>OX382357.1:18410080-23210080 GCA_947508005.1 Amphipoea lucens
AGTGCAGTCTAGAAAGGCACAATTTAAACAAAACGTAACATCTGTCATCGGTTCATCTTGTGGGAGGCTTTCCAACGCTACGTCTTCCGGTATGCGGTCACAACTCCAGAACCTTTCGGCCCCATCGGCCATCTGTTCTGCGAGCAATGCGCCTTGCCCATTGCCGCTTCAGTTGACTTGTGAAGACTACAGGAATCCACTGGAGCGAGAAGCACAGGACTAGTCGGAGTGGCCATGCTTGGAGGAGACTTGTATCCAGCAGTGGACGTCTTTCTTCTTATCTTCGACTTTTTGGACCGTCTGTTACGCGGATAACAGGCAGTCTCGACGACGTTTATACGTTATGCGTAAAATACACGCTTTGACGTGGAGTTGCGAATGCTGGCCCGTATTACCTATTCGCATGTTCAACAATATTGATAACGGTTAACACGTATTCTCCTCATTAAAGATTATAATATTATAGAGGTATGAGGAACAGGGTGTAAAGTTCACTCATACTCTGTAGAAAAGGGAGGATCCTCCGACCAGACGGGTTTGTCTGGCGGGCAACTGCCCGATGATTCATGTCGGGCCGTTGTATCTATGCTAGTTGCGCGGTAAACTCTGCTTGCGAGATGCAGGATTTGCGTGATGTCAATATGACGCGTTGTTCGCATGTGGCGTTGTAGATACCGCTACAATATAATTACTCTCTAACTGCACATTAATTACCTACGTGGTAACTTTCAAAGGAGAAAAGCGGAAGATAATGACGTCATAATTATTATTATGTTTTCACTTCCGTCTAAGGGTGTAAGTAGTGGCAAGTAGGTCATGGTTACTTCCTGCTCGCTCCTGAATTTAAGGTAAACTTAGGAGCGGTTTACTGCAAATGTTGTAATAAAGGGCGTGGGCGTAGTTACTGATCTATAGCAGTTCGATGTAAAGTGTCACCTGTACAGGTATGACAACTTGAATGGGTATTTTTAGATATTTAAAGTGAAACTTCTTAGGCTATACGATAATTGGACGAGAATTGAGAGTGAATTTTCTAGGACGCGTCACGTTTAGGCACATTTCGTTACATGAGAGAGAAGAAAGATATCACTCTCTCTGTCTCTCACACTAATACTCTCTTATTCTTTTTTTTTTTTAAGTTTCAGTTAAGTATATCATGTGCTGCACGCGCATTTTTTTTTCATGATATCCGGTAGTTAAAGTTGTGCGTATATGCTTCAAAAACTGTGACTCATTCAAGATGCAACCACTTGAGTGAGCTTATTGGGAGTTTCTTTTAATGAGCGACGTGGTACCTATAAGAAAATCTATAGCGGTTGTGACAAAAAAAATAATATTAATTTGATTTTTTCAAAAAAGTCGGTTTCTCATTCCCTAACTTAGTTAAAATACTTGTAATGGGCTCCTAACCGTATTGTAACGAGATGGGTTCGAACTCACGTCCTGAACTCATAAGATTGCGCCTTAACCGTTAAGTTCACCGCTTTTTTTCTCTTGCTTAACTGTTGAGTAAGGTTAGATTACCTTTTCTTTGAAACAGCCTTTGCTTCCACCACCGAACAAATGACTCTTCCTGACCAACATTTTAACAACAGTATCAATTTTAAACTAAAATAAAACGAGTCTTCTCACCTGAAAAAATAAGGCTAAGTTTTGAGAGTACCAAAATAACGACTCTTCTCAACTTTCCCATTCAGGATAACGAGAAAACGAGCTGCGAGATCTATTCTAGTAATAATGATGTCTTTTGACATCGGATCTAGGGATCAACGAGTATCGGCAAGGCGATAACTTTATGGTTGTAGTTTTATATTTGGCCTTAGATTTAGTAGCTAGGTATATGGCACAATTCAGATCTATAAATGTTATTATGCCTATTATGTTATTGCATTGGTATGTTCTGTAAAATCTAAATAATATTCAGATTTCATGCCGGTCGGCAAACTCCTTTCGGAATTTCCCCAAGCTGATTTTTGTTTGCGTCTGTCGGCTCGGCACAAGTATTTTTGTTAAGATGACTACATGACCTAAAGCGCTGTCACTGTCGGACTGCATAGAAAAGAAAGAGAAGCGCGATGACACAACGCTGGTAATTTATTGCAAAATATGAAGCAATTATGTACTTACAAAAAATCTATTGTTTGAAACAAAACACTAGTGTTTTAGTATGTTGCTTGTAGAATAATCTGACAAAAATCAGAATGATTGAATGGTTTTTATTGTGAAAAGAAAGTCTTTAGGGGTATTTTCATGATTTTTTCTATCGTATCAAATTAGTTGTATTATGTTTTCAATACACTATCTAACTAGCATATATCCTGAAGAATATCATATATTTTTTTCTGATTTTGTTTACTGTAGTCGATCATATACTTTTAGGCATTATAAAACTTGGGTTTTTTGCGTTTTTTGCGTTTAAGTCCTGTAGTCCCCTTATGTTATATACCTAAATTGTTCCAAAAAATTCATCCGCATATTTTTGATGCCCTTTGATTATTTCCCCTCCTTTTTATATACTTGTACATATTAATATTTGAATACTACAGATTGTTTAACCTTTTGAACGCCAGAGTATAAAAGTATCGCCGTACCCCTGACGCCAGGCCACTTTAACAACACAACAACACACACACACTTAAAATAACAAATTTCTCGATATTGGTGGTTTATTTATATCAGTTTCATGCAATACGAGTACAATATAGACGGAAGCTTAAACTTTTAAATTATATAAATAAAAACACACAAAAGTAATGATTAAATTGTTTATTTCATAATATCCGACGACGACGACCGACGTGTATTTTGTCATATATTTGTGAGGTTGGCGTTCAGGGTAAGATTTCGTTTGTCACATATGTGACAATGGCGTTCAAAAGGTTAATTAGGCTGCGTTCTTATAACATTTGTGTAACACAGAAAAGAATTTCGTATTTTTCATAATGTTGTCTTTGTGCACAAAAGTTTTGGATTGATCAATATCAATAAAATATCGCCAATCTATTTACACATAGGGTACTTTTATCCCGATATTTCCACGGGATTAAAACGTATGCGGGTGAAACCGCGGGGCACCGCTTGTTATGAATAAATACTTATTTAAATTTGCCGTCCGACTGTGCCGATTCATGCCAACCTGACCAAGTTTGCTCCCCTGATAATTTCAATAGACCATTTCTATGAAATGTTACCTTGAAAACGTTTCCTTGGGCGCTGTCCCTCAGAGCTGTCCTTTTGGTTCCTTTTATCTTCTCTATAAATAAAGGGAGACGGATGTTTGATTATCTTGGTTGATAATACAAATACAAATATTTTTGAAGTGAAAACTTGTTTAGGCCGCAGTGGGCATTTTTTTAGATGGGAATAAACCATTGAATTCGCGCCACTGTTACCGTAACCGACACCGCTTCGGATGTGTTCGGCTGTCCTCGGGATGTACTCGGTTTTTAATGTAGGTATATCCGATATGTCAGTGAGGGATGGCAAAGTATTCTGTTTGTGTTTTGTTTTCACTTTTGTCGGCACTCCCGGAGTGCCACTGTTTTTTTATTTGTTGAACATAGGTAGTTTAGGTACAGCTGTTTTAATTATTAAAGAACGCTATGTCTAGTCGTCATCGGCATGTGGAATTAAAAGAAGGTATGGTGGAAGATTTTTACGTTAATATTCGTAAATTCATTATCGTCGCGGAATGTACTTTTTTATCATTCTCTTAATCGTAGGTACCCAACGTGATATCAGAATTTTCGGATCAATTAACGGAGTTTCCAACATCTCTTTAATTTTAAGAAGCTTTTTATTAAAAAGAAAGTTGACTTTTGAAGTGGTTTTTTTTATTAATAACTAGCTGCGCCCCGCGGTTTCACCCGCGTAAATGTCGATCCCGTGGGAATATCGGAATAAAAAGTAGCTTATATGTTAATCCAGGGTGTCAGCTACCTCCATACAAAATTTTATTAAATTTGGTCTAGCCGCTTGAGCGTGAAGAAGTAACAAACATATAAACACACACACTCACAAACTTTCGCCTTTATAATATTAGTGTGATTTTGTTCTTCCCGTAAAAATCATTGAAGTTGAAGTTACGTGCAACATTTTGCAAGAAAGTAGAAAATGAGGTACCAAAGTATGACATTAAAAAATATTAAAAACTGTAACTTACTTTAAAAGTCCTTGTAAAATGCTACTTAACTTAGAAATTAAGTTTCCATTTCCCTTATCTTAGTCACAGCATCCACAAACCAAGTTTATACCAGACTAATAAATTAGCGGCAATCTTAAAAAAATTGCCGCCATTTTTCCGCGAGAGTAAAAATAAAATTATTAAAACAGCGAGACTATTCTTATCGCCGTCTGTAATTTAATAAATATTATCAAATAAATCATGTCTTTTTAAGTTTTCAACGAAGCCTTTATCGCTCGATATTTGGTGATAAAAATAGCAAAATAATTACATGATTGGCATTTTTATTATTGATTATGTCTTTGACATAATAATAGACAACTTAGCATATTGCAGCGGGTTTTCATATTGTGTATTTTATGGTAAACGAACTGTACTTCGTATACCAGAACCAAGCCTATATATACAGTTTTGTTTTACTTTACATTTTGACGAGTTATACGAACATAAATGTAGCTGTTTTTTTTTCGCGATTTCAGCTTTGGTCCCATAGTAAAAGTTGTTCATAATGATGAGTACCATAACCTCTTAAGAGGTTGTTGGTGTTTTTCCTAATAGCCCTGTATAATTAGCCACGAATATATTCGCTCAGCGAGCTATGGAACGGGCTATGCTTAGACTCTATATGAGGGATCATAATCCGGAACGAGGTGATCCAGCAGAGAACCAAAGTTGTCGACATAGCTCACAAAATAAGAAAGCTGAAGTGGCAATAGGTCGGCCATATTAGCCACAGAACCGATGACCGTTGGGTAGACGTGTTTTTGAGTAGAGATCGCGAATCGGCAAACGGGTAGGACGCCCTCAGGCTAGGTTGAGCGACGACCTTCACAGGGTGGCTGGTAGCAGCTGGATGAGAGTCGAGTCGAATGGCGTGCAATTGGAGAGGCATAATTATGGAAAATATTTGAATAAAATATAGGCTACAGGCTGAAAGTTATTCAATTGATGATCAGACGAAAGAAAATTAGGAAAGAGTATCCAAAAAAACAGGTGCCGCCTTAAAAAAATAAAGTATTATTGACTCCAAGTAAAAGTATAATCAGCCTATAACGATCCCACTGCTGTTACATAAGCCTCCTCTATGTGAGAGGGAATGGGCCGTAATCCACCACGCGGGCCCAGTGCGGGTTGGTGTCCAAGTCGTACAGCTATGGTTTTAATATGAAAATCCGTAAATAAGAAAAAGGCAAATGAACCTTATATCGCTGACGTTTCCTTAAGAAACTCCACCTTTATTGGCAAAATGGATTATAAGAAATCCCTGTGTGTATTTTGCATGATAAAAGGATTACTCACTTTCGTAAAGCCATCTTTGTCTTTATGAAATATGGAAATCAAGACCTTTAAAGTTCATCCAGGGTCGCGGGTTGTCCAAGGTCGCGGGTTGTTCGAAAGAGTTACCGGCCCCTGCACAGTGTTTGATTTTACTCAAAAAAAAATCCCTATAGTCTTTATGACATAAATCGATTAAGAAATACATTTCAAACGCAAAAGTAGAAAACCCACGTGTTTATTTGAAATACTTTTTTTTTGTCACATCACATCACACTATCACACTAATATTATAAAGGCGAAAGTTTGTGAGTGTGTGTGTGTGTGTGTGTGTTTATATGTTTGTTACTTCTTCACGCTCAGACGGTTAGACCAATTTTGATGAAATTTTGTATGGAGGTAGCTGACACCCTGGATTAACATATAGGCCACTTTTTATCCCGATATTTCCACGGAATCGATAGTTATGCGGGTGAAACCGAGGGGCGCAGCTAGTAAAAAATAATTTACCTTCACCTAGAAAAAAAAAAAATTCTGTAAGCGTGTCTTATCAAGTTATTTTTTATTCATTAAGTACGAGTAATATAGTTTGATAAGGGATCTATAGGCGCATATTTTCCAGTTTTTATTTGTGCTATATTACCTCTGGCTACCGTGTCATTAATTTTTATTCAGTTTTATGTTTTTATTTTTTTTTCTCCCAAAAAACTCAAAAGTGCGACTTGTGACCAGCACTGAAATATTGCTCTTAATTAGGTCTATCATTGATAAAAAAAATATTTTATTAATTTATTGCGGCGTTTACGAGTTATCGAATTTCAAAATAATATTATGTTACGGGTTGTCACTCGACTTTACCTTTCATTTTAGTCAGACTTTATCTTTATGGAATAATATACAGTTTGGTAACTAAGAGAAAAATTTAGATTATAAAAAGATTCTGGAATTAAAATAGCGAGTGTGTATTTTTTTTAATTTTTAGCTGGTTCGATTCCCTGTTTAGGTAAGCTTGTCGAGAAATCTGTGAATACAGTTTTGTTTCTTTTTAAAAATAAAGTAATGTATCCTTTAAGTAAAATAATTTATCTACAAGATTTAAAGTGGTTTTGCCCGTTATAATTATGTAAATGTATACAAAAACAAGTGTAACCTATTATTAATAAAAACAGAATAACGATTTTTATTTTTTGTACGTTTCTTTGTTTTGCCACGCAAAAACGACTTAACGGATTTGGATGAAATTGGCCACATGGGTAGACCATGACCTAAATTAGGACAAAGGATACTTTTTATCCCGATATTTGCATAGGATCGAGACTTATACGGGTAGGTCGCGGGGCGCAGCTAGTACCTAATAAAAGTAATGAAATTCATGCAAACCAAAAGTAAAATTATTGAGTTTTTGACATGAAAAATTGGGAGGAAATCAAAAACCAAGTGAAATAGAGCCAAGTGGCCAATGGAAAAGGAATCAAGAGCTAGATTTCAAACAAAAATGAAACTGCATAGTGCTTTGATCGGCTGTGGAATCCGCATACTCTAATAACGAAGTTTCCAACCGATACTCGCAATTTCGGTCTATCAGTCCGTCAGAAAAACTCTTTAATTTGAACCGTTCGATGAGTGGAGTTGAAAAATGTTCGAACGATTTTTCGCGTATTTGTACGAAGTTAATTAAATTTTAATTAAAACCCGAAATGTTAGTTGTTCAAGGTCAGTTTCGGTTTAGTTATACACGGTGGTAGGGACATCCATGTTACCATAGGTTCAGTACATGATTCTGAACCATTCAGCCACTTCTTGAAAAACCAGCCAGCACATTGAAATATTTCGACGGTTATTAAAAAAAAAAATTGTCGTTCCATACATTTTGACCGCGTAGATATTGCACGTTTCTATGAAACAGCTGTTTTTTTTTATATCCAACAATAATTTTCTACACTAGGGTGCCAGAATCATGGGAGCGGTGAATGCTTATGCGAATCCCGCACTCCCGACCATAGGCAGAGGTGGAATACCGCGGTGGTATCAGTCGGTAAGAGTCCAAGAGTTGGAACAGTCCCCTAAACTCAAATAATTAGGTATAGCACCAAGAAAAGTATGCGCTTCGGGAATCATCGTATATCTTCGGAAATAAATACGTTCGCGCGATGATGAGCTCTTTATAGAGATGAAAGTACTTGTATATTTTGTATTTCCATGGCAGTACAAAGCTAAGACACTTTGCCTATACGGGGGTTACTCTATGAAAAAATAGCCGCACGGATCGATCTAAGGTTAAGCTGCGTTTACCTAGGTAGGTCCACATATGGGTGACCATCCATTACATATTGAGACTCCTCCGTACCTGGGAAAGCACGTTGAGCCGTCAGAAGCCCGAAAATCAGACTACCAGTCTTACCAAGGAGTATCGTATTTCCCAGTAATTGGGTTGTGGTGGTCAGATAGGCAGTCTCTCCATGTAAAATTCTGGTGTTCAACTGCATCCGGTTAGACAAAAAGCCGACCCCAACATAGTCGGGAAAAGGCTACGCAGAAGATGACTGTGCTAAATCGGAAACACAAAGATTACAGAAGCGCAAACTTTATCTGGTTTACCTGTATATATTAGTAAATAAAATAATGGGAACGGAGCATTGGCAAATTCAACAAATCATCACATCACACATCGTAATTCCTCATTGTTTGATATAAACCGACTTTACAATGGCAAGCCGCTGCGGTTCTAATACTGTATTAGGATTATCCAGTTCCTTGGAAATTGGCAAACAGGCTTACCTAAACTTAACACACATAATGTGTACTTAATGTCTATGGTACGCACATATGTACAGTCAACAAAAGAGATAATTATGCAGGATCGTCGGATATATTTGAAGTTTAGTAATAAACCGATGGATGTTCTCGAATAAAATTTAATTTTGTTAATAGAAAACAAACAGGTCATTTATCAAATTAAATTTCAGTCGACAACATACTTAAGGTCCGGCCGCGCAAAACTTGCCAAAGATGTAAACAACAATGGCCGCTCGAAATTGAATAAAGTCGATATACAAGAACATTTATTTTAACTAATGTTTGTTTTCGTCTAAATCTCCGAACTAACTAGACTAAATGTTCTTGTATATCGATTTTATTCAATTTCGAGCGGCTATTGTTGTTTACATCTTTAGCAAATTTAGCGCGACCGGACCTTCTATCTTTTGTTGACTGTACGATGTACATATACAAGACTGCTACCTACTGATAAAGGACTATGCATTTGTAACTCCACTAATGACGAGATTAGGTTTTAAGTATTAGGTATCTTGTAAACATTCGAAAATGGGGCTGAGAGCATTAATTTATGAACTTTTTTCAGAGTTTTGTTCGATAGTCGATAGTCTGGCTTTCACGACTGCCTCGCTCGGTGGTGTAGCTCTAGTCGTCGCTACTGCTAAGTATGATGTCCTTGGCCTGGGTTCGATATCCGGGTCGGACAAAGTTTTATTGGGTTTTTCCATTCTGTAGCATGTGTCTGGATTTGTGCCCGATTCGTGGCAATCGGCTCACCATATTATGGTAAATGGGACTTGAACATAATTGACGAAATTTGGGTGTATAAAACGTTCAAAATCTTGTCGCAATCTCATCTCGGCGACAAACGAATGTCAAAAACTTGTCAAAATGTAAGGAAATTAGAGGTATTTTTGACAGAGTGAGACTGAGATCAGACTGTGAACGTTCTTAAAATTACGAGAATTGCCCTGCAGCTTGCATGTTGCGTGATGTAGTTTGTGTGACGTGATGTCATGCGTAGTTCATAAGTGGCAAACATGAAGTACGTGGGTTAACAATTTCCTTCAAAATAGATTGATTGGATTGTACCTAATTGAAAGTGTGTTATGAAATGCCACTTGAGGCGTTAGTGTGACGTGGGTCTCCGAAATATCACTGTTTGTAGGTGGGCTACGCGAGTTTATTTCTAATTAGCATAATGTCGTGAATATTTTGCAATACCTACTTACCTGAGATTAATTATGGCAAATAATAATGAGTTAATGAATGTTAGTGCTTTAAAAGCAGATCTAAGAAAAAGAGGTGCAAAATTTAGCGTCCTGAAAGAACAGCTAATTCAGAGGTTAGTTTGTTTACTGTTTACTAACACATTTTATGTTTGTTTAAATATTATTTACACAAGCTGTACCTTGGGTACATTACCGACAGCGATGCGGATGAATTTTTCGACGCTATATTTTAGTTTGAGTATAGTTTTAGTTAAGTTAGGTTTTAATTTTGTTATGTTTGTTAATTAAGAATATATGTATTATTCAAAAGCATTTAAAATATGTTTCAGCTGTACCTCCATATTGTAATTTTGAATTATGAAATAAACGATTTTACTTTCGACCGGTTTTGTGCTTCTCGCATCCAACGAGTTCCTGCGGTGCTTGGGGGAGGCCTATGTCCAGCAGTGGACGTCTTTCGGCTGAAATGATGATGATGATGACTTTTACTTTATATAAATTTTGTTTTCAAACAAACTTTGAGAGCTATAGGTACAGTCACCATCAAAAGTCGATTAACACTATCATTTTTACATGTTATTAAAATGACAACAACTTTATGCATTTTTGAACAAATATTTTTCTCAATAACTAAGATTAAAAAAACTGAAGTGTTAATCAACTTTTGATGCTGACCGTACTTCAGGACCTCACTCGAAAGTAGCACGAACAGACTCATTGGGGTGCAGGTTCCTTCTAACATTATTTACAATATCATCGACAGATTCCCTTCATAGCCCAAAATAACCGTCAACGTCAGTTTCATTCACAAGGACATAAACGGTTATTTTACGAGAGTGTAACTCAAAAATAAAATGCGGTGTAACATAGCGGTTTATAGACAGAAACAATAAACTACATACAATGTTATAGTGATTTGTCTGTAAAAGTGTGACGTGTTTTATTTTATTATTATGCATTTTAAAGCTTTTTAAATCTTGCAACAATGCATCTTTATTGAATGGCATGAAACATTGTAGTCGTGGGGCTCGTGGGTATTTATAACATCCGCAAGGGCCGATCAATCAGGTTAAGCTACGCTTGCCGCGGTTGATCTGTGGATGAGTGACCATTTTTGTATACTAAGTACCCTCCGTGCCTCGAAAGCACGATAAGCCCTACGGCTTACGTCTTTGTCAGTTGTTACGGGTCCTCAGAATTCCAAAAGTCTGACCACCAGTCTTTGCAAGGGGTTTCGTATTACCCAGTAACTACCGTACGCAAAATACGCGAATTGACGTGGAGTTGCGGACACCAGCCCGTATTACCTATTACCCAGTAACTAGGTTGTGGTGGTCAGATAGGCAGTCTCTCCTTGTAATTACTGGTATTCAGCTGCATCCGGTTAGTGACCTATTGGTAACGGCTTGGACTTACGAGATGTAGGTCGTGAATTCGAACCCAGACAGGCGCTTTACTTTGTGTAAATAATTTCATCACCACTGCTCTCAAAACGGTGAAGGAAAACATTGTGAGGAAACCGGCATGTCCTAGAACCAAAAATTTGAAGACATGTGACATCTACCAACCCGCACTGGGCCCGCGTGGTTGATTACGTCCCGCAACCTCTCTCCGAGAGAAGGCATGTGTCCCAGCAGTGGGAACATTATAGGCTGATTATTATCCAATTTATTTCTTTAAATTATAAAGAAAACATCAATAATTTTCTCCCGTATCCCGGTGATCCTTCTCAAAGTCTGGGTTCAACTGATTCTATAAATACATAGTCTCTTAAGGCCATGCCCTTGACAACGTTTGTTCTATAGTAAGTAGGTCAAACTGTTGGCTTCCTTGCATTCCGATATTGAACTTGCTCAGAATATTGAACTTCCTGTAGCCTGTCAAAGATTATTATCTTCCGCACTCGGAAGAACCTTCGGAATTGTTGTTTTGATTAGTTTTTGGTTGTGTTGTGTTTATCGAAATTATCTATTCCTCTCTTGTATGCGCATAAACTGAATAAGACTAGATCATACCGCGGTACAGACGCCAGCACATCAAGCTAACCAAAACTGTCAAATTATCCCAATCAACTTTGAACCTTATTCTGTAGCGATAAAGTTGAAAATCTATTAAAGAAAAAAATACCCTGATTACGGTAAATTACCCTAATTGCGGTGATTCTAGATTATAGACTATTTAGCATAATCAGCCTATAATGTTCCCACATGTCTTACAAATTTTCGTTAAGACGAAATTCACGACGTTTCCTCACGATGTTTTCTTTTACCGTTTTGAGAGCAGCGGTGATGAAATTATTTACAAAAATAATCGATCGCTTTCGCTTTCCAGCTGCATCCGGTTAGACTGGAAGCCGACCCCAACATAGTTGGGAAAAGGCTAGGCAGATGATGATGAATCGCTTTCCAACGAAATTATTTAGATGACCTACTGACTTTTGGTCATTGCCAATACATGACAATAATGTATGCCACGTTTCTTGTGAACGTGACTTTCGACATTGCCATTGTAATGGGCAGATGTTACCACTTTATATCAGGAGCGCAAGCGACCGACGAGTCTTCATCAGTGTCGATACTAACGTAACCGGAATGAGAAAGTTTATAGTGGATAAGACTGAGATTAAAACAGAAGAGTAACTGGGGATCCAGGGGGGTGGGTGGTGAGGGGGTCAAGGGATCCGCAATAACTCGTTTTAAGCTATTTATTAACACAAGTTTTGTTTTATACTGATAATATGTTAACTTGTATGTAAGGTATATGTCTATGCGCCATTGTAGCCTGAAATAAATGTTTAATTATTATTATTTTATTAAAACTTGGGCAGCTACTAATCTTGCCGGTGGGAAATTTTTTTCATCTCGGTATAAGATATTCGCCCGTGCTAGAGAGAAAAACCATTTAGGCCGTCCGTTGATCCCGTCACTTTCTCCCCGTTTAGGCGAGACAGGACAAAGAAGTTGTTCGACGCACAAAGCGTCAAAAGTCCGTACTTGGAATCTGCGTACGGGCTATGGAACAAAATATACTAGGTGTCAAACTCACAGACCGCATTAGGAACTCTATACTTCGTTTCAAAACACAATAAAGTTGCTGGACTAAAGTGGAACTGGGCTGGCCACATCTCGGAGCAGCAATACGCAAAAACCACCACTCAGTGGATCCCAAATAGCAGGAAACGACTACACGAACTGCCTTTTTTTTTGTCGGGGGAAACCTTCAAAAGGCACCCGACCTCCGGGGAGGGAGATCGGGAAGTGTGGGATTTTTACCTCGCTAAAACCACCCCGGTGATCAACACCAGCACAAAGGGGCGGTCCCGGTTCCTCTTAAAAGATCAATTCAAAGATCAATTTGTCGCATCATTGGGTGGCCGAGATGCGAAACATCGGATCTTCTTCAAGATCCAACATAGTTTTGATAGTTGTGGGTACTGCAGTGGGTACTCGAACGAAAAGATAATTTGAATTCAAAATAACTTTAATAAACTAACAATTAACAACCGATACGCACACGTGCGTCGGAAACAAACACGTGCGTTGGTACTGTAGTGCCCGCCCCGACTGCCAGAGCTCGACTGCCTCTTATAGGCCGTCGCCACTCCTAGTCACTCCGTCAGTCCCCACTACATCGATACCGGAAATATGAAATAACGTAAGGGACAAAACTAAGGTTTACAGGAGAGCAAAAATAAGATATTTTTTTACAAAAACTGGCTATAACTTTTTAACTATTTGTTTCGTTTAGTCCACTCTCGTCCCCTCGACCCCTTTAGCGGTTTATATAAGGCGTGAAGAGGTAACAAACAGACAGGCAGACACTTTCGCATTTATAATATTAAGTATAGGTACCTCTCGGTAGAAACTTTTTGAATATTGCGAAAACCGACGGAAAATTCACCATCATGTTTAAGTTCGACGTAATAAAGAATAAGGGGCCAGCCTTCTTTTACCATTAACCGTGTACAAATCGATACCGGAAATATGAAATAACGTAAGGGACAAAACTAAGGTTTACAGGAGAGCAAAAATAAGATATTTTTTTACAAAAACTGACTATAACTTTTTAACTATATGTTTTATGTAAAAAGTGTCTAGGACAAAGTTTCTTAGATTTCTTCATTCTTTTAAGCTAAAATAGCAAACATTGATTAAAACCTATAGTTTTAAAGATAGCATGTCCCTTACGTTAAATAATATTGAATACGGGTGACATACGTTAACAAAATTTGAGATGTAAATGAACAGCATTGATGTAAGGGACATTATAGGAAATAAACAAATAATGCTTTTTGATGTAAGGGACATTATAGGAAATAAACATTTAGTGTTTTTCAAAGTAAAGGTCTCTTAATGGTGTACCTACTCTTTATTGTTCATGCTGTTATTAATAAATTTAAAAAATATAACTTAATACATTCATGACCTACTGCGCCTATCAATATAGTTTAAACCTACTTGCTGACATAAAAGGATAAAAATAAACGAATAAAATAGATTAAAACTTTTATTTTGTACTCACTAATCCTCTTTTATAAACGCAAATAACTCGCATAAATTATGCTAAGTACAACATAATTGCTCGATAAGCAAGAGGACTTTTTCTGGCTGATTTCATAAATGATGGCCACTGGAAAGGTCCCCAAACCATCAGTTTTTAAATCTCCCTTTGAATGATAACATGCATGCTGTCTATTCATCCAGCGTTAACTGCTTAATAAGTTGTCTACTTAATACACACAATTATATATATCACACTTACCAATATTTTACCTAATGGAAGGTATGTTTTTATTAGGATTCGAATTATTCTATCTCAATTAATCAACTCAGCCTATTGCAGTCCACTGCTGAACATAGACCTCTCCCAGGCTGCGTCACAACACCCTGTCCTCCGCCTTCGGCATCCAGTCCGTTCCAGCCACCTTTTTTAGGTCGTCCGTTTATCTAGCTGGGGGGCGTCCCACACTACGCTTGCCGATACGCGGTCTCCACTCAGGACTCGTCTGCTCCACCGGCCATCGGTCCTTCGATAAACATGGCCAGCCCACTGTGTGTGTGGGGCTGGTGGGGTGGCAACTGTTTACTCTGCAAGCCATGTCGGTAACTCCGGTTCTTTTCCGGAAAATTTCAATCCTGATTTTATCTTTCAAAGAGACTCCGAGCATAGCTCGGTTTATAGCGCGCTGAGCGACCTTGAATTTGTGAACCAGCCCGACCGTCAGTGTCCACGTTTCGGCACCATATATCATGACGGGTAGAACGCACTGGTTGAAGATCTTAGTCTTCAAATACTGCGGGATAGGCGACGAGAAGACTTGACGGCTTCTTCTGTCGGCTTCTTTCTCAAAGTTGTGTCTACCGAGCTGGATTATTTGCCCTACATAATCCTTCACAACTTCGAAAAGCGACCCTTCGATGTAGATTGGACTCGGCAAGACGTGCGAATTGTACATGACTTTCGTCTTGTCCAAATTCATGCCGAGGCTAACCCGCCGAGGAGCTACATTTAGGCTGTGCAGCATTTGGTTTAGCTGTTCCGGCGTCTGTGCCATTATGACGATGTCATCGGCAAATCGAAGATCTGAAATGTACTCGCCGTTCACGTTGATAGTCCAGTTCAATCCAGCGTCTTGAAGACGTCCTCCAACGCATTTGTAAACAATTTAGGGGATATAATATCCCTTTGTCTCACCACTCTGAGCAGTTGGATGGGGCTGGTTTTCTGATCCTGGATCTGGACAGCCATCATGGCAGTGTCATACAAACATTTCTACACTTCGATGTAGCGCCAGTCAATTCGACATCGTTGCAGAGAGGCCAGAACTGCCCATATTTCGATGAAGTCGAAAGCTTTCTCGTAGTCCACAAATGCCATACACAGCGTCTGATTGTACTCCTCGGTCTTCTGTTCAATTTGCAGAACAGTATGGATTTGGTTTACGGTGCTGAAGCCTTTTTGAAAACCGGCTTGTTCTGGCGACTGGAACTCGTCAAGTATTCTGGCGGGACGGTTTGTGACGACCCTTGAGAACGCGTATGCGTCGCTCAGAAGTGAGATGTGTCTATAGTTCTTCAGCAAGGATTTAAGGTTTTATTCCATCTAAATAGACCAATTTTTTAATTACTGAACTCCATTTATGACTAAACAATAATTTACCTAAAGTAGTAAGAAATAATTACCTGTTTATGTGATTCCTATAATGTTCATAAATTTTTGCCTGCGGGCTAGAGAAGTGAAGATAACTTTTCATCACTCATGTTTAGAATCCAGATAAAACTTTCACTAGGCACTTGTACTTAGATCAATGAAAACGATGATCTATTACTTAAATGAAGATGTGTAATGTCACAAACAGTGTTACGAAATACTAAGAAAGGGTCACGACCGCGCAGGTAAAATCAAACACAAAATCCGTATTGCTATCTAGCTCAGACATGTTGCACCGTTTTGCGTGTGACAGGGACGTATAATAATATTCGTTTAGATAAGTTTTAGATGTAAAGGACAGGTCAAAATTAAAGGACAGGACAAATTAACGTATGGGTCAATATGATTATGATAATTCGAGCCACAATTTAACGTAAGGGACATGGTATTTGCACCTACTCAGGAAACACTAATGTATAAGACCTGTTGTAAAATGTTCTCGATTTTTTTAAATGTAAATACCAAATACTGTGAGTAAAGAGACTTACATTAGTTTTTATAAAAATATTAATTTAAAACGTCCTATACAGCCAGTTTTTATAAAAAAAATGGTCTAGACCTGCGGAAAATATGTAATGTAAGGGACATTTTTTTGGAGATATTGAGATTTTAAATATACCAATCGATAGAGCAAGAAATTTCGAATCCAATGATATATATAACTCATTTTCGACAAAATGTCCCTTACGTTATTTCATATTTCCGGTATCGACATCCCTTCTACCGACGATCGTGTCCAAGCCGCGGTAGGGCGCGCTTGCGTTTCCGGTAACGATAATATTAGTTCACAAAACTGATTGATAGATGGCGCTGCTTGTTGCACCTTGGCGCCAACATTCCACGACATTTAAGTTATGTTATCGTAAATCTGCACCATTTAAAAAAAAAAAATACACGATATTATTATTATATTAATTCCGGAATCCCCCGTGCGACACCTGTAAGGCACATCCCTGGGTACACGGCCGGCCTAGAAAGAGATGGCGGGATGAGCTGGACTTCCTTCTTAAAGGATTGACCCACAATCGCAGAAGACTGGGTAAAAAAAAGTAGAAAGAGGGAAGGGAGACCTTTGCCCTGCAGTGGGAGAATACAGGCTGATAATAATCCAAACTAATATTATAAATGCGAAAGTAACTCTGTCTGTCTGTCTGTCTTTTCTTCACGCCTAAACTACTGAACCGATTTGTGTGAAATTTGGTATAGAGATAGCTTGAGTCCCGGGAAAGGACATAGGATACTTTTTATCCCGATATTCCCACGGGATCGAAACTTATGCGGGTGAAACCGCGGGGCGCAGCTAGTAAAAAATAAGTTTAATAAAAACTAAAACCCGACTACTGAAAAGGATGAAACAAGAAAGTACCTTCCCGTGGTTCCCTTTTCAGCCTTTTTCAGTAGTCGGGTTTTAATTTATTTTTATTTTTTATTTAATTGTTTTGGGGCTTATTTCAGTAATATTTATATTTTTAATGCGCTAATTAAGTCCTTTAATTTGAAACCCAACACAGCATGATTAAAAAAAAAATTTTTTTAGGTCACGACTTTATTTCCGCTAGAGGGCGCCATATTCAATTTAATGTGACGTCACATAGCCTATAACCAGCGGACGATCAAAACGCTTCTAACAATACCTTATTTGTCAAATTATGACAAGAAGTTTAGAATTTATGAGGAAACATATGAACATACGTACAGGTCAAAATCATAACCCTCCTTTTTGCTTCGCCGTAGTAGGGTAATAAAGTAAAGCAAACGCTAGACTGGCAGACCAAAGAAGATGATCCTATCTAGTCTCAAGGTTAAACACAGGAGTCTTTAACCTCTAAACGTCTGCACATTAATGACTACCTACACGAAATTAAATTGTCGTAACTGTATGATTAATTTTATTAAATTCATGCCTGCCGGCCCGTGTTGATAAGCTACGCACACACTATGGCTGGAAACCAGCGGAGACACTGGATTTCGTACTGAAAGATGAAGTACTAAATAAAGTAATGAATTTCAAGTTAAGACTCATTGTAGAAAAATAAATTATAAACATTATTGGTATTTTATTTTATTTTATATAGTCTAAAACAAAGTCCCATTTCGTGTCGG
The DNA here is from genome assembly GCA_947508005.1 of Amphipoea lucens. NCBI lineage: Eukaryota > Metazoa > Arthropoda > Insecta > Lepidoptera > Noctuidae > Amphipoea > Amphipoea lucens. Next base: position 18,427,859 of record OX382357.1, read on the forward strand.
TCTGTGTGATCGCTTAGATCTTCTAAACTACACAATGGATTTTGATGTGGTTGTAAACTGTGGCACTCTCGACTCTTGCCCCTCCTACTTACTCATCATCATCTGCCTAGCCTTTTCCCAACTATATTGGTATCGGCTTCCAGTCTAACCGGATGCAGCTGAGTACCAGTATTTCACATGAAGCGACTGCCTATCTAACCTCCACAACCCAGTTACTGAGTACTACGAAACCTCTTGGTAAGACTGGTTGTCAGACTTTCGGGCTTCTGACGACCCGTAACGACTGTCAAAGATCCACGAATGACAGCCGGGATCAACGGCTTAACGTGCTTTCCGAGGCACCCTCCGCCCTCCCCCCTACATACTATGTACCACCAAAGGAGCATCTCCCTGCTGCAGGGAACACCCTATCGTGATCCACTTGGAAGTTTCTGAAGCGCCTCTGGAGACTAGTGGGAAGATGTAACTCCAACCTGATAAAGTAGGGCTACATCGACGAAACGGCCACTGGGTGGAGTGGAGCTATGTCGCAAACTATGCTCCACCTCCAAACCTTCAGTGTCCAAAAACATGCATTCAAAGTGACCTCTGCGCTGCCACTGACGACGCCGTAAAAGTGGTGAAGTTTTGGTCCAACAAGATCTAAAATACAGTCGTGCCAGCGACACGAAGAAGACCTGCGGGGCAATAGCGTAACACATTATCAATCTGAATCGGTTTCATTTTAACAGTTCAACAACATTCATAGTAATGGATTAGCAATAGGCTTCAAAATGATTCAGATTCCGATTGATAGTGTGTTACGCAATTAGGTTGCTAGTTTTCTTTATTTTTAACGTGTAAAAGTGTTTTGTTTTAACCAGTTTAAATTAAAGAAGTAAATAGGTATTATTTAAAATTTATATCCCTCGTAACCTCAGTGGATCCACAGGTTAAGGTAAAATACATAAAGTCGTGTGGAGTTCGCCGGATGTTAATTTGCATTAATTTGCGTGTATGTCTTCATTTTCGTGTGTTTTAGGGGTGTAGCATGTAGCAGTTAGTTCGTACGTAATTAAATGTACTTGTTAGAGGTGTGTGTGGTTGCGCTCGATTTGTTTACAGTTATGAATGGTATAATTAGTGATTTAATATTCCGGTATTGAGGTAGATTATATCAGCTGCACGGGTCGATCGATCAGGTAAAGCTACGCTTGCCGCGGTTGGTCTGTGGATGGGTGACCATCTTTACATACCGAGACCCCTCCGTGCCTCGGAAAGCACGTTAAGCCGTTGGTCTCGGCTGTCATTCGTGGATCTTTGACAGTCGTTACGGGTCGTCAGAAGCCCGAAAATCTGACAACCAGTCTTACCATTGGGGTATCGTATTACCCAGTAACTGGGTTGTGGAGGTCAGATAGGCAGTCGCTCCATGCATCCGGTTAGACTGGAAGTTGACTCCAACATAGTTGGGAAAAAGCTAGGCCGATGATGATGATATTGCGTACTTTAAGATTTAAAATGTCATCATCAACATTATGACAGCATTCTATTAGATATTGTCGTATTACCCAGTATCAATAAATTGTTAATGGTAAGGTTAAACTTATTTTATTAATATACAGTGTTTGAGATAGTTGTTGTTTTCTTATTGCCATACCCAATAGTTTGCCGCGGTTTGTGGCGCTCAGGTTTCAGCTGTATCGGCAGCGGCTGCAGTTGCTTCTGCCGTTGACGGTTGTAGCTCTTGTGTATGCCCACTTGCACTGGAAGCCAACCTAGCATAGTTGGGAAAAGGCTCGTCAGAAGATGATGGTATTGGACATAGGCCTGTCAAACAAACAGCACGCCACTGAACTCGATTCTCAGTCAGTCTTATCCACCCTTGTAGAGATCGGCGCTCCATTAAGTCCGAAAAATGTTACCGATGCGAAAAAACTACTAAGCTACGGTACAAGGTTCTCATCAACTACTTGAACACAATCATCATCATCATCATCATTTCAGCCAAAAGACGTCCACTGCTGGACATAGGCCTCCCCCAAGCACCTCCACTTCGACCGGTTTTGTGCTTCTCGCATCCAACGAGTTCCTGCGGCCTTCACAAGGTCGTCGGTCCACCTTGTGGGAGGCCTTCCAACGCTACGCCTACTTACAACACAATACTTTAGTCGAATTTACTATCTCTAACTCAACATTTTCATCGCTTTTCCTTTGACATTTCAGCAAACCGAACAATCAGTAAATAACTCTTGACCTTACTTCTAAGTAATAATGTGGCAACAGGCGACGCCACGGGACGTAAACTAGTGCACAGTAAATACATTTACACAGTCGTTGTAGCCACTTTCTATACACAGAGGAAATCAGGACGCGATGTGAAAATAATTGCTCGCATAGACCTTATAAAGAGAGCATGTGACTGGAAGAAAATTGCCGATGGAAAAAAGTGGTTGACAATGAGGAATTATTGATGTACCTAATCTTATAAAAGCGGCTCACACTAATATTATAAAGGCGAAAGTTTGTGAGTGTGTGTGTTTATGGGTAGTTCTTCGAAATTTGATTCTTCGACTGATCCATATGGCCAAAATTTAATTTCACTTTCAGCTCTGTAACACATGCTCATATGAAAATAGACATACCAAAGAACATATGTTTGTATGAGGGGCTCGTTTTTATAAAGTAGTTTTCAAGATATCGACGTTCCAATATTTTGTGCCCAGATGAATCAGAAACAGAAATAAAAAGTAATAAATACACCGTTAGTTTTGATTGATAATTCTAAACAATAATTATTTATTCTTAACTAAGACTAAGACATATCAAAAGTGTCATATTTAGAACAGTTTTATACTCCTGTCACTTTTTAATTATTCAAAAGGTTATAGCTAAATAAATGATAATAAATAAGACTAGAACTACTGACTTGTACAGGGTCAAACATTGGACATTATAATGCAACAAAAGCACTCCTTTCGTGCTGGAAAGGGAAAAACGAATTTATTTCATTAGTCATATGGGGGTTTTGACCATACGAATCAGGCACAGTTGAATCAGATTTTTGCCTACAATCATGCATAACTCATCATACATACAGACTTCATTATTGTTATTTTTCTACACGATTCCATAACCTAAAAGCATCACACGAAACACAGATTGAAGTTTTAAAACAATAAAATAAATTTTATAAAGTAGGCATTGTAATCATAATGCCACCTGAACCAAACACAGGTGAATCAGATATTTTCCTTCGTAACACCGGGATCTAAGCCAACCAGCCGCAGGTCCACCTTCTAGCTCGTCCGTTGCACGACTGGCTTCCCCCCGCGCGGGAAGCCAGACTCTCATTATTATTACCTGACCAAGTACGGTCAAGTGAAGCTTACACCACATTAATCAGTATTATACGCCGGACACTCCTTATTTACTTATTTATAAACAAAATAACGTAGTTATAACCAATACACATTTTTTTTGTAAGAGGAAAACTCATTTCCTTTCGATATAATTATAATTTATATTGATGTATCAAAGGGAAAATGCGACATCGACCATTTTGTACCGGAAAATGGCAAACGGACGCGTTATATGAATCAGAAGAACACACTTCAAATATTTTTATTTTGTACCTAGACAGCAAGTATTTAAAAAATATCATTTGTCCTAGTAAGGCATAAAGCTAAACTGTACAAAAAAAATTACATGCCGTTTTGTTAGTTGGTTACAGAAATATACCCATAGACATCGAAAATTTTGTCCCTGAAGAACTACCCTTATATGTTTGTTACTTCTTCACGCTCAAACGACTGGAACAATTTTGATAAAATTTTGTATGGAGGTAGCTGACACCCTGGATTAACATATAGGCTACTTTTCATACCGATATTCTCACGGGATTGACACTTATGTGGGTGAAACCGCGGGGCGCAGCTAGTATTTAAATATACAGGCTGTTACGAAAAGTGTATATCATTACAAGCGGGTTGAAGAGTGTATCTGGTCTAGAATCTCTGTACAAAATTTCAGCTCAAAAGCAGTAACTTTGAAAATGCTTAATATTTTTTTTATTTCGATAGTTTATTAAATTGAAATCATAACAAACGTGTCACCGTACTACGAGGGACATTATCCATTATCTGTAGTGTGTCTGTGCGCCTAGTACACGCACATCACGCCGCCGCGCGCCAGTGCAACGACGTGATGTCGAAATAAAAAAATTATAAGCATTTTCAAAGTTAATGCTTTTGAGCTGAAATAACCCGTTTGTATTGATATACCCTTTCCGTAACACCCTGTATATGTGAACACTGGTGCCGATTCCCTTGTTTACAAACTAAACTAAATTTTAGTTCAGTGCATCTTTTTCTTTCTATTTCAGTAAAAAAAGGTAAATTTTAGTTTAGTCCTGTCAAATTAATCAACGCCTGACGTAAATTGGCTCCGGTGCGAGGGACTCACGCCCCGCGCGTGATTTCTAAAAATTCAATAAAAACGCGTTACCGCGCGGTGCATTCGGCTTCGTTTCCCACGACCGTTGCGTAGCGCGTTTTAATGTGAGATCCGCTTAAGTGTAGTACACAACATTGCTTTTTATAACATGTTTATAAGTAAAGAGGATACTTCTTCTTCTACTCGGCCACTTGTTTGGCGCCATCACTAGCGTCCATCAGTTCCTGTAACGTGCAGCTGACAGGACACGCAGGGCATGATATTAAGTGTCCCATCGTTTGTGGAACAGCACCACATTTACACTCCAAGGCGGAGTCGTCTATAAATCTCCACCTGAACAGGTTTTCCTTGCTTCGGCCAACCTGGGTCCGGAGTCTGTTCAAAGACTTCCAGGTTACCCAAGGTAACTCATGTCCAGGTGGGAGGTCCTCAGCGGGTGGAACGAACGGTTTGGGTAAGGAAGAACTGTCTCGTCACAGCTTCAGTCTTTCTTGTGGTGGTTCTAGTCTATTTGTAGCTCTACATTTAAGTAACAGCACGACTCCTACTGACGCCTATTCAACACAAACATACAAAACATATAGTTTACACCGACGACGTCTGCGCAATCCCTCGAGAGTGTAGCTCATACTTTTACTCGTTAGTTTGATTGGTTGCCATATTGTTGATAATAAACAAAAGGTCACAAAGGTCACGTCTGATTGTGAACCAAGTTCACAATCCAAGTATTTATCATTTTGGTGAAGTTTTTTCTCGTTGTTTCTTTAATTAATTAATGGATCACGAAGATGTTTCGAAAACTTTCTTGAAGATTTTATACATTATTTTCAGAATCGATTGCTAATCTTAAATAGTCCTACATCTATCCGAAATCTAGATTCAGTAACATACCCAAAACCTAATTAAATGTCTTCAACACGCCTTGCTATAAAATTTCCTAGATTTTCTTCTAAATTATCTACGCTGTCGTTTAATTGCATACCTACGACTTATTAATGAAGAATATTCATTATTAGTTCATTTCAAAGGAACAACAATATTCATGGTACATACATGTATTAATATTAGAAACTTTGTAGTAGGTATTAGCATCCGGTATTAATGCCTGCTCCCACAACAACAAAACGTTGAGACTACGCCGCTTTGAGTCCCAGTTTCTAACTAGTACCTTTAGTAAATAGACTTACCTAGAGATCCGACCAAAGCAATTTGCGTGCGCTCCGAGTTTGCTCGAGTACTAAGCGGTGGTAAGTCCATTGAAGCATCAAACGGGCCCAAGTAAAAAGTTGTGAGTACATCGACAAACATTGTGTTACTATAATTGCTTTTAAATGCCATTTGTGATTACGTAATAGATAATGTAATAAAACCTCGGGTTTTGTGTAAAAATCGACTAATTACACGAATAATCCATACGAATATTATAAATTCGAAAGTAACTCTGTCTGTCTGTTTGTATGTTACCTTTTCACACCTAAACCACTGAACCGATTTAGATGAAATTTGGTATAGATATAGTTTGAGCCCCGGTAAAGGACATAGGATAGTTTTTATCCCGATATTCCCACGGGATCGAAACTTATGCGGGTGAAAACGCGGGGCGCAGCTAGTTATGAATAAAGGACTATGTAGGAAATCTGAAAGTTAACTTTTCTGTGTGAGCTTAATCAGTCTATAATGTTCCCACTGCTGGGATACTGGCCTCCTCTCGTTGAGACGGAATGGGCCGTAAATCCACCACGCGGGCTCAGTGCGGGTTGAGATGTCACATGTCTTCGAATTTTTGGTTCTAGAACATGCCGGTTTTCTCGCGATGTTTTTTTTACCGTTTTGAGAGCCGTGGTGATGAAATAATTTATAACAAAGTAAAGTGCCTGTCTGGGTTTGAACCTACGACCTACAACTCGTAAGTCGCGGCCGATACCACTGGGCCAGCATTGCTCTTTTTTGTGTGTGTCTCATATCAATTTCAACTCAGCCTATCGCAGTCCACTGTTGGACATAGGCCCTACCAGGCTGCGCCACAACACCCTGTCCTCCGCCTTCCGCATCCTGTCTGTCCCAGCCACCTTCTTCATATATCAATAATTTACCGACAATGTATACTTATGGCAAAGTCTTCTTTCATTATTTTCTAACTACTGCTTCTTCAGTTGTATGTTCCTAACATTAGGTATCCTCGAAATTTTAACGCACTGCCCTTGAAGGTCAGGTATAAAATATCAAAAGGGTTTAAAACAAAAGGTACATTATTTTACTTTCCTCATGACCCGAGGGGCAAACACTGAAATTAACCAAACAAAAGGAAAGGACATGCAATAGAAACTGTATTTGCCCAGTGGTGGGAGTCTAGATTTCAAAGTTTTGTGAAAATAATTATTTGCTTTGTAATGTGGATAGCGAAATAGTTATTAATTAAGATTATAAAACACGATGGAGGGGTCAAGGTACCGATGTTTTGGGATGCATGAAGAAGCCTCATCGTGTAGCGCAGTTTGTTCCACCAGTTACTCAACTGAACCAAGCGCTCGGCGCATCCTGGACAGTCACACCCAACACCTTATTTGACTGGCCAGTTCTTTCCTTGCGGTGTTAAGGCTAACGCCCGCCTGGTTTGTGACCACCCTCCCACCGGAGTCTGGCGTCAGGCAGCCTGCTGTGTTTCGTTGATGCGTCGGAGTTCCAGTGCCTTAGGCATCTTCTGGGCACGCTCGTTCCATCATAGACCTCATCGCTTTCCATTAGGCTTGATCGAGGTCAAGAGCGGGCCCATTCAGCAATAAAAAAAAAGATTATAGATTTAATTTAAATAATTTATAGAAAAACTTAAATAATCTCTACTGAAGAACACTATTGCAATCTGTAAACAGAATAATGTCGACATGTTTGTTAGTATACGAACTTTATACAAGTACACAATTTGAAAGCGAACTCATTTTGTATGAAAAGTAAATCAGCCTATAATGTTCCCACTGCTGGGACACAGGCCTCCTCTCTGTGAGAGGGAGTGGGCTGTAACCAACACGCAAACCCGGGTTGGTGGATGTCACACGTCCTCGAATTTTTGGTTTTAGGGCATGCCAGTTTCCTCACGATTTTCTTTACGATGTTCTCCTTTACCGGTATAAAAAATATTTGCTCCCATTCGCTCCCATTTCCCACAACAATATTTACCGCAAAGCTAAGCTTAGTTCAGACAATTACAGGCTCACAATATAAGTTTAACTTCTCGTGAACCCTTGAAAGTTGGTCAACTGCGCACCAACAGTACAGAGTTTCATTAAACAACTTTGCTTTCCTACACACGGTCGAGGTAAAAGTAGTAGTTACAGGTATTTTATGAGAACGAGGTGAAAGGTTGGTTTGTAATATTAGTACATTACTGCAGCGGCCATCAAAAGAGGCATTGATGGACGAACATGTAAATGTGGGCCGAGGCGAAGCCGAGGCACACATACGTAAGTCCAAATAATGCGCGGAAATTAAAACTAAGTAGTACCTAGGCAGAACTTTTTTGATTCGGAAACCGAATCAGGAAACCGGACGTATGCGGCCGGCCTTAAAGTATTCATTTGTTTTTTTTTTCAATAAACAGCTTTCTATTTGCAAGCCAGTTCGAAATTTAAATAAAACTTTTGATAAGTTACCTCCTTGGTTGCTATGTCTCGGAGTAAAAGATCGTTCTATTTTTAAATAACACGACAGATATGAGTTTACTATGTAATTTATTTGGCCGCAAAACACGACAGATATGGATTTTCATACAACTTTAGCCGGCCGCTGCTCGCATGTATATACATGCGAGCAGCGGTAATAATAACTGGCCATATGGCCAGTACAGCAATTTCAATTTATCTCGAAGAAGGTTGTCAAAATAATGCTCAAATTTCCAAGCACGTTTGTGAAAACATATTGTTCATAAACATTAAAATCATTATACACAATATATAACACAACTAACAATTTACACTGGGTACTAAATGAAATGACAAACTAAATGCCTATTTTTTGCCTATTTAATGAGTTCCATTTTTAGGAAATTGCGTAATAATAAGTCAATATTATGTAAAACGTTTTTATTCCAAACGTTGTTATGAAAAAAGAAATATAGATATATATAAAAAAATATATTATTTATATGTAAAAAAAAAAATAATTACTTGTCAAATAAGTAATACGTTATTAAAAAAAAGTTTATTAAATAATTATTTTCTTAAGTGAATTATTTGGAAAACTTGTTATTGTATAATGATGAAATGACAAATCATGTTTTGGCCAATCGTTGCTTGTCAAGTAAAATGTTGTAAATTAATTTTTGGTGAACTGACAGGACACCTTTTAGGTCACTCAGCGTCGAAGTACTCGTCCGGTTCGCTGTCATCCGGAAACGTGACCAGAATGTTGGCAGCATTGCCACGTTGCGCAATGCTAATTATTTGACCATAGAACGAGCCAACCGGCGCCACGTGAAGTGTCGACCAGTCGGCGCGAAATTTCCTTGTTAGTTAAATGTGTAGATAATGTGTGAGCATAGTATAACATCATATCCGTATTATTAGGGGGTGAGTCAGGCAGAGGTGGCTTTAACATAATAGCTTTAGCTTTTCACCAGATTTGTCAAGTCCCATGTAATAAGAGGCGAGTCTATCTACAATGTGATAGGGGTGGGACTTCTAACCCGTTAAGGCTGAGTACTACATCTAATTTTATCGACAAAAAAAATAATATGGGGGGTAATATCGACAAAAAAAATAATATGAAAATATTGAAAAATAGCGATTTTTTCGGTCAAAATAATTCAGAAATGATTTTTTTTTCTCACCAAAACATTATCAAACATATGAAAAAAGTAATGAATTAGTTAGCCAAGGTTATTAGAAAGAATCAAGCGCGCCGTAGTACATTAAAAAAAAATATTCAAATAGCCATAATTTTTAGGGGAAGGGGGTTCAACCCCCCATACTATTTTTTTTGTCGATAAAATTAGATGTAGTACTCAGCCTTAACGGGTTAGAAGTCTCACCCCTATCACATTGTATAATAGTATTATCGAGCAACAATGGAATCTCAAAGGCTACTACAGAGAATTTGTCGGAACCGAGATTGGTGAGCCCGACATCCTTTCCTGAATGTGTGGGCTCGCAGTATTCTTGGTATTTTGGAATTTTCATTAACGAATTCTCAGTACCATACCAAAAATTAGATTTGTGCACGGTAAATGGCAATCTGAAAAAAAAAGTAGTTTGCCACAATCAAGATTTTGTTTAGATTGACTAAGTAACTTGTTTGCATCTGACCCTATCAAGCCCAATGATCATAGCTACTACTTTTATTTGATTGAGATTTGGAACGGGATCTTGATTGGAGTTATCACAAAACCTATTTGTAGCAATCAAGTTGTTCAAGTTGCTTGATTGACACAACTAACTTACTTTGTTGTTTTAACTCTTCTACAATGATGTCATGTTAAGGGTAATCTAGAAACTTGTTTAAGCGTTCAATAATTTGAACTAGTATTGCTGCAATCATGTCGTGATGATCAACTTAACTAAGATTTTGATTAATCTAAACAAGATATCGTCAATCAAGCTAAAAAGTCACTTGATTGGAGTGCATTTTTTTCAGTGATAGGATCACTTCCTTGACTAAGGTCTTTATTCAAAACTGGCCAAAATGTGGACACACATTGTGTAAAGGAAGTCGCAAGTTGGTTGACTGAGATGAGCAGTGGTAGCCCAGTGGTAACGGCCACGACTTACGAGTTGTAGGTCGTAGATTCAAACACAGACGCTTTACTTTGTGTAATTTATTTCATCACAGCTGAGGGTCAATTCTCGTAATTTAAAACGTTCAAAATCTAGTCGCAGTCTCATCTTGGCGACGAACAAAAAACGTAATGTAAAAAACTTGTCAAAATGTAGGGAAATCAGAGGTATTATTTTTTGACAGATTGAGACTGAGATCAGACTGTGAACGTTCTTAAAATTACGAGAATTGCCCCACTGCTCTCAAAACGGTGAAGGAAAACACAGTGAGAAAACTGATATATCCTAGAACCAAAGATTCGAAGACATATAACATCTACCAACCCGCACTGGGCCCTCGTGGTAGATTACAGCCCACTCACCGATGAGGCCTGTGTCCGAGCAGTGGGAACATTATATAGACTGACTATGTAAGTTGGCTGAGTGTATACATTCTTTTTTTTTACTTTGTTTGACTGTATGACGTACGCCTCTGCGAATCCCTTCAAAAAGCCCAAGCGTGATGATATGTAACGTTTATTCACGGGCAACTTGGAAACTAAGTACCGTTTAATTCAATAAAGGCATGTATTTGTTACTAAACACATCTGCATTCAAGCGAAACAGTTGACAGACAATGAGAACAGAGCCTTTTGTAGTCAAGTTGTTTAAACACTTTCAGTTGCCTACAATTGAAAGTTTTGTTCAGAAACTTGTCAGTATTGTAACGTGGAAAATACTTCGAACAGTAATGTAAATGTTGTCTGTTATGTTGTCTCTTGTAACAGAATTAAAATTTAGTACAAGTATCCATCAAATTTAAGGTTGTCAAACTAATTCGTCATTGAAATAAAGTTTATATTTGTTTAACTTGAAATAGGGTGAAGGTGTGCAGGACTGCGTACTTGTACTATAAGTGATTCTCCTAACCTAATTGTTTTCAAAGCACCCAGGTAAGTAGCTACTTACTGAAAATCTTTTGAGTCCTTGAAAAAGGTAAAACTTGTCAACAAAAAAACAATCCGCACTTTTCGAAATTCGAACGGAGTCCCGGAAATTTGTGGTTCGTGTTTCTAAGATATTTGCATAATGGCCTGAAGAGGCTCTCGTTAAGGTAAAGCCTTGGATCGTGGCCTCCCCCGAGCACTCTCAGACTTCGGCCTACGACGACCTTAGCGATGCATTCTTTGCATACTAAACGTTATTTATTATTTAGATTTTATTTTTCTTTAGGATGACCGGAAGATATTTTCTTTTCATTACGTTGGGTGATTCGATTGGTTCTAAGTTTTTTATGAATTCAACCAATATGCTGAATTTCTAGTATTAGTTTACCGGCTTTCATATCCTCGGTCCACGGCACTGATAAATTAATCAGGAAAATCTTAGCCTCCACACTGATTAATTCTGATGTGCCGTGTTTCACCGAGGCTATGGGATGCCTGGAGACTCGCTTGCCCGAATACAGATCCACCTGACAATCCATCTTCCCAGAGACGGTGGGATGAGCCGCTCTGCAGAGTAGTACAGAACAATTTACTCGACTCGTCTGCTACTTCTGCGGAACGTGCGCGCCTGCTGGCTGTGGGTAGATGGGAGTCGGGACTTTGGCTTCATGCACTACCTTCGTCGAACATAGGCACTTTGTTCGACGACACTACTTTTCGCCTCGCTGCTTCCCTGCGACTAGGCACTCCTTGCTGTTCCCCTCATCGCTGTCACTGTGGCGAAGATGTCAACAGCCTCGGACACCACGGCCTGTCTTGCAGCCGAAGTGCGGGTCGCTTAGCGCGCCACGCGAACATTAATGACATCATCCGACGAGCTCTTGTTACCGTCGGCGTTCCAGCTGTATTAGAACCCAATGGCTTGGTACGCGACGACGGCAAGAGACCGGACGGTATGTCTCTATTTCCTTGGAAGGTGGGTAGGCCTTTAGTGTGGGACGCAACTTGTGTCGATACTCTTGCGCCATCCCACCTTCCTGGATCGGCATGCTGTGCTGGCGCTGCTGCTGCGGCTGCGGAAAACCTCAAGCGGCGAAAATATAATAACCTTATCGGAAATTATATTTTCGAGCCGTTTGGGGTTGAAACCCTCGGGCCGTGGGGTCCGAGTGCTCATGGTCTTTTTACAGAAATTTCAAAACGGCTGGTTGACAATTCCCGTGACCCAAGGGCTGGCTTTTACCTTGGCCAAAGGCTAAGCATTGCCATACAACGTGGCAATGCCGCCAGTCTCTTGGGTACATTACCAGTCGACAGCGATGCGGATGAATTTTTCGACGCTATATTTTAGTTTTTGTATAGTTTTAGTTAAGTTAGTTTTTAATCTTGTTATTTTTGTTAATTAAGTTTTTAAATTCAAATAAAAGGTGTACAAGACAATAAATACATATGCTGAATAATTTTTATTTAAATTCAGGTGACATGAAAGTTTTTATTTTCTTAGAAAAGTAAAAAGTGGCTGCATCGACAGTGGTGGAAAAATAAACTAGTTTTGCATATGAGGACGCTTGTTTTCAATTTAACATCTATGTAGTCCATTGACACGAATTATATTTAACATAATGAACACAGCCTCCAACATCAAAAAAACGTAGACAGTGAAGAAAAAAAGTAGCCAAGTACGAGTCGGACTCACACAAAGGGTTCCGTACCACAAGGCAAAAACACCAAAAATTTTTCTTGCATGTATTTATTGTTAATTGTTATAGCGGCAATAGAAATACATACTCTGAATATATCAACTGTCTACCTATTACAGTTCATGAGATACAGCCCGCTGACAGGCAGATGAACAGACGGACGGATGGATGGATGGACGAAAGGACGGACGGACAACGGAAGCTTAGTAATAGCGTCCCGTTGGCACCCTTTGGGTATGAAACCCTAAAAACCAGACATCTCTTCGAAAGTGTGGGTAGTAACAAATCTTTTAAGAGCTCTTACAAATCTGAGACACCGTGTCGCGACAGCAGTCGCGAGCGGTTGCTGACCCGGGTCGGCGACGGTCCCCGACCGTCGCGCGACAGCCTGCGACTGCCCGCGACCGGCACAGATACCAGATGGATTCCTAATGAATTTAGTATGGGAGCTAAGGTTTAAGGAATTTATTTCTTACTTTTATAATTCCATAAACACTCATATTTTTTGGCCGAAAGGTTCTGGAGTGGCGACCGCGTACCGGAAGGCGTAGCGTTGGAAGGCCTCCCACAAGGTGGACTGACGACCTTGTGAAGGCCGCAGGAACTCGTTGGATGCGAGAAGCACAAAACCGGTCGAAGTGGAGGTGCTTGGGGGAGGCCTATGTCCAGCAGTGGACGTCTTTTGGCTGAAATGATGATGATGAAACACATATTTTTTAATCGAAGTAATCAATAAATCGACGACTAAGTCGTTCATTTTTTCGAAAAGAAATACGTCCTGTCTCTCAGTCCATGCGCTGCCGACTGCTGAGTCGGCGATAACGGTCGCGGCACAGTGTCGCAGATGTGTAAGAGATCTAATTGTTCCAATTGACTGAAATGTCAGGGGCGATGAAAGCGATTAGAAAGAGTTGCCATGAATATTAATATTGTCACGCTGGCAACACTGAATGATTGACGTAACTGTTATTGAAGTTAACGTTTGACCTTCTTTGTGGAAATTTGTTCTGAGTAACTGATTAATGACATTTTTTTGTCGTTATTACTCGTTCGTCGATCGAAGATTTTGTGAGACCGGTTTTGGGTTAGTTTGAATCTGGGTGTTTTATGTTGGTAGCATATTGAGTATTTGGAGACATTCAAAGTACACAGACGTGCTCAACAGTGCATTTAAAAATTAAATAAATTAACGTTTGCATAAATTGTGACCTAGTTTTAGTGTATTAGCGTGAGAAACATTATAAGTGACAACCAAAACAGGACCAAGATGATTTAATTGAAGTAGTGACCACTCCGGAGATCCAGAACTGGATGACATCAATTGAGCAGTGCCTAAATGAGGTCTGTGCTACTGCTTCTGATGGTAAGCTCAACACTGAGCAGAAACTAAAAATAAGTAATCTTTGCCGAAAAGTTGGACATGGAGTTTCACAAATGGCTGTTCAATACCAGTCTTTAAAGCAAAAGGCTATTCAAACCCATTCCTCTCTTAAAACAATGACTGAAGCTCGAGACCTATCAGACTGTCTAACGCAGATGAACCGGACGATACAGGAGTCCTGTACGAAGCAGGGTGCAGGCACATCTTTTGCAGATATGGTGAAGAAGGGGTCCAACAGCTTTGTTCGTCCTAATACTTTTAGCTCCGTGGCGATTTATCCCTGTGATATTTCAAAGACCAGTGACGAAACCAAGACCATGGTCCAAAAAATCATATCCCCTGGAGAAATGAAGCTGAAAGTACGAGGCGTACGTAAAATAGGAAAAGGAGGTTTAATAATCAGCACTGAGACCAAAGATGACCTAGATAAGCTCAAACAAACAGTCCAACTCGCTTCGTCAGGGCTTACCGTCGACGAACCTCAAAAACGCAAACCTCGCATTATAGTTATAGGAGTTCCCACATCCATGTCTGAAAATGAGGTTTATAAATGTATCTATGAACAGAACTTGACCGACAAACTGCCGACCATGTCCCAAGACACATTTTTGACCTCAATAAAACTGAGCCACAAATCGGGCAGGAAGGATGCAGAGAACTGCAACTATATTATAGAAGTTTCAGCCATCATTCTCAAGGCCCTCGTCACACAGGACAGATTATTTATAAATTGGACGTCCTGTCCGGTACGAGACTTCACACTGGTAACTAGATGTTACAAGTGCCAGCAGTATGGTCATGCAGCCAAAACATGCAAAGTTGCTGCCCCCACTTGCGGCCACTGCGGTGAAGAAGGGCACACGATCCAAGACTGCGCAAAGAAAGCCAATCCCCCAAAATGTGCTACATGTTCGCGCTTTAAAAAACAAGCCAACCACAAGACGGGAGATACAGATTGCCCTGCTAAAAAAGCGGCCGAATACAGGTACATTAATTCGATAGATTATGAAGGCGCCTAAGAGCGCCTCATACTTGTTTATATTTTAGACTTAATTTATTGTTTTATTCTAATATGGATGATAATTTAATTACCGATATAGATAACACATTTTTAACTATATCAAAGACATGTAACGTGGAGGACTGCAAACAATATCTTTCCGACTATCAAAATTCGCTAACCGTACTAACCCAAAACATTCGTAGTATTTATAAGAACATAGATAGCTTTAATATTTTTCTTCATAGACTTAAATTTGACTGTGATATAATGGTACTTACCGAGTGCTGGCTTTCTAATCGCCACGATAACCTCCCAGTAATACCGGGGTACAACTTATTACATACCACAATAAACCACAATCAAAATGATGGTGTGGTAGTCTATGCTAAGGAATCATTACAGGTCACAGTCGAGGAACATACTCTACAAGACTGTATGAGTAATTGTTTAGTCATCAAAATTGGTAAAACCACAGCGATAATCGCTATGTATAGGTCCCCTTCCTCTAGAAACTTAGATCCTTTTAACAACTCCTTAAACCAGATTTTTCAAGCACTAAGCCCATTTAAGAATGTTATACTGACAGGTGATTTAAATATAAATATTGGCTCCGAAAACTGCGATGCAGGAACCCAAGAGTACCTGAACATCTGCTTATACCATGGTTTTTTCCCCGCTCACACACTGCCTACTCATCAGAGCGGTTCCTGCCTCGATCATATGATGATCAAAACCAGCCTTTCATATATTACGCTTGTTACTAACTCAACAATTACTGATCATCACGCAGTCTTACTCAACGTAAATTTAACGCTGCCTAAGCTAAATCGTCCTCAGACTATTAGCAAATTAAACACAAACAAACTCGAATATGATTTGTGCAACACTGACCTGAGCCTAGTTTACAATACTGCTGACGCTAATCTGGCTTTATCGTACTTAATAAAACATGTTCAACAAGCAATATTACGTAACACGACAGTTTCTACAGTAAATAAGAAATTATATAATATTAAACCATGGATTACTCCGGGACTAATTCGGTGTATAAGACACAGAGATAAACTACATCAGAAAACTAAAAGATACCCTGATAATGTAATAATTCAAACCACATATAAAAGATACAGGAATTTCTGCACCAATCTCCTAAAGAATTTAAAAATAATTACGATAAAACTGAATTAAATAAAGCAGGTAAAAATACCAAGCAACTTTGGAAACATATTAAAAACGTCACAAATATGTCTAAACAGTGTGAATCAAATTCGAGTTTATTGCTGGCTAATCCTTCACCACTCTTATCAGCTAACAATGTAAATAACTTTTTTGTGAATGTTGGGAAAACTCTTGCCGATCAGATTCCGAAATATTGCGTCCAACCATCTTTCCAAGTATCAAGCAATAGCTCTAACCCGAAATCTTTTGTTATGTTGGATACCGATGAAGATGAAATAACCCGAATCATTTCTGGGCTAAAAGACGACTGTGCAGTTGGATGGGATAATATAAGCAATAAGATACTTAAACTCTTTAAGCATATTTTGGTACCTCCCTTAACGCATATATTTCGAATCTGTCTTTCCGAAGGAATTTTCCCTACGTGTCTAAAAAAAGCAGTTGTAATCCCTATCTTTAAATCTGGAAGTAAAGACGTAGTTAATAATTATAGGCCAATATCCTTACTCCCCTCAATTTCAAAAATTCTAGAGAAAATTATAAATAGTAGACTAGTTAATTACCTAGAAAAAAACAACATCTTATCCCCTGCGCAATTTGGTTTTAGAGCCAAACTGTCGACAGCAGATGCAGTGCATAACCTGACTGATTATATTTCAGAAGAACTCGGCAAAGGAAACCAGACCTTGGGAGTCTTTCTCGATTTAGCCAAGGCCTTCGACACGGTGTCTGTTTCGGTTCTTTTGAACAAATTAGAGATCTTAGGAATAAGGGGAACGCCGCTGAAACTTTTTACTGACTATTTAGACCACCGGTACCAATGTGTTAGAATAGATAATATTACGAGCGATGAGCAGAAAAATACTGGTTTTGGTGTTCCTCAGGGGAGTATTCTGGGCCCAACCCTCTTCCTTATTTATATTAACGACTTGTGTAATCTAAATATTAAAGATGGCAAAATAATATCATATGCCGACGACACGGCGTTAATATTTAGCGCTAAAACCAGTAGCGAACTGTTCGAAATCGCTCAACTAGGTTTTAATACTGTGACTAATTGGCTTCATAGCAATTTACTAACATTAAATGCCGAAAAAACCAAATATATTCATTTCTCCATGCGCAAGCCTCAGCTTAACATTACTAACCCCTATCTATACGCCCATCAATGTGGAAACCGTACAATCACCATGTGTAATTGTCCTTTTATTCGCAAAACAAGCAACATAAAATACCTGGGGGTAATATTGGACGACACACTCTCTTTTAAAAAACATATTGAAAGCCTAGTTAAAAGAGTGCGCAAACTAATATTTGTTTTTAAAAAATTGCGAACATTAGCAGATTCAAAATTAATCACACAAGTTTATTTGGCCCTATGTCAATCTATAATTCAATACTGTATCACTTCTTGGGGTGGCGCACCAAAAACTAACTTGCTTCCTCTTGAAAGAGCTCAGAGGGCAGTTTTAAAGGTAGCAAACTTCCATCCCTTCTTTTTTCCCACAGATCTGCTGTATAAATCCTGCAATGTACTAACTGTTCGCCAGCTTTTCATTATGCACTTAGTATTAAAACAGCACACCATGCTTGCCTACAATGCCGACAACACTAACAAGAGACGGAATGATTTAGTATGCATATCTAACGCAACCTCAAAACATGTCTTTGTAGAAAGATTTTTAACTTTCTTAGGCCCATTCCTGTACAATAGATTAAATAGAAAACTAAGTATCTATAAACTAAATTACTATAGCTGTAAAAAAATTATACTTAATTATTTATTAACCATCGACTATGCACAGACAGAAGACCTACTTATTGTCTGCAAATAGAAATGCTAACATGCTATTTTATTTACTTTTAGTTAAGTACCTAAGTTTTAATTTAGTTTTAACGTTATACCTACTCATTGTTAATTTATTACATTAAGAATTTATGCGCTTTCTAGCCTGAAGCACAGGTCCAACCTAGTTCAGGCAAATTAGCAACTGTGCGCTATTTTAATTGTTAAGCTTTTCAGTGCAAATGTATCCTCTTTTATAAATAAACGATATTATATTATTATTATTTATTATTATTATTATATAGACAGGGGCTAGGTAAGAAGATGCCCATATTTGAAGACAGGCATGTCCAGTTGGAGCGATGATCTTCACAGTGCGGCTGGTAGCAGCTGAATGAGAGCCGAATATCGATATTGAACGGCGTGCAATAGGAGAGGCCTATGTCCAGCATTGAACTGCTGCAAGCTGATGATGATGATAAAGTATAGCAGACGCCAGCACATCAAGATACTAAAATTTATCAAATTTCTTTAGTAGATTTTCAACTTTATCGCTAAAATATAAGGTTCAAAGTTGATTGGGAAAATTTGACAGTTTCGGGTATTTTGATGTGCTGGCGTCTGTACAATTTTGTGACTGGCCACGACCAGCAACACAACCCTGCAAAATTCAGTAACGGAAAAAATAATACAGCTCAAACCCAAGTTCACAAGCCAATCAAAGATAAATAATTAATACATACTATCTATTAACAAGCGAACAGTAATTAATTCCAGTACTTATAAGTTTCAGTCCTCAATTATACCTAAACATTTTAGGCGTTATTGCTACCTATAGTATTACGGTCAGCGCAGACCGACGATGGAGTGACGGCGAAGAGCCACACATTCAATCACAACTTTCGATTTCGAAGGATATTGCTAATCCACTGCTTCATGTTCGAAAAATAATTGATTTATATGTCTATCAGATGTATCTATCAGATAATTAATTTATATGTCATGTTTTAATTCTTTTACCTATTGTGGTATAGTAATTTTATTTTAGGTGCATCGTCCTCACACTTTATTATATAATTAATGTACCCTTGCAAAATATTGTAAACCTTTTTAAAAGAGTAACGGTGGAGTTTCTTACCCATTCTTCTCCATACGAAAACTACCTTTTGGAGGGGGCGACCAGAATCAATTCTATTTTAAGATAATTGTTGGCGTTCAAAAGTGCCTTTTATGTGCCTATTTGAAATAAATGCTTTGACTTTGAAAAAATTTGAATGCTCAATAACGTAAATAACGCAATGAATGTTGTTGAACTGTCAAAATTAAAGTTAGTGTGTTACCACAGAATACTTAAAGTACTACGTACAGAAAGGACACTCCCTACTCCGCACTAACATCAGTTACCGCACCTCACCCCGCACTTCGGCGTATTCGTCGCTCGCAAACACAAGTACCTCACGCACACATTCATACGTATACAAACGTCATTTTTTAATGTAGTAGTAGTAGGTAATTATTTTGCGAGGGTTGTATGGAGTGTCCGGGGTGTGGTGTTACGCAATTACCCCGCAGGTGTTCGCACCACTTGATGACGCTTCGTGGTTTTTTGTGTGTTGTTTAATAGATACGTAATACAAAAAATTACAGCCGTAAACGAGTTGCTTCTTACACAGACTACGTCACTTGCTCCCGCGTAACCAGTCCTGACTCTCTTCATATTTTGGTTGCCAAGACCAAAAGTACTGGAAAAACGTGGATGTTATTTTAGTATATTGTGATGTCTTACGACTTCCACGCGAACAAAGTCGCCGGGCGTCGGGAGCCGCGTGACGACTCCCGGCCACCGTAGGCGCGGGCCTGCGGACGGAGAGTAATGGGTAGCTCACCGTCAGATCAGGACCAGGCCCGTGCCACGGCGCGTACGTGTACCAAGCGCGCCTCAAAGAGATGTCAGCAAAAAGGAAGGGGCCTGCCAGGGCCGAAGCCTGCCGGGGGTGCGGGATTGTCCGAAAGGGTTACCGCTACCCCGGAACATAAAGGGCTAAGGAAGGAACACGGATGGGTTTTAGTCAGTAAGAGTCTGACACTCCCTTCCGCTCCACCCAGAGCGGGAAGGGTCATCTGATGATTTCCCATCCATAAAAAAAAAGGCAGAAGCCACTATTTCGTCGGTCTGTGCTGACTCTTAAGCTTCCTTGAGTTTAGGTAAAGTGCTTGATTCTCTACTAATTAGCTTTAGCCAATTAGCGTCTTGGATAGTTACAAGAAGTTAAAGTGTTGTTCAAGTTGTTTAACGTAGGTAAGTACTAGTTGTTAACAAATATGGTTAACTACTTAAGGGGCTTGTAGGTCATCAACCTCACGTAGATTAAAATTGTATTGAAAGAGCTTCTTATAATAATTTACATTTTTTTAATGAAAAATAAAAAAATAATATAACCAGAATATTACTGTCCCATAGCATAGCATAATCAGCCTATAATGTTCCCACTGCTGGGACACAGGCCTCCTCTCAGTGAGAGGGAGTGGGCCGTAATCCACCACGTGGGCCCATAGCGGGTGGGTGGATGTCACATGTCTTCGATTTTTTGGTTCTAGAACATGCCGGTTTCCTCACGATGTTTTCTTTCACCGTTTTGAGAGCAGTGGTGATGAAATAATTTACACAAAGCAAAGCGCGTGTCTGGCGTGGTTCAATGGTAGGTAGCTGATGTTAAAAGGAGTACCTAACATAGGGTTACTTTTACTTTAGAAATCAGAATTAGGGTTCCGCGAAAAAAAACCTATACAATCCAATTTGTTTTCCGACGTGACCAAGAACGAAGTCGAGGCACAGTTATTAAATGATAATTGTATTCTCAAAATAAAATATAAAAACAAAAATATTTTATAAGAAAATAAAGAAAGAAAAAGTATTTATTGCGACTCGTACAGAGAGATCACAAACTAAACTAAACCACAGAATAACGAATAGTGTGTGACTAAACACAGTTATGTAGGGATGCATGAAGAAGCCTCCTCGTGTAGCGCAGTTTGTTCCGCCAGTTACTCAACTGAATCGAGCGCTCGGCGCATCCTGGACAGTCGCACCCAACACCTTATTTGACTGGCCAATTCTTCCCTTGCGGTGGTAGGGCTAACGCCCGCCTGGTTTGCGACCACCCTCCCACCGGAGTCCGGCGTCAAGCAGCCTGCTGTGTTTCGTCGATGCGTGGGAGTTCCAGTGCCTTGGGCATATTCTGGGCACGCTCGTTCCATCATAGACCTCATCCATCGCTTTCCATCAGGCGTGATCGAGGTCAAGAGCGTGTCCATTCAGCAATAAAAAAAAAAAAATGTAAAAAAAAAAAACCGAGTGTGCTTATGACCACACGACTGAAGTGAAACTTCAAACGTACCTATTTGGCTATGAGAGGAAGAGAGAAAGAAAATGTGCGCGCGCACTGCTTTCTCTTGCTCTCGTATCCCCCACTCAACTCCCGTTCGCCTCGCCCGATCACACTTTTCGTAACGCTTACGTCACGCGTTCGCCAGCTTACTCCCCAAGTCAAGCGTGCGTAAAGAAGTTTCACTTCAAAATGTAACAAATAGAAAAATGTAACAAAAAGTCCTGTGCAAGGCCAAAAGGCTCCGTCACACTAACGTACATCGAGCTGATGTGCTGTCGCGCCACTGATGGTCGACATATCGTACTGTCGCCCTAACGTTTGTCGAGTATTTGTTTGTCGCAATTTTAAGGGCCGGCGCACATCTGGCGAGGCGCAGCGTACCGCAGTCGTCACTGCGAAACAAATATCGACCTTGCACCGGTTAAATAAAGTTGAAAATAAATTAACTTTAATAAGCTTGAGAGCGCGTCTAAGCGGGAAGAAGCGCTAGTCACAGGTTATTTATTTTCAACTTTATTTTTAGGCACACAACGTTGATAACAGAACAGTGAAAACCGCGCGGCGCTGCGCCTCGCCAGATGTGCGCCGGCCCTAATGCGGAATCCCTATCTCAGCGTGATGCTGCGACATTTAAAAATAAATGAGAACAGTCCGTCTGTATTTCGAACCACCGGAACTATTTTTTAATCTCCAGTTCCAAACTGTATATTCCTAGAAGATAATTTATAATTGATTTCGGTAACATTATTTAATTAGTTTTCCTGGGAACTGCCACCTGGGAAAATCGACCCGTGAAATAATCTTCTCACTTCGATTAAGTAGGGTAATGGGTGTAAGTTATATTATTATTATAATTAAACTGCTTCTGTACATATTTACGTAATATAAGCTAACATTTAAAATATAATAATATGTACAGTCAACAAAACAGATAAGTATGCAGGATCGTCAGATATAGTTGAAGTTTAGTAAGAAGCCGATGGATGCTCTCGAATAAAATAAAATTTTATTAATAGAAAACAAACAGCTCATTTATCAAATTAAATTAAAATCACAAAATATTATAAAGGCGAAAGTTTGTGAGTGTGTGTGTGTTTATATATTTGTTACTTCTTCACGTTCAAATGGCTGAACCAATTTTGATAAAATTTTGTATGGAGGTAGCTAACACCCTTGATTAACATATAGGCTACTTTTTATCCCGTAAATTCCCACGGGATCGACATTTACGCGGGTGAAACCGCGTGGTGCAGCTAGTTAAATATAAGTAATATCGTTGTAAAGCCGCTTAGGCGACATTTTATGAGCAAGTGCGGTTAATAAGATTAGAAAGGGCGAAGTCTCAAGTTCATTTTCCGGTTCAAGCAGTTTTATCAATTTTCCCTCCTTTAAATTGTATTACTCTCAAGCCTCGGATTGACTTATTGGTCTAGTGGTTGCAAGGGCTACTGCTCAGCATGAGGTACCGGGTTCGATTCCCAGGTCAGGCAATGTTATTGGGTTTTTCCATCAGGAACTTTTCAGTAGCAGTCCGGAGTCTGGGTTTGTGCCCAGTTGGTAGCAATAGGCTTGTCCCTATTGCATGGGACCTTAACATAACTGGCGTGGGTGTACTATACAGGGTGTTACGGAAAGGGTATATCAATAAAAACGGGTTGAAGAGTGTATCTGGTCTAGAATCTCTGTACAAAATTTCAGCTCAAAAGCAGTAACTTTGAAAATGCTTAATATTTTTTTATTTCGATAGTTTATTAAATTGAAATCATAACAAAATTGTCACCGCACTACGAGGGTCATTATCCATTATCTGTAGTGTGTCTGTGCGCCTAGTACACGCACATCACGCCGCCGCGCGCCAGTGCAGCGCCGTGATATCGAAATAAAAAAATATTAAGCATATTCAAAGTGACTGCTTTTGAGCTGAAATTTTGTACAGAGGGTCTAGACCAGATACACTCTTCAACCCGTTTGTATTGATATACCCTTTCCGTAACACCCTGTATAATAGGTACACGGGTACAGTCAACAGCAAAAGTAGATGATGAAAATCAGAAATTCAATACTAATGAACGGAGTTCGCGTCATATATGGCCGCTGTACTAGAGTAAATGTTTGGTATAATTTACAATCACATACTTTTGAATCACTTCGACGCCACACAGTTCTGACGCGAACTCCGTTCATTAGTATTGAATTTCTGATTTTCATCATTTACTTTTGCTGTAGTAATCTATACCGGAAACGCAATAATTCTATAAATTTTATATCTAGGTTTACAGCAGAGATTCTTTGTACTTTCTTAATTATTATATGAAGCACATAAGAATTGTACAGATGCTAGCACATCAAGCTACCCGAAACTGTTAAATTTTTCCAATCAACTTTCAACCTTATTCTTTAGCGATAAAGTTGAAAATCTATTAAAGAAATTTGACAGATTGTAGTAGCTTGATGTGCTGGCGTCTGTACAAACATATTCGTCCTCTAACAGGACGTATATTGCATAAATATGAAAATTCTCAAATACATTCGCATTACAATTATTAACCGGTCAAACGGCGCGCGTTGCCGATCGGCAACTAAATAATAGAAAATCAATTGTGTCTCATTAGCGGAGCTTGACAGATTAAATTAGTTTCTTAATTAAAAAAACTGGCCAAGTGCGTGTCTGACCACGCACAATGAAGGGTTCTATCGTTGGGATGAAATTTTCCTAAGAAAGTACTTACCATTGTAGTTGTATAATGTATTCTGTCATATATTATACAACTGAAAATGCAAGTTTGAACGCAATCAACTTAATTGGTCCATTAGATTCGGTGCAAAATGGCAGTGACAGGCAGACAGACAGACAGACACACGAGAAAAACTGAAAAGGAAAAAAAAAAAATTTAATTTCCGTTTCCGACGTATGGAACCTTAAAAATACGGCCCTCAATATCTACAGCACAGTATAATATACTTACTATGTCTATAATGAAAAGAAAAGTAAAGAGCTACTTGAAATTCTTCATTGGCTTAATTACAAAATTATTAGCGCTCTTAGCAACACCGGATACAAAAGTTAATTAACATTGTTGAACGAATAATTAAATGTTTTGTTGAGGCAAGATATTTATATTTATATACACTTTATTGTACACCAGAAAATACATTACAAAATACATATAACGATTATTAATACAAAACAGGAAGACCAGTGGTGGTCAAGTGGTAACGGTCCCGACTTACGAGTTGTAGGTCGTAGGTTCGAATCCAAACAGGCGCTTTAATTTGTGTAAATTATTTCATCACCACTGCTCTCAAAACGGTGAAGGAAAACATCGTGAGGAAACCGGCATGTCCTAGAACCAAAAATTCGAAGACATGTGACATCTGCCAACCCGAACTGGGCCCACGTGGTGGATTACGGCCCACCCCCTCTCAATGAGAGGAGGCCTGTGTCCCAGCAGTCGCAACTTTATAGGCTGATTATGTTATGTTATGTAATACAAAACATACAAAATACAGATAGATATTTCTTTGAAACTGGCCATTTTGTCATGGATATCTTTTCAGCCTATGACGTTCCCACTGCTGGGACACAGATTTTCTCTCTGTGAGAGAAATCGGGCTGTAATGGCTAACTTTGGTTCGGTGCGGAATGGTGGATGTCACATGTCTTTGAAGTTTTGGATTTAGGATATAATAAAATGCCGTTTCCTTACTATACATAGGTTCTTTTGGTGACTAAGGAAGGTTTTTTTTTTTAACTGAACAGACAGCTATGCTGCTCGAGTTTGTTGCGCCACTTCTTCTTTCCAGCGAAAGCACTAGGAAGTGGTGAAGGGCTTGTGTTTTGGGGGGCTGTAATTTTGACGTTCGAAAAGTGCTGATTCTCAGACTAATTTGAATAAATGACTTATGATTTTAAGGAATAATTAGACGACACATTCATGCGTTTAACACATTATTTTTTCGGTTACAAACGTGGTTGTTGTTAGCGCGGGGAGCAATAAAAGCGAGCTTTTAGCCTATCAAGCGAACAAAACCAGACTTGTACAGTTCGACACAACTTAGATGTAGCATCGGAATAATTCGTAAAACCGATCACATCCGAACTAAGTGCGCCTTCAAAATCACCAATCTTTATTACTACTTTAGGAAAAATTGAGGCAATGGTTTAATGCCGTCTTAGCAAACAATATGAAACTTCCCGGACAAACAATAAATGTTTTTAAGATAGGAGTATCGTCCGTCACGGTGGAGTCCGTGGAAGCGAGTGGTCGTCGGGCCGAGCCGTGTCCCCGCCCGCCGCGCCGCGCCTCAGCTTACCGATGACGCGCTGCAGGTCGCGCGCATGGTGTGGTGTTGGGTTCGATTCCCAACAATTGTTATCAACTTATCTTTTCAGTTTCAGGCTTTTCATAACCAGCTGTAGTTGTTCACGTCGTGAAGTCGAACCTTTTCTTTTTCCCCAAAGTTTTTGAGCAACGCGTGTAAGTGAAATCGTAAACAAAAAATATATATGAATACTAGCTGTGCCCCGCGGTTTCACCTGCGTAAATGTCGATCCCGTGGGAATATCAGGATAAGAAGTATCCTATGTCCTTTCCCGGGACTCAAGTTATCTCTATACCAAATTTCATCAAAATCGGTTCAGCGGTTTAGGCGTGAAATGGTAACATACAGACAGACAGACAGAGTTACTTTCGAATTTATAATATTAGTATGGATGTTTTTAGTTCGTAAATGCTATTAAGTCTGACTAGATACATTTTAAAAATTGTTTTAAGGATTTCATTGTAGGTATAACGTCAATTAATCACACTAATGTTATAAAGGCGATAGTTTGTGAGTGTGTGTATGTGTGTGTTTTTATATGTTTGTCACTTCTTCACGCTCAAACGGCTGGACCAATTTTGATAAAAAATGTATGGATGGAGCTGACACCCTGGAATTAACATATAGGCAACATTTTAGCCCGATATTCCCACGGAATCGAAACTTATGCGAATGAAACTGCGGGGCGCAGCTAGTACATAATGAAGACCTAAATTCAATACGTCGAAGTAGCGTAGGTAGTGAAAACAAATGACGTATGAGAAAATTGTATTTTCATTTCCCGTAACAGTTTGTGCAATAACATCCCTGTTACGTAGGTATTGGAACAAACACCGTGGGTGGATAAAGTAATAAAGTTTTCTATGTACATACTTACCCTGGAAATAACTTAATATAACTTTTTTACTTCAAGAAATATTAAGGACCCAAGGTCCTAAATATTTCTTTTAGCACCTAAGTTCTTTTACGAGTTTTTTTACACTTTTTTCAAGAATTAGGTACAGATGCCAGCACATCAAGTTACTACAATCTGTCAAACTTTAAGAGATTTTCAACTTGATCGCTATAGTATTAGGTTCAAGGTTGATTGGGGTAATTTGACAGTTTCGGGTAGCTTGATGTGCTGGCGTCTGTACATAAAGAACTTACCTATTATTTTTTTACATACACATTGACATAAATAAACAACATACCAACATAATATTGATTGTTTTAGTTTTTTTAACATTGTTATGTTCGTTAGTGGTACGCACGTGCGAACGAAGTGTGTGTTCACCATTTTTTTGTTCGTTCGTGCGTACGCAGCTTTATAGATTGCCGAAGCATTGCAGACTGAAAATTGTAAAAAATGTTATTTTGGTATATGTACCGTGTGTACATCGATATGCATTTAGTAAAAAGCGGTTATTTTAATATTACAAACAGACACTACAATTTTATATAGATGTATAGATTAATTAATTAACCACTAATATTTGATATTTGGCTAAACGAACTGTTATTAATTATTAGTTGGTAGTATTATTCTGGCCATGTTTATTTTGTTAGTAATCACAACGTTCGGTCCAATAGAACTGAATGCACTCGTATTACAGGGTAAAATTTCAATTAGTAGTTAATATTTGTGAAGCCAGTCATTTTGTAGCTAATAATTTATATGATTTTAGCTTTTCATTCCATTTATTTTATCATGCTACATTTACATAATATTTTGTTTATTTAACTGTAATATTTATGTACACACATATAAACTAGACAAGAACAACAGTACAACAGACGAAATACCGATTTTTATTGAGTTGAATTGGGGACAACGGGAACGGACGAAAAATACGTACAAAAGTGATGATTATTTTCTAAAAAAATCTCTTCCAAAACACCGCGATAGGAAACTTGTTAAAAAGAGATGTAGACACCGTGTGTAACAATAGAAGAAAAAAAAAACAGTGGCACTCCGGGAGTGCCGACTGAAGTGAAAACAAAACACAAACAGAATACTTTGCCATCACTCACTGACTTAATATCGGATATACATTAAAACCGAGTACAGTCAGCATCTAAAGTCGATTAACACTACCATTTTTACATGTTATTAAATTGACAACAACTTTTTTCAATAAACTGATTTTTAGCTTTTTACATAATAGACAAGAGTATATATTCTAAAAAAAATTCTTCTGCTGCAATTTTGAACAAATATTTTGCTCAATAACTAAGATTAAAAAAACTGAAGTGTTAATAAACTTTTGATGCTGACCGTACATCCCGGGGATAGCCGAACACATCCGAAGCGGTGTCGATTACGGTAACAGTGGCGAAAGTTCAATAGTTTTTTCCCATCTCGAAAAATGCCCTACGCGCCTAAAGAAGCTTTCGCTTCAAAAAATACATATAATCAAAAACAATTCTCTTGTTTAAATATAAACATACAATTTGAGAATATGCTTTCATACTTCTCCAATAAATATCGTTAAAATATAATATAATTTAAATAATAAATACATAATCATGATTTATTCCCTTTGTTGGGTCTAATTCTATAATAGGATTGTCAATGAATTATGTGTCCGTGTAGGGTTCTAATTTATGTTATAAAGGAACTAGGTATTTGCATATTTTATAATTGCATAATTATGATGCAATTACAACAAAGTGGAAAGATAGTTTTCTTTCACTCATCATAATTTTTCTATAGGGTAGGTTCAGCCCGAGTTGGCGCTACAGTGTTCCACGCGCGCCACTCGAGACTGGTTGCGGCCATTACAGGAATGGACGCACGGGGAGGTGGGACCCGCTGAGGAACAGCGGGTCAAGATCTGTCGGGAGAGCGGTGAATGCTTATGCGAATCCCGCACCCCCGGCCATAGGTAGAGGTGGAACACCGCGGTGGTTTTAGCCGGTAAGAGTCCGACATGCCCCTCTGTCACCCCCACGATAGAGGAAGTCCATGAGGATTTCCACCGCAGAAAAAAAAGGTTCACCATTGATGATCATCAGTACCTTGTCTTCAAGCTTAAAGTTATAAAAGAGTTCAGTATATTGAATTTTGTAAATCATTATTTGAATTACATATCTTAGTGACCGCATGGGTGATATTCTTCAGAAAGGTCAGTTGCGTGGTACAGTCAGCAAGAAAAGTCGATTAACACTGTAATTTTTACATGTTATTAAATTGACAACATTTTTTTCAATAAACTCCTTTTTAGCTTTTCACATAATAGCAAAGAGTTTATATTCTTAATTCTTTTTTTCTGCTGCAATTTTGAACAAATATTTTGCTCAATAACTAAGATTAAAAAAACTGAGTGTTAATCGAGTTTTCTTGCTGACCGTATTAGCAATGGGTGTGCATGTATGACCAGCGGGGTAATTGCGTAAAACACTATCAGTAGTAATGATAGTTCAACAACATTAATTGCGTTATTTACGTTGTTGAGCAGACAAATTTTCCGAACATATGAAGCAATGTATTAGCAATATCCTTCAAAATGACTCAGATTTTGATTGATAGTGTGTTACGCAAGTAGGGTACCTACTGGTGCATGGTACTAACAAAGGGTGTCCGTGTATGACCAGATCTATGAACGTAAACGAAAAACAGTAGGTAAAGTCTATTTTCAAACTTACGTTTCAAATTAATATTATTTCAAGTTAAACAAATATCAACTTTATTTTAATGGTAATTAGGTTGATTTCAGAGAGACGTACTATTGAAAAAAAAATATATATACTATACGCGTCGAATTGATAACCTCCTCCGTTTTTTTTCGTCGGTTAAAAAGTTATGTTTGAAGTTGTAGCGTAAACTGAACTTTATTGTGTAAGATTTAAAGTTATTTTTAGAGATAAAACGGATAGCAGTTTAGCCGGATACCGGATACCGGATTCTCGGCCAACATTGTAGCCAGATAGCCGGATGTTCGGCCGCCGAATATCCGGCCATATCCGAAATTGAGAAAGTTTGTCAAAATCTACCTTTCAGCTCCTTGCAGCAGTGTGTACAGCGAAAGGCTTTTTCTGAAGCTGGCCTTATTTACGAAGACAAACGAAACCGCTTGCTACCTCTCAATGCAGAGAAATTAGTATTCTTTCACCATAACTTGCCTAGTGCAGTATATGAGTACTAGGTAATTCATTTTCTAAGTTGTAGAATTATATTGTGATTACTGGTTGTATTTGGCCGGATAGCATTCAGGCCGCTGAATAGGCCGGGTACCGGATAGTTACCGGATATCCGTTTCATCTCTAGTTATTTTTCCATAACATATTTGTTTACATTTTTGGCAAATAAATCGCGAATGCAGATTAGGTATTTAAGGATCGCAGCTGGTGGCGTTCTGTAGTTTCTGCCTATCCCCATGGGAAGACGGTGTGAATTTATGTATGTTTCAATTAATTTCAAAAACATTTCGATTGCCAAAGAAAGAAAGAAAAAGTATTTATTGTGACTCGTACAGGAAGATCACAAACTAAACTAAACACAGTAAAAAATAAAAACCAAGTTATATAAAAAAAAGTAACAAAAAGAAAAATGAGACAGAAACTCCTATACGAGGGCAAAAGGCTCCTATCTCAGCATGATACTGCGACATTTAAAAAATAAATGTCGCAGCGCTGGTATTTTGATAGGGCCCGCCGCTGTGATGTCACGGGCAGTTACAGAAATAAATAAATAAATATTAAAATAGATTTAACATGTAAAATATTAGCAAATAAAATAAAATATTATTTTTTAATCCGCGCCAAACGTAACCTCATTACTTGTCTATGCCTTGAGTGTCACAGGCACTTTGGTACGAGAACTTTATCTGCTTGATCTTTAACACCTTCATTGAATATTATACAGGGTGAAATTAAATTCATGGGCATCCTTTTAAGAGGCCATTGTACTCATCATTATGAAAAACTCTTACTATGGGACTAAACCTAAATCGCGAAAAAAAATCAGCTGTTCCTTGTATTTATGTTCACATAACTCTTCAATATGTATGGAAGAGCTGATTTTTTTTCGCGATTTCAGGTTTGATCCCATAGTGAAAGTTGTTCACAATGATGATTACAATGACTCCTTAAAAGGATGCCCATGAATTCAATTTCACCCCTTATATCAAATATACACGAAATTGAATATTATTATTGTTCAATAATAATAATATATAGTAATAGATACGGCAATGAATAGGACTGAAATGTCAAGGATGTGAAAATCAAAGAGGCTTTATCTGGCTGGGGCTCAATAATGTCCTTATTGTCTGCAAATGATGCGTGGGAGTGAAGATATGGCTTTATTCCTATTTGATATATATTTTTTTTTTTGCCCACGTTTGAGTCGTATTACCAAGGTAAAAATAAATTGAAATAACCATAATTTTGGGAGTGGCCAGTATTTATATCATGCTATAACATTATGAGAGTAGTGGTGGCCAAGTGGTTACAGCCGCGAGTTACGAGTTGTAGGAGTTGTTACGAGTTATTGTGTATCTCATTTCATCACCAGCTGCTCTCAAACCGGTAAAGGAAAACATCGTGAGGAAACCGACATATCCTAGAACCAAAAATTCGAAGACATGTGACATCTGCCAACCCGCACTGGACTCGCGTGGTGGATTACGGCCCCCTCCCTCGCTCCGAGAGGAGGCCTGTGTCCCGCAGTGGGAACATTATAGGCTGATTATGATAACATAGCGGCCCGCGGCTTCATACGGTTTTTATATATGTGTGCCAAATTTCATCCAAATCCGTTCAGTCGTTCGTGCGTGAAGAAGTAACAAACACACTGACAAACTTTCGCCTTTATAATATTAGTGTGACAACACCGACAAATCGACCAACCAAGTCGGAACTATGCTGTGTTGCCAGCTACTAAATAGGCAGCTGAAGTTAAATCACCTTCCCACGCAACAAAAGTTTAAATGACGCGGATTACACTGAGTTTTCTCATTCTAACTTAGTCTAACAGTTTTATAGTTAGTAGTCCGATGATCAAATTTATAATTTTTGGCTCAAAAAATGTGAATATTTTACACACCGGTTAATTAATACACGTTTTAGTGTATCTGATAAACCGCGGGTAACACCGCGGGGCGCAGCTAGTAATATTATAAGTAAAAAAAAAAGACGGGTTGCACTCCGGGAGTGCCGGCAGAAGTGAAAACTTGAATATTAACGTTGAAATAAATCAATTATGAATTGAATTAATAGGTATAACTAATTTTTTTTCACTATTTCTGCATCACTTTTTCATTAATCGATGCACTTTGTTCAATTTCCATATTTTAAACACTTTATATACACGAATTTTACGAATACACAGCAGTGTGGCTACTACACAGACGGTCGAGCCATCAGCTGTCCATCCATCCATCCACATCCACGTCCACCATCACCGTCACCGTCCCCGTCACCGTCCCCGTCACCGTCCCCGTCACCGTCACCGTCACCGACACCGTCACCGTCACCGTCACCGTCACCGACACCGTCACCGTCCCCGTCACCGTCACCGTCACCGACACCGTCACCGTCACCGTCACCGTCACCGACACCGTCACCGTCACCGTCACCGTCACCGTCACCGACACCGTCACCGTCACCGTCACCGTCACCGTCACCGGCACCGTCACCGTCACCGTCACCGACACCGTCACCGTCACCGTCCGTCCGTCCGTCCGTCCGTCCGTCCGTCCGTCCGTCCATCCATCCATCCATCCATTATCGTGTCTCACTTGGTTCACTTCGGTTGGCGCCGCCGCCGTAGAAAGAGGGGGGGGGGGGGGAAATCTCGGTGTATTCCCGTTCGTCCCATCGACTTCGTCCCCTTAAGGAGCCCTTAGAAAACAAACACGAAATTCGGAAAGCATTTATTGTATTTAAAACAATACAACATTTCTACACACAGAGATATTATTATATATGTCTTGTAGCTTAATTGGTAATGGTATGTTATCATTTTAAATGCTTAATCCCGTTCGTCGCACGACGGGGACGAAGTCGGTGGGACGAACGGGAATACACCGAAATCTCTCCTGACGGTCACGTGTCCTGACGCGAGTTTAACATTTTTTCCCCATACAAAAAGTGTGCAACGCCGCTAAAGAAGTTTTCACTTCAAAAACACTACAAACTGATAAATAACTTTAATTTCGGAAGTGAGTGTCGTTGGTTCCGCATTTTCGTTTTTTGACACCGACTTCCGAAATTAAAGTTATTTATCGACGGTTCCCCGGCTATTTGATCTAAGCGACATTTTTTGCGCCATTGAGTCACATACATAATTTGAATCAGAAAAAATCGCTTATTCCAATTATGTATAAAACTCAATTTCGCACAAAATATCGCTAAGATCAAATAGCCGAGGAACCGTCGTTATCATTTTGTCGTGATTTTTTAGAAGTCGGTTGTTTTATTTGAAAAAAAAAATCACTTTTTTGTTGTACCTACCTAATTCAATTAACACTAGTGTATTGTGTTAACAAATTCAATTAACACTAGTGCATTGAAGAATTGAAGACACCGACTAGAAGAATCATCAAAATTCGCATAGAAATGCCGGAGAGGCAGTACATTTATGCATATAACTTCTTACATAAGAATTATTACCGAATGTATGTATGTTCTTGAAAGTATGTAGATCACATGAATGAAAGAATTATCAAAATCGGTTCATTCGTTTTTGAGAAAATCGCGGACATACAAACATACATACATATGGGACGAATACAGAACCTCCTTTTTTGAAGTGGGTTAAAACAGGTAGATAGGTTATATGCGTCAAAACTTGGTCAATTATTAGCCTACTTACGTATCGTCTTGTCTCTTTTTCGCTCCTGATAATTACGACATGCCGTCTTACTTCCACGTGTCATCTGATACTCACATCAAAACAATTTAGGGGTGTTTTAGTTATTCATGTATTGAGAAGAAACTACTTAGAAAATCTTATAACAAAATTATATTAAAATGCGCAGTATTACTCTAATAGGAAATTGAATAAAAATTTAACATAAAAAATGGCTTTTATAGTAGAATAAGACAAAAGTTAACAATGTACAGACGCCAGCACATCATGCTACTACAATCTGTCAAAATTATTGAATTGATTTTCAACTTCATTGCTACAGCATTAGGTTCACGGTTGATTGGGAAAATTTTACAGTTTTAGGTAGGTTGATGCTGGCGTCTGTACATAAAAACGTACTTCATATGTTATAAGATTTTCTAAGTAGTTTCTTTTAACAAATGAATAACCGTCAGTAGGGACTGGTCATCTCTTTGCTGCCATGGCTTATTTTACTTTAATTTAATATTTGAATTGTTGTTTTTTCATATCTTTTCATTATGGACGCTTTTAACGTTCTGCATCGTTCTCACATGTATAATTTTTAACATGAATGATGTAACCAAGATTTGTAACCATATTATTTTGATTTAAAAGAGTGTCCATGGAGTTTTCTTGCCCGTTCTTTTCCATAGGTACCTACGCTTTGGAACGGGCAACTAGCTTCATCTTTCTGACTGACTGACTTCTTGACAATTTAAAGTGCCTGTAATTGGTTTAATTGAAATAAATTCTTTGAGTTTGAGTTTAACTAAAATATCCCTAGATTGTTTTGATGTGTGTAGTATGACATTGTGCCGTTTCTAAAGATCGAATATTGGGTAGGTATCCTATCTACCCCTTTTTACTTTAGTTTAGTATCATTATGGTTTTCACTAACTAGACTGTATTTCCAACAAAAGTAATTAGCAAGATGAATGTGCTGAAAACACGAATCACTATGAATATGCAAGGATTGAGATTAATTAATTTTGTTAGTGGTGACACTGTTGTAGAATAAATGGTGAGCAAAAAGAGAAGAATTATTATTATGCCATGAAGGAAATGTTCAGGAAAATGTAATCATCATCTGCCTAGCCATTTCCCAACTATGTTGGGATCGGCTTCCAGTCTAACTGGATGCAGCTGAATACCAGTATTTTACATGGAGCGACTGTCTATCTGACCTCCACAACCCAGTTATTGGGTAATACGATACCCCTTGGTAAGACTGGTTATCAGACTTTCGGGCTTCTGACGACCCGTAACGACTGACAAAGATCCACGAATGACAGCCGGGACCAACGGCTTAACATGCTTTCAGAGGCACGGAGGGGTCTCGGTATGTATAGACGGTCACCCATCCACAGACCAACCGCGGCAAGCGTAGCTTAACCTGATCGATCGACCTGTGCGGGAGTTATTATTTAGCCACGGGCCCCTCCGTTCAGGAAAATTTAATCTATACTAATATTATAAAGAAGTGTTTGTAAGTTTATTTATGTAGGGGGTAATCTCTGGAACTGCAAGTCGGATTTGAAAAAATCTTTTTGCATTTGATAGCCCATTTCTTGAGGAAGGCTATATGCTATTTAACATGACGCTATAACTCTTCGAAGCCGCGCAAATAGAAAAAAAAACTCAAAAAGAACGCTAAGCGAAACGAAGTGATAGCGGGGACAGGTGATGGTATCAGTTGTCCCATGGGACTACTGGGACACTTGTCCCATCATTGGACTGGGTCAATGGGACTAGTGGGACAGACCGATGCAATGCGACGGAGTGGGCCGGGCAAAGAAGAAGTTTCACGCGGATGAACTCGCAGACAGAAGCTATTGCTTATAAAATTGGTAACTAACCTAAATTGTGCGTATATTCAAATCACAACTGTCATTCTTTGGCGGTTACATGGAATGGGTATAACATTTCAGATTGAAATAAAGGGTCAGTTAAAAAAAAAAACAATTTTTCCTGACTTCACTTAAATAATATTGGCATCAAATAAATTATGCCTACGTTACTGTTGTAAAAACGTGAACTGTGAGCCTGTAAATGCCCTTTTTTTTTTTTTTTTTTTTTATGGATGGGAAATCATCAAATGACCCCTCCCGCTCTGGGTGGAGCGAAGGGAGTGTCAGACTCTTACTGACTAAAACCCATCCGTGTTCCTTCCTTAGCCCTTTATGTTCCGGGGTAGCGGTAACCCTTTCGGACAATCCCGCACCCCCGGCAGGCTTCGGCCCTGGCAGGCCCCTTCCTTTATGCTGACATCTCTTTGAGGCGCGCGTGGAACACGCACGCGCCGTCCGGCACGGGCCTGGTCCTGATCGGACGGTGAGCTACCCATTACTCTCCGTCCGCAGGCCCGCGCCTACGGTGGCCGGGAGTCGTCACGCGGCTCCCGACGCCCGGAGCGTCTCCCGCGGCGGCTGGGGTGTGAGGCTCTCTCCCTCAGCCGTTCCGCCACCTCCTTCGCTAGCATGACTGCTTCGCAGAAGGAGGTGACCGCCCCCCACTCCCTCTCGCCCCGGACCATGGCTTGAACCAGGGCCGGACGCGAGAGGTCGCCGCCGCTGTCGATCGCCTCTACGAGGGCACGGCGGTGCTCCGCCCATGCGGGGCAGACCTCCACCGTATGCTCCACCGTGTCCTCTGGGCGATCCTCGCAGTGGTGACACCCGGGCGTCTCCTCCCGCCTGATGATGTGCAGGAACCTCCCAAAACATCCGTGTCCGGTGAGGACCTGCGTCAGGCGATAGGTGAGGACGCCGTGACGCCTCTCTAGCCACTCCTCAAAGAGGGGTCTTACCGCCACTATCGTGGCGTGCCCTGCCTGTAAATGCCCTGAGTTCACATTAACGCTACTTTTCAGTTGGTTTACAAAATTAAAACTTTATAATATAATTTTACGAAACTTATGTATATGATTGATTATGATTTATATATATTTTTTTTTTTGTGTAGTTAACTTGCACGCAACTGCAGATGATAAATTGAGGCTTTGCTGTCGTTAAAACTTGTAAATAGATCTTTCGATAGGTATATAAAGTGGGTAATTAAATTACATTTCAAGTGATTAAGATGACTAACCTAACCCATGTAGTAGTACCTACCTTTTCTGATGATATAAAATGAATTTGTCATAATCATGGTTGACTATAAAATGAAAAAAACTTAAAAAAGAAACAACCGACTTTGACTTTTAAGGTGTGGTACCTACCCACACCAATTCGTTTACCCCAACTTGCTGTGTAAACAACAGTAACAGTACAGTACAACTTCAACGTACACCAAGTGAATTAAATACATTAATGAAATAACTAAAATACTACCCAACCAAAGTTTATATTTGTATAGGAACACCACGTAAGCTTCTTCTACCAAATAAAAATTAATTAAGAATTAAAATCGATTCATAAAGAAAGGTCGGGATCGGGGCATAACAATATATTTTAAAACAAACATAAATGTTTTGTATACTTACAGACAAATAGAGAACGTTGGTTAAAAATGGTTTATTTTTATTTATACACCACAAATTCCGGAAATCCTCCATGACGAAGCAAAATCCTCGTAAACAAGAATATAAACATAAAACAATATGGATGGGGTGACATAAGCACATGTCTATTCCTGTAGCGTCGATGATGACGCACGTCGTTGTGGGGTGGACAGCGTCATAATAATCTGACATTCATATTTGGTCATTTTGGCTGGCCGGCAGTGTAAGGTGTTAGCGGGAAGCGGTTTAGAAAAGTTGTGTATGTTTCGATTTGCAAAGATTACAAGAAGTTTATAGATAAAAGTGGAGGCAACACTCTGAATACCTAAGTGAAACCGACTGTGGTCGGACACTCTCTTTCTAAATACATACATAAGAACGAGACAGTGATATGTGTTTTCTTTCTCATGTGTATGTATTTAGAAAGAGAGCGTCCGACCACAGTCGGCTTCACTTAGGTATTTAGAGTGTTGTCTCCATTTTTTACCTATAAGCTTCTTGCTGTACAATACTATTTTTGTCAAGCATATCTACGTATAAGAAATGGTACTAACAAATTGTTTTAACTTACTGGTTTACGTAAACATTTTACGAGTGACATATTCTTATCATCATCATTTCAGCCGAAAGACGTCTACTGCTGGACATAGGCCTCGGGACTAAGCACCTCCATTTCGTCCGGTTCTGTGTTTCTTGCATCCAACGGGTTCCTGCCCCCTTATTCACAAACACTCGATATGCTTCCATATCGTATCGAACATTAATCATTGTTATCGTAGGAGTCTTCTCAATGCTGTTCACAAGTCCAAAACCCGAAAATTTTGTCAGTTTAAATCAAATAGACGCCCGCTATTCTTCCAACACCTATTTGATGATGAGGGGAAGTCAAATCAGGTCATCGATATGTCAGGTTTTCGATACGATAGCCTGTCGTATGCTTGTGAATCAGGGCTCTGCAGCCTTCATAAGGTCATCGGTCCACCTTGTGGGAGGCCTTCCAACGCTACGTCTTTCGGTTCGCGGTCGCCGCGAAAGGTTCTTCAGTGTCATATTATTATACTGATTCAAAATTAAATAAAAATTGTTCTGTCCAGACCATAGGTACCTAATGGCTACCTGACACTATGATCCACATCCGAACATTTTATACAAAGGTATTCATTCCTCACCTATAATTTATTATTATGTTTTTCTAGCTCAGCGCAGCTGCAGGCAAGCGCCTGCAGCTAAGCGTTCTATGACGATTTTCCACCAGTGAAAGGTAAAAATCATCTGAAATACAGGGTGGCAATACATCAACTCGCAAACTGTAACCATGAACTTAGCACATGATCTTAAACACCCTGGCGTAGAACATTTTCATTTGCGGCGCTTATCGAAAAAAATATGCTGTTTCATGGAAAAGTGCAGGGGCTTGTGGCTAAGTAATAACAGCCCCACGGGTCGATCGATCAGGTTAAGCTACGCTTGTCGCGGTTGGTCCGTGGATGGGTGACCATCTTCACATACCAAGACCGTCCGTGCCTCGGAAAGCACGTTAAGCCGTTGGTCCGGCTGTCATTAGTAGATCTTTGACAGTCGTTACGGGTCGTCAGAAGCCCGAAAGTCTGACAACCAGTCTTAACCAAGGGATACCTATCGTATTACTCAGTAACTGGGTTGTGGAGGTCAGATAGTCAGTCGCTCCATGTGAAATACAGGTATTTAGCTGCATCCGGTTAGCCTGGAAGCCGACCCCAACTTAGTTGGGAAAAGGCTGGGCAGATTATTTTTTTTTTTTCATGAAATAGTGCAATACCTACGCGGTCAAAATGTATTGAACTTCAAGACGACTTACTGACCCAATTTTTTTTTATAACCTCTGAAAAATTTCATCCGGCGTCCAGAATTACTTACTGAATCCATAGTAATGGGTTACAACCGCGTTGGGTGGCAACCGCCTTCATTCCTAACTTACACCAGCCAAAATATAATTACGCATGTATTTATACTCACATTTCGCCCATAACCGGTTCGTGATTGGATATCGACGGTTTTTCCCGACAACCGAGATTTACGATGAAGTATAATATTATATTATACGATGTTGGTATGTGCTGAATGAAACACAAATATTTGTGGAAGCGATGGAAATTCTCGCGAAGGTCATGGACATTGCTTTATTTAGAACTAGCAGCGCCCCACGGTTTCACCCGCATAAGTTTCGATCGCGAGGGAATATCGGGATAAAAAACTATCCTATGTCCTTTTCCGGGACTCAAACTATCTCTATAAGTAAGGTGGGTGGACCATGGAAGGCCATGCTCCTTCGAAGGCCAATCATTAAAATTTCGTAGTTATTGCAATGTGATGACAAATTCCTTTTACTAACACAAACACCCATCGAACTGGAAACCACAGACGCGGCGGCGAATCGCTCGCGCTACTATTTTGGCAGTACGGTCCCTCGCTTCTTCGATATCGGAAATCGACGACGTTAAAATAAGGTGGGTGTACCATGGAAGGCCACTCTAACGAATAAACAGTTATTATTTGTTTATTTCCTGGATAAATGAAACTAACAAATATTTAAGTAATACTTTGTTTTATTATGTAACATATAAACCACTTTTTTATTGTAGAGTTAAGCGCTATTTATTAAATTTTAGTGTTAAATGACTGAATTTTCATAATGGCCTTCTAAAGAGCCCTGTTCCTAGCAAGGCCATTTGGAATAGTTCAAAGAAACTTAAGTTTAATTAATATTGATTAAATCTGCAATTCAAAAAAGTGGTTTATATGTTACATAATAAAACAAAGTATTACTTAAATATATGTTAGTTTCATTTATCCAGGAAATAAACGAATAATAACTGTTTATTCGTTAGAGTGGCCTTCCATGGTACACCCACCTTA
This sequence comes from Amphipoea lucens, assembly GCA_947508005.1. Classification (NCBI taxonomy): domain Eukaryota; kingdom Metazoa; phylum Arthropoda; class Insecta; order Lepidoptera; family Noctuidae; genus Amphipoea; species Amphipoea lucens. Next base: position 18,467,955 of record OX382357.1, read on the forward strand.
CTAAATTTCATCTAAATTGGTTCAGCGGTTTAAGCGCGAAGAGGTAACAGACAGATAGGCAGACATACTTTCGCATTTATAATATTAAGTATGGCTATTGGTTTAATTGAATTTTGTCGCGAAACTTAGTCCGTAGTGTTAGGGATCATCATCATCATTTCAGCCGAAAGACGTCCACTGCTGGACATAGGCCTCCCCCAAGCACCTTCACTTCGACCGGTTTTGTGCTTCTCGCATCCAACGAGTTCCTGCGGCTTTCACAAGGTCATCGGTCCACCTAGTGGGAGGCCTTCCAACGGTACGTCTTCCGGTACGCTAATAGATACGGTACGGTAGTGGTCAAGCAATTTTTTGCGGCAAGTTAGAGATTTCGTCGTTTCGGGAACGTTCACGACAGGCAACGTAGTCAACGGAGAAGCCATTATAAAATGAGCGGGAGTAAGCGGTTCTGGGTACGGATCCTCATTCAGGACACAGAGCAGTCTGGAATTTAGAACTGCCTCAATTTCAGTGAGAACAGTCAAAAGCTCCTCATAAGTAAGAAGTTGAGAACCGATAACACTGTATAAATGCGTTTTAATAGATTTAATATTTGATTCCCACAGCCCTCCAAAGTGGGGGGCGCGGGGTGGAATCATTTTCCACTTTATGCGGTAGCGGTTAGCAAGTAGTTCTTGCAATTGAGCCTTGGCTCCAACGAAATTTGTTCCGTTGTGAGGTGAGGAATGAATCCATGAAAGTGTAATTTTAGAATCGGAAAAGGCAAATATTTTATTAATAGTGGTGCGAGAGCGGTAAGTGTCATAAACTAGTTTAATTAAGGTAGACAAAAGAACAGCGGCGCAAAGCTCTAGACGAGCCAGAGATACGACCTTAACAGGTGCAACTTTAGATTTAGCACACAGGTAGCTACTAGTTAGGGATGCTTAGTCAAAAATATTTAATTAAAACTGTTTGATTTCAAGCAAGTCTCAACTTAAAATGCATATTAAATGGTTATTCTTGTCTGATTACGCGACAGACAGCGACATGCATCGACGACAAAGGTAACTGCTAAGACAACGTGTCGCTCGTGTGTTTGAGAACGATGCTCAATAATACACGTGTATATGCACACTTGGATTTCGGGAAGACCCCTTTGCAGTCTCCCCAGAGATGTGCCCTAACAGGCGTTGCACAGAGGGGGTTTCGAATCGGCCTTTTGAGAGGTAACGGTGCCCCTTTCATGTGCAGATAGTGACCACGAGGATGGTTTTAGTAAGGGGTAAACAACACATTCCCCGGTCTAATCCTCAAAGTCCGGGCGCGTTTTCAAGGTTTCCACCCCGAAAACAAAAAACAAACGAACCTAACCATATCCATGACATACCACCACTACTACTCTAGACTCGGAGTCTATGTGTCAATTTATCTTTTTAAAATCTTTGTTTTTTTTTTTTCTCACCTTTTTGATGTTTTGTTTTAATGCCTGTATTGTGTCTTTTGTTGCACTAAATAAACGTTTTATCTCTCTAACCTTAACCTTCAAAGTACCTGTAGGTATAAGTGTGCAATACGCAAGCGCCACGTGACATTCACTTCCTTGCCGTTGACAATGACATTGTCGTCATCCCCGACCATCGAATGGCGGCAGGGAATACAAAGATATAGAGAAATTTGTTGGATAACAATATAAAGTCTGGTATTGATTTAATGAAGAGAGTTCTAACTTCATAGGTTTTAGTCGCTGATGTCCAAAAAAATTATCGGTTGCTGTGGCGCGTATACGGGCGTTAGTATGTTGGATTTGGGCTGACGCTCCCATTTAATAAAGTGAAACTTCTTAGGCGGCGATTCGATAATTGGACAAGAATTGAGAGTGAAATTTCAAGGATCCGTTACGTTTAGGCACGTTTTGTTACATGAGAGAGAAAAAAAATATAACTCTCTCTCTCTCTCTGTCTCTATCTCTCACACCAAATCTTTCTTATTATTTATTTTTTAAGAAGTTTCACGTGGACGGTTGAATGGAGAAATATCAAGGAGTATGAAAAAAATCAAGCGGAGACGAATCAACTGCAGAAAAAAAAGGAAATCTTGAAAATGACCATAGTTTGGAAAATGTAGGTACTCTTACTGTAGGTAAGTACCTAAATCTGTTAGAGCTGACCCGGCGGGCATTGTCTTGTGAAAATTTAAATTATGGTCTTGGCTTCCTAAAAAAATCCCATAGAAAGAATCACTTTCAGTTGTTCCGGGAAACTTTTCTAATTTTTCTTTCAATAAAACCTTATTCGGGCTATTACGAAAACTTTGAAATAAAAATAGTAAAATTTGTCAGGCGTTCTCAAGTGATGCGCTTAAAAACGAACAGCATTTAATTTTAATTTTTATCTACCGTGGTCTCTTCCAGCTTTTTATAAATGTCTATCACGTTGGTTCTAAAGTTATCACGTGTTCAATTTGACCTTTTTCGCAAAAATTGTGGTGATTTTCACTAACTGATCAATATTTTATTACGCATTTATATTAATAAGTCATTAATTAACGAATTTTACTTAGGTAACTTTGTTGTGTTAAGTGAGACTTATGGACATTAAATTAAGCTTATTATATTTTATACTAGCTGAACCGACAGACGTAGTACTGCCTGTCTAATTCATATCCATACGTAGTCAGTTTCAAATCAATCAATCAATTTTTTAAAATTTTAAATCTGTTACGAACACTTTCAAACAAAAATTCCCAAATCGGTCCAGTTCAGAAGTGATGCGCTTACCACCCACGTAAATGTCGATCCTGCGGGAATATCGGAATAAAAAGTAGTCTACATGTTAATCCAGGGTGTCAGCTACCTCCATACAAAATTTTATCAAAATTGGTCAAACCGTTTGAGCGTAAAGAAGTAACAAACATATAAACACACACACAAACTTTCGCTTTTATAATATTAGTTTGATATATTCTGCCCGCGGCCTCGTCCGTGTCAAACTCAAACTCAAAGCATTTATTTCAATTAAACCATTACAGGCACTTTTGAATTGTCAAAATTAAGTAGTCGGTCAGTTAGTCAGAAAGTTGAAGCTAGTTGCCCATTCCAAAGCGTAGATCTCTATGGAAAATTTATTGTTACCCCGACCTACCCCATCGCATCGCATCGTCTGCCCGCGGTACTACTTCGTTTTCGCTTAGGGTCCTCTTGACTTTTTTTCTCTTTAACAGACTCCTAAGAGTCATAGCGTAATGTTAGTCTTCCTCAAGAATCGGGCTATCAAATGTAAAAAGAACTTTTCAACATTAACTATAAGTCCAGGTTTCCACATGATGTTTTTTTCTCGCCAATGTGAGTAATGTCCCAGATAAACTCGGAAAGTACAGACGCCAGCACATCAAGCTATCCGAAACTGTAAAATTTTTCCAATCAACTTTGAACCTTATGCTTTAGTGATAAAGTTTTAGCATTATATATTTATTTAAGTATACTTATGTTATATTTATCTTATTTTTTGCATTATATGTGTAGGTTTATTAAATATATTAGTTTTAGACTTCACACATTCATATTTTTCTCTTCTTGTTCACAAACACTATTATCTACATTTCTTTTTTTACTTCTCCTTTCACAGGTCTGCTGTAAGAAATTTCTTAAAAAATAAGCAGTACCTTTGTGCTCTAATTATAATTATATCATATCCTTATGTATTTTACTGTGTGTACATAAATAATAAAATAAATAAAGTTGAAAATGTATTAAAGAAATTTGACAGATTAGTAGCTTGATGTGATTGAAAAAGTCAGTTAATCACCTTAAGTAGGTAGGACAAAATAGTAGATTGTACAACTAAGGCATAAAATAAGCTATTTTACGCCGAGACGTTTATATCCACCCGAGCCGCAGGCGAGGGTGGATAGTTAAGTCGAGGGGTAAAATGGCTCGTTTATGCCTGAGTTATACACTCTGCTTTTCACTTCGATTGCGAGAAAATGAAACAGGCATAAAGTATACAGTACATAATTAATCAAAAATGTTGCATCCATAGCTAATTCCCGCCACCACAGATAATACCGCCACGAAACTTTTTAAAAGTTTTTTTTTTTAATTTTCTACATTTTGTCATTCGACTTGGGTACTTCATACTGCCAAAAAATGAAAACGTTTCTTTGCCTTTTTAAATAATAAATGACAACTATTTTACCTGATTTTATTAAATTAACGATAGAAAACACGGAAGTTGTATAAATTAAAGAAAATGAAATAAATCACGACTTTAATCTGCGAAGTTTTATTGTGCGTGTGGCTGTTGGGCCTGATTACTTTAGTCTTAGAAAAAAAATTTACTTTATGCACTAGAACATAAAAAGCGATTTTATGTCGCCTAAGCACAACATAAAGACGGACTTTTAGAGCATGAGAAGTGAAAAATATGTTACATACCTACTCGTATAGTCGAAAATGAGCGTTCGAAAAAAAAAAAACGATTTGTTATCGAGTTTCATCAGAATGTCAACACAACTGTCACCGAGTCGGTAGACGTAGTATGATAAATGGAATGTCACATTTAAATATTGTAATGAACATTGATTTTCACATGAATTTAAATAATTTAAACGTGGTCGTACTGTATGAACTATTTGCGTTGGAATAGCCTTTATGAGTGATTCAAGGTAATGATGATGATAGTCAAGTATAGTCAGATTCACAGACCCCGTTTTGAGTTTGCTTAAGTTTCATCCATAGGAATACGAACCTTATTCTTTGGTCAATAATATTCATATTCGTAAAAGCAAATGTGAGCAAGCGTTATAAAAGTTTATTTTTGTTAGCATAAATTGTGTCCTACCCTTTTTCCTTCCAAACCTCCCTGTTTTGTGCGATGGCCATGCTGGCCCTTCAAACATTACTTAAGGATATGAACATTAAAAAATCTAAATAAAAAATCCGACGCTTTTTGTTACATACGTGACGATTTCTACCAGTTTAATGCTACCGCATGCCGCGTTAAAGAACCTCGTTCCAAAAATAAAGTATTTTGTTTTGTTTTGTTAGCCTATTCTGTCCCACTGCTGGGCAAAGGGGTCCCCCAAATCCTTCCAGGAACTCTTTTCCTGCGCCACCTCGAAACAGCCCTCGCGGTGCGCGTCCAGTTCATCTCGCGCACCTATTGTGTGGAGATTTTTGCCCAGTGGTCAACGTGCATACGGCTGATATGACCTGCCCAATCCCATTTGAGCCTGGCAGCATTCTTTCCTACATCCAGTATGCCCGTTTTGGAACGCAGCGTGGTGTTCCGAATTCTGTCCTGTCTTTTAACAACCAGAATGCTGTGTTCCATCGCTCATTGGTTCATATTTGTATAAAACGCTTACTTTGCTTATCAATCTGTGAATCTTGCCCTGGGTACGGCAGCCACATCTTCCATGGGACCATGGGCAGTCGCACTCAGCCCATTTGCAAATCTTTTTGTTGTGTCATGAACTCATAAGCTTATAATAACTTATGTTGACATGAGAAAAAATCCTGCAAATAAGGTTCACAGTTCAAATTAAAATTTTTGGCTTCGTACTGATAGGAGAGAAAATGTTTGCTGAAGCACCCAAACAAAACTAAAATTTTTTAATTTATTTTTCAAAGGCGGAAAAGTCAATAAATGTTGGGTTGTGCTGTCAAAAGGAAAACTAGTAACATGAACGTAGACGGACCAAGCGATTTCATATTGGCTGGAAAAAAAAAAACACTTTTTTTTTAACACGCGTGTATACATGAGATAATAATGCAATCGATTTTGCATCTTTGGTTAATATAGATAAAGTGCAAAATTGATTGGTGTGTGCGATCTATTTCAGGTTTTGTAACTATTGAGGTGTGAAAAATATGGTAGGGGAGTTTATTAGCAACCTGTACCTTTTTACTTCGTTTGTCAATGCAGGCAAAGTTATTGGTGCGAATCATGTACTATTTTGTAATTTTTAATATAAAAAAAACCAATAAAATTAGTCTTGTGTCGTAAAAACATTTTGTTTAAGTACCTACTTAACTACTTTTGAACTGATTAATTATTCTGTAGGAACTGCGGTATGATTTTTTTCATGAATAATAGGAAAAAATATGAAAGTAAACAAATTCTTTGTTCGAAAATAAACAAAAAAAATGATTTGTTTACAAATTGTTTTATAAATCAAAAATTTGCAGTAAAATAACATAATAAACAATAATTGGAATAGCAAAATAAAATCTAAAAATAAGTACCAAAAAATTTTGGCAGCGGTGGGATTCGAACCCACGCCTCCGAAGAGACTGGTGCCTTAAACCAGCGCCTTAGACCGCTCGGCCACGCTACCACATAGCGACGTTGTCGAAATTATGAGCAAGTCTCTTCGGGGCTATCGGAATGTTGACATTACGAATGGGACACTTGGGATTTTCTTATCTGTTCTAATTATAACAGCAACCGTGATAAATTCGATGTTTCTCGTCCAATTTTGTTACGAATATAATTTTGACCGAAGGCGACGATTAGAATTTTTTTTCATAAATTATTTATTTAATTAAACTCTTCGCACACAAAAACGAACTTAATGCCATAGGCATTCTCTACCAGTCAACCAAAAGTGGTGAAGAGATTAGTTGGCAGGTGCTTTGGTTAAGAGGAACAATGATAAAAAAAACTATAAAAAGTATAAAATGTATGAATAAAATAAATTAGGTAAGTATATATTTTTTCTCTCATTAATAGCATGTTATCGTGTTACAGGATTCCGTAAATAACAATAAACCTTAATACCCAATAGTCAACAAAATTCTAAGTAGGTAGATATATCTACTTCAACATAAACTAAAATAGGAAAAAACCAAATCACATTTTTATTTGCGATTCCAAATCGGATCACCCTTTTTAATCTGTGTCCGTCTGAAACAATTTTTCCCGCCGAAGCACCAATTACCGTGTATGATTGCAAATGGCTGCCGTATGCACGGACAGCTAGTAATATATCGACCACCTAGCACGCGCTATGCATTGGTTTGAGCACAGGGCCGGAACTGGAGCATTGGGAAGCACAGGGCAGGAATAAGTGTAGTAAAGGAGCGTGTTTATCAAGGTTTTAATGGGTTGAGACGTAATTATAAAAAGTGTATGGATTAAAGATGAATGACTTACAGTGCCCTCTAAAAGCTAGTTGAAATTTTTCCACTTCAACTAAGATGTCAGATTATTATAAAAAAATAATAATCTGGTAATTCTAAGGGATTACCTGATTATATTTTATGAAGTCACACGTAGTTGAATTAGTCAATAAAAACGTCATAGTGTATAGTTAAAAACATTTGAAAGTAGATTTAAATCATAATGTATCATCACAGCTGTAGTGGAAAAAATTTAACTAACTTTTGGGCACTGTATGTATCTTTTTTTTTTTGTTTTCGGGTGTAAACATCCAAAAAGCGCCCGGTCTTTGGGGATAAAACCAGGGAGTGTGGGATAGTTACCTCAGTAAAACCACTCTAGCAGTCACCATCTGCACATGGAAGGGGAAAAAGACCAATACGGAGCCCCCTCTGTGCAACGTCGGTTAGGGCACATCGCACTGTATATACCTACCTATATGTATTTAGGAATTTTATTTAATGTTTTTATGTGACTGGTAAGCTGAAAAAGAATTTGGCTCTCATGGTGAGACACGAGTATTTTTTTGTTTATACTTCTACATACAACCAATATTCCGGATAACCTCTCTAACTAAACCGAAATAATAAATAATATGCTTGTGATAGTCGTTTATTTACGCAGATCACTAATGAAACCCAACACTGGTTCGAATTAGCCATCGCCCAGACCTAGTAATTGCAATGTTCCATAACCAAATCTTCCTGGAGATATTCATTCATTTTTGTTTGCACCCTATGCACCTTCGCTCCGTCCGCTCGAACAGCCACTCTGCAGGTATGAACGTGCGTCTATTGTACTGTAATGGACCGATTTCGCCACCATATTGAAATGCCGGCCATTCTATATGAGAAAATCACGCTTTAATGTCCGGGTTACACGAGGCTAGCTTTTCAAAGCTAGGATAAGCATTCTAGCAAGTTGTGTAGCTTAGGTACTAGAATGCTAGGAGAGTATACTGAAGTTCTCCTTGGTATACTATCCTGGCATGCTTTCCTGGCTTGGTACATGCTAGTGCTGTTTACATGATGCCAGATAATTTATAGCCAGCACATTACAACATAGAGAGGAGGCCTGTGTCCCAGCAGTGGGAACATTATAGGCTGATTATGATGATGATGATGATGACAGTACAACACGTGGTTGCGGTCAGAAAAAGAAAACGAGTAGTCACTAGCCAATCGAATACTAGCTTCGCCGGCCACATGAATGTTAGTACACAAGCTTTAATAGTAAAATCAGTGGGGTGGGTGATACTAGCCCAAAAATTTAACCCCATCTTATTTATTACACTTGAAAATACTGTTGGAGCTGCTGAAGATTGTAAGTCTATCTTTGCATTGTATAAATTCAATCTCCTAGTATTGTATAATTGCATAACACATGTGTGAGTACTATGTACACACTATAAAGCTACCATTTACTGGGTACGTCTTTCATTGACTTGAATGTGCTCTGGCGGCTGAGAGTATGTCATGCTCACTCAAATGTCTCGCTGATGGTGGCGCATGTGTTGGATCATTTAGCTCCCTTCAAAATGGTTGAGCTGAATAGTGCTGATGCATGCGTCATGTTCGTGAACGGGCGCCGTCAGTAGGGACTGGTCATCTCTTTGCTGCCATGGCTTATTTTATTTTAATTTAATATTTGAATTGTTGTTTTTTCTCATCTTTTCATTATGGACGCTTTTAACGTTCTGCATCGTTCTCACATGTATAATTTTTAACGTGAATGATGTAACCAAGACTTTGTAACCATATTATTTTGATTTAAAAGAGTGTCCATGGAGTTTCTTGCCCGTTCTTCTCCATAGGTACCTACGCTTTGGAATGGGCAACAAGATTCATCTTTCTGACTGACCGACCCCTTGACAATTCAAAAGTGCCTGTAATTGGTTTAATTGAAATAAATGCTTTGAGTTTGAGTTTGAGTTTATTAAACTATCCTAGCTTACTAGCATTCTCACTAGATTACTAGCCTAGAAATTAATCTAGTTCTATAAACACGAAGCGAGAGTTACTAGCTTACAATCCAGTCTTGAGAATCTCCCTGGCATAACGGTTTTCTTGGATGACGTCACAATTTAAATGCCCCTGAGTGTTTTGTGCATACAGGCAATATTTTATTGCTGAAGGTATTTCTTTAAGGATTTTTCTGTTTTTGGTTGTTTGATTTAGTGGGAACGAAAAGTAGGTTAGTGTATCGAAGAATAAAGATTTCCTGTTTGTGTTTACGACGTATAGAAGACTAGCTTCTACCCGCGACTTCGTCCGCGTGAAAGTTCGGAAAGTTCGGGAAGGAAAGGGTGGAATTTCGAAAAACCCTTTCTTAGTGGATACCTACTCTTCACAAAGAACACACTCTCCAAATTTCATGTCTCTAGGCCCAGCGGTTTAGGCTGTGCGTTGATATATCAGTCAGTCAGGACTTTTAATTTTATATTACACTGAATAAAATGCACTCCAATCAAGTGACTTTTTAGCTTGATTGACGATATCTTGTTTAGATTATTCAAAATATGAATTAAGTTGATCATCACGACATGCTTGCAGCAATACTAGTTCAAATGAATTTTCTTGATTACCCTTAACATGACATCATTGTAGAAGAGTTAAAACAACAAAGGAAGTTAGTTGTGCCAATCAAGCAACTTGATCAACTTGATTACTACCATAGATATATGAAATTTCTATGATTGCTGCAAATAGGTTTTGTGATAACTCCAATCAAGATCCCGTTTCAAATCTCAATCAAATAAAAGTAGTAGCTGTGATCATTGTGCTTGATAGGCTCAGATTCAAACAAGTTACTTAGTCAATCTAAACAAAATCTTGATTGTGGGAACTACTTTTGTTTTTCAGTGTATAGAATACTAGCAAGCATTTACGCAACCCTTTTCTAAAACTAGTCTCGAATCCACTATTTTGACAACACGCCATTGGTATTCGCAGTTACATCACACACACACACACACACACATATGTATTTGGATGTCATGATCTCGGGATAACATCGTCATTAGTGTTGGCTCATCCCTCATTATCCCAGATTCGCAGTGATCCAATGTGAGGTGATGTATTGTCAGTATTGTGGTTATAATCGGCTTCATTGTTTGGTCAAGAGACTTGAATTTATTTATGGGTTTGATTTTACGTAGCAACACGTCTATAATACCCAAAGGGCGTTTGCTACGTAAGCGTGCGCACGCGGTGGGTGCTCGCCTCGCCTGTTTGTATTGAAAGCTAATATGAGCAGCGCTCTCTGGCGCGGACGCTTGCGACGGGTTTATAGAGGTATGAGGAACAGGGTGTAAAGTTCACTCATACTCTATAGAAAAGGGAGGATCCTCCGACCAGACGGGTGTTGTGTCTGGCGAGCAACTGCCCAATGAGTCATGTCGGGCCGTTGTATCTATGCTACTCGTAGTTGCGCGGTAAACTCTGCTTGCGAGATGCAGGATTTGCGTGACGTCATTATGACGCGTTGTTCGCATGTGGCGTTGTAGATACCGCTAAAGGTTTGTACACCGCAATGGCGCCCGCTCCGTGCACCCGCCGCGTGCGCACGCTTAACGTAGCGAACGCCCAAAGGATTACATCAAATCCACATTTCGCCAGTTAAGTTTAAAAGCCCCATGTGATAAGAAGCGAGCCTATTGCCATCAACCGGTCACAAATCCGGACTCCGGGGTGCTACTGAGAAATACATGTTGGGAAGAACCCAATAACACTTTGCCTGACCTGGCAATTGATCAGTTTTAGGGTTCCATACCTCAAAGTTAAATAAGGAACCCTTATAGGATCACTTCTGTCCATCTGTCTGTCTGTCAGTCTGTCTGTCAGTCTGACAAGCCTCTTTTTCTCAGAAACGCGTGGAGGTATCATGTTGAAATTAATATCAAACAAATACCCACGTATTATAATGTCTACAGTCCCTTGGAGCTCAAAAAAATCAAGCTTTTGAGTCAACGCCACAAAAATACACAGGCATATATGCGACATATTTTGGTACTCGCAAATAAATCAATAGTGTACTTCCCGTTGACCTAGAATCCTGAAATTTGACAAGAAGCAAGGTCTCATATCACAAAAAATGGAAAAAGTACAAATTCGTTAATTTGTAGTTTAATTTTTTTTGCGATTACAAACTTGCGTTTGCAGCTTTAGAATTGACCGTGACGTAAATTGATGTTTGGGAGAACATTTATACAACGACAAGATTAAGTTTTTTCTTGTTTGGGACCACTTCGAAATGCTTCATTTAAGTGTGGTCAGACAGGCACTTGGTCGGATTTTAATTACTATTTTTTTCCATTTACTCTTTTAAATGAGCTAAAATTCTTGTAACACTCAGCGGTTATAAGTATCAATTAAATTGGTAGTGCTCTGCTGTTAGTGCATCAGATGGGACTCAAACTCACGACCAGTCCGAGTCCGTCTCTATCAGGCTTTTAAACCACTTAATTTTATCTACTATAACCCGTCACAAAATAATGAACATTCGTAATTTTAACGAACCAATGAACCCAAATATTTTGCAAAAAAATTACCTATACTCTTAGAACGCAAACAAAACAATACTCCTAAAAGTTATTACAGCTTGTAACTTTTCAAAAACGTTCTTTAAACGTCCTTGGACCCTATCCTTTTGTTTTTAAAGGTTATTTTTGTATGTTTCGTATATTTTTAAAGGTATACAAGGACTGATGCAGACTGCAGACACATTAGTGTGGTAGACGTAGCAGGTGCAAGGGATGGCTCGTAAAGTAACAGTTTTTACGGAACTTAGTCTATTATCAATACTTCGTCTAGTACCTCTCCAAACTTTCTGATGTTTAGTGGTGTTAAGACCTCGTCTCGGTCTGGAAACACCACATATTGTGATGGAATAAATGGAAAAGTTCGAATTGATTTTCTTTTGTCTTTAGAAATAGTAACTTGTATAGGGGCGTATGGCTAAGTAATAACAGTCGCACGGGTCGATCGATCAGGTTAAGCTACGCTTGCCGCGGTTGGTCCATGGATGGGTGACTGTCTTCACATACCAAGACCCCTTCGAGGCTTGGAAAGCACGTTAAGCCGTTGGTCCCGGCTATCATTTGTGGATTTTTGACAGTCGTTACGGGTAGTCAGAAGCCCGAAAGTCTGACAATCAGTGTTATCAAGGGGTATCGTATTATCTAGTAACTGGGTTGTGGCTGCCCGCGGTTTCATCCACATAAGTCTCGATCCCTTAAGAATATCAGGATAAAAACTATTCTATGTCCTTTCCCGAGACTCAAACTGTCTCTATACCAAATTTCATCTGTAGCGGTATCTATAACGCCACATGCGAACAAGGCGTCATACTGACGTCACGCAAATCCTGCATCTCGCAAGCAGAGTTTACCGCGAAACTAGCATAGATACAACGGCCCGACATGACTCATTGGGCAGTTGCCCGCGCCAGACACAACACCCGTCTGGTCGGAGGATCCTCCCTTTTTTATAGAGTATGAGTGGACTTTACACCCTGTTCCTCATACCTCTATACATCTAAGTCGGTTCAGCGGTTTAAGCGTGAAGAGGTGCGGGAAGCGTGGAGGGGTGAGAGGAGAAGCGTGAAGCGTGGAGGGGACAGACAGACAGACACACTTTCGCATTTATAATATTATATCAAATTACCAACTTTAGATAAATCTGGTAAGAGTAAAAAATATCCTTAACTACATAAGAAAACAAAGAGAAATACTCACAACCCTACTTTTATCCGCAAGAGTGATGCTAACGTTACCATTCCTTCCGCATCAAGCAAATCTATCCATTACTCATCTGCTAAATTTTCTCCACGGTCCTGTCTGCCAAATGGAAAATATCTCTCTTGAAACAATCGGCCAAATGATTTTGAATCTTATGTGAATGTAGTAAGGATAGTGGTGGTAGATCAGAGTGAAGTTGTGATGTGTCTTGTGAAGTTGGACGGGTTGTCACCGAAATTATGAGACAGCTAGTCCGTGTCTGACTGAAACTGTGTTGTTGTTTGGTCTGTATTATTGTTATTTAATTTTGATACTCTAGATAGTTAATTAACGTCTGTTACTGATGTGATATTAATAAGGTCCCTGGGAATATTTTGTATTATAAGGAGAATATATAAAATATATTTCTTCCGGATACACCTCCCTTCTCTCCTCCCTCTCCTTCCTTCATGGTTGTTTTCCTCTTGTATTTTTATATACGCGTGTTCCTGTGATTTTTTTGTTTTTAGATTATTTATTAGCGGACTAATATTTCCTTTTCACTTCTCATGCTCTAAAAGTCCGTCTTTATGTTGTGCTTAGGCGACATAAAATCGCTTTTTATGTTCTAGTGCATAAAGTAATTTTTTTTTTCTCAGACTAAAGTAATCAGGCCCAACAGCCACACGCACAATAAAACTTCGCAGATTAAAGTCGTGATTTATTTCATTTTCTTTAATTCATACCACTTCCGTGTTTTCTATCGTTAATTTAATAAAATCAGGTAAAATGGTTGTCATTTATTATTTAAAAAGGCAAAGAAACGTTTTCATTTTTTGGCAGTATGAAGTACCCAAGTCAAATGACAACTGTTGAAAATTAAAAAAAAAACTTTTAAAAAGTTTCGTGGCGGTATTATCTGTGGTGACGGGAATTAGCTATGGATGCAACATTTTTGATTAATTATGTACTGTATACTTTATGCCTGTTTCATTTTCTCGCAATCGAAGTGAAAAGCAGAGTGTATAACTCAGGCATAAACGAGCCATTTTACCCCTCGACTTAACTATCCACCCTCGCCTGCGGCTCGGGTGGATATAAACGTCTCGGGGTAAAATAGCTTCTTTTATGCCTTAGTTGTACAATCTACTATTATTTATTTATATAATACTTTATTGTACGGTCAGCAACAAAAGTCGATTAACACTTCAGTTTTTTTAATCTTATCAAAATATTTGTTCAAAATTGCATGAAGATGCTTTCGTTTATGTTCATCACACTAATATTATAAAGGCGAAAGTTTGTGAGTGTGTGTGTGTGTTTATATGTTTGTTACTTCTTCACGCTCAAACGGCTGGACCGATTTAGATGAAATTTGGTATAGAGATAGTTTGAGTCCCGGAAAAGGACATAAGATAGTGTGAGTTTAGCCTACGCCCCTTGTTGGTGGTGGAGGTGAAAATGATAACTCAGATCAACTACACAAACCGTTAAGACTTTTATTATATAAATTTTACAGGGACCTGCTTAGTTCGAGGCGTGAGGCTAACTGTCTCAGTCCTGTGTTGCCAGACCGCGCGTCGACAGTCGAACTATTACAATAATGTGTGCGTCAGCCCCTTACATCATTCCCCCCCGTTTTAAAAAAAAAAAAATATTGTTTATACAAAAAAAAAAAAAAAAATTCTAAAACTACAACTTATTGACTAAATTCACATGGGTTGCTTGTACTACGCGTACGTTACATTGTTTTTTTTTTTTTTTTTTTTTTTTTTTTTTATTCTTAGTTACACATAATGTTTCTTTCTGTTTTTCTGTCATGGTACATGCTTTGTTTCGATTTTTCATTATTATAGTATTTTACACAACAATTGGTTTATTTCCTGCGCTCTGAACATATTTCTCTTAATAATTCGTTCCATATTACAATTTTATAAATTATCATATTATCTTTAACACAACGATGGACATTCATTATCTTGTTTCTTATATGCCTAAATAGATACCTAAGTCTCTTACAACATTTTGTCTAACTGCTGAGTCGGTTAGCGCATTATTACATAATAATGGTCTTACAAAGTATTGTAATCCTCAATACGTTACTAATACATGTTACTTACAAATGAGTTTTTGTCTTAGAACGTCATCATGGTATTATGGCTGCTGTAAAATGCTGTTGGAGCAATTCATTATCCATTCAATGATCAATTTATGGTCTTCCGGTGTAATGTGTTCTTCAGTTCCTGTTTACTTATTATCGAACAGTACCTTACTGTTAATGCCTGTATGCCTACATAAATCGTACGGGTTTTTTTCTGACTCGGCCCGCGCGAGTAATGAGTGGTACAGGTGGCACGCTACGAGCGATTTCGTTATTTGTACTACTCGCGTTTTCATTTACCTCTTGATTCATTAAATAAGCCGGTTTTAGTCTGTCTATTGAAATTTTAGTCTGTCTATTTGGTAATTGTACCGTATATACTTTCTCTTTCTTTTGAATAACTCGAAACGGACCGTCATAATTCGGTTGAAGTGGTTTCCTCACTGTGTCATTTCTGATAAATACAAACTCCGCTGTCGCTAGGTCGGGGTGTACAAACAAACTTTTCGTATTTTTATACCCTATTGGAACTGGCTTTATATCGTTAATCGCTTGGCGTATCCTATTGACGCATTCATAATCGGACGTATAACTCCCTTTATTATTCTCTACATAGAAATCCGCTGGCATCCTTATCGTTTGACCATACACCATTTCCGCCGCGCTTATACCGTTGTCCGAACGTATTGCTGACCTAAGACCTAGCATCACTGTTGGTAACTCGGTCACCCATGATGATGCAATCGCATTTAATCTTGCCGTTAATGCTACTTTTAGCGATCTATGCCACCTTTCTACTGCCCCATTGGACTGTGGATGATACGGGGTGGTTCTGTTTTTGTGTATACCTAATATTTTTAATAGTGACATGAACAATGCGCTCTCAAACTGTCTCCCTTGGTCGCACGTCATTTTTACCGGGCAACCGAAACGTGCAATCCACCCCTCATAAACTATTTTAGCTACCGTTTCTGCCGTGATATCCTTGATCGGAAACGCCTCTGGCCATCGAGTGCGCCTATCTACTACCGTTACTAAATACCTGAACCCTTCTTCTGTAGTAGTCAGTGGTCCTACAATATCTACATGAATGTGCTCAAATCGATTGCACTTGGTAAATGTTTCTAACTCTGAATTTGTATGGCGAATGACTTTACTTCTTTGGCAATGTACACACGCTTTTGCCCATTGCCCTATATCCCGATTCATGTTTGGCCAAAAGAATTTGTCCTGCATTAACTTGCGAGTGGTTCTGATGCCTGGATGACTTATGTTGTGTGTCGCATCGAACGCCTTTCTTCTTAAACTTTCTGGTAGGTACGGCCTCGCGTTCTTGGTAGATATTTCACAGGAAATCGTTTTCCCGCCTGTTTGCGGTACCTTGATTTCCCTAATAACGACGTTACTATTGTTTGGTTGGCTTAATAAGTAACTATCCTTTGCTTGGGCTTCTGCTAATTCAGAGTAATCGATTGCCTGCGGGCAATATACTGTTTCTACTCGCGATAAAGCGTCTGCTACTGGGTTCTCTGAACCGGTGACGTGCCTAATATCTGTTGTAAATTCGCTCACGTATGCTAACTGCCGTGTTCGCCTAGGTATTTCTTTGCCCGTGTTGTTTTTTTGTAAACGCGAAGGTGATTGGTTTATGGTCTGTGTAAACTGTCAGTTGTCTGCCTTCCACCTGGTTCTGGAAATATTGAATCGCTAAGTATATCGCTAATAATTCCCTGTCATACGTTGAGTATTTTTGTTCCGTCTGACTCATTGCTTTAGAAAAGTAACCTATAGGTGTCCATTTACCGTTGCTGCTTTGTTGTAAAACTGCACCCACACATGTGTCCGACGCGTCCGTCATAAGTGCTAGCGTTGCATTTGCCAATGGGTGCGATAAAGTGACCGCATTCTGCAAGCATGTTTTACATTGCAAGAATGCCTCGTCAGCTTCCGTTGACCATTGTATGAGTGATTTGTCCCTTTTCCTGGCACCTTTTAGATATTGATTCAAAATTATTTGTGATTTAACTGCCCCTGGAATATGTGTTCTATAAAAGTTTACCATCCCTAGAAATCTCCTTAATTGTTCTACCGTTTTTGGCTTGGGATATTTCGAAATTGCCTCTACTTTCTGTTTTAGTGGCCTAATGCCCTGTGTGGATACCTCGAAACCCAAAAATTCTACGCTCTCTTGTCCAAAACTACATTTAGCTTGGTTAATAGTCACCCCGTAGTCATTGAAACGCTTGAATACTTTTTCTAAATCCGCTTCGTGTTCCGCCCTCGTGGCGCTGGCTATAATGACGTCATCAATGTACCCAAAAACGTTACCTAAACCTTTTAAAACCGTCTGATCCATGAACCTTTGAAATGATTGCGCGGCGTTACACAGGCCAAAGGTCATGCGGGGGAATTCAAATAATCCGAATGGTGTAATTATCGCGGTTTTTTCTATGTCTTCCGGATTGATTGCTATACAATGATACGCCCTATTTACGTCTATTTTTGAAAATATGTTTTTGTTGGCTAGTAAATATGTAAAATCATGAAGCCTGGGTATTGGGTACCGGTCCGGTTTCGTTACCGCGTTTAACCTCCTATAATCCCCACAAGGACGTAGCTCTCCGTTTTTCTTTGGAACAATATGCAGTGGACTGGCCCACGGACTTTTGGAGGGCCTACATATCCCCATTTCTTGCATAATTCGAAATTCTTCTTTGATTTTCCTATATTTCTCTGGCGGTAACGGACGTGCCCTGGCATGTAGTGGTGGGCCCGTTGTTTCTATGTGGTGTAACACAGAGTGGCGGGGCGTTTCTCTAAAAGACAATGGTTTTGTTATTTCTGGATATTTTGCTAACAATTCTGCAAAATCATGACCGCCCTCAACGGTTGTAATTGACTGTTCCTTACAATAAACAACAGAGGCTATTGCCTTCAAATTAGTTTCTTTGTCTATTAATCTCCTAGCTTTTACATCAACCAATAGCCCATGATGACTTAAAAAATCTGCCCCTAATATTGGTTGCCTTACGTTCGCAACCACAAAAGTCCACATAAATGCCCTCCTTAAACCTAAACTTAAGGTCAAAGTCTTAGTGCCATATGTTTGTATGACGGTACCGTTGGCTGCGTACAGCTTATAATCACTTGATTTTGAATACGCGCGTAATCTACTATTATTTGGGATCACTGATACATTTGCTCCCGTATCTATTAGGTACCTGAATCCGCTGGTCTCATCCTCTATGCACAGGCGGTGAGCTGGTGAAACAGTGCAGGTGTCCGCCACTGGCTGCACCACTGCTAGTTTCCCGACGTTTCCCGCATCTTCTTCCACGCACACGGTTCCTGACAGCTGTTGGCCCGGTGTCCGTATCTAAAATGATAATTACACAACCAATCGGGATCATTACTGGAACGCCTTTTTGGTGTCGCCCCTTGCCTGCCCCGTGAGCTCGATCGTGGGCGGAATCGGCCTTGCCCTGACCTACGCCATGGCTGTCTTCCTCGCAGTTGCACCACCTCCAGTCGTAGCTCCTCCAGTTCTGCAGCTAGATCTCGTTCCTGTGGCTTCGGTTTTTGACAGGCTACTTCCGCAACTTCTATGGGTCGTGTCGTCTCCATAATCTTGTCCGCCAATTCTGCCAGCTTCTCTAGGTCCTGTATATCAGTAACTGCTAATACCGCTCTGACGGATGCTGGTAGATGTCCGGTCCACATCATTTGTAGTGTCTCATCTGGCAATTTCTTCCGCGCTAAATCTTTCATTTTTCTGAGTAGTTTCGACGGCTTTTGATCTCCCAGTTCCATTTCTGACAGCAGTCTCTGGAATTGCTTGTTCTCTGATTCTTCATATACTGTCATGAGTCGATTTTTCAATAATTCGTACCTTTTCGTTTCCGGAGGTGAAAGTAATACGTCACTTGCCTGCTCCACGTTGTCCTTGACGAGTTTGGTAACCAACAGGTTATATTTGTTCTCATCTGACATCTTTTGATTCGCGACGACAGCCTCGAACTGAACGAACCACAACCTGGGTTGATCGCTCCAGAAGGTAGGTATCTTCGACGCTAGAGAGACTGCCGCTACCTCCGTGTTTTCCTGGTTTCCGCTTTTCACCTGCCCGGAATCCGCGGCATGGGCCATTTTGTTGAATTAACTGTACAGTCCGTCACTATTTAATACCTTCACACCACTATTGTTCTTACACAGGGGTCACCAGTGTGAGTTTAGCCTACGCCCCTTGTTGGTGGTGGAGGTGAAAATGATAACTCAGATCAACTACACAAACCGTTAAGACTTTTATTATATAAATTTTACAGGGACCTGCTTAGTTCGAGGCGTGAGGCTAACTGTCTCAGTCCTGTGTTGCCAGACCGCGCGTCGACAGTCGAACTATTACAATAATGTGTGCGTCAGCCCCTTACAATAGTTTTTATCCCGATTTTCCTACGGGATCGACATTTATGCGGGTAAAACCGCGGGGCGCAGCTAGTACATCATAATTCCCGTAATTTTAAGAACGTTCATAGTCAGAAGGCCAATTCTCGTAATTTAAAACGTTCAAAATGTAGTCGCAGTCTCATGTAGGCGACAAAAAAATTTCAAACACTTGTCAAAATGTAGTGGAAATTAGAAGTATTTTTGACATATTGAGACTGAGATCAGAAGGCCAATTCTGGTAATTTAAAACGTTGAAAATCTAGGCGCAGTCTCATCTCAGTGACAAACAAATGTCAAAAACTTCTCAACTGTAGGGAAATTAGAGGTATTTTTGACATATTGAGACAGATCAGGCTGTGAACGTTCTTAAAATTACGAGAATTGCCCCTCAGATCTCAATCTGTGTCCTCTCGGTGAGAGGGAGTGGGCCGTAATCTACCACGCGGGCCCAATGCGGGTTGGTAGATGTCACATGTCTTCGAATCTTGGTTCTAGGACATGCCGGTTTCTTCATGATGTTTTTCTTCTCCTTTTTAAGACGGTGGTGATGAAATAATTTACACAAAGTAAAGCGTCCGTCTGGATTTGAACCTAAGACTTACAACTCTAAATTCAAAATGTAGTTTCTTTTTTGTTTATGTTTAATTAAAGCAAGTGCCTAGCCTGCACTTGCTTTATTTAAACATAAACAAAAAAGAAACTAGATATACTTCATAGTAATAATTAAAATAATTAAGTCCATCTCGACTTGCAGGCTGCCACCATATTATACACTCCTTTGCAAAAAAAACGGGCACCTAAGGAAATTTACGTTCTCAGGTCGATTTGAGTTAATTAAATGAAATTTATTTTTTTGACGTAGTCTGTAATCTGTAGGTATACTAATAATCGTGTAAATTAATACACGTGAAGTGAATTCTGGCAATTTTTTTTTTTAATTTTCGATGAATTCTTTAAAGCCGATGTACACGGCCAAACAATAAGAAGTGGTCGGCAATAAAGACAAGAAGATTTTTTTACTTTTTTAAATTAAATAAAGTTACAAATGTAAAAATCTAATAGAGTGTGACCTCCTCTTGCCAAAATCACAGCTTGAATCCTTCTGGGCATGATTTCCACGATGTTTTTAATAACGTTTTGAGGAATACGTTCCCACTCTTCTGCAGTGACTCTTTTTAGCTTCCTGATGTTTTGTGGAGCAGGTTGCACTGATCTAACCCGTCTTTTTAGAACATCCCAGACATGCTCAATTGGATTGAGGTCAGGACTTCGAGCTGGCCAATCTAAACGACGGATCTCAACTTCTTGCATGTATGCTTCCACGTCGCCAGAACGGTGCGGGCGAGCATTGTCGTCCATAAAAATGGAATCTTCCCCAAGTGCAGTCAATGCGGGTTGTGCATATGGAATTAGGACTTCCATTATGTACCGGTATGCATTTAATGTTCCATTTTTTCTGAAAATTGACTCCGTACGCTCCGTCAAATAAATTGCTGCCCAAAACATAACGGAGCCTCCGCCATAAGGAGTGATTTCTTCGAAACACACTACCGCATAGCGTTCCCGTGGTCTTCGCAGCACTCGCCGGCGTCGGTTCTCTTCACACAAAGATATTCTAGCTTCATCAGAAAACAATACTTTATTCCAGTCCTCCAGTGTCCATAAAGCACAGTTTCGAGCAAACTGAAGTCGAGCAACACGGTGCTCACGGAGTAATTTAGGGCCCCGAGCCGGGCGGTAACTCCTGATATTGGCAGCCAAAAGCCTCCTCTTGACCGTCCACAAGCTAACTTCTACTCCTCTTACTTCTTCAGGTCCACACTTGACGCCTGACGATTCTGCAACGCCTGACTCACCAAAAAGCGGTCATCTCTTGGTTCTGTGCATCGTTTTCTTCCCGAACTGGGTCTTCTTTTGACCGAGCCGGTCTCTTGATACCGTTGCCAAGTCCTCTGGACAGTTGAACGACTCACATTTAGCCGCTGAGACACGTAAGTTTGCGAACAACCTTCTTCAAGTAGGGCTATAATTTTACCGGCCCTTATCGCTTTATCACTCATATCAAAAAGTGGTATTTAATGTAAAAAGAAAGATTAAATTGTTTAATTTGCAGAAAATATACAAAAAGTTTAAAAAATTTAGTAATCAGTAAAAAAATCGTTTCAACAATTCGCGCCAGTAGTAAAGCAATTTTACAATAATCCACAATAATCATTACTTTTCTTTTGTTAATTTCAAAATTTAAATTTAGAACGTGAAGAATCATGCTAGGATGCTTCAAATAACATACCAATTCATCGTCAAATTAATAAAACTTCTTTCTTATTCTTCTTCATTGAAGTAGAGAAAAAAATCTAAAGTGCCCGTTTTTTTTGCAAAGGAGTGTAGTTTCGTTTTGCATTAACTTGTTTTACCGAGAATGTGTAGTAATTACTGTCATCAAAAATATCAGCTTTCATAGTAACAACTCGACCAGTGCAGATTGGGAATCCAATTTCCCTCTGCAAACAAAAATAAAAATATATTCGCAATAATTGGACCTGTGATCGAAAATTACAGATTTCGTTCGGTTATTTCAAATATTCCGCTGTATTCATAACTAGCTTCTGCCCGCAACTTCGTTCGCGTGGAATTCGTAAAATACATTATATACAAAGTGACAGCCACATTTTATAACACACCCTTTTTTTGTGGATGAAATCATCAAATAACTCCTCCCGCTCTGGGTGGAGCGAAAGGGAGTGTCAGACTCTTACTGACTAAAACCCACCCGTGTTCCTTCCTTAGCCCTTTATGTTCCCGGGTAGCGGTAACCCTTTCGGACAATCCCGCTACCCCGGCAGGCTTCGGCCCTAACGGGCCCCTTCCTTTATGCTGACATCTCTTTGAGGCGCGCGTGGAACACATACGCGCCGTCCGGCACGGGCCTGGTCCTGATCGGACGGTGAGCTACCCATTACTCTCCATCTGCAGGCCCTCGCCTACGGTGGCCGGGAGTCATCACGCGGCTCCCGACTCCCGGAGCGTCTCCCGCGGCGGCTGGGACGTGAGGCTCTCTCCCTCAGCCATCCCGCCACCTCTTTCGCTAGCATAACTGCTTCGCAGAACGAGGTAACTGCCTCCCACTCCCTCTCGCTCCGGACCATGGCTTCAACCAGGGCTGGACGCGAGAGGTCGCCGCCGCTGCCGATCGCCTCTACGAGGACACGGCGGTGCTCCGCCCAAGCGGGGCAGACCTCCACCGTATGCTCCACCGTGTCCTCTGGGCGATCTTATAACACACCCTCAGCCATCTTTTTATAACTTCCTATTGTAATGAAACCTACATTTACGAATAAATTTGATTTGATTTGCCCCAGACCCACAGTGTCGCATCGCATCACCCGTCCTCGCCATTACTTCGTTTTCGCTTAGCGTTGTTTCTGACATTTTCTTTTTGCTGGGCTCCTAAGGGTCGAAGTGTATTGTGTAATCCATATAACCTTCCTCAAAAATTAAACTAATAACAAGCGCGCGCGTTCGAGTAAACAAACTCTTCAGTTTTATTATATTAGTATAGATTCTGTCAGTATATTCCATCAAATTTGTTGATAATATTTTGTTTTGCTAAGGTAAGTAATCACAGTAATATTATAAAGGCGAAAGTTTGTGAGTGTGTGTGTGTGTGTTTATATGTTTGTTACTTCTTCACGTTTAAACGGCTGGACCAATTTTGATAAAAGTTTGTATGGAGGTAGCTAACATCCTATATGTTAATATAGGCTACTTTTTATCCCGATATTCCCACGGGATCGACATTTACGCGGGTGAAACCGCGGGGCGTTGCTAGTAATATTATAAAGGCGACAGTTTGTGAGTTTATGTGTGTGTGTGTGTGTGTTTATATGTTTGTTACTTCTTCACGCTCAAACGGTTGGACCTATTATGATAAAATTTTGTATGGAGGTAGCTGACACCCTGGATTAACATATAGGCTACTTTTTTATCCCGATATTCCCACGGGCTCAAAACTTATGCGGGTGAAACCGCGGGACGCAGCTAGTTCAAAATAAAATAATATTATCTGTAGGCAAGCGCATCCTACCTCGCGTTTACACTCAAAACAGGGATTTCAGGGCCCCGCCGGGCTCACACATCGGAGCTCGCATCGCTGTCGGGTCTACCGTGAAGTACCTGGAATTGCTGCTCGACAGCCGGTGGGACATCGGGCCCCACTTCAGATAGCTGGCGCCCAAGTTGCTGGTTACGGGTCACACGTAACCACTGCTTGCCCATATTTTGTTACTGCGATGTGGTGTGGTTGTGATTCATGTGCATGGGCCCTAAGAGACAAAACAACAATTAAAGTTATTAGTCCAGAGACAAAAGCAGTGTGACAGCCCTATCCTAATGCAATCCGATCCTGTCAAGTCCTTGAAAGCAACCAATCAACCAAGCAACAATCCTCTACAAATTACATGTCCAAGCATTTATGTGGACGTTTTATGGACATTTAAATCAGTGTCGTTAGCTCCATTCATATTTAAATTATTGTACACGACTGTACAGGCAAAGACTGCAACGCTTTGTAAATCGATAGGATGCGATGTAAATGTACCTATTTTGTTTTTGAATGTACCTTAATAGTGCTGGCAACTATTTATTTTCGAATTTCTGTGGTTCATAAATAAAATTGGAATGCTAAATAAACTGTTGTAAAAAGAACGCATTCAAATTCAAATTGGAAAAAAAGAAAACTCCCAAGTTGGAGTTGAAAGACACTTATTTGTATTTTCTCTTTTGTCGTACTATTTATTCCAATCACCATTCAATAAAATTGATGGTTTAGCGTTACCTACTTCAAAATATCACTTTATTTTAAGTAAGTATATTAATTTATCTTCCAACTGCAAAAACAACGAGTGGGGTCGGGGGACCCTCGGCACGAATGAAGTTCAAAAAGAAAATCCAAAATGGCGCCTGCAAAAATTTCAAAATGACGAATAATTTGAACATTTTCACAGCCGCAATCTTGGATTTTCATTCTGAACATCTTCCTTCATAACTCTCCATGAACACAACCCATGATGAAAAATTTGAAAACAAAGTTCTACGATACTGCAGAATGTTCGTTATAACAGTATTAATTACATACAGGTCTCATAAATCGATAAAACCATTACCCGGAACGCCAATCAAGCGTGAGTATGTACTACGGTTACGTGGCCCGTGTACCAATTTCTCAGAACAAAGCATAGCCACGAACATACTCAGTTAACATAGTAGGGGCCATTATATCATACAAAGCATCGAAAATGAACTCTAAAGACCGCTTTAAACTAACGCAAAACAGGTAGGAAGTCGTAGGTAAATTACTACGCCTTTTCAGAAGCGTAAAAGTATAAAGGGGTGCCTCTAACTAAAAGGCTTTTCGCACACAAGCGACCTCCGAGCGCGTGCAGCCCGCGGCCCAGACGGGATGACGAGCCCACTGTGCAAAAGGGACAAAAGACACAACTTCCAACGCGTTAGAAGAGCACAGATTAGTGATATTGACCTTGCGGGCGCTGACGTCATTCGCGACCTAGCTGCAGCTTCCCCTGTATTTCCTTTCTATGTGTGTGTGAACCAGACCCTGAAAATGTATGTGTGCGTTCGATTTCCTCGAGTTTTCACCTGTGTGCGTGTCCTATCCATGTTTTTGTATTGTCCCCTGTATCTACAGGGTTCCGTGCAACAGGCAGGTATGTGTGTGTGTTGTGACATTGATTTCTCGTCTCTCGTGAAAGCAACAGGCGAATTACATTGTTCGCGTCTTAGACAAATATACACAGGTTTTATTAGCGTAATATCGCTGACTTGGTAACGTTAATATGCGTAATAAAGGTCCCAGGGGAGATTGTGGCTCGGAGTATTAGTTACAAAGTTGGGGGCATTAAACTGTCTTGCTTGGTTAATGGTGACATTTTAGTTAGGCTTTTGTTTATACCTATTCAAAAAACGAGTTGTAGAGTTTGTAGGGTGGAGAAAAATCGTGAGGCGAATCACATCAGTCCTTAGACAAGTAACTACATGAGAACCACGACCGCTCTGACAAGAGCGCTGCAAAGAAGAAGATACTCAAACAAATATTGTTTGTAATTTATTTCATCACCATTGCTATCAAAAACGGTAAAGGAAAACATCGTGAGGAAACTGGCATGTCTTAGAACCAACAATTCGACGACATGTGATATCTACCAACTCGCACTGGGCCGGTGTGTTAGATTACAGCCTTCTCCATCTCACAGAGAGCAGCCTGTGTCCCAGCAGTGGGAACATTATCCCAATACATTCATTATTTATTTATTAAAACTTTATGCACAAGTAAAAGAAATACTGTAGAAAGGCGGACTTAATGCCTGAGGCATTTTCTACCAATCTACCTTAGGGTTATGCAGAGACAAAACATGGCAGGTATTATCTGTTACTTTCGTTCGCACAGATAGTCTTTTTTGTTTAATTTTAAAGTCAAAAGTCGTTTGGCAGCAATGTAGAAACGTGTCATATTTACAGTACCTGCTTACAAATTCTACGTCTCCTTTGTATTATCTCCGTTTAGAGCAACAGGTGCCGTTGTAACATGAATTCCTTACGTTTAGAAGAATATTTTCGTGACTATATGTACAGTCACGTCTATAAGTATGTATACACTTGGCTTTATTCAAAGGCGATTTTCTTCTTTATTTTTGAATGAAATTTTATGTTATTACGAACATAGTATTTTGCGAACCCATAGGTTTATGTAAAGTGTCGTATTTCAACGTTGCATTCGTTATTTCACGAAAATATCGCAACTGAAAGTTGCCAAGTGTTGACATATTATTGCTCGTGACTGTACAAGGTGACATGACATCGACGCGGCAACGCATTACTGTGAATTCAGTAAATGATTCTGGATCCCCCTGCGTTAAAGGTTTTGCGTTGGTTATTGAAAAAAAAAACAGTGGCACTCCGGGACTCGCCGACAGAATTGAAAACAAAACACAAACAGAATACTTTGCCTTCACTCACTGACATATCGGATATACATTAAAACCGAGTTCATCCCGAGGACAGCCGATCACATCCGAAGCGGTGTCGGTTACGGTAACAGTGTGCAGTGGAACGAATTTAATTTTTTTTTACCCTCTCAGAAAATGCCCAACTCGCCTAAAGAGGTTTTCACTTCAAAAATTGCTGTTGCCATACATTTTGACCGCGTTTCGTTTTTTTGGTTTTCTATGAAACAGCTGTTTATTGTTTTTTAATCCAACCTAAGGGTTTTAGAATCATGTGCTGAATTCATGGTTACAATTTGTGCGTCGATGTGTCTCGCCATCCTGTCTAAGGAAGTGACGATTAAGCTAAGTTTAAGAGGAAATGCGGTCGGAGAGACTTTTGAAAAAGCCTAAGTAAAAAGTCGTAATTCGAGGTTTGGCTCTCGTCTATTTCCTCCTCCAATATTGGACCAATTTAAAAGATATTTCATAAATAAGAAGGATATATACGGTGTCCCTATGTTTTTCATTTTTCATTAATAGTTGTCAAATTTGTACACACTAGGCCTCTGTTGACAGCGGCGGTTTAAATCGGCATTTTTGGAGCGTTCCAGTGCTTATAAAAATAATGTATCAACAAAAAGGAAAACAGGGATATACAAGTAGTTAATATTTATTATTTATTCCTAGAACCAAAAATTCAAAGACATGTGTCATCTACCAACCCGCACTGGGCCCGCGTGGTAGATTACGGCCCACTCCCTCTCACAGAGAGGAGGCCTGTGTCCCAGCAGTGGGAACATTATAGGCTGATGATGATGAATATTTATTATTCTGTAAAAAAGCATTGCTTTATGGTCATTAACCAGAAAGAAAACAGGCAAGAGCGTTTGTTTGGAGAAACTACCACCCGCATTTCCTCTTAACAGTGTCGGGATGGCAGCTGTCTTCAAGATAAATTGATTCATTAGGACGGAATCATCTAACAGATTTAATAAGTTAGGTAACTGACTTTTTTCCGTAGGTGGAAAAGTAAGCCATAAATCTTATTCAGTGGATTAACTTAAGAGGCCGGCGAAGCATGCGTTGTTCATACAAACGTAATACCAAAATAATTTTTAGGTAAATCAAATATTTTCTTAATTTAGTGTGTACTAGCTGCGCCCCGCGGTTTCACCCGCATAAGTGTCGATCCCGTGGGAATGTCGGGATAAAAACTATCCTATGTCCTTCCCCGGGACTCAAACCATCTCTGTACCAAATTTCACACAAATCGGTTCAGTAGTTTAGGCGTGAAGAAAAGACAGACAGACAGACAGAGTTACTTTCACATTTATAATATTAGTTTGGATAGTTTGGATTTATTCCGATTGCATTACAGAATATCTAGGTTCCCAAATATATATTTTGAATGGACACTGATTTAAAGACGAGTTATGAGAAAAATAATTAAGTTTTCTATAGAAAGGAGATTGGCAAAACCCATGTATTTTCAGTATCACATACAGGCTTACCGTTCCATAGAATGAATATATGGATTTGAATGCTACAATAGAGTCTAACAAAATATGTAATGGTAAGACATACATTAGACTTGGGGATATTAAATTGATTTATACATAACCTCAAAATGGACCATCAAAAATAATACTTGAAGGTAGGTGGTACCTACTACCTACATACTTACGTAACTCAAGGCAGATCCTTAAGAGTCGTCCTATTTGGCTAACTATCGTACGATTGAACGATGCGATTTCGTCGCACGACGAGATTAAACCCTGTGCTCGCGCGATGATATGAAAGCTTCAATTAGGACACTAAAGAAATGTGTTTAATCCCGTCGTGCGACGAAATCGCATCGTTCAATCGTACGATGGTTAGCTAAATAGGACGACGCCTTATAGGTACATCATACATTTCAATCAGATAAAGTGGATAGATTGTACTTAACTATAGGATTTTTGCGTTACCAGTAAGATTTTGAAGTAGGGTGTTCTAAGTTGAGATAAGAAAACGATAATTACAAATAACAAGATTTTGAATTATTATAGGCCATCCAATTGCTATGAAGTCACGTAAAATAGTAATTAACGTTCCTTTTGCGGGATTCGAATCCGCATCCAAGATGATCCATGGTCTATCCATAGGTAAGATGGTCGTCAACAGGATAAAAGATAAGTAATTATTAAAAATAGAATAGGTAAAAAACAAAACCATAGTACCTATTTGTAATAACTTTTTATTCTAATGATAACAATACATTGTCAAGAAATACCGCAGGGGGGGTTGTTCCTTCGTGTCGAGCGTAAGCTAAATACCAAACCACACTCATGACATGTGAACAACAGCCTACGGTTCTGAGTCCTACTATACAGTTACAACAGTAGCCGATGATGGCACTCCGACCTTGCTGTTCCCTTTCATATACCATATCACAATTGATACAAGTAATATTGTTATCTTCATTATTTGCCAGATTTGATTCTTGGAATTCGGGTAAAACAGGATGAACATTGACCAACGAAGGGTGCCCAGGTGAATTATTGGCATCTCCTGATTGAAGTGACTGATTAATGTTAGAGGGGCCAGATGGGTGGCCACGTTGTGAGGCTCTTTGAGCCCGAAGCCAGCATGTAACACATACTTGATCAACAGAAGTGGGCTGCAACAAAAAATAGAAATGTTATATAAGATTTATCTACATAAATGCATGATATAATACCAACATATATTACTATTTTTTAACTCATAGACAATATTTAACAGGCAACAAATATAATATAGCTAAGGGGATTGAAACAAACAAGTCAACACTTTGATTAGGTACTGGGCACTACTGTAAAACACATAAGTATGAATCTAATAGCTAAAAAGCAACATGCCTGATGTGGATGTATCCATGTAGATATAATAGCAGCTACCATCCGCTCTCTTTCGCTTGCATTTGGTCTGACCAATTGCCGTCTACGGGCTCTTAAAATGGATCGACCACAGTTAATGCATAGGCAGTGATGACCAACTTGTTGGGAAGAATGTGCTTGCCCATTACCATGCAGTAGTTGATAATTTGCCAATTCCCAACATGCATGGCAAATGCAATCAGTTTCAGGGCTCTGTAAAACACAAGCAATTTAAATTGTTTGATATTTATATCACAACTAACACTGTCTGGGTGACGCATCCAGTATTAAAACTTCAAAGCTGCATAACAAAACACTAGCAAACAGACCATAATAGAATTAAGTGTTTTAGTAGTACACACACAAGCTTTTTAGTAGTATATTATAAACAAACACGCTAGTTTTTGTCATGTGTACGATTGTACGACTTATGTTTTATATACTTACATTTCTTGGATAAGTCCAGCGTTGAATAATAGTTACGAGGTTATCATTCTCGGCAGACAAGACATGTCGGCGAAGGCGTGATAGGCGCACATCACAGTTTATACACCGAAGATCAACTGCCGACATTGTTATAGCATGGACAACATTCACAGAACACCAAAATAATGTAAAATAATAAGAGTCCTATCTCAGTCCTGCGCAGGATTATACACTGAACGCAAATTGCAACGTGATGGCTCAAAATAAGAGTTCACACTTCATTTATAGATGCAGAATAACAAAATAATATCACAAACGGCGAATTATGCAGGGTAAAACAAAAATAACATGACCACAGAACATGACGGTTTACATATTTTTTTGTATTTGACTTAAGTGACAGCTGTGTTGCCAAATATTGATTACCTAATCGAATCGATTAAAATCATCGAATCGATAAGAAATTAATTTAGTAAAAGCAATGCTATTATTAAATGTTGTTAAAATGAGCATCTATTCTCGAATCAAATCGACCTACTTTCTATTTATTTAATGAAGAATATTTGCACGAAATATACTTACCAAAACATACATAATAGGTACTTGTGCAATTGTTTTGGCCGTCTATTTAATGTCCCTTTTCGTATTTTTTTAAGTGATCAATTGTTGATTACCTTTCAACATAACATTCTCTAACATTTTTAACTCGCACCACCATCCGTAAAATACTAATCATTCAAGAGTCACTACGTCAAATCTGATTTAGAGGGTAGTTTAATTATTTAATCTAGTATATTCAAGTTTGCACATATTTCTCTTGTATTGCACTTATTTTATTGAATAAACGATTTTTTTTCTTCTTCACTAAAGATTTAACTCATCGATTTGGGTTTATTGTATGGCAACACTGACGTAATACGTCTATTTTATGCGTTTTGTTTTGCATTAATGCGTTTTGTTTCCGTAACGGGGCTGCACCCTAAAAACATGGTTTTTTAATTACTCCCAACAACTAATAAAACATTTTACCTAGGAAAATAACTACGGGTATAGGACCTATAATTTGCATATATCTAGATTTTGAAACGTTTGGATTTGATGAGGTACCCAACTCGCCAATCTCCTTTGAAATTCCTCACATCTCGTCTTTATACCAGAGTCCTTTCAAAATATATATTTGGGAACCTAGATAATCTGTAATCCAATCGAAATAAATAGGTACACACTACCTTTTTTTTTGGATGGGAAATCATCAAATGACCCCTCCCGCTCTGGGTGGAGCGGAAGGGAGTGTTAGACTCTTACTGACTAAAACCCATCCGTGTTCCTTCCTTAGCCTTTTGTGTTCCGGGGTAGCGGTAACCCTTTCGGACAATCCCGCTACTAAATACACACTACCTTAAGAATATGTTTGATTTACAAATTATTTTGGCATTACGTTTGTATGAACAACGCATTAGCATGCGTAGTTTGCCGGCCCCTTAAATAAATAAAAGAGTAATACGTCTTCCTTCCTTCATCAAAGACTAGGTCAGCTGCGAACCAACATATCGTGGGTTGAACAATGTTTATTGCTCTACTAGGAAACCGCGTGGGTGTTCGTA
This sequence comes from Amphipoea lucens, assembly GCA_947508005.1. Lineage (NCBI taxonomy): Eukaryota > Metazoa > Arthropoda > Insecta > Lepidoptera > Noctuidae > Amphipoea > Amphipoea lucens. Next base: position 18,499,285 of record OX382357.1, read on the forward strand.
ATGAAGTTAAGAGCGTGAAATTAGGAAGGATAAGGATGTTGGTGTATTGATTTTTGGCCCTTTGGATAAAGGTGACTAAAAAAATAACCAAAAGTTCTTGGAACGAGGAAGTAGGCTACTGTTCGGTGGTCGAGAGAATGCGTTCCTGACCTGACCCTGTTCGTGCGACAATTTTAGTAGCTTACATAATCAGGCTACAATGTTCCCACTGCTGGGACATAGGCCGCCCAGTGCGGGTTGGCAGATGTCACATGTCTTCGAATTTTTGGTTCTAAGACATGCCGGTTTCCTCATGATGTTTTCCTTCACCCTTTTGAGAGCAGTGGTGATGAAATAATTTACTTACTAATAATTTACAAAGTAAAGCGCCTGTCTGGATTCGAACCTACGACCTACAACTCGTAAGTCGCGGCCGTTACCACTTGGTCTTGAAAACTGACGGGTATCAAGAACGCATTCTTTCGATGGCCGGACTGTATTAGCTCATATTGATATACCTAACTAGATGTGACTAATGTAGACTAATTAATATACACTAAAATCTAGCTGTATAATAATTACTAGCTGCGCCCCGGGGTTTCACCCGCATAAGTCTCGATCCCGTGGGAATATTGGGATAAATAGTATCCTATGTCCTTTCCCGGGACTTAAACTATCTCTATACCAAATTTCATCTAAATCGGTTCAGCGGTTTAGGCGTGAAAAGGTAACATGCAGACAGACAGACAGTCAGAGTTACTTTCGAATTTATAATATTATATTATTATAAAATATAGTATATTATAGTATTATAGTATGGACTAGTATGGATTGGTTAAAAACCGGCAAAATGTCGGATCACGCACAGTGAAGGGTTCCTATAGTTGGCATGATGAAAATTAAAATACTGTGCATGGGGCACAGTATTGATTTTATCTGCCGCAAAATAAATTGGTACTTCATAATATTTCTTGAAAAATCTAAGTTTTTTCTGCGGTTGTAACCGGAAATTTCTCAAAAACTATTTACTTAAATAGCATTATAGTCTAGTCATTTAGAATCATCATAATCTTTTGAATCATGGGATCCAATACACGCTTATATGCATTTTTTTTTACCATCTTGGTTCTATGATCGGTCACCCCACATTTTTTTCTTCCGTACTTTTAATGAACCATTGTAAGAATATTGCTATGTCACATCCGAGCGGGCGGACGGAGATGACGAAATTATAAGGGTTCTGCTTCTGAAATTTAGCTAAGAAACCCTAAAAAGAACATAAAATGATTCCACCGTCCATAACCTGTTTTATTGAGATTGTGAAATAAAATCTGAAAGCAGTTTCATTGGTTTTTTATGTAAAACGAAATTTAACTTATATACTTAAGACACTGTGCCGTATGTTGCAAAACGTAACAAAACCAATAGCCAGGTGGAATTCAAACAAAAATTAAGTAGTAGTAGTATAAAATAGTTGTATCCGTTTATAATTATACTAGCTGCGCCCCGCGGTTTCACCCGCATAAGTCTCGATCCCGTGGTAATATCAGGATAACAAGTACCCTATGCCCTTTCCCGGGACTCAAACTATCTCTATACCCAATTTCATCTAAATCGGTTCAGCGGTTTAGGCGTGAAAATGTAACATACAGACAGACAGAGTTACTTTCGAATTTATAATATTAGTATGGAAGTATGGATTATACCAATTATAAACGGACTACAAGAGATAACCATTCAAATACAACGTGTAGATGAGAAAGAGGTCACCGCCTCGCAAAACACCAGCAACAACAAGGGATTTGGTGGTGCGCTGTCGACCTTAATCCCTGTTACGAGAACCGCGAGCGACGTGCTTTATCCTTTAAAAGTAACCAAATAGGCTTAAAATGCCTGAGTGCTGTAAAAGGTTTTCTAGGAAACGAGTAAGTTTCAGTAAAATACGGGTATAATTTATTGCAAACGTTTACTTACGTTCTTAAACTCATTATTATGATACTGCAAAACTCTTTTTCATTCTCTTGTAACTTCTGTTCCCTCATTATTCAGGTTCATAATAATTATTATTATTATGGACTTTTAAAGAAACTGTGATTTTAAAGTTTGTTTCAGCGTATTCTTGTTCAGCTAAGAAGACGCCAGCGCCATCTTGTTTGAACAACCGAAACCAAGGCTTGTAAGGAAAAGTCTGTGGAAGATAACAAGCTTTTTTAAGGCAAGTTTGTGCGTGTTGTAACTTTACGTTAGAAATTGAATATCGCTATAGAAATATTGTAGAATAGAATATATTTCTTTTTTATGTAGGTATACCATATAAATTACAGATAGGTACCTAATATCAATTTTACAAAGGGTCACATAATGGGCGGTCTTATCGCTAAGAGCGATTTGAATATTGCTTGGACTGCAAAGATTTCTTGACAGCTTAAACTCTTGCTGTGCTTACACACAAAATTATCATTTATAAGCCCAATCTGGGTCGCATTAAAATATTCTTCGTGACCGGCACCCTAATTACGTAACTTTCTATCACATTCTGAATCATTTTGAAGGATTTTGCTAATCCATTGCTTCATATGTTCGAAAAATATGTCTGATCAGCAACGTAAATAACGCAATGAATGTGGTTCATGAACTGTCAAAACGAAAGCCGTTGCTACTGATAGTGTGTTACGCAATAACCCTGCATGGATACGAGTTCAAAACATCGTCCTATTTCTGTCAATCATTTGAAGATGACAGAGACAGAATGTTGTTTTAAGTACGGTAAGTGTTAAATGCATTTATAGGTCGACCGCTTAACTGAGACGTTGCCCGAGGTAGCAGCGCGGTACGGGGGTGTGGTGACGTCATGCGAGAGCTCAGTGATTCGTCAACTTGTGACAACTGTCACCCCTCTCGCACCGCGCAGCTACCTCAGGCAACGTCTTAGTTGAGCTGTCAACTATAGTAACTTGTTGTGCAAGTGGGCCTAAATATATATAGTCAGCCACACTGCTGACCGTCTAAAAATTTTACGACGATATGCTAAGCCGGAGTCGACGCAGTAGTAGCGCAGTTGGATGCAGCTGAATACCAGTATTTTACACGGAGCGACTGCCTATCAGACCTCCACAACCCGGTTACTGGGTAATCCGATACCCCTTGGTAAGACTGATTGTCAGACTTTCGGGCTTCTGACGACCCGTAACGACTGTCAAAGATGCACGAAAGACAGCCGGAGCCAACAGCTTAACATGCTTTTCGGGGTCATGCTTTTAGGGGTCTTGGTAAGTAAAGATGGTCACCCATCTACGGACCAACCGCGGCCAGCGTAGCTTAACCTGATGGATCGACCCGTGCGGCTTTTATAACGTAGCCACAAGCCCCTATACGACGACGACTAATAGAGAAGTATGGGAGAAAAAGACATGTTGCGCCAACACCAAATAAATAAATTGATAAATAAATTTGGCAAGAAAATGACGATGAAGCTAATCCGAGCCTAAACAAGACAAGAAGCCCTTGCTGTTCTCATTTAAATGCAAATATTCCTTCAGGGGCCAACCCCGAGTGTAATAGTGTAATCATCTGCATGCCCGATTGTGGAAATGACATTAATTTGCCGCTTCATCTGTCCAGCTTGTTCAACCGTTTAACCTAACCTATGCTCTGCAGCCCTGACCTAGAATCTAGTCAAGGCAACCACGCAATGCCTAGGTCTCCCTGGGAATGGAGCCAGGAAATTCGCAGAACTTTTCTTATTATAAGACCAGGGCTAGTGTATTTTTGAACTGAATGTTTTAGTTTTAACTGGCTGTCCTCGAGTTTGTTCGTGTGTTTTTGGTGTTCAGGGATGTTAAAGTAGGTACACTGAGTTTCAGTCTAGGTATTTTGCTAGTTGGATTGATTTTTCGCCCACAGCTCTTCGAGGAAGGCCAGCAACGCCTTGATGTTACTGACCGTCTCACGTAGAGTACCTGGGTTACCGAAGTACTTTGCCCTGTACGTGGCGACCACTGGGCAGTTTAATAATAATAATAATCATTTTATTATCAAGCAAATGAGGCCCATAGATAAAATACACAAAATAATCTTATGCATAATAAACTAATACATATTAAAAACCTTAAAGCTATGACTATACACGTAACGTTGTCGGCGTCGTGTTTCGCTGCGTGGTGTCGCGTAACCGTCCTCGGAAACGTCGATATACGACACCTTTCGGCCAAAAGTCCTCTTTCAGGCAGGTCTGTAGATGTTGGGTTGGAACTCGTACCACGAATGACTTAAAGTTGATGTTGTGGCGCGATTCCAACTTTTCCACCCTCAGAGTCCAGTTGGTCTTCACCTTCAAATACTGTACTACGTCCTCAGTTGTCGTGGAGTGATGCAGACGCGAAAGGTACAGCTGCGTCGTAGGCACAGCAGGGCGCAGCAACATGTTGGGTCCACTCGGTGCGGTGCCACACAGGTTACGAAAAAAGGGCTTCTTTTTCTTCCTTTCTACTTTCGTGAAACCCTCCTCATCAACTTGGCTGGCTCTTGGCAAAGAGCTACGGACCGCAGTCAGGGCATGTTGAGCACCCTTTATCGGTTTTTCCCCTTTTTTGGTTTGTCGCTTAGGCTGCGACGTATCTGATTGTCCGCTGGCGACAATAGCAGCATAGGCACGTTTAGGGGTCAACGTACCAACGCGTGACGTTTCCGCAGCTGATGTTGTGGCGCGGGCGACGGCGGCGGCGGGCGGCGCTTGCTCAACGATATCGGCAGCTGGTGACGCACTTGTGTTCGCCGATTCAAAACTGCCGACGGATGCATTTTGCGCCCCTCGTCGTGTGTTCACCTTTGAGGCCTTTGAAGCACATGTGCCGCTGTCTCGTCGTCCTCCATACAGGCCCTGCACAGCGGACTGTCTGTTACTGCTATGACAAAGAGGTGTTTATTAAATGACCCGTGGCCAGTTAAAGCTGCAGTAACTATACGCAGGTTTTGTTTAGTTAGACGGATAAAAATAAACTTAATAAAGTCTTCATACAAGGTACGTGTTTTTGTCGGCATTTCTTGCCGGTTTTTCTTTATTTTCAGTATGTCCTTATCATTCTCTTCGGGTTCAACATAATATTAGGAGTTTTATATAGCGTGAATGCCATCTGACCCATCGCGATTACCATTTGTGTTTGTATGACATAGATGTCATTCGACTTCTAAAGAAAGTTGAAAAATAATTTTTTAGCGTTCGTATTTTGGTGCTCAATGCTCGTTAGTAAAAGTGAGTTGTGCAGCCAAATTAAGTGGCAAACCAATTCAAAATGTTAGAGTACGGTTGGCAACCCTACAACAAAATGTCATTTCAATTTGTGCGAAGATCTTGAATGTCAGCTTTATAATGTTGTTGCGTTAACTGGTATTGGTCAAATATGTGTATTCAGTACAGAACAATTCTTATGACGTAGTGTAACGAGCAAAGATTAAGATTTTATTAAACTTCTACCCAACATTGAGTTGCAAAGGAAATTATGATAGAACGTGAAATATTGAAAAGCCTATTTCAATTAATATGACTACGTTAATTTTTGTTACATAAAGTTCTTGCGATGACTTAGTTTTCAGTTAACAATAACAAGGTTCCATTTGATGCGACATACGCAACTACATATAACAAAATTTAGGTTTGGCGATTTCGTGTTATTAGAAAACTAATAGCGAAATCAGATTATCAGACTAAGCTAGATCAGAAGTTCAAAGATCCGTTTAAAGTAGCGGAAGTTTTGAATGGTGATCATTTTATCTTAATAGCTTTTAATTCTCATCGTACGTAATAAGTACGCTCACGGTCGCATACGAAAGATGCCTCTAAGTAGTGTTCCTAAGACGGTGAAGAGAGTTCCTCCACCGAGTAGTTAGAGCACATACCATGGCTAGGTTGCATTGTACGCACTTGTCTGTAGTCGTAACTGCAACTAACTTGTGAGTTGTTCAGGAAGCGATAGGCAGCTCATGGTGCAGCGGGAACCCGGATCTCAAATAAGACTATTGTTGTGTTGGTCTTGTAATGACCTGGGAGTCGTTGACTCTCTATGTAAAGTGATGTGTGTTGGTCGTGTATCACTTTAGGTAATGACGATATGGGTGGCATGAGTGTCACTAGCTACTGCGGCTGCCGGGCCATGAGCGTTGTATGTACTAGTAAGTTGATACAGTTTCTCATCAATTATTACTAAGGCTTAGAGGAATCTTTTGTTATCGATGATTGTTATTGTTTTTATCCATGTGGTCAGAATTGGCCGAGGGGAACAGGCACTGCTGTTGATTTTTTCGGTTACAGGTTAACACACAAGAACGTCTTCAAGCAAGATGGCAGTGTCGGACGGCGCTGCACTCTTCGGATCTCCTGTACGAGGAGTCGCTGATCAAGGACGGTGCTGTTCGAGCAGGGAGTTTAGCGACTTCTGCCAGGGAAGCGGTGGCAGCGAGTGGATGTCTGTGCCATTGGGCCAGCTGCAGATCTATTGTCTACCGAATCTGGTGAGCCGTTTTCATTTTGTTTTGACTCTGGTACTGAGTGCTTTCCTGGTAAACAATAGCAAAAATGGTTATATTGTTGTATGTACCAGTCAAAGTAGATGGTGATCACAGTGGTGATGAGCAAGCCTAAGTAGTGGTAACCACGCGAGTAGGGGTTCTCTATCGGCCGTAGTAATGTTGTGTGTAGTCACAGGGTGATGCATACGGATCCATGTGCTGGATGTGTGACAGCAATGTGATTGCTGGTTGGCTAGAGAGCCGTGGCGTCAGAGTGGTTTATTCGTATGTGGGTTCCCAGGTGTCTAAGGCTCTTTGTGAAAAAGATGGTTGTTAATGTGGATAACGATGGTACATCGCTCTGGTTGATGATTTTCGCTTTGATTAGATAATCAAAGTTTGTTAACATGGCTCTTGTAGATGATTTTTGATAGCAAAAGTTTATTATTAAAATTTTGTTTACATGGCTCTGTTTGAATTAAGTACTCACATGATTGTGTGCAAAAAAATGCCTGAATGTCTAGTTACTGTTAATGATGATGTCAATGATGACACTGATGATGATTCATCTGCTGCTGACATACTATACACAGCACACACACACATACTATGACAGCTATAGCTGAATTGAAAAGTTGTCTATGTTGACTCTTGTTTGGTTGTCTATGTTGACGCCTGTGTTGGTTGACGCCTATGTTGGTTGTCTATTGGTTGTCTATGTTGACGCCTGGATTTGGTTGACTCCAAATTACTTGTCGAATCCCATGGTGTGATTTCGGCTGGGAGACTAAGTCTCTACTTTAATTGAGCTATGTATTGTCTGCAACAGTATGGTAATTTTTGAATGGTTGCGATGCAACTGCTTTTGATGATAATTTTATTTGACTAATTCAGGATTTTTTTTGAGCATACCTTTTGTTGGTCAGAAAGGCCGATCGATATTCACCTAGACATTTTTTTTATCCCAAGATTACACGAGGACGTGTAGAACGTCAGTTCTGGCCGTGTCGGAGACAGTTGTCAATTAAATTTGAGGGATAGTCAACAGAATTCGTTATGATTTGTTTTCTTATTACTAACCTAGCTACTGTATCTATGGATATGTTCGGTGAAATGTATGGCTGGAGGGTCGTTTCATTGCCTTTATCTTGAACTGCACCCATCACTGACATATACAGCATCTATAACTTTATTGTTTAGTAAAAAAAAGTTTAAAAAAGATCGTCACTCACTGGACGCCTGAGGCAGGACATCGCCGTCGAGGTAGACCAAAACGAAGGTGGCGTGACGATCTAATATCATTCGCAGGGCCAACATGGCCAGAGATCGCTCAAGACAGGGAGGTTTGGAAGAAAAAAGGGGAGGCCTTTGCCCAGCAGTGGGACACAAAATAGGAAAAAAAAAATTATGAAAAAAGCACCCTAACTGCGTAACACATTTTCAATCACAATCTGAATCATTTCGAAGGATATTGCTAATCCATTGCTTTATATTATGTTCGAAAAATTTGTCTGATCAAAAACGTAAATAACGCAATGAATGTTGCAGAACTGTCAAAATGAAAGACATTGCTACTGTTAGTGTGTTACGTAATTACCCCCCTGGTGTGTAATTATATGACGTAAGTACAAAATACCCTTGCGTAAGTGCATCGTAACTACATTTGAACTTCTTGATACTAAAGGACGAAACACATTGTTCTAAATGTATGTACAATTTTGAGGCACGAATAATTTAACAGAGATCCACAGAATAATAAGTTATATTGACTAATTTTAGATGTCTTCCTTACATAATCAGCCTATAATTTCATTTATTTATTATTTATTAAAACTTTATGCACAAGTAAAAAATACTGTGCAAAGGCGGACTTAATGCCTAAGGCATTTTCTACCAGTCAACCTTAGGGTGATGCAGAGAGAAAACATGGCAGTTGCAACATACAGGATAACTAGCTAGTGACTATAAAAAACAAGAATATATACATACATATACATATAAACCAAATGAACTCTCAGGGGAAAAATGATCGGTAGAAGAGAAAACGAATCCAGCAAATCAGCTAATCTATAATTTTCCCACTGCTGGGACACATGCGTCCTCTCTTTGAGAAGGAGTGGGCCGTAATTCACCACGCGGGCCCAGTGCGGGTTGGTAGATGTCACAAGTCTTAAAATTTTTGGTTCTAGGACATGCCGGTTTCCTTACGATGTTTTCCTTCACCGTTATGAGAGCAGTGGCCATGAAATAATTTACACAAATTAAAGCGCCTGTCAGATGTTCTTGGGAATGATTAATTAATTTAATTAGGGAAATAAGGCAAACATCAAAGGAAATTGAAGCAATGGGGAGATGTTTGCCCCGGATAAGACAAAACAGGCAAACAACATAAAATATTAACGTTTTATTTACAAAGAAATTTCTATCATTAACAACTGAAACAAAGTAAATTCTTCCCACAAATCACAAAACTCAATTAGTGCTAAACAACTTGAAGCATCATTCTATATCTGTAATTTTCAAACGATTGACTGAAACAAAACGACGAAATTTAAAATGTAATTTTCTCTTTACCGTTGATACTGAACACTAGCTTCTGCCCGCGACTTCGTCCGCGTGAAATTTTGTCAACAAATTGCATGTCTCTAGGACCAACGGTTAAGCTGTGCCTTGATATATAAGTCAGTCAGGACTTTGAATTTTATATACATGAATTGAACATTCATAATAATAGTCCTAGTCTTATACTCATACCACACTACATTTCCCATGATTTAACGCTCTTTTTAGGGTTTCGTAGTCAACTAGGAACCCTTATAGTTTCGCCATGTCTGTCTGTCCGTCCGTCCGTCCGTCCGTCCGTCCGTCTGTCCGTCCTCGCTTAATCTCTGTGACCGTTAGCACTAGAAAGCTGAAATTTGGTACCAATATGTATATCAATCACGCCGACAAAGTGGTAAAATAAAAATTGGAAAAAAATGTTTTATTAGGGTAGCCCCCCTATATGTAAAGTGGGAAGTGATTTTTTTTTTAATTTCAACCCTATCGTGTGACATATTGTTGGAAAGGTATTTAAAAATGAATATGGGTTTACTAAAATCATTTTTTGATAATGTCAATAATTTCGGAAATAATCGCTCCAAAAGTAAAAAACAATGTGTCCCCCCCCCCTCTAACTTTTGAACCATAACTGACCATAAGTTTAGAAAATATGAAAAAAATCTGAAAAGTAGAACTTTATAAGGACTTTCTAGGAAAATTATTTTGAACTTGATAGAAACAACAGTTTTTGTACAAAAAAGACAAAAGTTGTACAAAATCATTTCTGGACTAAGATTGTAGTATAATCGTATATGCAAGCATTTTTTTTAACTTCGTTTACATATTTTATTATCCTGAACGTATCTTTTTTCAAACAAAAAAAGAATGATTAAAATTGGTTCTCGAAATCCAAATTTACCACCGAAAACTTCAGGCACGTCTATGTACTAATTAGTAACTCAATTCCCCGAGAGATGGCGCTGTAGGTACTTATTACATTGGGTCGGGTATTATCGAATTGTACGTGGGAACACTTATTGTGACGGACGGGAAACTACGGAACCCTAAACTGAGCGTGGCCCGACACGCTCTTGGCCGGTTTTTATTTTTTCTTTATCAAAGATTATTAAACTAATAACAGAATATGATCAGTGATCAAAGATCATCAAATCCCTGCAATTATTACGTATTGAATTCTCTTTGAATTGTTATTTGATTAGTAGGTATGTTGATTTTCTTTAAGGAGAATTCATACAAAATTCTCTTTTTGTTACAGTTTTTTCACCTCTGACAGTTGCAACCCAAAAACAACCTTATAGTAACAAAGATAAAGATCACTCTGATTTGTCAGACTCGTCAGTGGCAGCAAGCCAAGAGCAACCTTTTATTTTTCCTTTTTGGAAACGGTGCCGATGTCGACTATTCTGCCAGCGTCATGTTTTTTTTTTTTGTGTTATAAATAAATACTTATTACTACACTATACAACGACGGGTTTGTCGAAGGACCGATGGCCGTTGGAGCAGTCGAGTCCTTTAGCTGATACCGAGGATCGGCAAACGTAGTGTGGGACGCCCCCCAGCTAGATAAACAGGAGACCTCAAAAAGATGGCTGGGACAGACTGGACGCGGAAGGCAGAGGACAGGGTGTTGTGGCGCAGCAAGGGAGAGGCCTTTGTCCAGCAGTGGACTGCGATTGGCTGAGTTGATTGATTGATTAAACGACACAGATATTGACAAAGTTATCTTCTTTATTCAATTAAATACATAATTATATACATTATATTTTTAAATCTTAGAATATAAAAAAATATAAAAATAGTAGCCCACGGGTATCGGGAACAGGGTCCAAGCTACAGGTCAGGGCTCCAGAGAGAGGAACCTCCTGACAATGCGAGCCGTGTCCAGAAGTACTGCTTTCTGAATCAAGCCATTGATCCAGCTGCCCAACGAGAGCCTCCTCAGGTGTTATTATTACACACCAGGCTACATTTTAATATCCTTGTCATTAAAATTTTTTGATAGGACTTGGATTAATTTAGGAGAAAAGTTAGTCAAGAGGGAATGGAAGTTAGTAGGAAGGGTGATTTAAATTCGGGAAGCTTAACCCTTCGTATGCTCAAACGTGGATCCACGCGAGACACAATGGCTTTTTAAGTGTGTCTGTAATTACGGCATTCAACCAGTTAAGGAACAAATCAAAAGATTGTGAATATGAAGGATTTGAAAAAAAAAAATTATAGTCGAGAGTTTTAGAACCGTCACAAACACGAATCTTATCCGAGAAATATATATAACTAGCTGCCCGGCGCGACTTCGTTCGCGTGGTGTCCTACTCCTTCCCCTACCCTACTCCTGCCCTAATCCTACCCCTACCCTTCTCCTACCTTACTCCTACCCTACCCCTTCCCTACTCCTACCCTACACCTACCGTACCCCTTTCCTACCTTACTCCTACTTTACTCAGTTACTCCTACTGTACTGCTACCCTACTTCTACCGCACCCCTACCCTACTCCTATTCTACCCTGACCATACTCCTACCGATCCTCTACCCTACTCCTACTCTACTCCTACCCTACTCCGACCCTACTCCTACCGTACCCCTACCCTACTAACGGCAAAAGAATTTTTGAAATCGGTCCAGAATTTTTTAAGTTTATTCGTTACATACATACAAAAATACAAATCTTTCCTCTTTATAATATTAGTATAGAAGTATAGATATAGATATAGAAGTATAGATATTGGACTGCAGCAGCGACCGAGTCTCAGCATTCACAAGGATGAAACAGTTCTTTTGGATAAATAAGTGCATTTTAAAAACCAAAGTTTCAGCTGGATGTCGGGTTGGACACGTACTAGTACGCCTCGTTGAGCTTTGAACTTACCTGCCTCACTGCTGACCTCGAGTTATGCATTTTAAGTTTGGCGTCAGCCCGTAAGTCGTAACTATGGATGACATAATGTATTTGGTCAACATAGTTGGACATTGTAAGCCCGCTATATCAATGTTTAAATATCGTTGCGTGTGTCGTAAAAAATCGTTGTTAGAGCAAGTGAAGAGTAGCTGAATGTGATAATAGTATCACAGTCATGAGTGTTTTAATTCCTAATATAGACGACTCCGCCTTGGAGTGTAAATGTGGTGCTGTTCCACAAACGATGGGACACTTAATATCGTGCCCTGCGTGTCCTGTCAGCTGCACGTTACAGGAACTGATGGACGCTAGTGATGGCGCCAAACAAGTGGCCGAATTCTGGGCCGAGTACATTTAGATTGCCATCGACACGCTAAGAAGAAGAAGATTCCTAATTATGTACAGTTGCATACAAGACTTTACCCAAGATATAAATCTTCTATAAAAGGTTCTAAAACCATAGGATGTTGTACAATGTTGTAAGAACTCTTTGTAAATTCATGGAAAGTTTAATTGCTGATTATCATAGCTTGAATCACACATTTTTGTAAACAATAAAATATAGAATAATCAGGAACAGGGTGTAAAGTTCACTCATACTCTATAGAAAAGGGAGGATCATCCGAACAAACGGGTGTTGTGTCTGGCGGGTAACTGCCCGATGATTCTTGTCGGGCCTTTGTCCTTAAGCCAGTTGCGCGGTAAACTCTGCTTGCGAGATGCAAGATTTTGCGTGACGTCAGTTTGTGATGTGATGTAGAAGCCGACACCCTACCTACATTACTTACTTTAAACAATAAGAACGTTTAACAACAACTCCTTAACACAAAGTGCCTACTTACTATTGTACTATTTAATTGTTTGAAATGCTCCCAGCATTCCTCTCAGTATTTCTAGCAAACTAAAGACTGCAATAAAGATCTAGTAATCGTGAAAAGCCTCACTTAAGAAAATATTCGACTCACATTTCTTCACAGAAAAATCCTCGGTTCTTAACTTGGGAATGTTTTTTTAATACACTTCCAGTGCTTCCAAACAAGGTCGGAGGATCCTCCCTTTTCTGTGGTGGATAAGTGAACTTTACACCCTGTTACTTATACCTCTATTGTAGTAATAAAAACTTCATGCATTTTCCGTACGAAGAAGCAATAGCCTTAAGCAAATCTAAAACGAATATATCCTTAGCTAATATAATAATAGATAGCTGTCAAAATCTTGACAAATGCAGTGTTATTAATTTAATGAATGATCATAGGATCAAGAAAGTTCAATCATGAGAACTACATAGTGTGTTTTTATAATGAATACCTAGGAATTCGGTTAGGGTAAAACCAAATTGATGTTATTTAGGGTTTTATTGTCAGTTCTCCTAATTTATTAGCAAAACTTTTGATGTTATTTTGGTCAAAAATAACCAAATCAGACTTCACAACATTTCTATAAAAAGGTCATATAACAGCACTGCTCCAACACAGCAAATAACTTGACACTCAAGTTAGGATTTTAAATCAACTGCAGTAAAATTTTATGATGACAGTACAGAATACTGGAAAACTTGCGGGCAGCCCGCTCCCTATGTTTCTTAATCTCTTCTTCTTTACCATGTATGGCTAAAGCCTAATAACTTAACTTAGTTTTGCACGCGGCTACGCCTGCGCGGAGGTCTGAAATTATTTCCAGCACTACAGGGATAAAAAGTATCCTATATCACTGGTCATAATGTCTATCCCTGTGTCAAAACCATCCAAATCCGTTCAGTGGTTAAGGCATGAAAACGTAAAAGACTTTTACATTTCCATACCAACTCAACTTTCTCATTTTTAATATTAGTATGGATTATTGGATTGCAGCCTAAGTATATAAGCTGAAAGTTTCTACCGTTCGTTTTCATACATTTGCGGGCGTCTTGGGCACGCTCTTTCCATCGTAGATCTCATCCATCGCTTTCCATCAGGCGAGTTCAAGGTCAAAAGCAAAAAAAGGTTTCGAAGCGAAAATGTCTATAAGTTTACGTGATTTTTTCTGTAACGTTCAGCCCCAAGAGTAAGTTTAATTGCAGTCTTTAATTTTGCTTACTGTTTATTTTTATTAATTTTATAAGGTTCACCAACAATTGATTACACTAATACAACCACATAATACATTTTAAAAGTAAAATAAGAGTTCATCAATTACTTATAGGTAAACACAACATGCATAAAACTGACTTAGTAATAAGCGCTAATATTGATAAAATGGTAACATCGGTAAAAAGTTACATATGCAATTAAAATTTATGAAATTCTGATTAAAAATTATAAAATTGGTAAAGGTTTTCTTTGACACTATAACATGAATAAAATTGATAAGAAATTAAGTAAAAATAAAAAATTAATAAAAACATTCATAAATTAATAACATTAAGTAAATTCATAAAAATTACTAACATCGGCAAGTATAGATATGAAATCAACATAAATGAAAAATGTTTTATGTGAACTAATCAATGCTTTCCATATACTCAATACTCAATATCTTTATTGCTTTAACATAATGTGTATTTAGGTGGTAACTATTTATATAGATCATTATGGACCCTGTAGGGCACAGCAAAAGGGGTAGGAGAGAGGAAGCCCTGTTCTTGGAGATAATTAAGTTGTTTTGTGGGAACAAGTTTTAACTTAATCAATTATAATCGGAATTAGGAGATCACGAATAATATACTAAACATTTCGATTATCTATTATTTATGTATTATTTTATCATGTGGGGACGACAACAAATGAAAACACTAGCAATACTAGTATTTCAGTATTTTGAAATATCGAGTTATCAATCAAGATATTATGGTATTGAGATTGGCCGTCTATGTGTGTTGCCAATCAGTCGACTAGCTATAGAGACTAGATGTTGGTGCCGATTCTCTTGTACACCGAACTAAATTATCACAAAAATTCCTTACTTTTGGCTATGAGATGCTTAAAGCTATTCTGCAAAAAAAATCTCTAAATTTAAAAATAATTTGACACAACTAAAAACGAATTTGACAATTTGAAATGTCTCCACGTGGTACTTGTTTTCCCTACCCCGTGAATTTTTTTAGAGCCTCGACGTGTTTTATATGGAATTATTAACTTTTTGTTTGGAAAATTTGAAAAATTATTACCTACATGTCGAGTTTTAGGGGTTTATGGGTCTTTTAAAGGGGCTCGAAATTTTTATTATTTTTGTGATAGGACCATTTTCGACATACAAGCAGAAGAGAAGAAAAAAGATACAGTACTGTTTTTGCAAATCTTTCCAGTTTCCACAACATTTTAATCGCTATTGAAATAGTCAGATTTAGTTAGACATTCAAAATTTTAGGTGAAAAACGTCAAATTAAGTGAGAAGGGACTTATTTAAACTTGTCGCAAAATAAGTGCATAATCTATAATTTACTTTTTTTTTTAAATGGGCTTGCTCTTGACTCTAGTCTAAATTTTCAGTGGGGTCGCCTCACCAACCGACTATCCTTACCTGATAATACTACGTCACATGCTATCAATAATAAGCAGCTGGCCCCTCAAGAAACTCGACCCGCTTGACACTGTAGCTATACAAAGAAGAAAGATCTGGGTGTACATCCAGAGGTTTTTTCACATGTTTATATGTTGGGTTTGCGTTGTTGGCGGGGTCACATATGTGCTGTTGCACAAGAAATCGATGACTTTCTTCGAGCTTGGACATTTGTATATTTCTCTTCTTATGAATGCTGTTGTTTTTGTAAGTATAATAATGTATAAGTTCCGTCGGTCACCGACCAAAGTCGACTAATACTGTTACTTCTACACATCCATCATTTAAATTGACAAAAAAATATTCGATACATTGTACAGACGTCAGCACATCAAGCTACCCGAAAATGTCAAATTTTCCCAATCAACTTTGAACCTTATGGTTTAGGGATAAAATTGAAAATCTAATAAGGAAAGACAGATTGTAGTAGCTTGATGTGCTGGCGTTTGTACTTGATATACATATTATAATTTAAAGTTGCTTCTCGTGTCTGTACGTATGATGGCGCGCGGCGCTGTTCTTATAAAGTACGCAATGGATTTTGATGCGGTTTAGCTCGCTACTTCGATTACCTCCATGTAAAACAAATGCATGCTTATACATTGAGGATGCGAGGTATCACAGTGAGGCAACTTCGGCATGTAATTACCCTAGGTAATAGCATTTCACTCTAATTACATGGATGTGATCTGTGCATGTGTGACTCAAAACTGTTTTACGATACATTTCCGTTTTACTTTTTTATTCCTTACATTAAAATATTATTCAGTTACACGATTTACGCTTAGAATAGAAGAAGAATGATGGAGAGAAAGTGAGATGAATGCCAAAAGAGGTACGAAAGAAGAAAATATAAGTACGTCAAACCCTTAATATACGAAGAATATGAGGATATTTGGACCCCACTAGACCTTAAAAGTCGATTTTTGTTTTTGTATATGCTAATATTTCATATATTGTTTCGCAGTCTAGAATCACTACACTATGTTATTCTCCTAAGTACGCGGTCTTAGGGAGAGAATTTTTGGAAAAAATGCATCTTTTCTTCTACAAAGACCGATCTGAATATTCTATGAAGGTAAGATAATATTATTTACTAGCTTCTGCCCGCGACTTCGTCCGCGTGAAATTCGTACTTTCCTCTAAAAATAACGAAAATATATGTAGGAATGATCTTTATCATTTATTTAGATAAATAAGTATTCGGGCCAATCTTTAAGTTTATAGATCAAAGGAATCAGATTTTTCAAAGAAAGTGTATTCCCGCTTTTCACCCCCACAGGGTGATTTTGAAAAATCGTTCGTGATTTGTTCATAACTTGACTCAAAGGCCCATACCCATTTTCAAGTTAATAGATGCAAGCAGTAATATCCACTCTTTAAACTTTATTACTTACCCTTTGCCACCTTGGTAGAAGTCGATTTTTGAAAAACCCTAAAACACATAGGTTTTATTTTTTGTTTTAGTAGGACCGAGTTTCGAGTTAATCCGACAGCGGGTTACATATTTGTCACCCCCTAAATCCTTTGTAAGGGGCTTTTTTTAAACTAAAAGTGACAATATTTATTATTTACTGACCCAAATATTGCCAAGTTTCATGTGTATTAACCAAATAAATAAGATTTTTCATATACACTGTATCCCCGCTTTTCACCCCCATTGGGGTGGAATTTCGAAAAATCTTTTGGGATGTGTTCATTACTTGACTCAAAGATTATTTATACTAACTGTTGAGTTAACCAAGCCACGCATTAAAATCCTTTCCTGTATAATTAACTACCTACCCCTTTTCACCCCATTAGGGGTAGATTTTCGGGAAACTCTGATACACGTTATTCTTTGTTTTTGGTCTTAAGTATAAATACTGAGTTTCGAGGTAATCGGCCCACGCGTTAAAATTCTTCCATACAAATTTTGACGCGCCCAATCCCCCTTTAGAGGGTAGTTTATAAAAACAAAAAATGCCAAACTTCATAATTTACTTAGATAAATATTCGTGCCAAGTTTCAAGTTTATTAACCAAATGAATAAGATTTTTCATATAAACTGTATTCCCGCTTTTCAACCCAACATGGGTGGAATTATAAAAAAATCGTTTAGGATGTGTTCATAACTTGACTCAAAGATTATATTTTATGCCAATTTTCGAGCTAATCAAGTTACGCAGTAAAATCCTCCCCTGTAAAATTAACTACCCCTTTACCCACAGTTAGGGGTAGATTTGCGAAAAACCCTGATACACGTTATTCTTTATTTTTAGTCCATAGTATAAATACTGAGTTTCGAGTTAATCGGACAGCGCGTTAAAATTCTTCCATACAAATTTCGACACCCCCCAATACCTTTTTGAGGGGTAGTTTAGAAAAACGAAAAATACTTAACTTCGTAATTTACTTAGATAAGTATTCGTGCTAAGTTTCAGGGTTATTAACTCAAGGAATAAGATTTTTCATACAAACAAAATCCCCCCTTTTCACCCCCTTAAAGGTTGAATTCCCAAAAACCCCTTCTTACTGGATACCTACTCTTCACAAAAAACACACCCTCCAAAATTCATGTCCCTAGGACCAGCGGTTTAGGCTGTGCGTTGATGTCTCAGTCAGTTCCTTCATCCCCATTTGGGGATTAAATTATGAAAAACGCTGAAACACGTATAAATTAATTTTGAATGGTCAGCCTAAATACAAAATTTTAAGATCCTAACTTTTAAACTGACGGACTTTCATACACAACTTCATCCCCCTTTTTAGCCCTTTGGGGGTGGAATTATCGAAAACGCTGAGATATGTATAAATTTATTTTCAATAAAATTATCAGCCTAAACACAAAATTTGAAGATCCTAACTTTAAAAGTGAGGGACTTTCATACAAACTTTCATCCCCTATTTGACTCCCTTAGGGGTTGAATTTTGAAAAATCCTTCCTTACTCCTTGTTTACATTATAAAGGGAACCACTGTGTAAAATTTCAGCTTTCTAGGTCTAAGGGTTTGGGCTGGGCGTTGATGAGTCAGTCAGTCAGTCAGGCCTTTTGTTTTTATTTATATAGATTATTATATGTATAGATGATCAATCTGTTTATACGCCACAAGTTACACATTCATACATGTCACACAGATTATTTTCTTTTGCATGAGCTGTAAAAGAATATTTATTATATAAGGTGCTATATAAATATCTGTCACGGCTTCAATGGGAGACAGTTTTTTGTATATAGATTACAGTACTATAAATTTTCATCCAGTGCGCCCTGGATGAACATTTACAGTTCCCATACAAGGTCAGTTCAGTTCTACCGTCAAAGCAGATTCTACCACCACAATCTTCTTTAGTTTACATTCTACATGTCTCCTACCTAAAATTTCATAGTTAAAAAAAATCTGGAAGTGCCGACAGAAGTGAAAACAAAACACAAACAATACTTTGCCATCACTCACGACATATCGGATATACATTAAAACCGAGTACATCCCGAGGACAGCCGAACACATCCGAAGCGGTGTCGGTGACGGTAACAGTGGCGCGAATTCAAAGTTTTTTCCAATCTCAAAAAATGCTCAACGCGCCTAAAGAAGTTTTCACTTCAAACAACAGTAGTCATTGTCATCGTAATATTGTCCGTCTTTTTGTTTCAGATTCACAAGCAAATTCATCGAATCTCCCACTTATTCACATTATTAATCGTTTCACAAATGCTGACTGGCCTAAGTCTTTTCAACCTTGCTCCCATGTACAACAATTATTCAGCTGGGAACTTTGCTAAGGGTGGATTGAAGGGAAACGCCACATATGAACACGCTCTATATTTCTCTAACCCTTTCCCTACGTCAACCGATTTGAAATGGTATATTGCTTGTAACTTTCACAGTTGGTAAGTTCATTGAAAAATACTACACGACAAAATTATTTTATTTGCTAATATGATATTAAATCTATTTTAATATTTGTTTATTTCTGTAACTGCCCATGACATCACAGCGGCGGGCCCTATCAGAATACCAGCGCTGCGACATTTATTTTTTAAATGTCGCAGCATCATGCTGAGATAGGAGCGTTTTGGCCTCGTATAGGAGTTTCTGTTTCATTTTTCTTTTTGTTACTTTTTTTATATAACTTGGTTTTTTATTTTTTACTGTGTTTACTTTCTTTACAAGGCCCAACCCGTTCCGTTCAAATGCTCCGACCAGCCGGCTAGTAGGTTCGACACATAATTTATGCTAGATGTTTTAAGTTAGAAGGGGCTCGTCACTAAATAATAATCACCGCACGCTGATTGAAGGTCAAGCTGCGCTAGCGCCGGTTTCGTGGGGTCTCCCATCCACAAAAAAAAGAAAAAATCAAAGATCTACGAATGACAGCCGGGACCACGTTGGTCCGGGCTAAGACTAGGCAGATTCAAATATTACCATTTGTTTCTATTGCAGGCTCATATCATACTTGTGTGCGAGTTGGTTCTGCATACACGATTGCTTTTTATCTGTCATGATATTCCACATGTGGGGTCATTTCAAGATTTTGCTTTACAATCTCGACAACTTCCCGAGACCCTCATCTAAGACAAGCTTCATATTAGAAGGCAGCAATGCAACTGTAACTTGTGAAATGTTTTCTCCCAATGAGCAGAAAGGTGTTAGTATTAGACTAAATGAATTGATTGACTATCATCGAAGCATTATTGCGTAAGTTAAGATTTTTTACATATGTACATACACAACTTCACGCCTGTACAGTCAAAAGTACGTCTAAAAGTATGTATACACTTGACTTTAATCAAAGGCAATTTTCTCCTTTATTTTTTAATGTAATTTTATGTTATTACGAAAATAGTATTTTCAAACCCATAGATTTATGTTAAGTGTCGTATTTTAACGTTGCATTCGTTAGTTCACGAAAAAATCGCAATTGAAAATTGCCAAGTGTATACATACTTTTAGACGTGACTGTACTGGCCCGTAGAGTAAGGCAGAAATGAAAATATAGTATACCCACATTTCACCAGTTATGTTTAAGCCCCACGTAATTAGACCCACGTAGGTCGATTTCACTGCCATCATCATCATAATCAGCCTATATTGTTCCCACTGCTGGGACACAGGCCTCCTCTCTTCGAGAGGGAGTGGGCTATAATCTATCACGCGGGCCCAGTGCAGGTTGGCAGATGTCACATGTCTTCGAATTTTTGGTTCTAGGACATCCCGGTTTCCTCACGATGTTTTCCTTCACCGTTTTGAGAGCAGTGGTGATGAAATAGTTTACACAAAGTAAAGCGCCTGGCTGGGTTCAAACCTACGACCTACAACTCGTAAGTCGCGGCCGTTCCCACTAGGCCACCGCTGCTTTCCACTGCCATCAACCGTGCACAAATCCAAATTCCGGGCTGCTACTGAGAAAGGAGGATGCAAATTCCGGTCCCACCTTCCAATAGCTATGTGTGTTACATCGTTGGATAGGTATTTTTGAGCTGAATATAAGTTACTATGGCGCCAAGTTCCAAATCTTAGTCCGTTCAGAGTTATTCTTTAATAAACACGATAGTTTATTCAGTAGTCAAATAATGCTATTTTTACGTAATAATTTGCATTTGTGCTTTATACACGTAGTGTAGACGATAACGCAAACCTTTTTATCGCTCTGTCTCACTCGCACTCGTTAAGTATGCTTAGAACAATGAAACTGGTTAGCGGCACGGATAGGCGGCGAGAGTGCGCGCAAGCGCAGGTAGTCGTTCGTTTGTAATACGTGTGTGACTACGTCTTTTCATTCCGTTCGTTTACAGTTTCTTTTTATTTGACCCCGGCTATCTCTTGGACTTTTTTGGTATCTGTTTATAATTGACATTCGGCTTGTATTAAGGATTATTGAAGTGCTTTTCGATTGGACTATTGTTTGTTACTATGGATGTTTCACGGAACTGTGTCATGTGTCGTAGAGGATTCTATCGCGGAAGATACCAGCAACATCTTTTGACTAATGAACTTACAAGAATGCGACCAGAGTTTGCAACATACATTCAGGAAAATGCATTGTTGGAGGTAAGTACTTCAAGAGATATTGCGCTAGACACAAAATAGAGAGACTACAGAAGTTAAGCATAGTACTACGCGCGCTCGAGCAACGCACACACACACACATGAACACACACTCATTTAAGAATCCGGTTTCCTAGTTTAAGTTGCGGTGTATTCCGTGTCAGTGGGTGGGAGGATATCTATGTAAGCGTTGTTTGAGCGCACGTAGTACTAAGCTTAACTACTGTACTTTATATTTAGACTATGATGTATCTTTAAAAAGAAATAATGTGTTTATTAAGTATACTTTTTTACAGGTTGTATTTGACAACACGCGGAGTGTGTGCCATCGATGTTGGCAAAGAGTTGAAAGTGCAGTCAGACCGTCTCCTCCATTGCCTCCTCCTCAAGAAGCAAACGACGAGCGACAAGCACAAATCTCAACAGCAATTCACGTTCCCGAGTATTCACGAGCACCAAACACTGCTAGGCATTGTATTTTCCTCGACTGTCGTAATGTCACTCGTCATAGAATACCAGAAGTCATAAAAATACACACTTTCTGTGAACACAAGCTGTACATCCCCAATAGCGCCAGAGTTTGTCAAGAACACCTAGAGAGTAACAGTTGGGACGAATTACCTCAACATTGCAATGTCACCCATGACTTCAATGCAGCACAATTCAGTGACATTAGTGACATTATGAGAAAAGCTGTACAAACAGGTTCGAGGTTAGATTTTAACACAATAGGTGCTGTTACTAGCGAAGAAATGCACTTTTGGACAGGCCGTAGTTTTGAGCAATTCCAAGAGATGTTGGAACAAACTCCATCATTGAGCCAGAGATGTAAAAATCTTAGAACCGCTTTAGGTATCTTTTTAACGAAGCTGCGAACCGGTGACCCAAATGAGAGGCTCGCGACTTTATTCTATATGTCGAGACAAAACCTTGAGCGATTGATGGCCATAGCTCGTGAGTGTCTCACCAATGAGTACGTTGATCATCACCTAGGGCTCGACCATATAAATAAAGATAATATTTTACGTCGAAACCTGATGATACCAAAAGCTTTATTTGGAAACGATGAAAATACGAAAGCTATCTTAATATGCGACGGGACATATGTTTATATAAATAAAAGTTCGAACTTCCTGTTTCAACGACAGTCTTATAGCTTACACAAGTGTCAAAATCTTTTAAAGCCGTTTGTTATAGTCACAACGGATGGCTAAATCATTGACGTCACAGGGCCCTATGCTGCTACAAAAACAGACGCAAACATAATGAGCGATATTATGAATAATGGTGAACATCCAATTCACTGTCTCCTTGAAACAAATGACGTATTTATTTTGGATCGCGGATTTAGGGACAGCTTGGATGATATAGAAGCCTGTGGTTATGAATACCATGTCCCGCCTTCAAAGGATAGACGCGAATCCCAACTCACTACTGACCAAGCCAACGAATCTCGGTTGGTCACTATTTGCCGCTGGGTAGTGGAAGTGGTTAACGGTAGGTTCAAACGGGATTTTAAACTGTTTCGCCAAAAATATTTTAACAATGCATTGCCGCATATGTTTTCTGAGTTTAGGATAGCTGCTGCTATCACAAACCACTTTCATATACCCATCGAAGATAGTCAATATGCCGAAGCTATCGTCACCGAAATAAGGCTGAAGTTACATACCCCTAATATTTTATATGAATATGTGGAACGGAAACGTTTAAATAGCAGAAGAGCGGATTTTACAAGAATAGAAGCAAGTGATATTGATTTTCCGAGATTCAGTGAAGAACAAATCATTTTGTTAGCTTTGGGAACCTATCAACTGAAGTTAGTGAAATCTTATTGCAGCGAACATCTACAAAATGGAATGTATACAATAGAAATATACGAGAAGCTGCACTGGAGGATTAACCTGATTTTGGCATTGATGAGGATGCTTGGCTCTTACGTGGCCGTATACAGTCGCGACACGTGAGAGCTAGAAAGTACTACTGTTACTTATTAGTTCGCAACAACGATATTATACATAGATATTGTACCTGCATAACGGGACGACGTACTGTTGGGACCTGTGCGCATATCGTGTCAATCATTTGGTACCTAGGGTACGCCAGACATGAGGGATTTGTAGGCCCAGCCTTATTTTTAAATAACGTCATTGTAGACAACGATGATTAAATAAATGTAAAGGTTTAAAATACGCTATTGTGTTTTATTTGTAAAAAAATAGCATTTTGTCAATGTGGACATCTGTTTAACTTTTTGTCATAAGGCGACTCAGTGACGCAATTGATAACCGTAGGTTAGTATCTACACTACGTGTATAAAGCACAAATGCAATTATTACGTAAAAATATAATTGCTTGGCTACTGATAAAACAACCATGTTTAATAAAGAATAACTCTGAACAACCCGCGACCCCGGCAGGCTTCGGTCCTGGTAAAGTCAAAGTCAAAGTCAAAGCATTTATTTCAAATAGGCACAAAAAAGGCACTTTTGAACGTCAAAAATTATCTTAAAATAGAATTGATTCTAGTCTCCCATTCCAAAAGGTAGTTTTCGTATGGAGAAGAATAAGCAAGAAACTCCACCGTTACTCTTTTAAAATGTTTTAGGTACAATATTTTGCATGGGTACATTAATTATATAATAACATGTGAGGACGATGCACCTAAAATAAAATTACTATAACACAATAGGTAAAAGAATTAAAAACGAAACCATGACATATAAATTAATTATCTGATAGATACATGGTGCTCACATATTTACAAACATGGTACAAGCAAAACGATTTCTATAAAAAAAAAAATAATACAAGTAATAAGTCAGGGTGTGAGTAATGAATGTAAAAACTAATAAAAAAAAAAATTACAATTAAATTAGCAACCAGTTTGATTTTGTCTAGACTCTAGATTGTCCTATGGAGCAGGACCAGCATGTTTCCAAGCGTTCTTATCTTGGATATAATATAATCTTCTAATTTATAGTATGCTTGTTTACAAAGTGTACGTTTAATGTGAGTTTTAAATTTTTTTTTAGTTTAAGGGGTAGACCCCGTCAGTTAGTGCTGACATCTCTTCGAGGCGCGCGTGAAACACAACGCGCCGTCGATCCGGGCCTGGTCCTTACCGGACGGCGAGCTGCCCATTGCTCGCCGTCCGCAAGCCCGCGCCTACGGTGGCCGGGAATCGGCTATCGATTCCCGACGCCCAGGGCGTCTCCTGCGGCGACTAGGGGCGCGAGGGCGCCAAGATTGCCTCTCCTCACGCGCTCCGCCTCCTCCTTCGCGAGCATTACTGCTTCGCAGAAGGAGGCAACGGCTTCCCATGTACTCTCGCTCCGTACCATGGCCTGGACCAGGGCCGGATGCGAGAGATCGCCGCCACCGGTCGCCGCGGTGAGGACGCGGCGGTGTTCTGCCCAAGCTGGACAGGCCTCCACCGTATGCTCCACCGTGTCCTCCGAGCAATCCACACAATTATGACACCCGGACGTTTCCTCCCGCCTTATCCGAAACAGGAACCTCCCGAAGCAGCCATGTCCGGTGAGGACCTGCGTCAGGCGAAAGGTGAGGACGCCGTGACGCCTCTCCAGCTCAAAGAGGGGACTTATCGCCGCAATTGTGGCGTGACCAGCACTAGGTTGCGACAGTCGTACTCTCCATGTCGCCATGAGATCCCGCCGGAGCTCTGTCCGCTGAACCGCAATTTCTCACGGCAGCAGAGTTATGCCCCGGCGTTTTGCCTCCTCTCGCAACTCCCACATGTGGGCGAGGACTTTAGCCTCCAGATCCCATGGCGGCAATCTGGCAAGGAGGCTCGCCGCCTCCCCGGAGACCGTGCGGTATCCCCGGACTAGCCGGACGGCCATGACCCTCTGTTGGCTGGTCGCCGCCTCAATGAACGCGCCCACACCGGTGCTCCGTAAAGGGCCATGGACCGCACGACCCCCGCGTAGAGCCTCCGGCAGGAGGCGTTTGGATCCCCTAGATTGGGCAGGAGCCGCTTCAAGGGAGCCTCGGCCCGCTCCAGTCTGGGAGCCAAACGTCGGAAATGCTCCACGAAGTTCCACCGGCTGTCGAGGACAAGTCCTAGATACTTCATCCTCGACTCGACGCCGATATAAACCCCTCCTACCATTATTTGGGAACCCGACGGTGGCGCGTTCCGAGGGCCATGAAAACACATGGCCTCGGACTTGTGCAGGGCCACCTCGAGTCCCAGTTGCCGGATCCTTTCAACGACTGTCGCAACCCCGCGTGTCGCTAATTCAGCCGCCGCCTGGTGCGACCTCCCCTGCGCCAGGACCAGCGTGAATGAGAGCAGCCTAGGATCGATTTATAGAATGTGTAATTAGAGAGTTCTATGTCCAGCAGTGAACTGCTAAAGGCTGTTGATGATGCTGATGATGGCTACTCTCTCCAACCGTTCATACTCACATAAACCTCATATCTAAGAGAGATAGTTTGATAGTAGATGATTTCGTAGATCACATACACCTAGGTCGTGTCCCAAAAGTTGATAAAAAACCTTCTATATCTGTATCATCTATATATATATTTATACATATTATAAAACAAAGTCACTTTTCGTATCTGTCCGTGGGACCGCTAAGATCTATACTCGAAAATGGATTTTGATGCGTTATTCACTAGGTATCGTTTAGACCATTATATATTCCGTAAGTTTTATTTATTTATTAAATTCGGGAAAACAAACAGTTACACAAATATCTTAATAAACGGGTAGTGAGGAAAAAAAGAGATTACATAAATGTGTAGCTCGCGACGTTATTCATATCTTCAATACTTCATAATTGAGGAGCTATTTGAACGCGAATGAAACTCGTTACTGTTACTGTGTACACAGTTTATGTTTCTAGTATATTAATATTTCACTGAAATAAGCAAAAAAATCGCGATTTTCGCGTTTGGTTGATTGCGACCATACGAAGCAGGGGCGGAGCGCTAGTTTAAAACAAGACACGTCCATGTGGCTTGGCTGTAGAAATAGGTCCTAAGCTAGAATTTACTTTGACAAACTACTACGCATTAAGCTCTATTTCCTCAAAATAACATGTCATGTTTGCATGTAGTTTTACAGACCAAATGTCCGATGTGTTTGGGCCAATGTTGTTTGCTTATTACGGGTTCCATCAAGCATGTGGATGCTTACTACTCCTGGAGTGCTCACAAATGGTCAGTATCTAGTACCTTGTATATTTATACTGGACTACGATGTAACTTAAAATTAAGATAATGTTTTTATACAGTCATTTCAGATGTTACATAATTTAGTTGAAGTTTCATTCAAGGCCGGCCACGAATTAGACAATGATATTAATAACTCAATATAATATTCAGACAACCTTTGATTTCAAAGAACCCATAATTACTTTGTACAGTCAACTTCAAAAAGATGTATGATAATATAATACAGGTTGACTTGTAGGTAATTTGTGACAATTTAGCACCATTAGTGCCTAAGTAAAAGTTCATAGGATACGAGAAAACCCAATATTGTATGTAGGTATTTTTGCAGAATTCGTCATTAAATATCACTTTTCTCTAATCTCTCACATTGAATGGCTTTTATTTGCTATTCCATTGGGTAGCTAATACTTTAATAAATATTTTGATATAGCTAAAACATGAAACAGCTCAAAGTTCAAAGAAGTTTCATAACCATTTTCAAAAATCACCTACATACATGAACTTTAACAGCAGTTAACTCAAAATTTATCTATGAGATTAAGCGTAACAAATTACGCGGAAGACATCTTTATTATTTCAGCTATTTATCGAGGTACAAAATTTAAACAATATATTAAGAAGTACCGATGAAACAGTGGGTATTGCTAACAATGGTTAGATTTTGCACGAAATGTCTTTCGTGCAAATGTCCTGCTACCGATGTATTCTTGTCTGAAGCTAACGTTGATTTTTCGCATAAAACAATATTTATTTAAAATTTTATAGTTTTTTTATTTTTTTTATTTGACACTTGAAAATAATTAATACATAACTTATTTTTATTTCAGACGACTGCAGCTCTGATACGCTACCTACCCCTAACAGTTATAATGTTTCAACAACTTATACAGCTGTCGATCGTCTTCGAACTTATTGGCAGTATCGTAAGGAAAATGTTCATTATAAACCTATATAACATAACGTATTCAAGTATCATCGTTTACAAACTTCACATCAGTATTCGTCAAACGGGCACAAATCCAGACCCCGGCCTGCTAGTCTAAGAATTTATAAAACCTAAAAACCGCTTTGTCTGACCCAGATCCAGAAGACTTTGACAAAGGACAATCTATCAGCGATAACCATGATAAAACAGTCAGAAACGTTTCGGATTGACATAAGCTACCGAAAACTGTAGGTCACCTTTTGAAACTCGTTGCAGAAATTCGAAACGTTTTGAGAGCGATTGCCAACCACTTGTCCAGGCCCGCTATCTTTACTAGACTAAGCCAGTCAGAAATGTATCATAGTTGAAAGATATGGCTAGGATGTAAGAGATAAAGAGGAATTGAAGAATACCTGTAACCAATTTGTGTAGCCCTCTCTACCAAGTAAAATACCGTGTTTTCTGATTTTAATTGCAGAGTGACAAATTAAAGGACGCAGTCTACGGTGTACCGTGGGAGAGCATGGACACGAAGAATAGGCGAACAGTGGCCTTCTTCCTTATGAATGTACAGGAACCTGTACATGTAAAGGCATTAGGACTTGCTGATGTTGGTGTTACTTCTATGTCTGCGGTAATGTTATTATTACATTTTATTGAAAGCTTCTCGCGTCCCGCTGAATCCTGCAACCTTCACCAGGTCATCTGTCGTTGTGGAGACGCTTGAGGGACACCTATTATTTACAGTAATGTATGGCTTAATGATGATGATTGATGTAGCAAATAATTTTTACCCGGTAGGGGTTGATGATGATGGGGCTCCCTTTTCCGCACTTAGACTCCCATTTGGTCCGTTGTGCGTAGGGATTCTGGCTAACAGAGTCAGCCTAGCTCCATCCAGAAGCACAGAAGCTTTCTGGGACCTTCGCAGGTTTCACGGAGCGACCCGGTAGGGGTTGTGTATATCCACATATCGCAAGTCATGTTTGTTACATGTAATATGGCGTCGCCAACCTTTTGCTACCAAAGGGGCACAAATCCAGACTATGGGCTAGTATTTAGAATACTTTAATAAAAACAAAAATTTCTCATTGACAAAAAAATTACCCGACCTGCGGTTGGACCCCATGCAAACACTATATTAACAAGACAGCACTTTGTGATCGAATATTGTAGGAGTAATTATATTTCTATTCTTTTCAGATCTTGAAAACTTCATTATCTTACTTCACCTTTCTTCACAGCGTATGAATGCTGTGCGGCACTTTATATTTCATCATTTGATAAATGCAACTCTTTCGTCTTTTAATTAGCAATGTTAACGATTAATTTATTTCTAAAATATGTGTACTATTCTTTGTTTTAAATAAATTGTAATTTTCGGAAGTCTGCAAATAAATGAAACACGTGTTTTATTTTACTCAAAAATAAACAATATTCAGAATGGGAAAATTGGAGCAGTTCAGTCCCAAGCGTTTTAAAAGGCTTTCTGGTACAAGTTACGTTTAATTAATGATTTGAATGTATTAAATGTCTTGGAAGTCACACTTTAATATTATAAACGCGAAAGTTTGTAAGGATGGATGGATGGATGTTTGTTACATTTTCACGCAAAAACTACTGAACGCATTTGGATAAAATTTAGCACAAAGATATTTTATAATCAGGATTATTGGATTATTGGATACTTTTATTCCAATATTCCCAGGGAATCGAGACTTATGCGGGTGAAACCGCGGGGTGCTGCTAGTTTATTATAAAAGCGCATTGACATTTGAACGAGCCACCAATTTTCTTGAGCCTTGTGTAGGTACAACTTTTTGTTCCTGTTAGAAATTAAGAGTTTATTTATGAGACGTTAAAACGTCAAACATGTATGTTTAAACAGTTGCTAATAAGTACTTAATTTTAAGCAACATTTATAAATAAAGGGGTAACTCTCTGAGAGACTGTCTTGCACTTCATTTGTAAACTCGTCAAACAGCTCTTTTCGACAAAAAAAGTAGTGCGAATGTCGATCGCATTTCTCCATCGCAGAATACTGTACGACATTACACTATGAAAATAGCTAAAGTACACTAAACAGGCTGTCTCTGTGTCAGTTAAATTACGTTTTTTTTTTTGATGCTGTGGATCTTACCTTTTTCGAAAAAGTCTATATGTGGGCCGTACTATTTATATTGCGCTATTTACATCGTCTGGTTTTGTCTGTTGGTTTCTTTACTATTAATCTATCATATTTTAAGAAGGCTATGTTTCCTTTCTTCTTCTCTTCTTCCACTTGTGGTTGAAGCTGCTTCCTCTTTTCGAGTACTTCTTTAGAGTAATCCTCTTTAACTTTTATTCCTGGTGGGAGATTAGCCTTATTTTTCAAGATCGTATGTTTTTTCCACATAGAGGTGATGGAGACTACGACGGGGCGGTTTTTATTGTTGTACTTGCCAATTCTGTATATGTTACCGATTTCGTTACTATCAAGATGTGTTCCTGTATCTATTATTGTTTCCTTGATGTAGTCTACCAGCTCTGCCTCTGATTTTCCAATTTCTTCTAACCCGAAAAAGACCAGATTATATTTTCTCTTCTCTTTTTCCATTATGTTGAGTTTTTGCTCAAGTGTAGTTATTTTGGCTTTAAGTTTAGTATTCTCTTCCGATATTATCTTGATTCTTTCATCTATAGCCAGAGACAAAAGGAGAAGGGAAGAATCCGGCTCACCCAACTCATCAACCCAAAAGAAAGTAAACAATGAAAGTTCACCATATTCACTTGTTAAAGCTACAACAAAAGAAACTATACAACCTAACATACTTAACTATGTTGAACGGAGTAGACCAGCTTCATCACCTGAGACCCCAAAAAACTTTTAATGACCACCGGCAACCGGAACCAAATCAAACTAAATACCACAACGTTATCTAAACAAACTTTTGAAGAATGCACCCCAAGCCGGTTGGTCACCGTGGGGGAAGACGACTACCACCCTCCAGCAAACAAACTATTCAAAGAAAAATCAAATAAAATATACATAGCCACCTTAAACACACTTTCACTAAGAACAGCAGAGAAACTTGATGAACTAGAAACAGCTTTAGAAGAGATCAAATGGGACATCCTTGGCCTATGTGAAGTAAGGCGAGTAGGAAACCAGATTGAAGAACATGATAATTACATCTTGTACTACATAGGAGAAACAAAGGGGCAATACGGAGTAGGGTTCATGGTGAAAAAACATCTGAAGAAACAAATTATAGATTTCAAGGGCATATCTGAAAGAATTGCGGTATTGAATATACATCTACAAGGTTATAGAAACAAGTGGACTATAGTTCAAATCTATGCACCGACAGAAACAGCAGACGAAACAAATAAAGACGAATTTTACAGACAACTTTCGACCACATTAGACACTACCCATAAAAACATAATTGTCATGGGAGACTTTAACGGCCAAATAGGTAAACAGAAACAAGGTGAAGATTCTGTAGTGGGAAAGTTTGGTATAAAGAAAAGAACTAAAAACGGTGAGAGAATCATAAATATGGCACTTGAGAACAACTTAACCGTGATGAACAGCCTTTTTAAGAAAAAACCTACCAAGAAATGGACCTGGATATCACCGGATGGAACATACCGAAACGAAATAGACTTTATATTAAGCAATCAACCCAAATCATTCCAAGATGTAGACATTATAAATAACTTCAACTTTAATACCAATCACCGCATGGTCAGAGCAACCCTAGCATACAAAGAACAAAAGAAACAGAGGACACAATTCAACCAGCGAGATACTATGCTAACAACATGGACAACATCACAGAACACAACATCTAAAGAGATAGACGAAACACAAAAACTTTATAACACAGAAATAAACGATTTGTATGGTACGAAATATAAGGAAAAATTAAATAAAAATAAACTTACTTCTAAAACATTAGATCTCATCCAGAAAAGGAAAGAATTACTTACTCAAAAACAAAACTGACAAAGAAACATTACGAAAAATAACTGAAATAAGTAAAGAAATAAGCAGCGGGATAAAGCAAGATAGATCAAACAGAAGGATCAGACGTATCACTGAACACATTACCAAAACAGGAGGTATAAACAAAGCGCTAAAAGAACTGAATGAGGAGAAGCTATGGATCCCAAAGATGAAGAAAATAAATAATAAACACGAAACTAGAAGACAACCAATCCTAAAGATCGCAACAGACTACTATCGCAAACTATACTCCACAGAAAACAACCTAGAAAGCAACTTAGTCCTTGAAGACAACACCGAAGAAATTCCTCGAATCCTTGAAAGGGAAATTCAGTGTGCCGTCATCACTCAGAAAAATGAGAAAGCTCCTGGACCAGATCAGGTAACCAATGAGATGATGAAAGTGTCACTACCAGAAACAACTAAAATACTGACCAACCTTTACAATCTTATCCTAACCACTGAATCCATACCAAAACAATGGACAACAAGTACTATAATCCTCATCCATAAGAAAGGAGACAGATCTGAAATAAGCAACTATCGCCCAATAAGTCTTATGTCTAACATATATAAGGTGTTCTCAAAAATAATACTGAATCGCATCACAAAGAAACTGGACCAACAACAACCAAGAGAACAGGCCGGATTCAGATCTGGTTACTCAACAATAGACCACATACACGTGATAAAGCAGCTGATTGAAAAATGTCAAGAATATAACTACTCACTATATATCGCACGCCCAGATCAACACTGCACTAAGTCAAAATAGCTCATTTTTCAGAATGGACGGAAAAACCATTATTTCATGTTATGTCAAAGTTATTGCGAATGTTCTGAATATTGCATGTGAAGAATCCAATGCGTATGTGTATTATATAAATACGCCTGTCTTCGTGGTTAGCGCGGAAAATTTTTGGCTGATCTATTAAATAAAAAACTCGATTTTAAGATTTTTCGACATAATACAGTGTTGTTCTGGGTGTGCGATATGGCATTCGTGGACTATAATAAAGCATTCGACTCCTTAGAACATGACAAAATCTGGGAAGCGTTGAAAAACCAAGGAATTGAAAAGAAATATATAAGGATAATTAAAAATGTCTACTCTAACAGCACAGCACGAATAAAGCTAGAAACTGAAGGAGAAATTTTCCCAATACGCAGAGGAGTGAGACAGGGTGACCCACTCTCGCCAAAACTTTTCTCCTCGGTACTAGAGGAAGTCTTCAGAAAGATGGAATGGGACAATATAGGAATTAATATCAATGGAACTCTCCTACACCACCTTAGATTTGCAGATGACATAATTCTTATAACAGACAACCCAGAAAATCTCCAAACCATGCTACAAGACCTGTCACAAGAAAGCAAAAAGGTGGGTTTAACAATGAACAAGACGAAGACTAAAATAATAACAAACAGATCCCCTGAAAAAATTAAAGTAGAAGAGGAGGAAATAGAATACGTAAATTCCTATATATATCTAGGCCAATTAATAGCTTTCAATGACCAAATGTCGTTAGAAATAGAAAGAAGAGTTGCCAACGCATGGAAGAGGTACTGGTCTCTTAAAGAAATAATGAAAAGTAAACAATATAACACTGCAATAAAAAGAAAAGTATTCCAAACATGCATATTACCAATACTAACTTACGGTTGCCAGACCTGGGCAAACACACAAAAACAACAGCAAAAGCTGACCACATGTCAAAGAGCCATGGAACGAAGCATACTGGGCCTTACAAAAAGAGACAGAAAAAAGCCATAGATATAAGACACATAACAAAGTTAGAAGATGTTGTGACCAAAACCAAAAAACTTAAATGGAGATGGGTAGGCCACATACTCAGGGAAAACAAAAACAAATGGACAAAGGATATAACGGAGTGGACCCCTAGATTCCAAACAAAAAGGAAAAGAGGTAGACAAAGAAAACGTTGGTCTGATGACATTAAAAAGATTGCGGGCCCATTATGGCAAAGAACGGCCAAAATTAGAGAAGACTGGAAAAAGCTGGAGGAGGCCTTTGTGTCGCAGAACACGCCGACAATTCAATAAAGAATGTAGCATATATCCTGTATTTAATAATAGTTGGCAATAAAGGCTAATAAATAAATAAATAAATAAAAATTTACATCGTCAGTAACTAGCTGCTGACATTTCAGTTTAAACAAAAGTGAAATGTCATCGGCAAACAGCATTACTACCATGATTATCCTTTATTATGTTACTTCCTTGCCTTAGCAAGTCATTAATATAAATAAAAAACAAGAGAGGACCAAAAATCGAGCCCTGTGGGACTCCCATCGTTACTGTAGACTGATCCAGGGTATCTGATGAGTGATCAAAGATCGTCATACCCCTGCAATTATCATGTACTAAATTCTCTTTGAATTGTTATTTGATTAATACCAGGTGGAAATTGTTAGTAATTATTTTGAGCACGCGCTAAAAGATCCATGCACAACTTTGAGTAATAGCAACTATAGCCAGTTAAGTAACAATACTCTCGACATTCCTTTCTGTATCTCTAGCAAAGTAAAAACTGCAATAAAGATCTAGTTATTGTGAAATGCTTCACTTTATACGAAAACACTCGACTCGCATTTCTTCATAGAAAAATCCTTGGTTCTTACCTCGAAAATAATTTTACAGCACTGGAAGCTTTCAAGTCCTTTATTTCGTAGTAAATGGCAGTTATTTGGTAAATTTTATTTTTCAATTTGCTGAGATTTTGAAAGCAAAAGAAATGTTTGTGTTTTTTGTGGGTTTACGTTTAATTTTAGAGACACCTACATAAATATAACCACACGCCTATTTCCCGAATGGTTACACAAAGGTGCACCTATAGTACATCCACATTTTGCCAGTTATGTTTAATCCTTCATATGCTTAAACGTGGATCCACGCGAGACACAATGGCTTTTTAATTATGTCTGTAATTTCGTCAAAAAATCAGCTGTTCCCTACAATTTGACGAGTTATGCGAACATAAATGTAGGGAACAGCTGATTTTTTTTTCGCGATTTCAGGTTCGGTCACCACTGCGAGGATCGCCCAGAGGACACGGTGGAGCATACGGTGGAGGTCTGCCCCGCATGGGTGGAGCACCGCCGTGCCCTCGTAGAGGCGATCGACAGCGGCGGCGACCTCTAGCGTCCGGCCCTGGTTCAAGCCATGGTCCGGGGCGAGAGGGAGTGGGAGGCGGTCACCTCCTTCTGCGAAGCAGTCATGCTAGCGAAGGAGGTGGCGGAACGGCTGAGGGAGAGAGCCTCACACCCCAGCCGCCGCGGGAGACGCTCCGGGCGTCGGGAGCCGCGTGACGACTCCCGGCCACCGTAGGCGCGGGCCTGCGGACGAAGAGTAATGGGTAGCTCACCGTCCGATCAGGACCAGGCCCGTGCCGGACGGTGCATTGAGCATTGTTCAGGAGAACTTAATCAATTTGTGGGAATTCTGCTGCAAGATACACAATGCGCACAGTTACATTAGGCAGCATCACCTCTTCTAAATGCGACACATCATTATTTTTGTCGACGTCAGTTCTCCGACATCGTCGTGGCGTCCCCATAAGTTGACTGTTATGCGGCCATTTACATTTTGAAAACGAATTCTATGTCCTAATCCAGGTTATGGTCTATCCATATGCTAAAGTTCTGATGTGAAATGGTAACAGACAGAAAAACAGAGTTACTTTCGCATTATTATTAACGTGAATGGAATGTGTCAAAACTCCAACTTCTGTACAAATGCCTTTTTTTTTTCGCGGTGGAAATCCTGATGTACTTCCTCTATCGTGGGGGTGACAGAGGGGCATGCCGGACTCTTACCGGCTAAAACCACCGCGGCGTTCCACCTCTACCTATGGCCGGGGGTGCGGGATTCGCAGAAGCATTCACCGCTTAGGAGCTCTTTCATACATTTCCACTACGTACTTTTTTTGGGCCCACTGTTGATGGCATCTCACTATTTTGACCATTTAAAAGGGGCCACTAAATGCTTTACCCAACTCTGAAACTGTCTGTTGTAGTGAGCACGTAAAAGAAATTGCAAAAACAAGTGAAATTGATTCGTTCCTCACTGTCAATTATTTTAGTTAGCGTCATTACTTGACGTGACAGTCCTGAGTGTCACATACTCGTTGTGAAATAAGAAGTGACAAGAAGTACACATGAATGAGTTTTTGGCGGGTTATTTGAAACACGTGGTAGAGTGAAATATTTTTGATTTTATGAATTTTACTGTTTTGAGTGCCTAAATTTGCTTGGTTTTTGTGTGTGTGTCTTGCTGCCTGCTGCGTGTAGTATTGTAAGTGGTTATCTTCCCATTTTCCTCATTTAAAATGAGGGAAGTGGGAGACGATGATCCTCCTGATGGGGGAGGTGCTAATCCCTTGAATGAGTCCTTACAGTCTCGAAAACGACAGCGTACTGAACCGCTTAAATCGGATCTTAAAAAAAGTACCCCTCCATCGGATTCTTATCAGTCAGTATACTGTAAACCTGGTTTCGAATCTGACTCTAAAATCCCTTATAATACAAGTGACAAGGGTCCTTTAATTGTGCACGTTACGCGGTCAGAACCGGATTTGTCTGCCGGGCATTCAATAAGGATATTAAAGTTTGCGCAGCTCATCCACCAAAACAAAATTCCGCATATAGTAGATGGTAGTATAAAAGCACTGGGAAGAAACAGGGCCTGTTTAGAGTTCACTTCAGCGGCTGCTGCCAATCTATACATATAATAAAATCGTAGGAAAGTCAAAACGGTACATTGAATATTTTTTTAAAAGAATACTTGGGGCGTGATCTACAATCGATATCGAAGCCAAAAATATAGTTTTTTGAATTTTTGTCTGTTTGTCTGTTTGTCTGTATGTATGTCCGGGATAAACTCAAAAAGTACTGCATGGATTTACTTCAAATTTTGCATGAATATTACTAAGAGGTCGGGTCAACATAAAGGCTACATATTATCTCGCTATCACCTATGGGGGAGGAGCTGTGAATCTTTATTTTTCTTACGCATTCTGTGACAGCGTGTAATCTAACGACGCATATTTAAATGTTGTTTTTCAGTAAGCCATGCTATTATCTAGCTTTACACTATAAAAACTACGCCATTTAATGAATTTTAGTAGTATAAAGTAAATTTTGAAGCAGCGCCATCTATGAGATTTCATAAAAATCAAATCAAGTTACATGTTGACACTTTTTGGAAATTAATAATTTAAATTTGATCATGTTGGCGAGGTTAGTAGTTAGTTATTCTTAAAATTCATAGATGGCAATGTGCATTTTCTTCATAAAAGTTGTATCGTATAGTTCGTTTTGACAAATTCAAGTTCCAACATAACCCTTAAAATCTTGAGCAGAGTTGAGGACGACAATTAAAAAAAAATGCGGTGTTAAGTATTACAAAAAAGTTATGTTTCTACTGGAGACGAAGTCGGAGTAACTGATGAACGCGTGCTGAACACCTGACTCAGTTCACTTCAAGATGTGGTCATTTCTATCGGCGGCAATCCACTGATCGAATGTGGGTTACCAGCTCCCCAATCATCACCGCATCAAGACCGTGTAAATCGGGAGTATAACGCTGAGACAAATTACGATCCGGGCGAAATGACCATGTCGCTTTGTTCTCTTCAGAGCAAAAACAAATTTATGACACCGTCCTTGAAAGCGTTGGGAAAAAACCAGGGTCAAATGTTTTTCTTGGAATGCGTCTGGTGGAACAGGAAAAACATTTGTTACCACTTGCATACTTGCAGAGGTCAGCAGGCAAGGCAAAATTGCTATTGCTGTAGCGTCGTCGGGAATCGCTGCCACACTGCTTCCGAGTGGCAAGACAGCACATGCCATGTTTAAAATTCCTATCGATTTAGAGAGCGCCGAAACGCCTGTTTGTGGTGTGTCACGTAACAGCGATAAGGGACACGTGCTCAAGGATTGCTCTTTGATCGTATGGGATGAGTGTACGATGGCCAATAGGAAGGCAGTTGAGGCCGTGGACGGAATCTTGCAAGACATCCGCAGGAACGAACATTTGATGCGTCGTATCACAGCTGTTCTGTTCAGTGGCGATTTCCGGCAAACGCTTCCCGTGGTGACACGGGGATCGAGGGCTGACGAGGTGAATGCTTCGTTGAAACTATCTTCGTTGTGGTCACGAGTTCGTACGCCTCGCTTGACCATTATTATGAGAGCTCGGCTCGGCGGCAATGCACGTGCTCAAGAATTCTCCAATGTCCTTCTAAATCTTGGCGAAGGCACTGTACCAGAAGAGAGAGGTGGACAGGTGGTGCTTCCAGAGTCTCTCGGTAGAGTGGTATCCAGCTTAGAAGAACTCATTTGCTGTGTGTACGGGGACATCAGTCGTATACTGCACCTGCAGAATTCTTGGGTGTGTGAGCGGGCCATTTTGACGTCCAAAAATGATCAGGCTGCAGCAATTAACGAATGCATTCTCTCGGAAATTGAGTGGAATGAAGTGGTCTACACCTAGATAAACACTGTTGTCGAGCAAGATGACGCCACACATTATCCCGTGGAATTTCTGAACTCCCTGTCAGCAAGTGGACTTCCAGCGCATACCATCAAGCTGAAGGTCAGTGTCCCGATTATGCTTCTTAGGAACCTATCTCCTCTGAAGTTGTGTAACGCGACCCACCCTAAAGTCATCTCGTTCTACAGACACACCATTGAGGCGGAAATTCTTACGGGTTGTGGCGTTGACGAGGCAGTATTTATACCACGCATTCCCCTCATACCTCATATCTTCCCGTTCCAGTTCAAGCGCGTACAGTTCCCCGTGAGTGTTTGCTTCGCGATAACCATCAATAGAGGCAGACACTGAGGGCAGCAGGTGTCGACCTCAGGACGAGTTGCTTCTCACACGGACAACTGTACGTCGCTTGCTCCCGCGTCACCAGTCCTGACTCTCTTTACATTTTGGCTCCTGGCAGCATAACTACCAACGTTGTTTATAGGGAAGTGTTTTAAGGTATGATGCCTTTGTACGTATTTTTACTCTTTTGTGTCCTGGAATGTATTCCTGTATTGTTTTCTCTATTTCCTTCAGTCACATCTTATGACTGAACTCAGCAGGACTCCCATATAACTCTCTTCACTTGCTTCGCTTGCAAAAAAAACTTATATTTTAATGCTATTTTAAAAGTTGTTTACTTATAATGCTATAGCGACACTGGCATCTTAGGTATTTTTGGTGCTGTAGAGCCTTCAGGCAGACGACGTCGCGGGCAGCAGCTAGTGCTTTTATAAATCATGATTTTTTGGTTAACTTGCTGCAGACATCCCTAAATTTCATGTGTCTCGGATGGGAGTGGTTCGTGATATTCCAACAGATTGGACTTTAGAAGAATTGGTAGAAGGAATCCGAACTCCCCCCAACTGCGGAGAAGTAATCAGGGCCCGTCGTTTAAATATCAAATCTAGAAAAGAAGATTCTATTACTTGAATCCCTTCCACTACAGTAGTTTTAACCATTACTGGCCAATCCATTTCCGAAAGAGTTTTTTGTCATGAAACGTCACTCCCTGTATGTACATACCAATTGCCAACAATCATCATCATCATCATCATTTCAGCCGAAAGACGTCCACTGCTGGACATAGGCCTCCCCCAAGCACCTCCACTTCGACCGGTTTTGAGCTTCTCGCATCCAACGAGTTCCTGCGGCCTTCACAAGGTCGTCGGTCCACCTTGTGGGAGGCTTTCCAACGCTACGCTTTCCGGTACGCGGTCGCCACTCCAGAACCTTTCGGCCCCATCGGCCATCTGTTCTGCGAGCAATGTGCCCTGCCCACTGCCACTTAAGTTTGGCAATTCTTCGGGCTATGTCGGTTACCTTGGTTCTCCTGCGGATCTCTTCATTTCTGATTCGATCCCGCAGGGAAACTCCAAGCATAGCCCTCTCCATTGCCCTTTGGGTGACTTCCAGCCTTCTAATAAGGCCCATTGTGAGCGACCACGTTTCAGTGCCATATGTCATCACTGGCAACACGCACTGGTCAAAGACTTTCGTCTTGAGACACTGCGGTATGTGGGACGAGAAGATATTGCGAAGCTTCCCGAACGCTGCCCAGCCGAGTCGGATTCGACGATTGACCTCTTTCTCGAAGTTGGACCTACCTAACTGGACAGTTTGTCCTAGGTAAATATACTCGTCCACGACTTCAAGTGTAGCGTCTCCGATCTTCATGAGAGTGGGTGTTACATGGGCATTTGACATGACCTTCGTTTTGTCCATGTTCATTTTCAGACCCACTCTTTCAGAGGCTCTACTGAGGTCATCGAGCATTGTACTGAGGTCCTCCATAGTCTCAGCCATGACTACTATATCGTCGGCAAACCGAAGGTGAGTTATGTACTCGCCATTGATATTAATGCCAGCTCCTTTCCAGTCCAGAACCTTGAAGACATCCTCCAGAGCAGCGGTGAACAGTTTCGGAGAGATAACGTCTCCCTGTCTCACACCTCGCTGCAGAAGGATAGGTTTCGAGGTCTGGTCCTGGAGTCGGACTGACATAGTGGCCAACATTACATAACATAATTGCCAACAATTCAATGCAGAAATTGCTGCCGCTTTGGACACATCCGTACTCAATGCCGTTCGAAGCCTCGGTGCTATAAATGTGGTCAAAAACACTCCGGTGATAGTTGCTTGGTTACTGACGATCTCTCGACTTGCATCTTGTGCCGAGGAATCCACAAGGCGACTGATGGTAAATGCCCGAAACATGCTCGCCAAAAATCCATTAAAATTGTTATGTCTCAGGACAATATAAGTTATTCTGAGGCCGCTCTGAGATTCCCCTACCCTAAGCGTCTTTATTCTGATATCACCTCCTCTCCATTCTCCCCTTCACAACAAATGCAATTCTCCCAACAAACCACTTACTCTTTGCAATCTCCCCCACGCACCTCTGCTCAACCTCACTCTCAATCCTACACAAAGACTGTCTACCGTACTCCCCGTCCGAGAACCCCGTTAGGTAAGTCCTATGACGTGCAAGCTCATAGAGATATTATCAATACTCCTTCCTTCTCTCAACCGAATGGTTGTGCCTTGCTGTCTCCCACTGAAGACTCCACTCCTTCGCTCACTCCTAATGATAACTTGATAGAGCTCCTTACCTGTTCCCTCATCAACATTATCAGTAAGTTTAGTGACAGTTTACCGAACAACGTCGTTTCCCTACTACAACAATTTATCCAAACCCTTATAACTAAAAATGCTCCCCTCAACTCTCCTCCAATGGAATTGTAGAAGCATTCGTAGGAAAAAGCGTGAGCTTATTTATTTGACAAATCGCTATAAACCCGTCCTCCTTGCTGTCTCGGAGACTTGGTTGGTACCGGGTTCCGTGTTTAGGTTTCCGGGATTTTCCTGCCTTCGGGACGACAAGGCGGATGGATGGGCAGGATGTGCCCTGCTAGTCTCAAGATCTATTTCTTTCTCTCAAATTAATATTCCTGCTCACAGCGTCGAAATCCATGTAGTAGCGGTGAAAGCCTTTACCATCTCCTTTGTTTCATGCTACATTCCCCACCCAAATAGTAGAGTTATATTAGAACTCAATAATATTCTTTCTTCCATACAGGGTCCTCTCATGGTGCTAGGAGATTTTAACTGTCACCACACTATGTGGGGGTCTCATTACATAGATACATCCTCTCCCTTTCTAATTGATCTATTGGATGACATTAACCTTTGCCTATTAAATGATGGATCTCCGACTCGCAGGGTACCTCCTGGTCAATATAATAGTGTAATCGACCTTTCATTGTCCTCTCCCTCCCTAGTAAATTCTCTCTCCTGATCCGTGTTACCTAATTCCCACAGCAGCGATCACTTTCCAATTTTAATCAACTTTCTCCAATCATTTACTTCCCCTCCTGCTCTTCCTCCTTTACAGCGATCTAGACTATCAGATGCAGACTGGGACAAGTATGCTCTTACCTTAAACTCCAAGTTATCTGGTCTTTCCCTTGTAGATCCTTCGAATTTTTTGGTGGCCTATGAAGATTTCGTTTCCTGTATAATAGCCGCTGCCGATCAATCTATACCGCTCAAGAATTCGTCTCGTGGTCGCATCCCTTCTCCCCCTTGGTGGGATTCAGAATGTACCAACATGGTGCGTCTACGCAACGAGTTGGAAAATACATATGCAGCGGATTTAACTCTGGAAAATTATATTAGTTTTAAGAAAACTGGGGCTAAAGCCGCGAGACTTTTAGCCAAGAAGAAGGCTGAAGGTTGGCAAAAATTCTGTGAATCTTTATCTCCTCGTACACCTTTAACTGTTGTATGGCGCAAAATTAATAACTTCCGAAGAATATTCAAGGATCATAATAGTTCCTCAAAATGATCCCACTATCTGGCTTGATGATTTTGTTAATAGATTAGCCCCCCCTCCGTACCTCATTTAGATTGCTTTCCTTCTGCTCTAATTCCCTCTCCTACATCTGACAGAATG
This sequence comes from Amphipoea lucens, assembly GCA_947508005.1. Classification (NCBI taxonomy): domain Eukaryota; kingdom Metazoa; phylum Arthropoda; class Insecta; order Lepidoptera; family Noctuidae; genus Amphipoea; species Amphipoea lucens. Next base: position 18,541,424 of record OX382357.1, read on the forward strand.
AACGATCAATTCTCGCTTGCAGAATTTACTTGTGCTTTAGATCACCTTAAAGATTCCTTCTCAGGCATAGATGGTATCACGTATTCCTTTATCTGTAAAGCTAGTCAAACCTCAAAATTATATCTTTTAAATATTATTAATTCAATTTTCTTAACTTCAAATATACCAGAGTCATGGAAGACCCAAATTATAATTCCCATCTTAAAGCCTAAGAAAGATCCAAATCTCTCGACATCATACAGACCTATTGCCTTGTCGTCGGTTTTGGCAAAGATCACAGAGCATCTTATAAAAAACAGACTGGAATGGATCCTTGAAAGTCGTAGTTTACTCTCCAACACTCAATTTGGATTTAGACGTAGTATGGGTACGATCGACAGTCTAAGCATTCTTACCTCCCAAATTAGGCTTGCATTCTCCTGCAATGAACATGTTATTGGGGTCTTCCTTGACATCTCGTCAGCTTATGATAATGTTCAGCTTCCGCTACTCAAGCAGAAAATGCTTGAGCTGAGTATTCCCGTGAGACTGGTAAATTTTATCTTTAACCTTTTTATGTGTCGTTCTATTCGTGTACGTTCTCAAGGCGGTCTTCTGCCTTTCTGTCTTGTCTGGAGGGGTCTTCCGCAAGGTTCTGTCTTAAGTCCAATCTTATATAACCTATACACCGCCAGCCTTGACTTAACCGTTAATTCATTTTGCAATATCCTGCAGTATGCAGATGATATTGCCTTATACATAAGTTGCTCTTCTTTGTCCAATGGTGCTCTTAAATTGAACTCTGCTCTTGGTTACTTGAATGATTGGCTCTCAGAACATGGACTGGAGCTTTCTATTCCTAAGTGTCAAGCCGTAATATTTTCCCGTAGAAGAAATATTCCTCCAGTTAACATCTCTGTCGCTGGAGAATCGATTGTAATCCAAGATAAAGTTAAATTTTTGGGCGTTGTTCTTGACTCCAAAATGACGGGTTTATTTCATTTACAATATGTATTTAATAAAAGTGAGAAGTCCATCAATGTTTTGAGATCTTTATCTGGAGTTCGTTGGGGTTCTCATCCGGCCTCTCAAAAACTGCTTTATAACGCCATCGTTCGCAGCCATTTTGACTATGGATGTTTTATTCTAGAACCTTGCAGTAAATTAGCCCTGTGTAAACTGGATAAGCTCCAATCTAAATGCTTACGCATTATTACTGGTGCAATGAAATCATCCCCAATTAATGCACTCCAAGTGGAATGTGTTGAACCTCCACTTCATCTCCGTAGACAATTTCTAGCAGATAGGTATTTTTCGGTAGCGTCTCAATTTCCCTCACACCCTCTTTTTAGTATTCTTCGTCCCCTTTCTTGTGCTATCGAAACTTCAACTTATTGGAGAAATAAATCCCCTCCTCTATTAGTGAACAGCTTCATTAACACGTTCACTGCGGATCACCCAAAATCGGCCCGATACGGTGCTTTGTGTTGGTGCGCACGGTCAAAACTATATCTTTCTCGCTGGTGCGGAACGATTATCTTCGGTATTTGTAGGAGTTCGACAAAGACAAATATAGATTTCGGCTCGTGGTTACAAATGTAGATATTTGGCATTAAAACATCGTGGCGGGCCCTTTTCGACCACCATCGCACTGACGGTGAAAAACACCCGCTCCCTGCGGCGGCGGGCCTATTGTGGTATATGACCGATGCCGACCTGTTGCCGCACGGAGCGCGCGCGCACGCTTCGAGCCGCCAGTCAGTGTTGTGCTCTCTACAAGACAGTACCTACGTGTGCGTGTCGTTATTTCATCGACAGGTCAGAAGAATTCTTTCTAAGAGAAGAAATTGTATACGGTGCATGAAAAGCTTCGACAGACATTAGAGTGCAAAGAAGCAAAAAAGAAAGTTAAGAAAATTAAAACATTTTGCAACAAATGCAATCAATCCCTTTGCGTGCAGTGTTATAAAGAAAGACACGTACCAAATTAGTTTACTGTTTCTGTCTGGATTATGTGATTTACTAAATACACACTTTTTTATTTCTTATAATTCTGTTTTATTTTCGATAACCCTATATTTTTGTCTGTCCCATCACTATAAAAAAGTACTTTCTAGTGCGGTATCGGTCGTAATCGGCCTGACACTTTCCTTGGTTGATTTCCCATTTCCTGTTTGGCAGATCCAGGGGCGAAACGAACGTAAAGAAACTGGGTTCAGGATCATTTTAACAGTATAAAAAAAAACAGTGTACATCATGTATTCGCAAAGTTATAGCGCTTTAATCTATCCTAGTGTTGTCAGGTCAAAAAGGACTGATACGCACTGTCTAAAAGGTCGATGGATGGTGCATTTCGACCGCCACCGCACCAGATGAAAGTTTATGATTTTTTTGCCGCAGCTAAGGTGTTAATAATAAGACTCTTTCATCTACAGTCATGCCATTGGATAATCATCCCATTTTTCTAGTTCCTTATGACTCAGTGATCTATCAACCCAGAGTGATACTAGATTTTGGTATATATAAACATAGTTCCGATCCCAACATTCTTTTTAATAAAATTTTAAATAAAAAATGGCCAAATTGGATTTTATTATTCACAGATGCGTCAAAAATAGATGGATCCCATTTAGGTTCATCTGTGTTTATACCTGAGTATAATGTTGTCTTAAGTATTAAGAGCCCACCTGAGTGTTCTATTTTCACAGGAGAATCCCTAGCAATATTAGAGGCAGTAAAGTACATTGATGCTAATCAACAACATTTTGATAAATCCTTGTTACTCACAGACTCTCTTAGCTCTCTCCAAGACTTATTGAAAATTCCATTTCGCAGCAAAGATAACTCTGTAATTATTCTTAGAATTAAGAAAATTCTCTATAGGTTAAACCAGTCTGGCCTGGAAATTGCCTTGGCATGGATTCCGGGACATATAGGCATATTTGGCAATGAAGAAGCTGATTTCTTTGCTAAGCAATCTATTCAGACAGGTTGTACGTCTTTCTCTAACATTCCGGCTCGGGACGTCCGTTGCCTGGCTAAACCACGTCTCATGAAGTCTTGGGATGAACTGTGGCAAAGTTCTAGGGTAATTAAGGGCAAATATTATGGCAATATTCAACCCAACATTCCAGTTAAACCCTGGTTTATCAAAAATAAGAATTTGAATAAATTAACCACATCTATCATTATACGTCTCACACTAGGTAATGTTTGCTCTCCAGTGTTTTTGGCTAAACTACGCATTCGGAATCATTCCCTTTTTGAGTGTGGTCTAGAAGAGGGCACTCTTGAACACATATTTTTCTCTTGTCGTAATCTTTTAGTCCCGCTATATGATATTCTCCCTCCTAATTTTCCCAGACCTATTAATATCCCATTCCTCTTAACACTCGTTGAGTCCCCATTAATTAATTCACTTAAAAAAATTATATTATTAAATAACGTCAAACTATAACATGGCAACTCAAAATCACAACTTTTTGGTTTGACCGTTGACCCCCGAACTAAGCGGGGCTTGTATCTTGGGGGTTAAAATGAGTAACATTGTTAAAGAAATGGTCATAGTCAATACAGATATGAATACGCGAGATATTTTAAACTTTGACACGGGTGTCAGGTGGGTAGCCATTTTGCAGACGTGACCAACCAGTTCTGCTACAGCCCAATTCAAACTTTATGGTGGCTTGAAGTGCGTTACTCGCTGCTCTGTATTCAATTTCGAGTCGCTATAAAATTTGAATCGGGCTGTGTGCAGTTTCTGAAATGATATTCAACAAAAATTAACAACTTTACTGATTTGAACGGACTTTTACTTCATAGCATTGTGGTTTGCAATATAAAAAATATAATATAATCCTTATATGCTAGACTGTACTACGGAGAGTGTGCGCAGGAGCTCCACGACCTGATCCCACTATCGCCCTTTTACCACCGGACAACCAGACGTACTGCAGCGTACCATCCGCACTTGGTTGATATCCCGATGAGTCGTACTCGGCGCTTCTCCTCCACTTTTATTATGCGCACAGCCAAAGTGTGGAACTCTCTGCCGGCATCTGTGTTCCCTCCCACATTTAACCCGTCTGCCTTCAAATCAAGAGTGAACAGGCATCTTCTGGGCACGCTCGTTCCATCATAGACCTCATCTATCGCTTTCCATCAGGCGTGATCGGGGTCAAGAGCGCGACCATTTAGCAATAAATTTTTTTTTTTTTTTAAATGCCGTTTTCGGCTACGGCGACTGTTTCATCATCAACCTATTGGCGTCTATCATGAGCTCTCATGTGGCTATAAAAACCACCTTTGTTTACAAATATTCTAAAAAAAAAATTTACTTTTAAAAAAATAGGTAGGCCATACTTGTTTCAAATCGATAAGTTACCTCATTTCTGAGAGAAATCTATGATGCGTAATTTTATAATACGAGTATGTTCAATATAACTAATGACAGCCAAACATCAGTTGACAACATTAAAATATAAATGAATATATGGAAAAATACCGGCACATCGATCGATTAATTAATCATGGTAATCTTTCAACCAATGAACTTTCCGACGTAAACGTTGATAAAAATCATTATATTATTATTACTAGCTGCTGCCCGCGACGTCGTCTGCCTGAAGGCTCTACAGCACCAAACATACCTAAGATGCCAGTGTCGCTATAGCATTATAAGTAAACAACTTTTAAAATAGCATTAAAATATAAGTTTTTTTTGCAAGCGAAGCAAGTGAAGAGAGTTATATGGGAGTCCTGCTGAGTTCAGTCATAAGATGTGACTGAAGGAAATAGAGAAAACAATACAGGAATACATTCCAGGACACAAAAGAGTAAAAATACGTACAAAGGCATCATACCTTAAAACACTTCCCTATTAACAACGTTGGTAGTTATGCTGCCAGGAGCCAAAATGTAAAGAGAGTCAGGACTGGTGACGCGGGAGCAAGCGACGTACAGTTGTCCGTGTGAGAAGCAACTCGTCCTAAGGTCGACACCCGCTGCCCTCAGTGTCTGCCTCTATTGATGGTTATCGCGAAGCAAACACTCACGGGGAACTGTACGCGCTTGAACTGGAACGGGAAGATATGAGGTATGAGGGGAATGCGTGGTATAAATACTGCCTCGCCAACGCCACAACCCGTAAGAATTTCCGCCTCAATGGTGTGTCTGTAGAACGAGATGACTTTAGGGTGGGTCCCGTTACACAACTTCAGAGGAGATAGGTTCCGAAGAAGCATAATCGGGACACTGACCTTCAGCTTGATGGTATGCGCTGGAAGTCCACTTGCTGACAGGGAGTTCAGAAATTCCACGGGATAATGTGTGGCGTCATCTTGCTCGACAACAGTGTTTATCGAGGTGTAGACCACTTCATTCCACTCAATTTCCGAGAGAATTCATTCGTTAATTGCTGCAGCTTGATCATTTTTGGACGTCAAAATGGCCCGCTCACACACCCAAGAATTCTGCAGGTGCAGTATACGACTGATGTCCCCATACACACAGCAAATGAGTTCTTCTAAGCTGGATACCACTCTACCGAGAGACTCTGGAAGCACCACCTGTCCACCTCTCTCTTCTGGTACAGTGCCTTCGCCAAGATTTAGAAGGACATTGGAGAATTCTTGAGCACGTGCATTGCCGCCGAGCCGAGCTCTCATAATAATGGTCAAGCGCAGCGTACGAACTCGTGACCACAACGAAGATAGTTTCAACGAAGCATTCACCTCGTCAGCCCTCGATCCCCGTGTCACCACGGGAAGCGTTTGCCGGAAATCGCCACTGAACAGAACAGCTGTGATACGACGCATAAAATGTTCGTTCCTGCGGATGTCCTGCAGGGTTCCGTCCACGGCCTCAACTGCCTTCCTATTGGCCATCGTACACTCATCCCATACGATCAAAGAGCAATCCTTGAGCACGTGTCCCTTATCGCTGTTACGTGACACACCACAAACAGGCGTTTCGGCGCTCTCTAAATCGATAGGAATTTTAAACATGGCATGTGCTGTCTTGCCACTCGGAAGCAGTGTGGCAGCGATTCCCGACGACGCTACAGCAATAGCAATTTTGCCTTGCCTGCTGACCTCTGCAAGTATGCAAGTGGTAACAAATGTTTTTCCTGTTCCACCAGACGCATTCCAAGAAAAACATTTGACCCTGGTTTTTTCCCAACGCTTTCAAGGACGGTGTCATAAATTTGTTTTTGCTCTGAAGAGAACAAAGCGACATGGTCATTTCGCCCGGATCGTAATTTGTCTCAGGTTATACTCCCGATTTACACGGTCTTGATGCGGTGATGATTGGGGAGCTGGTAACCCACATTCGATCAGTGGATTGCCGCCGATAGAAATGACCACATCTTGAAGTGAACTGAGACAGGTGTTCAGCACGCGTTCATCAGTTACTCCGACTTCGTCTCCAGTAGAAACATAACTTTTTTGTAATACTTAACACTGCATTTGTTTTTAATTGTCGTCCTCAACTCTGCTCAAGATTTTAAGGGTTTTGTTGGAACTTGAATTTGTCAAAACGAACTCTACGATACAACTTTTATGAAGAAAATGAACATTGCCATCTATGAATTTTAAGAATAACTAACTACTAACCTCGCCAACATGATCAAATTTAAATTATTAATTTCCAAAAAGTGTCAACATGTAACTTGATTTGATTTTTATGAAATCTCATAGATGGCGCTGCTTCAAAATTTTCTTTATACTACTAAAATTCATTAAACTATGTTTTTTCTGCCCAAGTTACTTAAATGGCGTAGTTTTTATAGTGTGAAGCTAGATAATAGCATGGCTTACTGAAAAACAACATTTAAATATGCGTCGTTAGATTACACGCTGTCACAGAATGCGTAAGAAAAATAAAGATTCACAGCTCCTCCCCCATAGGTGATAGCGTGATAATATGTAGCCTATATGTTGACCCGACCTATTAGTAATATTCATGCGAAGTAAATCCATGCAGTACTTTTTGAGGTTATCCCGGACATACATACAGACAAACAGACAAAAATTCAAAAAACTATATTTTTGGCTTCGATATCGATTGTAGGTAGATCGCGCCCCAAGTATTCTTTTAAAAAAATATTCAATGTACCGTTTTGACTTTCCTACGATTTTATTATATGTATATAGATAGTGGGACTTCCAAGACACATTTAATACATTCAAATCATTAATTAAACGTAACTTGTACCAGAAAGCCTTTTAAAACGCTTGGGACTGAATTGCTCTAATTTTCCCATTCTGAATATTGTTTATTTTTGAGTAAAATAAAACACGTATTTCATTTATTTGCAGACTTCCAAAAATTACAATTTATTTAAAACAAAGAATAGTACACATCTTTTAGAAATAAATTAATCGTTAACATTGCTAATTAAAAGACGAAAGAGTTGCATTTATCAAATGTTAAAATATAAAGTGCCGCACAGCATTCATACGCTGTGAAGAAAGGTGAAGTAAGATAATGAAGTTTTCAAGATCTGAAAAGAATAGAAATATAATTACTCCTACAATATTCGATCACAAAGTGCTGTCTTGTTAATATAGTGTTTGCATGGGGTCCAACCGCAGGTCGGGTAATTTTTTTTGTCAATGAGATGTTTTTGTTTTTATTAAAGTATTCTAAATACTAGCCCATAGTCTGGATTTGTGCCCCTTTAGTAGCTAAAGGTTGGCGACGCCATATTTCATGTAACAAACATGACTTGCGATATGTGGATATACACAACCCCTACCGGGTCGCTCCGTGAAGCCTGCGAAGCTCCCAGGAAGCTTCTGTGCTTCTGGATGGAGCTAGGCTGGCTCTGTTAGCCAGAATCCCTACGCACAACGGACCAAATGGGAGTCTAAGTGCGGAAAAGGGAGCCCCATCATCATCAACCCCTACCGGGTAATAATTATTTGCTATATCAATCATCATCATTAAGCCATACATTACTGTAAATAATAGGTGTCCCTCAAGCGTCTCCACAACGACAGATGACCTGGTGAAGGTTGCAGGATTCAGCGGGACGCGAGAAGCTTTCAATAAAATTTAATAATAACATTACCGCAGACATAGAAGTAACACCAACATCAGCAAGTCCTAATGCCTTTACATGTACAGGTTCCTGTACATTCATAAGGAAGAAGGCCACTGTTCGCCTATTCTTCGTGTCCATGCTCTCCCACGGTACACCGTAGACTGCGTCCTTTAACCTGTCACTCTGCAAATAATATCAGAAACTACGGTATTTTACTTGGTAGAGAGGGCTACACAAATTGGTTACAGGTATTCTTAAATTCCTCTTTATCTCTTACATCCTAGCCATATCTTTCAACTATGATAAATTTCTGACTGGCTTAGTCTAGTAAAGATAGCGGGCCTGGACAAGAGGTTGGCAATCGCTCTCAAAACGTTTTGAATTTCTGCAACGAGTTTCAAAAGGTGACCTACAGTTTTCGGTAGCTTATGTCAATCCGAAACGTTTCTGACTGTTTTATCATGGTTATCGCTGATAGATTGTCCTTTGTCAAAGTCTTCTGGATCTGGGTCAGACAAAGCGGTTTTTAGGTTTTATAAATTCTTAGACTAGCAGGCCGGGGTCTGGATTTGTGCCCGTTTGACGAATACTGATGTGAAGTTTGTAAACGATGATACTTGAATACGTTATGTTATATAGGTTTATAATGAACATTTCCTTACGATACTGCCAATAAGTTCGAAGACGATCGACAGCTGTATAAGTTGTTGAAATAATATAACTGTTAGGGGTAGATAGCGTATCAGAGCTGCAGTCGTCTGAAATAAAAATAAGTTATGTATTAATTATTTTCAAGTGTCAAATAAAAAAACTATAAAATTAAAAATAAATATTGGTTTATGCGAAAAGTCAACGTTAGCTTCAGACAAGAATACATCGGTAGCAGGACATTTGCACGAAAGACATTTTGTGCAAAATCTAACCTTTGTTAGCAATACCCACTATTTCATCGGTACTTCATAGTATATTGTTTAAATTTTGTACCTCGATAAATAGCTGAAATGATGAATGATGCTGAATGATGTCTTCCCCGTAATTTGTTACGCTTAAATCTCATAGATAAATTTTGAGATAAATGCTGTTAAAGTTCATGTAGGCAGGTGATTTTTGGAAATGGTTATGAAACTTCTTTCTTTAACTTTGAGCTGTTTCATGTTTTAGCTACATCAAAATATTTATTAAAGTATTAGCTACCCAATGGAATAGCAAATAAAAGCCATTCAATGTGAGAGTTTAGAGAAAAGTGATATTTTCAACACACTTGCTCGTAAAATGGCTCTTAATGCACAGCTTTTAGGCCCATAATGCAGTGTATTACAAACGCGTGCTTTTTCTTTTTGTTACGGTACTTGTGCTTTATTTCCAAAGATAACTATTTAATTTACTAGTCGGAGGTCGGAGAAGTGTGTTTTTTTTTTAATCTCTTCAAAGAGACTTCATGCCAAAAGGAATCCGCGAGCCATATTTCACTTTTTTTTTTTTAAATAGTCTGAATTGTCCTTGGTCCCAACATGAACTAAAATTTATTTACCTTAAGATGAATCCGCAGTTGTAGCCCGCGAAATTCAATTTTTCTAACGTTTTTTGCAATTTTCAGGTCAGTGTCAGGTTGTATCTTGATCAAAATATGATTCGCGACTGTAAAAGGTACGTATTTACAGAATTATAATCATTAGAATCATTAAATACATCTTTCTAAGTTAGATTTGTTCCATAAGAACAAATCCCTTATGGAAAAGTTCTTAGGGAACAAATCTAACTTAAATATATATTATTGATTGTAATGGCTATAATTCTGTAAATACATACATATCTATTATATAAATATACATTTTGATCAAGATACAACCTGATACTGATCTGTAAATTGCAAAAAACTTAAGAAAATTTAAATTTCGCGGTCTACAACTGCGCATTCACCTTAGGGTGCATCCAGACATAGCGAGGCATGTGCCGCAAATGATTTTTTTTAATATGTACGGTTGCCTCAGGCAGAAGCATCTAACATACAAAAAAAAGCACTTGCGGCGCATGCCTCGCTCTATCTGGATGCACTTTATAATTTTCGTCGTCCTTCCCGTAACCAAACGGAAAAGACCACTGGCGTTCTATTATTGCGGATTCTCACTGAATTAATGTATATTTCTCCATGCCAATAGTACTTTCTAATTCCATACTAACTAAAGTACAATTTGACAAACGACAACACTACGATCAGTCTTAACATTATTTTGTGTTTATTATATTTTTTCTATAGGCTGTTTATCGGTTTTGTCTGTGCCTTTAAGTAAATAAACGCGCGCCGCGCTAGCAATGCGCGCGCAGTTGTAGGAATGAACATTACTTACTCTATGGGTAAACCTGCGCGCGCACGCTAGCGCGGCGCGCGGAAAAACAAACCCAGCCCGCCATTATCCATACAAGTTAATATTTAACAATACAAGTCTGTTTTTTTCCTCGCAAGTGTGTTGAAAAACGTCGTATGATACGCGTGTGCATTGATCATTAAACTTTCGGCTTCCTTATCGCGCTCGCCATGTATCATAATGTACTATTAATGACGAATTCTGCAAAAATACTTACATACAATATTGGGTTTTCTCGTATCCTATGAACTTTTACTTAGGCACTAATGGGGTGCTAAAATGTCACAAATTACCTACAAGACAACCTGTATTATATTATCGTACATCTTTTTGAAGTTGATTGTACAAAGTAATTATGGGCTCTTTGAAATCAAAAGTTGTTTGAATATTATATTGAGTTATTAATATCATTGTCTAATTCGTGGCCGGCCTTGAATGAAACTTCAACTAAATTATGTAACATCTGAAATGACTGTATAATAGTACATTATGATACATGTGTGCTATGTTGATCATTAATTATCAATGCACACGCGTATCATACGACGTTTTTCAACACACTTGCGAGGAAAAAAACAGACTTGTATTGTTAAATATTAACTTGTATGGATAATGGCGGGCTGGGTTTGTCATTCCGCGCGCCGCGCTGGCGTGCGCGCGCAGGTTTACCCATAGAGTAAGTAATGGTCATTCCTATACCTGCGCGCGCATTGCTAGTGCGGCGCGCGTTTATTTACTGAAAGGCAAAACAAAACCGATAAACAGCCTATACAAAAAATATAATAAACACAAAATAATGTTAAGACTGACCGTAGTGTTGTCGTATGTCAAATTGTAGTTTAGTTAGTATGGAATTAGAAAGTACTATTTGTTTAGAGAAATATACATTAATTCAGTGAGAATCCGCAATAATAGAACGCCAGTGGTCTTTTCCGTTTGGTTACGGGAGGGACGACGGAAAATTATAAGGTGCATCCAGACAGATCGAGCCATGCTCCGCAAGTGCTTTTTTTTATATGTTAGATGCCTCAGCCTGAGGCAACCGTACATATAAAAAAATCATTTGCGGCACATGCCTCGCTATGTGTGGATGCACCCTAAGGTGAATGCGCAGTGGTAGACCGTGAAATTTTTTTTTTTTTAATTTTTTTGCAATTCGCAGGTCAGTATCAGGTTGTATCTTGATCAAAATGTATATCTATATAATAAGATATGTATTTAAAGAATTATAGTCATTAGAACCATTAATATATATATTTAAGTTAGATTTGTTCCCTAAGAACTTTTCCATAAGAGATTTGTTCTTATGGAACAAATCTAACTTAGAAAGATGTATTTAATGATTCTAATGATTACAATTCTGTAAATACGTATCTGTTATAGTCGCGAATCATATTTTGATCAAGATACAACCTGACACTGACCTGAAAATTGCAAAAAACGTTAGAAAAATTTAATTTCGTGGGCTTCAACTGCGCATTCATCTTAAGGTAAATAAATTTTAGTTCATCTTGGGACCAAGGACAATTCAGACTATTTAAAAAAAAAAGTAAAATATGGCTCGCGGATTCTTTTTGGCATGAAGTCTCTTTGAAGAGATTAAAAAAAAACGCACTTCTCCGACCTCCGACTAGTAAATTAAATAGTTATCTGTGGAAATAAAGCACAAGTACCGTAACGTAAAGAAAAAGCACGCGTTTGTAATACACTGCATTATGGATCTAAAAGCTGTGCATTAAGAGCCATTTTACGAGCAAGTGTGTTGAAAAAACATTATCTTAATTTTAAGTTACATCGTAGTCAAGTATAAAGTTACAAGGTACTAGATACTGACCATTTGTGAGCACTCCAGGAGTAGTAAGCATCCACATGCTTGATGGAACCCGTAATAAGCAAACAGCATTGGCCCAAACACATCGGACATTTTGTCTGTAAAACTACATGCAAACATGACATGTTATTTTGAGGAAATAGAGCTTAATGCGTAGTAGTTTGTCAAAGTAAATTCTAGCTTAGGACCTATTTCTACAGCCAAGCCACATGGACGTGTCTTGTTTTAAACTAGCGCTCCGCCCCTGCTTCGTATGGTCGCAATCAACCAAACGCGAAAATCGCGATTTGTTTGCTTATTTCAGTAAAATATTAATATACTAGCTTCTGCCCACGACTTCGTTCGCGTGAAATTTCTTATTCCCTCGACCTATCTCGTCGTATTGCATCACTTGCCCGCGTCTTCTGCTCTATCACTTCATTTCCCCATAGCGCTTTTGCTCGGTTCCCAAGGGTCATAGCGTGACGTTAAATAGCCTATAGCCTTCCTCAAGAATTGGGCTATCAAATGCAAGAAGAATTTTTCAAATCCGACTGGTAGTTCCAGAGATTACCGCTACATATAAACTTACAAACAAATTTTACCTCTTTATAATATTATTATAGTAAAGATTAGAAACATAAACTGTGCACACAGTAACAGTAACGAGTTTCATTCGCGTGCAAATAGCTCCTCAATTATGTAGTATTGAAGATATGAATAACGTCGCGAGCTACACATTTATGTAATCTCTTTTTTTCCTCACTACCCGTTTATTAAGATATTTGTGTAACGGTTTGTTTTCCCGAATTTAATAAATAAATAAAACTTACGGAATATATGGTCTAAACGTTTCCTAGTGAAAAACGCATCAAAATCCATTTTGGAGTATAGATCTTAGCGGTCCCACGGACAGATACGAAAAGTGACTTTGTTTTATATTATGTATAAATATATATATATGTCGCATCCGGTCATTCGTTTGACTATTCGGAACGCCAGCGCCATCTGGCGGCGCTTGACAGAGTCTAGCCTGAGTTCGTGTGGGGTCGACAACAGCGCGACAGAACGAGGTGGAGTCTCTTGGACATCGGACATCAAACGAACAACATGCGCTCAGAAACTGTCCCGCGTTCCGTATCTGGTTGTATCGTGTACCTATAGTGTGTGTGATTTGCTAGTGTGATTAAATTGTTTGTGAAATTATAATCTGATTTGAACTGCAAACCGTTTTTCTATTGCGCAATAACCAAAACATACCCATAGTTTGCCCACAGTAGTTGTAATATGGCTGATAATAACGAGACACACATGCTTTCTCCGTTATATATATATAGATGATACAGATATAGAAGGTTTTTATCAACTTTTGGGACATGACCTAAGTGTATGTGATCTACGAAATCATCTACTATCAAACTATCTCTCTTAGATATGAGGTTTCTGTGAGTATGAACGGTTGGAGAGAGTACCCATCATCATAATCATCAACAGCCTTTAGCAGTTCACTGCTGGACATAGACCTCTTCAATTACACTTTCTATAAATCGATCCTAGGCTGCTCTCATTCACGCTGGTCCTGGCGCACCCGGTCGCACCAGGCGGCGGCTGAATTAGGGACACGCGGGGTTGCGACAGTCGTTGAAAGGATCCGGCAACTGGGACTCGAGTTGGCCCTGCACAAATCCGAGGCCATGTGTTTTCATGGCCCTCGGAACGCGCCACCGTCGAGTTCCCAAATAACGGTAGGAGGGGTTTATATCGGCGTCGAGTCGACGATGAAGTATCTGGGACTTGTCTTCGACAGCCGGTGGAACTTCGTGGAGCATTTCCGACGTTTGGCTTCCAAACTGGAGCGGGCCGGGGCTGCCTTGAAGCGGCTCCTGCCCAATCTAGGGGGTCCAAACGCCTCCTGCCGGAGGCTCTACGCAGTGGTCGTGCGGTCCATGGCCCTTTACGGAGCACCAGCCCGGCGGTTGAACGCGTCCTAGAGGGTCATGGCCGTCCGGCTAGTCCAGGGATACCGCACGGTCTCCGGGGAGGCGGCGAGCCTCCTTGCCGGATTGCCGCCATGGGATCTGGAGGCTAAAGTCCTCGCCCACATATGGGAGTGGCGAGAGGAGGCAAAACGCCGGGGCATAACTCTGCTGCCGTGAGAAATTGCGGTTCAGCGGACAGAGCTCCGGCGGGATCTCATGGCGACATGGAGAGTACGACTGTCGCAACCCAGTGCTGGTCACGCCACAATTGCGGCGATAAGTCCTCTCTTTGAGGAGTGGCTGGAGAGGCGTCACGGCGTCCTCACCTTTCGCCTGACGCAGGTCCTCACCGGAAATGGCTGCTACGGGAGGTTTCTGTTTCGGATAAGGCGGGAGGAAACGTCCGGGTGTCACAATTGTGTGGATCGCCCGAAGGACACGGTGGAGCATACGGTGGAGGCCTGTCCAGCTTCCGCCGCGTCCTCACGGTGGGCGCGTGAGGGAGAGGCAATCTTGGCGCCCTCACGCCCCTAGTCGCCGCAGGAGACGCTCTGGGCGTCGGGAATCGATAGCCGATTCCCGGCCACCGTAGGCGCGGGCTTGCGGACGGCGAGCAATGGGCAGCTCGCCGTCCGGTAAGGACCAGGCCCGAATCGACGGCGCGTTGTGTTCCACGCGCGCCTCAAAGAGATGTCAGCACTAACTGACGGGGTCTACCAGAACCGAAGCCTGCCGGGGTCGCGGGTTGTTCGAAAGAGATACTGTGGCCCCTGGCACAGGCAACTGCAGACTGCGCTACTATTGAGCATGATGTCCTGGGTTCAATTCCTACCTCGGGCAAGGCGTTATTGGGTTTTTTCCAGAAATTTCTCAGTAGCAGCCCGGAATTTGGATTTGTGCACGGTTGATGGCAGTGGAGAGCAGCGGTGGCCCAGTGGGAACGGCCGCGATTTACGAGTTGTAGGTCGTAGGTTTGAACCCAGCCAGGCGCTTTACTTTGTGTAAACTATTTCATCACCACTGCTCTCAAAACGGTGAAGGAAAACATCGTGAGGAAACCGGCATGTCCTAGAACCAAAAATTCGAAGATATGTGACATCTGCCAACCTGCACTGGGCCCGCGTGATAGATTATAGCCCACTCTCTCTCAAAGAGAGGAGGCCTGTGTCCCAGCAGTGGGAACAATATAGGCTGATTATGATGATGATGGCAGTCAAATCGACCCCTATTACGTGGGGCTTAAACATAACTGGTGAAATGTGGGTATACTATATTTTCATTTCTGCCTTACTCTACGGGCCAGTACAGTCACGTCTAAAAGTATGTATACACTTGGCAATTTTCAATTGCGATTTTTTCGTGAAATAACGAATGCAAACGTTAAAATACGACACTTAATCTGTCAAGCGCCACTAATGAGACACAATTGATTTTCTATTGTTTGTCCGCCGATCGGCGGACCGCGGTCCTTGACCCTATGAGTTCGAAAATACTATTTTCGTAATAACATAAAATTTCATTCAAAAATAAAGGAGAAAATCGCCTTTGAATAAAGCCAAGTGTATACATACTTTTAGACGTGACTGTACAGGCGTGAAGTTGTGTATGTACATATGTAAAAAATCTTAACTTACGCAATAATGCTTCGATGATAGTCAATCAATTCATTTAGTCTAATACTAACACCTTTCTGCTCATTGGGAGAAAATATTTCACAAGTTACAGTAGCATTGCTGCTTTCTAATATGAAGCTTGTCTTAGATGAGGGTCTCGGGAAGTTGTCGAGATTGTAAAGCAAAATCTTGAAATGACCCCACATGTGGAATATCATGACAGATAAAAAGCAATCGTGTATGCAGAACCAACTCGCACACAAGTACGATATGAGCCTGCAATAAAAACAAATGGTAATATTTGAATCTGCCTAGTCTTAGCCCGGACCAACGTGGTCCCGGCTGTCATTCGAAGATCTTTGATTTTTTTCTTTCTTTTGTGGATGGGAGACCCCACGAAACCGGCGCTAGCGCAGCTTGACCTTCAATCAGCGTGCGGTGATTATTATTTAGTGACGAGCCCCTTCTAACTTAAAACATCTAGCATAAATTATGTGTCGAACCTACTAGCCGGCTGGTCGGAGCATTTGGGCCTTGTAAACAAAGAAAAAGTATTTATTGCGACTCGTACAGGAAGATCACAAACTAAACTAAACACTTAAAAAAAAAAAAGGCGGGTTGCACTCCGGGAGTGCCGGCAGAAGTGAAAACTTGAATATTAACGTTGAAATTAATCAATAATTATTGAATTAATATTACTCATTTTTTTTTCACTATTTCTACGTCACTTTTTTCATTAATAGATGCACTTTGTTCAATTTTCATATTTTAAACACTTTCGGTCTTATTCATAAAAAAAGTCTATTGAAGGTTTAAACCATTCATTAGTTAAAATGCTCAATAGGCCTTTAAAACATTCGATAAAATTTTGTATTCATAAACGCTTCATAAACGTTCTATAACTAGAATGTCCTACAACTTCTAAATGTTGCCATTATAATGAAGTCATCCAACAAATTGGCCAACACATTAAATCGGCATACGAGAATATCTGTCTACGAACCGAATATTTGTGTCCATAGACATTATTACGTATGAAAAACTAATTTATTGTCTACAGTTTCAACAGTTTTGACGCGACAACGTCATGGTCGTCATGGAAACAATATGAATATGTCAATGAATGAATTTGATATTGTATGTGTCAAACTAAAAAACTTTTGAATATTTTTTTTGTATTTAAAATAAATGAAATTAAGACCGGAGACTAGTTGCAATAAAGGGCAAAGAATTGAATATTGGTTGGAGGAGGATAAGGTGTGTACCTACTGTTACAGCTGAAATGTGTTCAAAGTAAGTTATGTTTTGTAAACATTCTCAATTTCTTATACTTATGCTTGCTTTTGCTTCTAATCCTTAGATTTTTTGGAAGAATTGGTCAGGGAGAGGTCTCCATAATAGAAAATAAAAACACTGACACAAGCACTAACGCTAAACAGGGGCAGCCTGGCATGATTTACGAATTAGGTGCCTATCCAATTTACAATTTTACGAAGAACTTCGTTTGCCTGTACAAAACTCATTGTAACAAAAAAAAACCGCCATAAGAATAATAATGACTGTTATTTTGATGCCGCTACTGATTAATTAAATCAGT
The DNA here is from genome assembly GCA_947508005.1 of Amphipoea lucens. Classification (NCBI taxonomy): domain Eukaryota; kingdom Metazoa; phylum Arthropoda; class Insecta; order Lepidoptera; family Noctuidae; genus Amphipoea; species Amphipoea lucens. The sequence continues at coordinate 18,558,815 of OX382357.1, forward strand.
ATAAATAAGATAATGAAGAGAAAGAATTTATAACATTAGTTTTGTATTTCAGGTCAATAGGACTAGTAAGGATGGTGCTTCACTACGAATAGCAGAAAATGAAACGGCCTACAGAAGAGATGGCACAGATGGCAAATGAAAAGCAAACATTTTAAAAATGTTGTTCTGCTTGCACAAGTTTTAGAAGCCAAATTAGAGTTTAGAGTATTGTTCAACCGTGAACAGGCAAGAGTTACATACGCCAGCGTCAGCATCAAGAGCGACATAGATTCGTTCCACATAAATTAGTAATTAGTAAATGAATAAATTAGTCATCAAGCTGGAGTAGAGTTTGATTCATCTTCCATAATTCCTCTCACTATGGCCAAGACACCTTTAGCCATCACCAGTTCTATGAGTCTGTGGGACCGGCAATGACAAAACTATTTCCTGTTTACATTGCACGACGTACACAAACCCCTATTCCTACCCAAATTCTGTCTGTTCCCGTAGGTCTCCCGTAGGTTTGTATGATAGGTTAGGGTGTTAGGATAACTAGGGTGTTAAGTAGTTGCTGTAGATTTATAATCAGTAGGGTGAGGTAACCATAGATACCAGGCTCAATTGTTACAAACTTAGCCACACTGTATGCATTTGGAATAACAGCCGTACTAAGCTGTAAGTCCCGGTGCGTACAAGTATTATAAAAATAAACTGATATTTGTATACAAGCTTTTTATTAATGAACTACTCGCTAAATTTCTTCTCTTTTTCTTCTTCGTGTCGCGGGCACGACTACTTTAGATCTTGTTGGCTCAAAATATTGCCACTTCCACGTTGTCATCGGTGGCAGCGCAGAGGTCACTTTGACTGCATGTTTTGGGTAGGACAAATAGGGCAGGATAGGACGTGGAGCATGTTTTGCAACATAGCTTCACAGCCACACCCTACTGGAGCATCTCCCTGCAGGGTGTAAACTTCCGTGGTCGACACGGAAGCATTGTTTTCACACAAAAGCAGCAATGTCCCACAGTATTTCTTGTTGCTATAATGTGCTTCGTTATATTTTTCGTCGCTTCTATTTTGTATTGTAGGTAGGTATATAATAATAAACTAAATTGGTTAAGCAGAAGTGCAAAATAAATTAAATACAACTGCGGCTCCTCGAAGTACTATTGTTTACGAAACTGACTTTTCAAACATTTGTACGTCAAATGTCATTTTCTTCGGCCATCTTTGTCGTGTCTCACTTGGTTCACTTCGGTTGGCGCCGCCGTAGAAAGAGATGGGGGGGGGGGGAAATCTCTCCTGACGGTCACGTGTCCTGACGCGAGTTTAACATTTTTTACCCATTACAAAAAGTGTTCAACGCCGCTAAAGAAGTTTTCACTTCAATAAAACACCAAGTTATATAAAAAAAAGTAACAAAAGTGAAACAGAAACTCCTATACGAGGCCAAAAGGCTCCAATCTCAACATGATGCTGCGACATTTAAAAAATAAATGTCGCAGCACTGGTATTCTGATAGGGCCCGCCGCTGTGATGTCACGGGCAGTTACAGAAATAAACAAATATTAAAATAGATTTAATATCATGTAAAATAAAATAATTTTGTCGTGTAGTATTTTTCAATGAACTTACCAATTGTGAAAGTTACAAGCAATATACCATTTCAAATCGGTTGACGTAGGGAAAGGGTTAGAGAAATATAGAGCGTGTTCATATGTGGCGTTTCCCTTCAATCCACCCTTAGCAAAGTTCCCAGCTGAATAATTGTTGTACATGGGAGCAAGGTTGAAAAGACTTAACCCAGTCAGCAATTGTAAAACGATTAATAATGTGAATAAGTGGGAGATTCGATGAATTTGCTTGTGAATCTGAAACAAAAAGACGGACAATATTACGATGACAATGACTACTGTTGTTTGAAGTGAAAACTTCTTTAGGCGCTCAACGCGCCTAAAGCATTTTTTGAGATTGGAAGAAAACTTTGAATTCTCGCCACTGTTACCGTCACCGACACCGCTTCGGATGTGTTCGGCTGTCCTCGGGATATACTCGGTTTTATTGTATATCCGATATGTCGTGAGTGATGGCAAAGTATTGTTTGTGTTTTGTTTTCACTTCTGTCGGCACTTCAAAATTTATAGTACTGTAATCTATATACAAAAAACTGTCTCCTATTGAAGCCGTGACAGATATTTATATAGCACCTTATATAATAAATATTCTTTTACAGCTCATGCAAAAGAAAATAATCTGTGTGACATGTATGAATGTGTAACTTGTGGCGTATAAACAGATTGATCATAAATAATATTATCTTACCTTCATAGAATATTCAGATCGGTCTTTGTAGAAGAAAAGATGCATTTTTTCCAAAAATTCTCTCGCTACGACCGCGTACTTAGCAGAATAACATAGTGTAGTGATTCTAGACTGCGAAACAATATATGAAATATTAGCATATACAAAAACAAAAATCGACTTTTGAGGTCTAGTGGGGTCCAAGTATCCTCATATTCTTCGTATATTAAGGTTTGACGTACTTATATTTTCTTCTTTCGTACCTCTTTTGGCATTCATCTCAGTATTTTCTAGCCATTATAATTTTCACACTTTCTCTCCATCATTCTTCTTCTATTCTAAGCGTAAATAGTATAACTGAATAATATTTTCATGTAAGGAATAAAAAAGTAAAACGGAAATGTATCGTAAAACAGTTTTGAGTCACACATGCACAGATCACATCCATGTGATTAGTGTGAAATGCTATTACCTAGGGTAATTACATGCCGAAGTTGCCTCACTGTGATACCTCGCATCCTCAAGCATGCATTTGTTTTACATGGAGGTACATCGAAGTAGCGAGCTAAACCGCATCACAATCCATTGCGTAGTTTATAAGAACAGCGCCGCGCGCGCGCGCGCGTGTACAGACACGAGAAGCAACTTTAAATTATAATATGTATATCAAGTACAAACGCCAGCACATCAAGCTACTACAATCTGTCTTATTTAATAGATTTTCAATTTTATCCCTAAACCATAAGGTTCAAAGTTGATTGGGAAAATTTGACATTTTCGGGTAGCTTGATGTGCTGGCGTCTGTACAATGTGTCGAATATTTTTTTTGTCAATTTAAATGATGGATGTGTAGAAGTAACAGTATTAGTCGACTTTGGTCGCTGACCGACGGAACTTATACATTATTATACTTACAAAAATAACAGCATTCATAAGAAGAGAAATATACAAATGTCCAAGCTCGAAGAAAGTCATCGATTTCTTGTGCAACAGCACATATGTGACCCCGCCAACAACGCAAACAAAACATATAAACATGTGAAAAAACCTCTGGATGTACACCCAGATCTTTCTTCTTTGTATAGCTACAGTGTCAAGCGGGTCGAGTATCTTGAGGGGCCAGCAGCTTATTATTGATAGCATGTGACGTAGTATTATCAGGTAAGGATAGTCGGTTGGTGAGGCGACCCCACTGAAAATTTAGACTAGAGTCAAAAGCAAGCCCATTTAAAAAAAAAAGTAAATTATAGATTATGCACTTATTTTGCGACAAGTTTAAATAAGTCCCTTCACACTTAATTTGACGTTTTTCACCTAAAATTTTGAATGTCTAACTAAATCTGACTATTTCAATAGCGATTAAAATGTTATGGAAACTGGAAAGATTTGCAAAAACAGTACTGTATCTTTTTTCTTCTCTTCTGCTTGTATGTCGAAAATGGTCCTGTCGCAAAAATAATAAAAATTTCGAGCCCCTTTAAAAGACCCATAAACCCCTAAAACTCGACATGACTGTAGGTAATAATTTATCATATTTTCCAAACAAAAAGTTAATAATTCCATATAAAACACGTCGAGGCTCTAAAAAAATTCACGGGGTAGGGAAAACAAGTACCACGTGGAGACATTTCAAATTGTCAAATTCGTTTTTAGTTGTGTCAAATTATTTTTAAATTTAGAGTTTTTTTTTTTCAGAATAGCTTTAAGATTCTCATAGCCAAAAGTAAGGAATTTTTGTGATAATTTAGTTCAGTGTACAAGAGAATCGGCACCAACCTCTTTAGTCTCTATAGCTAGTCGACTGATTGGCAACACACATAGACGGCCAATCTCAATACTATCTTGATTGATAACTCGATATTTCAAAATACTGAAATACTAGTATTGCTATTGTTTTCATTTGTTGTCGTCCCCACATTATAAAATAATACATAAATAATAGATAATCGAAATGTTTAGTATATTATTCGTGATCTCCTAATTCCGATTATAATTAAGTAAGTAAAAACTTGTTCCCACAAAACAACTTAATTATGTCCAAGAACAGGGCTTCCTCTCTCCTACCCCTTTTGCTGTGCCCTACAGGGTCCATAATGTCTAAATAAATAGTTACCACCTAAATACACATTATGTTAAAGCAATAAAGATTTTGAGTATTGAGTATATGGAAAGCATTGATTAGTTCACATAAAACATTTTTCATTTATGTTTATTTCGTATCTATACTTGCCGATGTTAATAATTTTTATGAATTTACTTAATGTTATTAATTTATGAATGTTTTTATTAATTTTTTTTTTACTTAATTTCTTATCAATTTTATTCATGTTATGGTGTCAAAGAAAACCTTTACCAATTTTATCATTTTTAATCAGAATTTCATAAATTTTAATTGCATTTAATAGTTAACTTTTTACCGATGTTACTAATTTATCAATATTAGCGCTTATTACTAAGTTAGTTTTATGCATGTTGTGTTTACCTATAAGTAATTGATGAACTCTTATTTTACTTTTAAAATGTATTATGTGGTTGTATTAGTGTAATCAATTGTTGGTGAACCTTATAAAATAAATAAAAATAAACAGTAAGCAAAATTAAAGACTGCAATTAAACTTACTCTTGGGGCTGAATGTTAAAGAAAAAATCACGTAAACTTATAGACATTTTCGCTTCGAAACCTTTATTGCTCTTGACCTTGAACTCGCCTGATGGAAAGCGATGGATGAGATCTAAGTACGATGGAAAGAGCGTGCCCAAGACGCCCGCAAATATATGAAAACGAACGGTAGAAACTTTCAGCTTATATACTTAGGCTGCAATCCAATAATCCATACTAATATTAAAAATGAGAAAGTTGAGTTGGTATGGAAATGTAAAAGTCTTTTACGTTTTCATGCCTTAAGGTGCCACTGTTCGATATTTTTTCCATACAAATTTCGGGAGAATATTACTCCACTGTTTGACATTGTACATCCAAAGTTAAACATTGTATCCTTTTGTCTAATTATTATTTGTGTCTGTACGGAAGCAGAATTATTGTAAAATAACAAGCTATTAAAAAGTTATGAGCCAACAAAGATTCGTTTTTCTTGCTATTTTTATCGTAACTTTGGGTGTAAAAGTAATAAAAGAACTGAAAAATATTAAAAATTAAATCCGTACCGACAAAGCTCAGTTTTCGAAGAGTTCAAAAAACTTTATTTGTGATTGATTTATGTAGTGGATTTTTCATAGAACTCGATTATCCAAAGCACTTTTCAAATATTTTTATGCGCCTATCAGTTCGGAACGGGGATTCTGTGCGTGAGAACTAGATGTTGTGCGTGTAGATTAGCGTCTAACTGCTCATCACTGATACTAGCTCCATCAGACACGAAGCCAAGTTAGACAGCGTGATTTTGGCCGTGACCACCAGTTAGTTCGAGCTTGCGACTAGTTTACTCTTAACCACTGAACGGATTTGGATGATTTTGACACAGGGATAGACATTATGACCAGTGATATAGGATACTTTTTATCCCTGTAGTACTGGAAATAATTTCAGACCTCCGCGCGGGCGTAGCCGCGTGCAAAACTAAGTTAAGTTATAAGGCTTTAGCCACACATGGTAAAGAAGAAGAGGTTAAGAAACATAGGGAGCGGGCTGCCCGCAAGTTTTCCAGTATTCTGTATTGTCATCATAAAATTTACTTTACTTCAGTTGATTTAAAATCCTAACTTGAATGTCAAGTTATTTGCTGTGTTGTAGCAGTGCTGTTATATGACCTTTCTATAGAAATGTTGTGAATACTTGGGGCGTGATCTACAATCGATATCGAAGCCAAAAACATATCGCTGGCAGAATAGTCGACATCGGCACCGTTGCCAAAAAGGAGAAAAAAGAGGTTGCTCTTGGGTTGCTACCACTGACGAGTCCGACAAATCAGAGTGATCTTTATTTTCGTTACTATAAGGTTGTTTTTGGGTTGCAACTGTCAGAGGAGAAAAAACTGTAACAAAAAGACGCATATTTTGTGTGAATTCTCCTTAAAGAAAATGTTGATTTTCTTTAAGGGGAATTAGTAGCTGTACGTTGGTACAGCTACTAATCAAATAACAAGTCAAAGAGAATTCAATACGTAACAATTGCGTAATATTCTGTTATTAGTTTAATAATCTTTGATAAAGAAAAATAAACAGAGCATTAAATCATGGGAAATGTAGTGTGTTATGACTAGTATAAGACTAGGACTATTATTATGAATGTTCAATTTATGTATATAAAACTCATAGTCCTGACTGACTTCCGTCCTGTGACTGTCCGCTGGTCCTAGAGACATGCAATTTGTTGACAAAATTTCACGCGGACGAAGTCGCGGGCAGAAGCTAGTGTTCAATATCAACGGTAAAGAGAAAATTACATTTTAAATTTCGTCGTTCTGTTTCAATCAATCGTTTGAAAATTACAGAGATAGAATGATGCTTCAAGTTGTTTAGCACTAATTGAGATTTGTGATTTGTAGGCCTTATTGTGAAGAATTTACTTTGTTTCAGTTGTTAATGATAAAAAAGCTCCATGTCTTTGTAAACAAAACGTTAATATTTTATGTTGTTTGCCTGTTTTGTCTTATCCGGGGCAAACATCTCCCCATTGCTTCATTTCCTTTGATGTTGGCCTTATTTCCCTAATTAAATTAATTAATCATTCCTAAGAACATCTGACAGGCGCTTTAATTTGTGTAAATTATTTCATGGCCACTGCTCTCATAACGGTGAAGGTAAACATCGTTAGGAAACCGGCATGTCCTAGAACCAAAAGTTTGAAGACTTGTGACATCTACCAATCCGCGCTGGGCCCTCGTGGTGAATCACGGCCCACTCCTTCTCAAAGAGAGGAGGCCTGTGTCCCAGCAGTGGGAAAATTGTAGGCTGATTATATAGGGTTATTGGAAAAACATTGCACTTATCATTATGAACAACTTTTACTATGGGTACAAACCTGAAATCGCGAAAAAAAAATCAGCTGTTCCTTACATTTATGTTCGTTTATCTCATCAAAATGTAGGGAACACCTGATTTTTTTTTCGCAATTTCAGGTTTGGTCCCATAGTAAAAGTTGTTCAAATTGATGAGTACAATGACCTCTTAAGAGGTGGTTGGTGTTTTTCGAATAACCCTGTATAAGGAAGACATCTAAAATTAGTCAATACTTCTTATTCTGTGGATCTCTGTTAAATTATTCGTGCCACAAAATTGTACATTTAGAACAATGTGTTTCGTCCTTTAGTATCAAGAAGTTCAAATGTAGTTACGATGCGCTTACGCAGGGGTATTTTGTATTTACATCATATAATTACACACCAGCGGGGTAATTGCGTAACACACTATCAGTAGCAATGGCTTTCATTTTGACAGTTCTACAACATTGATTGCGTTATTCACGTTGTTGAGCAGACAAATTTTTCGAACATATAAAGCAATGGATTAGCAATATCCTTCGAAATGATTCAGATTGTGACTGAAAGTGTGTTACGCAGTTAGGGTGCTTTTTCATAAAACTTTTAATTTTTTTTTTTTACTCATCGATAAACTTATAGAATTTCTATACAGGGTGTTACGGAAAGGGTATATCAATACAAACGGGTTGAAGAGTGTATCTGGACTAGAATCTCTGTACAAAATTTCAGCTCAAAGGCAGTAACTTTGAAAATGCTTAATATTTTTTAATTTCGATAGTTTATTAAATTCAAATCATAACAAACGTGTCACCGCACTACGAGGGTCATTATCCATTATCTGTAGTGTGTCTGTGCGCCTAGTACACGCACATCACGCCGCCGCGCGCCAGTGCAGCGCCGTGATGTCGAAATAAAAAAAATATTAAGCATTTTCAAAGTTAATGCTTTTGAGCTGAAATTTTGTACAGAGATTCTAGACCAGATACACTCTTCAACCCGTTTGTATTGATATACCCTTTCCGTAACACCCTGTATATCAGTGATGGGTGCAGTTCAAGATAAAGGCAATGAAACAACAAATTTAAACATGCAAAAGTTTATTCCCAAAACATTGAGAATCTTAAATCACCTTGACTTACTTAAAAACTACATTATCCACATTTAAAAATAAATACAATTAAAAATTTCATGCTTCATTTGTTAAAATGACGTAATTACATACATAATGTTATGCTACACTAGAATTAACAAAAATATCTATAAACATTTGTATAAAAAGAATAAAATATTGCAGCAAATTTATGGCATATTATTATATCTGTACCTAACCTTATATTTCCTGAACTATTTTTTCAGGTAGTGCTTATGTACTATTTCTTCACGCTTTGTAGCATTGGGAGTAAGTAGGACTTGCCTGCAGCTTCACATTCTCATACAAATCTAGATTTTTAGTACATACTCATTTGTCTAGCTAGACGTTCACGACTTGAACTTGCTAATTCGACAAATGAAAAAAAAAAAACTAGTTTTAACTGTGTTTTTTTTTTTTAGAAAAAAGCATTTATATTAATTCATCTTAATAAAAACTTAAACGTTGCGACAACAGGTATCTTGTTGATGAAATTGCACTGGCGGACAGAACATCAAATTCAAATAAAAAAAAATTAAATTTTCTTCATTTAAAATGTTACATCTCAAATTCTTTTAGGGAAAACGTTTCTATACAATTAGTTCTTTTCAACCATTTTTCATTGGATTTTGTAGAGATATTCAGCAATGCTACCTTTTTACAAAGGTATAGAATTCTTAGAATCGAGATACTCTAAGTACATGAATTCTCGATGTATCTTTTATGCAGGTTACGTCCAAATTGATTTTTATTCAGGTATTTATTACAAGTTATCTCTGGTGTCCAGTAGTGTTATAATAATAATAATATAATAATATTTTTTATTCATTCCAAAAAAGCTTCATGCACAAAGGAATGTGTTTGGAGCCTCCTTTTAGGCAAACAATGCCTATGTTAGGAGACTCCATATATGTTATAATACAATAAAGGCCAGATATTTTTATAGAAAATATATTTCTATCAAGGCATTGCGCAGTAAAGCCGCTATTTTAAACGTAGGTATAAAGTTATGTAGCAAAACTTTGAATTTATAAGCCCTATTACTCTCGCATAATTAAATCGTGAAGATATATTTATGAATATAATTATTCTATGTACTAACAAAGGTTGACTTATTTCGCTATATACAGAAATAAATGAAATAAAAACTGGTCAACCATTTACAATGTTAGAAAACATTATTTTTCTAGATTATACGCTAAGGTTAAGAATAAAAAGAAATGCCCGTTGGAGTATCGAGCAAGATCTAATGGATAAAAAAATGTTCAGAAATCACTTTTGTTTGCTCGTCTCCATATAATGCCTTATTATATGCTATTATTTTATATAATAATAAGCAGTGTACTAATTGCATTAAATTAATAACATGTTAAGAATAATCTCCTACAACAACGCCAGATGGCGTTGATGTAAATAGTAATTTTCTTACTTTCTTGATTATTGTGATTTATTTATTAAGCTAAAATTTAATTTTAAAAGCAATATCGATAAATGATAGTTTTGCTCTCTGACGCCATATTTTTGTATAATAATAATATTAAGTATGAACAGTTTCACAACTGTTTAGGGTTAAGACAGCGCTTGTACCTAAGGTTTAGAATTAATTGACAAAGGTAGACAATTTCATATCAAAAAGTTAAAAAATCTATTTTCCATACGTACTACTAATAAAATACGAAATAATATGTTTTATTCTAATTAATTTCTTTTCTAAATTCTCGATACACCAATAATTATGTCCTCATTTGTAACACTTGTATCCAAAAAAATCCATTTGCTCTATTCTGTCCATACTATTTTTTGTCCATATTCTTTTTTGTCCACGCCCACCCTTAGCAGCATGCTTCGCACCTCACGAGGCCCACTTCATCACAATTCATGCACTTGAGGGCCACAAATTCGGCTGTGAAGTGGTTCCTGTGAAGGCTCTTCTTGGATCCTTTGCAGATTCTGCACGGAAGGAGGCGGAACCCACCGCACATTTGACAGGTGTTGCAGGCGTCTGCGCTCTGGAATTGAGAGAATTTAAGAGTTAATAATCATTATCATCATCATCAGCCTAGCCTTTTCCTAACTATGCTGGGGTCGGCTTCCAGTCTAAACGGATTCAGCTGAATACTAGTATTTTGCATGGAGCGGCTGCCTATCTGACTTCCACAACCCAGTTACTGGGTAATACGATACCCTTGGTAAGGCTGATTGTCAAACTTCCGGGCCTCTTTCTCGTAAATACAGGAATTTCCACATCTCTCTAAAAATCTGATAGAAACCGTTTGTAAATTCTGAAACGTTATTTAAACCTAACATCGCAATATTGCGGAGGAAATATTATTTCCTTTCAATATAACCCTTATTTTAAATCTAACATAAACGACAAACATTTTATGTTACCCTTTCATCCCAGATCCCTGTTTGTCCAGACGAAGTGTTCTGAATACACAAATCATTTCTTGATCCATACAGTAATTTGATTATTGGCCGAAACCTCTAAAAGAGTTTATTTAAGTATTTCTATAGGTTATTCCTCGTCTAGACGGGTTATTTATACGAACCTCGCCGGGTATTTAAACCTAATTTACTTAATGAAATTGTAGTTAAAAGAAATCCTACACTGCTAGTGTAATTACAGAACTATTAATCAATTGATTAGTAATGGCAGGATCTTTTTTCAATGTAGGGAAACTGAATTGTATTAAGTCTGGGAGACTCCAGCCTTAGCCAGGATGTGTCATAACAGGCCAAAGACCCCTTTTTTATTCTAAGAAGGTACGTCTGGGTAGGTTGAGCAGTTGTTGCCCAGTGGTAAAGGCCGCGACTTACGAGTTGTAGGTCGTAGGTTCGAAATCAGTCAGGCGCTTTACTTTGTTCAATTATTTCATCACCACTGTTCTCAAAATGGTGAAGGAAGACATCGTGAGAAAACCGGTATGTGCTAGAACCAAAAATTCGAAGACATGTGACATGTACCAACATGCACTGGATTACGGCCTACTCCCTCTCATTGAGAGGAGACAGCCTGTGTCCCAGCAGTGGGAACATTATAGGCTGATTATGTTTATATTATTTTTAAGTTAAAATTCGTTTAAGTATGTTTTTCTTAACCGTGTGGAAGATAAACTTACAAATCGAACAGTACGATGAGATTTACAGGGTGAAATTGAATTTATGGGCATCCCTTTAAGGGGTCATTGTAATCATTATTATGAACAACTTTTACTATGGGACCAAACCTGAAATTGCGAAAAAAAATCAGCTGTCCCCTAAATTTTGATGAATTATGTGAACATAAATGCAAGAAACAGCTGATTTTTTTTCGCAATTTTAGTTTTAGTCCTATAGTTTAGTTAGTGTTTTTCTGAAAGGCTGGATGGGCCTACCATGGGTAGTTTTATCGAGCTTCATGTATTACACGGGGCTCGATGAAACTATCTGTGGTATTTATGCTCATATTATTATCTTTTTGTTTCCTAAGTAGGTATACTAAATAGTTTATAAGATAATTTTTTGATATTAACACAATGTGGGCTTATGTAGTCTGTAAATAAAAGATTTTTTTTTTATAGTAAAAGTTGTTCATAATGATGAGTACAATGACCCCTTAAAAGGATGCCCATGAATTTAATTTCACCCTGTATACACAAAAATTTATTTATATCCATAAAACTAAGAAGTGGGACTTGATCATCCTGGAACCTATAACGCTATCGACAGTCATAGGAAATCTGGGCTTAATTTTTTAGTACGATCCAAAAACTTTTAGACCGCCTTTCCCTCCTCCTTTGGACCATCTTCCAATACAGGTAAACTGTAACGTCAACAAGACTACAGGAAGATGCACGTCCGGGACATGCCAAGCGACTTCGTTATTAATGGAATTGACAACAGTGCTACTGCATTGAAGCGCCCTTTCATGCTCGGCAGTGCATTGTCTTGCTTTAAAATAGGGTGCAGTTTCGTGTACTTTATTTTATTTGGGACTCGTTCTAATTAGTAACGAAACAGGCAGCGTATGTCTGTTTTCTGCTTAATGTTGAAACTTTATTAATTCGCGTCGAGAATCAGTTAGTACGCTACAGAAGTTGCAGATATTTGTTTTGTGAACTTCTATTTTTTAACCTTTACTTTTGGAAAATAAAAACCAAAAAACCTTGAGGAGTAGAGAATATCGAGCTAAAGAATCTATCTCACAAATGATCAGCTTTAAAATATACCTAATTTAGCCGGCGGAGTAATTGCGTAACACATATCAGTAGTAATGGGTTTCATTTTGACAGTTCAATAACATTCATTGCGTTATTTACGTTGTTGAGCAGACTTTTTAGAACATTATGAAGCAATGGACTAGCGATATACTTCAAAATGATTCAGATTGAGATTAATAGAGTGTTACTCAATTACGGTACGGAATATATCGATCCTAATACTAATAATAATAAAGCTGAAGGGTTTGTTTATTTTTTGGTTTGTTTGATCGCGCCATCTCTGTAACAATCAGTCGGATTTGAAAGATACTCTTTGAATTTGATAGCCAAATTATTGAGCAAGGCTTTAAAAAGAGAAAAAAGAAAAAAAAAACTCAAAAGAACGCTAAGCGAAAATGAAGTAAAAGCGCGGGCGGTCGATGCGATGCGACGGGGTGAGGACGAAAAAAAGTTTTTAAGAAAAAAAAAACCGACTTCCAAAAAAACACTACAAAGTGAAAAATAACTTTAATTTCGGAAGTCGGTGTCTTTGGATCTGTATTTTAGTTTTTTGCCACCGACTTCCGAAATTAAAGTTATTTTTCACTTTGTAGTGTTTTTTTGGAAGTCGGTTTTTTTTTTCTTAAAAACTTTTTATTTCACGCTTTTTAGTGGGTCTGCTTATAATTTATCTAAGTTACAATAGCTTAGTGCTCATCGCCTTTTACAAACAAATTATTGCTTTTCCCGATGCAGGGAAGTTAATTGTTGAGGAGTTCTCCAGGTCCACCATCAGCTCCATATCACCATTCACATTGTGACGAGCATAAATTGCTTAGCAACCATATTAAAGTAATCGAATAGCAACCCGTGAAATACTTATATATTATTGAGTAGTTCCGGAGGCCATCTGTGGTCTTCATCATCAGTTCCACTTCACCAAATGGTGCTTTCCGAGAGCAAGTGCACGAGTTACTATAAAAAATACCCAAATCGCTAGAGGTGTGCCTATAATATTTGAAGAGTTCCTTCGATTTCTCCAGGATACCATCATCAAATCCTGACCTGATGTTTTTAGACTAGATGCTGATAATCCTGGCTGCAGCATCAGGCCAGACTTATGTCAACATTGCATTGAACTTAAAAATTAGTCCTTTTTAAAATGAGCCCAAACACGACTACTGTGCTGTAATTTCAAGGTTTGTACTTTTTCTGATGCTCCTGGCTTCAGCATCAGGTCTCTATGTACTTCGGTGTTCCTCATTAACAGTACGTTTATCCACACATCGAGCCCTTTTCAATGAGCCTAAACACGATATATCTGCTGTTAGTTGTCGAGGAGTTAGGTACTCTGCAGACTATCCTGACTGCAGCATCAGGTCATGACTTGATGATCATGAGACCAAATGTGACAAATGCCATATCAAACATCAAAACAATTGACTAAAAACAGCCCTTGCCTGTTCGAGTAACTTCTTACTGTTAAGGAGTTGTACCTTCCATCATCAGCCCAGCTACCTGCGATGGTGACAACCATACGCAAATACACAAGATACTTCATAAAATATGCGAAAAACAATAAGTGAGCCTATAAAATTTGAGGGTTGCCCTCGATTTCTCTAAGATCCCATCATCAGATATTGAAATGGTGACAATGGGACCACACGGGAAGCACCAGCTTTCAAATAAAAAAAGAATCATGAAAATCGGTTCACCCAGTCGCAAGTTATGAGGTAACAAACATAAAAAAAAAAAAAAAAAAAAAAAAAAAAATACAGTCGAATTGATAACCTCCTCCTTTTTTTGAAGTCGGTTAAAAAGAAATTTTACGCGGACGAAGTTGCGGGCAGAAGCTAGTCGTTCATAAAATCATTGGTTTTGGTAAAATAAATATTATGCAATATGGGTGGGTAAATAATTTTAAAATATCATGAGAGTTAAATTTAACCTGTTTCTTGGTAAATAAGATGCTGCACTTAAGGAAATGCTAACTTATGCGATATATTACGCAGTCGAATATTTTCTTTTGAAATAACAATAATATGTATATGATTTTAATAATTTTCAAACATAATGAAGTATGATCTATCACTACTCCTCCGTCCTTGGTCATCAACATCATCGTCATTTCAGCCGAAGGAAGTCCACTGCTGGCCGTAGGCCTCTCCCAAGCACCGCCACTTCGACCGGTTCTGTGCTTTCCTCATCCAGCGGATTCCTCCGGCCTCCACAAGGTCATCGGTCCACCTTGTGGGAGGCCTACCAACGCTCCGTCTTCCGCCACTCCAGAACCTTTCGGCCCCATCGGCTATCTGTTCTGCGAGCAATGTGCCCTGCCCACTGCCACTTACGTTTGGCAATTTGACCGTGGTTATAAAGATAATAATAATAACGGTTTTGTTTGATGAGTTTTTCGAAGCAAATGAGCTTTTAGTGGATGGATTAGTGGAGGTACTTCGTATTGTGTTATTAGTATTACAGACACAAGACATTGGCATTAACTTTGTCTCTAAGATCGGCTTCAGAAACCACATTTGTGGCTAATGGCGTATGATGATGAAAGTCAGCGCAAAAAAATCCCTTGAGAAAGAGGACCCGATGAAAAGAGGTTGCAATATTTTCAATCAAGTCTACCGCCAACCTGATCAAAATGGACAAGTGGAGATACAGGCAACGGCCAAGATTTAATTGAGTCTTGTATTGTAAATACGAAAGGTCATAACAACAATGTCCCGAGAACGGACAGATCTACAAAGGTCGTATTTACACAAGACGTTTCAACAACTTCGATCTTCGTATCCGGCCGTCAATTGAACCTGTTTCCTTCATTGGAAACAGCCTTCGGCTCACCTTTAACAAATTAAACGCCTCACGCAATGTTTATTACGATTACGGTGTAAAAACAAATATTATTATGTTCAAAATGTTTCGAAACTTGTTTGCGGTATGTGAATGTTCTTGCATAAGTGCGGTGTCCGTTTTGTAACCTTTTTTTTTGGTCGAATTTTATGTTTTTTATCAACGCTTACGTCGGGAAGTTAATTGGTTGAAAGGTAACCATGATTAATTAATCGATCGATGTGCCGGTATTTTTCCTTATATTCATTTGTATTTTAATGTTGTCAACTGGTGTTTGGCTGTCAGTAGTTATAATTATATTGAACATATTATATAATTCTGCATCTTAGATTTCTCTCAGAAATGAGACAACTTATCGATTTGACACAAGTCTGGCCTAAGTACCTATTTTTTAAGTTATATTTTTTTCCATTGCAAACGAAAGTGCGCTATGGAACGGAGTATTCTCGGTATCAAACTAACAAACCGGGTTAGAAAAACGACCATCCGTTCCATCACAAAGATAACTGATGTCATTTCGAAAGCTGCCACACTATAATGGAACTGGGCTGGACATCTGTCGCATGTCAGACGAACAGTGGGCCAAACTTACGACCCAACGGGTCCCTCTTAATGGCAAACAACATCGTGGCCGGCCCAGACGAAGATGGCGGGATGAGCTGGACTAATTCAACAAGAAATTGTCCTTAGCAGCTTTGAACAGGGAGTGGTGGAAAGAGAGTAGGGAGGCCTTTGCCCTGCAGTGGGACGTCACAGGCTAATAATAATAATAAACGACAGTGCTACGAAGTCAAAGTCCGTTGAAATCAGTAAAGTTGTTTTTTTTGTTGAATATCATTCCAGTAGCTGCATACAGCCCGATTCAAACTTTATAGCATAAATATGAGGCGAGTCACTTCGTAGTAATAAAATCACCTGTCAGGGAGGGGTGAGGTACAGAGCAGCGAGTAACGCACTTCAAGCCACCATAAAGTTTGAATTGGTCTGTAGCAGAACTGAGGGGCAATTCTTGTAATTTTAAAAACGTTTACAGTCTGATCTCAGTCTCAATCTGTCAAAAATACCTCTAATTTCCCTACATTTTGACAAGTTTTTGACATTTGTTTGTCGCTGAGATGAGACTGCGACTAGACTTTGAACATTTTAAATTACGAGAATTGACCTTCGAAAATGGCTACCCACCTGACACCCATGTCAAAGTTTAAAAAATCTCGCGTATTCATTTCTGTATCGTATTTTTGTTGTAAAATCAATAACCGACTGCGATGACCACAACCATTTCTTTAACAATGTTACTCATTTCGACACCCAAGATACAAGCCCCGCTTAGTTCGGGGGTCAACGGTCAAACCAAAAAGTTGTGATGTACAAACCTAATTGTGTTTCTGTAAGACTACCTGCGCCCCGCGGTTTTACCCGCATAAGTCTCGATCCCGTAGGAATATCGGGATAAAAAGTATCCTATGTCCTTTCCCGGGACTTAAACTATCTCTATACTAAATTTAATCTAAATCGGTTCAGCTGTTTAAGCGTTAAGAGGTAACAGACAGACAGACACATTTTCGCATTTATAATACAAGTATGGATTACTGCCTGTCACCTTTTCTTTTTGCCAATAAATAAATAATTTCTGTTTCATCATCTGCCTTCAGAAGTCCACTGCTGGACATAGACCTCTCCAATTGCAAACCATTCAGGTTGATTCTCGGCGAATCCAGGTGCTACCAGCCACCCTGCGCAGTTCGTCGCTCCACCGAGCCTAAGTATTTCTATTTCCTGTTGTTATATTTTGTACTAGCTACGCCCCGCGGTTTCACCCGCATAAGTTTCGATCCCGTGAGAATATCGGGATGAAAACTATCCTATGTCCTTTTCTGGGACTCGAACTATATCTATACCAAATTTCATCTAAATAGGTTTAGTGGTTTAGGTGTGAAAAGGTAACATACAGACAGACAGAGTTACTTTCGAATTTATAATATTAGTATGGATTTCAGTCGCCAAGTTTTCTAGGCCTCACAATGTACTTATATTTGTCACTTCTTATTATGCAACGAGTATGTGACACTCAGGACTGTCACGTCAAGTAATGACGCTAACTAAAATAATTGGCAGTGAGGAAGGAATCGATTTCACTTGCTTTTGCAATTTCTTTTACGTGCTCACTATAACAGACAGTTTCAGAATTGGGTAAAGCATTTGGTGGCCCCTTTTAAATGGTCAAAATAGTGAGATGCCATCAAAAATGGGCCCAAAAAAGTACGTGGTAGAAATGTATGAAAGAGCTCCTAAGCGGTGAATGCTTCTGCGAATCCCGCACCCCCGGCCATATGTAGAGGTGGAACACCGCGGTGGTTTTAGCCGGTAAGAGTCCGGCATACCCCTCTGTCACCTCCACGATAGAGGAAATCCATCAGGATTTCCATCGCGATAAAAAAGAAGTGCATTTGTACAGAATTTTGACACATTCCATTCAAGTTAATATTAATGCGAAAGTAAGTCTGTTTTTCCGTCTGTCACCATTTCACATCAGAACTGTGGATTTTTTTTTTTATGGATGGGATATCGTCAAATGACCCCTCCCGCTCTGGGTGGAGCGGAAGGGAGTGTCAGACTCTTACTGACTAAAACCCATCCGTGTTCCTTCCTTAGCCCTTTATGTTCCGCGGTGGCGGTAACCCTTTCGGACAATCCCGCACCAGAACTTTGGATGTTTGGCATACGGATAGACCATAACCTGGATTAGGACATAGAATTCATTTTTATCCTGGTAGTACGTAACTGTGGAATAATTTCGACAAAGAAAGACCCTCTTTTATTTTGTACAAATTTTGGAGTTCAGAAGATCACTAGGGTAAAACATTATTTGGCTGTAAATTCATCAAACTTGTAATCCATACTACTAATATTATAAATGCAAAAGTGTAGGTATCTGTCTGTTACCTTTTCACGCTTAAGTCGCTGAACCGATTAAGATGAAATTCGGTATAGAGATAGTTTGAGGCCCGGGAAAGGACATAGGCTAGTTTTTATCCCGATATGCCCACGGGATCAAAACTTATGCGGGTGGCACCGCGGGGCGCTGCTAGTATTAAATACAAACGACACTGATTGATGCTATTGTTCATGATTTGTATAATTTATACGCTTCGTAGCGGCACAGACACAGCGCAATGTAACGTGAAATGCAAATCTGAAATCAAAACATATGGAAATTGCTGATTTACATGTTGCATAACGTTGAATAACGAGTGTGTACAGTGCTAGATATCACCTCTTTGGCTGTGGCTATATATCCTACTAGCAACGCCCCGCGGTTTTACCCGCATAAGTTTCGATCCCGTGGGAATATCGCGATAAAAACTATCCTATGTCCTTTCCCGGCACTCAGACTATCTCTATACCAAATTTTATCTAAATTGGTTTAGCGGTTTATATTAGGCGTGAAGAGGTAACAAACAGATAGACAGACACTTTCGCATTTATAATATTAAGTATGGGTACCTCTCGGTAGAAACTTTTTGAATATTGCGAAAACCGACGGAAAATTCACCATCATGTTTAAGTTCGACGTAATAAAGAATAAGGGGCCAGCCTTCTTTTACCATTAACCATGTACAAAGCCAGACACCAACCTGTTTGTTTTAGATAAACATCGAAATTTAACGCCCATTGAAGTATATTAACGTAGGTCTTATTTACAAACCTCCGAACTATAACCTGATCAACACAAATTAGATACCCGAACTGCACACAAGTTTTGCCGCTTGATCCCAGAAACTTTACAAACTTGGTAGATACAGAAGGCTGGCACTATGCAACGAGCGACAACAGGCGCACGCAGACATAGGCACGTACGTGCAGCGATCTCAAACAAATAGCTGGGTCCAGTACAGGAGCGCAATACAAATCTGCGATCGGTGTGGACGTGACTCCGTGGAGCGGCCGATCCAAGCACTGTCAATTTTCTTACAATGTTCGAAGGCGCCAAGTGGACAGAAGCGCCCGGCAGAATCACGGGTTTCCTAACGCGGATCATGCGAAAGAATATCCGAACCACGATCGGCGCTCCATGATCGTGGATCATGTAGCGCTGATTCAAATTTGGATCGTCCGATGTGGGCCCAGCTACTGCTAGTCGCGAACGCACTTTAACTCGCTGTACGTGCAGCGTGACTATGTGTGTGTGCGTTTTCGCTCGTTATATGAAGTATTTTGTACCTATTTATTCTGTGGTAACGTTATAAGCTGAACTACGTTCAGTGTAAACTTTGTCTTGCGGCCTCATGTATGCTCAACCTTGTGTAAGCGCGTTTGAGTTGCTATGTGGTTCCACTGATGGATTGGATGGACGTAGGAGTATCCTTTATGGATCAATATAATACATGAGTCTTTTTTAGGGTTTCGTATCCAAAGGGTAAAAACGGGATCCTATTACTAAGACTCCACTGTCCGTCTGTCTGTTTGTCTGTCTGTCAGTCTGGTCAGTCACCAGGCTGCATCTCATGAACCGTGATAGCTAGTCAGTTGAAATTTTCACAGGTGATGTATTTCTGTTGCCGCTATAACAACAAATACTAAAAACTAAATAAAATAAATATTTAATGGGGCTCCCATACAACAAACCTGTTTTTTTGCCGTTATTTGCTCGATATTAATAACGGCAACAGGTAGACGCTTGAAATACATATTCACAGAATATTTAGTTGTATATTCAATTTATAAATAAATAATGAAATTAAAATAAAATAAATATTTAATGGGACTCCCATACAACAAACCTGTTTTTTTGCCGTTATTTGCTCGATATTAATAACGGCAACAGGTAGATGCTTGAAATATTCACAGAATATTTAGTTGTATATTCAATTTAAAAATAAATAATGAATCTAAAATAAAATAAATATTTAAGGGGGCTCCCATACAACAGACGTGATTTTTTTACCGTTTTTTGAGATAATGTTACGGAACCCTTCGTACGCGAGTCCGACTTGCGCTTGGCCGCTTTTCTTACTCGCTCTTGACATTTTTGAATTCCAAAAATTTTGAAGATGACAAAAGAGCAGACTTACTACAACACTTAGTTGAAAAATATTTTCTAGTTATATACTAACAGTTTTTAAGTGTTTATGTTACTAACATCTTCGTATTTCTTTCTGTGGTTTTATTTTTGTATGTATTAACAATACTTTAAATAAGGTTTTTTTTTTGTTACTAACAGTATATGGACTACCTACGTCTGAAATAAATGTCTTATTATTTTTATATTCATGCATTAGGTAAATATCTACTTTAAAAGATTTCTATAATTCTGATGATTTAGATTAGGTAGGTAACTAAATAGGTTCCCTATCCATTTGCATACAATTTTAAGACCTAATATAACTTGGCATACTTTTGTTTCTCCTAATTATATTTTCGCATAACATTATTTACGCATAACAGCTTACGCATAATTTTTTAAGCATAATTTCTGTAATCATAATAATGATTAAGCATAACATTCTAAAGCATGCTCGTTTTATTTCTAACGACGTCAGGTCGACGGAGCCCCGCAGGGTTTAAAGGAACCTAACCAAACCGAACCTCGGGGTGCCCCTGACGTCGTTTAGAATTATGCGAATTAAATTTATGCCAAAACAAATTAGTATTTAAGATGATTATGCCAACATAAAATGTATGCCTAAAAAAATTATGCCGAAGTATTATTATGCCAAAACAAATTGTGCCAAAATCGTTATGCCGAAGTATTTAGGACAAAGAACATTATGCGAAAAGAAGGGATCCCAACTAAATATTATAACGGCGGGATAAATTAAATATTATTTATATTTTTACTGTACTCGTTGTTAATAAAACGGAGTAGCAGATGAACAGAAGAAATTTAATCTCGTTCATTACAAGATTTAATTGTTACATCGGACTCCTGATTGAACTCGAAAGCATCTAATATCGTAAATCCATTGTAAGTGCTTCATTTCATTGGATTGTAACACGACTACGTGTTGCTAACAAAGGTATTTTTATTTCCTTTAGTCGTAACCTAAAGCTTTAATTTGTTTGATGTCGATTCAATAATTCACCCCTAGAAAGATCCAAGGAAAATTTGTTTGCTATGCCGATTGTTTTTTTTTATATATTCACACAGAATAAAAAAAATAGGCCAAGTGCGAGTCGGACTCGCTCATGAAGGGTTCCGACGTACCAAAAGGCAAAAAACCGCCGAAAAAAAAAAACACTAACCCCACCAAAATTCTATTAACATTCTTATTAGCCTGTGACATCCCACTGTAGGGCTAAGGCCTCCCTACTCTCTCATGAGAGAGTAGGGGTTCAGGCAAATTAACCTACCGCGCTTGTCTAGTGCGAGTTGGTGGGTGTACAGTGGACCGCCTGACTGGGTCCGTGGGCGCCGCCTTTGACGTCCTAGATGTTCATCAGCCGCCGCCCTGAGTTGATATCCTGCACTAATATCGACTGTTCCAACCGAGCCTATTTGGGTGTATTTATCCCATAGCCTACAGGTGGCGTTCTACATTTAGTTCAATACTAAATGCACGACAGTTTAAAGTCATATCGAGGACTTTGACATTAATTAATTTTTATTATTTATTGTTTTATTGGCAATAGAAATACATACTCTGTGACATTTCAACAGTCTGCCTCTTACGGTTCATGAAATACAGTCCGCTGACAGACAGACGGACGGACGGAGAGCGGACGCTTAGTTATAGGGTTTTGCTGGCACCCTTTGGGTACGGAACCCTAAAAACTCTGTTTTATTCTAACCATATCTATAAGGACAGATTAAAAACACTACTGGTATCACTATGATCATAGTAAGGCGTGGTAAAATTACGGGAAATCATATCATCATGCTTGGCGCCGAGAACAAAGGCATTATAATCTGGAAAATGAGAAACGGCAACATTCTTGGAATTAATTAAAACGTACAGCCATTATCATGCGGATTATCAAACATAGTTATTGTTATATTAACAAGAATGGTCTAATATCGTTTATTATTCCCGGCTTTAGGGAGATAATTCGCCATCAATGAACGTTGCCGAGAAATCATAATTGCCTAAGTTCAGCTCGTTTGTATAAAATGTTTGCAATATATCATAATACAACTCTACGGGGTAATTACGTAACATACTCACAGTATGAATGGCTTTCATTTTAACAGTTCAATAACATTCATTGCGTTATTTAAGTTCTTGAGCAGGCTTTTCAAACATTTATGAAGCCATGAATTTAGCGATATCATTCAAAATGATTTAGATTGTGATTGTTTCCACGCGCGCCTCAAAGAGATGTGAGCAAAAAGGAAAGGGCCTGCCAGGGCCGAAGCCTGCCGGGGGTGCGGGATTGTCCGAAAGGGTTACCGCTACCCCAGAACATAAAGGGCTAAGGAAGGAACACGGATGGGTTTTAGTCAGTAAGAGTCTGACACTCCCTTCCGCTCCACCCAAAGCGGGACCCCTCATTTGATGATTTCCCATCCATAAAAAAAGGGTGCTAGATGAGTAAGAGTCTAGAGAGTAGTAGTCAGTAAGAGTCTGACACTCCCTTCCGCTCCACCCAGAGCGGGAGGAGTCATTTGATGATTTCCAATCCACAAAAAAAAGGGTGCTAGATGAGGCCTCGAAACAAGACATTGAGAGATCTTATTGAACCTATGCTATGTCAATTAGTACGTTTTTATTTATTTATATTAAATAGAACGGTCGAAGCCAATAACACTATTTAAACAAATATAAATTACTAGCTGCGCCCCGCGGCTTCACCCGCATAAGTCTCGATCCCGCGGGAATATCGGGATAAAAACTGTCCTATGTCCTTCTCCGGGACTCAAACTACATATAAATCGGTTTGGCGCTTTAGGCGTGAAAAGGTAACATACAGACAGACAGACAGAGTTACTTTCGAATTTATAATATTAGTATGGATATAACACAGTCATGCATTCTTCTCACAAAAATTCAAACATTCTGACAGTATCATCTTCCATTCATTCGCAAACATAATCAATATCTGTGTTTGCGTTCACGCGAGCATTGATAGTGGCTAATGTCCGAGGAATAGGTGACTTGGAGTGTGCAACAGTACGGCAAGTTGGACCAGGCAGTAAACGGTGTTTTCTGCCACGACAGTAATTGTCTGGGACAAATAGATTGCAGACTACAAATTAAAACGTTCACAAAACCTGATTTAAAGACTAAATACTACTAGATTTCATGAGTTATAAAACAATATTATTACTTCCATAAAACAATATAACTACAAAATAAAAACTGAGGGGCAATTCTCGTAATTTTAAGAACGTTCAGTTTGATCTCAGTCTCAATCTGTCAAAAAATACTTCTAATTTCCCTACATTTTGACAAGTTTTTGACATTAATTGTTTGTCGCCGAGATGAGACTGCGACTAGATTTTGAACGTTTCAAATTACGAGAATTGGCCTTCTGATTCAAACACTAGATATTACTAGATGACATGTTTGTTTGTGCGTTTTGTTTTTTCATGTTTTTCATAACTACTTCCATAAAACAATATAACTACAATATAAAACTGATATTTACCTTATAAGGTTTCAACATCTTCCTCAGCTCTCCGCTCTCGTTGAGTTTCTCCACCGTGTCTGCATCCTGAAACCAAATAAGATCGGGTTTAATTAAAAAAGTTTCTAATTAAGCCACCTCGCTGACATTCGCTGGGAAGTCCAGTGATATTGTTGCAATGGAAATTAAAAATCTAGCGAGTTTGTGAGATGTAGTTTTTTTTTGTATTTTCTTTGACGTTTTCGTTATTAATTTTAAAAAGAAAGAAAGAAACCTCGTTTATTTGCGATAAACATGACGCAATAAAGATCATAAAGACAAAAAAAAAAAATAAGAAAGGGTTGGGGGAAACATGCGTCACATCCACGCAAAACGGCTATCGCTCAGCATTATGCTGCGACCCTATGCAAGATAGAGCCCCAGCGCTGGTTAGTGGTTTAGGTATAATGACATATGTTATGCTCGTTTTAGTATTTAACTGTATTAGTTTTTGCTGAAAACATCCCAGCATAAAAAGCCTATAATGTTCCCACTGCTGGGACACACGCCTCCTGTCTTCGAGGGTCTAGTGCAGATTGCTACTTGACACATGTCTTCGAATTTTTGGTTCTAGGACATGCAGATTTCCTCACGATGTTTTTCTTCACCGTTTTGAGAGCAGCAGTGATGAAATTATTTACTCAAAGTATAGCGGCTGTCTGGGTTCGAACCCACGACCATTGAACTCGTAAGGCCGTTACCACTGGGCCACCACTGCTCTACAGAGAATAGAATGTCATATTTTAAGGTCCAATTGCACCAATCGCTAAATATATTTAGCGCGAAATATGTTAGAACTAGCTGCGCCCCGCGGTTTCACTCGCGTAAATGTCGATTCCGTAGGAATATTGGGATAATAAGTAGCCTATATGTTAATCCAGGGTGTAAGCTACCTCCATTCAAAATTTTATCAAAATTGGTCTAGGCGTTTGAGCGTGAAGAAGTAACAAACATATAAACACACACACTCACAAACTTTCGCCTTTATAATATTAGTATGATCATAATTCTGTTTAAACAGAATGATATTTAAGTTCGCTTAACGCAAGCGCGCCTAACACTCTTGATCACTATATTGTAGCAATCCAACCTTCCTTTTTCTACCCTAGTGTCGAAAACCAACCTCTAGAAATTATTTAACTGTACCAATAATCTTAACTAATAATTATAAAGTGTAAAGATTAGATTCATTGTATGTTTGTTTGTTACTAGTTCACGCTAAAACGGTGGAACGGCTTTGGATGAAATTTGGCACATGGCTAGAACAAGACCTTTTTTAAGACATAGAATACTTTTTATCCCGATTTTCCCACGGGATCGACATTAACACGGGTGAAACCACGGGGCGAAGCTATAATAAATAAAATACTTTATCCATTTCCCAAACACATTTACATAAAAGGAACGACACAACCGTGTATAATATTTCAAAGCAGCATTTTTCAATCTCAGTCTCATTTTAAATAAAAGAAAGACGTCTCATAAATTTCGCTTAGTTTTCCGTAGCTACTCGATTTCCATGGAAATACGGCGACAGGTAAGAGCCGGTAACGGATGGCGGTGAAAACACAACACAATAGGAAACTCGGAAATACTCGCACGTTCCATTTTCCGAAATCAGAAGTATAAAGGCTCTTCTCCACAGGCGCGGTATTATCGGTCGATAATATCGGATCCGTTATTGCGATAATGCGCCCCGATTCCTTGCCACGCGGCTGCGTTTTTATTCATACTAATAATTATTATCAATTCAAAAGTAACTCTGTCTGTCTGTATGTTACCTTTTCACGTCTAAACCACTGAATGAATTTCGATAAAATTTATCAAACAGGTACATGGCATCTTGGGGCAGTACATAGGCTGCTTTATGTCTCAAATATAATCCTAAAAGTGGTGTAATAGATGAATGTTTGTATTGGAAAGCCAGCATTTCTTATGTTGGGGATATGAAAATGTATGCTTTTGGTAAAAAACAAAGAAATACATGTCTCAGCATTTTTGTTGAAACAGGGCTAAGGGGGTAAAATACGTGAGTTAATTTCCGACTCTTACGCATGCAAAGCCGCGGACAAAAGCTAGTCGACTGATATTTCTAACGTGTGCGTGTACCTTACACTACAGGCTCCCGGCCGCACTACACGTTACCTTAATGTAGCTGATCTCATTTATTTATGTTATTAATCTTATACTGTACCTATGTTTAGAACAAATAAAATTCTGATTCTATGTTATTGACACAGGTGTGTGTAAAATCGTATGCGTCCTAATACAAAGTGATCTAAGAACTCATATCGGAATATCGCAGACGCAGGCGTCCTGCTTCTATCGCGTCGTTATTATCGCAGCGGTGTCTAACTTCGTGGCCGTCCTAATACAAAATATATTGAGAACAGATATCGCAATAACGCATCCGATATTATCGACCGTTGTTAACGCGTCTGTGGGGAAGAGCCTTTACTGTTATAAGTTTCCGAATCAACAGTCAAGGGAATATAGATTAAGTCTTTGAGAGGAATCGGGAAATGGATTTGTTTCAATCTGCAAGCACGTCTTGTAATGTTCAACATTGAATTAGAGGTAAATAAAATCAAAAGTCATACAGGGTGACAGGGACCTTCACCTGCTACCATTGGATTCAGTACAGTCAACAAAAGAGATAAGTATGCAGGATCGTCGGATATAGTTGAAGTTTAGTTAGAAACCGATGCAAGTTGTTGACTGAAATTTAATTTGATAAATGAGCTGTTTGTTTTCTGTTCATAAAATTAAATTTTATTTTAGAACGTACATCGGTTAATTACTAAACTTCAACTATATCGGACGATCCTGCATACTTATCTATTTTTTTAAATGAACATGATTTTGGACCCCTGGACCCGTTTAAATTTTTCATTGATTATAAAAAAAAAATCTGCTGTTTCCTACAAAAGTGCAAAACCTATGCGGTCAAAATGTATTGAACAGTTAGCTTGTTTTTTTCCTGTGAACTTGCTTATCTTATTACCAACACACATTAAACTCACATTAAACGTACACTTTGTAAACAAGCATACTATAAATTAGAAGAGTATATCCAAGATAAGAACGCTTGGAAACATGCTGGTCCTGCTCCATAGGACAATCTAGAGTCTAGACAAAATCAAACTGGTTGCTAATTTAATTGTAAATTTTTTTATTCTTTTTTTTTTTACATTTATTACTCACACCCTGACTTATTACTTGTATTTTGTTTTTTAATTAAAATCGTTTTGCTTGTACCATGTTTGTAAATATGTGAGCACCATGTATCTATCAGATAATTAATTTATATGTCATGGTTTCGTTTTTAATTCTTTTACCTATTGTGGTATAGTAATTTTATTGTAGGTGCATCGTCCTCACATGTTATTATATAATTAATGTACCCATGCAAAATATTGTACCTAAACATTTTAAAAGAGTAACGGTGGAGTTTCTTGCCCGTTCTTCTCCATACGAAAACTACCTTTTGGAATGGGCGACTAGAATCAATTCTATTTTAAGATAATTTTTGACGTTCAAAAGTGCCTTTTATGTGCCTATTTGAAATAAATGCTTTGACTTTGACTTTGACAATATATACACTACAGACAATATATATTTTTTTCTGTCACGGAAAAAATCACTACGTAAATTAAAAAAACAAACATAAACACGATACGCCAGTTAGACCCAGGAAATGTCGGTAAGCAGTGCATTATCGTACGGGCACCGGAGTACGTCGGTAATACAGTTTCCGATGGGCGGCCTTTGTACGATCTAGGTTTTATCAGCTTCATCCCACTTTGGCTCGGAAGTATGAGGTTACTATGATTGGATGTGGTACTTCTGCAGTTATAAGGTTTCCAACGATTATTCTAATTAGCTAGTCCACATCTATCTTTCTATACAGGGTGAAATTGAACACATGCGACAAATTGAAATGGTAGATTGTACTCGTCATTATGAACAACTTTTATCTCATTATGAATAACTTGTATCAGCCGCCCACGTCATCCTGGAATGCGAGGCTGTGGCTTCTCAACGTGAAGAAACCCTCGGAACAGTGAGGTGCTCCGAGCGAAGCCCTCAGGAAGCTTCTGTGCTTCTGGATGGAGCTAGGCTGGCTTTGTTAGTCAGAATCCTCATGCACAACGGACCAAATGGGAGTCTAAGTGGAGGGAAAAGGGAGCCCCATCATCATCATCCGTCAAGGTAGAGGTTTAGTGAAAGCTCAGTCATTTTTCAAAGCTCATCCATGTTTTTCTGAACTCCATCTTGTTAGTTCTAGTTTTTATGTTAATGTGGACTGTTATACGCTACGTTATCGGCTTTTAGTACTCATGGTATAAAAATAAAAAAAATAATTATAGTAAGGCCTTAAATGAATATTGGTTTCAGGTTAAAAGGGTTTTTGATCTGAAGTAAATAGGTCAAACTACCTATTGGTTTGGTTTTCCGCCGTTATGCCTTTGAATCGAATAGGACTCCTAAACATTTATTACTCTTTTGTTACAGTGAAAGTTGGTACTTGTGATCTTAAAGTAAACTGTTCGGATTAATTTATTTTCAGGAAGCCTTTGCAAAAATAAAATCCTGCTAAGGAGACTCTGAATTGCCCATTAAAACTTTCAAAGGGTTTTGCATCCGCCACAATGGTGTTATTTCTTCTAAATTATTTCATTTCCACTGCTCTCAAAACGGTTAAGGAAAACATCGTGAAGAATCCGGCATGTCTTACAACCAAACTTTCGAAGACATGTGACATCTACACCCGTACTGGGCCCGCGTGGTGGATTACGGCTCACTCCCTCTCACTGAGAGCAGGCCTGTGATTGGCTGATTATGCATTGAAAAAAAATCGAGGAAAAAGAGGTCTTTGAACAATATGACATCACACAAAGGTACGATTCACAATCGCATAATTATGCATATAGTAAAAACGATTAGCTATAACTTTTCTATAATTCCTAGTAATAATGGTTATTGACATTGTAATGTCAGTGGATAATAGTGATCGGTACTGTAAAAACTTCGTTTTCTCACATTACACACCTACTTCTATTGTTAGTTATGGTATTAGAAATATTATAAGGCTAAGGTTACATGACTTGAATTGAATAGACATTTATTTTGTTAATATGGGTAATACATAATAGGTGTTCAGTTGAGCTTAACTAAAAGCCAAATTCATTAATCCAGTCCAATTCAGTTAATTCTTTTTTCTGATAAAAATTCAGTCACACTGGAGAAGGTACGTTTTATCCATTAAAAATTTATTTAAAAGAAAATTTAAATTTCGTCCGGTAGAAAATCAGAAGTTTTGAATTTATTAAGTTTTAACCGCATACGAAAATCAAAAAGAAAATTAATAATAAAAAAAAAAAATGTTTATTGAAGAAAAGCCTAAGTACACACTAAAACAATGTTATATTAGGTCCTTACATATGAAATTGGCGTTTTGTATGGAAGGAACAAAAAGTCGAATATTTTTTAATATAATATATTTAATTAATCAAAGTATGAACCATTGTTTTCAATGCACTTTTGCCATCTTATAGGTAGTTCATTGATCCCTTTACTAAAAAAACCAGTCGGACGGGAATCAATAAAATCTTTGAAGGCGATTTGGACTGCCCCATCGGAGTTGAATTTTTTCCCTTGCAAAAAGTTATCCAAATTGCGAAAAAAATGGTAATCTGTTGGAGCAAGGTCCGGGGAGTACGGAGGATGTCTAAGACATTCCAATTCAAGTAATGTAACGCAGCAGTCGACGCGCGTTTGCCGGTTTGCTTCAGTCAATTCGTGAGGTACCCACCTTTCAAGCTTTTTAATCTTCCCAATTTGCTTCAAGTGAATTAAAACAGTTTTATCACTAACATCGAAGCCTGCAGCTAACTCGGACGTGGTTTGCGATGGGTCCGCTTCCACAATAGCCTTCAATTCTCCATTATCAACTTGGGTCTCAGGCCGTCCACGGGGCTTGTTCTGCAGGTCGAAATTTCCAGAACGAAAACGTTGGAACCAAAAACGAACTGTGTTTTCTTTTGCAACATGACCGCCATACACATCATTCACCCTTCGAGTCGTTTCCGCAGCACTAGTGCCACGGCGGAACTCGTACTCGTAAATAATGCGATATTTTAAATTTTCCATTTTGTAAAATGAGTGACGCAAACAGAAAAAACAGAAGAAAAAAAACAAATGAATGACGGTCATCGAAGCACAAATACATGAGTAAATAGCTGTACAAATTTGAATTTGGAATTCCTTACCAAAGAGGAGAAATTCGTAATTAAAGTGGCCAGTACGAAAAACGCCAATTTCATATGTAAGGACCTAATATTATAACTAAGTGGCTATGCTAAGCACAATACATTGAAACCATGTATCTTAGAGATCAGCATAATGATTCTAGCTTTGCACTAGAAAGAGAGAAGGTAAACACTACTTGTACCTACTATAGTATGTACTGCAATAAGTACCATGTTTGTAAATATGTGAGCACCATGTATCTATCAGATAATTAATTTATATGTCATGGTTTCGTTTTTAATTCTTTTACCTATTGTGGTATAGTAATTTTATTGTAGGTGCATCGTCCTCACATGTTATTATATAATTAATGTACCCATGCAAAATATTGTACCTAAACATTTTAAAAGAGTAACGGTGGAGTTTCTTGCCCGTTCTTCTCCATACGAAAACTACCTTTTGGAATGGGCGACTAGAATCAATTCTATTTTAAGATAATTTTTGACGTTCAAAAGTGCCTTTTATGTGCCTATTTGAAATAAATGCTTTGACTTTGACTTTGACTTTACCTTATTTTCTCTCATACATACATCTACCTAGCCTTTTACCAACTACGTTGGGGTCGGCTTCCAGTCCGCCCGGATGCAGTTGAATACCTGTATTTTACATGGAGCGACTGCCTGTCTGACCTCCACAACCCAGTTACTGGGCAATACTATACCCCTTGATAAGACTATATAGTTGTCAGACTTTCGGGCTTCTGACGACCCGTAACGACTGTTCACGAATGACAGCCGGGACCAACGGCTTAACGTGCTTTCCGAGGCACGGAAGGATCTTGGTATATAATGAATAATGATAGTCACCCATCCACAGACCAACCGCGGCAAGCGTTGCTTAACTTGATCGATTGACCGTGCGGCTGCTATTACTTGGCCACAAGCCCCTTATTTTCTCCCTTACGCATCATAATAATAATAATTCTTCTTCACGTTTGTTTTATTATTCTTGTACTAAGTCTAATTAAAGTTACGACTATAAGCTATTATTTCTAGAATTCCTTTAATTTTACCAAAACAAACCTTGAATTTATTATTCACAGACGGACAACAATACTCCGTGATAATTGTTTCAAGTAGTTTCTAGTAACTTGATCAATAGGCAACTTAAACAAAACACGATCAAAGTATTGTTTAAATAATTTGCGAGAAGAGTCGTTTCATTCGAAGCACGATTTATTCTTCTATTCATCTTTGAAAATACGAACGATCTAATATGGAGCTGTTACCAACCATGGAAGCACTTGCCTCTATAGCATTACCTACCATGTTTGTTTATAAAATTACTAGCTGCGCCCCGCGGTTTCACCCGCATAAGTTTCGATCCCGTGGGAATATCGGGATAAAAACTATCCTATGTCCTTTCCCGGGACTCAAAATGTCTCTATACCAAATTTTATATAAATCGGTTGAGTGGTTTAGGCGTGAAAAGTTTTTTAGAATTGGGGGCGGGGCCTTGCCATCAGGCCGAGCACAAATCTGGGCTGCTTCAAAAAAATTCGAGATGGAAACTCTTTGCCTGACTTGGGAATCAAACCCAGGATCTTATATGCTCAGCACACAGCTCACCAGTAGCGCTTGAAAAAAGACCAAGAGACATTTCTTCAAACGCTGTATAAATACAACAATCTATCTCCATACAAAAATCCTACTATCCTGTCCTACTTCCTATCCTAGTTCCTACTATCCTATCCTACTATCCTATCCTACTTCCTACTAATCCTATCCTACTATCCTACTTATATATAATATAATAATATTATAAACGCGAAAGTTTGTGAGGATGGATGGATGTTTGTTACTTTTTCACGCAAAAGCGACTGAACGGATTTAGATGAAATTTGGCACACAGATAGTTTATAAGCAGGACTAACACATAGGATAATTTTTATCCCGATCTTCTCACGGGATCGATACTTCCGCGGGTGAAACCGCGGGGCGCAGCTAGTATATTTTATATTTTTCATACAAACAAAATAATCAATCACAATCCATTAATAATATATTAAACGGTATGCATCAAGCTTTACAACAAGACACTATTGTTAGATCCCTCGGGAAAATTCCCAGTAAAAACTTTGCATGTTTTCTTAGAACAGTGATAAACGTTCTACTCAGTATCACATACGTTTTTATTAGCTTCGGCTACGGAATAATCTGGAAGCATTACTGTCAAAGTAATGAGACAACGACTTGATGTGATCGGTGGGTTGACGACCACTGATGAATAATGCATAACACCATGCCTGTTTTAAAGTTCTCTATAATTGTAGTAATCTTTGAAGGTGAAGGCGATATTAAAGGGCAGTGATAATAAAATTAATATGCGAAAAGTTCGCCTTATTTTGTAAAAAGTCGCGTCTATATGATTAAGAATTTTTTTTTTCGAACATGGATTTGATATCTCCCAAGCCATATTTTTGTTATTCTTTTAGGCGCGTTATGGCGCCCTTGTTTATATAAATGAAACTAGATCCATTTCTTGTAGATGTGTATTTATGTCACAGCACACTGTACAGTATCTAAGTGGCAGCGAAGGGATAGGTACACGTTTACTTAAATACTATGTAATAACAATCGTTTAGTAAGTCCTGTGGAGAGGAGTAATAGCGATTTTTACATTCCGATTCAAATTCCAACCACCTAGCTACATTTTGTGCCATAGACATCATGCTCTAGATCCGCGTAGTGTTGTCTTTATATGTGATAGTGGGAACCATAGACAATTAGTTTGGTTCGCCACACTCTTTACAAAATATTTGGCGAGATTTGTAAACACCAAACCATTTTGATCGAATAACTGGCATAAACTTCGCCTCATTTTAACTAAAGTCGCGTCCATCGTATAATGAAGCTATTGAATTTTCCTCGATTATTTTTTCTTCTTAATTTTCTATTAAACTTAGTTCTTCCTTTAACAATATTAAAAACGATTACACCATTACAGTTTTCTACAACTGAACTCGATAAGAAAACTCGTTTAAACCGACTCAAGATCTTAATCTATTTGACGGTAAATACAAACTTTTACCTACTCTCTTTACATTGCACATAATGAGAGCATTCAAGAAAATCTTCTAGGGAAATTATTATTTAAACACATTGTAATTTACACCTTAACACTGAGAACTAAGGTGTGTTTTCTAAGTTGCGGAGTTAATGGCTTCGTTGCCATAAGTTTCATTTCTAGTAGGTCAGTATATTATGTTGGTGTTATTATAAAATGTTCCGTTTGTCTTCCGTAGGCCTGTTTCCGGAAAAGTTATTACATTTCCTTAAAGTTATGTATTTTAAAAAGATAAAGTTTTTCAAATTAGCTTTTTCATGTCGCCTTGGGATAGTAATTAAGGCATCAGCTGTTATAGATCCTCTGGACAATATCCCTTTACTTTCGAGTTTCCAGATGACCGGATTTGAGCATTAAAGTCGGATTTGAGTATTCTCCTTTTTAGCGTGTCTATGGCAATCTATACCGAATCAAATTAAAGGGGTTTGAAGATTTTTGTATGGAGGGTGGCCCTAAGGTCGGCCGCCATTTTGATTTTTTTTCAGAATCGCGGTGCACAACAAAATTCATATATTTAGATAGAGGACACTTATACAAACAAAAATGTAATATGACATAATATCCTAAAGCGTCAGGTTTCGGAGTTATTCACCAAAATATAAGTCGAAAACAACAAGGATTTATTGTTTTTTTTTTCCCTCCAGGTAAGCATATTGAACTATTGAGGTAATAGAAACGTTATGAAACCTTTATGGAGAAGAAACAAATGAAGAATAGACATTTTTTAAATAAATAATTAAACACGGCAATTTATAGTTCGTTTTTTAATCCCAGAGACTAATCTGACATTTAAGTCTTTTGTGTTTTCGTTTTTTTTGGTATAGAAGTTTGACATTACACTTGTCAGATTAGTATCTGGGACACAGAATACTTAAAGTACTACGTACAGAAAGGCCACTCCCTTCCCCGCACTAACATCAGTTACCGCACCTCACCCCGCACTTCGATGTGTTCGTCGCCTGCTCTTTAACAATGGCGCTCGCATACACAAGAACCGCAGCGCTGTACCTACCTACTGCTGACACGAACACATTATTTTTTTAAAGTTTTATATTTTGTGTTAATCACGATGGTTGTATTTTGTGCATTATTTGGATGCTTATCTTCATCGAGGAACGATAAAGACAGGAGTTTCTTTCGGTTCCCGAAACATGAAAGAAGGTAAGGAACAGCAACTCAAATATCCTTTAAACCCATAAAAAATAAAAGCTAGTATATTACAGACAAACAAGTTAAGCCAGGGTTGTGATAATTTATTTTCATAATTTTCTCTATTAAGTATTCATTTATTTTCCAAGTTTTCTTCGTTTTAGAACAATTAAAACTTCCGTAATATTAACATACCAACTATTAAATTATTGCTCTCTCTTTATTGTCTTAGTTATGTATCTTTCTTTCACGTTCTATTCGTTCTTCGACTTGAAAAGTAGTACAATAGAAATGTTATTAATTAGATTTCTGTGAGTACCTAGTCTCGCGGCGCGCGGCGCCCCATTGTTGCATACGTTCGGGCAGCGCCGCCGCCGCCTACGCACTACTGCCGAGTACTGCCAGCCAGCCCTACTAGATTTCACGCACACATTTACACGTATACAAACGTCATTTGTCAATGTAGTGGTAGTAGGTAATTATTTTGCGAGCGTTGTATGGAGTGTCCGGGGTGTGATCTGGGATTAAAAAACGAACTATAAATTGCGGTGTTTAATTATTTATTTAAAAAATGTCTATTCTTCTTTTGTTTCTTCTCCATAAAGGTTTTATAACTTTTCTATTACCTCAATAGTTCAATATGCTTACCTAGAGGGAAAAAAAACAAAAAAATCCTTGTTGTTTTCGACTTACATTTTGGTAAATAACTCCGAAACCTGACGCTTTAGGATATTATGTTATAGGTATAACATTTTTTGTTTGTATAAGTGTCCTCTATCTAAATATATAACTTTTGTGGTGCACCGCGATTCTGAAAAAAAATCAAATTGGCGGCTGATTTTAGGGCCAAAACCTTCAAACCCCTTTGCTAGCAAAACTCTACATACTTAATGGGTTAGTAAAGAACATTTTCGAAATGTCTTATTTAAAAAAAGATAACTGGAAATCTGCGTTTCTATGGAAAATTTAAAATCAGTCTAATTTGGCTGTAACACTGTTTTTCTTAAATGTTCTTAACTAACTTTTTAGACCTTTGTATCCTGCTTATGTGTACGAAGTTTCATTAAAATCCGTTCATTAAATTTCGAAAAACAAGGGCTTGAAAGTTTTTTTATGAAATGCCGTACGTCCTAAACGCTCTAAAGCAATCGAGTTTCATAACTTAATGTACCTAGATATATTTCTATCAAACGTGTACTTTGTATTCCATTTTGCAATCACTTTTAGTACAAACTGTCAGATTTTTATCACACAAGTGACAATTTGACCTTAATTTGTTTTGAGGTCAAAATCCTTTTGTTGTCTCGTTTTGCCTCAATATAAACCGGCTTTACACAACATTGGTTCGTTTGTTTATAAACAAACTCTAACAAACTCATGGCTGCGGCTGCGGAAAACCTCAAGCGTCGAAAGTTTAGTAACCTTATCGGTAATTATATTTTCGAACCGTTCGGGGTTGAAACACTCGGGCATGGGGTCCGAGTGCTTATGGATTGTTCAAGGAAATCTCCAAAGGGCTGGTTGATATTTCCCATGACTCAGGTGCTGGCTTTTGCCATTGCCAGACGTGAAGTATTGCCATACAGCGTGGCAATACCGCCAGTCTCTTGGGTACATTAGGTACCAGTCGACAGCAAAGCGGAGCAATTTTTCGATGGCATAAATTTTAGTTTCTTAATAGTTTTGGGATTCAACGACAGTAAAACGTAATTCTCTTGCATTTTTTAAATTTTGGGATCGTACATAATAATGTTTTGTGGGATCCAACGCTAAAAACATTAAACTGGGATTCAAAACTGGGATCCAACGAAAATAAACCGTTTTAGTTAGGTCAGGTTATTAGTAATATTATATAAGTCAATGAGGTTATTATATTTTTTAATTTAATAGTATATTATTTTATTTAGTATAAGAAGTTTATGCAGTGTATATATTTTTGTGTGTATATATTTTTATCCTCCTAAATTTTGTACTCATGGGTCTAATTTCTAAAAACCTTTTTATGTACCCCTAATACCTATAAGGAAAACAATGTTTTCCGAATTGCAAGACCTGACCAACTCTGCTGTGTACCAAACCTTTTACCGGCAACCCGTTCTTGTATACCTAACACATGCATGCCAACACGAGCGGAAACGAATTCTTAGCACTTTTCAACCCTACACAAATAAAGAAGCTTGCTAAGTACCCACACTCTTCAAGCTCCACTTACCCTACCAAGTTATCAGCGAAACAAAACAAACACGACCCCGGCATAGCACTAGGGGGGTCAAGGCCAAAGCATGCACGTGGACGCAGGGTGGATACGCGTGCTGGTCGGTGTGAGCTCAGAGTGAACCAAGAAGTATAATTATTTATTTTAAGGTTAATAAAATTACATTATTTCGAATGACGTCATCTAAAATGACTGTTGAAGTGCAACTGACAAGTAACCTTGTCTCTATACTGCTAAAGATAGAAACGCAAGGGAGTGCGACGCGGTGAAGAGAAGCAAATGTAGGAAAATTTAAAATCCACGCGGAAATCACATCACACTAATATTATAAAGGCGAAAGTTTGTGAGAGTGTGTGTGTGTGTGTGTGTGTTTATATGTTTGTTACTTCTTCACGCTCAAACCGCTGAACCGATTTAGATGAAATTTGGTATAGAGATAGTTTGAGTCCCGGGAAAGGACATAGGATACTTTTTATCCCGATAGTCCCACGGGATCGACATTTACGCGGGTGAAACCGCGGGGCGCAGCTAGTAATATTATAAAGGCGAAAGTTTATGAGTATGTTTGTTACTTCTTCACGCACAAACGGCTGGACCAATTTTGATAAAATTTGGCACACAGATAGTTTATAACCAGGATTAACACACAGCATACTTTTTATCCCGATATTCCCACGGGATCAAAACTTATGCGGGTGAAACCGCGAGGCGCTGCTAATAACTTATACTGAGGACAACTTGAATAAATAAGAACTTTGTAAAAGCTTTAGAAAGTTCAGTATTGAAGGTTGCTGAGAAAGTTTAAGTATCCTTGATAAGGACGAAATCAAAACTCGGGCAAAAAGATAACTTTTCTCTTCTTGATTTTAGAAAATCAAGAAATCGAAGGTTTTACTAAGGATTGGTACTTGCTTAAAGAAGCATGTCAGGATTATTGCAGGCGTACTGCTGTTTCTGGTTAACCTCATAGGAAGAAGGCATGAGTTTATGAATGTACTAGCTGTGCCCCGCGGTTTCACCTGCGTAAATGTCGATCCCGTGGGAATACCGAGATATAAAGTAGCCTATATGTTAATCCAGTGTGTCAGCTACCTCCATACAAAATTTTATCAAAATTGGTCGAGCCGTTTGAGCGTGAAGTAGTAACAAACATATAAACACACACACACACTCACAAACTTTCGCCTTTATAATATTAGTGTGATGTGATTACTTATCTTACTTAAAAAGCAATCCGAACAATTAATTTTGCCATTGTTGGGATCATTGTTATTCCTTTTAAAGCATGACATTTATGAATAACCATGATTCATATTGGAGGTTAGTAGGCCGTAACAGATGTTTGTAGCAGTGCCCTCGCAATTACGGAATGCGCATAAAAATGAGCTGATTTCCTCCATGTTGGTATAATTTTGACATGACTATGGTCATTTTTTTCCTTTTGGTCAATTGTTCACTGTGATAATGACAATGAAGTATCTCTAATTTTTCATAAGTTGAAGTTCCATATTAATCTCTCATCCTAACTAATCCAAGGGCAGCGGGACTGTCCGAAAGGGTTACCGCTACTCCGGAACATAAAGGGCTAAGGAAGGAACACGGGTGGGTTTTCGTCACTAAGAGTGTGACACTCCCTTCCGCTCCACCCAGAGCGGGAGGGGTCATTTGATGATTTCCCATCCACAAAAAAAATCCTAACTAATCCATACTAATATTATAAATGCGAAAGTGTGTCTGTCTGTCTGTTTGTTACCTCGAACGGATTTAGATGAAATTTGGTGTAGAAATAGTTTGACTCCCGGGAAAGGATATAGGATAGTATTTATCCCGATATTCCCACGAGATCAAAACTTATGCGGGTGAAACCGCGGGGCGCTGCTAGTATTATAAATGCGAATGTAAGTTTGTTTGTTTGTTACGTTTTCACGTTAAAACGGCTGAACGGATGTGGATGAAATTTAGCACATGGGTAGACCATGACCTGGAAAAGGACGCAGGCTACTTATCCTCCTGAATTGAAGACGAAATCTCGAGCAACACCTAGTACTTGAATAAATCCGACCGATGAGGAAAAAATATCAGGAAAGCCAGATGTGTTGATAGAAATTAATTTGTCCCCAGAATGAGAAATTTTATAACTATTGGAGTTTCATTTCAAACCTTAATGAGCCTTGCTACAGCGTAAAACGCATTACCTACTATGCATGCAAACGCCTGCTGCAAGCGACACAGTTGGTTCGTAAAATAATAAAAAGAGAAAGACAAAAAGTAAAAATTAAACTGTCTCCCTCTCACAGAATTCCCTCCTAGTAATCCAGCTAAGAAACATAAACCTCACACCTCATACCTCCAAGGCAGTAGTTGATACAATTAGCTGTATAAATCTTTATGCCTGAACGGAGATTGGACCAGCTTTCTATTGATTAGGAAAAAAGGGTGTATTTAATAATAAATTAAGTGGGACATTTTAGTTAGAAAGAAAGAAAAAAAAAACGTTTATTTGCGGTAAACATGACGCAAAAAGAACATAAACACAAAAAAAAAGAAAAGGTAGGTAGTTGTTAGTATTATAGTGTCTATTTACCTCAGTATGGGTCAACTAACAGTTTTATTTTTCTAATAATTCTATGGGAGCTTTTCGAAAGGCTAGGCAGATGATGATGCAGGGAGATGTTTTGACTAACTTTGTTGTTGCGGGAGAAGAGACTCATTACTAAACCAAAACCAAAGCATCATGGCTTTGGCGATGTTTATCACATCACACTAATATTATAAAGGCGAAAGTTTGTGAGTGTGTGCGTGTGTGTGTGCTCGGGGGTGTGTTTACATGTTTGTTACTTCTTCACGCTCAAACGGGTGGACCAATTTTGATAAAATTTTGCATGGAGGTAGTTGACATCCTGGATTAATATATATATACTTTTTATCCCGATATTCCTACGGGATCGACATTTACGCGGGTGAAACCGCGGGGGCGCAGCTAGTGTGACATAATCTATGACTTACTGCTCAGAAGCAACTGCAACCGTCGATATCCGTCGACTGTTGGAGTTGCCTCTGTCTTCGACGTGTATTGCTCGTATGTATGCAGACTTATACAAGACAGACCTTGTTATTGTTAGAGCTTAATATACGAACAACAGGACTATATGAAGTTACAGAAGTTTAGCTCGAGAGCACACCCCGGACACTCCATACAACGCTCGCAAAATAATTACCTACTACTACTACATTAAAAAATGACGTTTGTATACGTATGAATGTGTGCGTGAGGTACTTGTGTTTGCGAGCGCTCTTGTTAAAGAACTGCGACGGATACGCCGAAGTGCGGGGTGAGGTGCGGTAATTGATGTTAGTGCGGGGAAGGGAGTGGCCTTTCTGTACGTAGTACTTTAAGTATTCTGTGTCGAGAATACAGACAGGAAGAGGGAAAGAACCTCTACAGGATGTTGCATCCTGTAGAGGTGCTCTATAGAGAATCCAGAAATAACATTAACATAGTCCATCACAGTAATATTATACAGGCGAAAGTTTGTATGTTTGTTACTTCTTCACGCACAAACGGCTGAACGGATTCGAATGAAATTTGGCACACAGATGGTTTATAACCAGGATTAACACATAGAATACTTTTATCTTGATATTCCTACGGCATCGAAACTTATGCGGGTGAAGCCGCGGGGCGCAGCTCCTACATACAACTAAATACTATCGGTCGGTCTGTCTGTTTGTTTCTATTAATATCCGAAACGGCTAGACCGATTTTGATAAAATTTGGTATAGGGATACTCTGAACCCTGGGAAAGGGCATAGGCTACTTTACAACGCAGGCGAAGCCGCAGGTGGAAGTTAGTTGTCAAATACAACTTCTAACGAAGAATGTCGAGGAGTGAAAACCCGATGAAAATCTTAAAAAAAATCGGAGATAATTTTGGATGGCGTTCACTTGAGTGAGGTTTGACGTGAACTTTATAGAATATCACTACACTCCGTTCTCAGCTATTTAACATCTGATTTTGCATCACTGTCCAAATCACAATGATCTTTATTCTCATTCTATTAAGGTTGCAGTTCGGTTGCTGCCGTTTACAATGTCTGTCAAAGTCATTGTGATCTTTATTCTCGTTACAATAAGGTTGATGTTAGGTTGCTGATAGTTTTTTTTATTGTTAAGATGCTACAGATGATGTATTACGTCTTGTGCCTTGTCTTGGCATGTAAAGTCATCCTTCCCAT
This sequence comes from Amphipoea lucens, assembly GCA_947508005.1. Taxonomy (NCBI): domain Eukaryota; kingdom Metazoa; phylum Arthropoda; class Insecta; order Lepidoptera; family Noctuidae; genus Amphipoea; species Amphipoea lucens. The sequence goes on from OX382357.1 coordinate 18,599,792, forward strand.
TAAAGGCGATTCTCCGATATGGATGGGCGGAAGTATTTAACTGCATTGATATCACCTTCCTGCCATCATTTGTACGTTGCAAGCTCGGAGATGATGACGTTATTCATACAAGGTTATTTATGAAGATACTTACGTCTGATACGGGTGGATATTATTGTAGGTATACTAGCCCCGGTTTTATATGCGTAAGTGTCGATCCCGTTGGAATATCGGTATAAAAAGAAGCCTATATGTTAATCCAGGGCGTCAGCTACCTACATACAAAATTTTAATAAAATTGAAAAAGAAGTAACAAATATATAAACACACACACTCACAAACTTTCGCCTTTATAATATTAGTGTGATTGCTGTAATTGACAACATTTCATATTTTTAACCTGCATCTATTATTACGTAATATAAAAGTAAATTCAAATCTAGGGCACCCATATTTTTTCGTTTTTCGAAATTATGTACTTTTCATTCATAATTTTAACTTTAAATTCGGTGTATTCTAAAAAGACGTAAGTGCCAGATGACGTAGAATGGCGATATTACCTTTGCTTTATTGTGACACGTCAAAAAAAACTGTTAGATGTCACTTGTCTCAGTCGTTGTTTTGGTTCCTTCATTGGCGTATATTTTTCATTGGGATCCATTTTATTGGCGAAATATCAATCAAAAATTGATAATATTAACAGTAAGCAGCGTGTCGAGTTGATAGGAAAAAATATTGTTGAATTCAATTCAGTTTTTAGTTGTTTTCTAGTTACACTTCTTAGGTGACATTGACATGTCATGTTTGATGTAATGTTTTCAATCAAAGACATTGGAATGCGTAAAGGTAACTACCTCATTCCGACGTTTATGTGACGTCATCACATGTTTTTTGATTTTTATTTTTTTTCTCAGAAATTTAGAAATAAAAAAATAAAATATAAATATAATTGAACTCAGGATACGAAAATAAAGAAATAGTATTTTTGTTTTAAGGTCGTGTCAGGTTTGAAATGTTGTCAATTGTCAACCTGAAGGTAAAGGCTCCCACAGACAGGCGTGACGCGACCACGCGCCTCAACTCTTGTAGAAAAATTTCTATGAAAACTCCATGGAATTTGTTCTACCAAAATCGCGTCGCACCGTCATGTCGCGCCTGTCCGAGAGAGCCTTAATGAGAGAGAAAAAAGTGATCCGTCATCCGTCATTTGAGTAACGTGGAGTAAGTGGTCTAACTTTGAATTTACAGCCAGATATTTATTTAAACTAACCAAGAACACGGCGGCAATGCGGCATGACACCATCGCCGTATGCGCACTGTTTGTGCACGGCGTAAGAGTTGATTCAGATAGTTCGTATATTTGTTTCCTCCGAATGATCTACACACGCACACACATAAACAGCCTCCAACGTTCCCACTGCTGGGACACGGGCCTCCTCTTGGTGAAAGGGAGTGGGCCGTAATCTACCACGCGGGCCCAGTGCAGGTTGGTGGCCGAATGATTTGCGTTGTTAAAAAGAGCAGATGGATACAGTATCAATAGAAGAAAAAATAAGTATTAAAATGGCTGTTTCATTTCGGTTTTACATTGTAAAACACACGGGGGTAGCAACCGTTTACTACATAGTGTTGCGTTGCAACGTTTAACGATACGCTGAACCAATTAAAATGTGCTCTTCGTTAGTTGGAAGCTAATAAAATTTGAAAGTGCCATAAAAATAAAGTTAGTTGGTTTTACGGTAAAGCTTTAATAGCGGAATTTTGTCCTGATTTCAATATAAAAAAATTAAACATATATGTAGTAGAACAGTAACGCAAAATTTTTGTCTGTTTGTCTGGATGTATGTTCCGGATTGGCGCAAAAACGGCTAAACGGATTTTGATGAAAGTTGGCACACAGATAGTTTATAACCTGGATTAACACATAGGGTACTTTTAATCCCGGTAGTATGTTCCAGTGGGATATTTTCAGACATCCACGCGGGCGATGCTGCGGGCAAAAACTCCATAAACATAACTTTTTTTTCAAAGCAATGTTTTGGAGGATATTGTTACATACATAAACTCACGCCTTTTTTCCATGGGGGTAAGCAGAACCTTCAGAACTCCAAGGAGGATATTAGTCTCTTGAAAATAAAAACTATTTGAAAATCTGTTTTCCTTGTATTCCATCAGGTATTGATTTACAAAATGTACACGTGCCGCCATGCCCAATTAATTTGAGTATGCATGAACGAATGCGATTCATTTCTACTGAAATTTTCGTATTGAATTACATTTTTTAAGCCGAGTACCTATAATTTTATAGGTATTGTGTCTTTTCTAGGTATTTAGCCTTGTGTGACACGTGGACAAGCCTGTGAATAAAACCTCATTTACACGATGCAAGTCAGTTACCTCAATAACTCAGCCTATCGCAGTCCGCTGGTGGATCTATAGAGGTATGAAGAACAGGGTGTAAAGTTCACTCATCCTTCATAGAAAAGGGAGGATCTTCCAACCAGACGGGTGCGTGTGGTATCTGGCGGGAAACTGCCCAATTATTCATTTCGGGCCGTTGTATATAATTATGTTAGTTGCGCGGTAAACTCTGCTTGCGAGATGCAGGATTTTGCGTGACGTCGTTGTTCGCATGTGGCGTTGTATGCCTCTCCCAGGCTGTACAACACCCTGTTCTCCACCTTCCGCATCCAGTCTGTCCCAGCCACCTTTTTAAGGTCGTCGGTCGTATAAGTTGGTTGCCTGTGCCTGTGGCATTATATTGAAGCAACTAATGACTTGAATCGTCCAAACACTGTTTAGACTATGTAATTTGTATTGTCATTTTAACTTATCAGAAATATACCCTTCGAGAAATACAAGTGTTTTTAGTTATGTTATAAATTGTTCATTATTGCATTACTCCAGCCCTTAAAAGAATCCACTTTAACTTAAAATAAGCATATTTTATACACATAATAATGCAGTTTTAGTTTTGTTTGTTCTAGCACGAATGTGTGCGTGTTGTTCTACAAACAAACAGACAGGGTTTTGTCTGTGTAAGTGCGCGTGGCTGTTCAACAGGTTGAAACTTAAGTAGCTATTTAGATATTTTATCTGTTCTTTTATACAAAGCTATTATGGAAACCTTTTCATTGTAGGTTTAAGAAGTTTATCTTAAAGATCATCATAATCAGCCTATAATGTTCCCACTACTGGGACACAGGCCTCCTCTCGGTGAGAGGGAGTGGGCCGTAATCCACCACGCGGGCTCAGGAGGGTTGGTAAATGTCACATGTATTCGAATTTTTTGTTCTAAGGTATGCCGGTTTCCTCACGATGTTTTCCTTCACCGTTTTGAGTGAGTTTAAGCAGTGGTGATGAAATAATTTATACAAAGTAAAGTGCCTGTCTGGGTTCGAACCTACGACCTACAACTCGTAAGTCGCGGCCGTTATCACTTGGCCACCACTGCTCTCAAAGATCATTGTGTATTATAATATTCATTTGCTCCACGCTAACTCCTCATCAACTAGCCATCCATTTCTCAGCTACATATGTATGTTGGATTCAACTTTCAGACTAAACAAATACATCTGAATACCAGTATTGTACATGGAGCGGCTGCCTAACTGACCTCCAGAACCCAGTAACTGGGTACAACGCGTCATACTGACGTCACGTAAAATCCTGCATCTCGCAAGCATAGTTTACCGCGCAACTAGCATATACATATACCACGGTCCGACATGAATCATTGGGCAGTTGCCCGCCAGACACAACACCCATCTGGTCGTTAGATCCTCCCTTTTCTATGGAGGATGAGTGACCTTTACACCCTGTTCCTCATACCTCTATATATCATTGGCTTTTTCTGTCTGGAATTTCTCAGTAACAGTCCGGAGTCTGGATTTGTGCCCAGTTAATGGCAATAGGCTCGCCCCTTAATACATGGGACTAAAACATAACTGGAGAAAATTAGGTTAAATGTATGTTATTAAATAATACCTTTTTCAAGTGCTTGTAACATAAATGATATTGCGATCATCAACTCTTGCGATTATGGCAATGGACCATTCAACGTTTACTAACCAATAACTACAAAGCTTATGATTAACAGCAATTTTTTTTTGCAGCCTTTTGCCTCTATATTTTACCCCATATTTTATGTTAGCAAGCCAGTATAAAACAATATGTACATATAAAGTTAAGTGCGCACGTCTGGCGGCGCAGACAGTTGCAATAAAGTTGGTAGCTGCGCGCAATGGAAGCCTGAATATATCCTACCTGTGCACTGTGGTTATAAGTTCAGCAAACTAGGGTTGAACCATAGATTTTATAGATTTCATATTTCGTGAGTGTTAGGTGTTTTGCCTGTCAAAAGAAGGTGTAGAGGTATCTACAACGCCACTTGCCAACAACGCGTCATACTGACGTCACGCAAATCCTGCATCTCGCAAGCAGAGTTTACCGCGCAACTAGCACAACGGCCCGACATGAATCATCGGGCAGTCGCCCGCCAGACACAACACCCATCTGGTCGGAGGATCCTCCCTTTTCTATAGAGTATGAGTGAACTTTACACCCTGTTCCTCATAACTCTATAAAGGTACTATACATTCACATCCAGCTACAGATGTATTTAACTGTATCGAGAATAATTTAGAAATTAGCGTCTCTGGAATGGAAATTAAAGAAAATAAAGAGTTTAATAAGCATACAATGAATTACAACAGGATACAGATTTTTCATGGAACATTTAAATATAAAAAGCTGTTCAACGATAATGTATCAGTTTTAAAAACTAATAAAAAACTGCGTGTGCTCTTGAAACCACATTGCCAAAAAGTTGGCCGGAGTAAAGACAACCTTCACAGATGGGGTTTCACGAATGGCTCAGATCTCAAATGCGGCACCTCGCCACAAAGGCCCACCTTCCATCCTGCGCCGCATTCCATGTCACCTGTGTATTTGATGATCTTATGACTGCGTCAGTCGGCGACATTCGCGTAGTTGAATTTTGGGCCAAAGATGTTTGAACTTTTTGCTATCAATATGCTAAGAAGAAGCTATTAATAAAGTTCAAATAGTCGACTGACGCCCCATGTAAATTAACAACTCAAACTCAAAGCGTTTACTTCAATTAAACCATTTACTCGTACAGGCACTTTTGAATTGTCAAATTGTCGGTCCGTTAGTCAGAAAGGGAACATAAAGGGCTAAGGAAGGAACACGGATGGGTTTTAGTCAGTAAGAGTCTGACACTCCCTTCCGCTCCACCCAGAGCGGGAAGGGTCATTTGATGATTTCCCATCCATAAAGAAAAAAAAAAAAAGGTGCCCATTCCAAAACGTAGATCCCCATGGAGTAGAACGGGCAATAAACTCCAAGGACACTCTTTTAAATCAAATTATTACAAAATCCTGGGCACACTATCCCAACCAGTGCGGATCAGTAGGGATATATGGAGCACAAGTTTCCATATATCCCTACCGGTAGCGATAATTGGAAAAAATCTCCAAGTATCCCTACCAGTGGAGATCAGTAGGGATATAAGGAACAGGGGCATTTTTCAACCGACTGACTCACACCTATAATCCTAGCTGCAATTTAATCTATATTACCTACGTTTATCTACGTGCCAGCCCTGCCCTAATGCGATAGCCTCGCTTTACGAGCGGTCTCATTGTGGCAGAGTCTATTTTTTATATTATAACGCTGATTGTGAGGCAGGGCGTAACATGTTCATCACTGTTACGACTACATGCGACAATTTCAGTGGAATAGTTTGTTTTGTTTTGAGCTTCTGTGGCCTTGAAATTTTGTTTTTGGTAGTAATGTTGATGCAGTGGCTTTTCGTTGTGAAGGACATTTTTTTTTCCGCATGGGTTAAGCATTTTCGTTCTGAGCCTGGATGTGTGTTTTATGCGACCAATCAAATTTTTTGTTTACAAAATTTATATTTTATAAATCGGAGGAAACCTAGAGCCGAAGAATCGAAGACCGTAGTGGATTACGACACAATTATGCTTAATCATCATCATTTCAGCCGAAAGACGTCCACTGCTGGACATAGGCCTCCCCCAAGCACCTCCGCTTCCACCGGTTCCGTGCTTCTCGCATCCAACGAGTTCCTGTGGTCTTCACAAGGTCGTCGGTCCACCTTGTGGGAGGCTTTCCAATGCTACGTCTTACGGTACGCGGTCGCTACTCCAGAACCTTTCGGCCCCATCGGCCATCTGTTCTACGAGCAATGTGGCCTGCCCACTGCCACTTAAGTTTAGCAATTCTTCGGGCTATGTCGGTAACCTTGGTTCTCCTGCAGATCTCTTCATTTCTGATTCGATCACGCAGAGAAACTCCAAGCATAGCCCTCTCCATTGCCCTTTGGGTGACTTTCAGCCTTCTAATAAGCCCCATTGTGAGCGACAACGTTTCAGTGCCATATGTCATCACTGATTATGCTTAATATGCTTTATAAATCGCTGTATCCTGAATACCTAGTAAGTATAGAGTACTAAATTTTCATACGCCCGTCCTCTTTATACTATATTGGAAACAATTTTCGGAGAAAAGCGGTCGTCACAAGCCTTACAAGAGTTTCTCTTGAAAACCATTAGAAAATCATTATTTGGCAACATTATGAGGAAAGCAACAGTAAAATTGAATATTCCTAAATCTGATTATTTGAGAAAATCTTAATTCTGTTATCAGAATTTTCTTGAACAAATATAGTAAGTACCAGTTACTTCGTAAATGAATAAGGGGAAAGTACTTAAAATGTTTCCTGTAAATTACCTTAATTTATGGGCTTATGGCACGTGCCAGACGAACTTTAGGTAAATTGCTTAAGACGGTGCTGAAAGTTGGCAACGTCGCAAATAGCTGTCAAAATATTTCGCTGTTTTGATTGATTTATCAAGACTTGTGGCTATTGGCCGCACGGGTCGATCTTCAAGGATAAGCAACCCTGGCCGAAGTCGGTCCGTGGATGGGTGACCATCTTTACATACTAAGACCCTCCGTGTCTCGGAAAGCACGTTAGGCCGTTGATCCCGGCTGTAATTTGTGGATCAAAGGACAGTCGTTACTGGTCGCCAGAAGACCGAAAGTCTGACTACCAGTCTTACCAAGGGGTTTTGTATTACCCAGTAACCCAGTGGGTTGTGGAGGTCAGATAGGCAGTCACTCCATGTAAAATACTGGTACTCAGCTGCATCCCGTTAGACTGGAAGTCGACCCTAACATAGTTGGGAAAAGGCTAGGCAGATGATATGCTAACAGTCTGGCTACTCGCTGGTGATTTGAGTTTATAACACGTTACTTTTAAAAGGCGTCGTAGACGATGGGTCTTATTCGTGTTACTAACGAAGCAATTATGTTATTCGCTCCACTAAAGTATCTGAAATTACCTTGATCAAACATTATCATATGCTTACATTCAGGAGAAGTGACCTTGAAATATTTCCCGGATTCTAATTGGCTCTGTTATTGTAAATCCTGTGAAGGACGATCATAATCTGTAATTGTATTGTAAATCTTGAGAGGCCTTGAAATCCATACTACGAGTAATATTATAAATGCGAAAATGTGTTTGTCTGTTACCTCTTCACGCTTAAACCGCTGAACCGATTTAGATGAAATTTAGTATAAAGATAGTTTGAGTCCCGGGAAAGGACATAGGATAGTTTTTATCTCGATATTCCCACAGGAAACTTATGCGGGTGAAACCGCGGGGCGCTGCTAGTCACATCACACTTAATCACACTAATATTATAAAGGCGAAAGTTTGTGAGTGTGTGTGTGTGTGTGTTTATATGTTTGTTACTTATTCACGCTCAAACGGCTGGACCAATTTTAATAAAATTTGGTATGGAGGTAGCTGGAGCACTAGATTAACATATAGGCTACTTTTTATCCTGATATTCTTACGGGAAACTTATGCAGGTGAAACCGCGGGGCACTGCTAGTCTATCTATAAAGCTGAAGATTGTGTTTGTTTAAACACGCTAATCTCTAGAACTACCAGTCGGATTTGAAAAATTCTCTTTGCATTTGATAACCCAATTCTTGAGGAAGACTATAGGCTATATTAACACCACGCTAGGACTCTTAGAAGCCGAGAAAAGGGAAAAAAAATGTCCGAAAGAACACTAAGCGAAAACAAAGTAATAGCGAAAATGGGCGATGCGATGCGACGGGGAAATTACACGCGGACGAAGTCGCAGGCAGAAGCTAGTGCATATAATAATCCTTGAAAGCGGTTGTTGAAGTATTAGTATTGAAAACCTGTCAAGATAGGCTCCAATATTACGCGAAAATTGGTCATTTGAAACTTATTGGACTATTCTTGGAAATTTGTCAGTTTGATATTCTTGTTACTAGGAGCCATTATTGATACCGAACCAGTTTCCAAGAATGAGAATTTCATTTTGAAAACAAGCCGCGTGCCCGACGGGATTCCGTAGTAGGCAAAAATAGCGAAATTCCATAGAAACTTTCATTAAATTCGTCTAGGCGATGAATTTACAAAAATCCTTCCTTAATGCTCACTTCCGATGTAAAAGGAACTACATAATGTTTTTGCAATTAACACGCTTTTATTTATTTTTTAAATCTTTTTTTTTATTAAATATAAGTATTATCAATAGAAATAAGTTATTAAGTATAAGTTTAATTATCCACATGTTTGTAATTATTTTTGCTACGGAAGAGCGGGGTCTCCTAACACAGGAAAAAGTTACTTAAAAAGAGCCCCCAAACACAACCACCCATTGTTGTAACAAATTTTTATAAAACATTTTCCCCCTTATTCATAAAACTTATCAAACCTATTTTAGTTAAAATGGTGTTTGTCTCTTTCTTACACACAGAAATGTCAACGTGACAGATAGAGACAAACGTTCTATAAACCTATTTTAGCTAAAATAGAGATAAAATAGGATTATGAATAAGGGGGTTAGTATTTTGTAAAAATCACACTAATATTATAAAGGCGAAAGTTTGTGAGTGTGTGTGTGTGTTTATAATTGTGTTTGTTACCTCTTCACGCCTAAACCACTGAACCGATTTAGATGAAATTTGGTATAGAGATAGTTTGAGTCCCGGAAAAGGACATACGATAGTTTTTATCCCGATATTCCTACGGGATCGAAACTTATGCGGGTGAAACCGCGGGGCGCAGCTAGTAATAAATAATATCTCGTCTATATTCCTCGAAGTCAGGCACAGGTGCACCTATAGTACAAACGCCAGCACATCAAGCTACTATAATCTGTCAAATTTCTTTAATAGATTTTCAACTTTATCGCTAAAGAATAAGGTTCAAAGTTGACTGACAAAATTTGACAGTTTCGGGTAGCTTGATGTGTTGGCGTCTGTACATCCACATTTTGCCAGTTATGTTAAAGTAATAGGGGGCGGGTATAAAAGGAAATCTGGTGCAAAATTTCTTGCTTCTAGAGTCTATACTATTCGGGTCAGTGAATGAATTTTGGATTTTTATTAAGAAGATGAAGATGAGTATTCCCTAATTGCCAACGTACAGTCAACAGCAAAAGTTGATGATGAATTGAGTTTATAACTTTTGGAGTCAAAACTGATCACGAATATATGGCAGCTGTACTAGTAGGTAGTAAATGTATTTACTTTTGAATCACTTCGACGCCACACAGTTCTGACGCGAATTCCGTTCATTAGTATTGAATTTCTGATTTTCAGCACCTACTTTTGCTGTTGACTGTACTAGGACTCATTTTACTCTCGCGTCCAATTTACTTAAACTTGTTTTAAAAGGTTTTAATTAACCTTTGGTAGAGTGCCGTTTAAATTAGAATCCATATTTTATAACATTTTTATGTTACCCAGTAACTGGGTTGTAGAGTTTAGGTAGGCAGTCGCTCCATATGATTACTGATTACTGGTATTCAGCTGCATCCGGTTAGACTAGAAATTGACCCCAACATAGTTGTGAAAAGGCTAGGCAATTGATAATTCATTTAAGTTGTGGTAAAACCAATTCAAAACACGTTTGTTTATCTTTAACAACCTAAACCAGCCATTTAAACTTACGCCGATTTTCTTACTTAAGGAAAGTTTTCAAAGGCAATCCCGCTAAATAGCTCCCTGAAAATGTCATCAGACAAAACAGTTGAGGGAAGCTTTATACATTTTCATAATCTGTGAGTAACACAGAGGTCTTTTCGCTCCTAAATAGGGTCTTTATCGTCCTTTGCAGTATGACCCAAATACTTAATCAGAATAATTTTGGGCAGTGAGCTAAATTAGGGCTTAGTCTAAAATTATAAATTCATGAATCGGCGGTTGAATAACTTATTTCGGGACATTTTCAACCTTATTTTTTCTTGAACAGGAACCAGCATCCTAATTGCGTAACACACTATCAATCGGAATCAGAATCATTGCTAATCCATTGCTTCATAAATTTGAAAAATTTGTCTGCTCAACACGTATCTAACGCAATGAATGTTGTTGAACTGTCAAAATGAAACCGATTCCGATTGATAAAGTGTTACGCAATTGCCCCACAGTTCCAATACTCATCATCTGCCTAGCCTTTTCCCAACTATGTGAGGTCGGCTTCCAGTCTAACAGGATACAGCTGAATACCAGTATTTTACATGGAGCGACTGCCTATCCGACCTTCACAACTCAATTACTGGGTAATACGATACCCCTTGGTAAGACTGGTTGTCAGACCAGTTCTAATACTAATAACTCAAAAGGTACTAAATACCTGTTGGTAACTTTGTTTAAAGCCTACTTTCTTTAGTTTGTATGGGTAGATACGTAATAAATATTTTGCAGTCAAATCGGAGTGTGTTATTTATTTTGTAGACTTTCGTAGCGTGGCAGCTCTCAAAACGATAAAGGAAATCATCGTGTGGAAACATTTCGAATGAAAAATTTCGAAGACATATGACATCTACCAACCCGCACTGGGCCCAAGTGGTAGATTACAGCCCACTCCCTCTAAACGTGAGGAGGCCTGTGTCCCAGTGTTAAGAACATTACCTACAGGCTAATTATAGATTACAGACGCGTCATAGGTATATCCTCACAGAGAATGGCGTAGATAAAGGATACCTATCTAAGAATCTTTTTCTTCATTAGTACTTATAAATGGCAATATGAACTCTAAAGGTCACAGCTCATTAGAGCCACCCGGCACCCACTCCGCACCGCGTCGCCTCCTGCGGCTAGTATTCTTTATATGGACTTGTACGGGTATGCGCTCACTATATGAACTATATCACCTCCGTAGCGTCACCGGATCGCCTCGGTCGTAAGCCTTCCACGCGCGGACGGCGGGTGGACCACTCGGTGACAACTCGCTGCTCGCATGATTGCCTTGTGTTGACGGCGCGTTGCCAACGCGCGGGTCCAGAGTGGATCGCGCGCTGCCCGCGAATGATTTGTGAAATTTGACATTACGAAACACACGTGTAGACCTAGTGCCAATTGTTAACAGACTACTCGAAAATTCGTGGACCAAGCGACGTCCACTCGTTTACCACTCGGCGTTTACTCGTTGACCGCGCGACGTTTATTGGTGACAACGCGGCGTCCACCCGTGGACCACCTGTCGACAACAAGTGGACGCCGTGCGACGAGGCGGTGCGGGGTGGGTGCCGGGTGGCTCTAATGAGCTGTGACCTTTACAACCACACAATACTTAATATTTAATATTGATTCACTTACCCCTATATGCTGTCCATCAAGAAACAGTTGCGGGATCAAGATCTGGTCGCTGTTCATTCTGTCCCGGATCTCGTCTTGATACTCGATGCTCATGAAGACATCCCGTTCCTCGTACTTCACCAGTAAGTTCCTCAGGATTTTCTTCACGAGGACGCATCGTTGGTACGTACTCCGGACGATGCCCATCGTCGTCGTGTACACTACCACCTTGCCAGCATCTTTTTCTTTGTAACTCTGTAAAAAAAAGAAATAAAAATTAAACATTTTGTAAAGAAAAAGTATCAAAAAGGCGGGAATTCAGTTAACCGTGAAAGTAGAAAGATGGCGCTTTAAAGTAATTAGGAATAGCGCCATCTGTTAGATAGTGGTAGAACTGTTATGTCCACCTCTTTCGTAACGTTGTGCACATTTAAACTAAATTGGTAGTGCAGCACTTTCTCGACAGACAGCGCTTTTCCTGATTTCTAACAATATTCTAATCTTATAAATAAGCATATTTACGTTGACTCCAACATAGCTAATCGTAGAATCAAAGATTTAATCTTGAGCTGTTGGTATTTTTATTAACTGAATAATTTTCAGACCAATCAGTGATCTGTCATTGAATAATAATGTTTCGTGCTAGATTTAATAATCTAGACTTTAGGAGGAACTTACATAACTTCTGTGTTTTAGCACCAGTTAAAACTCAAAAGCTCTAAAAACCTATTAACATCTTAGTGTAATTTATCGGAGCTTGTGCAACTTGCCCATCACAAACATGAACACAGGTGCTAGTATATCGTCGGAGTGTCAAGAGTCGACCACAAATTCACATGTTTTACGATACAAACGGTCAAACGCTTTGCGTAACTTCCTATTGGTTATTAAGTACAGACGGTGTCAAAAGTGATACTATTTGCGCGGGAAAATGGCATTGGTTTTGATAGTTAAAAGTTTTGAGTTAATAATCCATAGAACGATGGAGCTTGTTATGAATAAGAAGATAATACCGTTAAGCCTAGAAGACACGAAACCTCCTACCAAATTGATCAACACTTTCGCGCAATTTAGTCTGTAGCGGTATCTACAACGCCACATGCGAACAACGCGTCATACTGACGTCACGCAAATCCTTCATCTCGCAAGCAGAGTTTACCGCGCAACTAGCATATATTATAACAGCCCGACATGAACCGTTGGGCAGTTGCCCGCCAGACACAACACCCGTCTGGTCGAAGGATCCTCCCTTTTCTATAGAGTATGAGTGAACTTTACACCCTGTTCCTCATACCTCTATAATTCATTTTCAAGCTTCTTTGTAAGTAATAAAGGGGTTTATTTAAAAACGATGATTAAAGTTAACTGACGTTCAAACTTCAAAAATGTATGGTTAAACATAAACAGTCGCTAATCAGAATTTAACTTTATGCAACGATTATGATTATAGGGGATAATGTTTACGATAAGAGAGCTATTAGAACAGTAACATAATATGTGTATTTCGTACCCTCAATGAATAAATAATGTGGGGTACCTACAATAAAGAGTTAGAAACCTATCTCCGTGGAAATTTAGGTAGGTACTGTTTTAATTGTCCGAGAAGAATACTGTAGAAAACATTTAACTGACCAACAGTACTTTTACTACAACAATGACGCAACTAATTACGAGAGATGTTCTTACTACTACCTATCTATTTGTGACGTAACAAGGTACCCAAAACATGTCCAATAGAATCGATGACACGCTCTGTAACAAGTCATTTATTGATGACGGGAACCAATCAATTTGATGGTTCTAAAAGGTATGTCTTTTGCGACTATAAAATCGGTTTTCACACTTTTCAAAATTGTGAATTTCTAGTGGAATACAGATCTATATCTAGAACGCCAGTATATAAATAAAAAAAAAATCCTAAGTGAACTGCCCATATCAATTTAAAGGGCGCAAACTGCGTAGTGATAAAATCCGTTCAAAAAATAAGGTGCATAAAAACTTCCAGAATGACGTTTCCTATGACTGACAAAGTGATTGTGACCAGAATCAGAGATATGCGTGAAGTTGACAAAAGAAGCACTTTCCACCATGTAACAGGACCCAACCAGGAGATATCTAAGAGCAAGACTATTCGTTAAACTAATATCTTTTATAACCTAAACGGCGCGTGAATTTGCAACATCAGGACAAAATAATATTCATAAGTCTAATCTTGCTGCCGTTATAAGCACTATTAAGACCTGTTATGTCCACTTGCCCTTTCTATAACAAATCGGCTTACTAACACTAACTTAATGGACATAAGCCTACTTATTCCGGAGTAATTCTCACTATAATTCTAAACGGTGCGGCAAGACGCACATCCGACGTAATAAAGCCAGTATAAGCTGAGCTCTTATTCTATTGAAATTTCTTATATCGCTAGGCCAGCAAGTTCACAGTCAGTATATTTTTTTATTGCTGAATGGGCCCGCACTTGACCTCAATCACGCCTGATGGAAAGCGATGGATGAGGTCCATGATGGAACGAGCGTGCCCAGAAGATGCCTAAGACACTGGAACTCCCACGCATCGACGAAACACAGCAGGCTGCTTGACTCCGGAGGGAGGGTGGTAAGGGAAGAATTGGCCAGTCAAATAGTTGGGTGTGACTGGCCAGGATGCGCCGAGCGCTCGGTTCAGTTGTGTAACAGGCGGAACAAACTGCGCTACACGAGGAGGCTTCTTCATGCATCCCAAAACCGTGTATTACCACTAACGGCCTACTGTTCTTTTAAGGCTAAGTTTTTTGACTTGTGCGCTGTCCCCCTGTTTCTTTTCTTCACCTGCAGTTACTATAAACAGATGTTCGATGTCAAGTTGCGTCACACCTGTAACTCATCCACATAGTTGCATATTTATCCACTGGCGTTGTGTTTTATTTAATTTATTGATTTGGTTTTTGTATACGTTGAATTTAATTTTAATTATAGAGATTTTGTGTTAGAGTTATAAATCAGGTTCTATTGAAATGAAGCAATCTTTTTTTATAGCTTTTGTAGAAACTGTTTTTGTGTAGATATCTATTTATACATTTTGTTTCTTGCTGATTATCTTCCTGATGAAAAAAGGCTCTTTTAATGACCATAGATGCCAGACGGGGATTGTAATTCTAGACCTTTTTTTCTAGAACCAAGTTTCGTTATGAGTAATCATAATCTTTCGAAACATTACAAAGGTCTTGTGCCCCTAAAACATGCAGTCAAAATGACCTCTGCGCTGGTACCGATAACGTCGTGGAAGTGGCGAAGTTTTGAGAAAATAAAATTGAACTAACTGTCGTGCTAGAGACATCAAGAAGAAGAAGATTACAAAGATGGTCCAATAGAACCTCTTCAAGCAAACAATAAATAAAGTCCTCCAGACCGTATTGTGGCCATGGCAGCCAATCTCAACGAAGACTTAGCTTCGGCGCGGGAGATATTATAGCGCACAAGTCTGTGCGCAGACACTGCTGGACTCCCTCTTCCCTCACTCTCATAGTCCGATAGGACGGCAATCCGACACTACCGGAGAGAGATCAGGCGTAGGACCAACGGGTTAACGTGCTTTCCGAGGCAAGGGGGTATCACACCGCCAAATTCCAAACTCCGGGCAACTAAACTAAGACAAGACCAAACCAATCACTTAAGAACGTCACCAAAATAAAACAATTATTACCGAAAACTGCAGACTCAGTTATATCACAGCCTCGAGACCGGCTGACATACAGTCTACACTCGGTCTTACGTCAGTAGTCACACAATATGCAACCTCACCAAACGGCCTTCCCCGTTCGTGTAACACTTTGCTTAAACTAAATAAGGAGGTTTATGACCGTTTTTGGTGCAGAGAAAATTGGCACGAAATTAATTTCCGGTATGACAATATGTGTAATAAATGAATTGTGACTTCTTGCTTGGCTCATTAGCATTCTTTAAATCGGAATTCACAATCTCTCTTAATACAAGTGAGGATATAAAAATCACCTTAACATGGGCACTTATGAAGCTTCAAAGCTAGGTGCACGGTTCCGGAAGAGCCGGCAAGAAAATCAACGGTTACTCTTTTATATAAAAATAATTGACTTTTACAATGTTTTCAAATTACAATGTTAATAGGTTTGTGTGGACAGTGTAGGCCTATCAACAAGTACCAGATATAGACGCCATCACATCAAGCTACCCGAAACTGTCAAATTTTCCCAATCAACTTTGAACCTTATAATTTAGCGATAAAGTTGAAAATCAATTAAAGAAATTTGACAGATTGCAGTAGCTTGATGCGCTGGCGTGTGTACATAACAAAATGGATTATGGTCTACAAATCTGCAGGTCTACTACTATGTATACTATGAACATTGTATGAGACGGAAAGGAGTACAAGCACTAGTGTCGTAAAACACTATACCTACATAAAATAGAAAATATGATGAACACAGATAAAAGTAACGCTAAGCCTTCCATGGTAACTACTATAGGCCGACCGCTTAACTGGGACGTTGCCTGAGGCAGCTGTGCGGTGCGGGAGGGTTGATAGTTGTCACAAGTTGACGAACCACTGAGCTCACGCATCACGTCACCACACCCCTCCCGCACCGCGCTGCTACCTCAGACAACGTCTCAGTTAAGCGGCCTATAGTTTAAGGCATTTTGGGTCGATTGAATGAACATTATTCAGATCACTACTCAGTTCCTATAAACAAAAACGAATCGTTTTGCTTACCTATTGTAGCATTTTTAAAGCCAAACCGGGATATTAAATAGATTCGTTAGCTAATTTTACCTGTGATAGCTACTTCTATATGGGAGGCTCTACTATGCAAAGCGATGAGGTCATTGCTCCATTATTGATAAAGATACCAAGAGTCTTAATTTTAACCAATAATGGTCCGTTAATTATAGGAATCGGTCATTAATCATTTGCGGGGTAGACGACGAAATTCATATTTTCAATTGAAGCGTGTCTTTTGTCACGTTAAAATTCTTACGTTATTATTAATGGTCCTCTTTGACTCTTAATCTACTGCCAGCTGGCCACATGGCGACCTTCTTTTTTTATGTACGAGAAGTCTTTGCACTCTCTAGAGAGGCTTGTGGCTAAGAAATAACAGCCGCACGGTTCGATCGATCAGGTTAAGCTATGCTTGCCGCGGTTGGTCCGTGGATGGGTGACCATCTTTACATACCAAGACCCCTCCGTGCCTCGAAAAGCACGTCCTGGCTGACATTCGTGGATCTTTGACAGTCGCAATGGGTAGTCAGAAGACCGGAAGTCTGACAGCCAGTCTTATCAAGGAGTATCGCATTACCCAGTAACTGGGTTGTTGAGATCAGATAGGCAGTCGCTCCATGTAAAATACCGGTATTCAGCTGCATCTGGTTAGACTGGAAGCTGACCCCAACATAGTTGGGAAATGGCTAGGCAGATGCAGATAAGGTCGCAGCAGTCAAATCTAAAGCTTCAGAGTTTCTGCATCACTTAGAATGGAAAACGACAGTTACACCATCACAATAAACTCGAAACTTTATCACCTAAAGCTAACTCAACTCATTAAACTATCGCCATAGATGGTGACAGTCTTTCCACTGCTTACGTCACCATTTCTCCAGTCGTTCATATTACGTCACCTGTCCTGCCCTAAGACCCCACAGTTTAGTGGTTTTCCAAGCTTGCAACATTCCTTAGGTTACCACATTTATAATTTACTGGTTAACATGAAGAAAATTACTAGAAAGGTTTCCATATTATCCTGAGTAAGTATTGCAGGAATTATGCAAGTTATGCAGTTGGTATTTTGTAACTGTGCCAATGTTTTTTGTGGCATGAATTCACAGAAAAGTAGATTACTCATACGCATATGACTGTAACTACTCTCTGTTATAATCCATACTAATATTATAAATTCGAAAGTAATTCTGTCTGTCTGTCTGTCTGTCTGTCTGTATGTTACCTTTTCACGCCTAAACCACTGAACCGATTTAGATGAAATTTGGTATAGAGATAGTTTGAGTCTCGGGAAGGGACATAGGATAGTTTTTATCCCGATATTCCCACGGGATCGAAACTTATGCGGGTGAAACCGCGGGGCGCAGCTAGTGATTTAAATGAGAACGGGCCTTTTAAAGAATGATTGAATTGGTACCAGTGATGATTTGATAGGGTGTGTGGAACTTATAAAGGTGTCATCACTGTGAACGTCCGTTACATATATAGACCACTAGTCGTAGTTATGCAGCATAACTCCCGATTCCGCGGGAATATCGGGATAAAAATTATCCTCTGTGTTATTTCTGCGGGATAATCGCGTAACACATTATCAATCGGAATAGGTTTCATTTTGACAGTTCAACCACATTCATTGCGTTATTTATATTACATTACAGACAAATTTTTCGAACTTATGAAGCAATGGATTAGCAATTTACTTCAAAATGATTCAGATTCCGATTGGTAGTGTGTTACGCAATTAGGGTGCTGGTTATAAACTATCTGTGTGCCATATTTCATCCAAATCCGTTCAGTAGTTTTTGCGTGAAGAACTAACAAACATACAAACACACTCACAAACTATCGTCTTTATAATATTAGTGTGATTATGTTCGTTAGCTCTATAATACCACCGATAACTGCCACCACCTTCAGTATTTTTCCTTCTGCTCCAACTTAATTGGCGTTTAACAGTTATTGCCTCAAGCTCCGCTAAATGCGATTAACGTTAACCGTGGACATTCACACATACCGTATAACCGCAACCAATCAATTGACCTCATCTATTAACCTTGCACAGAATTGCAAAATGAATTCACACGAAGTCATATTTCAAAACACTAAATTCATCTTAAAAAGTTTATATACATAATTTCATTGCGTTTATAAAAGGTAGGTCACTTATTGCCAGGGGATATAAACCGACTGGACACGTGAAGCGCACGACGCTTGTCCCCAAAAAGTAGGTGAGCACGCAGACCCCGTAATCCTAGTGTTTCAACCAACAATGGCTCAATGATACAAATACTAATAAGGTTATAGGTATATATGTTACAGCTAATAGCCGAAGTGCGGCTACACCTAGTTTTAGCCGGCACCCTAATTGCGTAACACACTATCAATCGGAATCTGAATCATTTTGAAGCAAATTGCTAATCCATTGCTTCATAAGTTCGAAAAATTTGTCTGCTCAACACGTGAATAACGCAATGGATGTTGTTGAACGGTCAAAATGAAACCGATTCCGATTGATAATGTGTTACGCAATTACCCCGCGGGTATAACTAGGTGCGTCATACGTAGACGGCTGTGTAAAGGGTTTCAAGTAACCTAACCAAACCTAATCTTGGGGTGCCCTTCGCTCGCTCTTGGATCCTACGTCGCCTATCGATCGATTGCAACCATACAATCGATGTCACCCGAAGTACACACGAATCGCTTGTGGCCGGCTGCGACTAGATGTACCCAGGTAAAACTAGGTATAGCCGAACTTCGGCCGGCTAAAACAGGTGTAGCCGCAGTTCGGCTATTAGCCGTGACATATAGTACCTATATCATTGAGCCGTATGCATATATCTGCATCTTTTGAAGTTTTCTGCAGCAGCTGTAGGAACCACTACAGTGCAACTTGCCGAGGTTATTGCAAAGGCCATTCTGCACCTCTTATCTTATATCCAACTAAATTCATTATGCTGAATTTGACAGTCAATTCTTTGGCGGCATACTTAATCGGTTCGATCTACAAATCTTCTGAGCCGGTAGCGGGTTCGCCACCTGTTACCAGAGTCATCAGTTATATAATTTGATCTATGGTGTAAGTTTCGATTTAGATCACCGGAAACTTCTTATGCAATCGGACCCACAGATTAATCGATAGATTTTAACCGAATGAACGAGTTCCTTTTGATAGTAATACTCATATTACTGAGACTCATTACTTCACACGACACTTCGACAGATAATTTAAGAGTAGGTAAGAAGTTCAACATCATCCGCATGCACGATGACTATATAGAGGTATGAGGAACAGGGTGTAAAGTGGCAACTGCCCGATGATTCATGTCGGGCCGTTGTATCTATGCTAGTTGCGCGGTAAACTTTGCTTGCGAGATGCAGGATTTCGTGACATCAGTATGACGCGTTGTTCGCACGTGGCGTTATAGATACAGCTACAACCGATGGCGAAAGTCTCCACACAATGGGCGCCTGAAGATGGACGGCCCGCCGACGTCGGCCCAGAAAGAGGAGAGGTGACCTGGACGCGTACCGCGAGAGCTGGTTCGAGGTGGCGCGGGAAAAAGACTCCCTAAAAGGACTTGGAGGATGCTTTTGCCCAGCAGTGGGACAGTATATGCAAACAAAAATCAAAATAACAAACTTATAACATGATTGATCATTGTCATCGTCTTTTTTTCTAGGGGAGTTTTTTATCACATCATAAAACAGGTGCATATTCCAACCAGAAAAACCACTCCCAACCCAAAATAATATTGTTTGTTTAACTCAGGAATTCGGTAAGCGACATCCGATACGACACGTGCGACCATCGGATCAATTACCGACAAGTGTGCCCAAACCTTTAGCCTTATTTACGGTAAAGATACCTGGTGCTATTAAGAACGAACCGCTAACCGCTACCATAGAATAAAAATGCATACAGCGCGTAGAAAGGTGTGGTCAAAGGGTGTGGTAAAGACCAGAAAACTGAACAACTTTTCCCATGAGACCAACATTGAAAAAATATTGAGCTGTCCCATACAAAACTTCAATACTTATTCGACCTTAATGTATGGGACAACTGATATTTTTTTGTGTTGGTCCCATGGAGACAGTTATTCAGTTTGATGGTCTGTACCACTTAAGAGGAAATGCGGTCGGAAAGACTTTTGAAAAATCCAAATTAAAAATTCGTAATTCGAGGTTTGGCTCTCGCCTATTTCTGCCTCCAATATTGGACCAATTTAAAAGACATTTCATAAACTGAATAAGAAGGATATATACTGTGTCCCTATGTTTTTCTTTTTCCATTAATATTTGTCAAATTCTGTTGACAGCGGTTTAAATCGGCATTTTATGAGGGTTCTAGTGCTTATAAAAATAATGAATCATCAAAAAGGAAAACATACGGACATACAAGTAGTTAATATTTATTATGCTGTAAAAAAATCATTGCTATAATAGTCATTAACCAGAAAGAAAACAGGCGAGAGCGACCACCCGCATTTTCTCTTAAATATGACCATACGTTTCTGATTCACGCTGTACGGATCTGTTCTTTGGACTTCTCCGCGGTTTTCATATTCTATGCCCCTGTTTACGTCACTGGCATGCAACCTAAGTGGACATTGCGCACTAAGTGAGATTAAGCACTCTTAGCGGCAAGTTGAGCGAGACTTATGTGTACGCTTGCAAAATAGTTGGGACGGAATTTAGGTAAATGAGGATTCTTGGTGACTGACGAAATTTTTCGAGAATTTATTGAACTTTGCAAATGACAACAGAAAACTTATGCCACTCTTACAAATCTGGATTATTTAGAACAACGAGTAGCATAATCAGCCTATAACATTCCCACTGCTGGGACACGCACACAGACCTCCTCTTTATGAGATGGAGTGGGCCATAATCCACCATGCGGACCCAGTATGAGTTGGTGGATAAGAAACAAGATGATTTTCATTAAAGCTAAAGGCAATATGAAAATAGATAATCCAAAAAAAGGTAAAGTGAGCCATAATTAGAGAGAGTGCAGCGCAGTGGTAATGGCCGCGACTTGCCGAGTTGTAGGTTGGTCGTTGGTTGTCGAAAGCAGTAATTACAGAAACAATTAAAAACCCATTGTGTCTTGTCTGATCCCACGTTCGATACGAAGGGTTAATAGCCAATTTCAGTTTCGAGTTCCAATTGAACAATTATGTACTAAAGTATTAGCACCCAATCATATTCATATTGCAACCAATCCAAGTCTTGCAAAATCTAAGATCAAAATCATACCTTTTTTAACCTTTCTGCAACGAACTGTGTCATTAATTTGCATGTCGTACTAAGACCACTAATTATGAATTATTATTGAGTAGGAAGTCGACTCCGTCACGGCTATTGAATGTGAAATTATTGCCTGTCGATCGTAATAGCCGGGAAAAAATAGCGTAGCCTATTGAGGGGTGGACAGATTTGTACTACAATAAGCAACTACGGATATGTCGTATGACTTATGTAACTTATGTATAGTCCGGCGTTTCTAAATTTGCCAAAGATGTAAACAACAATGGCTGCTCGAAATTGAATAAAGTCGATATACGAGAACATTTATTTTAAGGAATGTCTTGTATATCGATTTTATTCAATTTCGAGCGGCCATTGTCGTTTACATCTTTGGGAAATAAACGCCGGCTTTAGGTATAAATACGCGTAGCTGTCAATAAACTTTGTTATACGTATGTATACATTCAATACGCTTGTCCAGAGATATTCCCACGAAGTTAATTTCTTGATTAATATTCGCTTTGAATTTTGAAAGCGGGGAAATAATATTATTGTACCAAATTATAAATATGCCCTGAAACTACTCTAGTTTTAATAAAAAAATACAATCATGTCTACCTTTTTACAAAAAAAAAAACTACTTTATCTTAAATCTAACTCAGTGTGCGTTAAAATAGCTTTCATGCGTACAAAATCACCCTCTAATGTTCCCACTACAAAGACACAGTACGCGGGCCCACTGCGGGTTGGTGGATGTCACATTTCTCCGAATTTTTAAGTCCTAGGACATGCCGGTTTCCTCGCGATGTTTTCCTTCATCGTTTTGAGAGCAGTGGTGATGAAATAATTTACTCAAATTATAGTGCCTGCCTGGGGTTCGAACTCACGACCTCGTAAGTTTCTTATCTTAACTATCATCACTGGTCCAGTTAATGGCACAGCAATTAGTTGAAATATTTATCAAAACCTACACATAACCTTAACTTTTTCTAACTCCTACTTAATGGCATGCCCATTGCTAAATTATGATAATTCGTAACACCCAGAACTAATGCAGGCTTGCCTTGCAAAATTATATTAGTTTATTTCTATCAATAAGATATTAAGTAAGGCAATGACTTTGGCAGTATTGAAAATAATAATGAAGTAGATAAATCTTATGTAGTAATTGGGTAATGAATCGTAACTCGAGTTAGTAAATTATCTTAAATCACACTAATATTATAAAGGCGAAAGTTTGTGAGTGTGTGTGTTTATATGTTTGTTACTTCTTGACGATCAAACGGCTGGACCAATTTTGATAAAATTTTGTATGAAGGTAGCCGACATCCTGGATTAACATATAGGCTACTTTTTATCCCGATATTCTCACGGGATCGACATTTATGCAGGTGAAACCGCGGGGCGCAGCTAGTGGTTTATTAATCTGTTGGTAAGTGCAGTAGTAAAGTGCAGTGGTGGCCCAGTGGTATCAGCCGCGACTTACAAGTTGTAGGTCGTAGGTTCAAACCCCGACAGGCGCTTTACTTTGTGTAAATTATTTCATCACCACTGCTCTCAAAACGGTGAAGGAAAACATCGTGAGGAAACCGGCATGTCCTAGAACCAAAAATTCGAAGACATGTGACATCCACCAACCCGCACTGGGCCCGCGTGGTGGATTACGGCCCACTCCCTCTCACAGAGAGGAGGCCTGTGTCCCAGCAGTGGGAACGTTATAGGCTGATTATGTAAGTGCAGTAGTCTAGAATAAGTAGGTGTTTTTATTCTAGATTTTTCGAAACGTTGGTAACGGCTTTTATAAAATATCAAAATAATCTTACGGCTTTTAAGAGGTCTTAGGAAAAAAAAACTGTTTTCAGATATTTTAGAAATTAGTAAGCTATTTTGGCATCGTAGACCATAGCAGGTTGCGTTTTTTAGTTTCTGCCGACCCCCTAGGAAACAAAGCGTGAGTTTATGTATGTACAGACGCCAGCACATCAAGCTACTACAATCTGTCAAATTTCTTTAATAGATTTTCAACTTTATCGCTACAGCATAAGGTTCAAGGTTGATTGGGAAAACTTGACAGTTTCGGATAGCTAAATGTACCTATACTCCATTTATTATAGCATTAAAAAAATAACGGCCAAATACTCGTAACAACAGTTATTGTGTAATATTGTTTATATGACTGCATTTTAGAGTATTTTTTTATGTAAATGGTGAATAGATTACATTGCTTTATATTTATCGTTAAATAACGGAACTTAGTATAAGTTTATATCGAAATAACGAAAGGGTTATAACCGTTATTTTTCTAATGATTTCTAATGCTAATAAATGGAGAATAGTAAGTTATACAAATAAATCTACCTACCCGCACTGGGCCCGCGTGGTAGATTACGGCCCACTCCCTCTCACAGAGAGAAGGCCTGTGTCCCAGCAGTGGGAGTATTATAGACTGATTATACTATCCATACTAATATTATAAATTCGAAAGTAACTCTGTCTGTCTGTCTGTATGTTACCTTTTCACGCCTAAACCACTGCACGGATTTCGATAAAATTGGCAGAGAGATAGATTGCATCCCGGGGAAAGACATAAGATAGTATTTATCCCGATATTAACACGGGGTCGACACTTATGCGGGTGAAACCGCGGGGCGCAGCTATTATTACATAAATTAATAGGCTATAACACAGCAACACTTTAAACAAAGACACATCTCTACCTAGAATCTAGGTAATCGAGATGTGTCTTTGTTTAAAGTACATACGTATTGTATCGAGTACATAAGTAAGTATAAACGTTTCGTTTTAAGGTTGGATCTAGGTCCTATAAAACGGGCAGTAATCCACGAATCCCATAAGCCACCCGCTAGTACCACTAAGAATGCCACCTGACACCTGTAACTTAAATCACCATACTAATACTTGCATACCTCATTATAACGTGTCTGATTGAATTTACCATCAGCTCGAGAACTAACATAAACATCTGACTAAACCTATCTGGTCACGATTTAGTTAACATACCACAGATCATGGAAAACAAGGTAGATATGGCAAAAAAATATGGCGATTATAATAATATTTCTTGGGCTTGTACACAAGATTGCGATGCGACGACGTCACATCGTAAAAATCTGCGAGCTCTTTCTAGTTCTAACCTATATAACCTTTCTGCGTTGCGAATTCGCATCGCGTTGATTCGCAGTTTTGTGTAGGTACAAGCCCATAGGTCAAAATTGACATATCTACAGTGTATTCATCGAGTTTGGTGTATTTAGGTACAGACGCTAGCACATCATGCTACCCGAAGCTATCAAATTTTCCCAATCAACTTTGAACCTTATGCTTTAGCGATAAAGTTGAAAATCTATTAAAGAAATTTGACAGATTGTTGTAGCTTGATGTGCTGGCGTCTGTACATTAAACTTGTCAGAAGAAATATTTTGGTATCATTAGGTATATCATAAAGCTAAAAGAGTATGTTTGAACGCGCTAATCTCATAGAACTACCGGTCGGATTTAATTAATTAATTTTTCATTTGATAGCCGAATCCTTGAGAAGAAGGCTACAGGCTATTTAATACGATATTACCCTATGTCTCTTAGGAGCCCAGCAAAAACAAAAAAAGTCAGAAAGAACGCTAAGCGAAAACGAAGTGATTGTTCGGGTAGGTGATGCGATGCGACGGGATGGGTCAGAGGCAAACCACACGGGCGGTGCGGCGCCGCACCGCAAGCCATTTCGCCGCGCTGGCGACCACACGGGCAGAGCGGCGTCGCAACGTTCTACGGAGCCGCGGCTGCGCCGCAGCGGCGGCAAAATGAGGGGTTGCCCATCGCTACGCGACAGTCTGTAATAACAAACAACTGCGAGCGGCGCCGCTCCGGCTCTGCTCTGCTTACACCCCTCCCCGCCTCGTCTCGATTCCGATGCGCGCTCGGCGCGGCGCCGGAGCACACCGCACGGCGCCATGTGGCTACAATGCGTTTTTTTATGTAGAAAACCGCAGCGGCGCCGCTCAGGCGCCGCGCCGCAGCCGCGCCGCCCGTGTGGTTACACCCTAAGGGGAACAGGAAAT
Organism: Amphipoea lucens; assembly: GCA_947508005.1. NCBI lineage: Eukaryota > Metazoa > Arthropoda > Insecta > Lepidoptera > Noctuidae > Amphipoea > Amphipoea lucens. The sequence continues at coordinate 18,625,519 of OX382357.1, forward strand.
TTCACGCAGACGAAGTCGCAGGCAGAAACTAGTTAGGTATACGATTAGTGTATAGACGCCAGCTGCACATCAAGCTACTACAATCTGTCAAATTTCTTTAATAGATTTTCAACTTTATCGCTAAAGCATAAGGTTTAAAGTTGATTGGGAAAATTTGACAGTTTCGGGTAGCTTGATGTGCTGGCGTATGTACTATGTGTCTTTGGGCAAATAATCTAATAAAGTTCAAGCTATCTGTAGGTTTACTATCGCTATTTGAGGTAATGATACTATGAAAACTTAGAAGTGCAATATCAGAGAATCTTTAATCTTAAGCAAATCACCACTGCTCTCAAAACGGTGAATGAAAACATCGTGAGAAAAACGTAATGTCCTTGAACCAAAAATTCAAAGACATATGACATCTGCCGACTCGCACTAGGCCCGCGTGGTAGATTACAGCCCATTTCTTCTAGAAGAGAGGAGGCCTGTGTTACAACAGTGGGAACAATATAGACTGATTTTGCTCACGCTAATGCGGATGATCAGACAGAACTACAATTCTGCTTTCCGTAACCTTCTAAAAATAAAATACTGAAAAGAATTCTGAACGAGTGTTCAGTCGGTCAGTCAGTGGTCGTCGGATATAGTTATAGTTTAATAAGAAGCCGATGGATGTTTTCCAATAAAATTTGATTTAATTAATAGAAAACAAACAGTTTATTTATCAAATTAAATTTCATTCGAAAATATCAATCGATTTCTAACTAAACTTCAACTATCTCCGATGACCCTGCTTACTTATCTCCTTTGGTGACAGTACAATAAATGTCGGTGAAAAAGCTTTAAAAAAAAAGCTCAAGAATCAAGGGAATCATTGAAAAAATCTTCAAGACCAATTAACAACTCGCAAACCTAACAACCTGACGCCACTAAAACCCGTTTAAAGCCATGGCATATCTCTTTCTTCTATGATCTTAGTCCACGACCTTGTGAGGCTAACCAGTCCGGTGTCGGACCGGTACGAACCGGTCCGGGGAAACTAGGGAACCGTGGATATATCATTAATTTGTATGTGAAAGTTTGTATGACTCGGAATGCTCAGGAATGTTGGTGAATTCTATTTATGCTGTTAGAAGGGCTTTTGGATTGGTGATTCAACGTGTATTGGTAGGCTTAAATATTAGTTCAACTAGCTATTTTGTGTAACTTAACTAAAAATAAAAGAAGCCGCCATATGTATTCTATCTCAGCTTTTATATAAATACGCTAAGCAGTTTTTGATAAAGAATTATGACAATATTATCTATAAAACGTGTTATTTTTATATCCCATAACTTTAGGGGGTCATTGTACTCACAATTAAGAACAACTTTTACTATGGGACCAAATCTAAAATCGCGAAAAAAAATATCAGCTGTTCCTTAAATTTTGACAAGTTATGCGAACATAAATGTAGGGAACAGCTGATTTTTTTGAGCATGTAGACGATATTTCGACAATATCACTTTTTTTTTGGGTATAGGTAACCAGGCGTAATAAATGCAATAGTAGATAACATTATAGGGAGCACTGGTGGTTCAATGGTAACGGCCGCGACTTTCGAGTTGTAGGTCGTAGGTTTGAACCGAGACAGGCGCTTTGCTTTATGTAAATTACTGTATCACCATTCACCACTGCTATCAAAACGGTAAAGGACAACATCGTGAAGAAACCGCCATGTCCTAGAACCAAAAATTTGAAGACATGTGACATCTACCAACCCGCACATGGGCCCGCGTGGTAGATTACAGCCCACACCCTCTCGAAACGAGGAGGCGTGTGTCCCAGCAGTGGGAACATTAAAGTCTGATTATGCTTATGCAATAGGTAAACATTCACATATATACAAATACTACATACAGTACTAATATCACAGTCATTCCTTTTCCGCAATCAGTAGGAACTTTCTTCAGGGAAATGGACAATGACGGTGACGTTCTAATGTCAGACATAAGTAAGACATCGGCCATTGGAAATGGACGGTTCATGTTGATCGTCACGCGACTAACCGAGCTTCCGAGGATATTAAATTAATGACCTTTTTTGTAGGTAAATTGATATAAGATATTACCTAAGCAATATTTTATTGATAATCTATAGTAAATCTAATAAACGAACTCGATTGATTAAAAAGATGCGTACCTCGCAGGGACGACCTGATACAAAGGTCTTTGAAGATCCGTGACATAGGCACCTACTGTCGCGCCATTTTGAAAACGGCGGCCTCCTTTCTAACCCCTTTGTACCGCGTGTGGAACACATGTGTACAATACGCGCCACGAAAGATGAGACTTGACGAGATCATACTATACCAGCTGGTCCTAATGAAGTTAAACTCTCCGTAAAAGGTGAAAGGGCTAATCTAAGGAAGCAGCATCACTTTTCTATATCAAACAGCATTGTTAAGTTCTGATTTGAATAGAGTTGGTGTTCTTGCAAGCATAAGAGATAGGTATACAAGAGATTTGGCAAAGAACTAAGTTTGTTTTTCAAGACGGAATGTTTTTTGTACCGGAAAAATTAGTTTACAAGCAGAATTAAGAAAATCGATGAAAAAAAGATGGAATCTATTGGATTTTGAGCTATTTATCTAAGGAGGTCTTAAACAAGAGAAGGCCAATTCTCGTAATTAAAAACGTTCGAAATCATATGCTAAAATCTCGTGAAAAATGTAGGGAAATTAGACGTATTTTTGACAGATTAAGACTGATTTCAGGCTGTGAACGTTCTTAAAATTACGAGAATTGCCCCTCTGGTGTATAAATTCCTTCTCAAGGTCCTTGGTTCTTTAGGTGACCTTAGTAATCAAGATATCCAATTAGAAACTACATCTCTTTTATCACGTATACCCCCCGTTGTTTTCAAACCAACACAAATGACTAAGCATGTATCAAATTACAATATTATAACACAAGGGCAACAATAAAGTATTAAGTTGCCAAACATACATTTGTGAAATGTACACCTTTACACTCGTAATCCAATATCATTCCTTAATGTTTTCAGAATAATTAATATCAGTTTGTAACGTTTTTATTAATTTAAAAAGGTTAGTAATGATTGTGGCTAAGTAAGAACAGTCGCACGGGTCGATCGATCAGGTCAAGCTACGCTTGCCGCGGTTGGTCCGTGGATGGGTGACCATGTTTACATACTAAGATCCCTCCAGGCCGACTTCGAAATCTCTAAATAGACTTCAAACCCAAGTCGGCCGTAGCAAAGACAATCTCCACAGGTGGGAGACGGCTCAGATTATAAATGCGTAAGCACCTCCCCACAAAAAATGGCCCATTTCCGTCCTGCGCGTATGCCTTGGGTTTGAAGTCTATTTGGAGATTCCGAAGTCGGCCTGGAGGGGTCTTGGTATGTAAATATGGTCTCCACTGATCCACGGACCAACCGCGGCAAGCGTAGCTTAACCTGATCGATCGACCCGTGCGGCTGTTATTACTTAACTACACCAGTGATGTACAGTGATGCAAATAAAGTAATTGATAGCGATTAAGCACCTCACAAAGCGAATAATTCTTACACATCTTACATAAAAAGCTCTTTACAAATTGATTTCAATAAATCCAAGCAATAGAAATGTTACTAACAATGGCGGCATGTCCTTCCCACGCTTTCAAGTTGACGTTTGGCAAGAATAGCGCATGCGTGATAAACATTCTTGTGTGTGACGACATCATAGTGTTGACCGCTAAATGTTAAGTGGTTTGACGTCCTTGGTCAAGAATTTTTGGCTTAGGAGTGTGAATAGTGATGTGGCTTTGATAAATCTATATAAATTAAAATTTAATGCTTGGATATTTCGATCTCGATCTCGATCGATATTTGGAGTTTCGATCTCGTGGGAATATCGGGAAAAAACTATCCTATGTCCTTTCCCGGGACTCAAACTATCTCTATACCTTTCATCTAAATCGGTTAAGCGGTTCAAGCGTGAAGAGGTAACAGACAGACAGACTTTCGCATTTATAATATTAAGTATGGATAGTTCTTATGTACGTGTGTATGTATTTTTTTTTAGTGTGTTTGAGTAGTACAGACTGACAATTGGAGCCGGTAGATGGCGCTGTTCAGCCAAGACAACGTCTGTCAGGTCCGTTAGTTGTGATAAAATCTTTTCTGAGGCGTAGATTATTATGAATTTTATGAATAGTAAAATATTGAAGATCAACAGGTTTTTCTCGTTATCTTTTATACATATATCAAGCCTAGTAACAGATAAAAAGGTGCTTAGCAAATATAATCCAGATTATAAAATAAAATTAAGTACTGTTTCTTTTTCTAAAATAGAGCCTACTTTTGTCAAATATTACCATAATAATATTATAAAAATCCATACGAATTCAATGTTAATGGGGGGAGTTATCAACATTTGCGATATTTATACAGCCTTTGCTACGTTATTTCCATATTTTTTCCTTAAAAATGGATTTTAAATTATGCTAATCTGCCTATAAGTCTATTCAATGTTAATTTTTGTGGTGATGTGGAGGCTTTTATGGAGGAGTTAAGTAGTTTTTGCCTTAAACGAGGGAATTGTAGGATTCTCAATGTCGTCACATCATCTGTGGTATAATTTAAATAGATTGAAGTGCTTCAAAATGTTAACATACATAATAGATACACACACAATCCTACATAGTCGTACATACGGTCGAAATCGATCAGCGTGGATCGAAAAAAATATTACATATCTATACAGGGTTATTGGAAAAACACCAGCAACCTCTTAAGAGGTCATTGTACTCATCATTATGAACGACTTTTATTACAGGACCAAACCTGAAATCGCGAAAAAAAATCAGCTGTTCCCTACATTTTGAGGAGTTATACGCGAACATAAATGTAGGGATCAGCTGATTTTTTTTCGCGAACCTTTTTAATTAATTTGGTTTTATTTAACTTTGTAGAATAAGTGATTTTCCTAATTCCATGCTGTTACCTTCAAACTATAACAAAATGACCTTAAAAAGAATTTCCACACATGCAAGACAATACCACATTAGGTCACTTTTATCGATTCATAAATCGGTAGCAAGTGTCACGATTTTCAAATCGCTAATCGATCACTTTATAAACAATCGAATTGCCTGTTCCAGCGTCAACCTTGGTATGAATAATCGAGTTTTTATTGGGTTTGTGAGCACGTTAATTTGTCGATTATTATCGATTTAATGATCATTTTTTTATCGAATTACTGTACGTTCACTTCGATAAATTCAGGGCTGTTAAATGCCATAGTTGTAGTTGGGTTGTTATTAAACACGTTTTGATATTTTATGATAGGTTTTTGTTAGATTCTATAGTAAAAAATGTACAAGCCTCGTACTTGATGGAATTTCCCATCGCCATCGGCAAAAATAACGATCTTCCATCTTCAATGTAACTTCCTACAAGGAGGTAAAAAAACTTCCATAGTGCTTACTTTAATTATTTAAGGAGCTCTTGTGCAAAATTTCAAGCTTCTAAACTCAGCGGCTTAGGCTGTGCCTTGTCTCATCATCATCGGTCCAGCCTTTTTCCAACTATGTTGGGGTCGGCTTCCAGTCTAACCGGATGCAGCTGATTACTAGTATTTTACATGGAGAGACTGCCTATCTGACCTCCATAACCCAGTTACTGGGTAATACGACACTCCTTGTCCTTGTTACTGGTTGTCAGACTTTCGGGCTTCTGACTACCCGTAACGACTGTCAAAGATCCATGAATGACAGCCGGGACCAACGGCTTAGCGTGCTTTCCGAGGCACGGAGGGGTCTCGGTATGTAAAGATGGTCACCCATCCACAGACCAACCGCGGCAAGCGTAGCTTAACCTGATCGATCGACCTGTGCGGCTCCCATCAACCGGACGCAAATCCGCACTCCGGGTAGAGAAATATCCAATAGAAAGACTGAATATTAAATTGCCTACCCCAAAAACCGAACCAGAGACGTCATGTTCAGCAATCGGGCTTGTTACAAATAGACCAACGAGACGGTCACTTGTTTTTTTTCTTTTAAAGACAGTTATAGCAAAGTTTTTTCCTCCTTCCCAATACAGTAAACATTTTTTTCGTATCGACTTATTCGGCCATAAGTACCTCTAGGCTGAGTCATCGATGCGAACGGTATTCCACATTACAGTACTAACGGTGACCAATGTTCATAACATGGACTTCAATCAATCATGTTATTATGTATAACAGCTTGTGATTCGAGATGGTCTTTGTTTAGTATGTTGGAGAAAATACCTCTATCCTCTCAATACCTCTATAGCTGAGCCAAGATGATAGATAGATCTTTCATCCATCTATCAACTGATCCAACTCTCACGCTATCATTCACTCCCTTCTCTTCCACATCTTACAAAGTGGGTAAAATTGATATGCACGTAAAATATATCTCTTTATCATCATATTCCACGATCTCCTCACCTCCATGAACCAATTAAAAATCACCATCAAATGATACACCACACAACACAACACCAAAGTAATTCATTACTTGTCAGTACGAACAAAAAAACCGTTTTGTAATAATTAGTGAGAAATGAATTTCATTCGCGTAGCGTGCAGTTATTCGTGGCACTTGCTGATATTATACCGAGATGAAGCCAGTGTTGCCACGCTGCTGGGCAATCTTGATTCTTGATCATTGATAAAATTGTATGAATGTGCAGTGGAATTAAAGATTTTTTTTGTAACACAACTTCAGAAAATTCGATAATTTTGTTATTAAGATTTGAAGTCTGAAACTTATTGAACACATACTGGGTATTAATAATTCTACAGCTTGTGTTTTTTTATAAATAAATTCAATATTTTCAATTAGCGCTATTTGAATTAATAAACTTAAAAGTCTATTCAAACATAATATGTTTCAAATTAATATGATTTATATTTAAACAAATAAGTATCAACTTTATTTTAATGGTAATTAAGTTGATTTCAGAGTGACTAGAACTATTGAAAAAGTTATAAAAATCTTTGAAGTTGTAGCGTAAACTGAACTTTATTGATTAGAATTTTCAAAGTAATTTTTCCATAAACTCATATTTGTTTACATTTTTGTTCTTCTCCATACGTACCTACGCTTTGGAATGGGCAACTAGTTTCATCTTTCTGACTGACCGACCCCTTGACAATTCAACAGTGCCTGTAATTGGTTTATCACACTAATATTATAAAGGCGAAAGTTTGTGAGTGTGTGTGTTTATATGTTTGTTACTTCTTCACGGTCAAACGGCTGGACCAATTTTGATAAAATTTTGTATGGGGGTAGCTGACGCCCTGGATTAACGTATAGGCTACTTTTTATCCCGATATTCCCACGGGATCGAGTCTTATGCGGGTGAAAACACGTGGCGCAGCTAGTTTGAAATAAATGCTTTGGGTTTGAGTTTGCTTCATCTTGAACAATGCATTCGTTTAGCAAAATAAACAACATTCAAGATTTAGCTTACTCAAGTGTAAAAATAAAAACAGAAACACATAATTCACCCGAAAAATTACTCTTTTTTGCACAACCATTTGTCACATCCACGAAAGATGTCAGTTTTTTACTCTTTTTTTTATTTTATAATTATTTTCGTGACGATGACAGAAGTCGCGTGCGCCGGCAAATCCGATACGGCGGTTTTAAACGTTAATTAGACACGGAATGCATGTAATTAGATTATTATAGGAAGTTCTTTCTTTTAATAGTCATAGTAATTAGAATGTGCGGTTTCACGCTTTTTTGTTTTAATTTTCTGAGTTGAGTAGTATCCTGTTGTAGTATTTGTAGTTGGTACTTAATTTACACGAAGGGTCTGTGGCTAAATAATAACAGCTGCACAGGTCGATCGATCAGGTTAAGCTATGCTTGCCGCGGTTGATCTGTGGATGGGTGACCATTTTTACATACCGAGCGAGACCCCTCCGTGCCTCGGAAAACACGTTAAGCCGTTGGTCCTGGCTATCATTCGTTTATCTTTGACAGTCGTTGCGGGTAGTCAGACAACCTGTCTTACCAAGGGGTATCGTATTACCCAGTAACTGGGTTGTGGAGGTCAGATAGGCAGTCGCTCCATGTAAAATACTGGTATTCAGTTACATCCGGTTAGACTTGAAGCCGACCCCAACAGAGTTGGGAAAAGGCTAGGTAGATGATGACTTAGTTTACACGACGACTGTGTATCTAATTGTGAATAGGTACCACCCTAATTTCATACTTTGGAAAATAATAATTTTTATTATAATAAAACACAAGAAGTTCCTATCGCAGTTGATTCTCTAACTGCAATCTGCTAACTAATCTTGGAATTAATTACAGCCCACGCTGTAATGAATGCGAATTAACAATAAATTACTTAATACCGGCCGGTAAGTCATGGTGCCGAGTTATGACAAGAACGCCGCCTGCCTTGGGACGTTTATTATTAGGGCTGCCGAAGATTTTTTAGGCAAAGACAGCTGAGAAGCTTGATGGACTTTTTGTTTTTAGCGTGTCGATAGCAATCTAAATGGACTTGGCCTAGAATTTGGCTACTTGTTGGGCGCCATCATCAGCCTCTATCAGTTTCTGTAAAGTGCAGCTGACAGGACATGCAGGACACGATATTAAGTGTCCCATCGTTTGTGGAACAGCACCACATTTACACACCAAGGCGGAGTCGTCTATGAATCTACACCTGAACAGGTTTTCCTTGCTTGCCAACCTGGGTCCAGAAGTCTGTTTAAAGACTTCCAGTTTATCCAAGGTAACTCATGTTCTGGTGAGAGGTCTTCAGCGGGTGGAACGAACGGTTTAGTAAGGAAGCACTGTCTCGCCACAGCTTCAGTCTTTCTTGTGATGGTTCGCCAGTGAGTAGGGCGACACACTTTAAAAAACTGTTTCGGCTTTTTATCCTTTGTGGCACAAGGATGCTGTTGTGCAAAGAGTGTCGTGTGTCGGAGACTTTTTTGGCTTTTTCGCTGAAGCTTGCTACCTGACGTACAGTGTCATGTTGAGACGGTAGCGAGCATAGATATATGTATGAAAGAATTTTATTTCTTCAATAAGTTTATCCTTAATGAATTAGTCATGACGTGCAGACGTCGACTATTTCTGCTTTGTGCTCGTAAGTATAAATATATTATTTTGTTTTAATTTTTCCTGTTATTAGAATTAATTATCTTTTTGAATGCACGTGTTTCTGTGACAAATAAACCTAATTTTTTCTTTCTTTCTTTCTAATACTTAAATAATTATCTATAAATAAGAATAAATCAAGCTTCCTACAAAACAATTTACCACCTAAACCCACAAGAACGCCTATCTGACAACCCTGGTCACACCGCGCCTACGTCGATGCGATCTATGACATAGAAGAGATAAGAAATGGACATAGTTGAGGAGGCATTTGTGGAAAGTTTATCTACGTATTTTATGTCGATATTCGAAAATACCATATTTGCAATGTCTAAGAGAAGATTGACTATTGTTTTCGAATACAATGTAATTGTATTTTTAATGTGGCTTAGCACACATTGACGTGAAAAGTCTGTCTGCCTTGAGAAACTCAGTAAAATCAGTGACATAAAATCATCTACGTGTCACTGATCACTCATACATATGTCACAATGTTAGTTTATACGTATTCTATTAGTCGTGATAAACTGTTGTCCAGTTTTATTGGTGGAGTTAAACTTCAAAAGATAAAAGCATACAATTTAGATGATATTATGTTACCTAGAAGACATCAACACTAAGCACGCCCAACAGGAACCGAAGTTTTCAAACAGAGTTGTGACTTTGAAAAAATATACATCAAACAATCTCATAATTTCCTTAGCATGTGTGCTATTATAGGGAAATTATGAAATTGTTTCATGTATCGGACCAGCAGTCTAACTGCGAAACACACTACCAATCACAATCAGAATCATTTTGAAGGATTTTGCTAATCCATTGCTTCAAATGTTCGAAAAATTTGTCGACTCAACAACGCAAATAACGTAATGAATGTTGTTGAACTGTCAAAATGAAAGCCATTCCTACTCCTCTCCATGTTTGGACAGTCTTAAAATCATGCCAACAGAAACCTACACCATTTGAAATAACATTAGAAATTTAAACAAATCTTTTTACCGTCCGTTCAACCGATTTCGACTTCTATTCCGTAGGCATAAGGATGACATTAAAAGCAAAAACGAGGTTACAATACCAACTGTTTACTGCATCTACCATTTTTATGCCACCAACACAATAGAAGTCAAAATCGGTTGAACGGACGGCAAAAAAGGTTTATTTAAACATCTAATCTTATTCCAAATGGAGTATAAGTTGATTAGCACCGGCATTACATTGCATTACCAGTAAGCCATGGCGTTGAGTTATGAATGTCATGATAATATGCAGTCTACCTTGGTTCACCCACGGGCCGCCTCAGGCCACGATGGGGTCTTAATAAGAGCTGATAAAAGTGACATAACTAAGGCATTTGTGTTGGTGATTGTTTTGATAAGACATATCTAATTAATTATTTTAAACACATTGTGATTTGTTCTTGACACGTGCCTGCACGATTTATTTAATATTTTTGCGATAACATAATAATATATATAAATGTACAGTCAGAAAACTACATGAATGTCACACTACGACAACTTACTAGTTATAACCATTGCATACTAATGTCAAATAATGACAGTTTTTAAGCTTTCAGTCGTTTTACTAAAAATCTACTGTTAATTTTATCTAGTACTAGCTGCGCCCCGCGGTTTTACCCGCATAAGTTTCGATCCCGTGGGAATATCGGGATTAAAACTATCCTATGTCCTTCCCCGGGACTCAAACTATCTCTATACCAAATTTCATTTAAATAGGTTCAGTTGTTTAGGTGTGAAAAGGTAACATACAGACAGGCAGACATACTTTCGAATTTGTAATATTGGTATGGTCTAGCATGCTTCATAATTTTAAACTATGATTACTATCTTTATAACTATTCTCAATTGGCTATTTGACAGTTGTAACGATAAAATATATAATATGTTAGATATAGTAGCATATAGGTTCACAATAATCATACAATAGGTTTTATGCATTAAAATAAATTGTAAATATTTTATTTTTGAAAAATAAATTAGAGATTTTTTATCTGTGGATTACAAAAACTGAAACGCGAACGGCCATGATCGAGCATCGTATGACGTCACATCACAATAAATAAAACGTTGTGTGTTAAGTTACACGTTTTGTAACTTGTCATTGTCATAAAATATATTTATATTATAAATATATTAGAAGCCTATAGAAACTTTTTATGCAAACTTTCCACACAAAATATGTTTAAGAGTTGAAGCGTCGTAGTTAGCTTTACTTAGTTTATTGAAATGTGACGTCACAGCCATAAATGTCACGTGATCGGCTGTTTCCGCGCGAATTTCAAAATACGGAATGAAAAAAAACATTTTTTTTCGAATAAACAACGCTTTTTTAAGAAAAAAATAATTGTAAGAGGTATAAAATAAACCTACGTATATTTAAAAATATCTTTTCGAAAACTGTCAAATAGCCAATTGTGTAGGTACAGATAACGTCATTAAATGAGACCCCCCTTATGTAACCCAATTTTATAAGTAATGTAAATCATCCATTAACCAAAATTATTTATTGGAAGTAATGCCACATCCATCCCACCTACTCCATGGACGTATCAGAACAGGTGTTCGGGCCATAAAGCGACATTCCTGTGGCAAACGGCTCACTGGGAGCTCCTGGATACCGTAACCATGGGATGGGCCTATTTATCAAACAAGCTGTATATTGCATGTGTATTATGGTCGATAAAGCTGTTCGTTTAGCGGGATGGGAGATGATTATAATATTATGAGTTACATAGGTTATTGAATAGAAAGAAAGAGATGGAAAAAATACTGTGTATTATAATAATGTTATTAATATAATATTAATTCATGCGAATCGACTAATAAGCCGTTTGCCAGCGGGTGTTTGGTGTGGTTCTTGAGAGGCTTAGCTTGGATTGCAGATGCGATTTTTTGTTTTGGCATGATAACATAATTACAAAATATGAGTTCAATGGAAGTAAATTACTTTTTGTATTAAGCGCTTGGTGCATGTACGTTGTATTCTTTCGTCTATTATTTTACCTTTTCATAATTTTAGGTAAAATTGTATAGTGAATACCACACAGCGTTGTAAATTAATTTTAATGTAAGATACTTCATTGATGTTTGTCCGTCGTCAACGACAAACCATAGTGATCTCCAAACATATTTTATTTACAACACCTGAGCCCTGATTCACAATGACCAATTAACAATTCCTTACTTCGAAACCACGTCAATTCCTTAGGTAATCCCGCTAGTTTCGCGTTCATTAAGCGCGGTTTCATTCACTGTGTCATAGAGAAATATAGAGAATTACGGCCTTGAAGGCCAATTCCCGTCCTGCCAGGGTCGCGGGCTGTTCGAAAGAGATACTGTGGCCCCTGGCATAGGCAACTGAAGGAACACGGGTGGGTTTTAGTCAATAAAAGTCTGACATGCCCTCTCGCTCCGCCTAGAGCGGGAGAAGTTATTTGATAATTTCCCACCAAAAAAAAGCCAATTCCCGTACTTAAAAACATTCCAATTCTAGTCGTCAATCTCATCTTAGCGACAAGGGAAATTAGACAGTTTTTTTGACAGATTGAGACTGAGATTATAATGCACTGAACTGAATGTGATGTGTTTGCGGATGAATGGATTAAACTTATGCGTATATGTCTGGAGTTCTGTGAGGGAATGTATGCAAGGGTGTCCACTGTTCCATGTTAGTTATATTATATTATTGTCAACGTAATTATTGTCTCTATGTTAATTAATGTAATTGGTGTTGTACCGTTTTAATTAACTATAAATAAATAAATAATAAAATAAATAAGAATGCGAAAGTTCTTAATAATAGGAGAATTGCCCCTCTGTTTTTACACCTATCTATCTATATGTTACAAATAAAAATGTTGGCTTTGACTTCGATATCTTAGGCAACCATAGAATGGAAAAGTGAGAACTTGACACAAATCACAATATTTATTGGCTATTCCCAATAGGCCTTGTTTCCTACTTTGCAAATTCCTATGGTTATCGTCATTTAGACGCCTTACAAACAAATGACAGGTTAATACCATCGCCCACAGACTAAGTAAGGAACTAGTTATACCAGACGACTTGACATTTGTGTGGGATGACCAGCAGAACTAGCCTTTATAATAATAATATGGCTGTTTGTTTGACCTAGTCGTAACAGGATAGAAAACAATGCTACGGCAATTTATTACTGTGATATTATTAAGTTAGAAGGTTAAGGGACTAAGGGGTTAAGCAACGCTTGCCGCGGTCTGTTCGTGGATGGGTGACCATCCATTGCATATCAAGCAAGACCCCTCCGTGCCTCGGAGAGCACGTTAAGCCGTTGGTCATGGCTGTCATTCGTAGATCTTTGACAGTCTTACCAAGGGGTATCGTGTTACCCAGTAACTGGGTTGTGGAAGTCAGATAGGCAGTTGCTCCATGTAAAATACTGGTATTCAGCTGCATCCTGTTAGACTAGAAGCAGACCGCATCATAGTTGTGGAAAGGTCAGGCTGATTGATATATTTTATTAAGTTGTAATGGTGCACTGTTCAATTATAACTGAAGCAGTCGATGGTTCAATTAATACAGATCATACATGATCATTAGAAATAACTAATAGAAACATCAGTTTGTCTGAGTGTCGATGTGTTAATAGAAAAACGATAATGTTTTGATTGAAAATCTTATTGCCTAGCCCGCTTTTAAATTAGACTCCTATTCAGATCAATAAATTACTTGAAAAGGCATAAAATAATGCAGAAAATATTGTATTAAACGAAAGTTAGGAGATGCTATATACCTAGAGAGAGCCTGCCGTGGTCTACAATTGTATGATATCGATGAAACCACCATGCTACTTTAGAAATGGTCCATGAATGTACAGGTATCTTGAAATTAAGTCCAGTCACCAAATTTATTTCACCCATTGTCCATCTTTTAGTATCCCCAACTGGTTGCCTAAAACCGACCCCGGTACAAATGCTGTATCCACTAGCAGGAATAGCGCCACCAGTGGTTCGCAGAGCGGTGGCAAGCTCCAGCGAAAGAGCCAAAATGGTCTCCGACACACGACAACCTTTGCACGACAACACCCTTGTGCCACAAAGGCTGAAAAGCCGAAACAGTTTTTTAAAGTGTGTCGTCCCACTCACTGGCGAACCACCACAAGAAAGACTGAAGCTGTGGTGAGACAGTGCTTCCTTATCCAAACCGTTCGTTCCACCCGCTGAAGACCTCCCACCTGGACCTTGGGTAACCTGGAAGTCTTTAAACAGACTCCGGACCCAGGTTGGTCGAAGCAAGGAAAACCTGTTCAGGTGGAGATTTATAGACGACTCCGCCTTGGAAAGTAAATGTGGTGCTGTTCCACAAACGATGGGACACTTAATATCATGCCCTGCGTGTCCTGTCAGCTGCACGTTACAGGAACTGATGGACGCTAGTGATGGCGCCAAACAAATAGCCGAATTCTGTGGCCGAGTACATTTAGATAGCTATCGTCACGACACGCTAAGAAGAAGAAGTATCCCCAAATTGTAATAGTAAGTTTTGACTTTGACACCAATACTCCATGTAACAGTCAATAATTTTCTCAAGTTAATCCCACTCGAAAAATAAGATAACTAGAGCTTATCTCCAACAAGCATGTACTGACCCAGTTCACATCGGTTGACCGACATCGCTGATAAGTGTGATTATGATTGCACCTGACACTTTCCTTATCACGCCTAGGTGGGCATGTAATGATTATAAAATTGTTGGAAATAACTATTTAATTGGCGCTATGGAGTTTGGACTTGGAAAGCTGGGCAGTTAATTTTCCGTAGATGATGAAGGCAGGAAACGACCGCGCGGCAGGCCCCGAAAAAGATGGCGGGACGAGCTGGACTCCTTCTTAAAGTATTGGCCCACAATCGCAGACCGGGAAAAGTGGAAAGAGGGAAGGGAGGCATTTGCCTTGCAGTGGGGCAACACAGGCTTATAATAATAAATAAATAAATAATAAAGTTAATTTTCCATGACTGTTAGTAATCGAGTGTCGACTGTCGAGTGCAGTGGTGCCCAGTGGCCTCGACTTACGAGTTGTTGTAGGTCGTGGGTTCGAACCCAGGCAGGACCTTTACTTTGCGTGACTGCACTCAAAAACGGTGAAGGAAAAGATTGTGAGGAAGCCGGCATGTCCTAGAACCAAAACTTTGAAGATATGTGACATCTACTAACACGTTTTGGGCCCACGTGGTAGATTACAGCCCACTCCCTCTCGAAGAGAGGAGGCCTGTGTCCCAGCAGTGGGAACATGTTAGGGTGATTATGTTAGTAACCTGGTTAATTCGTTTTTCTGTTTAAATACTGTCACTTTTAGAGGTTTGGCACCATTATGATCTTACACCGTTCTGATACTCTCCGTTAAGCAAAAAAAAGTCTACAGAAATATCACAAATGCACAAAATTATTTTAAAATGGTGTCAATGATTAGATAGCAAGTATCTCACACGATATTTCTTACGAATAAATCATTGGAAGTGGCTGATAAGATTGAAAGTTCAATGACCCGAACGATGTATTGGGCTTTTTATGTGACACAAATAAAGTGTTTTAAACAACTCATTTTACATTAGAAAAAAATAAATTTCCTATATTATATACCTACCTATGGTGTTTTTGTGTACACATGACGATACATAAAGCTATTCATTTCCAGTTTTAACTGACTTCGCAATGTATAGGCTTTTCGTAAAATGTTATATTGGAAATGTATAGCTGGATATGGCGCCGTGCGTACCTAGTGCTACATACAATAGAAAAAAAAAACAAAAATAAAAATGTAAAATATATTTTAAGTGAACGTAAAGAAATCTGTTTTGGCGAGTTGGCCGTATAAAACATTATAATTTGTACATTTTATTTGGTAAAAGTAAAAAATTGCATTTTATTAGTTCGTTCTTTTACCATTTATAGATATGAACGTTGATAATAATCTCGTATTTATTCAAATTAACAACTTTTTCAAAGTATTCAGTGAAAGTTTATTTTGGTTAGTTATATAATAAGTGTGCTCCTTTCATTTATAATGATTGTTATTTAAACTATTAAACAAGGAGCTAAGCTATATTCGCTAACATACTTTAGATAGATAAAACCGGCCAAGTGCGAGTCGGACTCGCCCATGAAGGGTTCCGTAGCAGCAAGTAACATAATATAAAAGTTCTTGTAGTTCGTTGTAACTTTGTGAGAGGTAAATTGCGGTTTTCGATTTATGACGTATTAAAAAAAAACTACTTACTAGATCTCGTTCAAACCAATTTTCGGTGGAAGTTTACATGGTAATGTACATTATATATATTTTTTTAATTTTATCATTCTCTTATTTTAGAAGTTAGAGGGGGGGGGGACACACATTTTACCACTTTGGAAGTGTCTCTCGCGCAAACTATTCAGTTCAGAAAAACATGATATTTAAAACCTCAATATCATTTTTGAAGACCTATCCATAGATACCCCACACGTACAGGTTTGATGAAAAAAAAAATTTTTGGAGTTTCAGTTGTAAGTATGGGGAACCCCAAAATTTATTGTTTTTTTTCTATTTTTGTGTGAAAATCTTACTGCGGTTCACAGAATACATCTACTTACCAAGTTTCAACAGTATAGTTCTTATAGTTTCGGAAAAAAGTGGCTGTGACATACGGACGGACGGACAGACAGACAGACATGACGAATCCATAAGGGTTCCGTTTTTTGCCATTGGCTACGGAACCCTAAAAATGTATTCAGTAACTTACTCGTCATTCACACAAAAGACATAGCACAACACAAAAGCATAATATAAGATATCGACTCCCATCACGTCTTCAGAGTTTTCCTAGCTATTTTAATTTGACGCTGTATAAGGGACTCTTGTGCAAAAGTCCATGCTTCTAGACTAACCCCCTTATTCATAAAACTTATCAAACCTATTTTAGTTAAAATGGGGTTTGTCTCTTTCTTACACACAGAAATGACAACGTGACAGATAAAGACAAACGTTCTATAAACCTATTTTAGCTAAAATAGAGATAAAATAGGATTATGAATAAGGGGGTTAGTCTATACTATATATAAAATTCAAAGTCCTGACTGACTGATATATCAACGCACAGCCTACACCGCTGGTCTTATAGACATGACATTTGGAGGGTATGTTCTTTGTGAAGAGTAGATATTCACTATGAAAGAGTTTTTCGAAATTTCATCCCTAAGAGGGTGAATAGGGAGGGTGAAATTTCACGCGGGCGAAGTCGCGGGCAGAAGCTAGTGGTAAATAAATTTAAGATTTATTAAGAATAGATTTTGAATAACATCTAATACTGAATTAACAGCATCTTCCCGCAGATTCCAACCTTCCCTGGCCGACTTAGGAGTCTCTGAACCGCTTCCACACACAAATGCAAAGATGCAACTGCAACCTCGCAAAGCAGGGCTATCTTAACAGTACGGCAGCTGGGTGTGGATGGAGAGATGCAGACTATTTCCCACCTCCTATCCTGCCCTCTGCGCCCCAAAAAATGCAGCCATAACAACCTCTGCGCTGCGACTGACGATGCCCTGGAAGTGGCGACGTTTTGGGTCAATAAAACCTAATACACTGTCGTGCCATCGACATGACACAAGAAGAACAGCGACAGAAAAATAATCCCTGAACCTGAACTTATCTTGAAACAGACAGAAAAAGAAAATACCGAAGTTACACAACTTTTACACCATTCTTTTAAGGAGAATACAGGACCTAAACGCATAAAACTCAAGATTTATAATGCCTTAAAGTATATGATCGACTACAGTAAACAAAATCGGAAAAATACATGATATTCTACAGGATATATGCTAGTTAGATAGTGTGTTGGCTCTAAAAATTTTCTTTTCATAAAAAAAACCATACATAAATATACATAATCAAAGCAGCAGTTTTAATTTTTTAGTCCAAAAAATAGATTTTATGTAAATAGATAATATAATTACTTCATATTTTGCAATAAATTACCAGCGTTGTGTCCGACAGTGACCGCGCATATAGCCCCCTTAAACTCTTTTATTAACACGTTTTACGCAATAACTTAGCATTAAAACGTTTCATCATACGTTTGTACACTTTCTTCAAATTATCACTAGAATCTACTAGAACACGTCTTTATGGCACTTTATATGCCAGTGTTATTTTGACTGTTATGATTAAATCAGAATGATATATACGTGGACTAGTGTTTGAGCTGAATGACCAGCCGATATCTTCTGTAATATATCACCGTAAAAACGAAGGTGAAATGAGCTTGTAGTGAGCTAGATGTTAATAGTGGCAATCCGTAGCATCAGGGGAAACGACAGGTCACTTCATCCGAGTTCTCAGTGAGATTTTTACAGAATAAACCGGCTGTAAAATTCTTTTAAAAATGAGTCAGGAATAAATAGGTAGGCCCAAAGTATATCGCCGTCATGAAATTGTCAAAATATTTTATCATCACTTATACTGAAGTAATATCGATTTTCACAACTAACTTCGAGAGAAGATTTCTAAAAACTCGATTGCAAAGTAATTCGTTCAGATTAGAATACATTAGGTACTATTTTAATTATCAAAGTCATTCATGTGTAGCAGTGGCGAAGGGTTAATTTATGACAGAAGTAAGCCGGAGCAAGAAAAAATCCAAAAGAAAATTTCAATGATAAAATTGACTATAGAGTGGCTATGTTCCGAATTTTCGAAGGGAAGCCGGTTCAAATCGAGTTGTATGGTACCTTCGCCACTGATGTGTAGGTCGTTAATAATGGTTCGTTAATTGTTTGGGTTAGCTAATTATGAAATAGTGGGAATATAAAATCGACTACTGAAAACAATTTATTTATATTGAATTAGCTGCGCCCTGCGTTTTCATCTGCACGAGTCTTGATTCCGTGGGAATATCACCGTCGTGGTCTACCCATGTGCTAAATTTCATCCAAATCTGTTCAGCCGTTAAAGCGTGAAAGTGTAACAAACAAACATACAAATAAATCAAATCTTTTCCCTTTATTATATGAAAAAGATCTGTGGCACACGTAAAAGGAAAATATTACAATGTATTTTTGTGGCCAAAAGCTTTTACAATACTAAATCAAAAACAAAGTTATTTGTGTGATTTTCTATGTTACTCAACCGCAATAATAGACAAGGCATGATACTACAATCTACTGTTACTTCCAATCTATGTTATTTTGATCCAATGTTTGTTTATGGTTGCCATATTTCAAGAGATGATAAACTTTTTTTGCAGACTTTGACATCTAAATGAATCATCTCAGACTATCTCAATTCATAACTGGACATAATTTAAGTATTCCAAATATAAACGCCAGCACATCAAGCTACCCTCCCTCCTTCCCTCCTCTCAAATTTTCCCAATCAACTTTGAACCTTAGGCTTTAGAGATAAAGTTGACCGAAATTCATGAATTTTAAAACTTTGAAGGCCTATAATTTTATGTAGGATAGACGAAACTGGCAACACTTTTTTTTTGTTTTTGTCTCGACTATTGATAGAATCGTCTAAAATTATGGTTTGGTGCAAGTAGTAAAATCAGCTATAAAAAATAAAAAAAATATGGGGAATAGGTATTTTTTTTGGGCTGGGTAGGTAGCAGACGACCCCATCTATCTGCCATGACTGTACCCAAGTTTACTCTGGACCTAATATGAATCACACCAATTTTTTTTATTTTTTTTTATTGCTGAATGGGCCCGCTCTTGACCTCGATCACGTCTGATGGAAAGCAATGGATGAGGTTTATGATGGAACGAGCGTGCCCAGAAGGTGCCTAAGGCACTGGAACTTCCACGCATCGACGGAACACAGCAGGCTGCTTAACTTCGGACTCAGGTGGGAGTGTGATCCAATAACAGTTTTTATAATGTGACCAATGACAAACAGTTAAAGTCTGAATTCGGCAATACGCATTGAGCAAGGTGCAAGCAATCAATGCTATTTCTATATGAGAAAAGACTTGTGATCTGCTGTGAAACAATAATAAGCTTGGATTCAATTCATCATTATTATTTATATCTTAGAAGCTATACCAGGCTTTTTCATAATGTAGGAATTCGATAGTTCAATCATTCCAAAATGAGAGACCTGATTAACCTTTGAAATAGTCTCGACATCAACACTTTACATACTGTAACCTTATTAAAAACTTGTATGAATGTAAAAGACGCTCTTTATAATTGAATACTTGTTTATTGACATTCGATATCATCTATGTCTGACACAGAAGCGAGAGGTTCTAAGTTACATCACAGTCGTATTATGTTTCCAACTCGTTTATAGTTTTATACTATAGACGTTAAAGTTGAAAATTGCGTGAAATTCGAAACGTCTCTATGGATACATAATATGTATTCACCGAAATTCATCTAGGGGCTGTTCATTTATTACGCAAGATAATTTGAGGGGGAGGGGGTCCGAACAAGTCTTATTTGATACATGGGGGTGGAAGGGGTCTTGACTGTTCTTACGTAATATCACAAAAGTAATAAAAAATTATAAGTTTTTAGTACCATTTCTTTGCGATTTTGATAGATACTAAACTTACGTAAAATTGAAAAGGGGCTAGGGGGTCAGAAAGTGGTTCAAATTCTCTTACGTGAGAAATTAAAAGCTTCCAGTGTGTGCGTAACAGTTGATGACGCACACACTAAGCCAGACTAGTAGGTACCTAAAGCAAACTGTTAACAGTTGATCTAGTTATCCAAAAATAAATGCTTGTTTTTTTACATATTACATAATTTTTTTACTTCCGTGACTTTCATCAGACTAGATGAATAAAGCAAAGAATATAGACTCCATTCATTTTATATCAGCACCTATATTTTTCCCGAGGATGGGAGGACCCAAGCCCGGAGGCCGGGAGGGACCCATGGCTAAGTAATAACAGCCACACAGGTCGATCGATCAGGTTAGAAAATCAATAAAATTCGCTGATACCAATTATGTAAATATCTCAATTTCGCAAAAAATGTCGCTTAGATCAAATAGCCGGGGAACCGTCGATATGAATTGACAAAAAATCATATAGGTACCTACTTGCCCGGTTTTCGACCTTCAACCAGGCGAGGCCACTTGGCTATTTAGATATTTTTGTAACAACTTTTGTAATTTTTCTATATTAATTTCTGTGTACCTTTTTCGACAACCCTAATCTCCAAGAATCTCTTAACCGCAGCAACCAATAGTTTTGATCATAAAACAGTTGAAAACCTGTCCATTCCACAAACCTACTTTAAAGTGTTCAAGAGTTAGAAATATTCCACATTATTCATTTATTTAGTGAAAGTAAATCATGATTATTGGTTGAATCTCATTTGTCCGATCATCTGAGAAAGTTACCGATCGGCGATAATGATGTTACTTGTATGAAAGTTTTCATTAGAAGAGTTTTATCCGAAAATATCTAATGACCAATGCTTATAAAACATTTACCCCCTTATTCATAAAACTTATCAAACCTATTTTAGTTAAAATAGGGTTTGTCTCTTTCTTACACACAGAAATGACAACGTGACAGATAAAGACAAACGTTCTATAAACCTATTTTATCTAAAATAGAGATAAAATAGGATTATGAATAAGGGGGTTAGTGTTGTTCGACTCCTCACGTGACCAGAGAGCTGGCCTATTTTTTTTAGCCAAAGAATCAGCATTGCCATGCAACGTGGAAATGCTGCCAGCCTTTTAGGATCTATCCTATTGACAGCAATGAACACGAATTATTTATGTCTTTTGATTATTTCCTCTCCTTTTATATACTTGTACATTATTATTATTATTTTAAGATTGTTAGCTTTTTAAATTTTATGTAACTTAAAGTTTATAGAATTTCAAAATTTACTTCAGAAACTTACTAAACTAACTTTAATCATTAAACTAATTACGATTTAAAACTCAATTTTACTCCATCCGAAATAAGTTTGATTAAATTAAATTAATTTGGCTGTGTTCGTTTTAGTATGTATATTTACCTATTCATGGGCCGAAGAATTATTACCTACCTACGCACATGTATAATATTACATGAAATAAAACAAGATTTCATTAAATTAATTATCAATTAGTAGTAACAAAACGATCTTCAAATTGAAACACACACACGCTCCTAACAACATAACTACAGATCTTCACAAATCATCTATCTAATCGCAATCGATAGATCGATTAGTCGCGACTGCAACCAGTTGCGACCGAGATCACGTTCGGTCGGAACTCGCAGGAAGCGTTCACAACCGTGTAATCAATTCTTCCTATGCCGTGTATAAGAACAAGCAAGCGCGCGTATGTAATTAGATTATACGCTGTGCAGGCGCCGAGTAAATATTATGCAGTAGTTTAACTTTAATTAATCTTTGGTATTATCTATTTTGTGAATTTAAACCTACGGGGTACTTGCGTAACACGCTACAGTCGCAATGGTTTTCATTTTGACAGTTCATCAACATTCATTGCGTTATGTAAGTTGTTGAGCAGACAAATTTTTCGAACATATGAAGCAATGGATCCTTCAACATTATTCATATTATGATTGACGGTGTGTTACGCAAGTGGGTGCTGGTTTGGGCTTGGGTAAGTTACTTTAGGTACCTATCTATTCAGTTACAGTGAAGAAAATCGGGTGGTGGCCCAGTGGTAACGGCCGCGACTTAAGAGTTGTATGTAGGTCGTAGGTTCGGACCCAGACAGGCGCTTTACTTCGCGTAAATTATTTTCATCACCTCTGTTCTCAAAACCGTGAAGAAAAACATCGTGAGGAAACCGGCATGTCCTAGAACCAAAAATTGGAAGACATGTGACATCCCACTCCCTCTCGAAGAGAGGAGGCCCGTGTCCTAGCAGTGGGAACATTATAGGCTGATTATGAGGAAAATCGAGTTTAATTGAACTGAGTTTCTTCTCTTAAAGAAAAGAAGGCCTTGGTCTGGAATGGGATGGTGAACATTTCAATGGTAGCCCTGAGGCCTATTTTAGTATGTTTATTTGACATTTTTTTGTATATTTTAAGAGCTTCCGAGAAGATTTGACTCGTCACACATTTTGTAATATTTCTTATGAAATTCTTGGGCGTACCAGGTTTGGTGTGTTAAGGCCGCTCCCAGATCCGGCTAAAATGAAAGTCAATGCCTACAGTAAAATTCTAAAAAAGAATAGAGCCTTTTACATCATCAGTTCAAATATTTTGTTAAGAATAGGGTTTAGGCAAGCACTTACATCTTTCTACATATTGATTTAACACCATTTTTAAGTAGGTAGACGTCACCTATTACAATCTACAAATTATTACACAGCAATAGGCATAATAATAGATGTCCACAATAGTAGTCAATCATTGTAATTTAAACCTTATACCAACGACATAAAGTCTAATTACGCACGCTCGTGATTTGCAACTGCTATGCCTGACAGCAAGAGTCGCGATTGTCATTTGTTTAGTAATCGATGTCAAATTCATGTAATCACGTGTCAATATTCATTTAATTATGCAATTTATACCATCTCTATAGAGTTAGTATTACCAATCATCGTATGGGTGTGTATGATTTGATTGTTAAATGTGTGAAGTGATTGGTGAAGTTAATGATTGACTCACGAGGAATAATTGATTGATTGAAGGTATTGTTTATTGTGTTTGTGATAGAAATGATTGAGTCTTTGTTGATTCTTTTATGTGCGTCTATTAATACTAACTTTTATTAATTAAGTCGTAATTTTCGTTCATCGTTGGTCTCGTGGTCGCAAGCGCTAGTATGCTGAGTTCGATTCCCAGGTCGGGAAAAGTGTCATTGGGATTTTTCCTTAGAAATTTCTCAGTATCAGCCCGGGCCCCGGAATACCCGAATAGAACCTACATATCATAATAAATCCGGAATAAAAAAAAAAAAATTAACAAAAAAAAAGGTGGTGATACAGCACTCTAATTGCTTAACACACTATCAATCTCAATTTGAATCATTTTGAAGGACATTGCTAAACCATTGCATCATAATTATTATGTTCGAAAAAAATTGTTATTAACAACGCTCCGGGAGTGCCGACAGAAGTGAAAACTTGAACAATTACGTGTGTATTTTTTGAATCGTCATATAAATAAAACACAAACAGAATACTAATCTTTGCCTTCACACACTGACATATCGGAAATACATTAAAACCGAGTACATCCCGAGGACAGCCGAACACATCCGAATGCAGCGCGGTGTCGGTAACAGTGTCGCGAGTTCAATGGTTTTTCCCATCTCAAAAAATGCCCAACTCGCCTACAAAACTTTTCACTTCAATAACGCAATGAATGTTGTCGAACTGTCAAAATGAAAACTATTTGCTACTGATAGTGAGTTACGCAATTACCCCATAGGTACAGACGCCAGCACATCAAGCTACTACAATCTGTCAAATTGATTTAATAGATTTTCAACTTTATCGCTTAAGTATTAAGGTTCAAAGTTGATTGGGAAAATTTGACAGTTTCGGGTAGCTTGATTTTCTGGCTTCTGTACAAATATTGATCTACTGCTTAATAATTCTACTGTGGCTACCAACATGCTAACATAGTACGGTCAACAAGCTTTACTCTTGTTAAAAAAAACGTACACTTCTCGTTAATCATAATTAGGTATGCCGAGCTAAAATTATTAAATTAAAACTATCAATGTTGCTGTTATGGTCTATTTGTAGAACGGCAGGATTGTGTGCCGCATCAGCGGATAGATATCACTTTCTTATGTGGACTATGTGTACTTGTGTGTATGTAATAATTTTGTATGTGGTCTGTGATTAGAGTTAGCTGGTTCTTTAAAATGTTGTAGTACCTATGTACGTAAGTTGGTTGGTGCCTAAGATTTGAGTAAGTCTGTCATAGCTGCACTCTATGGGCTCTATGGCTACCACAGATATACATAGACCTAGCTAACGCAAGTATCTCGATCGGTATGAAAACTAAGCGTGCCACCTTTTGACTACCTATTATGACGTCACAAGCTCGCGCTCTCTCGCTCACGCTCACCCAGCCAGCAGTACGCAGAACTGAGCGCGAAAGTGGCGGCTTATGATTTTCGAACATAAGCTGGTGCGATTTTTAGCACGCGAAGTAGTTGCTCTTGCGTTATCTAGGTGTATCTATATCTGCGATGGCTACTCTGAGTATGGGCATGTGATGCGTAGGAATGAGGATAATGTCGTGAGGAGAGTTTTGAGTATGAATGTCGATGGCTATAAGAGTAGGGGAAGACCAAAAAAACGATGGATGGAATGTGTGAATGATGATATGGTTAGAAACGGGGTGACTACCGAGATGATGACTAATAGAGAAGTATGGAAGAAAAAGACATGTCGCGTCGACCCCAAATAAATTGGGATAAGTGCAGGAGAATGATGACGTCATAGTTACACTCTATCTACTAGTTTTTCATCTTTTTTGCAATATCTTTGGCTTTTTAATTTGTACCTATTAATTAAAACAGAATTTGCTAGTCCTATATCGGTAAAAAAAAAAAATCAAAATGAAATTCTGTTTTATTAATCGTCCCCTGTGTTGGGAGTTTGGGACACAGGGGACGATTATTGGATGGACGGCAAAAATATCGTGTATTCCCGTTACCCACTGCCGTTATCCCCATTAATTAGGACAAAAGGAAATGATCTCGATAAGTAGTTAGAATTTCACATATCACAAATAATAGGTACCTATTTTACTTAGAAGAAAAAGAGAATTGAAATTTCTTTTTTTTTCAAATAAGTTCATTTTTTTAACAAAAATATAGCCCAGACATAGCCAAGAAAATGAAGCTAGTCTCTCAAACTAAAAAGAACACCAAGAACGCGGCAGACCGACGCGATGCATACAATACCACGGTCCACACGGGAGAACGTAAAGCAATCTTGCCTACGGAACATGCAAACACAATTAATATACAATTTTTGTTCTCGCTCGAAAGTCCACACGAAAAGTCAAGGCTGCTGAACAAAGACACTATCAAGGAATGCAGGTGGATGTCTGATTAAACAGGATGTTTATTTTTTAACTAGCAGCCCGCTCTTGCACGCACGATTTTTACGACTTGACAAAACATCAATACTGATAATGTATGCTGGTTTAATATTAAGAGGAAATGAGGTCGGAGGGACTTTTGAAAAAGCCTAAACAAAAAGTCATAATTCGAGGTTTGGCTCTCGCCTATTTCCTCCTCCAATTTTGGACCAATTGAAAAGATATTTCACAAACTGAATATAAAAGATATATATTGTGTCCCTATGTTTTTTTTTTTCATTAATAGTTGACAAATTTGTACACTAGGCCTCTGTTGACAGCGGTTTAAATCGGCATTTTTTGAGGGTTCTAGTGCTTATAAAAATAATGTATCATCAAAAAGGAAAACATAGGGACATAGAAGTAGTTAATATTTATTATTCTGTAAAAAAATCATTGCTTTATGGTCATTAACCAGAAAGAAAACATTTCTATGGAGAAATGACCACCCGCATTACCTCTTAATATTACAATATTAGCCTTTAGCCTGGGACACAGGCCTCCTCTCACTGTCTTCATCTGCCTAACCTGTTCCCAACTATGTTGGGGTCGGCTCCCTGTCTAACCAGATGCAGCTGAGTACCAGTATTTTACATAAAGCGACTGCCTATCTGACTTCCACAACCCAGTTACTGGGTAATACGATACCCCTTGGTAAGACTGGTTGTCAGACTTTTACTATTAGGCTCCTTAGTACTTGCGTTTATAAATTGAAACAGATATTAAAAATATTACTGAACTCATAGAATTGCACTGAGGAAAATTATTAGTTTTTAAAGATTGCGGAAGTCAAACAATAGTTAATAGTAAAATACAATCAAGTATGAAGCCGGCTTTTGACTATGCGATGTAATATATATTACATCATGAGCTATACAGGGTTATTTGTAAAACACCAACAACCTCGCAGGAGTAGATTACTAACATCATAAACAACAACATTTTGTTCTACGACTTTTTCGAAAACAAGCAAAAAAAAATCGTCTTTTCATACAAAACTCGATCAGCTGTTCGGACATAATGTATGGAGAGTTGATTTTTTTTTGTCTGTTTTCGGAAAAGTCTTAGAACAAATGTTGTTGTTTATGATGTTAGTAATCTACTCCTGCGAGGTTGTTGGTGTTTTACAAATAACCCTGTATATTACATCCCGCGATTGCTGTTCACACTGTAAGCTATATATTTTGGAACAGTTCAGCTTCAGTCATCACTGTGTCATCACGTTCTTTATTTAATTAATTTAATGCGTAAGTAAGGATTGCGTACTTCAAATAGTTAGCATCTACGAAAATTCAAAACACGTGATCAGTTGACACGTCTGCACACGAACGTTACCATTCAAAATTCAAACTGAGGGCGAGACAGGAGGAGGCGCGGTATCCGGGGACGTGAGGTAAAAATTACGTCTTCAAATGACCTCTAAATATAGCTCGAAAAATATTTATAGTTTGGGATGTAATTTATATTATAGCACAGTGTGAACGGTCTCGTACAAAATGTAAGTATGACGAGCGATAAAATATTATATATTATTATTATTATTAGTCAAAAGCCGGCTTGAGGTTTCATACTACGTGATATTGAAACCTAGAATCAGATTAAAAAAGAATCAAATCGTTAGCAATACGAGCATAAGAAATGCATTGAATAAAAGTGAAGATTCATTCGTCTTGTGACGCAAATGACAAGTGTCAATAGAGATCTAGGTCGCTGAAGAAAGATGTGGGCGCTAAAGTAACTTATTATTTCGAATTAGATATCCTGGATAATATTGCAACTACCTTCGATAACAATATTATAAAAAAAAATGGATGGCGACTTTTGTTAGGCAAGCTTATTAAGTTTGGTAACAATAGAAAAATTTATTGTGTCTCATTAGTGACAGTTGAGCTCCTAATGTAAAAAATATATCTTATAGTATAATTTTCTTTCAAAAATATACATAGATAAAAAAATTAACTATCATGAAATATTTTTTTATGCATCAAACTATATTCTTAATACTTTATTGTTGCGGTATTTTGAAATCTCTTTGCAAAATTTAGACTTTTGCAGATTTTTTGTAGACTAATGATTAATTGATTGCCTTTCAAGAGTTTTTTACTAGTCTGAAGTTTTCTTCAATGAGTGTTATTTTATTTTAAGCTACCTGCGCCACGCAGTTTCACACGCATAAATCTCAACCCCGTAGAAATATCGCGATAAAAAGAATCTTTTGTCTTAATCCATATCATGGTCTACATGCCAAATTTCATGCAAATATATTCAGCGGTTTTAGCGTGAAACAAACATACAAAAATCAAATCTTTTTTCTTTATAATATTAGTTCAGATGGAACATCTATTGGCATAATGATTGCAACACAAGGTGCATAATGACTTAAAACTAGCTTGACCTTCTCATAACAAAACCCTCCTTGAGTTAACATTGAAAATTTCAAATTAGAGTACATTAGCTCAAACAAATTTGCAAGGGCAGAGGCCACATTAGCTCCAGCTAATAATACATCTAATCCAATTGTTATTGCTCCTAAAGAATCGTGAATACAATCATCACTGAACTTATTACCTCTAATTACTGAATGATTTAAAAACAAACAGTTAATAATAACTAGTTTAATGAAGCGAGCAGTGAATGCAAGTAAAGCCAAGGCTAAAAATTGTAGCACACGGAAGGCGGTATGAGGAAGTTTCAACTCGATATGTGTCTGTATGTTGATCCAGTATTTTGTATTGGATAAAGGTCGGTTCTAAGCCGAATTTGTAATTATTATTAAATTATACACGGTGTCGATTATATCGTTAATTATATGGAAAAATAACTGCGCCCGCGGTTTCACCCGCATAAGTTTCGATCCCGTGGGAATACCGG
The DNA here is from genome assembly GCA_947508005.1 of Amphipoea lucens. NCBI lineage: Eukaryota > Metazoa > Arthropoda > Insecta > Lepidoptera > Noctuidae > Amphipoea > Amphipoea lucens. The sequence continues at coordinate 18,654,586 of OX382357.1, forward strand.
GATAAAAACTATCCTATGTCCTTTCCCGGGACTCAAACCAAATCTCGATACTAAATTTCATTTAAATCGGTTCAGCGGTTTAAGCGTGAAGAGGTAACATACAGACAGACAGACACACTTTCGCATTTAAAATATTAGTATGGATTAGTTTTTGTAAACCTAGAGTATAATCGGTAGCAGCCTATTTATTTCAATGATGATACAAACATATTCCAAATACCTAATATAATACCAACATATTATTGTCCTAATGCAGGACAAACGCTTCTCACATATAGAGAAGGCACGAGCAATGACCATCATACTTGAAGACGGGATTTCGATTTCAGACTTATAATTAACCTTAACACTAGGTTTCCACATGATGTTATTCCATCACTGATGTCAGTAAAGTCCAAGATAAACTCAAAAATATACGTAAGCATTTTAAAATTCAACGTGGATTTAAAGATCATTCTAGAAACTCATAATGGACCTAATCATCCATACTGCACAAAAGCACACCTGTCAAAAATATGGGACAATGTCACAGAGTTTGACGGAATGAATAATAATTGAATTATGACCAAGAAAAGTATATTGCATTGTCCAAATTGTTTACAGTTTTAGATTATATAGAGGTCAAAACTAGGTCGAATGTGGCACGGATAATTTGCACCGTTCTACGAATGAAAGGTTCACGAGTTGCAATTTGCGTCTATGAGTCGGTGCAGGTAAAAGTCGGACTGCAATTACAAGAAGTCCAACCGGCTAGAACCGTTTAAGTTTATAGAATAGTAAGACCAGTATTTGACTAGAAGGTGGATGTAGAATAAGATGATCATAATGATGAATAACTTTTTGGGGAAGACCCAGAAGTAGGGCACTTAATAGATCGACAAGTGGTGCTTGTTTTTATTATGAACGAAAAACAAAATAAGTCATTTTGGTAACTACAGAGACAGTCCAAGGTAGACGATGCAAAGAAGATTTAAATAATGACACTGTTACCGATTGGGAGTACATACATTATCATGAAGATAACTAATGACAGAAAAAAGGGAACGCCTATACCCAGTAGTGGATGATTCCGGGCTGAAATGATGTTGATGATGATGATGATGACGAAGATAACTAAGATTAAGTAGATCTATGGTTAACCACAACTTTGGAATAGGGATGTAACAGGGCAAGAACATCCACTGGTAATATTATAATTGAATAAATTATTCCATACATTCTTGCATAAAATATACCGCTTGCGGCTAACCACTAACTATTGCGGCAATACTTGTTTCGTTATTGCATTTAAATCAATCAGATGAAATATCATCTTAACACAGTTTATCTAGAATTTAATTTATAAACCTACTAGCTGCGCCTGCAGTTTCACCTGCATAAGTCTCGATCCCGTCGGAATATCGGGATAAAAAGTATTCTATGTCCTGATCCAGGTCATGGTTATATATAATATATTCGTATAGCCGTTTTAGCGTGAAAGCGAACAATATATAAAACTTTCAAAAAATCAAATATTTTCTCTTTATAATATTAATTCAGACGAAACCTTTGGAAGAAAAAGATCTATGGCTAATGTAAAAGGAAATTAAAAGCAGCTTTTAAAAAAAACTGATATTCAGTATAAACTTTAATATTTTTTATAATCTCGCTCGCTCGCTAAATTTAAAAAAAAATTTAAACATCTACAACCCCAAAGCGCCCGCGGTCCACTCCCTCTCACCAAGAAGCTTGTATCCCAGCAGTAGGCTGATTATCCTTATGATCAATTTTGGCTGTCAAAAGTGTGTTCTATTTTTATCATAGACTGCTCTGATTCAGGAATAAATCTTTTTCTACAGTACCTAACTAGAAATAAAATAGTAACAAGTTAGAAGTTAACAATGCAAGTCGCCTTTACGGTTGAGTAACTTTAGCGATAGTTATCTACAAAACAACTCGAATGATTATTTAGTGTTTTTATTTTTATATTTTTTTCTGTTTTCACGGTATTATTAATTAGTCTTGCTCATAAAAGGCGAAACGAACGTGCTTTGAAAATAAATTGATTTTAAGAATTTGTTCTTGTACGAATTCTTCCACTCATGCCTAAACTAACTGCTATTGTGCAAATAGATTGTAATCCTTCTTGTAATTTCAGAAAAACTTATCTTAATAAACTAATAAAAAGCTTAAGACTGTTCGTTTTTTTGTTTGTTTGATTGAACGCTCGAATCTCTGGAACTACCATCGATCAGATTTGAAAAAATATTTTTGCATTTGATAGCCCAATTTATGAGGAAGGCTATTAAACATCACGGTAGGACCCGAGAAAAAGAAAAAAAGTAAGAACGAACGCTAAGCGAAAACACAGGCAAGCGATGCGATGCGACGGGGTAGGTCGAAGGAATAAGAAATTTCGATGTAGCAGGCAGAAGCTAGTACAATGATAAAACGTATATTATGTATTTACTATCGGAAAGCTGATATTTTGAACTCAGATTCAAAACATTTTCATAAACGATCATGTAATTGACCATTAGTGTTTTGATTTCAATTTCTTTCTTTCTTCCCTCTTGATTATAATCATGCTTATCTACATCACCATCTACATACACATCAGCAAATAACAATCACCCTTTACTAACAATAGCTCCAGTTATCGTCATAAACTATTTTTCCTAACTTTCTACCCGTTCAATAGAATCGCTTAGAAAACTAGAAGTCACACTTCCGACACACTTAAAGCCAGACGTGAGACCCCAGTTGTAGGAAACGACAATTTTACTTTAATTAAAACTGATAGAAAAGCGGAAGATGGTCTGAGGGCAATTATAGCCGTGGAATCAGTTGAGATGATGACTGATACAGATTTGCAGGAAAAACGTGTTAAAAGACGTTTAATACGTACATTTATTAATAGTAACAGGGTTATTTCTATCGAGTTCTTCGCACCAGCATTAATTTTATAGACCTAGGCTTATTATTGCATAATATAAAGAGCTTTAAAACTGGGAAAATAATTTACATTCAAATCTATCTAGTGATTTCATTACGTAGGTGTAGAATTAAAGTCTACTGTGATATAGTATGTGGTTTTCGTAATTTAATTTAAAGTAACAAAGGATCTATTCTGTAGAAATCTCACCAACAGAACTAAGGTGAAGTGAGCATGAAGTGAGCTGTCAATAGTGTCAATCCCTAGAATCAGCGTCAGGCATTAGTTGTCTGGCATTTTTGCTGAACTGGTCCTTTTTGGCGCAGCCGTAAGGCACACTTTCCTGATAATTTCTTACCTCGGACTTTAAACTTTTTATTTGATCTTTATTTTTTGTTTTTATCCGATGTATGTATCGGGTGTATTGTGTCTTTTAGTATGTGCTAAATAAATGTATTTTCTTTCTTTCTATCTCTTCACCTAAGTTTTCATGGTGAGATTTGTACAGAATAAACCGGATGATCTATATAAAGTTATGTGGCTTGAACAGTACCTTACCTTTACCCTAGGTGAACTTTTTCAACTTGCGAAAGTAAATACTGAAGCACTCATACCGTTTTGGGTATTCCCAACTGATTTCGAATCAAATCTATTTACTTAATGATTAAGTATGAACAACATGGTTTAATCCAAATCGATAGTTTAGCAAAACTTGTGTATCCACATTGTGTATCAAGTTGTTTGATGGTCGAGAAACCATCAACAAATTACTTCGAAGTTCATGAATCAAATCTATTATGAAACATGCTTGATAGTTTACAAATTAGATATGAGCTATCAAAACATGTTTTCCAGCCATTACATCACACGATGTCTTCACAATGACAATTGTTGTCGTACAAAAGCCTTTAGACCAAGACACGGCAACGTCCGTTCATAATTCTCAATAGCAATTAAACCTGCCGATTGTTTATACATTTTGTTCCTTCACCCTTCCATTGTTCACGACAATCTACCATGAAGGTTCAATATCGAACATTTTCACGAACGCCATTTAAAATAAGAATTTTAATAAACTAGAATACGTGCTTGCGTGTAATACTTTCGAATGCATTTAGTTGTGACCTCTAAAATCAGTACGTGTATAACGAGGTAGCAGTCGACATAAAAAACGAGCGAGCTAAAATTAAAAAGTAAGACAATCACAAAAACATTACCTTTGTCGTGTTCTGTATTTGCAAAAACGTCGCTATGCCCGCCCGTACGCGGTTCTTCACGCCCCTTATTGTTCCTTTGGAACTTTTTATCGTCGACGGCAACTCCTCGTTTTTATAATCCTTCACACCGGCGAAATATTCCACTTCAGACACTTCACACTCACTTTTGGCGCCAACACTAACACTTTTCACATCATCAAATTGTTTTTCGTTCAGATGGAAATCGTAAAACTTGTCCGTATCAAAGTAATGACTGCTGTAGAACATTTGCTCTTGTTTCATCTTGTCCTGTTGCTTTCGGTCCTCGTAAGTGCTCTCGCTAATCAGTGGAGTTTTGGAGCACAAGTTCGCGGGTAACGACTCCGTCGTGTTCTTGCACTCGCTATTAAACTGAGAAACTAGACGGAACGATGTGAGTTGTGCGCTTTCTTTTGAAATATTAGCATCTTCATTAATATTCTGGTTCGCTTCCTCGTGTGGCTCGGGCTTCGCCTCGCTTTCAGTTTCGACCGTATTTAGTTTCGCTGAACGGTCTCTTATGTCTTGAAGTAGACCCAGCGGTAGAAAGCTACTGTCTTTATTGTTCGCTTTGGCGAACGTCTCCGGTGCGTCGGGTGATTCCGCACTCTGTTTCTTTTCTTTTTTACTATATTCGCTATGACTTTCATCAGCGTGCACGCTTACGTTCAGCTCGCTACTGTTCAGAGAATCGCACGATATATTCGAGTCATTGTCTTCAAAATCCACTTCGCTTTGGCTGCTCCCGTTTCTCGAACTGATTAGCGTTACAGATACGGCTTTCTTTATTGAACTAGTTTTTGATGTCTTCTTTTTGGGTAGAGGTGGAGGAGTGCCGTCAAGGTCGCTGCAGGTGCCAGAGTCCAAGGTATCACTAGGGGAGCACTGACCGCTTGACATAACCATATTTGTCATAGAATTCACGAAGGAGTTGCAATAAATGTATGGCGCTTTGTCGGCCTTCAGATGATCTTCGTTTTCTAGAATTTTCGGTCTATTTTCATCAACATTGATTCTGACTAAGCTGTTGTTTTTCTTGCACACGTCGTTAATCTTGAAGGTTTCGAAGTCGACGTCGCTCTTGAGGTGTACGCTGGATATTTTTGGTGCTTTCGGTTTGTCTGCGTCGGTGTTTATTCTGATAGTGACCACGTGAGGACCGTTGAGAGCGTCCGTGCTAGGCGTACTCGCGGGTCGATCTGGCTGGGTCGCCGCTACAAATACCGTTGCAGATGGTGTCTTAGAATTAAGGACGAGTGAGTGCATCGAACTTAGTGAGTCCATCCGGACGTCGGTAGCGGTGAACCCGTTTGTGTTCATAGTGGCGTCGTCACTTGTTATTTGTGTATAAGTGGTCGATCCTCTTTGCTTCACCTTTGGGGGTAAAGGTGGGATGTATTCGACACTGGGGCGTGACGTTACTTCTTCCATCATTGTGGTTGCTAATAAATTGGCATAATTAACGGTGCTTCCCGTTCGCAATGCTGGTCAGGTCCGTTCAGATAGTGTTGGATGTATAAGGCATAATGGTTCCGGTGACCGTTCGTGACTGGGTCAATAATCCGCTCAGGTGGCCTGTTTTTCTTGCGCGTTGTTTATTTACATCTGGAAAGAGGAGAATTTGTATGTTAGTATACTGGATAAATGAAATAACCTACAGAAGTACATATTGATGGCTCGCCCCGTATTACATGGGACTTAACGTAATCGGCAAAACGTGGTAGGTACACCTGCAGGCCTGATGTTATGTGATATACGTACATAATAACTTTAGGTTGATAATTGCTTGTTTGTGAAAGGTTGCAAATAAAAGTTAACTGCTATAAGTACGCAATTTACTGCGTAATTTTTTATCGACAATTATGCACTGTGTTTCCACTAATAAAAATATACCAATAACCTACAAGTCATATCCTTGACAAGTCACGTAGGTAAGTATAAACAGACTTACTAACTTAATATTAATTATACTATCAATGATTCTGACGAAGACATTCTTCAATACAAACTTGACGCAACATCTTACATAAGATACTCGCAAATGTGGAGTAATTTATACTAATGCGATAGTTATTCCAATAAAATAACGTGTCTTTTCTATAATGTGACCGCCATCATCATTATACCTTATTATTAAAGAGTTATGGTTGAATTTAGTAAATCATTTGCGGTTTTAAGTAGCAGATAATTTTGTTTTTGTAAAAGGAAATTGAGCCGTAATCAAATTTTCTAATATGGTAGCTCCCACGAATGAGACTGAATATTTATGTATTTATACATTCGTAATAGGTACATATCTTTGGTGAATGATTTTCCATATAATGAGGAGATTGAGTGTTATTTAATAAACGTCTTGTTAATTGAGGAAAAGTGTTTAATTTTATTCAATCGGAAAGGTTTTTCTTTCATGTAAATAACAAGTTTACAACTCTTATAGATTTTTTTCGCGAAGCGACGCGCACTTTACTTGTGATTTCAAAGTGTACTTACAAACACGCTGTGAATGTTTGTGTAAGCGCAGGCGCTCTCGATAACGTCCGAGACAATGGTGAAGTCGTTTGTGTGTTTGTGTTTATGTGACGCTACTCGTCTTCATGCACACATTCACAGCGTGTGTACAGTTAGTTACCACAAGCAAAGCGCGCGTCACTTCGTGAGATAAAAATACTGTAATATTAGGTGTTCTCGATTACGTCGCAAAGCTCATAACACTAAGTGATATCCATCGAGTCATGCCTTATCTTTGTTTGGCCTATCTACATACATATTTTCCATATCTCAAAACATTTTTGACAAGTTTTTGACATTGATTGTCGCTGTGATGAGATTGCAACTAGATTTTGAACGTTTTTAATAACGGGAAATTGGCCTTCAGGTGTCATTCAATATATTGTGTATTTATCAAATTAATAATGAAACATTTAGCAAGTTTACTAATTACTTACCTATCAAAGATTTTTATTAACATTTTTGTTAGTAAAAGTTAAATGATTTCAAAATAGTTTCAATAAAGAAAAGGTTAATCGGAGAATGAACTTTGTGCAAGTTGTTTGTTGTAATAACAACAAATATTCAGTAATTTCAGAACAAAAATAGAGAGTAATCTTTAAACAGACGATGAGCATAAAACATCGATTATTTACAGACAAATCATCGAAACATTTACAAATATAGTTTTGCAAACATAGAATAGGTAAAAACTCTTCGTCATACTACATTAACCGCGAACACTTCTATTTTTACGTAATCTTTGTTGACATTACGAATAAAAAGTGAACTATTTAAAGAAAGTTGATACGGTTCGTTGGTTGGAAATTTGAATTAAAAACCTTGTTTGTTTTGTAGCTATAACTTGGGAGTCTTTAGGCCTCGAGTAAATAATTGCGTAATATACTTTCAAGCACAATCTGAATCCAATCCATTCCATTTACATTCTTATCCATTTCTTCACAAGTTCGAAAAATTTGTCTCCTCAACAACGTAAATAACGCAATGAATGTTGTTGAACTGCCAGAATGAAAGCCATTGCCACTGATAGCGTGTAATGCAATTACCCCGCAGGTGCGACCTCCTGAACTCCTGAACCTGGATGACATTTCTACACCTTGGTGGTAACATTTTTCAGACTTCTGACTACCGTAACGACTGTCAAAAACTTCGAATGACAGAGGACCAAAGGTTTAACCTGCATATCAAGGCAGGAAGGGTTTTCGGTATAAGTCAAGTACATTTAGAGAAAGTTCTGACATAATTGGCTCGAGCCAATCATAGGAAAGACTACTGTCATCAGCAAACTGGATACTGACAGCGACAATGTTAAGGATTGGTTTACCCGTTGTAGAGAGCCTTAGGCCTTAGACGGAACGCGGACGTGATTATTGTATTGTGTTTTGCTTGAATGAAAGTACAATTGAAGACAAATGTGAAGGCGACTACACGAATACTACTTGTAATCTTAAGGCAAATAAACAAACTAGCTGCGCACCGCGGTTTCACCCGCATAAGTGTCGATCCCGTGGGAATATCAGGATTAAAAGTATCCTATGTCCTAAACCAGGTTATTTTCTACACATGTGCCAAATTTTATTTAAATCCGTTCAGCCGTTTAAGCGTGAAAGCGTAACAAATAAATAAACTCACTTTCGCTTTTACAATATTTGTTAGGATAGTTATTAGGATGTGCCTAAAAACTGACAAGACGTCGATAGATGATCGTCTAAAGCCTAAACTGAATGAAAATCTGAGGCCAGAATATAGCAAAAACCAATGAAACTAGCTATCAATTCACACCATTTTGCAACGTCCGAATTCTATAGTTAGCTAATTATAAAATAAATTAAAGACCAACCCTGATTCGCATAGTTTTAACGAAACATCGAGATGTTTAAAATAAATGGGTTTGATTCGTTTTAATTTATTATACTTATTAAACTTTTCAGAATAAATATTCTAAATGGTGGTGAAAACCACATCGAAATCCGTTGCATAGATTAGAAGATCAACGCGGTCACACACGGACACAAAAAGCGACTTCAATTTGTAATATGTATAGTTATAGATTCTCTCTCTCAGCACAATCTTCAACAAACCTATTGTTGAAGACGTACACGCATACCTTGACCTTGCCTTTACAAAGTCTAAAGAAAGAAACAAAAGTCAGTGCACTTTAAAAAGCAGTCTGTATACAACTCACGCGCACATGTCTTCACGTAAGTACATGATACGGTAAATCTAGACAACTGATAACCAGATCAACTGACAGATTTGCATGTACAAGTCTAGAATCGATTATGGTTCGAGTCGATTGAAATTTGTATCGATTTGGATTGGATTTATCCGGGATAAGGAGAAATGAATGAGTCAGCGATTTGTAGAGTTTTTTACTTGAAGAAATTCTCAGGGTGATGAGGTCAGTTACCTACTTAAAGATGGTAATGTTATTTGTACTGGACGTTAGATTTAAATAAGCTTGGCGCCCCTAGTCGCCATTGCAGTAGATTAATTGCACGGTACATTTTGTTGTTACCGCTATATTTAAATCTAAGCAAAACAAAAAAAAGGCTCACGATGTTACCTAATTAATATTTGGATCAGTTTGCTGGCTGTTCTATTTTTTGATAAGTGCAAGGTCTTGAAAAACATTCATTTTATTTATAAACTACACGGCACAATTTCATTAGATTCAATTTGGTTACTTTGTGACAGATGTGATGTTTGACCTTGTGAAGGCCGCAGGAACTCGTTGGATGCGAGAAGCACAAAACCGCTCAAAATGAAGGTGCTTGGGGGAGTCCTATGTCTAGCAGTGGACGTCTTTCGGCTGATGATGATGACAGATGTCTATGAAAAAGCATCATCTGCCTGCCTTTTCCGGACTATGTTGAGGTCGGCTTCCATTCTGACTGGATGCAGCTGGATACCCGTATTTTACAAGGACTGACTGCCTATCTGACCTCCACAACCCAATTCCTAGGTAATATGATACCTCTGGTTGCCAGACTCTCAGGTTTCTGACACCCCGGTAACGACTGTCTAAAGATCCACGAACGACAGCCGGGACCGACGGCTTTTCGAATCTCGGAGGAGTCTTGGTATGTACAGATGGTCACCCATCCACGGACCAACCGCGACAATGAAAAAGCATTCTTCAGTAAATAAATCGCTCCAATTAACGCACAACACAATTATCATCACGACTATTGCAAAACAATACAAAAAATACTTTCGCTTTTTACAAATATCGGTGCGAATTGGGATTTTCTAATGAATTCTTTATGCTTTGAACGATTTGCTTTGGCTTCTGTTCTGTGTTACAATGAAGATCGGTGGCTATTGTTATTAAAATCCTAATGGCTATCGTTTCTGCATTAGGTAGGTATACATATTTGTTTCTTTTTACGTTTGCAATATTTTACTCATTTCAAGAACTAGTCAGACCAATTCAGGTCTTATTTGAGCTGCTTCAATGGTATGATGACTAATACCTATTAGAAATGTTCCAACCAATAATGTAATTTCAAAGGAGGCATAGTGGGAGTAAACGGTATAATCGAAAAAAAAAAAGTGAAATCGATGGAAATTATGGAGATAAAGAAAAATAAAAAAAGTTTTAAAGGCAAAAGGAAAATAAAAAGAAAAGGACCAGGAGGTTTAAAGTTTTTGGAAGGTATTCCTTCCAAAAACTTTTAAACCTCCTGGTCCTTGTCTTTTTATACCTCCTGTCCTGTCCGCTTCTCTGTCCTGGTCCTTTACATTATCCTATTGGACAAGAACAGGAATCATCCTTGTTGTGCTGTACGGACAATATGTATCGCCATATAATTGTCTAATACGAAATTGCATAGTCTTTGAAAACGTTTATAACTTGTAATTTTTTTAAGCTCATACACTTTTGAACCAATATTTGTAATAATGTTATATTTTTTTTAATGTCATCATCCCTAACTGTAAATAAAGGATAATGATTTATTATACTAAAAGGAACTGCGTTAGTTGTTTTACAATAGTAAACGCTAACAAACTGTTCAAAGTTTCCAAGCATATAAAATTCGATAGCATTGTAAAATTGATAAAAGTAGAACAAAGATCAATTATAATTTTCCACTCACTTAGCTCATAATTTTAATGTGGTGTTAGCATGCATTTTAGTAATTAATAATAACAGTAACTCGCCTTTGTTTATTGAATTTTCACTCTCTACAGATCACATATTCCTACGTACTTTTTTATTTTTAACTAGCTTCTGCCCGTGACTTCGTCCGCATGAAATTTCACCCTCCCCCCATTTACCCTCTTAGAGGTAGAATTTCGAAAAATCCTTTCTTAGTGGATACCTACTCTTCACAAAGAACACAACCTCCAAATTTCATGTTTCTAGGACCAGCGATTTAGGCTGTGCGTTGATATATCAGTCAGGACTTTGAATTATATTAATATAGACTAGCTTCTGCCATTGAGTTCGTCCGCGTCAAATTTCGCCCTCCCCCATTTACCCTCCTAGAGGTGGAATTTCGGAAAACCCGTCCCTTTCTTAGTGGATACCTACTATTCACAAAGAACATATCCTCCAAATTTCATGTCTCTAGGACCAGCGGTTTAGGCTGTGCGTTGATATATCAGTCAGTCAGTCAGGACTTTGAATTTTATATATAACTAGCTGCGCCCCGCGGTTTCACCCGCATAAGACTCGATCCCGTAAGAATATCGGGATAAAAACTATCCTATGTCCTTTTCCGGGACTCAAACAATCTCTATACCAAATTTCATCTAAATCGGTTCAGTGGTTTAGGCGTGAAGAAGTAACAAACATATAAACACACACACACACTCACAAACTTTCGCGTTTATAATATTAGTGTGATTATTATAAAGGAAATTTTAACGCACTAGTTTACATGTAACTTTTAATATTTCTGATATTTTCGTGATTTCATAGCAGTTTTCCACTACACGCTCTAAAAGCATCAACGAAATCAAGAGACAATCAAAAACTCTATCCATTGCAATACACATCAAGATGCCTAATAGTACACAGTTCCGGATAGTGATCACAGTTGATGATAAATCATTGAAGAGTACGGCAGTGAAATTGTATTGTTTTGATTTTAACGAACGAAATAGTTAAGTAAGATGTTACGACCGATGTATCGTGATGATTTCAAGAGCGAAAAGAATGTCATGCAGTGCTGTTGTTATTTTGTAATGAGATGTTGATTTGAGGTGGGCGTGGTCGTGGTCTGGTAGTGGTTTTAAGGTGTTTTTTTGTATGCCAATAAATGCATTTTTAACCGACTTCAAAACAGGAGGTTCTGTATTCGACCCGTATGTATGTATGTTTGTATGTCCGCGATTTTCTCAAAAACTAATAAACCAATTTTGATAATTCTTTCATTAAAGTGATCTACATACTTTCAGAAAGGTTTTAGTATATAATACATTAGGTAATTATTGTTATGTACGAAGTTATATGCATAAATGTACTGCATCTCCGGCATTTCTATGCGAATTTTTGATGATTCTTCTAGTCGGTGTCTTTAATTCTTCTGTGCACTAATGTTAATTGAATTTTTGTGGAGTAGGTACAAATAAAAAGTCAAAAATAAAAACTTTTTTACAAAAAAAAAAAACAACCGACTTCAAAAAAAAAAACACTACAAAGTGATAAATAACTTTAATTTCGGAAGTCGGTGTAAAAAAACGAAAATGCGAAACCAACGACACCGACTTCATAAATTAAAGTTATTTATCCCTTTGTAGTGTTTTTTTTTTTAAGTCGGTTGTTTTTTTTTTTTTTGTTATTTCTTTATTTATTTTTATACGACTGCGCGACAGGAAAGGCTAGTTATGTTTTTAAGCATATTTTTTTAATTTGCTGATTTAGTTAAGATTAGGAACATAATGTACCTACTGACAAGTGCTTGCACTGACTGGACAAGTCCACTAAAATCTGTGTGGTTTTTTTGAACCCTCATAACTTGGGTTTGGTAATAATTACATTAATGAACTCAACTCCTAGAACCAAACATTCAAAGACATGTGACATTTACCAACCCACACTGGGCCCGCGTGGTGGATTACGGCCCACTCCTTCTCATAGAGAGGAGGCCTGTGTCCCAGCAGTGGGAACATGTAACTGATTATGTTTACGCTAATGAATTCAGAATCCATTTAGGTTCGTAATCGAGATGACATAATCCAATGCCATAATATGAGATTATGACGTAAATTTACACTGAATATCGTTTTTGATTATAAAAAGAGAAAGTAATTAATTACTTCCGCTTTTTATGATTTAACTATAAACAGGTTGTTAGCACCAGTTGTAAAAGGTTAATAAAAAATAATAATTCATTTTGTTATATTCTATACTAACAGCGGCCACGGTTTCACCCGCGTAAGTTTCAATCCAGTAGGAATATTAGGATAAATAGTACCTGGTTATAAACTATCTGTGTGCCAAATCTGTTCAATGGTTTACGCGTGATTGAGTAACAAACATCCAAACATTTTCACAAACTTTCACATTTACAATATTAATAGGATAATAAATATGAAATGTTGTTCGTTGGTAAGCGCATCACTTCAGGGGCATTTTCTCTATGGCACAGTGAACGAAACCGCGCGAAATGAACGCTATTTTGGCAGGATTACCTAAGGAATTGACGTGATTTCGTGTAAATTTCGTGTAAGGAACCCCCGCACCCCCGGCCATAGGTAGAGGTGGAACACCGCGGTGGTTTTAGCCGGTAAGAGTCCGGCATGACCCTTTGTCGCCCCCACGATAGAGGAAGTCCATGAGGATTTCCACCGCGAGAAAAAAAATACGTGTGGCACTCGGGGACTACCGCGGTAAAGCTATTGCATATCATTTTTTATCAACTTATGCAATTATAATATTTATGCAATTTTTTTTTTTCTTTGATAATTAATTCAAGTTTTTTCTTTGATATTAATTCAAGTTACACTTTTTGAGCGTGGTGACCACCACGTCTACACGCATACGTCTAGTCGCACGCACACAAACACCGTGCCGAAGTCTGCCGAAATGAAACGACGTTAGACGATGCACGGCTTTCAACGCCGCACCGCTGTGCCGGTCAGAGTGGGAGTGTTAGGTTTATTTTCGTTACGGAATTTCTGGATTCGGTCGCCGCGCTCAAAGCCCGCGATAAAAGCTATGCAATAGCTTAAAAAAAAAGGAAGAGATGTAGGGTCAGCTAGAAAAAATTTTCAGCGGTTATAAAAAAAAATGCTGTTATATTTTGACCGCGTAGGTATTGCACTTGTCTATATGATACAGCAGATTTTTTTTTGATAACCAGCGAAAAATGTCTGCGCCTAGAATCATGTGCTGAATTCATGATAACAGTTTGCACGTAGATGTCCCCGCTATCCTTGTAAATGTTGTTGATGAAAATCGCTTTAATTTTTGCTTGCAGCAAATTGTGAAATATTATTGTAATTGAAAACAGACTTATGTGTATTTGTATTACCTGTAATACATTGAAGGACACTGAACGAGACACAATAGAAGTTTTATTGTTATTACGTGGAGGGGCGTGTCCCTCAAAGTGTCAAATTCGTTTTGACAACATTTCATATTGAATACATTTTGATGTAGTTGTAGATACAGTTCTCATCCGGGATGCGCAAGAGTTTTAAAATGCAATGATTTTGAAAAGTTTTGGCGTAGAACATGTAGGATGATATTTTGCGTGTACAAAGGTACCTCATTGTTAAGTTTACAAGATTAACAAAAAAAATAAATAATAATAAGTTCTAAAGTAGAAACAGACCCTGGTGCTGTTTTAACCTGGTTTAGTACCAGTTTAATCTTTTCTTTCTTAGAACTGTGCTTTTAACTTTCTATAGTAAACGGTATAAGAGGCAAAACGGGTGTGTGACGGACGGACATAAACAAACCAAATTTCATTTACATATTTTAGTAATTTCTGCTAAGCAAATAAACAATAAATATGTATTTCGAATGACGTAAATACCACTGGACTTTCTATCTTTTTAAGAAAATAAAATTACATGTAATACCGACTAATATTATTATTATTAATTTCAATTCAATCGATTGACCCACCAACCCACACTGGGCCCACTCCCTCTCACTGAGATGAGACCTGTGTCCCAGCAGTGGGAACATTATAGACTGATTATGATGAATCGATTGAAAAAAAAAACTCATTAGCATTATTATACTTAGTATAGACTAAGTATAATAAAGCTGATGAGTTTTTTTTTTGTATATGCTAAACTCTGGGGAACTAACAGACGAATTTGAAAAAAATATTTTTGCAATTGATAACCCAGTTCTCGAGAAAGGTAAAAGGCTTACAAATTGTATTGTAATAAGCCTATACCAGTATGTAAGTTACAATACGCTGCATTTTTTATTAGCCGAGCAAAGGGGAAAAAGGCAGAAAGAACTGTACACTGAAAAAATGCACTCCAATCAAGTGACTTTTTAGCTTGATTGACGATATCTTGTTAAGATTAATCAAAATCTTAGTTAAGTTGATCATCACGACATGATTGCAGCAATACTCGTTTCTTGATTACCCTTAACATGACATTATTGTAGAAGAGTTAAAACAAAAAAGTAAGTTAGTTGTGTCAATCAAGCAACTTGATCAACGTGATTGCTGCAAATAGGTTTAATGATAACTCCAATCAAGATCCCGTTTCAAATCTCAATCAAATAAGAGTAGTAGCTGTGATCATTGTGCTTGATAGGCTCAGATGCAAACAAGTTACTTAGTCAATCTAAACAAAATCTTGATTGTGGCAACGACTTTTTTTTTCAGTGAAGCACGCGGGCGATGCGATGCGTTGCGATAAGGGACGGGGAAACAAGAAATTTCACGCGAACCAAGTCACGGGCAGAAGCTAGAAATATTTTTATCCATACACCTCGAGACCACCACGACTTCATTATTATCACACTAATCACACTAATATTATAAAGGCGAAAGTTTGTGAGTGTGTGTGTGGGGGTGTGTTTATGTGTTTGTTACTTCTTCACGCTCAAACGGCTAGACCAATTTTAATGAAATTCAGTATGGAGGTACACACATGGAGGTAACATATTATAGGCTAATTTTTATCCCGATATTTCCACGGGATCGACATTTACGCGGGTGAAACCACGATGCGCAGCTAGTTATTGAATAAAATCAATAATTAAATAACAAGCCAATGCCTTTTCCTTCTTCACCTCATTACCAGTTAGCAACAGTACCACCTATGGACAATCAAATTCTTCTGACGTAACTTAACGATCGGTTGTTGACAAAATATGGCACTTTATACTTTCGACCGCTAGTGGAAGTTACCGGCCAGCAAGTGGAATTTGATAGGCTAGCTAGAGTTATGTTCCATACAAATGGTTGATTCTGTAATAAATGCGGTGGAAAAGTGTGGCATTTAAATGAGAACTGTAGATTTCTTCTTTCGAGTTTCGTGACTGTGTTTATACAGGGTTATTGGAAAAACACCATCAACCTTTTAAGAGGTCATTGTACTCATCATTATGAACAACTTTTACTATAGGACCAAACCAGAAATCGCGAAAAAAAATCAGCTGTTCCCTACATTTATGTTCGTTTAACTCGTCAAAATGTAGGGAATGCAGCTGTTTTTTTTTTCGCGATTTTAGGTTTGGTCCCATAGTAAAAGTTGGTCTTAATGATTAGTACAGTGACCTCTTAAGAGGTTGTTGGTGTTTTTCCAATAACCTTGTATAATAAGATTCAACACCCAGAACTGCTATATTTTTGGGTCATACAAATACAAGTTGACAAGGACATCGATGCGCAACCTGTTCATGTGGATTCAGTACATGATTCTGGATCCCACAGCGATTAAATTTTTCGATTATATATTTTAAAAAAAATTGCTGTTCCATACATTTTGATCGCATAGATATTACACTTTTCTATGAAACAGCAGATTTTTTTTTTTAAACCGACGAAATATTTCTACGCTAGAGTGTTTAGAATCGTGTGCTGAATTCATGGTTGTAGTTTGCGAATCGATGTCCCTGCCGTGTCCGTTTTAGCAAGTATGAAGACGTGTATACACAATTTATTCTATTATAGACCTTAAGATATACTCAGGCAATAATAAACCTTGACATTCGGTTAAGGCAATACAATGAAAATCGCCATTTGCTTACAATAGCAATTTTTAAACATTACACATACATTACAATGTAGTCGTTGTAGTACTTGTGGTTGTAGTACTTGCACTTTCTATATGATTGAAGAAGGTTCGTCTCGGTTTCCCCGGTCAAGAAACCATTTTTCAGATACATTGTACCTAGTGAAAGTAGATTTTCTATAGTACCTTCCATAGTTGTTGAAAGTAAGTATGCCTGGTTTTTTTATTTTGTATTATTCTAGCAACCAACTTCACTATATCTGATCTATTTCTAAGTTGATCCAAAATACATGCTGTAACTAAATGATGGTGAAAACCGTATCCCAACCCGTAGTATGTAGGTACAAAAAATCTATTGTTGGACTAAAATATTAAAACACTAGTGCTTTAGTATGTTACTTGTAGAATAATTTCACAAAAAATCAGAAAAACTTTCTTTTTAAAACAAAAACCATAAAATCTGGTTTTTGTTTTAAAAAGAAAGTTTTTAGAGGTCTCTTCATGATTTTTTTTCTATGGTATCAAATTAGTTGTATTATGTTTTCAAGACACTATCTAACTACCATAATTATATCCTGAAGAATATCATATATTTTTTCTGATTTTGTTTACCTACTGTAGTCGATCATATACGTCTTTTAGGCATTATAAAACATGCGTTTTTTGCCTGGAGTCCCCTTAATGTGAATACTATACTTTCTTGATAACACATTAATGGACACGCTACATCTCATCGGGATCTCATTTAGCATATATACAGCATATTTAATTTTAAAGTATGTGACTATTATCCACAATGACTGGTTGTCACGCAACCAATGTGCGTAAACACTGAATATTTTTCACGATCCATCGCTTATGCAGCCAACTGATTTGACGAGATTGTAGGTAATAGACATGTTTTGAGTTTGTAGGATGTAGGCAGTTTTGTGGATGTTGTGTTGTGACTACTGAAAACGCTTTATTTCGAGAAAAGTTTTTATTTTCGTACTTCTCTTTAGGCCTTTAGTTAGTTATACTTATTACTAGCCGAGCCCGCGAGTTCGCTCGCGTGTATTTCGGAGAAAAAAAAAATGGATTCCAAGGTTTTTTTTTATTTTGCGCGAAACCCTCATTTTTTTTCTAAAATAAAAGAAGTCTAAGTTACTCCTTATAACATCAACCGTCTGCCAATGAAAGTCCTGTCAAAATTGGTCCAGTCGTTTCGGATATTAGCCGGAACAAACCGACAGACCTAAAGAAGGTGGCTGGGGTAGATTGGATGCGGAAGGCGGAGGTCAGGGTGTTGTGGCGCAGTCTGGGAAAGGGCTATGTCCAGCGGTTTTTTTTTTAATCTTTCAAGCGCCGCTAATGTGACACATTTGTTTTTCTATTGTTTCGTCACCGATGGGCGACGCGCGCCGCTTGACCGGTTAATATAGGCAAGTACCGTACTTATATATTTTCGAATGCATTTAGTAAAGAGCTGTTATTTTGACATTACAAACACACACAAGGTATACAAACTGACAATTTTAATTTATTTGGATAGATGTATTTAATGCAATAAATAATACAAATAATAAAGAAAACATTACCCTCCTTTTGGGCTTCCCCGCAATCGAGTAAAAATGACAAAAAAATACGCATTTCGTGGTTTAAAAACCAGGGGTTTTTATCGTTTAGCCAATCATTACAAAATAAAGATTTCCACCGACCGATCATTAAAGCATTATTATCATAGCCATCATGAGTTGTCTTAAATATTTGAAATAAATCAACTAAAATGACCAATTTAGTGTCAAACGGACTGCGCATCCGGCGATTACGAATATTTTAGTAATTATTACGTGTATCTTGTGTCGTAATCATTAACGTCATTAGAAAAACAGATAAATGGGAATAATAATTATGTTAAAAATAAAAACATCTACATATTCAAGTTTGAGTTCTTATCTATCTATCTATATTCTACATTAATCACACTAATATTATAAAGGCGAAAGTTTGTGAGTGTGTGTGTGTGTGCATGTTATGCTTATTACTTCTTCACGCTCAAACGGCTGGACCAATTTTGATAATATTTTGTATAGATGTAGCTGAAACCCTGAATTAACATACAGGCTACTTTTTATCCCGATATTCCCACGGAATCAAAATTTATGCGGGTAAAACCGCGGAGCGCAGCTAGTTAATAATAAAGCTAAAGAGTTTGTTTGTTTATTTGAATGCGCAAATCTCTAGAACTACCAGGCGGATTCGAAAAATATTTTCGCGTTTGATAGCCCAATTCTTGAGAAAGGCTAGGCTAAATAACATTGCGCTAGGGCCCTAAGGAGCCGAGCAAAAAAAAAAGGGTCAGAAAGAACCCTAAGCGGAAACGAAGTTAGCGCGGGCAGGTAAAGATTGCAATGTGAAATATAACAGGTAATCTTCCAACAGTACTATAAACCGTTTCTAACTCGTTTACGAGTGAAAATACCCGCAATGTTACTTTTATAGCTTTGATGTAAAAATGTGTAGTAGAATTTATATGATAAAATCTCCAAGATAGCATAACTTGTGGTCGATACATACGCGAATAGAAAAATATCGGTTTTTACTGGTGCCTGATATCAATTAAACGATAAACCTATTTTTCTATTCATACTAAAAATCACAAATCGAAGGAACAAATATGAAAGAAAAACAAAGGAAAAATATTTATTGGGACTCGCACAGGAAATAACAAACGAAACAAAACACAATCATAGAAACACAAAAAACAAAAGAGTATAAAAAACTAAGTCCTGTACGACCCCAAAAAGCACCTATTTCAGCATGGAGTTCCGATATTTAAAAATAAGTGTCGCAGCGCTGGACAAATACAATACAGCTTCACTTTCAACCTACAACATTGGCAACATTGAATAATTCAATATTTCCCCCTTCATTGTTATTAAACTTGACAAAGCTTAAATTCCACAGAACAACAATTATCTATTTTTTTCAAACAAATAGTCAAAGAAAGTTGCCAATGTAAACAAAAGGATCGCAATTATGAGATTTGGTGTTTTTATGACACCATCACCGCGCTATTTCTTATTCCCATTGATTTGTTAAAACAATGGTTATTCCTAGAAATATGTCGTCACTCTACGCCATTTCTCATTACTCTTTTTTTCTTCCTTACGTTGTCAGGAAATGTGTCCCAGCAGTATAAACATAATAGGCTGCTTATGATTATGCTATGCCATTTATTTTTTTCCTAAATTTTCTCAAATGGTTCTATTTAATCGAAAATATCACATTTCTATTTTGCGTCGTTAAAAAGTACAAAACCTTCTGGTGTTGCTTTTTTGATATTTTAATAATAGCCCAATAATATTTTTTAGAATTTTATTCGCCACACAACAAAATACAGGTGATTACGACAAAGGACAATAGCAAAATTGATTTAATTAATATTGAAACTTATGTGAAAACAATGCAAGAAACAAAATATATCCATGAAAAATATTATAACAATGTGAAGAAGTAACATTATTTAATCAAATAGGTACGTGTTCTCTATCACTATTTTACATGCTACGAAGGAAAGTAAAATAAGACAGCGACGTTTTCAAAATCTGAAAAACATTAACAAAACATAAGTAAGTTGCAGTAGACTGAAAATATTACGAAGAGTGAAATATTTTCCGTGGAACCTGCTCAAAACCTTACCGTGGCCATAGTAGTGACTCCTACATTGACCACCCCCATTGCCTTCACTTGCATTGGTTCCTGAACGTTGTACAGAAATATGGAAACGATCCTCTTATTCTTTGTGTCCATATATTGCCACGGCACACCGTAAACGGCGTCCTTCAGTTTTTCACTCTGAAAATATTTTTGACTGAACTTCAATACCAATGCAGTAAATTATTGCATGAGATGTATACATTTTTTTTTACAACTATTATTATTAGCTATAGGAAAATCTGTAAGAATACTATTATTATTTTAGTAACCATATTTTTTTTTGTTTAATCGTTTTATTATAACCTTTTTGTTAGGAACGGTCCCTCTAGTGGAAAAAAATTGCAGTAAGGTGCCTTTATTGGGTTCTTACCGTACTTGCTACCAACTCAAATATGACTGACAGCAGAATTAACTGTTGAAAAATTATGACTGACAAAGGTAAATATCGTACCAAGGCTTCTGCTGTCTGAAACAGTAATGATGATATACAATTACACCACAGTAAATATTAAAAGAAAACACGAGTTAATTTCAGAAATCAATGTTTTTTCAAGTCAGTGGATGAAGAAGATAGGAATATTTTTTTATTATTATTATTATTACTGACCATTTGCGAACATTCAAGAAGCAGTAAACACCCGGCTACTTGATGAAACACGAAATAAATTAACAACATCGGACCAAAAGTGTCTGACATTTCATCAGTGAACCTGAAATAATAAACATTCCTAGAATAAGTATTGTTTTAAAGCAAATAAACATAGAGCAGCAACTTGTTGTCGGATATTAATTTGTGACAAATGCATATTTGTAGGTATTAGTTACTACCCGCAAGAGTTAACATGAGACCCAAGCCTCCCCCCCTCCCCCCGACTCCCGCTGTCACCGGTCTCGTCATCGACGGTGTCGACGCCTCAATACATCCGAGCGAAGTTTCAAGTTAACTCTTGCGGGTTGTATGGTCTGCCAAACAAAACGGCAAACAAAAAAATCTGAGTACTATTTAATTATACACGTGGGTATATTTAATATAACTTACTTCTTAATATGACGGTGATAATCAATGCAACGTTTCAATTTTTCAAAAATTAGGTTCAATTCTTCTTCGGAATACATTCCTGCATTTTTAGTAGCGTGTTTACAGTCCATTGATAGAACCACTTTATTATCAGGAAGTGGAAAAGTTTCTAGATCATGAAGTAGTATTTTTAAATGTCCCCAGATATTGAAAACCATCAAAGATAGTAGCGAATCCAACATACAAAAATTCAATGAACACAAGCATGACTGTATCCTGAAGAAAAAAAACAATTTTGATTAAGGTTCTCTTACCAGAAGTATATAGAAACACTGAACAAAATGCACTCCAATCAAGTGACTTTCTAGCTTGATTGACAATATCTTGTTTAGATTAATCAAAATCTTAGTTAAGTTGATCATCACGACATGATTGCAGCAATACTAGTTCAAATGATTGAACGCTCACAAGTTTCTTGATTACCCTTAACTTGACATCATTGTAGAAGAGTTAAAACAACAAAGTAAGTTAGTTGTGTCAATCAAGCAACTTGATCAACGTGATTGCTGCAAATAGGTTTAGTGATAACTCCAATCAAGATCCCGTTTCAAATCTCAATCAAATAAAAGTAGTAGTTGTGATCATTGTGCTTGATAGACTCAGATGCAAACAAGTTACTTAGTCAATCTAAACAAAATCTTGATTGTGGCAACAACTTTTTTTTCCAGTGTACTTGAAAATGACTACCACCACTACCACCACAACCACTGTCACCGCTTAGCATAATAGCATAATCGGCCTTTATTGTTCCAGCTGGTAGGACGCAGGCCTCCTCTATGATAGAGGGAGTAAGCCGTTATCCATCACGCGGGCCCAGTGCGGGTTGGCGGATATCACATGTCTTCGAATTTTCGGTTCTAGGACATTCCGGTTTCCTCACGATGTTTTTCTTCAACGTTTTGGTAGCGAGGTGATAAAATAATTTACACAAAGTGCATGTCAGGGCTCGTACCTACGACCTTGTAAGTCGCGGCTGTTTCCATTGTCACTGCTTGCGTGGTCTGAATTCGTTTGATTAGCCATAAGCCCCTTTGCGTAACTGTTGCTGTGAATGAGTCGTGGTAACTATTTTCACTATTAAATCCCGTCGAGAAGTTGAGCTGTTGAACACAACATTTTTAAAACGAACTTACCAATTATAAGTCCAAGCAACCATATACGCATCGAAGTGCGTATAAATTTTTAGTACTGGCACAGAAAGGTACAGGGAATGTTCATACGTTGTGTTGTAGAGGACTTTATGTTTGTAATTTCCTACGGAGTAGTTTTGCCACATAGGAATAACGTTAAACAAGACCATACCGCAACACATCTGGCCTGTCAAGAACAAGATAAAGCGGTGGGAGAGGAGATGTATTTTCCTGTGTGTCTGTAAAAAAATATATAATTCTCAATACTAGGTAGACAAAAGACCTCCAAATACCATTGCAGACGATAATCTCATGTAGATTAGTGTCCTTACATGAAAAAAAAACACATGAGAAAGATTATGTTTGGACTTTAAAAGAGACTTTGTCCCCTGAGTTTGTTTCCCATTTCCTTTCCGGGGTAGTACATGAAAATGTCATTCCACATAACTTATTTTTTTAACTGACTTCAAAAAAAAGGAGGAGATTCTCAGTTCGTCGGAATCTTTTTTTTATGTATGTTCCCCGATTACTCGAAGACGGCTGGACTGGACAAAATTATTTTTTTGTTTGAAAGGGTATACTTTCCAGGTGGTCCCATTATCATCAGGTCAGGATCTGATGATGGGATCCTGGGAAAATTGAAGGAACTCTTCCAATATTATAGGCATACCTATAGCGATTTGAGTATTTTTTTATAGTAACTCGTGCATTTGCTCTCGGAAAGCACCATTTTGTGAAGTGGAACTGATGATGAAGACCACAGATGGCCACCGGAACTACTCAATAATAAGTATTTCACGGGTTGCGATTCGATTACTGGTTGCTAAGCAATTTATGTTCGTCACAATGCGAATGGTAAAATGGAGCTGATAGCGGCCTAATACCAGGAGAACTTCACAGCAATTAACGCCCCTGCATCGGGAAATGCAATATTTTGTAAAAGGCGATGAGCAAGTTGACATTAGGCTATTGTAACTTAGATACATTATAAACAGACCCACTAAAAAGCGAGAAATAAAACTTTTTAACAAAAAAACCGACTTCCAAAAAAATACTACAAAGTGAAAAATTACTCGTTTTTTTTTTGTTAAAAAAAAAATTATTTAATATGACGTGTAAAAGTGATTCTGATATCCTATTAACCCGTTGAATGTCGTAATTACAGACACAATTAAAAAGCCATTGTGTCTCGCGTAGATCTACGTTCGAAGGGTTAATAGAATTCAGACACGTCTTTGAAAAAGAACAAGTGCATTTTGGTCAAAAATTTTTGTTAATTACCTTCATAGCATATTCAGACACGTCTTTGAAGTAAAGCAAGTGCATTTTAGTCAGAAACGAAGTGGTCGAGGTTCTGTATTTTGTAGATTGCGGTAGCGTGATTATTATCCTCGACTGTAGACAAAATACAATCTAGATATTACAAAATTTTAACTAAGTATACAAAAAAAAATAATCTAGATAATTATATTATTCGAAGCTTATGCAGTTATTCAATATTCCTGTGGAAATTGTATTAGGCCTGATTATTACCCAAAAACGTAAGTAATTCAAACAAAGATTAAATATTGAGATAGAGTGATAAACTCGCGCACCAACACCCACAGGGTTCGTGACTGTTAAATCATTTTGTGAAAAAAAAGTAAAATAAAAAATACGCACCAACGAAACAAACCCCATCATTACAGTTATAATAGTATGTCCCAGTTCGTAAAAACTGATCTCCGAATGTAGCCATAGAAAGGCAGTACCAGTGCTTGTAGAAAATAGAAATGAGATGATTTGTCCAAAACTGTGTAAATGTATGAATTTCGAATAGCCCTCCCCGAGTTCCTTCCCTGGCCACGCATTTATGATTACTAAAGTAAAACGCAGGATTTTCATATAGCGAAATTCGGTTACTTTTTGGATGTTGTCTCTGAAAGAGTAAATAAAAAAAGCAGTAAGTATTTATGAGTTAGGGCTGATTTTTAGGGTTCCGTAGTCAACAAGGGGATCCTTATAGGTATGCCATGTCCGTCTGTCCGTCCGGAGCTTAACTTGATCTTAGTACTAGAAAGCTATAATTTGGCATGTGGATATACGAGTACATATTAATCACGTTGACATAGTGGTAAAATAAAATCTTGAAAAAAACATTTGTTTAGGGTCGCTCCTCTACACGTCCTAGTGGGGATATTTTTTTTCTCTCGTCTACCCCATGGTGTGGAGTGTTGTTGGATAATTCTTTCAAAAATATTGCGGATTTGTGAAAACTATTTTTCGATTCAAGGATTCGTTTGTAGAATATTAAGCTTTAAAGTGCTAGTTTTTGTTACAGTCAAGTGTCCTCCCCCCTCTGCCAGCAAAATGGTTGCTTTTGGATATGTGAAAAAATTCACGGCAGTAGTATATAATATACAGGATGAAATTGAAAACATGCGACAAATCGAAACGGGAGATTGTACTCATCATTATGAACAACTTTTACTATGGGACCAAACCTGAAATCGCGAAAAAAAAATCTGCTGCTCCCTACATTTTGACAAGTTATGCGAACATAAATGTAGGGAACAGCTGATTTTTTTTTCGCGATTTCAGGTTCGGTCCCATAGTAAAAGTTGTTCATAATGATGAGTACAATCTTCCATTTCGATTTGTCGCATGTTTTCAATTTCACCCTGTATTATATAACGAAATTAAAAGGAAAACTATCACAGTTAAGTAGGCTTTAGAAGATTACGAGTAATAGTCGACCAACTTAAATTTGCAGTTACAACGTATGGGAGAACACGATTTTCAACTACAATGTTAAGTTTGTTCTTGGGATAAATTCCAACTACGGAAACCTTCATTGTGCGTGGTCTAACACGCACTTGGCCGATTTTTTAAATCCTCAGATAACTTTATTCGAGGAATCATTTTGAAATTTTGACAGTTAATTCATAAAAAAACTGTCAAACGTCAATTTTATTCCTCGAATAAAAGATATGCAATGAAAAAATCAGCCTTTAGTTTTTTCTTAACTTACTTGAGTGATTCATCTTCGAAGACTATTTTTTTAATTTTTTGCATTTTTTTATACGCTATTCTTGATGTTATTAAGGCTATCGTCAGTTTCAATTGTCTGAATTTTATTCACGGTAGTCCTTTTATAGCTAGTTTTTTTTTTATATTCCGTAGAAATTATTTAATTTCAAAGAATAGTTAATAAGGTTAGGTAATTAGGTTAATGCGTCGCTTCGACTATGATTAATCTTGGTTGATAATTACTTTTGTTCAATAAAAAGTATCTTTTTTTCTTTTTAATATTATATTCTTTGCATAAGGCAAGGTTATGCGAAATAGTGTTCTGTTTTTTTTTAAATATAATAGTGTGATGGTGTTTTTTTTATTTTATTACCTTATGATCTTCGATCAAGAGTCTACTTTTAATGTAATAAAAATAAATCAGTCAAAGATATTTCAACGTCGATAAAAGAAGTAGGTATTTATGTAATCCATTTTAGTTTTTTTTTTTAATAATCACACTAATATTATAAAGGCGAAAGTTTGTGTGTGTGTGTGTGTGTGTGTGTGCTTATATGTTTGTTACTTCTTCACGCTTAAATCACTGAACCGATTTAGATGAAATGTTTGAGTCCCGGAAAAGGACATAGGATAGTTTTTATCCCGATATTCCCACGGGATCGAGTCTTATGCGGGTGAAACCGCGGGGCGCAGCTAGTTATAAATGTTTTTAATCGTACTACTGAAAGGTGCACTATGAATATTATTATTGTGTGGGTGAAGTGTTTTATTTAAAAAAAATTCTGCCAAGTCTGAGGAAGTAAAAATTTATAATTTCCTTCATATTAAGTACATATCATAAATGAGCACTTATTACTTATTCTTGCTTGACCTGAGTGATTGTTAATCATGACAATTAAGTATGTACTTTCATAAATTTAGTTCCTATGAAACGTGCAAAGTTTCACAAAAAAAAGTGTAATTTGTTTCATTCATGCCAAATTATAGCTTTCTAGTACTATGAATCTCTGAGCCACACATGGCATGGCGAAACTATAAGGAGGGACCCTTATAGTTTCACCTTATAGTGTTGACTACGGAACCCTAAAAATCAGCCCAAAGTCATAAATACTTACTACTTCATAAATAAAATTATATTTTATCTCCTCTTTCAGAGGCAACATCCAAAAGTAACCGAATTTAGTTATGTGAAATCCTGCGTCCTGCATGTCGTCCGCATAATATGTGTTGCTACAATTAACACCATTTACCCTGCATCCGACACGCATGCTACTGAGCTCGGCAATGAGGTAATTAACATACAGATTAAAGAGCCGGGGAAACGACAAACCACCCTGCCTCATCCCGCACCCCAACTCATATGATTCCGAAAGTGCATTAGACCATCTAACACAGTTCGTCTGGCTACGATACCAAAACTGCAATACACTGAGCAGTTACTCCGGTATACCCCTACTCCTCAATTTACTCCAAAGCATTTCGTAAGAAACGAGATCGAAAGCCTTGGAGAGATCAAGGAAGCAGGCGTACACTGGCGTCTTACGGTGAGTGTAGTATTTGACAATACTGTCAAATACGCTTAAGGCGCTTACAGGACCTAAACGCAAAAAAACGGTAGTTTTCGAAACAATAAAAGTATATGATCGCCTACAGTAAACAAAATCAGAAAAATATATGATATTCTTCAGGATATATGCTAGATAGATAGTGTTTTGAAAACACAATACAACTAATTTGGTACGATAGAAAAAAATCATGAACATACCTCTAAAAAACTTTCTTTTTACAATAAAAACCATACTAATATACATACAATCATTCTGATTTTTTGTCAGATTATTCTACAAGTAACATACTAAAAT
The DNA here is from genome assembly GCA_947508005.1 of Amphipoea lucens. Classification (NCBI taxonomy): domain Eukaryota; kingdom Metazoa; phylum Arthropoda; class Insecta; order Lepidoptera; family Noctuidae; genus Amphipoea; species Amphipoea lucens. The sequence continues at coordinate 18,682,182 of OX382357.1, forward strand.
GATAGTGTTTTATTTTTTTATTTAAAACAATAGTTTTTTTGTAAATCGAATATTCATAGTTCCGAACATAAAAAGTGCGCATGTGTGCGTGAACGCCCGTGTAGCGACACTGCCGGCCGAGGCCTGATGCTATACGGACGTGTCGCTCTTTTCGCCGCACTATTTCCGTCAAAATTGTTATGTTTTTGTTAAGTTTTATTTGTAAATTCATTGTTTATTATTATTTGCATTATCTTCTTTCCGTAAATATTTTTATTTCGTGTAAATATAAAATACTTTTAAGTTTGTTATGTATGGGTGCAAGGCGCGCGCCATCTATTGTACGGCGAGTCCCAACTCCCGGGCGTTTCACTTGTGTCTACCGGCAGTGGTCCGCGTAACCTAACAAAGTTAAAATAGGGTAATAATTTGTAAATAAATGGGAAATATAGTGAAACATTCCGTTAGGAGGACTACAAAACGTTCATATAAAACAAAAGCCGAACATAATATGAACGAAAGTAAAAAGTATGAGCATTTTATTTTTAACTGAATATTTTTATATTTGCAATAAAACTATGAATTTTGGAAACATCTAAGAAAGTGCAGTCGGTATTTTCGACTTCACGTACAACTGTCACAGTGACGTATGTGGACGACGTGTAGATTTGTATTCGAGAGTCCCCGGGTTCGATTCCCAAGATTACGAAATCGTACTTTTTTTTTAAATTTTATTTAAATGTATTTTGAATTTTTAGATAGATAGTGTTTTGAAAACATAATACAACTAATTTGGTACGATAGAAAAAAATCATGAAGATACCTCTAAAAACTCTTTTTACAATAGAAACCATACTAATATACATACAATCATTCTGATTTTTTGTCAGATCATTCTACAAGCAACATACTAAAATAATAGTGTTTTATTTTTTTAGTTCAAACAATAGTTTTATTGTAAATAGCATAATATTCATAGTTCCGAACATAATAAGTACGCATGTGTACGTAAACGGTAAGCCCCCGTGCGTGTAGCAATAATGCCGGCCGAGGCCTGATACTATACGGACGCGTCGCTCTTTTCGCCGCATTATTTATTTGTACCTACATACATTCATTGTTTATTATTACTATTTGCATATCTTCTTTCTGTAAATATTTTTATTTCATGTAAATATAAAATACTTTTAAGTTAAAATAGCGTAATAATTTGCTATCAATTATATCATTTGTAAATATGGGAAATAAAGTGAAACATTCCCTTAGGAGGACTACAAAACGTTCATATAAAACAAACGCCGAACATATGAACGAAATTAAAAAGTAAGAGCATTTTATTATTACTGAATATTTTTTTTCGCTATGAATTTTGGTAGTTTAAGAAAATGCACTTATTACGCATAAGCTCAGTTTTTTCGACGAGATACACAATCGTTACATTGGCTTATGTAGACGACGCGCAGGTTCGTGTTCAAGGGTCCCCGGGTTCGATTCCCAGTGATACGAAATCGATTTAATTTTATTTAAATGTATTTTGAATTTTTAAATATATTTTTATAAATAACTAAAAAAACGTCTACAATGTAATTATCTTTCACAGGAGAAAGAAAGTCGAAAATATCAACACGGAAGTTACTTCTAATGCGTAAGTACCTACACGTTTTCTATGCCATTGTAACAATAAAAAAAACCTAAATTTATTAACAGACCGCGACTTATTGATAATATGCATAAAGAAATCACAGATTCATCCGAAAATTGCGATGAAAATTATCACAAGCAAGAGTTTAATTTTTATTGATTGTGTTTATAATAAATAGAAATCATAATAATTATGTATGAATGTTAGGTACGAGTACCTAATCCTTGAGGCCGTTTACACATCATGCCGAAGCTGCAGCGGCATCGCCGCCGCCGCGGCGCCGCTGCATCAGTCACCCTTGGATTTGTATGAACACACGGCGCCGCCGCGCCGCCGCGCCGCCGGCGGTGCGGCGCGGCGACGAGTTTTGATAAGATCTATCAAAACTCGCCGCCGCACAGTGGTCTGAAAATCGAGCTCCATACTCATAGAAACTTAAAGTACGGAAATAAAAAAAACAAAAATTGTAATGGGTCTAGTATACCTCCCTTTACGTAATATTAACGTATGGATGGTATCAGTCGCTCCACGCGTGAGAAAAAAAAGTTTTTTGTTTTTTTTTGTATGGGAGAAAACACTAACCCCCTTATTCATAATCCTATTTTATCTCTATTTTAGCTAAAATAGGTTTATAGAACGTTTGTCTTTATCTGTCACGTTGTCATTTCTGTGTGTAAGAAAGAGACAAACCCCATTTTAACTAAAATAGGTTTGATAAGTTTTATGAATAAGGGGGTTAATGTACATTTTTTTGAAATGAATGGAACTGATAGGCTGGAGCTCACACGAGCTATTGTACCATACACGGCCATCAAGATGACATACAATTCATGGACCGTTGGGCGCCGCTTTGCACGTAGCAAATTTTTGAAATTTTGTGTTTTCGATATGTGATTTTTCAAATCTTTGACGTGAATAAATGAACTTGCCGATCGATTTACTTATACTATCGTTACTTTTAGCCTGCTTATGACCTTTATGATGACAACAATTAAAAATTATGTTGATTATAAGTACCTATACGTTTTTTTTTAATTTCATTCCAAGAACTACTTAACTCATTTAATCACCGTTGTAGTGTATCTATTAAATAGATATGTAAACACTGTCTCATTCACACAAGCGGGGTAGCTGCTGTCAGTTATGTTATGTCATCTGTCAGTTACGAGGAATGGCGGGAAACAGACAAAGTGAAGCAGGCTATATACGATGGCGCTTGGTGTGGTAGTGAGCCAGTGAAGTGATATGTTTAACATAAGTACGGAATCAACAGGATTCTACAACCGTGATTATGGTTGAGTTATAATTAGATACTGCTTCAATCTGAGCCTCAATCAGAGCCTGTTCTTCCACGATGTTCAACTTGTTTTCGTTTGAAAACTTAAAATAAATTGGTCAGCAGAACATTGTGGAAGATGGCTTTGGATTCTCCCATACCTTTTCTTCGCCACAAACTAAGCGCAGAGGCACAAAAGAACACATAAACATACTGGAATCGTCTTCGTCTGCCATAGTTTGCTTATACAAACTTTGCCCTGAAGCACCATCAAAGCCATACTTGCATATAATTGTTAACTCTTTGCCATCCAGCGAAGGTTCCACACGTAGGAATTTTCCAAGCTTTGCACAGTTTTATCCAAAATTTAGCTTTACTTTTACCTCTCCTTCCGTGATGTACAATGGTAACTTTTGGAGGGCAGCAGTCCTTCTTCGCCTCAAGGATGGCAGTATAAGAAGGACACAGTGGTACTCCTTCTTCTTTTGCACAAGATCTTAATGTTATATACTGCCACTTCGAAAGCTTCAATGAGGTCAAAATAAATAAAGCTTTATCAGCGGAATATATAGGCACAGTTTCCTTGGGCTTTAACAATTTATTTATCCTTGTAGCCTCTTTGCTCCGAGACTAGTTTAACGATATCTGCTATATTCTTGTCATGTGCTTTCAAACCGGTTGCATGAGCAAGGCTTTCAGTGCTATACGTTAGGAGGTCTTCCGCTCTCCTTCTCTTCTGTAGCGGGCTTAGCTCTTTAAATGGTTTTCTCGGCCTCACAACTGATGTTGATGTTCCAACACTGCACGTCTCCGGTGTGTAGGATGTTGATGCACCCTCATTTAAAACAAAGTCAGAACTGGAACGGGTTTGCTGCTCTACTGACACTAAATAAGGGGTCATCTTTCCTTTCATGATCTCAGGCCATTTTATGTTCTCTTGCAGCCTTGTCTCATACTTTGTTATGTATGTACGTCTCGTGAGATTACACGAGATCCATTTGTTCCTCAACGAACAAACATAAGTCTGACAGAATTGTTTCAATACCCTCTTTTCATTTTCTGACAAATCAATAGTATTCTCAAAAACTTCAAATAAAACATTGGGCTGTGAAAAACAATTGTTGTTTGACACAAACATGACAATGTCCAAATTGGTATCACAACCTTCCATCACAGCACAATAAAAAAAATAACGTAATAAGTTAGCGCGCACAAGTACTGAGAGCTACTGATAAAAGTAAGCTCAAACGTCCTGTTTTTATACAACTACCCTCATTATCGTTCGCTATTCTTTAATTAGGTTTTACAGACTTTAATATTACAGACAATAGAATTTTATTGTGACTAGGGCCCATTTGGCCCTGCTAGAGCTGGTTGATGCTCATGTCATTAGTATATAATTATAACTCAACCATAATCACGGTGATTAAATGAGTTAGTTCTTGGAATTAAATAAAAAAAAACGTATATAATCAATATAATTTTTAATTGTTGTCATCACAAAGGTCATACTACAACTAACTATATATACTAACTAGCAGGCTACAACTAACGATAGTATAAGTAAATCGATCGGCAAGTTAATTTAACCTCGTCAAAGATTTGAAAAATCACGTATCGAAAATTCAAAATTTCAAAAATTTGCTACGTGCAAAGCGGCGCCGAACGGTGCATGAATTGTATGTCATCTTGATGGCCGTGTATCGTACAATAGCTCGTGCGAGCTCCAGCCTATCAGTTCCATTCAGTTTCAAAAAAATGTACATTAAGTGTTTTCTCCCATACAAAAAAAATAAAAAACTTTTTTTTCTCACGCGTGGAGCGACTGATACCATCCATACGTTAATATTACGTAAAGGGAGGTATACTAGACCCATTACAATTTTTGTTTTTTTATTTCCGAACTTTAAGTTTCTATGAGTATGGAGCTCGATTTTCAGACCACTGTGCGCCGCCCGCGGTGCCATACTATTATATTCTGTGGCGATGCCGCTGTATTGGTTTCTCTTGGATTTGTATGAGCCCTTGCGGCGCGCCGCCGCGGCGCCGTGTGTTCATACAAATCCAAGGGTGACTGATGCAGCGACGGCGGTGCCGCTGCAGCTGCGGCATAATGTGTAAACGGCCTCAAAGATTAGGTACCTAACATTCATATATAACTATGATTCCTTTTTATTATAAACAAAATCAATTTTAAATCTAATTTCTTGCTTTTGATCATTTTCATCGCAATTTTCAGATGAATCTGTTACCTATTTCATTATGCCCATTATCAATAAGTCGCGGTCGGTTAATAAAAACATTAGGTCAGAATTTTTTTTATTTTTGTAATAGCTTAGATAACGTGTAGGTACTTGCGCATTAGAAATACCTAACTTCCGTGTTGATATTTTCGACTTTCTTTCTCCTGCAGACTTTTTTTAGTTATTTATAAAAATATTTAATAGATATATTTAAAAATTCAAAATGACATTTAAATAGAAAATTCGATTTCGTAACCTTGGGAATCGAACCCGGGGACTCTCGAATACAAATCTACACGTCGTCCACATACGCCACTGTGACAGTTGTACGTGAAGTCGAAAATACTTAGCTTATTCGAAATGACTGCACTTTCTTAGATGTTTCCAAAATTCATAGTTTTAGAAAAAAACACTGCAAAGTGATAACTTTTATTTCGGAAGTCGGTGTCGCTGGTTCCGCATTTTCGTTTTTTGACACCGACTTCCGAAATTATAGTTATTTATCACGCTGTAGTGCTTTTTTTGAAGTCGGTTGTTTTTTTTTTCTTTCTAATTGTACCTACTTACCACACAAAAATTCAATTAACACTAGTGCATTGAAGAATCATCAAAATTCGCATAGAAATGCCGGAGATGCAGTACATTTATGCATATTAACTTCGGACATACTACATAAGAATAATTACCTAATGTATTATATACTAAAACCTTCCTGGAAGTATGTAGGTAGATCACATTAGTGAAAGAATGATCAAAATTGGTTCATCAGTTTTTTAGAAAATCTACAAATATACAGGGTGTCCCAAAACTCAACGTCAAGCCGAAACGGGGTGACAGGATTGATCATAACCATCACGAGAAAAATCTGAAAAAAAATCTATCCCATGCAGTTTAAAAATTATGGGCATTTTAAGAAAAACCTAGAAATTTGATCAAACTGTACCATTTTTCGGTTATTGTGGTTATTCTTTTTTATTTTTGTTCATTTGAACTTTGGAAACGTAATCCTAAATAACATTTCTAGAATCCCAATAAAAAATAATGACACAATTGCCTCAAGTTTCCGAGAATTGAGACTATTTGTTAAACTACGAATTTAAAATTTTCAAGATTCGTCGACTTTGACAGGCCCTCCTATAAAAAAAATGTACTAGAGTGCCTTGGCAAGTGGCATTAAAAGTTGGCGCATTTAATCAGAATTCTAAAATGGTACAATACTTGTTAGTTCCATACAATAGAAAAGAGTAAAAAAATTAAAACCTCAAGTAACCCGATTTTTGCTATCTCATTTTACTCAGTTAAAATGTTTTTAATTCACACAAGCTCTAGGTAGGTTCTTAATTTTAAGACAAAATGATGAGAGAGATGGATAATGGGTATGTTCGCCATGAGTGAGCGAGACAGATAGTGACGCCACTTTTACCAAAGTGAAAAAAAGTTAGTAAAATTAGTAAAATAATTAGGTTTGTTGGAATAAAAGTCTGATGATAGAGAAATAACGTTTTTTATTACAATAAATGTTCAAATTGTTTACCATCAGCCTCAATACAAGCCCTACATCTTCTTAAAAAAGATCTACTTATTAGTCGGGCATATCTTCGAGAGTTGATCGCCTCAGCTGCTTGAGAAATGCGTTCACGCAGGTCGGCTACGTTCTCAATGGGCTTTGAGTAAACTTTTTCTTTGAGAACTCCCCAATAGAAAAAATCCAGGGGATTTAAATCTGGTGAACGGGCGGGCCACGAGATAGTGCCCGAACGTCCAATCCACCTTCCCGGATATTCCTGGTCAAGGAAATCTCTTACTTGCACTGCGAAATGCGCTGGGCAGCCATCTTGTTGAAACCACATGTCGCGAAGATCTGCTAGTGGTACGTCCTCTAACAGGGTTGGTAAATCTTCTCTTAAAAAATGTAGGTAATTAGTTCCATTCAAGTTCTCAGGCAGTTCAATAGGCCCAATAATTTTACCGTTTAAAATTCCGGTCCACAGGTTTACTTTAAAACGATACTGGGATCTATCTTCTCGCATTAAATGTGGATTCTCCACATGCCACTCGTGATAATTGTGCAAGTTCATGTAACCATCTTTTTTAAATGTCGATTCATCTGACCAGAGAATTTTTTGGATGAATTGGGGATTCTCATTATGCCTCTGTAGCATTGTTCTACAAAAAGAAATCCTTTCCTGATAATCTCGAGGTAGAAGACTTTGAACTCGTTGTACGTGAAACGGATGCATTTCGGCTCTTTGTAAAATACGATGAGCAGTGCTTTTCGGTATTCCCGTTCTTTCTTCAATTCCACGTACGGAAATACTTCGGTCACGTGCGACCTCTTGCAATACTTCTTCCTGGAAAGGAAACACAGGTCTACCTCCAGCCTGTATTTGATTCGGGAAATGGCCGCCCTCTGTGAGTGAACGGTGCACATTAACAAACACGCGGTGATCCGGGTAGCGCTCTAAATTTGGATATCTTTCACGATAAAGTCTAGCGGCAGCACTTGCGTTGCATCTGCATTCCCCATAAATGAGGTGCATGTTCGCATATTCTTGTGAAGTGTAGCGCGTAGGCATGGTAGATAAAAAGGATGCCAACACAAAAGTCCAGAGAGAAGCCAAAGTTGCCGGTATGTTATCAACAAGTCCAATTCACAAAGATTCAAGTCCAAAAAGAGAAGCCAAAGTTGTCAGTACTAAATCAACACAAGCGAATACGAACGTGCGCAGTAGACGAATGAGCGAAACGTACTAACTGGTTGGTGTCGGACTGGTAGCGTAGCCATTTGCTTGGCTGAAACTAGTGCGAATGAAACAGATAGATGCCATAGCATCTATCTGTTTCATTCGCACTCGTTTAAACGACGCATCTCCGTCTCAATGCGTGGCGTCACTATCTGTCTCGCTCACTCATGGCAAACATACCCATTATCCATCTCTCTCATCATTTTGCCTTAAAATTAAGAACCTACCTAGAGCTTGTGCGAATTAAAAACATTTTAACTGAGTAAAATCTGATAGCAAAAATCGGGTTACTTGAGGTTTTAATTTTTTTACTCTTTTCTATTGTATGGAACTAACAAGTATTGTACCATTTTAGAATTCTGATTAAATGCGCCAACTTTTAATGCTACTTGCCAAGGCACTCTAGTACATTTTTTTTATAGGAGGGCCTGTCAAAGTCGACGAATCTTGAAAATTTTAAATTCGTAGTTTAACAAATAGTCTCAATTCTCGGGAACTTAAGGCAATTGTGTCATTATTTTTTATTGGGATTCTAGAAATGTTATTTAGGATTACGTTTCTAAAGTTCAAATGAACAAAAATAAAAAATAATAACCACAATAACCGAAAAATGGTACAGTTTGATCAAATTTCTAGGTTTTTCTTAAAATGCCCATAATTTTCAAACTGCATGGGATAGATTTTTTTTCAGATTTTTCTCGTGATGGTTATGATCAATCCTGTCACCCCGTTTCGGCTTGACGTTGAGTTTTGGGACACCCTGTATATACAAACATACACACATACATACATTACATAGGTACATACATACGGGTCGAATACACAACCTCCTTTTTTGAAGTCGGTTAAAAATGTTTTAAATTTCATTGAATCAGTTTTATTTCAAAATCACCCACATCCTTAAGTTTTTCAAGTCACACTCAAAACGAATAAAATTTATTATGTTGTCACACATAACTACATAATTTGTTTGTTAGATCTTTAACTTATTTGCACATCGTTTCCGCGCCATCTATTAGAATACTAGGGCGTAATCTCACAAAACCGTTACTTCTAAATCTCATGTATGCTTTATGTCATAATTGTGATGGGCGTCGTCGTTAGATGGCGTTTGCGTCGATTCTGCATATGTGTGCATGCGTTTTTCAAGGACACTTAGGTCTAGTAAGCCTCTTAAGCAAGCATACGCTTGACACCTAGGATAGCACTTTCGGTAGATAGTCCAGGACAAAGCCTAAACTGTGCATCGTGGAATACATATATTTTGCCAAATAAGAGTCAAGCATACTGCCCAACACCTTAGCCGCAACAGTGGCAAGAGAGATCGGGCAATAATTGCCTATGTTCAAGATGTATCCTGTTATATTCTTCACGATGGGCACAACAATGGTCTTGATGAAGTCTGCCGGTAAATATGACACCTTCATCGGTTTTATTAACTGCGTTATTTCCTATTCCTATTGATTTGTTAAAACAATGGTTATTCCTAGAAATATGTTGTCACTCTATGCCATTTCTCATTACTCTTTTTTTTCTTCCTCATGTTGTCAGAAGATGTGTCCTAGCCATAGAAAATATATATGGCCCTAGCAGTGTAAACATTATAGGCTGCTTATTATTGTGATTTTACGTATCTCGGGACCATGGGGTCCCGGTCCTTTGGAAGGCGTACGAGGGGCCGAAGCTAACCCGCAGAGGCCCCGTAGGAAATTTTAATAAAATGTGGCACCAGCCGACGATTATCCCTGTATACACTATGCAGGTGCACCCAAAGACAACCCCCGGTTGGTGTAGGACTATTGCAGGATATGGAAAAATAAAAAGTTGGGCAATGTGTTTGGGTGGCTAAAGTGGACTGGTTACCAAGAACTATGGAAGAACTATGACCCCTGCCTAATCAATGTTTTATATATACACGGATAAAATAGCAGGGGGTGACTTGCACACTCAATAATGGGCCCCCGGAAAATAGGCTGTTTATTATTATGCTATGCCATTTCGTTTTATTCATATATTTTCACAAATGGTTGTGTCTACACGAAAATATCTCATTTCTATTTTGCGTCAGTAAAAGTATAAAACTTGCTGGTGTAACTTTTTTGATATTTTAATAATAGCCCAATAATATTTTTGAGAATTTTATTCGCCACATAACAAAATATACGTAAATTACGACAAGGTAAATAACGACAAAGGACAATAGCAAAATTGATTTAATTAATATTGAAACTTATGTGAAAACAGTGCAAGAAACAAAATATTTCCATGAAAAATATTATAACAATGTGAAGAAGTAACATTATTTCATCAAATAGGTACGTGTTCTCTATCACTATTTTACATGCTACGAAGGAAAGTAAAATAAGACAGCGACGTTTTCAAAATCTGAAAAACATTAACAAAACATAAGACTGAAAATATTACGAAGAGTGAAATATTTTTCGTGGAACCTGCTCAAAACCTTACCGTGGCCATAGTAGTGACTCCTACATTGACCACCCCCATTGCCTTCACTTGCATTGGTTCCTGAACGTTGTACAGAAATATGGAAACGATCCTCTTATTCTTTGTGTCCATATATTGCCACGGCACACCGTAAACGGCGTCCTTCAGTTTTTCACTCTGAAAATATTTTTGACTGAACTTCAATATGCAGTAAAATATTGCATAAGATGTATAATTTTTTTTTTCGTAACTATTATTATTAGCTATAGAAAAATCTGTAAGAATACTATTATTATTTTAGTTACCGTACTTTTTTTTGTATAATCGTTTTATTATAATCTTTTTGTTAGGAATGGTCCCTCTAGTGGAAAAAAATTGCAGTAAGGTACCTCATTGGGTTCTTACCGTAGTTGCTACCAACTCAAATATGACTGACAGCAGAATGATCTGTTGAAAAGCTATGGCTGACAAAGGTACATATCGTACCAAGGCTTCTGCTGTCTGAAACAGTTATGATGATATTCAAGTTAGACCACAGTGAATGTTTAAATAAAGCTTTTAATTTAATTTCAGAAATCAATGCTTTTTCAAGTCGGTGAATGAAGAAGATAGGAATATATATATTTTTTATTGTTATGACTGACCATTTGCGAACATTCAAGAAGCAGTAAACACCCGCTCACTTGATGAAACATGTAATAAATTAACAACATCGGACCAAAAGTTTCTGACATTTTATCAGTGAATCTGAAATATGAAACATTCCTAGAATAAATATTGTTTTAAAGCAAATAAACATAGAGCAGCAACATTTTGTCGGATATGAATTTGTGACAAATGCATATTTGTAGGTATTAGTTACTACCCGCAAGAGTTGACTTAAGACACGATCCAACCAACCTCCGCTGTTACCGCTCTCGCCATCGACGGCGACGCCTTAGTACCGCGTGCTTACGTCATCCGAGCGAAGTCTCAAGTTAACTCTTGCGGGTTGTACCTATGGTCTGCCAAACAAAATGGCAAACAAGAAAATCAGAGTACTATTTAATTATACACGTGGGTATATTTAATATAACTTACTCCTTAATATGTTGGTGATAATCTATGCAATGTCTCAATTTTTCTAAAATTAGGTTCAATTCTTCTTCGGAATACATTCCTGCATTTTTAGTAGCGTGTTTACAGTCCATTGATAGAACCACTTTATTATCAGGAAGTGGAATAGTTTGTAGATCATGAAGTAGTATTTTCAAATGTCCCCAGATATTGAAAACCATCAGAAATAGTAGCAAATCCAACATACAAAAAGTCATCGAACACAAGCATGACTGTATCCTGAAGAAAAAAAAAGTATTTTGATTGAGGTTCTCTTAACAGAAGTATATAGGTACTGGAAAATGACAATCCACCACCACCACAACCACTGTCACCGCTTAGCATAACAGCATAATCGACCTTTAATGTTCTAGCTGCTGGGACTCAGGCTTCCTCTGTGATAGAGGAAGTAAGCCATTATCCACCACTCGGACTTAGTGCGGGTTGGCGGATGCCACATGAATTTTTCGTTCAATCTCAGAAGATCCATTGGCCAGATTCTTGATGGATCTAGTGACGATGGTTCTAGGACATTTCGGTTTCCTCACGATGTTTTTATTCAACGTTTTGGGAGCGAGGTGATAATAGTTATTTATGCAACTGTTGTATAATAAGGATATTAAAACACGAATGTGGGTTTATCACACGAGGCGAAGCCGAGTGGGCTCGAACCTACGACCTCGTAAGTCGCAGCTGTTTCCACTGTCACTGCTTGCGTGGTCTGAATTCGTTTGATTAGCCATAAGCCCCTTCGCGTAACTGTTGCTGTGAATGAGTCGTGGTAACTATTTTCACTATTAAATCCCGTCGAGAAGTTGAGCTGTTGAACACAACATTTTTAAAACGAACTTACCAGTTATAAGTCCAAGCAACCATATACGCATCGAAGTGCGTATAAATTTTTAGTACTGGCACAGCAAGGTACAGGGAATGTTCATACGTTGTGTTGTAGAGGACTTTTTGTTTGTAATTTCCTACGGAGTAGTTTTTCCACATAGGAATAAAGTTAAACAAGATCATACCGGCAAACATCTGGCCTGTCAAGAACAAGGTAAAGCGGTGGGAGATGAAATGAACTTTCCTGTGTGTCTGTAAAAAAATATATAATTCTCAATACTAGGTAGACAAAAGACCTCAAAATACCATTCCAGACGCTAATCTTATGTAGGTTAGTGTCCTCACATGATCTGACAAAGATTATGTCTGGACTTTACAAGAGACTTTGACCCCTGAGTTTGTTTCCCATTTCATCTCAGGGGTAGTACGATAGGAAATGTCACTGCATGTTTTTTTTTTTATATGACGTTTAAAAGTTATTCTGATTTAATTTAATTTCACTGTGATCAAATAATATTGATATTGTTAATTACCTTCTTAGCGTATTCAGACACGTCTTTGAACAAAAGCAAGTGCATTCGAGTCAAAAATGTAGTGGTCAGGGTTCTGTATTTTGTCGATTGCGGCAGCGTGATTATTATTCTCGACTGCAGACAAAATACAATCTAGATATTACAAAAAATCAACTATGCAATAAAAATAATCTAGATATATTATTCGAAGCTTATGCAGGTATGCAATATTCCTGTGAAAATTATATTAGGCCTGATTTTTACCCAAAAACGTAATTCAAAGAAAGATTAAATATTGGGATAGAGTGGTAAACTCGTGCACCAACACCCACAGGCCACAGGGTCCGTGACTCTTAAAACAAGTAAAACAAAAAATACGCACCAACCCAACACACGCCATAATTACAGATATAATAGTATGTCCTAGTTCGTAAAAACTGATCTCCGAATGTAGCCAAATAAAGCAAGTACCAGCGCTTATACAAATTACATATGACATAATTTGTACAAAACTGTGTAAATCCATGCATTTCGAATAGCCCTCTCCGAGTTCCTTCCCTGGCCACGCATTTATGATTAATAAATTAAAACGCAGGATTTTCATATAGCTAAATTCGGTTACTTTTTGGATGTTGCCTCTGAAAGAGTAGATAAAATAAAATTTTATTTATGAAGTAGTAAGTATTTATGACCTAGGGCTGATTTTTAGGGTTCCGTTGTCAACAAGAGACCCTTATACATAGTTTCGCCGTGTCCAACTGTCCGCCCGCAGCTCAGAGATTCATATTTATTAATACTAGAAAGCTATAATTTGGCACGGTTATACATATTAACCACCCCAAAAAAGTGGTAAAATAAAATCAGGACAAATTTTTTTTTGAGTACCTTCTCTAGACGTAGTGGGGATGTTTTGACGTGAATACGTCTTTGAAATTCCTTCCATAGTGTTCCAAAACCAATGATAACAAAATCGGGGGATACAGTTTGGTGTTGCAGCTTCATATCTATCATCTGCATCCTAAATTCAATTACACCATTGCATAGCTAAAGGATCAAAGAATTCATTACGCTAAGTGAGGACTGTGACGTATCGCGCGCAGTAAAGGGGGAGGCGCCGCCATTTTGAGGTAATTTTGCTGCATATCGAGATTTCCACATTTGACTCGAAAAAGCTACGACGTTCGTTTAAGTTTCGATCGTCAATTCTCGTCAAAATCTGTCGATTGTATACAAAACATTAGTGTAAAATAGTGACAGTGAATACCGTGGCTGGCGTGAATACATTGACATCTCGACATGTATATTTTATTTATTGGCTTAATACGTTTTACGCCTATAGTATTCTATTCTATTGTATTCTACGCATTAGGAATTTATATGAAAAAAAAAAATGACAGTTCAAAATATACATAACTTTTGGAGCAAAGTTTACGAGTAATAGTCGACCAACTTAAATTTTTAGTTACAATGTATGAACATGATTTTCAACTACAATGTTAAGTTTGTTCTTGGGATAAATTCATTTCAACTACGAAACCCTTCATTGTGCGTCGTCTGACACGCACTTGGCCGGTTTTTTCAATAATCTGATAACTTAAACGAGGAATAATTTTGAAATTTTGACAGTTATTTCATACAAAAACTGTCAAACGTCAATTTTATTCCTCAAATAAAAGTTATCTGGCGATGGAAAAATCAGCCCCTAGTTTTTTATTAACTTACATGAATGTTTCATCTTCGAAGAGTATTTTTCTAATTCTTTGCATTTTTTTATACAATAGCGTATAATCTTGATGTTATTAAGGCAGGTCAGTTTCAATTATGTCTGAATTTATTCATGGTAGTCCTTTTATACCTAGTTTTTTTAATATTCCTTATTTCAAAGAATAGGTAATTAGTCCATTTATCGCTTCGATGGAATGATTAATCGTGGTTGATAATTACTTTTGTTCAATAAAAGTATCGTTTTTTTTTTTTAATTCTTTGATTATGGGCAAGGCTATGCGAAGTTTTTTTTTTTTTTCAATGTAATAGTTTTATGGTGTTTTATTTTTATTTTTTTTAATCTAATAAAAATCCATAAAAAAGAAATCAGTTAAAGATATTTTAACGTCGATAAAAGAAGTAGGTAGGTACTTAAGTAACCCAATTTATTCATTTTTTTTTTGTTTCAAATCCTACTACCTACTACTGAGAGGTGCACTACGCTTGTTGTATAGGCGACATGTTTTAATAATTTTGTCTGCCAAATCTGAGAAAGTAGAAACTTGTAATATTTTTATTTGTTACAGACGCCAGCACATCAAGCTACTACAATCTGTCAAAGAACAATGGGTAAAGTTGTATGGGCCCCGTACCCAAAAAAAAATATGACTGTAGCATTATGAGCTATATCGGTATTCGTTGCCCTCATGGAGTAGTTTAATTAATCCTAAGACAGCATGTCTAAATTCACTTGGAGAAAAAAGTTATTTAAGGAAGTTAAATTGGTTTTGAGAAGACGGTACCCAGAGACAAGGTTAGCTGTAGCATTATGAACTATGTTGGTATTTGTTGACCTCATGGAGTAGTTTAATTAATCCTGAGACAGCATGTCTGAATTCAATTGGAGAAAAAAGATATTTAAGAAAATTAAATTGGATTTGAGAAGACGGTACCTACCCAGAGACAAGGTTAATTGTAGCATTATGAACTATGTCGGAATTTGTTGACCTCATGGAGTAGTTTAATTAATCCTAAGGCAGCATGTCTGAATTCACTTGGAGAAAAAAGATATTTAAGGATGTTAAATTGTTTTAATAAAATAATAGGAAAGTTCATTATCTTTATTCATTATTGTAATAACCATACTTATATTGGTTCTTATTCAATACTAGCTGACCCGGCGAACTTCGTACCGCCTTTAACTTTTTTTTTTTTTTGTTAATTTTTTCTCATGTTTTAATAGCTATTCTGCTATTCGGGGCAGAGATTATGAGCTATGTCGGTATTCGTTGCCCTCATGGAGTAGTTTAATTAATCCTTAATAAAACAATTTAACATCCTTAAATATCTTTTTTCTCCAAGTGAATTCAAACATTCTGTCTCAGGGTTAATTAAACTACTCTATGAGGTCAACAAATACCGACATAGTTCATATTGCTACAATTAACTTTGTCTCTGGGTACGGTCTTCTCAAAAACAATTTAACTTCCTTAAATATCTTTTTTCTCCATGTGAATTCAGACATGCTGTCTTAGGATTAATTAAACTTCTCCATGAGGTCAACAAATACCGACATAGTTCATAATGCTACAATTAACCTTGTCTCTGGGTACGGTCTTCTCAAAACCAATTTAACTTCCTTAAATATCTTTTTTCTCCAAGTGAATTCAGACATGCTGTCTTAGGATTAATTAAACTACTCCATGAGGTCAACAAATACCGACATAGTTCATAATGCTATAAATAACCTTGTCTCTGGGTACCGTCTTCTCAAAACTAATTTAACTTCCTTAAATATCTTTTTTCTCCAAGTGAATTCAGACATGCTGTCTTAGGATTAATTAAACTACTCCATGTGGTCAACAAATACCGACATAGTTCATAATGCTATAAATAACCTTGTCTCTGGGTACCGTCTTCTCAAAACTAATTTAACTTCCTTAAATATCTTTTTTCTCCAAGTGAATTCAGACATGCTGTCTTAGGATTAATTAAACTACTCCATGTGGTCAACAAATACCGACATAGTCCATAATGCTACAATTAACTTTGTCTCTGGGTACGGTCTTACTCGTTCTCCTTTCTTTAATAGATTTTCAACAATATCGCTAATACATAAGGTTCAAAGTTGATTGGGAAAATTTAACAGTTTCGGGTAGCTTGATGTGCTGGTGTCTGTACCTATCACAAATGAGCACTTATTACTTATTCTTGCTTGACGCGAGTGACATGACAGTTAAGTTCATTCATTAATTTCATTTCTATGAAACGTGCAAGGTTTCACAAAAAAAGTTGTAATATGTTTTATCCAATAGTGTAGTACCAAAACAAAATATATCTTCAAGTAGGCCCTGCGTCTATGAATCCCCGCGTCAAACTGCCAGGACGCTAGAATCCAATCAGCCTTTATTTACATATAGTAAAATTTACATGCCAAGATAAATACACAGACACGTGAGCACGGTGAATAAGATGTCATGTCTATGTAAGGCCAAAGGCACACAGGAGAAGCTTCGCTTGCTGCTTTTAAGCTAGGGTTTCCTAAGACTGCGGTGGCCGCTATATAACGTCCGCAACGTCATTGAAACGTTATATTAACATATTATGAAAGTAAATTTGTTAGTTTTAGAGCTGCAACAACATGTGCTAGGTGACATTGCTCTCGAACCATATGTAAGCTCCTACCAGCCGCTCTATTCTGTAAATGTCTCACCGTGATAAATTAGGTGAAGTGAGCTTAAAGTGAGTTGTCAATTGTGTCAATCCTAGCATTAGGTAGAATGACAGCTCACGTTAAGCTCACCTCACCTAATTTTCACGGTGAGATTTTTACAGAATAGCACGGCTGGACACCGAAGGGCAAATTTTCCATCAGTTATTTAAAATAATCTGCGGATCAATACGTTTTGACCGTGTAGGTAGTAGGTATTGTACTTTGTATTAAACATCAGATTTTGTTTAAATAACCGACGAAAAATGTCTACTCTGGGGTATAGAATCATCAACTGAATATGTGGTAATGCGCTAGACAGGATTTCCCATCGTCAAAATTGACGAACTTGCATACAAATATTTATAGTTTCCTATTTAATCCCTTTAGGGGATGAATCAAAAACCATTCCTAAGTACCTACTCACGTTCATTATACAATTAGCTTTTATGCAAAATTGTATGCTTGTGGACTCAGCGGTTTAAGCTGTACATTGTATTTCATTGAATTTAAGATTTTTGAGTGCAATATATGTGGCTATTTGAAATAAATATTTTTACTTTGAGTTTAGTTAAAACGGGAATGATAGTCCGCCCGGAACTAGTTGGCCGCGCCTTAGGTATATAAGCGGTGGGACGGAGGGTCGGGGGCGCATTACTCAGTACGTGCGTCGGAAACCGCTGCCTCACCCTTGTCCCCACCTCAGCGGCCAACTAGTTCCGCGCGGACTATAGTCTCGTAGTTCGAGCGCAACCGACGAAACGAATAAGCGAAGTTACTGCCAGTGTGGCTTCGGCCTAACTAACAGGTTATGTTATAAGTCTATCTCTTGCACCGTAATGACACATTACCCCCGTTTGACTTGCACCGGTTGACAGGCGACAAGCGATGTGTATGTTTACCATTTGTTTGAGATCCGTATAACAGTTTATTTAAGAGTAGGAAAAATCAGGAAAATTAATTGATTAACTTCGATTGTTGTTAAGACTAATTTAGGTTAATATGAGGTTAACTTAGATTACCTATGTAGACACACATATTTGAATTTGAAAATATAATAAAAATGGTATGGGTCCCGCCTGCTTCCAACTTTTATTTAATTTAAAATGAGCCTGTTTTTAGCTTTTCAGTTTTTTTTTTACTCAAGTTCTTTTACCGCAGTCGGGATTTTTAGTTTTTTTTCAGCATTTTAGTTTACAAATTAATGTGAATGATTTCGCAAACGATTTAGTTCTTGGTACGTGTTTTTTACGATTTTTCACTTCAAATTACTTTTAACCATATAAGTTGTATATATTTTTGCGTAATCACCTTTCAAAACCCTTTATTTTGATACCCCACTCGATATGATTCGAGAAAAAAAAATTAAGACATAATATGGCGCCAAAAATCGACCAATTTAATATTTTTCCATTTTGATATACCCTACCCAGTGTCACTCTCACAATTAAGACAAATCTAACGGCACTTCTCAAGAAATGAAATCGATCAAGCCGTTTAGGCGACAGAGCGTGCTAAAGAAATATACATAGGTACATACATACACTTGAAAAACATAACCCTCCTTCTGGCGCAGTCGGGTAAAAATAGCAGTATTTTAATATTGAATGATATCTTTGAGTCATCTGACGTGTTTATCCAATGTTGACATAATAAACATTCTAACCTAGTTATAAAATTGCCTACTTAACCTTGTCCGTATTGTAGCGTGTAAATTCGAACTAATACTTCACTTAGCCCACGTACCGGGCGTTTTTAGTCGTGCACTGTATTTTCAATTCACTGCTCAACCCGGAGAGTTGAAAATCCAACAGTGTATTTTTTGACGTGCTGGAATGGACTCTGTTGGATTCTCATTGCTCGGCTCAACATCTAGAGTGCAAAATCCAATGCGCGACCAAATATCGTCGCGTTAAAAAATCGCCCGTGCGTACCTGGTATTACATGATTATTATTATTAGATTGACAACTCTATTATTATTATTAATCCGTAATAGTAACGTAACTGTACAATATAATAATACGTCTGATTGTAGGTAGTTCAAGGTGCTAACACCTACTTACTTGTCAATATTATTAAAATATGAAACTTGTCATTCATGTTGAAATCCATGTAAATGGGCTTTAAATATAAATTGCATTACAGTTTTGTAATTACTTTGTGTTATTGTTAATTTTATTGGTTTAAAAGCTTTTTATTGTAATTGTTAGACTTTTACATTTGTTAATATTCTTAATATTTTATAGGCTTTCAAATAAAGACCTTGTGACTATACAGATTTTTTAAGGGTCCCCTATGTTGTTTCGAACGCTGCTGTTGCGAATTATTTTTCCACTGCCTCACAGGTTCGAAAGCTCATGGACTCAAATGAAGTAGTCGCGAAAGACGCTGTTTCGAAAAACATTTTCACTGCCTCATACGCTCGAATGCTTGTGATTTCGATTTATTTAGTCATAAATTGTACAGAAAAATATTTAAGCAGTAATTAAATAAAATCAACAAATTCGGTGTCAACATCAACATTTAATATTATTATTAACGTACTGTTTAGTACTCATAGAAAAAATGTACAGTTGAGGTATTAATATTTTTTATTGTTACTTTGTTAATAATAATATTAAATGTTGATGTTGACACCGAATTTGTTGATTTTATTTACCGAATTTGTTAATTTTTACGCCGGACGTATCTGCCGCATGTCAGACGAGCTGTAGGCGAAAAGAACCACCGATTGGGTCCCATTAAAAATGCTAGGCGACGTCCACGACGAAGATGGCGGGCCGAACTTGATTCCTACCGCAATGGCAGAGGACACTTGTATGTGGAAAAAGGAAAGGGACCTATTTGCCAAGTGAAGTGAGACATTAAGAATGGGCTAAATAGATATGTTATGTTAACTTATTTGTGTACCTAATTTTAAGTTTTTTTTTATCATTGTCCTCTCAACCAAAGCACCTGCCATCTAAGCTCTTCACCGCCCTTGGTTGACTGGTAGAGAATACCTAAGGCATTAAGTCCGCCTTTGTACCTTTTTGTGCGAAAAGTTTAAATAAATAAAAATGTTTCATCTAAAAATAATAATGCAATGCCTACTACAAACATCGAATAGATGTTTGTAGTATTGCAACCTGACACACCTCCTAAAGTTAAAATTAATTATAATTTCGATTAAAAATTAAGATTGTGAAAATAATGGTCAGTCAAAACTATTAAGTTGATTATTTTTTGTTTCTAAATGCACACCCGTACTCAATTACTATGGCATAGTTGTATTTTAATTAACAAACGGTCAAGGGTATTAGACAGGTGCAAATACTTATGTTTTTTCCTACTCAAGTAATTATTTTAACCCTAGGCTACCTAATAATTATACACTTATACCTTGTTAATTTTATGATCATTGATAATACCATGCAATTGCATAAAAAATGCAAAAACGTTAAAGCGAAACTGAATTTATTATTAAAGGAATCATGAGCTACTGTTTTTCGCTCGGGTCTGCCTGTGACTACTAGCATCGACTACTAATTTAGATGCGGGTTTCACCATAATTATTTAAATTTATTCCGGTAGGTTTATATTATGTGTTCAATACAATTATATAGCATTTATCAGAAATATTAAAGGGTGTGTCACAGACCATCAAACTGAACAACTGCCTCCATGAGACCAACATCGTAATCGCGAAAAAAAGATCAACTGTCCCATACAAAACATCAATACCTACTCGACCCAAATGTTCCATACATTTGAGTACTAAAATATATAGAGAAGAAATATTATTCAAATTCTTCCAAATATATTTCTGTAAACCAATCTGATAACAATGCCTTAACAATATCAATACTGGGCCTACGTAAAAAATTGTGTAAGATTTATGATCTGTAGTTCTATACCATAGGTACCCATAAATATGGCTAATTTGTTTTTAAAACACGCTGTGTTGTGTTAAAAAATGGCCTTTTTGGCCTTTTATAGAAAGAAAAAGAAAGAAAGAAAATACGTTTATTTGCGGCAAATATGACGCAAAACCATAACAATTTTCTAGATGTTAACAAAAAAGTAGTAAAAATGTAACTTAAAAAGCAGCCATGATCAATCATTCCATCGACGCAGTAGCTGCACTAATCATAAGTAATTGCTCAATGAAAATTACTGAAAGGCAATTAAGAAATAACTTT
Organism: Amphipoea lucens; assembly: GCA_947508005.1. Lineage (NCBI taxonomy): Eukaryota > Metazoa > Arthropoda > Insecta > Lepidoptera > Noctuidae > Amphipoea > Amphipoea lucens. Next base: position 18,703,551 of record OX382357.1, read on the forward strand.
CTTGGAGCTAGGTATTTCATGTTAGATATCGTTGCAATTGAGAATAGCCATGTGCAACTATATAGAACAACCAATGGAGGTATAGAAGAAAATTGGGAGGCCTGGACACACAATTAGCTAACAGAAAAAAAAATATGCAACAAAACAATAAGAGAGGTTGTATATTGTTTGACTTTAAAGAATAAACATTTCAAAAATCTATTTCCCTTTTATTCCATTTTAAGGAAAAAGAAGCACCTAAAAAAATTTGGTATTCATAGACACATTGCGCAAATGTCGTCGGTCGGAAACAGTAATGGAACATTTCAAAATGGCCTGTTCTGAGTAATTAAGGTTTAAAGTTTTTTAATATTCAAATGCTATTTCATTTTTTCTAGAGACCATTTTGTAATTTTTTTTAATTGAATAATATGTAGATTATAGCCAAGTTTATTGTGTATTACTTTGGATAAAATATTCAATTCCCTACCATTCTACATACTCATCTCAAACCACGTGACTTTGGAAATGTTCCGATAATGAATCCGACCGACGATGTGCAACTTTATTGAAAATGGCAGCATTCAAATAAATATAGAGAAGATTATTCCAATTCTTCCAAATATATTTCTGTAAACTAATCTGATTATAACAATGCCTCAATAACATTCTGCCAAAAAACCATTCTTAACAATCCCTTATAAATCAGCAATATCAAACGCATCTGTACAAGCGCAACAATTATTCGGATGTCTATTTAATTACAATACATGTAATACGAAACACATTATTAGTATTATGATATTCTAATGGCTTTGGCCTTTGATATTACCGATCCCGACATTTAGTTGGCTCTCAAAAGTCACGCTGTCAAGGCCGTTCTGATGCGCACAGGCGCACGCGACGAGTACAGTCAACCACTCGTATATCTCAACAATTTATACTTAACAGCGTCTTCATTTCTTAGCAGTGAGCGGTTTTCGTAGTTCGAGTGTTACGCATTACTTGCGGTTGACCGTACTTACATAGCTAGATGAAGGTGCCACATTTTTGAATCTTTTGATTAGTTTGTGGTAACTGACAGCCTTGCATGAAAAGGTTACAAGAATTAGTGGTTTGTATATTGGAATTTAATTTGCGTGTGAGAAATTTTTAATGGTTTCATTTCGAACGGTGAAGATGTTTTCATAGCATCGTTGTATAAGAAATGTAACATTTCAAACTAAACAATATGGACTGGCAAAAAAGAAGAATGGATTTCCGATGAACAGACGCCAGCACATCAAGCTAATACAGTCTGTCAAATTTCTTCAATAGATTTTCAACTTTATCGCTAAAGCATAAGGTTCATTGGGATTTGACAGTTTCGGGTAGCTTGATGTGCTGGCGTCTGTACATCAAATGGTCAACATTCTTTTCGAGATCTATTTATCCTTAACCGGTTGAATGCCGTAATTACAGACACAATTAAAAAGCCATTGTGTCTCGCGTGGATCTACGTTCCGGCATACGAAAGGTTAAACAATATATCGTCTCTGGTCTACCTACAACATATTTACCTACCTGAGCATCACTTTTTGTAGTGATTATACACTTAGATACCGTCTCTAATCCTGGGTCTATCAAATAAACGACAAAGCTTATTTAATAGCGATCCATTGATCGATTACTCATAATTGTGACAGCTTTCTTGTGCGTTCAAGAAGCAATGGATGGATTCCTAGCGGTTTCATCGTAAGCGCCTTGTTGAGTATGAGTAAGCATAGTAATGGATATCATTAGCTTTGGACATGTTCATCGTTGTTTGAACACGTTACAAGATATGCTTTAAAAGCACCTTTTAAGGGATTTTGGTAAGGAATGTTCTTTTGTCATTGATTGCTGTCTGCATAGTTTTTCAACGTTATATTTTATTGGAAGAAACTCGTTGAATAGGTATTTATATTAGACGATCATCATTTTAAATAAATATATGAACTGAGAAAGCAGTAGAATCCAGCCAAAAGACTCAACGATGAAGCTCGACCTGAACCAGCCTGACGGCAAGGTCGTTAAAATATGCCCATCCATAGATATAATTACCCATCTCTCCACTGGTCCAATGCTTATTCTAGGATGCATATCCGGTAGGCTCTTAAATCCTTACCTATCCTTCGAGCACGTCTTCCCTGCCATTACCGCGCCCCCCGGTCTATTCCTTGATTATGCAATGGTCGCTGTAGCACCATGAAAATGAGGCTACAGGAGCTAGTGCGAATCTTGGGGTTCATTCGATTAATCGAGTCTGGTTTAACCACGCTGGGATCGGTGCAATTCATTCATTCATTATTTATACGAGTATATACTTTATGTACCTAAACTAGAAAAATACGTAACAAAAATAACATATAGTAAATAATATCTGTCTTGATATACTTAGTAATAATGTGAATGTGTAATGATAATGAATATTACAGTTTTGTCTTAATAATTACACTATCCAATCATTTTCCTTATTTTCGTATCCATCAAGTCTATATCGTATGATTCCTATAATGATTTCAAAGGAGCGCAGATAAAAAATTGCCAAGCGCAACTAAACGAAGTCTAAACATTACCCAAGAATGTTCTTAAGGCCAGCTCCTATTTATCTTAACCTGACCTAGGGTTGACTTATACTACTAATTACTCGTATATCCCCAACAATTAAAAAATTCTCAGTATCATCAAGTTTACCTTCAAACCAGTCAGACTTTCAAACCGATCTGAATTTCCATTAAAGATATAACCAAACTAGTTACCATATTAAGTGTTGTACAAGTTTCCATCTTGATTTATATGCCTGTGTTTTCTATGTACATGGATCGATGCGTTGATCGTTCGATATCACGTAATAGAAAATATGGTGTCATGTTATATGGGCTGAGAAATATACGGTTTTTTGTTGACCATTTTGTATGAGACAAGTCTGAATTGCCTTCTGTATGAGAGAGGCTTTTGCCCTGCAGTGAGAGAATAATACGCTTGGATTATTATGTGATTGATTGTTTTTGAAAGGTCCTGCATGCGTAGTAAGATTACTTTTGTGTCTCGACTCTAAGAAGACAAATTGATATTTCGTTACTTAATTTTTGACTTCGCATCGAAGAAATATTTCTACAATCTTTAGGCCAATTCCCGTGACTAAAAACCTTATAAATCTCACCAAAATCTATGTCAAAAACGTCTCGGGGTAAAATAGCTTCTTTTATGCATTAGTTGTACAATCTACTATTTTAATAGATATAAAATATGAATTTTTGAAATCGATTCACAATTGCCGGAGAAATTGCGTAACATACATACAAAAAAAAAACCGACTTCAAAAAAAAACACTACAAAGTGAAAAATAACTTTAATTTCGGAAGTCGGTGTCGTTGCTTCAGAATTTTCGTTTTTTGACACCGACTTCCGAAATTAAAGTTATTTTTAACTTTGTAGTGTTTTTTTTTGAAGTCGGTTTTTTTTTTGTAAAAAAGTTTTTATTTTTCACTTTTTAGTTGTACCTACCCCACACAAGTTCAATTAACACTAGTGCATTGAAGACACGACTCGAAGAATCATCAAAATTCACTTAAAAATGCAGGAGATGCAGTACATTTATGCATATAACTTCGTACATAAGAATAATTACCTAATGTATTATATACTAAAACCTTCCTGAAAGTATGTAGATTACACTCATGAAAGAATTATCAAAATCGGTTCAGTAGTTTTTGAGATAATCGCGGACATACAAACATACATACATACATACATATATACATACATACATACGGGTCGAATACAGAACCTCCTTTTTTAAAGTCGGTTAAAAATAAAATACAGTCGAATTGTGAACCTCCTCCTTTTTTGAAGTCGGTTAATTATGTAAAGACACGGCAGGGAATATTCGTGTCATTTTTGACAGATTATGACAGCAAATTGAACGCAAACGTTCTTAAAAATAAGGGTTTTACAGCCTCTGTCAGGCTGTTTTATGTTTCTTCCGTCACCACAGTGGCTAAAACAAGGGTCGATTGTAAGCATATCACTTCAAGCGGCGCCGTGGCTTAGTTGGTTAAAGCGCCTGTCTAGTAAACAGGAGATCACGAGTTCGAATCTCGTCGGGGCCTATGCGAGTTTGTGCATAACATTAATTTTGTTTTATTGTTATTTTTATATGAAACTGTAGGTTTAAGTCGGGTGTTGTCGTAAATGCAAGAAAAATATTACCGTAGCAATAAAATCCCTTTTGAAATAAAAAAGGTTTTTGACTCGTTCCAGACCCACAAAGTACATTATGGTGTTCGAATTTAAAAAGTTAAAGTTCGAGTGCAAGTGAAGCACATTAAATTTTCCAACATTTTTGAACGAAAAGTAATTATATCCAGGATTATATAAGCCTACGTGAAATTGGAGAGGCCGAATCAGGTTTCTTAAAACAACAATCAGTTTCCTACTGTTCGTCTTTGCGTATTACTTTGCAAATTATAAAATTAAACCTGCATCTTAAATCAATAAAAAAAAATGCTGCCAGTCTTCTGGGCACGTTTCCGGATGACAGCGATGCGGACGGATACTTCGAAGCCTAAGTGTCCTTTGTTTTTTTTTTTTTTAATTTATTTATTTGTATTGTAAGTTAGTTAGTCTTTTATTTTAGTATCTAGTGTATATAGTTAGTTACTTATTATGAAGCAACGTATATATAGTATAGATACACATATAAATAAAACATTAATTTTATCTAAAAAAATAAAATAAAAGATGCTTATTTTTATAATTATTAAAATAAAAGACAGGCATATCATGTTTCATAAAAAATCGCCATATAATTATGAAGCTATAAAAACAAAGTAAAGTCGTAAAACTTGAATGAGACAAGATATTCTGATAAATAAAAACAATAGAAACATAAGTCTGTCAATCTTATAAATATGTATTTATATCCTTTGCGGGTTATTTTCCATTCGATCTCTCAACGACCTTTGGATCTTAAGTTTTTGCCGTTTCGAAATGTCAATATATTGCGTTGAAGTAGTGGTACGAATTTTGTTTATGCTTTTAAGTCTTTTTGGGACAATTTTAGGTTAAGTATAGACAGCTGGATTTTTTCAATCCGTTGTCTCGGATATAGGGAATCCTTCTTTTTCTCTTTATTTATTAGGGACTTGCAACCTTTAACAGGTTATGTCAGCCCCATCATTTCCTTAAGCAATTTAATTAAAAATGTTCTTAAGATTATTAAATATAAATTTATAAGGGCTGATTTTACCAAATTCAGATATCTTTTATTCTTGGAATAAAATAGAAGTCTGACAGTTTTATTATGGATAAACTGTCAAAAATTCAAAACTTATTCTTAGGATATGACTTTAATCTAGGTAGGTATAAAAGTTGACGGAATGCGCCCTAAATAAGCTTAGCTTAAAAATAACTTGCCTAGCTTTTCTTAGCTTAGATTAATATGCTTTTAAGTATTTTTGGGACAGTCAGCATATACTGAAAATGTTTAGCTTGATATATCATCGTGCGTACGAGTATTCTCTAAAAGGTTTAAACTTTTCCTTAAAATATTTTTTTTAAAACATTCAAGGCACAAAACGCGCCGAATAGATGAAAAACACATCAATTAACAACCCAGTAAAATCCCAACTCTTAAAAAACTCGTCATAGAGCAAACCAGTCCACTTCATAACAAGTTGGTACTGCCACGAAAGCGTCCATTGACGACTCCGAACGTTAAAATGCAACTCACGCGCAGGCTTTCATCAACAACATATTCATACACTGACATATTTATGTGCGAGTATGTGTGCGTGTGAGAGAGAGAGAGGGGGAAGTGTCATGCTGTATGGTGTCAGACGGAAGCGAAGTAGTTGATAAGTTAGTTCTGATTGTTGATCGATTTTTTTAAATCGATTTGAATTTAATGATCGATTGTCAAATGAGAGCAATCTATCTTGTGGGTTAGCAAGTCGATATAAAATTATTTAAGTATTTGCAAATGACATTACATCTTAATCTAACTGTGATGTATACTGCCTAAATCAGGCAGTATACATCACATGTATACTCTATTTATTAAATTACAGAAGTGTCAGTCAGTAAAAACACATATAAAAAAAAATCTGTCCCATTTCATATTGTTGTGAGCTTATACGTTAAAACTCCATCAAATTAATCTAAAAATATCGAAGCTACAAAAAAAAAAAAAACAACACTGGTGGTGGTAGGTAAGCACTTAGCACCTGCAGTCTACAAAATTCAACACAACAATGCAATGTGGACACGCCTTTATGCAATGAATAATGCTTAGAAGTTTTTGGGAATGATTCAGCGGACGAACTTATAATCCGGGTTCACATTCACTGCATTAGTAATAATATTACGAAATTCGAAGTAGTTTGAAACTTATATATTTACCCCCTTATTCATAAAACTTATCAAACCTATTTTAGTTAAAATGTGGTTTGTCTCTTTCTTACACACAGAAATGACAACGTGACAGATAAAGACAAACGTTCTATAAACCTATTTTAGCTAAAATAGAGATAAAATAGGATTATGAATAAGGGGGTAAGACTTAAGGAAAAAGCTTTAGCTTTGATTGATAGCTCAAAAGTCTTTAGTAATTTATTACTTACTAGCTGCGCCCCGCGGTATCACCCGCATAAGTTTCGATCCCGTGGGAATATCGGGACAAAAACTATCCTATGTCCTTTCCCGGGACTCAAAATATCTCTATACCAAATTTCATGTAAATTGCTTCAGTGGTTTAGGCCTGAAAAGGTAACATACAGACAGACAGAGTTACTTTCGAATTTATAATATTAGAATGGATGGATTAAAACTTAAGTGAATCATCGTTAAATAATTCAAGTTATTGGGCTTAGGTATGAACTGAGTCTAATTTGCCATGTGGTTTCCGTTTTCGCTAGACAGTTTTGCGTGGTTCAAATCTTTCTAGGATGACGTAAGAGATGACTGAGAATCAAGAATCAATGGTTGTACAGTTGGACATTTGATGGACATATAACTTAATTATACTTGTGTTGAGAGCTCCGAAAATTGCGTTAGTATGGTAAAGATACTATTCAGTATTCAGGTACCTAAATACTCCTCTCGATGAGAGGGAGTGGCCCTCGGGACCATCGCGGGTTTGTAGATGTCACACAATATAATATAAGGTATGTACAGGTACAATCAGACCTTGTATGTGTATTGAAGACGTGTCGGTCTACCTGTGATCTTAGTATTTCCGTCGTCATCGCTACCGTTCATTGAAGCTGTCTCAGGGACAAAAAAATGTACCGATATGTGACGAACTGGGCAAAAAAAAATGGGTATTGGAACTAATACAAAAAGTATGTTCGCCATTTAAATTCATGAGATCTTCATTGCTGGTTGTATTAGCCATTAAACATGCACTACTTATGACCTTAACCTGATCCTAACTAAGACCTGTGCACGTTATCATAATAAATCCATCATCCTTCTGATCTCATCCCAATTTATTTGAAGTTAGTACTTAAAGTGACATTAGCACCACCTAACTTGATACCAGAAAAAACCGTTGAGAACATTAATTTTTGCCGTTAGACATTTGAATTTAAAACAATGAAAAAGGTCTAGTCAATAAATAAAATAAGTTCCCTTTACACGTAGTTTTTACTTCCCGACTCTGCGTGAGTAATAGACCGGAAATACTGGCTACCTGCGCCTGAGCATAACAACTAACCATTTCTTAATGTTAGGAGTTAAAAAAAAAACGGAAGACGTCTCGTGTTTCTGAGGAACGTGTTGGTTGACAGTTGCTAGTCGGGTTTGTGTTGTTTATTTATTTATTTGGGACAAACAAACAGCAACACATTATATCTGGCAAATAATATAAACAAAGATATAATATAAATGTGAAACTTACACCGTTATCCGTTTATTTGTGTGGTTTTATATTGTAACATAACACTTTGTCTAGATAAGACTTATGACATTTGCAATTTATTAAAAATAACAATATGTTGTGTGCATAACAATGTATTCAAAATCTGCAAAATCTTTTGGGTTTCTGAAGGCCGGGTGTCGTGGTGCAACTTGGGAGATGCTAACGCTTAGGTCTGGCAATGGAGTCTCCTAAATATTATAATAGAACTAGCTGTTACCCTGCGACTTTCTCTGCAATCCAGAATGAAAAGTATCCTATGCCCTTACCCAGTTCATGGTCTATCTGCATGCCAAATTTCATCCAAATCCGTTTTGTCGTGAAAGCATAACAAAAAAAAAACAAACTCACTTTTGCATTTATATTTAATATTAGTCAGGATTAGCAAGTTCTCCTCAGAAATTATTCTATAGAACCCGCTAGAACCTTATTAAAAGATGCTGACGTAAAAAAGTTGAAGAAAAATTCCCATAGTCAGAAAAAAATCTATAAGGTTTCTAACTATTGTTGAGTGGGTAACATCAATAACACCTTTGCGAGTTACTCAGCTGTAACCAATGGAAATATAATGAAGAACCAATCGACTTTTAATGGTTTTAAAGACGGTTTCTTTTCCTTTTCCGTTCACGATAGTTATAATATGTAATCTTACCAAGGGGTATCGTGTTACCCGGTAACTAAAAGTTGTAGAGGTCAGATAGGCAGTCGCTCCATATAAAATACTGGTAGGTATTCAGCTGCGTCTGGTAAGACTGGTAGCCGACCCTAACATAGTTGGGAAAAGGCTAGGCAGATTGATTTATATACTACTACTTAAGTAGTTATTTTTTTCGGATTTTGGTTAAACTTTTTTAAACTTATACCTGAGCCCTGATTCACAACCATACGACAGGCTATCGTATCGAAAACCTGATATTTCGATAACCTGATTTGACTTGCCCTCAACAGCAAATAGCTGTGGGAAGAATAGCGGGCGTTTATTTGATTTAAACTGACAAAATTTTCGGATACGATACGGAAGCGTATCGAGTGTTTGTGAATAGCTATGCTAGTTTCTGAATTGTCAATGTGAAGTTAAGAACTAGTCGAACACTACTTGAGCATGACTTCGGGTCAGCGGGATTATCCGAAAGGGTTACCGCTGCCCTGGAACATAAAGGGCTAAGGAAGGAACACGGGTAGGTTTTAGTCAGTAAGAGTCTGACACTTCCTTCCGCTCCACCCAGAGCGGGAGTCATTTGATGATTTCCCATTCAAAAAAAAAACGATTCCTTCAAAATTAAAAATGCAAAAAACTTTTTGAATTTCGCGGGCTACATCGAAGGAATCAACTTAGGAACTGTAAAGTTAATAAGTTCTCACCTTCATATTTTAAATTCAGGAACCCGGTGTTCGTCTTTTAGCGGATAACTTTGAGGTTGTTTTTTTTTTTAAATTAATTTAGAATGTTAGTAATAAAAATGTGGGCAAAATAAAATGTCTGCAAAATCCAATTATTTCTATGAACTAGAGCGAGGTCGGTTAAAATAATAAGAGTAATGAAAGTTTTTGTTATTAATTATTGTGTTTACTTACTGAAGTCTTAGTAATTACATTGTAAAATATAAAAAGCTATAACATAAAAACGATATGCTAACAAATTGAAGCCCGTAGAGACTAAAATGCCTTGAAATTTTATTTTGTTCAATATTGGTTGTGTTTTAATAATGATCGTATCATTCAATGGTCTGATGAATAATGATGATGATGTTGAAATAATTGATCTAATTTACAACTAGTGAATAATGTAACCCTCAACAATTTATATTTAATTATTCTCCAGTATTGGGGGGCTTGTGGCTCAGTAATAACAGCCACACGGGTCGATCGATGAGGTTAAGCTGCGCTTGCCGCGGTTGATCTCTGGATGGATGATGATCTTTACATACCAAAACCCCTCCGATGATCCCGGCTGTCATTTGTGGATCTTTGACAATCGTTGCGGGTCGTCAGAATCCCGAAAGTCTGACCACCAGTCTTACAAAGTGGTAATCTTTTTACCTAGTAACTGAGTTGTGTAGGTCAGATAGGCAGTCGCTCCATGTAAAATACTGGTATTCAGCTGTATCCGGTTTGACTAGAAGCTGACCCGAACATAGTTGGGAAAAGGCTAGGCAGATGATGATGTTCTCCAGTATTGAGACGAACATTGGTTCGTGGTAATAGATTGTCTATTGAAGCATGTAGGTACAAAAAAATATCGCTGCGCATGCAGGCTATGCATTTATAAGACTACATAACTTACTTCCCATGGAAAACTCAACCTGTCTATTTCTAAACATACGAATCAAATTCAATTAATCTAAATGTCAAATGACCTACATGTTATTAAGTTATCCATTGCGTGTTATACCCAAATGATTCGATACACCTCGCGTAACACCTGTCGGGGACTTTCACCTCAAAAATCAAGTTTGGATACAAGACGAAACAAGAAATCTGTTATACAACTCACTTGGGCGTAAAGAAGCTGATTATTGATCTCAACATTCTTTTGAAGTTTGTGGTATTTCGTTAAATTGGGAAGGTGAACAGAAATCGTCAAAAGCAGCATTATAACTGTAATTTTAGTAAAAAGGATAAACTTTTTTTTACAAAATTAACTAACAAACTATTAAAATAAAAATATAATAACCTAACCTAACTTAAAGTAGGTAAGAACTAACTAAAATGTGTTGTCGAAAATTCCTCCGCATCGCTATCGACTGGTAATGTACTCAAGAGACTGGCGACATTGCCACGTTGTATAGCAATGCTTAACCTCTTGCCAAGGTAAAAGCCAGCCCCTGGCTCACGGGAAGTGTCAACAACCAAAGCACCATTTGATGATGTCGCACGGAGTGTCAATACACAAGTTGAAACTATGTCTCTTGAAATCAACACTGCGGATACACCTACTTAAGCTTTTAGAATTTTCATTATAGAACATTCTAGAAATGACAAATATATTATGATTCTTACGTCATATCCATGAATGATGTTGCTAATAATTCTGTGTTCACAATATTAAAGTTATCGACATCTAAAGGCTTAATAAAATTTATGAATGTTTGTGCTGTTTGAATACAAAATCATTTTTGGAACGAAACTGAAAGTGATAGTTTGGTGTTGATCTACTTTGAGTTCATTCATGCTAATTCTACAGACAAAAAATGGATTGTGGAAGAAAATGTGGACTTCAGAGTGATTTAATATTTCAAAGAAATGATTGACGTAATACCAGATAAGTAAAACCACAAAAGAGCCTCTCACTTATAAATAAATCTACATTAGGAGATCTAGATACTAGTACTGTCCAACAAATAATAAGTCCGTCAGTTTCTATGATCACCCGTCACTGCAACTCACGAACCAGCAAGGCCAATTGTAATCGTGATTGGTTACTTCAAAATATTTTGAATGCAAAAAACGTAATGTTACCAGCATAAGGCACAGTGCAGCAATCAAATATTGAAGCTAACATAAATTGGACGAGTTATTTCAAAATAAATAAATGAGAATCTATAAAAGCAGTAATGACTAATGAAATATGGTGAGAAAATTTTGTGTAAGCTGTAAATTTAATGAATGTTAGTTTCTTAATATGTTTGGTTAAAATGCAATCACTAATCAAACAAGTTAATGAGAGAACCAAGATTGGAGATAGTTAAAGCCATGTGCAAGCAATCAGTAATCAACCAAGTTAATGGGACAACTTCGAAATAGGTTATAGAACGTATGTGCAAAAATATTTGCAACCATGAAATATTTTATGGAAACCGTAACATTGTATTGCTAAACTCAAATATTAAACATTTAAAAAGAAGAGCTAGTACAAAACCCAACCAAACAACTCTTTATGCATATTAGACAACAAAATTAAGAAACCAAAAAAGAAACTTCATATTCCTTAATTATTTTTTCCTTAAATCATTATAAAACCACTTGAGTCATTCATGTTTCATCAGAACTGCCGCCTAAATTTTCACAAGTAATTCGCAAGAAAGTCAATAAAGAAGAAAGCTGACAGCACCATATTCGACATTAAATAACCTTTGAGTGAATGGATCAGATAATCATTCGGTCAGCGAGGTCATTCACTCGCATCTGTTAACTTGAAACATCTGTGTTGTTGAATTATAACAATTGGAATAGTTGGCGAATTTGATGATGATTCCAACCCTTATGATGTAAGAATGGGACTATAACTGAGATCTTTAGAAATTAAACTAAAAGACTCATACAATTTTAGATTAAAAAAAACGGTTTAAGGTTCATGGCTACACCTACAGTCCGGCCGGAGACTGCGTTCCTGACACCTGTCAGTACGACTATTTTACTAACTAATAAAGATCAAATTCGCAAAGCAACTATTCGTTTGTATGAAACCGACAGGTATCAAGAACGCATTCTCTTGACAGCCGGACTAATAATGGTCCTGGCTTGAAGATGAATGACAGAGATTATTACACAAGTGAACAACCTATACTAATAATTACCGTTTTGAAAACCAACAATAGTAATCTATTTACGTAAGCATTATTGTTCCTACACCAAAATACTAACAAAATTAAGGACCTAGTCTGAAATAAAGTTTAATTTAATTTATACACCATTGAAGGGAGAAAGTGAATACACTTACCCACCCGCATGCATTAAAACTATTCCCAAGACATACATTTTTAGCAGTGTATAGGGAAGTCCCAAGTTTCGCAATAGATGCACATATACGGGCTTCAAAATAATGTTTGTAGATCGCTATGCAAATACAAAATATGTACTCAAACAGGCAGCATTGCAGGCAATCACACATTTTATTAAAATGTAACCTAACACCAACAAAATTAATGAACGATGAATCAACATCAAATGTTGCCGATTCAGTTCATTTATTTGCAAGTAAGTTTAGTAATTGTATGAGATTTCGGCGAAATGCTTGAGTCACTTTTATTAGTTTTAAAATTGTGATATTGCTTTCAGTTGATGTCAATCTAAACACGCATTTAATTTCCATTTTGGCTTCAGGAGATAACTAAAGTGGATCAAAAGTACAACAAACAGTGCCGTCTCATGATCATGAGTTATGACTCATATATGTATATGACGAGTATATATGTATACTCGTAGATGCATAGTTATTTAGTTAGCAAGATACAAAATACTCGGATTCAAAACCTACGAGTACTTTATCGTATTCATTGAAATCTTCAGGTAGAACTTTATAAGAAAGTCTATTTATAGAATTAATTATGCATGTGCTAAGTATATAGATTTTAGCTTTCGTGTACAATATTCATAATGATTGTTTGTAGGTATTTAATAATCATCGTGAAAATCTACACGATTATATATGTACTTTACAGCCATCCATGCAGCTGTCGTCAAATTAGAATCGATAACGAAAATAGCTCTCGATTATCGATAACCGAATGTACCCAAACACGGACTCACTTAATCAAGTATTAAGTGAGTCCGTGTTTGGGTACATTCCACGGTAATTATTTCCTTCCTTAACCAAAATGCCAGTTCACTAACCTTGGATACGGTCAGTTTCGCTAAAATTGTGACCAATTTTCGCCTTAATTCCTTTGCAAAAACTCTTCCGTAGCTAATAAGGAAATTATGGTGACAACAACTGTGTTTAGTACACAAGACACGAAACAGTCGACTGTCTCTGACAACCACTTTCACTAAAGAATGAATAATAAAAATATTTCGTTCACCGATGCGTAACGCTTACTTGGTGGTCGGACGACTGACCAATAAAAATGTAAATTAGCGGAAGTTTTTTGTAGTAACATTGACAAGAAATTCTTGGTCTGTAAGCTGTTTGTTGTTCTGCTTGTGGTTTGGTAGCTAGGTTGTTGGCAAGGTTGGTTAAAAGCAGCATTGTTTCAACTAACATTATCACTATCATAGTAGTATTTAATTCATTGATTGTTTCATCAAATTCATTTGGAATATCTTGATTTTCAAGTTCACCTACATCGTTATGTTTTCTCGCGTCATCTTCTTAGTGTCTCGTATTGTCTACTTTGATAAAGATATAGTTTAATTTGATCTTATTATATGGAATTTGTCTAGAATTCTAGATTCTAAACAGACGTGATTAACCGCGTTTATTGGTATTGTATTCTTTAACATTTGAGTTTCTCCTCGTTATGATTGACTTTCTATCTAAAAGTAATTGATATTATGTGAATCTAGTCAATAATTATTAGTATTTTAAAGGCTGAATAATTTGTATGTTTGTAATAGCAGCGCCCTGCGGTTTCACCCGCATAAGTGTCGATCCCGGGGAAAATCGGGATAAAAAGTATCCTGTGTTATTCTGATGTATGAGCTATATTACTGTAAAGTTTCATCAAAATCAGTTCAGTAGTTTTTTCGTGAGTAACAATCATCCATCCATCCTTCCTCACAAACTTTCCCGTTTGTAATATTAAAGTAGAATTTAAAATATTGCTTTCTTTAAAGATTCACATCCCATTTTCCTACTATTTTAATACATAAGATTGCAAGATTTGACATTCCTTTTTGTTCCTCTACGACGAACTTAGCCAGTAAATTCAACAAATATTATACCGAATTCAGATCAATCTAACCTCTTGAATATAATGTCTGCAGACACAAAGTGTATAATATATCACAGACAATCCGCTAGTCACGATAGATCGTTAAACGGCATTGAACTTTCAATGTGTCGAAAAACTCCCGAGTCCATATTCATTGCTAATATCTGAACTCTCTTTTTTATTTCAAATTATTATAGCTAGTTTCTGTTGGTCATTTTGAAAATCTTTATCTTCAACATTTCAAATTCATTTATCGTTAATTTTGAAATGATTACGAGATTCGTTTTCATTATTGTTGAGGTTAATGTTTTGCTTAAGCTAAAATTAATCTATTGATTTAACCATTGTATCTCGCATCTTTCTTGAACATTCTTTCATTTGAATGACGTCAACTGCTGGACACAGACTTCTCACTAGGGTAATCATAATTGTGATGCCCACAACCAGCGGATTCCCGTGACCTTCACTAGGACGCGGTCCACCTTCTGAAACCGTCCGAAGGTCTACCAACGCTTTAATATCTCTACTGATCTACATATTTCTCTATTCTACATACTACATATTTAACATCTTTTTCTATTCTTATAATATCTTAATTTACTTTCATTCTTTTATCTACCATTTGACACATTAACCTTGGCTGAATATATTATTTAGTGAGTGATCATTGTACTAATGGTTAAGTAAAGAAATTGATGACTTAGCATTTCTCTTGCATGTTTTGAAGATGTGGTGCCGTATCGTTTTTATGCCGGTAACTGTATTATGACCGGGTTTTGAGTTCAAGTTTCGGAAACACGATTTGTTTGGGGCGTATTAGTAAGTCAGTGAGCTTATATATTTAGTATAGAAATTCCTATAGCATGCATAACGTAATGCAATGCACATTTTTTTTTAAATAATCTTAAGAAATGTACTTGCCTAGTTGCAATATAAGATATTTATATAATTGATGCTTACTGTAAATTGTTGCAATTCTTTAATTTGATTTAATTGTTGAGGGCATTTGTATGTATTCATCATTTGTTTCTAATCTGCATTCCAATCTCAAAATAATCAAATTCTTCTCATGATTCTGAGTTTCATTCAAAAAATAACAAATGACGATCGTTCTTCATAACAAATACAAGTAGCCTTTCCGTTGTTTCATTCCCTTTTCTATCCCAACCTATAATTCAACTTTCAACCACCGGATCCCACACAAACAATAAGTTTAGCGCCATTGTTATAGCCCATAGCTACTGGCCCTGAGACGGCTGCCGGTCGTTCAACCTGCAGGACTTAAAGTCCTGCCACCGAATCAGTACCGGTTTCAACATCAATAAGTAATTATGGGAAGATGGTGGAAAAAACTGGATTTTGGACGAATGATGCCCGAGTGTTATTAATGCTTTTTATTTTGTGGGTAGTCAGGATTATTATGGAGACTGATGTTATTTTCGTGATAATCACCATGCAGAAGACAGTTCTGTGTTACTACGGGAAAAGCATACGATTTAATAAACTCCTTTATATTTATTAGGTAATTAGTTATTTCATCTTCACGTTTTTTTTTTCTCTAGCCAAGCTTATAAAATGTCCACTTCTTATCAAAAAATTATCACATATAATCTCAAAACTATTAGATAAGTTTCAATAAAACTGGGTTAAATAATCGCTCAAGCAATGGCTTCATTTCAAAATAAATGATTGCGCGCAACCATAATGCGTAAACGGTGGTTAGCCCGTCAGATGGAATTACATAACAGAATAATTGCAATTTTCTAACACTGAAATGTTAATAATTTCGCGAGATGATCTAGGCTTTCGATGCATTATGAATTAATGATTAACGGATTCTTTTGCTTGTTAAGTAAATTAATGAGTAGTTAAAAAAAATGCTTAGTTTCAGATATTATAATATGTGACCCATTATTATTCGTTATTAGGTAGGTAAACATTTTTCTTAAATTTGTAATGGAAAACCATGTCACATCTTTTTAAAAGTAAAAACCTGAAAGGCTTAAACCTTAATACTAAGTGCCATAATATGAAATTGGCACGTTTAATGCCTAAAATAGCTTTGTAGAGATTCTTGAATGATAGGCCAAGTTCATCCACATAGCATTTTAATGACAAACGACTCCCACGCTAAAAGAAGTTCGGATAAATTGGCGAGAAAGGATATAAACACATTTTTAGAAGCAATAAACCTAGAAACGAAATAAACAATTCATGCGTTCATAGCTCCAATAACAGGTGTGGCATTTTCTCATCCTACCATTGCCTAACATATCACATACTTTGGAAAACACGACAATAGCAAAGGGTGTGGCCAAAATCGAAAAATTTGAACAATCGCACAACCCAGTCAACTGTAAACAGTGAGTGAAATTCCGTATATACCACGCCATTGTTATTTTAAACGTTTTCCGCATTTCATAACGAGTCCAATTAGAATAAAATGCATGCAAATTAAATATTAAAAGTAAAAAGGCCAAAGATCAGTTATGGTCAAGTCAAGACGTAATAGTATTGCAAACATGAATTGAATTGGTTTACCGGATCTAATGCAAGGAATTTTTGCAACTGCCACATTGTTTGATGATTTAAATTAAATTAGGGACAATGAGAATAGTGTGAAACTTGACGGTTGTAGAATAGCTAATTTGTACTATTAGGACAATTTAAATAACAAGATTTGTATAGTTATTTTTTAGGAGAAATTATTTAAAAGTCACTTTTAAAAGAATCCTAGAAGAGAATCGATACTCATATCATAATCTATATCATAATATTATATAACATTCAGTATAATGTATCAATAACACTGAATGTTGTCTAGAATCCCAGACATTATCTCAACCCTAGCGTAATACATTATTCAGCAAGAACCAGCCAAGGAATCATCGCAAGTACAACAAAAGACAGTGAATGAATAGCTCCACAAAGGCAGGTGATGGCGATTATACCCCAAGGCGACGTACGCAATCAAGAACAATTTATTAAAGGTATCGGACGATCTTACTCTTGAGCTCCTGACTCCGTATAAGGCTTCGTTAGGAATCCGAAAATAAAAGCAACGCTTTAAAGATTCGCCTCACCGCTCTCCGAGGCGGTCGTTCCGGGAACCGAGAATGAAACTGGAAGACTGGACATGGCAGGTGATTTCGAAGAAAAAGATGATAAATTACATGGTTGGGAAAATATTAATGAAAAAGGATACTTTGAATAGGGCATAGGGACCAAAATATGGTTGAGGTTTGTACAATATTGTAAGATTAAAATAATAAATCATCAGCTATTTTGCATTGAGTGTTACTAGCTTGTGTTAGAATCATAATAACCTGTCGAACAACAATAAATAATATATAGAAGCAACAAGAATAATGTACCCAGGATTTTGTAACATCTTGATTTAAAAGAGTGTCCATGGAGTTTCTTGCCAGTTCTTCTCCATAGAGATCTACGCTTTGGAATGGGCAACTAGCTTCAACTTTCTGACTAACTGACCGACTACTTAATTTTGACAATTCAAAAGTGCCTGTAATGGTTTAATTGAAATAAATGCTTTGAGTTTGAGTTTTGAGTTTGAATATTCAATTCTATCCTGAACTAGGTATATTCTAAACAAAAGCCTCAACTAGAACATCCATTCCATTTGCATACTGCTCATCATCTGATTCATTTTACACAACATCTACTTCATTCTATTTTACTATGTCGATGTCAACGCACAAATCATTTTTCAATCCACTAACAGTTCTGCAATTACGTTTAATTCTGTCTTGGTTGACTGATTTAAATACTAGTTATGATGCAATAAGTCTTCCAAGTTCCTCTTCCGCATCTATAAAAGGTACCCTTTGCATACTAAGTGATTACCGGCCAATGAGCTCCGTTCTATGAGGATGAAAGAAAGGTGTAAAAACTTATGTATGAGCATTGGATGGAAATGTAACTTCCTACTTTGTCGTAGGCTGCTGAGAAAGATTTCTCTCTTTAAAGCTTTTAGACAATAGTCTAATAACCTTCCTGCCTCCTCTAGGCAACGTGACGTCCGCTTTAAACCATTTCTTGTCATTGTCTGTTGCAAATTATTAAATATATTGCTGCTTTTGACATATAACAGTTTATGACCAAAGCTTCAGAATCCTGTCAGGGTTATGCATTCAACCCATTAGTCAGGGATCCAATTATCACATTGGCATCTTCGGGCACAGCATATTTATGCATCGATGGCGTCAGACTCAAAGTTATTGCTTTTTGGAACCAGTTTGTGGTCGCGCGCACGTTTTGCACTAAAGGGATCGCAAGAGGACAATATCAAGGACAAAGGTTTGCTGAAACCGAGGACTTGTTTGAATTTTCTGTATTATTCCGTGAGAAAGTGTGTTTTATTGAGAGTAGCGTTGCAGTTGGAGAAATAATTATATTTCCTAGTCTTTAATTTTTATGTAGAATTCTTTACTTTGTTACTGTCTTCACTTTTGCTAACAATCGAAGAAATATACGTATTAACGTCAAAACACGCCCTATTTTCAAGAAATACATGAGTCGCATACGATACTCGGTGATCGAATACTGACCTTTAGATTCTGGTTGTAATCATTTATTTTACAACTTTGACCCCTAGCCACCAGACCAACTCCGTGATTTCCAATGCAAATTCTACGTGGCAATACTCATCTGCTAGTTTATCCTGATTACTGTTATTCTGAAGTATCCCCTATATCTGTGTCAGTATCTAGATATGTGAATTCATTCGTATCAACATCACAGGCCGGGCAATCCCTATATTTTTTAATAAGTTCATGTTCCTAATGTCAGTCTGAATGTGTCAAAAATACAATCAAATTACCTACATATTTGATAAGTTTTTGACATTGATTGCGTTCAGATGAAATTACAACTTAAATTTAACGTTTTTAAGTACCAGAATCGGCCTTCAGAAATCCAATCGATTGTCAAAACTTCTGTCATTTGTTTAAAAGTTGTTCTATTTTTAAATTTGTAGTATTTAAGTTTCTATAAAGTGCTGTAGTTATTAGCAAGTCTGTCACTGCGGCTAAACGTGTTGATGAACTCAGCCTTTGTTTGTGCGCGCGCACGCAGCGCCTGTATCCGCGACCGTTTTATTTATTTTAAAGCTCTGAATGTTAATCAGATTCCGATGTGGTTTGCTTTTGTCAATTACAGTAATGCAAACGTAATGAGTTTTGATTATGAGGCTTGGTAATTGTTTGTAAATTTCATTGACCTTTGGGATTTCCAAGAGAAGTTTTGAAACTGGATACTGCTGCATAAGGCTGACTTAACGAAATGAGTTTTCTACTTGAAGTTACCAAGAAATTACTCAGTATGTGGGTGGTATAATGTTATTGGACCAAAGAAACGATGGAGGGACTGTATGATTATATGGTTAGAAAAGGGGTGGTGACCGAGGTGACGACTAATGGAGAAGTATGGAAGAAAAAAACATGTTACGCTGACCCCAAATAAATTGGGACAAGGGCAGGAGAATGATGATGTGTTGGTGGTATTGGTATGTAGGCACAGACGCCAGCACATCAAGCTACACGAAACTGTCAAATTTTCCTTATCAACTTTGAACCTTATGCTTTAGCCATAAAGTTGAAAATCTATTAAAGAAATTTGACAGATTGTAGTAGCCTGATGTGCTGGCGTCTGTACCTACCCAGGCTGACTTAAACGTTTTTTTTTTAATGTACAAACCAATAATAAGTATGATTCTAAAAATAATGTTCGAGGACTTTTAATCCTAGATGACTAGAGGATTATTGTAGTCAGATTTTAATCTGATGTGAATTGTGAAATTTAGCTTTTGCTTGCAAGCTTTTAATTTACAACTAGAACCGCAATGCAGTTAACGACATCTGCGATGATTTTCTCAACACAAAATGGTATGTTGCAGTGCAGACATTTTAAATCTAGATGAGATCTGATCTCACATTACCCTAGATTTTATCACTGCAAAGTAATGATAAGTGCTTTCTTGTAATCTGTTTCTTTGGTATAAAGTATTAGTCAGCAAAAACGTGTCATTTTCCCTCGTGATTTGAAATTATTTTATTTCAGGCTGCAGTTGCTTAAATGTTGGTTCGTGGAATGCCAAGTTGCTTAAACGAGGTTGAGTTACACTTTGAAATTATACATTGAGCCTTACGACACATTAAAATATATGACACGACACGTTATTCTGTAATATTTAGCAGAATTTTCAGTAGGTATATTATATTTAGAACATGTCGGTTTTGAGTGCAGTGGTGATGAAATAATTTACACAAGGTAAAGCGCCAGTCAGTCTAGAACCCAAAAAATTAAAGACAGGTGACATCTACCAACCCGCATTGAGCCCGCGTGGTGGATTATGGCCCAATTCCTCTCATCGAGATGAGGCCTGTGTCCCAGCTGTGGGAACGTTATAGGGTCATTATGTTATGTATCTATATTTTATCTGGAACGTAAGTATTAGAGTATTTGGTATTTATTAGAAATATACATACTAATGTAATATAAATAAAGCCGAAGAGTTTGTTTTTTGTGTTTGTTTATTTGAACGCAGTAATCTCTGGAACTATCAGTCGGATTTCAAAAATTATTTTTGTATTTGGTAGCCCAATTTTTGAGGAAGGCTCTAAGCTATTTAACATCCCACTAGGACCTTTAGCAGCCGAGCAAACAACAAAAAAAGTCCGAAAGACCGCTCAATGAAAACGATGTAAGAGCGCCGTCAGGCGATGCGAGGCGAGCCTATTCCGATCACTACTTTTAGCCATCGACATCCATACTCAAAACTCTCCTCACCACATTTTTCTCATTTCTCCGTAACCATGACAACCAATCCGATCGATGATGACGATCGACCGTGGGCAAAAGCTACTATGTACACAATAAAAAACATACCAAAAACAAAATTCAACTGTTTCAGGGAGATTCATTCGACATACCGTCATCCACCGAATTCTAAAAATAACTTCCAATAAATAACATCGAGAGGTAAGTATAAGTTATACTTAGTACGTATATATTATACATCTTCAATTTCTCCTCGCACATTGAAAGTACCACGACCGGTGTATGAACCCATAATACCGTTTCGAAGTAAACTTTTTCATAAGATTATTCAAATTATTGTCGTTAAACTACTTTCGACGCGTGAGAGTCGATTCGACAGGACAGTACCAGTATGTGGACTAGGTTTTGTGCGTGACTCTGTCTATAAGAAAATTATGTGTTTTATTTAAGTATAGGTGCGTGTCTGTATGTATTCGTTTGTGGAAATTGTGTGGTCGTAAAATCGATTATTTGACACGGAATAATTTAAGTAGGTATTGTAATTTGGTTGTGTGCATACATAAAAACAAAATGGCTGTATATGCATTTCTCTTTGGCTCATAAATGTTAGACACTTACATTATTATATAAGTTTGAAGAATCATTTTTAGGTAAATTCTGATGAAGATTCTAAGAAAATAGTTAAGAAATTAAAAATGTTAGGTACCTACCAGACTACTAGAAATCTCAATAATTATTCCAGTTTTTAGTGTAATATTTTTGGTAAACCAAACAGGAAAATCGACAAAGTAAATATTCATTTACTCTTATCTTGATTTGCCTCGTAACGTGTAACACAGTTGTTACCATATACCTAAGTAGTTTTCACTATTTCTTTACCGTCATTCCTAACATCAACGCAAGCAATAATCCATCCACTAAAGATGCCATTTTCGCCTCCAACATCATCTGTCATCGTAACTGCTAACATAGTGATGGTAACTGCCATAACTGCGCAAGAGTATGTGCGCCGACGCATCGTATCGACACATTACAACCTAATCGCTAAAGTTGCCTACAGATTTGCGCGATTTTTGACGATCGTTATGACGACGGTCCAAAATCTTTATTTTTCCTTAAGAATTGCAACACTTATAATTAAATGTTAATTATGAGTACGAGTAAACTTACTAATTATAGAATTAAAAACAGGTACCTAGGTATCATTTTGCAATCATTTGTTCCAGTGGCAAAACGAAGAAAATTAAATAAAAATTATTTAAAAAAATACTGAGTAGGCAATTGTTGACTAAGTACAGACGCCAGCACATCAAACTAACCGAAACTGTCAAATTTTCCCAATCAACTTAGAACCTTATGCTTTAGCAATAAAGTTGAAAATCTATTAAAGAAATTTGATAAATTGTAGTAGCTTGATGTGCTGCCGTCTGCAGAACCGAATTAATTTTATCGATCGTTACTGTCGCCTGTTAAATACCAAGGTTAAAATAAATAATTATTATAAAATCGAGCATCACTTATTGATTTATCGATCGACAAAAACAATCTACTGCAGTGGCGTTCGTCAACGCTGGCTGTCGCTAAAAACCAGCGCTGGCGCTCTGTCTCGCATAGGGCCTAAGCATTATGCTGAGCGATAGCCGTTTTGCGTGGATGTGACGCATATTTCCCGCCAACTTGTTTTCGTTTTTTTTTTTATGTTTGTGTTCTTTCTCTACGACATGTTTACCGCACATCGACGTATGTATTTATTTTCTTTCTTTAAAAAATTACGATCGATCAACTGTTGCTTACAGATTTACACGATTTTTTTTTGATCACGCGTGTCGATCGTCAAAAATCGATCAAATCTGTAGACACCTTTAGACACTCGTAGTCTCGTATGGAACATTTTCTGGGAGAAACTCACACGGAAATGATTCGAGATTAGTAATAAAAGAAAAATAAGTGTATTAGATTGCTTTATTGGCTCATTGGTTCGATAGTGAATGCAAGCTGGTTTGTTATCGAGTTTCTTTAGCGAATTTATAGAGATTTTCTTTAACTAAAGTCAGAGCGGACCATACAGCAATAAAAAAAATAAAATAAAAAGAAGAAACAGGTAGACTGGAAACAAGGACGTTGATTCAATGTGTAATTTTAATAAGAATAATGGGAGCGGACAACAACTGGCGGCACGGCACTGCAAGGGAATTTTATTGCGACGAATAAAAATATAACTTTTATGTTT
Source organism: Amphipoea lucens (assembly GCA_947508005.1). Taxonomy (NCBI): domain Eukaryota; kingdom Metazoa; phylum Arthropoda; class Insecta; order Lepidoptera; family Noctuidae; genus Amphipoea; species Amphipoea lucens. The sequence continues at coordinate 18,727,090 of OX382357.1, forward strand.
GAAAATAAATTTGAAATTCCAACGATGATGTTAAGGACGTCGCGGCATGCGTAAAAATACCGCGGCATCGTTGCCGTCAGTATGACCTTGCAAGAAATGATGCTGAAGGATTCGTGACGCGCTGCCAGAGGGCGCAGGCTCCCCTAAAATATTAGCTTACTATCATGCTTGTACGTAGCCATGTTCAAGTTTTTACAGATTTGTGGAAACTTGTAAATGGCCTTCAATTTTATATTGTTTAAGGACACAGTTTATATTAGCTGTATGTTTGCCGAACAGAATACAAATAATATAAAAAAAAATATGCTCAAAGTAGAATAGAGATTCAGCAATCAATTAGTTACTAGATGAAAATACTGCAAAATATAAAGTAAGACGTTTTGTTTACAATTAACTGAAAAGACAGAGACATATTAATTAATGTCCTAATCATTCGTAATACATCTAACTACATGCTAACATGCAACTGCGCAAAAAATAAACATGTAAAGTACGGTGTGAAAAATTGCGAATATAAGATAAATAAACATCCTCATGTATATACATGAACGAAATTAAATTACAGACATGTTGAAATATCATCGGTAAATTATGGATATTTAGCAGATACTTATTGAGTGGAAAAAATAAGGTATTGCGTCATTAGCATGTTTCTAAAAGTTAGTTAATAAAAGTTGATTCTAATCAGGAGGATTCGGTTCGATTTTTATAAATATTAAGGTAGCGCTCCGCCCCTGTCTCGCACAGTTTTTACGACATAACAGTTTTATTTTTTGTAAGTTAAATATTTTTTACATTAAATTTTTGGAAAAAAAAATCTCTAAATGATGATGAAAACAGGATCAAAATCAGTTGCGTAGTATAGAAAAACAATGCGGTCAGGCACGAAAAGCGATTTTTATTTGTAATATGCATAGATAGCAAATCTAATAAATGCCTGTTGACTGGTTACTTTAGATAAACCATGCAAAATAAAAAGCAATTTTGCATGATTTATCTGAAGATAAAAAAGCAATTGAAGCAATTTGACGAAATATAGAACTACAGAATACACGGAAAACCATAGAATTGTCGCACTGACAGGTATCAGGAAGATCAGGAACGCATTTTCTAGACGGCCGGACTGTAATAGCATATTTTGCAATGTTAACCATTTCAAGGGATTCGTACCTACATAACTTGAGTTTGACTTAGATACACACAAATAAGGAAAAAGATATTTCAGCAAAACACGTGCGATTTTAATCTGATTTAATATTCTACTAATATCATTTCAATAACAATATTCCTTTAGGTGTGTCTTTTAAAAGAATATTAAAATATTATAAACTGGTACCTACAACTGACATTTAAAATTAATTGAAATATTAATTTTGTTTATTCTATTAGTTTTAAAATATTATTATTCGTTTAGTTTCAATGGATCCTTTAAGAATTCCTTAGTGCTCCTCTATTCTCATATAGAAAAATGTCTTCAAATGTTATGTTTCTCATCATCATAATTTCAGATGAAAGAAGTCCCCTGCTGGACATACAAGCGTCGACTCATCTACCTGTTCTGTGCTTCTCGAATCCAGCGGATTCCTGCGGCCTTCACAAGGTCACCGGTCCCCTGGGAGGCCTGTTCTTATTTTCATTGATTTATGCTGGATATACCATGTATATCAGTCACCTCGCGTTCTTCCCATATCCTAACCTTGTCTTTTTCTCGCATACCTAGTACCTACGTCTCTTTCAGTCATGTTCTCAGTATTTACCCCCTTTCTAGCTAATTACGCACCCGTGGTTTTTGTTTAGTACCTATTCCTCTATTCTTATATCCATCCACATTTGTTAGCCAATCTATATGTAACGTTAATTTGTAATTTTGTGTTCATAATTTATTCCATTTTAAAATAGTTCGTGCATGCAAACTTGTTCGTCGTCTGTCACTTAGTCAAACGACTTCATTGTCTAATCGATCGTGTGTGAAATAACTTGTGCTAATTAGGACCAATAAACTATGAGTATGCTGTTATTCGATCAAAGAACTATACCTTACTTTGCGTGCGGATATTATAGAGAAAGAATAATGAGAGCTAATAAAAAAATGGGGGATCTTGTAAGAAAATTTAATTGCTGTAACTAATATTACTCATTCAAAATCATTATTATTCATAATATTTGCACGCCATATACTAGGTGGTAAACATGTCTGATCCTTTTGTTTTTTATGTCATCCTGCATGCATTTATATTCTTGTATGTGAACACATGTTTGAGCAAATAAATATCATACCTATCTTATCTAACTAAAGCGATATCAGAACTCCAGCAGACTTAAAATTATCTCATTAGTAAGTCTATTTTACTACATTTAGTTTGTCTATTATCTAGTCGCTGATGTTGTTAATGTTAACTAATAATGATTGATTGCTCGATATAACAATAGCCAATCAAATCAATTTACATAAGATAACCTTTGTAATTGATTAGGCTTCAATAATCCGAAAATAAAGCCTTATTACACGATGCCACTTTCTTTATTGTGGCATATAATAAAATTGAAGCAACAAATGACTTGCATTGTTTAAACACTGTTTAGAAAAAGCAAGTTTACCCACATAGCCCCAAGCATTCAAATTGTACCGTGTATGTCAAGCTTACGAAATGCTACAGGCATCTCAGCCTTCCAAAAGATTTGAAAATAGAATGTGTTATTACTCATCTTTGCAACAACACAAAAGAGAAAGAATGTCTACAATGTAACAAAAACAAACGAAAACAAAACATTAACAACGCAAGAGCAAAATTAAAACATTTCTCTAATTCGGCGAAGTGAACAATTAAAGTACGTTACACAATAAATTAACACTTACATTACATAAACATTGATAATACTACAATGTACTACAGTAAGTCTATTTGTATACAGGATGACTCATTACGATGGTTTAGAATAGAAAAGTCCGAAAGAGTTCGATAAACTGTTTCTTAGAAACTATGACGTCGATTTCTGCAGATAAAGATTTTCAATACTCAATATTGTTTATTACCATGGGGTATCGTGTTGCACAGTAACTGGGTTGTGGTAGCCAGATATGCAGTTGCTCCATGTAAAATACTGGTATTCAGCTGCATGCTGCATCTAGTAAGACTAGAAACCGTCCCGAACAAGGTAGAAGAGCTAACCGCTGTTGGATTCCAGAGTTGTCAACGCGTTTTTTTTTTTGTTTTTAACCTTAAACTAAAGTTTTTAAGATTAAATTTCTCTACCTCTAAGTGCTTAATATACACATGAGCAGCAGGCATCTACGGCAAAGGCAACTGCAGCTGTGGTAACGCGTCGACAGCAGTTGCCTCAACTCTAACGCGCGCCTCTCGTGCATGAACACTAAGAGCCAGCGCGTACTAGCGACTTTTTGTTGACCGATAGTTTGATCGTTCAGGGAATTAGTATGGAGCTATATTGAAGTGCACGCGTTTCACCGGCCGATTTTAATCGCCAAATGCGTGTAATATAGGTCCATACTAATTCCATGAACGATCAAAGTATCGGTCAACAAAAGTCGCTAGTGCGTGCCGACTCTAAAAGAAATAAAGAAAGAATGAAGAAACTTTTATTTCTGGTAAACATGACTCAGAGAAAGAATCACAAAAAATAACAAGTTGGGGGAAAATATGCGTCATATCCACGTAGGCAGGCACAGCAGGTACCATCGTGGTCACTGGCGGTGGACCACTTTTCAACCTTATTACCAAGGGCATAAGGTTGAAAAGTGGTCGACCGCCACTGTCCGCGGCTGTACCTAGCACTGACCCATCTCAACGAATCAGCCTGTATAGCAAAGAAAGTGTTTGTACAGCGTTCAATGCGACAAGTGACAATAGACCTTTGGCCGAAGACATTACGTCATTACGACAATAGAAACTTTAGGTAACTATTTCGTCTCGTCGGACAACTGGACAATAAGCATGATAAAGGGAATAGGTAGTTTTTGGCATTTTATTTTTATACTAGGTGAATGAAGTTGGCGCAGACAATTCAATTTTGATCTCAATTGAGTGAGACTTGTCTATTGCTATTAATATAGTGATTCCATGAGTTTGGTAGTCTGTTTTGCAAGATTTGCATCAAACTCAAAGCAATTATTTCAATTAAACCATTACAAGCACTTTTGAACTGTCAAAATTAAATAGTCAGTCAGTTAGTCAGAAAGTAGAAGCTAGTTGCCCATTCTAAAGCGTAGATCTCTATGAAGAAGAATGGGCAAGAAACTCCATGGACACTCTTTTAAATCAAGATATTACAAAATCCTGGGTACATTATTCTTGTTGCTTCTATATGTGAGAATAATGTAAAAAAACACACAAATGAAGAAACAATTAAAAAACTAGGATTAAAAATAAGCCTTGGCAATTAAGAGATGACCAGTCTCAACCGACGGCGCCCGTTCACGAACATGACGCGTGGATCAGCATCATCCAGCTCAACCATTTTGTAGGGAACCGAATGATCCAACACACGCGCCACCATCAGTAGCTGAATCTAAAATTACGATACTGATTTTTGATAAAGAATATATCACGACTGTATTCCCTAAAGGGTTAGACAGAGGTATATCTATAGTACAGACGCCAGCACATCAACCTACCCGAAACTGTCACATTTTCCCAATCAACTTTGAACCTTATGCTTTAGTGATAAAGTTGAAAATCTATTAAAGAAATTTGACAGATTGTAGTAGGTTGATGTGCTGGCGTCTGTACCAACAGCTAGTTCGCCAGGTATATTTAAGTCCCATTAATAGGGGACGAGCCCATTGTCATTAACCCGGGCACGAATTCAAACTCCGGGATGCTACTGAGAAATGTCAGATAGAAAAACCCAGTAACACAACCTGACCGATAAAGAAAAGAGTTGGCAATTCGAGAAAGACTTTTATATTATAAAATAATTATGTACATCTTGCAGATATAATAATACATAAATAATAGATAAGCGAAATGTTTAGTATATATTATTCGTGATCTACTGACTCGGATTATAATTTAATAAGTAAGTTAAAACTAGTTCCTACAAAACAATTATCTCCAAAAACAGGGCTTCCTCTCTCCTACCCTTTTTGCTGTGCCCTACAGGGTCCAAATGATCTTAATTACATATAAGTTACCACCTAAGTACACATTATCATCATCAGCCTATAATGTTCCCACTGCTGGGACACAGGCCTCCTCTCTGTGAGAGGGAGTGGGCCGTAATCCACCACGCGGGCCCAGTGCGGATTGGTAGATGTCACATGTCTTTGAATTTTTGGTTCTAGGACATGCCGGTTTCCTCACGATGTTTTCCTTCACCGTTTTGAGAGCAGTGGTGATGAAATAATTTACACAAAGTAAAGCACCTGTCTGGGTTCGAACCTACGACCTACAACTCGTAAGTCGCGGCCGATACCACTGGGCCACCACTGCTCAAGCAAAAAAGCAATAAAGTATTGAGTATTAAATTCTAGCACAGAATACTTAAAGTACTACGTACAGAAAGGCCACTCCCTTCCCCGCACTAACATCAGTTACCGCACCTCACCCCGCACTTCGAGGTTACCGTCGCAGTTCTTTAACAAAGAGCGCTCGCAAACACAAGTACCTCACGCACACATTCATACGTATACAAACGTCATTTTTTAATGTAGTAGTAGTAGGTAATTATTTTGCGAGTTTTGTATGGAGTGTCCGGTGTGTGATTTTAGTATACTTCGTAAGTAGCGATATAAGCATAGCTCTGGTTTATTTTTTTTTAATCAGAAATAAACTGCGGCACCCCAGGAGTGCCGACAGAAGTCAAAACAAAATACAAACAGAATACTTTGCCATCACTCACTGACATATCGGATATACATTAAAACCGAGTACATCCCGAGGACAGCCGAACACATCCGAAGCGGTGTCGTTACGGTAACAGTGGCGCGAACTCAATGGTTTTTTCTCATTTTAAAAATGCCCAACGGGCCTAAAGAAGTTTTCACTTCAACAATGTCTTTGATAGACATTGAATTGTTGTCTATATTATCAGTAACACAATTGATTTCGTTAAACTGACAGAAAAATATGACATAAAACAATTTAACACACACACACACACACACAGAAAAAAAGACTAAACAATTATTATGTAAATAATGTATCCAGTTCTTTCAAAATATTAACTGAATGTACAAAATATCTTTTGAAACTCATACATAAACACATGGACATACGATCGACACTTTGTCATTCATTATACTAATGTCTCTAGATTATTCCAGACACGTTAAATGTAACTAAAAGTACGAATTTACATACATAATTAATGCTTAGAATACAAATAAAATTTAATTTTTAAATGCCAATTATTTTCAAGTCTTTAACACCAAGGCTGCTGTGTTAAGTTGCTTAACGAAAGATGTCTCAACTCCTGTTTTGTGAACATGTGTTAGAAGTGGACGGAATATTAAATAATATTATAAATAACACGTGTTAGAATGTCAGCAGAACATAAAAGTCGGTTGTGTAAATGCGACCTTTATTTTGAAAGCGATACGGTATGTTGATCAGATCAAAGTGATAGGTGTGCGCAGGGTCGTTTGTGCTCGAATTTGTCACGTTGAACAGATCTAGAGCTGCTGAATTAATAAGGTAATGTTTTTATTTCTCTTTTAGAAACAAAGTTCCTTAATGCTTGTAGTAGGAGTTGACTGGTAGAAATCGTCACGAAAGGAAATAGCGTTATGACTTTCACTCTCTTTGTGTCTTTCTGTTTTATACGAGTATGTGTATGTGCTTGCGAGTATCTTAGGACTACTAGGAGAACCAAATATATCGCTCATTTGGAAAAACATCGACGTAACTGGTACTTTTTTAGGGTTCCGTACCTCGAAAGGAAAAAACGGAACCCTTATAGGATCACTTTGTTGTCCGTCCGTCTGTATATCTGTCTGTCAAGACCCTTTTTCTCAGGAACGCGTGGAGTATCAAGCTGGAATTTACATCAAATACTCAGGTCTACTGTCCCTTGGAGCTGTGTGTGTCCCTTGAATCAAACTTCTAAGCCAACGCAATCAAAAGATACAGCCGTTTATACCGCAAATTTCAGCAAATTTTCGACACTCGCAAGGGAATCAAAACCTACAGGGTACTTTCTGTGAATTCAGAATCATGAAATTTGGTACGAAGCAACGTCTCATAGCACAGATAAAGGAAAAATTGCGAAAATCGTAAATTTTTAGTTACATCAATTATAATATAAAAATATTTTAAACAGGTTTGTACGAAACCCTCGTCGCACTTAGCCGGTTTTTTTTTACGTCTCAGCTTTCCTAACGTAAAGCTTTCTAAGTGCTTTGGCATATTTAACTCATTTTTGGGAAAAAATACATTTACATCGTTTCTCCAAATGAGCGATATGTAGAGTTTGTTTCGGACTGCACCAGGCTGCTTGAAGGATTGTATGAGGATCATGGCGATACATACACTGGCCTTACATTATGGAGGATCACAGCTTGCACACAGAATCTTGTAAAGAACTTCGTTTCTAACGGGGGACCCCCGACCACACACATTTATTTTATTTTATTAACAATGGCTTTCAATATTAATTATAGACGATGACTTATGTTTTCTCCCCAAAATAAGATAATTTCATAAAATATTTGTATGACCTAAAGAAATTTGGATTGGGCTGTTTATTTGAAACCACCTATGAAGGAGAAATTCCAAGTACTGACGATGCAGTACTTATTATTTAAAAATAAAAGAAACCTTAGATAGAATCTCTTCACTCATCACACAATAAAATTATGATCAACTGCTTGATCAGTAAGTATCAACAAAACATGCAAAACCAATGCTAATTAATCTTTCCTCATTACCCAAATCCTTCACTTAAACACAACTTAATCAAACAAACTTGGCTTACACACTAACACCTATACACCTGCTTACCCCCATTACATCCGGGTCAGTAGTCGCACGTATACTTACTGGAACATATCCAACCATGTGGTGATGGCCTTAAGGATAAGACGTCAGAAAGATAATTGTTAGTAATTATAATTTATTATGATTATAACGTGAATCAGTAACTGTAGTTAATACGTGCTACAGTAGGTTGCATGTCAGTGGTAGCACAACCAGTATAAACTGGCCTCTTCATCATCTGCCTAGCCTTTTCCCAACTATGTTGACGTCGGCTTTTTGTCTATCTGATGCAGCTGAATACCAGTTTACATGGAGTGACTGCCTATCTGACCTCCACAACCCAGATACTGCCATGGGTAATACGATACCCCTTGGTAAGACTTGTTATCAGACTTTCGGGCTTCTGACTACCCGCAACGACTGTCAAAGATCCAAGACCACGAAGGACAGCCGGGACCAACGGCTCAATGTACTTTCCGAGGCACGGTGGAGTCTAGGCATGTAAAGATGGTCATCCATCCACAGACCAACCGCAGCAAGCGTAGCTTAACTTGATCGATCGATGCTGAGCGATTTTTATTTATTTATAATTAATAGGCTTTGTTTATTGATTGTACAGATGCCAGCACATCAACCTACCCGAAACTGTCAAATTTTCCCAATCAACTTTGAACCTTGTGCTTTAGCGATAAAGTTGAAAATCTATTAAAGAAATTTGACAGATTGTAGTAGGTTGATGTGCTGGCGTCTGTACAAATCAGTAAGATGGTTTAACTAGAACAACGACAGAGAGTACCAATGGCTTCATCTGCTTTATGGTCATTAAAGTCATGTCATGACTTCATGAAGCTATTCTAAGGAATCATTGTACCAATTGTTCATCATAAATAACACTAGGCGTTAGAATAAGCAGTTTTGTCAAATGAATGGTGGAATTACCTTTAATTTAAATTGTTTAGCTTTAACTGGGTTTTTGGTCAGTGGGTCGTCTTAGGGCTGGGTTGTGAAAGTCAGATAGTCGCTCCATGTAAAAACTGGTGTTCAGCTGCATATGGTCAGACTGGAAGCCAACCCCAACATAGTTGGGTAGGTAGAAGACAATATCAAACCGGAATCCTGTGTCTAGTCTTACAAAAAAATATTTGTTCTTTCAAAAACGTCAATACTAGTTTAAAGAGATTGTCAATGTAGTTTCAAAACTGCATAGCTATGACAATAACGGTCAAATATGATTTATAGCCAGATTGCGTGTGACGAGATGTTGCTAGCTCCTTACCTATTATCTGAAGCTGAATGTTATTACAGCAAGAGGCGAAGAAACTGCAAATCTTCAGATTAATAAAACGGTTCATTAATTACATCGACGAAGAAAGTGTATGTAGGTAAGTAAGAATCATATATTTTCTACTCCGAAATGTTTGGTACAATGTATAATTACGCTGTGCTGTAGTACAGGATACAGGTAGATGTCTTATGAGTTCATGTTCACGTCGTAAAGAAAAGGGGCATCAATCGCTCTCGAAAAAAGACTGACAATCTCAAAACCAACATTTGATTGATTAAAAATAGGGAAGTATAGTATTTGTCGCCAACTTTGAAATTAATCAATGGTATAATTGATGGTAAACAAAGTTTGTATCATTTAGTAGCTGAAGATCAATTCTCGTAGTTGAAAACGTACAGACGCCAGCACATCAACCTACCCGAAACTGTCAGATTTTCCCAATCAACTTTGAACCTTATTTTGTGATAAAGTTGAAAATCTATTAAAGAAATTTGACAGATTGTAGTAGGTTGATGTGCTGGCGTCTGTACAAAATCTAGTCGCAATCTCATCTCAGCGACAATCAATGTCAAAAACTTGTCAAAAATGTAGGAAAAATAGAGGTTTTTTGACAGATTGATGCTGAGAGTAGACTGTGAACGTTCTTAAAATTACGAGAATTGTCCCCTTTTTTTTCTCTTTTTTTTTCGTTTTAATTTCTTTTTCCTTTCCCCCACGTTTTCTCATATCACATCTGACATTGGCAGAATTGTCGACATCGGCACCATTGCCATAGAGAAAAATAGAATAGAGAATTGTCCCTCTGGTCACAGAATACTTAATAGTACTACGCTCTGGTGTACAGTCACGAGCACCAATATGTCAACACTTGGCAATTTTCAATTGTGATTTTTTCGTGAAATAACGAATGCAACTTTGAAATACGACACTAAACATAAACCTATGGGTTCGAAAATACTATGTTCGTAATAACATAAAATTTCAATCAAAAATAAAGAAGAAAATCGCCTTTGAATAAAGTCAAGTGTATACATACTTATAGACGTGACTGTACAGTCTGTCTCATTCTTGGAGAGTCAGAAATTGTTTCTTATCATCAACTTTTACTACCTCACAATCAGTTATTTAGCAATAAATAGCGATTGCACATTGAAAATAATAACAATAATTTTCTATAACTTTCTTTAGTCGATACTTAGTTCACTGCAGAAATCTCCTAACATACTTGTCTATCACCATGTCTAAACCAACGCAGTGTTTTGTTTTTGTTCAAAACACACGTATGCTTAGTCGCATTTCACCAAATATACATTCATCTTTATTATTATGCCTCGAACTAAGCTAACCATCTTTTTATTATTATTATAAACTATCTGCGCCCCGCGGTTTCTCCCGCATAAGTCTCGATTCCGTAGGAATATCGGGACTAAAAGTATTATATGTCCTATTCCGGCTCATGGTCTACTCACGTGCAAAATTTTATCCAAATCCGTTCAGCCGTTTTAGCGTGAATGCGTAACAAAAAAAAAAACGGAAAAAATCACAATCTTTTCTCTTTATAATATTAAGTAGACCAACTGTTGGCCGCGACTTCGTCTGCAATCCAAGATGAAAAGTAGCCTATGTCCTTCTGCACATTTTCGGCTTCCTATCTATCAAATTTCATAAAGATTCGTTCAGGATTTTAGACGTAAAAGGACAAACACACAGACAGAGTAACTTTCGTATTTATATAAATCAACACCCTCCGTTGTTCCACAGTCGGTTAATGTACGCAATTAATGATGCGCAACACCACAAAGCTTTTTATTAGCTAGTGCTGTGAACCTCATGCTACGTCTCATGAGGTCATTTCGATTGGTAGGTATTTAAATATCACGTTTTACCGCGGCTGATGATCTCAGCAGGTATATATTTAATCAGACATTTATATGTATAAGCTTAAGTCTAACAACTAAATATTAATTGTTGGAAATTAAAATAAATAGAAATACCACACACATAAAAATGTGTGCACCTTTGTTTTAAGCTAGACTAATTACTGTGCGTACGCAAGTAAATTGCAACCATGACAGTGAAATTGTCGTAACAAAATTTCAAAACGTAGGTATCTCGAAATCGTAGTCACAAACAAGCAACAACCGTGTGAATGCAGATAAGAGGCATCCACACAAAAAATAGACGAATGATACAATTAACAGCAAATGATATCTTAAATATCTTACCAGAAAACGTGAGAAAACATCCGACCTTCTGGCATAGAACAATCACCCGTTATTAATATACACTGTCTCCAAATGTCACAAGCACAGTTCACAATAACGGAACACAACGTTTATGCAAAAAATGGACGCGAAAAGAAATCAAACGATCGAACGCGATTGGCCGGGCGGTTAGAACGTTCGGATCCGAAATTCAAATTGGCCAATGAGGAGAGATCGCGCATGCGTGCAGCAACGACGAACGCTTGTCGCGGACTGAGGCAGTTTCTCAAATGAGTGGTGGTTGACGAGCCTTCTCCATTCACACTGTCAAGTTAATTGTTTCTGTTATAAACAAGTTTCGACCTTAACTTTCCTTTCAGTAGGTAATATTTCCCTTGTGCAATTTTGGCGGTTAAGTCCATTTGCACCAAAAAGAAACACATTGCCACCTCGGTCGCCTTCACATGCGCAGGAGTACACTTTTTTGCAATGTCTCGTTTTAATTTTCTTCGTACATTTTAATTTTTTTATAATGTAGAAAAAAGTGCCCGAAATGCTGGCTTACACAACGATTATTATCAAAGTTGTTACATAAAAAAAATTTAAAAATAAACTTTAAGAATATATAAATATTACATAAAATAAAACTTAGCATATTTAAAAATATGAGTAAAGAAAGTTTTTGTACTCAATTCTACTGTTTATGCAATAAATAAAAACTTGTTTATTTTTTTGTTATAGTCGTTCGCGTTGATGTCTTTATAATAAACAACTTGTCAGCTAAAACGTTATCAAGGTAACCGACTTACTAAGCCACTTAATTCTACTTTAAACCTTCACAACCTCGTCATTAAGTCACATTTTTAACGCTCCTGAGGACTTACTAAATTACTAACAATGGTTACATTTTTCTTAATAAGGAATTTCCATAAAATTAAAAATAAAGAATGTGTGAAAGAAGTGCATTTCATAATATTATTTAACTTTTTATATGGTGTTATAACCCGCAGTAAAATGTAACGCTATTATGGCTATTATAATTAATGTCTGTTATCCAAGCAATGTCGTGCAATTGTGTAAAAACTATAATTATTATTTTTTTTTTTTTTGTACTTTTTCAAGAATGAAATAATAATCTCAATTAATGTCGTAATGCCTACATTGACGTGGTACCTATTTATTATGATTATTAGATTGTTATACTAAGCTGATCTGCGTCCTAACTCCTAAGTCAATCATCTGCCTAGCCTCTTCCCAACTATGTTAGTCTAACCGGAGGCAGCTGAATACCAGTATTTTACAAGGAGCGACTGCCTATCTGACCTCCACAACCCAGTTACTGGATAATACGATACCCTTGCTAAGACTGGTTGCCAGACTTTCGGGCTTCTGACTACTCGTAACGACCGTCAAATATCTAAAAACAACAGCCGGGACCAATGGCTTAACGTGCTTTCCGAGGCACAGGGGATCTCGGTATGTTAAGATATTCTTCACCCATCCACGGACTGACCGCCGCAAGCGTAGCTTAACCTGATCAGTTCACCTGTGGGGCTGTTATTACATAGCCACGAGCATTACGTAACCCGCGTAGGTACTTACAGTTTTTTATAGTCAATCAATCCATGTCAGTGCCTAGATAAACAGCTATCCATATATTTATTCAGTTCCGTCCACCTAGATTTTTTATTTATCTTTGGCATATACAGGGTCCGATTAAAATAGATGGACAAATTTTAACACAGCGCTCAGTACGTCTAACCAAAGATATCCAAGCAAAAAAAAAAAACACAAATAAGAGTGATTTTATTTTGACCTAAAATAATAAATTGCCGGCACATTAGTGAATTTTCTTGTAAAGTATCTAATGCGTTTTTATTATATATTTTTTACCATCGTCTTTATTTTGGTGGTCTGAATTATTTCTAAAAGTTTGTTTGTTTGATCAGCATTAGCGCTCGCGACCAAGACACCAATAAGGCAGTTAATCTAATAAAATGTACTACATAATATTCATAAAGAGTGGAATTCTCAGGTGCATCTGTGTTTCCGAGTGCATACAACTCGAATCTCTTTAAAATGAGAGTGAACAGGCTTCTTCTGGGTAAGCTCGCTCCATCGTCGACTTTGTTTCTGTCACCTCTGACCTAAACTAGAGTCAAGAGCAAACCAATTTCAAACAATTAAAAAAATCACTTTTATTTATTTTGTTATTTTTACTTACAACCAATATACTTACAACCACAGTGCATATTTTTCGAATTATTTGTCCACATATTTTTATCGCATTAAAAAAGTATATTTTAACGTAATATACCAAAGTACACTTTTCCTTTTAGCAAATATTCTAAAAAAAAAACAGCAATTAAAAACTAAGATACCTCCCATAAAAAGAGCTCTTTGAGCGAATATGGTACGTAACCATTTTCAGCCCCAAGCTCGCTTGTTATTTATTCAAAGTCAACTAGGTACAGATATGGAAAAAAATATAATATTTGTGTTACTTATAGGTACATACGGCTATTTATCTAATCAATAACAAAATATAGTCTACTAGCTTTTGAACGCAGCTTCACCCGCGTGGAGGTCGGAAATTATGGAAGAACGTACTACTGGGATCAAATCTATCCTATGTCTTAACTCAGGTCATTCTACCTCACGACTCCCTGTCGTTTCGGGTGACGCAGGTGCTCTCGGGGCATGGTTGCTTCGGGAAGTACCTGTGTCGCATAAACAGGGAGCGGGACGCCCGGTGTCACCACTGCGTCGACTGCCGAGAGGACACGGCGTGGCATACGCTAGCAGAGTGTGCCGCTTGAGAAACGCGCCGTGCCCAAATCTCAGAAATAGGCAGTGACCTGTCGCTGCCGGCCGTGGTCGAGTCGATGGTCGGCAGCGAAGAGTCCTGGGACGCGGTGGTTTCCTTCTGCGAAACAGTCATCTCGCAGAAGGAGGCTGCGGAAAGGGAGAGGGAGATCTCGTCCACTAACCCGGCCCGCAGCAGGCGTACCGGGCGTCAGCGGAGGGCGGACAACGCGCTCTTTCAGCCCCCCTAAATGGGTCCAGGGGCGACGGACTCGGGGACGTCCGTCGCCGGCGTCGTAAATACAGAGAGAGACCTTTATATTTATAATACTAGCCCGCCTTTTTGCCCGAGACTTCGTCTGCATGATATTTCTTCTTTCTCCGACTCACCCCGTCGCATCGCATCGCCCGTCCACGCTATCACTACGTTTTCGCTTAGCATTCTTTCCGACAGTTTTTCTTTATGCTCGGCACCTAAAAGTCCTAGCGTGATGTGAAATAGCCTATGTCCTTCCTCAAGAGTCAGGCTATCAAATGCAAAAAAAAATTCTCCATGGTACAGAAGCCAGCACATCAAGTTACCCCAATCTGTCAAATTGCTTTGATAGATTTTCAACTTTACCACAAAGTAATAAGATTCATATTCAATTGGGAAAATTTGACAGTTTGGGGTAACTTGATGTGCTGGCTTTTGTACGTCACAAATATAAAATCTGTCAAAGAGGAAGTCAGAGCTGGTATCACAACATACTCCACCAGATTAAAAGTTCATCCAAATGTATTAGCAAGGAGACTAATGACAAACTCAGTTACCTTCACAAGACTGAAGAGAAGGGAGAAGTATCTTTATGCCTGTCATCCCTGTAAAATAAACCTTTGGTAGGTTAGTACACATGTGTAGAATAAACATGATCAGCCTTTGTTCTCATTGCTGGGATACAGGCATCCTTTTGCTGTGAGATGGATTGGGCCATAATCCAAAACGCGGGCCTAGTGCAGGTTGGAGGATCACATCTTCGAATTTTCGGTTCTAGGACATGCCGGTTACCTCACGATGTTTCCGTTAACCGTTTTGAGTGATGAAATATTTTGCAAAAAGTAAAGTGCCTGTTGGGTTCGAACCCACGAGTTACTGCTCGTAAGTCGCGGCCCTTACCACTGGGCACCACTGCCAAGACCTACTTATAGCCAGCATGAAGGAGCTGTAGTATTGATCGGATGGGGCAGAGGCTTCATACCGTGCAAGATCGGAAACCACCACTTACTTATTGCTGAATGTCTCAGGACAGCATTAAAAAAAAGGAGTTAAAAAAAAAAATTCAAAAATATTTTTTTAAATACGACTGGTAGTTCCAGAGATTAGCGTGTTCAAACAAACCAAAAAACAAGCAAACTCTTCAGCTTTTTTATTAGTATAGATAGATAGATTAGTATGGATTTAGTCCTAACATAGCCATGAACTGTAAAAGGAACTAGTATTTAGGTTCAACAAAGCGTAATGATGGTTCACATTGACCAAGTTAAACTCTTTTGGGTATGTGTCTTGGTACAGACGCCAGCACATACTATTAAGTATTCTGGTCAAATTTTCCCAATAAACTTTGAACCTTATACTTTAGCGATAAAGTTGAAAATCTATTAAAGAAATTTGACAGATTGTAGTAGCTTGATGTGCTGATGTCTGTACTTAAGTTATTTATAAGCTATATCTATACACTAGCTTCTGCCACCGACGCGCATGTCGCGCTATTACTTCGTTTTCGCTAAGCGTTCTTCTTGGATTTTTTCTTTTTGCTCGGCTGCTAAGGATCCTAGTGTGATGTTAAATAGCCTAGAGTCTTCCTTAAGGATTGGGCTATCAAATGCAAAAATAATTTTTCAAATTCAACTGGTAGTTCCAGAGATGAAACAGCACAGCCTTTACCTAAAATGGTCATCGTATTAATGGTTCAGCAGTTTCAATAGATACTTTGCCTTCGCGTATCGATGGTAAAAAGTTCAAAGAAAAATTTATTTATCCACACTAATATTACAAATGCGAAAGTATGTGTGTCTGTCTGTCTGTTACCTCTTCACGTTTAAACCGCTGAACCAATTTAGATGAAATTTGGTGTAGAAATAGTTTGAATCCCGGGAAAGGATATAAGGTAGTTTTTATCCCGATATTCCCACGGGATCGAAACTTATGCGAGTGAAACCGTGGGGCGCTCCTTTTAATAAAGATTAACTCACAGCTCGTGTGATCGTATGATAAATACCTACACTTAGACATAATAATATATAGATTTTGTTGTTAAAGGTGTGACTGGTTTTATTATAATACTTAGAGGTGTGGAACAATGTGAGTTTTAATCGAGTGTTATTTTTTGTAATGTCAAATAGGTATGTCGTAATTAAAACAGAACAGGACGTGCGTCACAGGTGCGTCGTCGTAGGTGAATCTCAAAAATGTACAGACATTTCACCTATTCACCTATCTGAAAGAGGTCATTCATAATTTTTGGGCCCACCCCTGTCCCGCCCTTGTGACATGTGGTCTTATTTATGTGCCCCCCCCCCCCCTAGTTTGACGTCACATATTTTGCAATCTTAAATTAAATCGTGTTGATATTAGATTGATACAGTTGGTAATATTTTAAAGTTTTTCCTTAAAAGTTACAGTAGAGTACACTAAAGATTTACATATTATGTGACGTCACGAAGCTTATGACTCTTCCCCCCCTGGACACACGATGTCACATTTTGATGGCCACCTTATTATGCACACTTGCTCTTCCAAATCACTTTAGGCATTGGCAGAATTGTCGTCACCGGCTTTGCTTGCTATAATAGCAATAGAATAGATATCCTCTCCCCCCACCTTATGCATGACGTAATTTATGGATGGTCTCTAAAGATAGAAAAATATCATAACACAAACAAAAATAAAGCCAGAATTCCAATAATTCGAAATACGTGAACTCGAGAAAAGGGCCAAACATGAAACAGGTACCAGTCAACGACCAGTTATTGGCCGAGCTTCTGAAATGTGCGCGTGAGCACAGTTAAACAAACCGACGCGTTTTGAGGTCTGCTGGAGTAAAGCTTAGGTATGTGAGAATGTTGAAGAAATACATTTTTAAAACAGAGTAGAAAATGTGGTCGATATAATATTAATTTGAGTAACTCCTTTTGCTTTCTTTTTTGCGAATACATACATTTTTGGATTTTGAGATTTGACATGCTTTTCAAAAATGTTGAAATGTAGTATTTCTATCCTGATTTTTTTCGGAAGATGATTATGGCCAAATCAAGCTATTTTGAGATTATGGGGCTGTTTTTAATCGATCAAAGCCGGCTAATGAGACACAATTGATTTTCTATTGTAATGTGCCACCAGTGGTATGCGCCAGGCCAGTGCGATTAAATATTAAACACAGGTTGTCTTAATTTTTTTTCGTAAAATTCTTAGTTCTCTTTTTGGGTGTAATTTATCTATAATATGTATGTATTTAGAAATATATAAGTATGTTTATCAGTTGTCTAGTACCCATAACACAAGCTCTGCTTAGCTTGGGACTAGATGGCGTTGTGTGATAGTTGTGGAATATTATTATTATTATTTTTAGTCTAAAAAAGAGCTTTTGATGATTGCTACCTATAACAAATAACTATCTTGCAAACACAAAGGTCTTGATGATGACGAAGAAGATAAAAACATTTAAAACTAAGAACTAATATTACATATAACCACAAAAGGACCTTAAAAAGGATCTCTAAAAGTAAGAAGATTACAAAAACTTGTTTCGTTGGTCGTCAAGTTCGAACCAACGGATGGCGGAGGTCGCCGGGCCACATTCCACATCAGTGATTATTTTTAGGCATTCGCTAATATCAAGCGAACAAATTATGTAGCTGTAGTTGCAGAAAAAAACAACATGGAAGGTGCTAGGCAGATTGATGTATTAGTAGAATTAGATAATGCGTAGAACGAAGATGTCATGGATATACAGTATGGAAACCACATATCGCTCATTTGGAGGAACATCGACGTAACTGCTACTTTTTTTTTACATCTTTGCTTTTCTAACGTAAACTTTGCTTTCCTAACGTAAATAAGCTTTCTAAGTGCTTTGGCATATTTAACAAATTTTTGGGAAAAAATACATTTACGTCGATATGTCTCCAAATGAGCGATATTGCAATAAATTATACCACACAATTGTTATTGCCTTTCCTGACGATATACGAAATTGGTCGCGAAAAAAAATCCGCTGTTCCCTACATCTTAAATGTAGGGAACAGCTGATTTTTTTTTCGCAACCGATTTCTTTAATTTTTTGTATATCATCAGAAAAGGCGATAACAAGTACCCATACCCAATAGTTTGCCACTACAGGTAAAAAATCATAAGTGGAACAGTTTTTTTTTTTTTAAGTGTTGTTGTTCCAACTACCACTGTTCCACTTATGATTTTTTACCTGTAGTGGCAAACTATTGGGTATGGTAATGAGAAACAACAACTATCTCAAACACTGTTTATTAACAAACTGGTACCTATTAACAAAATAAGTTTACCCTACTAAAAACAAATTGTACCCAATAGTATATTGGGTATGTGGTATAATTTATTGCAAATATGCAGTTTCCATAAGACTACAGCTGTAAGTTTTTTACGTACACAATATCTATCCATACTTAGTATTATAAATGCGACAGTAACTCTGCCTACGTTTGCCTGTCCTTACCTTTTTACGCCTATACGGATGAACGGATTTTGATGAACTTTGAACGCTCGGGACCATAACCTGGGTTAGGACATAGGATACTTTTTATTCAGGTAGTAGGTACGTTCCCGTTGGATAATTTATGACGTCCACGTAGGGGAAGTTGCGGACAAAAGCTAGTATAATAATAAATATGCTTTCAAAATAATATTTACACATATTTTTCCAGAAGACGTAGCGTTGGAAGGCCTCCCACAAGACAGACCGACGACCTTGTGAAGACCGCAGGAACCCGTTGGATGCGAAAAGCACAGAACTGGTCGACGTGGAGGTGCTAGGGGGAGGCCTATGCCCAGCAGTGGACGTCTTTCGGCTGGAATGACGATGATGAAAATTTTGACACAGCCTTCCAAAATAAGATGGAATAAAGGATGAGGATAAGCATCATCACAAAAGGTTTGACCTCAATGACCTCTACTCCCCATACGTTGGGTCGTCGTCGCCAGTAATCAACAGTTATATTGTACCACATAATATTAATAATGCCTCCAGCTCACATCGGTCGTTGAACCCAATATATAAATATAATAGTTGCGTGCTGAAAAATACGTAACACGATCAGACATCAGACCGTTATCTTAACTGTGTGCCGCTTGTTATGGAATACCATGCCAATGTCGGCTCTAGTAAAAAAAGCTTTGGTGCCGTCAGTGATGGAAGTCGGTTATATTATACTAGCTGCTGCCCGCGACTTCTATCTATGGGGGCATCCATTAATTACGTGAGGCTTTTATGGGGGGGAGGGGGTCAAGCCGATTCTCACCCAATCTCACGTGGGGGAGAGGGGAGGTCCTGGCAAGTCTCACGTAATTTTTTATCTGCAAGAAACAGTGTAAAATCGCGAGAAAACTGGGTAGAATTAATATTAACTAGTCTTAAATAAAAATAATTAAACAAATTGTTTTGTTTTTTAATAAATCCAACGCAATGAAGCATAATATATATTAACGTATTTACACTGAAAACACGCATTTTGAACAATCTCACGTGAGATTAGAGGGGGAGGTAGTCGAGCAAAATCTCACGGTATCTCACTAAGGGGGGAGGGGGGTGTCAAAAAATCGCCAAAATCACCTCACGTAATTAATGGACGCCCCCTATCCTAACTATTGTCCTGAAATAACCGATCGTCCTGAAATTTTGCATATACGTTGTCAGATGTACAGAAACGGACATAGAATACCTTTCATCCCGAAAAATAGTGCTGTTCCTGAGGAAAACAACAATACACGTAGCGCCATCTATTATCATAATAATGTTGTTGTTGCAATCAGGTTGTTGTTGTGTTGCTGCCAATGAAAAGTCTGTTAAAATCACAGTGATTTTTATTTTCGTTGTAATAAAGTTGCTATTGGGTTGCAGCTGTAAGCGCTAAAATAACTGAAAGGACTGTAGGGTTTCCAAAGAAAGCAGTATCGGCCGAATTAAATCAAGAAGCATTGTCTACAGTCACAAGATGGTGTAAAACTCCTTAGAGTGTTTTTAGACAAAGTAGCATATATCACAAAACTGTAACTATATCAATAAAACGCAAAATATCTAATAGTTTATTTTTTATTTCTAATAATTTTGACATGGATATTTATCACAATAGTAGAAATAATATTACATATTACAACACCGTTAGTATTTCTGAAGTAGAATTGATTTCACTAAAACATTTAATAAATATTAAAGCTTCAACTAAATACAGATTGACTAGATTACAATAAACATTTGAATAATCAACAGAATGTAGATAGTAAATAGTTTAGAATATAGTTTCTATTATCAACAGAACATACATAGTATTAGGCCTTCCACATAGGGCTAAGGTAGAAATAAATTACTGAGATTCTTCAACTTCTCTAGGAATGTAATTATTTTGTTTAATAAATACTGAAAAAAACAAATGCAATCGATTAAAGGGTGCGCTTAGGGAAGCCCGTGAACTTCAAATTTAATAACATTTTCACAATTTGCTAGTGATGATTTGCGACCGTAACACATATGAAAAGAAAGAAAGAAAATACATTTATTTAGCACAGACTAAAAGACACACACAATACACCAGAGACATACATCAGATAAAAACAAATAAAAAAGCGTAAAGTCCGATGTAAGAAATTAGCAGGAAAGTGTGCCTCTAAAGAATTATCATCATTAGAACCAGCAATACAAGTCTTTAAGTTAGACGTGGCCTCAAATGTCATGATTTCATGAAACAGTCATTCAATAAGGAAATATGAACTTATGAGTTGAGTGATGATTTTTATAATTATAATTCCATAAGTAAATTATAAATCGATACTGGATTATTACTAATCGATATTAATAAATCGATACTGACCTATAAATTTCAAAAACCGTAAAAAAATTTGACTTTCACGGTCTACCTTGGCGCTTTCATCTTAAAACAAGAAGATACAATAGAATATCTCATTTTAAAAGCTTAGTTATAAAGGTTCATGACGATGACACTTTCAGAAGAATTGCAAGAACATTAGATCACAATTCACATCTAAGAATAATTAACATAAAAACAGAAGACTCTCTAGTTATAAATAGGCCTTTAATCACAATAGAATTCACTAAAGAAGAGACAGCGCTATTACTTGCTAATAAGTACAGAACACAACATCTGACAAAAGTAACACCATCAATTTGACGTCAGATATACTTTCGTCAGATTAAAGATAAACCGATCGTCTAACTCATAGATTAATAAATAGAAGAGACGGCATTTCCTTCACTCCTGACATCAAATCGATGGTTAACATCCACCTTAGGAGTGCCAATAAGATTTACTTTATGTACTAATATAAAACCGAAACTATTTTACCTACAATCAGAGTTACCAAGAATTTTTATTTTAGGCATTCTAACATTAAATTCTTCGATATATAGTTTAGGTCGTAGATACTTCAAGTCAGAAACACATATACTAGTAACTTGCCTAAAAGTAAGCAAGCTTGCATGCCAGTGTAACATACGTCTATTAGAAGTTGTTATGGCACATGATATGCAAGCTTCTTGCATACTTTTGCGCAAGTTACTGGCAGGTGCATTACTGGCTCGACGTAGGTCGTTTGATTCATTCAGATCTTCTTTTTGGTCAGGAACCAGGTCTGCATGGGTTCTGCCTTCCCTTTCATGGATACGTGACCACGGTATGTTAGTTCGAATTGTTCGTCGTAGTTGTCTTCGCGCATTAGGTAACTGTAAAAAGAAATAAGAATTCAGTCATCATGGCTTTTAGTATGGTTTGTGTTGTGGTTGTGTTTAGTTCTATCCAATCTTGGGTTAACAACGACTGTCTTTGTATTTCAAGGTTGTTGATCTGGGCCCTTATGCTGCGCCTTCAGGTGCACGGAAATCAAAAGTGCTACACTTACATATTATATATTCATAAATTTAAATAAGCCAAAAGCTCTTTCTCTGATATCACATAATTTCATTCTTTAATCTTCACTGCTTACAGCCTAATAAGATACTCAGCTAAATCAAGTTCACGTATAGCTTTAACCTTCGTTGGTCTATTGCTAGTAACCGCGAACGCTGGTAAACTTGTGATCCTGGGTGCAATATGAATTGGTTCTATATTCAGTAAATTCTCAGTTGTTACGTAAGAGCAGTTCTCAGTAATAACATAGAATTTCCTAGCTGTTGCTTCGAGTCTACTTTCGTGCCTACTTAACATTTTCAGCCCAATATGTTCCCACTGCTGGTCACAGTGATCAATGAGTGTGAGTATATCAAACCATGATCTTCTCTAAGAGTGACTAGCCTTTTCGCAACTACGAGTATATTGGGGTCGCCAATCTAACTGCATACTCAGCCTATAATGTTCCCACTGCTGGGACACACTTCTCTGTTTGAGAGGGAGTGGGCCGTAATCCACCACATGGGCCCAGCGCGGCGGGTTGGTGGATGTCACATTGCATTTGTGCCTGGTTAGTGACTAATCGTTATATCACGAGGGACTTAGTGCGGCTATATATTACTCTGCCTATTCTTATATAAAATAAAGACAGTAGCAAAAAAGTATCGACTTCCTAATGTGCCTCAACCATCGCATCTATAAAATAGGAAACTACTAGTGAGTAAGGCTTCCCAACATAAAGGTAAGAGGATTATACTGCACTTGCAAGTTTTCTTAGTTAAACCGAGGGGTGAAACTGATTTCATGGCTATTGCTTCGCCAACAGTGGTGGTAGACAGTCCCTCCTTGAAAATTGTGTATACAGAATAGTCACTTAAAACAAGAATGTTTAAATTGATAATATAAGTCGTGAAAAGTTTTTACAATTCATAACACAATTTTGATACTGGTTCTATTAAAATAAAAGATAAAATCAAAAGTCAAAATGATATCTCTCAAACTGTAACAAAATATTTTGTATCGTTTGAGTTTTTTTGTATATTTTGTTGGGAAAATTGTTGTGTTAAATTATGGATACGTTCATGGAGTATTATTTTGAAGGAGTGTTCAGTAATATGGATCGCGACTGTTTGAACGAGAGGTACAAAAGGCGGGAACTCGTTGAATACTTCAATACTGTCATTGCTGGTTGTGCGAAAGGTTTTATTTTTAATATTTATATTTAGTTTGACCCCTTTGATCTATTGTTCTATATTTTATATACATTTTTGGTCTTGATCTTTTTAGCTATTATATTCCGTTCACAGTTATTAATTTACATCTGATTAGCAGATTTTACAAGAACAAAGATTTCTGTGATTTGGACAGTGCCAAATCACAATGATCTTTATTTTCGTCCAAATAAGGTTGCTTTTGGGTTCCTGCCAAGTCTGTCACAATCATTGTGATTTTTATTCTCGTTATATTTAGATTACTGTTAGTTTTCTGCAGTCAGAGGTAAAAAAACTGAACAAAATGTAATATCATTAGTGCTTTTATTCCCGTTCTTACAGATTTCGTAAGTTTCGGACGAGTATTAATTGTGACAATCGTTCGTATTACCACTTTCCAGATAAGTGAATGTAACTAACTTACAGGACGAACTATATTTATAAATTCTATCTTTGTAGAATTTATAGTTACACATTCAAGTAAATTCATTCAAAACCACTTTACATTCCCGATACTCAATTCAGATGATGTTCAGAATTATATATCAGCTCAATATATCAGCTCAATAGTTAATAATTCACCCACGATTGAGTACCCTGTTCGTTAACAAAGACCACACAGCTTTGAAGATTCGCAGAGAAACGTTTTCAGTCATAAATAGCATTTCAAGTAAATTATGATAGTCTAGCAAAACTAAGTTTATTGCCTATTAATAAAAGCTTTCTCCACAGTGTATGTGACTTTAATTATTGCGATTCAATGAAATTTTATGATCATAATACTTAGAAAATTGTGTAGTAAAGCTATAAACGATTGATAATTTAGACACATTTAAAAAAGGCAATAGTGATTTGTTGATCATAATATTAGACAGATAATACCTACTATAGTCTGCGCGGAACTAGTTGGCCGCCTCAGTGGACACAGGGGTGGTACGTACTCCAGACGTGTTTTATTATATTTCTCTAACCGAAACCTATTTGTTGTTCAATTGGAATATATTTTGTTCCCCAGGGGCAATATATGAGTCATATTCCAGTGAATTATCCAGAATAAGACGTTTTAATATTATTTTCCTAAAATGAAAAGATTACCAATTGTCAATTTAAGGAAAAATCGATTAAGAATTAAAAAAAAATGCAGCATATTATTAATAGTGAACACTTTTTTTGAAAACGACCTAACTTACAAACATTATTGAAGAACAATACGACCTCCTTATTACGGATAGTTACAGAATATAAGCTGGTCATGATTGAAAGCTGATACTCCCAGAGTTCAGTCCTTTGTCAAAATTAGGAGACCTCTTATTATAACCGACCAACTGCAACAGCCGACACGAAATTTTACAGTTTGACTGATAATAAATACGACTACGATCAGATAAACTGCCAAATCAGACCATACTTCCAAAACTAGACATTTAAGTTACTCTTTTTTCAGGTCAGAACCATTCAGACAACACATCATGCAAGAACTTCGTGATGTCAGCATTGAGGTACCACAACAACTGCAAGACGGAGAACGGAGAAGTGTGCCGAATGGGGAAGTACCACAACATGTTATATGTGGCGATGAAGCTAGCTTTCGATTGGAGCTTGCAGGATAATGAGGTGATGGCTGCCTTGTTAGACGAGATATACGCTTGTGAGAAGACCTTTGAGAGAATATTTTTAGGTACGTTGGAGTCTTATGAAATTACTTTACGTAACTCGACTACAGATGAAAAACCTTCATCCCTATGTAAAATTTCTACATTTATGTTTATAATTTTTGTGGTATACATAATTATAAAGAGATATTCTATACTTTTTTGCAAGATATTTTTAAAAGAATAGAATACTCTTTATTATGTACACCATATAACCATCATCTTCATGTATGTGTTTCATGTGTGTGTTTCTTCATGTATGTACGTGTTTCTTATTCATATATCATCTATCTTTTGATCATCCAAATAGTGATATCCAGCAACCTATACTGTGCCCACGTGGTACAATACGGCCCACTTCCTGTCTCAGAGAAGAGCTCTATGTCCCGGCAATGAGAATTTATTAAGCTGTTTATGCTTGTCATTATTACAAATGTATGGATTTTTGTTTCGAAAACTATAAAGCACGAAAAACTGATCAAACATTTTTATTATTTTTCCAGGAGCAATATTTGGAACATCAGCACCTTACTTCCTAGCTGGTTGGAAGTCAGACTTCATGGATAAAGAAGAAAACATACACGCTCTTGTCTTCTACCTAGACCATGCAACGAACGCTAACCTTGAGTACAAAGAAAATGGAAAAACTTATCGTTTCATAGACGTGCCTTTGGAAAGCTGTGGCCATGCATCTCCAGTAAGAGTCGTGATACAGATGGGAGCATCAGAAATGTTAATGATACTATTGAGATTTGGTGCAAGAATAATGGCAGATACTGCTTCTACAAACCCATTAGAATCCATTCTGGATCGACTCAATGAATACAACAGAAAGTATCCATATGAATTAGTATCTTGTCTGAAGCTAGCTATGAGAGCTGTTCCAAGCATTTCATTATCGATAGACAAAACACTGTTTAAGGAACTGGAACTGCCTGATGATTACAATTATCAAAGGAAATTGATGCTGGAAAAGTATGGAGATATCCTGGCAGATCATTTAGTGCCAACTTCTAGATGTGGCTTGAAGCCAGTGGAGTTAAAGCATCTGTCTAGATGTGCGATCAGACAAATGCTTTGGCAGAATTTTGAGCTACCATTCGGAATACAGAAGTTGCCTATTCCTTTAACTTTGCAGCGATATTTAGATCTGTGTGATGATTAAATTTTTGTGACTTTTTTAAACTTATTCAGATTTTTATTTTCCTTCTTGTCACTTAATATTGTCTATCTCTAAAATAACTCGCTTGATTAGTATCTTCAATATTCCCTATATTGTTTTCTGGTTTATCACAGATGATTTGTTTCGCAAAAGGTGACTACATATTTAAAAATACCTGTAACTCACTTGCATCTGCGACTTTGGGGTTGCGTTACTTAATAAACTATGGCTCCTAAATCGTTATGTTATTGTAGTCTACAGTCCATACCACAGCCTCTTGGGCTATTTGCAGTGCATTATTTAAACTATTAACTATATCCTGTTGGTATGTTTGGGCTGAACCGTCATCAAACTACAAAACAAAAGAAAAATAAAATATATTACCCATAAGTATCCTCGCTGACGTTGATAGTGCCAGGCACACCAGTAGTCTCGCAGCGGCTGGTCAAATTGACTGTGTTCCCGAAAAGGCAGTAACGAGGCATGCGGTGACCGATCACTCCGGTCACAACCTCACCAGTGTGGATGCCAATTGTGATACCCTGGATGAATAAAGAACATAGTAGGTAAATGGAAAAAGAAAAAAATATTAAAAATCCTACAGTTTAGTGGTTGGATCGACTGTCCTCTAGTTTCTTATAATATTTAATTTTCAATATTGTTGACAGTCTGTTGATCCAACCACTGTACTGTAGGATTAAAATATTAGGCATATATAGGCAAGAAAATTACAGTCATAGATCGTGATCGTGACCTTTAGTTATTGATCTTGATCATAGTTTATGATTCAGATTGCCTGTGCGGCTGGTGTTACAGATTTTATTTAAAATTAGCTTCTGCTCGTGACTTCGTCCGCGTGAAATTTCTTATTCCCCTGAACCCGCCTCGCATCGCCTGCCCGCGCTATTACTTCGTCTTCGCTTAGCGTTCTTTCTTACTTTTACCTAGCGCGATTAAATAGCCTATAGCCTTTCCCAAGAGTTGAAAAACAATCAATAACAAAAAAAAATCATAACGAAAAATTCAAGGAACACTTTAAGATGGCTTCTATAAATAACGAAAAAATTATACTTACAACAGGTTCTCCATCAACCGTGACAGTTTGAGACAGGTCCATCATCTCCAAAGCAAGAAGAGATATGTGCTTGGCATGTCCCACCTCGTACTCTGGCAGACCAGATACCGCCATGTATTTGTCACCAACTGTCTCCACCTGAAATGTTGAAAAGACATGTAGGTAATGTGAATCTTAGTGAATAAAATTATCCTAGTTCTTACTTGAGACCTGCAGAGACTAGTGAACGCCACAGGAATCCGATAGATGATGAGAAGCACGGAACCGGTCTAAGTGGCGGTGCTTGGAGAAGACCTATGTCCAGCAGTGGAAACATTATAGGCTGATTATTTGTTATCCTTTCTGGGTAATAAGGTATTGGTCCAAAGAAATCAAATGACAGTGACAATGAAAATAATATAATCAATCTCGAGTTTACAGAAACACCAAGTTTCATTTACTTTTTATCAATATTACTAAATGAATCTACGCTTTTCTTCATAGGGTCTACAATAAATCATATTGTATATAAAAATATCTGATTCAAAGCATCTACGAGTAAAACGCAGAAAGTAGAAACACCTGCATCTATTAGTTAACTCCTTTTTTGTACGCGTGTGGTAATACAGACATCTGTTCCTTCAGATGTGTGTCAGATGTCTTAGCATGTTCTCATGACATTGCCTAAAATGCCCATACTTCATCATTATCATCATCGCTTCAGCCAAAAAACGTCCACTGCTGGACATAGGCTTCCCCCAAGCACCGCTACTTAGACCGGTTCTATGCTTCTCGTCATCTATCAGATTCCCGTGACGTCCACCAGGCCATCGGTCCATCTTGTGGTAGGCCTTCCAACGCTACGTCATCCGGTATGCCTATACCTACTACTAGACTATTCAATCTTACCTTATAAACATTAGGATTC
Source organism: Amphipoea lucens (assembly GCA_947508005.1). Lineage (NCBI taxonomy): Eukaryota > Metazoa > Arthropoda > Insecta > Lepidoptera > Noctuidae > Amphipoea > Amphipoea lucens. The sequence goes on from OX382357.1 coordinate 18,755,452, forward strand.
CTCTTCGGATCAGTCAGCACATCGAACGCAGTATACAGATCATTCAGCATCCTAACAATCTTCATGGCACCTTTATGGTCAGTATGCCTGGCGCAGTAGTTGGCGAACCCAACGATGCCACTGAAGAGTAACGTGACGGTGTCGTACCGGCGAGCCGGGACCGGGCGTTGGTGACGGAGCTCAGTGGCGACGCTAATGGGTAGGACTGAGTAGAGGAGCCTGTAAGAAAATCATTATGGGTTGGCTGTATGAAGTTATCAGTGGCGTGCATTGCATATAGGCATATAAGCAGTGCATACCTCGATATATCAACATAAGCCTGTCAATTACATTTTAGTGTGTGCCCCACAATTAAGAAATTCACTAAATTATCATACCTAACAAAAAACAACATCTTCATACAAACACGCGCGGCAGTAGGCAGTCGCCAGACGGCCTACTCGGCTCCCATACTATTCGCACATTGACATTGGCCTTTACTGGTTCAAGTTAACACGACAAAATTAAAAATACATACGTCTCACGCGTAATACCATGACGTTCGACCTTCGCAATTTATCACACTTAAGTAGGCATGCCTACTCAAACAACCACACTTTTGACCTCACTTTTTTTTCTGATTAGTGACCGCGTTTGCCTAGACTAGACCCGGCCTAGTGCCTACCTATTTTGAAAACCAATGCACGCCACTGGAAGTTATTTTCTATAAGGTACCGTCGCCGATCGGCGAACCGCGCCGCTTCACCGGTTAAACATAATATTATTCGCCGTTGGCTCCAAATGGAATGATTAAAGAGCAAGGTGCTTGTATGTCAAATCTATTAATTAACTATCTTTTACCCGCGGCTTCGACCGCGTGGATGTCGAAAAATATCCCACGGGAACGTACTACCGGGATTAAATTTACCCTATGTGTTACTCCAGGTAAACAATGTATTAATTCTGTTATACATTGTTTTCATATAACTAATGGTTTACGCGGCGCACACCAATAAAGCTCCCAGTCGGCATGATTTTTCCCGACACCTTTATCAATCATCGTCATATTTTAGACAATTTACACAAAACCACACCTAAACCTTTGTGAATCACTCGTCCATTGGTGACAACGTATGAAAATCCATTCGGTTCTTTTTGAGTTTATCGCGTTTAGACAGACATGCGGCGGGGGGAACAACTTTATCTTATAATATGAAGTAATTATTGACAGGAAAAAAAATAAGGTGACTTAAAGTTATAAGACTTGGCAGTATGCTTATTTGGCTTGAAACCTAACTGCCAAAGCCGATCGGTCACTGACAGAAACGTAAACAAGATGCACTGGTCGTTAGAAAGAAATAATAGCACAGAATATGAGTAACATTGACGAAACTCGATGTGTTGATGTTGTGATTTATGGTCGGTCTCATAGCACAAAATTGCTGCGACGCGCTGGTTAGCGGTTACTAAAGACGAATATTATGATAACGACCATTCAATCATACGCCAAAACAATTGAAGCTACACAAATACCTGTCAGTCTTTTGTTTCTCAGAATCCAGCTCTCGGAAGGTCTGCTGCAGCTTGTCAGTGAGCACCTCTAGGTTCTGTGTGAGCTTGTAGTCTGCTTCAAACTGTTCTGACATGAGGACGAGGTCGCGAGTAGCGTCGTGGAGAGGAATGTCGGAGATGCAGAGGCCGCGGCTGAAAGATGGGATGGTGATGTTTTAGATACTGTTTAAGAACATAATATTTCAAATGAATTTGCCATATCGGATATCGGAAGTTTTCAGAAATTCAAAATAAACTCTTTTACTAAGATAATTTAAGAATTGTGTCAGTCAAAATAAACACTTTGACTAAGATGATTTAAGAATAGGTGATTCAAAAATATGTAAGTGATACACATTATATCTAGTGTGCAAGACGTGTAGTTGGTTTGACTTTAAATCACCGAAAAAAAGATGCTTTTAAACACGGTTCGATTGAAAAATGATAATGGAATTACCGTGTCAAATCATCCAAGTTAGTCACGCTGGGATAGCATTGGAATACAACTACGTCTGTCTCCGGAATGTACAGCATTTGTCCCTGAAATTACAAAAAAAAACACCAAATTTACTTAGAAAGAATTAATTAATCGATGTTTTTTCTTTCTGGAGTTGCAATATTTTGTTATTATGGCTGCTTGCTTTGCATAAAAGTTTATGGAGCACAATGGGACATAAAGCCCTTCTAGATGTCCAATGTGTATATGACATAATATACGAAGTCAGCCACTAGTGCCACTTTTTCCTTCAGTATTATTGGATTTATTAATTTCCGCCATCTTTGAAAGTAATATACTGTTTATTACATAATAATCTCCTTGGTTTATTGTCACGGGGTCCTTAAAAACGGAACCGCCTGCTCTTGAAACAATGTATTTCTGACAAAACCCAATGTAACAAAAATATGCTGTGATTACCATTTATCTTAATTTGACCAAGATGTACGAGTATATTTTGTGAGTATTTGTACGAATGTATGTGAATTCTTAGTGGGACACCCAAAAGATATGGAGTCCTGCCATTCTTCATTAGTAACGACGTAAGATTGACACAAGTAGTTACCCTTACGTGAAAGCTTTCCTTAATCATAAAGCTCAATTTAACTTCAATAAAACGTGCAATCTTCGCTTGTTAACTGCAACAAGTATAAGCCGTTTTAACAACTTTCACCTTACCTTCAGACGAAGAGAAGCAATATCCTCATCAGGGGCTGTGACGGTCATCTCTTCTGGTTTGGTCTTCAGCACGTATACCGTGTTGATGTGAGCTAGTACATTGGCGAATGTCATCTCCAAGTGAGGTCTCACCTGGAATATTATTGATAAATTATTACCGATAAAATTATAATGAACTTAACCACTAATGGAACATGTAATGGTAACATTTATACAGGGGTGGCAGGGGCCAGCTGATTTTTGAAGTGTAAACTTTCTTTAGCGGCGTTGTACAATTTTTTTGTAATGGGTAAAAAATGTTAAGCTCGCGTCAGGACACGTGACCTGATCGAAAATTCGTAAGACGGATGGAGAGTAGACAGTCGGCGCGGCGTAGGAGAGGAAGTATCCCCCTCTCTTTCTACGGCGCGGCGAAAATGTATGCCTGCTGTTTCGTTTAGGCGGCGCAGGGCGCTTGCGCGAATGTTCGTGTGTGTTTATGTTACAGCGTGTCACGCGCATCAATGGATGGAGACAGCTGATGGTCCGGTTTCTTTACGAAATACAAAACTACTATTGATGCGGTCTTTATTAGACATTTAAAAAGGTTCGAGTCAAAACTGTTCGTTTCTTACTTCAGCTATCATAAACCTATCATATCAGTTTTAGAGATTGGCTATGATGGTTCTGGTAATAATGATGGTAAAAAAGTCGTCGAAATCATGGATGAAAGTTGATTTTTCTGAGAGATAAACTTTTTAATGTAATATAAATTGTCATGTTTGTGTACGATAGCACAATAAATAAATATTGCATTCTACCACATAAATGATAGTACTTTTATACTGATAATTAAAGCAATTCTTGCAAAATTATTCCCTAACCATTCCAAAATATCAAAAATGCACAACGTTAATATTCAAGTTTTCACTTCTGCCGGCACTCCCGGAGTGCAACCCGACTTTTTTTTATGATAACCGACGAAAAATTTCTACGCTGTGGGGTCTAGAATCATGTGCTGATTTGATGGTTCCAGTTAGCGCGTCGATGTTCCACCCTGTATTTTTTGTACCTACCAAACATAACCTGAGATATCCTAAACCTTCGACTACAGACTCGCACATCATGGGATGCACTACAATTATGGTATGTTATCTTGTTTATTCGCCCAAGTTCACTATAGTGACTACGTAAAAATACTTAAATTATTTCATCACCACTGCTCCAAAATGAGGAAACCGGCATGTCCTAGAACCAAAAATTCGAAGATATGTAATATCTACCAACCCGCACTAGGCCCGCGTGGTGGATTATGGCCTACTCCCTCTCACCGAGGGGAGGCCTGTTTCCCAGCAGTGGGAACATTATAGGCTGATTATGATGACTATAGTTACTGACTGGCACCGTCCAAACAATCGCAAAATGTAAATATTAAAATATAATATCTTATTTAAATATCAGCTCTCCGCAAGTTACACCTAAAATATTTTTGCTTCAATTTTAAACGACGACATACCGTATCCAAAACATCAGTGATCTTGCATCCCTGCCTGGTGACCCTCGGCATCAGACGGGAGACAGTACGTCCTGCCTGCACGATGTTCAGCTCTCGATCGAACATCAGATGGAAGGGGAAGACGCGGCAGAATGTTGCTGGACTCACTTTGGGCTCTGGAATGTGTTGAAAATTACGTTTAGATGGTGAGAAACTAAGTTGGCGAGAATATATAACATTATAAAAGATATAATTTTTTTTTTATCGAAAGAGATTTGTCAATGATGGACAATAAGATTTGATTTTTAACAGTCTTAATTCCGAGAAAGAATACACCCTGGTACATTCTAAAATGTGCGATGCGGTCGTGTCTACCGAAATCATTTCGCATTTCTTCTGTGTTAAAAAAGGCGATCATAGTAGGTGAGTGAACTCCAATAACATACAGGGTGGCAGGGACAGCGCAACCTGTCAGCGCAACTCTGGATTCAGCACATGATTCTGAACGTCCTTGCGTTGAAATTGTTCGACGGTTTAAAAAAAATTGTTAGTTGTTCTATACATTTTGCACTTTTCTATGAAACATCCGTTTTATTTTATATCCGGCGAAAAAGTACTCTGGGGGTCGTCTTACAGTTTGTGCGTCGATTTCCCTGCCACCATGTAAAGGCTAGGCAACAACAATTTACCGAAAAATCTTCAGCTAATGACAGCACAAGCCTGTTTCACAAAAACTTACAGGAGTATCATCAATCAGTCGAAACAGTTCTAAAACCTTACCAAGAGACAATGTTTCGATTTCAGCCATCTCTGGGGCGCACACTCGTCCAGAAGTCGATGTCTCAGTGATGAGGAACTGTACGTGGTCGCATTCTTCTTTAGTCTTCAAGATCTCTACTTTCACTTCAGTGTCATGGAGTTTGCTGGCGACCGTCTGAGACAGAATGAGTTTTACTATTAACATCTAGAATTTGGACAAAGCGAGACGTCTTTTTAACTGACTTCAAAAAAGATGAAATTTATGTAAGCTGGGGGCCAAAAAAGGCCACTTTGGCAGAATTATAAAAGAATAACATTATTAATCATAATAAAAGTCGTAAAATGGTCACAAACTGACAATTCATAATATTATTTGCGTACAATTTCATATCACGAAATTCATCTGTTTGACAGTTTTGTATGGAGATTTGTCGCTTTAATGTCAAATAATATTATCAATTAACCCGCTGATTTTAGTCATTTCTTTTTCATTTCATAGTGAGTAAGCGGTTTGATTTCACATACTTGTATGTTTTATTTTATTCTTATTACGTATTAAGCTCTGTATTTTAGCTTTTCGAGAATAGCTCGTGCAAGAGCGTGCAAAACTAAGACAGGCGGTTCAGTTACTAACTGCACTGCATGCACAGCCGGCACTTATAAAATATCATAAACTCGCTGTTAAACTAGTTTTTCCATCATGAACTAGTTTTTCCATTATGAACTAACTAGCTGCGCCCCGCGGTTTCACGCGCGTAATTGTCGATCCCGTACGAATATCGGGATAAAAAGTAGCCTATATGTTATTCCAGGGTGTCAGCTACCTCCATACAAAATTTTATCAAAATTGGTCAAGCTGTTTAAGCGTGAAGAAGTAACAAACATATAAACACACACTCACAAACTTTCGCCTTTATAATATTAGTGTGATTTTTTGGCTAAGTATTCCATCACGAATTAGTTTTTCTATCACGAACTATTTTAACTAATATCTTCCACCACGAACTAGTTTCTCAACTAGTTTTTTCATCATGAACTAGTTCCTGAACTAGATTTTCCATCAAGAACTAGTTTTTTCGAATGCAATATTATTATTACTGAGGTGATATAATATGTTCAGCATTTCTTACCTTGACAATACCGATGACGATATGCTCCAAGCCAGGTCTGTCAGAGTAATAGTGAAGAACCAAAGCTCCGTCTTCAGGACGTTCAGTGCATCTGAAGGAAGGCGAACGCATGCCAGGGTACAAGGTACCCAGGTGATCGTGTAGACCGTCCAAGTTCTAGAAAAAAAATAATGTAAGTAATTTAAGTTGGAGCTACAGGAAAATTGAGTATGTTCGGTAAGGCAGTATGAAAAGTTTTGAGAATGTAGATTTTTTTTTATGAATTTTGAGAAAATGACGGCAGTCAAAACATTAACGAAATTAATAAGAGGCTGGTAATTGCGTAACTAGTGTTACACTGGTTACACTGTTAGTGTAAGAGTAGGGATGACTTTAATTTTGACAGTACCACAGCATTCATTGCGTTATTTACGTTGTTGACCAGACATATTTTTCGAACATATAAAGCAATGGATTAGCAATATCCTTCAAAATGATTCAGATAAATTGTAATTGATAGTGTTACGGAATTAGGATGCTGTTATTGTAGAAAAAAAGGATTAGGTAGTAGATAAGAATAACAAAACTGTTATTCAACAAACCTTTTAGTTTCTTCATGAGCTTGAGAGATTCTCTAGTTATTTACAAGTTTTCGTAAATAAACATAAGAGTACAGTTCTGTATCGAATCTTCTGATTATCACAAAACAGCTGAGACTGATAGGCGGCAACAACACAGAACAACACCTAGCAGCGCCTCACGTGGATTTGACCGTAAACTTTTATTGATCAGTGGTCAGTATTCATATTAAGATAAAAGATTTTAAAAAGCATTCTATTTTTAAGGATACCAGTAAATGCTATGATTTTTGATAGTGACAAATTGGCGCTATTCCGTTAAAGGTTTTAGTTCAAAATCTCGCTCATAGGTGGCGCTAATTTCAATTATGTCGATGCTATGAGAGTGTCAAGCTTGACTTGTATTGATCTTTGACCATTCCAAAAACGTGGTGACTCTGAAAATGAACTATAATGAAATGGAAATAAAGTTGTCAATTAAAGAACCTGCAAGAAGTCCCGCGGTGTAGCTCCCAAAACTTGCAAAATCTTATCGTATCCGGAGTCTTGACAGAACTCGAAGAAAGTCTTCCCAAACAACTCTAGAATTGCATCAGCTGGGATTTCTGTAATTAGACAATATCATGTTGATTTTGATAAAAAAGTTATACTTGAAACACGATACTTCTAAATAATCTTGGAAATGGAATTTGAGATAAAAAATGTAAACAAGGAAATGTCATTATCACATTGACGTTTCAGGGGTAGTCAACAATAGCCTTGTCATTATAATTATTTGATTTTAATATGTGTATTTTGTGCTCAATATAAAACACATTATTATTTCTATTATTATGAAGCAAGTTGTTCATAAGAATAGAATCATTTATTTTTATTAGTATACGACGATACATGTTTAATTACCTATTTAGCAGAAATGCCCAAAATCTCGGCGGTCTTTTTGGTCGACTGCCTTGGCTGAGCATCCATAGTAGGTACACACGGCTACGCATCAAGCTAAAATAACCAGTATAAGCTGAGTTCTGATTGTACGAAAAACCTATACAATGCGAGGTCATCTAAAACTGGAAATGTATAGCTTGATGTGTAGCCGTGTGTACGTCTATTTTATTACGCATAAACACGATTTACGCGACAGAAAAAAAAAAACGTAAAATACCAGAAGGTTGTGTATCAATGAAGAACTTACGCAGTACTTCAACGGCAGCGGTGATCAGGTGATAGGTAATCTCGTCTTCGTAGATCTGCCGCACAAGGAAGCTGCCTTCCATTGACACGTCCGCCTTTTTCCTGCACAAGAAGAGTTATTTGATATTAGATTCTGTCTCATCTCATCGCCTGCCCACGCTCTTGCTTAGTTTTCGCTTATCGTTCTTACTAACTTTTTTCTTTTTAATCTGTTCCTAAGGGTTCTAGCATGATGTAAAAATGAAAATAGCCTTTTTAGGCTACAAAATGCAAAAAAAAAACAGTCTAACCACTAGTTCCTGAGATTAGCGCGTTCGAACAAACAAACTCTTCAGATTTATTATTAGTAATTTTTAATCACATATACAGGGTGTTACGGAAAGGGTATATCAATAAAAACGGGTTGAAGAGTGTATCTGGTCTAGAATCTCTGTACAAAATTTCAGCTCAAAGGCAGTAACTTTGTAAATGCTTAATATTTTTTTATTTCGATAGTTTATTAAATTGAAATCATAACAAACGTGGCATCTATCTTGAAAGTACCAGTAAGACCTAAATAATACTTGGTATCTCTTGAGGAGCATAAAAGGTAATTATTATGTTACTTCTAGTACATTTTTTTGTCTATCAAAATCTATTCTTATTGATGAAAACAAAAGCAGATAAAAGTAGAAAAGAATGAACATTTAATAGAAAAATCGCCCAAGTGTGAGTAAAAAATAAGTAAGAAGAAGAACATTTGAGAAAGAGTGGGCTGCAATCCACCACGCGGGCACAGTGCGGGTTGGTTACTATAGGTACACCTCTGACCTCTGCCTCACCCTTCAAGGAATACAGGCGTGATTATATTACATGTTATGTGTTATACTATACTTAAGGGGACTACAGGACCTAAACGCAATAAACGCAAGTTTTATAATGCCTAAAAGTATTTATGATCGACTATAGTAAACAAAATAAATAATGATATTCTTCAGAATACCTATATGCTAGTTAGATAGTGCGTTGAAAACAATACAACTAATTTGATACGACAGAAAAAAATCATGAAGATTCCTCTAAAAACTTTCTTTTCGCAAAAATTAAAACCATACTAATATTCATACAATCATTCTAATTTTTTGTCAGATTATTCTACAAGCCACATACTAAAGCACTAGTGTTTTAATTTTTTAGTCCAAACAAATTTTTTTTTTTTTTGTAAGTGGATAATCCAAACTAATATTTTATATATTATTATATAAATGCGAAAGTAACTCTGTCTGTCTGTCTGTCTTTTCTTCACGCCTAAACTACTGAACCGATTTCGATGAAATTTGGTATAGAGATAGTTTGAGTCCCGGGAAAGGACATAGGATAGTTTTTATCCCGATATTCCCACGGGATCGAAAGTTACGCGGGTGAAACCGCGGGGCGCAGCTAGTTGCTTCATATTTTGCAATAAATTACCAGGGTTGTGTCATCGCGCTTCTCTTTCTTTTCTATGCAGTCCGACAGTGACCGCGCTTTAGGTCATATATTCCCCTTAAGAAAAACCATTTCCAACTTACTTGATCGTCTCCCATGTTTCTTCGTTAAAAGTTTTGGTGACAAGCAACTCCAGGGCGTAGTTTACAAACCCGTACTGAAAAACATCAACGGTATGCAAATTATTATTTATTGCTTAGATTTAAATTATTCAAAATGTTGTTTTGAAACTTACCATGTTGGGGTTTTATTTATGATTCTGTAACAAAAGTAATAGAATAAATTATTTGGCGTAAGTAGTAAAATGTTTTGGAACATAGAACAGATAATTACAAATGTCTGCAGAGTTGTAATACGTCCAACAATATTATGATACAAGGTACTTAAATAAAAAAAATAAAAAAATGGCACTCCGGGAGTGCCGACAGAAGTGAAAACTTGAACAATTACGTGTGCATTTTTTAATCGTCATATAAACAAAACACAAACAGAATACTTTACCATCACTCACTGACATATCGGAAATACATTAAAACCGAGTACTTCCCGAGGACAGCCGAACATATCCGAATGTAGCGCGGTGTCGGTAACAGTGTCGCGAGTTCAATGGTTTTTTTCCCATTACAAATAAATTCCCAATGCGCTTAAAGCAGTTTTCACTTTAAAAAAGTCTCATGTAAGTGAATTATTGCAGGTATCCTTCGTACCTCGGAAAGCACATCAAACCGTCAGTCACAGCTGTCATTCATGGAACTTTAACAATCGTTACGGGACTCAGAAGCCCGAAAGTCTGAGAACTAGTCTTACTAAGGGGTATTGAATTACCCAGTAACTGGGTTGTGGAGGTCAGATAGGCAATCGCTCCATATAAAATACTCGGTATTCAGCTGCATCCGGACAGACTGGAAGCCGACCCCAATATTGTTGGAAAAAGGCTAGGCAGATCATGAAGTCTTGTGTATTGTATTTTTATGAGAATAAAGTTACCTATCTCAAATCTCAGATTTCAACAACATACAAAAAATATATACAGGTTGTTATTTTCCAAATGGTTTAAGGCGAAAGCGCCAGGGTAGCCTGCGAAATTCAATTTTTTTTTTACGTTTTTTGCAATTTGCTGATTAATACAGTGTGTCCGGACGTGGACTAGCGATATTCTAAATACTTAAATATAAGCTATTTTAAAGTACAATTACACTATAGGCTTGAGTCCAATACACTTCCCAGTAATTAACAATTATTGGTTGAATTGCATAATTTTTTGTTTTTTTTTTCGACTTTCACATTTTTTTTCAAAAGTTATGGAATTGTGAACACATTGCTTTGTAATGCAGACGGTAGACAATATTATTGCCTTTCAAATAAGCCTATTTTTATCTCAGTATGACTAAAACTTTGAGATATATGATTTTTTTTGTACTCGCATAGAGCATATTTCAACAAAAAAAACAAAATGGCTGTCACATAGCGGGGAAGTGTATTGGACCCAAGCCTATAGGGTAATTGTACTTTAAAATAGCTTATATTTAAGTATTTAGAATATCGCTAGTCCATGTCCGGACACACTGTATATTAAGTTGTACGTTGATTAAAATATGATTCGCGACTGTAACAAATATGTATTTACAGAGTTATAATAATTAAAGTCATCAACAGAACTCTCTAAGACTAAAGGCTAACGATAACTACTCTGATTGTCTACTTAGATCAGATACCTTTCAAAATAACAGAAGGCCATTTCACGTAATCTAAAATCTAGTCGCAATCAATTCTAAAAACTTGTCAAAAATTTACGGAAATTAGAGGTATTTTTGATAGATTTACACTGAGATCAGACTGTGAACGCTCTTAAAATTACGAGAGTTGCCCCTCAGGTCAATTCAAATAGGTATAGAAAATATTATATCTTGTCTTCATTATAAAGGAAGAAAATGCATTAATAAGCACTTCTTTTGCTTTTTCACTTTTTTCTTTCTTAAATATGTTTTCATATCCGTCATCATCATCTGCCTTTTTTTTTTCTCGCCTCATGGACTTCCTCTATCGTAGAGTGTACAGAGGGGCATGCCGGACTCTTACCGGCTAAAACCACCGCGGAGTTCCACCTCTACCTATGGCTTGGGGTGCGGGATTCGCATAAGTATTCACCACTCCCCCGACAGGCCTCGACCCGCTGTTCCTCAGCGGGTCCCACCTCCCTGTGCGCCCATTCTTATAATGGCCGCACCCACTTTCGAGTGGCGCGTGTGGAACACTGCAGCGCCAACTTGGGCCTGTCTGGTCGGACGACGGACGTCCCTAGTCCGCCGACCGCAGGCCACCTCTCATGAAGGTCGCAGAGCCTTTTCCCAACTAAGTTTGTTGGAGTCTGCTTCCAGTCTCACCGGATGCAGCTAAATACCAGTATATATTCTTTTTCAATCCCCATAAATTATCACAGAAAATGATCCAAAAACTAATCAGTAGGTATGAAATATTGAAAGGAAAAACTGAAAGTTTCACACTTCATTGGGTAAAAAACTCATTTTCTTCTTGCGATATAATGCTTTGAGTACAAAAGAAGCGGTTTTTGTTTTAATTTTCTACTCTACGCGACGCTCACTGCTATGAAAAACGAAAGAGAGAATTTATTCGTTACTAGTTTTTGTCTGCGGCTTTGCTCGCGTGAAAGTCCCACGCGTGCGAAGCAAAATATGTGTGCCAAATTTCATCCAAATCCGTTTAGCTGTTTTTGCGTGATTGAGTAACAAACATCTAAATTTTTTAGAATAGTAGATAGTATTTTTTTAAAGATAATTTCTATTGAACAGAGTTACTTTTTCGAAAGGGTAGCCATGAATAAGTTTTCGTTTAGGTCTTGCTTTTAATGACGCTCATCATCAATATCATAATACACCTATAGGTATCTATAGGTATACACCTGTAATTGTACATCTGTAATTTTTGTTCAAATAATTATCATTTTGGTATATCAACATTTCCATTTAAAGAAAATCAGTGTTTGACTTCTAATGTGTTATAACAAAACAATAAGCAATCAGGATAATTGTATTTAAATACGAGTAAATGAGTGTCTAATTACGTAATTAAAAGTTAAGGAATTAATAATATCTACGTTTCCTTTTTTGTTTGCAAAAACGACAGCTATTTGCTACTAGATGGCACTACCATCGCACTATTTCTTACCCAACTGTTAATCTATTACTCACTAGATGGCGCTATATAGCGCATGTATTACTTGAAGCGAAAGATATAAAAACGTTTGAAAAATAATCAACCATCGCAAGATTAAAAATTAAATCATAATGTATACAAATATTAATTAGTTAATAAGACAAACCTATTTAGGCATAACTTTGTATTAAATTGATACAACACATAGGAAAACAATTTTATTGTGTAATCCAAATTAAAGTAATGTAATTAAAAATACTTAAATAAAAAAAAGACAAATCTCGATTTAATTGACAAACAACCACAATTAAAATCAAACAACAACTCGAACAAACATTAATAAAAGAAAAATCCGTCATTAAAATAATAACTAGGCCAATTAGGTACACTCAGAAAAAACTCACCTTTCCAAATCCGAAAGTTGGAAACAATTCACAATGTTCACAAAGTCGATCGTATTGAAGCCATAAAAATTAAATACGTGATGTTTGTTTTTGTTTTAGGCCGACGTAACACCACCCCACATAACTGAACGCGCCAAGAGTCTGGCGGCAACTGACGTACGCCTGTCATTGGCTGAACGACTAACGCGTAATTACATACAAAACTAATAAAATGCCGTTCAAAATTGCACTATTAATGCTTGAAATATAATTTAGAAATAATTGTTGGTATCATTTGATGCCAAAAAGATTCTTTTATTTGTTTTAAGTGTTATAAAACTGAATTTACATTTGGCTCTCTAGCGGCATTTTCCGGAACTAATCTAGTTACACTATTCGACAATAGATGGCGTTAGTAGTCGTTACGTATGATAGGTTCTATTCGCTGTATTATGATTTTCCTTGAAAATATAATTGGATGTTATGCACTAGCATTTGCTGGCGGCTGCGCCCACATGAAAACTAATAATCCGCTATCCCAAGGGAATTGCTTTAAAGAGAAAATGGAATTGAATGTCCTTGAAATGGTTTTATTGCATGTAGTTTACTATAAATTGTATTTATAATGACCGTGAAAGGCTAAAAATAGGAGGTGTGTGGGGCTTGACATCATTTTATTCCCTTTGTTGGTTCTAATTCTGTACGTAATAGGTAATACGGACTGGTGTCCGCAACTCTACGTCAATGCGCGTATTTTGCGTACTTCTAATTCTGTAATGAGATTGTCAATGAATTATGTGTCCGTGCAGGAGTCTAATTTAAGTTATAAAGGAACTAGCTATTTGCATTGCGGCACTAAACATAATAATGAATAAAATAATAATTTAAATATGAATAGCCCACAGATAGGGCGCAAGTTTGAAACCTTGCACTATTGACGAAGACCCTAAAATAGAAATAGTATTAAGTAGGTACTGTTAATGTTGCAAGAGTTGACCTTATGTTGTGAAGGCTGGCAGAAAAATAACTGGTTGCGTTCGAACATTCAAGGGAATTTAAAATGAGCTTTCAAATTGAATAAAAAATAATAATAATATTCCACAACTATCACACAACGCCATCTAGTCCCAAGCTAAGCAGAGCTTGTGTTCTGGGTACTAGACAACTGATAAACATACTTATATATTTCTAAATACATACATATTATAGATAAATTACACCCAGACACAGAACAAATGATCGTGTACATCACACAAACATTTGTCATGGGTGGGAATCGAACCCACGACCTCCGGCATAGCAGTCAGGGTCACTAACCACTAGACCATCAGGCCTGTCTGTGTGGCAATTATTTCTTGTAGGTTTCGAAAAACTATGATAGTACTTATCTATAGGCGCGTTGATGTAAACACGTTCGCTTTGAATAAACGTAATCATTATAACGCTGTATCATTTTATAACTCCCACACCAAACTCATCACATTACCTACGACTACCTTTGAAACCTATGTTCTTCTCTTTCTATTGACAAAATGAGCTATACAAACATAGCCTGATGAAAATATCAGCTAGTCAGCAAAGTTGGAAGCAGGTCTGACTGGCCCGGGTGCACTCGGCATCGACTACCTATACTAAAAGTTTGTGGGGGCTGTTTCTAACCAATTTTATACGGTTTTTCTGGAACCTCTTTTCATTTACCCTACTAAGATAAAACACACTTTAGCTAAGCTCTTCTCCCTTTTGTTTTTTTAAACTCACTTTTACCTCTTCATAATGTAAGCATATGAAGAAAAGCTGTGACCGAATGGCGGCCAAGGTTAGGGCAAAGAAATCAGGGCCGAACAAAAGCGCGTCGGGTTGATGATATTATCGTCAAAAGTCGCGGGAACAATCAAAAATAAAATCAAGCGGACGAAATCACGGGCAGAACTTAATAAAGGAAATTTCGATACGATCTTTTAGTTTGTGATAAGCAGTTACGATATATTTTATTGTATGTATGTTTTTATACAAACACACAATGACTCTGACATACAATAAAAATAAAATAAATAAAATTCGTTTATTTCAGGCAAGTTTTTACACATACACCCATACTATATAAAAAAAAAAAAAAAAAAAAAATAGAAGAGACAATGAATCATTACAATCATTAATACATCTTTCTAAGTTAGATTTGTTCCATAAGAACAAATCTCTTATGGAAAAGTGCTTATGGAACAAATCTAACTTAAAGAGATATCTGACTGTATCAACTCAAAATGAAGCTTTTTTCAGAAAAGATGGAAAACTGATTACTCGTTTCCCGTTAACGATTGTAAAAAGTGAACACAGTTTTAAAATTACTGATAAAATTAAGGGGTTTCTTTAATTATGAGTAATTTCAGAGATTGCAGGTTATCAAGTTATTTCATTTTACATATGAAGAATGAGATCTCGAATTTGTCTTTTTTTGAGTTGATACAGTCTTGTGTTAGCAGTGCGATATATTAATGATTCTAGTGACTATAATTCTGTAAATACTTATCTATTATAGTAGCGAATCACATTTTGATCAAGATACAACCTGACACTGACCTGCGAATTGCAAAAAACGTAAGAAAGTTTGAATTTCGCGGTCTACCACAGCGCAATTTATGCTAATTTCTATCTAATTTTGTCTAATTTAATCTAATTTTTATCTAGTTTTGTCCAATTTTGTTTCACTTTATTTCATTTCATCTTTTTATTATGTGATTTAACCTAATTTTATGATTGTATGACATGTCTAATTACTAACATTGACCAATAACTTGTATGTGTGGTGCAAACTGTCAATATAAGTTGGTTATTAATAAATAAATAAATAAAGCGCATTCACCTTAATTTCACAATTGAATACTACCCACAACTACTCAAAACAATAACAAAGCCTCATACACACATAGAAATGTATTAATTCGTAAATAAGGGTGTGTGATATTAATCCATTTGTGTAATTACTAGCCTCACCCACGCGTTGTCAAATCTGAGGGCAAGGCTCGCGTGTTGTCGCTTTCGGAGCCAACTTTATACTTATTAGTTTATGGTATTAAGCTGCCCCTAATTGACTGGTAATTTTATGTTGATGTGTTGGGAAAATGGTGAAGCCAATAAGCGGAATTAAAGATGTGTAAAATTAGCTTTTAGCAAATTATACGAGTATAAGTGTGCATACAGACGAGCGACAAGCGGTAACGGCAGACGGCGGCGGCACCCGTCGACGCCCGCCATCGACGCGTCGGCGGCTGTCGTCGACAACGTGCCGCTCGTGTATTTGAGTACCTACGGTGCCCAAATACCCGAGCGGCAAGATATCGACAGCCGTCGACGCTCGTCGACGGCTGCAGTTGCCTCTGGCGTTGGCGCGTGCCAATCGTGTGCATGAGCACTAGTTGTAAAATATATTAAATAATCCATACTATCCATCATAATAATAATAATAATAAAAATAATAACTTGGCAACACTGATACGTCAACAACGTACATTTTGTTTTTCATATTTTATTTTTGTTGTTTTTATCAATTTCCCGTCTTTTATAGTAATAGTTATCAAATAAAACCTTTCGGAATAAAACACAAATTACCTACAGACAATAAACCAAAAATAATATGATAAATATATACAAACATAGAAAAATTAAATATGACGGCTGTCAAATTCAGCCTCCGCCAAAATAAATATGTGAAGACTATGAAAAACACATAATGTTGACGAGATCAGCAGCTCGCCGTACACGTCTACCACCTCCGGACTCGTCGCTCAGCTCCGCCCCGCTGCCGCCGGAACCCAGCCCCATCGAGAGTGCTGTGACACCGGCCGTGGCAGCTGCGTCGAGCTCGAGCGACGAATATTTTTCCCCGCCGACGTCGCCAACACCTGTACGTCGGCAGGGGAGAGGCCGGCCACCGAAGAGCTTGGGACTTAGGGGCCAACCGGCCCCAAGCCGGGTCCCCGCTACCGGTGGTTGTGTGCAGCGCATGAGATGGACTCTGTCTATGAACGAGAACGTCATGCGCGCATATTACGGGTCTACAGAGGGGGGAATTAACCTCACTGCGTACCGTGATAGGATGCTGACTCTGTTCCAGGAACTGGAACCAACCGTCAACGTCTCGGCCCAACGACTGTCGGATCAGGTGCGGGTCATTCAACGCGATCATAGGTTGGATGATATCGCACTTGATAGGCTGCGCTCAGAGGTACTGAGCAACCATATCGTCTCGACTCCGACACAAACCGCAGCACAAGCGTCAACTATTGATGCCAGCCCGCCGCAGTTCAATCGTGTTGAAGAAGAGGATGATAGGGTTGACACAGTAAGTAGCCAGTGCAACGATCGACTGAGGAGCGCACTGGAGGATGCGTTTCTTGAGTATAGATTCACTCCGACCGAGCTTAGACCCCGATTACCACGGTTACCCATGCACAAAAAAATAGGGCGTTGGTGTGTGCCTTGGATTCGCAGCTCAACAATTTCTTCGAGAGCAGCGAGGATCTCGTTGATACACACTCGATCCTGTATTGTGCGGCTGTGGCGGCATGTCGTTTAGCTAACGTCAAGTTCCCAAGTTGTGACGGAGCTACTCGACCAAAACCAGCCGTACCAGCCTGGCAGCACAGGATCGAGTGTCGTATCGATGAGACCAGGGTACTCATCGGCAAACTATACTGCTTCAGGGAGGGCAATACACGACCACGAGTGATGCGCTTTGTGAGACGAGCATTCACGGGGACTGGAATCAGCCCTCGAGAATACATATCCCGTGTCACAGAGCGCATCGACTTCCTGAAGCAGAAAATTTGTGCATGGGCGAGCCGAATTCGGCGGTATAAGCGGCGGATTGATCGATACACGCAGAATCGCATGTTCCAGAGCGATGAAAGGTGGGTGTATAGAGCTTGGGAGCGACCTGAACAAAATGTGACAGATGTATGCCGCCCGGATGATGCCGCCACGAGTGCATTTTGGCGCAGCATCTGGTCGGTGCCCGTCTGTCACACTGAAGCTGGCTGGATACGGGATGTCGAGCGAGTGTGTGAGACTGTACCAGAAATGGAAACAGTACTAATTACGCCATTAGACGTTGCCAAAGCCGTCCGTCCGTTACCGAATTGGAAATCGCCGGGACCGGACGGACTGCACAACTTTTGGTTGAAATGGCTAATTAGTTCACACACTTGCCTGGCATCTCAGTTCCAGTCATCTTTAGAGTCTGGGTCGCTACCGCAGTTTCTAACAACAGGCGTTACCCACCTGCTCCATAAATCAGGTAGTCCCGCGGAACCCAAGAATTATAGACCGATCACGTGTTTGTCGACGGTTTATAAACTTCTTACATCCATTTTGAGAGCGAAAATTAATACGCACATTGAGAGTAACTCGATTATGTCTGCCTCTCAAAATGGATGTAGGAATGGGTCCCGCGGTACTAAGGAGCTACTCCTCATTGACATGGCCATTAGCCAACAGGTTCGTCGATCCCGGAAGGATATGTCGACATGTTGGATAGACTATAAGAAGGCCTACGACTCGGTGCCACATACATGGCTCATGAGGGTGCTGGAGTTGTACAAGATAGATGCAACTCTACGCACCTTCCTTGAGTCGTGTATGGGGCAATGGAAGACGGTCCTTCGCTATCCAGGATGTCGGCAGATCCAGGGGAATAATGAACCTGTATGGATTAAGCGGGGAATATTTCAGGGCGACAGTTTGAGTCCACTTTGGTTCTGCTTAGCCCTGAATCCTCTAAGTACACTACTGGAGGATTCAGGTCTAGGCTATCGGTTGAGGAGAGGTGGTCAGGTCATATCTCACCTCCTCTACATGGACGATTTGAAACTCTTTGCCCCCAACAAATTGCGTCTGATGGAGCTACTGAAGGTAACTGAAACTTTCAGTAGCGCCATCAGGATGGAATTTGGTGTGGACAAATGTGCAGTCATGCATGTAAAGCGAGGGGAGATTATGGATTCTGAGGGAATTCAACTCTCGGATTCCATAAACCTTAGATCCCTCTCCTCATCTGAAAGCTATAAGTATTTGGGTATGTCGGAAGCGTTAGGCATCAACGATGCTGACATGAAGCAATCGTTGAAGGAACGCTTCTTTTGTCGCCTGAGGAAGGTATTAATTAGTCTTCTTTCGGGCGGAAATAAGGTGCGAGCCTTCAACGGTTGGGTCATGCCGGTTTTGATGTACTCTTTCGGCATTCTCAAATGGACTCAAACCGAACTCGACGCCCTGGATAGAAGGGTCCGCACACTGCTGACTGCAAATCGGATGCATCACCCACGATCATCGGTGATGAGACTGTATATCCCGCGGAAGTGTGGGGGTCGAGGCTTTTTAAATGCAAAGACCCTCCATAACCGCGAGGTGTGCAGTCTCAGGGAATATTTTTTAAAAGCTGAAGTGGGTATGCACCGTGATGTGGTCGCAGTGGACAAAGGGCTCACCCCGCTGTCCATGGCTAAAGAGAACTGGCGCAAACCTGTAGTACTTACTACCGATGACCGCAAGAAGGTATGGCAAAGCAAGGAGCTTCACGGGCGCTTCTATCGGGCTCTTCATGAGCCCGGTGTAGATTTCTTAGCGTCCGTATCCTGGTTACGTTTTGGTGATCTTTTCGGAGAAACCGAAGGTTTCGTCTGTGCAATTATGGACGAAGTTATCTTGACGAATAACTACCGCAGATATATTATGAAGGACGGGACGGTTGACGTGTGTCGGGCATGCCACCGTCCGGGTGAGTCTATCAGACATATTATCTCTGGTTGTTCTCGTCTGGCTAACGGCGAGTACTTGCACAGGCATAACCAAGTAGCCAGGATTATTCACCAGCAACTTGCTTTGAAATATAAACTTGTGGATTCTGAGGTACCGTATTACAAGTATGTGCCCGACCCAGTTCTTGAAAATGACCATGCCACGTTGTACTGGGATCGATCTATCATTACTGACAGGACTATTGTTGCCAATAAGCCTGATATAGTGGTGATAGATCGATTAGCGCGCCGCACAATGATTGTCGATGTTACCATTCCACATGACGGGAACCTCGTGAAAGCTGAGAAAGAGAAACAAATTAAATATCTTGACTTAGCACACGAGGTTGTTGACATGTGGAATGTGAGCTCGGCTATCATTGTGCCGATTGTCGTATCGGCCAATGGGCTTATGGCCCAAAGCCTCGACCAACATCTGTCGAGGCTCTCGTTAGGCGGTTGGATCAAGGGCCTGATTCAGAAGGCAGTACTCCTTGATACGGCTCGTATTGTGAGGAGGTTCCTGTCTCTGGAGACCTAACCACCGGTAGCTTGGACCCTGCTCCCGACACCGGCGGAATACTATTTTTTATATTTTTAAATGTTTTTTATACGTATTTTTTATATTTTAAGAAATATTTAAAAATGTAAATTAATATGTACATAAATAAATAAACGAAATAATAATAATAATATTCCACAACTATCACACAACGCCATCTAGTCCCAAGCTAAGCAGAGCTTGTGTTATAGGTACTAGACAACTGATAAACATACTTATATATTTCTAAATACATACATATTATAGATAAATTACACCCAGACACAGAACAAATGATCGTGCTCATCACACAAACATTTGTCCTGGGTGGGAATCGAACCCACGACCTCCGGCATAGCAGTCAGGGTCACTAACCTAATATTATAAATTCGAAAGTAACTCTGTCTGTCTGTATGTTACCTTTTCACGTCTAAACCGCTGAACCGATTTAGATGAAATTTGGTATAAAGATAGTTTGAGTCCCGGGAAAGGACATAGGATACTTTTTATCCCGATATTTCCACGGGATCGAATCTTATGCGGGTGAAACCGCGGGGCGCAGCTAGGATAAAATATATATCTCAAACATAACAACATAACATAATCAGCCTATAATGTTCCCACTGCTGGGACACAGGCCTCCTCTCTGTGAGAGGGAGCGGGCCGTAATCTACCACGCGGGCCCAGTGCGGGTTGGTAGATGTCACATGTCTTCGAATTATTGGTTCTAGGACATGCCGGTTTCCTCACGATGTTTTCCTTCACCGTTTTGAGAGCAGTGGTGATGAAATAATTTACACAAAGTAAAGCGCCTGTCTGGGTTCGAACCTACGACCTACAACTCGTAAGTCGTGACCGTTACCACTGGGCCACCACTGCTCTCAAAATCTAGCAATTATGCATTAATAAATTGAAACCGAACAATACATTAGTGGCATACATTTCGTATGCGAGAAATATTTACATAATCGTATTATCAACGGTTAATTGGCCGAACCGCAAACCGACATGACATTGTGAACCAGCTATTTTAAAGGCTACATCAAAATTTACATTGTTTGGCAAATTGGAACGGTGTTTCTTTTAACTTTCCTAATATTATACAAGGTGGCAGGGATACAACGCGCAACCGGTTACCATGGATACCGTACATGGTTTTTGAACACTTACGTTAAAATTTTTCGTCTTCAGCTTAGTCTTCATTGACCCACTGCTGAGGGGTAGTTCCAGTGCGCTCCAGGAATGCATTCCACTGCGTTCCAAGTTAACTACCAAAATGGTTCCACAGCGCTCCAAAATAAAATATGTAGAGTCAGGAAAACCATAAGTTGTTTGTTACACACAAATAGAAATATCGGTAGTGTTTCTTACCGTGGATTCATCTCGTGTGTCAAAAATGCTTAAGGCCATTTCGCAGTTTATGGCCCTCGTGTCGCATGATGTTGCATGATAACGCGCGAAATCGCGCGGTCATTAAAATTACGATATATCTAAAATTTTATGTGAAAGCTATGTATACAACTTAATATGTCGTTGGAATTGTAATAAAATAAGCTAACCGAATACGTACAATTTAATACAGTTTTACCTTGTAATGTGTTGTTTTTTTCGTTGTTTTTAAGAAGAAAATATTGCTAGATGTGACGTTGTGATTATGACAGAATAAACATATTTGAAATGCATTTTTTTCTTTTTTTAAGATATTTAATATAATGTTTCATGCTAAATTTATTTTTTTGCTAACTCTACTCAAAATTTCTTGGAGCGCGTTGGAACGAAAAATATTGAAATATCTCATTACTTAAAATTCTTGGAGCGTAGAGGAACTACCCTGCTGAGTATAAATTCTTTCAGACATCCATTTCTAGAACCACCTTGATCCAACAATTATATAATAAAATCAGCCTATAATGTTCCCAATGCTGGGACACAGACCTGCTCTTTGTGAAAGGTAATCCAACACTTGCTATCCTAATTTATTTATAAAAATTGGTTTACTTTGAAAATACTGATTGAAAGCTATGCTAAGACAACGAATTAGAAGAATTGCCTTTCATAATTTTACTATGAAATAATCTACTCTGAAAAAAAAATCAGGACAATGACCACAAAAAAATGCGGTGACGACACAAAAAATCGCAAACACGATGAAAATATGAAACCTTTCCTTAAAAAATGCTACAGAGAAAATTGTTGAAACTAGATTTATAATTTCAGTCCGAAATTAGTTTCTCCGTATCTAAGTAAATTAGATTTTTGTCGTCTTCCGTGTCTGCTGGAGGCATAATGCAATAATTTATGTTCTGTTTTTTCTTTAACGGTGTTGCCCTACTTCTGGCCGTGTCCCCTTTCAAATTGGCCACATTTACATTTCACGTTTCTTTTGAGTGTAAAGTTTTATCTTTTTTTCTTATCGTTCGTTGGTAGGTATACAAAGTTGCTAGTTGTTGCATTCAAAGTAGGGGTCTGGTAATATTGTTTAAGTTTTTTTTGTTTTTTTTTTTTTTTTTTGACAGTAGTACGGGTAGCCAGAAGCCCGAAAGTCTAACAACCAGTTTAACGAAGGGGTATCCTATTACTCAGTATCCAAGCTGTGGAGGTCTTAGAGGCAGTCGCTCCATGTAAAATACTGGTATTCAGCTGCATCAGGTTAGATTGCATGACGACGTCAACATAGTTGGGAAAGAGCTAGGCAGATAACTGGGCCCGCGTGGTAGATTACAGCCCACTACCTCTTGAAGAGAGGAAGCCTGTGTACCAGCATTGGGAACATTATATGCTGATTATGCTAAGCAGATGATGATCAAGCAGCAAAAATAGCAGGATTTCTTTTTCAACCACCTACAGTTCGACACAACTTAGATGTAGCATCGGCAAAATTCGTAAAAAGTTCGTAATTCGTATTCGTAAATCTTTATAATAGTAGTAGGTAATAGGTAATACGGGCTGGTGTCCGCAACTCCACGTCAATGCGCGTATTTTGCGTAAAATAATAGTAGTCATAAAGATTGGTGATTTTGAAGGCGCACTAAGTTCGGATGTGATCGGTTTTACGAATTTTGCCGATGCTACATCTAAGTTGTGTCGAACTGTAACAACATACCTAATCTGCATCTGCGATTTATTTGCCAAAAATGTAAACAAATATGAGTTAATGGAAAAATAACTTTAAATTCTACACAAAATAGTTCAGTTTCCACTACAACTTCAAAAAAATTTACAACTTTTTCAATAGCGCTAGTAACTCTAAAATCAACTTAATTCCCATTCAAATAAAGTTGAAATTTGTTTAACTTGAAATAATATTAATTTAAAACATAAGTTTGAATAGACTTTACCTATGTCCTATTGCCAAAAAAATCAAAGACATGAAACCCTCGGAATGGTTACAGCCTACTCCCCCTCTCAAAGAGGAGGCCTGTGTCCCAGCAGTGGGAACATTATAGGCTGATTACGTACGTTGCAGAACAACTTATATTCTAAACCATTGGCTTCATGGAACACTTAGCCCTTAACTTCACTGTGGTTAAAAATAACGACCACATTACCATACTCATTGTGGTCTGAGACTAACGAAAGCGTAGCGTGACCACAAAAGAGCTAGTTTTAGCAGTTAATTGCTAAAAATAAGTGGCTTTTTAATTGAAGTCTTCACGTGCTTTGGCATCGTTTGAAGCTACTTTTTAAAGAATTAAATTTAAATAATTGGGTGTGTTCAAATTTGATGTATTGTTATTAATTGGTAGTTTTAGGATGTGTGATTACTAACCTACATTATGTTATTTTCTGTTAATATTAGGACGGACATTTTTCAGTTTCGTTGGTATAAATTCATACAAAGTTTTAAAGCAACGGGATTTTGAACGTAGCACGTAACAGAAGTCTATTTTAAACTTTTATTTTGAATCTATGGCCTTTTATCATCCATACTTCCACAATAATATATAATATTTTACTTCCATAATCCATAATATTATAAATGCGAAAGTGTGTCTGTCTGTCTGCCACCTCTTCACGCTTACACCGCTGAACCGATTTAGATGAAATTTGGTATAGAGATACTTTGAGTCCCGGGAAAGGACATAGGATAATTTTTATTCCAATATTTCCACGTGATCGACACTTATGCGGGTGAAACTGCGGGGCGCTGCTATACTTAATAATATAATTGTTGTGAAAGTTTGTATGTTTGGAAGTCTGTTACTCAATCACGCAAAAACGGCTGAATGGCTTTGAATATTATTTGGCACACAGATAGTTAATAACCAAAAAAAGTATGCCAAATTAAAAGAATCCTGTGTTAACTTTTTTTTTTGTTAGACAATTTTGTGTCCAACTGCTGGGTAAAGGCCTCCCCTTTTTTCTTCCAAACCTCCCTGTCTTGTGCGATCTCTGGCCATGTTGGCCCTGCGAATGATATTAGATCGTCACGCCACCTTCGTCTTGGTCTACCTCGACGGCGATGTCCTGCCTCAGGCGTCCAGTGAGTGACGGTCTTTGCCCATTTCTCCGGGTGCATTCGTGAGACGTGTCCGGCCCATTCCCACTTCAGTCTGGCTATTTTTTCTCCAACATCCGCTACTTGAGTTATGGAGCGCAGCATGGTGTTTGTGTTAACATAGGATACTTTTTAACCCGTTAGTACGTTCGCATGGGATAAATTCCGACCTCCAAGCGACTGAAGCCACGGACAAAAACTAGTCTATATATATAAAAATGAAACCCGTTTTCCGTTGTCACGACATAACATGAAAACGGCTGGACCGATTTCGCTAATTCTTTTTTGTTGTGATCGGTATTGCCGGGACAAGGTTTGTATGAAAGAAAATTTTGGAAATTCGAAAAAAAAATTGCACCCGTGCGAAGCTGGGGCGGGCCGCTAGTACTTTTATAAAAACGAACCTCGATTCAAAAACAAAGGCTAAATACTAACACAGAGACACGTCCTTTATAAACCCTCCAAACTATTTTTAAACTGTCCTGGTCTAGTATTTCAAGCCAGACTAACACAAAACATTGTCCTTATATTGGGTATCAAGTACCTACCATCTAGTTGGTTATCTAGCTGACACCGTGCGTTTGCCCGCAACCCGCATCAAAGTTCCCTGTGAAATTCAATGCGGCTGGCCGCAACGAAACACCACAGAAGGATTTTTAAAAAGGTCAGGATTTTAGAAACTAGAATAATATGAACAGATTTTAGTTAGATAGGATCAATTGATTCGCTTTCCAGATTCAAGCCGGTTGCAGACCAAGAGCTAAGCTAAGTTAGTTTGGCTTAGCTCGCATAGCTGTGGTAATTTTTCATACTTCTGTTCATAGTTTGCGGTCTGTACACAAATATGAAAAACTATATCAGCTACGCAAGCTAAGCTAGACTAACTTAGCTTAGCTCTTGGTCTGCAACCCGCTTAAATGTTTCCTCAGTGGAAATAGTGGTGTGTGCTCAATTACAACTGTACACTTTTACTTTTTCCAAAATTTTCAGTCTAGGGTTTCTTTCGTTCGTGATTACAATTATGACTTTATAAGCGCACTTATTTTTAAGCGGGAAATAATAATGGTTCCGAAAAACAAATAAATCTCCAGCGATCTGTGGCCGACTACAAAAAATGGATCTACAAATTACAAAACTAAACTTCACAATAAAATACTGAACCTCCGACAAAATTACTAAGTTACCGACAACAGAGGTTTTGTCCGGGGCTACGTCGACATAGGATGCAAGAGCGAGCGAATGAGAATACAAATACCTTTACCTAGGTATATATTAAAACGTAATTTAAGCTGGTAGAAAGTATTATTGGATCCTTTAACGTTTGCCCAAAACATACCTATTTCGGAACCCGATAAACAGTCATGTTTATTTTTCGAAGATTTCAGTATCTCTTTCGGTCGTTTCGGCGTTTTTATTTGGACAAAAGTAGTCGGAAAGTTAGTATTTTAGGCAGTAGATTTAATATTTTGAGTAAGGAAAATTCTTATTTTTTTTTGTTGGAGCTTTTATTACTATCCTTTTTAAGTTAAGTTCTTTTGCTGGGGCCAGACTATCGCGATAACGCGAAGATTTGCGCGATAAGTTGATGCTCATTGGCTGGACCTACCAGTCATGTCAGCCAATAAGAATCAACTTATCGCGATTTTCCCGTGTAGTGTGTATTCATTTGAGACACTTTATACATATGTAATTGAAATAGACACTGGCATGTTAGCCCAAAATTATATGCATTCCTGCATTCCCCAACGGGTACCAGAGCAGAGGTAGGTGACCAGCAGATGTGCACCTATACACCCACATTTTCCATGTAATAAAGGGCTTGCCACCAACCGGGCACAAATCCAGACTCTGCAAAATCCAGAATCCCATCTCATTTTAATACGCAGCAATGTAAGTTATTTATACCTCTCTCGCAACCCCAATTTATTATTAAACTACAAACACAAACTCATATCTTATGAAGCACATTGACAGTGTTATTTCAGCCCCACAATAGGCGCGAGGAATCGATATGTTCGTCCATTGTTCACTACGATTATAGAACGCTCCGGTCATAGGAATGTGGGGGATATGATAGTGCTGGTACGGACAGGCAATTCATTCTACACTAGCTATCCCGATAGATTCTGTGCTGTCCAAATTCAATAATTCATACAAAACTCCCATAGAAAATGCACTTTCAGTTTCCCGAATTTTATTAAAATTTTTGTTTTTGCAAAATTGGCCCAGCCGTTTTTAAGTAATGCGCTTACTAACGAACAGCATTTCGTTGTATTAGACTGGGTGGTCGGGACATCGACACGCAACCATTTAACATATATTCAGTATCTACATGATTCCAAACCCCCCTGCGTTCAAATTTTACGTCAGTTATTAATAAAATAAAATAAAAAATTGGTAGGTAGTCGGACCAGTACTTCCTCTTGCAAACAAAAAAAATCCTGGTTATAATTAATAGACATTATTAAAATGTTGATTTAGACATCAGACATCATCAACATACGTTAAGTATGAACTCTTGACACTATAAACACCATGCTTCTTTTGTAAGATCTGGAACAAAACATCGATCAATCATTTCAGTTGAGTGACGTGTATTGTCCATTAACAATCTTAAAGGTCGGTGTGTCTATGTCGCAGATGGATTCTAGAATCCGCTGTTTTACAAAACAGCTCCGTTATGTAAAATAACTGAATAACGTTTAGCGGTTTTTTTTTATAATTACTGAACTTGAACACGCAGGATTGCATAAACGTTTTGCATTTATCAATACAGCGGCACAACAACTAGCAGTTTTGTAAAACAGCGGATTCTACAATCCATCTGCGACATCTATATTAAGAATGACACTAGGAAAGTAATGTTCAAGGAGAACCATAGGAAATTCAGTATCGTGTAATATATAGAGCAGGGATAGGCAACCTTTGGAAAGTTGCGAACCAAACCACTAATGATCACTAATGAAGTCACGGGCCATATTAGGTAAATAACAGACGTGTGAGTTGCGATAAAATTGTGATTACAACATTTTGTTATACATTGCTTGTAGACACCGCAATCATATATGAAGAAGGTGCGCAAAACAAGCAGTGGACAACATCTATCATGAAATTATCTCTTTATTCGCGTTAGGTAAGATAGTTGTTGCTAGTCTTTCTTTCATATTGGCGTGAACTGAGACTTAATATCCTTTTTTCACGCGCGATTTGAAAATATTTTGCGGGCCGGGAGTTCTTATCCGGCCCGCAGGCCGGGCGTTGCCCATGTATGATAGAGTACCTATAGTTCCTAGTTGAGGAACACGATTACTAAGAAATGCGTGCACTGGGGGCATGTTCTCTATGACATGACACAATGAACCGCGCGAAATTAACGCGAAAATGGCGTGATTAGTAAAATATTAAGCATTTTCAAAGTTAATGCTTTTGAGCTGAAATTTTGTACAGAGATTCTAGACCAGATACATTCTTCAACCCGTTTGTATTGATATACCCTTTCCGTAACACCCTGTATATACAGTAACAAATATCATTAATCACCATTTATTAGAAAATTTGTTTTCTCAACATTGTTTGACAATACCTAAATCTATTTGTAATAAAAACAGTCAAACAGATTCTGTCCTGCGATAAAAACAGTGAACTTGACAGTATTTAATCCTGATAACAATCGCACTACAGTTAATGAAACCTAAAGTTAACACCAAAACACGATGTTCTCGATTTATTTAATGGGACAAGATAAATACGGGAACATTTACAATCGAAACCTCGCCCTTACGCCCTGCACGCAACTTAAAATGTGAGTTTCGGATTTCCTTGTAGATTTTGATACTGTGCTTTAAGCATCTTTTCCACTGCCCGCGATTACCGAGAAACGTGTAAAGGTACGAGTTCGTAGCCGACCGCATACAGCAGCAGCAGTGAACGTGACGTTGCGACATGTCGTACCGACACGTCTTATAATTAGTGTAGAAAGATTCAACGTGCTGTCTTGCATAGGGTCGCAGCATTATGCTGAGCCGGCTATCGCTCAGCATAATGCTGCGACCCTATTTGCGTGGATGTGACGCATGTTTCCCTTACCTTCTTTTTATTTTATTTTTTTTGTGTTTATTTTCTTTTTTGCGTCATGTTCACCGCAAATAAACGTATTTTCTTTCTTTATTTCTTTCTGTCGTTCCAGCGTCGGTGGCACTGCTGATCTGTGGTCGTAGCGACACGTCGTCTGCTACTGCTGTATGCGGTCGGCTACGAACTCATACCTTTATCAACAAAATCCGAGTTGTCAAACAATGAGCAGCGAGTGTGCGACAGCGACGAGATATTAATGGTTGGAATGCATATGAGCAGTGGTGGTCTAGTGGTATCGGCTCCGGCCGTGAGTTCGAACCTAGGCAGGCATTTTACTTTGTGTATATAATTTCATCACCACTGCTCTCAAAATGGTAAAGGAAAACATCGTGATGAAACCCGCCTGTCCTAAAACCAAAAATTGGAAGACATGTGACATGCATCAACCTGCACTGGGCCTGCGTGGTGGATTGTGGCCCATCCCCCCTCACGGAGAGCCTTTGTGCTCACTAGTTCCTTTGAAGGAACAACTGAGAATTTTTGGATCAGTAGTTCCTTTGTAAAAGCTACAGGAACTACTGAGATTAGATAGTTCCTTTAGCAGTTCCTTTGAAAGGAGGCCTGTGTCCCAGCAGTGAAAACATTATAGGCTGATTATGCTATACATATGTACATTCAGCAAGTGTTTACGGGAGAAAAGAACTAACTTTTCTTCAATAGCTCTAAATTTACATAAAAAACCACAATTTTACACAATAGCTCTAGTATTCAGCAGAAATTAACAGAAATCAAAATGAAAAATGAATGGTTATTATTGAAACTACTACCAAAGTAACAAAAGGTAGAAATTTCGTAAATAGAAAACAAAAAAATATATTTTCGGAACCCTTGGGTAATAAAAATGGTTAAAATTGTAATATGTTACAGTAAATTATCTTGTACTAGCTGCGCCCCACGGTTTTACCCGCATAAGTCTCGATCTCGTGGGAATATCGGGATAAAAAGTACCCTATGTCCTTTCCCGGGACTCAAGCTATCTCTATACCAAATTTCATAAAAATTGGTCCAGCCGTTTGAGCGTGAAGAAGTAACAAACATATAAACACACACACACACTCACAAACTTTCGCCTTTATAATATTAGTGTGAAGTGTGATATCGAATCCTTAACGGTAGACCACTATTTACGCCGCACCCTGTTTATTGTATATGTTATCTTGGTACTGTTTAGAAACATTCCAATTAAAATTTGTAACGGCTTTCATTATCAAAAGCGTTGGTGCTTAACTACTAGTTATTACTTTTATATCTATGGTTTTATGACCACTAAATGATTAGGAGGTCCTACTTATTAAAAACTATTAATGGACTCATTTATTAATACCTCTAACATCTAAACAAGTAATTAAAATTGAAGTGTCTGTTTGTAATTTCAAAATAACAGCTTTTTATTAAATGAAAATTGCATTAATAAGCACACATACGGCATACGGTACCAACTTACAAAAAAAAGTGGCACTCCGGGAGTGCCGACAGAAGTGAAAACTTGAACAATTACGTGTGTATTTTTTAATCGTCATATAAACAAAACACAAACAGAATACTTTGCCATCACTCATTGACATATCGGAACAGAGTACATCCCGAGGACAGCCGAAGACATCCGAAGCGGTGTCGGTTACGGTAACAGTGGCGCGAATTCAATGGTTTTTTTCTATTTCAAAAAATGCCCAACGCGCCTAAAGTAGAATTCACTTTAAAAATAACATTTTTTGGTTGTTTGTCTGTCTGTTTTAGATAATCTCCGAAACGGCTGGACCGATTTTGACGGAACTTTCACTGGCAGATAGCTGATGTTATAAGGAGGAAGTAAAGCTATTTTTATTTTAGAAAAATAATTAGTTCCACGTAAAAAAATATAAACCCGTGAATTCCAAGACGAACGTAAACGAAGTCGCGGGCACACCTAGTTTAATATATTTTTAACATTTCCTCATTGTAAAAGAGTAATTAGATTTCCGTAATTAGGTCGTGTCACTCTGGCCACATAAAAACGGGTGTGACTGTGATAAATGGACGGTGACCACAGCAACTGAGAGCCATTCAATTCATTTAGACTTCCTGACGGACATGGTCGTTTTTGCTTCACATACCTATTATAATTACATTAAAGTCGCTTTTTGTGTCTGTCAGTATGACCGCGTAAAGGATGATTTCCACCCAAACGGCTCGCTTCGCATCGGATCGGAACGGATTACGATATTAAATCGTTTAGTCGAAGCACGGAGGGGTCTTAAATAGTCTTGATATATAAAAATGATTATAGGTAAGTATACTCTAAATGAATCTTAAACTCATTGACATGTGTATCCTGCCCGTCCTAATCTATGGTGCTCAGACCTGAGCCCTGATTCACGACCATACGACAGGCTGTCGTATCGAAAATCTGACATTTCGATAACCTGATTTGACTTCCCCTCAACAGCAAATAGCTGTTGGAAGAATAGCGGGCGTCTATTTGATTTAAACTGACAAAATTTTCGGGTTTTGGACTTGTGAACAGCGTTGAGAAGACTCCTACGATAACAAAGATTAATGTTCGTTACGATACGGAAGCATATCGAGTGTTTGTGAATAAGGGGGCTGGTCGCTCACCGAATCGCAAAAGTTCCGCCTTGGAGTTTGCCAAAGAGCGATGGAACGCAGCATTCTGGGTGTTAAAAGACAGGACAGAATTCGAAACAGCACGCTGCGTTCCAAAACGGGCATACTAGATGTAGAAAAGAAGGCTGCCAGGCTCAAATAAGATTGGGCGGGTCACATCAGCCGTATGCACGATGACCGCTGGGCAAAAATCTCCACAGAATGGGTGCCTGAAGATGGACGGTGTCGCCGAGGCCGACCCAGAAAGAGATGGCGAGATGACCTGGACGCGTACCACGAGGGCTGGTTCAAGGTGGCGCGGGAAAAGAGTTCCTAAAATAGCTAAAGCTCTTTATATTAGCAATAAAATAAAATCAGCCGATGATAAAATAAAAACTACCTGGCAAATAATAAATAATGAAACAGGTAGGAAAAAACAGCGTAATACTGAATTTAATTTAGAAACTGCACATGGCCCCATAAACTCAGATGTAGAAATTGCTCAGGAATTTGAAAACTTTTTTGCTAATATTCCCATTAAAACTACTGAAGCTTTAAATTCCTCACCCGCGCGTTCTGCTGATTTACTTAGAAAGAATGTTAAGGCATGCCCCTCGGAGTTTAGTTTTCAACATACGAACCCCCAGGCTGTTATAAAAGCTTTTAAAGATCTTAAAATTAAATCAACAGAAGATCTCTGGGGAATGTCTGTAAAAGTTTGTAGATCTATCATTGAAACGATTGCGCCCTATTTAGCTTTCATATTTAACATCAGTATAGACCAAGGAGTCTTTCCGGATCTCATGAAACACAGTAAAGTAGTTCCTTTATTCAAAGCCGGTGATAGTAAAGAACCCAACAATTATAGGCCTGTGTCAATTCTGCCAGTTCTCAGTAAGGTGTTTGAAAAGTTGATGCTCAATCAAATGTTACGCCACTTTAATAAAAACTCCATCTTTCATGAACAACAGTACGGTTTCACCAAAGGGCGTTGTACCACTGACGCCGGTGTCACCCTAATAAAGAACATTTTTAACGCCTGGGAAGAAGCACAAGATGCCATTGGAATCTTTTGCGACCTCTCAAAGGCGTTCGATTGCGTCAACCATGAGACACTTCTGCTGAAACTTGAGCACTATGGGATTAGGAATTTAGCTCTTGATTTACTTAAGTCGTATCTAAAAGATAGAAAGCTTAAAGTTCAAGTAAACGGCGTTAACTCATTGGGGTCTGAAATGGCAATGGGCGTTCCTCAAGGTTCGATATTGGGTCCATTCCTCTTTTTAGTTTACATTAATGATTTACCACAATTACTTCAAAATCAACCGAAGATGGTGTTATTTGCAGATGACACATCATTGATATTTAAGATAGACAGACGGGCACAAAATCTTGACGACGTGAATAACTCTATTCTTCAGGTCCAAGATTGGTTTACGGTAAATAATTTGGTACTAAATGAAAAGAAAACCAAATGCATTAGATTTAAATTACCAAATGTTAGAAGTAGCGAATGTGACATCATACTGAATGGAGAAAAACTAGAATTTGTTGATCAAACGGTTTTCCTGGGAATCACGCTAGACGAGAAATTACAATGGGGACCTCACATAACATCTCTTGCGGGGCGGCTTAGCTCGGCCGCTTATGCTGTTAGGAAGATAAGACAGTTAACAGATGTAGAAACCGCGCGTTTAGTCTATTTTAGCTACTTTCACAGCATTATGTCGTACGGCATTTTACTATGGGGTCGAGCTGCTGACATTGAATCCATCTTTATTTTGCAAAAGAGAGCTGTCAGAGCCATTTATAATCTACGTCGCCGCGAATCTCTCAGGGAACTATTTAAAAGGATTAATATTATGACGGTACCTTGCCAATTCATTTATGAAAATATTATGTATGTAAGAAAAAATCTACATCTTTTTAATAAAATAAGCGATAGACATAACTTTAATACAAGAAATAAAGATAAAATACATCAACCATTTTTCAGATTAGCCAAAGTACATACATCTTTTATGGGGTACTGTGTTAAATGTTACAATAAAATACCTTGTGATATATTGCAATTAAATGAAAGAAAATTTAAAACTCACATTAAACGTACACTTTGTAAACAAGCATACTATAAATTAGAAGATTATATCCAAGATAAGAACGCTTGGAAACATGCTGGTCCTGCTCCATAGGACAATCTGGAGTCTAGACAAAATCAAACTGGTTGCTAATTTAATTGTAAATTTTTTTATTCTTTTTTTTTTACATTTATTACTCACACCCTGACTTATTACTTGTATTTTGTTTTTTAATTAAAATCGTTTTGCTTGTACCATGTTTGTAAATATGTGAGCACCATGTATCTATCAGATAATTAATTTATATGTCATGGTTTCGTTTTTAATTCTTTTACCTATTGTGGTATAGTAATTTTATTGTAGGTGCATCGTCCTCACATGTTATTATATAATTAATGTACCCATGCAAAATATTGTACCTAAACATTTTAAAAGAGTAACGGTGGAGTTTCTTGCCCGTTCTTCTCCATACGAAAACTACCTTTTGGAATGGGCGACTAGAATCAATTCTATTTTAAGATAATTTTTGACGTTCAAAAGTGCCTTTTATGTGCCTATTTGAAATAAATGCTTTGACTTTGACTTTGACCTGGAAGGATTTGGGGGAGGTCTTTGCCCAGTTGTGGGACAGTAGGTATAGGCTAACAAAAAAAAAATACTATAAATGAAATAAAGAAATAAATTACAGAACAAATCGTGAACTGTAATATAAAAGCTTTAGCGTATCAACCAGAAATCTGGTAGGTTAGTGCAAAAGATCGGATCGCGATAAGGTGAAATTGTACCCATGAGAGGCTGTGGAATAGCTATGTGAACGTTGTCTATAGAACAGACACGGCTCCCGCCATTACACGTCTCTGTCGGGCGATTTATTTTAATATTCACGATCTCATTTACAACCCAAGGTTTCTGCAAGATATTTAATTCAATTAGTTGTAAAATCTCGTGGTCCCGTGGCTAAGTAATAACAACCGCATGGGTTGTGTGCCGCGGTTGCTCCGTGGATGGGTGACCATCTTTACATACCGAGACCCCTCCGTGCCTCGGAAAGTACATTAAGCCGTTGGTCCCGGCTGTTATTCGTGGATCTTTGACAGTCGTTACGGGTAGTCAGAAGCCCGAAAGTCTGACAACCAGTCTTACCAAGGGGTATCGTATTACCCAGTAAATGGGTTATGGAGGTCAGACAGACAGTCGCTTCATGTAAATTACTGGTATTCTGCTGCATGCGGTTAGACCGGAAGCCGACCCAACAAGGTTGGGAATAGGCTAAGCAGATGATGATTTGTACAATCTCGTGTGTATTATCATTTGATTGGCTGGTCAACTATCGATTCGTTAGCGGTGATAGATTTTTTAACTAAAGAAAAGTTACTTCCACCTCGAGTGGATAGGAATCATAATTAAGTTTTAATATTTCTTTTACTCGGGATAATTTTTCGGTAGTCACATAACTTCTGAGAAATTAATATGGCGGTTTGACAGCGTTTGTGCAGCTGTCATATATATTCTTCAGATAAATGTTATTTGATTATTAAAAAGCATAAGCATAATCAGCCCAGCATGTTCCTACTATCGGAAACTAAGTATCGGTGAGACCGAGCGGACCATAATCCACCACGCGGGCCTAGTGCGGGTTGGTAGATGTCACAAGTTTTGGTTCTAGGACATGCCGGTTTCCTCACGATGTTTTCCTTCACCGTTTTGAGAGCAGTGGTGATTAAATAATTTACACAAAGTAAAAACCTGTTTGGGTTCAAACCTATAATACGATCTACAAACTCGTAAGTCGCGGCCTTTACCACTGGGCCACCACTGTTCTAGTGCTATAGTCACATAGCTTCCGAGGAATTGATATTGCGGTTTGACAGCTTATATCAAACTGTCATATTTATTTTTCAGATAAATGTTATTTGATTATTGAAAAATCAGGCCTTATTCAGTATTAAAAAAATGACTAAAGGCTACTAATGGTATTCTAATAATGCGATAATAGATGAATACCGTTTGTAGGGTACTCAAGGTGTAAACCGATCCCTTGGGAGAAAGGCAGGTCACGTGCTATCGAGCTCCGCTAAGGGTGTTAAGGTAAATGACCTTTGGGACGTGTCAAAGGCTTAACATAGGTAGGAGACTGCTGTCTGCCATTAAGGACCCTACGGGCCTAGTGTCCTGGGAACGTTTACCGCAGTTTAAGACGGTTTAATTTTAGAAAGGCACGTATTGCTGGGTAGTTTAAAATGCCTCTTCCCAGCAATTTTTAATTTGATTTTAGTGCTGATTGGGCCGCTCGATATTATAAATATAACCCTGAAACTGTATTAGAAAACCTCACAGCAAAATTGTACTTCGACCGAGCCATACTCACCGACCGTACAATTCACTTTAATAGACCAGATATCAAATTAATTAACAAAGTAAATAAAGTTGGGTTCCTAATTTTATTTTATTGCTGAATGGGCCGTCTCTTGACCTCAATCACGCCTGATGGAAAGCGATGGATGAGGTCTACGATGGATCGAGCGTGCCCAGAAGATGCCTGTGATAATGGTGGCAGTTTTAGGGATGGTTTTTTTTTGGTTTTTTGATCTTCATAAAGTGCTGATTGCTCTGTCCAATAAAATAATAATAAAATAAATGAATGCCACTGATGCCGCAATTAATGTGGCCACCTACTGGGCTTAAACAATATTCTAGGTAATAATAATCAACCAAAGTACCGTCATCATGAAAAGAAGAAGAATCACTATACTCCTTACTTATAATATCATGAATTCGAAAGTGCGTTTGTTTGTCTTTTACGCTTTCACGCTAAAAGGGTGAACGAATTTGGATGAAATTTGGCATAGGCTACTTTGTATCTTGAATCACATACGAAGTCCCGGGCAACGGGCATCACAAAGATGACTGATGTCACTTGGAAAGCTGCCACGCTAAAATGGAACTGGGCTGGACACATCTGCCGCATGTCAGACGAACAGTGGGCCAAACTTACGACCCAATGGGTCCCTCTTAGTGGCAAACGACATCGTGGCAGGCCCAGACGGAGATGGCGGGATGAGCTGGACTCCTTCAACAAGAACTGGTCCTTAGCAGCTTTGAACAGAGAGAGGTGGAAAGAGAGTAGGGAGGCTTTTGCCCTGCAGTGGGACGTCACAGGCTAATAATAATAATAATATTTTTTTTATATTTTTAAATGTTTTCATAAATATTTTTTTATATTCTAATATTTAAAAATATAATTTATATGTATACAGGGTGCCAGGGAAACGCTTCCGAAAACGAAGACAGGTGATAGGGCTAGTGATTCTCGATACAATACCATCAAAAAATCAGGAAAAAAAATGAACAATTTTACCAATTTTTTTTAGCATTTTTCGTACACTATGCTGTGAAAACAGTTAAATACAACCATTATTTGCGATTAAACACATTTTTTTTCTTTACAACTCTAACAAGCAATGTATTCGTAAATAAATATCAGCTGACGCTCGCGCATGACCTCGGGTTCAAAGTGCGCGCGCGCTCGCCGACGGCAGCGCGGCCGACGACCCCAAGTCCACGTGACGCGCTACATGACGGCTGACGGCTAAGTTGTGCAGCGCGGGCGGTGCTGTGTTCCTATCCTCATGAACTCCTAACTTTTACTCGATCGCTTGAAGCAAATGTCTTTTCAGTTCACTTCTACCACACCCCGGACACTCCATACAACGCTCGCAAAATAATTACCTACTACTACATTAAAAAATGACGTTTGTATACGTATGAATGTGTGCGTGAGGTACTTGTGTTTGCGAGCGCTCTTGTTAAAGAACTGCGACGAATACGCCGAAGTGCGGGGTGAGGTGCGGTAACTGATGTTAGTGCGGGGGGAAGGGAGTGGCCTTTCTGTACGTTGTACTTTAAGTATTCTGTGCTTCTACCTAGTTGTGCGATATGTGCTTTCGGATTCCATTCATGCAAGGATCGTAATGATTTTCCCCTTGAACAGGGTTACAATTTTATTTTGATCGGAATGTTCGCAAATTTTGCTTACAAATCAGAAAAATCCAGTTTACTTTGCTTAACCTTGAGACCCCATATCGAAGGTAATTAGATACCTACTGTGATTGAGAAAGAAAAGTATAAAAAGTTGATTATGTACAAAGACATTGACTTTACAAGCAACTTTGTTAATTCGTCCATTAAAATTTTGCACAGCAACAAAATTGAAATTACAGTTTACAGAATGAGTAGAAACAAGCACTAGGAAGATACAGTATCAAGAATTAGAAGAGAAAACTGAGATTTAGGTACACTAGATTGCGAAACGTAATTATTAATTTAGAAAATTTGCGCGTGCATTCGCCGTCGGAGAAGGCAATCGACTGTATGACCGAGCGTTGGCGGTTGGCGGTCCCGATCCCGGCGCCGGCGGCGGCGCGGGGTGCGCGGGGCGAAACGGTGCGTACTGGTACTGGCGGCGGTATCGTTTGTCGGCCGGTAACACAGGCAGGCGGCATGTTTGATCTTCTTAGTACTTCTTTAGTAATTAATCTAGACTGTAGGCACAGTATAATACTGTAGGTTAGTTCCTTTCCGACTCGGCTTGTGAGCGAACGTGCGCTACTTTTAATCGATCCATCGCTATTGAATCGTATTTAATACTGTTTTGTTTTAGTTACGTTTTTAGTGCTGTTTTATTGTTTTTTATTAGTTATTATTTTTGTTACGTTATTAGTGCTGTTTTATTGTTTTTAATTTTATAAATGGACATTTAGAAGATATGCTAGATAATGTATCGCTGGCTGAATTTCGTCGAGCATGGTTCCAGCACGATGGCGCTCCATCGCATGTTACGCACCCTGTCCGCGAGCGTCTCACTGAGCTTTTTGATAACCGCTGGATCGGAAGGCTGGGGCCGCACGCCTGGCCGGCTCGTTCACCCGACTTAACACCTCTGGACTTCTTTTTGTGGGGGTATGTGAAAGAAAGAGTGTTTGATCGGGAATGTGACAGTGCTGACGAAATGCGGGGCAGAATAGTGAGCGTTTTTAATAAACTACGCGAAGAATGTGTTGAGGACCCTACACTAATGCCTCGTGTTCACCGGTCCACACAGCGACGGGCCCAGCTGCATGTGTATTGAAATGAATGGAGCGCAGTTCGAGCCAAACCTCATAAGGTCGCAAAGGATTTAGACAGGTACGTAAAATGCCTCTGTCAGCTTTAATGTGCTACGAATGCGATTAAAATTCATAATTTTGTGAAGTGTCGTAGGGGTGGGCATTTTGAAAGTGATATTTGTAAATTCCGTATAAATCCCGTGACTCGGCCGTACGGAGCGCTCGGCGCCCGCGACGTGCGGGCGCTTGGTCACGTGGTGGCGCGTCGTCGCTTTGCGTGTCAGTGACCTCACGTTTTGTACGGTTTCCATTGCGCGTTTACAAAATATGAAGTCTTGAAAATAATCAATTTAAAGCGAAAGGTTATTGGTATTCGTTTGCATATAGGTTCTATATAATGTACGTTCAGGCTTCGGAAGCGTTCTCCTTACACCCTGTATAGTGAAATAAAGGAAATAATAATATAA
The DNA here is from genome assembly GCA_947508005.1 of Amphipoea lucens. Classification (NCBI taxonomy): domain Eukaryota; kingdom Metazoa; phylum Arthropoda; class Insecta; order Lepidoptera; family Noctuidae; genus Amphipoea; species Amphipoea lucens. The sequence goes on from OX382357.1 coordinate 18,794,485, forward strand.
AAATTATAATAATATAATATCTACCTATGATTTTTTATACGATCAAATGAGCATTATGATTCGTGTAATTTTGCACTTTCAAAATTTTATTTATTTATTTAATATTTTCACACACAAAAAGGTACAAAAGCGAACTTAATGCCTTAGGCATTCTAGAGTAAATGATTTAATTAATATTTTAATAATCTAATTTTCTTGATTTACATGTACATAACACATACATAATCAGCCTATACCCACTGCTGGAACACAGGCCTCCTCTCTGTGAGAGAGAGTGGGCTGTAATCCACCACGCGGGCCCAGTGTGGTTTGGTAGATGTCACCACATGTCTTCGAGTTTTTGGTTCTAGGCGTGCCTGTTGATTTTCATTAAAAAAAATACGAAACACACTCCTTAATTATTTTCTACGAAGAATGAACCCTGGGAATGAAAATATACAAAGCATAACAATATTTCATAACAAAATCAGTATAGGACAACGATGTTTTGACCAAGTTTGCTGGGGCGTGGCGTGGCAAACAAATTTATTTACACGTTGTATCTAGCAAAGGTTCGTGTATCAAGGTCGCTTCTTGTACCGAAAATTACGAACATGTTTGAATTTCTAAGTATTTGTATGAAAGAAATGTTATCAATACCTTCTAGGTTATCTCCCGGTTTCTGAGAGATTCTTCATTTTGTTGTTGGGTCGTATGTCAAAATACGGGAATTGGAGGTTACTCAAATAGAAATTGTTTTGTATTAACATTCACTTGGTCACTAAAATAATAAGTAGGTACCTAAGTAAATAATAAGTAATGACTTATTACTTATTTAATAAAAATAACAAAATTAAATCCTAACTTAGCTAAAACTATACACAAACTAAAATATAGCATCGAAAAATTCATCCGAATCGCTGTCGACTGGTAATGTACCTAAAATACTGGCGGCATTACCACGTTGTATGGCAATGCTTGGTCACTATAATAATACATAGTTCATTTGTTTAATAGGCTGGGGCTTGTAGGCAAGTAATAGCAGCCGCACGGATCGATCGATCAGGTAAGCTACCCTTGCCGCGGCGGGTTTGTGGATGGGTGACTTTTACATATCAAGACCCGTGCCTCGGAAAACACGTAAAAGCCGTTGGTCCCGTCTGTCATTCGTGGATCTTTGACAGTCATTACGGATCGTCAGAAGCCCGAAAATCGTGACAACCAGTCTTACCAAGGGGTATCGTATTTCCCAGTTACTGGGTTGTGGAGGTCAGATAGGCAGTCGTTCCATGTAAAATAGAAAGAAAAATAGGTTTATATGGCACAGAAACACGTGCATACAAAAAAAAAAAAAAGCTTTTCCACCAATTAGCTAGCCTGCACCAACTTGCACTGGACCTGTGTGATGGATTACGGCCCACCTTCTCTCACAGAGAGGAGGCCTATGTCCCAGCAGTGGGAACGTTATAGGCTGATTAGTAGAGATCGGATATTCGGATGCATATTCACCTAAAGTTGAGATTTTGGCTAATATGGGATGCGCTTTTGTATCAAAAAAATCCCGCGATTCCGGGATCGACGAAAAGTTTCTAATTATAGAATCGGATGTATGTTTACTTACTTTCAAATGTTGGCTTATATGGAATGCACTTTTGTATAGATCGTAAAGATCCCGCGATTCCGGAATTTTGTGTTTTTTTTTCTGACTATTTGTGTAATCGGATGCATATCTACCTACCTAATATTGTAAATTAGGTAGATACCAAACTGCAATAGCAAACAACGTCGAGATAAGATAAAGTACTACATATTTATTTAAACAAATTTTATTGATGTAGTTCCTTCCTTCCATACTATACACCCGACTAGTTATGCATTCCCGGTGTTCCTGGCATCCCGAGATTTTTTACAGAAAAAACTATTTTAAGAAGCCGCTTCCATACTTTCAGTGCTAAAAATTCACTTTAGGTAAATATGCATCCGAATATCCGATCTCTACTGATTAGATAAATTAGCTATTCATTGAACTAATTCCGTTACAATACCTGGCATAAGCCATGAGATGTTGTGAACCGGCGCCGTTATACTTGTTTTGTATGCCTAATAACACAGAGGCCTAAAATATGTTTAGCTAGATTGCTTACAGAAATAAAATAAAAATGAATTCATTTATCATTCAATTTGGCCATAAATAAGCAGTTTACTTAAAATTTTCGAAAAACAAACATAAATTAGGTAAAAAAAAAATGGTAAGACTTTGTCTAAGACAACCTTGGCTTAAATGGTTCTAAATTGTCTGTACTATCTTCGCATTAAAGCTTTGCACCCATTTTCCGATCGCCCTGTATTATTATCATTATTATCACCATCTTCAGCGACTCGAGAACGAAATAAATCCACTTCGCAATTCCTCCACAAACCACTCCATTAATATCATCAAAATACCTCTTGCATTAAATTTGAATAAAATTGCGCTGGAATATGCAACGCCGACACTCATTGAATTAAAGTGAGCAGCTGCCATCGAGTTTTATCGACAGCTCAGTCAGCAGGGTATGGTAATTTTATTATTAAAATGGTTTTAATTGGGGATAGAGTTAAACGTAGTTTGTCGGGGATGAAGTCGGAGTCATTAACGTGTCAGATCATACTTAATTGTATGTGAAGTAATAATGATGGAGGAACATTAAAACTGTTTTGCTTAATTGTTCTTTTTAGTTTTGCTATTTATTGTGATTTTGATCGCAAATTTATCGGTTCGGACATTGAACGAGACACAATAAAAGTTTTATTAACATTACTTCTGGGGGCCCAGTCTACGCGCGCCACGTGTCTGCCTCTTTGTCTGTCTGTCTGAACGCGATAAACTCAAAAACTACCGAACGAATTTTCATACGGTTTTCACCAATGGACGAACTGATTCATGAGGAAGGTTTAAGTATATTATTTATTAAGGCTTTGTGTATATTGGCTGAAATATGACAATGATTGTTGAACATGTCGGAAAAGATCATGCCGATTGGGAGCTTTATTGGCGTGCGCCGCGTAAATTAACATCTACGCGGGCAAAGCCGCGGCCAAAAGCTAGCTAATAAAATAATGGCTTATGTATATCTGATAAGCTTCTCAAGTAAAATATTGTTTTCTACCCTTAATTAAAACATGATTCCTTAATTAATAGTGAAACCAGTTTATAATATATTAATTTGCAAGTTTAATACTTATTAATACAACGAATTTTCTACGTTACAGAATATCAAGTCATCATCATGATCATCATTTCAGCTGAAAGACGTCCACTACTGGACATAACTAGGCCTTCCCAAGCACCGCCACTTCGACCGGTTCTGTACTCCCTGCATCCAGCGGATTTCTGTGGCTTTCAGAAGGTCCACCTTGTGTGAGGCCTTCTAACGCTACGTCTTCCGGAACGCAATCGCCATTCCAAAACCTTTCTGCCCCAACGGCCATTTAATCACAAAATTCAAGTAATTAATGCTAAAACTGTCACACAATAAACACAAATACACAATGTCACCTACTAATACATTTCCATAACTAAGCTTAGTTACCATGGCTTCAACAACCCCAAATAAAAATCCACGTTTTTATTACAACCATATAAAAAACATTGTATGAAAAGTATTGTAAAAAAAAGGGAAGTGCTGTGTTATGTATCGTAAAAGGTTATGATTATGGCCCAAATGTGGTAGGTACTTTTATTGCAGGAATATGAATTTTCGTGAAAAGCGAAGAGCTTAAAACATTGCCTTTGAACTTTTAAGGTAGGATCGAGTGTTTTATAGACGAGTGATTTTTAAATCAAAGGATAACCCGAAGCCTTTGTTACCTTTTGCTTATTTCCTTTTACGATTTTATAATAATACTAGTAGTTGCCTGTGGTTTTGATCTCTTTCTATGCAAACCTAATCTTTCGAGATATCTATACTATTTGATTCATTCTGATTAAATTTATTTGTATAGATATTTACATAATATAAGCTAACATAGTAGCCCACCGATATCGGTAACAGGGTCCAAGCTACCGGCGGTTAGGGCTCCAGAGAGAGGAACCTCCTAACAATGCGGGCCGTGTCCAGAAGTACAGCTTTCTGAATCATGCCCTTTATCCAGCTGCCCAACGAGAGCCTCCTCAGGTGTTGGTCGAAGCTCTTGGCTATCAATCCATTGGTTGTAACGACTATCGGCACAATGATCGCTGAACCCACATCCCACATGTCGACAACCTCGCGTACCAAGTCAAGATACTTAATTTGTTTATCTTTCTCGGCTTTCACGAAGTTCTCATCATGCGGGACAGTTATGTCAACAATCATTGCGCACCGCTCTGATCGATCCACCACCACTATATCAGGCTTATTAGCAGCAATAGTCCTGTCAGTGATGATGCATCGATCCCAGTAGAATGTTATGTTACCATTTTCGAGAACTAGGTCGGGCACATATCTATACTGTATTTATATCTATACTAAAATAAATCTGACACACAGTCTGAACATACTCTTCAGCATTCAGCTTCAGCAGCTCCAGGATTTACCCTGGAACTACCACTCGGATTTGAAAAATTCTTTTAGCATTTGACAGCCCAATACTTGAGGAAGGCTATTTATATTTAACATCACGCTAGAACCCTTAGGAGCCGAGCAAAAAGAAAAAAAACCAGCCAACTGCGAGTCGGACTCGCGCACCGAGGGTTCCGTACAAACCTGTTTAAAATATTTTTATTATATGATGTAACTAAAAATTTACGGTTTTCGCAATTTTTCCTGCTATAAGACGTTGCTTCGTACCAAAATTCAAGATTCTGAGTTCACGGGAAGTACCCTTTGTATCTTTTGATTGCGTTGGCTTAGGAGTTTGATTTTTTCACAGCTCCAAGGGACAGTAAACTTGAGTATTTGATATAAATTCTAGGTTGATACCTCCACGCGTTCCTGAGAAAAAGGGTCTTGACAGACAGACAGACGGACGGACAGACAACAAAGTGATCCTATAAGGGTTCCGTTTTTTCCTTTCGAGGTACGGAACCCTAAAAATCAGCAAGAACGCTAAGCGAAAATAAAATAATAGCGCAGGCAGGCGCGGCGAAGCGAGGGGGTGGGTCGGGGTAAGAGAAAATTTCACGCGAATGAAGTCGCGGGCAGAAGCTAGTATTTCAATACAAAAAATGGTCTATCTGTGAGCTAAATTGTATCCTAATCCGTTCAGCCGATTATGCCTGATAAAGTAACAAACATCTTACAAACTTTCACATTTACGAGTTTGAGGATACTCAACGCGTGCCATGGAATATTCCGTACCTAAATACCGCATGACACGACCAAAGTCACCCTGAACCGGCAAAGCGGTAACATCCACAAAACTCATAAATCCAAGAATAAAGCGTTGCGAAATAAACTGGAGTGAGCAATTAACACATTCACTGCCGTGTAGGTCACCGGTGACCGCGAACAATAGATTTTCTATTGTGTCTGTTGTCTGGCAGTCAAGGTGTTAAACGTTATATTGTGAGTTAAACCATTTGCTCGTCGCAACTCAAAGTGTTAGCAGTTAGTTGAATGTGCAGAAGTCCCATTTCTAATGACAGGCTTTTAAAAACTTCCACGAATGGAAATTCCGGCTAGTCTCCGCAATTTCGTTTGCGTTAAGCTTTCAAGATTTCGAGGGGAAGAAAATTATTATCTATCGCTATGAGTTTGCATTAAAGCCTTTTAAATTAGAGGTGTTAATAGATGCATAAAAAATAAGAGCTCATTTAATTATTATCGTACTAGCAGCGCCCTGCGGTATCACCCGCATAAGTTTCGATCTCGTGGGAATATCGGGATCTATGGGTCTTTGGTCAACTGGACCCACTCGAACTGGAACCGCGGGTCCAGTCGACCAAGTCAAATTTTGAATTGGTCGACTGGACCCGCTGTCAAATTTCATCAATAGTACAGTTAAGGAGTAAAGCCGAATCTTTTAGTTTTATTTCTATGACTTAAAATATACATAATATTATTCAATTAGGTACACTTAATTTTATCCCTTTCCTGGGACTCAAACCATCTCTACCAAATTTCATCTCAATCGGTTCAGCGGTTTAAGCGTGAAGAGGTAACAGACAGACACACTTTCGCATTTATAATTTAGTATGTAGGCTAGTTGACAGTAGAAAAATAACTTATGAATTTTGTATTGTAGAGTGGTTTTGAGCTAAATATGTATAATTATTATAACAAAGTCAACTTAATTTTGTAAATGATTTTAGATTATTTTTGAAAATTACCTAGTCTTTGTGTTAAAATAAAGCCATTGGTCACGTGACATTGTGAATGAAAGTCTTGAAGTCACTTCAGCCGCAATGACAGAATGAATTAAATTACACTGTAAAAATTAGTTCTGTTAATGCTAATATTTCAGAGAAATATTCATATTTTGATTTAGGTATTTATTTTTACCACCGTTTTTTTTAAATCCGTCAACTAGCTTATTGACACAATAAGCTAGCCAATGATAAATTAATTTTTTTAATACTTCCAATGTAATTAAGAGGAAACGTTCGGAGTTCCTTGCCCGTTCTTATCCATAGGTAATTTGAAATAATTGCTCTGAGTTTAAGTTTAAAGCGACAACACTGTTTATTAGAAACAGATTGCCAATTTGTTATCGGAGTTACTGTATGATTTTGGGGTGTCATAATTAGTTGAACTTGTATTTTTTTTGTTTTCTGGCTAAAGTGTTCAGCTCATTAGAAGGAGTTGTGTTTGTCAGCAAGCAAGTGTGTGCGGGCTTTTATAATTATTTGTTTACAACAAGTTTGATAAAATTAGGTAGAATTTTTATTTGTGGTTATGCGGAGAAAATGTGTAGGTATATTATGAACCTAATTGCTTTTCTGTTTTGAAAATTCTTGTCGTGCAAGTATCGGTAGTGTATTAGCATATATTCAAGTGTTTATATTAATAAAATAATTAAAATACCCAAATTCTAAATTCAAACATTTCACGATGTTTAGAATCCACTACCTAGTTACATTCAACAAACTACTGAAACTCGATAAAATAAGGTTGGAAATGATTAAATGAAGCTGAAAGCTGAGGAACGCTTTAATTATCCTCGGCTAGACGATAATTACTGGCGCACTCGCTCTCTTAAGACCACTCCGTTATACAAACCTCCTTTGAAAAAAAAAGCTGGAATAAAGAAGTGTTGACTTTTAAACTGGCTGGTTATTATAATCATGGTAAAATGTGGTTTACTCTAATTATGTCTTAATTGTAAACGTCCCATACGAAAAATGTCCAGAAATAAAAATGCCCATTACGAAAAATGACGAAAAACAAAAATATCCAATAAAAAAAATGTCCAAAAATAAAAAAGTCCAATACGAAGAATGAGCAAAAATAAAAATGTTCAATACGTTATGTAACATAAAATGTAGGTACATTACCAATCGAAAGCGATGCGGAGGAAATTTTCGACGATATATTTTAGGTTGTGTATAGTTTTAGTTAAGTTAGGTTTCAATTTTATTATATTTATTAAATAATTAAGTATTTATTTAATAAAATAAAATTACATAAAATATGTAAAAAATGTTTCGGGCTCCTGACAACCGGTAATGACCGTCAAAGATTCGCGAATGACAGCTGGGACCAACGCGACGGCTTAACGTGCTTTCCGACCGAAGCACGGAGCTGGAAGCGGCCCTATTTCCTATTCTTGCAAATGGCTTTGAATATTAATCTGAAATTAAAAAAAAAACATATTCGGTTGTTGCATAACCATAGCCTTTGTCAATTAGTTCCAGCTACTTAATCTGTTCTAAACCGCGCCATCGTTTAGAATAAAAAAATACTAAGGCCGTTTGTCCACCGCCGCCGTCAACTAGACGTCAACGAGAACGAGAGGACGACGCCAAAGTAGCGATACATACATTTACTATGGCTGTGTGTACATCACACATCACCGCCCCGAGACGTTACGTTTGGTTCGAATAATCTCGTTTTTTATTGACGTCCCGTTGACGGTGGCGGTGGACAAACGGCCGTATTGTCCAAACTTTGCCAAATCCAAAACACGCAATCCGCACATTGAGTGCTGTGCGCTTCCAATTTGGAATCGTCCGCGCAATAATTAAACGTATGACCAGAGCCAAATTGGAACTAGCCAGGGAACACTTAGATGAGAAAAAGTTTAATTTGAAATTCAATCACGATTACATATACTGCTGGGTTATGTAAAGTCGTGGGCAAAACTCATTTATACAAAATGGACTAAAATAGAGTGCATTCGCACGTTTGTCCAAAATTGGTGTCGATTGCAGTCTTTCACCAAAAAGTACCTATCTACAAATCACGTAACTAGCTGCGCCCCGCGGTTTCACCCGCGTAAATGTCCATCCCGTGGGAAAATCGGGATAAAAAGTAACCTATATGTTAATACAGGGTGTCAGCTACCTCCATACAAAATTTTATCAAAATTGGTCCTGCCGTTTCGTCCAGCGTGAAGAAGTAACAAACATATAAACACACACACACACACACACACCCTCACTCACAAACTTTCGCCTTTATAATATCAGTGTGATAGTGTGATTGTTTAAAAAAAAATAATAATACGAAACAAAATAATCATCTCTGACCGAAAGCTTGACAATGGTCCTCTCTATGTTTTCGTTATAATTTTTGTTTTAGAAACATACCAACATTCATTTTTTGTCGTCAAAATGCTTGAAATAGTCAATAATTATTATGCATACGTACAAATTATATGCTATAGCTATAATAAATCTTCTATAAATTTTATAAATTAGTCGGTTTTCGTATCTATCTGTGTGACAGAGTTGTTTTTCTAAACTACGAACGGATTTTGATACAGTTTTCAAAATCATGTAAATAATTTCTCCCGGGAGATTTAGTTTAATAGTTTCTCTAAATGAAACATAACTAATTACAAAAAATTAAGAAATATCGATTTTTTGTGAAGACGTAAAATTAGTACGAAGCAAGGGTGAATCGCTAGTAGATAATGAATTAATAGATTCAAAACTTTAACACCTACAAACAAAAACCTATCGACAGAATCCAAAGACGTCATAATACGTGGGTGCTCTATGTACAATCTTCCGATATTGAAAAATTCTCACGTGGTGCGGCAAGGTGCTCCGGGGCCTTAATGAAATTCCTTTCAACCCCCGCATCGCTGAAGGATACGGTAATTAAATTAAGGGTTCCAATGCATAGAGGAATGGGTGTATAGAATATAGATATTGAAAGGACGTGGGATGTTTAGGGTTAAAGGTAACTAACTATACAGGGTGTTCGGCAGAACGTTGAACACACGAAAATGGCAGATAAATGGGGTCGTGCTACCTACCCAGCCCGAAAAAATAACCCAGGCCCCATTTTTTTTTTATTATTACCGAAATTCATGAGTTTTAAAACTTTGAAGGACTATAACGTTATGTAGGATAGACGAAACTGGCAACGATAGAATAGAATAGAATAGAATACTCTTTATTATGTACACCATATGACAACGATGTTTTTTTTTGTCTCGACTATTGGTAGATTCATCTAAAATTATTGTTTGGTGCAAATAGTAAAATCGGCTATAAATAATAACATAAAAACTATGGGGCCTAGGTTTTTTTTTTGGGCTGAGACGACCCCACCTATCTGCCATTTGTTTTTGCGTGTGCTCAACGTTCTGCCGAACACCATGTATTAATTAATCTTTGTAGATGTTGACTTCTATTTAAGGTAGTGAGGTCGTGGGTTGGACAGAGATAAGTGAGTTTCTTCATTAGTTTGAAAGCGGAAGATTGTTTATCTTTTCAAAATAGATCCGTTCACGACTTTTCCAATAATGATGAGATTTTTGTCTACGTTTGAAAAGTTTGATAAAGCCTTCGTAAGAAGGTATGCTTATCTACTTAAAAATAACGATGTACTTATTATAACATAAAAGAGAAACATATTATCTAGGTTTTTAGGGTTCCGTAGCCAAAGGGTGCCAACGGAACCCTATTACTAATCCTCCACTGTCTGTCCGTCCGTCTGCGTGTCTGTCAGCGGGCTGCATCTCATGAACCGTAGTAGAAAGACAGTTGAAATTTTCACAGAGTGTATTTTTTGTGCCGCTATAACAACAAATAAATAAAAAACTAAATGAAAACCATATACAAGAAACGTGTTTTAAAAAAAAGTAGTGTAAAATATTGTACGTTGTTACGGAACCTTTTGTGTGCAAGTCCGACTGGCACTTGGCCGGTTTTTTTCTATCTCTTGTAACGGTATTGATCGCGACTTGAACTAAGATTAGTTTTATGTTTTGTTTTCCTACGTCTGGCGGAGCCTTAAAGGTCCGCCAGACTAGTTATAAAAGTTTGGTAAAATTCGCTCTCAATGTTATGATTTTTTTATACCTTTAAATAAACTTTCCATGAAAAAAGAGCCCGTTTTTTCAATTCCTACCAAATGGCAGCTAATTCACATTAAGACATTACTTTTGCCCCCATAAGTGCGAACGTATGCTGCATCATTTTTCATTGTTACCCAACTTTTTGTTATATGGTAGGTACATAAGCTGAGATTAATAGCTCTTCTTTTATTAAAGTTAAAACAATCTACTTATTACTTCCGAAAGTCATATCTCCACAAAGAAATATTATGAAAGTAACGATTTCTTTAATGGTCGTTCTGTGGGGTAATTTGAAGTTTCAATGAAATTACTGATCCGCTAACCGTAGTTATACGCTTCTGCGGCCGGTTTATGTGGTAGAAAATGTAATGAAAACTTTTTAATGGTAGGCTTGAGAAAATACGAATCTAGACTCCAAGTAATTATTACTTTTAGGTATAATACAATACTTTTAGGATACTTTACTGTACTCCCTCCTGTACTCCCCCCTGTCCTCCCTCTTTCAGAAACAGACCGACAGAAGGATCCAGTTGGGTTGGGCAGCATTTGGAAAACTTTGTCTAGTCTTCTGATCACCTATCCCGCAGTGTTTGAAGACTAAGGTCTTCAACCAGTGCGTCCTGCCCGTCATGACGTACGGCGCTGAAACGTGGCCACTGACGGTCGGGCTGTTCCACAAATTCTAGGTCGCTCAGCGCGCTATGGAGCGAGCTATGATCGGAGTCTCTTTGAAGGATGAAATCAGGATTTAAATTGTCCGGAAAAGAACCGGAGTTACCGACAAAGCTTGCAGTAAGCATACTGAAGTAGCAGGCCATGTCTGTCGAAGGATCGATGGCCTGTGGAGCAGACGAGTCCCGGGACCGCGTATCGGCAAGCGTATTGTGGGACGCCCTCCAGCTAAACGGACGGACGACCTAAAGAAGGTGGCTTGGGTAGACTGGATGCGGAAGGCGGAAGACAGAGTATTGTGGCGCAGTCTCAGAGAGGCCTATGTCCAGCAGTGGATTGCGATAGGCTGAGTTGATTGGCTGTACTCTCCCTAACAGGAGGAGCAGAAGAGCAGTGGTGCTCTAATGATAACGACCGCGACATAGGAATTGTAGGTCGTGACAGGCGCTTTACTTTGTGTAATATATTTCATCGCCACTGCTCTCACTCAAAACTCAAAATCATGCTGTATGTAGTAGGCATGTCCTAGAAGCAAAATTTGACATGTGACATCTACCCGCACTGGATCCACGTGTTGGATTACGGCCTGCCCCCTCTCATCGAGAGAAGGCCTGTGTCCCAGCAGTGGGAACGTTATAGGCTGATTATGCTCTCCCCAACAAAACATTTTGACCCCGCTATCGGCTTTAGCACTCTCGAAAACCATAAAAACGACATCCATGATGAAAAAATTTAATTTTTTCGCAGCCGCCATATAGGAATTTCATTTGGGCCTTACTATTTGCTTAAGCAACCTCGAAAACCATCGATCTCTCTCTGTCTATCTCTTTCGATTATTTAGATTATTTATAATAAAGATTAATAAAGCTTTTTCGTTACATGACGATTTCTATCAGTTTACTCCCAACGCAAGCTGTGTTAAACAACTTCGTTCCTAAAATAAGAAAACACAGAACAGCATAAACTGGAGCCATTACTTCGCCATCGCCACATTATTAAATATAAAACCCCTTTGGTTGCTTCTATGGCCGGTATACGGTGATTAATTCGTTTTGTGTCAGCAATAACTAAGTTATTGCAAGCCAGTTCACATGCACTCCACAGAGGAGTTATCAAATGGAGTCATCAGTTTAGAAAGTTCCAGTGAGCATGAACCGGTACTGATGGCAATAAAGTTATGTAGATCGCAACGTTACTGCGCTTATTTAATATAAAAAAAAAAAGTGCGGTCGATAGTCTTTTACAAAAAATATATTTTACAATTTAGGGAAAAATCATAAAAAGAGTTACAACAAAATTGAATCTGGCATCCTAGCTAGGTTACATGGTAACCTGTATTAAGGTTCACCAGCCCAGACTCCCACAAAAGGAGTACTATTTATAGGGTTGATTATTGCATTTGTTTTGGCAACACAACGATAATGCTGCGTTTTTTTGTCGCATCCTATAATCATCTTGTTTCCGAGTAGCTTTTCCGATCTACGGCATCGATCTTAAGTTAATCGTGGACGTCATTAGCTTTCAGTGAAGAAAATATCGTAATCTAAGTGGCCGTCTCCACGAGCGAGAGAATCGCGGCGATAGTCTCGCCGTGCCATCAAATTTTCGCCGCGATGATATCGCCGTATGGAGACACGTTCTAAGAGAGTGTATAGAAATACACGGCACGACGATAATATCGCCGTGTTTCTCTAGCTCGTGGAGACGGCCCCTAAACCTTTAAATGTTCCTAAATCATGAACATGCAGTAGTTTTGTTTAATGTAGTTATCCACTACCAAATGGTGGAAACATAGCTGTTGTTTCTCCATCACAACTAGTTTTAAGCACTCCAGTTTACTCACTTATCTGTGGCACTTCTAACTAGTTTATGTAGCACAGTAAACCTGCGGCTTCTGTTATAAGCTATTACAAGGCTGCAGTTTTGAATCTAGCGAGCCTATGATATTAAAGTGAAATGGTTTTATGAATTTGTGTTAGCGTGGCCGCAAAAGCTTTTGTTTAGAAAATCATAATGCTGGCTGAATATAAACTAGAATGTAAAGAGTAATTCCATACGTTAATTTTTTTTTATTCATTTATTTTTTTATTTGAAAACATGGTGGTATTCTTCTTTATAGATTAGCGAATAATTAAAATAGGTGAAAGGCACAAAACACAGCTTAGTGGATTGATTGTTAGGGAGAGATTATGGCAGCTGCATTGCATGTTTTCTGTTGTAATTATTTTTAGGCAGACAAATATGTAAAAATGTACCTAGCCTTTTCCCAACCTGGTTGGGGTCGACTTCCAGTCTAACCAGACGCAGCTGAATACCAGTATTTTAGTGGAGCGAGTGCCTATCTGACCTCCACAACCCAGTTACTGGGTAATACGGTACCCCTTGGTAAGACTTTCGGGCTTCTGACTACCCGTAACGACTGTCAAAGATCCACGAATGACATCCGGGACCAACGGATTAACGTGCTTTCTGAGACACGGTATGTAAAGATGGTCATCCATCCACAGACCTACCGCGGCAAGCGTTGCTTAACCTGATCGATCGACCTGCGCGGCTGTTATTATTTAGCCACGGACCCCTCCAAGTAAGTGCACGTCGAAATATTACAGGTATAAAAAATAAAGTCTGCATGCTAAAGTAATCCTATTTAACTTCGGAGCAACAACAGACAACAAACACTTCTATAAAACACATTGACATTTATTGTTTTCATGGATTTTCACGTCACATTCGCTCTGGGCATTGACGTCGGCGTCGCTTTTCAAATATTTGAAATTATCACAGTTTTATTGCACTTTTTAAAAATTAATTTCTCCCTCAAAAATAAATTATCATCAAAAATATTGATGGAGGCATAATTCTGAAGTAATACAGTTTATTTAATCAAATATTCGACCCTTATGTATAGTCCCTATTCCTAAATAGAACAAAATCCGATACAACCCGCGTGCCCACGACTCATAAACGTGCACTAGATAATGTTCCAACCGACCCCTGTTAACCGGCCACCAGTTAGCCCGGATATTAGTCTAACACAATTAATCCGGGCAGGGTTTCGCCCACTTTACGGTACTATATACGGACCTCTAATTTTCCTTGATTAAGACCTTGATTAGGATGGTGGATCTTAATTGGAAGTCTTAATTGATTCCGTTTTTAGTTTAAGGCTTTTAAAAAAAAGTATTTTACGGTTTTTGTATGTTAATGTTTAGATTTCAAGGAGGAAAATCTTTTAGGTTTGAGGTTTCCCAGTGTTAATGGTTTTAACCTAAAAACCATTAACTACTTAGAAACCGAAATGCGTTGAAAACTTGATTTTAAGTTTCTTACTTATTTTGGTTTCTGAGCAATAGCGTAGTTTTACGCCGAATTTATCAGCGGCCAAAACCTTGGCTGAAAACTGTATTTAATTTATTATTCTTATTTTTTAATTACGGTTAGCTAAGCTATTCCCTAAAGCCAGTGTTTCTGTAATATTTTAATTTTAAAAATATCCTAAAAGTTGTTGGAAAAATTCCGTCACAGGTATGTAGGTATACAAAATTGATTAAAATTTAAGGCAAGCGATTGAGTTTAGGTCCGGACAACAGTTTGGATGATGAACAATTTAAAAAAAAAAACATATCGTTTAAAACTATTAAGTTTTAAAAACCTAGGGAAGCAAGAAACATTTAAAGCTTTAGGGAGATACATTCTCCCTTACTTATAAACGTTACTTAACGTTGAGTCACGTTGTTCTGCTTAACCATGAATTTTTGACGTTTAAACGTGTTTTAATATGTATAAGGAGTAAAAGGGCAACGGAGAGGGCTATGCTTGGAGTTTCCCTGCGGGATCGAATCAGAAATGAAGAGATCCGCAGGTGAACCAAGGTAACCGACATAGCCCGAAGAATTGCCAAACTTAAGTGGCAGTGGGCAGGGCACATTGCTCGCAGAACAGATGGTCGATGGGGCCGAAAGGTTCTGGAGTGGCGACCGCGTACCGGAAGGCGTAGCGTTGGAAGGCCTCCCACAAGGTGGACCGACGACCTTGTGAAGGCCGCAGGAACTCGTTGGATGCGAGAAGCACAAAACCGGTCGAAGAGGAGTTGCTTGGGGGAGGCCTATGTCCAGCAGTGGACGTCTTTCGGCTGAAATGATAATGATGATGATGATAAACAGCGACACTGAGTATGCATCAGTAATTTCTGTTCTGTTCATTTATTTTTCATTTACACACAACACACTCAATTCACTGAAAAAGATGCATACACACGTACAAATGAAAATACCAACACACGGGGGTATATTAAATAGATTGACCATACTGATCGATGGAAAAAAGAATACGGCCGTTATAATAATGGAGGATCGTTTAAACGGTGACTTCTGACCCCACCTCGTCAGCAACTCAATAGATGTTAAAAAACATCTGTCGATGTCGATCATTGAATTGTCGATGAATCCAATTACCTCTCCATCCTCCAACATTTCTACAGGTAAATGATTGATCCTCAATCTTCCTAGCCTTTTTCCAACTTGTTGGGGTCAGCTTCCAGTTCTTAGGAAAGAAAAAAATACACAAAACTAGAAGAGGTCAAAGGTACGTACTATTGCTTATTTCAACAGTATCTTCAAGTAGACTTGTGACAGAAGAGTTGCATTTGAAACTTAGAAACAGTGTGTTAAAAGAGCGAGTAAAGGAACACTTAATGTCTTAGTAACACAACATATAAATATG
This sequence comes from Amphipoea lucens, assembly GCA_947508005.1. Classification (NCBI taxonomy): domain Eukaryota; kingdom Metazoa; phylum Arthropoda; class Insecta; order Lepidoptera; family Noctuidae; genus Amphipoea; species Amphipoea lucens. Next base: position 18,810,289 of record OX382357.1, read on the forward strand.
ACGAAGAAGGTACGTCTCTCTCGTTATCATCAGCCATATTTTTACTGCTGTAGGCATACTTATGGGTAGTGTTTACGAACAAATTAATCACACACTGTAGGTACACGACACAACTAGATACGGAACGCGAGCACATGTTGTCCGTACGATGTCCGATGATCATGAGAGCCGCTCCACCTCGCTGCTCGCTCTCCTCGACTACCACGAACTTAGGCTAGACTCTATCGAACGCCACCAGATGGCGCTGGCGTCCCGATCAGTCAAACGAATGACACCGTCAAAATGACGTTTTGCGAAAGTGACATTGTGAGAAAATGACGTTTTGAGAAAATGACGTTGTGCGAAAATGACGTTATGCGAAAGTGACCAAATTTTTTACAGTGTCATTTTGCGAAAGTGACGTTCTACGTCAAGACCCGTCAAATATATCCTTTGCTCGCTGTAGGTATAGCTATAACAAAGTGTGCCTAAGTCGCGTTGTGCTACTTAAAAAAACACGAGGAAAGATGCTACAAAAGTTACATGTTTTCCAGAAGGTCAAAACAGTAAACCTCAAAACAATAGTTTCATTTACAAGACTCCTGTTGCTTTAAATCAAAACTTTGAAATGTAACACAAACCCAAGTTCTTCGTCAAGACTAAGTAGACTTTGAATAATATTACTTTTCAAAGACCAAGTTGTGTTAGTAACTCAAAATTTAATTTAATCAGCCTGTCATGCTTTCTAACTTGACAATTTTCAGGAACTTGTACAAATAATGATAATAATTTTACATAATGACGGTATTTTGTCTTATGAATACCAGCACAATTTTGACAAAAGTTTATGGGATCGGAATACTAATTAGAATGATTATATAGCGTTAAATAAGACAATAGCGATAATTCGGGTACTAAATCAGGAACAGAATATAGTTAAATATGTTCCCACTGCTGGGACACAGGGCTCCTGACAGTGAGAGGGAGTGGGCCGTAATCCACCACGCGGGCCCAGTGCGGGTTGGTAGATATCAAATCTCTTGTACGCAAAAAACGCGCATTGATGTGGAGTTGCGGACGCCAGCCCGTATTACCTACGTATTACCTATGAAATCTCTTCAAATTTTTGGTTCTAAGATATGCCGGTTTCCTCCTGATGTTTTCCTTTATCGTTTTAAGAGCAGTGGTAATGGAATACATTTAATTTCATTAATGAAAAACCTTTTTTCTCGAGTGTTAATGTTATCAACTTTCTAATTTAGCTGAAAGAAAAAAGCGCTTACTTATTTCCGAACCTACACATCCATGTTATATTAAAACTATCGATTGCCTTTAGGCTGCGCTGACTTGGCTATTACCGAACTAGGTCACGACCAAAATATTCACACCGTGTCGCATAAATACGTACATTTGCAATCCGATGAAGATATTATGACCATTTGGTTCAGTATTATGACTGCTGTTTTTGGCACATTCTGAAGTGCAATTCATTGGTTTGAACCATAAAAGTATTAAAAAAGTAATGTTTTCATGGTTTACTGGACTTTTTATCAACTGCAACTACACTTTTACAAAAACTGTTACGAAATCCTTTATGTATGTACTATTGTTTATTTCTGTGTCCTAATATAATTTTGTCATAGTACTAACCCGCTACGCCAATTGGCTTTATGTATTTTTTAAGATAAAATATTGTGTTTTTTCTGTAAGTGATTGTGGAAATCTTTTGAGAAAATAAATGTCTAAAACCGTAAAACCGTATTAGTTAATTAAGGATTTTAAAACTAAAACATAAGTCAAATCACGCTTTGAGTATCCGGTATAGATGAGGCCGTGGAGATAATGATCAATGAATGTGATATTTCAGATATTTGTAAAGAGCTACGGCTCCTTCCGCCACGAGCGGTTCTCCCTCTATAGAAGTAACTACCAACGCCGTTCCATCGACTGGACACAGAACCACTCGGACCTATAAAGTAACAATATTGTGTTTTTGGTAGTTGTATATGCACACACTAAGTGGTTGGAAGTTTATGAAGTCAGTAACTCAACCTCATCCGCGACAGTAAGCGAGAAACTGGCTTATTAGTAGATTCGCCCGAAACGGGCGAATCGTCACTTTTAAATAATATATTTTTTTCTGTAGGCGAATCGCACCAGGATAAATTTATTTGTGAACGAGTCGTCAACTCCAAAAATATGTCTGAGGCAATTGGCACATTTTTAATTTTATGCAATGAAATTAAGAAAAAAATATCTTATATTTAAATCTTATCACTTCTGTTCGCTAGTGTCCTTTTTTCTATACATACTTTATTCCGTTTTGGGCGAGTAAATTCGTGCGAATCGACTAAGAAGCCGAGAAACTTTATAATTTTTTTTTTTTTAATTTCCAAATACGGGTTACCACATACGATCATTAGAAATGATACAGCGTAATGTGGAGATAATGGTACAGCGATTACGTTCTTCGAGTTCAAAAATGTTTGCTCACTAAAATAAGTGGCGCTTTTTATGTTCGTCGAAATTGTAGGTGTAAAAACACTTGGAACATTCTAGCAAGTGGGACATAGTCTCGTCGAAAGCTCACGGATCTACTTTTATTAATTCTAACATAATACAAAAAACGAAAACGAATTTTATAAATCAGTCAGAGCAAAAAAATAAACGAGCCACAATCGCTCAAGAGCCTCAACGGAAGATCGTTTAGAACGCGTTCTTCATAAAAACGAAACTAATTTGAAAAAAAAAAACCAGACCATTCTCTTTGAGCTTCAACATTTTTCCACTTTTAAGGAAAAGAAGTCAGTAGGTGCAAGAATTTTCTTTATTGCACGATATCAAAGGAAAATAGAGGGTTCGTGATGACGTCAAACGTCAAAATAAAAATGTTCCTCGTTTTGTTTGTGTATAGCCTTCATAAAGATTCAAGAGTACTCTCCCTGAATATTTTTGCGTTTCCATCTTAAAGTTGAAGTATGGCGGTTGTAAGGCTTAATTTGTAGGGTGCTTGTAACAATATGGTAAGTACGTTTTTTAAGCTTTCTACTTTTTATTGGCATCTGGTTAAATGACCTCTCGAAAGTGGCGTTAACTATTTTTAAACTACCCTCAAACGAAGTAAAAATCGTTACCACATTCAAACAATTACACGCACTCGCAGTCGCAAGCAATTACTGAACATCGTAAAAAAACATGAAGTTAAGGTAAGAACACATTATCGACGCGGGCTAGTGCTCTAGGTGGAGGCAGTGGTGCGTGGTAACACGTACCTATCAGTTTAAGTGTCAAAAATTATCTTCGGCTGCTATCAGCTAGGGAGGCACGTTCGAGCTATTGCGGCCGGTGTGGACCTAGCTTAAGGACATTATAGCTGTACTATGCTTTATTTAAGGCTAGATTTTTTAATAGACCTAGATAATGTTATACAGGGTGGCAGGGACATCGACACGCAACCTGTGCACCATGGATTCAGGACATGATTCTGAAAGATCAACGGTGTAATTGCGTAACACACTATCAGTAGCAATGGATTTCATTTTGACAGTTCAACAACATTCATTGCGTTATTTGTGTTGTTGAGCAGACACATTTTTCGAACATATGTAGCAATGGATTAGAAATATGCTTTCAAATGATTCAAATTGAGAGTACTAGTGTGTTACGCAATTAGGGTGCGGATTCTTCTTTCTAAAATTATTCGTAGGTCAACAAAAAAAAAAAAAAAAACAGCTGTTTCATGGGTAGAGATTGCGCGTCGATGTATGCCACCCTGTATATATTATTACGTAATGTAATGTAATGTTTAAACAAAAACCCAGGTCAACTGTTATAGGAATCTGTTACACGGTTACATCTTCTGTTCATTGATGTATTTGTTTGTTTCATTTCTGGGTAAAAAATTCTTAAAAAAAAAAACTGCTAAATTTGCCTGCTCTTGACCTGGATCACGCCTGATGGAAAGCGATGGATGAGGTCTATGATGGAACGAGCGTGCCCAAAAACTGCCTGTTCACTCTTGTTTTGAAGGCAGACGGGTCAAATAATTAATTTTGACTCTTTAAATGAACACACACTTTAATCACATTTGCGACGAAAATTCATTCATTCAGAGGTAAATTTGAAATAAACAGACAGCTGAATTTTCAATGCGAAATTTAGCGAAAAGATTAGATTACTCCTTTTTGTGTTCGTTCAAAAGCTAAACGATTAAAGCATACGCTATTTATAAGCGAGAATATGAACCAATGGAGCCTCTAAAATAGTCTAAAAGCGCAATTAATATTTTAGTTCACCTTCATAATTAACAGTGCAAAGAGAAAATGCCACGGCATAGTGTTCCCTGTTTCTCAGTGTGAATATTAAATGAGTTGGGATAAATTTTATTGGGGTTTCCAACTACACAGTGTCTATGCTAACTACGGTAATGTCATACGACTCTGTGTGACACGGTGTTCGTATTTTCTTTTGTTTTGAATCGCGTGTTGGGTTAGGAAGGTATCACGTTCGGTTCGAGTGTAATTGACAACATTTCAAACCTGACACGACCTTAAAACAAAAATACTATTTCTTTATTTTCGTATCCTGAGTTCAAATATATTTTTATTTTATTTTTTTATTTCTAAATTTCTGAGAAAAAAAATAAAAATCAAAAAACATGTGATGACGTCACATAAACGGCGGAATGAGGTAGTTACCATTGCGCATTCCAATTTCTTTGATTGAAAACATTATATCAAACAAGACATGTCAATGTCACCTAAGAAGTGTAACTAGAAAACAACCAAAAAAACTGAATTGAATTCAACAATATTTTTTCCTATCAACTCGACACGCTGCTTACTGTTAATATTATAAATTTTTGATTGATATTTCGCCAATAAAATGGATCCCAATGAAAAATATACGCCAATGACGGAACCAAAACAACGACTGAGACAAGTGACATCTAACAGTTTTTTTGACGGGTCACAATAAAGCAAAGGTAATATCGCCATTCTACCGTCATCTGGCACTGACGTCTTTTTAGAATACACCGAATTTCAAAGTTAAAATTATGAATGAAAAGTACATAATTTCGAAAAACGAAAAAATATGGGTTCCCTAGATTTGAATTTACTTTTATATAACGTAATAATACATGCAGGTTAAAAATATGAAATGTTGTCAATTGCGAGTGGGCTAACTTGTGCGAACTTAGGTGTGAACTGTGAATGGCGCTTTGAAATGGTTCCTTTGTTAGGATTAGTAAATAAAATTGGGCGGTTGTTAAATAGTTTGCTGTTAATATTTCAGGGTGTTGGAATATTTTGCGTTTAAGAGCGAGGCTACACGTTGCGTTAACGGTGCGGTGCGGCACCGCACCGCAATCAATTCAAGTTATAAGGTGCCACACGGTCGGTGCGGCACCGCAGTAGAACGCTGTTTACTGTGGTGCGCGCCGCAGCGCATCACCCCTCCCCGCCTCGTCTCGCAGGTCACAAGCGCGGCGGCCCAACGCATCGTGTGACATGGCATAGTGATTTGTATGTAGAATGACGTTTTGGCACCGCTCCGGCGCCGCATCACACCCTTAACGCATCGTGTGGCCTCACTCTTAGATGGAAAAACGATAATTATCCGTGGTATGAACGAAATTGCAAGTTTTTGTCGGACTGAATTAGGTACAGTGGCGTCCAAAAGTTAGTTGACATTTTTCTACTTGAGCAATGGTGGCCAAGTGGTAACGGTCGCGACTTACGAGTTGTAGGTCGTAGGTTCGAATCCAGACAGGCGCTTTACTTTGTGTAAATTATTTCATCACCACTGCTCTCAAAACGGTGAGGGAAAACATCGTGAGGAAACCGGCATGTCCTAAAACCAAAAATTCGAAGACATGTGACATCTGCCAACCTGCACTAGCCCGCGTGGTGGATTACGGCCCACTCCCTATCACTGAGAGGAGGCCTGTGTCCCAGCAGTGGGAACATTATAGGCTGATTATGTTTCTACTTGAGCTGTAATGCCACATTATAATTTAATATTCTAGTTCCAAATGTTTGAACTGTACACTAAGGTAAAAGTACGCAGTGCTGCACACCCCTACCCTATTTCTAGTTAAACAAATATCAACTTTATATCAATGATGAAGAAGCCTTTGATGGCTTATATATGGCTAGTGAGTTCAGAAAAAATATACATAATATAGGTACTAAAGATTAACAAATTTAGACTGTAAGTTTTACATTCAAAGAATATTTTAAGTCTTTACTTATTATGTGATATATTAATAGCACAATTAAAGATGTTGATTTCAGAGTAACTATTACTATTGAAAAAGTTCTACAATTGTTTGAATTTTTAGCGTAAACTGAACTTTATTATGTAGGATTTAAAGTTATTTTTCCATAAACTCATATTTGTTTACAATTTTGACAAACAGATCGCGAAGGCACAGTATACAGTTTTTGATTTATCATAAAAAGTAATCAAGTAATCCCTCAGTAGGCAGTTTGTGCAAGGTTTTAAACCTGTCCGCAGTCAAATCCAGTATGTTTGTGTTAGTATAATTATGTTTGTCGAAAGACGTGGATCAAATCGGGTAAACTGATTTCTCTGTTAGTTTTAGGGACAGTTGAGTTTAAAGTAAATCGGTCTGGGATAGTGATAGATTGTGTTTGGATTAAAGAGTTTTGATGAAGTTTGTTTTGAATTGATTCTTTGGATGCAAACAGTCCCCTTTCTCTTTTGTGTAAGTGTCACTCAATTATTGATAAAGTGAACATTATTAAAAGCACAATAAGTTTTTAGAGGTTCGTTTATTTAAAAACAATATCCATCATTCACATCCACAAAAGGTCAATAAGTTTTTTAGAGGATGAGCTAAATAAATAAATAAAAATCTTTTTTGCAGACCACATGATCCTTAAAAAAACACAATGTAAATAATCAATGCCTACAATGAAAGTGGATACATACACAAACATAAACACGCACAAAAAAAATCCCTTTACCTTTAAGCCTAAGGCTGCGTTTTCACCAGAGATGTGCGAGGATGCGTAGCGAGGGATGTGTGGGAAATAAACCAATAACATCGCTTCATTTTCATAACTTGAACTAAGTTAGCGTTGTTATTGGTGTAAATTAAAATAATAAGTCAGCAAATAATAACTAACTAATTAATTAATAAAAATTACAAAATTAAAACCTAACTTAACTAAAACTATACACAAACTAAAATATAGCGTCGAAAAATTCATCCGCATCGCTGTCGACTGGTAATGTACCCAAGAGACTGGTGGCATTACCACATTGTATGGCAATGCTTAACCTTCGGCCAAGGTAAAAGCCAGCCCTTGGGTCACGGGAAGTGTCAGCCAGCCGTTTTGAAATTTCCTTAAAAAGACCATGAGCACTCCGACCCCGCGGCCCGACGGTTTCGACCACAAACGGCTCGAAAATATAATTTATTAAAATATATATTTTGAAGTGAAACTTCTTTACGCACGCTTGACTTGGGGAGTAAGCTGGCGAACGCGTTACGAAAAGTGTGATCGGGCGAGGCGAACGGGAGTTGAGTGGGGGATATAAGCAAGAGAAAGCAGTGCGCGCGCACATTTTCTTTCTCTCTTCCTCTCATAGCCAAATAGGTTTGAAGTTTCACTTCAGTCGTGTGGTCATAAGCACACTCGGTTTTTTTTTAATATGTTATTGGTTAGTTTTACAAACATTCCTCGCTACACATCCTCGCTCATCTTTGGTGGAAACGTAGCCATAGTGTACGCTGTTTCATTTTATAAATATTCGCATTTGTTTTGTCATTTCGTCTCATTCTACTCTATTTTCATTAATCCAGGATTAGCTGTGACTATGACCAAACATAACCTTTGTGTTTTCATAAAAATGTTTTTCATATCACGTGTCTCCTTCGTTTACGGCTTTCAGTTGGATTGTGGATTATTTTTTTCTTTTATAGATTTTGTCCGTAGCAGGAAAAGTTTGGACGTTTTCCTTGAGTTTACTTATCTACCCACTTAAATATTTTCTTATCGGGGTTACGTTAATCGTGCTGCTCATTTTCCTTATTGTAGTTGTATTTGTTTGAAATTAGCTCTTATGAGTCAGATAACAAAGCAAGGTATATAAAACAGAGTAAATTAACTTTTAATTTGATTATCATAAGTGTCATCGAGGGGCTTGTGGCTAAGTGATAACAGCCGCACGGGTCGATCGGTCAGGTTAAGCTACGCTTGCTGCGGTTGGTCCGTGGATGGGTGACCATCTTTACATACCAGGAAAGCACGTTAAGCCATGATCCTGGCTGTCATTCGTAGATCTTTGACGGTCGTTACGGGTCGTCAGAAGCCCGAAAGTCTGACAACCAGTCTTCTCAAGGGGTATCGTATTTCCCAGTAATAGGGTTGTGGAGTTCAGATAAACAGTCGCTCCATGTAAAATACAGGTATTCAGCTGCATCCGGTTAGACTGGAAGCCGACCCCAACATAGTTCGGAAAAGGCTAGATAGATTGATTTTGTAATAAGCATCATTATCTTTCTGTCCTTGTACCATGTTACTTGGAGTTGGCGCAACTTGTTTTCTTCTTCCATTCACCCTGTCAAACGTCACCCCCTTTTCATTCACATCATTCCTCATACAATCCATTCATCTTTTCGTTGACCTTCCTCTCCCTAACCATCCATCAACGTTTATATTGATCTCTCTTTTAGTTACATGCGTTTCACCCCTCCCCATCACATGCCCATACCAAGCCAAATGATTTCCTTTCAACTTTTTGTCACTAACGCCACTTTCAAACTTCCTTTTATACAGGGTGTTACAGAAAGTGTATATCAATACAAACGGGTTGAAGAGTGTATCTGGTCTAGAATCTCTGTACAAAATTTCAGCTCAAAAGCATTAACTTTGAAAATGCTTAATATTTTTTTATTTCGATAGTTTATTAAATTGAAATCATAACAAACGTGTCACCGCACTACGAGGGTCATTATCCATTATCTGTAGTGTGTCTGTGCGCCTAGTACATGCACATCACGCCGCCGCGCGCCAGTGCAGCGCCGTGATGTCGAAATAAAAAAAATATTAAGCATTTTCAAAGTTAATGCTTTTGAGCTGAAATTTTGTACAGAGATTCTAGACCAGATACACTCTTCAACCCGTTTGTATTGATATATCCTTTCCGTAACACCCTGTATATATTCATTTTTATTTTACCCCTTTGCGTCACTCCAAACGTCCATCCTCATCTTCGCTGCATGCAACATTTTTTCATCCGTCTTCTTTACTTACTTGATGGACATAATATTATATGGTCTGGAGTTGAGACCGGCTCAAAAAGAGATGGCGAAATTACCTGGACGTGTACGGCGAGGGCTGGTTCGAGGTGGTGCGGGAAAAGAGTTCCTGGAAGGGTTTGGCGGAGGCCTTTGCGCAGCAGTGGAACAGAAAAGGCTAAAAAAAACAATCTTCAATCAGATTATCTCACTTTGCAATAGTTTTTCCGTCTCAACTATAACCGTCCCACTGCTGGAGAAATGTCCTACACCACTATCACTTCCATTTTCCTGTTGCTTTTCTGACCTGGTGATTATTAGTAAGTCAATAATCTAACCTTTGTCCCTTTTCAGCAGCAGTATCACACTAAATTATGAAGGCGAAAGTTTGTGTGTTTATATGTTTGTTACTTTTTCACGCACAAACTGCTGGACTAATTTTGATTAAAGAACAATGTCAGATGTCCATAGTAACTTTGGCTCAATAATAATTTGTCATGAACAGTGAAAATTCTTACGTTTTTTTGTGTAGTTTAATGTCAAAAGCTTTTCTGTGATTTCCACTTTTACACTGAACTTCTATTCTTTATTTATATTTCTAAAGAAGTTATTCAGACATTTTAAATTGGAGGTTACTGTTTCTCTATCACGCGTCTGATAGCATCTTCTCTTTCTGAACTGTTATTTAAGGCGTTAGACTTTACACGATGCAATGAATGACCGCAACCAATACAAAGATTTCGATGCACAATTGATTCAGTTGGCGCATTGCTACTTGTTGTTTAATTAAAAACCAACAGTACTATGACAAACAACACTGTCATTTGGAATCTAAAACAAACAAAATACGGTTGTGTTGCAAATTAACATTTAGCTTAGATAAAACAGTTGACATTCTATTACCGCAGAAAGTGAAGTCCATTGCCGTAACAATGAACGGACATCGACAGATTCAACAAAATGCCGTTCCATCCGGAACACATTTACACCACAATTAATACAACTCAAAAAAACTCAAAACTCAAAGCATTTATTTCAATTAAACCAATTACAGGCACTTTTGAATTGTCAAGGGGTCGGTCAGTCAGAAAGATGAAGCTAGTTGCCCATTCCAAAGCGTAGGTACCTATGGAGAAGAACGGGCAAGAAACTCCATGGACACTCTTTTAAATCAAAATAATATGGTTACATCATTCACGTTAAAAAATTATACATGTGAGAACGATGCAGAACGTTAAAAGCGTCCATAATGAAAAGATGAGAAAAAACAACAATTCAAATATTAAATTAAAATAAAATAAGCCATGGCAGCAAAGAGATGACCAGTCCCTACTGACGGCGCCCGTTCACGAACATGACGCATGTATTACCACCACAACGTAGTTGATGGTACATTGTCACAAAATGTGTGGTATGGATATAACACAATAAGTCTATAACGCAAAGGCAGATGAATTCGAGAAGGAAACAAACATACACTTAGAATTAGAAAAACACCGACAACAACAACAAGATGTTTGGCGCGCGCGATTTTGACAGAACTGCAAAACTTTTTTTTTTTATTATTTTAATGGCGAACTGCTGGTTGCCATTACGAGGCGATTAAGTTATCGAATACAGATCACGAAAATCGATTTCTTGAATTTCGTTTTTATATTCTTTAAAAAATAATAAATGTATTTATAATAAACACGACGAACGTATTATTTAGATAAATAATAATAATAATAAAAGACAATTGTGAGGTGGTAAATAAAAACTAAAGAGTAAATCGCTTTAATTATTTAGGATAATCGATTACAGTGGCAGAACAGTACACTGGTAACTACCTGACACTTTTTTTTATTAAAAAAAAAGAATAACCTGGAATTCAAGAACATGATTAGTAAAATGATTACTAAACTTATTAAAATGATTTTCTTTTCGAACAGTTCTCGAAAAGAAATAAATATTTTTTTAGAAGTTGGAATTTTATATTTAAATTGTTGTAGTTAAAAACTTCGTGTCCGTGTGAATTTAGTTTTAAAAGTTGTGTGAGCCGAAACCTGACATTGTTCTTTAGCGTAGGTAGCTGACACCCTTTTTTTTTTTTTTTTTTTTTATGGATGGGAAATCATCAAATGACCCCCCCCGCTCTGGGTGGAGCGAAGGGAGTGTCAGACTCTTACTGACTAAAACCCATCCGTGTTCCTTCCTTAGCCCTTTATGTTCCGGGGTAGCGGTAACCCTTTCGGACAATCCCGCACCCCCGGCAGGCTTCGGCCCTGGCAGGCCCCTTCCTTTCTGCTGACATCTCTTTGAGGCGCGCGTGGAACACGTACGCGCCGTCCGGCACGGGCCTGGTCCTGATCGGACGGTGAGCTACCCATTACTCTCCGTCCGCAGGCCCGCGCCTACGGTGGCCGGGAGTCGTCACGCGGCTCCCGACGCCCGGAGCGTCTCCCGCGGCGGCTGGGGTGTGAGGCTCTCTCCCTCAGCCGTTCAGCCACCTCCTTCGCTAGCATGACTGCTTCGCAGAAGGAGGTGACCGCCCCCCACTCCCTCTCGCCCCGGACCATGGCTTGAACCAGGGCCGGACGCGAGAGGTCGCCGCCGCTGTCGATCGCCTCTACGAGGGCACGGCGGTGCTCCGCCCATGCGGGGCAGACCTCCACCGTATGCTCCACCGTGTCCTCTGGGCGATCCTCGCAGTGGTGACACCCGGGCGTCTCCTCCCGCCTGATGATGTGCAGGAACCTCCCAAAACATCCGTGTCCGGTGAGGACCTGCGTCAGGCGATAGGTGAGGACGCCGTGACGCCTCTCTAGCCACTCCTCAAAGAGGGGTCTTATCGCCACTATCGTGGCGTGCCCTGCGCTGGGTTGCGAAAGTCGCTCCTTCCATGCCACCATGAGATCGCGCCGGAGGTCTGTCCGCTCCGCCGCGATTTGCCGTGGAAGCGGAGTTTCCCCCCGGCTCAGTGCCTCCGCGCGCCACTCATACAGGCGCGCTAGGACTATCGCCTCCAGATCCCATGGCGGCAGTCCGGCAAGGAGGCTTGCCGCCTCGCCCGAGATCGTGCGGTACCCCCGGATCAGCCTTACGGCTACCACCTTTTGGGGCGCGTTCAGATAGTGGGCGGCTCGTCGCCGCAGAGAACGCGCCCACACCGGGGCCCCGTATAGGGCCATGGACCGCACGACCCCCGCGTAAAGCCTCCGGCAGGAGGTGTTTGGCCCCCCCAGGTTGGGCAGGAGCCGCTTGAAGGCGGCCCCGGTCCTCTCCAGTTTGGGGGCCAAACGTCGGAAGTGTTCGAGGTAGCTGACACCCTGGATTAACACATAGGCTACTTTTTATCTAAATATTCTTACGGGATCGAAACTTATGCGGGTGAAATCGCGGAGCGCTGCTAGTGATTACATAACATAAACATAGAATCACGCCTGTTATTCCCCGAAGGGTTAGGCAGATGTGTACGTATCGTACACCCACATTTCGCCAGTTACGTTTTAGTCCCACGCAATAAGAGCGAGCCTATAATTGCCATCAACAAGGCACAAATGCACACTTTGCCCGATCCGAGAATCGTACAATAACAGTCGAACTTAACAAAAGTGTTTGTGACCAATAATTGGTCACAAGAGGATACATAGACTACACAGGGCGAAATTAAATTCATGGGCATCCTTTTAAGGGATCATTGTTCTCATCGTTATGAAAAACTTTTACTATGGGACTAAGCCTAAAATCGCGAAAAAAAATCAGCTGTTCCTTGCATTTATGTTCACATAACTCGTCAGAATTTATGGAAGAGCTGATTTTGTTTTCGCGATTTCAGTCTTGGTCCCATAGTAAAAGTTGTTCATAATGATGATTACAATGACCCCTTAAAAGGATGCCCATGAATTTAATTTCATCCTGTGGAGGCAGTATGATTACCTTCTAAATTTTTACTTTATCTTCAAACTCAATGGAATCTTCATAAGGTGTATCCTTAACATTAACCTGACCCAAGATGAACCCGAGGCATGCGTAAGTAGTAACTCTGAAGTAAAGTAAGCGATAAATTAAGTCGTAACAGATTGGCGACCCTGGAGGTGTAACAGCGCCTTGGACGTTGTGTGCACGACAAATATTGGCTCCATGTGAATATTTGTGCTCGGTCCGTGTGTATTTTGGGTATTATACAGGTGTATATTTGATAGATAGGTGCATTTAATTAGTGGTCGTTATCAAAATATCCGAGCGGTAACCATAATCCCGTATTGTCATAGGCAACCATAATCCAGTATTATCATTTAAATAAGTGTTTGTAGTACCTAATATTTCCTAAGTAAATATAACTTTATCAAAATGTAATAAATAGTATTTTAAGAAAATAGCTACCTACTTTCCAATAATAGAATTATTTATGTTATTGTTATTAACTTTTTATGCGTATGTAATTATTCAGTTTTTATGTATGATTTTATTTTAATTTTAGTTTCTACGATTTAGATTTTTAACTTTGAGTAATAGCAATGTATCAAACAATATTTTTTGCTGTGCCCTAACAGGGCTCTTAGCTCTAAGCCTTTTGTTAACATCTTGTTTTTACCTTGTGGAAGATTAATAAATGAATATAAATAGTTATCTACTACTGCAGGTATAAATTATATTTAATGATACCCGCTTTTACAAGCAATTATTATATTATAAAAATATTTGCCAACCAATCAATCAACAATGTGCGGTCGACGTGGAGGTGCCGCGCGTGATCGGAGCGCACTAGATCGTCTGGTGTGGATCCAGTTAATAGCTGGATCGACACCAGACGTTTGCGTTTTGGCGATTTCAAACAAGCCTCTTTACAAATGTTAGGAATTTTGCTTTGGTCAAAAGATTCTTGAATTCAGTCGAGTCCTAGTTCCCAACTCTTACTGGCTTGATAGCAAACTGAAGCAAATAAATAAGATGCTTCCTTTAAAAGAAAATCAAAGGAAATCTAAGACATACAAATAAAGTTCAAGCTACCTAAAAACTTAATTAAAGTCTTGCTTAGAACGTAGCTACGAAGCATAGTAATATAAAAAAATGTTACCTCACGAAAACAAAATACAGAAGTTTGCTTAAACAATCAAGAACTGTGGTAAAACAAAACAATGGAATATAAACAATGTTTTGTGGAATTGAAACAGAAAATATTTCCGCTTGGCGAACAGACGGCACCGGAATGCCATAACTTTTCCAACGTGACGCCCATTTAGTTCCGAACAACACTAAGTACTTTTAATTCGGAATTTAATGACTAAATTTTTGCATTGAGGTCGTGTTGTTTTTGTTGAATTGCTGTATATTTGTGGAGTTGTTTCTTTAATCCATGCTATTATTATAAATTCGAAAGTAACTCTGTCTGTCTGTATGTTACCTTTTCACGCCTAAACCACTCAACCGATTTAGATGAAATTTGGTATAGAGATAGGTTGAGGCCCGGGGAAGGACATAGAATAGTTTTTATCCCGATGTTCCTACGGGATCTAAACTTAGGCGGGTGAAACCGCGGGGCGCAGCTTGTGTTTAATTAAACAATTGTGAAAGCAAATCGATTCTTATAATTATGATATGATGATTTATACAGGTTGAAATTGAACACATGCGACAAATCGAAATGGAAGATTGTACTCATCATTATGAACAACTTTTACTAAGGGACCATAACTGAAATCGCGAAAAAAAAATCAGCAGTTACCTACGTTTTGACGAGTTACTCAAACATAAATGTAGGGAACAGCTGATTTTTTTTTCGCGATTTCAGGTTTGGTCCCATAGTAAAAGTTGTTCATAATGATGAGTACAATCTCCCATTTCGATTTGTCGCATGTTTTCAATTTCACCCTGTATATTATAGGATGTTAATGGGGCTTCCGCACTTCTGCAGCGCTTCGCAGATGTTTGTGGAAGCCCGTGTTGACGATTTTCATGGCATTATGAAGAAGAGAACAGCGTCAGTAATGGGTAGGTTGCGCGGGAGCTCCAACACAATCCTGAAAACATTATCACAGTCCCTTTACAAGGCACTGGGTACCGAGGTACGTGAATGTGTGTGAGGCCACGTCATTTTTAGTTTGTAAAAGTTGACTAACATAGCATTTAAGTCATTGTTTATAATACTACATATATGGATTGTGTCCGAAATATAAAAAAATATTTTTATTAAAACATCAAGTCCTGTAGGGTTAATTAGTAAAGTTTCTACGAATATCACTCAAGTGACCGCATACTCATTGTCATCCGTTGTAGCTTCAACTAGCTTCAACTTTCTGACTCTGACGCGTTGACAATTCAAAAGTGCCTGTGAATGGTTTCATTGAAATAAATGCTTTGAGTTTGAGTTTATTCTCAACGCCTTTTCCGGGGCTATTATAAGTTCTGATCAGCAAAATTAGCATCATAACTGGATTGATTTGAAATAGATAGGTAGGTACCTAAAATAATACCTAACTACAAACAAACTTCAAACAATAACTTATAATATTCTGATTATTGTATTGGCGGCAAGTCTGCGAGGCTGAAGTGGGTCTGAAAGGGTTGACACTTATAGAATGCATCCAGACAGATGGACCAAAGTCGTCATACAGTGGGTGCCTGAAGACGGGCGTCGTCACCGAGGCAGGCCTAAGAAACGCTGGCGTGATGATCTGGACTCGTTCCTAACCGATTGGATGGATAAGGTACAGCACAAGGAAATGTGGAAGAAAATGGGGGAGGCCTTTGCCCAGCAGTGGGACAGTACAGGCAAACGGAAAAAAATATATAAATAGCACCAATAAACATAATTTCAAGACACATCTTCACACTGCATGTTGCTTACACACACTTCTGACATAACAAAATAAAAATTGCCATAAAGGTCCATACCAAAGAAGTCATCATCTGCCTAGCCTTTTCCTAACTATGGTGGGGTCGGCTTCAATTGAATACCAGTATTTTACATGGAGCGACTGCTTTTCTGACCTCCACTAACTAGTTACTTGGTAATACGATACCCCTTTGTAACACTGGTTGTCAGACTTTCGGGCTTCTGATGAGCCGTAACGACTGTCATACCAAGACCCTCCGTGCTTTCCGAAGCACGGAGGGTCTTGGTATGTAAAGATGGTCACCCATCCATGGACCGACTGTGGCAAACGTAGCTTAACCTGATCGATCAACCCGTGCGGCTGTTATTACTTCCTAATAAAAAAAATATCATAACTTTATAATAAAAAAATATTCATTTGAAAAAAGCATGGCCGATTTCCTTTTGTGTTATATATAAAATACATTTTATGAAATTTATTCAGTGGCATTGGATGTTGTTTGACGGAAGTAACGAAGCGTCCATTTTGTGAGAGTGATATTTAGTTTTTTTGTAAATTGAAAATACAGTATTGTTGTCCAAGGCCATTTGTAATTTGATAGAGGTGGGATTCGTTCAATTAAGTACGGCAACAAGTTTTGTTCATAGAAAAAATATTTTTTTCGGAATGAAAAATATGAATAAAACTCAAAGTAAATAAGTAGGTATTCATGGATTGTGATATTCGTTGATGCAAGTACCTACGTAAACAAAAGCATGAACTAAATTTTGATGAAATTGATTTTATCTTGTTCCTTCTTCGTACTTCTTTCCTATAAAATAACTATCTCACTAAATTCGATATTTTACATATAGAGGGCTGGATCGTTCTTTGGCCAAAGAATTAGCTTTGCCATTCAACGTGGCAATGCTGCCAGTCTTCTGGGCATCTTTCCGGATGACAGCGATGCGGACGAATACTTCGACGCCTTAGAAATGTCCTTTGCTTTTGTATTTATTTGTATAGTAAGTTTGTCATATTATACTATTCTTAAATCATATAGTTTTTTTTTTCTGACGCTGGTGGATAAAACTACGAATAACATGAGCAATTGGTCATCCCACAAGCAATAACCCGGTTTAAACATGAGACGTGGTGTCTAATATTGTTAGCGAAAGGGTCACATTTCCTCTATAACACATAAAAAGTTAACACGCACTTTCCTACAAAGGGCAATCGTTGGCCATGTGAAAAGACAGACAGAAGGTGCAATTTTATTTGTCTATCCATACTATAATATTATAAATTCGAAAGTAACTCTGTCTGTCTGTCTGTATGTTACCTTTTCACGCCTAAACCACTGAACCAATTTAGATGAAATTTGGTATAGACATAGCTTGAGTCCCGGGAAAGGACATAGGGTACTTTTTATCACGATATTCCCACGGGATCGAGACTTATGCGGGTGAAACCGCGGGGCGCAGCCAGTGAGAATATAAATAAGTTGTCGCAAGCGCTTCTGCTGAGCATAAGATTGCCGGGTCGAGCAGTGTTGTGTGGTTTTTTCATCTGGAATTTATCAGTAGCAGCCCGGAGACTGGATTTGAGCCAGGTTTATCGCAATAGGCTCGCCCCCAATTACATGGGATTTAAACATAACTGGTAAAATGTGGGTGTACCAAGGTACACCTCTGCTAAACCCTTCGGTTACGTTATGTTATAATAATTAAGACCCACCCACCGTGTAAGAAGTTACAAAGAAGGCAATGTTTGCAAAAAATAAACCGGACAACTGCGAGTAGAACTCGCGCCCTGACGTGACGGTTCCATCTCAAAGCAGAGCCCCGATTCCGTATTATTTCCCGCGAAATCTTACCACGTACAAACCACGTCAATATCGTGTCTTGTTAACGGCAAGGAATCGAAATTTCAACCGTACGGACAACATGTATTTGTTTTTTTCTGCATTTTTTGCTTTGTGGTACGGAACCCTTGCTTTGCGAATCCAACTCGCATTTGGCCGTTGTTTTTGTAAGTTGTTTGAGTGCAGAATACATATTTTTCTTTTCTTATTTATCTATCAACACGATATGTACTGTGACAGCAGTAAAGGTAGCAGAGAATCAACCGAATTGGCAGCATAAGTCCTGCCTGCACAATTCACACACATTCGCTTTCACAGCAGAACAGAATTCAATTGTTATCGTTTTCTCATCCAATTTTCCCCCAATTGACTTACTTGTATTTTCTTTGTCCCGACTAAAGCCTGTAGGCTACCTCGACACATATGGAGCCGGTCGTTACCTTTATCTTACTGAAATGTGACACACAAACTCTTTGTCTATTGATTTATTATTTTATTATTATTAATCAATATGTCGTTGTCACCGTTCATACATTCATTTTTACACACAGACACACACCACACAAACATCACACATACAGACGTAAGTAGCATACCATATCTGAAATCACCTCTCTAGTCTCCACTCCGGAATTCGTACTCCGAGCCCCAAGATCTGTCTAGTTTGGGGCTCACTAGTTCATAATAATATTCTGTAATTTTAAGCTACTCATGTCGTCCTAACTTGATGTTAACCACTGAACCTGCTTACTGTGTATTACGTGGACAATAAATATTTTCTATTTCTATTTATTCCAGCTGAAAGACGTCGACTGCTAGACATAGGGATAAGGGCCCCAAGCATCGCCACTTCGAATAGGGATTAGGGCCCCAAGCATTATCAATTCGACTGGTTCTATGATTGTGCTTCTCGTATCCAGTAGATTTTTGCGGTCTTCACCAGGTCGTCGGTCCACCTTGGGGAGGCATTCCAACGCTACGTCTTAAGAACCTTTCGGCCCCATTGGCCAGATGGCCAGAACTCGATCGATCAGAACAGATGTTCTGCGAGCAATGTATCACTTAGATGGATCTCACACTGCCACGTGCCACGCTCTGATGCGCGGCACACGCACCCCCGCGCGAGATTTCTACATACAAATTCAATAATAACGCGTTTCCGCGTGGGGCATTTTGCTTCTTTTCCCGCGACCTGTCGCGTGGCGCGTTGCAGTGTGAGATCCGCTTTAGGTTTTGCAATTCTTTGGGTTACCTACTTGGTAATTTAAAAATGTGAAATTAAATGTTTCATCTTTGTAAGATTAAAGGATAATTTCCACCAAACGGCTCGCATCGCATTGGATCGGAACGGATTTTACAATCATTAAACGATATTAAATCGTGTACACAATATTTAAAGTCTATATTACCAAGCCGCGCACAGCAGCTAGACCGCGGGCACAGTATAAATATGCTGTCTACTGTGCCGCGGGCGTCTTCCGCGACACGCAATCGTAGCCGAAAGTATGCTGCGACACACGATTGGCTCCGTACGCCTGTCGTCGTATCCGATCGAATCCTTTCGGCTGTCGTCCAAATTTTTCAAAATTTTCTTTTTTTCTTTTCCTCTTCTGTGTTTTATGATGATTTTCTTCTTCTTCTTCTAATGAAATAGCCAACAATTCTACATCAACTTCAACCATTTTCAAAAATTAGGAGACGTCAACACGGTAGGAATGAAACTATTTGACTAGGCACAGAGACGGATACGTTCGCAAGCGACAACGGTACAGAGCCGATCGTATGCGTCGACATGCTGCTGGACGCGATCGCTTGTCACCGCATCCGTTCATATTCTTTCCGATCGGATACGATGCGAGCCGTTTGGTGGAAATCATCCTTTAAGTAGCCGTTTTGCGTACATTGACGTATATTTGCCCCCAACTTGTTGTTTTTGTGTTTTATTTCTGCGTCATGTTTGCCGTAAATAAACGTGTTTTCTTTCCTTTTTCTGCCTCTAATTGTAAGAAATAGTTTAAGTTACAACCCGAACATCTACAAAGTAAACACAAATTCGCAACACGAACAAAATCATTGTAATCAAAACATCTACTCCAAGTGATTTCAAAACAACCACATATTCCCCGAACTCCGACATAAATACCGATTACGTAATAATGACAATGCCTATTCTACTCACGCTATCTGAAATTATCAACAAAAGCTTATTCCTAACATTATGTGCGCTACACTTCACATCCAATTAGAATTCATCCCTTAAACAAACAAACAAATACCTGCTCACCCCTCCATTAATTTGTAACGGAGCCCTAACGCTTGCTTCACACGGAGATGCCAAACTGGCCAGGCGAACTGTCAGTTTGGCTTGACCGGATGCATGTTCGTATTGTACGTAAGTGCATGAAATGGCAAGACTCTTAAGTTTAAGGGCAAACTGATCAGGCTAACCTGTGTCAGTTCGGCCTGGCCATATGCTTGCACATGCAGTGGGCTTGAAAAGTTAGTTGGCATTTTTCCACTTCGGCTGGGACACCCCACATTATGATTTAAAATTCTAGTTATTAAAATGTTAGAATACATACTATAACGTTTTTATTGATTGATAAATGATTTTATTTCTGTACTTACAGAAATAAAATCATTTATCTATCATATTTTTATCAGGTCAGACTAATTCAACCTATAAATTATTATCAAAAATAATCCCTCAGGAAAACCCGATTATTTTTTATTTTAAATCATAATGTGGCATCGCAGCTGTAGTGGAAAAATGTCAACTAACTTATGGAGGCCACTGTATGGAGGACCCGAATGAAACAATCTCATCAGTTTGAACGATAAAGCTTTAATTTGTTAGTGGTCGCTCTAGCCACCATGTGCCGTAAGCCCTCAGGTGCAAAGGACTCGGTTATAAATTTAATGTTGTTAAATGAAGTTATATATTATTTTGAGGCGCATAATATAGACTGGTTGACGTCAATCGACGGCAGTCTAGTTACACCGTTCTACACTCGGTAAGGATTTATAAGAAGTAAGGCAAAACTGACAGTAAAACTGATCATGCAACGCAAGCCTATACAGATTAAGTTCGTTTAAAATCATAGCACCTCCAACGTAGAATAACGAGGCCTCCCTCCCTTATTAGTTAGGACAGTCTATTGTGGGGTTGAATTAAGTCTTCCACAATGCTATTCATTCCGACTATTGTGTTGAATGGGATGTCGCTGGTACATTAAATGGAATAGTTGAATATTGGGATAGAATATTCGTTGAGCGAGGCAAAATTTGCCTGACCTAATTATTAATGCCTCGCCTTGAGACGTGGTCTTAAAATAGATATTGAAATAGCCTCTCCTAAAATTAAGACATGGTCTTAAAATAGATATTGGAATGCCTCCACTAAAAATCAAATTGAAGACTGATTTAGGTAACTATCTGTTCTTAAGGCATTGACTGCCACTGCGGTCAACGTTGACCGCGAACAGATTTTCTATAGTGTCTGTTGTCTGGCAGTCAACGTGTTAATATGCCAAAGATCTTTGAAATTAACAACATAGCATTTGCGACATTTATATTCAATGTATACCCGCCTATAATGTTCCCACTGCTGAAACACAGGTCTCCTTTTGGTGCGAGGGAGTAGGCTATAAACTACCTCGCGGAGCCAGTGCGGGTTGGTAGATGGCATATGTCTTGCTTGCATTAGGCCCTTACATTATGCCGTGGCAGCGGCAGGATGTTTTCCTTCACCCTTTTGAGAGCAGTGGTGATGAAATAATTTACACAAAGTAAAGCGCCTGTCGGTTCCAACCTACGACCAACAATAAAATTCGTAAGTTGCGGCCGTTACCACAGGGCCACCATTGCTCGCCGCGGGAGACGCTCCGGGCGTCGGGAGCCGCGTGACGACTCCCAGCCACCGTAGGCGCGGGCCTGCGGACGGAGAGTAATGGGTAGCTCACCGTCTGATCAGGAACAGGCCCGTGCCAGACGGCGCGTACGTGTTCCACGCGCGCCTCAAAGAGATGTCAGCATAAAGGAAGGGGCCTGCCAGGGCGGAAGCCTGCCGGGGGTGCGGGATTGTCCCGGAACATAAAGGGCTAAGGAAGGAACACGGATGGGTTTTAGTCAGTAAGAGCCTGACACTCCCTTCCGTTCCACCCAGAGCGGGAGGGGTCATTTTATGATTTCCCATCCATAAAAAAAAGGGCCACCATTGCTCCAATTTACTACATTTACCCCCTTACTAATAAACGTATTATATCAGATGATACACCGATTTCTCTCTTTCAGTCGTCAGTAATTTGACTTTTGAAAGAAGAAGACAAAGCGTTGTGTAACTATACAGACGCTATACAACGTTTATTAGTAAGGGGTTAGTGTGTAAAATATTGTTTTCTCAGTAAAAAAATCAGAAATGCATGCTTTGTTCATACATTTGTCTTACATTATTCACAATACTAAGATGATACAAGGTCCTCACGACTTTAAGTAGGACCAACTTTGTCTTTAAACTGCAAAACTTAGCGAGGAACTTAATACGTAGTAAAGAAGAAAGTAAAATAACCATAGAGCACGGAGTTGCCGGTGGAAATGCGAAAGTGTGTCTGTCTGTATGTTACCTCTTCACGCTTAAACCGCTGAACCGATTTAGTTGAAATTTGGTATAGAGATAGTTTGAGTCCCGGGAAAGGACATACGATACGTTTTATCCCGATATTCCTACGGGATCGACACTTGGGCGGGTGAAACCGTGGGGCGCTGCTAGTATTATAAATGGGAAAGTGTGTCTGTCTGTCTGTTACCTCTTCACGCTGTTCTTCGGTTTTTTTTTAGCCTGTACTGTCTCACTACTGGGCAAAGGCCTCCCCCAAATCCTTCCAGGAACTCCTTTCTGTCGCCATTTCGAACTAGCCTTTGCGGTCTGCGTCCAGGTCATCTCGCCATCTCTTTCTGAGCCGCCCTCGGCGGCGCCGTCCATCTTCAGGCACCCATTGTGTAGACTTGGCCGGTTATAAAAAACTTGACTTCGTCGGTTATAAAAAATTTGCTGCTCCATACATTTTGTCCTCATATGTATTGCACTTTTCTATGAAACAGCAGATTTTTTTTTCCTAACCGTCGAATAATTTATACGCTACGAAGAGTCTAGAATCATGTGCTGATTTCAAGGTTACCGTTTGCGCGGCGATTTCGTTACCAACCTGTATAGAAAGTAACAGTTTTGAAGGCAGTCCGCGACGGTGTTGTGCGCTCAACGACTTTCAGTGCCATGAATTTTATTATAGTCCGCGCGGAACTAGTTGGCCGCGCCTTAGGTATGTGAGCGGTGGAACGGAGGGGCGGGGGCGCATTACTCAGTACATGCGTTGCGAACCGCCGCCTCACCCCTGTCCCTACCTCAGCGGCCAACTAGTTCCACGCGGACTATACTCGAAGCAAGATAAATGTCTGTATTAGTTGCGGGTTTTTAACAATCCTGCTACAGATTAGGTTAGAAATTTGTTAGTACTGTAGTCCCTAGTCCCTGCCGGGCGCGGGCATTCCGTGCTCTGTGAAAATAACTAAGGATTAAAACCCAGTCCCTCTCATAGAAAACTTATAAACTGAGGACTTATGTTCAGATGGCAAAGTTCGGGTAAATATAGGAACAGTGAGAATGATGCGCAGACCGGCTTCAAGAAATCTCATCGAATAAATGGAACACAAAGAATTCGTGCTTCTAGATAAGTCCAGATGCGCTTTTGTTTTTGGTGATTCTTCTGTTTTAAAGAAAAGGAGGACTAATAGATTTTTGTTGGATCGTTAAAATTACAATCGAATCTATAATAATTTCCTTGCTTACATCTTTTTACTAATTATCTTCTATATGTATACATTTTATAAATTAATGTCGTTTTATGTGTCTGTCTGTATGACCGCTTAGATCTTCATGGAATTTGATGCGGGTTTCGCCATCATTTAGAGAATTTATTCCGGAACGTTTGTATGTATAAAAAACATTGACATTTAACTTCGATATAGCTCAAAAATCTTGATTTTTTTTTATATGTCGCAATTGCGCCCGAATCAGGGTCGGGTCGCTAGTACTTATGTTAGAAGTTGTAAAGATACATGAAAAAAATACAAATAATTAGGAAAAAAGGTTAAGTATAGTGGTATCCATGGTGATCTTCTATGCCTACATTTTCTAAACGTTAATGCTACACAAATCCAACCAAACACGAAGCGGACCAACAAGCTTACACATTGCGCCTTGGAAGAAATGTCTTAAGGCCATTTGTTCTGAAGGATTTGTTATAAAGGAAAACATAGTAGGTATATTGTCGAGGAGATTAAATAAGTCAAAGCTCAGGGTAGTTTTATAAGGACCTTGAATAAAACAAGCTTCTAAGAAAATGGATCCTGATTAAAATCGACCCTGTCAACCTTTTTGAGTAGCGTACAAGGTAACTAAAGTATTACATTACTAGCTTCTGCCCGCGACTTCGTCCGCGCGAAATTCGTACTTTCCTCTAAAAGTTTCGAAAATGTATGTTGGTATGATCTTTATAATTAATTTAGATAAATAAGTATTCGGGCCAATTTTTAAGTTTATAGAACAAAGGAATCAGATTTTTCAAATAAACTGTATCCAGGGATGGAATTTTGAAAAATCGTTTATGACATTGGCTCGAGAAGTTAAGGCTCTAACTCTCATAGAGTTTAACCGATTTGCTCTTTCCTCTGCCGATTCTTGAGATCGCGTAATTCTCATTCTCTTAGCTTTACTCGAAGTTCGAGATAAAGATAATGGTTTTTTAGGTGGCATTGTGTAATAATCTACGGTAACGAAAAGGCTGTCAGTTACCTAACAAAATAACCTACGTTAGAGGTCCTAACTTTAGCTATCTTACACTTAAAATCTTAATGACTATTTACACTAAAATATTGTAATAGAATTATACCCAGAAATATATACAACTCACAACAAAAAAGAAATGAAAATAAAGCTGAAACGCCTGTGCAATACTATCTACCTATACCTACTTCACTTAAAAGTAAATACTTATAACTGCTTTAATTAATAAAAGTACCTACGCTTAATAATTTTTAATTTGAAAGAATATTTAAACACTACCAAAACAACTCATACCTATTTTACAAAATAACAACAAAAGAAATTCAAATAAACTATTAAAGACTAAAAGTCGCGCTGATAAGCACGGTTTCTCAATATCAATTATTGTCTGTCAATAAGGTCGAACGCTCTGAACGCATCAACAGCCAAATATTGAATGAAGCTCGCTCTTGGACCTCCCGCCTTTTTATACCCTACCGCCACCGCCGCGACCCGTGTCGAGCGCGGCAACTGTTACACAAAAATAATCCTTATAGCATGATTCAGTATTCACGTGCGACGGTGCGATGGCTTATTTCATGTATAAGTTTGGTGTTTCTATACCGATTTCTATGATTCTTTTTTTATTGAATAGGTAATAATGTTAACTTTTTAAATTAGGGATGAGTGAGAGTATTATAAACGTAAGAGTAAACAAATATAATCAGAATGCTCCGAACTGCTAAGCTATCAGGAGTTACACGTGTTATTGTGAGTCAACCATAAAAGATAGACATATGCTGTTGCGGGATATTTTTTAGAAAATTTTAAGTAGAATATTTCCGTCATACATGATTTCTATGTAACTTTAACCGTTAAGGCTGCACACGCGACGGAAGCTTAAAAAATGGAGTAACTTCTCCCGTTTTCCCAACATTTCCCTTCACTACTCTGCTCCTATTGATTGTAGCGTGATGAAAAGTATACTATAACCTGCCCAGGAGTATGAAGAATAATTGTACCAAGTTTCGTTAAAATCCGTCGAGTAGTTTTTGTTTCTATAAGGAACATACAGACCGACAGACAGACAGACAGACAAAAATTTTACTGATTGCATTTTTGGCATCAGTATCGATCACTAATCACCCCCTGATAGTTATTTTGAAAATATATTTCATGTACAAAATTGACCTCCCTACAGATTTATTATAAGTATAGATAGATAGTTTTCTTTTAAAAGCATTTAAAAACATTACTCTAAGTAGTGACCCCTTCGTGCCTCGGAAAGCACGTTAAGCTGTTGGACCCGGCTGTCATTCATGGATCTTTGAGAGTCGTCAGAAGGCTGAAAGTTTGACCACCAGTCTTACCAAGGAGTATCGTATTACGCATAAGTAACGGGGTTGTGGAAGTCAGATCGGCAGTCGCTCCATGTAAAATATTGGTACTCAGCTGCATTTGGTTAGACTGGAAGTTGACCCTGACATAGTTGGGAAAAGGCTTGTTTACTTTGACTCGGACTTCGGACTGATGGCCGGTGGAGCAGACGAGTCCTGGAGTGGAGACCGCTTACCGGTAAGCGTAGTGTGGGACGTCCCCCAGCTACGAGTAGATGGACGGACGACCTAAAGAAGGTGGCTGGGGTAGACTGGATGCGGAAGGCGGAGGACAGTCTGGGAGAGGCCTATGTCCAGCAGTGGACTGCGATAAGCTAAGTTGATTGATTGATTGTTTACTTTATATAGTAAATGTTTGATACTTTTGCTTATAAAAATCGCTTAAATATCAGAAAAAATTGTGTTCAGAAAAAAGCCCGTCTAAAACAAAAACAATTTAGCAATTTACTCGTGAAAAACGTATGACAAACAGCCAGGCAGACTCGCTCGCCCCTTTAACATATTCGAGTAGATTACAGACAGACTAAATTATAGTTACCACTGCTAAATTCACAGGTGTAGAAATACCAGGGAGATATAAATTCAACAGCGGTGAGATGTATAAAGGTCTGCTGGCAGAATGCCACACACAAACACCTTTGTGATTTCAACTGGACTCGGCTTGTCCCATAAATTGGGACGGCTATGTCACGGGGGCCTAACAAATAGACCTCGCCTGGACTTATCTACCTTTGAGGTCGAATTGTGGACATGTTGTGACTGGCTCTTTGTCGCTCAGTGTCGGTATGACAATTCAAAACTGCGAAAGGTATGTCGACTATGCAAAAATAAATCTGAATCGAAGTGGTGTCCGAATGGCGTTTTGTGGTTTTCCGGATAGAATGTCTAGGTAGATTATTGTTGATTGTTTTAAGTGAGTGCCTATACTTTCATATGCATTTCATATTTATTTAGTAAAAGTTGTTATTTTGACAGTGTCTGTTTGTAATTTCAAAATAACAGCTCGAAACTTTATTTATTTGCATTTGATGTAGGTATACACAATAAAATACATAGGGATACGACATAATTATAATTTGATTACAAAGGCATTACTTAATTTCTTCAGAAAATTTCTTCCAGCAGATCCGCGAAAGGAGAAACTTTTTACTATTTTAAAAATAACTTACAGACTGACCAGGTATAGGTATTGACTCGTCAGACTTAACGACGGGTCTTTTCTTATAATCTGGCAAATAAAATAGGGGATACGTTTCACAATTAATGTTTGACTATTGGACGGTTTCTGAGCTGATACGATAATAATGATGTAGGTTAAAATTGTAATATATTATAGTAAATCATCTGGTATATGGAATCCTTAACGGTGGACCACTATTTACGCCACACCCTGTATAATAGAATAGAATCATACACCATATAAATTGCACATACAAGCGTAGAAATTGACGCCGAAGCTTATATCTAAATCATTTGGGTAGTTCTTCAGGGACAAAATTTTCGATGTCTACGGGTATATTTCTGTAACCAACTAACAAAACGGCATGTAATTTTTTTTTTGTGCAGTTTAGCTTTATCCCTTTCTAGGACAAATGATATTTTTTAAATATTTGCTGTCTAGGTACAAAATAAAAATATTTGAAGTTTATTCTTCTGATTCATATAACGCGTCCGTTTGCCATTTTCCAAGACAAAATGGTCGATGTCGCATTTTCCCTTTGATACATCAATATAAATTATAATTATATCGAAAGGAAATGAGTTGTACTCTTACAGAAAAAATGTGTATTAGTTATAACTACGTTAGTGTGTTTATGAATAAGTAAATAAGAAGTGTCCGGCGTATAATACTGATTAATGTGGCGTAAGCTGCACTTGACCGTACTTGATCGGGTAATAATAATGAGAGTCTGGCTTCCCGCGCAGGGGGAGCCAGTGGTGCAACGGACAAGCTAGAAGGCGGACATGCTGCTGGTTGGCTTAGATCCCGGAGTTACGAAGGAAAACATCTGATTCATCTGTGTTTGGTTCAGGTGGCACTCTGATTACAATGCCTACCTTATAAAATTTATTTAATTGTTTTAAAACTTTAATCTATGTTTCGTGTGATGCTTTTGAGTTATAGATTCGTGTAGTAAAATGACAATAATGAAGTCTGTATGTATGATGAGTTATGCATGTTTGTAGGCAAAATTCTGATACAACTGTGCCTGATTCGTATGGTCAATACCCCATATAAATATTAAAATAAATTAGATTTCCCCTCTCCAGCACGAAAAGAGTGCTTTTATTGCATTATAATATCCAATTTTTGACCGTGTACAAGTCTAGTCTAGTCTAGAGTTCTAGTCTTATTTGTTATTATTTACCGTTTTGAATAATTAAAAATGACAGGAGTATAAACTTGTTCTGAATATGGCACTTTTGATATGTCTTTGTCTTAGTTAAGAATTAATAATTATTGTTTAGAATTAATAATAATAACTAACGGTGTATTTATTACTTTTTATTTCTGTTTCTGATTTATCTGGGCACAAAATATTCGAACGTCGATATCTTGAAAATTACTTTATAAAAACGAGTCCCTCATACAAACATATGTTATTTGATATACTTATTTTCATATGAACATGTGTTACAGAGCTGAAAGTGAAATTAAATTTTAGCCATATGGATCAGTCGAAGAATCAAAGGAGAATGAGTAAGACCGTACCCAGAGACCAAGTTAATTGTAGCATTATGAACTATGTCGGTATCTGATGACCTCATGGAGTAGTTCAATTAATCCTAAGACAGCATGTCTGAATTCACTTGGAGAAAAAAGATATTTAAGGATGTTTAATTGTTTTTGAGAAGACCGTACCCAGAGACAAAGTTAATTGTAGCAGTATGAACTATGTCGGTATCTGTTGACCTCATGGAGTAGTTCAATTAATCCTAAGACAGCATGTCTGAATTCACTTGGAGAAAAAAGATATTTAAGGATGTTTAATTGTTTTTGAGAAGACCGTACCCAGAGACAAAGTTAATTGTAGCAGTATGAACTATGTCGGTGTCTGTTGACCTCATGGAGTAGTTCAATTAATCCTAAGACAGCATGTCTTAATTCACTTGGAGAAAAAAGATATTTAAGGAAGTTTAATTGTTTTTGGGAAGACCGTACCCAGAGACAAAGTTAATTGTAGCAGTATGAACTATGTTGGTATCTGTGGACCTCATGGAGAAGTTCAATTAATCCTAAGACAGCATGTCTGAATTCACTTGGAGAAAAAAGATATTTAAGGAAGTTTAATTGTTTTTGAGAAGACCGTACCCAGAGACAAAGTTAATTGTAGCAGTATGAACTATGTCGGTATCTGTTGACCTCATGGAGTAGTTTAATTAATCCCACTACAGCATGTCTAAATTCACTTGGAGAAAAAAGATATTTAAGGAAGTTTAATTGTTTTATTAAATATAATAAAATAAAAGAATAGGAACGTTATTTATTCTTATTAATTATTATTTTAACTCCTTTATTTCATTATACATGTATATACAAATTATATTTTTCAATATTAGAATATAAAAATATTTAAAAATATAAAAAAGTAGTAGCCACCGGTATCGGGAACAGGATCCAAGCTATCGGCAATCAGGGCTCCAGAGAGAAGAACCTCTTAATAATGTGGGTCGTGTCGAGAAGTTCCGCTTTCTGAATCAAGTCCTTGATCCAGCTGCCCAACGAGAGCCTCCTCAGGCGCTGGTCGACGTTTTTGGCTATTAAGCCATAGGCTGTCACGACTATCGGCACAAGAGTCCACATTCCACGTATAAACAACCTCGTTGTTAATTTGTTAATCTTTCTCGGCACACACGAGGTTCCCAATCATGTGAACAATCATTGCGCGCCGCTCTAATCGATCAACCACCACTATATCAGGCTTATTTGCGAACTTGTATTGTATTTTATTTTTATTTCTTTTTTGGATCTCATTTTATGCTGCATCGTCGGTTACCAGAAGACATGCTGCCTTAGGATTAATTAAACTACTCCATAAAGGCAACGAATACCGACATAGCTCAAAATCTCTGCCCCGAATAGCAGAGAAAAAATTAACAAAAAAGAAATCTGAGGCGGTACGAAGTTTGCCGGGTCAGCTAGTATTAAATAAGAACCAATATAAGTATGGTAATTACAATAATGAATAAAGATAAAGAACTTTCCTATTATTTTATTAAAACAATTTAACTCCCTCACATATCTTTTTTCTCCAAGTGAATTCAGAAATTATGTTTCAAGATTAATTAAACTACTTCATGAGGTCAACAGATACCGACATAGTTCATAATGCTACAATTAACTTGGTCTCTGGGTGCGGTCTTCTCAAAAACAATTAAACTTCCTTAAATATCTTTTTTCTCCAAGTGAATTCAGACATCTTGTCTTAGGATTAATTAAACTACTCCATGAGGTCAATAGATACCGACATAGTGCATAATGCTACAATTAACTTGGTCTCTGGGTGCGGTCTTCCCAAAAACAATTAAACTTCCTTAAATATTTCTTTTCTCCAAGTGAATTTAGACATGCTGTCTTAGGATTAATTAAACTACTCCATAAGATCAACACTGATACCGACATAGTTCATAATGCTACAATTAACTTGGTCTCTGGTTGCGGTCTTCTCAAAAACAATTAAACTTCCTTAAATATCTTTTTTCTCCAAGTGAATTCAGACATGCTGTCTTAGGATTAATTAAACTACTCCATGAGGGCAACGAATACCGATATAGCTCATAATGCTACAGTTATCTTTTTTTTTGGGTACGGGGCCCATACAACTTTACCCATTGTTCTTTAGAAGAACTACCCATTTAGTTTTCTATTTATCCTGTTACCATGTTAGAATATTCTTTTTATTTATTTTATAAGTAGCAATGCCGCGCGGTTCTACCCGCATAAGTGTCGATTCCGTGGGAATGTCGAGATAAAAAAATTTTTGTGTGTTTTTCTGATGTGTAAGCTATATTACTG
The DNA here is from genome assembly GCA_947508005.1 of Amphipoea lucens. NCBI lineage: Eukaryota > Metazoa > Arthropoda > Insecta > Lepidoptera > Noctuidae > Amphipoea > Amphipoea lucens. The sequence continues at coordinate 18,841,434 of OX382357.1, forward strand.
TAAAGTTTCATCAAAATCCGTTCATTATTTTTTGCGTGAAAGAGTAACAAACATGCATCCATCCACTCTCACAAACTTTCGCATTTATAATATTAGTAGGCTTTTTTTTCTTTTTTTTTCTCGCGGTGAAATCCTCATGGACTTCCTCTATCGTGGGGGTGACAGAGGTGCATGCCGGACTCTTACAGGCTAAAACCACCGCGTTGTTCCACCTCTGCCTATGGTCGGGGGTGCGGGATTTGCAAAAGCATTCACCGCTCCCAAAATATTAGTAGGCCTAGTATTGTAGATATTATTATGCAATATTTTTTTTAACTTTAACCCGCAACAATAATAAACAATATTCTATTTTAAAGAATTTTCAAGTTATTTTCAAATCTATGAATGCAAATTCGCTGAAACTCTTAATCCCTTTACGTACCTAAATGACACGAAGTCTATACATTTGTGTACGGGAACATACTTCACAGTATTCGAAATCGTGACCCAAATTCATTGTTTCAGGCCACTTCTAGTTCCTTTAAATTGAGTTTTAAATTAATCTTAACTAAATATTAAGAGAGATTAACACCGGAAAGCTGAGAAAAGATCTCTGCGGATCTCGCCTTCAGTTAAATTTCGGATTGCTCTCCGACTAGTTTTAATTAATTTTGTGAGAATTATTACATTTGTTTAAAGGGCTTTTAGGGTTTTTAGGCCTTCACAGAGGCCTTCGTATCCATAACTTATATTTAAAAGTTATAAAACAGAACTAGTTTTTATTAAGTAATAGTTTTTATAATTAGTTTAGATTTTTATTTAATTTTCCCAATTATCCTGAGAAGGTATAGATATTATGTGCGACATATTCTTCACATTATTTTATATAAAAATTAATAATTTTATATAATGTGAAAAATGTTTTACTATCTGCAAGATTGTCATATTTTTATGCCTATTGAATGCAGCCCTAAATGATTCTGTACGCATATGATAAAAAATAAGACATTTATTCAAGCTAGGCTGAGAATCAGCACTTGTTGAACGTCAAAATTACATAAAACGCCCGTCCTTCACCACTTCCTGGTTCTTTAGCTGGGCAACAGAATTGGCACTATAAACTCGCTAGCAGCACAGCCGTCTATTAAGTCAGAAGAACTTGATTGTATACAATAGTAAGCAAAATAATTATCATTAGGTACAAAACAAAGAAACATATAAAATGTTAGTCTGGCTTTATATTCAGCCTATAATGTTCCTACTGCTAGGACACAGGCCTCTTCTCTTCGAGAAGGATTGGACCATAGAAATGTAAAAAACATTCTGAATTATTCCACTTTGCCCCACTGGCCGCCCCACTGGTGGGGCAAAGTGGAATGCCTTAAATTTTGCATTGGAATCTGCCCCACTAAATCAAAGTAGTGGGGCAGATTCCACTACTTTAAAATCTTGTCGGATTCTACCCCGCTACCACGCGGGCCCAGTGCGGGTTGGTAAATGTCACATGACTTCGAGTTTTTGGTTCTACGACACGCAGGTTTCCTCACGATGTTTGGCTTTAAAAACAAATAACGACGCAACTTTTATTCACAGGAATACTTAAAGCAACAGGAATTGGCTATTTGACAGTTGTAACGATAAAATATATAAATGTTAGATATAGTAGCATATAGGTTCACAATAATCATACAATAGGTTTTATGCATTAAAATAAATTGTAAATATTTTATTTTTGAAAAATAAATTAGAGATTTTTTATCTGTGGATTACAAAAACTGAAACGCGAACGGCCATGATCGAGCATCGTATGACGTCACATCACAATAAATAAAACGTTGTGTGTTACTGTGTTTTATCATCGTTGGCAGTTTGCTGATTGTGAGAGGTTTCACCTAAGCCTATAGAAACTTTTTATGCAAACTTTCCACACAAAATATGTTTAAGAGTTGAAGCGTCGTAGTTAGCTTTACTTAGTTTATTGAAATGTGACGTCACAGCCATAAATGTCACGTGATCGGCTGTTTCCGCGCGAATTTCAAAATACGGAACGAAAAAAAACATTTTTTTTCGAATAAACAACGCTTTTTTAAGAAAAAATAATTGTAAGAGGTATAAAATAAACCTACGTATATTTAAAAATATCTTTTCGAAAACTGTCAAATAGCCAATTACTTAAGAGTTATCGCTAAGAACTGTTCCTACATGAAATAAAAGAAGTTACAGTAAATACAACCACATTACTTAACTTAAAAGCAAAACACACAATAAAGTAAAAGAAAATATACCTTTCTCACACTTCAGCACTTGAACAACCAGGCGTGGAGAAAAACTCACTGATTTATTTTACCGTCTAAGTTTTTTACTACGTATTTGAAACATTATTAGGTATCCTTAACTTTTTTGTGGCTAAATAATAACAGCCGCACGGGTCGACCGAAGGTCAAGCCACGCTTGCCGAGGTCGGTTCGTGGATGGTGACCTTCAAATGCAGTCAACAACGGTTTAACGTGCTTGCCGAAACTCCTCCGTGGTATCGGGATAGCCTCAGAAGTGTTACAGAAATAAAATCCAGTGATAACTCCACAGCAATTTAATCACAAAATTCACCTTTTTTGTATTTTACAACGGTTGCGCGATGTCTGTCTGTCACAACGACTGTCAGTTATGACATTAACTTCGATTATAAATACACTATCTTAAATTAATATAATGGCTATTAACAAACAATTATTCATCTACAATTAGTTGATAATTAATAATACATTTAATTATTATCATTTAGATTAGCAATGAAATATATTTCACTATAAATTAAAAATGTTTAAACTTTAACATCTGCCTCCCTGATGCTACTTAATACAGTCAATACAACATCTATTAAAGGTATAATAATTCCAGGATTATATAGAATAATATTAATCAGACGTACATTATACTAATTAGGCTTACAGCTCGGCCTTCCTGTGAAAGCGAGTCCCTTCGCGAAAAAGAATGACGTTACTATTATCGGGATAAACAGTGTATTATTATTATATATTTTTTTTAATACGTTATTACGAAATGATTGAATTGAGACAGGAATCATTACTGTATTATTATACCACAGTACAATTCATAATGAAATAATTATTGTCATGGTCATAGAATCCAAACCAAACAGAACCTGTAGCTTGTAAGTGCTACAGACTGATACTCAAACATTAATAATGTATTATGTTCTGACATAAACATCTACACGGATGTGACATCTAGACACAACAAGCACTTGAAATGCTGATCGAGGCTTATAATTGTATGAAACACTAATCTAATATAATCGAAATAATTTTATTTAATCATAGTACATTAAATTTGATAGTAATTTATTTATATTAAATTAATATAAATAAACACTTTAACGAACAAGAACATAGCTTTTATTTAGTTTTTATTTTATAAATTTATTTTTACTCATTATCTGAACCACTTTCTTCACAACTACTTTCCAGGTTTCTACTAAAATTTAACCAGGGCTGCATTTTGTCGATTGCTACGACGGCTTCGTAACAACGATTATTTTTGCGCGATAGGGGATAAGGGGAGTGTCTTCGATGACATATCTATCGTTGGGAAGTACTTTTATTACTCGGTACGGACCCTGATATTTGACAGCCAGTTTTTGTGATTGACCGTCGTTAGGAACCTGTCGCTCTACACGTACTAAGTCTTCTACTGAATAATTCTTCGCTGGTTTCCTACGACGATTAAACCTTTCCCTATCTTTAATCCGAGTCTCACTTATTTTCTTTCCAGCTGCGTCCCTTACTTCTGCTAATTTCTCCGCCGATGTTACGGTCACGGTATCGTCTAAAATCTCACTCAATATGCTTTCACTCCTACACTTAATGTTGAATCCGAAAAGTAACTCTGATGGAGTCTTTTGCGTCGTCTTATGAGTCGTAGTATTTAAACCTAATTGTATATCGAGAATTTGTTCATCCCAAGATTTTTCGTCTTTACCGTGGGCTGAAGTAGAAAGGGCGTCTAATATGGTCCTGTTGAATCTTTCAACTTGACCATTCGCCCTGGGAGTTGCCACGGCATTTATAATGTGCTTGATGCCGTACATCATTACAAACTCCCTAAAAACCCCGCTAGTGAAGCTGGTGCCCCTGTCGGTGATAAGGCGTGTTGGGACACCAAAATAGCTGATATGGTCTTTGAGTACTTTTATTGTGGTAGCCGATTTGGTGTCTCTAACCGGCTTTACGATAACATATTTTGTAAAGCCGTCGACCAAAACGAGTAAATAACAATTGCCTTGTATGAAACGGTACGCTTGGCCTTTCTATAGGGTGCAGTTCACCTTCACGCTTACCACCAGGTGTTTTGTGGTGTGAGCATTCGAGACAGGATGAAAACGTCATTGTTTTGGGATTCACAGATTGTGACATTATTGCACGAGTTTAAGATATTTTCCAAATTCTCAAGATACTTATATTGTACTCGTGTCAAAAGGGTTCCTTTCTCAAGTGTGATTGAACTGGGTGATGCATTGTGAATCAGTAGCGCGCTACGCCCACCCTTTACCTCATATTCTCCAGGGAGGAGGTAGTATTCCTTCCCTTCTGGACCCCGCAATGAACCATTAACAAAAACTCGTGCATCTACGCTAGGATCAGTAGAAACTTGCACAGCGCGTAAAGTATTCGACGGGATTTCAGTATCGTCGCTAGTTGCAAGACGCATTTTAACACTCGGAATTTTGTTAAATATCACAGCGGTAGGGGTTTTTGTAATAACGATATCTGGTTTCTCGGTAAAGGAATGTCCTAATAGAACTGACTGGTTGATTACGAAATCATTTACTACATATAAATTTATCGTCTCCTTTATGCCTTGTACTTCGACGGAAACAATCGTCATACCTACTGGCGAGATTAGGTAAGCGCCTATACCCCTAAGAACAGGTAAATCTTCTGGTACTACAATGTCTAAGTTGAGTTCCCTAGCTTTTGTTAGCTTTATAAGAGAACATTGACTCCCTAAATCTAGATGACAATCTAAATTATGGTTATTGACTTTGATCTCAAGCATGTACTTAGCAGTCAAGTCTTCAGATAAACATAATTGGGACACTTGTTTTTCGGTTTTGTTATTATTCAGACTAGTTTCGTTTTCGCGATCTTTATTCAGGCGTTTGTTTTTAAAACAGTGAATTGACAAATGACCCGATTTATCGCAAGTGACGCACTTAGCTGGGGGTTTATCACAACGGAAACTTGGATGACCAATTTGATCGCAATTATAGCACGTCATTTTCAAACCCTCTGGTTTTGATAAAATAGTTGTATCTTTACGTTCGTTTCGGGGTTTAAAACTAGAATCAGGATTTTCCCGACCATGCCCTATTTTCACAGTTCTGAAATATTTCAACACTTGCTCTGGCTCAGAGAATTGTGCAGCCTGCGCACCTATTTTAACAGCCCTATCTTCAACGCCGTATAGCAAGCAGTCCACAGCCTGACGCCCATAGATCTTACATCTATTTAACAAATTAATTTTGGCATAATAGTAATGTTCAAGTGACTCTCCATATTTAACCCTTTTGCCCAGCATTTCAGTCAAGAGTTCAGCATAGTCTTCGCGAACAGGAAACGATTCAATCAACTTCTTTTTCCACTCACTCCACGTATACATCATTGTCGGCAAACTTTGATACCAAGTCTTCGCTACACCTATCAACTTTGGCAGGGCATAGTGAATTATTTCTCTATCTTCCCAGCCATAAATTTCTGAACATTCTTCTACCTTTGTCAACCAAGTCAAAATAGTTTGCTCCTTTGTCATAGGATCAAACTCGGGGACAATATTAGTATTAAAAGGCAACTTCGACTTATCTGAACTCTTAACTGATTGCAAAATTGACAAAAATTTATCTAAAATAATCTCAGTGGAGTCTACAATCCTAGGTTTCTTAGAAGTAGATGACATTTGTTGTTCACCCTCGTCTCCTTGCTCAAGATGATGGCTCCTCTTCCGGTCGCGTATAGAACCCGACCGTGAATCCTTATCGTCCTCCGGTCTCCTATCTCGTCGACTCGTACTTCTCTCTCTGGTACCCTCACGGCTATAGGATCCAGCGCTCGACGAACGGCTACGCCTTGACCTCAAAGGCGTACGAAGAAATCTCTCCTTAACCCTTTGTGGACGAAGCACCCTTCGTCCTTGACGCTCTCCGTCAATATTGTCATAATTATTATCAACCTCAGTATCACGCACCCGTGATACCCCTGGTTGTTCCGAAAGTGTCCTCCTAGCCTGACCCTTATACATGGGTACTCTTGGCCAAGTTGCGTGGCTACACTCACGCCTCAAGTCTACCGATTCCCGACCCTGACCCTCAATCCTGGGTACTCCTGGGTCCGGACTAAGAGTCCTATAATCTCGGGTTTGACTCATCTCTCTCTCCATGTCGAGCACTGAAACTGACAGACGACAGCTTAGTAAACCATTATTTTTAGCATCATTAACATAGATTAAGTTTATGCAGCTATATGTGTAGTTGTTTAATATTTTTCGGTAATAGTGACTTAATCACTCCTGATTAAGCTTGATTTTTATCACATAGTACTGCTACTAACACCGTAGCACACCACACAATGTTCATCTCGAAATACGCAATCATTACAGAAACGGAGAAAAAAAAAGAACATTTACCATAGACCGCCCATTATGTCACCCATTGTAAAGTTTCTATATTTATGTCTGTAATTTATATGGTGTACATAATAAAGAGTATTCTATTCTATTCTATTCATTTACTCTTTTCGATTGCAAGAATCGACCCCAGTACCCTTGCCAATCTTATTTATAGTGATCTTTCTTACCAACTAGCAACCCGTTATAATTATCACTTTAAACAGGAGATAAATAACCTCAATTCGATTTCGTCGTAATTACGTTGTGTTAATTTATTTGATTTACATACTTTTTTTTTTAAAAGAAGACAACAGTCATACATTTTTCACGTTATAAAATTCGAATCAAACAATTAAGTTGTTGGTACAATACAAATAAATGTACTTACGTTTTTCTCGTAGGCGTAAGTCCAAAAGAGTAATACTTTTCGTGTATCCCACTTCTGAAGCTATCGGGATAGCCTCAGAAGTGTTACAGAAATAAAATCCAGTGAAAACTCCACAGCAATTTAATCACAAAATTCACCTTTTTTGTATTTTACAACGGTTGCGCGATGTCTGTCTGTCACAACGACTGTCAGTTATGACATTAACTTCGATTATAAATACACTATCTTAAATTAATATAATGGCTATTAACAAACAATTTTTCATCTACAATTAGTTGATAATTAATAATACATTTAATTATTATCATTTAGATTAGCAATGAAATATATTTCACTATAAATTAAAAATGTTTAAACTTTAACATCTGCCTCCCTGATGCTACTTAATACAGTCAATACAACATCTATTAAAGGTATAATAATTCCAGGATTATATAGAATAATATTAATCAGACGTACATTATACTAATTAGGCTTACAGTGGCTCGAAAAGAACGTTAGGCCGGTTAGACTGGAAGTTGACCTCAACATAGTTGGGAAAAGACGAGGCAGATTGATTGATTAACTCCTTTTTAGGGTTCCGTAGTCAACTAGGAACCCTTATAGTTTCGCCATGTCTGTCTGTCCGTCCGTCCGTCTGTCCGTCCTCACTTAATCTCTGTGACCGTTAGCACTAGAAAGCTGAAATTTGGTACCAATATGTATATCAATCACGCCGACAAAGTGGTAAAATAAAAATTGGAAAAAAATGTTTTATTAGGGTAGCCCCCCTATATGTAAAGTGAGAAGTGATTTTTTTTTTAATTTCATCCCTAACGTGTGATATATTGTTGGAAAGGTATTTAAAAATGAATAGGGGTTTACTAAAATCATTTTTTGATAATGTAAATAATTTCGGAAATAATCGCTCCAAAAGTAAAAAACAATGTGTCCCCCCCCCTCTAACTTTTGAACCATAAGTTTAGAAAATATGAAAAAAATCTAAAAAGTAGAACTTTATAAGGACTTTCTAGGAAAATTATTTTGAACTTGATAGAAACAACAGTTTTTGTACAAAAAAGACAAAAAGTTGTACAAAATCATTTCTGGACTAAGTTCGTAGTATAATCGTATATGCATGCATTTTTTTTTAACTTCGTTTACATATTTTATTATCCTGAACGTACCTTTTTTCAAACAAAAAAAAAATTATTAAAATCGGTTCTCGCAATCCAAAATTACCACCGAAAACTTCTGGCACGTCTATGTATTAATTAGTAACTCAATTCCCCGAGAGATGGCGCTGTAGGTACTTATTACATTGGGTCGGGTATTATCGAATTGTACGTGGGAACACTTATTGTGACGGACGGGAAACTACGGAACCCTACACTGAGCGTGGCCCGACACGCTCTTGGCCGGTTTTTTTTTTTATTTGGATTTGAAATCATCAAATGACTCCTCTCGCTCTGGGTGGAGCGGAAGGGAGTGTCAGACTCTTACTGACTAAAACCTATCCGTGTTCCTTCCTTAGCCCTTTATGTTCCAGGTAACGGTAATCCTTTCGGACAATCCCGCTACGTTGATTAACTCCTCTGTGTGTGAAAAGAAGATGAAGTTTTTATTTTGTTCTTATGCTAAAGTAACATAATATTCTAGCCCAACTATAGTAGAAGTGCGCAGCACACCCCTACCCTATTTCAAGTTAAACAATTATCAACTTTATTTCTATCACAATTAAGTTGATTTCAGAGTGACTAGCACTATTGAAAAAGTTATAAAAATGTTTGAAGTTGTACCGCAAACTGAACTTTATTGTGTAGGAATTAAAGTTAGTATTCCATTTTCATATTTGTTTACATTTTTGGCAAATAAATGGCGAACGCAGATTAGAGTATTATATTAATTTTCCTAGTCTATTAAGAAAACTAACTTACTTATTATCTGCCTATGAACACAATGCATTAGGCTGCTGTAAAGAGAGTAAGGACAATTTTCAACGGAAAAATACTTAAAAAAAAACCAACCCATAATGGAGGGTAGGAAAAAGTTTTTAGATTTGTAAACGTAATTTTGAAATCATAATTGAACACAATCAAAAACCTTTCAAGCACCCTTTCCCTTCAACACTCAATCGAAAACATTACAATTTATTCAAAAACGAAAAAAGGACCAATTTTTACCCCTAATGCTCACAGATTCAGGCCCAGAGGCAATAAGAAATATACGTGATATTTTATCAAGTAATAACCCCAATATACACATTCGCTACCCATTTTGTTTGATGTACACGTGTCGCCTGGGGGCGTCAGGATAATTTCGATATATCGGAAGCATACTGAGGTTTTCATGATCTATTTAGTTATATGGTTGATTAAAGCCAATTTCTTATTGGCTTAAATGGTCTAGTAACTTCGCTATGAATTCGTGTTTAGTTGTTTTTTGACATCAGACTACTTGTTTTTCTTCTTTTATCAATACAAAAACACTGTCTTAAGCTAACTGTAATCTTTTTTGAGTAAAATGTAGTCGGGACAGTTTTGAGTTGACCATGGATGGAATTTGTGAAAGCTAATATGGCTATGGTCCGCGCGGAACTAGTTGGCCGCGCCTTAGGTATGTGAGCGGTGGGACGGAGGGGCGGGGGCGCATTACTCAGTACGTGTGTTGCGAACCGCCGCCTCACCCCTGTCTCCACCTAAGCGGCCAACTAGTTCCGCGCGGACTATAGAAAGGGGGTATATCATATATTACATCATTCATGTTGAAATTATACATGTGAGAACAATGTAGAAAGACGTGCACGTTAAAAGCGTCCGTACTAAAAAAGATAAAAACAAAAAAGAATTAAAAAAATACATTAAAATAAGCCGTGGCGGCTAAGAGATGTCCTGTACCTACTGACGACGCCCGTTCACGAACATGACACATATGGCTCAGCACCAAAGCCAAAGCTTGTAAACTCGTCATAAATTGACAAAATTCTTTAACTGGTCACCATTTTTTTTTACATCATTAACAAGTTTCCTAAGTCTGCATTGCGGATAATATAGTAAAAAACTTCAAGAAACAGTTTCCATACCTACATTATGTTAGGCGCCAGTGGATATACATTTACTAAAGCCTTCGTATTTTTGGCAAACGCCTACCTCTTATATAAAATTACTTTGTTACAAACTTCAGGCCTTTTGGCAATCACCATTTTCTTTATACTTTTATGAAGATGTCGATTTTTATATGAATTGGCGTCTTTTTGCCTCTAAAGTGGAGCACAAAGCTGTAATATTAGATAAGTACTAGGGCTTCTTATACCAACTTTTTTATCTAGTTATAGGTATTGATCAAATTGCTAAAAATAAAATAAATAGCGATTGTTGACATAATGCGGGACGGCTCACGTGATGAGAACCTCGTGAAAGCCGAGAAAGATAAACAAATCAAGTATCTTGACTTGTCTCGCGAGGTTGTCGACATGTGGGATTTATTTATTTATTTAGATTTACCAACGTTCGTATACACTAAAGAAATTACAAGAAACAACAGAAAAACAATCTTAAAGTAGAGTAAGTAAGTAGTTGATTGTTGAAGACGGCTGTGTTACTACTAGTGACACAGCCGTCTCATATCGTGTCGTATATTGTGTGTTTCTGCCTACATATATCTTGATAATTAACATAAAGTTGAGAAAAAAAAAAGAAAGAATGGAAGGGATGTGGGCTCAGCGATCATTGTACCAAAAAATGTCTAAAAACTTAGTAAAGAACATTTTCGAAATGTCTTATTTAAAAAAAAAAAACTGGAAGTCTTTGTTTCTATGGAAAATTTAAAATCGGTCTAATTTGTCTGTAACACTGTTTTTCGAAAATGTTCTTAACTAACTTTTTAGACCTTTGTATCCTACTTATGCGTGCGAGGTTTCATTAAAATCGGTTCATTCATTTCGAAAAACAAGGGCAAGAAAGTTTGTATGAAATGCCGTACGTCGTAAACTCTCTTAAGTTTAGCCACAACAACCAACCCTGAGTTGCTCCAGCGGATTCGCGGAACCATTTTCCAATTAACCACCGTCTTTTCTCAAATCTTCCACGTAATCTTAATTAATTAATCGCTTAAGTAAAGAAGCTTAATTATGATTATCCTTATGCCACATGCTTATAATTTAATACGAAATATAACGTTAGCTAAATAAGTTCAGCGCTTAAATAAACCGTTACAGACGTTATCAGGGAAGGGTATTTCATCTTAGTTTCCCTTTTACTGATTACGCAAACGATACCTAGGGTAAGTATCGTTTGCGTATCTTTCTAAGTTATCTGGTGACTTATCTCTTTGAACATTATTATTACGGCTTTTAAAATACAACATTGCGGTTAAAATAAAACCACGAATTTAAATGTAACTCTTGATGAGTAATAACTATCCCAATTTTGTAACGTAGGTACTAGCATATGCCCGCGACTTCGTCTGCGTAAAATTTCTTGTTTTCATATAAAATATAATATCTTATGACACTCCGCATTACTGTAGGCTTCCATTAGTGTTAGTTCCGAAAATTTATCCCTTCCAAAGTCTCACGAAAAAAAATCAGCTGTTTAATACAAAAGTTCAATACCTACTTGACCAAAATGTATGAAACAATTTTTTTTCGTGATTTTAGATTTGGTCCCATAGTGAAATTTGTTCAGTTCGATGGTCTAAAGCACCTCTTAAAGTTTGTTGGGTTAATTTTGATACACCTTATATATATAAAACCAATAGCCTAGTACTTTAGGACACGTCTGTACCCGTGCGCAGACACGCCCCCTCCGCTGTCGATAAGCGTTCTTTTTACGTGACGACAGTTGTAATCAAAGCGTTCACGTCAAAAGGTAAACCTGTTTTTGACATCAATCTACTATACAGGGTGGCAGGGATCCATCGAGGCGCAACCTGTATTTGAAATTTTTCGACGATTATTAATAAAAAAGAAACCCATCGGGCACACGACTTGTCATCTTTTATCCGAATACCAATACTCGTTGGTCTAGTGGTCGCAAGCGCTACTGCTGAGCAATGAGGTCCTGGGTTCGATTCTCGGGTCGGGCAAAGTTTATTGATTTTTTCCATCGGGAATTTCTCATTAGCAGCCCGGAGTCTGGATCCGTGCCCGGTTGATAGCAATAGGTTCGCCACTATTACGTTGGACTTAAATATAACTGACAAAATCTAGTTGTACTAAAAAAAATCTCTGGTTCTGGTTGTAATAAATGTATTTTTTCTTTTTTTTTTCTATCTTTCTTTCTTACTATAGGAACACCTCTGCTCAACCCTTCGGGGTATACAGGCGTGATATAACGTTATGTATCGGGATGCATGAAGAAGCCTCCTCGTGTAGCGCAGTTTGTTCCGTCAGTTACTCAACTAAACCGAGCGCTCGGCGCATCCTGGACAGTCACACCCAACACCTTATTTGACTGGCCAATTCTTCCCTTGCGGTGGTAGGGCTAACGCCCGCCTGGCTAACGCCCGCCTGGTTAGCGGCCACTGGAGTCCAGCATCAGGCAGCCTGCTGTGTTTCGTCGATGCGTGGGAGTTCCAGGGCATTAGGCATCTTCTGGGCACGCTCGTTCCATCATAGACCTCATCCATCGCTTCCCATCAGGCGTGATCGAGGTCAAGAGCGGGTCCATTCAGAAAAAAAAATATGCTGACTACGTATATATATACTACAGCATAATAATATCATCGATCCAATCCATCCACTATTTTCCCTTTAGTCCCTTTATCACCGAAATACGCCGAGTTAACGATCTGCCCGTAATTGGTGAGATTACTCCGTGGCTCTTCGTAAAGCCAGCTGTTAGCGAGATGAAACTCTCGGATATTCGCAGGATTTTTGGTTTATTTTTTTATCCGTCGAAAATTAGGAGTAACTAAAGTTTTGTTTTCGTATAAAATGTAAAATGAAGTGGAAATCAGTTCTCTGAATTTGGTCCTTTGAAGCGGATTCATTATTATATTTGGTCAGAAATCTAAATTACGATAATTTCCAAGGGGCAATTCTCGTAATTAAGGAATTTCTAAAGAATCCATGTTAGATTACAGAAGTGAAATCTAACAATGGATTCTTTAGAAAACCCTAATCTAATCCTATAACAAAGAAAAACTTGAAACCTAGTAGGTAAGTATTTTGGAGCATTTGGGAGCGGTGAATGCTTATGCGAATCCCACACCATAGGCCATAGGTAGAGGTGGAACACTGCGGTGGTTTTAGCCGGTAAGAGTCCGGTAAGTTTAGGTCGGCAGCTGGATTTGGTCCTGAGTACAGGTTCTGGCGGAGAGGTGTCAGTGGAGGCGGCCGACGAGCCGCTTGTGCCCGTCGACGCGCATCATCCGCCGCTTGCGGTGAGCGTGCGCCTCGCGCGGCCCGCATGCGTCCCGATCCCCGACCCCGCCCCCGCTGTCGCCGTAGACTCGCGCGCGCCCGGTACATGCGCACGTAATATTAGACCACAGTGGAACTTTTATAAGGCGAATTATCAATTGCTGTATTCGAGGATAGTTTCAATCGATTGGAGTAGTATGTATGAAATGAGCGATTTAGAAGCAATATTGGATTTATTTTATAGTAATATTAATGATATTTTGGATGAATGCGTTCCCAGGAAAAAACCTAGTACAAAGTCGCGGTACATTTATCCGGAATGGTACACGAGCGAAATAATAAAAAATTTGAGAATTAAAGCCAGACTTCACAAGACATTTAAAACAACAAAACTTAGTAGGGATTATGAAGAATATTCTAAATACAGAGCGCTTATTAAGGAATCTATAGATACTGCTCATAAACTGCATCAACATAAAATCCAGTGTCAGTTTGCTAATGATCCTAGGTCATTCTGGCAATACATACGATCAAAGAAAAGTGCAGTAGGCAAGAAAACTATTGTAAAAGATGGTGAGCATTTATCGGATAAAGAGTGTGCTAAACAGTTCGCAAAATTTTTTGAATCCGTTTACAGCGATCAGCCGCCGCTGTTAGACGCACAAGCGGCTGCGGCGGCGGCGGGAGTGGCGAACAGTGCGCGGGTACAACTTGACGCACTGAGTCTGGAGGACGTCAGATGTGCACTTGAGCGCCTGAAACCGAAGCGTTCAGCGGGCCCGGACGGTATACCGGCATTTCTTTTTAAAGATTGTGGTAGGGTGCTCGCGGAACCGCTACTTTATATTTTTAATATGTGTCTTCATCTGACGACGTTCCCCACTCAATGGAAGATGACGCGGGTCATTCCTGTACCCAAAGGTAAGGCGGGAGCGGACATAACTGGTTATAGACCGGTGGCCGTGCTGTCGACGCCGGCCAAGGTGTTCGAGTCTGCTATCCAGCGCTGCATGCTGGAGCAGGTGCGCGGACAACTGGCTGACGCGCAGCACGGCTTCCGGCCGGCGCGCAGCACTGCCACCAATCTGTTGAACTTTATGGCGCAGGTGGTGCCGGCCGTAGATGCTGGTGTGCAGGTTGATGCTGCTTATTTTGATTTTAAGAAAGCTTTTGACACCGTCGACAATGACATCTTACTAAAGAAGCTCGCAGAAATCGGCTGCACACCGCATCTATTGCACTTCTTCGCCAGTTATTTGCAAGATAGACAGCAGTACGTAGATTATAATGGGTGTGAATCAGACCCATATTGCACCTGGTCTGGTGTGAGCCAAGGCAGCAATTTGGGGCCTCTCGAATTCATTATAATGATAAACGATTTGCCGGCAGTCATCAAACATAGCTCTTGTTTGTTATTTGCGGATGACCTCAAGTTGCTGCTCGAGGTTAATAATGAATCCGATTGCGAACGATTGCAGGAGGATATACATAAGGTAGTAGAATGGAGTCAGGACAACGGGCTTTCCTTTAACGTGTCAAAGTGCTCGGTGATGAGTTTTACGCGCGCGCGCGCCCCTCTAGTGCACGAGTACGTGGTGGGCGCCGCGCCTATGAAACGAGTCTCTGAGGTGCGGGATTTGGGGGTTATCGTCACTCCCGAACTATCGTTTCGCGATCATATTACGGGGATCTGTAAAAGGGCGTTTAGAAACTTAGGATTTGTTTTGCGACAGACAAGACACTTCACTAACATCGCAACAGTCAGAGTCCTGTATGACGCACTTGTCAGGAGTCATCTGGAACATAGTGGTGTCATATGGGCTCCGCATGAGGCTAAGTACTCAGTTATGCTGGAACGAGTACAGAACAAGTTTACGCGCCACTTGTTCAAGAAACTATATGGGGTATATCCATTTTACCCGTTGATGTACCCCACTCTGTTTGTGCTCGGTATGGTCGGTTACAACCAACTGAGGGTACGACGGGAATTCACGCTTGTCGTGTATCTGGTTAGGTTACTTCGTGGCATTGAGCATAACCCAGGAGTACTACAGCGCCTGAGTGTATGTGTACCAGACCGCTACGTGTGGAGGCGGCGCCGCCCGCCACTGCTGGCTGTGCCGGTAGCCAGGACCAACCTTCTCGCCAAAACACCATTGACCCGCGCAATTCGGGTTATTAACGATCTTCACGTGAAGATCGATGTATTTACATGCCATTTGAGTGAACTCGCAAAAATACTGATGTTCCTTTTATGTTATAATGTAGATTAGAGTAGGCTATAAGATGTTGTTGTTTTTATTTTGTTATTTTGTTTTATACTGTACTATATTTTATTTAGGAAACAATATTATTTTTTTGATATAATTATAAGTACTAATAGTTTTTACTTTTGTCATAGTTTTAAATTGTAAGTACTTAAGATAATTGTAAGACCACGCTATCGCATTAGGTATACACCTGTAATGATAGTGATAAGGGAGATTTTAATAAATAAATAAATAAATAAATAAATGCCCCTCTGTCACCCCCACGATAGAGGCAGTCCATGAGAATTTG
The DNA here is from genome assembly GCA_947508005.1 of Amphipoea lucens. Lineage (NCBI taxonomy): Eukaryota > Metazoa > Arthropoda > Insecta > Lepidoptera > Noctuidae > Amphipoea > Amphipoea lucens. The sequence continues at coordinate 18,857,384 of OX382357.1, forward strand.
CAACGTGAAAAATAAAAATTAAGTATTTTGATTTCTTCGTTGCTAAGCCGCCATGATAACGATCTGCCGGTAATTGGTTAGATTACTTCGCAGCCTCCACTAATTCTAGCAGCGCTTTGGTCCCTTTTAAATCGGTCCTGAATATTTCTTAATGTATTATAACTACTGCAGGTACGGTCGAACAAGCTATTTGGTATACAGGCAGCTAACTTGCATCTACCTTTAAACAATGGTGTGCTGAGTTAATCAATTATTTTATACCACTCTATTTAATTAAGGATGCGATAAGCTGAAAAAGTTATAACGCACAAAATTAAATTAAATATTGGCTGTATAGTGGAAAGATGAATATTTTTGCCTGTATACCAAATAGCTTGTTCGACCGTACCTTGTACTTATCCTATTGAATTTGCCGAGCAGTTTCAACGACGAGTAGGTCTTCTTCTTCGTGTTGCTGGTACGGTTTTCCAGATCTTGATGACCCAAATCTTTGCCACTTCCACTGCGTCATCGGTGGCAGCGCAGTGGTCACTTTGACTGCAAGCTTTGGGACACAAAGGGCAGGATATAATGGGGAGCTTACCGTCCGATCAGGACCAGGCCCGTGCCGGACGGCGCGTACATGTTCCACGCGCGCCCCAAAGAGATGTCAGCAAAAAGGAAGGGGCCTGCCAGGGCCGAATCCTGCCGGGGGTGCGGGATTGTCCGAAAGGGTTACCGCTACCCCGGAACATATCTAATCTAGATTTTATTTTTAGCGCACTAGCTTTAATAAACAATCAGAGGAGATCTGTATCCCTGCGGTGGGAACATTGTATTCCAATTATGCTATATGAACAAAATGTAGCTAGGTTAATAGATTTAAGCAATGCAAGGATAGATCATAGTACATAGAAAATAAGTTGCCAAATTGCTGTATTTTTCTAAAATGTATTACGAAACAAAATCTCTAACACAGCATTGCTTGACAGCTTACCTATTATTATAATTAATCAAAAAAAAAAACGGTTACCCAACGAAACTTGAATTTTCCACAAAATTTAAACTCGGATACGTACCTTTGACGGTCGGCGGTCTAACGAGACAGGCTTCATTAATCAAAGGTTCATAATTACTGAAAAAAGCTCACCAACTCACAAAGAAACGATTAATCATTCGAACTATTTTAAAGTATGTTTGACTTGTTCAAGGGTTAATAGAGGTACCTAAGTTTATGTTGAAATTGTATTCGGATCCCGTTAATAAGTTGGCATACGTAATATCTAAGAAATTAATGATATCATAATTTATATTCCTAATGTAACAGGTTTTTTTAAATTTTTTATTGATTAATTGGGGTTTTTATCCCAATGGATACGCCAACCCCATCATGCCTTATACAGATTACTACGATACAATGCTTCAAATTAAAATTAAAAGGAGAATCTTAATCATTATGGTACACCAACTCGCTAAATCTTTTCGCCACATCTGACTTCGGTTGTGCTAAAATTGATTGAATTAAACCTACCTGTGATATATACAAATTAAATTCATTGACTAAAATTCTCTTTTCCTCTTGGTTCTTGACACAATCCATAAGCAAATGATATACATCCTCGAGTAATATGTAACAGTTGAATTCATCTTTTTTTAAACATTAGAGTTTAATAAAACTAAATCTGGTATCAGACCAATTAACAGAGAATTTTTACATTTCCTTAAAAACTTACCCCCTTATTCATAATCCTATTTTATCTCTATTTTAGCTAAAATAGGTTTATAGAACGTTTGTCTGTCACGTTGTCATTTCTGTATGTAAGAAAGAGACAAACCCCATTTTAACTAAAATAGGTTTGATAAGTTTTATGAATAAGGGGGTTATTGTATAGACTACTCCTAAAATTATTTTACAAAGGATATATGTATATTATTTTAATATTTTAACTTGTGGACTCCAAATTATATCGAGCATGTCCCGTGGAGTCCTTGAGAGCTTTAAATAATTTGTAATTTCCGGATCGATACTTTATTGTATCACACTAATATTATAAAGGCGAAAGTTTGTGAGTGTGTGAGGGGGTGTGTGGAGGTGTGTTTATATGTTTGTTACTTATTCACGCTCAAACGCTGGACCAATTTTGATAAAATTTTGTATGGAGGTAGCTGACACCCTGGATTAACATAATTATAGGCTACTTTTTATCCCGATATTCCCACGGAATCGACATTTACGCGGGTGAAACCGCGGGGCGCAGCTAGTAATATTATAAAAGCGAAAGTTTGTGAGTGTGTTTGTTACTCTTTCACGCATAAAGTACTGAACGGATTTGATGAAATTTGACACACACATAGTTTCTAACCAGGATTAACACATAGGATATTTTTATTTCGATATTCTCACGGGATCGCAACTTGTGCGGGTGAAACCGCGGGGTGCTGCTAGTTTTATATATTTTTTTAAAATAATAATGTAATGTGAAATCAAAATCGATAACAAAAGACTACTAGTTTGGTCCTAATAATCGACGTTCACGCCAGATACCAAAATAATAGAAGATAGCAATATTTAATACACTGAAAATGTTGACATTTATTTCCCCTTAAAGCTGCGATGATAAAATCCCGAAACAAAATGTTTCCATAAAGCTCACAATACATGACGTTGTACTCTCAAAAAGATTATGCAGGAGGGACGGATAATAGCGCACCTGTGTTATACTAATAACGTAGACTAAGAAATCCGTAGAGAAGCGAAACTCTGTAATATTATATAATTTTTATAATACTCTGTATATAATAAGGCCCCTCCGTGCCTCGGAGAGGACGTTAAGGCTTTGGTCCCGGCTGTTATTTGTCGATCTTTGACAGTCGTTACGGGCCGTCAGAAGCCCGAAAGTTTGACAACCAGTCTTACCAAGGGGTATCGTATTACTCAGTAACTGGGATGTGGAGGTCAGATAAGCAGTCGCTCTATAAATACAGCTGCATCCAGTTAAACTGGAAGCCAACCCCAACATAGGAAAGTGCTGGCGTCTGTACTTATAGGCAGTCTATTTTCCTTAGAGCGTATTTCGATGCCTCCGAAATAATCTACTACTCTGTTACTACCCGCGCTTGCCAAAATCAAAACAGGTTGTTTATTTGTCGACGATTGGGTTCGAAGCGCGAATCGTATTCCACAACGTTGTGTGGAAAGTTCTAAACGCCCCTAAAACAAGGCTTCAAAGCTTTGGCTTTAAAGCTTTGGCTTCAAAGCCAAGTTCCGGAGATGTGCATTCACGTTGACTTCTACTTTGACTATTAAGAACTTTCTATGGATTCTACTGAATCTACGTCATGTTTAAGTGGAATCCTCTTAGGGCCTTATCACACTAGCGATTTGCGAGCGGCTGCGGGGTGGCGCGGGCGCGCAGCGAATGCGTCGTGAACACGCCGCGGCTACACAGCGAAGACGTCGCGGACGCGTGGCAAAGTCGCAACGTTTTCGTCGTGTGTTTGTAGCAAGTTAACGCCGTGCAATACACTCAGTACCAATGGCGTCCACACGCACATGCACAGTAACATTCGCAGCGATATTGTTGCGCGCCCGCAACAAATTCGCTGCGCATGCGACGCATGTTCGTTGCGCACCCGCTTCGCTTTGAGGACGCTCGCAATCCGCTAGTATGATAAGGCCCTTGTCATTTCAACCTCTTCACTCTAATGAAAACATGCGACTTTCCAGTAGACTTTGTTAAAGTATACCGCGAGGTAGTTGCGTAACATACTAACAGTAGCTGTGGCTGTCATTTTGACAGTTCAACAACATTCATTGCGTTAGTTACGTTGTTGAGCGCACAATTTTTTCGAACATACGAAAGCAATGAATTAGCAATATGATTATTACGCAATCAAAAAATAGGCTAATAAAAAAATTAAGTGTGTGTTTTTTGAATCGTCATATTATAAACCAAACACAAACAGAATAATTTGCCATCACTCACTGATATCGGAAATATATTACAACCGAGTACATCCCGAGGACAGCCGAACACATCCGAAGTGGTGTCGGTTACGGTAACAGTGGCGCGAATTCAATGGTTTTGTCTCATCTCAAAAATGCCCAACGCGCCTAAAGAAGTTTTCACTTAAAAAAAAGTGTGCCGATCATGTCAACCCGATTTTAGAACGCCTTTGGCCCGCTTCTATAAATTCTAACTCTTTGCTAATAACATAATATTATGATCCATCTGCCAAGCACGGTGATTATGTCAACCAGTGATTACAGCCGGTCTTCCAAACTGTGTGCGGTTTACACGTTCAATAATGCAAGTTTTTCCGGTAGATGCGGGCGGAGCTACGCCGTATCCCGGTCGGTTGTCGGGAGCAAAAAAGGGATAATGTAGGTAAGTGCTTATTTGTTGCTTGTATGTGATGTTAAACTTTTCTGTGTTATTATCAGACTTGCACTGCACGTTGGAAATATAATAATAACTGTCAGCAATGTATTGTTTATTTATGTGTTGCGCTAATTTTATTTAGCTTATGTGAACTGTCTTAAGGTCGTAGCACACGTTTCAAATCGGAAAGGGATCGGCACCGTGTCGCCTATCGCCTCGCCATCAAACAGGTGTCAACCTAACGTAAGCAAGTAAATAAAGCGGATCAGAAGCTCCGATACGTCGACTCGGCTACGGCTAGGCGACGCCGCGCTTACGGCTCGCCGACCGCTGGTTGATGGTGCAGCAAGCAGGCCGGAGGGGTGAGAGGGGCAAGGGTGGACGAAGAGACGTAAGCTCAGGTACGGAGAGACGTAAGCGCGCGGACGACGAGCCGTAAGCGCGGGGACGACGAGCCGTAACGCACCGCACCGCGGCTTGTGAACTTGTCCCAAGTTGAGGTGATTACGTTACGATTCCGATTAGTGTGCGTTGCAGTAGGGAGTTTCATACAAAGAATACTGAACGGCTCGAGTTGATACGGTGCCGATCCCTTTCCGATTTGATACGTGTCCTACGACCTTTAGCAGGCTAAATGTCAGCCTTTATAGTCTCACTAGCTCTAGGTTCGAGACTTCGTCTGCGTGGACTTCGTACTTTCTCTTTCGAACTTTTACACCCCCTCCTCCCCTATTAAAGGATAGTTTTGGCAAATTAATCATTACTATCTTTAGTATTTACCTTTATATGTAGTTGTGCCAAGTTTCTAAACTGAAAGAATGTGATTAGTGACTTCAAAACATGTGTTTCTTTTTAGTTTTTCGGAAGCTTCTCAGAGATAGATTGTAATTATAACTATGATATAAACTGATGTTACAAGCTCAGATTTTGAGAATGTAAGACACCAGCTGACCATATCGACGGTTCCCCGGCTATTTGAACTAAGCGAATTTTTTTGCGAAATTGAGTTATATACATGACATAATTGGAATCAGCGTCTGATTCCAATTATGTATAGTATACACTCAATTTCGCAAAAAATGTCGCTAAGGTCAAATAGCCGGGGAACCATCGATATACTTTATGTTGCGGTCTGTATATATTCTGTCTTCGCGAAAAGCGAATCTGACCTAACGCGAATCTGGCGTAAAGCGAATCTGGCCTTATGCTAACAAATGATCATTACCTACTAGAGCATACGTTCTTATAAATCTAGACCCTAAAGTAAGGTCTTGTTTTTCTTCAAGTCACGCACCAAAACCAATCAATCTAGTCAGCTTGAATGTGATTGGTTGTAACAAATAGCAGGCGTGCTAAGACTAAGGTATAGAGCTAGATTGTAAAAGTAAGTGCTAGCCATTATTATTAGCTCCGTTGATATCTGGTAATTGTGAGTACCAAACTACACTATTTTCTACGAGTATTATACTAGGTGAGATACCTAGAATAATACTCGAATACTTTTTACTTGTTTCAACTAGCACCCTAATTGCGTAACACACTATTTTGAAGCAAATTGCTAATCCATTGCTTTATAAGTTCGAAATTTTTTTCTGCTCAACACGTAAATAACGCAATGAATGTTGTTGAACTGTCAAAATTAAACCGATTCCGATTGATAATGTGTTACGCAATAGCCCCGCAGCTTATTATCTCTGAACCTTGATCAAACTCAAACCATTAATTTCAATTACAGGCCATTTGCAAGAGAGCAGTAGTGCCCCAGTGAAAACGGTCAAAATATTCGTCCGGATCGCTGTCAAAAGGAACAGTGTCCAAAAGGCTGGCAGCATTGCCACGTTTTGTGGCGATACGGATTCTTTGGCCAAGAAAGAGGCCGGCCCTCTGGTCACGTGAAGGGTCAACCAACCGCTTGGCTATACCCCGAAAAAATATTATTGATTTATTTGAATTCTCGTCCATCTATGCCTTTGTGTCAGTTTTTGAAAGTTATATAATTTTTCGGGCTGTCGCAAAAATCAGCGCTGAAACTCTGTCTCGCACAGGACCGTAGCATTATGCTGTGCGATCGCCGTTTTGTGTGGATGTGATGTATATTTTTCTAAGGTATTATTTCATGAACGATCTTATTTTTAAATGAAAATCCATGTGAAAAGAGCCTGAACATTGACAGAAGGGCGAAGTTAGTAAAAAATTGTGAAATAATCACATAAATTGTATTGACGGAAAAAGATGGCGCCATTAGCTCCAATTTTGTAGCGGTGTAGCGGTACGTTTATAAAACAAGTAGGTACACTTACTCACCTTTGTTCACAAAATATAATTTATGTACTGTAAAGGTTGTCCGCTAAAGTCGACCTTATGTAGTGCTGGCTGGCAATAAATTAGCTCTGGTCGCATTCAATTAGTCAAGCGAGTTTAGAATGAGGTGTCAAATATTTTGTATTACGTTATTTGTTTTGGAAGAAAACAGTGATAATTTAACCGGGAAAATGTAAGGGCGAGTCGTTTCACGTCCATTTGACGCACGCGTATACGTCAAAAATGGAGTTAACTATCGTCAGACCAAAAAAAGCGTTGTGTCTAATTACAATATTACAAAATTATAGCCTTGCCGTACGTCAAATAATAACGAGTACGTATTCGTTATTATTTGACGTACGTATGTTATGTTAATCAACCGTTTGTAACAACTGGCACTCGAGACGTTCACTCAAAATAAACGTAAAGAAATTTTAACGTTGTTTGATTTCTTAAAAGTGCTCATCAGGACTTAAAAGTTCATACTAACATGACATTTGAATTAACTACATACCTTTGTATCTGCAAGGTGTTTCATTAACAATTAATTAATCATTCTACGTTAACAAAGATAATGAGAATACCACGCTCCTCATTATTTCATTATTATTTTTACTCGATAAACTTTTAATTGGCTCCTAGTTCACTGAAGTTTTTAATTCGCGATGCTTATTATTATCCGTTTAAAGAGTGCAATAAAAAATCTAAAGCAATTTTTCGAGGAACCAATGGCTTATACCTAGATGTTTTAATTTATTGGAATAAATAAAACGGTAAAGAATTCTATTTAGATGTTTTGCATAAAATATAAAATATACCTTCCATTTTTACCCACGACGGTACGGAGAGGGTATATGCGTTTGGGGTGAGAGGATGTGTGTTTATTTGTGCAAATCAATGTTGCCATTTGTCTCCAAAACTACTAGTTCGATTTTGATGCGGTTTTCCGTGATGGGTTCTGGTTTGATTGGTGCATGTTCTAAGCTAGGTGTTACGATGACAACTCACCAGGGGGCGCTGCAGTAAACATTTGTTTGTCCAAAACCAAAACTACTAGTCCGATTTGGATGCGGTTTTCATCATCAATAACGCATATGTGGATGATTAGTGAGGATTCTCAAATAGGTGTTACGGTGGAAAATCACTAGGAGGCGCTACAGTATTATTTTCATTCTACGTAATGATATCAAGTTGAGTTACAACAAAGCCTTCGTCAAAGTTTGGTTGTAAATACTTATTATAATTATATATTAATGTATTAAAACAACCTACAACGATTTTGTATATAATGAACCTATGCTCTTTAAAATGTTTGAAATAAAAAAAAAAAAAAAATGTAGGAAAAACCCACGACGTTTAAATGTAATTGGAAAAGGATAAAATAGTTTAAAAAGCCCCGACTTAAAGAATTTATGTAACTAGACTAAAACAGATAAATTCATATGGCAGTCGGGGGACCTCATAGAATAGAAGGTGTTCCACAGAACGGTCCCCCAACTTCAATATGAATTTATCTGTTTTAGTCTAGTTACATAAATTCTTTAAGTCGGGGTTTTTTTTAATTATTTTATCCTTTTCCAATTACATTTAACCGTCTTGGGTTTTTTCAGAACTTTTTATTTTGCTTTTGAAACACTGATGTTGTATACGAGCCTTAAAAAAAAAATATACAAAATTTTATGTATAAATAATACTTTAGCATCATCAGTCTATAATGTTCCCACTGCTGGGACACAGGCCTCCTCTCGGTGAGAGGGAGTGGGCCGAAATCTACCATGCAGGCCCAGTGCGGGTTGGTAGATGTCACATGTCTTCGAATTTTTAGTTCTAGGACATGCCGGTTTCCTCACGTGTTTTCCCTCACCGTTTTGAGAGCAGTGGTGATGAAATAATTTACACAAAGTGAAGCGCCTGTCTGGGTTCCACTGCTCTCTCAGAAAACATAAAAAAACCTTAATTCTCTCAAATCTACCCCTCACAATAAGGTGACATTAACATGTCCTTAATAAACTGAGCGCAGACGAGAGGAATACCTCCTTAATCTTATTACATTGTTCTTTATTCTGCGAAAAATAAAAGGACTAAGTAAAAATGGACGCTAACAAAGCGACAAGCTAAGTATGTGTAGACAGATGACAATACTGCAGGATTCTGCTTGTCCTCGGAGGGACAGCTTTCTAAATGTGAGGGATTTATAATACGGTTTATTGTGTTATGTGATGTGGACCGGACCGTGACGGTCAAATGAATAAAATTTGCGGTTGGGGGAGCCCGGTCAGGAACGAAGTTCCTTACGCGACTCGTATGTGATATTTCGTCAAATCGGTCCAGCTTTTCGGAGATTAGCCGGAACAAACAGACAGACAATTTTTTTTTTAATTGCTTTATGTTATAAGTAGGTACCGTATATATTTTCAAATGCTATTTTGACTTTACTAATAGACGCTTCAATTTTATTTATTTGTATACAGAATAGCTTCTGCCCGCGGGTTCGTCCGCGTGAAATTTTACCCTCCCCCATTCACCCTCTTAGGGGGGGGGATTTCAAAAAGCCTTAGTGAATACCTACTCTTCATAAAGAACACACCCTCCAAATTTCATGTCTCTAGAACCTGCGGTTTAGACTGTGCGTTGATATATCAGTCAGAACTTTGATTTTTATATACATGATGATGGATGGGGTGCTTTTAGCCGCGTCAGAGGAGATTTAATTATTTAATGATACTTGATTATAAAATTAATGTCTTCCGCATCCACACGCATTTTCTTTCTTCTTTCTCTTTCAGGGGAAGTCGAAAGAAGCCGTACACTCTGGTAGTGGAGTATTTTCAAAGATTCCTAGATTTGTGCAAAATCAAGTTTACCAAGATGAAGATTAATTGTGAACAATTAAACTAAGTACATAATGGCTTATATCGAACAGGTAGACCGTTTCGAATTTCCACTCTCAATTTTCTTGTTTATTTTAAATCTCTAAATGAATTTGCTTTTGCCCCTTTTCACTTTCACGAAAACATAAATATACTGTAGCAAAGTCAGGTGTTTACAAAAGGTACTTGAACTCACAAAGGTAGATGATATTATTAAAGGAATTTCCACCTTCGTACCAGGTATTCCTGCGTTTCGAATCCTCTCGAACATTTAATATTGATGAAAATCCGCTTACAACGGCATGGACCGTGCCACGAGCCTTTTACAAATATTCGATATTCTTTTAGATTTTAATTTTGTTTGATGTCATTTATTTTTTGTTCACACAGTAAAATATATACAGATATGATCAATACAGTGGTTTCCAAAAGTTAGTTGAAATTTTTCCACTAAAGTTTGATTTTGATTTTAAATAAAAAACATAATCAGGTTATCCTGAGGGATTACTTGATTATTTTTTATGATAAGTAAGTAGTTGAATAAAGTCTGGCGCACGTGAATGTGCTCTGGCGGCTGATAGTATGTCATGCTCACTCAAATGTCATTTGGTGCGTTTCAAAGCTGGTGCGTTGTTAATAAATAATTTTATCATTATTGAAGATATGTGGCATCTACCAAACCGCGCTGGGCCCGCGTGGTAGATTACAGCCCAATCAGAGGTGTAGGTACTGACAAAACACCCACATTCCGCCACTTACGAAACTCTTCAACCATAAACCCGGTACACATATTACTATATCAAATTAATCTGTCAAGCTCCTCTAATGAGACACAATTGATTTTCTATTCTTTCGTCGCCAATCGGCGACGCGCGCCGCTTGACCGGTTAAGTAAATAAAAAGATTGTGAAAATCTTCATGAAATCCAAGTCACGTAGAGATTTTATCGTCTTCACTGAATGAACAATTTTACATCGGTGAGAATTTCATGACGGTATTTGGCTTTTCTGTCCCTTTGTACTGTGTTTACCCACGTATTATTGACTTACTTGACAAGTGTGTTAAGTGCCATAGAGATTCGCAAACAAGAATTAATGACTTTATTCGATTATATACCGTCTAGCTACTTCTATATACTACCTTTTCACATGTCCCCTTTTAGAAATGGAATTTATTTGCGAGAATTGTTGTAAGTACATTACAGATGGTCGGGTTTTTTTAACACTTTCTAAAACAACTCGCCAAAACTAGCATGCAAAATGATTGATTACATGAATAAAACAAATGAAGCTAATAACATTGGAAAATTAAATCATAGTTATTAAATTTAAATGTCAAGTATTTGTCAAATTATAATAGTGACATGTCAGTATGAATCTTTAAAGTCTAAAATTATTGCGCTTCGAGGAATAATTTAGTTGCGTTTAGTTGGTTGCGCTTAAAAATAGTTGCGCTATGAAGAATACCCCCTAAATACGCCTTAACAGAATAGAATGATTTTTTTTAATTAATCGACTTAAAAAAAAAGAGGTTCTGTATTCGACCCGTATGTATGTATGTTTGTATGTTCGCGATTTTCTCAAAAACTAATGAACCAATTTTGATAATTCTTTCACTATTGTGATCTACATACTTTCAGAAAGATTTTAGTATAACAACTTTATAATAACGTTATAATAACTTTAATTTCAGAATTTAAAGTTATTTATCACTTTGTAGTGTTTTTTTTTTGAAGTCGGTTGTTTTTTTTTTGTAAAAAAGTTTTTCTATAAGCCATTTGAATAACGCTGTTTTAAATCAATTGATTGACAGTTCCCTATACGATTCTGGTAGTCTATTAAATGTCCTTATAACCAAAGACAAAACCTAAAACATGATCTTTACTTTAATATGTAAACTTCACGATGTGATTTTGTAACTCATGCACTGCATGTGAATGTTTACATCATCAAACCCTACGCTGCCCTCTTTGATGTTACCATAAACATGAGTAACTACTAAGTAAGTTGGAACACCCTGTAGACACAGTTCTGATTACTCTCGGAGTTCGGAACAAAGATTGCCTGCTGGCCACTGAACCTAAGTTTAGTTATCATGTTGTTACTAGACTAGTCTGTGTTTATGTTGGTAGATGTTGAATACGATGGTTGAATGGACATGTAAAGCTGATTATTTAATACTAGCTTCTGCCCGCGATTTCGTCCGCGTTAAAATTTCTCTATAGAAAATGACTGATTGGAACCGTGCACATAGCTTCTGTCGTTTCATAAGTGTCCATATAGAATAATGTAAAAAAAAAAACAGTGGCACTCCGGGAGTGCCGATAGAAGTAAAAAAAAACCCCGTTGTGAACAGAATACTTTAGCATCACTCACTGACATATTGGATATTCATTAAAACCGAGTAAATCCCGAGGACAACCGAACACATCCGAAGCGGTGTCGATTACGGTAACAGTGGCGCGGGTTCAATAGTTTTTTCCCATCTCAAAAAAAAGATGGCAGGGACATCGGCATCGGCGCGCAAACTGAAACATGATTTCAGCACATGATTGTAGATTTTTAAACTTTTTGTCGGTAACTAAAAAGAAATATTTGAAGTTCCTTGCATTAATCGCATACTTACGTATTGCACTTTTCTATGAAACAGTTGATTTTTTTTGGGATCCCTTCTTTTCGCATAATGTTCTTTTTCCTAATATATTTTGGTATAACTATTTTGGCATAATTTGTTTTGGCATAATACTACTTTGCCATATTTTTTTTGGCATACGGTTTATTTTGGCATAATTATCTTTAAGGCTTATTTGTTTTCGCATAAATTTAATTCGCATAATACTAAACGTCGTCAGGGGCACCTCGAAGTTCGGTTTGGTTAGGTTCCTTTAAACCCTGCAGACAGAAATAGGAGCCCCGCGCAGCGGTGCTACGTAGACCTGACGTCGTTAGAAATAAAACGAGCATGCTAAATTTATGCTTTAGAATGTTATGCTTAATCATTATTATGATTAAAGAAATTATGCTTAAAAAAATTACGCGTAAGCTGTTATGCGTAAATAATGTTATGCGAAAATACAATTAGAAGAAACAAAAGTATGCCAAGTTATATTAGGTCTTAAAATTTTATGCAAATGGATAGGGAACCATTTTTTTTTAATAACCTACTAAAAATTTCAACTCGTGTCCAGAATCGTGTGCTAAACGAACCACTCAATTCATGTTACAGTTTGCACGTTGATGGCCCTACCAACCGTATTTATTCATATCTTTTCATATAAAACTAGCAACACCCCAGATTATCTTTCTAATTGTACCTTTTACTTAACAAATCATCGACATCAGGTAGGTAAGCAGCATTTAGGTCAAAATAAATACGTGTGTAACCTCTATAAATATTACAAAACAACGTTACTGAATAAACATTACCTGCCTACCTAGCGTTTTATGTCGTCAATTAGCTAATAAGCTAATTGACGACATAAAACGCATATACTCGTAGCTGTAAATTGCTTCCAAGAATTTCGTAGGCAAAATGAGTTTATTAATTATTTTGTTTTTAAGCTCAGGTTCACACGGGCAATTTTTTAACGCGAATTTTTAAGACACGCTGGATTTTCAACTCTGTATATAGAACCGTGCATTCAAAATCTAAGAGAGTACATCTCAGCACGTCAAAAGAACACTGTTGGATTTTCAACTCTTGGCGCTGAGCAGTGGTTTCAAAATCCATTGCGCGAAAAAAAATCGCCTTTGGGTGGGTTAGGGCTATATTTAACTGTAAATATAGCGTGAAATACTAATTTATCTTGATGAGTATTATTATAATTAATGGGAGTATTTTATTGAAGGAATATTGTGTTGAGTGAGTTGAATAATTATTTAAGTCCTCAATTTATAAATTTTGTTCCATTGCGTACTACAGACTTAAGATTAATGTTAATTGTTAATTAAAATTTACGATAAAATTGGTAACGTACTCAAAATAAATATGATAATATTGATACTTCATGACTTTTTATTTAAAAATAATAAAAGTCTCATGTGGACACCACAGTTAAATTAGGTAATTGAAACATTTTAAATTCTTGGCTAAATTGGGATTCGTTTCCAATCAAACCGGGTGCAGCTGAATACCAGTAACTGCTAAAGGAACTATCTAGTCTCAGTAGTTCCTTCAGCTTTTGCAAAGGAACTACTGATCCAAAAATTCTCAGTAGTTCCTTCAAAGCAACTACGAGAAGGAACTAGTGAGCATAAACGGTATTTTACATGGAGCAGCTGCCTATCTGACCTCCATAACCCAGTTACTGGGTAACACGACACCCTTTATTAAGACTGTTTTTCAGACTTTCGGTCATGATATTAATCGAACAAAATATTCTTTTTGCATAATTAACAACAAAGAAGAGGGTGTGTGTGAGCCACACGATCGAATTGAAAACTTACGACTGGAGCCGAGTATACGCGATTCTGCGTCACCGACCAACTCGAGTCGAGTATACCCGATTCGGCGTCACCGACCCGAGCGTGACGGTTCAGTTTCGTTCACTGTTCAGAAGGAGCGCAAAATGCGCCTAAACAAGTTTTCCCTTCATAAATTACACCAAATCTACCTCTTAAGGGGCTTTTTACCAGATCCTATAGGTACAGTCACCAAAAGAGATAAGTATGCAGGATCGTCGGATATAGTTGAAGTTTAGTAAGAAAACGATGGCTGTTCTTGAATAAAATGTATTTTAATTAATAGAAAACAAATAGCTCATTTATCAAATTAAATTTCAGCCGACAACATCCATCGGTTTCTTACTAAACTTCAAATATCGACACCTCCATGCAATAACATCGTAACTCACTTTTTTCCAAAAATTAAGTTACAACGGCATTGTTATGTAAAAAAAATAATGCATTTTTTCTGTACTATCATTGTAATTCTATTCCCTTTCGTTTCTAAAATAAACCGTCAAAGTATTGTAACTAATCCAAAAAATATTTTTTGTCAACAATATGAGAACCCATGAAAACAATTTTTCTTTTACAACTTAACCATACCTATTTATAGTCCGCCTAAACTATATTAAATAGAGCCAGCTTCAAAAATTGTACGGGGTGTTTTGAGTTTGCTATAATTTTCAAACTTTAAAATCGCTCTCCTGTAAAATCACAACAAGTGAGTTACGATGTTATTGCATGGAGGTGTCGATATATCCGACGATCCTGCATACTTATTTCTTTTGTTGACTGTACATCCATATATACCGTACTATCAAATTAAACCCACGTTGATTTTCCAACCCATGATCCCTGCAATAAAGCTGTCCTCAAACAATCCTTATAATGTCGTTTCTATATAAAAAAGGTCGTTTTGTCTATTTGTGCGCCAAGTCACGGACTTACCGACAATGTGAGAGCCATCCCAACGTTTTAGGATAGTGTTCAAAGATATAGTGCAAGCAATAACCATAGAAGTATGATCATAGATATACATATTTCTGTGACTATTAGTGTAGCTACGAGTATGGTCGTATCTACGACGTTATTACAAAGAAATATGGCTTTATTAAAACTGTAAACTCACGAGCAAAACTGCCAATTGTACATTCTTATGTCTTTAATAATGACTGTAGTCTACATTAATGTAATATACAATCTATGGAGTACTAGCTGCGCCCCGCGGTTTTACCCGCGTAAATGTCGATCCCGTGGGAATATCGGGATAAAAACTATCCTATGTCCTTCCCCGGGACTCAAACTATCTCTATACCAAATTTCATCTAAATCGGTTCAGCGATTTGAGCGTGAAGAAGTAACAAACATATAAACACACACACACACTCACAAACTTTCGCATTAATAATATTAGTGTGATGTGATTACCGTTTGAGCACCCATTTTCAGAGCACCTTTTTTAGAGCACCAAAGGTATTCCCATTAGAGCACCAATCAATATTTTACAAATACATGAAGGAAAATAAAAAGGGAAGAGCTCATTGGGCATCGAAAAATTCGTCCGCATCGCTGTCAGTGGGAAAAGTGCCCAAAACGCTGGCAGCGCTGTGCCACTTTTGATGGCATTGCCGATTATTTGGCCTAAAAATGAGCTAGCCCTATTATTATTGTGCAATTTTTTTTTTGTGGAAAATGCGTCTTGAAAAAAAAAAGCCGTAGATTAATTTTATTGTAGTTACGCCTATTTTCTACCAGGTTTTGACTTACCCCCTTATTCATAAAACTTATCAAACCTATTTTAGTTAAAATGGGGTTTGTCTCTTTCTTACACACATAAATGACAACGTGACAGATAAAGACAAACGTTCTATAAACCTATTTTAGCTAAAATAGAGATAAAATAGGATTATGAATAAGGGGGTTAGTCTATAAGTCATACAACAAATACAACACTAGTGGTTTAAAAATAGACTGACATAGGTATTTAAAACTCGCAATCTTAAACGGTTTTATTTTGTTAAATTTTTAGAGATTGTCTGTCTTTACATTCGTCTTTAATGATCCTTTTCACCCTGACATACATTCCCATATAAAACCATAACCCATAATTTTATAACACATAGATACCATCACTGAAAGTCCCTGAAAACTTTATTACATTTGACCTCACTGAAATTAATTCATATACCACATTTATATGCAACGCGTGATTGTAAGGAATTTATAACGCCAAGGTTTCTTTTATTGCAGATCTTGAATTACGTGTCCTCATTCAATGTGGAAATAGCTTTATTTTTTGCGTGGTAAATTGAAATGTTTAAGATTTAATAAACACATTTTTTTTAAATACTTTACTACATAATAATAATATGTACAAGTCGTACATATTACGATCTTTTGCCGATTTCCATCCTCAGGATTTTTATAGCAGAACCATCAACGAGCTTCCATTGTAATGGTAAATTTATCATCTGCCTAGCCTTTTCCCAACTATGTTGGGGTCGGCTTTCAGTCTAAGCGGATGCAGCTTAACACCAGTATTTTACATGGAGCAACTGCCTAGCCCTGCTGATGGTATATAAGGAGTAACTAAAGCTATTTTTATGTTAGAAAAATAATTAGGAAAGAGACACATCATTGTTTCCGAACATCGACGCGAACGAATTCGCAAACAGCTAGTAAATCACATCACACTAATATTATAAAGGCGAAAGTTTGTGAGTGTGTGTGTGTGTGTGTGTGTGTTTATATGTTTGTTACTTCTTCACGCTCAAACCGCTGAACCGATTTAGATGAAATTTGGTATAGAGATAGTTTGAGTCCCAGGAAAGGACAAAGGCTACTTTTTATCCCGATATTCCCACGGGATCGAGATTTACGCCGGTGAAACCGCGGGGCGTAACTTGTACATAATAATTGAACAATCGTATCGAAGGACCAGCTAATCGATCCTCCTCGAAAGAGAAACATTCTTATACCGACGATGGAAACTTTCCAGATTTCCAGAATAAAAAAAAAACACAACTCTCTTGGCTCGGGAATTAGTTTATAAGAAGTCGTGTTTGTTTGTTAAAAATATTCATGAAGGCTCCCGGGTCCTTTTAGAATTTTCCACGAAATTTATTTTAAGTCTGTTTTACTTACCTATTAGTATTTGTGTAGCTTTCATTAAGAGTGAATTGAAAATGATACTTATGATTGAGCTGTTTTAGGGGTCGTTGGATACGTCAACGTAAGCTCGGACGCGCTCACTGTGAAGTGCCGGAGTACGCATTCTTACGAAAAATAATATTCAAGGAAAACGTGGGCTGTTCACTACACTACATAACGTCTTGTCATATTTTTTTTTTGACATAAATCGTGTAATTTTTGACATAATCATGTAATTTTGACATCAATCTTGTAAATTTGACATAAATCTTTTAATGACATACATGTAGCAACTGACATCAGTCTTGAATTTGATTGTCATTAAAGTTCTTGCCTTATTTTGAATTTTGACATAACATAACGAATACAGAACCTCCTTTTTTGAAGTCGGTTAAAAACAATTTCTAATTGTAAAGTTTCTAAATTAAAAACTTTGTAATTGCATTTTTCGATTTTTGTTATTGTTAATTCTTTTCATTGTTATGGAAATATTTGTACGCTAATACTTACGGCTAAACATGATTGGACTCAAACGATGTAATATCTTGCATGCTCTTGTATGTATAAAATGTTTAAACAAAATATAAATAAATCTTATCTTATCTGGGTCATTAGCAATTGTGGAGCCGTGGTAGTCCGTGGTTTCGTCTCCAACTTACGAGTAATAGGGCATGAATGCGAACCCAGACAGGCAATTTAGCTTGTGTATTTAACTTCAT
Source organism: Amphipoea lucens (assembly GCA_947508005.1). Lineage (NCBI taxonomy): Eukaryota > Metazoa > Arthropoda > Insecta > Lepidoptera > Noctuidae > Amphipoea > Amphipoea lucens. Next base: position 18,875,230 of record OX382357.1, read on the forward strand.
CACCACTGCTCTCAAAACGGTGAAGGAAAACATCGTGAGAAAACTGGCATGTTCTAGAAACGAAAATTAGAAGACGTTTGACGTACCTACGTGGTGGATTTTTGCCCACTCCCACTCACAGAGAGGAGACCTGTGTCCCAGCAGTGGGATCACTATAGGCTGATCATGCTTATGCTAGCAATGCTACGCTATGCTGTATCAAAGTTTTGAGTTATTTAGATATTCTAAAACAATCAAAATTTAAAATAAAATTAGCGCCAAGTAATTCGTCATAGAATATTTTCTTTAACATACGCGGGTCGAAGGACCAGCCCCTTTTTCTTTAATAAAGTTCCAGAGAAAGTTAAAATATGACAGTCGTAAATTATGCCGGAAACAGCAATTACAAGTCGTATAACATGAATATTATTCTTTAAAGAACCCAAGTTGACCCATGGTGCCGCTTCCAGGTAGCTTTATGTTGATGTATTTTATGACAGAAAAACTAAGTTAGCAAACTGATTGCTAAGTGGCTCTGACATTTTAATTCTTGGTTTTTTTTTCTTGGTTTTTGGACAGGCCTGATGGTCTAGTGGCCCTGACTGCTATGCCGGAGGTCGTGGGTTCGATTCCCACCCAGGACAAATGTTTGTGTGATGAGCACGATCATTTGTTCTGTGTCTGGGTGTAATTTATCTATAATATGTATGTATTTATAAATATATAAGTATGTTTATCAGTTGTCTAGTACCCATAACACAAGCTTTGCTTAGCTTGGGACTAGATGGCGTTGTGTGATAGTTGTTGGAATATATTTATTATTTTCATTTCGTTTTCCGTTGCTTAAATTATAGATATTAAAAAACGCAGATATGACAGTTAATGAGAATTAACTAAACTTGAGTCTTGATGCATCGACATTGAATTATTGGGCTTAAGATTGCACGAGGTTCTATTGGAGTTTTATGGCTTGAACTGTTTTATGGGTTTACTGATCACAGCAGCGATTGCCGAGTTTGAGGTACTGAGTTCGATTCTATTGTCGATTTGGTGATACCGTAACGGAAATGGGACTTCGAATCAAAACTAATAATCACACTAATATTATAAAGGCGAAAGTTTGTGAGTGTGTGTGTGTGTGTGTGTTTATATGTTTGTTGCTTCTTCACGCTCAAACGGTTGGACCGATTTCGATGAAATTTGGTATAGAGATAGTTTGAGTCCCGGGAAAGGACATAGGATAGTTTATATCCCGATATTCCCACGGGATCGACATTTACGCGGGTGAAACCGCGGGGCGCAGCTAGTTAACAATAATGCCAGACGGCTTTTCCACCGACTTTAAGGTCGACTTATCGTGCTGCGGCGGCGCTACTTCATTCATATATGAGCATTTTTTTTTTGGGATGCATGAAGAAGCCTCCTCGTGTAGCGCAGTTTGTTCCGCCAGTTACTCAACTGAACTGAGCGCTCGGCACATCCTGGACAGTCGCACCCAACACCTTATTTGACTGGCCAATTCTTCCCTTGCGGTGCTATCGCCCGCTTGGTTTGCGACCACCGGAGTCCGGCGTCAAGTAGCCTGCTGTGTTTCGTCGATGCGTGGAAGTTCCAGTGCCTTGGGCATCTTCTGGGCATGCTCGTTCCATCATAGACCTCATCCATCGCTTTCCATCAGGCGTGATCGAGGTCAAGAGTTTTCAGAAAAAAAGAGAATTCAGCAAAAAAAAACATGACGCATGTTTTGAGACAATCTCGTTTGCGTGGTGTTCGGAAATTATAAAAATCATAAATCAACGGTTGGATTTTTCTGTTAATACTTTAGGATTTTATACCGTTAAAATAGGACTCTTCTCTCTGTTTTATTAAAAAATATATACATATTTTATAAAACCAAATCTCAGTGCAATATACCTTATCAAAAGCCACAATCTTTCGCAAGGCTTGGTAAAAACAAAGTCGTCTCAGAGACATCTGTCGTGATAGTAAATAGAGCACGTGCTTAGGCGGTTCTCACACTGCACCGGACACCGCTCCGGTACGCGGTGCTGCGGTTTTTAACTGTGACTTTAATCTTGATTACTATACAAAAACCGCAGAGTATAACACATTGACACTGCATCTTCGTGCGGTCTACAGTCAAAGTTAAAAACCGCAGCACCGCACACCGGAGCGGTGTCTGGCAAAGTCCACCAACTGTGTTTTGAATGTGGCTTCTGATTGGTCGTTAAACTCCCTTAGTAGACTTTGTCTACAAAATCTACCAATTGAGTTCTGCGAGTACAGGCCTGAGAACCCAGAAGCGAACTCCAAAATGAGATAGTATATGTGACGTAGTATATGCAAGAGCGAGCTAAGGGCACCCTGTGGTTAGGTTTGGTTAGGTTACTTTAAACCATTTACACAGAAACAGGAGCCCCGCAAAACGGAGGCATCGTCGAAATAGGACGCAAGATTGTTTCAAACTCAAGAGGTTGTTTCAAACTCAATCGGTGGATTTTGTAGACAAAGTCTACTACGGGAGTTCAACGACCAATCGGAAGCCACATCCAAAACTCAGTCGGTGGACTTTGCTTATAGGCGTCCGGTGCAGTGTGATAACCGCCTTACCAAACAGGTTTCAGTTTATGGTCCCTTGAAGTACAGTGTAAGGGGCTTTGGGAAAAATAAATAAATCGAGGCTAGGTAAAAAATTGTGTAGCAAGATATATGTTGGGGAATGTTTTTTGCAGCCTGGTGTAAAATCCTCTTAAAAATCCTGCTCTTTTGGGGATTCTAAATGGCCCCAAGCTTTACTTGTATGTTACTATTGAACTTTTATATTGAAATCTAGTGCATAGTTATTACAAAATTATATCTAACTGGCTTCTGCCCGCAACTTCTTGTTCCCCGAGCCAACCCATTGCATCGCATCGCCTGCTCACGCTAGAAAGAAAGAAAGAAAGAATGAAAATACATTTATTTAGCACAGACTAAAAGACGAACAATACACCAGATAGGTACCTACATCAGATAAAAACAAAATAAAAAATAAAGGTCAAATAAAAAGTGTAAAGTCCGATGTAAAAAAAAAATAAGCAGGAAAGTGTGCCTCACGGCTGCGCTAAAAAGGGGCAGTTCAGCAAAAATGCCAGACAAATAGTGCCTGACCCTGGTTTTCAACTAGCGTCAGGCACTAGTTATCTGGTATTTTTCGCTGGTAAGTACTTCGTTTTCGCTTAGCGTTCTTTGTGGCTTCGTTTCTTTTTGCTCAGCTCCGTAGGGTCCTAGCGTAGCGCTATATAGATTATAGCCTTTCTCAAGAATTGTGCTATCAAATGCAAATTAATATTTCAAATTCAACTTATAGTTGCGGAGATTACCCCCTAAACAAACTTACAAACAAACAAATTTTACCTGGGATTACCCCATCTCTGGAACTACCAGTCGGATTTTAAAAATTCTTTTTACATTTGATAGCCCAATTCTTGAGGAATGCTATAGGCTATTTAACATCATGCTATGTCTCTTAGGAGCCGAGCGAAAAGAATAAAAAGTCAGAAAGAACGCTAAGCGAAAGCGAAGTGATAGCGCGGGTAGGTGATGCGATGCGACGGGGATGGTCGGGGAACAAGAAATTTCACGCGAACGAAGTCGCGGGCAGAGGCTAGCATTAGTATAAATAGACTTCTCAGCTGCAGAATTTTGATTTCGATGATAGAAACTATAAACGAAAAACCATTTTTCCTTTAGTGCAAATACGGTCTCACCGTTGGAGAGACAAAATTCAATCGACTTGCAAAACCCGTGTAACGTTATTCTGAACTCAGTCATAGGTTACAGTTATACATAGGTAATGTAATGTCATTCTTTGACATTGAGATGGGTATAACATGGCAAGTTGACATAGGTTATCAATTTGTTTAATAATTACTTTGCCTGACTTACATACAGTCGGCAAATTATTTATTAAACGAATTGACATAAATTATCATCTGCCTAGATTTTTCCCAACTATGTTAGGGTCGGCTTTCAGTCTAACCAGATCCAGCTGAATAGGTACCAGTATTTTACATAGAGCGACTGCCTATCGGACCTCCACATCCCAGTTACTGGGTAATACGATACCCCTTGGTAAGACTGGTTGTCAGATTCTCATGCTTTTGACGACCCATAACTACTGTCAAAGATCCACGAATGACAGCCTAGACGAACGGCTTAACGTGCTTTCCGAGGCATGGAGGGGTCTTGGTATGTAAAGATGGTCACCCATCCACGGACCAACCGCGGCAAGTGTAGCTTAACCTGATCGATCGTGCGGCTGTTATTACTTAGCCACAAGCCCCTCTTTAAACAAAAAAATTAAACGAGTTGATTTATACAGGATGAAATTGAAAACTTGCGACAAATCGAAATAAGAGGTTCAGTAACTTTTTTTTTATTATTGTTGAATGGGCACGCTCTTGACCTCGATCACGCCTGATGGAAAGCATAATAAACTGTTGCATAATCATTATAAATTGTCATATCCTAAATCATGTAATTATATCGCCTTAGATAGTGCAAACTAAGTTAATGCCCTCAAGTAGATACGAATTATTCATCGATGAGTTCACAACATGAAGCAAGTTGGCAACGCGTTGAACTAGCGGTATTTACTTACCTAATTTTGACCGTTCCTAAGAAAAACATTACTTTGTCGCCAAAAGATTTAAACCAAATGAAAGTCTAGATTTTGTGCCTGATTCATCAGTATTCAAAACACAAGCTAATCAGAAATAAGAAAACTCTAATATAGGCGAAAGCTTTTTCCAAAATCAATATTTGACCGACGTGGGCTCTCAAAATTCAGGGTTGGCCCGAGTTTGCGGTGAAACTCCATTTGCTAATGACGATGTTGGCTCGCCCAGCGGCCGGGTGGCATCCCCATTATTCCAACCATTGGCAGAGTGCCACTCGAGTTTCTAATAATCTCACTTTGTATCTGTTAATTAATATTTATGGAATTGATGTGGACCCATATCTACATGTTTTCGCACCGGGTTGATTAAAATGCCTCGTTAAAAGGTTATGTTCCAACGGTAATATTGCTTTAGGTTTTTAATAACTGATTATTATGTAAATGTTTGATAATGTTGTTGTTTTCATGCAGACTGTTTCTTGTATTGCATACTATTGTTCATACACTAAAATAGTTTGAGGTTAAGTTGAGAGGAGAAGTTCAGCAAATATCGCAACTTGGTTCTACAATATCTATAACTTATACATAGGATAGGATATGTCTCACTTATGGTGGCGCGTGTGTTAGATCATTCGGTTTCCTACAAAATGGTTGAGCTGGATGGTGCTGATCCACGCGCCGTGTTCGTGAACGGGCGTCGTCGGTTGAGACTGGTCATATCTTAACTGCCAAGGCTTATTTTTAATCTTATTTTTTGAATTGTTTCTTCATTTGTGTGTGTTTTTTTACATTGTTCTCACATATAGAAGCAACAAGAATAATGTACCCAGGATTTTGTTATATCTTGATTTAAGTGTCCATGGAGTTTCTTGCCCGTTCTTCTCCATAGAGATCTACGTTTTGGAATTGGCAACTAGCTTCAACTAACTGACTAACTGACCGACTATTTAATTTTGACAATTCAAAAGTGCCTGTTCATGGTTTACAATTGAGTTTGATTACTGTTGATAGAAAATTTTACAAAAAAAGGGTGACACGATGGGCGGTCTTATAGTTAAGAGCTATCTTTTAAAGACAACCTTTGGATGGATGAAAAAGGGGACGGAGAGACAATACTTTAGGTAGTCTGTAGTGTACGTAATAGAAATCACTGCATATTACAAAACAAAGTCACCCCGCCGCAGGCGCCGCATCTGTTAGTCTGAACGCGATAAAGTCAAAAAATACCGAACGGATTTCCATACGGTTTTCACTAATGGACGAATAGATTTATGATGAAGGTTAAAGTGTATAAATTGACTAGTTTTTACCCGCGACTTCGTCTGCGTGAAAATTTACCCTCCCCCTATTCACCCTCTTAGGGGCGGAACTTCGAAAAACCCCTTCTTAATGGATACATACTCGTCACAAAGAACACACCCTCGGAATTTCTTGTCTCTATGACCAGCGGTTTATGCTGTGCGTTGACACATCAGTCAATGAGGATTTTGAATTTTATATACATCCATACTAATATTATAAATTCGAAAGTAACTCTGTCTGTCTGTCTGTATGTTACCTTTTCACACCCAAACCACTGAAATAGATGAAATTTGGTATAGAGATAGTTTGAGTCCCGGGGAAGGACATAGGATAGTTTTTATCCCGATATTCCCACGGGATCGACACTTATGCGGGTGAAACCGCGGGGCACAGCTAGTACATATATAGATTGAGGTGTTGTGTACTTGTAAGTTAGTTGAAATTATAATGATGACAGTTGAACATGTCGGAAAAAAGTCATGCTGATTGCGAGCTTTACTTTCCATCCAATAGATTCCGGAATGTATACATTGTTTACTTTTGAACCCGGTGGTAAGTTCCCGTGGGATATTTTCCATTAATCGCGCGGGCTGCGAAAGCCGCGGGCAAAAGCTAGTTAATTGTAAATTAAAATCGCTTTTCGTGCCCGTCTGTGTGACCGCCGTTCTTCTAAACTACGGAACGGATTTTGAAGCGGTTTTCAATATTATCTAGAGAATTCATTTTTGAAAGTTTTTGTATTATGCATTAACCACGATGTTCTGTCAAGCCGTAAAACCGTTGGGCAGGTCGCTAATTACTTACGAACAGATTTGAAAATGGCTTATGTTTAACTTATCACCTTATTATAAAGTAAAATATAACATCAAAAAAACACTTTTTACTGCCCAAAATAGTAAATGATCACCAAAATTAAAACTCCATTTTATTGTAAAATACCTAGGTAAAGGTACTCGTACCTATTTGTATTCTCATTTGCTCGCTTTTGCATCCTATGTCGACGGAGCCCCGCGAAGCAGGGCTCCTATTTCTGTGTAAAGGGTTTAAAGTTACCTAACCACACCTAACCTCGGGGTACCCAGCTAGAACTATTGTAATTTTAGACTTCATTTTTTGGTGTTCAATATATTTTTTGGTGATCGTTATATTTAATCCCTTTGAAAATCTTAACAAGAAAATTGTGAAAAAAATCAAACGTGATCTATTTGAGCGTAATAAACAGTGATAGGAATAGGTAGTGCCTATTTGCCTAAACTTCGAAGAACAGAGACAAGAAACGGAGACTTCCTTAGGACTAATTTTTTTCCGATACATCTGTCCCGGAATCTCGATACAACACTTAAATACATTTTAAAAAATGTGTTATTTGGAATAAGTAATTCGTCTATATTTACCTAAAGTTTGCGACTAGATATATCATAATAAATAACATACACAGTCGTTACAACCATAAAACTTTCTGAATTTTTTTGTTGGAGAACTTTTTGTAAATGACTTGTTGATACACAATGAATCACAATATTTGTATAAGAAGCCGTACACGTTTCGAAGTAAATATCTTCTTTCTAGCTCACTCTAGGCGTGATTCATGATTCATGATTCACATGATTCATGTATAATGGAAGAATGTAAAGGGACCTCATTAATATTAAGATTTTTGATATTAAGACACTTTGTATACATACATTCTGGCAAATAAATGAATTATCTATTTATTTTAAATACTTTTTTTTAAATGATAAATTCTTTCTACTATAGAGAATGCTAAAATGATAAAAAATACCGTTTTATTATTTTAAAGACAAAATGCCTTTTATTATACTTGAACTTTACAAATCTCATTAAACGTAGCGACGCCTAGAGTGAGCTAGAAAGAAGATATTTACTTCGAAACGTGTACGGCTTCTTATACAAATATTGTGATTCATTGTGTATCAACAAGTCATTTACAAAAAGTTCTCCAGCAAAAAAATTCAGAAAGTTTTATGGTTGTAACGACTGTGTATGTTATTTATTATGATATATCTAGTCGCAAACTTTAGGTAAATATGACGAATTACTTATTCCAAATAACACATTTTTTAAAATGTATTTAAGTGTTGTATCGAAATTCCGGGACAGATGTATCGGAAAAAAATTAGTCCTAAGGAAGTCTCCGTTTCTTGTCTCTGTTCTTCGAAGTTTAGGCAAATAGGCACTACCTATTCCTATCACTGGTAATAAACATAACATTTTACCTACAGAACATTATCATGAAAAAAAACATTTACAACAGCAAAAAGTCTTTATTAACATTATCATATTAAATTACTCGTGTTTTTAAAAAACGCGAGGGCTACATTAAAATATAAAGCGTCCCCTTAAACGTTTCGGGACAACACGTAAACAAAACGGGAGGTATTTATGAATTATTCACATGCTTGTACCAGCCTTGAGCATAGATGAATAAAATCGTGTAGAAGCGAAACTCATCTACGGTATTCAAGAATTAAAACTGAGACATGGTCATATCGTGCTTTAGAAAGAGACGACATACCTACAGACAAGAAAACGAAGCCACACGATGACACAACGTACGCTCAACGAAAAAGGGGACCAGAGAGACGAAGCGGGCAGGGATGTTGCGGTGCGATGCCGCGCATCGTAGCCGGAGCGGCATCGCAGCGAAGTGTTGTTTGTACTATATAGAAGCAACAAAGCAGAGAGGAGGTGAGAAGAGAGGAGATGTGTTTTGAATAACCAATCAGATTTTGTTATTTCCACATCTCCTCTCCGCTTAGCTTCGGTGGAAATGGAGAGGAGATGTCTTATTTTTCTATAGAATTTTGTGCCGCGAGCGAGCAAGCGGCGCAGCAGAGCGGAGATGTGTGTATTCGGGCGGCCGAGCGGGTGGCGGTGCCCGCGCTCGCGCGTCCCTTTCCCCACTGGCTTCTCGCCGCGCCTCGCACACCCGAAAGAGTCATTCCCATCACACGTCTCCGCTACGCACAGCTCGCATCTCCTCTCCGATACGCATCTCCTCTTGGAAATAACCTGCCAGCTTCGCAGCACATCTTCTCTCGTCTCCTCTCCGCTTTGGTGGATACCGGGCCTCACACCCATCACCGAGACGTTGCGAAGTCGTAATAAGTAGCGTTGCGTTGCGACATCACATTGCCCGTGTGGCACTCAGTGCGTTGAAGTCATAGTAGTGCGACGACGCAACGCACCGCCATCGCCCGTCTGGCCTCCACTCTAACAGACAGTCGGCCTCACTCTGACAGAGACAATGCTCTACAATCCCGATCTTTTTTTTAAACTAAATGCGAAAGTGTGTCTGTCTGTCTGTTGCATCTTCACGCTTAAACCGCTGAACCGATTTAGATAAAATTTGGTATAGAGATAGTTTGATTCCCGGGAAAGGACATAGGATAGTTTTATCCCGATATTCCCACGGGATCGACACTTATGCGGGTTAAACGGCAGGGCGCTGCTGTTTGAACCATATTTGTCAGGTTTGTCAATAGTGTCGATGAAGATGGCTGATTAAAGTATAGTTAGCGCCACGAAAGATGAGACTTGACATACCAGTACACGATTTTAGGTCTCCACAGCGGTATGAGGTCTGAGCGCGGGACGGGGCCGGACGTCATAGGGGCGGTGGAAAGAGCGCGGGAGGCGGAGTCAAGTCTCATCTTTCGTGGCGCTAACTACACGTGTCATGCCTGAACCTGTATACAAGGTCAAATTAGCGAAACTTCGCAGGCGTTTTTTGGGGCTTTTTTTTATGGATGGGAAATCATCAAATGACCCCTCCCGCTCTGGGTGGAGCGGAAGGGTGTCAGACTCTTACTGACTAAAACCCATCCGTGTTCCTTTCTTAGCCCTTTATGTTCCGGGGTAGCGGTAACCCTTTCGGACAATCACGCACCCCCGGCAGGCCCCTTCCTTTTTGCTGACATCTCTTTGAGGCGCGCGTGGAACACTTACGCGCCGTCCGGCACGGCCCAGGTCCTGATCGGACGGTGAGCTACCCATTACTCTCCGTCCGCAGGCCCGCGCCTATGATGGCCGGGAGTCGTCACGCGGCTCCCGACACCCGGAGCGTCTCCCGCGGCGGCTGGGACGTGAGGCTCTCTCCTTTTGGGGCTAACAACCATAGTTTAGGTACTTCAGGGATGAGTTTAGGACATCAGTGTTTTTGGATTTCATTTTAGAAATCGATATTCATCACGCCTGTGAAGTAAGCACAAAAAAAAAAACTGATATTTCAAGTAAAACATTTCCTGAGATTGTTTACCCCAAAAAATATCTCAAATATTTTTTTGTTATATCATGTTTAGATATGGAGAGCCGTTACAACTGCGGAGTTTCGCTTCGGAATATGACCCTGTTTATGTAGTTGAAAAGCGTTCCGAGCATGTTTTGCTTCTAAGCCTTTTTATTCTTTGGCTATCTGAGGCTTATTGCGAAAAAAGTACGCAAGTAATTTTGAGAACCCCTCCGTTTCGTAATTAAAATGTTTAAACAATGTTTTGGGTTTTTTTAGGGTTTATGATTAAGGGCTTGTAATAGTTCAGCTCAAATTCAGATTTTGCCCCCACTTCCCCGCGCTATGTATCATTCTATCCCACTCGCACTGACATACTGATTCAGTTAGGGTGAACTGTACTATTGTTGGAAGGATGTCAAGAAATAAAATGATTAAACTTAACATTCATTTATTACATTCACATAAAAATTAGCTTTCACATTGTATGTGCAGTATACATAAAATTCTTTTAAATGGACAGGTAAATAATAATATAATAACAAAAAAAACATGGGACGCTCATCATTCGCATAGCAAATACAAAGCAAAGACAAAGTTATTTATACATAATATTTGAGTAGCGACGTCTACAAACGAACTACACCAATCTTTTGTTTGACATCACAACCTACATCACGCAAGCAAAGTTTACCGCGAAATCCGCAATATACCTACTGCATTAGTGTTCTATGACCGACCAAAGACCATTGCTCACTCACTGACGGCGTGGCACGGCAGGTTGTGCTGCGGCATCCCGCGGCGTTCCGTGGAATCCTGCTGAAAGCCCGCCCTGACTGGACTGCGCCCCATTAACCGAAATGACCGCTGCACAAGTTTCAACCTTATTTCAACCAGCTTAGCAATCATAATTCCTCGACACAAAGTGACCCACACGTCCCGCGGGATGCAATGGCGCGCTGCGGCATTACGTGGAATGAAACGGCATAACACGTCATGCCGCAGCATCCCTCGGCGCGTCGCGTCATGCCGCAGCGTCCCGCGGCACGTAGCGTCATTTCCCGGCATCGTGGTATCGAAATAAAGTAACATGAATTCTAAACTCATTGAAATAAGATTTAAAATAACTTGATTAGTAATAAAATCCTCTGCCATGACACGCCGTGCCATGCCGTCAGTGAGCGCCGGCCTTAAAATTACTTTCTTTTTGCTGATTCTTTGGCCAAAAAATAGGCTAGTCCTCTGGTCACGTGAAGAGTCGACCAATCGCTTGGCGATTTCTCTAATAATTAAGTGGGCACTCGGACCCTGTGGCCGTAGTGTTTCAGCCCCAAACGGCTGGTACATATAAGTCGGCTTATTAAGATTAGAAAGTTTCATACATTTTGGCTTTAACGATGGTTTAGAATAGAACACAATAACCTCGAACAACTGATGGTTACCGGCAAGGTGGATGGTTAACGACCAAGAGGTCGCAGCCCATTGCGATGGTCTGACCAGATAAGCTCTTCTCTTGACACGAAATTTCATGATGCGCTTCACTTGGCCAAGGATAGACAGAGATGGCGAAACATCGTCAGGGAAAAGTTGTTTTCAAGGGAGGATTACGACCCTCAGTAATGAGGAGTACGACTTGAGGAGGAGGAGAATAGAACGAATTTTAAAATAAGTTGTTATTAATGAAAACATTTAAATTAAAAAAAAAAGGAATCAAGAGGAGGAGAATGACGAAAGCAAGAACATTTATGTGAATTCCCTTAAATCCCTAATTTCCATATTCCGTGTATGTCTGGGATCACATAACTCTGGTAACATGTATGATAAGTAAAAATTTGTTAATTTAGGTTCCATGAATTGTGCCCAATAATGATCGTCTTTCTGTATAATTTCAGTTTTGATATGATTTTTGCATCCCGACCATACGCCAAAAATACATGTATTTCTCCCAGTTATGTGTAGTTGTCCCTGCACCTGAATGTACCAAGGATGTTTCAAATTTATGGAAAGTCCATCTTTCGTTTTCCTCCAAAACCTTATTTTTTTTTTATCTATTGCATCGTCCAACGAAGTCCTGAATGCAGAAATTGGACACTTTATTTCTACTATTGTGTCTTCTCCCTGCACAACTCCGTCCGGAGTTGCACCTAGAAAAGGTAACTCTTTATCAATAAAAAGACCACAAGGCTCAATTTTATATTAAGTTGTGATGCTAGTTGTTCCATTGCGGTTGTTTCGTTTTCTATTCCATGTTTTATGGACGGCACATTACATAAATTTTTTGGATATATAAGATTTTTAACTAAATTTTTAACACTAGAATTTTGACGTCTATTGACCACTTTGGAGAAATTAGAGGCTGTAAGAAGTTTCCTTCTAAGTTCTAACCACTCACTGGAATCTCTTTGAAGAATCGTTGATATTTCAACGTTCCTTCTGTCTTCTTCTGAGCTTGGTAAAGGGCTTAGCCGTCCTTCCATAAGCAAACTGCCCCCGATAGGAACCTATATCGTAACCTATGTTATATTGTAGAGGGTACTAATAGTAGTTCATCACGTAGATATTAGCTCTATATCTTAGGTAATTGAGGAGCTATTTGAAAAAAAGTGTCCGTAGACAACTTTTTTTCAAAGTGATATAGCTCTGTTGATATCAAAGCTAGAAAAATAAAACCATTTCCAGTGTTTATGCTACACTTTACAGTTTATTTTATATAAATTTTCATGAGCCAAGCTTAAATAAAAATATTAAAAAAATGCAAAAATTTTTTTTTTTTTTTAATTTCTATCAGATCGAATTGAATTACCACTTTGAAAAAAATATATAATAATTGTCTATACCTTGCCTAACAGCATGCCAAGTTTCATTAAAATCCATAAGGTGCAACATGATGAAAAAAAATAATAAAAGTAAGTGGACCACCTTATGACCACTTTGTTGACGCTTTTAACTTTTAATTTTTCAATAATCTAGTATTTAATTAAATCCTATTGCATATTTGATTTTTCAATATTGGGCGTGAAAGGTTTAAAAGAAAATGGAAGGATTTTTTTCTCAGTAATAGTTAAATCCGTATTAATAAAAAATAGCTTTTATTAGTCATCGTCACTATTTTCATTAATTACAACGTGATCTTTATTTATAGAAAAAACACTGGATAATATTTCTGCTGGGCGAACTATATGCGATTTATATAATATATAATATATAATTGCTGCCACGTGAGAGCAACACCCAACTTGTCGATTTCCATTTGGACAGTTACAGCAATAACGCCGAATATCTTCGTGGCTTTTTCCATTGGGGTTGTAGTCAATGTAACATCTGTAGGTTTTGCTATTAATGTGTCGCGATTGTACTTGCACTTTTAAAATGTTAGGTTTATTGTTAGGCGTTATTGCTGTAACTGTGCAAATGGAAGTCGAACAGTTGGGTGTTGCTCTCACGTGGCAGCAATTATATATTATTTATCAAATGCAAGATATAAATCGCATATAGTTCGCCCAGAAGAAATATTATCCAGTGTTTTTTCTATAAATAAAGATCACGTTGTAATTAATGAAAATAGTGACGATGACTAATAAAAGCTATTTTTACCCGACTGCGCCAGAAGGAGGGTTATGTTTTTCGAGAGTATGTATGTATGTTTGTTTGTATAATTGTTTGGCACGCTCTATGGCCTGAACGGCTCGATGGATTTTAGCTTGAGAGGTGTCGTTAGATTCGTATTGACTGTGAAATAACACTGGGTATATAAAAAAAAAAAAACAAAATGGTGGATTATTGGCGTCATATTATGCCTTCAAAAAAATTTTTTTTCTCAAACCTATCGAGTGGAGTATCAAAATAAAGGGTTTTAAAAGGTGATACAAAAATATATACAACTTATATGGTTAAAAGTAATTGAAAGTGACAAATCGTAAAAAACACGTATCAAAAACTAAATCGTCTGCAAAATCTTTCACATTTTTCAACTAAAAAGCTGGAAATAAAAAAAAGTAATTAAAAAAATTAAAAAACCCGACTGCAACCTTATACTAAAACTAACTGAAAAGCTAAAAACAAGTCCATTTTAAATTAAATAAAAGTTGGAAGCAGGCGGGAGACCCATTTGAGTTTGAAACTATAATAATGGTATGGGCCCCGCCTGCTTCCAACTTTTATTTAATTTAAAATGGGCTTGTTTTTAGCTTTTCAGTTAGTTTTAGTATAAGGTTGCAGTCGGGTTTTTTAATTTTTTTAATTACTTTTTTTATTAATATGGATTTAACTATTACTGAGAAAAAATCCTTCCATTTTCTTTTAAGCCTTTCATGCCCAATATTGAAAAATCAAATATGCAATACGGTTTAATTAAATACTAGATTATTGAAAAATTAAAAGTTAAAAGCGTCAACAAAGTGGTCATAAGGTGGTAAACTTACTTTTATTATTTTTTTTCATCATGATGCACCTTATGGGTTTTAATGAAACTTAACATGCTGTTAGACAAGGTATAGACCATTATTATATATTTTTTTCAAAGTGGTAATTCAATTCGATCTGATAGAAATTAAAAAAAAAAAAAATTTTTTGCATTTTTTTAATATTTTATTTAAGCTTGGCTAATGAAAATTTATATAAAATAAACTGTAAAGTGTACCATAAACACTGGTATTGGTTTTATTTTTCTAGCTTTGAAATCAACAGAGATATATCACTTTGAAAAAAAGTCGTCCCCGGACACTTTTTTTCAAATAGCTCCTCAATTACCTAAGATATAGAGCTAATATCTACGTGATGAACTACTATTAGTACCCTCTACAATATAACATAGGTTACGATATAGGTTCCTATCGGGGGCAGTTTGCTTATGGAAGGACGGCTAAACCCTTTTTTAAAAAGTCCTCTTTGCAGCGATCGTACTCTAAAGTGGTCATATCTGGCTTTTGACAATGTTCACCATAATCTTTACTACTTTCTTTGTTATTAATTTTTTTTCGTTTTCTATCCTTTCTTAAATCTTTAAACACACCCCTACGTTTCCTAAAACGTTTCTCCTCTAATTGAAGCACTAGTGGTCTGGTGCTTTTCCCCAAGATTGATCTATGTAGAGTGGAGAGAGGGCGTTTTGTATTAAATGAAACTACAGCAGCGTTGCATCTCGACTCATAGCCCTGACGTAAGGAAAAGTTAATACGTTTCCCTCCAACAAATTTAGCAATAATGTTGTTGAAGGATTCTACTTTATTGCTATCAGTATTGTGCATCAAACTTCGAGCTTTAGCTGCTACAGTATTCACTATAAACTTTATTCTATTCCAAATAGCGCACGTTTTCAAAATTAAAGTAACATCTTCAATGTTTTTTTGGCTAGTACAGTAATAAGGTTGACAGTTGTCGTGATTTCCGAATGCGTGGTTATAAGAATTTGTGATATCTGTGAATAGGCTACAGTGTAAAATAACTTTAATTTCGGAAGGCGGTGGCAAAAAACTTTTTAGTAACGTGTCTATAAATTGTTTTCAAGCATCGTCACGAATCTTCTAGCGCGAAGAACTGTACTCTACCGAGTTTTAGCCACCGGATCAGACGGCTTTCGAGGAAGATACAGCACAATAGACCACATCCATACAGTGCCAAAAATTATACAGAAATCCGAAGAGTATAACCGGCCCCTTTGTCTTACGTTTGTGGTCTATGAGCAAGCTTCTGACTTTATCGAGACCTGGTCTGTTTTGGAGTTGCAAGTGACATTAGCTATCTTTATGATGGAACGGATGGTCGTATTCCTTATCCGATCCGTTAGTTTGATACCCAGAATACTCCGTTCCATAGCCCTCTGGCAAACGTCGAGCGTGGACCTCTGCTGATTTGTCAAAGACCACGTTTGACCACCGTATGTGAGGATGGGAAGTATGCACACGTCAATGAGTCTTCTCTTAAGGGACAAAGGAAGATCACCCTTCATTATATCTTTCATGGCCCATTAGCTCATCCAGGCATTTTCGGTGCGTCTTGCAAATTCTTTGTTTTGTCTTGCCTGGAAAGAGACTATTTGCCCAAGATAGAGATACTCATCAACGTATTCGACCTCCACACCCGTCACAGTGATCCTGCGATGCGCACTGTTCGTCATCAACTTGGTCTTTGACATATTCATCTGAAGTCCAACCTCTAGGCTTGCCGTGCCAAGATCGTTTAGCATCTGCGTCAACTCGGAGGCTGAAGACGAAAAGAGGCACAACTCAGCCTCCGGGCTGAATATTGATCAAAAATGTATTAACTTAAACCAAAAAAAAAATACATGTATCAAGCACAGCCAACACATCAAGCTAGCCGAAACTTTTAAATTTTCCCAATCCATTTTGAACAATATGTTTTAGCGATAAAGCTGAAAATCTATTAAAGAAATATGACAGGTTGTAGTAGCTTGATGTGCTGGCGTCTGTACATAATTAATTCTCAAAATCTGTCAGTGGTAATTTGTGATTACTTGCGATGAATGAAAACCGTAGAGAATATAAAGGTTTTGTGTAAATTGGCTAATTTTATGCCGACTGTATTTTTTTTCAAAATTAGTTAATGCAGATCATAGTTTCTGGTCTCCTATTACAACATAACGGGTTTAAAAAGACACAACGAGCCGAGAGTCACTTGTACTCCCAATTTGTAATCATTTCTTTGTACTAGAAACTTTCTGGTTACGGAGATATTATTATTAAGGTCAAAATTACAACTTTCACTGATATTTTTTACGAAAACAAGTTTTGATATTATAACATAACTTTAAATACCTCCAGGACCCCTGTATAGTTACATGCCGGTGCAAAATTTACTGTTTGTGGTAGTGCGCATACAGCAAATGTTTACACCAAAAATTAAAGTCGATTTCCAGCAATTACTTTTGTCACAGATCTTTTGTGCAATGTTACTTAGTTTGATGTACGACGGCTAAAGTTTTTTTACACCCTGTATCAATAAATAGATAAAATTATTTATAAAAATAGTTTTACTGAATATATTGAAAACACCATTACACATTGGGAACTGTCTAAAATAGGTACGTTTACCTCCCTAAATTTTTGCCAATGTTTTGACATTGACATGAGATTACGATTTTAAACCATTTCAAAAATTATTTTATGAATGAAAACTACAAAATTTGGAAAAAATAAAAATACGAGGCCTTATATTTTACATCTATATTTCATTTTACTTTATTACATAATTTCTTCAGAACATAAAACGTTGTCAATCGGGTCTTTTGAGCGCAAGCAAAGTGACACGGGTTCCCCGTCTGATAGCCGAAGCGGTACTGACAAGTACTGAATCGGGGTCCTGTCGGGGGCCGGGCGGCAGAGCGGTTCAAGGTATGAGTGGTTATAAAGCTGGATATTTCGGATCTCATCTTTTTACGTTAAATTTAACGATTAAAAAAATAAAAACGAACCTATGACACCTGCTTTATGCATAGTTTGATTAGCTTGCAAATTTTCATGGCCTAATTTGAAAATTTTCATTGAATATTCTCCTTTTATTTTGCGGTTTAGAGGTAACTTTGAGACTTCTTTGTATCGAGAAAATTGTATGCAATCGTGTTTTCGCAACCGATGACACCTCGCAGTAGTCCTCATCTTTATCGTATAATAATTTCAAAGTGAAAACTGCAGAACTGTTGGAACTACAGCCGTTAATGCTAAGGCAATTTTCGCAATCTGAACTAGTATCGGTCCTTAAAGTTTTGGTGCGTTTTTTGAATTTTAAATAAGCGAAATCATTATTGCGACGTAGACAAAATGAGATAATAAAGCTTATTACGCCGGTCGATACATTAACCGCTAAAAGGTAGGTTTAATGTTTGGGGAAGTCATTTGGAGTTCGCGATTTATACCTACTACTCTAAATACATAATTATCATTAGTTTGCTAATTGAATTGTTATATTTAAACTAGCGACTCGCTCCACACATCGACTCCACATCGATTTCTGTGGATATCTAATTAAATACTTACATATATTATGTAACACATAAACCGACTGAAATAAACACTCTAAATGATGAACTTCATCAAAACCCATTTAGATGTTTGAAAGATCATACGAACAGAAATGAAACGTGACTTTGTTTTGTACTATGTACTTAGATAAAGATAAAATAGAAGTTACATTCTTAAAAAGGTTTCCTTGATAATTCGGTTAAAAAAGTTGTTCTTTGTAACTCTTATCTACCTTAAATTTGCACAAGATCAAACTCAAGCTTCTTTGAATAAATTAGCTTTGAAAATGAAATAAAAGCGAAAAATCCTCTTAAACTAAACAAAAATCATCGAAAAATATACCCTTTAAACAATAAATTTTCTTTTAATTAAAAACTCTTCACATTTGTTTTCGTTTTTATTCTCGGGTTCCCAGTAACGGCTTCAGAAAATTCCAAATTAATTTTGTATTTGCTTCGGCATGCGTTAGCAACATTTCATATGAAATTACTGAGAAACGGGAAAATAACATATGATGTGTTTTGTTTTAACGGTTTAAACGTGAATAACGCATTCATAAAAACGAATGTGAGCGTTTCATACGAATATGAACTTTAATTTCATAAGAATAATGTTCTTATTCGTAACAAAGTAAAGTCAAAGTGTGGCCTGCGATCTTGCACTTTGAGAATAGGAACACGCTCTTTAAGTTTTGCATAAAATTGGATGCAATAAAAGACGGTCCGATGAGCTGTTGTTTTTTTGAATGTTTTTGGCTGGTTACGATAACGTGGTGTCAGATAAACTCTGAAGTCAGCTGTATTTGACTTGGTACCTTACGACTATAGTCTGTTCTAAAATATTTGATGAAAATGTAAACAAATGGATGCCAATTTGTAGCGGCACCTGCGAATTGAGTGCTTTGATTTCATTATTTATTTATTCAAAATGTTTTAAATAAACGCCAATCCAATGTTACTACCACAAATATACACATACATCTAAATTACATTGAGTAGGTACCCAAAAATACAATCACAAATACAATTTAAAATACAATTAAAAATACCAATAGAATATAATTACAAATACCTACAATTACAAATATCATTAAAATACAATTAAAATCACTTCTCAGCATTTTCAATACACTTCAATGCTACTTCTGTGAACTTCAACAAGCTGCAGTGAATTATATCTACCATTTCAATACTTTTAACCATCTCCCTCCATTTAATCACCTTAATGGTATTTTTAATTTGACAATAATTGAGTTTAATTTTACGACCTCAATTTTCATCGAAGCTTTTTCAATTACAATTTTATAATATTAGTCAAACAATAAAAAGAGAGAGTGCAAGTGAGATAAAGAGCAGTGGTGGCCTAGTGGTAACGGCCCCGACTTACAAGTTGTAGGTTGTGGGTTCGAACCCAGACAGGCGCTTTACTTTGTGTAAATTATTTCATCACCACTGCTCTCAAAACGGTGAAAGAAAACATCGTGAGGAAACCAAACCAGAAAATCCAAAATTCAAAGACAATGTGATATCTACTAACCCGCACTGGGCCCGCGTGGTGGATTACAGCCCACTTCTTCTCACCTAGAGGAGGCCTGTCTCTCAGCAGTGGGAAATAGGCTGATTATGCTAAACAATAAAAGTTGAAACCTAAATACAGATGAATCTGTATATAAGTAACTCCCGTTTGAGAATGATTGCGTAAGAGTTTGCCCGGAACAGGGTTTGTTTACACCTTCACCTTTAGAACAGGCCGTACATGAAGACGTAGGTATATTGGATAGGCACCAGTGGCGAAGGTACCATACAACTCGATTTCCACCGGCTTCCCTTAGAAAATTCAGAACATAGCCACTCTATAGTCAATTTTATCATTGGGAATTTTTTTTGCTCCGGCTTACCTCTGTCATAAATTCACCCTTCGCCACTGATAGGCACTCTTGGACAATTGACAACAAACAAACGGCTTCAATAAAAATAACAAGAAAAAACCCGTACCTACAAAAGGTGTTCACAAAATGTGTTATCGTGCGTGAAACACGATTGCGTTAAGGTACAGGGTGATTCATAAACATGTCTAGGAGTCGTGATTTATTTTGTTTGCCGAATAAAATGCGTATGTGTTGGTTATAGCTTCGAGACAGGTTTTTGTCCCTTCAATCTTATTAACATCCTTTGGAGATAAATTTCATGCTATATTATGTTGTTTTTTCTATTTTATGTCATAGCGAAACTGAATATTTTTGAAGCAATTTAGCATTTACTAACCTCCTAAATTAACTATTATCAAATACAATTTAAATAAAAAAAAAAGTTAAAAAAAATAAAAAAAAATAAATTGCGCGTGCAGCTCCGTACATGTGATCGAAGTGAAACTGCTTAAAACACCCATACTAATATTATAAATGCGAAAGTGTGTCTGTCTGTTACTTCTTCACGCTTAAACCACTTAACCGATTTAAATGAAATTTGGTATAGAGATAGTTTGAGTCCCGGGAAAGGGCACGGGATAGTTTTTATCCCAATATTCCCACGGGAAAATTATGCGGGTGAAACCGCGGGGCACTGTTAGTAAATAATAAGAGAGATTTAGTGTGAGAGACAGAGAGGGTTAAATCTTTCTTCTCTCTCATGTAACGAAATGTGCTTAACCGTGACGTGTCCTTTAACTGGGTTGTGGAGGTCAGATAGGTAGTCGCTCCATGTAAAATACTGGCATTCAGCTGCATCCAGTTAGACTGGAAGTCGACCCCAACATAGTTGGGACAAGGCTAGACAGATGATGAAGTACTCAAACTCAATTACAGGCACTTTTGAATTGTCAAGGGGTCGGTCAGTCAGAAAGATGAAGCTAGCCCATTCTAAAGCGTAGATACCTATGGAGATGCGGGATTGTCCAAAAGGGTTACCGCTACCCCGGAACATAAAGGGCTAAGGAAGGAACACGGATGGGTTTTAGTCAGTAATAGTCTGACACTCCCTTCCGCTCCACCCAGAGCGGGAGGGGTCATTTGATGATTTCCATCCATAAAAAAAAAGGTACCTATGGAGAACGGGCAAGAAACTCCATGGACACTCTTTTAAATCAAAATATTTAGGTAGTAGCTTCAGTACTCTCACCAAACTGTTACTTTCTGACTTCTTATAATTCTACCAGGGTATGAATATTACTCCAAATCGATACGAGTGAAGAAAGTGCGTCTCCCAAGTCCCACCTCACACAAAAGGCGAAGTTTGCAGTAGCAATATCACATTACACGCGGCAAAATTTTCTCATAACTACGTGACTATGGCACGTGACGGCGCGACTCATAGAAAACGGTGTGACGCGGTCTACCGTACAGTTATCCTAGGTAAGTCTCACAAATTAGAAAAAAGATAGGTACCTACAGAAGGTCAGCTCCAGAGAAGACCGAAAACGCACGCATACATAGACACGCTTCTGAGTCGTGACTAAATAATGCCTGCCTCGCGAGTCGATCGGAGGACCTTTCTTTGGTATTGTTCATCGAATCGTTGAGCTCCTTAAGTTTTGAGTTGAACTGCACGATGTCTGACAAATGCGTGCACTGACTGGACAGGTCCACTCAATCTGTGTAGTTCTTTCCTCAAAAGACCATCTACATGGTCTTCATATAACCTGACCAAGATTATGTCTGGACTTTAAAAGAGACTGTGGCCTCTGAGTTTGTTTCGGCCTTTCTTCTCATAGTATTCAGATAGGAAACGCCGATCTCATCTACAAATTATTGACGTGTAAAAGTGTTAGTGCAAACCTACTTACTAAAATAAAATCATTTATCAAGGGTAAGCTACACTTGCTGCGGTCGGTTGGTGGGTGGGTGACCATCCATTACATATCGAGACCTCTCCATGCCTCGGAAAGCACGTTGAGTCGTTGGTCTCGGCTGTCATTCGAAGATCTTTTACTGTCGTTACGGGTAGTCAGAAGCCCAATAAGTCTAGCAACCAGTCTTACCAAGGGGTAACGTGTTTCCCAGTAACTGAGTTGTGGAGCTCAGTGGTAGTCGCTCCATGTGAAATACTGGTATTCAGCTGCATCTAGTTAGACTGGAAGTCAACCCTAAAATCAGAAGACCGAAAGTCTTACCAAGGGGTATCGTATTACCCAGTAACTGGGTTGAGGAGCTCAGGTAGGCAGTCGCTCCATGTAAAATACTGGTATTCAGCTGCACTCGGTTAGACTGGGAGCTGACCACAAAATAATTAGGAAATGGCTAGGCAGATTGATTGACATAATTATGTAGACACTCTTTGCTTATAGTGGAAGCGCACTCGCGATTGGCATTTGTTTGAGATTCGCCGTATGTAACGTTTGTATGTATATGTGTTTGGAGCCGGCCTTCTGTATCTTTCCTTTTTGTGATGGGTGCCCCTGCCGCCGCATTCATGCTCGCTGCACTGAATATAGTGTGTGCACTGTTCTTAGGAATTTGTCTGCTGATAGGAACACGGACTAATCGTAAGCTGATTATACGAGTATGTAGGTAGTGCTATTTATGGGTAGTCGTGGTCTCCAGGAATGTAGGTACTATTTAGTTGCTTGTTTTTGCTGGTAAGAAGAATTATCGTATTTCGGTTTTTGGCGAATATTGAGATACATAGAACTTGGAATTATAAATTGTAGGAGTCTTCTTCCTATTGTGACGATGGTAAACGAAAATGTTTTAGCCATGTTTATTGACTAAAATAGATTATCGTGTCGATGGCAAACGAAAATGTTTTAATCATGTTCAATAACCCAAAAAGATGAAAAAAACATAGTTTTGCTATCACATTTGTTAAATTCGTGGCTTTCTTTATATATTTATATTTGTGTCACTAAACTCCTCCTAAACGGTTGGACCGATTTTGATGAAATTTTTTGTGACTTTGAGTGGTTTAGGTTCACAGTTCAACCCGGTAGGTGGCGGATTTTGGGCATGACAACGTCTGTCAGGTCCACTAGTATGCATAAATAAATTCCAAAAACCTCTATCAACAAATCTGCACAATTACTCTATTTACAAAAAAAAAAAAAATCAAAGTTACATTTCCCATCCATCATAATTTATACGTTTAATCAATTTAGGTCCAGTGAAAACAATACACCGAGTAATTTAGAAGCTTTTACAACAAAACGATTGCCAAAGCACCTGTCATGTTTAACAGGTACGGATAAATTTCGATTAAGCGCGGATCATATTGCATTAACTGATACACGTGTAACCTATTAAATACATATTATAGGACAGATAGGAAAGATTTAATATCATGTTACAATTTTGGTGAGTGTTACCTCTTGTTATGTTTTAGATTATACTAGCTTCTGCATGTGACTTTTAGGGATGCATGGAGAAGCCTCCTTGTGTAGCGCAGTTTGTTCCGCCAGTTACTCAACTGAACCGAGCGCTCGGCGCATCCTGGACAGTCACACCCAACACCTTATTTGACTGGCCAATTCTTCCCTTGCGGTAGTAGGGCTAACGCCCGCCTGGTTTGCGACCACCCTCCCACCGGAGCCCGGCGTCAAGCAGCCTGCTGCGTTTCGTTGATGCGTGGAAGTTAGACTTAGGCATCTTCTGGACACGCTCGTTCCATCATAGACCTCATCTATCGCTTTCCATCAGGCGTGATCGAGGTCAAGAACGGGCCTATTCAGAAAAAAAAGACTTCGAACGCATGAAATTTCTTGTTCCGCTGACCCACTCCGTCGCCTCCTCTAGGTTGGCCAAAGCAAGGAAAACCTGTTCAGGTGGAGATTCATAGACGACTCCGCCTTGAAGTGTAAATGTGGTGCTATTTCGCAAGCGATGGGACACTTAATATCATGTCCTGCGTGTCCTGTCAGCTGCACGTTACAGGAACTGATGGACGTTGGTGATGGCGCTAAACAAGTAGCCGAATTCGGGGCCAAGATCATTTAAAAAGTCTTCCAGACCGTATTTCGGCCACGGCGGCCAATCTCAACAGAGACTAGCCTTCGGCGCGGGAGATATTATAGTGCACAAGTGTGCGCGCACTCGCGCAGACGCAGATGCACTCCCTCTTCCCTTGCTCTCATAGTCCGATGGAACGGCAATCCGACACGACCGGAGAGAGATCAGGCACAGGACCAACTGCTTAACGTGCTTTCTGAGGCACGGGGGTATCACACCGCCAACTTCCAAACTCCGGGCTGTTACTAAGAAATTCCTAATCGAAAAACGCAATAACACTTTACTTGACCCGGGAATCACTCACGCTAAGCAGTCGCGACTTGCAATCGCGAGACTAACGGGGCAGTTAGTAGAGAGATTTAGATTGCTATCGACACGCTAAGACGAAGACCCCGACGTCGCATCGATAAAAATATTTTTTTTAAATCTGACCGATAGTTCTAGAGATAAATGCGGTCAAAATAACAAACAAACTCTTCAGAATAGAATAGAATAGAATAGAATAGAATAGAATAGAATAGAATACTCTTTATTATGTACACCATATAAATTACAGACATAAATATAGAAAACTTTACAATGGGTGACACAATGGGCGGTCTTATCGCTAAGAGCGATCTTTTAAAGACAACAAAAACAAAAAAAAACAAAAAACAAACAAAATACATAGATTAATCCTCCACGCGGGCCCAGTGCAGGTTTGTGGATGTCTTCTATGACTTAGCCCACCTTCTTTCTTTTACGATTCTCAAAATTATCAAGAAAGTAGGTCAAACTATAAATCGTACAGACGCAAGCACATCAAGCTACTACAATCTGTCAAATTTCTTTAACCTTTCGTATGCCGGAACGTAGATCCACGCGAGACACAATGGCTTTTTAATTGTGTCTGTAATTACGGCATTCAACCGGTTAATAGATTTTCAAGTTTATCTCTAAAGAATAAGGTTCAAAGTTGATTGGGAAAATTTCACAGCTTCGGGTAGCTTGATGTTCTGGCGTATGTACAATGAACAGAAATATTGTTATAAAGCTGTCGACATTTCATTCTATTTAGTCTCTAAAAGATGTTTCCCTTTAGAATATTTTTCCCTGTTTATGTTTGAGACAGCATTTTGTCTGACGCGATTATTTTTTTCAGCGTCTTGTTAAGTTTAGGGGTGTTTCTGTTACAATTTTTTTGGTACTGTCCTCTTTTCAAAGGACTAGGAAGGTTGTTGGTTAATTTACTCCGCGCAAGGCCCATTGTACACGGCACGTTTTGTATACGGCTATGGCGAGGTGCCGCCGTGTCTGTCAAAAAACTTCCATAGTGATTTATACAAGCACACTAATATTTTGAAGACGAAAGTTTGTGAGTGTGTGGGTGTGTGTGTTTATATGTTTGTAACTTCTTTACGCTCAAACAACTGAACCAATTTTGTTAAAATTTTGTATGGAGGCAGCTGACACCCTGGATTAACATATAGGCTACTTTTTATCCCGATATTCCCACGGGATCGATACATGCGCGGTAGAAACCGCGGGGCGCTGCTAGTCTACATTATAATGATCTACACAACTATGGCGATCGTGCCTACGCAGGGCTAATCAACCGTAGTTTATCACGACAAAAAAACGTGTGTGTAGAACGGTTTTTATTCTTTGTTGCAGGACCTTCTAATTCTGTCTATTAAGAATCAGTTTCTTCATTTTTTTAAATGTCTTGCGCTATACTTTCTCTTTCATTCAGCATATTTTGTTAAATCCTAAAATTCCAAGAATCATGCAATTACTAGCGCCCTTGTTCTGGTCAGTGGGATTGTCCGAAAGGGTTTCCGCTACCCCGGAACATAAAGGGCTAAGGAAAGAACACGGGTGGGTTTTAGTCGGTAAGAGTCTGACACTCCCTTCCGCTCCACCCAGAGCGGGAGGAGTCATTTGATGATTTCCCATCCACAAAAAAAAAGCACTCTTCTTCTTCTTCGTGGTGCCGGCACGACTTTATTTCAGATCTTGTTGGCTTAAAACTTTTCCACTTCCACGGCGTTGTCTGTGGCAGCGCAGAGGTCACTTAGACTGCATGTTTTGGGACCTACTTGCGTAACACATTATCAAGCGCAATCTGAACCATTTCGAAGGATATTGCTAATCCATTGCTTCATATCTTCGAAAACTTTGTCTGCACAACAACATAAATAACGCAATGTATGTCATTGAGCTGTCAAAATTAAAGCTATTCCTACTGTGAGTTTGTTACGCAATTACCCCGCAGGACTCCATTAATGTCCTGTTACTGGTGGCAAATATTTGCCAAAACGCCCGAAGCCTAACGCCAATGGTAAACTAATTTGTTCTTGTAATGCCATTTGTTGGTTACGTGACATTTTAAATGATCGAGAAGATACAAACGAACATTTATACTGTTTTATTTCGTTATTATTGACATTTTTAATCAGAATGTTGATTGAATTATATCTACCGAAATTTTGTTTAAAAATTAAACGAATTTGAGTTGTGTATTGAATACCTAGATAAATAAATAAATAAAAATATACAAGCCTTATATTTCTTACTATAAAATTTACAAAACTACTTACAATTAAAGAAAACTATAAATAAACTAAACTATCTAAGTTAACTACAATGTACAAACGATATAGAGCATGAGTACCTACTGAGTAGATATCGCTTTTCACATCATACGAGACAGATTTTTCAAGTAAAGCATCTCATTGTACTGCAGTGGTATCTAAAACGTGCGACCTACGCGTCATACTGACGTCACACAAAATCCTGCATCTCGCAAGCAGAGTTTACCGCGCAACTAGTACATATACAATGGCCCGACACGAAAATCATCGAGCAGTTGCCCGCCAGACACGACACCCGTCTAGTCGGAGGATCTTCCCTTTTCGTAGAGTATGAGTGAACTTTGCACCCTGTTCCTCATACCTCTATAACACTAAGGAATATTTAACGTTTGACACACATAATAAATCGTCTACTTATTGATTATATGTCACGGCTACATGCTTGTAACAAATATATAGGATTTTAGAAGGCTGTAAATGACGACGACACATTAAATCCATGTTTAACTACGTTAAAGCCTAGAATGTCCTCGATAAAACCCCTATCCAACTATCTCTAAACAATTCACAAGCACAAACTGAAACCCTACATCCGTCAACACTCAAAATTCCCGTCTCCCGGATTTTCGCTCTTAAATTTGAGATTTAAAATTTCAACACGAAGTGTGCGGCAGCCCTACTAAAGCAAGCTCACAGGGGTGTCAACTAAATTACTTTTAAAGGACTTTTTCTTCTCCACTTTGCATTTACTGCATCTCTTTTTGTGTCTATATCTGCCTGCTCAGACGTGCAAAATATGTAGGTAAGCGTTGAAATAATATGGGCACAAAAGCAGCAAATTAGAATTTCTTTTTGTTGAATTTATTTCACTGTAATTTCTCGTTGTGAGCTTTAGATAACTTTATTTTGTTCTGTAGGCGGGAGAATGCTTGGTCTTTGTGGTGAACCGGAAATTTATTAAAGTTTTCGTTGAAAGTATTTTTGTTTTTGCCTTTATTTATAACTTGTTTGAAAGAAACAAGGAAAATACTTTAGCACAGACTAAACAATAGAACAAAAAAATAAAGATCAAATAAATGTTGTAAAGTCTGATGTAAGAAATTAGCAGAAAAGTGTGCCTCACGGCTCCGCCAAAAAGGCTCGGTTCAGAAACCGTATTAAAATAAAAAATATATAATAATGGATGTAAAAGAAAACCACCACTCCCTCTGGAGTGGGCCGGAATCCACCACGCCGGCCCATTGCGGGTTGGTAGATGTCACATGTTTTCGAATTTTTATTTCTAGGACATGCCGGTTTCCTCACGATGTTTTTCTTCGCAAGGGCAGTAGTGATAAAATAAATTACACAAAGCAGGTAAAGGGCCTGTCCGGGTCCGTGGGCCTGTGTGGGTGTTACCCACTACCTACAATTCGTAAGTCTCCCGACCATTGCCACAAGGCCACCCTGCTGTACCGCTGCTCTTAAAAAAACTTTGTTACAAAATAACTTTAATTTCGGAAGTCGGTGTCGTTGGTTCCGCATTTTTGTTTCTTGACACTGACTTCCGAAATTAAAGTTATTAAAAAAGTTTTCACTTTTTAATTGTTCACTCCACAAAAATTAATGTAACACTACTTGCTATGTAAATATCAGGGACAGGAAGCTATAAACATCATAAATATAAACTAAGTCGAAAAAAATCGTATTATCGAAGCTAACTCAAAAACTACCCAAACAAAGTTAATAAAATTTATAAGGGACTACACCTGAAGCATGCTTTATCCTTGAAAAAAAAAAAGAATTTTGCAAATCCGTTACTATATGACGAAGTTACGCCCGAACATGCATAAAAAATAAAAAAAAAGACGGCTTGCACTCCGGGAGTGCCGGCAGAAGTGAAAACTTGAATATTAACGTTGAAATAAATCAATTATTAATTTAATTAATATAACTCTTTCTTTTTCACTATTTCGGCGTCACTTTTTTCCATCCATCCATCCATCCACACCCACACCCACATCCATTCATCCATCCATCCATTGTCGTGTGACACTTGGTTCACTTCGGTTGGCGCCGCCGTAGAAAGAGAGGGGGATACTTAGTAGTTAGGAGTAGTAGTTCTCCCCTGTGTAGTCTCTCCTGACGGTCACGTGTCCCTGACGCGATGTCCTGACGCGAGTTTAACATTTTTAACCCATTACAAGAAAGTGTGCAACGCCGCTAAAGAAGTTTTCACTTCAAAAATATAAACATCCAAATGCAGAACCTCCTCTTTTTTTTTGAAGTCGTGTAAAATTATATAAAACTGCTTTCAAGTTAAAAATTAAGTTTAAAATGGATTTTAAAAGTAATTAAAAAGACGGTAACATGGTGTCATAATCCGGAGCAACAAGAGAAGCTTTGTTTTGTTAAATTAAAATTTAATTAGCTGTCATCGCAATACTCTTTGTGTGAGTTGCAGTCAAAGCTAATCTGATTGTGCCTTCAACGATTTTGTAGAAAAGGTTCAAAATATAACTGTGAAAATGTCGAGCTAATGGTCAGGCTTTTATTCTTGTAGCTTTGACAATTTAGAAGCTGTAGCCGGGACTGTTATTATAGCCATACTAATATTATAAATGCGAAAGTGCATCTGAGTTTGTCTGTCTTGCGGGTAAAACCGCGGGGTGCTGCTAGTAATTATTATAAATGCGGAAGTGTGTCTGTCTGTCTGTCTGTCTCTTACCTCTTCACGCTTAAACTGCTGAAATTATTTAGATGAAATTTGGAATAGAGATAGTTTGAGTCCCGGAAATGGACATAGTATAGTTTTTATCCCGTTATTACCACGGGATCGAAACTTATGCTGGATTGAATGGTCGCAACCGGCGTGTATGACAAGATGTATGAACGTTAACGATGCATTAGGAGTGTGTAATGATCGTAGCAGGTGGCGTTCTGTAATCTCAGATTACCTCATATGAGAAACGCGTGAGTTTATGTTTGTAAAGTCTATTCAAACTTACGTTTTAAATTGATGTTATTTCAAGTTAAACAAATATCAACTTTATTTTAAATGTAATTAAGTTGATTTCAGAGTGACTAGCACTATTGAAAAAGTTATAAAAATGTTGGTAGTTTTAGCGTAAACTGAACTTTATTGTGTAGGAATTAAAGTTATTTTTCCTTAAACTCATGTTTGGTCACTCAGGTTACAGACTAGCTAAAGTAGACTCATCTTTTATGGGGTACTGTTTAAAATGTTATAATAAAATACCTCCCCACATTCTTCAACTGAATGAGACAAAATTCAAGTCTTGTATTAAACGCACACTATGGAGGCAGGCATATTATAAGTTAGGGGATAACATCGCGGATAAAAATGCCTGGCTCAATGCTGGTCCTGCTCCACAACCACAACTAATTGATTAACACTTGAAAATACTGTTGGGAGCTGCTGAAGATTGTAAGTCTATCTTTACATTGTATAAATTCAATCTCCTAGTATTGTATAATTGCATAGCACATGTGTGAGTACTATGTACACACTATAAAGCTACCATTTACTGAGTACGTCTTTCATTGACTTGAATGTGCTCTGGCGGCTGAGAGTATGTCATGCTCACTCAAATGTCTCGCTGATGGTGGCGCATGTGTTGGATCATTTAGCTCCCTTCAAAATGGTTGAGCTGAATGGTGCTGATGCATGCGTCATGTTCGTGAACGGGCGCCGTCAGTAGGACCTGGTCATCTCTTTGCTGCCATAGCTTATTTTAATTTATTATTTGAATTGTTGTTTTTTCTCATCTTTTCATTATGGACGCTTTTAACGTTCTGCATCGTTCTCACATGTATAATTTTTAACATGAATGATGTAACCAAGACTTTGTAACCACATTATTTTGATTTAAAAGAGTGTCCATGGAGTTTCTTGCCCGTTCTTCTCCATAGGTACCTACGCTTTGGAATGGGCAACTAGCTTCATTTTTTCTGACTGGCTTATTGGAAGTAAAACTTAATTAATTTTATAATGTTTTTAGTTTGTGTCAAACCAAGGTGTTCACGAAAAACCCCATTTAAATAGACGAATATCTGCCTAAAATTCCCATTTAAAATGTTCCTTCTTACTTCAACAACTAACCATAGACTTTTAGTATTTTTATCTCGACATAGAACACTAAAAAATAGGTATCCATAAAAAAACCACTACCTTTTAAACTAACAACGTGACTTATAAAGCCGTCTCTCTAATGCTTGGCGGCCATTAATATGACAGCTTAGCTCTGACCTCTAAATACTTAATGGTGCTACGTCATAAGTTGAGAGTGCATAGCTAACGACGCTTGCTGCACTTAGTTGCAGATCTAGAGAAAACTAAATTAGTTTTTCTTGTGAAAAAAAAAAAACAAGTGTGCTTATGACCACACGACTGAAGTGAAACTTCAAACGTATTTGGCTATGAGAGAAGAGAGAAAGAAATTGTGCGCGCGCACTGCTTTCTTTTGCTTATATCCCCCACTCAACTCCCGTTCGCCTCGCCCAATCACACTTTTCGTAACGCTTATGTCACGCGTTCGCCAGCTTACTCCCCAAGTCAAGCGTGCGTAAAGAAGTTTCACTTCAGTAAAAAAAATTTTTTTTCTTTGAATGTATAATTCTTGTGTAATTTTTACTTTTTGCTTTTTAACAGAGTTGTTATTCTCAAGCTAGGCACACATACCAGCCGTGTTAGGTCAGGCCGCAGCGTTCGTTGCACAAACAAAATATGAACTTTGGGTGATATGTAGTCTGCTACGCCTGCGTAGCATCCGTAGCACTTAGCTTCAACATCAGCTACGCCGTAGGCCGTGCGTAGACTATGATCTTGCAAAGAATTTTCTTAATTTTTAGTAATTATTTTTTATACATTAGGGTCAAGCTCGGTTGTATTAGCACTCAAGTATATATATGTATACATACTTGCTTCATATACACAATAAATAAAAAAGATAATCATAATTCACTACTGCGGCGAGTATCGTTCATGCCACTGTACTAACATACAAAGCTATGGTAGCATGCGACCACGGGAAGGTACTTGTTTCATCTTTTTCAGTAGTCGGGTTTTAGTTTTTAAACTTATTTTTTTTTAACTAAATCTTCCAGATCAACGATATCTCTGTATCAAGCATCAAATTGACAGCCTTCCACATTCACATAATAACACGATGCAGACTATTAAGTTAGTTGAAAAGCCAGTCAGAAGTTTCACTTAGCATTCGGGGATTTGAAGTTGATAACTTGACTGTATAACTTTTATTTCACAGAGCTTTTTAGGAGTTAGCTGATAAAACATTCATGATCATGCTTTTAAAGGAGTTATTTAATATTAAATAGTTTGAGTTTGAGTTAAGCTTTGACACTTCGAACTTAGACAGTTCTTGCCAACTTTATTAGCGTACTTGTTATTATTTACTAGCTGCGCCCCGCGGTTTCACCCGTATTAGTCTCGATCCCGTGGGAATATCGGGATAAAAAGTATCCTATGTCCTTTCCCGGGACTCAAGCTATGTCTATACCAAATTTCATCTCAATCGGTTCAGCGGTGTAGGCGTGAAAAGGTAACATACAGACAGACAGACAGACAGATAGACAGACAGAGTTACTTTCGAATTTATAACATTAGTATGGATTTCTGAAACACTTGGCTTCATTTACAGTTCGGTTTTGGCCAAACACCGACAACCTCTCAGGGTTCATCTGTGTGCTTGAACCTTCGTTTAAATTTCACAAAAATGTTTTTGACACATCTCGGGACCCTCGGGCGCCGGACATTTGGAAGGCGTACGAGGGGCCAAAGCCAACTCGCAAAGGACCCTTAGACAATTTTAAATAATGAGGCCTACCAACCGATGATTATGTCTGTATGCACTGTGCAAGTGCACCCAAGGACAAACCCCGGTTGGTGCAGGACTATTGCAGAAAAAAATATGTTAATTATTGCATAATAATACTTTTATTGTGATGATAATAATTTATACATTAAGTACAGTCAACAAAAGAGATAAGTATGCAGGATCGTCGGATATAGTTGCTTTAAAAAAAATACGAAGTGAAAAATAACTTTAATCTTGGAAGTCGGTATCATTAAAAGAGTTACCGTAGAGTTTCTTGCCCGCTCTTCTCCATAGAAAACGATCAATTGGAATCGTGTACCTGGCTTTCATAAGTGCCCAAGTAGGTTTATGTGAAATAAAGTATTTGGATTTTGATCATACAGTCATTATCTACGTTTATTGCCCGTGGTTCAACCGCGTAGTTCTACTAGTAGGACCAAGGGCATTTTTCTTTTCGGTGGTTCTATCAATCGGACCATCGTTATACACATTCTGTTCATCAAACTAAGAAACATTGAATAAAAACTATTGCTGAGGAACGAATTTTATGTTTCGTCTGAAAAATGGTTGTTTACTACAACGCGCAAAGTCACGCACGCAAAACATTGTGCTTATTGGTGCATAGAACGGTAAAGAAGTCGTGGGTTTATTTTAAGTTGATGTTGATTCCACTTGTTTTCGTGTAAAAAAACTGCACCCTAATTGCGTAACACACTATCAATCGGAATCAGAATCATTTCGAAGCCAATTGCTAATCCATTGCTTCATAAGTTATAAAAATTTGTCTGCTCAACACGTAAATAACGCAATAAATGTTGTTGAACTGTCAAAGTGAAACCGATTCCGATTGATAAATGTTACGCAATTGCCCCGCAGGAACCTTGACCTTCAATATCTCCGTAGCCAGAAGGTTTTGGCCCAGTACAAAAAAAAAAAAAAACAAAATTACGAGGAGTACAAATGACTCAGCCATTACAGTTGTTTATATTGGTGCAGTATCAGCGCAACTATACGTATCAAAGTTGTAATAAAATAAAAAAAAACAGCGAGAACCTTTATAAAATATCGTTATAATACCATTATAAACTGTACACACAAGTAAATAAAGTTGATTTTCGATTGTAAAATTTTTGCAGACTTTTTCAGTTTAATTAAAACCAATTTATAACGCACCTACGCTTCTTTTGAGTTTTGGCCCATTTGCATATAAAATTAAACCATGCTTAACTTTATCAGAATACCGACAAAGGCAGCTACACGCCATTTCAATCAATTTATTCACCATAATTTAATCATGTTAATCCGTTCGTTGTTGAACATCAATTAAATTAATCTATTTGTTTCATCACATTTTAAGTGATCCGGAAATTAGTAGAATTAAACGCAAATATCAATTATTTTCAAGTTAAATGCTATGGTACGGGCTACGGGGGTAAAATGGAGTTTTCTGTTTATTTGAAAACATTAAGGACTAAGTGCTTGGCCAGACCGGCAGGGCGGGCGGGGAGCGACGCTGCAGTTCTGCGTGTTGTCGTGTCCAGTGTTTGTCAAAATATAATATGGATGAAGAAGACTTATTTTTACTAGAAAAAAAGCTCGAACTAGTTTGAGAACCCCGGTCCCCGCGCGGGCCGCCCGCGCACCCATTGCGGCCATTTATATGAACAAGCTATAGCGTGCGTTGCGCTGAGCAGCCCGCGCTGCGCCCGCGTGCTCACTATAGACACTCAAATGAAGTTCATATGTTTGAGTACGTCTCGCCGAGCCCGCCCTGCGCCCGCGCTGTCGCGCCAGTCTGGTCAAGCACTTAGTGTGCATACACACAAGCGGCACGCGTCAACGGCAGAGGCAAGATCAGCCGTCGACGCGTCGGCGGCTGCCGTCGACAACGTAGCACTCGTATATAGGTACGTTGCTCAAATACATAATAATCGAAAATAAAAAGAATAATCTAATCTCAATTTAATCTTTTTCTATTGTAATATAACCTTAGTTAATTCGATTTTTAAGTTTCATTAACCTTTTAAGCGCTTGGCTAAATATCAATTGCCGTGCCCCTAGCGCGCGGCTAGAAATCGAAAAAATCAAGATAAAATAATACCTACAATAAATAAAGAGGAGAAATCGTTGTGTCGATTAAAAAATAATCAAAAAGTTTTTTCTCTATTTAATAATGGTTTTAGTTGCACCACGCAGTTAATAGGATGAAAATAGAACGAAAAAATCATGCATATTCTCTGTCGCAGAAATACGACACGAGCGGTAGGGGCACGAAAAGTGTCGCATTTATGCGATACTCGTACAAGCGGTTAAAAGGTTAACAGATCTTATCGTTAACATGGGATAGTTTTAATCTACTTTTAACTCTGACTGCACAACATCCCACATCACACATTACTTTTACCAGTACTTCGGAAAACAATATGTCATTTGACACTGTGGTGAACGCAACTGTAATTATTACAAGCCGGATATTAATTATGAACGTCAGTCGTCAGTAATTTATGATCGTAATTAACATAATATCTACCTCCATAGAGGGTGATTCATTTGCTGCCTTGACAAATTAGTTTGATTACAACTGTATTAATTCTGTTCAATTGTTGTTTTAATTAGGTTAATAGTTGGTTATTGGTAAGTGATATTGGCTATATAGCATGTATCAGAAAGGTGGGGTCTTTGGGGGTGTGGTTCAGACCATCAAAGTAAACAACTTTCTCCATGGGACTAAACTCGTAATCGCGAAACATGATTAAGGGGACTTCATGACCTAAAGCGCGGTCACTGTCGGACTGCATAGAAAAGAAAGAGAACCGCGATGACACAACGCAGGTAATTTATTGCAAAATATGAAGCAATTATCTATTTACAAAAAATCTATTATTTGGACTAAACAGTTAAAACACTAGTGCTTTAGTATATTGCTTATAGAATAATATAACAAAAAATCATAATGATTCTATGTATATTAGTACGGTTTTTATTGTAAAAGGAAAGTTTTTAGAGGTATCTTCATGATTTTTTTCTATCATATCAAATTAGTTGTATTATGTTTTCAACACACTATTTACCTAGCATATATCCTGAAGAATATCTTTTTTTTTCTGATTTTGTTTACTGTAGTCGATCATATACTTTTATTGTTTCTAAAACTTGCATTTTTTGCGTTTAGGTCCTGTAAGCCCCTTAACCGGTCAAGCCCCGTGCGTACCCTATGTAGTACGATACAATAGAAAATCAATTGTGTCTCATTAGCGGGGATCAAGCGATTAATACATGATTCTGAACCTGAAATAAAAAAATGGCTGTTCCATACATTTTGACCGCGTAGGTATTGCACTTTTGTTTGAAACAGCAGATTATTTTTTTGGGTAACCGGAAATAATTGGCTTCTATAATTTATTTAATTTAATACATAATTTATGTCATTATGTACATACATTTATATCAAAAACAGTACGTAGTCAAAGGCAGTCAGCAAAAGAGATAAGTATGCAGGATTGTCGGATATAGTTGAAGTTTAGTAAGAAACCAATGGATGTTGTCGATTGAAATTTAATTTGATAAATGAGCTGTTTGTTTTCTATTAATAAAATTAAATTTCAGTCGACAACATCCATCGGTTCCTTACTAAACTTCAACTAAATCCGACGATCCTGCATACTTATCTCTTTTGTTGACTGTACACCACCAGCTATTCTGGTATAGCTGAAAAGCTAAATGCCAAGCTTATGCAAATTATGTATAATTATTATTAGCCTGTGATTTCCCACTGGAGGACAAAGGTGTCCTATCTGCGAGTGGGAGCGGGCTGTAATCCACCACGCATGTCCAGAGCGGGTCACGGACACGTCATGTCTTCGAATTTTCAGTTCTAACACATGCCGGACTCCTCACAATGGCAATAGGCTCGCTACAAGACCCTTCCGTGCCTCAGAAAGCACGTTAAGCCATTGGTCCCGGCTATCATTCGTGGATCTTTGACAGTCGATACGGGTCGTCAGAAGCCCGAAAGTCTGACAACCAGTCTTACCAAGTGGTATCGTATCACCTAGTAACTGGGTTGTGGAGGTCAGATAGGCAGTCGTTCCATGTAAAATACTGGTATTCAGCTGCATGCGTTTAGACTGAAAGCCGACTCCAACATAGTTGGGAAAAGGCTGGGCAAATGATAATGATGGCAGTAGGCTCGCCCCTATTAGGTACATTTGAACATAACTGGCGAAATGTGGGTGTAGGCATCCCTTCTGCCTACCTACCTTTGGGAATACAAGCGTAACATTCATTTAGTTATGCTTAACACGTATTCATATGCAAATCTTCAAATATATTAATCAGGTGATTGTGTATGTAAATGTATCGAATGTTATTATCTACAGTCAACAAAAGAGATAAGTATGCAGGATCGTCGGATATAGTTGAAGTTTAGTAAGAAACCGATGAATGTTTTCGACTGAATCTGTTAAATGAGCTGTTTGTTTTTTATTAATAAAATTAAATTTTATTCGAAAACATCCATCGGTTTCATACTAAACTGGTCCTGCATACTTATCACTTTTGCTGACTGTACCTACAATACATGTGCTTAGATGAAAATGTTCACGTTTATGTAAATTTAATATTGTAGTAAAAGCAAACTAAACAATTATTCTTTAAAAAAGTAATAAATTTAATGATGGAACTAAAACTACAGTACAACTGTTATTGATTTCTGTTATAACACGAAACAATAAAGTAATATTTACGATACGGCAGTGATGCACCCTTCCGCGAAGCTGTCTCGAGCAAAAGTCATCTAATGTTTGTGTCGAACACTGAACGATGACCGATGTTGGATCTGTCAGTTGATTTTGACAGTTCCGACTAGCTTCACTCAGTTGGCGTTTCCTGATACGGCCTCTCCTGACATCCTGACGTCCTCGGCAGGTCTAGATGGTCCAGCTTCATCAACATTGTAATCTGGTGTGCTTTGTACCTCGGTCATGGCTTCACCATCTGTTAAAGGCATGATCTCATCCGATTGGTCTGCACCTGAAATTTACATCTACTATAAATACACAGCTATGACTAAAACCAAGTATTAGAAGGGAAGGAAGGCAAGGAAAGGTAAAGAAACCCCCAGGAAAAGAGTGAAAGTTATTTATAATCCGTATAAGATTACAAACAATCAGCCACTATTAGGTTCACATAAGACTAGACATACCATTCACAAGGTCTAGTGCTTATACAAGACTAGACATATCACTCAAGGTCTAGTGTTCACACAAGACTAGACATAACACACAAGGTCTAGTAGTCCAACAAGGCTAGACATAACACACAAGGTCTAGTAGTCACACAAGGCTAGACATAACACACAAGGTCTAGTAGTCCAACAAGGCTAGACATAACACACAAGGTCTAGTAGTCACACAAGGCTAGACATAACACACAAGGTCTAGTAGTCACACAAGGCTAGACATAACTCAAGGTCTAGTATTCAAAAGGCTGAAGGCAACAATACCCCACAGTCATTCAAGGGCTACTCACACGCAAAGAAGGCAGCACACTCATCTGGAGTCCATTCACCCTTCCAAGGTACCATGAACTGCGCCGCGGCGTAGGTCACCTTGCCATAGGCTCCAGCAATAAGCTTCAATTCGTATCGGCCATTCTCCAATACTCTTGTCACCTTATAAGGACCGCGCATTCCGGAATCCAATTTCCCTTTGGACTGCGCGTACTTAATTACAAAAGCAAGATCATCTTTTTGAAAAACATGAGGCGGTTGGCGCATTTTGTTGACATACTTGTCTTGGCGACTCTGATTATCCTTAAGACGTTCAGCTGCCCTCTGCCGGTCGAGTTCTCGCAAGGATCGACGATCACCATCAGAACACTCTATAGCGACATCACGGACCAGGGTTTGTATTACGGGAGTAGTACCTTCAATACCGATCAACAAATTTATCGGTGATGCTTGAGTGGTCTTTTGTTTTGTGACATTCAGTACAAGCTGCAAACGCCATAACTGTTCGGACCACTTACTTTTCTTATTATTAGTCTCGACGCGTAACATGTTAAGAAGAGTGCGTACATATCTCTCCACCTGGCCATTCGCGTGATGCATCTCAGGAGTTATGTAATGTATAGTGCATCCTAAATCATTAATCCATTTAACAAAATTTGTGGCTTCGAACATACGACCTCGATCGGTAACTATAAGGTGTGGAGTGCCAAATAAAGAAACAGCGTTTTTAAACGCTTTCTTTAATTCGTCATGGTCCTGTCTATAAAGTGGATAAGTTAAACAGAACTTAGAAAAAGCGTCAACCAATACTAAAATATGTTTATAGCCATTGGACTCCGGTAAAGGACCCAGGACATCGGCATGAAGGGTATGAAAAGCAACATCTGGCTTAGTCCATGACGTAATGGGCTGTAACGGTGCTCGAGGAATCCGTTTGTTTGCTATGCAAGTTAAACAGTGCCCTATGTACTTTTTTACGAAAGCATGAAGACCAGGAAACCAAAAGTGATTTAAGATCAATCCAATAGTTTTGTCGACCCCTATATGACAGTGCTCATCATGAAAGATTCTAAGTAGACTTAATCTGTGACCTTTCGGTATAAAACAAAGTAACCGTGATTGCTCACCTACAGGTGAATAACGATAGTAAAGAATCTCATTGTTTTTAACGTAACGACTCACGTATCCCGAATCACTCCTAGATCGTGGGCTGCGCGTCGAACGGTTGCGATGCCGACTTTTCGATACTTTGCGACTCCTAGAACGCGAACGACTACGAGAACGATTTCGTTTTCCCATTATTGCGATAATGCACAGCAATCAACAAAATATTACACCAGAAATCAATAATGCAAAAAGTATTTAGGTAAAATCAAATGTGGGTGGTTATCCCACTTCTGATAAAAGCAAACTAAACAATTATTCTTTAAAAAAGTAATAAATTTAATGATGGAACTAAAACTACAGTACAACTGTTATTGATTTCTGTTATAACACGAAACAATAAAGTAATATTTACGATACGGCAGTGATGCACCCTTCCGCGAAACTGTCTCGAGCAAAAGTCATCTAATGTTTGTGTCGAACACTGAACGATGACCGATGTTGGATCTGTCAGTTGATTTTGACAGTTCCGACTAGCTTCACTCAGTTGGCGTTTCCTGATAGTAGATTATATTGTTTAAAGTTAATATATTCGTGCAAGTTATATTCGGAGGATTAAATTGCTTTCAAATTACTGTTAGAAAGAACTGTAAAATGGGAATTTTGATAAATACAATGAGTTATCAAATGAATACAGAGTACGAAAGTAGTTTGTTCAGAATCACTTCCTGAATCGATTTCGGTAATTTTTTTTTTCACAAAATCATTTTTTTTACCGGTTCCAAATTTTTACAGGGTGTTCTACTCATGAATATGAACAACTTTCACTATGGTAGCGACTCTGAAATCACGAAAAAAAAAATCAGCTGTTGCTTGACCAAAATGTATGATTTTTTTTTATTTAATATGTGTGAACTCGCTCTTTTCAGTATGGATACTTTAACGCGTGAATAAAATAAAATTTAATTTGATTTAATCACTCAGTCCCGGCACGGGCCGCTAGCGGCCCATTACAATAGAAAAACAATAATTGTGTCTCATGAGCGGTGATTAAACTATTGTAAGAACAGTGGTGGCCCAGTTGTAACGGCCGCGACTTATGAGTTGTAGGTCGTAGGTTCGAACCCAGGCAGGCGCTTTACTTTGTGTAAATGATTTCATCACCACTGCTCTCAAAACGGTGAAGGAAAACATCGTGAGGAAACAGGCATGTCCTAGAACCAAAAATTCGAAGACACTTGACATCTACCAACCTGCACTGGGCCCGCGTGGTAGATTATAGCCCACTCCCTCTCGAAGAGAGGAGGCCTGTGTCCCAGCCAGTGGGAACAACATAGGCTGATTATGAATATTTTTCTAGACAACAATTATCCATATTATGTTACTTAGTTAGGTACAATTAACTTCAAAGCTATGTTAGTGTGTTAATATAACTAGGTACTAAGCTCACGGAAATGCAATATCTACATACATTAACATTTCACCGGATGTAATGAATCACTCCTGACTCCTGCTCAACCAACACCTGCAAGAAGTGATTACGAGTGACGAGAGTCAGTGTGTGTGTTGAGTGATTGTGAGTAGGTACGGTGAGGGCAACATTTTTTTTTTGGATGTGAAATCATCAAATGACCCCCTCCCGCTCTGGGTGGAGCGGAAAGGAGTGTCAGACTCTTACTGACTAAAACCCATCCGTGTTCCTTCCTCAGCCCTTTGTGTTCCGGGGCAGCGGTAACCCTTTTAGATAATTCCGCTACCCCGGGGACAATCCCGCTACACCGGGACAATCCCGCTACACCGGGACAATCCCGCTACCCCGGGGACAATCCCGCTACCCCGGGGACAATCCCGCTACCCTGGGGACAATCCCGCTACCCCGGGACAATCCCGCTACCCCGGGGACAATCCCGCTACCCCGGAAACAATCCCGCTACCCTGGGGGACAATCCCGCTACCCCGGGGACAATCCCGCTACCCCGGGGACAATCCCGCTACCCTGGAAACAATCCCGCCACTCCGGGACAATCCCGCTACCCCGGAAACAATCCCGCTACCTCGGAAACAATCCCGCTACCCCGGGGACAAACCCGCTACCCCGGATCTTAGGGTAGCTGGGTTTGACTTTACGCTTTAAGGTGTCAAAGACGTTCTTTAGGAAAACATACCAACTTACTTTCATTGATAACGTTTCAGTGACGTCATTGGCTGGCGAATTGCAGACACTATGTGTCGGCCCCCGCTCTTTTATGAAACCGTAGGTTTAGCGAAGTTTCAACTCACTAGGAGTTACCATCAAAAGCGGTAAAACAGTAACGAAGTCGACTATTATACCTCCCCTCAAAACATCAAGTACTTTATCCACTGCAACGAAGATTTTTCCTGTGAGTTCTTAAGGTTTGAACAGCTGCTGGCGTGCATCTGTTGTTCGTGATGCAATCACAGACGTGACTGGCCTACGTTCGGCCATAAAACAAAAGAAAGAGCGGTCAAAACTCAAGGAAAGATTGAAACAGAAGAAGAACTTGCAGAGGATCGAGGAGGGGAGGGAGGGGGGTGGTCAGAGGATTAGACCAGAATAACTCATTAAATGTGGGTCCTATTGTTTCATTAGGTTGGTTACCTCAGAGGATACAGCCTCCCTTCCAATCCGTATTAGATGCACCGGGCGCCGGAGGACGCGGGACGATCTCCGGCCGCCTTAGGGTGAGGCCTGCTGGCAACAGACTTGGGGGAGTTTGTTGCCTGAACAGTGAAAGGCCCGAGACGGCGGCGCGCCGTGTTCTGTGAGTGCCTCTCTCTAGAGGAATGGTGGCCATTTGCGGCCGCTGAGGGTGACGGAGTCCGCATGGATTCATGCGGGCCAACACCTGGCTGGGGGAGCGTGAAGAAATGCGCAAGCACTGCAGCACCCCGGCTAAAGGTAGCAGCAGGACACCGTGTGGTTTTAGTCAGTAAGAGTCTGACAGACCCCTCCACCAACCCCAGGGTGGAGGATTACCACACGATAAAAAAAACCGAGTGTGCTTATGACCATACGACTGAAGTGAAACTTCAAACGTATTTGTCTATGAGAGGAAGAGAGAAAGAAAATGTGCGCGCGCACAGCTTTCTCTTGCTTATATCCCCCACTCAACTCCCGTTCGCCTCACCCGATCACACTTTTCATAACGCGTTCGCCAGTTTACTCCCCAAGTCAAGCGCGCGTAAAGAAGTTTCACTTCAAAAGGTTGGTTACCTCAGGAGGAGCCAATTATCGTTGCGTAAGAGCCCAAGTATCTTGCATTGGAGTTCCTAAAACCACACGAATCCTATGTGGATCCTATATGGACACAGACCTCCTCTTTGTGCGAGAGCGTGGGTTTTAATAATGATTAGAAACATATTATAATTGTATACTTATGTATATGTTGTCTTTTTTTTTGTACTGTGCGTTTTGATTGCGCAGAATAAAAAAAAATCTTTTCTTTTTTTTTCTTTTTGTCACGCAGTCGGGTAAAAAAAGAATAAAAGTGAAAACTCTGTGCAAATACATTATATTGTACGCTGCAGAAATGTTTCTTGCACCACACATACATTTTTCTAGTATGACTATTCTACAAATCCTCAATTTTCTTGACTTAAAAGTAAGGCATTTTCTCTCCGTTCCCTATTTCCTACCAACGAGTATTATTGTATGTAATCTTCCTTTTGTTCCCATTATACTCTGTAAGTTCCATGTCATCACGAACATGCATTGTTTATGCACGACTTTGGATTACAATGCAATTATATATAAGACTTCTAGAAAATAGTCGTTTCAGTTTTAATTTAATAACATACATAACTCCAAAACAAAGATATTTGACGTCGCTCAAAAGGCTGCTTAACTTAA
Source organism: Amphipoea lucens (assembly GCA_947508005.1). Taxonomy (NCBI): domain Eukaryota; kingdom Metazoa; phylum Arthropoda; class Insecta; order Lepidoptera; family Noctuidae; genus Amphipoea; species Amphipoea lucens. Next base: position 18,918,225 of record OX382357.1, read on the forward strand.
ATGGGACTGGGCAGGACATGTCTGCCGCATGCCGGACAAACTGTGGGCCCAAATAACGCAGAATTGGTGCCCTGAGACAGTGAGGCGGGATCGCGGCAGACCACGTAGGAGATGGCGGGACGAGCTGGATAGGCTCGTGAAAGATGGAAGGAGTGGACGGAGGCCTTTGCCCAGAACAAAAAAGCCGAAAAACACGTTTCTTGAATGGAGACCTCTTTTAATTTTTAACTTTATTTTATTTAAGCTCAAACTCAAATAATTTATTTCAATTAAGCCATTTACAGGCACTTTTGAACTGTTAAGAAGTCAGTCAGAAAATATGAAGCTAGTTGCCCATTCCAAAGCGTAGGTACCTATGGAGAAGAACGGGCAAGAAACTTCATGGACACTCCTTTAAATTAGATTTTTACAAAAATATTAGTTACATCATCAATGTTGAATTTATAATTATATGTGAGAACGATCTAAAAAAAATAGACGTACGCGTTAAAAGGGTCCAGAGTACAGAAAATAGTAACAAAAAAACAATCCAAAAATAAATTAATTAAAAATAAGCCGAAGCAGCTAAGTGATGACCAGCCCCATCTGACGGCGCCCGTTCACGAACATGACGCATAGAGCCCAACACCAGATAATTTTATCCGAGGAATAAATATGAATTTTTGACAGTTCTTTCATACAAAAATTGTCAGGCGTCAATTTTATTCCACGAATAAAAAATATCTGTCCTAAATCATATACAAAGCGACAAGTTTCATTATAATTTCCCTACCTAAAACAAAAATAAACATCACCAATAATTATAGCTATCTAACAATCGACAATTCCGATAAAATCAAAAGGTTAACTGAAACACGATTAAAAAATCTAAGTACCTACACAGAACATGAAAAAACTCCAATAACATTTTCCGTGTAAAGTCAATGAAACAAAAGGGCGTCAGTTTTTTACAGTTAGTCAGTTGTCAGTGCGATTGAACGACGATAGCTGTTTGTCACGCGATGAAAGCATCAGGTTTGTGTTTGATCAAAACAAGTCGAGTTAAACGGGTGCATCTACATAGGTACCAGGTTAAAGAAAAAAATTATGGAGGCATAGCATAATCAGCCTATAATGTTCCCACTGCTGGGACACAGGCCGCCTCTTTTCGTGAGTGGTTGGGTTGTAATCTATCACGCGGGCCCAGGGTTGCTAGATGCCACATGTCTTCGAATTTTTGTTATAGGACAGGCCGGTTTCTTCTCACTATGTCTGAAGGCCTAACAGGAAGAAAAATGAGCTAAGCTTCATATTCATCGTCCGCAGTGACCGAGAGGCGTCTAAGGACTGGAAGACAAAGTGTCGGTCGTCCAGCTTCATATTGTAGAGCTTTAATTTATAGAATGTTAGATTTTAATTAATACTAGCTGCGCCCCGCGGTTTCACCCGCATAAGTTTCGATCCCGTGGAAATATCGGGATAAAAACTATCCTATGTCCTTTTCCGGGACTCAAACTATCTCTATACCAAATTTCATCTAAATCGATTCAGTGGTTTAGGCGTGAAGAGGTAACAAACATATAAACACACACACACACTCACAAGCTTACGCCTTTACAATATTAGTGTGATAATTGAGCTTTTGTAAGCAGCCCTTCCGTCTTGTACACAGAGTACAAGTTTAAAAGTATTTCTGGACTTTGTTTTACTTGCATGTAAAGTGATAAAATATAAAAGAGGATAAATCGGTCAAGCGTCGCGGTTCGCCGATTGGCGACGAAACAATAGAAAATCAATTGTGTCTCATTAGCGGCGCTTGATAGATTAAAAAAACAATGCGGTTAGCACTGTGTTTTTACCATCTGCCTAGCCTTTTCTCAACGATGTTGGGGTCGCCTTCCAGTCTAACCGGATGCAGCTGAATACCAATATTTTACATGGAACGACTGCCTATCAGACCTCCACAACCCAGTTACTGGGTAATACCCCTTGGTAAGACTGGTTGTCAGATTTTCGGGCTTCAGACGACCCGTAACGACTGTCAAAGATCCACGAATGACAGCCGGGACCAACGGCTTAACGTGCTTTCCGAGGCACGGAGGGATCTTGGTATGTAAAGATGGTCACCCATCCACGGACCAACCGTGGCAAGCGTAGCTTAACCTGATCGATCGACCCGTGCGGCTGATATTACTTAGCCACAAGCCCCTCAAGGTTTTACCATCTGGAATGTTGGGTCACGAACTTTTTCAGTTTTAAAATTAGACAAGATCCTAATCTTGTCTAATTTTAAAACTGAAAAAGTTCGTGACCAGCCAAGTGCGAGTCAGACACGCAGGATTCCGTGCCAACGTATAATATTTAACACTACATATTTAAAAAAAAAACACGTTTCTTGTATAGGGGTTCCCATACAGGAAACGTGTTCTTACAGCCCGCTGACAGACAGACGGACGGACCGACGGACAGCGGGTTCTTAGTAATAGGGTCCCGTTGAGCCCGTTGGGTACGAAACCCTAAAAAGACCCATTTTACTATAATCATCACATTTTATCGCATCACTTTGGTTCCATATAGTTTTTACTCCACTTTAAACTATCCTGTTTGCTTAGAACCGAACAATTTCCATTCCATCACTACTTCGATTCGAACCAGGATTTATCCGTTTTCGAGAATAACTGTCAAGTTTTGCGTAATAGGATTCCGCAGTGAGGGACTTACAATTTTCCCATGCATATATTCGCAGTTTTTTCGGTTCCGTGAATAAATATTTCCATATCCCCGCGGGATGCTGACGGGATATAACTAACTTTGCTAACTGTTGGAAATGTACTGAATTTAACCTTTTAAACGCCAGACAATAAAAGTATCGCCGTACCCCTGACGCCAGGCCACTTTAACAAAACAACACACACACATAAAACAACAAATTTCTCGATATTGGTGGTGTATTTATATAAGTTTCATGCAATACAATATAGACGGAAGCTTAAACTTTTAAATTATATAAATAAAAACACACAAAAGTAATGATTAAATTGTTTATTTCATAATAAGGTGCGACCCGTGCGACGTGTATTTTGTCATATATTTGTGACGTTGGAGTTCAGGGTAAGATTTCGTTTGCTTTGCACTGTTTTTCATTTAACTTTATTTCTGACCAATAACACATTTTCTTACTCAATCAATTATTACCAATAACTAGCAGCCCGCCCCAGCTTCAAACAAGTGCAATTTGTTTTTTTTCGAATTTCCAAAATTTTTGAAGTGAAAACTTCTTTAGCGGCGTTGAGCAAAGTCGGAGTCGGAGTCGGAGTCGAAGTCGAAGTCGAAGTCGAAGTCGAAGTCGAAGTCGAAGTCGAAGTCGAAGTCGAAGGCGAAGTGGAAGTGGACGTGGACACACTGCTGTGTATTCGTAACATTCGTGTATATAAAGTGTTTAAAATATGGAAATTGAACAAAGTGCATCTATTAATGAAAAAAGGGACGCAGAAATAGTGAAAAAAAAATGAGTTATATTAATTCAATTAATAATTGATTTATTTCAACGTTAATATTCAAGTTTTCACTTCTGCCGGCACTCCCGGAGTGCAACCCGTCTTTTTTTTTCATAGGCACAGGGTGTCTCGTAATTAATGGATAACCTCTTAAGGGGAGTACCCCTTTAATGATGATCACATGATCACCTCGAGAGGTCGCCTGAAAAAAATCTCAATTTTGTATGTACTTGTTTCATACATTAGTGTACTTGTTTCATACATTAGATGACCGTTGAACTTCATCGTCATCATCATTTTAGCCGAAAGACGTCCACTGCTGGACATAGGCTGCCCCGAAATACCGCCATTTCGACCATTTTTGTGCTTTCCGCATCCAGCGGATTCCTGCGGCCTTCATAAGGTCCACCTTGTAGGAGGCCTTCCAACGCTACGTCTTTCGGTACGCAGTCGCGACTCCAAAATAGGTAGGTACTTATAACTAAGATATTATCAGTGGAAATAATATGTAAATGTAAAAGAATAATAACGTGTTTGAAAACAATGATTTTTTTTTTTTTTTTGCTGGCCTGGCTGTGCAATTTCAAAACGTAGCAACTGACATTTCTCAAAACATTGGATTTTATTTTTTAATGTCAGTTGCTAGGTTTTGAAATTGCACAGCCGAGCCTATGTCGCTCGGCATAGGCATCCCCTTTCTCCTGCCAAATTTCTCTGTCTTGTGCAAATTCTGGCCATGTTTCTGGCGATTTTTTAACATTTCATGAGCGTTTTTACAGGCTAACCAACGAACAACTTTATTTAAAACTCGACTTCTTATTCTTTGCGAAACAAACAGCCTTCTCAGGTTTATTAAATCGTAATTCTCTTCCTGTCTCCACAATTTTGAACATAAACAACGAAATAACGAGGTTTCATTGTAATCCGTATTAAGCTTTACGTATTAAGAAAAGTTTTAATTTCAAAACGAGAGTCGTTTCGTTCATGTTTTTGATTTAGCCTCGAGTTTTGGATGGAAGTTAGGATCGGCTTCGCAAATAAATTATAACTTTTACTAGGCGAGTTCTCGCATAGCTGTAATTTATAATTAAATGGTGTTTCTGACTTTTGCGTTAAGCAAGTTCATATAAGTTTTTTATTGTTTTCATTGGTAATGAGACGCCGTTTCTAAAAGCATTACTTGCAATGTAATATGTTTTCAAATCTCATCTGAAGGCAGTCTTTGATTGGGTCTTGTAATTCTACCTGCCAATGTAATCAACTTTGAAATAATTGGCATTAATTTAACTAACCCGGGTGTAAATTGATACCAGCGTTATCACTTAAAACGCACTAGAAAGTCTCCTTAAAACAAAAAGACGCGTTGCACTCCGGGAGTGCCGGCAGAAATGAAAACTTGAATATTAACGTTGTGCATTTTTGATATTTTTCATTAATAGATGCACTTTGTTCAATTTCCATACTTTAAACACTTTATATACACGAATTTTACGAATACACAGCAGTGTAGCCACTACACAGACGGTCGAGCCATCAGCTGTCACCATCCATGAATGCGGGTGCCACGCTGTAACATAAACACACACGAACATTCGCGCAAGCGCCCTGCGCCACCTAAACGAAACAGCAGGCATACATTTTCGCCGCGCCGTAGAAAGAGAGGGGGATACTTCCTCTCCTACGCCGCACCGGCTGTCTACTCTCCATCCGTCTTACGAATTTTCTATTAGGTCACGTGTCCTGACGCGAGTTTAACATTTTTTACCCATTACAAAAAAAGTGTACAACGCCGCTAAAGAAGTTTTCACTTCAAAAATAAAACATGTTCAGTCAAAGAGCGACAATGTTTAGCAATTTTCAAACAAATTACTCTTCCACATAGCGGGCGCATATCACCTTTACGAATTGTCGTTCTCATTCATCATCATCATCGTTTTGAACCGAAAGACGTCTACTGACGGACTTCCTCTCCCAAGCATCTTCACTTCGACTTCGCTTCTCGCTGCAGCGGATTTCTGCGCATTTTCATTCAAAATTTTGATAATGACGTAGCCGAAAAAACAACATATTTTATTCCAAACACACAATATATTTTATTTCACAGTGCACATTGCAGACTTTGGTACAGTAACATTATAATAATATCTGGAGTACAGCATAGCTACAAACACTCGATACGCTTCCGTACCGTATCGAACATCAATCATTGTTATCGCAGGAGTCCTCTAACCGCTGTTCACAAATCCAAAACCCGAAAATCTTGATAGTTTAAATTAAACAGACGACCGCTATTCTTCCGACAGCTGTTTCTTGTCGGGAGCAAGGCAAATCAGGTTATCGAAACGTGTCATTTTCGATACGATAGCCTGTCGGATGGTTGTGAATATATATGCTGGCCCGGTTCGACAGGAAGCCAAGTGTTCCAAAGCACCGATGTCTTTCTTCCCAATTTCCTAGAAAAACCAACAACAACGCAATATTATCTAAACTGCGTGCTTCATTCGTGGATATTTTATATATTCTGATATTACTTACGTGCGCTGTATTCTGAACCCTTTTCCATTACCGGGTTCTGTGGCCAAACCATGCTCGACAATACCATTAATATTGCGACTATTTGATTTCCCTAGAGATTGTGGATGTCATGCCATCGAAATTTGGAAATCCATTATTTCGAGTACGCATATCAATACATAATTACCCGAGCATGTACTTGTAAGAAGCTTTAAAGGTCTATAAGGAAATAAAAATCTAATGGGTACAGATGCCAGCACATCAAGCTATCCGAAACTGTCAAATTTTCCCAATCAACTTTGAACCTTATGCTTTAACAGTAAAGTTGAAAATCTATTAAAGAAATTTGGCAGATTGTAGTAGTTTGATGTGCTGGCGTCTGTACAAAGAATTTATTTATAAAAAGAATTTATCACCTTTTTCCCTCCATTCAGTAATCAGATAAACGTACTTTGTAAAGAGAGCAGCGATGGCCCGGAGATAAGGGCCCCGACTTACGAGATGAAAGCAGTGGGTTTGAACCCAGGTAGGCGCTTTACTTTGTTTAAGTAATTTCATAACCGTTGCTCTCAAAGCGGTTAAGAAAAAACAAAGTGATGAAACGGGCATGTCATAGAACTAAAAATTCAAAGACATGACATCTACCAACCCGCACAGCGAAGCTAGATTACAGCCCACTCCCTCTCGAAGAAAGGAGGCCTGGGTCCCAGCAGTGGGAACATTATAGGCTGATTATGATAATTATGCTACTCAGTTAACTAAACCCGCTGCAAAAATTCCAAAAAAAAAAAAAAAGAATACGTATTCAAATTGAAACTACAGTTAAAAATAAACTAAAACTTTTACTAATCGAATCCTACTTCACATTTAATACAGTCTCGGTTTACTGAAAGTTTTCGATTATGGAAGTAAATCTAATGGTATTAGCAGACTTACCGCGCTGCTACCTCAGCACGCGTAGCATGGCGATGTTTTGTCGACGGAAAATTAGACAAAATGACACATTGCCATGCTTAGACACGTAGAATGCGTACAAATATTTCTACTATCTGTCATTTTGTCTATTCTTCTGTCGACAAAACCCGTTTTTACGGCGGTCATGCTACGGCGTGCACGGTACGTCTCAGTTAAGCGGTCAGCCTAATAGTCACTTGCGATTTTTATCGACCTGTATAAATAGTGTGTTGATTCGGCTAATGAGGCGATTTGGTAAGCGACCAGCCGCACGACGAAAATCGATCTAGTGTAAATCCACCATTACCTCTTAAAAGGACTACATGACCTAAAGCGCGGTCTTTGTCGGACTGCATAGAAAAGAAAAAGAAGCGCGATGACACAACACTGGTAATTTATTGCAAAATATGAAGCAATTATTCATTTACGAAATATCTATTATTTGGACTAAAAAACTAAAACACTAGAGTTTTGCTTGTAGAATAATCTGACAAAAAAGCATAATGATTGTTTGTATATTAGTACGGTTTTTATTGTAAAAAAGTTTTTAGAGGTATGTTCATGATTTTTTTCTATCGTACCAAATAAGTTGTATTATGTTTTCAATACACTATCTACCTAGCAAATATCCTGAAGAAATATCATATATTTTTTTTTATTTTTTTTACTGTAGTCGATCATGTACTTTTATTGTTTCTAAAACTTGCATTTTATGCGTTTCCCCTTAATCACATTTCTTTTGTTTCTGTAATCAGAGTTCCTATCTGCAACGATTTGAAAATGGAAAAAGACAGGGAAACGCGTTCCGTGAATATGTCTTTTTTGGTTTTTTTAACATAATGGGTTTTCGCTTGCGGTGCCAAGTAATAGCTTTTTTCTCTTGATTTATTCGTGATGAATATGTTTTGCTTTTACCCAAGATTCTTCTTTCAGATTAGGTACGCGTGTTCAAATAATATATGGTTACGAAATCAGCTTACGTTTGGAGCAAAAGGCGAAATTGTGGTTCCATAAATTAGGCTTCAAAAAGTTTTTGGCAAAAACATTGCAGAACTGGCTTGTGATAAATTAAATTGTACCTTTTTGCGTTCAAATAAGTAGCATAACAGGATAAGATTTTTTATTCAAAATCAGAAACGCATCAAGACGAATAATAACTGACAATAATTAACATACTTAGCTGATGTTAAAGTGAATTTACTTTTAAGGTGCTACCTCGAAAATCTAAAATCCTCGAAAACCTACTAAGCGAGCGAAAGTGATACAATTACTATTGAAGCGCAAAAGAAGAGTGATGGCTGTAATGTGCGTGCGCTCGGGATGAAACGACGTATGTGCCAAAACGAATTTACTCCTTTTTTTAACAAAATAAATGAATTAAATTTAAAACTACTTTAAGCAAACTTTGATATAATTATTCTCTATGTTCAAAATTAAATTTCATTGAATAACTCTTAAGCGTTACGCCGAGATGTCGAAAAAAGTAAAAAAATAGATATAACTTTGTAATTTTTATGTATCGAGAAAAATTCATTGAATCGTGTAAGTATTCCTTTTACGTGATACTAGACCAAAGAGTCTAAAAACATATACAAAAATGTTGAATTCCTATTCCACATACTTAACAAGTTACACAAAATAGAAAAACCACCTTTTTTTCAATATAAGCTCAAGTTAAAATAACTGTACAAAGACGGACTTTAATGTCTTTTAAATATTATCACTTTTCAAGCTTTAAGTCTTCATACTGAGTATTTTGCAACTGCGAATCGGTGCATCATATTTCAAACCATAGTTTTATTAGACCATATTTCTTACCTTAATAATATTCACATTACAATTAGCTTCAATTTGCAAATTAAAAGCAATATTTCTTGGGTAAATACAATCTGTTTCCACCGCATTTTCCAGACTTCACGGTAATTTCACTCGACATTTTCTGTTTTCAAATACAAATTAAAAACGGGAAAAAATGCATTCAGAATCAAACGTTCCAACTTTAATTTATTGCTGGTAATTAATCGTTATGCAAACGTTCAATTTATAAATTCTAGAACTAATGCCTGAGATACACGAGGCTATTTTCTCAAGCCAGTATTAGTAAGCTAGTATTAGTACGCTAGCAAGCTAGTTCACTTCGTGTATACAGAACTAGCTTCGTTTCTAGGCTAGTAAGCCAGTGTGAAAGCCAGTGAGAAAGCTATTAAGCGAGTGAGAAAACTGGTAAGCTAGTGAGAAAGCTATTAGGCTAGTCAGCTAGTGAGAAAGCTAGCATCTCAATCTAGGATTGCTTAATACGATGGGGTTCTATTTTTTGTTCTAGTAACACCCCTACCACTGATTTTACTGTCCTTGTTTCATGTGGCCGGCGAAGCTAGTATTCGATTGGCTAGTGTATAGTGACTACTCGATTTGTTTTTCTGAGCGCAACCACGAGTTATATACTGTACTGGCTTAAAATTATCTGCCATCATGTAAACAACAAGTGCATTTGCATGGTGAAGTGGCAATGGGCAGCCATATTAGCCGTAGAACCGATGACGGTTGGCGTAGACGTGTTTTTGAGTGAAGACCTCGAATCGGTAAACGTAAGGCAGGACGCCCGAGGCTAGTTGGAGCGACGATTTTCGCAGAATGACTGGTAGCAGCTGGATGAGAGTTGCTGGGAATCGAGATCAATGGCGTGGAACTGGGGAGGCCTATGTCCAGCAGTGGACTGCTGTTAGCTGATGTAGCGATGAAGATGTAAACAGCACTAGCACACAACACGCGTAAATAACGCAATGAATGTTGTTGAACTGTCAAAATGAAACCGATTCCGATTGATAGTGTTACGCAATTGCCCCGCTGGTTAGTATGCTGAGGTTTTAGCTTGCTATCGTTACTTTGGAACACTAGTCTCGTGTATCTCGGGCATTAGATATATCGACGGTTTTAATGAAAAAGCTCATGATTAATTGAATTGGTTTGAGAGATTTCAAGGCAATTCAACTTTCCTAATTAAGTTTTTAGGGTGGACCAGTTCTTAAGCTTATGTTGACCTAATTCTGTTGCCTATATTTTAAAAGTCTGATGAAATTAGCTTGTGTTTATTAACGTATAAACAACTATGTTTTATTGTAATAGTTGTGTTTTATTATAGATATTAAATTAACTCTGTCGTGGCACGAGCTTGTAATAAAATAGTGCCAAAGGGTGTTTTAATATCTGTTTTTATTGTTTGTTTACTTCACTGGCAACTAGGGTTGCCATTTAATCTTTTGTACAAATGATTTTATTACTCTTCTCTTCATGCGTGTTGTTTTTATTTTTGGCATGTTAGTGTGACTTCAATATCAGAAATTAATGTGTCGTTTTAGGGGTGGATTAATCCCCTAGTTTTTGGTTTCATTATAGTTTACTAGCAGCGCCCCACGGGTTCACCTGCATAAGTCTCGATTCCGTAGGAATATCGAGATAAAAAGTATTCTATGTCCTTTCCCAGGACTCAAACTACCTCTATACCATGTTTCATCTAAATCGGTTCAGCGGTTTAAGCGTGAAGAGGTAACAGACAGACACACTTTCGCATTTATTAAATTAGCATATGGATTTTTATTTTTTTATTAGCCAATACTAACGTTCCACTGCTGGCCAAAGGCCTCCCACCACCACTCTCTTTCCACCTCTCTCTGTCAAGAGTTGCCAACATCATTCTTTATTTTACTTACTTTTTTATTGCTGAATGGGCCCACTGTTGACCTCGATCACGCCTTATGGAAAGCGATGGATGAGGTCTATGGTGGAACGAGCGTGCCCAGAAGATGCTTAAGGCACTGGAACTCCCACACATCGACGAAACACAGCAGGCTGCTTGACGCCGGACTCCGGTGGGAGGATGGTCGCATTAAGGCGGGCGTTAGCCCTACCACCGCAAGGGAAGAATTGGCCAGTCAAATAAGGTGTTGGGTGTGACTGTCCAGGATGCGCCGAGCGCTCCGTTCAGTTGAGTAACTGATGGATCAAACTGCGCTACACGAGGAGTATATATAGTACGTAATCAAGTATTAATGGAATCAAGCTCATCCTACCATCTCCGTCTGGGTCCGTCTGGGTGAGTTTTAAAAGAGTAACGGTGGAGTTTCTTGCCCATTCTTCTCCATACGAAAACTAACTTTTGGAATGGGCGACTAGAATCAATTCTATTTTAAGATAATTTTTGACGTTCAAAAGTGCCTTTTATGTGCCTATTTGAAATAAATGCTTTGACTTTGTCGTAAGTTTGGCCCATTGATCGTCTGACGCGCGGTAGATTTGTCCAGCCCAATTCCATTTTAGCATGGCAGCTTTCCGTGTGACATCTCTTATTTTAGTGATGGAACGGATTCATATAGTAACGCTAATCAAAACACAGGTAGGCTAAGCAATTTCTAGGCTTTCAAGTGCCGAGCATCACAACTGTACTTCATTACCTTCATGATTAGCTGGTAAAGTCATCGGAAAATAACAAAGCAAACTTATTTGAAAACTCCTTTATACAATAAGAAGTTATACACTGGTAATCAACCAAATAAACATATTTTAGCCGAAAAGGGTTTGGGTCAACATTTGCCAACTTTTCGTGTCATGTCCGAGTCGGGTCTCAACTTTATTACGGACTTTTTAATTCAATATAAATGCCTATGTGGTTTTGTGAAATGTAAATTCTGCTTCTAAGAAGGTATTATGATAATCAATTGTGTTGGTATCTTGAATTTGAAATAAATCATCTTGCTTTTTGACTTTTCAAAATTGCGGGTTAAAATATTTTTATCAACTTTACAAGTATGGTAAGTAAAAAAATCCAGCCAAGTGCGAGTCGGACTCGCACACGAAAGGTTCCGTACCACAAGGCAAAAAACGCTGAAAAAAACACGTTTCTTGTATGCAGACCCCCCTTAAAATTCTATTCAATCAATCAACTCAGCCTATCGCAGTCCACTGCTGGACATAAACCTCTCCCAGACTTCACCACAACACCCTGTCCTCCGCCTTCCGCATCCAGTCTACCCTAGCCACCTTCTTCAGGTCGTCCGTCCATCTAGCTGGGGGCGTCCCACACTACGCTTGCCGATAGGCGATCTCCACTCCAGGACTCGTCTGCTCCACCGGCTATCGGTCCTTCGACAGACATGGCCAGCCACTGCCACTTCAGTTTGCTTACTCTGCAAGGTATGTCGGTAACTCCGCTTCTTTTTCGGATAATTTGATTCCCGATTTTGTCCTTCAAAGGGACTCTGAGCATAGCTCGCTCTATAGCGCATAAATTCTATTAACTTTAATTTATTTTTATTATGTACTATTTGTTGTTATAGCGGCAATAGAAATATATACTCTGTGACATTTCAACAGTCTACCTATTACGGTTCATGAGATACAGCCCGCTGACAGTCCGACTGACGGGCGGACAGCGGAGTCTTAGTAATAGGGTCCCGTGTGATGCACACGGGACCCTTTGGGTATGGATCCCTAAAAACGATTAGTTGTAGGGAACCTAATAGCTGTAGTAATAGTAAGGCTGATCTGTATGCAAGTGAACCAGCAGTTTAAACTTCCAAAACATTTGTAGTACTTGCTTTTACATCGCTAGTATTAATTACGTGTTTGTGTTTTTGTTTTGTTGCGTCATGTTTGCCGCTAGTAAACGTATTTTCTTTCCTTTACGGATTTCGACCTTACAAACACACCACATTTCCAAGAATCCGTCACAACATCTGGCAAATTGTGCCACAAAAGCCACACACGAGGCAAGTTTGCCATTTATTTGTTAACCCACGTCATTACTAGACTAAATGCGTTTTAGTACTGTACAGGAACTCGCGAGTAACAACTTAGACTACGGAGTGGTACCCAACATGTTTGTTAAACTTTCTAGCTTTATTTCGTGAATAGGCGGATTTATTTTAATGGGACGCTCAACTAGTTTTGCGGTTTTGTAACTGGAATAATAACGCCGCAGGTTTTCGTATATAATTGGTGCCTTGTGTAACAAAATATATTTTTTTATCACATCTATTCAAAAAGAGCTAGTGTATTCTTCGTAAACAGGGACTAAAATAGGTCTTTAATCCCTAGGGACTAAAAGTGATTTGAATTTGGAATGTGGATATTGTTAGTAAAAGTTCCAATCACCAAAGAGATCAATCACGAACATTGTATGAACAAGTAACAGGCTGTATGATAAAGTAAAACGCGCGCGAGCAAAAATAAAAAAAATGTGAAAAAATAAAACATCGCGCGAAAATCATTATGCCTTCGTCCGTAATTGTTAACTCAAAATTTGTAAATAAATAAACGTACTATTCTTATTTATAAGTTGCACTTACTTATTTTTTCATAGAGGGTGATATAAAGAAGAGTGTCCACCTCGGGAGAAACATTATTTTTGATTTTGAGTGTTAGTTTATTATGTTACGATGTTCAGGTAACATTTTCATCACACTAAAATAAATATATATAACATAAATCTAATATTATAAAGGTGAAAGTTTGTGAGTGTGTGTGTGTGTTTATACGTTTGTTACTTCTTCACGCTCAAACATCTAGACCAATTTTGATTAAATGTTGGTTGGAGATAGCTGACACCCTGGATTAACATATAGGGTACTTTTTATCCCGATATTCCCACGGTATCGACATTTACGCGGCTAAAAGCGCGGGGCGCAGCTAGTTTTCCTCTATAAAAACATGAAAACCCGAGTATAAACGTAAGGACGAAAAATAAACTAAACGAAGGTACTCAAGTATTCATACAAGACGTTTCGCTTAAGATGCAGTGAACGTGTTACGATCGAAAATTGGGTGACAAGAAAAATTGCGGGAAATAAAGAACGAGGGATGACAGGAACAAGGTAGCACGGAAAATTACGAAAAATAAAGGTATGGAATAAGAAAAATTACTGCTACTTTAGTTTTTTTTCCAGTATAAATATACTTTCCTCCGCTGTCCCCATTCAATGGGGACAGCGTCAATGGGGACAACGGGAACATACGCTTTAAAAGACCTCACTGCCTCACAGAGGCTAAAATAATTTTAGTCTTAATAGCTTCAGCACAAACTCAATCAATCCACCTAGCCTTTGCCCAACTAATTTGGGGTCGGCTTCCAGTCTTACCGGATGCAGCTAAGTGCCAATATTTTACATAGAGCGACTGCCTATCTGACCTCCACAACCCAGCTACTCGGAAAAACGATACATCCGCACAAACTATGCCCTAGTATAATATTTGCAAGCCAATAAAGTTAACTGGGCTTACCCAGTTAAATGACCGGTTAAATGTACGTCCAGTGTAGAATGGACGTACATTTAACCGGTCAAGCGGCGCGCGTCGCCGATCGGCGACGAAACAATAGAAAATCAATTGTGTCTCATTAGCAGAGCTTGACAGATTAAATATCGTCACTCGTGGACGCTATTTTAATGCCCATTTTAGTCCATAATGAACAGCTGTAAAATAAGACAATATTTAAGTAGGTCGCACACTGTTCGATGAATCCGTTCGAAACCGTAACAAGCAGGTCTATTCCGTATAAAAACTCATCGTGAAAATTTTAGGTGAAGTGACAGCTCACTTTACCTCAGTTTTCACGATAAGATTTTGACAGAATAGACCGGCTGTGGTGTTCCGTCGCTTCCGCGGACAAGTACCTACCACAAAACTGCACAAGAGTTAACTAGTGAAGTACTGTTTTATAATAATAAAAAAATATGCATGTTTAGGTTAAGGTATGGGCATGTGTCGCCTGAAATAAATAAATAAACAAATTACATGCCCATTTCCAACCGATTTCCACACAACTCTCATAATTTTCTTAACCGTAAAAAAATAAGTAAATAATTAAGATTTTATCCTAAGTTATAAGAGAGCTTAAAATTCAAAGCGTCACTAGCATAAAGTTCACCACTAAAGCTTGCGACGCAATATTTTGCTTCTACCCCAGTTTGTAATCTCCTTAGTGGAAGCAACCGCAAGAGTCGTTGTGTTTAATTATTTACAGAGTAATTAGCGACTAGGTATGTCTAAAAGGACATATTATACTACATGATTACTTATCTAATCATGTGCAAACTGAGAAAGTAAATTGGATAAACTGTAGTAGAGACTGTCTAATCTATGTTTTATTATAAAGCATGGGCTTTTTAAAATAATATCTCCAGTTTCTCAAGTTAGTCAGTCTCTAAGGGTCAATCCCCACTGAAAGAGAAGTGGCGCCCAGCGGCCGTAAGAGCAAATGACTTTTCTTCTTTTGACTAGTCGCTAGAAGGGTCGAGCAGCCTCGCGGCGCCGCGCTGCCCCTCCTTTGCTTTCAAATGACTATGGATAATGGCCGCTGCCGGCCGCTGCTCTTTCAATGGGGATAGACCCAAAGTCTCTCTCTTTAACAGTCTGTATGTCTCTCTCTTTCAGTCCGTTTGTGATTTATATTTTTATAAGAGGTAGGTAGATAGGTAAAAAATAAAAATAAAAAAAAAAACTTATTTTGTTTTTTTTTTTACTTTACAGCTGACAAGACATATGCCATCATTGTGATTAATTCATGAAACTGTCTTTAACTTCTTGAGTAATTGCTATAAATAAATTCACAGATTTTGGAAAAATGATACAGTTCAGAGGGGCAATTCTCGTAATTTTAAGAACGTTCACAGTCTAATTTCGGTCTCAATCTGTCAAAAATACCTCTAATTTCCCTACATTTTTTGACAAATGTTTGACATTAATTGTTTGTCGCTGAGATGAGACTGTGACTAGATTTTGAACGTTTTAAATTACGAGAATTGGCCTTATGGTCAGTTAGAAAAACGTCAATTTTTTTACGTTTTATTTTTATGATGCCAATCGATGCAGTTTTGTATAAGGATTAAAATACTTTTCTGTACCAACAAAAGTAAGAGTACTAGAGAAGCCACAAATCGAACCAACTTTTCCCATACGTTTTCTAGCTGATCGTAACAATATTCGAAAATCTGAGAAAGCAATTGACAATTATTCAAAAAGTTAAGGACAGTCGCCCAAGAACGTTCCGTTCCGTTCGTCTCCGAAGAGCTGTGGATTTTGTGACTAATAAATAAATAAATAAACGTTTTCCTGTAGCTTCAGCGTTTAAGGCGCGTCCCCAAGCAAAACTCCGCGCTAGTCGGTTTCTGTGCAGTTTTATGGAGCTAGCTACCAGCTACTTAAAAGATATATCAACTGATAAAAAATACATTAAATTATTACATAATCTTGAATCTACAATAGTAGATTCCATTTTTATTAAAGGAGTAAATGTTGAATTAATCCCCTCACAACGAAACCACAGAAATGAGAAATAATGATTGATAACCTTGTGAAGTAAGCATTATTTTAAATTTGCGACTGACACTAATGAAAAGATAATGAATATTAATGAAATGAAATTTCAAATGACAAAATTTTGATTTTATAAATAAACTAGCTGTGCCCGCAGCTTCGTTCGCGATATGGATTTCAACGGTTGTTTTTTTTTTTTTGCGCGAAACTCTAATTCTTTTTCTAAATAAAAATAGCCTATGTTATTCCTTAAAATACAGCTATCTGCCAGTGAAAGCTCCATTAAAATCGGTTCAACCGTTTCGGAGATTAGCCGGAAGAAACAGACTGTTCTTTTTGTTTTTTAGTTATATGTATCGTATAAACATTCACATGAATTTAGTAAAAAGCTGTTATTTTGACATTATAAACAGAAATCAATTTTATAAATTTATTTGTATAGATTCTTCTAATTTGAAAAATGTAACAGTCCGAAAATCTGAACGGATTCACTACTGGTAACTCATACGCGTTACGTGGTGTGGAAAAGAGAGAACGAGAGTACAAGGAAGCGCCTTAACTAGGGTTAAGGCGCTTCCTTGTACACTCGTTCGCACTCGTTCTTGCTGCCTCGTCTCAAAAACCCACCCTGTATAGCCTAGGCCACTGCGGGATTATTCAGCAAGCCTTGAACTCATTCATCTCGTTCAGTTGTACTTCAAAGTCAAAGTCAAACCATTTATTTCAAATAGGCACTTTTGAACTTCAAAAATTACATTAAAATAGAATGCATTCTAGTCGCCCCTTCCAAAAGGTAGTTTTCGTATGGAAAAGAATGGGCAAGAAACTCCACCGTTACTCTTTTAAAATGTTTGCATGAGTACATTAATTATATAATAACATGTGAGGACGATGCACCTAAAATAAAATTACTATACCACAATAGGTAAAAGAATTAAAAACGAAACCATGACATATATTCCCGCTCATCGCTCCGCTCCACTCCATGTCACAAGCCTTATCATACCTGCCTAGTGTTATTTAGTTGAGCCACGGGAGTGCACGTTGCATTAAATTATTACCAAAGTAATTACCGAGGCCAGCTGGGGAATTCACCTCGCAATGATTAGAAAATTTAATATTAAAATATGTGTGTGCTGATTTGCTGAACTTATTTATGAGACAGTTTCTCATTTTTATTTGTTCAAGGTGAGCGGCGAATGCGATGTGATAGAAAAATCAGGAATAGTAATTTACCTACCTCTTCGATAAATTGCAATGTTAGTTAGAATTGGTTTTCTGTAGCGTAGAATCGTATATGATTAGATTACTTTACTTTTTTATTGTACACCAGTAGACCCGGTAGATGTTGTCCTGTCCAAACGGTGGCTTGTTTGCTATACCGTACCCTACCCCTTATAATGACTAACATCACACAGTGATTACTAATAGTTTATTGTCAGTAATGACTAAAATTTATGATTTATAATAGCTATTATGAATAATTTATTATCACTAATGATTAAAAATAGTACAATCATTTGTTTTAGTTCATTTTTGGTCAATAAATAATTCACAACGAAAAACTTGTTATTCTTTTGACTCCCTGAACAGAATAACCCGTCTGCCTTCAAATCAAGAGTGAACAGGCATCTTCTGGGCACGCTCGTTCCATCATAGACCTCATCTATAGCTTTCTATCAGGCGTGATTGGGGTCAAGAGCGCGCCAATTTTGCAATAAAAAAAAAAATTTAGAGCGCTTCGGTTAATACATAGGTTAGTAATAACGTATGGAACAAAATGCACTATATGTTCATTCTGGGCAGCACTTAGTTCAACATCCATACATAGATTGTCAATGTCCTTTACCGTCGAATATCAAAAAAAGACCTGCTGTTCCATTGAAAAGTGCAATACCTACGACAAAAAAATTTTACGGTTGGGATCTAGAATCATAATGCTGAATTGTTGGTTTGCACACTGGTTAATTTTTTTTCCTGTACAAAGAAAAATCGGAAACTGAAAAGTTGTTTGGAAATCGGTTGTTATGGTATGGGCATGTGTTACGCAGGAATGAGGAAAATGTCGCGAGAAAAGTTTTGAAGGAATGTTGATGGCTATAAGAGTAGGGGAAGACCAAAGAAACGATGGATGGACTGTGTGAATGATGATATGGTTAGAAAGGGGGCGACTGTCGAGATGGCGGTTAATAGACAAGTATGGTGCGTTAACACCAAATAAATTGGGAGGAGAAACAAAGGGCAGGAGATTGATGACAAAGAATCGTATGTGCTTGTCACACGATTTTTCTACGGCGTGGTTATCACGCCGTACCTACGGTAAAAAAACCGTGCCGTGATGGCCTTAAGGTTTGCATTACCTACATTTCGAATGTCCATATTATTGGATTTTTAACCCTCGGTTCAGCACCGAAAGTGGAAAACCCAACAGTGCAATATGAAGTCTTTAGCATTTAGTCTTTCTAGTAGGCATAAAACTAAATCTGAGTGAGTGTATTCAAATAACAACTCTAACTACACTCCATAAAACATGTTTTAGTGATTTATCGAGCGTTTTATACACACCAATCAAGTTAAAGAAGGTATAAATAGTCGGTTCAAGCAGACAAGCACTAAATACTTTCTTCATTCAAAGAGTTGTTACTATAAATCAGAGTTATAGACCATTAACGTCAAGATGGCGACGATAAGGACCCCCAAATTGATATAAAAGCGATTCTGGTTATAATTTTCTGTTAAATGGTGGGTTTTAATATGTTTGTAATGGGTACGTTGAAATTTTTGTGCGATTTATTAGAGACTTACTTTGTTCTTAGGTGAAGGAAAACATCGTGAGGAAACCGGCATGTCCTAGAACCAAAAATTCGAAGACATGTGACATCTACCAACCCGCACTGGGCCCGCGTGGTGGATTACGGCCCACTCCCTCTCACAGAGAGGAGGCCTGTGTCCCAGCAGTGGGAACATTAACCGGTTGAATGCCGTAATTACAGACACAATTAAAAAGCCATTGTGTTTCGCGTGGATCTACGTTCCGGCATACGAAAGGTTATAGGCTGATTATGTTTGTTCTTAGGTACAGCCTATGTGTAAAGTTGTTTATACACGATGTAATTAATAGCCTTAGAGCTATTAAGCACTGTCGAATGGAAGACGGTGACACGATCGATAGTGGAGTGCTGTTACTTGAAATACAGGGTGTTACAGAAAGGGTATATCAATACAAACGGGTTGAAGAGTGTATCTGGTCTAGAATCTCTGTACAAAATTTCAGCTCAAAAGCATTAACTTTGAAAATGCTTAATATTTTTTTATTTCGACATCACGGCGCTGCACTGGCGCGCGGCGGCGTGATGTGCGTGTACTAGGCGCACAGACACACTACAGATAATGGATAATGACCCTCGGAGTGCGGTGACACGTTTCTTATGATTTCAATTTAATAAACTATCGAAATAAAAATATGTTAAGCATTTTTAAAGTTACTGCTTTTGAGCTGAAATTTTGTACAGAGATTCTAGACCAGATACACTCTTCAACCCGTTTGTATTGATATACCCTTTCTGTAACACCCTGTATAAATTGAGAAAATCTTTATTTTTTTATTTAGAGGAAAACCAACAGCTATAACAGAAGCATAACAATAGTATATCACACTAATATTATAAAGGCCAAAGTTTCTGAGTGTGTGTTTATATGTTTGTTACTTCTTCACGCTCAAACGGCTGGACAAATTTTGATAAAATTTTGTATGGAGGTAGCTGACACCCTGGAGTAACATATAGGCTACTTTTTATCCCGATATTCCCACGGGATCGACATTTACGCGGGTGAAACCGCGGGGCGCAGCTAGTGAGATATAAAGCCAATTACAGGTTTTCACGGGTAAATACAGAAAACGTAGCAGAAATCTTAGGATCACTAACAAGCACGATAAAAAGAATACATTTATAAGGTATAGAAACACTATGCACTTTAAAAAAAGTCAGCGTTCAGCCGAGTGCGTGCAGAATAGGTTTAAGTGGTAAATGAGTCAAATGAGGACAATTTGCAAAGAATATTAAAGTCCTTTCTCGCTCGCATCAGTTTTGCCTGTAGTTAGAAGAGGAAAAAAGAAGGGAAAAAAGCAGGCACCTAATATTGCTACATCTACAGGTATTTCAAAGTCACCATATCTCAACTGCTAGAAGTTTCGACTACCGACTAAGAGATCGTAAGGTTGCGACCTGCTCGATGCCCAGTTGATATGATCGCACCAAAGATTTGGCCTGAAAGGAAGAGGCTACCTTTCTTAGAAGTAGAAGTAGTTTTTTAGGATGCATAAAGCTGACTACGTTGTAACAATTTCAAAGAGTATCCGTGGAGTTTCTTGACCGTTCTTTTCCATATGTACCTAGTACGTTTTGGAATGGGCCACTAGCTGCATCTTTCTAACTGACCGACCCCTTAACAATTCAAAAGTGCCTGTACTTTGTGTAACCTAAATTAACAGATGGAGTACTTTTTATCCCGGTAGTACGTTCCAGTGGGATATTTTCCGGCTTTCACGCGGGCGAAGCCGAAATTAATACTTTGAGTTTGAGCTGAAAGGCACCAACTCCTCGAAACCAAAGTAAACAAGATTTCCCCAAATTTTCTTTCAAAACTTCTACAAGTTGCTCCAATAAAACCCGAAATGTATTAGCGCATTTGGAAACCTGAATAAGTCTGCCTGGCGCCCGACGTGAATATCTTACCCTGAATGAGATCTGGGTGAAAGATATCGGGAAAAGTATTTGGTTTAACAGTGTCGGTGGGTATTTACCTACTCGGTTCAGAACTTGAATGAATTAAATCGTGAATTACTGAACAAGACGTATAGATACGAATAGTTGATTCGTTCTTTCTGACCTAGATTGGTTAAGTATTGAGTAGTTAACATGAGAAGGGCTGTCTTCAAATATAAATAAGGAGACGACCAAACTTTGCGTTTACACTAAGGCTGATGACACACTACAAAGCGCCACGCGACGGGGCGCAGATAACGCGCCCCCGCGCGTGATTTTTTACATACAAATTCAATAAAATCGCGCTTCCGCGCAGGGAATTTGGCTCTTTTCCCGCGCCTCGTCGCGTGCCGCGTTGTAGTGTATGATCCGTCTAACGTACTTTTTCTTTAGCGATAAGACCGCTCATTGTGTCATCCCTTGTGAAATTTCTACATTTACATCTGTAATATTTATGTTGTACATAATAAATAGTATTCTATCTGTCTATCTATTTGCGTTCACAACATCATTTACATCTAAAACAAGTTATAAAGACGTGTTTTAAACAAAACAGCTTGTAGATAACATGTCAAAAAGGTGAAAAAACATAATAGTTATCAAAACATATATCAAACAACGTCAATACACCTACATGTTTTATACACATGTTTTTAACTTGTTGAAAACATGTATCACAACTTACAAATGGGTGTAAACGCGGGGTTATTTTACTTCCTCTTACAAACTAATTGTAAAAAAGTACAACACATAAGAGGAAAGCAGAATTAATGAAAACGTTTCCCCGAGAAACTCTGTTTTAATAAAAATCTCCGGGGAACTATTAAACTCACAAGTGAATAAAACCAGAACAGGAAAACTAGCAGACAGAACACTGATACTAAATCCTAATTAAAAAAACTCACTTCAAAAACGAAGGTGCTTCCTATATTCAATTCTGAAAAATAATACCTCACAAGTTTCTGCACGCTGCCGACATTCAACCCACTCGAACGTGGAACGTTTTAAGATACAAAAACTAGATATGCAGTCTAGCTATTCCGAAATTCTGCTCACACATTTCATTCCTAAAATGTAAACCATAATTTCTTACTCTAGATTACTAAACCTTAGTATTTATACTTATCGTAGAACGCTAAGTTTGTACCCTAGTTAGAGAAGGTAAACAGGATAAGAACACGCGAACATTTACATGTGGCGGGGTACGGGTTGAGTCCGAAATTAATGGGTAGAATGGTAGTGTTAAAAGAAGTGTTTTTTGGAAATGCAAAATGAAGGTAAGGTGCATGCAATCGTTTGTTTTTTCTTTTGTATTTCGGAACTGGCAGATATCTTATTTAGTACTTAGGGGACTTGCCACTACTGCTATCTCCCTCTACTCTACTATAACCTAATATATTTATAATAAGTTAGGTCTGTGGTCAGGTAAAGTATAGACTATACCTAACTGCAGTTGTTGTACGAAAGGTAAGCGAACGTATATACGTTCGGATACTTAAAACTGACCGACACGACCGAATATTTCCCTATAGATTATAAAGTCATATGTTTTGAATCTAGCCATCTAGATACATTATATTATTCCTATATTTTTTATAAATCTTTAAATAGTATTTTTATCTCAAGAAGCAATGCGAGCTTTACTTGTGTTTACCATGTATAGAAATACGCATGTGTGTAAGCGTACGAGTTCTCGGTACCGTCCGAGACAATGGCGAAGTCTTAAATTAAATGTGTGTGTGTGTGTGTTATTTGCTGATCCTACTCGTCTTCACGCACACATTCACAGCGTGTTTGCACACTTTGTTACCATAAGTAAAACGCGCGTCACTTTGTGAGAAAAAAAATACTGTAATAGAAGAAAGATATACACAAATATTGTCCTACTCGATTGCAGCAGTTAGACTTACCTTACATAATCAGCCTATAACGTTCCCACTGCTGGGACACAGGCCTCCTCTCTGTGAGAGGGAGTGGGCCGTAATCCACCACGCGGACCCAGTGCAGGTTGATGGATGTCACATGTCTTCGAATTTTTGGTTCTAGGACATGCCGGTTTCCTCACGATGTCTTCCTTCACTGTTTTGAGAGCAGTGGTGATGAAATAATTTACACAAAGTAAAGCGCCTGTCGGGGTTCGAACCTACGACCTACAACTTGTAAGTCGCGGCTGATACCACTGGGCCACCACTGCTCACTTACCTTATGGACCTAGAAAGAACAAAAAAATCATATTGATTGCCTTTTATAAAATACTTCAAACGTAGACCCTCCCAGTTAATTTACTTTAATTACGACACCACTGTAAACCGATTACCAACTTTAAGAGCACTGATTGAAGTATAAAAGCTTCAGGAAATACAATTTCAAACGAAAAATTCAACAGTAATAATGGCAGTTTAAAACTCATCTCGCCTGTGAAATGGCATTTACCTCGGACGTAGCGTTGCCATCCAATGTGGCAGCCCGGCGAAGGTTGCCAGACTTCGTGGCGGATTGCCAAGTGACAAGCGGTACGTTGTAGACAGGAAGGTTTTACATAGTTGGATGGATTATATTAGTATGTCATGTTATGTTTAGTTTTCGGTTAACATAAATACATTGGAATTTGTTTATACTTCCTTTTTCTCAACAAGACAAGAACAAGATAATAAACAATAAAATAATTATGAACATAATAGGTAATTCTGACTTTTTTTCTTTTTGCTCAGCCCTAAGAGCCGTGATGTTAAATATTCTATAGCCTTTCTCAAGAATATGGCTATCAAACGCAAAAAGATCGTTTTACATTCGACTGGCAGTTTTTGAAATTACCGCGTTCAAACAAACGAATAGTATAGATTTATGAATGAAAAAAACTACCTATTATAACGAAAATTAATGAGTGAAATTAAACAGTGTTTTAATAATAGTTTACTGCACCGGACGACGTCATTACGTCAGCGCCGGCTGTCGCTGAAAACCAGCGCTGGGGCTCTGTCTTGCATAGGGTCGCAGCATAATGCTGAGCGATAGCCGTTTTGCGTGGATGTGACGCATGTTTCCCCCTACCTTTTTATTTTATTTTTTGTGTTTATGTTCTTTTTTGCGTCATTTTCACCGCAAATAAACGTATTTTCTTTCTTTCTTCTTTGTATATTTTCAAAGCTATTTTTATGATTTTAAAATAGCGAAGCGACTCCCCCATATGAAAACAGAGGGTATGGGACATCGCCGCGCAAACTCCTCATCTACCTAGCCTTTTTCCAACTATGTTGGGCTCGGCTTCCAGTCTAACCGGATGCAGCTGACTACCAGTATTTTACATGGAGCGACTGCCTGTCTGACCTCCACAACCCAGTTATTGGGTAATACCGTGCAAACTGCTACCATAAATTCAGTACCTACATATTAAGACCCACCAGTGCAGCATTCAAAATTTTTCGCCAGATATTAAAAAAAAAAAACTAAATATGTATGGAACAGTCCATACATTTTGAACATGTAGGTCAATAGAATAGAATAGAATACTCTTTATTATGTACACCATATAAATTACAGACATTAAATATAGAAACTTTACAATGGATGACACAATGGGCGGTCTTATCGCTAAGAGCGATCTTCAATGTATGAAATAGCAGATTCTTTTAAATAACTGACTATAAATTTTAACGCTGCTCCCTAGAATTATATTGAGTTTAATTCAATGTAACGGTTTGTGTACATCGTCAAAAAATTCTGAAATGATCATCGACTGTTGTTGCTGATTGTACCTAAAACACAATAAGGACTTACCTATCTCCAGGGATAGTATCAAATAACACAGTTATTTCTTACGTTACTGGTAATTTCTTCCTTGTACCTAAACATTTTGAAAGAGTAACGGTGGAGTTTCTTGCCCGTTCTTCTCCATACGAAAACTACCTTTTGGAATGGGCGACTAGAATCAATTCTATTTTAAGATAATTTTTGACGTTCAAAAGTTCCTTTTATGTGCCTATTTGAAATAAATGCTTTGACTTTGACTTTGACTTGTTTTTGTTTACTTTCTATTTTTGCAGTCTTTATTCTTTTTTAACCGACTTCAAAAAAGGAGGTTCTGTATTCAGTCCGTATGTAAAGTAAAATCGTTTATTCCATATTTCAAAATTACAATATCGAGGTATTGTTGGTCCCAAACTAGGCACATCCTGTGTCTTGGGCACCATTACAATGGTATCATACCATTATATGTATGTATGTCCACGATTTTCTCAAAAACTAACGCACCAATTTTGATAATTCTTTCACTAATGTGATGTACATACTTTCAGGAAGGTTTAAGTATATGATACATTAGGTAATTATTCTTATGTACGAAGTTATATGCATAAATGTACTGCATCTCCGGTATTTCTATGCGAATTTTGATGATTCTTCTAGTTGGTGTCTTCAATTCTTCAATGCACAAGTGTTAATTGAATTTTTGTGGGGTAGGTTACAACTAAAAAGTAAAAACTTTTTTTACAAAAAAAACAACCGACTTCAAAAAAAAAACTACACAGTGGTAAATAACTTTAATTTCGGAAGTCGGTGTCAAAAAACGAAAATGCGGATCCAACGACACCGACTTCTGAAATTAAAGTTATTAATCACTTTGTAGTTCTTTTTTGAAGTCGGTTGTTTTTTTTTGTAAAAATGTTGTTTTTACCTACGAGCTCTGGGCTCGCGTGATGGATTACGGCCCACTCTAGAGGAGGCCTGCGTCCCAGCAGAGAAAACATTATAGGCTGATTATGAGTATATGAAATAACTTCAAGTAGTTGTCTATCCGATTCGAGTTTGCCGAACTTTTTCGTCTGTCACTTTCCACGTTATTTCCTGCCAAACAAAAAGTAATATATATTTTAAAACAAAAACAAGCATTAACTCACAATAAATGAAATTACTCTTCCATCTTAATATTTACTATTCTTTCTCCTCCACCTAATTGTGCGAGAACTTTTATGTATACCAAAGTGTAGCCTGGGGCTCTGATGCTCTGAGTTTGCGATTGGTACATTTCCTATTGATTTTCACTTGAAATACTACAGTATAAAAAATAATTACAAAGAACATTAGGAACATCGTATTTTTTCTAAATTAATATTAGTTCGTAAACTCTTAAATACCGATCATTAAGATCGAATTCCAGTTATTATACTGCCTTTGGCAGTAAAATATAATTTACATTTCAGTTTTATTATATAAAATGTTATAATCACTGGCGTAATAAAGGCAATCTCTATTCTAGTTGGAATTGTCGCTCCTTTTAATTAAATGTATGTATTATTCACAAGCAATTAAAATAATCTATTTATTATTTACGAGTTGTAGGTCGTAACAGTCAGACAGGCGTTTACTTTGTGAAAATTATTTAATCACCACTACTTTCAAAACGGTGAACGAAAACATCGTGAAGAAACCGGCTTGTCCTAGAACCAAAAATTCGAAGACGTGTGACATCTACCGACCCGTACTAACTGGTAGATTATGGCCCATTCCCCCTCACTGAGAGGAAGCCTGTTTATACTGTTTACTAGAAAGAGATTCTGCTTATAATTGGGTACTAAAATCTATTATTAAACCAGACCACAATTCAAAACGCAATTAATATTCCATTAAACCGCGTCCACAATCATTATAGCCACTTACAGCAAAATATTGAATATGAATGAACGCGTACTGATAATTACACTGAGTGCCAATAAAAGCGTGGATACTTTAATGCGTCGTTGTATTGTTTTCGAGTTATATTAGCTGTACATACGTACCACAACTGCACCACATTGCAGCGACAAAAAGTGGGCAAGCAGTTTACGTGCGAATAGTTGCGCTGCCTCTTCTTGCAGTTGCGTTGTCGCTTGTAATAGCGATGTGGTAACGTTGTGGTTAGTGTTTGCAGACAGACAGACCGTTGTGTTTGCAATGTGGCCGGCCACTAGTGCGCTGTTGGTTGCGTTGTGGCTGCGACGTGGCGTGATGTATGTTCTTGCGGTATCGCCCGTACGGTTGATTTTGACGGTCAAATGTGGTCCGTGTGATTCATAAACTATTCATTTTCATACTTAGCGCCCCTCACGTTTTGTTGTTGTGGCGTGGTTGTGGAGAGATTGCGGGGTGACTGTGGTGTGGTTTTGGTGTGGTTATGGAGTGGGTGTGGTTGTGGTGTGGTTGTGTTGTGTGTCTTTAGGCCCTTTGTCCACCACCCACTGCTATGCAGTATGTGCACGGAGAGGTTTGCCACGTTATAGCTGCGCGGTTCATTTGTTTTTAACCGACTTTAAAAATGGAGGTTCTGTATTCGACCCGTATGTATGTATGTATGTTTGTATGTCCGCGATTATCTCAAAAACTTCTGAACCGATTTTGATAATTCTTTCATTATTGTGATCTACATACTTTCAGGAAGGTTTTAGTATATAATACATTAGGTAATTATTCTTATGTACGAAGTTATATGCATAAATGTACTGCATCTCCGGCATTTCTATGCGAATTTTGATGATTCTTCGAGTTGTGTCTTCAATTCTTCAATGCACTAGTGTTAATTGAATTTATGTGGGGTAGGTACAACTAAAAAGTGAAAAATAAAAACTTTTTTACAAAAAAAACAACCGACTTCAAAAAAAAAAAACACTACAAAGTGAAAAATAACTAATTTCGGAAGTCGGTGTCAAAAAACGAAAACGCGGAACCAAAGACACCGACTTCCGAAATTAAAGTTATTTTTCACTTTGTAGTGTTTTTTTTTTTAAAGTCGGTTGTTTTTTTTGTAAAAAAGTTTTTTCTAGCCACACATCCGAGCGCAGCAAAGCCATAGGTCGCAGTGAACGATCTCGCCTACATTTTCATACAAAGCGAAGCTAAGTACCAGTACACCCATTGGCGGCTGTGGAGCGGCGTCTTCATGAAAGAGTCTCGAGGTCACTTCTCGTAATGATAGGCGAGTCTCGTTCGGGGGAACTTGAAAATGAGCCAATTTTTTTGCACTGACTTGTCGTTAGTGTGAGTGGATGTTTCGGGATGTTGTGTAGATTTCACTCGCTGAAAGCGTTGGATGTTAGGTTTTTAGTTTCAAAGCTTTTTAGCCTCATCAGCTGTGAAATCAGTATCTACCAGATGTGAAGACTGATATCGCGAAAAAAAATAATCAGCTCTTCCATACATTTTGATGAGTTATGTGAACATAAATACAAGGAACAGCTGATTTTTTTTCGCGATTTTACGTTTAGTCCCATAGTAAAAGTTGTTCATAACGATGAGTACAATGACCCCTTAAAAGGATGTCCATGAATTTAATTTCACCCTGTATAAATCAACCGTGTAACGCAAGCCGAACCGCTCCCGCCACAGTCCGTTCGTCCAATTAGGGTGCAGCTTCTAGAATGTTCTAGAAAACGTGTGAGAAACAGACAACAGCACCTTTATTGTTGACGTTAACCGTGTGACGTCCGCCAACGGGCTGCGCACCGAAAAACGATTCTCTGTTATACAATTTACGAAACTTTATCTTCGCCCCGAACCCTATTGTTTTTATATACTTACTTGGTCACATAGGCTAATTTTGTCTCGTTGTATTTTCAACTATGAATGAATTTCCATCAGCGAATGATTTTTTGAGCAAAAATCTTATTCAAAAGTCATAGAATAGAAATTGTTAGGATACTTCTTCCTTCTTTCAAAATATTCCTAAGTTTCATCGCACACACTCAAAAACTCTCTAGCAGCTGTCGCTATGGTCTTATATGGGAAAACTTCTGCTGAATAAAGTTTATCTTTGTAACAATGGAATGACCGAATATAACTCGATCAATCGGATAGTTTCCCGAAGTTTGACGAACCCAACTAAGATTTTTATGGGATTGGACTAAACTCAAAACTCAAAGCATTTATTTCAATTAAACCAATTACAGGCACTTTTGAATTGTCAAGGGGTTGGTCAGTCAGAAAGATGAAACTAGTTGCCCATTCCAAAGAGTAGGTACCTATGGAGAAGAACGGGCAAGAAACTCCATGGACACTCTTTTAAATCAAAATAATATGGTTACAAAGTCTTGGTTACATCATTCATGTTAAAAATTATACATGTGAGAACGATGCAGAACGTTAAAAGCGTCCATAATGAGAAGATGAGAAAAAAAAAACAATTCAAATATTAAATTAAAATAAGCCGTGGCAGCAAAGAGATGACCAGTCCCTACTGACGGCGCCCGTTCACGAACATGACGCATGTATTAGCACCATTCAGCTCAACCATTTTGAAGGGAGCTAAATGATCCAACTAGATTAGTTTATAGTGTTACTGTTGATGTCACTGACCCCTGAATTTGATGTCAAAACTACTGAAGATAACGTATTTTTTTTAACACTAAGAACGATGCCACACGGGCTTTATTAATACGTTGCATCGTCGCAACGCAGCATAACATAACCACATGACTGCGCAAACAGTGCCCTGACGCTCGATAACTATTAGTATTTTGTCGCCTATATATAGGCAACGGTACTAGTAACCATTTTGGTTGTTTTCAAGTGTTAGACCTGTGTGCACGCTAAATTAAAACATTTTTTTATAACTTTTTATGCAATTATAACGCATCAAAACGCCTTCATGCGCGGTGAAGTGGTGTGGGAAACATTCCAAGACATCTAGTTACAAAAAGGATTGCATGCGTGCATATATATGCCAACGCCCGTGTGGCATCGCCCTTAAGGGTCTTTGGTCAACTGGACCCACTCGAACTGGAACCGCGGGTCCAGTCGACCAAGTCAAATTTTGAATTGGTCGACTGGACCCGCTGTCAGAGACTTTATAAAGTGACATCAATATCAAATGAAATTACGGGAACAAAGAAATAAATCAATCTTCTATCAATTTGGATTGATCTACTTTTTACCTCTGATTGTCTATATTTCGGTAGTATTTTGTGTTGAAAAGAAAATATTATTATTTTGTATTGTTTTCCATTCACAGCTGTAGTCGTAGATATACAAACAAGACGAAACCGAAATTGATATCAAAACATGATAAAAAATTGATGACAAACGACCGTTGATGACGATGATGTTGTTGTTGTTGGTTACGTTGATGGGTAAACAACCGTTGCTAGTTTAAAAATCAGTTTCTTATGTGAACTACACAGACTTCATTATTATCGATGTCTTAACAGGATAAACAAAAAAAAAAAAATAGATTTTCTCAACAGATACTTCAAGTAACTGCACTATCGCGATCGGCAGTCGTTGACCCCGAAAATAAGGATTTTTTTTTAATTATGTTTAGCTATTGAAACCCATCACGTCTGTCAAGTTTCTAGATAGCTATTTTGACTTGACCCCGTAGACTACTTTATAAGAGACTAGCTTCGCCCCGAGGTTTCACCCGCATAAGTCTCGATCCCGTGGGTATATCGGGATAAAAAGTATCCTATGTCCTTTCCCGGGATTCAAACTGTCTCTATCCAAATTTCATCTAAATCGGTTCAGCGGTTTAGGCGTGAAAAGGTAACATACAGACAGACAGACAGATAGACAGACAGAGTTACTTTCGAATTTATAATATTAGTATGGATAAAAAATTACCCATAGCGTCAGTTTTTAATATAGCGTATTTTGCATTGCACACTATTACTTTTTGCCCTGCCTCTGTAAAACCGCTTACAATTTCCATTCAACAATAACACAGGGGAATAAAAATAGTGAACCCATTTCATAAAATATTGCATTATAACATACGTCCGCTTTTGCTGTTATCGCAACAAAAGTTATATGTGGTCTCGTTACGCCGAGTTTGCAACAATAGTTTGAAACCGGAATCGAACTCGTGGCCTTTCGATCGGAAGTCCACACTTGTTTTGAAACTGTTATTACGTTTCATTAGAATCTGTTCCCTGTTGTTGTTTTTGCAAGTTTGCTTAGCAAATGGTAGTCATTTTGATTCCGCAATTTTGCGCTTTTGTAATTTCCAATGTAACGTTATTATCCGGCAAACGGCATCACCACAGATATAAATAGACCTAGATAACGCAAGAGCAACTAATTCGCGTGCCCAGCTTACATACAAAAATCGATGTTTCTCCAAATGAGCGATATGTATGTCACAGCTTCGGATAGATTAGCGTCCACGTTTCGCTGTTGGTGTCCGCCATGTCGCATTTTTATCAATACGTGCGCACAACCGCCACAGGCGCTGTCTCGAGAGCAAGATCCACAGAGTACTTTGCAAGATCACTCCAATATAAAACGAACGCACTACTGACAGCCCAACACTGACAAGTCCGAAGTGTTGCCGCTCGAATAAATTAAATAACCATTAAAAAGAGTCTTTATCTCTAACATGTATATCAATAAGAGGCGAGCCTATTGATATCAACCGGGCACAAATCTAGATTCTGGGCAGAGAAATTTCTAAAGGAAAAACCCGACCTGGAAATCGAACCCGAGCCAACGAGGCATAATGGATTAAAAAATCTGGATTTTCATATAAAAATCCAATCACTATCTGCCAGCCAAACGAATGCAATTCGTTGATGAGAGTTGATGAAATTGATATCCGACGAAATTTTTTTATTAAATACATTAAATACTTTTCCTGGGAAGTGAAAACGACAATTTGTACACCAACCTGATCAATTACCAGAATTAATTTAAGTGCAGGAGGTTTTACGGCGAAATATTGGCACGTTCTGGTTGATATAATCATTTTTACTATTTCCTTTATCTTGCATTCTCCAAATCATCATCTGCCTAGCCTTTTCCCAACTATGTTGGGGTCGGCTTACAGTCTAAAAGGATGCAGCTGAATACCAATATTTTACATGGAGCGACTGCCTATCTGACCTCCACAACCCAGTTACTGGGTAATACGGTACCTCTTGGTAAGACTGATTGTCAGACTTTCGGGCTTCTGACAACCCGTAAGGGCTCCCACACATAAACACGATACGACGTCGCGTCGTGCTACGACGCAGCATCGTTTCACCGTTTGAATGACTTATTATTATTATAAGCCTGTGTTGTCTCACTGCAGGGTCTGCAGGGCAAAGGCCTCCCTTCCCTCTTTCCACTTTTCCCGGTTTGAATGACACGTGACTAAAATCATTTACGTCGTAGCACGACGCGGCGTCGTATCGTGTTTATGTGTGGGAACACCCCTGACGACTGCCAAAGATCCACGATTGACAGCCGGCTTAACGTGCTTTCCGAGGCACGGAGGGGTGGGGGGGGGGTTGATAAGTAAATGATCACCCATCCATGGATCAACCGCGGCAAGCGTAGCCACAAGGGGGGGGGGGTTGTTGTGATAGTATATTTGTCGTGAATATATTAATATTTTGTGTCATAATTAAAGTCAATTATGACACAAAATAGTCACGAAAAATCAAAATATCATCGACGTAAATTCCGTTTCAAGAACTCTAAGTTCCCTCTCAATAGAATTTCCATAAAAAACTTGTTTATGTATATTAACAGTGAGGCAGTGCCGACATTAAATTCCCGATAGACATGAGAGCAGGATGTGTTCATTAAAATAAATGTTGTGCTCAAATGAGATCGGGGACAATATTAGATTTCGATTCGAGAGGAATCTGACGGTATCCTTTTGTTGAGTCCAGATTCTTGAGTTTGGAAATTATAATGATTGTGGTTTAAACATGATTCAAATGATCATGATTAGCATCACAGTGGGGTCCTTAATAGCAAGACTGCGGGACAGTAACAACAGTATTCTGAGGACAGTAGCGGAGAACATCTACTCTCATATTCTGAGACGTTTTGTTGGGGTGAAGAACGAGTGTACTTTCTTTTCGCTTGTGTGTCGTCCACATGAAGCGATCCTAAATAAAAAAAATTTAAATAATAAATGATAAATGATTTATTTTTCTGTAAGTAGGTAGGTTTGTACAAACACTTTTACACGTCAATCATATTTTTTTTTAGCAAGATTAGGTCGGTGTTTCCTATCTGACTACTCTGAGAAGAAAGGCCGCAACAAACTCAGAGGTCACAGTCTACTATATTACTAATAACAAATACTTCACTAACATTATTTATAAGAAATTTACTAACACAGTGGATCTTATGCTGTCCGAAATAAAGAATTTATTATTATTATTATCATAGAGATCGGTACAATATGACCAGGCAGATCTATTCTGTAAAAATCTCACCCTGAATATTAAAGTGAGGTGAGCATGAAGTAAGCCGTCAATGATGTTAATCCCCAGCTAATTGAGGCGGAATGACAGCTAATGTTTTGGGTGCTTGACATAAATCAACGTTGAAATTTTATTGCTTTTTTATTTTTAGAGGCGGGGTCGCAGCAGACAACGTAGGAGATAGCGGGACGAGCTGGATAGGTTCCGTCAAAACTGGAAGGAAGACGCGCAGGCTCGCGAAAGATGGAAGGTGTGAAGGGAGGCCTTTTCCCAGGAGTGGAACAGAAAAGGCTGGTAAAAAACAAATTGATAATGTGAAAACCCAAAACAATGAAAACTCACTTAATAAGGTCTTAAATGTTGCAGCTGTAAACTATCCTTTTAATGATCATGCATGATCAAAAGCCGCTCATCAGTTCAACAAAATACATTGTATTTGACAATGGTTTGTGTAATATGTATTTAGATGGCGTCGGCGTCGAATTAGCACTCGCAAGCGTTGTGTTACAACGCTTTCATAGGGGTCTTGTGAATTTCATCAATTATATTCTTAAATATAGAACAGTATAAAGTTTGGTTGTTTTACTCAGACCTTCAACCCTACTAGTATAGATACACATAAGGTCAAAATTTAAGTACTGATTAACAATCCCAATTAATAAGTTAATTTATAAATGTGAAAGTGAGTTTGTTTGACACGCTTTCATGCTAAAACGCGTAAATTTATACAAAGTACATAACATGAGTAGATTCAGTCAAATTAAAACATTAGATTTGTACTTTTCCTTCTGAATAGCATGAGCCTTGGCATCTTTCCTTGACATTCAAGTGGCCTCTAACAAGAAATAATATCATCAAAGGACTTATAAACCATATGTGGGTTTAAAACCTTACAAATATATAAACTTTGGAAGAAATTATTTTCAATAAAGTTCTTTCTTATTTCAGAGCGATTGATATTTACAAAGGGCTTACGTGAAATAAGCTTGCGTGGGACTTCAAAGTTCTTTACCCAGTACGAAGTGCGAAAATCTGTTGGCAGGAAAATGTTTTTGTACTGTCTTAAAAGGATAAGTGTTTTTTCGTGACATTTTTGCGCGTAAAGAAATTCAAAGTGTTTGAAGTTGAGATTTACCTAGGTAGAAAGATTTGGTTTTGTTTATTTGAAGATCGTGAAGTCAGAACTGAAATTTAAGGTCTGGTTACGTAAACAAGGTTCACTACACATCTTCCGTATATTTTGCTCTTCCATCTTTTTGTATTTTTCTCTATTAACCGGTCACGCCCCGCGCGTTACCGATCGGTGACGAAACAATAGAAAATCAATTGTGCCTCATTAGCGGAGCTTGACAGATTAGGTAAATTTTTTATGTGCTAATAAATAGGTACATTTTTTGAAGTGAAAACTTCTTTAGCGGCGTTGCACACTTTTTGTACTGGGGAAAAAATGTTAAACTCGCGTCAGGACATCGCGTCAGGACACGTGACCGTCAGGAGAGATTCCCCCCACCCCCCCTCTTTCTAAGACGGCGGCGCCAACCGAAGTGAACCAAGTGAGACACGATAATGGATGGATGGATGGATGGACGGACGGACGGACGGACGGACGGACGGTGACGGTGACGGTGACGGTGACGGTGACGGTGACGGTGACGGACGGACGGTGACGGTGACGGTGACGGTGACGGTGACGGTGACGGTGACGGTGACGGTGACGGTGACGGTGACGGTGACGGTGACGGTGTCGGTGACGGTGACGGTGTCGGTGACGGTGACGAGGACGGTGACGGATACTGCTGTGTATTCGTAAAATTCGTGTATATAAAGTGTTTAAAATATGGAAATTGAACAATGCATCGATTAATGAAGAAAGTGACGTAACAATAGTGAAAAAAAATTAGATATATTAATTCAATTCATAATTGATTTATTTCAACGTTAATATTCAAGTTTTCACTTCTGCCGGCACTCCCGGAGTGCAAACCGGTTTTTATTTTGATTTAAAAGAGTGTCCATGGAGTTTTTTGCGTTCTTCTCCATAGGTACCTACGCTTTGGAATGGGAAACTAGCTTCATCTTTCTGACTGACCGACCTCTTGACAACTCAAAAGTGCCTGTAATTGGTTTAATTGAAATAAATGCTTTAAGAGTTTGACTATAATATCGTCCCCATCTTTTTTCTCTCAAAAAAATGCGGTTTTTTAAAGACGATAATAGAAATATTCCTCTCATAATGACAATTGCAATCTCTCCCTGAATTTTCCTCAAACAGAACCCAAAAATAGAAGCCTCATCATCATCTCGCAAAAAATACCTCCCATTTTTATACCCCCTACAATTTCCATATCAAAAATATGAATTACGGCATTCTCTTTGATTTACGAGTTTTGCTTATCAGTCCCAGTTGGGCGCCAATTATTCCGAACAATTCCCAAAATTATAGTTGCCTTGTCCATCATTATTTAAATCCCAAAGTACACCTATTAGCATATTTATATTAACAGAAATCTAAGCTATTATCCATTTACAAGGACCTTTAACATCGGGGACTCAGGTCTCGAGGGAAATCAATACATGTCATGTCGTGAATACAGCGAACAATTTAAACATCGCAAGTGGATTTTTTTGATCTTGGGTTAGATAAAATGTATTTCGATTTTATAAGGTTGTTAACTTTCCTGAAGTCCTTTTAGATTCTTAAAGCTGATAATTCTGTTTCTTTTTTTAATTTTTTCGCTTCTACGTAACTATGTTTGTAACAAAACCTGCTAAGTACTTAGGTACGTAATCTGCATTCGCGATTTATTTGTCAAAAAAGTAAACAAATATGAGTTCATGGAAAAATAACTTTAAGTCCTACACAACAAAGTTCACTTTACACTACAACTTCAAACATTTTTGTAACTGTTTCAATAGTACTAGTCATTCTAAAATCACCTTAATTTTCATAAAAATAAAGTTGATATTTGTTTAACTTGAAATAATATTAATCTAAAACATAAGTTTGAATAGACTTTACACATATAAGATCACGCCTTCTTCCCATGGCTGTAGGCAGAAGCTACAAAATGCCACCTGCTACGATCCTTGGATACTCCTTTTGCCTCGTTTACGTTCATACATCTGGTCATACTCGTACACGCACGCCAGTTGCGAGTACTACGCACCTGACCTTTCTGAAGAACATCGCCATAAGGTCACTATGTGTCCTCCAGTACTTCATTTAAAAATATTTCTAACATCTACGATTTGCTCATCATTACTGTTCCTGTTAACTACAGTCCGCGCGGAACTAGTTGGCCGCACCTTAGGTATGTGAGCGGTGGGACGGAGGGGCGGGGACGCATTACTCAGTACGTGCGTTGCGAAACGCCGCCATACCCCGGACACTCCATACAACCCTCGCAAATAATTCCCTATTACTACTACATAACCAAATGACGTTTGTATACGTGCAAATGTGTGCGTGGAATCTAATAGGGTTGGCTGTCGCGTGCGTAGCGTACGTAGTACTATAAAGTATTCTGTGCCGCCGCCTCACCCCTGTCCCCACCTCAGCGGCCAACTAGTTCCGCGCGGACTATACTCGAAGCAAGATAAATGTCTGGATTAGGTGCGGGCTTATAGCAATCCTGCTACAGATTAGGTTAGGTGTTTGTTAAGATGTGACCTTTGGCTTTATAGACCGCCATGAACATCGAACATAACTGAGAGTGTTTTGTTTCTAAAGGTACGTTTTAACGTTTTCTTTTCTTCATCGAGCATAGTTACCTATATAGATTTATTTATTTATATATACTTTATTGTACACCACAAAAATACATAACATGAAAAAAATACATCAAACACTACAAAATATACAATGGGCGGCCTTATCGCTTTTAGATCTGGAACATGATATTATTGATACGCGGAAACTATAATTATATATTTCCAGTTTTTACCCGCGACCTTGTTTGCGTGGAAGTCGTGAGACACTACAATATACAAAAAATAATAATATAGGTGATAAAATAGATTCTATTGGTGATTGAATTTTCAAAATCAGTTACTTAAGTATTTTTTGAGCTTGTACATCTATACATATAAAATTCAAAGTCCTGACTGACTGACTGATATATCAACGCACAGCCTAAACCGCTGGTCCTAGAGACATGAAATTTGGAGGGTGTGTTCTTTGTGAAGAGTAGATATCCACTAAGAAAGGGTTTTTCGAAGTTCCACCCCTAAGGGGGTGAATGGGGGGAGGATGAAATTTCACGCGGACGAAGTCGCGGGCGGAAGCTAGTTACATACAAAAAATCTACCAACCCGCACTGGGACCGCGTGGTGGATTACGGCCTACTCCCTCTCACCGAGAGGAGACCTGTGTCACAGCAGTGGGAACATTGAAGATTGGTTTGGTTTGACTGATTAGGTATGTCAATAAATCAAATATTTTCTCTTTGCAATATTAGTTTAGATGAAATGTAAATTATTTGTTTGGTCAGTATCGACTAAAATCTATGACTAAAATCGAATGACTAAAATACACTATGTAAATATGCAAAACTCACATTGCTTCATGTCTAAAACAGCTGAAATTCCAATATTGGTGATCGTGTTTGCGATACGTTGCTCATAGCGCTTACTGGACTCAAATAAACACCGACTACAATAGGAACTATATACTCTAGGTACTATATGTACCGCCAACAATGTATAAGGCACTTATGTAAGCAATAGTTTCGTATTAATTGCTTACGCAAATATTGACTCATCTGTTTGTTGTAACAACAGATCAGTTATGTAGGCTGTTCGCTGTATTTCGTTAGTTTTTTGATGATTATATCCTACGACACTGGTCAACAAGAAAAATAAAGTTGTTTGTTTCCCGTGATTTTTTTTGTTTCTATCTCAAATTGACGCGTATTTTTTTTTAAATATGGCAACAATTTTTCTCTAACAGCTTTTATTTTTGAGTTACAAGCTAACTAATCTCATTTACTATTTTTATTCAGATTTGCGTTTTCTATCGGACACTGAAATATATTTTGTTGTTGTTTTCGAACCTCGAAACCATCATGACGATTGCTACTTCTGCGTTGTGAAAATAAACGGAATTAACCCTGGCAATCGAAGAAAGTGGTCATATCCTAACTTATCTTCTGCTCAACGAGCTTAATTAAAATTTTGTTAACATAATGTATTAATTTTCTATATTTTTTTGTCAATATAATAAAACTGTATATTTCAAAAAGTAAAGCTGTTAGCGATCTCCCAGTATTTTTTTCATAGTCAGGGCCATAGAAATACCCAATAACAGAAAAAAAAAAATAAGTAAAGGAAATAAGACTTGTGTTGACCAGTGCAATCTTCGAAGGGGTAAGCAGGTCGGACAGAATACGAGTCATCGACAAGTGACGAGATTAGTCCCATGTAGTAGCGAGCGAGGCTCATCATCTGCCCACCCTTCCTCTCATATTAGCTTTATTTAACTGAACATGCAGCGCGGTTCTAATAACGTAGTCGAAAGTTTGTGCAATACTACCAATATTATCGGAACCGTTAAATTCCCTCGGAGTCGATGCACGGGTCGAGGACAAATATACAAGTCCTTGTAACGCACGTGGGACGTGCTGAATATAAATACAGTGTATTTTTCTCTTGCATCTCTATTTGTACATGAGAGGCCCGTGGCTAAACAATAACAGCCGCACAGGTCGATCGATCAGGTTAAGCTACGCTTGCCGCGGTTGGTCTGTGGATGGGTGACCATCTTTACCTTCATACCGAGACCCCTCCGTGTCCCGGCGTTGATCCCGGCTGGCATTCGTGGATATTTGACAGTCGTTACGGGTAGTCAGAAGTCCGAAAGTCTGACAACCAGTTCAACCAAAGCAGGCCCCACATTCCTGGATTGTAACTTGTCGCCGAGATCTGTCTCCCGAAGCTCGGTAACGTAGTTTTTGCCGCTCCCAGCGCAAGTTTCCTATCTACAAATTGCTCTAGTGAAAACAACATTATAATATTGATACAGTAATAGTATCACATCACATCACACTATCACACTAATATTATAAAGGCGAAAGTTTGTGAGTGTGTGTGGGGGTGTGTGTGTGTGTTTATATGTTTGTTACTTCTTCACGCTCAAACGGCTAGACCAATTTTGATAAAATTTTGCATGGAGGTAGCTGACACCCTGGATTAACATATAGGTTACTTTTTATCCCGATATTCCTACGGGATCGATATTTACGCGGGTGAAACCGCGGGGCGCAGCTAATGAAACATAATTTCTAGACAGTCAAATGAGATCTTGTTGATTACATCTATTTTTGGCTGACTGTAAAAGTGGAATCGTGAATCGTGAATTTGGCTTCTTCAATCTTGAGTTCCATGAATAAGATAAAGTTAGTTATTTATAGATCAATTTCTAATTGTTTCGTCGTAAACTGAGTCCGAACTGTCTGAATAATTAGTAAACTGAAGATTGGGAAAACTTATCTCAGTTTCATCGGAGAAATACCTTTTGAGAGTTTATTTTCTGTACTAGGTGTAACTGAAGTTCGTCAACATTAAATAATTCATTTCGTTTTTAAGGTTTTGTACCTCATCCACCTGTAAAATGAAAGATGTAACTCCAACCCGGTAAAGTGAGGCTACCTCGACGGAAAGGCAGTAGGGTGTGGATATGGAGCTATGTTGCAAACTATGCTCAAGCTCCTTTCCTGCCCTGCCACTAACAACGCCGTGGAAGTGGTTTTGGGCCAACAAGATCTTAGAATGGTCGTGCCAGCGATACGAAGAAGAACTTGTCGTCAAGGTCAAATTTTGCCTTCACAAAATCAGCATTCCATGTCTATCAATGGCCATGTTCTTGTTAGTCTGACGAAATTTTTAATGGAGAAAGAAATTTCTTGGTTACTTTTATAATGATTAGAAATTGGAAAAATATGGCATTAAAGGGGTTAGAAGGTTTTGGCCCTAAAATCAGCGGCCATTTTGATTTTTTTTTAGAATCGCGGTGCATAACAAAAGTTATATATTTAGATAGAGGACACTTATACAAACAAAAAATGTTATGTAACATAATATCCTAAAGCGTCAGGTTTCGGAGTTATTCACCGAAATATGAGTCGAAAACAACAAGGATTTTTTTGTTTTTTTTTTCCCTCCAGGTAAGCATATTGAACTATTGAGGTAATAGAAACGTTATGAAACCTTTATGGCGAAGAAACAAATGAAGAATAGACATTTTTAAAATAAATAATTAAACACGGCAATTTATAGTTCGTTTTTTTTTATCCCAGAGACTAATCTCACAAGTGTAATGTCAAACTTCTATACTAAAAAAACGAAAACACAAAAGACTTAAATGTCAGATTAGTCTCTGGGATTAAAAAACGAACAATAAATTGCCGTGTTTAATTATTTATTTTAAAAATGTCTATTCTTCATTTGTTTCTTCTCCATAAAGGTTTCATAACGTTTCTATTACCTCAATAGTTCAATATGCTTACCTAGAGGAAAAAAACAAAAAAATCCTTGTTGTTTTCGACTTATATTTCGGTAAATAACTCCGAAACCTGACGCTTAAGGATATAATGTTATGTAACATTTTTTGTTTGTATAAGTGTCCTCTATCTAAATATATAACTTTTGTTGTGCACCGCGATTCTGAAAAAAAATCAAAATGGCGGCCGACCTTAGGGCCACCCTCCATACAAAAATCTTCAAACCCCTTTCTATTTAATTCCAATACGAAATAAGTTGACTGCAGAAGAACTGTGTATAACATAAATAACTATTAAAGTAATTCATAATTAAATTGTAATTATAGTTAATCAATATTTATATTGACATTGTTTATTATCTTTATTATTATATACTTAGAGCATCTCTGGTGTATACTTTTGTGTAGTGTATTGTGACTTTTGCATGCCTTCTGGTAAAATATATGGCTATTGGTAATTATATTTTTTTATGTCACCATGTTTGTACCTTGTACCCATATTTGCAAAATAAATATATTATCTTATTTTAAACGGTAATGTTCAGAATCTGTAACTTTGATACGACCTCGTGTATCTGACACATTCAGACACATTCGTTTCGCGTCAACAGATTCCTCGGAGATATAATGTCCGTGCTCCAACGCTTTTCAGTTGAAACTGAATATTTTGTTCCAAAACGTGGATGGAATTTGTGAGGAACACTGAAGTTTTGCCGGTGATTTTTATGACATTCTCATAAAAAACTCGATTTGAAAATAGTAATAACTGTGCGCAACAATGTGCTCGTTTGGTGTCTGATAGTTGAGCAATTAGCAGTTGAGCCGTTGGTATTATCCACTGCTCAACTTTATGCAGTTGAGCAATCTAGTTGAATAGTGGGGAAGAAGTGAATTTCACAACAGTAATATTAGCAAGTTTTGTTAACTAAACAAAACGGTTTATAAATATACGCACACCTACCTATGGAAGGGCTGGCTCTTGTAATAAAAGAATATAGCAATTATACTGATGTATAGTTCGTTGTTGAGGAAACTGGCATGCCCTAGAACCAAAAATTTGAAGACAATGTGACATCTACCAACCCGCACTGGGTCCGCGTGGTGGATTACGACCCACTCCCTGTCACAGAGAGGAGGCCTGTGTCCCAGCAGTGGGAACATTAATATTATATTCTAACTTATACTCTAAAAATGAAGTAAGAAGTCCATGCAAGGCCTCATGTTGTTTTCATCCATAGAAACGGTATTCATATGAATTGGCGAGGTGACGGGTCGAGGTACTGCATGTTTTAGTGAGCCAAAAAATGTTTTCAATGTGTTCGGTCTTCTCCAACGAGTATATGCAATGTATTGATACGTGTCTCAATACCTTGCATAATCATTTTAGGTAGGTATGTAGGTAGGTACTGAGCGGTTTTAGGCAGTCGCTCCATGTTCAACCTCTAAAAAGTAAAACATAATATCAAAGTCAAAGTATTTTATTTGTTGAACATAGATAATATGGTACATGGTATAAAATTTGCGTTGTGTCACTATGTTTTGCCTTGCAAGGCGTACAAATTAGGCGTAAAAAACTACAAACTAAATAAAACTGTTTCAAACAAGTAATGGATCGGACATTTTATTTTATGCTTCTATCATCAAAAAACTCATTGATAGAGTAGTAAGCCTTTTCAAACAATAATTTTTTCAGTTGCGATTTAAAATGGTTTATGTTGGTCATGCTTTTTAAAGTTTTAGGTAGTTTATTATAAAAAACAAATATGTATTGGACTTTTAAGTTAAGAACACTCTCGATCAAGCCACCTTACAAAAAAAAAAATCGCGTTAACCGTTTGGGAGCTACGATGCCACAGACATGCACACAGATACACATATATGTCGTCGGCGGTTAAAATACTGGTAATCAGCTGCATCCGGTTAGACTAGAAGCCGACCTTCTAACATCGTTGTGAAAAGGCCAGACAGATTGAGGTTTTACCAAGAATTTTTATGGGTACAGTCAGCATCAAAAGTCGATTAACACTATCATTTTTACATGTTATTAAATTGACGACAACTTTTTTCAATAAACTGACTTTTAGCTTTTCACATAATAGACATGAGTATATATTCTAAAAAAAATTCTTCTGCTGCAATTTTGAACAAATATTTTGCTCAATAACTAAGATTAAAAAAACTGAAGTGTTAATCAACTTTTGATGCTGACCGTACCTACGAGT
Organism: Amphipoea lucens; assembly: GCA_947508005.1. Taxonomy (NCBI): domain Eukaryota; kingdom Metazoa; phylum Arthropoda; class Insecta; order Lepidoptera; family Noctuidae; genus Amphipoea; species Amphipoea lucens. The sequence goes on from OX382357.1 coordinate 18,961,122, forward strand.
TACAAACGTGGCCCATTGCACTGTCTAAAAAATATATCAAACCAAAACTACGGTTGCGAGTCGGCAAAAATCACGTTTCATTCCGGCATTCGATAAAAAAAACAAACTACTGTGATACACACGGATTAAATTTTAATGAAAATCTGAAATCTGCAGCTTTAGTTCCGTTCGTGTTTGCTTATCGATCGGTACGGATTCCAATTATTTAGAGACTGTATGTTTACGTTATTGGAAAGCACGCTAAGCCGTTGGTCCTGCCTGTCATTTGTAGATCTTTGAAAGTCGTTATGGGTAGTCAGAAGCTCTCTGAAGAAAAGTCTGACAACCAGTTTTACCAAGCGGTACCGAGTTGTGGAGGTCAGATAGGCAGTCGCTCCATGTTAAATACTGGTATTCAGCTGTGTCTGGTTAGACTGGAAGCCAACCCCAACATAATTGGGAAAAGGCTAGGCAGATTGATTGATGTTTAATATACTAGCTATTGCCTGTGACGTCGTCTGCGTGTCTTTTGGTATTTCATGTTTTTTTATACAAACATTCCGGATACAAGATTATAATATGTCAAATCTCATAACGATTGGTTACCGGCCGATTGCTATAATTTACAGACCGTTATAGTTAAAATTAAGACTATTGTATCTTTACCGATAATAAAGCAAATACCTCTTATATAGGATGTCCGGTAATTAATGGATAAACTCTTCAGGAGTCATTGTACTTATCATTATGAACAACTATTACTATGGGACCAAACCTTAAATCGCGAAAAAAACAATCAGCAGTTTCCTACATTTTTATGAGTTATGCGAACATAAATGTAGGGAACAGCTGATTTTTTTTTTGCGATTTCATGTTTGCTCCCGTAGTACAATGACCCCTTAGTAGGTTATCCATTAATTACCGGACGGGCCTGTATATTTAAGAAGACCTTATATAATGGAAGTAGCTATCACAGGTAAAATTAGCTTACGAGTCTATTTGTATGCCCAATTTGGCAATAAAAAAGCTACCATTGGTAAGCAAAACGATATTTTGCTTATAGGAACCGAGCATTTGTGGTTTAGGCGTGAAAATGTAACAGACAATTGGGCAGACAGACAGAGTTATAATAATAAATTAAATAAAACAGTATCGATGAAAGGTTGGATCATCTAGCCATGTGTAATATTAATGGCATCACAATTTTCAGGATGATTCTCATTTCTGAGATTACATCAGAACCCAGAAGTGCTAACAAGTTTTTGGAAACTAACTTCATAGACCATTAATTTACAAATAATATAACTAATGACGCACCCATGCTTCGTAAGGTTTTTACGGCTTCGAAAACATCAAGATTTATTCATTATATAATAAAAGAAATCTCAATGTTTTCGAAGTCGAAAGAAAAATAAAATAAAAATCAATAGTAGCAATATTTAGTAAACAATATTTTGTAATTACACCTGAAGCAACACTAGGCTTTGATACCTTATTTATTCACGTACAAAACCCCTCTCGAGTATATGAAAGGTACAAAAGGATAACCTCAAAACGCCCGAAGGTATACAAAAGCTTATACATTCGCTCACACATTAAATACACGTTGAGAAAATAAAAATTATCGCGAAGAAAAACATTGTGAGGAAACTCGGGCAATGGTTTGAAATTATTTTGTTCCTTCTCTGTGTGTGCCTTTGGGTCTCTCTGTGTGTGAGTTTAGTAACAGGTTGTTTAAAGCCATTATTTTCTACACTACCGTATCAAATTCAAGCAATAAAATGAACTTTTTTTAACAACAATCTTTTATTAAAATTACTAGCTGCGCCCTGCGGTTTTACCCGCATAAGTGTCGATCCCATGGGAATATCGGGATAAAAAGTACCCTATGTCTTATTCTGATGTATAAGCTATATTACTTTAAAATTTCATAAAAATCCGTTTAGTAGTTTTTGCTTGAAAGAGAAACATCCTCACAATCTTTCGCCTTTATAGTATTAGTGTGATGTGATTATTATTATAGTAGGAAGTAGGAAGGAAGTACGATTGTTTATCATATAGATAGGTATTATATTAAATGATAGTGTTTAATGCCAGCAGTAGCAATAGCTTTTATTTTGACAGTTCAACGACATTCATTGCGTTATTTTACGTTGTTGAGCAGACAATTTTTTCGAACATATGAAGCAATGAATTAACAATATCTTTCAAAATGATTCAGATTATGATTGAAAGTGAAATTACGCAGTTAGGGTGCTGTTCTATGTTAAGAAACTTTTATAAAATATCTACCTATACATTATAATATGTTATGTCACGTGATAAGGTATTTTGGGGTAAGATCGTTGCTGGGGTGAGACCGTAGGAATCAAATTCTTTGCCTGCAAAATTAAATTTTGCTCTGATCTTCGTCGTAGCAGATTTAAAATAATGATGGAGAACACCAATGTTTATTACTGCATTAAAAACATTGCCACATTAGGTGGGAATTTGATTCATACGGTCATATACCAGTGCCGATCTTACCCCAATATACTTTATTTTTTTTTGTGGATGGGAAATCATCAAATGACTCCTCTCACTCTGGATGGAGCGGAAGGGAGTGCCAGACTCTTAGGGCGAGGCCACAACATTGCGTTGCGGTGTCGCATCGTACAAATCTACGACGCCACACAATACTTCGCGTATTGCTGTGCGGCGTCGGTTTTGCGATACGACGCCGCAACGCAGTGTTGTGGCCTCGCCCTTACTGACTAAAACCCACTCGTGTTCCTTCCTTAGCCCTTTATGTTCCGGGGTAGCGGTAACCCTTTCGGACAATCTCGCTACACCGGCAGGGTTCGGCCCTAACAGGCCCCTTCCTTTATGCTGACATCTCTACTCCAACATACTTTATGTTTGTAATTTGTAAATCTTGTTGTAAATTATTCCTTGAACTGTTAATTAACTACACTCTACCGAGTTGGGACACTTTAATGGGAGCGTATGGATTTATTTCCGTTGGATCCCGCTTTTGAATCCCATTTTAATATTTTTGGCGTTGGATCCCGCAAAACATTATTATGTATTTCCGTTGGAACCCGAATTTAAAAAATGCGAGATAATTACGTTTTATTGTCGTTGAATCCCGAAAAGTATTTCCGTTGGATCCCGAATGCTTAAAAAAATCGGAATGCGGGTACTTTCAACAACAAAATTGTTTATAATAAAATGAGGGGTTCACTAATGTTTCACCAAAACTCCATTGACAAATTTTTAGTTTACAACCAACGTTTCGTATACTATTTATTTTACAAACAATTCATTTTCTATATAATCTAGTCGTTTCTGGCACTCGCCGGCCGCTGCCGCGGCACCGCTCGCTTCGCTCGCTCGGCTCGTGCGTAGGGGTCACAGTTTTAACCTAACCTAACCTAACATTGTTTTTTTTTTTAATAATTGACCTAATCTAACTAGTTTGGTTCCGGGTAGCCCACTAAAAATAATCTCTTTTTAGTGTTTGATAAAGGTAAATCACTTTTTTTCTGAGTTTTTTTTTGATTTTCTTTTTTTTTGTATAGAGATAGTTTGAGTCCCTGAAAAGGACATAGGATAGTTTTTATCTCGATATTCCCACGGGATCGACACTTACGCGGGTGAAACCGTGGGGCGCAGTTAGTAAATAAATAATCCTAACTTCCTAACTAATATTATAATTATACGAAGGAAAGTTTGTTTGTTACCTTTTTACGCGTAAACCACTGAACCGATTATCATGAAATTTTGCATATACGTTGTCAGGTGTACAGAAACGGACACAGGGTACCTTTCATCCCGAGAAAAAGTGCTGTTCCCGAGAAAAATAACAATAAAGTTATTATGATAATAGATGGCGCCACGTGTCTATTTAAATTTGTCACATTATTTAATTCTGAGGCGGTACGAAGTTCGATGGGGTCAGCAAGTTAAATATAAATAGCGAAATGTGGGGTTCTCCCTCTGCCCAATAAAGGCGTGACGTTATGTTTAACTTTGAAGTGAAAAACTTAAATAATATTCAGTCAGGCTTTTCAGCTTTTCCAACCCGCACTGGGTCCGCGTGGTAGATTAAGGCTCCCTCCCTCTCACAGGGAAGAGCCATGTGTCCCAGCAGTGTCAAAGTCAAAGCATTTATTTCAAATCTATACTTCTATACTAATATTATAAAGAGGTAAAGTTTGTAAGTTTGTTTGTTTGTAAGTTTGTATGTAGGGGGTAATCTCTGGAACTACCAGTCGGATTTAAAAAATTCTTCTTGCATTTGATAGCCCAATTCTTGAGGAAGGCTATAGGCTATTTAACATCACGCTATGACCCTTAGGAGCCGAGCAAAAAGAAAAAAAGTCAAAAATAACGTTAAGTGATAGCGCGGGCGGGTGATGCGATACGACGGGGTGGCTCGGGGAAAACAAGAAGTTTCACGCGAACGAAGTCGCGGGCTAAAGCTAGTAGGCATATAAAAGGCACTTTTGAATGTCAAAAATTACAATAAAATAGAATTGATTCTAGTCGCCCTTTCCAAAAGGTAGTTTTCGTATGGAGAAGAATGGGCAAGAAACTCCACCGTTACTCTTTTGAAATTTTTAACAATATTTTGCATACATTAATTATATAATAGTATGTGAAGACGATGCACCTAAAATAAAATTATTATACCACAATAGGTAAAAGAATTAAAAACGATACCATGACATATAAAAATGGGAACATTATAGGCTGATTATGCTTATGGTAGGGTTTTCAGTATCTGCCACCAACTCTAGCAATATCAACTGATCGCACGTTATCCGGTTATCACTAACACCGGTATCCTCACGCTCTATTTCACAAACGAGGCGATTAGAATTCCAAGCTGTCACGCCCCAATACGTAATCGTCTATTGTGATAATACAAAATGTTTTTTCATACCTTAAAAGTCGTTGATTAGCAGTTTTCGTGACTAAATAGATGACACAATGTTATCGCGATTAAATCTATTATGAGTGATGATTTGATGAAAGCGTTCACCATTGTCAGATGGTTTGGCTTGTCAGGTATTTTGGATGTGCCCTTTACTGTTATAATGGGCGGTTGAGAGAAGCATTGCATCGCTGTTAGTCCAGTCAATGTAAGGCTTTGATGTTGTATTGACTCATAATTCATATGGCGCACGCTGGTCGTTCCAAAATGATTTATTTACGAGTGATATAATGTTTTATTTTGAAGACCAAACAGTCACTGTTACAAAAGTTGATGGAAGTTTTGGTTTCCCCTCTCTAAGAGAGGAAAAATTGTAGTGTCGTTGAAAAGGTCTTTCATTGGAACCTATTATTCCCTTTATTCAATTAAATACAATATAAATTATATTTTTAAATATAAAAATATATAAAATAGTAGCCCATCGGTATCGGGAACAGGGTCCAAGCTATCGGCGGTCAGGGCTCCAGAGAGAGGAACCTCCTGACAATGCGAGCCGTGTCCAGAAGCACTGCTTTCTGAATCAAGCCCTGGATCCAGCTGCCCAACGAGAGCCTCCTCAGGTGTTGGTCGAGGCTCTTGGCTATCAATCCATTGGCTATAACGACGATCGGCACAATGATTTCTGAGTCAACATCCCACATGTCGACAACCTCGCGAGCCAAGTCAGGATACTTGATTTGTTTTTCTTTCTCAGCTTTCACGAGGGACCTGTTATTATTATTTTATTCGATAATTTATTTAATTAACTTACACAAAATCAAGATAATATTTACATAATCGATTGTACCTATTGAGGTACAATATTTACTATGACGACTTTTACTAATTCGTTGTCCGTTCGGAGTTATCCCGGTAGGAACATGACTTATTTTGCAGAAATGAAAATTATGTTTTTTATTATTTCGTATTTCTTCAGTCCATTTTTATTAGACTAACTAAGGAAACGACGACGGTCACACTATAATGTAATTTATTGTTATAAATTGTGTTTTCTTTATATTACAATAAATAGTATGACCCAGATAATGATGGTGGCGATAATGATGTCCATCAAAACCCAATATTTGATGCTGTCAGTCCCGTGCAAAACCGTTAATTCAGTATTAGTAAACAAATAATAGTAAATAATTAATATTTTTTTATTAATTAGTTATTAATTAATTTTTTTTATTAATTTTTTATTAATTATTTAGTATTCAAAATAACTCGAAATTGACAACAAAACAAGCGCTAAAGTACCTTTTAAAATACATAAAAAATATTTTTTTAGTTAAATAAAAAATTTTACTGTTGGAGAGGGTACCAGGTTCCATACATTTTTGTCATCCTTTGTTTAAGATTTCGTAAAGAAAATGTTGAAATTTTTCGAAGTCGATGAACAAAAATTTTTTTTTAACTTGTAGGACTTGTAACTAAGATCAAATTATAACAGTATTATTTTTATTATTCTTACTTACTTTTTTGTTGGAACGATGTTCATTAATGCGGCTTGCCTGACTAGTAGAAATCGTCACAGAAAAAAAAAAAGCGTTATGCCTCCTCCATGCGACTTACTCTCTCTCAGTTTATTAAAATTCAACATTTTCCTTAAGTTTGCCATATGTTATTACTTCCCAGAATTTGATCCCTATTAGGGACACTATCGAATGGTGTAATAATACAGTGTGTTTTTTTTTCAAAATCAACAGGTTCGATTCCTGGCTAGAAATATTGATTTTTCAAAAATCCAATGATGCAGTATTAGTTTTCATCAAAATCAAGTCCGCGACTCCTTTGAGTACTTTTCGCTAGTCCTCATAGTTTTGGATTTGGCTATCCACGCCCACTTGAAAAATTCACCCTGTATACGAGTGTGTGGGTGGATATGCGAGTATCGCATAAGAAACTTCAAGACCCTTTGTCTCAAGAACGTGTAGAGTTATAAAGTTCAAATTAATATCAAATACTCAGGACTGCAATCCCTTGAAGCAGTGAAAAACCTTCTAAGTCAACGCAATCAAAAGATACGGGCGTTTATGTTCCAAAATCAAAACCTATAGGGTACTTCCCGTTGACCTACAATCATGAAGTTTGGCCATGTAGCACAAGTAAAGGAAAAAATCCGAAAACCGTAAATTTGTAGTTACATTACAAAAAATAATAATTTTAAAACTATTTGTACGGAGCCCTCGGTGCGCGACTCCGACTCGCACTTGACCGGTTTTTTTTGTACCTTAGTTCCAAATTGCAAAGGTTCAACTTAAAAATACCTAATCTTATATAGATCATCACTCATCTCACAAAGGAAATCACAAAATAACTACAAACAAATGTAATTTTAATAAAAGCCAACCCAGACATGATTATGACCGAGCACATTTAACTCAAACTGGAGCCACACTTAGGTAATTGCCTTCACAAAGAGTTTTAAAATAACAACTGACATGACACTTGGCATAAAACACTTAAGTAAAGGTCATATCACACATATTAACTCGGAAAGGGATCGTCACCGTATCGCCTTTCGCCTCGGCGTCAAACAGGCGTCAACCTAACGTAAGCACGTAACCAAAGCGGATCAGAAGCTCCGATACGTCGACTCGACTACAGCTAGGCGACGCCGCGCTTACGGCTCGCCGACCGTTGGTTGATGGTGCTGCAAGCAGGCCGCGAGAGGAGTGAGAGGGGCAAGGGTGTACGTAGAGACGTAAGCTCGGGTACGGAGAGATGTAAGCGCGGGGACGACGAGCCGTAAGCGCGGGAACTACAAGTTGAACATGCACCACACCGCGGTTCCTAAGCTTGTCCCGAGGCGAGGCGATTACATTACGATTCCGATTAGTGTGCGTTGCAGTAGGGAGTTTCATTTCATACAAAGAATACTGAATGGCTCGAGTTGATACGATGACGATCCCTTTCCGAGTTGATACGTGTGCTATGACTTTTATTTGTATGCAGAGTGAACTAAACATATGGTAAGGTAATTAAATTCATATACCTTGTTGGCCGCGGGCAAACACGGCTCGGGGTTTACCTGAAACTTAAAATAGGTTCGTGAAATGTTAAAGAGAAACTAGTATACTTAGAAAAGAAAGAACAATGAATTATTTCTATTGTTTTGTGATAAAATTAGAATAGACTCGTGGCTAAATGATAACTGCTGCTGGTTTGATTAAATCTTAAGCTTCGCTTGCAACGGTCGGTTCGTGGATGGGTGACCGTCTATTTCATATCAAGTGCCCTTCGTGGCTCGGAAAGCACGTTAAACCGTTGGTCTCAGCTCTCATATGTAGATTTCACTTTGACAGCCGTTACGGCGGTACTTGCCCGTGGTCCCCCATTCTAGTCCCCCTTGGGGTACCACGAACAAATACGGGTAGTCAGAAGCCCAAAAGTCTGAAAAACCAGTCTTAAGGGGGTAAGACTGGTTGTCAGACTTGGGCCCGTCAGGTAGCTCCATGTAAAAAATTGATATTCAGCTGCATCCGGTTAGACTGGATGCCGACCCCAAATAGTAGGTAGATTGATGTTGTGATCAAATTAGAAACAGCTGAATTCGAATTATTAAGTCGAAGCATAATTATCAATGATCGGAATAGGCTGAGTATATTTACCTGAACTTCGGAGAACAGAGACAGAAAGTGGAGACTTCCTAACGACGACATTTTTTTCCCGGAATTCGGGAAAAATCTGAAATAAGTTGAAAATAAGCTTTATTTAAGATGGGTAAAGACTATTTTTAACTAAACTTGCGTTTACCAAATTTTCGGGATTTTCACGTAAAATCCCGAAATAAATAGTCTAACTTTGATTCATGTATTCGAATTATATTTAACATCCTTAAATTAACCGTTATATCATACATTACATATAATTGGAATACATGAATTACAGTTCGACTATTTATTTCGGGATTTTACGTGAAAATCCCGAAAATTTGGTAAACGCAAGTTTAGTTAAAAATAGCCTTTACCCATATTAAATAAAGCTTATTTTTAACTTATTTAAGATTTTTCCCGAATTCCGGGAAAAAAAATGTCGTCGTAAGGAAGTCTCCACTTTCTGTTTCTGTTCTCTGAAGTTTAGGTAAATATACTCAGCCTATTCCGATCACTGTTAATTATACACAGCGGCAACAGCCGATACAATATACAACGCTTTTTCGGTACCTGAAATATGAAATGAAAGAATTTTTTTATTCAGCGAGCACCGTTTTATTGTATATTGTAAAAGTAAATTGAAAGCGGATAATGAAAAAAAAGAAAGTTTTTGTGAAAATCATTTTGTAACACTACCATAAAAATGTTCATTTAATTTTCTTGAATGCAGTGTTAAAATACATTCTTGCGGTTATTTTTTGGACTAGTTAAAATGTATATATTTACGTTGTCTATTTACTTTGCCGTAAATAAATTCAGTGTAAAATAACAGTGAACTTTCATGGTTCGTTTCATTGCATTTAGTGAGCAAACATTTACTTAATTGTTACATTGTTTATTCATTTCTTTTGCAGATTGAACAAAAACAAAGTTACCTGTGTGTTTGGGTATTAACTACCTCTTTGGTCTCGTGATTGTAAGCACGACTACTGTGCCCACGGTCAGCCCGACACACAATCGAAGCCAGGAGTGGTGTCCTGGATTCGATTCCCAGATCGGGCAAAGTGTTCTTTGGTTTTTCCATTAGAAATTTCTTAGTAACAGCGCAGAGTTTGGAAGTTGGCGGTGTGTTACCTCCGTGCCTCGGAAAGCACGGTAAACCGTTGGTAGACCTGATCTCTCCCCGGTCGTGTCGGATTGCCGTCCCATCGGACTATGAGAGTGAGGGAAGATAGAGTGCATCTGTGTCTGCGCACATGCATATTACATTATAGGCTAGTCACCGTTGAGATGAGCCGCCTTAACCGAATAAACACTTTCTGAAGAACTGTGTGTTTTCCTAAAAAAAAAAAAAAAACAACAAATAGCTAATGCTACTTCATTTAGCCTTTACCATTTAGTTGTGTTCAAACATTTAAAAAGCGTTATCGTCTGTGTCAAGAACCCTTGCCTACCGATACAATAAACTGTGCCTAAAATCTATAATACCGAACAAGTCGGTACACTGCAAATCAGTGCCAAATAGCCCTACTAATGGCTCCTTTAATTACTCTTTGTTACTGAATTAAGGGCTGATTGTCACTGGCAATATTTAATACCCTTGTTTGCTTTCAGGTTCAATAATACTGTGATTTTACAATAGGCAATTTAGGTAAAGTATAGATGAAATTGTTTAATAGATGAAGATGATCTGAGACGTGATTTCGCGTCGATAGATATACTAGTCAAAATCATTAGGTCGTCTTGGATTTCAAACCTCCATCATCTGCCTAGCCTTTTCCCAACTATGTTAGATTCGGCTTCCAGTCTAACCGGATGCAGCTGAATACCAGTATTTTACATGGAGCGACTGCCTATCCGACCTCCTCAACCCAGTTACTGGGTAATACGATACCCATTGGTAAGACTGGTTGTCACACTTTCGGGCTTCTGACGACCCGTAACCACTGTCAAAGGTTTACGAATGACAGCCGGTACCAACTGCCTAACGTGCTTTCCGAGGCACGAAGGGGTCTTGGTATGTGAAGATGGTCACCCATCTGTGGACCAACCGCGTCAAGCATAGCTTAACCTGATCGATCGACCCCTGCGGCTGTTATCACTTAGCTACAAGCCTCTCTTGGATTTCAAACCTACCTATATAATTTAAAATACTTTATCCATAGCGTGTTTCAACACTTGGTTACCACAAGTGAAGAGCGCGTTGCTTCGTGAGATAAAAATACTGTACGGTCAGCATCAAAAGTAGATTAACACTTCAGTTTTTTTTAATCTTAGTTATTGAGCAAAATATTTGTTCAAAATTGCAGAAGAAGAAATTTTTTTATACTCTTGTCTATTATGTGATAAGCTAAAAATCAGTTTATTGAAAAAAGTTGTTGTCAATTTAGTAACATGTAAAAATGATAGTGTTAATCGACTTTTGATGCTGACTGTACCTTAGTTACATCAGAACACAGCCCTAACATAGTTTTACATCAAAACACACAAAGTACTTCAAGTAAGCGCACGATTTCAATTGTCTAGCCGCTCAGAGATTACTTAGACAAACAGCAGAACGCGAGATACGATTGTCGTTGCTATTGAAATGGAGAAGCAAGTACATACTGCTGAAGACTTACCCCCTTATTCATAAAACTTATCAAACCTATTTTAGTTAAAATGGGGTTTGTCTCTTTCTTACACACAGAAATGACAACGTGACAGATAAAGACAAACGTTCTATAAACCTATTTTAGCTAAAATAGAGATAAAATAGGATTATGAATAAGGGGGTTAGTAATTGCGTTTAAAGTCTTGCAAGGAGTTGATGCAATTCTACAGATTACTCTGTGTTGGAGCATCGTTATAGCACAGAATACTTAATAGTACTACGTACAGAAAGGACACTCCCTTCCCCGCGCTCATATCAGATATCGCACCTCACCCCGCACTTCGAGGTATTCGTCGCCGACTCTTTAGCAAGGGCGCTCGCGAACCGCAGCGCTGTACTGCTGACACGAACACACAATTTTGCGATTTAAAAGTTTTATTTTGGATATTGTGATGCTTTTCCGACTTCGTATTACATAAACTGTTTGTAAGATTTCGCATTTTTAATATCATGCGATTTAATAACCGATTATTTCCAGATAAGTAATTTAAACTATTTTAGTGTTTTTATTTCATTACGAACCCGACTATATAAATAAACAATAATAATTGAACTACAAGGTCACTTCATAATAATGCATGCGTTCGGGCAGTGCCGTCGTAGTTCGTTTTCCGCGCCATTTTTACGCTACGCATGACAGCCAACCCTACTAGATTTTACGCACACATTTGCACGTATACAAACGTCATTTGTTTATGAAGTAGTAATAGGTAATTATTTTGCGAGCGTTGTATGGAGTGTCCGGGGTGTGGTTATAGATACTGAAAGTTTTTACTTGTACAGTCAACAAAAGAGATAAGTATGCAGGATAGTCGGATATAGTTGAAGTTTACTCGTAGTAAGAAACCGATGGATGTTGGCGACTGTAATTTAATTTGATAAGTGAGCTGTTTGTTTTCTATTAATAAAATCATAATTTGTTCGAGAACATACATCGATTTCTTACTAAACTTCAACTATATCCGACGATCCTGCATACTTATCTCTTTTGTTGACTGTAGGTTCCTTATATTTTTAGTTGGACAGAATATTAGGGTGTGAATATTGTTAGTCGCATGGCGTGATGTCAGAATTTTGGACTTAGCATTATTAAGTAGGAGATGAGTTGTAAATGCAACAGTAGAGAAAGGTGTAGTATACTTTTAGGTAATTACTAGCAGCGCCCCGCGTTTTCACCCGCATAAGTGTCGATCCCGTGGGAATATCGGAATAAAAACTATCTTGTGTCCTTTCCCGGGAATCAAACTATCTCCATACCAAATTTAATCTAAATCGATTTAGTGGTTTAAGCGTGAAGAGTTAATAGACAGACAGACACACTTTCGCATTTATAATTTAATTAGTATGGATAATTGGATTGTAATGCAATTAGTATGTATTATTTTAAATACTTAGATACTGTCATGAAGTTCATGGTTTTATGATTTAGGTTTGACATATCTCAGGCCCTTTTTTTTTAAATCATCAGATGACCCCCCGCTCTGGGTGGAGCGGAAGGGAGTGTCAGACTCTTACTGACTAAAACCCATCCGTGTTCCTACCTTAGCCCTTTATGTTCCGGGATAGCGGTAATCCTTTCGGACAATCCCGCACCCCCGGCAGGCTTTGGCCCTGGCAGGCCCCTTCCTTTATGCTGACATCTCTTTGAGGCGCGCGTGGAACATGTACGCGCCGTCCGGCATGGGCCTGGTCCTGATCGGACGGCGAGCTATCCATTACTCTCCGTCCGCAGGCCCGTGTCCACGGTGGCCGGGAGCCGTGACGCGGCTCCCGACGCCCGGAGCGTCTCTCGCGGCGGCTGGGACGTGAGGCTCTATCCCTCAGCCATCCCACCACCTCCTTCGCTCGGGACCTTGGGATCGTCGATCCATTGCATGGGCGACCTGCTACGTGCTCTCTCCGTACGACTTTGCCTAACCCTTAAGTGTAATATTATTTTCAACAAAAGCTTTACCCGTAGGTACTGATCCTTATTGTAAAAACATTTTCCAAAATTTCAAAGCTCAGCATACCCAAACTCACTTAACAGCGTACACAGTCATTAAACGAAACAAAATACCTCCGAAATATTAACCCATTTCGCAAAATCCAAATCCGACACATAATACCGTATGTATCTGCTCCATATCAAATTGTTTACCTTCCATATAGAGACAGATTTGTACAATATTTTTCCAGCGCGATTCCTATCATACGCGAGTAATGTTTGCATGAGCATTTTTTTCCATTTATAGGCCTACTAGCTTCTGCCTGCGACTTCGTCCGCGTGAAATTTCACCCTCCTCCCATTCACCCTCTCAGGGGTGGAATTTCGAAAAACCCTTTCTTAGTGAATACCTACTCTTTACAAAGAACACACCCTCCAAATTTCATGTTTGTCTATTATTTTTTTTTCTAAATTGTAATTTCGTATACCTAACGAGTATATTCTGATATTTGTACACGTTTTAACGGCAAAACATACAGATCTCTCTACCTATTTATGTACAACACCAATGTTTAACAAATAAAAACATTCACTTAGACTGCAAGAATTTCATGACAAGTTTTATAGCCAAGACCAAGACTCTCCTGGCGATTATCGCACTCATATATCACTCAAGAGAGAACCTAGAAACTCGTCTACGAATCATATTTTCTCGAACCGTAATTAGAATACTCGAAATTAAATACAAATTTTGTTTACACGGACGGCTTCAATCTTTAGTGGCAACGCAATTCTCGCTTTTTGACTAGGAAGTATTTTACCGTTCATACAAGTTATTTTTCGATAATCGCCTATTCCATGCAAGAACATCTCCTCATGTAAATGATCCTTGACTGTTTTGTTTACTTCAGATATCAATAAAAGATTATCAAAATTTTGTTTATTTACTTAAAACACACTGCGTTGAACGGCTATGGTAATATCGTAATTGATTTTGAAGTGAGTTTGCTGGTACTTTCGGCTTTACACAATTTTGTCGTAAAATATTTTGTAGCCCGCGGCTTTCGGGCAGGGATGCTGAGTTTCATTTGTTTATTGTTTGCTCTTATCTTACGTTTGGATATATCCTTTGAAAGAGATCGTATGTGTTCAAGTGTTTTTGTTCATTTTCTGTATTGAAGATTGGAAAATAAGCCTTGAGCTATTACGCACAAGTTTGCACAAAAAGCCGCTGCTGATGTGCGCAGCCGCCGTAATTAATACTGAAAACTTTTTAAGTAATCGATTATTATTTATTTATTAATAGTATTGGGAAATTATGCCGTGGTCCTAGTTGACAGTCTCAAAACTGTAAAGGAAAATCGGGAAGAAACCGCCTAGAACCAAAAATTCGAAGACATGTGCAGAGAGTTCTGTTGCAGATTTTACCCGTTAAATCTTTAATTAATAACACAACAGTCAATGCATTTTTTAACCCCATCACAGCCAAGGTCAAAGTCAAAGCATTTATTTCAAATAGGCATATAAAAGGCACTTTTGAACGTCAAAAATTACATTAAAATAGAATTGATTCTAGTCGCCCCTTCCAAAAGGTAGTTTTCGTATGGAGAAGAATGGGCAAGAAACTCCACCGCAACTCTTTTAAAATATTTTACAATATTTGGCATAGGTACATTCATTATATAATAATATGGCCAAATGGCCTAAGGGTTCCTTTTTCCACTTAGGTACGGAATCCTAAAAACGAAAAAGATTGCTTTAATAATAGAATACTGTGTAAATTACTTTAATAATAATAAATAAGCCTTGCCTCCAAGCCTTATATAAGTCTCTTCACACTTATCAAAATGTCGTGGTTCATACCTTGTCAGTTAGCACCTTGAGAATAAAGTTGAATTTTTCATCGTTATTACTCAATCTGAGTCCCTCACGTATTTTTGTAGGTGAAATATTTATGATGGAATTTCATAAAGGTCTGAAAAATGGGATAATCTTTCTTTACTGGGAGCTTATTTTGGAGTAGGGAGACTTCGTGATAGGCAGCAATATCAAGCTTAGTTACTGAGACTAATTCGGCTCGTGCGTGGTTGGCTACAATAAATTCTAACCTTCTTTTTTTATCGTGGAGAAATGCTCATGCATTCTGCACTACCACGGGGATATAGTACAATTATGTGGGACTCTTAACCCACTAAAACTCCACGGTGTCCTCCTCTGCCGCTTGTGGCGGGAACAACGTGAACCCGCCGCGGCTGTCCGTCACCGGACCCTACTCTGGGGAGTATTCCCCATCACCGGCGCACCAGAACACATAGAGTCTGGCAAACGAAAGTAGACACTCGAATTATTCGCAGACTTTTTATATGGCAATGTTAGACAAAATGTCAAATTCAATTTTTCAAAACAATTGTACATGCTCTGTGAAGATGGCGTGTTGTTGTGATCTTGTTGAGCATTTTTCTAGCTCAAAAGTCTCTAAGTCAAGCAGTAGTGTACAAATAATACCGTTTTTCATCAAAACAAATTATTATAAAGTATCAAATTAGGTTATTCCAGGTATGTCATACTAATTTTAGGGTTGCTATACTGATATTTTTTAAATTTGCCGCGCTTTTTCAGTCTCTACTTTCGTTTGCCAGACTCTAGCACGCCGTGACACAGTTCTAACCTAACCCGACCCATTTGGTCGAGGTGTTCCATTAAAAGCCCAAAAAGTTTTCAGAAGTTCATTAATTTAAAAAAGTGTGCATCAGGATCGGTGTAATACATATTTCCCTTATTTGTTTAGGATGGTAGACCATCCTACCGTAATTGGAAACTAGCGAACGTTAAGAAAATATTAGTTTATGCGTGTGTAATGTATGTAATTATAATTTATTTTATTTCATCGCTACATTTTAGTTTAGTACCGTATCAAATAAAAATATTTACATTAAAATCACTGTATGACGGTAGCCATATGTTGGTATTGGCATAATATGTCAGCGGATATAGCGCTTTATATTTATAGTATGTGGCGCTGTAGATCATAACTTGCGGTATTTTTAGTCTGTGGTAGGAATTATTTATTTGATTTAGGGAAATCTGGACATATTTAATATATTGCTGTGTTGCTAAGAAAACTATATAAACATAAATTAAATAAACTGAAATTGTATCAGTTTGTTTATTGTATAATGTGCAAAGATTATATTAAAATAACTAGTTTTCTATTTATTTAGCAGCTTGTTGTCTATTTATTTATTTATTATTTATATTTATTTATTTATTTGTCTACCTACTCGTAAATTAATAATACATGGATCACTGATATCGAGCCGGTAGAAACCCAACAAGGTTTTGAAAAGGCAAGGTCCAGAGAATCTTCCTCAGGGTCCTTCATTTTGTATAATTCATTATATATTATATAAGTAAAAAAAAACTATGGGGCCTGGGTATTTTTTTGGGCTGGGTAGGTAGCAGACGACCCCACCTATCTGCCATTTTCGTGTGTTCAACGTTCTGCCGAACACCCTGTAGGTACATAACAAAATATAAACATACGTCATAAACTCATAACAGATCAGACCAAGTTATAAACTCTCCTAAAATCGTTCCAACATTCCCATACATTTCTCCATTTACTTCACAAGTTCGAGCGGGATTAAAAGTAACTTCTCAGCAATACCCTCGAGACTCATAAACCAGTCTTGTTCTATAGACTCGGAAACCACAAGAAATATTTCGTACACTTTAGAGAATTTAAACTGAACTGAATTCCCTGTGAATTGTGAAATTGCTGAATATATCTTTTGAATTAGTTCTACGATGTGGTGCGAACGTGGGTCGTAGATTGCAGAGATAAAAAAATAATACTTCGTGACTTGGGGCTAAGTAATAACAGCCGCACGGGTCGATTGATCAGGTTAACCTACGCTTGCCGCGGTTGGTCCGTGGATGGGTGATCATCTTCACATATCAAGACCCCTCCGTGCCTCGGAAAGCACGTTAAGCCGTTGGTCCCGACTGTTATTCGTGAATCTTTGACAGTCGTTAGGGGTCGGCATAAGCCAGAAAATCTGACAACCAGACTTACGAAGGAATACTCGTATCGTATTACCCAGTAACTGGGTTGACGAGGTCAGATAGGCAGTCGCTCCATGTGCCAAAAGGCTAGGCAGATAATGTTGGTCTTTTGAATTAGTTCTACGATGCGATGCGAACATGGGTTCTAGATTGCACAGATAAAAAATAATACTTCGTATAGACGAAACTTCGGCTTTCAGTCAGCGTATTTTGTGCTAGACAGCTTAGCTTAGTTCTTTCTTCTCAGGGGTACTCAGATAGGAAATGTCAGCTCCATTAAGATTATTTTTGGAACGAAGCTCTATAATGCGGCTTGCAGTAGGAGTAAACTGGTACAAATTGTTACGTAACGAAAATGCATTATGCCCCCTTCATGCGACTTTCTCTCTCTAGAGAGATAGAGAGACACTTTCTCCCTCTCAATATCTTCTTCTATTATAAACGAGTATTGCGTAAGGAACTTCGTTTCTGACGGGGGTCCCCCGACCACGCGCGTTTTTTGTTTTAATATGATGTGTAATAATGATGCCGAAATCCTATTTACAGAACAAACAATTTCATTTCATTACAATCTTGGTTGGTTGAACGTTTCGTTTGGCGCTTTTGGCCACAGCTTACCGTAACGACACGCCTGCCTGGCTTTTAGCTACTTTGTATAAATTAATATGTGTAGGTATTATATTTATTTTCTTTTGTTATGTGCTTCTGTTTGTGCAGAATTAACAAGTTTTTTTTTTTAATCTTTTCTTTTTTTCTGCCAAAAATGACGCGGTGGAAATTGGGCTATCAAAAAGCATTGTAGGGGTACGGTATTCTTGTAAAATGCTGGTAAACGGCGCCGATGTGCCAGCGCTTGTCGAGCAGCGCTAGTCGGCTGGCAAATCAGCGCGAACCCTCGCCGATAAGCGTCGACAAGTTCCTATCTGATTTGGCAAAAAGTATGAAAACCACCTGCTCCGCCTGCACCGAATTTCTGTCGTTTTCGGCAGATGTGTCGCTAAGCTTAAAGTCATTGGAATCCTCAAATTTTGCTCCAAAACAAACTATTATTTATTTTTCATAAGCAGATGTATTCCATCTGTAGTAGGTACTTATGCGATGGTTATCAACAAAATCGAAGTAATGTAAAACTCTTCTCAAGATACACCCTAAGTGGATATATCTCCGAAAGGGTCGAATCAATGGCAATAACAGTTATAATAACTACTTGACTCCCAAGAGGGCCCCACATTCATAGTTTATATAGCATGAAAGTAATTAGGAAGTAAGTTAGGGCCTAGACTAGAGCCAATCAACCAGATGTAATCATATCAGGTGGCAGAAACCAGGTGTTTCGAACGTGATGGGTATCCTCTGATTCATATTAATAGTTGTTATGTAAGGGTATATCAATATATCTGCTAAATTGAGTTTCGAGAGAGGCCCGTGACTAAATAATAACAGCCGCACAGGTCGATCGATCAGGTTAAGCTACGCTTGCCGCGGTTGGTCTGTGGATGGGTAACCATCTTTACATACCAAGACCCTTCCGTGCCTCGGAAAGCATGTTAAGCTGTTGGTCCCGGCTGTCATTCGTGGATCTTTGACAGTCGTTGCAGGTCGTCAGAAGTTCGAAAGTCTGACATCCAGTCTTACCAAGGCTTATCGTATTACCCAGTAATACAGGGCTGTGGAGGTCAGATAGGCAGTCACTCCATGTAAAATACTGGTATTCAGCTGCATCTGATTAGACTGGAAGCCGACTCTAACATGATTGGGAAAAGGATTGAAAGATGATGTAAGGGATATATCAATATAGCTGCTTGATTGAGTTTCAAGTATCAGTCAGTAGATGTCCGACAGTGGCTTCTCTTTAGACTTTTTAGTCTAAAGAGAAGCCACCTACCACCGCAAGGGAAGAATTGGCCAGTCAAATAAGGTGTTGGGTGTGACTGTCCAGGAGCGCCGAGCGCTCGGTTCAGTTGAGTAACTGGCGGAACAAACTGCGCTACACGAGGAGGTTTCTTCATGCATCCCATCTAATCTAACTAGTCTGTATTGTCCCACTGCAGGCTTCCCCTTTCCCTTTTCCACACAATTCTGTCTTTTGTAGTCGTTTCGGTAGGAGTCAAGCTCGTCCCGCGGATCTTGGTCTCGGCCTACTGCGATGGCGTCGTGTATTTAGTGGAACCCAATCCGTAGTTCTCTTAGCCAATTTGTCATCTGACATGCGGCGGACATGTCCAGCTCAGTCCCATTTAAGCTTAGCGGCTTTCTGGGTAACATCCATGATCCTGGTTTTGGCGTGCAGTTTTGTGTTCCTTATACTGTTTGAAATTCGAACCCCCAAGACACTGCGCTCCATGGCTCGCATATACAATATGTAATATAATTAACGCAAGATCTCGTACACCCCAATTAGAGGGTTGAGTTAAAAGCATAATACAATGACCAAAACTTAAATCCTTTAAAGCTAACTGCGTGTTGACTCTAGCATTACTTTATGCATTTAAATTTGAGTCTTATTGCCTTGAAATAAGATTTAATTTTCATTGACTCAATCGACGGTCAGTATGGCAAAAAACATAAATTTTGAAAAAAAAAATACCTATATCAAAAGTTACTGAAATCAATTCAGTAGTCAATTATGAACAAACTACTTTCAGGACTTGTGTTTATTCTGTTACACTTTGTACACAAACAAATATGTATTAATGTTGGTACAGAATTATGTATTACTGAACCACAGTTCTACTAGAACGTTTACAGACTGTTTATAATATTTGTTTTGACTTTACGACTACCAGTTCCGTCATAAACCATCGCACATATGTATATGCATTACCTACAGGAAATAATTTTTAAAAGCCTTCCTTTATATTCAATTACAGTACAGTTTGAAACCAATATCGTGTGCGCATTAACCAGAATGCCTCATAAACGTCTAGAGAGTATCATAAATTTAAGTACTTTACGCATAGAATTTACGATATTATACCTCGTTTTAGAATTATTAGAAGTTTCTGCCGGGACGATGTGTTTGTGTTTGGATGGCTGGATGTGGCATTTACTGCTTTCGTTTCGGAACAATGTTAGTGGGTTGTGTAAATAAAGATGCTTCGCGGAAAAAGTTGCTTAATTTTCACTCGTTTCCCTTTTTTAACCGACTTCAAAAAAGGAGGTTCTGCATTCGACCCGTATGTATGTTTGTATGTCCGCGATTTTCTCAAAAACTAATGAACCAATTTTGATAATTCTTTCACTAATGTGTTATACAAACTTTCAGGAAGGTTTTAGTATATAACACATTAGGTAATTATTCTTATGTACGAAGTTATATGCATAAATGTACTGCATCTCCGGCATTTCTATGCGAATTTTGATGATTATTCTAGTCGGTGTCTTCAATTCATCAATGCGCTAGTGTTTACTGAATTTGTGTAGTACAACTAATAAGTGAATAGTAAAAACTTTTTCCAAAAATAACAACCGACTTCAAAAAAAAAAACACTACGAGATAAATAACTTTAACTTCGGAAGTCGGTGTCAAAAAACGAAAATGCGGAACCAACGACACCGACTTCCGAAATTAAAGTTATTTATCCCTCTGTAGTGTTTTTTTTTAAGTCGGTTGTTGTTTGTCCTTTCTATGGTATTGTTCGTCGAATCGTTGAGCTCCTTAAGTTCTGAGTTGAGATGCACGATTTTTGACAAATGCGTGCACTGACTGGACAGGTCCGCTCAATCTGTGTGGTTCTTTTCTCAAAAGACCATTTCAGACGCCAATCTACATGGTCTTCACATGATCTGACCAAGAGTTTGTCTGGACTTTAAAAGAGACTGTGACCTCTGAGTTTGTTTAGGCCTTTCTTCTCAGAGTAGTCAGATAGGAAACGCCGACTTCATCTAGCTTAAAAAAAATATGATTAACGTATAAAAGTGTTTGTACAAACCTACTTACAGAAAATAAATCATTTATCATTTATTTATTTAAAGCTCGACATATCATGTTAACACCCGGATGCTATGATATAATTATGTATTTTCTGAGTACCTAATGTAAGATAATTCTGTATTTTCGCACGCTACTGTACGACGACGTAGTTACGTTGCTTTTCGTGCCAGGTAAAGATGAGCTAAGCTGTAATAAATCTCTTAATATTTATGAGTGTTTGTGTTACCCTTCACAAACAACAGTACTGTGAGAATTTTATTAGGTACCTAAATTATGTTATTTCGTAGTACAGATGCCAACGCATATCAAGCTACCCGAAACTGTCAAATTTTCCCAATCAACTTTGAAACTTATGTTTTCGCGATAAAGTTGATAATCCTTTTTCCTTTATATATTTATTTCGCAAGAATTTTTTCTTCTACATAATAAAAATTAAATTCGCTTTTTGTGTCTGTTTGTGTGACCGCGTTGGTCTTATAAAACCAGTAAAGGATTTTGATGCGGTTTTCACAATAACTTAGAGAATTTATTCCGAAAGGTTTATATGTATAATACATTTCATCATCATCATCATCATTTCAGCCGAAAGACGTCCACTGCTGGACATAGGCCTCCCCAAGCACCTCCACTTCGACCGGTTTTGTGCTTCTCTCATCCAACGAGTTCCTGCGGCCTTCACAGGGTATAATACATTTATATTAAACAAACTTAGGTAAGTATAATAAAAAAAAACTATGTTTTGTCAAGTCGTGAAAACCGTGAAAAATAAGATTCGAATGTGTTAAAAATGGTAGCCAGTTTTCCTTAGAGGCGTTGAATGCCCAAGAGTCCAATACTTTACAAAAATATATTCAAACTCTGAAACCAACTTTTGAATTTAAGTTCTTAAGTTTGGAACCACTCGAGCGGTACATGCGCCATTTTTCCTAAAAGTTTCATAATAAGACTATTTAAATTCATTGCATGGTGTCTTCATTTTGTACCTTGGAATCATCATTTCAATTGGGCAATTAAGGATTCGTAATTTTCCTGTTCTTGTGGCACGTTTTTTCTTGATTCAGAAATTAAACGGATTTTAGGGACCAATTAGAAAACCATTTTGTTTAAGTTACTGAAGTAGCTATTTGTCTTGTAACCTAATTTAATTTTCCACCCCTACTTAAACATTTGTATTTCATAGTTGAGACATTCTATGTAGTCTTTATGTGGAGTTATGTGTGTTTAGCAAAGTGATGTACATAATAAAAGGGTACAATAATATTGTTGTAACCACGTTTAGCTATAAGGACACTAGAACTAGCCTTAGAATAACACTAATTAGGAATGGATATTCTGATATAGGCGCCAGCGCCCAGGAGACAAAAGAAGCTGCAAATATTTTATTTCACGGAGCGACGCGCGTTTTACTTGTGTACAAACACGCTGTGAATATATTTGTAAGCGCAGGAGCTTTTGGTACCGACCGAGACAATTGCGAATTCGAAAATGTGTGTGTGTAAGTGTGGACGCTACTCGTCTTTACCCCTACATTTACAGCGCATTTGTAGATACAGTTGGTTATCACAAGTAAATCGCGCGTCGCTTAATGAGATAAAAATACTATACCCCGCTGTGGCTATGACCCTGCCATTTTACTAGCACTCATACCATTTGAAACTTATGCCTGGGAAAATACGGTATTATTACTATGCCTATGGCATTAAGTCCGCCTCTGTACATTTATGTGCTTGAAGTATTAAATAAATACTACTTTCACGGACAAACTTATTCAAATGGAAGAAAAAATAGTCATTCAATAGGGTTATATGAACTTAGTGGGTTCTATTAATGATTTTAATAATTATAATTCTGTGAATACATACTTGTGACAGTCACGAATCATATTTTGTTCAACATACAACCTTACACTGACCTTCAAATTCCAAAAACAGTAAGAAAATTGAATTTCGCGGGTTACCCCGGCGCTTCCCCTTAAGAACTTTTACTGCTCAAAAAGTATTCATCAAATCAAAAAGAGCTTAATAACCCAAAAAGCAAAACAGTCTAAGTTAGGGTAATAGAATCAATGACAAAAACGTCGGTCTTACACGTCATTACATTAACTAAGGGACCGAAACATTATCCGAAATAAAGGACGTACCATTCCTAATGTGTTCATGCACTTATAGTAGTTAAAGATCAAAGGGACGTCTTGGATAGTACGGGTAATGTGCTGTGATCATGACATAACATTGTTAAGTATGGTTTTCCTAAATGGCGTCGTTACAGTGTTGAATCTGAGTAAAAGTATCAATGCCTCCAACTAAAAGTTGCGCAGGAGAACCAAGGTAACCGACATAGCCCGAAGAATTGCCAAACTTAAGTGGCAGTGGGCAGAGCACATTGCTCGCAGGACAGATAGCCGATGGGGCCGAAAGGTTCTGGAGTGGCGACCGCGTATCGGAAGACGTAGCGTTGGAAGGCCTGACACAACACAACACCCGTCTGGTCGGAGGATCCTCCCTTTTCCATAGAGTATGAATGAACCTGTATGGTCGTTGGAGTGAACTTTACACCCTGTTCCTCATATTTCTATACTGGTGACCCCGACGTAACGTGGGTATCACCCGCGCCAAATGCTGGTCCGCTAAGATTGGTTACCACGGCCGAAATGCGGTCTGGCGGACCTTTTATATCTTTATAGGTAAAAATCACCATATACAGGGTGGTCCAAAAGTCGTGGATCAAACGAAGTAGGGGGATAAAGGAGGTCATTTCCAACACTTTTAAAGTGAGAAATAATTTTTGGTAACGTTACAAAATTTTTGGAAAAAAATAAATTGCTCTTGAAATTTGATACTCAGAGCCCTAATAGAACTTTGTAGTGCTGATACATTATCTAGTAGTAATACAACACCGTTTGTTTTATTGTTTTATATCACATTTTTTTTTAAATTCGTCTAATTGTACAAGAACTCGGTATACACAAATATTCATAACTTTTAGGGCAATTGAATTATGACCATGCTGTAGAAAGATTTTTTGTTGAAAATGACCTCCTTCATCTCCCTATTTTGTTTGATCCACGACTTTTGGACCACCCTGTATAGAAACATGAAGTGCCCCGTTGCGTAATACTGGCACTATCTTCAATACCTAATTTACACGAATCTCACTGCGCTGCGTCGTTGTAGTCACCACCAAAATCCGTGTTTGACAAGATGTGAACGAAGCTAAAAGCTTTGTAGCACGTGGTGCTCTCTAGAATCTGGCTGAGTTCCATAAGTATTAATCATGCTTGGATCAGACGTTCTGGCTAAAGCAAGAGTAAGGAAACGGTCCCTTACTTTCCAATTTGTAAATGTCTACGGCCGCTGTCGATAACGTATCGCTCATTGTATTTGAGCACCGTACTCAATTCACTATCGGCACATTTTCGACGGCAACCACCAACGCTTCGACGACGGGTGTCGCGAGTGTCGACGGCTGCAGATGCCTCTGTCGTGGACGCGTGCCGCTCGTGTGTATGCACACTAAGGGTAGGAGTCTGATTGTAAAGTTCGGAATAACAACCGCCATTAAACCTAATTTCAACTTAACTTACCCACCTACTTAGTGGAAATTGGTTTTAATTAACACTTCCACATATTTGTAACTTCGTCTTTCCCTTTAGGGATCATTATCTCGATCTTACATAAACACGAAGATTCTGAGACACTCTTGATAATTTGCTTTGTTTACCAACTTGTGTAATTGTTTCGGCAATATTAGTTTTCGGTTCTAATTAAAGGTGTTGGGGTTTTGTTTTATAATTAAGAGTGTTTACGACGTACGGCATTTCATACAAACTTTCAAGCCCTTGTTTTTCGAAATGAATGAACCGATTTTAATGAAACTTCGTACTCATAAACAGGATACAAAGGTCTAAAAAGTTAGTTAAGAACATTTTCGACAAAAAGTGTTACAGCCAAATTAGACCGATTTTAAATTTTCCATAGAAACAGATTTCCAGTTATCTTTTTTTAAATAAGACATTTTGAAAATGTTCTTTGTATTACCCAGTAACTGGGTTGTGGAAGTTAGATAGGCCGCTGCTCCATGTAACATATTGGTATTCAGCTGCATCCGGTTGGACGGGAAGACGACCCCAACATAATTGAGAAAAGGCTAGGCAGATGATGATGAAAAGCTATCATTGCAAAACTGAAAAACGAAGAAAGGCTATCAATTTGATAAAAAATAACGGCTGAATAAGAAGCGTGAAACTCCATTAATTAATTAATTATAATAAGAATAATCAAACATTTTTTCTACATCATCTAACAAACTAACAACCTCAAACCTTCAAAAACCGATTCTCGCTTCAGAATATAAAAATATTCTCGCCTTTGTAAATAAAAAATAAAGCAAAAAAATGCTGCTAATAAAGTGCCTGGCCAGTGGAGATAGGAAGCTACTAAATAAAATACAGTATGATCTGTTCGAAAAGTATCTAAAGAAAATGTAAACATAATGGATCAGAAAAGGTAATGGTGGATGCCAATTTGTAGTGCCACTGAGTGCTTTGATTTAATTACTTGAATATTTAACCTAGAAATTCTAATTGTATCGTTACGTATTTAAATCACCTTGAATTATGTTTTTCATCTGACAGTTGAGGTGATTTTGGCCGATGATTTTTCAATCACAATTAAATAATGTTAATCAAACAATAAATTCTTTGACAAAGTGTTGATATAATACATATATTATGTTGGAAACTTGTAAATACACATGAATGCGTTTCTATTTCCCTATAGTTAATGATTGTGTAAGAAATTAAACCAGAACAGTTTTGTTTACACTTCCATGAGTTACTTTTGAAACAGACATTATAAGTAGGTATCGGAAACCTGTGTACAGTCACCAAAAGAGATAAATTGTGATGAAGTTAAGTAAGAAACCGATGGATATTTTCGAATTAAATTTAATTTGATAAATAAACTGTTTTTTTCTATTATATATTAAATTAAATTTTATTCGAAAACATCTAAACTTCAACTATACTGACGACCGACCCTGGTTACTTATCTCCTTTGATGACTGTACATATTTCTTGGCTAGCTAATGTTACTCGTAGATAGAGCACGTTCAGTCCAAGACAAATTAATTATCATGTGATAATAGGCTAGTTTCCTAAAAAATTCTAATTAGTCCGTCAGTTAGATTATCGAAAAATAATGGACTCGTATTTTTTCTTTTGTCAATCAAACAAAAAATGACAAAGATAAAGCACGTCAAAATTCGTCGTGACGTCACGCCGTGCGACACTTTTTAGCACGGCGTGACGTCACGACCCCCCACTCCCAAATTTTGACGTGCTTCTTTGTCATTTTTTGTTTGATTGACAAAAGAAAAAATACGGGTCCATTATTTTTCGATAATCTAACTGACGGACTAATTAGAATTATTATTTGTTTACCCAGGAAACTACCCTATTAGGAGTTGCTATCGAACGTGTGTATATTGGTGATGTTATTGTATTTTTTAACCGACTTTAAAAAAGGAGGTTCTGTATTCGACCCGTATGTATGTATGTATGTTTGTATGTCCGCGATTATCTCAAAAACTACTGAACCGATTTTGATAATTCTTTCATGAGTGTGATCTACATACTTTCAGGAAGGTTTTAGTATATAATACATTAGGTAATTATTCTTATGTACGAAGTTATATGCATAAATGTACTCCATCTCCGGCATTTTTTGTGAATTTTGATGATTCTTCGAGTCGTGTCTTCAATGCACTAGTGTTAATTGAATTTGTGTGGGGTAGGTACAACTAAAAAGTGAAAAATAAAAACTTTTTTACAAAAAAAACAACCGACTTCAAAAAAAAACACTCCAAAGTGAAAAATAACTTTAATTTCGGAAGTCGGTGTCAAAAAACGAAAATGCTGAAGCAACGACACCGACTTCCGAAATTAAAGTTATTTTTCACTTTGGAGTGTTTTTTTTTTTGAAGTCGGTTGTTTTTTTTGTAAAAAAATTTTTTTAATTTTACGTATACTCCGGCACTTGTGTGTGTGTGAGTTTCTTGCCCATTCTTCTCCATACAAAACTACATTTTGAAACTACACTGATAGCACCAACAAAAAACTTCTTACCTATAAAAAAATGAGCAGTAGTTCATAATCATCCTCACCCAAAAGATGTCCACTATTGTCTTTTCGAAGAATCGTCACGACGACCTATCCCGGGCATTCCGCATCTAGCGGATTCCTGCGACCTTCATCACGTCTAGCACGCGGAAAACGAGCTTTTAATTTACTGTTTTAATCACTGCTTATGAACAATAAATTAATAAACCCCTTTATGTACACTTTCAGAAAAAGAACAAATACGAGTACTAATCACCACGCTTGCTCACTGAGTAATGTCGATTTTGGGCTGATAAGTAATGAATTTAAAGCACCTAAAATGTTCAGGAATTTGACAGTTTTATGAACGCTACGACAAACCATTTTAAAATATGAAAAATGAGGTGCTGTGTTTTCATTTTATTTAGTTTTTCGATTAGTATAGTCTCGGTAGCAGTTCTGTGAAATTGGTTTTTACAATATTATGGGTCTTCACCTTCAAACACTTAATAATTCGGGAGTACAGAATCAGATACCGTTATCTTAAATATTTGACCCAGACGAAAAACCGCTAACGGTTTTAATACTAACATTTTCAATTTTACAGTCACTATTCGAAGCTGAGAGGATGAACGAAAAGCGATTAATGAAAGATATATATGTTACCGGCCAAACCCGATTTCAGGACAAACTAGTTTAGCCTAGGCTAAACTAGTTTGTTCTTCCTATACGCGATAGGGGGTGCCCTTCGCTCGCCCTTGGATCTTATGTCGACGGAGCCCCGCTTCGCGGGGCCCCTATTTCTGTGTAAAGGGTTTAAAGTAACCTAACCAAACCGAACCTCGGGGTGCCCTTCGCTCGCCCTTGCATCCTATGTCGACGGAACTAGTTTAGCCTAGGCTAAACTAGTTTGTCCTGAAATCTTTTTACCCGACTGCGCCAGAAGGAGGGTTATGTTTTTGGTGATGTTCTTCAGAAAGTTCAAGTGCGTAGTAGTCGTAACCGGCGTGCATACATGTAAACTGGGCAGAAGAAGTATGCAAGGATCGTCTAGGTGGCCATCTGTAGACTCTGTACACCCCTATGGGAACAAGGCGTAAGTTTATGTATGTATGAGTATATATCTTCGAAAAATCTCTCTAAAACGTAAATTGCTTAATTAAAATTATTATACAAGGTATCCTTGTAAAGGCCGCAGGAACCCGTTCGATGCGAGAAGCACAGAACCGGTCGAAGTGGAGGTGCTTGGGGGAGGCCTACGTCCAGCAGTGGACGTCTTTTGGCTGAAATGATACAAGTTGTACCTTTTTTTATTTTTTGTTTACGCGGGGATTCCTTCAAAAGGCACCCGATCGGGGAGTGTGGGGTTTTTACCTCACTAAAACCACTCCGGTGATCACCATCAGGCATATAGTGGTGGTCCTGGTTCCTCTTAAAAGACCAATTTCGAAACCCTCCCGTGCAACGCCTGTAGGGCACATCCCTGGGGAGACTGTAAAGAGGACTCCTCTGAGCCTCGACATGCACGGCATCACGTGACCACTGTGCCACCGTCTTCCCTGGGGTCTTCGTTCCTTGGTGGGATACAAGGTGTACCTAACATTTGAAATAACTGAAAGAAGTACATGTCTAACTTTGCGATCATAAATGTACGGCAGTTGATTTTTCCCTACCTATTGTCCTGCTACAACTTTGGACAATAGTAACAATTTTACTCACCCACGTTTTATTCATGCAAAACTGAGTGATGTCCCTAAATTTTTCCAAACAAGGAAGAAAAAACTTTCATCCGTACAGAGTGCGTGTTTTTCCGGCATTTTGTTACTCAATTTAGATGCGACGTGACTGTATGGTGTTTTTTAGGCTTTTTCAACTGCTTTTTTACTGTCAATATTGTCTGCATTCAAATGTTTTCTTTTTCATCATAGCTTCTCGTTTTTTTTTTGACCATCTCATAAAACAATTCTGTTTTCAGAAAAGGATTTAGACCTATTTCTAAAATGTGTACTTAATACATATATAACTCTAGCTGCGCCCCGCGGTTTCACCCGCATAAGTGTCGATCCCGTGGTAATATCGGGATAAAAACTATCCTATATCCTTCCCCGGGACTCAATCTATCTTGATACCAAATTTCATCTTAATCGGTTCAGTGGTTTAGGCATGAAAAGGTTACATACAGACAGACAGACAGAGTTACTTTCGAATTTATAATACTAGTATTAGTATGGATAATCTGCAGCCAATAATGTTTCCACTACTGGGACACAGGCCTCCTCTCTGTGGGAGGGAGATTAAATGAGGAAGGCTGATTAAGATGAGGGAGGTTGATTTAATGTATGGTATCCATGTGTTATGTCATTCCCGGAAAAATAACACATAACATACTTACCAAATCAGTTTTCTGTTACTGCAGCCCATGATATTTTGTGTATAAATTATAAGCTTCTGTCGGCGGCTTCTTCTGCGTGAAATTTCTTGTTTTCACATAAGATATATAAACGTTCCCACTGCTGGGACACAGGCCTCCTCTCAGTGAGAGGGAGTGGGCCTTATTCTAATATCCTATGACACTCAGCAATACTGAACGTTCTCATTAGTAAAAGGATTTTCGGAATCAAATCGGCGGGGCAATTGCGTAACGCACTATCAATCGGAATCAGTTTCATTTTGACAGTTCAAGAACATACATTGCGTTATTTACGTGTTGAGCAGACAAATTTTTCGAACTTATGAAGCAATGGATTAGCAATTTGCTACAAAATGATTCAGATTCCGATTGATAGTGTGTTACGCATTAGGGTGCTGCAGTTCCAAAGATTGCCTCCTACATAAAAACGAACAAAAATGTTACCACTTAATAATATTAGTATAGATATAAATTAGTTTTGTTCAGTGAATATTTTAAGTCAAAGAAAAAAGCCTGACCAAGATTATGTCTGGACTTTAAAGAGACTGTGAGCTCTGAGTTTGTTTTGGTATTTCTTCTCGGAGTAGTTAGCAAGGAAGCATCGAACCCATCTAGTTTTAAAAACATAATTTAATTTCGACGTGTCAAAGTGTTTTTTTGACGCTAAACCTACGAAGTGTGCCTTTTACATGGGCAACCCGTCGATCACCTATGAGTGGTCATGATTGTGTTGTGTGATCTAGAATGGGTTTGAGCGCATCACCTGAGATCAGCAGGACCGCCGTGGCTATATTTTGTTTCAAAATGTTCGTCACAGTCTGAATTTGGTTTTTATAGAAAGAAAACTAGGAAAAGTGAAATAAATTTATCAAAAATTGAAAAATCTTTTCCGCCTTTTTCTATGAGATTTTTGGATCATTTGTACAGGACTACGACCGTCGTCGGGTTATACAGTACGGCCGTCGAGAGAAAACGTTCCTGACACTTGTAAGTGCGGCAATTTTAGTAGCTAATAAATATGAAATTCGCAAAACACGAATTCGTTTGTATGAGACTGACAGGTGTCAATAACGCATTATCTCGTCAGCCGCACTTTAGTAGTTAAATAAAACATTCATATTATGAAAGAAACATTTTATTTTTTTTTATAGTTTTTCACTAACAGTGCATTCACAGTTAAAGTTTCTTACGGCAAGAAACCATTTTTAATTAAAAATTAATAGTAAAACAATAGATATACATTCGAAACAGCGTGAAATACAAATAGCTTACATTGATAGTGAAATATATATTTTTCTCTAATTTTATTAGACTTAAAGATTCGTGACTATTATTATTATTTTCTACAGAAGGCCGTGTTCTTAGGCGTTAATAATAATAATTAATAATATATAAAATAATAAAGATTAGGCGTTACTTAACGATGCACAGAAGTATCCTATAAGATTTACATTTTTTTAAGGACAGAGTAAAATGTTAAGTTCACGTTAATATACATACATATTAAGCCTATATAAAATGTATATGAAGTTAGATATACATCTTTATGAAGATATATCTACGTACTTATGTACAAGTCATGAAATATTCTCTAGCATTGTGAGTTATAGGTAATTATGTACTTTTTCGATGAACCTTAGGGTGTACTAGTTTCTTCCTGTTGTTACTTTAATAAAATTAGTATACAATATAATAATACAATACACAATACAATATAATATTAATATGTATACATAAAATTGAGATGCTACATAAACTGTGTTCCAATTATAAATGATGAAGAAATTATGTTGAAATAGAAATTAATTGTATTTCTAAGTAAGAATTTTTACTATAAATTTTATTGATAAAATGTTATTTTGTTACCTAAATATTTAGTTTTAAAAATGTATTATGTTCTACAAGAGTATTATTTCTCTCTCAGGATGAAATTTTGCATTATTAGCTATTGATAACTAAATAGTTCGTATTTTCTTCGGAGTTAGTTACAGTGTATTTTTATTGTCTATTAAAGTAGATACAGATCCTATTAATTTTTTAAATCATTCTCTAATTATTACTTATGATGAGGACTAGTAAAAAAATCTGTTTATTTTAAACAACTCTGCGATGTTTAACTAAATTGTTGCGATTTTTAACTAAATACGTTTTTTTTAAACTACCAATACAGGCATTTTTTTCTATTGTGAGATTAATTTTTTTCTACTGGATAATCTAAAATAAACGCTTTTTAATAGAACCGCAGAGTTATATTAAATAACAGACCATTAAATTACTTAAAATTAGTGACTAGATGAGAATGTTAAAAGTAACCTATGCGATATGTGACGCAAACGCTTTAAAGCATAGCATAATGAGCCTTACCCTAATAAACATATGGTTTATAATTAAATCTAGTACGCTAAATCACAACACTGCAAAATTTAAACACGGTTAGAAGTGGAATGTATTTAAGGCTATGAAAGTACTTATCGCTGAATAAATAAATAAATTAAACCCGTAAGTACACATAGAACATTATTATGAGAACACATTATTATAAGAATAATAAACTGAATTGAGGGAAGCCATTTTGGACTTTATAGGGTCGCTTTAAAAGAAAATCGAGGCAGAAATGGTCGTGTGAGATAGGACCGTTCTCAATATATCAAAGTAAGCCAATATTTATTTGGGTAGACACTGGTACAGCCTATGAAATAAAGTTGACTTAAATACCTTTCGATTGAGGATCTACAGGGTGGAAAGAATAAACTGGCCTTGGAAGAAGTACCTGCCATAAATTTTGATGTTAAAAATGTATCTCAAAAGAGAAAATCTTTAATTTTTTTTAAGTAATCTACCATAAATCCGTATCTTTTTGCAACACGTTCGTTATTCCACACCCTGTATAAAGGTTTACGTGAACCAGTATCGTCGGTACTTGGTTCCTAAATGAGGTAAATGCACCCGTATGCGAACGCAGTGTCTTAAAAAGCAGCTCTTTATGAGAAAAATAGTCATATTTAACATTTTTAAATTACAACATCTAATAGTATTCAAGGTATCGCAGTAAGCACATTAACTATTTTAGAACATACGCTTTTTTGTAAGTATGTATATTGTTCAGAAGTCTTATTATATACAATGCTTAAGACTATTAATAAATATCATAAATAAAAGAATAGTACAAAAGTTTCGCGCTTTGAAAACCTTAGAGTCGAGTTAGGTATTAAATTTTTGGTTCCATTGAGAAGTAAATTTATGAACATGTTAATTTATGAAGTTATCCGCCACACATAAATACATTATAGCATTGTTAAAAACTACAGACATAAAAAAACAGTTACTGATCAGTAGAAATTATTTTTTGCTATATTTTTTTTTTTGTTTTATTTCATTAAATATTTTGCATTTTTAAATAAGCTGAATTATTTTACAAAGCTGAAACTAAGCAAAACAAATCATTTAATTATAAATAATAATCTCTGATTCTGAAAAACATTCTATATTAATGTTCATTCTAACTAATATGCTATTATATTAATGACTTCAAATATATTAATATTTTTATCCTAATAATCTGAATGAATTATATCTAGAAGCAAAACACATTTGCCTTATATTAGTTTATCTACAGCGTCGCATTAAATCTATGTAAGTCGTAATTATCCCAGGTTCAACTTTATATACATATTCCTTACGATTATATAGTAAAGCTTCACACAGATCACTATTAGTTACATCTATATGAAAATATGTTGGTACAAACACGGTAGGAGAATTACATGAACTACGTATAATATGAGTTTTAAAGGCTAGGATCCTCTTCGGACCGAGATTTTTCTATCTTCTGCTTAATTTATTTTATTTGCGATATTAGCTATAACTTACATAAATAAAACTTCACTGAGCTATCGATAGGCAGGGAACATGACTATTGGTGAAATTACTATTTTTATATTTGGTTCTACAGAGAGCAGGGTTGAGCTCAAAATGTTAACGTTCACAGATAAAAATTTAGCATTAATATTCATATCGCTAACGTTAGTGAGAACATACGATTATCTTTAAATACGCAGAACATCATCTTCACCATTTGCACTATAATTACATCTAATAGAAAAGCATTCAGTGTCAACCACAACAGCCATAAAATCCTTAGCACTAAAAACGACAAAAAAACGAAGTATTCCCATTTGAGCACCTATTTTTAGAGTACCAAAGGTATTCCACTTTGAGCACTACGGTAAAATATTGATTGGTGCTCAAATGGGAATACCTTTGGTGCTCCATGCATAGGTGCTCTAAACATAGGTGCTCAAACGGGAATGCTCCAAAAAAACAGCTTAAATATAAAGAGTATTAAAACTTCCAAGTGACAATTTTACACAAAACAGTTGATGAACAAATTTGTTAATCAACGTTTTACAAAGCAATTACATGATAAGTATTTACAATGTCAACAGTTTGCTCCAATTTGAAACTTGTAACGATTCTGGTCTGATTTTAATTCTGTGACTCGGTTGCCCCACTGGATTCATCGTTATCGATATCATCTGGTTTCTGTCCAATGTTGAAATCTTTCAACGCATCCTGTATATGTTTGACCTGTCGAAGAAAATTTTATTACGAAAACTTTTCTCCTTAGAGATGTTACTCAAACGAACATTGTTGCTAACATGAAGTTGGCAAAGAGAAAAAAAAACATATAGATTCTGACACTATCAAACATTCATAGAAAAATCATAAAGTTTCTCCAATATCTGTAAGAAGTAAGAAAGTTAACGAAATAAAAATGGTCGTATCTCTGATTTTGATAGAATTGAAAAGTTGTGTTTGTTTGATATCAAAAGTAATAAAACCTCCGGATTTATTTATCTTTTTCCAAAGCAAAAAGAAAGTTAGATGCGATTTTAGATGACACTATATTTTTTGAAGTTAAAACTTCTTTAAGCGCGTTGGGCATTTTTTGATATAGGAAAAAAACAATTGAATTCGCGCCACTGTTACCGTAACCGACACCGCTTCGGATGTGTTCGGCTGTCCTCGGGATGTACTCGGTTTTAATGTATTTCCGATATGTCAGTGAGTGATGGAAAAGTATTCTGTTTGTGTTTTGTTTATATGACGATTCAAAAAACACACACGTAATTTTTCAAGTTTTCACTTCTGTCGACACTCCCGGAGTGCCACTGTTTTTTTTTTTCATATTTGCCCCCTTTTGTACGTGGTTGTATGTGTTTCTTTATAAAAGAAGCTTCTGCCCGCAACTTCATGCATGTGGAATATCTTGTTGCAACATAAAATATCTCCTATGTACTCGGCAATACGGCAGCTTCTTATTAGTGAAAGAATTTTCGGAATCGGATTTGTAGTTCCGGAGAACAGAAGAAGAAGTAGTAAAAGAGTTTTGCACTGAAAAACACTACAAAATTTGTGGGCTTGAAAAAAGGAGTTAAATGAGTTCCGAAGATGACCCCCTATGATGACATACAAACACAAATTTTACAACTTTGTACCTTATATTAGGATACAAGGCAAATAATAAAAAGTCTCGTCTAAACTAATGGCGTGTCATAATGACACTACTAGCTACCGCAGAGCTCATAATTACAAAACCTCTTCTATTTCATGTTTCGTATTTCCCCTACAATTTCAGCTTTCACCATATTTTTGTTTTTTGGCTGCGACACCCTTTGTATTCCCCTGATCTTTATTCACGCCAAGGTATTCGTAACTTTAGAGATATCTACAAGAACATGAACTAAGGCTAGAACAGTAATTAGTTTCAAGTACTTGATGAATATTCAGGACCTTGCTTAGGCCTTTATTATAAAATGAGTGTAGGCCTATGTAATTATATTATTATCCAAGCTCGTTTAGTATGCAGCGGGAAAATTTTGTCATCTAATTATGTTACCAAAATTCAAGCGAAGTTTTTTTTCTCTCTTGGAATACATTTTTTTGCGTAGTTTGTAGGTAATAATTTTGTTACTTTAGAATCAACACAATCTGATTATTTTTATCTATTATCAGACTCGGTTAACTAATTAATTGAAAAAGCTACTAGAACCTTGTAAAAAAAATCTTCTATTAGATATAAAATAAGATAAGTTTTTTTATACAACAGAAAATACGTCGACGAGCATAATATTACCTATATCCTCCCAAAATTATATTAAGCCGTATTCTATTCAATTACCAAATCCAAACACGAAATCTATTAAACAAAATGGCCGATGCCTTCTTTAAAATAAAACTCACCTGAGAGGCAGCAGGGTCGGTACCAGGGTGCTTATACGTATGAAGGAAATAACACGTTCCCGGGATGTCCTTGGGGAACGAATTTGGGAGACAGGAACGGTCACGAGGCTCCATCTCAAATCCCGGGAATTTTATGAGCCACCTGTCAATAAAATTTGAGTTAAGAAATTGGCTGTGCCTTCCGCGGTAAAGTGGTTCTGTCTTCTTGTACAGTTCACAAAAGAGTTTGTTTTGAATAACAATAAACATCTTTGCAGAGGGCAGGCAAAGTAATACGAGTGAAGCTGCTGCAAATACAATTATATAAAAGCACAGTATGAACAGTGGCAATGTGGTGTGCAAGTTACTTAGCTTGCAAACCATTGCGCCAAAACAACTTAGAAAAAATGAAAGAAAAAAGTTTATTTGTGGTAAACAACATCAAAGAACACAAAAAGAACAAGTTGGGGGAAAATATGCGTCATACAACGCAAAACGGGCATCGCTCAGCATAATGTTACAACCCTATGCAAGACAGAGCCCCAGAGCTGGTTTTCAGCGACAGCCGTCATTGACGTGATGACGTCAACCGGTGCACCATACGATAAGATAAAAATAACAAAACTAGAAATAAAATAAATAACTATAACTCTGTTCTATAACTTCTGATTGGTGAATGTTACAAGGGCATGCAAGCTACATAGTTAGACTACTTTCGAGAAAGGGACACGCGTGTATTAAAAGCTTAATTGAGTGTGTCAGAACTTTAAGTTCTGAGTTACTAAGTTCTTCAAGTTCTGAGTTGAGAGCTGCACGATTTTTGGCAAATGCGTGCACTAACTGGACAGGTCCGCTCAATCTGTGTGGTTCTTTCCTCAAAACACCATTTCAGACACCAATCTACATGGTCTTCACATGATCTGACCAAGATTTTGTCTGGACTTTAAAAGAGACGGTGACCTCTGAGTTTGTTTCGGCCTTTCTTCTCAGAGTAGTCAGATAAGAAACGCCGACCTCATCTAGCTTAAAAAAAAAATACGATTGACGTGTAAAAGTGTTTGTACAGACCTACTTACAGAAAATTAATCATTCATTCATCATTTAAAAATAACACAGTCTTTTTTTTTGTCAAGCTACAATAAGGCAAATGCATAAAGCTGAGATGAGAATTCTAAGAGAGATGTGTGGTGTTACACGAATGGATAAAATAAGAAATGACTACATAAAAAGAAGTCTGAAAGTGACACCGATAACTGAACAGTTATGTGGAAATCGGTTGTAATAGTATGAGCATATGTTACGCAGGAATGAGGAAAATGCCGTGAGAAAAGTTTTGAGTATGAATGTCGATGGCTATAAGAGTAGGGGAAGACCAAAGAAACGATTGATGGACTGTGTGAATGATGATATGGTTAGAAAGGGGGTGACTGTCGAGATGGCGGCTAATAGATAAGTTTGGAAGAAAAATATATGTTGCGCCGACTCCAAATAAATTGTGATAAGGGCAGGAGAATGATGATTACTCCTGTATTTGTCGTTATCTCGGTAGTCAGTACCTTTCTAGCCATATCATCTTTTACACAGTCCATTCCTCGTATCTTTGGCCTTCTTTTTGAAGTGTAAACTTCTTTAGCGGCGTTGCACACTTTTAGTAGTGGGTAAAAAATGTTACTTAACGTACGTACGTACGTACGTACGTAAAATGACATCGCGTCAGGACACGTGACCGTCACGAGAGATTCCCCCCCCCCTCTTTCTACGGCGGCGCCAACCGAAGTGAACCAACAGAAGATGCCTAAGGCACTGGAACCCCCACGCGTCGACGAAACACAGCAGGCTGCTTGACGCCGGACTCCGGTGGGAGGGTGGTCGCAAACCAAGCGGGCGTTAGCACTACCACCGCAAGGAAAAAATTGGCCAGTCAAATAAGGTGTTGGGTGTGATTGTCCAGGATGCGCCGAGCGCTCGGTTCAGTTGAGTAACTGGCGGAACAAACGGCGCTACACGAGGAGGCTTCTTCATGCATCCAAAACTTTCTATCATCTACTTTTTTAACCTTCCACATTCATACTTAAATAAGACACTAACATACGATGTCTAAAATGCTCTATGAATTTTCTATACTGAAGGACAGAGTAATGCATTGTGCATGATTTGCTGCCCTCATCAGCCCACTATCCTTTTTACGTCTCACAAAATCATCACAGACGGACAGGTAATGCGGAAAACATGGAACAAAAGTAGTTACAGTACTTGTATCTCTTGTGATCTCTTCTCTCTCTTTTGTTGACTGTACTAGTTATTCACTTAAGTGCTACTTTAAAGAGTAATGGCGGTATTCCAGAGTTGTGCCTTTGTAGTAAAAGTAGAAGCGAAGATGACGGGGTGTTTTATTTGATGAAGCATCGATAAACTTTTTTAATAAATCAAGTTTCGAAATTAATTTGAGTCATCCTTAGGATTAATAAAATTTGATGTATGGAAAACTTGCTTAGCTTATATTATATTTAAAATCAATATTCTTCCAAAAAAAATTCTTTGTGGAATTTTTCATTCTTCAGGATTCCATTCCAATTTTAATCCGACACAGTGACAAATTGTTTCGAGAAGATAATCCGAGTCGGTTTCGATTCCATTCAAACCTTAAAGGTGCCAAGAGCAGGTAGGTGCACCGATTAGCCCTCTACGCACTATCCATCTTGAAGGACAGCAAGGTACCCGACAGTCGTGCACGGCTGGGCAAAAGCATCTATCATTTTCGCCGTTCGCAAAGCGGAGATTTGAAGTACGTGTCTATTGGATAATTGACGAAATGCTTGTGTTAATTAATTATTTTATAGCACTGTGTGACCTAAACCTGCACTTAAATCACGCTTTTCTGTGACTTAAGTATTTCTTTTTTACACAGA
The DNA here is from genome assembly GCA_947508005.1 of Amphipoea lucens. Taxonomy (NCBI): domain Eukaryota; kingdom Metazoa; phylum Arthropoda; class Insecta; order Lepidoptera; family Noctuidae; genus Amphipoea; species Amphipoea lucens. The sequence continues at coordinate 18,999,874 of OX382357.1, forward strand.
AAAGTGTGACTTAATTGCGCGTTTAGGTCACACGAGCTATAAAATAGTATACGATGCGTATGACTTAAGTATGAACGGACTGATGGAGTGCTTAACCTCTCACACGTTTGCCCGCCTACCTGTCGAAAGACCACACGTGTTGGAGTAATTGAGTGGGCGCAGTAAAGTCATTGTTTTAACTATGACAATAGGACAATGACACTGTTGTGTACACTTGGTGTACCGTTGACGTTTCGAGCACTTTCTCTTATGTACACTTGGTGTACACGTGACGCTTGAGGAATTAAGTCACACGTATCGTAATGTAGTACTAACCTAAACTCCTTCTTTACATTTCGCAATAAATTTCATTGGATTTCACACTATTTTAATTCAAGAACAAAACGTAAATAATTTAAAATAATACTAAAAGCTACTTAGGACTTATTCGTAGACAAAAAGTCACCAATTTTAATGAAGAAACCAAATATTTCCCCGAAAGTTTACTGTCCTTCCTGTCCGTTCACAAACTATCAATGTGCGTCGTGCATCGTGCATAGAAATCACGGATGCATAATGACATGGAGGGCTTTTCACAACTTGACAAAACATCCAGATTTCTTTATATGTACTCGTAAGTTTAAATTCTCTAAATGAATGTCAAACCCATATTAAAATCCGTTACATTGTTAAGAAGAACAACATGGTTACACAGACAAACACGGAAAACGACTTATAATATGTATGGATAGATATAGGTCTAACCGGAAAAACCGCCCCAAAATAAATTCCAGTAGGTTATGTATGCACGTCATGTCATAAATTTTTCAACGCCCATATAACACCCCTAAAAAATGTATGCCATTGAGGTCATAAAATAGACCCTTTCACGCCAAAAACTAATGGATCATAACAGAAAGGCTGTAATGAATCTTATGAAAAAATGACCTTTCTGACAGCACCAAGTACTTTACTTTTGTGAAACATAAAATTCCTGGTTTTAGTTCGAGAAAATTGCTTTTCTAACTAAAATAATTAAAAGAAAGTGATTTGTTTCATTACAGGGAAATTGAATTCTGTGAAGTTAAATAACTGTTACTGTCTTATCTTTATAATCACATTAATCATTTATTCCTTCTACAAACTTCATTTTCTCTTCAAACGCATTGTGCACATCGATCAAAGGCATTGCAATCAGTCCAGCCCAGTAGCTGATAATGAGAGTTATTCTAGCGAATCGAAGGATCTACAAAGCACTCTCCTGGATTAGCATCTATCTTCAAAGTACGATCACAGAAGCATTACTTAAGATGTGGTTACACGGGCAAATTAAATTAAAGCTCAATTTTGGACATAAGTATTGGTCGAATAAGAACCAATAAGGTCACCACATGAATCGCTTCAATGGGATGCCATAATACAGCCAGCTATTGAGCTATTGTTGCTAAAGGCATACCTCCACCCGATATTGAGCTAAATAGAGCCCTTTGTAAACTGGATAATTCATTAGTAATATAGAAATATATAACTTATGCCCGCGACTTCGTCCACGTGAAATGTCTTGTGCTAACACAAAATAATTATAGCCAATGATACTAGGTAATAGTTTCTTGATAGAAAGCCGGGCTTATTGCCGAATATTCTGTCACTGATGTGAATGTTTTTTGTAATTGGATCAGTACTTACATTTCCAATCATATAAATAATAATTTTAATATTATTTTAGACTCAGAAATTTGAAGTACATACCTGATAGAGCAGCAACCATTGGAGCGATTTTTAGGATTTCTAATTGATTGAACTAGCAATATAATATATAAGGTCCCATTAAAATAGATGGACAAACTTGTAGAAATCATTCAGACCACCAAAATAAGGACGATGGTAAAAAAATATATAAGAAAAACGCATTAGATACTTTAAAAGAAAAATAATCAGCTAACGAAAATACAGTAATGTACCGGCAATTTATTATTTTAGGTAAAAATAAAATCACTTTAATCAGTGTTTTTTTTTTGGTTGGATATCTTTGGTTAGACAAACTGAGCGCTGTGTTAAAATTCCATTGTTGATTGTTGAGTTCCATTGTTGTCCATCTATTTTAATGGCACCCTGTATAAATATGCAATATATATATGCAGCAATATATATGCGCCACTATCGCCGTGACGAGAACTTTTGCCAAAACCTACTCAGATAGCTGAAAAATCGCCCGTGTAAGCGCTCCTTTAGGAACTAGGCCAATTTCCACGATGGAATATTGCACAACATTAAGATGCCAATCTGCCTTCCTAAGACCTATTGCTGTGATTTGAGCCGTGAATAGATTTCCATCTAATCTGGGTAGTGGTCGAGCATTTCGTATTCAACCCGGGTTTGCGGCCATCATTGTTACAAATTGACCAATCGATTTTATGCAGAATACAGTATAACCCAGCCGTAAATTATAGAACACCGAGTTTTTGAGAATTTATGGTCCCGCTATGATATATGGTGCCGAAACGTGAACACTGGCAGACGGCCTGGTCCACAAATTCGAGGTTGCGCATCGAGCGCGCTATGGAGCGGGCTGTGCTCGGAGTTTTTGAAAAGGATAAAATGAAATTATCGAGAATCGGAGTTACAGACATAGCTTGCAGAGAAAACAAGCTGAAGTGGCGATGGGCTGGCCATGTTTGTCGAAGGACCAATGGCCGGTGGAGAAGACCAGTCCTAGAGTAGAGACCGCGTATCGGCAAGCGCAGTGGGACGCTTCCCAGCTAGATGGAAAACGACTTCAAAATGATGGCTAGGGCAGACTGGTTGCGTAAGGCGGAAGACAAGGTATTATGGCGCAGCCTGTGAGAGGCATATGTCCAGCAGTGGACTGCGATTCGGCTTTATAGAGCGTCGTTTCTGGCACTCATACTTGTCTGAAAGTAGCTTTCTAAAACTCGTGTCTTATCAACATCCAAGTACTGTAGTGCTTTTGTGTTGGAATCACGATTTTAAAAGGAATAAATTGTAGCATTCATTCATTTTCTGATTTAACTCGTTTCATTAAATTCAACACCATTTAAAATTAAATTCATAATGTGAAAACCACTGAACAGCAATTTAATAAATTAATTTCATACGATTTAATAAAAATGTTTGTGAATTTGTTCGAAATTAAATATAAAGTTGATGAAATGCGGAAAACAGCACGATTGTGGCATTTTGACGAACGTATAAATAGATATTTAATGATTTTAATATCAAAATGACGTCATCGAGATTTCGATCGAAAAAAACTATGGTTGAATGATGTTATGTGTGCAGTCACAAGTATAAATTACATGGACCGCTCGGCGATAATACATCGCTTCATGATTCATCCATTAACATCTGTCGTCAAGATGACGGCAAATATATGTAATCATTTTTGGAAGGCATATACAATTAACAGCTCAAATATGTGACATCGAAGGAGCACCAGAACTATCGAGACGAGACAAGTGACGCCAAAATATAGGATGCTGCATCGGCTTAAAAAAAGATATTTCATATCTTAGAATGCAATAATATCGGACATGTTGTGCGTTATAAATATCTGCCTACTCAGTTATATTCAGAAGAATGTGATAAGAATTGTGATCAAAAATATCTGACATTCATTTCTCAGCATAAGAACCTGACAATCTAATGTTTCGAGCTTTCTTCAATGTAGCAATGAGTGCAGTTTATATTGCAAAAATATATGAGACATTCTACAGGCAACAAAAATATCTGCGACTAATGTGTACATTGTACAAGTAATGTAATTAATAACTTACTCATAAGTAGTAGGACTGACGTTGATCTTCAAGGGTTCAGAGCCGGATTCAAACTTGTTTGCAAGAGTAACGTTGTGTCCAAACAGACAGTACTTCAACATCGTCTTGCCGACCACTCCTGCGAGAACGGTTCCGGTGTGCAGGCCTATGCGCATCTAGGAAGAGTAACAAAATTGTTAGAGTACATTTTTTTGAAGTGAAACATTTTTACGCACGCTTGTTTTGGGGAGTAAGTGGCGAACGCGTGACGTAAGCGTTACGAAAAGTGTGATCGGTCGAGGCGAACGGGAGTTGAGTGGGGGATATAAGCAAGAGAAAGCAGCGCACATTTTCTTTCTCTCTTCCTCTCATAGCCAAATACGTTTGAAGTTTCACTTCAGTCTTGTGGTCATAAGCACACTCAGTTTCTTTGTAAATAATTATGAGAAAATTATTTGGAGCGTAAACGAAGCAAAGGAATATGTAAGAATCGTTGCAGGTGGTGTTCTGTACCCGGGCCTACCCCCATGGGATGAAGTTGTGAGTTATGTATGTATTTGGAGCAAGAAATTATTGATCATCAATATTATTATCAAAAGAAATTGGATTTAATTATTGGTGGTGGCCAAGTGGTAACGGCCGCGACTTACGAGGCCATAGTCTTATAAGTCATAGATTCGAACCCAGACAGGCGCTTTACTTTGTGTAAATTATTTGATCACCACTGCTCTCAAAACGGTAAAGGAAAACATCGTGAGAAAACCGGATGTCCTAGAACCAAAAATTCGAAGACATCTGACATCTGCCAACCCGCACTGGGCCCGCGTGGTGGATTACGCCCCACTCTCTCTCACTGAGAGGAGGCCTGTGTCCCAGCAGTGGAAACATTATAGGCTGATTATGTTATATGTATATTTGCCTATATACGGATAATCATTCAAAATATTTTACTTTCTAAATTGCAACAAAATAGTAAGTAAATTATGGATTTTAGTTCGGTGCAGGTATCGTTAGATTTGAAACTCAAAGACTATCAAAAGTATAAAATTTTATTCTCCTGCGCATAAATAGCTAAGTGAAAATAAAATAAAAATATTAAATATTTTATGGCAACAATAAAAATATGAAATAGTCCATAAAACTAACGTTATACCATGTTTTCAAGTATTGCGATAACTTTTTATAGATTTTCCTTAAATGTTTATGTGTTCATGTGTGTGGATTATGTGTTTTTTTAAACTCAATAAGAATTATCGATTATTATTCGACTCTTCACGTGACCAGAAGGGTAATTGCGTAACACACTATCAATAGCAGTGGGTTTCATTTTGACAGTTGAACAACATTCATTGCGTTAATGACGTTGTTGAGCAAACACATTTATCGAACATATGGAGCAATAGATTAGCAATATGCTTCAAAATGATTCAAATTGAGAGTAATAGTGTGTTATGCAATTAGGATGCAGAGGGCTGGCCTATTTCTTGGCCAAAGAATCAGCATTGCCATACAACGTGGCAATGCTGCCAGCCTTTTGGCCACATTTCCTATTGACAGCGATGTGGATGAATTTTTTGATGCCCTTTGATTAATTTCATTCCTTTTATATACTTGTACATATATTATTATTATTTTAAGACTGTAGCTTTGTAAATTATGTAAAAAAAAATATTCCTACATAAGAATTAAGAAACAAAAATTTTGCTCATAGACAGTGCCCGTTTGATGGCAATAGATACGGTGGTACGGTGGTGGTGCGGGGGGTTTATGGGGGTATTCCCCTTGGTAAGACTTTCGGGCTTTTGTCTACGCGTAACGACTGTAAAAGATACTCTAATGACAGCCGAGACCAACGGTGTAACGTGCTTTCAGAGGAATGGAGTGGTCTCGATATGTAAAGACGGTCACCCATCCACAGACCAACCGCGGCAAGCGTAGCTTAACCTGATCGATGGACCTGTGCGGTTGTTTTTATTTAGCTATGGACCCATTATGAACTATCTGAAAAAGTGTTTTCATATTGACCCTTCATTGCCCAAAAGTAATGTCCACTTACAGCCTCAAATAAAAAAACTAATCCAATTCAAAAAGAATCTCGAAATATAAAACTTGTAAGATTCATTTCTTACGCGGAAAGTGTATAAAACGTTGATTAAGCTTTCCGTCAACGTTAATGTGTGAGGTGAGGGTAAACGTAGATGTTTACGTTTCGAGGCAAACTGTTGTCTTTGAGGGAAATAGGTTACGTGTGTATACATCCGCCATCTTTATAGTTTCACACCGTGCTTTCATTAGTACTGAAATGAAATGTTGACAGGTAAAAAAAAATGTAGGAACAAAAGTAGGTATTTTGTTGATTTTTAGGGTTCCGTATCTCAAAAGGAAAAAACGGAAGCCTTATAGGATCACTCGTGCGTCTGTCTGTCCGTCCGTCTGACACAGCCAATTTGCTCCAAATCTAATGGACCGATTAAGTCGGGTACACATATGAATCTCTGTGACCCAAACAGACGTGTAACGTAAATAAATGAATTTTGAATATGGAGGTCATTTTTGGGGGGCAAAAGTTTTTTTTTTAAGTTTCGCAATCTGTACCGTGTGACAACTACGGAACCCTTCATTGTGCGTGGTCTGACAGGCATTTGGCCGGTTTTTAATGCTGATATTTACCTTCAACATTTTTACCTACCTACCGCTTAATGGAGCTTAGAGAGTCATCGTATTCATAGTCGGCCTATTGTATAATGTTCCTACTGCTGGGACATAGGCGTCCCCGGCTAAAGGTAGCAGCAGGACACCGTGTGGTTTTAGTCAGTAAGAGTCTGACAGACCTCTCCACCCACCCCAGCCATCACACATCCATGAGGATTTCCACAAAATAAAAAAAATAAAAAGTCTACCTCTACGGAATGGCTACTTGAACTTGAATAACGTGATTCACGCAGTTATAAATGACAAACAGATTGATAGACATTCCTAAGTATAGGTAGCTCCTGAATAATTTACGCTCTTGCAGTCTACAACACTATTTTCTCAGTGGTATAGTTTTAGACCCGCCATACCACCAGGGGTATGACCAGTGGTATGGTGGGTCCGCAATGGTGAGAACGAATGAGCCGTAATCAACCACGCGGGTCAAGTGCGGGTTTGTACCATCGTACCAACCCGCACTTGTCACATGTCTTCGAATTTTTGGTTCTAGGACATGCCGGTTTCCTCACGATGTTTTCGTTCATCTTTTTGAGAGCAGTGATGAAATAATTTACACAAAGTAAAGCGCCTGTCTGGGTTTGAACCTACGACCTACAACTCGTAAGTCGCGGCCGATACCCCTGGGCCACCACTGCTCTCGCACTATAATTACTCTTTATGATTTTTTATACAATCAAAGTTACACACAGAATACCTCATAAGACCAATGTGTTATCAAAATAGGAATACATACCTTTATAGGGTTTCCCTCGTGCGTCAAATGCTGCGCACATGTTTCCACCATGCGCAGTGCCATCCACGCTATCTGCGGCGCATGCGTGTCGATCTTACGATGTAGTCCGCTCGCCACGCAGTATGCATCGCCTATTGTTTCCACCTACACAGAATATTTTAAAATGTAAGATTTTCAATGAAAACAAAACCGGTCAAGTGCGTGTCGGACCACGCACAATAAAGGGTTGCGTAGTTAGGATGAATTTATCCTAAGAACAAACCCTGAAGGCCACTCCCATAATTAAAAACCTTTAAAATTTAGCCGCAATCTCCTCTCAGCCATAATCAATGTCAAAAATTTAGAACAATTAGAGGTATTTTTGACAGATTGAGACAGAGATCAGACTATGAACGTTCATAAAATTACGAGAATCACCCCTCAGATCTACAGAAAAACTTTGTTTCAAATAAGGGGGCCTGAGTATAGCAACACCTTTGACAAACTTTAATATAATATACATACAATCAGCCAAACGTACATATAATTAGCCTATAATATTCCCACTGCTGGGACACAGGCCTCCTCTCTGTGAGAGGGAGTAGGCCGTAATCCACCACGCGGGCCCAGTGCGAGTTGGTAGGTAGATGTCGTATATCTTCGAATTTTTTTGGTTCTAGGACATGCCGGTTTCCTCACGATGTTTTCCTTCACCGGTTTAAGAGCAGTGGTGATGAAATAATTTACACAAAGTAAAGCGCCTGTCAGGGTTCGAACCTGCGACCTATATCTTGTAAGTCACGGTCGTTACCACTGGGCCACCACTGCTCGCAAACTTTAATAAAATCACCATAATAATTTGTATTTTAGGTAAAATTCGGAGACAATTTCTTACACAGAATCTTCAAAGATTCATTAACACGTCATTTTCGCTACTACAAAGCGTCTGGATTAATTATCCGACATCCTTCAAACAGATTAATAACAAGAGTAAATTATCCCCAGTAAACGACTATTAATTACGTGGAACAGTAATTATAATTATTTCTTAATTATTATTAGATTAGAGTACGGGTCACTGACAATCATTTTGTTTTTATTACACTGGAGAGCAATCAATTAGGGTCACATAAAGATAGCTTAAATTCTCAGAATCTAAGAATGCTAGCTTAATGAAATAAATTATGTTTAATAGACAGTTAAATGTTCCTTAAATGAAAGTATAAAATGTATGCGTCACTTTGTATTATATTCATAAAAAAATTCCATAAACAAAAAAATGACCAATGATATCACACTATAATATAATATTATAAAGGCGAAAGTTTGTGAGTGTGTTTATATGTTTGTAACTTCTTCACGCTCAAACGGCTGGACCAATTTTAATAAAATTTTGTATGGAGGTAGCTGACACCTTAAATTTTCACATAGGCTACTTTTCATCCCGATATTCCCACGGGATCGAAACTTATGCAGGTGAAACCACGGGGCGCAGCTAGTCCAATAATAAAAATAGAAACGCAATTTTTCTTTCTACCACTTTTCAATTTTCTTGAGTTTTAGTACTTTGTATTACCCCACGTGTTGTCATCACTGTGGTTATGCGGTTTGGCATGCTGTACACCAAGTTTCTTATACGATGTTGGGGGAGCGGTGAATGCTTATGCGAATCCCGCACCCCCGGCCATAGGTAGAGGAGGAACACCGCGGTAGTTTTAACCGGTAAGAGTCCGGCATGCCCCTCTGTCACCCCCACGATAGAGGAAGTCAAGTGAGGATTTCCACCGCGAGAAAAAAAAAATACGATGTTGGGGAATATTCTCCCATTTCTCTACGAGCGCAACTATGAGCTCTTGAAGCGTGATCGGGTTCGGATTCGGTGTTTCACACATCGTCCGACCTCGTCCATGCAGCATGCTCGATTGGTTTGACGTTATAAGAAGTAACTTAGGCTGCGTTTATTTTAGAAAAAGAATTAGGGTTCCGCAAAAAAAAACAGAACGAAAATAACCTGTGATACAACGTTAATTGCATAATGGAATACTCTTTTATCAAGATTTCTTGACTACATTTTAAAGCTTTATGCACACTGCGTTTTTATTACGAGCCTGCAACGTTATACGCCACAAAAACGTAAAATAACCAATACTGGGTTTTCAAAAAAAACGGTGTGTGTCCTCAATGTTTATAACTACATATTATATTAAAATCTATGGATAAGGGAAACGATAAGAAATAATATTTACTTTGTAATTAAGTTAAGCTGTTGAAGCTCTTAAATTTCATCAAAGTGGATAAAAGATGGATTAATATTTCCATCATCACCTCGTCAGTAAAATCAACATTTCAGATCAGGGGTTGAACGCTTTTAAAGCACTTGTAAAGATAAAGTAATTTAATAGAAACAATTCCAATTTACGTTTGACGTATTTTTTTAAAATTTGTAATTTGGAGCTTTATTTAACTAAGGGAAGGTTCATATCTGACGGAACATGCGTCGCGTATTATCGGTCGCGTAACGCCAGAACCGACAAATCTATAGAAAAACACTTGACCGTTCACACTCAACCGATGATACGTTAGTGCGTCGAGCGAATAAATAGACGCAATCGAAGTTACGCTCGACGCATTTTCCGTCAGATGTGAACCTTCCCTAATTGTTCCTAATGATTTTATTACGTTAAAGGATGATTTTGATACTTCTGACAAACATCTTACTTTTATCTGAAGAATAATTATGACAGTTGACATATTTTCTATACCAAAAGCTGTCAAGCGGCCATATTTAATCTTCATTTAAGAACCTTCTTTCTTCTTTTTCTTTTTTAGGTAACTTTGTTCGAGGAATAATTTTAAAATGTTGACATTTATTTCATACAAAAACTTCGTCGAACGAACGTCAGTTTTATTCCCCGGATAAAAGTTATCTGGCGATGGAAAAATTTGCCTTTAGACAAATAATGTGCGTCAAATAAGAATAAATATTTATTATCAAAGCATCCTGAACCGAAACAAAGTGAATCAATCAATCTGCCTAGGCCTTTTCCCAACTAAGTTGGGGTCGGCTTCCAGTCTAACTGGATGCAGCTGAATACTAACTAGTATTTTACATGGAGCGACTGCCTATCTGATCTGGATAACTGGGTACCACGGTACCTCTTGGTTAAGACTGGTTGTCAGACTTTTGGTCCTTTGACTACCCATAACGACTGAAGGTCTACGAATAACAGCTGTGACCACCGGCTTCACGTGATTTTCGAGGCATGGAGGGATCTCGATATGTAATAGATGTTCATCCATCCACGAACTGACCGCGACAAGCGTAGCTTAACCTCCAATGGGGTTTGGCAGTTATTATTCAATGAACGCTTCAATTCCACAAAAAACCTTCAAAACGAACGGACGAAACCAGCGGCCATTGAAGTATTTTGTTTCCAAAAGGCAGAATTTCATTCTAATTACTAACAGTAATTGTATGTTCCTTGTTTCAAATTACGGAGCTGTTTAGGTTAATTTGAATTTCTAAAGAGAGCAATTTTCTTCAACATGTAACAAGAGAATCTAGGGTTTCTAACAACTTTGGGATAGAATTGTTTACTGTAGTATAAAGAGGAAATGTGGTCGGAGAGACTTTTTCAAAAACCTTAAGTAAAAAGTCATAATTCGAGGTTTGGCTCTCGCTTATTTTCTCCCCCAATATTGGACCAATTTAAAAGATATTTCATAAAAAGAATAAGAAAGATTACTGTGTCAATATGTTTTTTCTTTTTTTATTAATAGCTGTCAAATTTGCACACTAGGCCTTTGTTGACAGCGGTAACTTTGAGCATTTTTTGAGGGTTCTAGTGCTTATAAAAAGAAGGTATCATCAAAAAGGAAAACATAGGGACACAGTATATTATATCATTCTTATTCTGTTTATAAAATATCTTTTAAATTGGTCCAATATCAAAGGAGAAAATAGGCGAGAGCTAAACCTCGAATTATGACTTTTTACCCGACTGCACCAGAAGGAATTATTACTTTGGCTTTTTCAAAAAGTCTCTCCGACCGCATTTCCTCTCTTGGTATAGGTACCTTTCTCATGTTTTGTGCATTGGAAAAGCTGCAGGTAGATGTTTTTAATTTCACGTTTGTAAACTTGGAACAGTTTTATTTTGAAAAACATACCTAGGTGTAAATGCAATTTTTTATGGGGAATGCGCTAGGTAGCCCGCGAAATGTAAATTTTCTTACGTTTTTTGCAATTTTCAGATCAGTATCAGGTTGTATGTTGAACAAAATAAGTTGTGCAAAAAACGTTCGGCAATTTAACTCTCAAATATTTGTACATTTTGAAGAATTTCCAACACAGATACCGACGGAACGGCAAACAATTAATTTTTATTAATTCGTTTGTTTTGCATTCAGTTCATGCTAAATGCTGCCGTCAAAGTTGACGTCGAGTTTTTATTCACCTTCATCATATTCTATTGTATCTTTATCCAGTTTGATTTCTTACTTGACTTCACTCCCACGACTCTACCATGCTACAAGGCTCTTTTGGCGTTTTGCCAAAATCATAACACCATCTTGTTTTGTCTATACAATTTCTGTGACATTTTCACAAATGTCTACCCACAATCCCCCTCTGTCAATGTCATTATGGCGCCAAAAGATCCTAGTAGCACTCTCTCTGAAATCTGCAAAATTATTTTAGCATACATCAAAATTTTTACATAGTTCACTTACCTTATAAACATCCAGCTCCTCACAGAAGATATCAAACACGCTGTACAGATCTTCAAGCATGGCGATGACCATCATCGGCGTGGCTGTGGCACATATCGACGTGAAGCCTACTATATCGCTGAACAGCATTGTGACGTCATCGTGGCTTTTAGCTTCGATCTTCTCACCTTTGAAAATAATTGTTTTATTGAAAAAGTAATCTTTAGGAGTTAAATGTGTTTTGTGTGTGTCTTAAGTTTATGCTTGTTCGTTTTTTTTTCTTAAGATTGAACAACTCTATAATTTATTCTGTCAGACACCTTGATTTCGAAATTGCATTGAACCAAAACATGTTGTTAAATTTCCGGAGTAACCGACATAGCTTGCAGCGTAAGTAAACTGTTGGCAGTGGGCTGGTCACGTTTGTCGAAGGACCGAAGGAGTGGAGTGGAGACCACGTATCGGCAAGCGTAGTGTGGGACGCCCCTCAGACCGATGACCTTAAGAAGGTGGCTGGGACGGACTGGATGTGGAAGGCGGAGGACAGGGTGTTGTAGCGCAGCTTAATTGGGAAAGGCCTATGTCCAACTGTGGACTGCGATAGGCTGAGTTGATTGATGTTGTTTAGCTGTACTTTATCTACTTGGATCTAAACATGTAGAATAAGACAGCAACACAAAGAAACATGCCGAAAAAAATTCTAACGAACGAATAAAATTTGGAAGACCCAAAAAATACTTCATAAACAGCATTCTGTTTTAATAATAATAATAAACCATTTATTTTTAGGTAACAAAGACCCATAGATACATACTTTAACCTAAGTTTACATAATAATCTAACGTTAAACAAGACAATTTATCTAACAGATTAGCTATATGTACTAATTTTAATATGTAGAAGATTTTTGACACCTGAGCCTCGTATGCCTTAACACACAACTTATCACACAAAGTGATTCATCACAATTCATCTCCTTAATTATTCATCTTCACCATTATAACTTAATGGAATTATAAAAGTTGAGCGCACCTGTCATGCGAAGTGCACACTCAAACTTCGATTAAAGTTAGTAATTAATGTATGTGCCAACTAACAATGGTTTACAACCCTGTTGTGGTGGTGAAGGGCGTGTGATATGGTATAAAGGAGGATAATATAATAGAAGTACGTACATAAATATAATAAACTATAGTGGGTGTAACGTTATGGGGATGACTGGCTTTATTGTGGCGTTGTGACGTCATCATCCTCATTGTATTATACATTATTTTTTTAAGTTACAAGTTCCTTATACTTAAACAAAGCACACACTTAGACCTCTAGGGTCTGTCTTAGCATACCATGGCCTGAGATTTGATCAACGCGCTATAACAGTTATGTTATAATCGAATTGATGTAATGTTCATTCAGCTTACGCTTTATGTTTTTACTATTCATTGAGTCTCTAATGTCTACATGTATTTGGTTTACTAAATTGGGTATTGTGAAGGAAGCGGTACGCCTGCCATAAAAGTTATTTTTGCGTGGCACTTGAAATGATTTTGATTTGGCTTGTCGTGTATTCACGACATATTTAACTGGAATTTGAATATTACTGTTATCAAAATGTTCTATGAGGAACATATACTCAGCGCGCGCTAGAACAGGTAATATTTTGCAGTGTTTAAATAACCCTGTGTAATTGTCTTGGTGTTTATTTTTTACATAGTTTGGTACTATAAGTTTCAGCAAACGTATAGCAAATTATGTATTTTATCTAGGTAAGTTATAAATGTGCGTCTATAACTGGTGAGTCCATAGGATATTATCGATTCAGCAAGAAATCAACGTAGAAATAATATACGTAGTTTGGCTATAACATTGTAAAGACTTTAAAAAAAACTGACTGTTTCAATACAGAGACTTAGATCAGCATCAAAATAAGGACATCTGAGTATTTTATTAACTTAATCAGCCTATAATGTTCCTACTGCTGGGATACAGGCCTTCTCTCTTCAAGAAGGAGTGGGCTATAATCTACCACGTGGGCCCAGTGCGGGTTGGTAGATGTCACATGTCTTCGATTTTTCGATGGTTGTAGAACATGCCAGTCTCCCAACGATGTTTTCCTTCACCTTTTTGAGAGCGGTGGCGATGACATTATTTACACAAAGTAAAGCGCCTGGCTGGGTTCAAACTCACGACCTACAACTTTTAAGTCGGGGGCCACTGAGCCACCTCTGCTCCATTTTATTACCCCAAGTCACAACTAAGCAATAAAAGTCATAATACCAGCAAAACTTTTACTTATTCAGCATCATAATAATTCGTTTTTATACGACACTTAAGCTCAAGCCCACGCAGACAAGTTGGACAAATTATTCCGAGTAAAATTCTCAACAGAGAATATTACCCGAAATAAGGTTTTGTAAGCATTTTGACACCAACATCAGTCAGTTTACATGACAAAATTGCGTGATATTGCGTGATAACTGGGTGCGTCACGCAATTCGTCGTGTCAAGACAAATGTCGCTGAGTGAATGGGACGCCTCACTTTTGCTTTATGACCGTAATAAGGGGTCTTGGAATTAAGGGCTTCAATCTTAAGTGCTTACGTGTGGAACGTGATTGAGATCTGTATTTAGGCCTTTGAGCAGGGTTATGTAGGTCACCTTTCATTGTTGCATGTTTTAAAGCCCATAATGAAAAAGCCAATCTTCTTCTTCTATCTACAAAGTGGCAATTAGGTTATCACATTAAACAGTACAGCGGTTATTAAAAGTTGTTATTAGTCTGTTAAAAAAATAAAATACCTAATCAATTTGACAAAAAACAGAAATGAGAAAAAAAAATCGGATTTATTTTCTTTCATACGAACCTTGTCCCGACAATACCGAACACAACAAATAAGAATTATCCAATTTGGTGCAGTTATTCTGAAGTTATGCGCGTACATACATTTCGGCGATTCATTTTTATGGTTTTCATAAACCAGGTACCACGGCTAGAATGATAATTGTTATGAATAATTTTAATTGTGTATCACACTAATATTATAAAGGCGAAAGTTTGTGAGTGTGTGTGTGTGTGTGTGTGTTTATATGTTTGTTACTGTTGAACATAATCCGACTCCGAACGCTAGTTTGTAAGGCTACGCTCGGGCAATCGGTTATCCGACTTGCAAGGACCAATTTTGAACACGATCCGACTCGAAGGACCAATGTTGAACACAATCCGACTCCGAACGCTAGTTTGTAAGGCAACGCTCGGTCAGCGGAGCCCTATAGAGTCGCGTGTATGTTAGTATGTTAGTAAATTCAGTCATTTAATATAAATTAGTGCTGCGTAAGTCCTTTGTTTGTGTATTTGTGTAACTGTGATTTATGTGTACGTGTACTTCTGTTGCTGATTATAAGTGTTAATTCCATTTTTGTCTGTTTAATTCGCATCCTGTAGCAGAACACGATAACCCCCGCCTAACAGAGTGTAAACTCACCCCCCAGCACAGCACGCAGGTTATTGAGAATATTATTGTTTCGTGTGCTGTGCTCAACAGTTACTTCTTCACGCTCAAACGGCTGGACCAATTTTGATGAAATTTGGTATAGAGATAGCTTGAGTCCCGGAAAAGGACATAAGATAGTTTTTATCCCGATATTCCCACGGGATCGAGACTTATGCGGGTAAAACCGCGGGGCGCAGCTAGTTATAAATAAAAATGAATCGCCGAAATGTATGTACGCGCATAACTTCCGAACGACTGCACCAAATTGGATAATTCTTTTCTTGTTGTGTTCGGTATTGCCAGGACAAGGTTTGTATGAAAGAAAATTTCGGAAATTCGAAAAAAAAATTGCACTCGTGCGAAGCTGGGGCGGGCCGCTAGTATGAAATAAATATTGATCAGAATGAATTTACTAATTTACCTATTTGAGTATTGGCATAAAACAGGAGACAATTGACTACAAAATAAACAACTCCAGCGGCATCCTGAGGACATTCGCGCAGAGGTTCAATTGCCATACCATTGCTCTATGGTTCACGTACTGACCAATCGAAGTTTATAATATCTGTGTTTATGTGAAATCTTTTTAACTATAATGTTTTTTGATGGCTACTATGGTCCATAGTATTTTTCCCTCTCACAGAGAGGAGGCCTGTGTCCCAGCAGTGGGAACATTATAGGCTGATGATGATGATGGTCCATAATAGTTGGTCGAAATAGATGATATTATTATTTATTTATTTAATTGCATAAAAGACAAGGGGGCTTAATGCGATGAGAGATAAAAAATCAAACAATGATAGCAAAGAAACTCTAGTACCAGAACTTACTAAATAACCTTTAAAACACAAGTAAATTACATCACAGGACGCCATTTCGAAACAAGATTGACTCGCTAAATTCCCACTAACGTCCCTTCAATTCCCAGGAAGGAAACTTTAATCAAACATAGTGTGTACTTAAATTAAACCGTACATAAATCAATTTCAAAGTGTACGAACAGATAATTGACTTACAAACTTACCTAACCATAGTCTCTTGGCTATGTGGGGGGGAAATATTAAGTGTAGGAGGCTGACATTCTTTTGTCTTTCCTTGTCAACTGCTTTGCTGGCTTCTTCTATTGAGTTCTTTAGCTTGTCCATGCGTCTTCGGAGTCCATCCTGTTTGAAAAAAAAAAAAATATTAGCGTTTAGATTATTAAATAAAGGCCTATTCAAACCTAAGCGGCTTTCGCTCGGGTATTTAGTATCAAGTTCCGCGGCTAGAGTGACCTGAGCGGTATTCGCTGCCGCTGTGGGTAGAAGTGCATACCGCGCGGGTTTCGCTCAGGCATTTAGTATCAAGTTCCGCGGATAGAGTGGCCTGAGCGGTATTCGCTGCCGCTGTGAGTAGAAGTGCATACCGCGCGGGTTTCGCTCAGGCATTTAGTATCGAGTTCCGCGGATAGAGCGACCTGAGCGATATTCGCTGCCACTGTGGGTAGAAGTGCATACCGCGCGGGTTTCGCTCAGGTATTTAGTATCAAGTTCCGCGGCTAGAGCGACCTGAGCGATATTCGCTGCCGCTGCGGGTAGTAGTGCATACCGCGCAGGTTTCGCTTAGGCATTTAGTAGCAAGTTCCGCAGCTAGAGCGTAATAATTGGTGCCATAGTACCGCATAGGTCTGGTATTTGTTTACCTTCTTCTACAAAAACTTCTTTACCTTCCTGAGCGAAACTCGAACTTGGTATTCTACCCACAAGGATAGCGAAATCCGCTTTGGTAAGAACAGTAATATTACCGCATAAACACTCGGTTTTCTCTACCGCAGACGGTAGCGAATACCGCTTAGGTTTGAATAGGCCTTAAATAAATATTTTTACTCTAATGGAGACACATCTTTACTATAATAGTTTAACTTTGACTGCCTCGAATGTCTTGTTGGACTATTAAACGCAAGCTTGACTGCTGAATGTGTGTTCCCAGGATTTTTTATTTTATCTAAAAGGGTTGCCTTGGAGATTCTTGCCCGTTCTTCTCCATAGAGATTTACGCTTTGGAATGGGAAACTAGCTTTAACTTTCTGATTAACTGAAATACTCTTTGACGATTCAAAACTATCTTAAAAGGGTTTAATTGAAATAAATGGTTTGAGTTTGAGTGAAGGGTTTGATCCCCAAGCCGGGCAAATTGTTATTAATTTTACCATCAGGAATTTCTCGGTAGCAGGCTGGAGGCTGGATTTGTGTCCCGTTAATGGCAATAGGCTCACCCCTGCTACTTGGGATTAAAACATAATTGCGAAATGTGGGCGTACTACTATAGGGATGTAATACTGTATTCGCGATTTATTTACCAAAAATGTAAACAAATATGAATTATCGGAAAAATAACTGTAATTCCTACATAATACAGTTCAGTTTACGCTACAACTTCAATCATTTTTATAACTTTTTCAATAGTGCTAGTCACTTTGAAATCAACTTAATTTTCATTGAAATAAAGTTGATATTTGTTTAACTTAAAATAGGGTAGGGGTGTGCTATACTGCGCACTTTTACTATAGGTACACATCTGCCTAATTCTTCGAGAAAAACAGAAGACCAATCCTCTTAATTTAAAACGTTCGAAATCTAGTCGCAGTGTCATCTCGGCGACAAAAAAATGTCAAAAAGTTGTCAAAATGCAGGGAAATTTGAGATATTTTTGACAGATTGAGACTGAAATCAGATTGTGAACGTTCTTAAAATTACGAGAATCGCCCCACTGGTGTGCTGTTATGCAAGTTTAATTGTAGTTATGTAAATATAGTTGCATTGATACCTGTATTCAATTAATAGTTACAGAAATAAATCGTAGTTGGGAATGTGCCAAATGCACTGAAAGCAAAGAGGACTTTCAGTTGCACTGTCGCCAACGTCCATACCATGTTGAGAACACCGGTTCTCGTTCCGATCACCGAAGTTAAGCAACATCGGGCGTGGTTAGTACTTGGATGGGTGACCGCCTGGGAATACCGCGTGACGTTGGCTTTTTGTAAAAAAATACTTTTGTTTCATTTCGTAAAGAGATTTGTGTCATCAAAGCTCTCATGTGATTAAGTGTTGTCTTGTTTTTTGATATTTTTCCTTTTCTTTATGTAAATAACCTCACGTCTAATTTTTCTAAAGGATCTAGCAAACGTGTTTATTTTACCTAACACAGCATCACGACTGCTTCCCCAAAGGGTTGGGTAGAGATGTACCTATTGTTGTCTGAAACATTATTTTTATTAATCTTTGTGTTTCACGAACTGTGTCCATATAAACTTTATTCTTTCTTTCTTTCATTCAGTCAGAATCATTATAATCTATATCTATACATATATAAAAACATTCAAAGACCTGACTGAGATATCAACACACAGCCTAAACCGCTGGTCCTAGAGACATGAATTTTGGAGGGTGTGTTCTTTGTGAAGAGTAGGTATCCACTAAGAAAGGGTTTTTAGAAATGCCTCCCCTAAGATAGTGAATGGGGGGAGGGTGAAATGTCACGCGGACGAAGTCGCGGGCAGAAGCTAGTATAAATAATATCGATTATTTAGAAAATTTATCAACTTATCATTATCATGAGACTCTTCAGTTGTTCCTGGAAATTAATCGATTAATCCAAGTTTTGCTTGTCTAAGTATTCGTTTTTCTAATGAATTCCAATCAATTGCACTACTAAATTGGAAAAAAAAAAACAAAAAAATCATCGTCATCTTGAACTCGAGCCCCTGCCTCCACAAAGCAAGTTTCAAGCACTCTGCTGTAGACATTGGACTTGAAGACGATCAACAAGTGCGAAACTTCAACTTTTAAAACGACTTTCAAACTGATGCCACTGAAGCTTTTGAAACTTCTTTGGTGATTCTTGAACGACCATGTTGTGAAAACAGAGGGGCGATTCTCGTTATTTTAAGAACGTTCACAGTGTGATGGCCAATTGTCGTAATTTAAAACGTTCAAAATCTAGTCGCAGTCTCATCTCGGCGACAAACAAAATGTCAAAAACTTGTAAAAAATGTAGGTAAATTAGAGGTGTTTTTGACAGATTGAGAATGAGATCAGACTGTGAACGTTCTTAAAGTTACGAGAATTGCCCCTCTGTTCACTCTTACTTTGAAGAGATTCGGGTTGTATGCGCTCGGAAACACAGACGCAAGTAGAGAGTTCCACATTCCATTTTCACAAAAAAGTATAATAAGATTTGCATCGAAAGTTCATGGTATATTTCAACTATCATAAGGCCAATTCACGTAATTTAAAACGTTCAAAATCTAGTCGCAGTCTCATCTTGGCGATAAACAAATGTCAAAATGTAGGAAAATTAGAGGCATTTTTGACAGATTGAGACTGAGATCAGACTGTGAACGTTCTTAAATATTAAAATGACGAAAATTGCCCCTCAGTTAACTTTTGTAACTTGGGAAAATAGGTTTATATTATAAATCAGGGCTGTCCAAAGCACGGTCTGTCTTTAAATGGTGGGTGCATCGACCATAATAGCCAAAACATTGAGGAAGAAAACTTTTCATTTAAAGAAGTTGTTCGAACTTTAATAAAAAAAACGCAACTTTGTAGGTAAAGACCTAATATTTTTTATCTACCACAAATACGAAAATATTCCTCAAACAAAATTTATTTGGTAGAACTTTATTGTATTTGTACGGTATCCCAAACAGATACTTAAATGAAATATTTATTCAGATGGCAACAAGTTTACTGTCACCATTATTAGGGTATTTGTTTCTGCGGACCTCCAGTCTATTTACAAAATTTTATTGGCCCGGTTTGTATGTGGTTTGAACAACCCTGCTTTAAATAATGGCTTTGTAATCCTCGCAAAGTTTTTAGAATTACCAATCAAAATAAAATTCAAACTATTCTTACCTGAGCTCTCGCTTGTTCCCCAACCAAAATGACATCTCTCGTGGCGTCATGCAAAGGTATATCAGAAATGAAGAGACCTCTGCCAGTGAGACCCTCGAGTCCATCGAGGAACGGAGAGCCGACAAAGAGAAGAGAATCCGATTCAGAACAGAACACCATCTGTCCTTTGATCTCTAGACCCTGTTAGCAACAAAAGAATGGATTTGGTTTAATACTAAGCCAATTTGGAGGTACAGCCAACAAAAGAGATAAGTATGCAGGATCGTCGGATATAGTTGAAGTTTAGTAAGAAACCGATGGAGGTTCTCGAATAAAATTTAATTTTATTAATAGAAAACAAACAGCTCACATATCAAATTAAATTTCAGTCGACATTCATCGGTTTCTTAATAAACTTCAATTATGTTCGATGATCCTGCATGCTTATCTCTTTTGTTGACTGTACATAGAAATTAAATCAATAAAGGTAATGATTTTATAATCGGTGCCCATAGCTTTGTGTAGATTTATATGACTTATGGCTGATTTTGCAAACCCAGATAATTTTATCGGTAGAATTATTTTGAATTTTTGACAGTTCTTCCATACAAAATCTGTTAGATGTCAATTTTATTCCACGAATAAAAATTATCTGTCGATTGAAAAATCAGCCTTAAGACCTAGCCACAGAATATAATATCTTAAAGTCGTTAAAAGGAGAAAATTGTAGGATATTTGGGACTATACATTTTAATAAAGCTTTTTCAACAGAACAGACAGCCATTATGAAATCCTTAATCCAAAGAACAAAAGCCTTGGTTACTAGGTTGAGATAAATACATAGATCTTTAGTATTCTCTAGAACGTGTTTTGTTTCACGCTAAAAGCTTCAACTTAATACTTCGGCGAATAAAATTAGAGTCTGATTGTGGTGTTGATATGGAGCCGTGCCAAAATTATTTCCTTAAGACGCTTTATATACATTAGATAATTGTTAGCAGCGTCCCGCGGTTTCACCCGCATAAGTTTCGATCTTGTGGGAATATCGGGATAAAAACTATCCTATGTCCTTTCCCGGGACACAAACTTTCTCTATACCAAATTTCATCTAAATCGGTTCAGCGGTTTAAGCGTGAAGAAGTAACAGACAGACAGACAGACACACTTTCGCATTTATAATATTAGTATGGATCATGTTCATCTTATGTAGAAGACTACATTGTTATTTGCTTTGATAAACAAAAAAATAATATAAGGTATGAAATTTTAGTAGTCACATTACTTTTAAAAAAATTAGCAAGATCATCAAGATTTAAGTTATATTTAAGAGATGCAAATTTTCGGACCGACATAACAGTGCTTAAAAGAGATAGCTCCAGCAAAACGTTTAGTACAATAATATAAGACCGCACTTTAGAACCTTTTTCTACCTCTGAACACGTTCTAGCGAAAGTCCGGGTTGTCCATTCAAAAGTTCCAACGATGCGGTAGTAGCAGGCAATTTAGTGCGCGTTGCGTAAAACGCGGTTAGAGCAACACTTTAGCTTTTGTTTTTGTAAGTAAAAGATAAAAGTTTATCCTTAATACCGTGGAGAAGAAAATGGAGTATAGAACTGGGCTGCGGATAACATCAGTTTGCAGTGTAGTTTAGAATTCTGTTTTTTTTACTTTATCTTAGTTGTGAAAGTAGGCGAGTGATTTTAATCTATACTATAATATTATAAAGTGGTAAAATTTGTTTGTAAGTTTGTATGTAGGGGGTAATCTCTGGAACTACCAGTCGGATTTGAAAAATTCTTTTTAAATTTGATGGCCCAATTCTTGAGGAATGCTATAGGCTATTTAACATCACGCTATGTCTCTTAGCAGCCGAGCGAAAAGAATAAAAAGTCAGAAAGAACGCTACGCGAAAGCGAAGTGATAGCGCGGGTAGATGATACGATGCGACGGGGATGGTCGGGGGAACAAGAAATTTCACGCGAACGAAGTCGCGGGCAGTGACTAGTTTTAAATAAACCGAAGTGTTTGTACTAGACAATAAAAAATATATATAAGCTTGGTCATAACGTTAGATGAATAAGTCTGTAATAGCAAATGAGCATATTTGGACGATATATTTATCAAATTTTAAAAAGGGGTTAAATATAATGATCACCAAAAAATATATTGAACACCAAAAAATGAAGTCTAAAATTACAATAGTTTTAGCTGGGTACCCCGAGGTTAGGTTTGGTTTGGTTACTTTAAACCCTTTACACAGAAATAGGAGCCCCGCGAATACATAGACCGCGTGGACATAGGATGCAAGAGCGAGCAAATGGGAATACAAATACCTTTACCTAGGTATTTTACAATGTTGTTTAATTAATATTTAAACCACCAAAAACAAAAAACAATTCTTTTTCACAAACTAACTATATACACTAGATACTAAAATAAACGACTAACTAACTTACAATACAAATATATAAAAATAAAAATAACAAAGGACACTTACAATAAAATGGAGTTTTAATTTTGGTGATCATTTACTGTTTTTGGCAGTAAAAAGTGTTTTTTTGATGTTATATTTTACTTTATCTGGTGATAAGTTAAACATAAGCCATTTAAAAATAAAACAGAGTAACTAAATCCTCTCATTTAAATTTAACAGACTATGTTCCCTTTTATTTTTAACAAAAATAAAACAGTATTCCAGTTAGGATTGCGAGGTGCGACAAGTTTCCGGGTCAGTCCACTTATTTCAATGTAAACAAAGGTCGGGTCCCTTTCCATGGAATAATATATTGTGCTGAACAGTTAAGGACAAAGATTACATTGTTACGGAATACCGTGAACATTGATGTTCTATATAAAACATTAATTTCGATTACACTTAAAACTAAGTTCTTCGTAATGTTATTTCGGTCCGTACTTTTCAGAATTCTGAAAGGTATGGAGCGAAATAACATAGAAGATTTTTTTTACATTTGTAGATCAATCGCTTTTACAAATATCAATTTCATTTTCGTTACTGCTTTTCGCAAGCCTTCCCGAACAAAAGCGATTTAGGTATTTCTGTTCCGATTTAAATGTTTTCTATATTTCCTGGTTTTGTATTATTGTGTGCTTTTAAAAGCTTTTAGGCAGCTGTACAGAGTAAGGGAAAATTACATTTATTTATTTGAATGATAACCGGTCTTCCATCTTTGTTCACCAAATCCGATAAATCAATTTATTAATTGTGCCTTTTAAATCCCATGAGAATGAATCGAAATGTTTGCTCTTTTCAAGCGGCGTTATTTAAAAGAAAAATCGGAATCGAAATCATTAATGATGATTCATTTGTGTATTTATTGTGGTTCATTGGTTTTGATTTACTTTCGAAGACAAAAGAGGAGGCTTATGGGAGATTTACACTAGGTCGATTTTCGGCACGCTGCTGGTCGCCTACCAAATCGCTTCACAAGGCGAATCGCCACCCCATTAACACAGGTCGATAAAAATCGCAGGTGACTAGTTCATTTTGCATCAAAATGTCGATCTTCGTGCGGCGAGCGATCGCCTGCGACTTTTTTGCCGACACATTGTCCCCCTGGGCCAAAAGTCGAAATCTACTCTATGTACTTTGGAACTTACGATTTTAATCAACTACGGCTTAGCCAAATTACCATTTAGACAGCCGGTTTTGCCGTGCGGGGAAAATCGTGCGGCTACAGTCACCTGTGTAAATCCGACATTATCTTTTGTAGCAGAAAGATGGATTTTATTGACATCAAGTTCAACCATAGAAGAAATATTATGTCAACAAGATGTTTTCTTTATTGTCAGGCAATTTAAAATGGCGACGGTTATGTTAATTGAAAATTAAGCCTGGTAATTGAAAACACTTACAGTCGCTCCTAAAAATACGAAAGAAAAATACTCGGCGGTACCTAACATTTTAGGAGAGCGTTCAGCAATTAAGAATCTCTTTCTAAGCGTGGGTCGGTTTAAATAGCTGAACAAACAGACTGCCTAGGAGCTGTGGCAGATAAAGTGAATCCGGTACAAAACTGGGATTAAGACATTTCCATTAGTTGTGACTTTTCGGTTAAAGCTAAGGAAAAAGGACTGTGGAAGTTTAAAGTAATCGGTTTATTCAGGAAACAAACGAATTTGTTGCTGCCTCCTGATAATTAGAACCTTTAGGGCCTGCGCACACCACGTTTTTTAAACGCGCCGTTGACGCGCGTTTGTAGCGATACAGACGCGATACGCACGCGAGCCTGTAGACTTTTAGGGCCTGCGCACACCACGTTTTTTAAACGCGCCGTTGACGCGCGTTTGTAGCGATACAGACGCGATACGCACGCGAGCCTGTAGACTTTTAATAGGATAAAAGCGCACCGGCGACGCGCGTTTCGAAAACGCGCGTCGACGGTGCGTTTAAAAAACGTGGTGTGCACAGGCCCTTAGTTATCTCTGACGATACCTCTGGGAAAAGGTGGAGTGACGCAACTCTTTATTCGGAGTTTAGCTAAATAAAGGAAACAAAATAAGGAAAATTAGTATTGTAGCTAGTGACGAAATCGTTTGTTTACTTGGTTCTTGTATCTCTTAGTTCGTTTTTTGTTACTTTAGTAGATTTAATAGGACTACATGACCTAAAGCGCGGTCACTGTCGGACTGCATAGAAAAGAAAGAGATGCGCGATGACACAACGCTGGTAATTTATTGCAAAATGTGAAGCAATTATCTATTTACGAAAAATCTATTGTTTGGACAAAAAAATTAAAACACTAGAGTTTTTGTATGTTGCTTGTAGAATAATCTGACAAAAAATCACAATGATTGTAAGTAAATTAGTATGGTTTTTGTTGTAAAAAGAAAGTTTTTAGTGGTCTACCTATCTTCATGACTTTTTTCTATCGTACCAAATAAGTTGTATTATGTTTTCAACACACTATCTGCCTAGCATAATTATCCTGAAGAATATCATCTATTTTTTTTATTTTGTTTACTGTAGTCGATCATATACTTTTATTGTTTCTAAAACTTGCGTTTTTTGCGTTTAGGTCCTGCTATGGAACAACAGAGGAATTTGTAGAACAAAAAAACAGAAGAAGATCTAGCAGGGGATCCGGGGGTTGGGGAGGGGGGGGTTCAAGGGATCAGACTGAATAATCGAATAATTTACCGGACATTGGTTAAGATTTAATGTATTTCGCTTAACACTTGTTTTATAAAACATCGCATTTTGTTGTGCCCTTCGCTTATTGTTGTCATTAACGGTTTAGTAAAAAAATCTGTATCTACGTCAGAAAATATGCTAAGCTAGAAACTTTCTAGTGATAGCATTGTTAGTGAGGTGATAATATTTTGTTTTTGTATTCTATTTTGATCATTGGGACTTCGATTATTGGACGTTTGTCATACACGGAGCATAAATATTGTATTTAGGTGCGCATTTTGTACAAAATCGTTAATAATCATTTCAGTCAAAGGTTAGGTTCGGACTGATAAGTGGATTGATTGGTATTAGAAGTTAATAAGAGGATGCTGCATGTCAACAAACTGCTTGGCAGCTTGGCAGAGGTGTTATATTTTGTTACAAAAATATTTCTGTGAATAAACACTATTTATTATTTTTTATCTTCTAAATATTTTTGTGAAGCATCTATCGGTGCGCCTTGGTGGTAAGACCGTCTGGTTTGCCGTGACGGCAAGCGACGTGACGCTCTCTTTTGCCGTCACGGGATAAATTCAATGTTTCCTAAAAACATCTGCCGGGCACTCCAGGATGCCGTTGCGGGAAAAATTTCGTTGTTTCACTATTTTTTAATTTTTTTACTTTACTACAGCAAATTTCTTAATCCATCACCACATCTGAATGAATACAACCTATTAGTATTCACTTAACAATTTGTGCTGACGCATGACGCTAAGTCATATCATACTTGTTTAGCGAGGTTATGAAGTGCAAGAAACTATTACGCAAACTAAATAATAACTAAGACTTTTTGTTAATAGTGTTTAAGTAAACTAGGTATAAAATAATGAATTAATAAAATTCTGTCAGTATCTCAAGACTCCTATTGTTAAAATATTGTTAAGAATTTTATTGTCCTACAATTACCATAAAGTATGCTCATGCCGCCTGTGACACAGGTTTATCCTAGTACAGGCATACATTATTATACCTTTGTAAATTATATCTAAAACTTTATGTAAATATTTTACCAATTTTTCATACTGGATAAAAATATTTACTACATTATTATTATTTATTATTCATAACAAATTTACGAGCTTCCGACCGTTTGATTCCAAACAATGGCTCATTTAGTAAATAACCAAACAAACTTCCGACTACCCACAGTTTTGAAACAAACTTGTACTAGCAACTTTCGCGAGTAGGTAAACGCAAATGAATGCGCCAAAAGTTGTGCGGTATACTCGTAAAACAAAGGAGTTCGAGAATGGTGTGCAGATTGGCGCTGGGATCTATGTCTACTACTAATTAGATAGAGGAATTAGTTTCGGTTTATGCTTTGGTTCCTATTTGAAGAAGAAACAGTAAACTGTTTCACTCATAGAAACCACCATAGACCATAGTTCATGACGCTACCCAAGAGTAACTTGTTAAAAATTCAAATCACCAATGAATAACCAGAAAGTTACAGTACTAGTATTTCATTGGCGGTTCATACACGACCCGACTTGCATAATCGGCCAATACTGTTCCCACTGCTGGGACACATGCCTCTTCTTATACATATAGATATCAGAAGGCCAATTCTCGTAATTTAAAACGTTCAAAATCTAGTCGCAGTCTCATCTCGGCGACAAACAAATCTCAAAAACTTGTCAAAATGTAGGGAAATTAGATGTATTTTTGACAGATTGATACTGAGATCAGACTGTGAACATTTTTAAAATTACGAGAATTGCCCCTAAGATATCTTCGAATTTTTCTTTCTTACTTTTTTTCTTTTTGCTTGGTTCCTAAGAGTCCTAGTCAGATGTTATCACATAGTAGACTATAGCATACCTCATAAATTGGGCTATCTCATGTAAACATTTTTTTTCAAATCCAAATGATAGTTCCAGAGATTAGCGCTTTCAAACAAACAAACTCTTCAGCTTTATTATTAGTATAAAATATATAGATTAGATTTTACCTGACTGATATAATATGATAAAAGTAAATACCTTCATCATATAATATATAAATTGATTAAAGTGACCTCTATTTACCTATGATTGATTTTACGTCTTCACAAAGAATTAGGGTAGCTAGATGTGAAAAGTATAATTTAAATACCAAAAAATATAAATATATTATCATATATATATCATCATCATCATCATCTGCCTAGCCTTTTCCCAACTGTGCTGGGGTCGGCTTTCAGTCAAACCGGATGCAGCTGAATATCAGTATTTTACATGGAGCGACTGCCCACCAAACCTAAAAAATATATCCTAAATTATGTATCCATAAAAAATATAAATATATACCTGGACATGTTTTGTATGCTAATTCAATTTAATAAGGTTTAATTTTGTGTCAAAATATAAGATTCTTCAAACTTTCTCAAGTATGAATTAACTTTTAAGTTCTTACAAAATATATGTCTACTGTTTATTTAATTTTTATTCAAGTCCCCAAGTGGCTTACAAGGTCAAAATAGGCAAATAAAAATTAAAAAATGTCAGAAAAAATTCGAAGAAAAGACAAATTAAACACCTTTACAAAATTTAAAACAATCACTGTTGTAATACTATAGTTTAATCGGCGTAATCTGAAAACTTCAACGATGTAAAGTTATGAACAAATGAATGCTAGAGAGGTACCCATGATATTGAGCACATGTCAGCGTGACATTGATAAAGTGCTGGTAACGTGACGATATGAAACCATTTACTGTTGCTGCTGTTTAAGTACTGTCATATGATGTACTGAATAAATTCCATTATGTACGATGAACGATATAAAGCGATACATATTAAGAGTCATTTTGATATTAACTAGCATAGAAATCTATGAAGTCCAATCTATGAATCCGTCGATCTGACGTCGTTAGA
This sequence comes from Amphipoea lucens, assembly GCA_947508005.1. Taxonomy (NCBI): domain Eukaryota; kingdom Metazoa; phylum Arthropoda; class Insecta; order Lepidoptera; family Noctuidae; genus Amphipoea; species Amphipoea lucens. Next base: position 19,028,171 of record OX382357.1, read on the forward strand.
TATAAAACAAGCATGCTAAATTTATGTTTCAGAATCTTATCATCATCATCATTTCAGCCGAAAGACGTCCACTGCTGGACATAGGCCTCAGAATCTTATGCTTAATCATTATTATGATTAGAGAAATTATGCTTAAAAAAATTATGCGTAAGCTGTTATGCGTAAATAATGTTATGCGAAAATATAATTAGGAGAAACAAAAGTATGCCAAGTTATATTAGGTCTTAAAATTTTATGCAAATGGATAGGAAACCCACAGTATATCTATATACTCGTATTTAGCGTTAGAAAAATAACGGCTAAATACCGACAGTTATTGTGTAATATTGTAGAAATGACTACACTTTAGAGTTATTTTTATATGTAAGTGGTGAATAGATTACATTGTTTTGTATTTATCGTTTAATAACGGAGTTTATTTATACATTTATATCTAAATAACAAGAGGGTGATAACTGTTATTTTTCCAATGTTACAACAAATGGAGCATATATACTAAATTTAAATAGGACTATACTTTCCGAAGATGGTAATAATATTGACTCCTTGAACGACGGAGAGAAAATTATTCTAATTCCAAACAAATATGCAAAAGAAAATAAAGAATTTAGCAGATTAAGATTTTAGGAACAAAGATAATGAGGCAAAGGAAACGACAAAAGACAAGCGTAAATTCCTTAAACATATCTAGAGACATAAAACCGTCGCCTTCTTTTACAATGGATCCAATGCCACTTTCAGACGAACGTAATCTTTGTACAAACCTTTTGGGCGAACAGCTCAATTCCGTAACCAAACATAGTTAAGGAACGGACAAACAGACGGATCTGCTATTTACATTACCTAATAAATCTAAAGTAACGAGCACATCTCGATACGGGTTTTATTTTCTTGTTCGATTGTATGTAATCGATTTAGTGAATGGAGTTCCGATAAACGAGGTGCATTTATTTAATGGAATACTTATCGATACTGTTTTCCTCTTTTTAATAGGAAAGCAGAATTTTTTGAGATTGATTAACTAGGTATGTGTATAAAACAGTGTGTAAAGGACTATAAACATGTATTCAGCACCTGATTATTAGAATACCAGCGCTGCGACATTTATTTTTTAAATGTCGCAGCATCATGCCGAGATAGGAGCCTTTTGGCCTCGTATAGGAGTTTCTGTCTCATTTTTCTTTTTGTTACTTTTTTTTATATAACTTGGTTTTTATTTTTTACTGTGTTTAGTTTAGTTTATAATCTTCATGTACGAGTCACAATAAATACTTTTTCTTTCTTTTTTTCTCTGATTCTAGACCCAAAAATTTCAACGCTAGAAATTTTTGTCGGTTATCAAAATCTGCTATGTCATAGAAAAGTGCATCCACGTGGCCAGGATGTACTGAACTGCAATTTTTTTTTTAATAACCGAAGTAAAATTTAAACGCAGTAGAGTTCAGAATCATTTACTGAATCCATGCCACCCTGTATACAGAATATTGGTCATGTCATGAAATAACTCAAAATAATAATCCAATTAACCACATAAAATATCATCACGCCTTGTTTCCCTGAAGGTGAAGAGCAGAGGTTTACCTATAGTACACAGTCCACTATCCAATTAAAGAAAATCATACCTCATAATGTAACCAATGCAGCTTTAGTGTAAAATATTATAGCGATGCTGATACGAAAGCCAAAATATAAACAACAAATAAAATTGGATGACAACAGAGGGGCAATTCTTGTAATTTTAATAACGTTGACAGTCAGAGGGGCAATTCTTGTAATTTTAAGAACGTCAGTCTGATCTCAGTCTCAATATGTCAAAAATACCTCTGATTTCCCTACATTTTGACCAGTTTTGACATTTGTTTGTCGCCGAGATGAGACTGCGACTAGATTTTGAACGTTTCAAATTGCGAGAATTTGCATTCTCCTTTATTTCAAGAAAAACTGAAAACAATGAAACAGTAGCAAAAACAAAAGAAGCCAAACGTTTCAAATCACCACGGGGAGACTGCCTCGTTGGCCCAGTAGTTGCAAGTGCTACAGCTGAGCATGAGGTCCTAGGTTCGATTCCCATGTCGGGCAAAGTGTTATTGGGTTTTCCCATCAGATATTTCTCACTAGCAGCCCGGAGTCTGGATCGGTGTCTGGTTGATGGCAATAGACTCGCCCCTTATTACATGGAGCTTAAACCCCTTATGGCTACCCCTTCGGAGATCACAGGCGTGATATTATGTATGTATGTATACTACGGGGAATATAATCAATATAAATTTCTTCAAATTAACAAACATTACTGTTACATACTCAGCTTATAATGTTCCCACTGCTGGGACACAGGCCTCCTCTCTGTAAGAGGGGGTGGGCCGTAATCTACAAAACGAGTCTAGTCCGGGTCGGTAAATGTCACATGTCTTCGAATTTTTGGTTCTAGGACGTGCTGGTTTCCTCACGCTGTTTTCCTTCACCGTTTTGAGAGCAGTACTGATAATTTACACAAAGTAAAGCGACTGATTGGGTTCGAATCTACGACCTACAACTCGTAAGTTGCGGCCGTAACCACTGCTGCAATATTACTGTTGATATAAATATATCCACCCCAACAAAATTTTCACAGTCCATTGTCCAGCCTAAGACCTTGTTATGTTACTACGCGTTTAGTTGGACACAGGTTCTGTGTGACACACTTTTTAGGTGGGTCACTGGAAAAACTGTTGTCGCAAGCTTTTGTCTAGCCAGCGCATCCCTTTGTTGATACGTAATCAGAGCGAGGGGGCGAACGCCAAGTTTGAGAGGGTCTCTTATAATGCATGTTGGGGAAACAACAGAAAATATGCTTGGAGTAGCATTATGTGCAGTAATAGCTATGTATGTTTTTGTTTTGGTTAAAGGTTCTATTCATTATACTAATAAACCAAAAAAAAAAAAACATCGATTTACGCCTGTAATCCTCGGAGTACAGACAGAGGTGTACCTTTATTATTATAGTATTCCTGTTTTTTATTGTTCACTGGTTTAATGACATCATCTTTATCATATTTTGTTTAATCATCATATTTATTTTGTGTGTGCTTAGAGAACTCTATTTATTTATTTAATTAAAACGGTTTAAAGCCAATTACAGTAATTAAATACACACAAAAAGACACACACAAAAGAAACTGAAATTGACATTGATTCGTAATAAACTTGAATTTGCATGTATGAGTTAATTTAACAATTATGTACTCAAACACTTATATAATTGCATTGTAATAAAGTTGTCATTGTAATTTAATACTAATGATTGAATAGCTTTTAATAATATTAATAATTTGTATGTCAATATTGGCAAAACATAGCGCACTACCTAATATTTAAGATCTTTGTATATAATCACCTATGTTTGACAAATAAATTATTCTATTCTATTTCTATTCTAAACACATGAAAGTTTAAATATAAAATCATCAAGTAAAAAAAAAATTAAAAAAGTGGAATCTTTAAATGGAATCGAAAGAATCCCAACGATTCAAGAGATCCAAGGTTGTAAGAAAAACTTTTTACCGTCGGATTTAAATAAATAAGTCACGTAATCTACGAAGCGAAAGCTGCCAAAAATGTTACTTCAAAATTAGGATTTTCAATTTTCTCCTTTTCTTTGACCATCTTGTGGCACACTGTTTTCTTTGCCACTAAAAACAAAATCAAAACCGCCCAAGACTCCATCATAAAACAATTTCGAAGACAAACAAACCCCCAACGATTTCCATAAACCCACTTCTACGAGTATCATAGCCTTTGTAATCATCTTAACACGGGATGAACTATCAATATTGAAACAGGGTTTAATCACGGCCTTTGTAAGTGTATTTGTATTGATCTTATCTACGAAACACCTAAACAAATTTGGTCAGTGAGCAAATAATTCGACAGTGTCCATTCGGAACGTTATATTGTGTGCAAACTTGGTAAAGTGCCTCCCTACAAAGGGTTGCTCTTGAATTCGAAGTGTTTTGAAGGGTGGAGGACAAAGAAAAGCGGATAAACATAGTTACTGAGGGTTTGGTTACATCTGTTCTGGAATCTTTTGTTATGAAAAGGGTGTGGGAACATCCAAACATCAATCCTGTTAAGATGATAGTTTACACAGCTGTGCACCTGAGTATGTTTATTCAGGTATATGTAGGAGTAACATAAAAGGACGATCTCCTTAACCTTTAAATATTTTTTTTTATTTTTTAGATTTATAAACTTTTTGAAAGTAAATAAGGAACTACCACTTTTTAGGCTAGGAAATTGAAAAATTTGTATGACTTTACTAAGTCCCGATTACAGAACCAAACTCAAAACTCAAGCATTACTTATAACTAGTTTCAACCAATCAAATGGCGAGTGAGGGGCTTGAGTGAGGTTTTGTAATAAAGGCCTAAATGTATGAAGATACCGAAACAATAAGCCGCGAAATTGTATCAGAACATTAGCGGGATTTCAAAACGGTTTTTTATAACAACCACTTTGCCACACCAGTGGGGCGGCCGGTGGGGCAAAGTGGAATAATCCATCATTATTGCTAGCAAGCGCTGCAGTTTGAAACGCCACGAGTGTTTTGCCAGCAACATACCTACATAGTTCAGTGTTTTCTTGCCGTCTCTATTTTAATCTATACTAAGAGCAGTTTCGCACTACATCCGATCTGAATCCGAATTAAAGATCCGATTTCAATCCGAATTGGAAATGTTCTAAATTCGGACGGATAGAGTTCGGATCTAGTGCGCAACCCCTTCATACAAATAGGACTGTGGTCACTTCGGACCGGCATTTCTCGGAATCGGATCGGACGTAGTGTGAAACTGCTCTAAAACGTACTTGGTTCGTCAAAAGTTCAAGAAACTTTATTATAAAATTGTTCTTTAATATGCCTTATCAAGTGTTAATATTGGCCTTTTTGAAATCACGAACAGGAAAAAAAGAACTTCAAAGTATAATAATTTTGTTGAAACTTTGCAGAACGTTGGAAAATCGAGAATAATAAATTAGAAGTTGGCGACACTTCCGTTTCCTCGCCGACAAAATGTTGTTAAAAACGATGAAGATGAGATTATTACGGATAGCATTTTGTCGCTTCAAACATTACTTGTTTATTATTTAAATAGATTCTGACTTAAAGAGACTGAAGATTTTCATTTTAAACATTTTTCTTTCTTTCTTTCTATGAAATAAAACATAAATGCTATTATGAACATAATCCATACAATATTATAAATGCGAAAGTGTGTATGTCTGTTACCTCTTCACGATTAACCGGTTGAATGCCGTAATTATTACAGACCTAATTAAAAATCCATTGTGTCTCGCGTGGATCCACGTTTAAGCATACGAAGGGTTAAACCGCTGAATCGATTTAGATGAGGTATAGAGATAGTTTGAGTCCCGGGAAAGGGCATACGATAGTTTTTATCCCGATATTCCCACGGGAAACTTATGCGGGTGAAACCGCGGGGCGCTGCTAGTTTACTTATAACTGAGTTTGGGACTTGAATAGTGTTCAATAATTTGAATGGTTACCTAAATAGAAAAAGTTTTTATGATTTTCCTATAACAAACTTGTCTTAGCTAAGTGCTAATACTGCCGATAAACGAAATCTGGAAAGTATTTTAGAGACACAGATATAGATAGACCTTAACGCAAGTATCACGAACTGTATGAAAACTAAGCGTGCCACTTTTTGACTACCTACTATGACGTCACAAGCTCGCGCTCTCGCTCACGCTCACCCAGCCAGCAGTACGCGGGACTGAGCGCGAAAGTGGCGGCTTACGATTTTCGAACATAAGCTGGTGCGATTTTTGGCACGCGAAGTAGTTGCTCTTGCGTTATCTAGGTGTATCTGTGTTTAGAGATGTAAGTTAACCTGCTTGGTTTTACCATGCAACCTTTTTGAGTACCTAATTATAAGATAGCTAGCTGTTGCACCCGACTTTGTCTGTGATTTAAGATGAAAAAAAGCTTTTGTCCTTCTCCGGGTCATAGTCTACCTCTGTGCCAAATTTAGCGTAAAATGTAACAAACAAAAGCGAAAATGTCGCATTTACATAATAATAATCTATACAAATAAATAAAATTGGAGTGTCTGTTTGTAATTTGTAAATTAAAATAACCGTGTAGAGGTGAGTGTGTGTCGGGCGGGCAACTGCCCAATGAGTCATGTCGGGCCGTTGTATCTATGCTAGTTGCGCGGTAAACTCTGCTTGCGAGATGCAGGATTTGCGTGACATCAGTATGACGCGTTGTTCGTATGTGGCGTTGTAGATACCGCTACAACCGCTTTTTACTAAATGCATATGGATATATATACACGGTACATATACCAAAATATATTTTTTTTTACAATTTTTGTCTGTCTGTTTGTTCCGGCTAATCTCTGAAACGGCTGGGCCGATTTTAACGAGACTTTCACTGGCAGACAGCTGATGTAATAATGAGTAACATAGGCTACTTTTATTTTAGAAAAATAATTAGGGTTCCGCACAAAAAAAATAAAACGTTTTCCGTTATGCGCGCGAACGAAGTCGCGGGAACAGCTAGTATTAAATATGTATAGATAGGATTAGATTAGCAAAAGATTATGAGATAAACGCCATTATAAATTTAGAAGGCAGAAAACAATTAGGAGTCTATTTAGTGAGATTACAGCCCACCCCCTCTCGAAGACAGGAGGCCTGTGTCCCAGCAGTGGGAACATTATAGGCTGATTATGTTTATGTATGTTAGTGAGCTGACAAGTATATCATCATATGTCATCATTTAAAATGAAGTATTCCTGTTTGAGCACCTACGCATTGAGCACCAAAGGTATTCCCATTTGAGCACCAATCAATATTTTAACTTGGTACTCAAAGGGAAACAATAAAAATTATTCAGCTTTATTCCCTTTTGAGCACCTACGGTGCGGTAATAGCTTCTAGTGATGGGGTGTATAATAAAACATATGGATAAAAATTGGCAGTACTTTTATAAGTGATTTGATTATTTAAATAATTAATCTTTAAAAGTAAATAGTCTTTTATTCATTGGAGTACCTCTTCTATAGTACTGTAAATCTCTCAACGAGCTATCAGGGTACCAGAAAGAATAAAAAAAAAATCAAGGCTTATCACGTATGTTCAATAATTATTCCTAGTAATCATTCTACATATTTTACATCTTTTTCCTTTGGCTTGTCAGGCAAATCTGACACCTAAAGTCTTTTAATCTTAAACTAATTTAATGTTTGTCTAGTGAGGAGGGTGACGGTAAATAAAACGTCCGTACGAGTATCACCTTTAACTCTACATTACTTGAATTTTCCGTTACAGTCCCAAGCACACAGCCCGCGTGCGGTCCCGTCAGGTGGCGAACTGAAGGCTTCTCGTAATTTAAAACGTTAAAAATCTAGTCACAGTCTCATCAAGGCGACAGACCAATGCCAAAAACTTGTCAAAATATAGGGAAATTATAAGTATTTTTTGATAGATTGAGACTGAGATCAGACTGAGAACGTTCTTAAAATTACGAGAATTGCCCCTCTGATTGTGAACGTTCTTAAAATTACAAGAATTGCCCCTCTAACTGTGAACGTTCTTAAAATTACAAGAATTGCCCCTCTGACTGTGAACGTTCTTGAAATTACGAGAATTGCCCCTCTGGTGTTGCCAGTTCTGTGCAATAGTGATGTGGTGATATCGCCACACCATTATTTCATGCCAATAACCTTTAACAGACTTATGGGGGTTGCATGTAAGCACCAAATAGTCTATAACCTCTACAGTACCGACCAATTCTACATTAATTTGAAATAAGATTACACATTTAAATAAACCTTTTTTACAGTCCGTTCAACCAATTTTTACTTCTATACCGTAGGGATAAGGATGGTATTAAACGCAAAAAAAAAGTGGTTGTATGCAATACCAACTGTTTACTACAGCTGCCATATGTCATGCCACCAACGCAATATAATTCAAAATCGGTTGAACGGACTGTAAAAAAGGATTCTTTAAATGTCTAATCTTATTTCAAGGTACGATAACAAAACGAAACACATTATTCATCATAATCTGTTTTTTTCTGTATAAGCAACTTATTAAGCTCCATCTCTTCAAGATTAGCATAGCAAATGTTCATTAACTTCCTAATATTTTTTCCTTCCACGAAGCAAGCGAAATCTAATTAAAAAATCCTCCAGTTAAGTGTAAACTTTCTTCGTTTATTTTTTTTAAAGTGTGTCAGGTTTTTGTGTTCCGAACCCAAAGGGTAAAAACGGGACCCTATTACTAAGACTCCACTATCCGTCTGTCTGTCTGTCACCAGGCTGTATCTCATGAACCGTGATAGCTAGACAGTTGAAATTTTCACAGATTATGTATTTCTATTGCCGCTATAACAACAAATACTAAAAACAGAATAAAATAAATATTTAAGGGCGGCTCCCATACAACAAACCTGATTTTTTTTAAAACTATGGTGTTAAGTTTGTGTTTGAGATAAAATTATCCCAAGTACGGAACCCTTCATTGTGCGTGGTCCGACACGCACTTGGCCGATTTTTTGTTTGTTATAAAGCTATCTTGATTCAATGGTCGTTATGCTAGCTGGATTTTCATCTCGTCTTGGGATTTCGTAACTTAATCTGAGTAGCTTAGCGTTCGATCCGAACGGTGTATTAGATTTTGATTGGTTAATCTAAATTAAGTAATCTAGAGCTTGTAGTCCTTAGCTCTCTAGGTCAAACATTGATTCTAAACGTGCTCCGTATCTATTGTTTTGACCTTAGTTTAATCAAAAAAAAACTATACGCACCTACTTGTCTCTTGTCAAATATTAGTCTTTGGTTTATTTTTCTGTCAATACCTATCCGCTTGAATGGTGTATTAACGTGGGCTTCGATCAAACGAAACAGAACCAGAGCCCTGATTCACAACCATACGACAGGCTATCGTATCGAAAACTTGACATTTCGATAACCTGATTTGACTTGACCTCAACAGCAAATAGCTGTTGGAAGAATAGCGGGCGTCTATTTGATTTAAACTGACAACATTTTCGGGTTTTGGACTTGTGAACAGCGTTGAGAAGACTCCTACGATAACAATGATTAATGTTCGATACGATACGGAAGCATATCGAGTGTTTGTGAATAAGGGGGCAGAACAAGAATAAAAAAAATATTTTCTTGGTATTTTTTTGGTAAGTTAGATCCCAAAATAAAATTGTGTGGGTAGAATGTGCAATCGTGCATTTGCTTGATTTGTCTATACCTAACTTTACGGGAATCTTGACTGAAAACAGTTAAAGTTTTTACTTAAAAGCAATTGATTCACTTACCTCAGCCGGAGATGAAGACCCAGGCACCTTCAAGCAGAACATGAAAGGAGTATTAACTCTCTTCAGGATATCGCGAAAGTCGAGAGGAACTCCTCTTGGGCGCAGCAACCTGAAGTAAGTGCCGAGTGAGGAACCGTGGGATGCGAGGTAGGTTCCGAAGAGACGCATGAAACCAGCACCTGAACAACAAAAAAAAAAGAAATTAAAATGGCGGGAAAGATAAAGAGGGCTCGAGGTTTAATAAAATATAGCCGCACTGTTCGATTGAAGGTTAAGCTACACTTTCCGAGGTCGGTCAGTGGATGGGTGACCATGCATTACGTAACGATACTCCCCCGTACCTCGAAAAGAACGTTAAATATTTATTCCGGTTGTGATTTGTAGATCTTTGACAGTCGTTAGCGGTCAGGTCAGTCAAGGGGTATAACAGTTCGACACAACTTAGATGTAGCATCGGCAAAATTCGTAAAACCGATCACATCCGAACTAAGTGCGCCTTCAAAATCACCAATCTTTATTACTACTTTAGGAAAAAATGATCAATTTTTCCTAAAGTAGTAATAAAGATTTACATACGAATTACGAACGTTTTATGAATTTTGCCGATGCTACATCTAAGTTGTGCCGAACTGTATTGTATTACTCAGGATGATGTGGTCAGATAGGCAATCTCATCATGTAATATAGAAACCGACCCAAGGGATATTTGGAAAAAGGCTAGGCAGGGGATGAGTTATGAAAGCAAAGACATAGGAGCATTGTTAATACACGAAAAAGAACGCAATCGCCTACGATTTGATACTTGAACGCAATCGTCATCAATTGAATGAACGAACAAGCCACAAATTAAACTGGCACGCCAAAAGCGGTAGACATTACCTAAACGTAAATAAAATTGCTGTAGGTAAGTAAAACATTTTAATTGTACCTATAACTAAAACAAATAGGCATTAAATACGAGTAGGTCAAAAGGACGTCGTTTAATGCTTTCGCTATTGTTACGGCACCCCTTTCATTATTCGAACATAGCAACAATTATATTAAGTACATTCAACAAAAGAGATAAGTATGCGGGATCGTCGGATATACTTGAAGTTTAGTAAGAAACCGATGGATGGTGTCGACTGAAATTTAATTCGATAAATGACCTGTTTGTTTTCTATTAACAAAATTAAATTTTATTCGAAAACATCCGTTGTTTGCTTACTAAATTTCAACTATATCCAACGATCCTGCATAATTATCTCTTTTGTTGACTGTACATCGTGACAATGTCAGACAATAAATTTTCCACAGCCTTCAAACAGTTGACCTTGAATAAATTAGTTTTTGCTACCACCAAAGGGAACATCAAGTCTAATATTGTTTGTCAAGCTAACGTTCATAATGAATTATCACACTAATATTATAAAGGCGAAAGTTTGTGAGTGTGTGTGTGTGTTTATATGTTTTTCACTTATTCACGCTCAAACAGCTGGACCAATTTTGATAAAATTTTGTATTTTTCGAAATTCCACCTCTAAGAGGGGAGGAGGGTGAGTTTACAGAAAATAGGTGCCGCCGGTTTTTTTTAAGGTCCTTCACGGCTTGGGAAATTGCCAAACCTAGATCCGCGCTTGGTATTGAGTACGATCAACGCAAACAGGAAGAAAATCTAAACAAAGTGATGAATTGAAGAGTAACTGATCTTGTTTCGTACGATTATTTTGGTAAATGTAACACATTTGTAACGTTATACGAGCATGCTCATTTATTATTTGTTCAGTGTCCTCGTCTGAGGCAATTCGTCAAATGCGTTCCCGAATAAGCCTCCCTTGTTTTGACATTGCTGAGAATCATTCATATTTTTTTATTAATCAAGTTGGTATGTAGTGTTGGTACTGAAGTTAGGGGGCCTTCTCTTTAAGCACGAGGTGCAGGTTCGAAACCTGGTTAGTACTAATGTAGGTAAGTTTTTCTCTCAACTAAATTGTACATTTAAGTTTATTTGGAACATCACTGACATACGATGGTAAAAGGAAAATATTACACCTATACTTCTACAAAGTCTAAGGGACAACCACAGATTACAAAAAAAGGGCAACTAAAAATCGCACCAGCTTACGTACAAAAATCGTAAGCCGCCACTTTAGCGCTCAGTCAGTCTTGTGTACTGCTGGCTGGGTGAGCGTGAGCGCTGGAGCTAGGCCCCGGGGGTGGGGCGAGACGGGTGCCGCACGCGGCGGCGTCTTTAAATCGATTTGATTTTCCCATCACTAAATCGAAGCGGAGGGCGGGCGTTTTGGGGGACTGTCTTTTGTAATTTTGACGTTCGAAAAGTGCTGATTCTCAGCCTAGTTTGAATAAATGACTTTTGATTTTGATTTTGATTTTGAAATAGTGCTTATGACGTCATCGTAGGTAGTCAAAAAATGGCGCTTGGTTTTCATACAGATCGTGATACTTGCGTTATCTAGGTCTATCTATATCTGTGGGGACAACGTGGCGCCCAAACTGTAACCATGATTTCAACGCTGTCTAGAATCGTGTGCTGAATTTCTAGGAACAATTGGCGCGTCGATAGCTCTTACACTCTGTATATTAAATCGCCAAAACGTAATGAGCTGGCATGGTGATCAATGTTCGTGCCTCCTCTATGGGAAAAACGGCCTTTATCCTGCAATCACAGGCTGGTCATCATAACATGATAATTTGCCTATAGTGTTCCAATACTGGGACACAGGCCTCCTCTCAGTGAGAGCACATACCGCTTTCCTCACGACGATCGCCTTCACCGCCTTCACCGTTTTGAGAACAGTGGTGATGAATTTAAATACACAACGTAAAGTGCCTGCCTGGGTTTGAACTCATGACCTACAACTCGTAAGTTGAGGCCGATACCACTGGGCCATCATAGCATAACATTATACCTTATTTTTGAGCGTGTTACGAGTTTAAAAATGTATCATAGCAACTTGTTCAAAACTTTTATTTTATGGAGTATAAAAGTTGCTAAAAGCGACTAGGTATTTCTGTAGACAATATTTTGCGGGTAAGTGCTTGGCTAGACTGCAAACGCGGGTGCGGGGCGGACTTGGCCCGGCGTACTCAAACATAGAACTTCATTTGAGCATCTATAGAGGGCACGCGGGCGCGGTGGGCGGCGCGGGCTGCTTGTAGCGGGAAGCGCGCGGGCAACTCACGCCATAGCTTGTTCATACAAGTGGCCACAGTGAGGACGCGGGCAGCTCGCGCGGGGACCTTGGTTCTCAAACTAGTTCGAGATTTTTTTCTAGTAAAAATAAGTCTTCTTCATCCCTATTATATTTTGACAAACACTGGACACGAACGAAGCCGCGCTCGACTGCGCACAGGCAGATCACGCGTGTTCCTGCACCCGCGCCGGTCCCCGACCCGCGCTGCCAGTCTGTCCAAGCACTAACATAACGAAATGCTCATAAAATTTTTAGCAGCAACTCCCAAGTGCGCTAAAAATTTTAGAGGTGAATAAAAATTTAGTTTTACAACTACTTAACCCGTATTTACTCTAGTCTACGACGTAGTTCCTTGGAAAAATAATCTAGTTGTAGAATGTATTATTTTTACTGTACTTTTTAGCTCCATTATCCTTGAGTTGAGACAGTTTTAATATCAGAACCTTATTATAACTTGTTTTTTTTACTCCAATTCTTGGAAACCAGGTATGATCGTAGGTACTTACAAACGCTAATAAAAAAGGAGGCTGGAGGCAGTATTGTACACGAAGTACACTCACATTTCGCCAGTTATGTTTAAGTTCTGCTGTTTAAGACCTGCCAGGAAGCTCATATCGACATTTTCAATATTAGTGTTGCTAAATTGAAGAAAATTTTATCTAATTGCTTCTTCGAGCGCAAATAGTATTTTTTCTGTTCTGTCTTATATATTTATAGTCTATTATCAATTTTCTGTTTCATATGATTATAGTATGACATATGACTATAGATTATATTATATATGATTATATAAATATACTACACGTGGAAACTTGTAATTTGCTTTATTTTGTTTGATCTATTACTTACTGTATCTGTTTAGCTGTAAGTTTTCCTAAAAATAAATAAATTCTACGTAATAGGGGGCGAGGGGGGATGGGTGTCATTATAGTCACGCATACACGTTTCGGAAAAAAAATCTCTAAATTACGGTGAAATCAACATCAAAGTCCGTGGCGTAGTTTAGAAGAACAACGTGATCACACAGACACACACAAAAGCACTTTAATGTATTATTTGTATAGATATAGATACAGTTAAATGTGGGTGTACTATGTTACGCCTCTGCCTAAACTATCGTGTAAAACAAGCGTAATATTATGTACTTGCTGATCCGACAGATGCCCTGTCCAAAAAATCATCTTCTTAGCGTTTCGATGACAAACTATAATCCGCGCGGAACTAGTTGGCCGCGCCTTAGGTATGTGACCGGTGGGACGGAGGGGCGGGGGCGCATTACTCAGTACGTGTGTTGCGAACTGCCCGCCTCACCCCTGTCACCACCTAAGCGGCCAACTAGTTCCGCGCGGACTATAACTACATACTATAATTATATTGTTGCGGCCTAGAACTTGGCCACTTTGACTTTCTTAGTTAATTTTAAATGTTCTACAGCAGTACATAAAGAGCTTGCTTTGAGACGTTCCTATAAATAATTCAGATAATCTGATTAATTGTATAACTTCAATTTTGTGAGCTAAGTTTAAGCTTCTTCTCTTTAATAATTACCTTTAATACAGTTGAGTGTCTTCTTATAATTTATGAATACTTATAGCATTATGAGTATTATTATCTTAATTTTTTTTTTTTACTTTTGTAAGTTCATTCTTATGATCAACATGGCGTAACATTTCACTGTTGTAAGAGTAGGTACTATCAGGAATGACTTCACATAATGTATGAATTTCTTTAATAAATTTGCAACTACCTACTTCATTCGAGTCAATGAGCTTTCGAACCTATGAGGCAGTGGAAAAATAATTCGCAACAGCGTGTGTCGCAACAGCGGCGTTCGAAACAACATAGGGGACCCGTATTTTCTATATGTACCTACAGCTGAATGAATATTATTTTCCCACTTAAGACATTAACTTATCAATGCAAACATCATCATTACTTATAGACAGCATTTCAATGTGCAAATATTTGCCTGATATTATTTAATTTTCAAGTTCTTTCTAAGTTTCTGGGCTACCCAAAACTTCCAAGAACTATTAAAAACTACTGACAACATAATCTTAAAAAGTGGGTACTTGTACCCTCGTTAACTATTATGGGCACCAATAAAGGCAAGGAAATGAAGGTACCATAGTAAAAGACCTTTTGCCGATAATCACTTTGCGTTGCCGTTTATTTAACGACTTCATTTTGAGAACCCTATCAAGTGTTGGGTAGTAACAAGACAGTAATTCACAGTAACTGGTCAACTTTTCCATTTATTTGCTTCGAGCCTTTATTGACGAAAAAGCTATAAAGATAATCACAACAAGGTTTGATATTGGGTTTCTTTTTACGAAAATAGACTACAGAAAAAACTGATATATTATTATTATATTCTTTATTTTGGACTATCATATACAAGGACACATAATCCATATAATTTTAGTAACAATGACTTAAAAAACTATGTTAGCAAATTTTTACAAACTAATACGACGAATTTAATCAAGACGAGACGCTACACACAATGGCACGTGTCTCTGCACCCAGTGCCTTACAAAGGGACTGTCTACTTTGTCTAATATTTTCTTAATTATAGGCACTCAGATTAATATCCATTTAAGTCTAAATTATTCATAAACCTTTACTTCAAGACGCGCAATTTATTGAAAGCTTTTTGAACACAGATTTTTAAAAATCTAAAGAAAATATTCATGACCTTAAAATGTATTCAATAAGATTAAGCAGATAATTGATTTTTAAATTAATTACCGATTTTTCGTGGAAATTTTTTACTTAGAACGTTTATAGGCATCTGGGCAGTGGACATTATATATTCCGATTCCCTGCTGGGTTTTTACAAAATAAACCTTATTCAAGAATATAGAAGCAAAAATCCTGTGGGAATGAATATAAATAATTAATGGCTTTACCGAGGCAAATCTCAATTCAACGGAGACTTGTTAGAACGACGGTGCTAACGAAGTGTTAAAGAAAAGAGATGGATACTGTTAATAGACGTTTTATTAGATAATTTATTTATTTAATACTTCAAGCACATAAATGTACAGAGGCGGACTTAATGCCATAGGCATTTTCTACCAGTCAACCTTTGGGTGATGCAGAGACAAACAGCGGTAGGTGCAATCATGAAAATTAAGGAATAAATATTTTAAATATAAAGATACGCATAAACCTATTAAAACTATGAATATAATATATAACTAATTATATATAAATATAAGCACAAATAAATATACATAAATACATGAATATAATTACTAACTAAAAAAAATAAGACAAGCAATGAGAAAATATTACCGCTGGCAGTATCATCACAAATGATACTGCCAGCTTCTTGCGAATGTGTTTAAACTCTAAAGTTAAGACTCAGACTTCAGAGTTAAGACTTTGAAGGATAATCGGTTGGTTGCCATCCTGATCTCCTGGGGGAGCGCATTCCACAGAGAGATAGACTGAACGAAGAAGGAAGAGTGAATTAATTCTGTGCGGTGAGTGGGACATTGAAGATGACGATTGTGTGATGAACGAAGATTTCTATTGTGGTTGGCGCAAATGTAGGTACTGAAAATGGGGGGCTAGATAACCAGGGGAAGACGGAAAATCAAGAAATGAGAACAAGGTGGTCAGCGCCCTTAGTTCTCTACGTTGGCGTATGGGCAACCACTTTTGAAGCGACCGATGCGCAGAAACATGATCATATTTACGCAGATTGAAAACGAATCGAATGCAGTTATTGAGAAGACGGTCAAGTTTGTTGAGGAGATCTGCATTCAGGTCATAGTAATCTAGTTAATCTGATACTGATTATAATAAATCTCCTGGAGCTCTTATAAAATTTATTTTGTCATGAGAGCTAGTTACAAGTTTCAAAGATTGTAATGAGGGCAATTCATCATTAGATACTGCTGTTGTCAATATGATTGATGATACTATAAATGAACTAACAAAGAACAATGTTCCACAATGTTCAATGTAGAACACATTAAAAATAGATAATCCACAATGTCAAATGTCGCTGACGACAATTCAGCGAATGCAAATCCAATTTGAATGCTAACTCTAAATCCAAAATAGATGGCTTATGCGAATGAGGCATATAAGCCTCATCATTTGGAATTTTGGTTTATACCGAGCAAACACAATAGCATCATAAAGGTATAATCAATCTAATTTTTAATTCCATCGTGTAATATTATTCTAGTTACATTTTACTTGTAGGCGTAGTACGGCGTAAATACAGAGCGTCCGAAGATCATAAATCAATAAAATGTAAATAATATTTCCGGCTCTAGGTCAAATACAGATATTTTCAGATATACCATTATAGAATTCTATTCACGGACAAACGGTTGATATGAAAAGTTGTACCGAGTTCTTCATGAGTTGGTTCATATTGTATTTTACACTACTTCCCCGGCCATGGAAATATCGTCTTCTGAAGCTTTGAGTTCATAATGAAATCTTTGGAATAATTTATTTTCTATTACAAGATCAGGATAGGGGTTTTAACAATTAAATGAATTGTTGATAATGTTGTAGACGTGGCGCGGCAAGATTTCCGGGAAGGATGTGAGAAAGAAGTAAAGGCAAACAGAAAAAAAAATGTTTTCTCTAGTTCTGATTCCTCCGGCCCTTGCCCATTTTCAACTTTTTTTATAATGTTTAATGAACGATCTTTAAGGACACCTAAAATAGCAATTCTTTGAAATAGAAAACCCTTACTTTTCAATGTAATAGCAATGAATACTTATTTTTTGCCTTGTATATAAATAGCCTTTAAATCCTGATTACCAGTACACCCACGCAGTATGGTGAGAATTCCGATTCTGCTAGAAAGTTTAATTTACTAAAGTATTATACGGAAAATGTATTTAAATTAAGACTTGTTCGTTTAATTTTAATGTAAAAATATATATACCTTTTATTAATTCCATAACATCAAATACCACTTTATTTAAAGAAAGTAATTTCATAGATATTATTATATTTTTGGAAAGGGGCTGGCATTAACATTAATGGCGAGTATATAACTCACCTTCGGTTTGCCGACGATATCGTAGTCTTGGCTGAGACTATGGAGGACCTCAGTACAATGATCGATGACCTCAGTACAATGCTCGATGACCTCAGTAGAGGCATCATCAGAGGAGTAGAGGAACATGGGCAAAACGAAGGTCATGTCAAATGCCCATGTAACACCCACTCTCATAAAGATCGGAGACGCTACACTCGAAGTCGTGAAGACGAAAGTGTTTGACCAGTGCGTATTGCCAGTGATGACATAAGGCACTGAAACATGGTCGCTCACAATTGGCTTTATTAGAAGGCTAAAAGGCACCCAAAGAGCAAAGGAAAGGGCTATGCTTGGAGTTTCCGTGCGTGATCGAATAAGAAATGAAGAGATCCGCAGGAGAACCAAGGTCACAGAGCCCAAAGAATTGCCAAACTTAAGTGGCGGTGGGCAGGGCACATTGCTCGCAGAACAGATGGCCGATGGGGCCGAAAGGTTCTGGAGCGGCGACCGCGTGATGAAATGATGATGATGATTTCAAAGATAGAAATGAAAATGTTCCTTCTAGTGCCACTATTGAAAAGAGGTTTTTCAAATTCATATTTATTAGTCATAGATTCAGAAAGTTACGATAAGATCTTATAAATAGAGATAAAAATATTATGAATAACTATGATCGAATGCTTTTATACTTTCTTGAGTCCATTAAGTGCATTAACATCTTCAATTTCGATTATTTTTTTACTCAAATCGTTTTTTCTTAGTTCTAAATATTCGTTTTCTTTTCCGTGAACGGCGTGGATGACCTCCACTTATTTACAGAGCAATAAAATATTCTTCTAAAGACCACTTTATTATGTACTTAGTATCGCCCATAAAACCACTACGATGATATTATAAAGAAGTATGGTGCCATTACTTCACCCATTTCTCACACATCCTTTGATGCTTTCTTTATGAAAAAGAGAATTACATATTACATGTTTGTCGGTTATTTTCTCATTAGTTTTATTACTTTTATTGCTTCTGCTAATCGTATCTTTTATATAATTTCATTCGCTTGAATGAATACCAGACGAATACGCTCTTGGAAGAATTTTCAATTATAGGCAATGGTGGCACAAATAACTTCAATTACTTTATCGAGCTATAGCAATGTATACAGGTTGAAATTGAAAACATGCGACAAATCGAAATGGGACATTGTACTCATCATTATAAACAACTTTTACTATGGGACCAAACCTGAAATCGCGTAAAAAAAATCAGCTGTTCCCTACATTCACATAGTATCACATACATAGGAATCACATAGTCACTTAAGACGGTCACGTTCTAGAAAAAGAAGGGGCGGGGGTTCAAAGTGCCGGGGGTAAGTTGTTCCAACATGAGTAACTTTATTTATTTATTAACTTCTTTTAGAAAAGAGGTAGCAGTAAATGTGAAATGCATCACTGATCGTTGTACCAGCGCTGCTTCTAAATTGAAATTGCTGTCAAAGAACAAGTATCTGAACATAAAAAGAATGAAAGAATACATACCCAACTGCACCAGCTCCAATCTCTTATCAGTAACAAAATGCCACGGGAACGCCTTACAGAAGCTTGCCACTCCGATCCTCAAGTCCGTCACTTTTGTTGAAGTGGCAATGCAAGATGCTTCTGATAGCTCGCAGTCACTGTCTTTTGACTTCTGATGTAATGGCACTGCGTTTATTTCGTACCTAAAACATAATAAAATTTAAGAATGTGGAAAGAATGCAAACGACGTTTTAGACTTACGAGAGAATACTTTTTTATGTTTTTTTTTTTATTAGTCATAAATGCTCCACTGCTGGACAAAGGCCTCCTTAGGGATGATTTATATTAGACCGGGCCGTGCCCGGGGCGTGCCGTGTACGTGGCTTGGACGGGGTACGGATTTGAAACGCTACATACATTTTGTATAAAGCAGTTTATATTACACAGTGCAAGATCCGTGCCCCGTCATGCACGTGCACGATCATGCACTGTCATGCCACGTACACAGCACGCCCGGGCACGGCCCGGTCTAATATAAATCATCCCTTAGGGTCCGTTCACACAGACCGGCTCGGAGAGGAGAGCAGATTCTTATCACGTTGAAAACAGAGTTTTTAGTATTTGTAGTAAGGTTTATTTTTGCATGTGCACTGCTTTTGTCATTAAGAATGCTTGAACGCGCTTGGTATGAAATAATAAGAGGAGCTGACCAGCTCCGATCGCGTACTTTTTCTCGTTCGCGCAGCTGTTCGGCTCCGATTAAATGCTCTATCTCGCTCGCGCAGCCAATCGGCTCCGATTGCGTGCACGACGCCAAACAAAACTTGGACTGCGTGGAATACTCGTACAGCCTTTGTAGTGTATCCACCCGGCTCCGAGCGCATCCGACCGGCTGCGAGTGCATCCGACCGGCTCCGAGCGCATCCGACCGGCTGCGAGTGCATCCGACCGGCTGCGAGCGCATCCGACCGGCTCCGAGCGCATCCGCTTTCAGATAGCTTCCAGCCGGTCTATGTGAAATAGTTGGCGGCTCCGCTCCGACCAACTCCAAGCGTATACGATCCGGTCTGTCTGAAAAGAAAAATGCGCGCCGATGCTCTCCGAGCCGGTCTGTGTGAACGGACCCTTACTGTATGTATACCTCTCTCTGTCTAGAGCTTGCAAGGACCTATCATCATTTAAGGAGTCCAGCTCGTATTAGATAATTTGTAAGAAAATAGAAATAAGTACACAAATACAGTCTGATTGATATCTTTACACTAAGACAATAAATCAGTGTTTCTGATCACGCTTGAAAATACGCATCGATCAAAATCCACAAGTAACATAACACGTCAAACTAGCTTAAAGCACTCACTGTTAATAAAAACACTAAAGACTTGTTATACAATCTAGATTATAGTATGAAAAGGTATAAAAAATTATTCTTTGAGAAGGTCAGTTTCACCTTCTTAACTTTCAAACCAATTAAAAAGGGATCGCCTTCCTAATGGAAGTTGATCGAAGGAGGAACTTCAATAATAACTAATTTCCAAGTTGAGAAGGGATGACTCATAATCCGCCCGCTCTTGCTATTTTCGAGTCATATTTTGTTTGTATTCATTCTTAATTTTTGTGTTTAGACAAATAACATAGTATTGATGATACTAGAAAAAGCAGTATATCTGGTGGCCAAGAATGATTTAAACATTGTGTAATCATAAATTACTGAAACAATACCAGCGGTATAAAAATAGTGTAACCTTTAAAACGCCCACAAAAAAGAACCAGACAACCCTTTTATAACTCAAAACTCAGTTCAAATACCGGCAATTTTATCTATTTGAATATAACCGCATTAACGAGAATACAATAATATGTTTTCCATTTTTGAATGCAGATGCTGATGTCATTATAAGTTTCGATTTTAATAACGTTACTGTTAAAATGCGGATACCCGTAAAGGAATTATAATTTTAATAACAATTAAAATGAGAATCAGGCTTGTGCAATCGACATCTGTTAATTTCACGTCACAAAGGTTTTAAGGCTCAAAATTGAGATAATTTTAATTAAAACTGTTTTAATTATTATTACAGTCGTTCGCGAGTTTATTATTTGGCATGAGTGAATGATTAATTTGGAAGTCACTTTTCCGTGAAATGCACTACTGACACTTTTGTTTAATGCTTTTAATTAAATGCATGTCATTGATTATACTAGTAGGCAGCAAGTAGTATTTTTCATAAAATAATTACCGTGACTATTGGTGGAACTAATACTACAGAGATATATTATATATAGAGGTACTATAACAAAAGAGGTTGGAAAAAATCGTTGAAATATTTATATAGCCACGTCTGTGAGACTCTTTCGTGTAAAAGATTTTATCTACAAACTTTTTACCATCATCAATATTATCGCCAGTCAACTTTTATACTTACTTAAATCTTCTAGGGTCGTTAGTATAACTCGTCAGTCTTATATCCGTCTGTGTATCATATAACAACCTTGCTATTGATTTCAAGCTGCCAACTAGAATATATGCGACAGGCTCGCTCTCCGTCGTCAAATGAAGCTGGATTTTTCCATCTTGCGATGTCGTACAAACGAAATTAGCTTCATATTCCATTGTTTCATCTTTCTGAACATCATCCTGTGGAAATACAGTGGGATCATTAATCATGTTGGCTTCTTCATTAACGTTTTTGATGGATGTTTTCGAATTTAATATATTTGAAGTATTGCTTTGTTTTTCAATTTAAATAAAAACATTGCTGAGAATGATATTATAAATCACAATAAAGAGAAATTCAAAATATAACAATATTTCCACTTTGCGTTTTAAGTTTAAGCGCTTTGTAACGAAGACTTATTGAGGGTTTGAATTGAAACTACAGTGTTCGTACTATGCTTCACACTTTCTTCGGTGTTTCGTGAGAATTCTGCGATGAATATCCTCTCAAGCGTCAAGTGTACACCAAGTGTACATAAGAGAAAGTGCTCTAAACTTCAACGGTACACCAAGTGTACACAACTATTGTCATTGTGAAAACAATGACTTCACTGCGTCCATTCAACTACTCCGACGCGTGAGGTGTTTTGACAGGTAGGCGGGCAAACGTGTGAGAGGATATATTATCTTATTCTTAGAAAAAGGCAAAATATTGAGTTTAGATAGAATACATAAGAATGCACTTACCTGGTCATGTAACACGTCGTGAACGCTGTCTAAAGTAGTGAGAAATTCAGTCAAATTGGTGCCTAAACATTTAAAAGCTCTCTCAAGTCGACAGTTATGTGAGAACGCCGTTAAAATTAAATATTCTCCTAATTTTGCCATAAAATCCTTAGTGCTAACACCTGCAACAAGCAATAGAAACTTTAGTACGTTAATATAATATGGTAGTAAGTATAATAAAACTCATGTTATGGGTAACTTATGCTCTTAATACATTTTTATTATTACCTAGACGAAATGGAATTTAGAATTTTATAGCACTTCTCAAAGTGCTTGAGGATGGCAATGTTCCCATTAAAGCTGTCTGATTGAAAATGAAAATAATTTTCTGGGTTATAATAAACAATGTTCAAGGAGTTTGGGGTTGAAACGAAAAATAATATTCAGAATGCAAGGGACGACGACAAAACGACGACGCGCATACTGTAACCTTGGATACAGTACATGATTCTGATGAAAAAATCTGCTGTTTCATAGAAGAGTACAAAATACCTATGCGCGGTTACAATGTACGGAACAGCAATGTTTGTGAAGAACAACCGACTTACGCGTTGTTTCGTGAGTTCGAGCCAAGGCAGGCGCTTTACTTTGTGTAAATAATCTCATCACCACTGCTCTCAAAACGATGAAGGAAAACATCGTGAGGAAACCGGCATGTCTTGGGACCAAAAATTCGAAGGCATGTGACATCTACCATCTCGCACTGGGCCCGCGTGGTGGATTACGGCCCACTCCCCCTCCTACACAGGCCGTGGCAGTGGGAACATTATAGGTTGATTATGCATTATGCAATCAAGAACGATATTATGAGATAACGAACGGCGAAATTGTGAAAATTCGTCAAATTATATATGACACTATGGTAATTTTTAATTATAATACCTTCTTAAGTATAGTCAGTAAAACTTTATTCAGCATTAACACAACCTTTTTTGAAAGGGGTTGGTTCGAGCAACTGAATTGTAAATAATCTAAATGAACTTCCTCTAGTAGTTGACAAAACACAGCGTTTCGACAGTACAGCGGATATTACTATTGTTCAACCAACAATGAATTAACAATATTGGTTTCCTTATCTACGGGTTTCGACAAAATGTTGCTGGTTTGACAAATCCGTGTCGTATTTTCATCTTCTGTTTTAAATATACATTCATTGTCTAATACGTTACTTACTACAATATTGATAAGGGCTTTCTGATTTCTGGAATTAGGTATGTCATGAGTGCCTAATTTTTTTAATACATAGTTTGTTTCGAGACAAAAGAAAAGAAAAAAGACTCAAAAACTTAAAGATTATTCTATAAACTTCTATAACCTCTAATGTTCACTATACATACTTAATGCAATGGAAACACAGCTCATGACTGAGGATTTTCATGATGATTTACGCCACTAGTTGGCGCCACTTTGACAAGAGGTACTCCATTTTGACAATGAATATAACATATAATACGATTACGTTCATCCTTCGTTTCATTCATTCGTTCAGTCAAGACTAAAGAAGATATAGGCGCTTTGACAATTTTCACCCCGGCTAAAGGTAGCAGCAGGACACCATGTGGTTTTAGTCAGTAAGAGTCTGACAGACATCTCCACCCACGCCAGGGTGGTGGACATCCATAAGATTTCCACACGATAAAAAAAAAGCTGCCTGGACCTGACCACCTAGTAAACCTCACTTCAGAAAACCTTAATCAAATTGCTATCAGAATTAATTCAAAATAAAGATTCACACCCTCACTATAATAGATTTCAATAAAAGCATAAATAACAGGCATTAACCACAGCCGTAATATGAAACTCTAATTGATCAATTTGCGCGAGTTATGTAGTTACATTCTATGTTATCTATGTAGGCGGTTTAATTAGCGTGAATTGTTACACATGCTAAATTAGTCTCTATTGTTTTTACATTTATACTCTCATATGACGGATTAGCAGTTCCAGTAAAACTATAATATAATTTATCGACAATATTCTGCAATTCTCTAGGAAAAATAAGATTACCGACACAAAGTTCATTCAGATTTTTCAATCTAACATTCAAAACTAGATGTGGAATGTAGCTGGCTATAAGATTTGGGAAAGACTAAAGAAATGGATAGGCTGTGTGAAAGATAATGTGCTTATAAAAGGGGTGGCTATCAAGATGACTACTAATATAGAAGAAGAAGACATGTCGACATCAAATACTTTGAGATAAGGACAACAGAATGATGATGATCATGATCAAAGCTAGATAAGCAGTTCCACTGTTATCTGCACGTGTTGAAAAATTCAACCATTCAAAAATACTATTTGAAACACCATGTTTGCCAGTCGTCAGATGTCAGTAATTTATGTCTGCCTGTGAATCTCGGCTTCATGTTGACACAATGTTACTTCAAAGCGACGGAGCCATGACGCCTATGTTGGCTTTGTTACAAAGCAAACTTTTGTATGTGCTAACACGGAATGAACGTGTGACGTCAGAGTATTTGTGAATCGAAGCGAGGTTTTATTTCCATATGGGCGGGTGATTGTTCTGGTTTGAAAGGGGTGATGGAGGAAACTTTTTAGGTGAAGTTCGTTGAAAATTCGGTTCAAGAATTGAGGAAGACGACTCGAAGATACTTATTGCCATTTATACTAAAGCTGAAATAAATCTTGGTTTGAAGAGCCTTTTCTTTCTACAAAATACTGAAAAAAAACAGTTTCATCAACAAAACTCTCCGTAATGACACCCTTTTAACACTTTAGAAAACTTCTACCAAACAGTATTGCGATAAATACACGTCCGTGTGACATCGTACAACCGGTACAACCCTCTTATTAATATAACTTTCATACAAAATTGAATTATGACAGGCTGCCAGAAGTTAGCCAACTCCGTGACAGACGGAAAAGTTGGGAATGAAAGAGAATGAAATTAATGTCAACGGTTATAGAAACTCACATCGTCAGGGTGATTGCGTAAAAGGATACGTTTCACTTACAATATACCAGAATCAAAATAAGACAAAAAAAATACTATAACATTGATTTTAAAATATTAATTAAAGAGAGTTATAAAGAGACCGATGTATCATCCGTGTGGTGCCGTACGTAAAGAATAGAATCATCCTATTTCCCGTGGGTGTCGTAAAAGTCGTCTAAGGGACATACAAGAGAATGGGTAACAGCGTTCTCTATGCATTTTACCACCATACTGCGATCGCCAACCCGCCTGCCAAGCGTAGCAATCAGGGCAATATGTCAACCCCCCTCCCCCCTCCAAGAATGACAAGCACAAAAAACACTTGGCTCCTAGTTCCTGGCGGCCCGCCTACCCTTGGCTACAGTATCGGAAGACGCAGCTTTGGAAGGCCTCCCACAAGGTGAACCGACGACCTTGGGAAGGCTGCAGGAACTCGTTGGATGCGAGAAGCACAGAACCGGTCGACGTGAAGGTGCTTGGGGGCGGCATATGTCCAGCAGTGGACGTCTTTTGGCTAAAATGATGATGATGATAAAGAGATCTGGGAAAGTGTAGAAGACTATGAAAGAGAGTTCAAAAGCACCAGCGAAATACTCCTCCACTCTGACGGGATTGGTTGAAAAAGGTAAATGTTGACAAACCACCTTTGGGTAGAAAAAAGAAAATAAGTTTCTCTGTGACATTAAATTGTGTGGAATACGGAAGGGTTAACTACAAAGTTATGATTTTTCTCAAGACATATCTATACATATAATAAAATCGTAGGAAAGTCAAAACTGTACATTGAATATTTTTTAAAAAGAATACTTGGGGCGTGATCTACAATCGATACCGAAGCCAAAAATATAGTTTTTAGAATTTTTGTCTGTTTGTCTGTTTGTCTGTATGTCCGGGATAAACTCAAAAACTACTGCATGGATTTACTTCAAATTTTGCATGAGTATTACTAAGAGGTCCGGTCAACATATAGGCTACATATTATCACGCTATCACCTACGGGGGAGGAGCTGTGAATCTTTATTTTTCTTACGCATTCTGTGACAGCGTGTAATCTAACGACGCATATTTAAATGTTGTTTTTCAGTAAGCCATGCTATTATCTAGCTTTACACTATGAAAACTACGCCATTTAAGTAATTTGGGCCGAGAAACATAGTTTAATGAATGTTAGTAGTATAAAGAAAATTTTGAAGCAGCGCCCGCCATCTATGAGATTTCATTAAAATCAAATCAAGTTACATGTTGACACTTTTTGGAAATGAATAATTTAAATTTGATCATGTTGGCGAGGTTAGTAGTTAG
This sequence comes from Amphipoea lucens, assembly GCA_947508005.1. Taxonomy (NCBI): domain Eukaryota; kingdom Metazoa; phylum Arthropoda; class Insecta; order Lepidoptera; family Noctuidae; genus Amphipoea; species Amphipoea lucens. Next base: position 19,054,717 of record OX382357.1, read on the forward strand.
TTATTCTTAAAATTCATAGATGGCAATGTTCATTTTCTTCATAAAAGTTGTATCGTATAGTTCGTTTTGATAAATTCGAGTTCCACAAAACCCTCAAAATCTTGAGCAGAGTTGAGGAAGACGATTAAAAAAAAAACGCGGTGTTAAGTATTACAAAAAAGTTATGTTCCTACTGGAGACGAAGTCGAAGTAACTGATGAACGCGTGCTGAACACCTGTCTCAGTTCACTTCAAGATGTGGTCATTTCTATCGGCGGCAATCCACTGATCGAATATGGGTTACCAGCTCCCCAATTATCACCGCATCAAGATCGTGGAAATCGGGAGTATAACGCTGAGACAAATTACGATCCGGGCGAAATGACCACCATACGAAATGACCATGTCGCTTTGTTCTCTTCAGAGTCCGCCACACCGTCCTTGAAAGCGTTGGGCATAACCAGGGTAAAAAGTTTTTCTTGGATGCTCCTGGTGGAACAGGAAAAACATTGTTACCACTGACATACTTGCTGAGGTCAGGAGGCGAGGCAGAATTGCTATTGCTGTAGCGTCGTCGGGAATCGCTGCCACACTGCATCCGGGTGGCAAGACAGCACATGCCATGTTTAAAATTCCCATCGATTTAGAGAGCGCCGAAACGCCTGTTTGTGGTGTGTCACGTAACAGCGATAAGGGACACGTGCTCAAGGATTGCTTTCTGATCGTATGGGATGAGTGTACGATGGCCAATAGGAAGGCAGTTGAGGCCGTGGACAGAACCCTGCAGAACATCCGCAGGAACGAACATTTGATGGGTGGTGTCACAGTTCTGTTCAGTGGCGATTTCCAGCAAACGCTTCCCGTGGTGACACGGGGATCGAGGGCTGACGAGGTGAATGCTTTGTTGTGGTCACGAGTTCGTACGCCGCGCTTGACCATCAATATGAGAGCTCGGCTCGGCGGCAATGCACGTGCTCAAGAATTCTCCGATGTCCTTCTAAGTCTTGGCGAAGGCACTCTACCAAAAGAGGTGGTGCTTCCAGACTCTCTCGGTAGAGTGGTATCCAGCTTAGAAGAACTCATTCGCTGTGTGTACGGGGACATTAGTCGTATACCGCACCAGCAGAATTCTTGGGTGTGCGAGCGGGCCATTTTGACGCCCAAAAATGATCAGGCTGCAGCAAGTAACGAATGCATTCTCTCGGAAATTGAGGGGAATGAAGTGGTCTACACCTCGATAAACACTGTTGTCGAGCAAGATGACGCCACACATTATCCCGTGGAATTTCTGAACTCCCTGTCAGCAAGTGGACTTCCAGCGCATACCATCAAGCTGAAGGTCGGTGTCCCGATTATGCTTCTTCGGAACCTATCTCCTCCGAAGTTGTGTAACGGGACCCGCTTTGAAGTCATCTCGCTCCACAGACACCATTAAGGCGAAAATTCTTACGGGTTGTGGCGTCGGCGAGGCAGTATTTATACCACGCATTCCCCTTATACCTCATAACTTCCCGTTCCAGTTCAAGCGCGTACAGTTCCCCGTGAGTGTTTGCTTCGCGATAACCATCAATAAGTCGCAGGGGCAGACACTGAGGGCAGCGGGTGTCGACCTGAGGACGAGTTGCTTCTCACACGGGCAACTGTACGTCGCTTGCTCCCGCGTCACCGGTCCTGACTCTCTTTACATTTTGGCACCTGGCAGCCTAACTACCAACGTAGTTTATAGGGAAGTGTTGTAAGGTATGATACCTTTGTACGTATTTTTACTCTTTTGTGTACTGGAATGTATTCCTGAATTATTTTCTCTATTTCCTTCAGTCACATCTTATGACTGAACTCGGCAGGATTCCCATATAACTCTCTTCACTTGCTTCGCTTGCAAAAAAAAACTTATATTTTAATGCTATTTTAAAAGTTGTTTACTTATAATGCTATAGCGACACTAATCTTAGGTATTTTTGGTACTGTCTTCACGCAGACGACGTCGCGGGCAGCAGCTAGTCTATATATATAAAAATGAAACCCGTTTTCCGTTGTCACAACATAACATGAAAACGGCTGGACCGATTTCGATGAAATTTGGTATAGAGATAGTTTGAGTCCCGGGAAAGGACATAGGATAGTTTTTATCCCGATATTCCCACGGGATCGACATTTACGCGGGTGAAACCGCGGGGCGCAGCTAGTTTTAAATATCGGCCATTATCAACACTATCCCCCTTACTACTACACTTTGTATAGTGTCTGTATAGTTATACAACGCTTTGTCTTCCTTTTCGAAAGTTAAATTACTGACGACTGAAAGTGAGAAATCGGTGTCTAACTATTCATCTGATATAATAGGTTTATTAGTAAGGGGGTATTATATATATTTTTAATGATGTAACACATTTTGTTCAGTGCTTAAAATTATATCCTGCCTCAAATATACAGTTCAAACGTTGTCTGTGTACAGAATTAATGTCTACATTATTTAAGATAGTGATGGATGGATACTTACTGTCCGTAGCTCGTACCGCATCGTAAATTTCTTGTAAATACGCGTAATTCCTACAAGTTTTAACATCATCGGGTAGTCTTCGTCTGCGAACAAAATGGGTGCTTTTATATTTTTGGATTCATTAACAAAGGAATGGGTAGGCAATAACAATAAAAAGAGAATGTTTCTATTTTGTTTTATGTTTTGTTGATAACAAATTACATTTTGAGTTATTAGCCTTTATATAATTTGATGATTAAATAATGATAATGTATTATATCTGCTCTTATTTAAACTGAGTACGTGGTGTCTACATACTAACATACTAAGTTACAATGGCGCCGATTCCCTTGTTCATAAACTAAACTAAAGTTCAGTGCATCTTTTTCTTTTTATTTCATTAAGAAAAGGACAGAAGATAAATATTAGTTTAGTCCTGTCAAATCAAGATACTCCATAGACAAGTTTAGACTCGATTAAAAAATTGGCTACTAAAAATACGTCAATTATGTCAGGCGCCGACTAATTTGACAGGACTAAACTAATATTTATGTTCTGTCCTTTTCTTAATGAAATAGAAAGAATAAGATGCACTAAACTTAAATTTATTTTAGTTTGTGAACAAGGGAATCGGCGCCAATATCTAAATACTTATTTCTCAATTACATTCTTATCGCTACTACATTACAGCCTAATTATGGCTCAAGGATAGTCCTTTATCCCAAGCAGGTAAGCACGGGCGCGGTTCTCCCGCGGCGATTTTTTAATTTGCTCACTGGATTTTCAACACATTGCTTAGTGCCGAGAGTAGAAAATCCAACGGTGTGTTGTTTTGACGCGCTGGGATGCGCTCTGTTGGATTTTCAATGCTCGGGTCAACACCGAGGGTTGAAAATGCAGTGAGCGATATTTTTTACATCAGTAAGAAAGTGGGCTAAGTCTGTCCTGGTTCTGCTTTCTTAAGATTATCTTCGAGTAAATCCTCATTTAGTCCTTAGGGTTCCTTAAGTACAGTCTCAGATTCTCTCATATAGATTGTGAAAGGCTCGGTTGAAGCACATGATTAGACAAACGGAACAGATACAAAGCTTCAAACAACCGCGCAAATCGGTTGCACTACTACAAGCACGCGGGGCATGTGTGCGTGACCACTGGCCGCTTGTCACGTACGCGGCGAGACTGGAAAAAACCGGTTTACGCTGGCACAGCTAGTTGACAATCTCAGGGTCAGTGCGACGCACGTTTTTTGTTTTGTTAGTTGCAAGTTTGAATATTTTAATGTAAAAACGAATATTATTGTTAATAATGGTGGTTTATTGTACTGTGTGTATGAATAATACTAGAAAAAATAAAGATATATCATACTCCAACTATCCCAAGGAGTACAATAGGTAAGTAAATATTTGATTACTTCTTTTTCAAGTAAGTACCTTTTGATAAGAAGATGATTGTACACGGTGTGTTTTTACCTTTTTATAATTATTACAAGTTTTTACTATACATTTGTAGGTACGTGGATGGGTTGGTATGTGTGTTAAGTTTAAATATTGCAAGTAAGATTTGAACCACTTCCCGATGTCTGATTGAGCTGAAATTTTGTATACCTGCGTAACTTTGGTGATAATGCAATAATAAGATATAACCTGACGCTGCACCCAGGATTATCTCCTCACTAGGGAACTCTTCAACGGTTAGTAGCACGATAACGAAATTTTGTATGATAGATGAATTTTGATAATTCGACACGATATTTATCATGAACTGCTGCTGCAGCCAGCATTGTCTCCTTACGAGGGAACTCTTTAACGGTTAGTAGCATGGACTTGAAAGTAAAACTTTTTATTTAAATTTAATTTTGCTTGCTAAACATTATATTCACCATAGACTGCTGCTGCAGACAGGTCTTCTCACGAGGAAATTCCTAAACGGCCATAATAGCATGATCATGAAAGTTTGAATACGAGTTTAAAAAGCATTTTTAATCGAAACTTATTATTAATACCTACATCGTACTTATTTCTCGCTACTAGTAGGTCTTGAAATTAAATAAATATTTAAAAAATAGGTATATAATCTTAAAAATACAGGTCTACCTATATCTTTTGTATAATAGTGTTAGGTTCGCATTTCTGTTTTATTTTTGTTTCAGCTCAAAGCATTTACCACACCATTAAAAGAAACAATAAATGATTAAAAAACAAAAATTATAAAAAGAAAATTATTAGAGTAAGTAATTTGTAAATCATACTGAATAATAAAACTATTTAACAAAATAATGTTTTGTTTAATTTGTCTTAACCTATTGTGACAACCCTACCAAAATAGGTAACAATTTTGCACGTTCTTAAGAAGCTTTGCCTCTGTTCCGTTTGTCTACTCATGTGGTTGAAGGTCTTAATTCAATGTCATAAGTGCCACAAAATATTTATTTATGCAACTGTTTTATAATACCTAATTATGTACAGTTACATACAAGATTTTATGTACACCTATGATATGAATCCTTTATAAAAGGTTCTAAAACAGTTTTTTGCAATACTACTCGTAATATGGAACAAAAATGGCGGCCGGCGGGATACGACGTGAATTCGAATAACCTATATCTTTTTTTAAATTAATGCGCCGTGGTAGTGAAACGCGCGTGCATGACAGTGTTCCTTTTTTGAAAACGAGCTGCATAATGAAATTTAGTACAACATAATAACACTCGTTTGGATGATATTATGGTTACTATGACACTGGTTGTTTTAATGTTGGCAATAAGCTAACTGTTTCAGAAACTTTTATAGAAGATTTTATAGCATGGGTGTAGATAAAGTTCAAAATATACATTCCTCTTTAATCCTGCACCATTTCATTTAGGAGCCACTATGAGATGAGCCTCTCAAAACAACCACGAAACAACAAACAGACATATAATTTCGCTTACATCTCTTAAGCATGTTACACTACCAATTTAAGTAGTCCCCGTAATTAAATTTAATTTTACAAAGGGAAGTTAATTAGCAAAGATGCTGAGTCACGACTGGGGTGGCTTTTAATTTAAACGGTTTGTATTTACATACACTTATTGTGGAATAAAGCTTTTGAGATTGGAGTAAGGGTGAAATGTTTAGCGGTGCGTTGCGGTTTCGCAATTTGGTGCGTTTGACGTCACCCGCAACAATTTTTACCGCAATGGTGTCGTACTGAAACGATGAATATGTAGCGGTATCTACAACGCCATATGCGAACAACGTGTCATACTAACGTCGCGCAAAATCCTGCATCTCGCAAGCAGAGTTTACCGCGCAACTAGCATAGATACAAAGGCCCGACACGACTCATCGGACAGTTGCCCGCCAGACACAACACCCCTCTGGTCGGAGGATCCTCCCTTTTCTATAGAGTATGAGTGAACTTTACACCCTGTTCCTCATACCTCCATAAATACAACCATAAATGCAGTGCATTCCGCAACACATCCTTATGGTTTGCGGTGTGTATGGTGGCACTTTATTTGAAAGACCTTAAGGCCAATTCTAGTAATTTAAAACGTTAAAAATATAGTCGCAGTCTCATCTCAGCGACAAACAAATGTCAAAAATGTAAGGAAATAAGGGTTATTTTTGACAGATTGAGACTGAGATCAGACTGTGAACGTTCTTAAAATTACGAGAATTGCCCCCCAGTTTCATTGCGTAGTCAAATAGTACGCGTTGTGACACTGGACCGTATCAATTCTGGTGCGGTGGATTGTGGAGAGACAGCGACCGTTTGTACAGTTTCTTTTGCACTTACTTTACAGTTTGTGTATGTGCAACGCAACTGCGCAAGTTACTGCGTTTTATACGCTGCAACGCACCAATGGAAAATAATGGATTCGAAAGTTAGTGTGCAGGTCGCATGATGGCTTTCGAAAATACGCCGCTCGCAACATTTGCTAAGTTGGTGATGTGTTGCCAATCTTTAGGGCTGTTATATTTTGTGCCAAAGCAGTGTTTGTGACAAATATGGTGATTCGAAAGCTGACATCAATTATGCACACAAGATTACAAAAAATTACATAATATATTATGGAATCACAATATTACTCACTCGCGATTTACAGATGTTCTACTGGTGTAGATCCTCATAATATACTTGGATATAGTTACCCATATCTTTTTAGGCTGGTGGTCGACCCTGGTGTAGAACCAGAACGATTAGGGTTTTAGTTAATTTTGTTTTGATAAGATCAATATATTTTTTTTCTGAATTTTGAAACTCTGATAGTGATTGTGTTAAGGTGATAGTGTGGTATTCTAATAGCCTGTTTCATCACCTCTGGATAAGTTTCGGATAACTTATCTATCAGATAATTTCTTACAATTTCATCTGAGACATAATTTATACTTATTCTTCCGTTTTTTTTTTTCAATTTATCTGTCAGATAGTGCCTATCCAGAGAAGATGAAGCAGACTCAGGCAGTATAGTGCTAATAATAAGGAGGTTGTATACTTACAAACAGTTGTATTTGTCGTAGTGTTCTGCTTGGTTCTTTGTGAGAGCCGCCACTGCTGCGTGGAGGCATTCATTCTGGAAATAAAAGGCTTTGTTAAAAAAAACCTTGAGAAACAAACAATTCAGTGATGGATAGCTTTATCTTTTTAAAGTAGATACAGCCGCGGACAAAGGTGGTTGACCACGTTTCACCCTTGTCACCGTCATGCCCTTAATCTGCGTTCGCGATTTATTGGCCAAAAATGTAAACAAACATGAATTAATGGAAAAATAACTTTAATTCGTACACAATAAAGTTCAGTTTACGCTACAAATTCAAACATTTTTGTAACTTTTTCAATAGTGCTAGTCACTCTGAAATCAACTTAATAGTCATTGAAATAAAGTACCTAGATATTCTTTAAACTTGAAATAGGGCGGGGGGGTGTGCAACACTGCGCACTTTTACTATAGATATAATTTTGAAAGGTGGCTAAAAAAAGATTAGCTATTCCCGTGGTTTTACCTACAACCTAATGATTAATTTGATACAAAATCTCAGAAAGAGGTAGTGTTTGCATAGACATGTTTTATTCGAAACATGGCTTGCTAACATTTATATTTGTATAGATATTTGAATAATATTTAATAAGCTAACATATAAACTATAATAATATGTACAATTATATGAAAAAATAAACAAAATAATCATAGGGCATCAAAGAATTCGTCCGCATCGCTGTCAACAGGAACAGTGCCCAAAAGGCTGGCAGCATTGCCACGTTGTATGGCAATGCTAATTCTTTGGCCCAGAAATAAGCCAGCCCTCTAGTCACGTGAAGAGTCGACTAACCGCTTGGCATTATCTCGAAAAACCAAGTGGGCACTCGGACCCCATGGCCCTAGTGTTTCAACCCCAAACGGCTCGAACATATAACTCTCAATCAGGTTGCAATATTTTCGCCGTTTGAGGTTTTCTGCACCTGCAGCATGCTAACATTCTGCAAATAAGGCTTGCTGTGACTGGGGCTCCATTTTGAAAATGATAATGAAATGTACCCCGATGACCTTTGACAGAATTGAAAACGCTCATTAAAATCCGTTCAGTAGCAGACATACTACAAAACAGTTTCGTATTCATCTGTTGAGCATTACTTTAGATGTCACAGAAATCTTAAAGACTAGACAGAGACAACAAGCTTCCATAATACATAGCAATCCCTTTTGTCCTACGCCACGAAGCGCGAAGGGACCAATTTCCCTACATTTTCTTTACGAGGCGTCGCGCGTACCCAGAACGCTTTAAATGCGGTTACTTGATGAATTGGCCTCGGTAAAACAATAGACGACCATAATCCCACGACGTTTTGTGAGTGATTTATTTAGTTTAGAACCTTGTTTACTGAAGCTATGTCTAGTTTTCATACAGACTTGGTTGGTTTACGTAATGACGATCAATATTTAAGGACAGACTTGGTCTTTGACAGAGGCTCAGAAGTCCAAACTCAAGGTTTGCCAAAGAGCGATGGAGCGTAGTATCTTAAAGATTAAACTCACCGACCAAATTCGCAACACCACAATACGCTCCAAGACAGGTATCGCTGATGTTGGCGGCAAGTCTGCGAGGCTGAAGTGGGACTGGGCGGGTCACACTTATAGGATGCATCCAGACAGATGGGCCAAAGTCGTCACACAGTGGGTGCCTGAAGACGGGCGTCGTCACCGAGGCAGGCCTAAGAAACGCTGGCGTGACGACTTAGACTCATTCCTAACCGACTGGACGGAGAAAGCACAGCACAAGGAAAAGTGGTAGAAAATGGGGGAGGCCTTTGCCCAGCAGTGGAACAGTACAGGCTAACGGAAAAAAAAAAAAAACTTGGTCATCCACCAAAAGAGCATAGAGATAAGGTTGAGGCATTTTGAAACATCGTCCTGTTTTGATTATACAGGGTGGAAGGGACATTGAAGCGCAACCTGTTACCATGGATTCATTATAATATGATACTGAACCCCCCTGCGTTCAAATTTTTCGTCGGTAATAATTTTTTTTAAAGTGAGCTTTTCCATACATTTTGACCGCGTAGGTATTGCACTTTTGTATGAAACAGCAGTTTTTGAAGTAAAAACTTCTTTGGGTGCGTTGGGCATTTTTGAGATGGGAAAAAACCATTGAATTCGCGCCACTGTTACCGTAAGCGACACCGCTTCGGATGTTTCGGCTGTCCTCGAGATGTACTCGGTTTTAATGTATATCCGATATATCAGTGAGTGATGTCAAAGTATTCTGTTTGTGTTTTGTTTTCACATCTGTCGGCACTCCCGGAGTGCCACTGTTTTTTTTTTTTATAACCGACGAAACGTTTCCACGCTAGGGGGTCTAGACCCTCAAATCATGTACTGAATTCATGCTAACAGTTTGCACGTCAACGTCCCTGCCACCCTGTATTTATTTATTTTGGGACATATTAATCATTTCAATACCATCGTAACGTAAATTTAATACAAACATGAACATTCAAGTCTCCTGTAAATATTTATTGTCAGTACTTATTACATTAAAAAATAATAACAGCCGCACGGGTCGATCGATCAGGTTAAGCTACGCTTGCCGCGGTTGGTCCGTGGATGGGTGACCATCTTTACATACCGAGACCCCTTCGTGCCTCAGAAAGCACGTTAAGCCGTTGGTCCTGACTGTCAAGTCTTACCAAGGGGTTTCGTATTACCCAGTAACTGGGTTGTGGAAGTAATATAGGCAGTCGTCCCATGTAGAATACTGGCACTCAGCTGCATTCGGTTAGACTGGAAGCCGACCCCAACATAGCTGGGAAGGTTAGGCAGCTGATGACTTATTACATAATACAAATAAACTAACGGCCATTTACTATAGGAACTATAGAACACTGAGCCACGAGCCACCCTTACATAATCCGTTTTGATTTGTCCGCGTCCATACTATCTGACACTGAATCTGACATCTGACCTAACGAACAACCTAATCCCTACTAATATCGTCAACTATCTGACCCGGCAAACATCGTACCGCCTCAGAATAAGAACGAATGTATGAGTATAATCTGAAGAATAAATTAATATGACACTGTTTTTATGTAGAAAATGTGTCGAACTACAATTTTTATTCTTCAGATAAAGATTGTATGGTGGTTGGAAAATCGACCCCTACAAAACAAAAGCTATGATAATCATTTATTTTCTTGGCTATGAAACAAAATCGTATGCAGATTGGTTTCGGATCGACTCTGTCTTGGTAATGCCTTGTTCTTAAAAACTATTATTGTAATTGTAGAGTATGGGCGCCACGGTTACAATTAAGATTTCTTACCTGTAGTAGCGGCAAACTATTGGGTATGGCAATAAGAAAACAACAACTATCTCAAACACTGTATATTAATAAAAATAAAATAAGTTTAACATTACCATTTACAAATTAGTATGTATGAATGTATAAAAACAATTATCTTCATAATTTTTTTTTTCGTAAATTTTTCCCATATTTTCATACACAGAACAGTTAAAAGTTCATAAGTATTCTGCTATTCGGGGCGGAGACAAATCCAACAAATCAAAGATTATAAAAATCGGTCCAGCCGTTCTTGAGTTATAAATGGTGTAAGTAACTAACCCGACTTTCTTTTATATTATGTAGATATCGTCATAAATACATTCTTTCCTACGAGTATATTTGAATTTCGAATCTTCACTCAAACCGGCCAAGACGAGGTGGGTAAAATAAAGTTGGCACTGTAGATGTTTTAACCGAGATGGCTTCCTAATCCAACCTCCACGAATATTTGAGAAATGAATGGCTTACCCCCTTACTAATAACCGTTGTATAGCATCTGTATAGTTATACAACGGTTTGTCTTATTCTTTCGAAAGTGAAATTACTGACGAATGAAAGAGAGAAATCGGTGTGTAACTATTCATCTGATATAATACGTTTAGTAGTAAGGGGGATATTCGGAGAGCTGGCAGCGCCCATCTTGATGTGAAATAAGTAGTTTTATTTACAAGAATAATAACGAGATAATTATGATTTAATGCGTGTTTTATTAATACAATTACAAAGAGACTCCGTAAGTCTCTTACAATACCAAATATAGCATAGCCAGCCTATAATGTTCCCATCGCTGGGACACAGGCCTCCTCTCGGCGAGAGGCAGTGGGCCGTAATCCATCACGCGGGCCCAGTGCGTTTTGGCAGATGTCACATGTCTTCGAATTTTTGGTTCTAGGACATGTCGGTTTCCTCAAGATGTTTTCCTTAACCGTTTTGAGAGCAGTGACGTTGAAATAATTTACACAAAGTAAAGCGCCTGTCTGGGTTCGAAACTACGACCGACAACACGTAAGTCACGATTATTGCCACTGAGCCACTACTGCTCAAAGATGTAGCAAGCTAAAGATATTCCTTAGCCCGAACAAAAATAGCTCCTCCGAGTACACGCATACTATATTGATACAGCTGACGACTTGCAGCCCTGCACTATGGCTTCTTGTCCTTACTAGTCGGCTTACCGTACCCGGTGATCCGGTTAACACCTGATCTAATTCTAGGTTAGAACGGATATTTTGACGTGTATGATGTCGTTGGTGGAGGATTTTAAAGGTAATTTTTGTACGTAGATATTAGGAGGAAGTGTTTGAAGGGTTTTTCTCTTCGTGGCTCTTTGATTAGAACGTGCAAGAAACTCCATGGCCGCTCTTTTAAATTATATTCTTACAAAAATATTTGTTACATAATTAATTTTGAACTTATAATCATACGTGTGTGAGAACGATGTAAAAAGACGTACACTTTAAAAGCGTCCAGAGTACAGCAAATAGAAACAAAAAATAAAACAAAACAATCTAAAAATAAAATAATTAAAATAAGCCGTGGCAGCTAAGTCCCAATTGACGGCGCCTGTTCACGAACATGACGTATGGATCAGCACTCAGCAACATTTAGCTCTACCATTTTGAAGTGAGCAAAATGATACAAAACGCGCGCCACTGTCATCAGCGAGACATTTGAGTTGAGTTCAAATCTCTTCCTGAAACACAGGTTTGAATAAACCTACATCAGGCAGGTCGCTATTGTATTCATTAGGCCTTTAACCAATATATATATAAGTTATACACTAGATTTATTTTAGGCATAGTTTAATATTTTCTTCATAATATTAATATGTAACTTTGTAATGATGTAACTTTTATGTAATTTATATATGAACTTATGAATAAAGATTATTCTTATATTCTTATTATTCTTCTCTTACAGTTGTTGTTTACGAGACGAAATCTTCTCTTTCACCTTTCCAATCCGCTTTGACAGATATAATTGGTTCATTACCATCACTATATCAGCCCATTCACGTCAACCACGCATGTGTTTGCGGATATTGGAAGGTCCCTTGATCTTCTGTTCGATATAGAAAGATAAGACTAAGGTATTCTAAACTAATATTATGAAGTCCTAGACCAAGACTAGAGTCAAGAGCAGCAAACCCAAAAAAAAAACGGCAGAACGGATTTGGATGAAATTTAGCACATAGGTAGATCATGACCTGGATTTATTTATTTAGGTTAGCCAACAATTGTTTACACAATACATTTTTCAAATAATTTCCCTAAATAATACATTTATAAGTGCAACAAGTACTTATAGGCTAACACCACATGCACCATTTACGATTACGGATTACGATATGGGATACTCTTTGTCTCGATATTCCAACGGAAACGAAACTTATGCGGATGCAACCGTGTGCCGCAGCTAGTCTGTTATAAAGCTACAAACTGCTGGTGACTACAATTGCAATAATTATTGTCAAACAAGCTCGAAGAAAAACAATGTAATTTTATCTGAAAAATATTTTATCTAGTAATGGAAAATCACCCGAAACTTTAATGTAATTACATTAAAGTGTCGGGTGATTTTCACTTGGTTACTCTGACCTTCTGGGTAAGTCTCTGCTTACAAAGAACCTTAAAACTGTTTACCTTACCTAAGAAATAAATATTTTTTGTAAACCTCGTTGTGAGCTCGAAAGTATTCCTCAAATTATTTTGATACTTATTTATTTCATCATCATTATTTATTCAGGATCTCCAATCAAATAGATACACAAGACAAGACACATAGGTAATGGGCTACGATAGGTATTAAGTATATTAAGTAGGGGTAGTCCTTCACATAAAGGAGACCACAGCATGCGCAATAAAGTTGTCAAATACCTATACTTTAAAATACCTCAGTAACTGGTATGGTGTACCAGTTACTGGGTTATTTTATTTATTCATACATCCACAAGATAGCCCGGTGAAACAGCCAACAACCTCCTAGGTAGACCTGTGAGATGCTATTCATAAAAAAACGGTATAGTTGTTACAGGAAGACAAAGCCACAGGGGCAGTTCTCGTATTTTTAAGAACGTTCGCAGTGTAATTTCAGTCTCAATCTGTCAAAAATACCAATAATTTCCCTACTTTTTTTGACAGGTTTTTGATATTGATTGTCGCTGAAATGAGACTGAGACTAGATTTTGAACGAAAGAGAATTGGCCTTCAGGCCTGGTCCATCACATTGCATTGAAAAAAAAAAAAACACTTTTCAAATACAATCAAAAGATTCGAATCAGTACAGTAACAATTAAATCAACTGAACGATCAATTTAATCCCGGACCCGCCTAAATCAATTAAATGAAAACTTTTGACAGTTTTATTACTCGTATTCTACGAAAATGAATCAATCAAAATGAGTTGTCCATCCAAATTAATTGCCGAATTGTCGGTGTCGGGTTGAATCTATTCATAAACAGTTAAAGGGTCCCTCTAATTAAAATGAAGGGTACGAAACAATGACAGGGTGATCATATTGGAGTTTAGTTTAGTTTTAATAGACGAAGTAGAAACCCTTATTATGTAAAATGGTCCTTTAGAGGATTTCGTTATATCATCTTTACAGAACCGTCCCAAGTTTTTCAAAGAGCCTCGTAGTTCGAGAACAATGAATTTATCATTCAGCGAATGCTGGCGTGGTCAGTCTATATTAGGGTGCCCATTAACAACGAGGCACGTCCGTATTTCAGACGTCCCCACTGCTACCATTACGAACAGGCAGGGAATTGTAAATAAGGAGTCACATTATCAGTGGAGCTAAAATGCGAGTTCGAAGCAAAATTGCAATAGAATAATGTTACATAACATGCCATGGTCATGAATATTCCAAAAGTGTACTGCAATTGCTAACCTGCGAGTGAAAAGCGAGATTATCAAGAAAATTTATTATCGTAATTTTAAACGTGATAAACTACAAAACAAAAAAAAGAACTGATTTTAGTTGCCAAACGGTAGCTTCGTGTAATCTGCATTCGCGACGTATTTACCAAAAATGTAAACAAATATGCGTTTATGGAAAAATAACTTTAAATCCTACACAATAAAGTTCAGTTTACGGTACAACTTCAAGCATTTTTACAACTTTTTCAATAGTGCTAGTCACTCTGAAATCAACTTAATCTACATTAAAATAAAGTTGATATTTGTTTAACTTGAAATAATATTAATTTGAAACATATGTTTGAATAGACCTTAGAGAGGAAATGGTAAGAAACTCCCTCAAAAAAAATGGTTTAAAAATATTTAGAATAGAATAGAATACTCATTATTATGTACACCATATAAATTACAGACATAAATATAGAAACTTGAAATCGCGAAAAAAAAAATCAGCTATTCCCTACATTTATGTTCGCATAACTCGTCAAAATGTAGGGAACAGCTGAATTTTTTTTCGCGATTTCACGTTTGGTCCCATAGTAAAAGTTGTTCATAATGATGAGTACAATGACCTCTTAAGAGGAAAACGGTGGTTATTTCACCTTGTATAATACGTTTTGTTAGTCGTCTTACTTTTTCTTTCTTTCTTCTTCTTTTTTTCTTTCTTTCTTTCCTTTCATTCATGCTATCAACATGAAAAAACCATCTAATCATACTCCTTTAAAGTTTGGTCACTACATCTTTTTTATCGTCGTTTCGTTCATGTATTTATGTGTAATTGATAATCGTTTGTGAATCGAAAAGACAAAACATTGTAGCAATCTTTGAGGGATCCACTTCCACCTGTTTTTCACACGAATGTTCAAAAAAACACTTATTCACAACACAAGACTATAATTATCAAGGGCCAAACATAACCTCACTTAGACCTCAACATGTAACACTACACCTTAAGTGAAGTGACGTCACGGATAGATGAATGGTGGAAAATGGAAGAAAAATGGCCGCTTTCGTCGTATCGGATTTCTAATGGATAGGGTGCTAAGTTTGTTTTGATTTCTCGTGGGTAACCCATTTAAGTTAGTAATTTATGGATTTATTACTTGGGTATAGTATAAGTCATTATGCTATGACGCCTTTAACTATTAAGGCTCAATTTACACCGCCGCGGAACGGAGTGGAATCGAGTTTTCGTAACAGCAAAATTAACTTTATGTCAATTGTCTAACGTACAAACTAGATACGAGCTTGTTACTGCGGGAATTCCCGAGAATGCGCGATAATTCTCCAGGAGATGCGCGATCTGTGCGTATGGGTGTATCTAATTTGTGCGTTACAGTACTGAAATAAAGTTCATAGTGCTTTGTACAAAAAAAAACCGCTTCCATTCCGTTCCACGGCGGTGTAAACTGAGCTTAATTGAAGTGTAGGCGGAGGCGAGTTATAGGTTATGTTAGCTTCTTGACGGAATAGAATTTTTTTGCGACTAAGGGCTGAAATTTCCATCGCCAGATAACTTTTATTCGAGGAATAAAATTGACGTTTGACAGTTTTTGTATGAAATAACTGTCAAAATTTCAAAATTATTTCCCGAAAAAAGTTATCGGTTGATTGAAAAATCAGCCGTTGATGATTTTTAAAAAGTTGGTAATAGTCGAAAATGTGCTATTTTATTTCCTAATGTATTTTGTACCGACTTTTTTTTATTTTAAAGAAAGAAAGAAAAAGTATTTATTGCGACTCGTACAGGAAGATCACAAACTAAACTAAACACAATAAAAAAAAATCAAAAACAAGTTATATAAAAAAAAGTAACAAAAAGAAAAATTAAACAGAAAGTCCTAAGTGTTTATCAGTGAAAATTTGTAAATAGCCTTCAATTTCATACTTTTTATGAACACTATAAATTAATTGTAAGTTTCCCGAATATACAGTATGGAAACCACATAATTAAGCAATAAATTATACCACATAGTTGTCATCGACTTTTCTGACGATATACAAACAAAATCACGAAATCGGTCGCGAAAAAAATCTGCTCTTCCCTACATTTATGTTCGCATCACTCGTCAAAATTTAGGGAACAGCTGATTTTTTTTCGCGACCGATTTCGTTTATAGAGGTATGAGGAACAGGGTGTAAAGTTCACTCAACCTCCATAGAAAAGGGAGGATCCTCCGACCAGACGGGTGTTGTATCTGGCGGGCAACTGCCCAATGAGTTGCGCGGTAAGCTCTGCTTGCGCGATGCAAGATTTGCGTGACGTCAGTATGACGCGTTGTTTGCATGTGGCGTTGTAGATACCGCTACATCACTCCCCCCGGAGACCGGAGGTCGATAGTGGGCTGAGTCTTGTATCTTGCGATGCTTGACAGGCCAGCTGAGGTTCCAGTGAGTCGGAACCGGTTGCCGCATAGTTCACGGTGAGTCGGAACTGTCTGCGAAGATGTCTCCAGTGAGTCGGGGTGGCGCTGCGTTATGCTCCAGTGCGTCGGATGTAGTACAGCGCCGGGTTGAGGCTGACTGCTGGCGTCGACCAGGAGAGGCTTATTGAGGGCTCTGCTTGTAGGCCGGCCGAAAGTGCAGTGTGCTGTGCTGAGGTTGCTGATGAGGCTGAAGGTAATGACCAGGTATGCGCGGTCACTGCATGCTGGTGGTCAGGATACCCGTTGAAGCCGTGGGTGCTGGCTGGCTGAGTGACTCGCCGCTCTAAAGCTTGCGGGAGTGATGATGACGTCACGCTGAAGTAGGTGCACGAAGGCTGCGCTGACGTTCATGTTCGGGGTCACCAGTATAGAGGTATGAGGAACAGGGTGTAAAGTTCACTCATACTCTATAGAAAAGGGACTACCGGACGACCTCCAGACTCCGACCAGACGGGTGTTGTGTCTGGCGGGCAACTGCCCAATGTGTCATGTCGGGCTGTTGTATCTATGCTAGTTGCGCGGTAAACTCTGCTTGCGCGATGCAAGATTTGCGTGACGTCAGTATGACGCGTTGTTTGCATGTGGCGTTGTAGATACCGCTACACGTTCATGTTTTGTTGTATATCGTATAAAGACGTTGTCGCCGAGGGACGCTTAGGAAACGCTGGCGTGATAACCTAGCTAACGGCTGATTGGTCGGAGAAGGCCACGCGCAAAGAACAATGGAAAGCCATAGCGGAGACCTTGGCCCAACAGTGGGACAAAATAGGTTGACTATAAAAAGACCTAAAAGAAATCACCATTCACAATTCGAACCCAACAAAGTCAAGAGGTCGTGACGAAATCAAAATATTTTATTTCACATAATACCTTCATGGGCACTTATGAAACGTCAGAAGCTAGGTGCACGGTTCCAGTTGGTTGTTTCCTATGGAGAAGAGCAGGGAAGAAACTCCACGGTTACTCTTTTAAGGGCATGTACTACCTTAGATTGCGAAAATTGCCTTAGCATTAATGGCTGTAGTTTTAACAGTACTGCAGTATTCACTTTGAAATGAATATACAAAAAAGATGAGTGTTATCCGTTGCGAAAACAATTGGCTTTTACTATGTTTTCAAATTACAGTGTTAACAGGTATTGGAAGATAGTTTAGGCCTGTCAACAAGTACTAACAAAATAGAAAATGGTCTTCAAATCTACAAGGAAAATAAATAAAAAAATAACTAATAATATTGGATTGTATAACATTACGAGTATCACGAATTCACTATAAACAAATCACAACACAAGTAGCATGAAATTGGAACAAGTGCTTTATACTGAGAATCAAACAGTATTTACGGCTCGTAAATGATACGCCTCTAGGATAAAGAAGAACAATTTGTTTACGCACGTCTTGTGTATATAAAAGCGTGTATACGTTGAGTAGCAATTACTTTGTGGAATTTAAAAGACATGAAGACACAGGAGTTGGTACAAGTTGTTAACTTATAGAGGACACAATATAAATGGGTAAGTACCTACTAAATAGAAGCCTGAGCCACAAGGTAATTTTTTTTTATGTTGCCTGCGCTGTCCCACTCCTGGGCAAAGGCCTCCCTCCACTCCTTCCATTTTTCGCGAGCCCGCGCGTCCTCCCTCCAATTTTGACGGAACCTATCTAGCTCGTCCCGCCATCTCCTACGTGGTCTGCCGCGACTACGCCTCACTGTCTCAGGGCACCAATTCTGCGCTATTTGGGCCCACAGTTTGTCCGGCATGCGGCAGACATGTCCTGCCCAGTCCCATTTAAGTTGAGCAGCCTTTTGAGCCACGTCCACTATCTTCGTTTTGGAGCGCAGTATTGTGTTTCGAACACGATCCGTTAATTTAACGCCTAGGCGTTAAATTAACGGATCGTGTTCGAAACTGGCTCACGGACATGTGTATTCTTCCCGTCTTAACCTATGGTGCACAAACTTGGTTTTTGACTAACATCCAACGAGCAATGGAGCGCAGTATACTAGTATACTGCGCTCCATTGCTCGTTGGCAGACCTTGAGTTTGGACTTCTGGATGTTAGTCAAAAACCAAGTTTGTGCACCATAGGTTAAGACGGGAAGAATACACATGTCCATGAGCCTGCGTTTCAGTGCCATAGGCAACTCACTCTTAAATAGTTCCTTCAAGGACCAGTAGCTCTTCCAGGCGTTTTCCGTTCGTCTTGAGATTTCTTTATCTTGCCTCGCCTGAAAAGAGACTACTTGACCCAAGTAAAGGTATTCCTGGACATGTTGTATTATCTCCCCGTCTACATTTATGCTTCTAGGTGTTTCATTGCACATGACTTTGGTCTTAGACATATTCGTCTTCTGTCCAACCTCAAGGCTTGCATTGCTAAGTTCTTGGAGCATCTGTTCAAGTTCAGTGGCTGAGGATGAAAAGAGAACAATATCGTCGGCGAAACGTAGATTTGTCAGTCTCGTAAGGTACTTAGTTTTTTTTTAAATCTAATTTTGTTAAATAAGCCCCTTATTTCACAGACATGTCAGCCCCTTCGTACCCTTTTACATTAATTGGCTTACTTAAACAGTTTATAATATTATTAATAGTTAAAAGTTATTCGTGGAGGACCATAATGGAATGTCCGAAGATGGTACAGATAAGATGGATTGGATTATGCCTATATCAAATTTATTTATTTTAAAATCCTTCACGAACAACTCGCGTTCTACTCTGTTCCGAGCACACAAATAGTTAAATGAAGTTTGTTAAATGAAGCAATGACTGTCAATGTCAAGCAATGGTCTCGCGTATTACAAGAGTGTAAAGTGACCTATGGTATTTCAAAACCCACCATGTTTTCCTCGGCAAGTCCCATTTTCCATCGTTATCCATACTAATGATACCATGTATCTATCAGATAATTAATTTTATGTCATGGTTTCGTTTTTAATTCTATTACCTATTGTGGTATAGTAATTTTATTGTGGCCTATGTCCAGCAGTGGACGTCTTTCGGCTGAAATGATGAATTTTATTGTAGGTGCATCGTCCTCACATGTTATTATATAATTAATGTACCCATGCAAAATATTGTACCTAAAACATTTTAAAAGAGTAACGGTGGAGTTTCTTGCCCATTCTTCTCCATACGAAAACTACCTTTTGGAATGGGCGACTAGAATCAATTCTATTTTTGAGATAATTTTTGACGTTCAAAAGTGCCTTTTATGTGCCTATTTGAAATAAATGCTTTGACTTTGATATAAAAGCGGAAGTAACTATATCTGTTTGTCGGTCACGCCATAACGGCTGAACAAAATTCTATAAACTTTGGCACACAGGTAGACCGTGACGTGATCTTTAAAATAAGTACCATCGGTTTCTGGATTGAAAATCAACAACGTTTCAAATTTTAAAGACATGTCAAGTTATCTGATTGGCTGTTGACAATTCAGACAACCAATCACATCAGTTGATAATTTGTTAGCTAATAAATGTGTTGATTTTCATTCCAGAAAAACGGGCGACAGTTATAGGCCGACCGCTTAACTACGACGTTGCCTGAGGTAGCTACGCGTTGCGGGAGAGGTGATTGTTGTCACAAGTTGACGAATCACTGAGCTGTCGCATCACGTTACCACACCCCTCCCGTACCGCGCTGCTACCTGAGGCAACGACTCAGTTAAGCGGTCGGCCTATAGTTGGCTATTTGAATAATTATGTTCTATTTTTAAAAGACATTTAGTCATAAAAAAAGCTTCCACACCTAGTTTTAAAATCCTCTCGCTTGTCTTTTGAGCCAACTTCTTTATTTTATTTACAAGGGAAGTGTTAGACATAGTTCTGTTTTGCTGGGAATTGCTTGACATCGGTTTAATTACAAGCAATCGATGAACTTGTCTTAGAAGTGTTCAACTATTTCGGGCTTGATTTGATTTTCAGATTGGTTCAATGGCCTCTATTTATTCCTCAAACAGTAATCTCTTTTTTATGCCTACTGATAAAACGCACGTTTTTAATTCAATTACTTACTTAAGTATCCATAATGCAAACTTAATATAATAAATGCTAAAGTGTGTGTGTCTGTTACCTCTTCACGCTTAAACTGCTGAACCAATTTAGATGAAATTTGGCAGAGAGATAGTTTTTATCCGGATATTCCTACGGGATCGACACTTATGCGGATGAAACCGCGGGGCGCTGCTATATAGCATAATCAGCCAATAATGTTCCCACTGCTGGGACACAGGCCTCCTCTCTTCGAGAGGGACTGGGTTGTAATCTGCCACGCGGGCCCAGTACAGGTTGGTGGATGTCACAAGTCTTAAAATTTTTGGTTCTAGGATATGCCGGTTTCCCGATAACGTTTTCCTTCACGATTGTAAAGCGCTTTTACAATTTTAATAATACAAATGTACTATTATTAATTTTCAGACAGTATATAATTATGTGACTTTTTTTTATGGATGGGAAATCATCAAATGACCCCCCTCCCGCTCTGGGTGGAGCGGAAGGGAGTGTCAGACTCTTACTGACTAAAACCCATCCGTGTTCCTTCCTTAGCCCTTTATGTTCCGGGATAGCGGTAACCCTTTCGGACAATCTCGCACCCCCGGCAGGCTTCGACCCTAACAGGCCAGGATTCTGTGACTTGCAACCATCAATTTTAATATAGTTCCCCGTATCTCAAGGAATGGAGTAAAGGCTCTCCCCCTCAGGCACGTAATTATCGGATACGTTATTGCGATATCTGTTTATTTTGTATTAAGGTTGTCTTTAAAAGATCGCTCTTTGCGTTAAGACCGCCCATTGTGTCGCCTTTTGTAAAATTTCTATATTTATGTCTATAATTTATATGGTGTATATAATAAAGAGTATTCTATTCTAAGACGGCCACGAAGTTACATACTGCACAACGCAATAGTATTAGGAGTACGCTTGCGTTCCTCCGACGTGCGTTATTCCGATATGAGTTCTTACAACATTTTGAATTAGAACGCATACGATACACACACCTGCGTAACGTGGAGTGCGGGCCCTCGCCTGTAGTGTATGTAGGTTACACGCACACGTTAAAAATATCGGACGATATAAACGCAGTATTCTGGGTATCAAACTAACAGACCGGGTTAGGAATACGACCATCCGTTCCATCACAAAGATAACTGATGTCACTTGGAAAGCTGCCACGCTAAAATGGAACTAGGCTGGACACATCTGCCGCATGTCAGACGAACAGTGGGCCAAACTTACGACCCAATAGGTCCCTCTTAATGGCAAACGATATCGTAGCAGGCCCAGACGGAGATAGCGGGATGAGCTAGCCTCCTTCAACAAGAACTGGTCCTTAGTAGCTTTGAACAGAGAGAGGTGGAAAGAGAGTAGGGAGGCCTTTGCGCCAGGACGTCACAGGCTAATAATAATCGCAGCTGTGTGACAAGGAATCGCGACGCGTTATCGCAATAACGCATCCGATATTATCGACCGATAATAACGCGCCTGTAGGGGAGAGCCTTAAGATGTAAATATTTGCTGACTCCTGTTAATGTAAACATTAACTACGTGCTTCTGGTATTAGGGCGGCACCTAATTTCCGACTTGCGGTGCTATCGCTGGTAATACACACAGCCATGGAATATTTAACGAGCATCATTTTAAATACATTAATAACGTTTATGAATAAAGATTTGTTTATTTACATGTCAAAAGAATATAATCTTCTGGTTTTGGAAACCGTTTCAGAAACCTTCTGAGAATTGGTTGAGAAACTGTTAGGTACGGTCGAACAAGCTATTTGGTATATAGGCAGCTAACTTGCAACTACTTTTAAACAATGGTGTGCTGAGTTAGTATTTTTTTTTTGTACTATTTAATGAAGGATGCCATAAGCTGAAAAAGTTATAACGCTCAAAATAAAACTAAATATTGGCATTGTAGTGGAAAGATTAATATTTTTGCCTGTATACCAAATAGCTTGTTCGACTGTACTATTTTTAGTATTTAAAGTTACTGTGTATGTAACTGAGTAATAAAAGCCGCACGGATCGATCATCTTTACATTCCGAGATCCCTACGTGCCTCTGAAAACATGTTAAACGTGGATCTTTGACAGTCGTTACGGGTCGTCAGAGGCCCGAAAGTCTGACAACCAGTCTTACCAAGGGGCATCGTGTTACCCAGGTACTGGGTTGTGGAGGTCAGATAGACACTCGCTCCATGTACAATACTGATATTCAGTTGCATCCGGTTAGACCGAAAGCCGACCTCAACATAGTTGGTAACATAGGCAGATTTTGTTTTTCTGGGTCAATATAAATTCGTCTATACACAAAGTCTGATGCGATGTCGCAATATTTCATAAATTCGGTAGAGACACAGGTTAAACTGCTTCATAGTCTATGTCTCCAAATATCATCTAGGTAATTGGTTATTGATAAATTGTCTAACTCATGCTTATCGACAGTAAAAAAATCACCTACCTAATAGTTCGATGAAAACAAAACATTTTTACACCAATCATCCGAAAAATATCTCCAAACTTTTCTACCATGACCCAACTAAAAACCTACGAAAAGTTGCGTAATAAATCACTACACGTCAAATATTTTCGAGAACTTTCCGGCCACAGGTATAACATGTTCAGCGACATCCATTTCGTTCACAATCTGAAACTTCAACTATTTCAATCGAAATTCCTTCAGGAATGGAGAAAGTTTTAGTCGAACCATATAGGAAAGGAATTGGTGTCATTAATCACAGTTATAATTAAAATGCACCTGTGGTATACAAATGGGAGTATTAATAGCGGAATTTGAGGTTAGAGTAGCAGAAAATTCGGTTACGAAAGCTATTGCAACAAATAAGGAAAGAAAACCAAGAAAAACAAGTTTATTTGTCACAGTGCATGTGCATACAAAAATATTATAAGTTTTAAGTCTTTGTTAATTGAGTTTTTTTTATTTTTTTTATAAGCCTGTGTTGTCCCACTATAGAACAAAGGCCTACTTTCACTCTTTCTACTTTTCCCGATCTACTGCGATTGCGGGCCAAATATAAGTAAACTAGCTGTGCCCCGTGATTCCACTCGCGATAAAAGTATTATAGTCCTTTTTAGGGTTCCGTAGCCAAATGGCAAAAAACGGAACCCTTATGGATTCGTCATGTCTGTCTGTCTGTCTGTCTGTCCGTCCGTTCGTATGTCACAGCCACTTTTTTCCGAAACTATAAGAACTATACTGTTGAAACTTGGTAAGTAGATGTATTCTGTGAACCGCAGTAAGATTTTTACACAAAAATAGAAAAAAAACAATAAATTTTGGGGTTCCCCATACTTACAACTGAAACTCCAAAAATTTTTTTTCATCAAACCTGTACGTGTGGGGTATCTATGGATAGGTCTTCAAAAATGATATTGAGGTTTCTAATATCATTTTTTTCTGAACTGAATAGTTTGCGCGAGAGACACTTCCAAAGTGGTAAAATGTGTGTCCCCCCCCCTCTAACTTCTAAAATAAGAGAATGATAAAATTAAAAAAATATATATAATGTACATTACCATGTAAAATTCCACCGAAAATTGGTTTGAACGAGATCTAGTAAGTAGTTTTTTTTTAATACGTCATAAATCGAAAACCGTAATTTACCTTTCACAAAGTTACAACGAACTACAAGAACTTTTATATTATGTTACTTGCTGCTACGGAACCCTTCATGGGCGAGTCCGACTCGCACTTGGCCGGTTTTTTTATTGATTCCCTTTACAAATCTCCACCCTCCCTTTTTACACCCTTAAGGGATAATTTTGGGGATAAAACTATTCTATATTCCTCCCCACAACTCAAACTATCTCCATACCAAACATACGGGATGCAATCTATCTCTCTGCCAGATATCATCTAAATCCGTTCAGTGGTTTAGGCGTGAAAAGGTAACATACAGACAGAAAGAGTTACTTTCGAATTTATGATATTAGTATGGATGTCCAAATATTAGGTCCTTACATATGAAATTGGCGTTTTGTATGGAAGGAACAAAAAGTCGAATATTTTTTAATATAATATATTTAATTAATCAAAGTATGAACCATTGTTTTCAATGCACTTTTGCCATCTTATAGGTAGTTCATTGATCCCTTTACTAAAAAAACCAGTCGGACGGGAATCAATAAAATCTTTGGAGGCGATTTGGACTGCCCCATCGGAGTTGAATTTTTTCCCTTGCAAAAAGTTATCCAAATTGCGAAAAAAATGGTAATCTGTTGGAGCAAGGTCCGGGGAGTACGGAGGATGTCTAAGACATTCCAATTCAAGTAATGTAACGCAGCAGTCGACGCGCGTTTGCCGGTTTGCTTCAGTCAATTCGTGAGGTACCCACCTTTCAAGCTTTTTAATCTTCCCAATTTGCTTCAAGTGAATTAAAACAGTTTTATCACTAACATCGAAGCCTGCAGCTAACTCGGACGTGGTTTGCGATGGGTCCGCTTCCACAATAGCCTTCAATTCTCCATTATCAACTTGGGTCTCAGGCCGTCCACGGGGCTTGTTCTGCAGGTCGAAATTTCCAGAACGAAAACGTTGGAACCAAAAACGAACTGTGTTTTCTTTTGCAACATGACCGCCATACACATCATTCACCCTTCGAGTCGTTTCCGCAGCACTAGTGCCACGGCGGAACTCGTACTCGTAAATAATGCGATATTTTAAATTTTCCATTTTGTAAAATGAGTGACGCAAACAGAAAAAACAGAAGAAAAAAAACAAATGAATGACGGTCATCGAAGCACAAATACATGAGTAAATAGCTGTACAAATTTGAATTTGGAATTCCTTACCAAAGAGGAGAAATTCGTGATTAAAGTGGTCAGTACGAAAAACGCCAATTTCATATGTAAGGACCTAATAGCTAGTAAATTGCACAAATGTATGTAAGTAGCTACTTGCATACGTTCTTTTTGAGTAACCCATTATCTCTAATCAGACATGGTTACTGGCATATGTTCCTGGCTTAACGTGTGTAGCATATTGTTACATTTGTTTTTACTGTTTAACATAAAGATCAAAACCCTTTAATTATGACGTCGTTTTTATAAATGAACTTCAACGTAGAAGGACTAATAAATTCCAAAAGATAAAACAACTCAAGGTGATGAAATCAAACGATTGCCAAACAAACATTGATTGATGTACATATCATTGCTTTGTTTTCCTCAAACACTGCGAAATAAACAAAGATGTGTTTATTCTTTTATGTCTGTGTTTGTTTAATTGCCCAGGTGTGGGACAGCACGGCCTAGTAAAAAGCACGTGCAGCACCGTCCACGTGATAGAAAAAATCATACAAAAAAAAAATAAGAGATATTTGAGAGATAGAGTGATCCATATCTTTCTTCTCTGTCATGTAAAAAAACCGAGTGTGCTTATGACCACACGACTAAAGTGAAACTTCAAACGTATTTGGCTATGAGAGGAAGAGAGAAAGAAAACGTGCGCGCGCACTGCTTTCTCTTGCTTATATCCCCCACTCAACTCCCATTCGCCTCGCCCGATCACACTTTTCGTAACGCTTACGTCACGCGTTCGCCAGCTGACTCCCCAAATCAAGCGTGCGTAAAGAAGTTTCACTTCAGAAATGTGTCAAGCGTGACGCGTCTTTAAAATTTCACTCTCTATTCTCATCCAATTATCGAATATCCGTCTAAGAAGTCTCACTTCAAAAAAAATAAAAATTTTCCTTTGATAGCGAAAAATGTACCTACTGCATAGACCTTTTGATGAGCGAAACTACTCGTAACTAGGCGACGCAACTTTCAGCGATGCCAAGTAATATACGCTATAACAGTACATAGTTATTTCCTTGAAGGCGAGTTATATATTAGGTCCTTACATATGAAATTGGCGTTTTGTATGGAAGGAACAAAAAGTCGAATATTTTTTAATATAATATATTTAATTAATCAAAGTATGAACCATTGTTTTCAATGCACTTTTGCCATCTTATAGGTAGTTCATTGATCCCTTTACTAAAAAAACCAGTCGGACGGGAATCAATAAAATCTTTGAAGGCGATTTGGACTGCCCCATCGGAGTTGAATTTTTTCCCTTGCAAAAAGTTATCCAAATTGCGAAAAAAATGGTAATCTGTTGGAGCAAGGTCCGGGGAGTACGGAGGATGTCTAAGACATTCCAATTCAAGTAATGTAACGCAGCAGTCGACGCGCGTTTGCCGGTTTGCTTCAGTCAATTCGTGAGGTACCCACCTTTCAAGCTTTTTAATCTTCCCAATTTGCTTCAAGTGAATTAAAACAGTTTTATCACTAACATCGAAGCCTGCAGCTAACTCGGACGTGGTTTGCGATGGGTCCGCTTCCACAATAGCCTTCAATTCTCCATTATCAACTTGGGTCTCAGGCCGTCCACGGGGCTTGTTCTGCAGGTCGAAATTTCCAGAACGAAAACGTTGGAACCAAAAACGAACTGTGTTTTCTTTTGCAACATGACCGCCATACACATCATTCACCCTTCGAGTCGTTTCCGCAGCACTAGTGCCACGGCGGAACTCGTACTCGTAAATAATGCGATATTTTAAATTTTCCATTTTGTAAAATGAGTGACGCAAACAGAAAAAACAGAAGAAAAAAAAACAAATGAATGACGGTCATCGAAGCACAAATACATGAGTAAATAGCTGTACAAATTTGAATTTGGAATTCCTTACCAAAGAGGAGAAATTCGTGATTAAAGTGGCCAGTACAAAAAACGCCAATTTCATATGTAAGGACCTAATAATATAATAATAATAATATTCCACAACTATCACACAACGCCATCTAGTCCCAAGCTAAGCAGGGCTTGTGTTTTGGGTACTAGACAACTGATAAACATACTTATATATTTCTAAATACATACATATTATAGATAAATTACACCCAGACACAGAACAAATGATCGTGCTCATCACACAAACATTTGTCCTGGGTGGGAATCGAACCCCATAGCAGTCAGGGTCACTAACCACTATAGTCCATTTACTATAGCATTAGACAGAAGTTAAAAAAGGCTCTTTTAGGGGCACACTTTGTAATAAAAGTACACTAAATATTATTACAGTCAAGATTGATGTGGAGTTAAATATAATCAATTTAAATAACAGCAATCACACGAAATTGTACTTATTTAACCTATCTACCTTATGAAATTACAAGGCTTTCATTTAATATTATTTAGTTTTTACATAAAATACTGTCGTGTCAATCTTTAAAATCTAAAAGAAGCAGGGATGGACAGTACCGGGAACATTTTTCATGTCACTATAACTCTACCAAATCTAAAATGTTACCTATTCCCTTCATAAGTTGTGGCAGCACGTGTTTTTTTATTTTGTCGGTTTATATAAAGTTGTTTTTAATAAACTGATTGTTACTAAAAATTGTTTCATTTCATGTACCTGTTCAAGCATCGTGACGAGTAGATAGATAGAATAATGCTTTATTGTATGCCATAAATTGTTACTTACAAAAAAACACATACATTATTTATTAAAATTTTTTTGAACTTAACTTGAAAATAAAAGGTTTCATACTCCTGCTTCTGCGAGCCTCTTTTTTCTAATGTTATAATAAATGGAGTATAGACCATCAGGCCTGTCAAAGTTCCACTTTAATCTATTCACTAGTACTTTACCATCGACTTCGTCCGCTCTATATAAGGTCCAATTAAAATAGATGGACAAACTTTTAGAAATCATTCAGACCACCAAAATAAGGACGATGGTAAAAAAATATATAAGAAAAACACATTAGATACTTACAAGAAAAATAACTAGCTAACGAAAATACACTAATGTGCCGGTTATTTATTATTTTAGGTCAAAAAGAAATCACTTTAATCAGTGTTTTTTTTTTTTTTTGCTTGGGTATCTTTGGTTAGACGTACTGAGCGCTGTGTTAAAAGTTGTGCATCTATTTTAATGGAGCCCTGTATATTCCATATCCCGAAAGAATTTCAAAAAATCGTAGCCTGCATCATAAATGGAGATCTGTGCCTTTCGGCGTTTTAGGGCCAAGATAACTATTTGTTTTACTTTAAGAGAAGTATGTTCTTTTTGTCTTCTTCTTAGTGTTTTTGTAACTTGAATATTGTTTGTATTGTCTTCACTGCCCTAAGTAATCTGTGATAACGTCGTGGATTGTACACTTACCCGCTTCCAATTATTTTGTAATCTTAGATGTAATATAATTTAATGTATAATTGTTTGTTTTCCTTAACAGAATAAATAAATAAAGGTTTGGGCTGGGCGTTGATGAGTCGTCAGTAAGTGTGCGAGTCAGGGGTTCCTTTTTTAAGGGACCCCATTTTGTTAGTTTAGTTACCAACTTAGGGAAAGTGCCAGACATTAATAAAGAGACTTATTTAAAAAAAAGCGATCGAAATTAGAAGACCTTAAAATTACGAATAGTAGAGGCTAATTTATTTAAAAAAGCGATTAGCTTTAGAAGACCAATAAGTTTTTAGGGAGTCAATTAAATATGACGGCGCAGTAAGTGGAGCCATCTCGTTTTGTTACGACGTTACTGGAATCTCCAAAGAGGTCGGATAAGAACGTCAACACACTGGAACGCCATGGCGACGTCGCCGGCTACGTATCCAAACAATTCGTATTGAAATGTATGACAGTTAACTCACTTGGCGACGGTCTGGCGACGTCGCCAATTTGGAAGCGTAGCCACGACCGACTGGCCCCTACGTGGTTACTGGATAATCTGGCGACCTGGCGACGCGTAGCCAAGTCGCCAGTATTTTGTTAACAAGTAAGAGTAGGGTAAAATTGGGGGACCTGGATCAGGGAGATCCAGGTCACCCCAATTTTACTATTCATTTCATCATTCAAATATTATTTCATACTTTCTATTCAACATTCTATTCGAAAGACTGATCTAGTGTTATTTTGTATTAGGAACTGAATGATTTGAATAATCAATTTATAATATTTTTTTACTTTTTGTGGTTGGTATCGTGAAAAAAGAAACAAAGTATGCTGTCAACTAAGTAACACATTTTATTATCATTATTCATAAAAAGCATGAGAAGAATAAATAATCGATTACAAAACATTTGATTTCTTGATCCACTGTTGACATTTCATCATAGACATTTTCCATAATTGCATAGGCTTCAGACATTGATTTCGGTTGGGCGAGCTTGAATCGTTTTCTAAAGAAATTAATACGGTTCTCATAGTAACCCTTTACCCTAGTTAAGTGACGTAAACGTGAATCAAGGCAATTCAGTAAATGATTCAGACACCACCACTCTTCACAACAGATGACGATCGATTTGGTTCCAATGTCAATTGTGACGAATTTTTTGCTTCCTTCTTCATGTTCAGGCAGGTTTATATACTTGATCACTTGTCGTTCTCGTTGCGGCTGCTGCTTTGGTAAAGGAATTGAACCAGATGTGAAGAATCCTGATATGTCAGAGGCGTTTTCCATAAATATCATGCCCCACTCGTCTTTACTTAATGTTATCCTATTAGCAATATCAATGCACTCTTCCAGTAATCCATTGATTTGATTTGATGGCTTCAAATATGTTTTAATATATGGAATCGTGGAGCTGGAAACTTGATACATATACTTGCAAAGTTCAAAATGCAAGAGTGGAATCGATGGAGTATATGATGGTTGTATAAACTGATACATGTTGTCGCTATAAGTGTTGATGATTAACTGCTCTATCAACTACACTGACTGCTCTTTTCATTCACATGAAACGACTTCTAATGAGGATTTTTCAGGACCAGGATGTGCGTTGCCAACTCGAGCAAATGTAAGGAACTCATTGTGACAACTCTTGAGTGTAAGATATTGCATATTTTCAAAGGTGGAATTTGCTGAGTTTTGCTCTGTGTTGTTTGTATTATCCTGAAGTTTTGATGAACTGGTGTTAATTATTTTCTGGTCAGCTATGTCTTGACTAAATAGAATCTCACCACTAGCATTCTTGAAAATAAGTTTAGAAATGCCCTCCAAATCAAATTTCGATGAATGGAGCATAATGTGAATAATATTAATTTATTCTCTCATGATGAAGCAAGCGTTGATTAAGATCGAACCATCACACTACAATGCTAAAAGTTTAATGCTGTGATGGAGATATGCGTATTTAATTATATACTCCTTTCCTTTCACAGCGTTCAAATAAAAACACTCAGGATAATGTATAGCATGTTGCATCCAAGGATCATCATAAATCTCCCAATCTTCGATAACACCTCCACATGAGAAACATGCTGCAATATCATTTATACTATTTCCATAATAAAAAAATCCTGCGTCAGCCATTTCCCTCACTAATCTTTTCTTTTTATTAAACGTCCTCCAGTAATAATTAAATGAAAATTCACGCATTTTAAACGTGTTATACATGTCATATCGAGGTTTGTATTCATTTTGAGACATGTTCTATTTACTTCTTATTCAATTATAAACGTATAATGATATCGTCCCGCTGTTGTCAACAACTTATAAAGACCGGACAGAGGTGGGGATAAAAAACGCTAAGATGTGTTTTAACTAAATAAAGAAAGAAAACAAGAAAATATTTATTTTAAAATTTTATTATCAAAGCACCACTTATTTAAACACAATACATTTTTTAAAGCACATACAGAGTCATGATAAATACAGTTATATAAATCTTGAGAATATTTATATTCATCGTATAAACTTATCAAACTAGGACAACCTTTATCTTCTAAATTGAATACATTACAATTACTATTTTCTAAAATATGCTTTAACCACAACACTTTTTCTGAACCTTTGACGTAGATACATTTATCTCTTAAAATATCTATAACCAAATTCTGATAATTAGAATAGGGTACAAATCCTTCACGCCAGTGTATCTTTCTGTTACGTTCAATCCAACTAACTTGTTTTTTTTCTTGTTTCGTTAATTTTCCAAATGAAAATGGTGGCTTAATTAAAAACACTTGTAATGTTTTATTATACAATATAGCGATTTCTTTTATTATAAATTCATTTGTTTCTGTTTTGAAGCCTTGAACATCCACAATAGCAATCATGATAACCTGCGCACAATGTTGCTGAGAGGTTTGTATTCCACAAGTCGATCGTTTATAATCAAACAATATGCAGTCGTATTATCTGGTATTTCTGTAGAACATTCAATTTCCAACCTCACGTCCACTGGACCTGTTTTTAGGCTATCATTTTGTCTTGAGCAGTCTAAGATAAAGAGAGGGGCTTTTTCTTTGAACTCTTTTAGGTCAAGCAACGGGTCTACTGGACAGTTGTAATACGACTGACGAAATTTCACAAACATTTCGTATAATATACTATATTTGTTCTCAGAAAACTTTAAGCCTAAAGGTTCATATGGATAATATTGTGAATTCAAAAAGAGCGTAAGGTTTGTTACTTCACAATGATCGAATACTGAACTGTCTTTAGTTTTATTATTTTTTCGATTGGTTTGTAAACAAAAAATTACATATCTGGGTTTTTCCAACTGTGAAGCAGTTTTAACTGACCAAGAATGCTTTGTGGTTTTAGGCAGTAACGGATACTCATATAAATCCCAATTTCTGAACGCCATCTGAATAGGTTTATCTCTTTCTAAATGTTTTAAAAGTGTCAGTCGTTCTCGGTCTGATACTTTTATGTGTGGCACCCTCCACTGGACTCTTTGTATATCTATTTGAAAATGAACAATATCATCAGTAAGGATAACGCTATTTAAGTTACTGTTACTTCTGTTCAATATAAGTTCATGTTTGCAATTTATCACTATTTTATTGTAATCTTCTGCAAACCCTAAAACCTTATTTAATGGTATCACAGCACTAAAACGCCCATCACTTTGAAATCCCTTTAAACTCCAACCCCATAGGGCAGCAACTTTATTTTCTGCTTCATTTAATGAGATGTATGATTTTATTGTTGATGTTATTCCAGAATTTTTTATGCGGTCTATTTCAATACCATTCATTTCGTATCTGATGTCTTGAAACAAATACATAACAGGGTTATTAGTGAACGTAACAGTTTTCTTGATTGGATTCCCATCTTTACCGAAGAGCTTCGCTTGTCCTTCGACGTAAATTGAACTGGCTGATGGTAGCACGTATATGTCTTGCTGGTGGATGGGAATTCTGATTTCATCGTTTTCTCTAAAGCTGTTATTGTAGGGATTGTATGAATGGACTTCATAACTTTCAATCGAAGTGTCGTAGTGCGGTAATTCAGTAATCTGTAGTATATTCATACTTTAAACCCTAGGGCTTTAAGAAAATCTTTATTTGCTTTAGTCAATTTCTTAACTTTTTTCTTACGTCTTTGCACCTTAGCAATCGCAGAAGAACTAAGACGTTTTTCATTCCCTTGGGTGTTTTTATAATACACTATCATTTTGTTTTTCTTAAATGAAGACGTAACTGAACTTGTTCCTCTCCAAAGTTAATACAGTGACCAAATTGATCTACAATCTTAACAGATACCGATGAAATTATATTTTTATTTACTGGAAAGTAAATAACATTTTGTGGTATTTCCATGCACTGATGACCTGGAGTAGTATCAGACACAAATTCATGAATAAAATGAGTTGGTAATCCGTTGCAGTACGAACCGTGAACAAGATCACATTCGATTCTGATTACAGACAGACCTCTGTTAATAATGGGAATATTTGGTCTTGATTTTAATACTGAAAAATATATCAAACCGCACTCGTATTGATCTGACAAATGCAGTGGTGGTTGAAAGTATGAAACCAATTCCGATTTATTTCCAGAGATGGTAACCGTAGCAGACATGCTTCAATACTGGCCTCTTTCGGAAGATCCTGTTTATTTTATTCCTTCACTACACCAAAAATTCTTCAAAAAGTTTAAACAAAGATGTCCGCAATTAAAAGGGTGATCACGCTGAAGATTATCATAATTATAGTTAATTTTGGATCCCAAGTATTTAATAAATTCCTTTGGAGGCTTAAGATTTCCGTAACTATCAAAATACTCAATATAATCGTTGCATTTTGCATAGGCTACCCAATGAGAACCAGGATTTTTAGAGCTATCTAAATTTATAACTCCACATTCTTTTTTAAAAGGGTGTTTAGGGAGCTTATCTCTCATAAAGACACCTCTGAAATAGGGAATATTATTTCCATACTTCAAAATGTCTAAATTACTCAAGGCTCGTTTGGGTAGCCGATATCTTAGTTTTTTTCTTTCGATACTAAAATTCCAAGCCCAGCTTTATGTGGTTTAAGGTGTAGTCCTTTTCCGATGCACAGAGCTTCCATCTTTTCGTTGTGTCTCTTCGATTCAGTCAATAACTTTTTAGCCATCTTGAATTCATTTATGGTTTTAGCAATACCAGCTGCACCGCCTGCTAGTGCCCCTGCGGCCGATAATCCCGCAAAAATTGGAATCAAAGGCAATACTCCACCAGTTTTTGGTATAGGAATTACACGAGGAAGTTTTATAGACGAATCATCAGCTAATTCTCTGACAGCGGCCATAGCTAATTCGATTGCCATTTTCTTGCATTTCGGTTTTAATTTTTCCATCTGTCTCTTCGTTTTGTTAATAACATTTTTAAATTTATTTTTCAACCCTTTTCCAGGTTTAATTTTAGGAGAACACTTTTTGCTATTTTTTTTTTTTAGGCCAAACCCAGTTTTAACTTTTGTTGACATAGCGCTGCTTACTAAGCACGCTGCCAATTTTTCCCCTACACTCGCATCTGAGGCAAGTGCTCGCTCTTTAGCCATATTTAACAAAACTAAATCAGCCTTGTGGCGATCCTTTAAGTTTGAAGACTTGTGATAGGCAATGTCGTGTTGTTTACAATATTCGTCTAATTTATTAACACCTTTATCCCCACGAGTAAGCCTTTTAATTAATTTAGTGCCAGGCCCACAATAATTGTATCCTGGTAAATGTAATTCAATTGGTAAATTATTTATAAGCCAATTGAGAATACTGCTCTCTCCAATACCCATCATAAGACTGATGTATCATGAGTTGAACATTTAATAAATATTCGATTTATCAATCCAACTGTTTTCAGATGAAGACAAACCTAACCATTTTACTAAAACTCTATTTCCTTTACTTCTAAGAACTTTCTCGACTAGATATAAATTGGGATGTTTCGTCTTTTGCAGCTCTTGCACATAAAATGCACCTAAAATGGGTTGGCCTCTGATTGCATCTTCAATTAAGTAGGTAATAGGAGTTGTATTTTGTATGTTTCTAATTTTAAATATTTCTGTCGACCAGTTGGGAGTATACCCCTTTTCAAATGTTCCTTTGTATTTACTGATACGTACATAATCACCCACTTTAAACTTGCTTTTTGTAGTATCGGTTTTTATCAACCTGAAATATCTCCCTAATATGCGTGTTTTATTAGTATTGTCCACGTTTGCCGGGATTTCATTAATTGTCCGATGATAGGTGTGATTGTATTTATAGATAACATTATTGAGGGTATTATCTATCCAATTATAGTCACCTTTTAAACTGAATTCCTTATATAGTTTAGATTTTAATGTTCTGATAAAACGCTCAACTATTGATGCCTTTTTTGTTGAGAAAGTTGAATAATGGTTTATACAATAAGATTTCATAAGTTTTTGGAATTTATTATTATAAAATTCTGTTCTATTATCCGTTTGTAGATTTTGGGGGACACGCCCTTTATCCAACAAAATCTTGAAAGAGTTGCATACAACATCTTTTGTCTTATTTTTCAAAGGAAAGGTCCAAGCGTATTTCGAAAATGTATCAATAACAGTAAGAATAAATCTGTAATTTTTATTTTCTTTGGAAATTGATTGCATATCAATTAAGTCTGCTTGCCAAAGGTCATCTATATCTTTCATAATAACATGTCTTCGTGGAAAGTTTACCCTCGCATTTTTATGAATTTCGTTTACCACATCAGCTTTACTCATATTCAAAACTCAGTATATAAACATTTGTAGTGAATCCAGAAATGATACTGAATGAAAATTATGTTATTGCTACTATTTATTCTTTAATTATGTTAGCTTCTTTTAATTCTTCAATTATCGATAGTATTTCATTATCATGGTTCGTATTGCCAGCATCTTTTGAAGCAACTAATAGTTTTAATCTCTCAACTAATTCGTTTGGGTCATCCCAATATACCAGGTCAGTATTTTTTTTATATTTCTTTAACATTGGCAAGTATCCCCCAAGTTTAGTGTGAATATTATCGTTTGATGTTTCGGAAAACAATGGTCTGATTATTTCACGATATTTTATTCCTTTATCACCTTTTATTTGACCTCTAGGATTGAAGTCTCTCTTATGAACATTTGTATAATACAATATATCCTTGTAAACAAGTTTATCTTTGTTGGATATTACTTTTAAATCAGGTTTTTTTCGAAGTAAAAGTTCTTTCAGCCCAGGAGTTAAATTGTAGGATTTATCACCGATTTTAATCAAAATGACATTTTCATTATTCAAACCGTCAATTTTAGAAAATGTTACTACTGAATTCCCCATCAATAAAGTTTGGTTTTCACTTCTTATTCCAAACGGTATATTTACACCGTCATAAATATCATAGATATCCTGACCCTCTAATGATATCTCTAAATCATCTGGCAATACCATTTCAGGAGACTCTTTAACCAATTGTGTAGAATTAGGTTTTGGTTCGTAACAGTCCACAAACTTTGTAGATGAGCTAGTATCCATTTCATCCAATTCAATACCTCCAGAATTAGTAAGTGTTGTATTTTCTAAATGTTTTATTTTTTCCATAGTTATATTCGAATCAACTAGAGTTTTAAGGGGGTCTGTGACAGGTTTTAGCATTTTATCGAGTGACAAGTTCATTGAGTGTTCCTGATCCTTCATTTGTTTTATTTTATTCTTTATGGAGTCTACAGACTTCATTAATTCTATTTTAATGTTTTTTTCCATTTTATATTATAACAACTGCGTCCAGCTATAGTACAAATTATACTGAATTTTATTTTGCATGTTAATTACTTATATGTACTTATAAACAGTCAGTCGAATTTAAAAAACATATCAAAGTTCTGTCTGTACCTTCCGTTATTTAATGACGATTCCTTATTAATAAGTAGAAAATTATAAGGTTTACTCCAAACAGTTCGACAAATGTTTCTGAACTCTTTCCATTGTAAATCAGAACTAACATGCTCTTCATAAATATGTTTTAAATTCACATCATCTTGTTTAAATATAATAAGAAAATTAACATTATCACGTAACAATTGCTTCGGAATTTTAGAATAGGTTTGAGATAAATAGAAACAGTCTATT
Organism: Amphipoea lucens; assembly: GCA_947508005.1. Taxonomy (NCBI): domain Eukaryota; kingdom Metazoa; phylum Arthropoda; class Insecta; order Lepidoptera; family Noctuidae; genus Amphipoea; species Amphipoea lucens. Next base: position 19,091,691 of record OX382357.1, read on the forward strand.
TGCTTATGCCTACCCATACAGAAATAATTGCGGATATTTATTTGATTTTCACACGCAACATCATCAAAAATAAAAACAGAATTTGTTAAAGCTTCACTCGGAGAAATGACATCTTTATCATCATTGAACTCGTAAAAGTTTATCTGTGGCACTCTTTTTAATACTTCGGTCAAGAAACGGTATTTTGGTTGAAAAGAAGTTTTAGAGTAAAGATACAGATTTTTAAATTTGAGCCCATTTTCATGCAGCAGTAAACTAATCATAACATTCGTTTTACCACAGCTTGATGGACCGCATATTATACAACGAATGGTATTTGGCAATAAAGCGCTATGTCTGATGCGGTGAACAGAGTCACTTAATCTTATATTATTAACATTGAGAGATATGGGTTGTTTGATCAACTTCATAGTGCATATTAATCTAATTACCGCTTAACATACACTTATATAGTCGTTACTACATGAACCTCATCATACAACAAGCGTGAACTTGATGATGACGTTTAGGAAGTTGAATACGTTTGAATAAAAGTCCATTGTTTTAGACATATCATTTTATTATAAGTTCAAATAATAGTACATAACTTATTCTAAAATAATTATCATACATCATTTCTTTATAATACATTAATTTATTCTTATTTTAGTATTTTAAATCATATACTTCAAATGAATATAATTTAGAACAGTGGCTCTCAAGATGTGGATTATATTTAATTGGTGCTCAATTTAAACGTAATAAGTTGAATAAAAAGTGAAACGAACATTGGTTTAGATCATCGCATCATAAAATCCCCAAGGCAAAGTGTGAATTTGATCTGAAAGTATCTGAACTTTGTCATCGTTTCTATTTAGTACTTGCTTACTAACTTGTTGTGAGTACAATATATGCTTGATAGATCTTATAATATTCATTTTAAAAGATTGACTTTTATCTAATATCAAAGAATCGTTGTAATTACTTTGTTTTAAATGCTTAGTAACAGATTTAGACAAACCTTTCGCTTTTGTTATCCGTGTGTTTAAACTGCTAATGCAATACAGTTTTGCTCGTAAACCTGTAAATTCTGTAATTACATCACCCCCCATTTCGTCCTTAAATAGGCCAGGGATTTTTGAGTTAATTCTTGGTATGTTATATTGATTATCTATTGAAAAATTGCTAGTATCAAAATATGTTAAATTATCGTACATATCACGATAAAAGTCATCTGTATGAATTAAGTAAAGTAAACTATCAGTATCTGTATAACATAATTCAACTTTATCTCCATATTTCTGTTTTATAAAATCATAATGAAACTGATATAGATGTTCTTTGGCGTACTCCAGAACTGTAAATCCGATGTAAATTGGTCGGTCTAATATTATTTTTTCACGATTCAATTGTATAGCTACAAAATCCTCTGCGAATATTGACACACTTTTTAAATTAGGTTTTGAAATCAATTTCTGTGCACAAAGTTTCTTATTCGTGAAGTTTTTCTTATCATCCCATTTGGTTACCAGTTTTATCTCAACTTGTTTCCTTTTATTTTCTATAGTTTTGCCAAATATCGCATTATTTAAAAGTTTAAAAAAATCTTTTTCAAAAGAAGTTTTAGATTCCATACGCCGATTGGTATTAAGATCTATATATTTCTTTAAGAAATCATCTTGTCTAAAGGTTAGTATGCGATGAATTTTTTTTAACACCAAACCATTTTTTATGCATTGTTTTAAATGTACGTAATGAATAACATAATTTGATTTATCATACAGATTAGCAATCAACTTAGCTGATTTCGCTCCTAGGGGTACAAATTTCTCTGCAGCAAATGGTAAGTCTTTATGCTGATCATGAATACAATCCGGGTAATATAAATCTACTTCTAAAATAAAACCATACGGACTGTCATCTGAAACATGCAATACATTAAAGTTGTCAATTTCATCTTGAGTTAAAAATCTGAACTCCGAAACAGGCAATTTTTTAGTCATTGCATAACCATAAAGATTATTGCAATCTAAATATGTCAAATAACTCGAGGGTTTTAAATGATTATAATGAGGTAAATACTTATTATTTGCCTTAGCATGACGGAGGAAACATTGTGCCAAGCCCCCTCGTATACCTTTTTCAATAAATGTATACATTTCTAAGTCACTAATGAGCTCTAATTCAGCGTTAGTGTACAGAAGCATAGCATCCCAGCTCAAACTAGGTGAAGTCACATAGTGAGCAGGATCCAATTTGTAAAAATGTAAACTTGTCTCTCTAAATTTTTCAAATATGTCGCATAACAGCAAAACATCGCATTTCAAATACAAATCACTGTATTCGCCAAGCGTTGTTATCTCAAAATTGTTCCAAATATCTTGGGCGTGAGCATATTCGTCATCTGATAGAGATTCCATAGTTAAACTATTATAAAAACTGGACTTTGAGGGTAGTTGATTTTCATCAAATTTTGACCAGTCGTCCATATAATCATATGGATAAATACCTTTCTTACGTAATAAATTAAGTTTAGTTTTATCCGTAAATTCTCTTGACAAATGAACAAAGTCTTTTTCTGACAAGCTTTTACTTAAAGAATCTAAGCTTGAGCTAAGAAAATGAAATGAATCAATAAACTTAATCTGTACTGAACGAGTACCTTTTTTTGTCTCAATTAGCTTAGTTATTGTAAGATATTTTTCTTTAGTTTTTGGTATTATTTTAATTGAGCCTTCATACTTAGCCAACTCTCTTATAAATATATGCGAATCATAACCACTTAGATTATGAAATACTACCGGTATGAATGGACACACTTTATACATCAAATTACAATGTGAGTGCGCTGCCCCTCTATACTCGGAAGTAATATGATCATGATCTCGAACTTTATCTCCAGACAATGACTGATTACATATATGACACTTAGTTGTATTTCGATATTCTCGTTCTTGATTATAAGTTAAAGTTTTCATTGATAAATGAGTAGACAAAACTTTGTTTATCCGCTTTACATCTTTTACTAAACGTTTAATAAAGACTTCGACGCAATCTATGCCTCTGTACGTGACAAACTTGTTAAGTTTGCTGTCGTGACAACAACATATGTAATATGCAAAACTTGAAGGTTGATGCATTTTTAGTGTCTTAGTATTTTTAGAACTATTTTCATTGCAATTTATTAGCAAACTCTCAAAATCAGCATAAATAATAAAATTAATTTTTAGTTTTCTTTCATAATGTTTAAATTTCAATATGGTATCTTTTTCCGGTAGTATAGTTAGTATTTTAGAACAAGTGTGAGAAACATATTTCTTTTCATTCGTAAAAAATTGTAAACATGATTCGCATAAAAAAACTTTGCCATGATGATGAGTAACCTGGCGTCGCACTAATCGTATAAGATCTTTTATCAAACAGTAATGTCCTTTACCATTCCGTTCAAAGTATAATAAATTAACGTGTTTTTCTTTTTTCTTATTCGTCATGTATAACGGGCCAGTAACAACGTATTTGCTATCTAGCCCATAAATGGTAACGCTTATTGTAGGATTTAACCGTTCAAAAAGTTGGATGTCATTCTGTGAAAGAGGAAATAACATTCCTTGAATATTGAGAACTTGGCTATAATGAGGATAGGATGTCGTTCTGCACACATTATTTTCACGAGGAAATAATGCGGCTACGACGCACCATAAGAAACAATACTCGTCATCATTACGTAAATTCAAACAACTTTTAGTATTTTTTATTACTGAGGGCAACTCTATGTACGTGCCGCCTCTCATGGGGCAATATTTACATATGTTAATCTCAATATGACTTAGCGAAAGATATGTCCAACCTGACTGTACATGTTCAAATTCAGACATTTTGCGCATAAGTACATGTATTTTATTCAAAAAGAACTCGTGTATATCAGTATTTTTATAGATAATATCATACTTAGTGTTAAATGATTTCAGTTCTACTTGTTCGTCGTCAGATTTTAGCAGAAGAAACTTAGCAAAAAGCTCAAAATTTACTTTTATGCAATCATACTTTTTCAATATCATAGTTATTAATTTATCAATATCTGGATGTACAGAATTCAGGATCGCCTCAGGAGTGAGGTGCTCGTCATCCTGTGGTATACATGTCTGAATATTACTCGGGATCGCCTCACGAGTGAGGTGCTCGTCATCCTGAGGTATACATGTCTGAATATTACTCGGGATCGCCTCACGAGTGAGGTGCTCGTCATCCTGAGGTATACATGTCTGACTATTACTCGGGATCGCCTCACGAGTGAGGTGCTCGTCATCCTGAGGTATACATGTCTGACTATTACTCGGGATCGCCTCACGAGTGAGGTGCTCGTCATCCTGAGGTATACATGTCTGACTATTACTCGGGATCGCCTCACGAGTGAGGTGCTCGTCATCCTGAGCTAAGTTCAGACGAAAAGTTACTATTCTATTTTTAAATGCTGTTGCCACAATAAAAACATTTTTGAATTCAGTACTCAATAAGCTATTTGTCTTGTGTATATTAGTTCTCTTATGATATGCATATTGGTTTCGTGGTATTTCAGTTTCACATTTGGTACACTTCACAATTTTACTACGAGGTCTTGTTAATGGTGTTCTGCGATCTCTGGACTGTATAACTGTGAAATAATACATTAGATTTAAATAGCATAATATTTTATTTATCAATTGGCTATTTAGGTACAAGTATTTAGATATTATAAAGATTACTTATAATATAATGTATGTATAGGTATTATTCTGTAATGATTAAATGTTTTACATATATTTGTATAAAAACTAGCAAGAATACATAGTAAGTACTAATAGTAAGAATTTATAAGGGTAGTTGGACAATTACGAAAATCTTGTTCAACTGAGGACGTAAATCCTTTTAGATGGCGCCACATCTCCGTGTCCGTATCAACTTTTCTTTTAATTGTAACTATTGAATGGCGCCACCTATTTACTGGTGGTATGTCTGCGATTTCATCACAATTGTAAACTTTTACTTCTACGTAATACGGCCCCTGCTTTGTCTCACTTATTTTTCTGGCATAGCCTTTGTTAACCCTCTTAGTAAAATAAGAATGAAGAGGAGACGGTGTTTTACCAGTTGATGTGGACGGCTTCACAGACGAATCCTCTTCATCGCTCTCACTACCGAATAGGTCCCGTGCAGTTAGCTTGTTGTTGGTTAACGGCACCGGTTGTATCCTAGGCTTCTTAGATCCGTGCGTCTTAGATCCATCGATTCGATCGGTTTTGGGCCGCTTGTTTGCTGTCGATTTTTCGAGTCGGGTCGAAGAATAAGTCGATTTCTGCTTTGTCTGCGTCTCAATTTCTGACTCTTCATCCGAAGAAAACAGCTGAGGCAACGTAGATGAAGTTGGCTTGGACCTGAAACAATATTATTTGAAATATTATATTAACCTGAATACAAAAATAAATTAATGGTGGGATTTATTTATGGTCGGATAGGAAGAAAATATTTTGTATCATTCATTCTTTTATGCATTCATTCAATCTATACGTTCGTTCTGTCCTACATTCAATAATTCATTTATAAGTTCATTCAATTATTTATTCAATAATTTGTGCATTCATTCATTCATTAATATATGCAATCATTCAATTATTCATTAATTCATTCATACATACATGCATTCATTCAATCATTCATTCATTCATTCATACATACATTCGATCATTCACTCATTCATAGAATAAACCTTGTGATGACACATTTATACACATATAATAAATAAAATATTAATTATGATCTACTTACATTTTGAAGATTCTGGATTCTGGTTGAAGCGTAGATGCGATAGCGTTGAAGGTTGAAGGTGATGATTGTTTCCCTCGGGAGAGCAGTTTGTGATTTTGTCTGGCATCGATGCACTTTATATACAGCAAAATTATGACGTTGTACTACCAAATATGTCATCGAGAAGATGTAATGCTTATATTGCAAAACAAGATATCATATTAACCAATCCAAAAAAAATATATTAGTTATTGATTATGTTATACTATGCAAATACCATGGCTTCACTCATTCTAATTACTTATCGTACCTGCATTTTTTCATACAATAAAAAACTTCAACAAACAAACAAATCAACCGACACCATAATCAATATAGTGACTTACTTTTAGCATCAAGTAATAGTAGAACTCTGTCAGCATTTTATCCAAATATAGATTCATTAGGGTAAGGGCACATTGTTTGCTACACTTTATTTTAATCATATTTTATTGTATTACATTATACGTGTATAATAAATTAATAAGTACGGTTGACCAGTGACCACCTTAATTTTGATGATACATACTAACAAATTCCCCATGGTTTGCTTCCACATTACAGCAGATTACTTAGATGTTTCTTTTGTGTTAACTATGACTTTTTACTGCTAAAAACAATATTTTTTTTGAGCATAGCCGCGGGCAATTCCTAGTCATAAATATATTCAACTCAGCATTACGTTATTTTGAACTCTATCAGCAACAAAATATTTTATATATAAATCGGGATAAAATAAGAAACAAATTCACTTCAGTTCTTCCATTCCTTTAGTGTGCTACTGTTATATTCTACAATGTCTGTAAGTACCTAATTTTACAAAATATTTTACTTTTAATTATAATAATAATAATTATATAGAATGTGTTAAACCAGTGAAAATAAAAAATAATGTATGTATTCTGTTTCAGATACCGAGTTGGGTTTATTCACCAACTTCACCTCCGTTAATGATAGAACCTGACGTGATTGATAAAGTCGTAAATTATTTGGATGAGGAAGAACGACAACGAACCCCATGTGTTCCAAATACAACTAATAATAAGGAGTTGATAAGTTTTTACAAAACGGTCTCGACCGGTGGCACTAAAGTTATACGGATCGAAATTTACGATGCAAACCAATTTGAAAGTAATTCTATGTGCCAGTGCAGTGCTGAAATATGTGTTCAGCATGTTGTTAAGAACATTTACACTGATAACATCTACTTACGTGTCAAAGACATGCTACCATATTTAAACAATACTTTTTATCAATCCTTGTAAAAAGAAAAACGGACCTCACCTACAAGCACCTAGATCACCTACGGCATCTGTTAATTCCTAATTATTTTGTTTAATTAATTGTAATTATATTGTTTATTTAATTTGTAATTATATGAACTAATAAATACTTGCTTATTCATTACAATAATGTAGTTTCATTTCAAAAGCTGTAAAATTAAATCATCCGTAAGAATCTAAGTATATTCTCATTATTTTAATGTCATTCAGCAAATAATGTTCATTGAAAAAAAATCTATTAGTCATAACAGTGTGTTATAAATATCACGTAGCAACAATGCTCGTCCATTCACGAGATCATAGTTGCATTGAGCAGATCAAGTATCAAATTTTTGCTAGCTAAAATAATATTAGATACTCGAAACTAAGCACATGTGTAAATGATTGAGTTTAATGAATATAAAAATAATCAATTAGAATAGAAAGTATGAAATAATATTTGAATGTTGATGAAATGAATGATAAAATTGGGGTGACCTGGATTTCCTTGATCCAGGTCCCCCAATTTTACCCTACTAGTAAGTGACGCCTCCCTCACTCAGTGGCCAACTGATCGCCAGGTCTAAGAGTCAGTAGTGACTGCTTACTGGCAACCTCATTTGGCTACGGTAGGTAGACAGAGGTGGCTATGCCATTGCCATGGCGCAGCAACATCGCCATGGCTTTCCAGTGTATTAGTGCTCTAAGAGTGACACTGGCTGATGATAGTCACTCTCCTGATGACAGAGACGATAAGAAGGGAGCCGCTGTCGTACCACTAATGCTAATGTTCTGCCAAGAGGATCGCTCCAAACATGTCGCTCTGAGTAGCAGAGCGGCAGTTGTGGTGGAGTGAGAGCGGGCCCGGTGTGCACTTACCCTGCCGCCGGGCAGGCAGAAGGGGTAACCCCCCCCCTGCCACCGCTAATCTCGTAGCCCCGAAGACAGTTAGGGGCGTCGCCCGCACGAGCTGCAGCCTCGGCTCTGGCTCGTGTGGGCGGCGCCCCGTAAGGTCATGTCTCTGGCTGTTGAAGGGGGTCGAGGGTCTTGGCTTAACCGCCCGGACCGCGAGGAAGATTAACCTCTATAAAAAATTCCCCAAACCTCCAAGCGGCGGCGCACCGTGAGGGAGGTTGCAAGCTTGGCTAGTGGGTAGCTTGATTTAGTCGCTAGTGCGAACCGATTATTTTGAGTCAATAAAACATGAAAATTACTCGTGGGAACAAATATGGAAAATTGTAAAACGAAGCAAACAGAAGAGGGGAGGAGTGATGCGGGGTCGGAGTCCGACGCTGCATCAGGAGACGCAAGCACGGGAGGCTCAGAGAGCCGCCGTGCCAAGGAGACGGCCGCTGCGACGACGAAGGTCCACAGCAAGCGGCCAAGGTCAGAGGACGGCCAGGGGTCGTCCACTGACGGGGAGCTGGCCTCGGCCAGAAAAATCCCCACCAGTAGGCGGGGAGGAGTCAGGGAGCGAGGCAAGGGGAGGGGACTCACTGCCCGGGAGGCGGCAGAGCGAGCGGAGGAGCCCGCAAAGGAGAGGGGGACCGGTCGCGCGGTCGCTTCGGGGCCCTCAAGTGACGAGGCGAGTGAGGCTGGCGGCCCCGATGCGGACCGCAAGCTCAGGTTTGCGGCGGTCGTGGAGGCCGCGATCCGGGATGTGTCCCTGAAGAAGCTACAAGCTTCTAAGAACAGGGCCATACTCTCGGCACAGGCCTCCATCATGGCGGCAGCGGAGGCGGCCAACTATGCTGGTCCTTCAGCCAGCGAAGTGGCCGAATTGCGGGCGGAGGTCGCCCGCCTGAAGGCCGCCATGGAGCTTCTCCAAGAGGAGAACGGGAGGCTCCGAGCAGACCTGGCCGGCCTGAGGGTCGCCGGCGGCGTGCAGGCAGAACCGGCAAGCCAGCCCGTCCCGGTGGAGAACCAGGTCCTGAACCTGGTTCGGCAGGAGCTGGCAACCTTCCAGGCGCGGTTCTCCGCTCTGGAGGGTATAGTCCTGCGCCCCCCCCTGGCGGGCAGGACGGCCCCGGGGCCGAAGGCGGCCTCGTACGCGGCCGCTGCGGCAGCTGCCGCCCCTGAACCCGGGCCGTCTGGCCGGGCCCAGGCGCCGGCCAAATCGGCGTCGGGTCGCGGTGCCCCGGCGCCGGCGAAACCGGCGTCCGCTGGCGCCGGCAAAACCGGTGCCTGCCGGCAAAACCCCGGCGCCGACCGGCAGGACGACTCGGGAGGGAAAGGCCCCAGAGCCTACGCCCCGCCCCCAAAAATCTCCCACGACCGACGCCGAGTGGCAGGTGGTCGGGGAGAAGAAGAAGGCGGCCAAGGCGGCCAGAAAAAAGGCGCAAAGGAGGCGTCGCAAGGAACGAGCCGTCGCGGCTAGGCTTCGCTCCCCAAAGACCGCGGCTGTAGTTATAACGCTACAGCCGGAAGCGGCTAAGAGGGGAGTGACGTACTGCGACGTGCTCACCAAGGCACGAGAGACGGTGGACCTCCAGGAGCTGGGGATCACCGGGGGCCTTCGGCATAGGGTGACCGCTACTGGCGCCCGCATGCTGGAGATCCCCGGTGCGACGAGTGGCCCGACCGCTGACGCCCTGGCTGAGAAGCTAAGGGCGTCCCTCAACGCGGACGAGGCTCGAGTCTCCAGGCCCGTCAAGTGCGCAGACATGCGTATCCTGGGCCTGGATGACTCCGTAACGGAGGGAGAGGTAGTGGCCGCCGTCGCCAGGGCGGGCGGGTGTCTGGCCGACCAGGTGAAGGCGGGCACCATTCGTCCTGGTTTCGCGGGCATGCGAACTGTGACGGTAAGCTGCCCCGTGACGGCGGCCAGAACAATCGTCGAGGGCCGAAGACTCCTGGTGGGCTGGGTGTCAGCGCAGGTTAAACTGCTAGAACCCAGGCCTCTGAGGTGCTTCCGATGCCATGTGGGGCACCACGTTGGCGTCCAGTGCACTTCGGAGGACCGCAGCACTCTGTGCTTCCGCTGCGGTCAGCCCGGACATACGGCTGGCTCGTGCAGCGCCGCGCCGCACTGCGTCGCATGTGCGGCTGCTGGCAAGCCGGCCGATCACCGGGCGGGGAGCAAGTCCTGCGCTCCACCCACCGGGACCAGGAGAAAAGGCAGGCCCTCCGCCGCCGTCGCCACCCCCACCGTCGCCGCCGCTGCTGCTGTCGCCGCCGCCGCCGCCACCGCCGGGGGGCCCTCACAAAGGGCCCGGGAGGGGGCTGAAATGGAGGAGTAATGGCTCCATTGCGCCTCCTCCAGGCGAACATCAACCACTGCGCCTGCGCTCAGGACCTGCTGCTCCAGAGCATGGCGCAGTGGTCGATTAACATCGCCGTGGTCGCTGAGCCGTACTTTGTCCCGCCCAGGGATAACTGGGTGGAGGACCTGAGCGGCTCAGTGACCATAATTTCGTCGGCTGCCGCCGGTACCCCGTCCCTCGAAGGTGTCACAAAGGGACAGGGGTGCGTAGCGGCACGGTTCGGAGAGATCGTAGTAGTGGGAGTGTACTTCTCTCCGAACCGAACTCTCGCCGAGTTCCAGAACTCTTTAACAGAGTTGAGTGTCGTCGTCGCCGGAAACCATTCCTTCTCCGTGCTAGTGGTAGGGGACTTCAACGCCAAGAATTTGGCCTGGGGTTCCCGCTACACGGATGTGCGGGGCAGGATGGTGGAGGACTGGGCCCTGGAAACAGGCCTGGTCGTCCTAAATCGGGGTTCTGTCCCTACGTGTGTGCGGATGCGGGGCGAGTCCGTAGTGGACATCTCGTTCGCCAGCCCCGCTCTGTCACAGCGTGTCAGTGACTGGCGCGTCATGGAGGAGGTGGAGACCTACTCCGACCACCGGTATATCCGGTTCGACGTCTCCACCCAGACCTCTAGCGCGCTGGTCCAGCAGGCCCCGAGTGGTCCGCGGTGGGCGCTGAAGCAGCTGGACCGGGAGCTCCTCCTGGAAGCCTCGATCGTGCAGGCCTGGGTGTCATCACCGGACAGGCCTGCCGATATTGACAATGAGGCGGAATGGCTCCAGGAGGCCATGTCCGATATATGTGACGTGGCAATGCCCCGAGTCCGGCCAGGATGCGCCCGACGTCAGGTGTACTGGTGGTCGCAGGAGGTGGAGTCCCTACGCAAGGCGTGCGTCGACGCGCGACACCGGTACACCAGGCACCGCAGGCTCCGCATCCGCCCTCCGGATGCGGAAGCCACGGAGGCGGAGCTGTACGAGGGGTACAGAGCGGCGAAGACCGCCCTCCAAGGGGCTGTCCAGCGGGCCAAGGATACGGCCCGCGAAGAGATGGTGGAGACTCTGAACAGAGATCCATGGGGGCGCCCTTACAAAATGGTGCGGAATAAACTCCGCACCTGGGCCCCCCCGCTGACGCAGAGTCTCCGCCCACAGCTCGTGGAGGAGGTGGTGAGCACTCTGTTCCCTTCACGGGGGGAGCATACCCCCCGCCCATGGCTCCGCCACTTGCGGTGCCCGAAGCGGACCATGAAGACGACGACGACGACATCCCTGAAGTGACCGGGGTAGATCTGAGAGCGGCGGTAGGCAGGCTGAAGGCCAAAAATACCGCCCCAGGACCCGACGGCTTGCCGGGTAAAGTCTGGGTCCTGGCCTCGAGGGCTCTCGGGCCTCGACTAGAGGCGCTCTTAAGCGCATGCATGGAGAGGGGCCAGTTTCCACTCCGTTGGAAGACGGGGAAGCTGGTCCTCATTCAGAAGCCAGGGCGCCCTGCGGACTCTCCGTCCGCATACCGGCCCATAGTGCTGCTCGACGAGGTCGGCAAGCTCTTTGAGAGAGTGATTGCAGGCCGCCTCGTCGGGCACCTAGTGAGGACGGGGCCGGATCTTGCGGATAGCCAGTTTGGCTTCCGCAAGGGGCGCTCGACAGTGGACGCCATCATGCGCGTGAGAGCCCTCACGACGGGGGACGCGGTGACCCGGGGTGGGGTCGTCGTGGCGGTGTCACTCGACATCGCCAACGCGTTTAACACCCTGCCCTGGAGCTGTATTGGGGAGGCACTCCGGTATCACCGGGTGCCGACCTACCTCCGTCGAGTAGTTGGGGCGTATTTGACGGACAGAGCCGTCATCTACCCTGGTCGCAACGGGGAATGGAACCGGCGAGAGATGTCGTGCGGTGTCCCACAGGGATCGGTTCTGGGGCCGCTCCTGTGGGACATCGGTTACGACTGGGTGCTGCGAGCCGACCTCCCTGATGGCGTCAGCGTGGTTTGCTACGCTGACGACACGCTAGTCCTGGCGCAAGGGAGGTCGCATCAGGCGGCGGCCGACGCGATGACACGCGGGGTTGCGATAGTCGTGGAAAGAATCCGGCGGTTGGGTCTCGAGGTGGCATTGCACAAGTCCGAGGCCATGTCTTTCCATGGGCCTCGGAACGGGCCACCATCGGGATCCCAACTAACGGTGGGAGGGGTTCACATCGGCGTCGAGGCAACGATGAGATACCTGGGTCTCGTCCTCGACAGCCGGTGGAACTTCGTCGAACACTTCCGACGTTTGGCCCCCAAACTGGAAAGGACCGGGGCCGCCTTCAAGCGGCTCCTGCCCAACCTGGGGGGGCCAAACACCTCCTGCCGGAGGCTTTACGCGGGGGTCGTGCGGTCCATGGCCCTATACGGGGCCCCGGTGTGGGCGCGTTCTCTGCGGCGGCGAGCCGCCCACTATCTGAACGCGCCCCAAAAGGTGGTAGCCGTAAGGCTGATCCGGGGGTACCGCACGATCTCGGGCGAGGCGGCAAGCCTCCTTGCCGGACTGCCGCCATGGGATCTGGAGGCGATAGTCCTAGCGCGCCTGTATGAGTGGCGCACGGAGGCACTGAGCCGGGGGGAAACTCCGCTTCCGCGGCAAATCGCGGCGGAGCGGACAGACCTCCGGCACGATCTCATGGTGGCATGGAAGGAGCGACTTTCGCAACCCAGCGCAGGGCACGCCACGATAGTGGCGATAAGACCCCTCTTTGAGGAGTGGCTAGAGAGGCGTCACGGCGTCCTCACCTATCGCCTGGCGCAGGTCCTCACCGGACACGGATGTTTTGGGAGGTTCCTGCACATCATCAGGCGGGAGGAGACGCCCGGGTGTCACCACTGCGAGGATCGCCCAGAGGACACGGTGGAGCATACGGTGGAGGTCTGCCCCGCATGGGCGGAGCACCGCCGTGCCCTCGTAGAGGCGATCGACAGCGGCGGCGACCTCTCGCGTCCGGCCCTGGTTCAAGCCATGGTCCGGGGCGAGAGGGAGTGGGAGGCGGTCACCTCCTTCTGCGAAGCAGTCATGCTAGCGAAGGAGGTGGCGGAACGGCTGAGGGAGAGAGCCTCACACCCCAGCCGCCGCGGTAGACGCTCCGGGCGTCGGGAGCCGCGTGACGACTCCCGGCCACCGTAGGTGCGGGCCTGCGGACGGAGAGTAATGGGTAGCTCACCGTCCGATCAGGACCAGGCCCGTGCCGGACGGCGCTACGTGTTCCACGCGCGCCTCAAAGAGATGTCAGCATAAAGGAAGGGGCCTGCCAGGGCCGAAGCCTGCCGGGGGTGCGGGATTGTCCGAAAGGGTTACCGCTACCCCGGAACATAAAGGGCTAAGGAAGGAACACGGATGGGTTTTAGTCAGTAAGAGTCTGACACTCCCTTCGCTCCACCCAGAGCGGGAGGGGTCATTTGATGATTTCCCATCCATAAAAAAAAAAAAAAAAAAAAAAGGACATTGAGTTTTTAAATAAAAAACTACTATTAAAGGTGAATTGAAACTATTACTTAGTAACAAACCTATTGCTTTATTAACAATATTAAGTTTCCATTGAGAACATCAATTTAAGTTCTATAACTCCTTCCTCCGATTGGTCAATTTGTGTAAATTTCATGATTAGTAAATATTTTGTCTTAGAACCGTAATTCGAACATATGTGACTTCCACCACCCCGCGCACTGGGCCCACGTGGTGGACTACGGCCCACTCCCGGTCACCGAGAGGAGATCACCATAATAATGGTCCCACTGCTGGGACACAGATCTATCAAGCCTATAAGCTTGTTATGCTTATGATATAATTATGTTAATTAATTTGTATGATTAGTTCCAAGTTGAGCTGCACGATTTTTGACAAATGCGTGCACTGACTAGACAGGTCCGCTCAATCTGTGTGGTTCTTTCCTCAAAAGAACATTTCAAACACCAATCTACATGGTATTCACATGATCTGACCAAGATTTTGTCTGGACTTTAAAAGAGACTGTGACCTCTGAGTTTGTTTCGGACTTTCTTCTCAGAGTAGTCAGATAGGAAACGCCGACCTCACCTAGCTTATTAAAAACATGATTGACGTGTAAAAGTGTTTGTACAAACCTACTTACAGAAAATAAATCATTTATCATTTAGTAAATCGTGTAAGGGTCAGTTTACACCGCGACGCGATGCGGCGCGCAGTTTTCAAGATAGCAATACAATTATAGACCTTACCTTCTACACAAAAAGGTACACAATTCTGTGTGCCTACTACTACTCCTCACTGATGAGTACCTTTTTGTGTAGTAGATAAGGTCTATAATTGTATTGCTATATTGAAAACTGCGCGCCGCGTCGCGTCGCGGTGTGAACTGACCCTTAGTTTTACAAAAAAATCTTTAGTTTTTAGCTACGCTAAGTAGTCGTAAAAGTGTTCAAAGTCAAAGCATTTATTTAAATCAAACCATTTACGGGCACTTTTGAACTGTCAAAGCGTCAGATAGTTTGTCAGAAAGTTTAAGCTAGTTGCTCGTTCCAAAACGTTCTCCTAAGAGAAGAACGGACAGGAAGCGCCACAAAAACTCTTTTAAATCAAGTTATATATAAATATTATTTTTGAGTTGTGGCAACCCATAAATGAGTTTTGAAGTAAAACGGCTTACATTGCAAAAATGTCTCTTGCATTCTCAGCTAGAAACGAGTCTTTGGTCAACTGGACCCACTCGAACTGGACCCGCGGGTCCTGTCGACCAAATCAAATTTTGAATTGGTCGACTAGAACCACTAGTGGTCTCGAGCTCGAGTTACAATTTTTAGGTGTTGGAAAGGGGTCCGGACCCGTGCTTTGTACAAGTATTCGGGCGTATAATTCTTTTAAACCCTTTATGTTGCATACAGTTTTAATAAATAAATACGCAGCAGTATCTAGAAGAATCTATAAAGATTGTCTGATCAGGTCACGTGCCCCAGTTTTTATGATGAAGGATCATTATTTTTACAAAACAAGGATTTTATTCAAGAACAAACCATCCTGGAAGCTGTAAATTAAAAACTACCAAGAACAGGAGTTAAATTGAAAAATAAAAGGTCGCCCTTAATATTCAAACGTTTCTAAGAACTTGAGCTTTGGTACGGAGCTATGAAATAAGCGTTTTAGTGCAATACAATAAATCCTTCAAACCTAGTATTTCTACTCCAAACTTAAGAGAAAAATATTTTTTTTATAATACATAAAACAACTTTTGCAACCGGGATTTCGAAACTATGACTAAGATTTAGATACATTAATTTATTAAACCAAAAATTTGAATTCACATGACATCTACAAACCCGCACTGGGCCTGCGTGGTACAAATTAACATTACAGGCTGATTATGTTGAAAGATTTCGCATGTTAATTTATGGTAAATTGACATCATGAATAATAAAAACTTTTTAACTTTGTAGTATCAATATTGTGCGGTTTCTAGTTTTGCAAAATTGAAAACTACATTACGAAATTAGTTTCGTAGAATTATATGGCGACAGTTTCGAACAAATGTGCGGACGGCGGGACCACGTGGCGGGAGCGTCAGTCACTCGCCCACAGGAACCATAAGACTGTCACCAATGAAAAAGTCGCTTTATAATTGTATGTCATTTCATGTCTCTAATTTCGAGATGTAGTTTTAGCTTTATGAAAACGCCGGTAACGCAGAAAGTTACTTTATTATTTTGGTCTTAATAATCTTTATACTGTGAAGGAATCATCGTCCTCTAAATTCTACACGGTGGTAAGAGATGCGCTGGACAGAAACCGGTGGAGGCGGATCATCCGCTCCAGATGCTACTCCGAAGCTGACCACGATCTTCAGACATGAGGGACCGACTACACACAGAGAGAGAGAATCTTTATACTACTAGCTGACCCGGTGAACTTCGTACCGCCTTACAATCAATAAGAATGAATGTAAGAGAAAATGAATCCAATGTTTTTTTCGTGAATTTTTCCAATTTTTTAATAGTTATTCTGCTATTCGGGGCGGAGACAAATCCAACTAATTAAGGGAAGGTTCACATCTGACGGAAGACGCGTCGCGTATGATCGGTCGCGTAACGCCAGAACAGACAAATGTATAGAAAAACACTTGACCGTTCACACTCAACCGATGATGCGTTAGTGCGTCGAGCGAACAAATAGACGCAATCGATGTTACGCCCGACGCATCTTCCGTCAGATGTGAACCTTCCCTAAAGATCATAAAAATCGGTCCAGCCGTTCTTGAGTTATAAATGGTGTAACTAGCTCGACCTTGTTTTATTTATATAGAAGATAGATGGAACATAATCGCTACCACTTATGATACCCGCAGGTTTAGTAACCCAAGCATCGCTTTCTCTTCCGTATTTTCCCGGCATTTTAAACGTCGTCTTTTAAGAACTAAGATTTCATTAAAACTACTTAGAACTTTCATAACAACGACTTTTTATTAGCCGTCAACTTATCTCCCTTTGTGGGCCCTTTCATGTAGTAATGAGTTTTCTTTTTAGATTAGGATAGGATAAACTTCAAGAGGGGGACAGGCAGTAGTGTCGTACCGAGCGTAAAATAGTAAAAATACACCCAGTATTATTATTATTTTACGCTCGGCATCATTGCAGTGTGAAGATTGCTTGGCATGACAATTAAGGCAATATTTTACGCCCGGCATCAGTATGAAGATTGTTTGGCATGACAATTACTTACGGCAATATTTTCTTGGAAATACAAATTGAAATAACATCATTACAACTTTACTGTAGTGGAAGTGTGAAGCCTGTGTAGCCATTTATTATCAGTGTGAAAATACTTTGAGTCGAATAAAAAAAATTAAATCTTTTTCATACCAATATCACTATCAATCAATCGACTCAGCCTATTGCAGTCTACTGGTGGAAATAGACCTCTTCCACACTGCGCTACAACACCCTGTCGTCCACCCTCCGCATCCAGCTTGTCCAAGTTAGCCAGTATACAGGATGTTACGGAAAGGGTACATATATCAATACAAACGGGTTGAAGAGTGTATCTGGTCTAGAATCTCCGTACAAAATTTCAGCTCAAAAGCATTAACTTTGAAAATGCTTAATATTTCTATATTTCGACATCATGGCGCTGCACTGGCGCGCGGCGACGGACGTGATGTGCGTGTACTAGGCGCACAGACACACTACAGATAATGGATAATGACCCTCGTAGTGCGGTGACACGTTTGTTATGATTTCAATTTAATAAACTATCGAAATAAAAAAATATTAAGCATTTTCAAAGTTACTGCTTTTGAGCTGAAATTTTGTACAGAGATTCTAGACCCGATACACTCTTCAACCCGTTTGTATTGATATACCATTTCCATAACACCCTGTATAACTATACAAGCTGCAATTGAAATGACTGAAAACTTCATAATTAAGCGAGCATTGTACAGACGCCCTTGGTTGAAAACAACAGCAATCGTAACTTCTCAGTTTGACAGCCACCGGGTTGCTGTCACTGTCAAACTGACAAATTGCTCTAACACTGGTATTATATTCCGCTCTCAGCCGGTAATATTGATTTGATGAATCGGAGCTGACAGCAACACCCGCGTTGTTGCCCGGAAAATGATCCGTTAAAAGGTTTTTTTGTTTACGTAAACATTTTAAATATACCAGAAAATGTCAGTTTATTTTTTAGGTACTTTCTTAACCTTTACAATATTTATAAAACAGCAGGAACTCATTTTTGATGGTTTACTTTTTTGGTAAAAACAACGTTCATTAATTTAAAAGACAGTTATTTTTAGTGAAAATAGCCTTTTTCCTGATCAGGAAAAAAAAAAGAAAATCTTAACACTGTCAGTCGAACTAGTGGACGTCCGACGTCGGATGCTGGCTCTCAACTTGATAGCGGTTCTACTACATTAAAAATGTCCAGTCCTTGTCAAACTTATTGTACCTACCTAGATGTTAAGTGAATGATGTGGTCGCCTATAATTGGAAGCGCACACTTGTATTTGTCCCCGTTCATGTTAACATGCATGTAACTGCCTCTTTTGGCGATCCAATAAATAAATAAATAACGTTAGTAACAATTCACTTACAAGCTATGTTAGTAATATTTACGTAAAAATTATAACTAAGCAGCAGGTTGTCGGACTTATGGGCTTCTGACTGACTACCCGTAATAACTGTCACAAATCTACGAATGACAGCTGGGACCAACGACTTAACGTGCTTTCCGAGGCACGGAGAGGTCTCGATATGTAATGATGGATTTTCACCCATGCACGAACCGACTACGGCAACCTTAGCTTAACTTCGACCGACCCGTGCGGTTGTTTTAACTTAGCGACGAGCCCCTCACCTTTGACTGGATGTCAAAGTAAATTGCACAGTAGAAGAAAACAGTTATTTTCAAGGTTTCGGGGACGTTTTGCGTAGATAGGACGCATATTCTCCCAAATTATTATTTTCTTTTTTGTTTTATGCGTCCTGTTTCCCGCAAATAAACGTATTTTCTTTCTTTCGTTTCGTACCCAAAGGGTGGCAACGGGACCCTTTTACTAAGCCTCTGTCCGTCCGTCGGTCTGTCAGCGCGCCGTATCTCGTGAAACGTAATAGGTAGACAGTTGAAATTTTTATAGAATGTGTATTTGTATTGCCGCTATAAGAACTAATAATAAAAATAAAATAAAATTAACAATTAAATGGGGTAATACTGGATACGTGTTTTTTTCGGCGTTTTTTGCCTTGTGGTACGGGACGAGTATAATATATTTTATGAGTACGACTCGCACTTGGCTGTTGTTTTTCTTGCTTGTAATTAAACGCAACATAATCAGTCTTATTACGCTGTTGCTAGAACTGTGCAATCATCTTGTGTTTTTCCATTTGTACTTAATAGAAAAAATATAATTGCTACAAATGTGATTTTGTTAAACAAGTTTATCGAGTTAATTGATTATTTTATTTACACTTTTTGTACCAGTAATGTTTATGTTATAGACTCCAGAAGGATTGAGGAGAGCTAGCTTCTAACAGTTCAGATGGGCAATTCCTGTAATTCAGGAACTCGTGGCTAAATCATAACAGCCACACAGGTCAATATTCATGGTTAAGCAATGCTTGCCGAGGTCAGTCTGTGGATGGGTGACCATCCGTTACGTACTAAGAGCCCTCCGACCCTCGGAAAACATGTTAAGCCGTTGGTCCCGTCTTTGACAATCGTTACGGGAAAGTCTCACAACCAGTCTTACCAACTGTAACTGGGTTGTGGAGGTCAGATAGGCATTCGCTCCATGTCAAATACTAGTATCGTTTAAACTGGAAGCCAACCTCAACATATGTAGTTGGGAAAAGGCTAGGCACATTGATTGATTCATAAGGAATAATCGTACCACGGTTGTAACCTTCAAATCCTAGCGCCTTTTTATCGTAGCAGTAAGGGCGATTTTCGAAATGCACGTTTTGCCACTGATATTCCGCCTGCTGCCTGCACTCGCGCTACAAAACAGATGGCTTATCCCACATGGTTACAGCACTTACAGCACACTTTGTATCTCTAATGTACAATGTGCTCTATGTGGGATTTGTCGTAATATCTTGGCGGGCGGCCATATCGTTATATCAGAGTCATGTACAGACATGCACATCAAGCTACCCGAAACTGTCAAATTTTCCCAATCAACTTTGAACCTTATGCTTTGGCGATAAAGTTGAAAATCTACTAAAGGAATTTGACAGATTGTAGTAGCTGTACCTAACCCAAATCTGTGAAATGTGAAATCCATTGTTCATAGTCATCCATGTCAATAGACATTTCCGTTTTGTCATGATATATTTTTTTGTAGCCAATAGAGAAATGAATGGCGAAAAAACGATTTCCTTTAATATTGTGGAAGTTAGGACCACGTTTATCCCGCAGTATAAGAAGAGAGGGAGAAAATTGGGGTTTACAATTAATCACTGGCTTAAACATTTTCTTGTAAATCGGACGTAAAAATATCGCGTCGGGATTTTAAGGTGAATACACACTTATCCGAGTCGAACGCGTCGAACGCATCGAACGAAACGAATTTTAGAATTTTGTATATGAAATCTTTTGAAACCTCGCACACTTGCCCGCGTCGAATCGCCCGAAGTGCATGTGTGCGAGGTTTCATAAGATTTCATATAACGCAGTGCTATTCTGTAAAAATGTCGCCGTAAAAATGTAGGTGAAGTGAGGTGTGATTTCACCTGACGCTAGGGATAGCTAGGGATTGACAGCTCACTTCAAGCTCACAACAACAGTTGGTATGTTAAAACATCGAATCAATTATGGACCCTGTCGGGCACAGCAAAGTTAATTTTTAATAGGAGAGAGGATGAAGGCGCTTTTGTGAAGAAAAATAGTATTAAGTTAAAATAGTATCATTTGCTTTTATGTTATTTATATTTTATGTAAGTATTTATATATTTGGCTTTGAGTTATATGTTTATATTATGTATTACACGATTTATATTAACAACACTGAATTATAATTTACAGAATAGCACGGCAGAATTCTAAAATTCGTTTCGTTCGATGCGTTTGAAGCGTTCGGCTCGGATAAGTGTGCGTTCACCTTTAATGCGCACTGGATTTTCAACTTTCGGTGTTGATCCGAGCATTGAGAATCCAACAGTGTACATCCCAGCACGTCAAAAAACCACACTGTTGGATTTTCAACTCTTGGCGGTAAACAGTACGTTGAAAATCCAATGCGCGAAGAAATCCCGCCATGATATTTTAACGTCTGTAGAGCGTTGGCTTATAGAACTGGATTTACATGAAAATGTTTTCCCAGTGGTAAAAAAATGAAAACCGTATTCGTTTCCACAAAAACCTGTCGAATGAATGATTAAAAAAAATATCACAAGAAGTTACGTTTTCATCAATTTGTCTTCACGAATATCATGACAAAATGTTTTATTTCCCATTCAGGGTAAGATCAAACGATTCAGAGGCAGACAGGCGACATGAAAGCTATGTTACAAATGTCAAACATCTTTTCTAACAAACTGACTGGCACCTGAATAATGCATACCTACCAACGGACTTACTTTTGATAGATGACGAATTTCCTTTTTTTTTTCTTAATCACATTAATCTTATAAAGGCGAAAGTTTGTGAGTGTGTGTGTGTGTCTTATGCGTACGAAGCTTCATTAAAATCGGGTCATTCATTGATAAACAAGGGCTTGAAAGTTTGTATGAAATGCCGCACGTCGTAAACGCTCTTAAAATGGGTTTCGCATAAGGTTTTAGCAATAATAAAGGCAGCTTAAAATGTCATTAAATAACATGCTAACGGACTGTATCATCATCATCATTATAACCGGAAGGCTGCTGCACAAAACCTCTCTCAATCGTCGCCACATTGACCGGATTTGTGAAAGATTGTTCGAAATGTATCTTTGAACTAGGTAATACCTATTCCAAAAAAAAAAATCAAACGAATCCATTTCATCGTCTAAAAACGGTACACCAATATCCGAGTAAACTCAGATTGTATCGCCATAAAGGCACAATTCCACGACGCACTAATCGCCAATCACTTCAACTCTCTCACCTAATCCGAAGGCGGGCCAATCAAGCCAATAACACAACGCTACCGTTTGCTTTCGTCCGGCAACTCGTGTATTTTTTTCTCCTTTATTTTTTAATTAACGTGAAAGACTGAATGTGTGTTTTCAAATAAAAATAACTTCGTACCTACTGAGCAAAGTGGCTTATGTATTTGCGAAATACGTTTCTTGACTAGGGGAGATTCACAAAACGACATGCCGTTTGCGGATTGTCTGCGTTTTGCCATCTTGGTTTTATTGCAAATGACTACCTCGTTGGTCAAGTGGTCGCAAGTGCTATTGCTGAGAATGAGGTGATGGCAATAGAGTCGCCCCCTATTGTATGAGACTTGAACATAGCTGGCAAAATGTGGGCTTACTTCTTCTTCTTAGCGTGTCGATAGCAATCTAAATGTACTCGGCTCAAAATTCGGCCACTTGTTTGGCGCCATCACTAGCGTCCATCAGTTCCTGTAACGTGCAGCTGACAGGACACGCAGGGCACGATATTAAGTGTCCCATCGTTTGTGGAACAGCACCACATTCACACTCCAAGGCGGAGTCGTCTATAAATCTCCACTTAACAGGTTTTCCTTGCTTCGGCCAACCTGGGTCCGGAGTCTGTTTAAAGACTTCCAGGTTACCCAAGGTAACTCATGTCCAGGTGTGAGGTCCTCAGCGGGTGGAACGAACGGTTTGGGTAAGGAAGCACTGTCTTGCCACAGTTTCAGTCTTTCTTGTGGTGGTTCGCCAGTGAGTGGGACGACACACAAGACACTATTTCGGCTTTACAGCCTTTGTGGCACAAGGTGTTGTCGTGCAAAGGGTGTCGTGTGTCGGATACCATTTTGGCTCTTTCGCTGGAGCTTGCCACCACTCTGCGAACCACTGGTGGCGCTATTCCTGCTAGTCTAGGCTTACTAAAGGTACACCTCTGCCTTACTCTTTGAGAATTGCAGTCGTGGTGTTATGTATTATGAGATAGTTGACTATTCTTTCAATTTATTTCAGTCTATGTAGGTCTAACACTATAAACAAACAATAAACTAATTACAGCAAAGCACTATAAAAATTACGAGTAAACATGAACACACAAAGGAACCTCTACACCTATCCAACAGAGCCGCATCACTTCACTAAAACGTTGCGCCCAAACCTGCACACAAAATCCGGAACACAGGAGTGCAATCTCCCAAAGTCCCAATTAAGCGAGTCCCAATCACGGCATTAGCACATTTCCAGTTCGCTTTCAATCGATGCGATCGCTACATTAGTTGTCTGATACGATTTCCGTGGCTGTGCGGCGATTTCGTGCACGTCTATTAAGGCACTAATAGTTCATTGTTTTGATTTGAATTGCATTTTAGTACAACGATTAATGTAGAATATTATCAATTAATGACAGTGTCGTGGTTTTCCTTATGTTGCATCTATATTTATAAAATTCAAAGTCCTGACTGACTGACTGATATATCAACGCACAGCCTAAACCGCTGGTCCTAGAGATATAAAATTTGGAGGGTGTGTTCTTTGTAAATAGTAGGTATCCACTAAGAAAGGGTTTTTCGAAATTCCACCCCTAAGAGGGTGAATGGGGAAGGTGAAATTTCACGCGGACGAAGTCGCGGGCAGAAGCTAGTAAATGATATAATCAATAGATGTGGTTGTGTTGTGATGAAAATATCAATGAATTTCGCACGTCTATAAAAGCACTAATAGTTCATTGTTTTGTTTTTATTACGCTTTATAAAACGCTCATCGTAGCTGTTTATAAAAGAGAGGTTTTATATTGGTTGTCTTTATGATGCAATATGTAAATGATAAATCAATAGATTACAGTTTTTTTTTGTGATGAAAATACCAGCGAATTTTCATATAATTTACTCCCATACTCTGATCAAATTAACGCTAAAGCTCTCAATTAAGTGAAGTATGATGGCGTTAGCACATTTTCATTTCGGTTGCAATCAATGCGATCGCTACATTAAACATCCGATACGATTCCGTGGCTGTACAGCGATTTTGGGCCCGCTTATTAAAGCACTAGTAGTTCATTGTTTTGTTTTTATCACGGTTTAATGCAACGCTCATCGTAGCTTTTCATGAATGAGAGATTTTGTGGTGGTTTTTCTTCTGTTGCAATAAATGATAATGAATAAATAGATTATAGGTACTTTGTGATGGAAATACCAACGAATTTTTAAATAATTTACTCTGACATTTTGATCAAGCATTAGTACTTTTTCAGTTTGCTTTCAAGCGCTGCGACCGCTACATTAGTCATCCGATACGATTTCGTGGCTGTGTAGCAATTTCGTGCTCGTCTACCTACTAGGCACTAATAGTTCATTGTTTTGTTTTTATCGCACTATAATACAACGTTGAATGTAGCTGTCGCATTTTTTATTGTTGTATGCGCTGCTGAATGGGTCCCACACATCTTGGATGTTACTTTGAATAATAAGTCACGGATAGCCAAAGATGATGGTTTATTGAGTCTATTTAACTACTACGTAATTAATGCTTTATGAATGCTTTGTGAATGAGTACAGCTGATTATGAACGCTGATCGTGTACTGTCGCGTTACACTATAATTTGTGCAAGGCGACAGTAAAATGCTGATCTCTGCAATGCGCGCGTGCCATGTACGATATATGACTCGTACAATTGTCATCAATGAATGATTTTTTTCAATGATTTTCCTTATATTCTCTGTAAATGGTATTGATCAACGATATAGGATAATAAAAATATTATTATTATGTTGTGTTGTTATTAAAGTACATTCATTCATACATTTTAGCCGAAAGATGTCCACTGCTGGACATAGGCCTCCCCCAAGAACCGCTACTTCGACCGATTCTGTGCTTCCTGCATCCAGCGGATACCTAAGGCGGCCTTCACAAGGTCATCGATCCACCTTGTGGCGAAGCCTTCCAACACAACGTGTTCCAGGACGCGGTCGCCACTCCAGAACCTTTCGGCCATAATTTTAATACAAACGAAGACATATTGTGCCGACTCCAAATAAATTGAAATGAAATGGCAGGAGTACAATGAAGATGGAAATTAAAGTAGCTTTATTCATTTAAAATAATTTAAAATCAAATCTTGCTCAAATGAAATCTCTTTAAATTAATCTTCCTTAAGAGGAAATGCGGGTGGTCGTTTCTCCATAGAAACGCTCTCGTCTGTTTTCTTTCTGGTTAGTGACCATAAAACAACGATTTTTTACAGAATAATAAATATTAACTACTTGTATGTCCCTATGTTTTCCTTTTTGATGATACATTATATTTTATAAGCACTAGAACCTTCAAAAAAAGTCGATTTAAACCGCTGTCAACAGAGGCCTAGTGTACAAATTTGACAACTATTAATGAAAAAGCAAAACATAGGGACACAGTTCATATCCTTCTTATTCAGTTTATGAAATATCTTTTAAATTGGTCTAATATTGGAGGAGGAAATAGGCGAGAGCCAAACCTCGAATTAGGACTTTTTACTTAGGCTCTTTTCAAAAGTCTTTCAGACCGCATTTCCTCTTAATTAATAGTATCAGCAAAAACTGCCAAAGTAATACAAAGTAACAGGGACATCGACGCAAAGCCATGGGTTCAGTACATGACTCTGGACCCCCCTGCGTTTAAAGTTATCGTCGGTAATTAAAAAGAAAATTGCTGTTCCAAAAATTTCGACCGCGTAGGTTCGCACTTTTCCATGAAACAGCTCATATTTTATTGATAACCGACGAAAAATTTCTACTCTAGGGGGTCTAAAATCATGTGCAGAATTCATGATTACAGTTTACGTATCGACGTGTCATGTCATCCTGTATAACCGTGTCATACCAAAAGGAAATGGACCCATTATTAGAAAGAAATAAATCCATATCTATACTTATATTATTATAAATGCGAAAGTGTGTCTGTCTGTTACCTCTTCACGCTTAAACCGCTGAACCGATTTAGATGAAATTTGGTATACAGATAGTTTGAGTCCCGGGAAAGGACATAGGATAGTTTTTATCCCGATATTTCTACAGGATTAACACATATACGGGTGAAACCGCGGGGCGCTGCTAGTTAATAGGTAAATGTGTGATGACAAACATTTAAAGTACCAGAAATAAAATAGAGCAAACTACTAGTACAAATCCAATCCTAGACTCACTAAGAAACGTTGAGACGAAGAACAATGTCTATACCATACATCACTACTAAGTAACGCTAGAAACCAGGACGTTTCATTAGTATAGAACTGACAGACAAAGACAGATAACTCAGCCCGACTCTAACCCGCCGGCTGCCGGGTGACACGGATTTAACGAAATTAAACCGCGGATCTTAAGACCAGTTCTAATTAATACCAAAAATAGATTTAATTCAAACGGAGCTGCTCTAATCTCGAGAAGCGAAGTAATGAAGTGTGTAAGCCCACACAAAGTCTCGGTTTCGAAAGTATTCAATCGATTTATGAAGTGAAACTTAGGCGCGTCGGGCATTTTTTGAGACGGGAAAAAAACCATTGAATTCGTGCCACTGTTACCGTATCCGACACCGCTTTGGATGTGTTCGGCTGTCCTAGGGATGTACTCGGTTTTAATATAAATCCAATATGTCAGTGAGTGATGGCAAAGTACTTTGTTTGTGTTTTGTTTTCACTTCTGTCGGCACTCCCGGAGTGCCACTTTTTTTTCTCGATTCGTGATTCTTTCAGGCTTATGATCGAGTTTTAGAGGAACTAAAAGAGTATTGAAGAGATTTATAACGTTGTTGGTCTTTGCGACGCTGAACTTGCTTAATTAACAAACCTTCTGGAACTTTTCGAATTAATTTTGTAAATTAATTTACTTCACAGTGTTATAAGTGGGTGTTAGAAGATGGATGGATCCGTTACAGCATAACGCAGTATTAGGCTACATTTTAAATTAACTTCAGTATATTATGCTTAGCGGAATAGAAATTGACTGAAATTACTAAGTGTACCCGCCAGCACAACAAACTACTATAATCTGTCAAATTTCTTTAATAGATTTTCAACTTTATCGCTAAAAAACATAAGGTTCAAAGTCGATTGCGAAAATTTGACAGTTCCGAGTAGCTTGATGTGCTGGCGTCTGTACATTTTGATCGCTTCTCTCAAACAGGTCTATCCTATAAATACTCTTCCACTCCACAAGCAACATTCCTTTTCGAGGCAAAGAACTTTCCCGTTATAAATATAATGATCAAACAGAAGTCCACTGAGACCATTCATAAAGATTTTATCATTTCACGGCATTTGATTTAAAACCAAATTCTTCCTCAAATTACTTCAAAGTCAACTCCTGCAAGGGAAATATAATCAAAATGTCGCAAAAATGTCCTTTGATAAACATCAAAAGGATCGTGACGAAGGAACTTATAGAAATTCGTTGCTCACCTCGAGTGAGTGCAACTGAATCAGTATTACAAAGGTACAACGTTCGGAAAATTCATAAGGGTGCTATGTACCATACCATCGCCGCGAAAGGGTTGGAGCACGTGTCACACAAAGAATATAGTCTTTAGAATTGAAATGTGAATTTATGGGCACAAAAGAATAAATGCCTTTAGAATGTGCTTTCTAAGAGAATATTGTGGTCTTGGCTAAAACTTTATTCTTCATTCTTGAAATGAATTTTAGCGTTCCGCTTTTTAAAATGAAAGTTAACTCCAGGATAAAAGCATAGAATAATCTGCCTATAATGTTCTCACTACTGGGACACAGGCCTCCTCTCGGTGAGAGAGAGTGGACCATGATCTACCACGCAGGCCTAGTGCGGGTTGGCGGATGTCACATGTCTTTGAATTTTTGGTTCTAGAACATACCGGTTTCCTCACGATGTGTTCCTTTACCGTTTTTGAGAGCAGTGGTGACGAAAAAGTGCCTGCTTTTGTTCGAACCCACGACCTACAACTCGTAAGTCGCGGCCGTACCATTGGGTCGCCACTGCTCTGAGTTGAAAATGTTTCAATTAAATAAAAGGACCACTTTGAAATCTGAAAACGACGGCAAACAGACCAAAAAATCAATCAACATTCACGGAACAAATCGTACGTAAAACCCGCTCCATTTACCCCACATAAGACCAAAGGGGAAAAGTTTAAAACCATTACGTATTTGTTAAACAATTTTCTTCGCTGATCTTCAGTGAAAAACCCACGCAGAAGTTTTCGGAACTCCATAAATGTGAGCATAAGTCGCTGTGTAATGAAAAGTTGGGTCGACCACAACTTTAGAATATTTGCGAGCTGCGGCAACTTTATGGTGAAACTAGCTTCTGCCCGCGACTTCGTGTGAAATATCTTGTTCTCCCGGCCACACCCTCACCTGCCCGCGCTATCACTTCGTTATTGCTCGGCTCCTAAGCGTCATACATAACATAACATAATCAGCCTATAATATTCCCACTGCTGGGTCACAGGCCTCCTCTCAGTGAGAGGGACCACGCGGGCCCAGTGCGGGGTGGCAGATGTCACATGTCTTCGAATTTTTGGTTGTAGGACATGCCGGTTTCTTCACGATGTTTTCCTTCACCGTTTTGAGAGCAGTCGTGATGAAATAATTTACACAAATTAAAGCGCCTTTTTTTTTTTTTATGGATGGGAAATCATCAAATGACCCCTCCCGCTCTGGGTGGAGCGAAGGGAGTGTCAGACTCTTACTGACTAAAACCCATCCGTGTTCCTTCCTTAGCCCTTTATGTTCCGGGGTAGCGGTAACCCTTTCGGACAATCCCGCACCCCGGGCAGGCTTCGGCCCTGGCAGGCCCCTTCCTTTATGCTGACATCTCTTTGAGGCGCGCGTGGAACACGTACGCGCCGTCCGGCACGGGCCTGGTCCTGATCGGACGGTGAGCTACCCATTACTCTCCGTCCGCAGGCGCGCGCCTACGGTGGCCGGGAGTCGTCACGCGGCTCCCGACGCCCGGAGCGTCTACCGCGGCGGCTGGGGTGTGAGGCTCTCTCCCTCAGCCGTTCCGCCACCTCCTTCGCTAGCATGACTGCTTCGCAGAAGGAGGTGACCGCCTCCCACTCCCTCTCGCCCCGGACCATGGCTTGAACCAGGGCCGGACGCGAGAGGTCGCCGCCGCTGTCGATCGCCTCTACGAGGGCACGGCGGTGCTCCGCCCATGCAGGCAGACCTCCACCGTATGCTCCACCGTGTCCTCTGGGCGATCCTCGCAGTGGTGACACCCGGGCGTCTCCTCCCGCCTGATGATGTGCAGGAACCTCCCAAAACATCCGTGTCCGGTGAGGACCTGCGTCAGGCGATAGTTGAGGACGCCGTGACGCCTCTCTAGCCACTCCTCAAAGAAAATTAAAGCGCCTGTCTGGATTCGAACCTACGACCTACAACTGGTAAGTCGCAGCCGTTACCACTTGGCCACCACTGCTCTCCATAAATCCATCATCATAATCCATCTCTGTTAAGGGTCATAGCGAGATGTTTAAATATATTTTATAGTCTTTCTCAAGATTTGGGCTACCAAATAAAAAAAATAATTTTTCACTGGAATTTGCAAAGATTACCCTACATATAAACAAATAAATTTTATTAAAAGTCCTCCAGACCATATTTCGGCCACGGCGGCCAATCTCAACGGAGACTAGCCTTCGGCGCGGGAGATATTATAGTGCACAAGTGAGCACGTAGACACAAGTACACAGGGAATGCTTCCCTCACTCTCATAGTCCGATGGGACGGCAATCCGACAGGACCGGAGAGAGATCAGGCGCAGGACCAACGGCTTAACGTGTTTTCCGAGGCACGGGGGTAT
Organism: Amphipoea lucens; assembly: GCA_947508005.1. Taxonomy (NCBI): domain Eukaryota; kingdom Metazoa; phylum Arthropoda; class Insecta; order Lepidoptera; family Noctuidae; genus Amphipoea; species Amphipoea lucens. The sequence goes on from OX382357.1 coordinate 19,121,390, forward strand.
CACACCGCCAACTTCCAAACTCCGGGCTGTTACTAAGAAATTCCTAATGGAAAAATTCAATAACACTTAGTCCGACCCGGGAATCGAACGCCCACGCTTAGCAGTCGCGCTTGCGACAACGAGACCAACGGGTCAGTTGATAATAATATCGGTAAGTATTATAGATAAAGAAATATAGACTACTGCGAAGTACTACTTACTACATTCTGTGGCAGAGGAAAGTGGGTAGTCAAACATATGGGTATGACTGACAATCGAATTATTTGGTTTAATAATGTACGTACGCTTGAGAAAAGGAAGAACATTTTGCTAAATGATTGAAACTGAAACATGTCAGATTCGACAGAACAATAATTTGAAATTGGAATGAGGTTAGCTGAATGCTTTTGTTTATCGAAATGAGTTTAGTTTAGAGTTCATTAGTTTGACACCCTCATTATGTAACATAGTTAGATTGCGTAATGTTTTATGAAATTAGCTGTGGTTTTGGTTCCACACGCCAATAACACCTACTATTTAAATTTTATGTCTGAATTATGGACAGACAGATGAGGACAGTTTGTGCTTTGTATTATAAAGACCCGCCCCTGCTTGGCACTGTTTTTCGACTTGATAAAACATCGAGATTTCCATATAATAAGGACATCTCGATGTTTTATCTATATAAATAAAATATCAAAGTCCTGACTGACTGAGATATCAACGCACAGCCTAAACCGCTGGTCCTAGAGACATGAAATTTAGAGGGTGTGTTCTTTGTGAAGAGTAGATATCCACTAAGAAAGGGTTTTTCGAAATTCCACCCCTAAGGAGGTAAATGGGGGGAGGGCGAAATTTCAGTGAAGTCGCGGGCAGAAGCTAGTAACCTACATAGGTTAATAGTGATGTATTAACATTTAATCTGTCAAACGCCACTAATAAGACACAATTGATTTTCTATTGTTTTTCCGCCGATCGGCGGACCGCGGTCCTTGACTGGTTAAACCTCCCGGAATAAATTCTCTTAGGCTGGTTTCACAGCTGTCCGGGATACCCGTACGGGCAGACCGTACACGGGAGACCCGTACGGGCAGACCGTACACGGGAGACCCGTACGGGTAATACCCGCAGTGCTCTGAAACGATGATTCAGTACGATACGGTTGCTAGCAGGAGACTGATGCGCTGTACGGGCTCAACCCGGAGCGGGTCGTGTATGGATCAAGCCGCGTCGCTGTGAAACGATGTTCTAGCGCCTAACATGTGCTCTCGCTCCGGGCGCCCGTACTGACAGCCCGTACGGGTCTCCCGGATAGCTGTGAAGCCAGCCTAAATGATGGTGGAAACCGCATCAAAATGCGATGTGTAGTTAAGAAGAACAACGTGGTTACACAGACAAACACGAAATTATTATTATTAAAAGCTCGTGCTATCCCACTGCAGGGCAAACGCCTTCCTACTCTCTTTCCGCTTCTCTGCTTAAAGCTGCTGAGGAATTCTTCCTTGTCTTCTTGACTAGACAAACACGAAATGCGACTTTAATATTTATAAGGCAGCCCGCCCACGTCCGATAATCGGTGACCAATTTTTGTAGGAGAAAAATAGAACGTCCTGATGGCAAAGATACGTACAGTCAGTTACTGCAATTAGCTGACCCACCTTTGCATAAATGGTTGAAATTTTTTAGAATACGAATCGTAAGAATTTTACAATTCTTTAATATTTTATTTAGTTTGCTCAAATAAATAAAATAGAAAGGAATTATAAAATTCTATCGATTCGTAATCTAAAAATCTCATTCCACATCCTACAAAAAGTCGGTCTAAATAACATAGGGCGAAATAATCTAACCAATTGTAGGACCTACAAAAAAAATGCCGTGTGCGAGCGCGCTAATATGTATAGAATCTTCAATCATCACTTAATTTAAAACAAGCACCATAATTTCGCGCAAATTGCCAATAAAAGATAACGATGCCCTAGAGGTGCAGTATCGTATACAAGGTACAGCAATTTGATGTATGTCCGGACCCAGTCACATGAATCTCAAATATTAATGGAATGGCCCAAGTAGACCGTCGTTACGGCGCCAAATTGGACCGAAAATTGGTGTCAGAGTGTATGTTAGTATTATTTAAGATAGGTAAGTTACGTGGTGCTTAACTTTTGATTGGTTATCGGCAGAGAGTTGACAGTTGTTAAGCAAATTGACAGCGTAACGTCAATTTGCCGTGTTTTAGCCATTTCATAAAAATGTCTAAGAGTGACAGATGGGATAAATTAGCACCTAGTCAATTTGCTTAACAATTATTTTCCCTGACTTTACTTACTAGCCTATAAGACATATCCACATTTTACATATTAGTTTGATAACATCAACAGTAAGCTGCCATCATAATAAACCCAATATTTTCATTTTCGGGTAATTTTCAATTAACAAACTCTATATGAGGGTTATTAAGTGCTCGGTATTCAATAACATTTCAAACTAAACAGCACTTTAAAATGCCAATAATTTACATCCAACAAATCAATTTTCGATGTAATAGCCCTCTGCCTATCATATTATTATTATCATCATCATAATTAGAACACGATTTACAAGGAACTATCTCAAAATTAGTAGTAGGTATTAGTAGTAGGTACACAAAAGAAAAAAAAAAATTACTTCTCGATATTCGACGTGGCTTTAACTGTACCTACAACAAGCGACATCTATTGACGTGTAACATCAAACATTAATCAAAATCGTGAATCAGACAGAACAATCTTTCATCCTGCAAATATATTCCAATTTTGAAATCCTTAAAGCATATTGGTGCCCAAGATACAGGCTTGCCTAGTTTGGGGCCAATGTAAAATCTCTGTACGTAATTTTTGAGTATCTAATAAAGTTTTTATTATTATTTATAAATGGCCAATTCAGACCAATTCCCGTAATTATCATCATCTGCCTAGCCTTTTCCTATGTTGGGGTCTGCTATGTATGCTTCCAGTCTAACCGGATGCAGCTGAGTACCAGTATTTTACATGGAGCGAATGTCTATCTGACTTCCAAAACCTAGTTATTGGGTAATACGATACCCCTTGGTAAGACTGGTAGTCAGACTTTCGGGCTTCTGCTCACCCGTAACGGCTGTCAAAGATTCGCGAATGGCAGCCGGGACCAACGGCTTAACGTGCTTTCCGAGGCACGGAGGGATCTTGATTTGTAAAGATGGTCACCCATCCCCGGTACAACCGCAGCAAGCGTAGCTTAACGCTGATCGAACGGTGCGGCTGTTATTTCTTAGCCACAAGTCCCTCAATTCCCGTAGTTATAAACGTTCAAAATCTAGTCGCAATCTCATTTCAATGATAGTCAACGTCAAAAAATTACCAGAAAATTAGGGAAGTAAACTAGAGGTATTTTTGAACGTCCTTAAAAATACGGGAATTTGCCCTCCTTATCATTCAATCATTACAACACTCGTGCTATTATAGGTATTTAAAATATTCCTGGAAAAAATATGCAACACGTGGAAAGAACTGACAATACAATGGTAATAACAAAAAATGGAGTTACATTCACAGGAAAATTACAGTCGTAACATTTTTACGCGCACTGTTATGGCCCGGCTACACGCTCCGTCTTGCCTGCGCAGTCCAGGCCTTTGCAGTCATGACTGTACAAAAAGACGAACAATATGTAGTGGCTACACGTGCAGGTAAGCTCGTGCAAACTGAACTGTGCAATCCTTAAAGCCGGCAACGATGTATAAAGTTCTATGAACTGAGTTAAAAATTACTTTGAATAACTCCTTACATCACTAATTTTTTTATTTGCGCCGTGTACTTTGTCGAAAATAATTTTCTCGGACTGATGCGCGGCTAGAATGACCAGCCACACGTTCAAGTTCACTGCGCGAGCTACCGTATTGCCGTCCACACGCACGCTAGTGTTTACATTCTCTTTAGCGTTTACCTGCGCAAACTGTTTTGTGCAGGCATGCTGGAAGGTAAGACGGAGCGTGTAGCCGAGCCTTTACGCGCGGATATAATAGTGTTATGGACCAATTGTAGCATAGAGTGACCACACAATGCTATGCTAATTTTATTTGAATGGGACTACGTGTGTCTACATCTTGTGATGCTTGTGATAAATTGTTAGCAGCAAGCTCAGGTGCGCAGGGACGAATTTCTCTTAAGGCGGTACCCCGACCAAAACCGCGTTTTTCTTCGTTATTCAGAGGCTATTAACTCAATAATTATGAGAAATAAACTACATCTGAAAACAAATTATTAATATTCTATATCCTATCATCACATTGCACGTTATTATTTGTTATTATATGTTACTAAAACATTTAAAATCTCCTTTTAAAAAGTGACTAAAATTATTGATTGCATGCATCTTTTGCTAAATTTGACGTTCTATTAATTTGAGGATTTCACCAATGGATAGATAATTTAAAAATCTAAATAATCCATGTTTTTATTTATTTAAAAAGATCGCTATTCTTTTTTTATTAAAATAATTCCAAAAATTGTGCGAGTTCTATGATAAAGGGACGTGCGCTGCATCCCTTTCGTACGAGGAAATCGTGTCGCTCTCTGTCTCTATCGCAATGCTCAAGGTTATTTGGTCGGGGTACCGCCTTACGTAAGTAATAAGCAAAACAATGATGTATTAGGTACTAATGATTGATCTCTCCTTCCTCTCCCTCTCACAGAAAGCAGGCCTGTGTCCCAGCAGTGGGGACATTATAGGCTAATTATACTATGATTGATCGTTGTATAATATTATGAGGTTGCTTCGTAATATGTCAGTATAATTATTTCTTCATGGATTGATTTGTACCTTGAGAGTTATAATGGCATGTTATAAGGCATTTTCAGTTATAATATAAAGAGAAAATATTTGATTTTTTGTATAGGTATTGCTCGATTTATTTTTTTTACGCTGAACGTGTTTGGACGAAATTTGGCTCATGGGTAGACCCTGATCTGGATTAGGACATAGGATAATTTTTAATCTGATATTTTTACAGAATCGAGACGTATGCGGATGAAACCGCAAAGCGTATACTAATATCTGGAATTATACTGGACTTGAAAAATTATTTTTGCATTTGATAGCCCAATTCTTGAGGAAGGTTTTAGGCTATTTAACGGAACGCTAAGCAAAAACGAAGTAACGAGAAACGGCTTTAGGATATAGTTTATGTTAAAACAAGAAATTTCACGCGGACGAAGTCGCGGGCAGAAGCTAGTTCTATAATAAAATACAACTAACGTCTTAGGAGAAAGTAAAATCAATAATTATGTATGTATGTGTGCGTCATCATTTGCAAACGCAGAATGGATTCAAATCACGTTGTAAAATTGAATGATGTCATAGTCATTGAATGTATTATTTATTTCCGAATAACGATCGGTAATCATTATATTTAACGATGCTGATATTGTCATCTGCATTTCCTTATCGTTGACCGTAAAATACCCGTGATTGATTCTAAGAGTATATAGATAGTGCCTTCCACGAAGATGAGCCCCACTCTTTTCACTTATCGCTAGTTAATTCCGCTAGTGTTTTAGTTTTTTGATACACACTAATTACCCGCTAATAAGTGATTACTGTGTATCGACAAAACTAAAACACTAGCGGAATGTTGCACACTGATACTGTAAGCGATTTGGAAGAAGAGTGGGGCGCGTCTTCGTGGATAGCGCTATCTGTTCAAACGCCCATCAATCGCGTTTCAATTTATAATCATGATCTGATTTACAAGGTTGAATTTAATTTTCTTCTAACAAGATTCCTGACGACAATGATATATAACATGATATTTATGGTAAGTAATGTAATGAAATTAACAACTGAATAAGCGACTTTTGTCTCGTTTGATGATACGTAAAAAACATGATCAGTTAAATCATTGTCAAAGTCGTTCTTTAATAGTAGGTAACCGTAAATTAGCGCCATTATAAAAAATGATCATTCTTATTTATTATTTATTTTACCATTTATGTACACACATATATAAACAGTCAAGAAAAAAACAGAACAGAGAAATAGGTACAAAGGTGATGCTTAATTCATAAGAAATCTCTTCCAGCATACCTGCGATAGGACAAGAAATAAAGAGATGTAGACAGCGTGTTAAAGAGTAAAGGAGACAAAAAAAAACATAAAATCTAAAAACAATTCACTTAATAAGACTAAACAAATAATACGAGAATATACTTACATACATACAAATAAACATACACACTTTTAAAATAAATATCACTAGAATGTAAATAAAATAATTAAAAGTACATACACAACTATGATAGGGAGGAGAGAAAGTGTTCTTTCACTCTTCTTTTAAAAACTGCAATAGTTACCAAGTAATCATAATTTTATTAGCAAGGATCATTCTAAGAATGTATTTGTTGGGTAGCTATTTAAAGATTTTACCCTCACCTGGCATCGGCATAAGATTGAGTTTACTTAGGTACCAATGTTGATGACGTAGGTACTTAACGTCGCCTGTGTCAATATGCCAAACTTTTCAGTCAGTTGATTTAACAACTGCTAACTGGCGATAAAATATTAAAGCAGTCTGCGCCTCTACGGAACTCACGCCCAACGTACGATATAATATTAATGGTATAAATTCGCGTAATCGTCTTAGGCACTGCCACTTCATTAAAAGAAGTCTTATACCTGTGTGATAAGATTTAAATTCGAGCGGTGAAGATTTGAATAAGCCGCAGCCAGCAGCTGCAATGCTTCGCTTAAGCGCTTGAGCGTCAATATGTTTCAGCGTTCCTCAACTATAACTTGCAGACTAAGTTTCGACAGCGAACCTTAAGATGAAGTGATAAAGTTCAAACTAGAACGGAACGATGAACTAGATACACAGTCAGCAGCCACAACTTGCCTTCCTCTAAGATTATGCACCGATGATTTGCGAATAGAGCCTCTAAATAAAACTTTATGCCATTATTTTAAAGTTCAGGTTCGTACAGCAGGACTCAGATACGCAGTTATTCGGCTCAGCGGTCCTAAGAGGCGTTAAGCTTACTTTTCACGTTTCATCCTATGCAAGACAAAATAGATAAATCCAACAATTTCCTCACCGAACCCCAGTCGAAAACCAACCTTATTTTCTTCACGTACAGTCGCAAATACATTGGAAAAAACTTACCGAAGGTGCCGTCAGAAGTTGGAGTGCTTCGCTCAAGTTCTTAAGTGTTAATGTGTTTCGTTCCCCATCTTCCTCTTCAGGGCCTGGGAGGTGGACTGAGGACTGTCGAGAGCGAAATTCTGGCTTCTTAGCACTGGAACCACTCCCATTGGCGAACTGGTGTTGGGAGGACGCTCGGCGGAATGGACACGTCATGGTGGTTGAGAAATGGTTCTAATTTCAAGTCATTTGTTTTGAAGGACAGGTTTGAACACTGAGTTAGCACTGGCACGTTGTGGATGTTATCTGAAAAGAAGAAAAATATTTCGTTAATGAATTTCTCAATAGTTATAATAAAAACTTGTGGTTAATCTAAACTAATATTATAAAGAGGTCAAAGACTTCCATCTTGAGATACTGCGGTATGTGGGACGAGAAGAAAAATAACAAAATATATAATAAAGATGATGTTTTGTCCGGTCGTAAAAACCGTGCAAGACAAGGGCGTGTCACTAGTCTAAACTACTAATCCTGAAACGTTTAGTCCAAATAAACAGAAAGTTGTTAATAGTTCAGCGCCAAAAGCGAACAAACGGTCCTTTAGTTAAGCAAATAACATTGAGGACTAAGGTACCTACTGCAAATATTTGAGGTAGGTCAGTGTTGGTGTTAATTACTTTACAGCGATTTTAGACAATTACTTCTTAGTCTACTCTGGCTCGTGGCTAGGTAATAGCCGCACGGATCGATCGATTAGGTTAAGCTACGTATGCCACGGTCACTCTATGGATGGATGACCATATTTTTTTTTATTTTTTTTTTATTTTTTGAGAACTCTCCATGTCTCAGAAAGCACGTTAAGCCGTTGGTCCCGGCTGTCATTCGTAAATCTTTCAGGCAGTCGTTACGGGTAGTTAGAAGCCCTTAAGTCTGACAACCAGTCTTACCAAGGGGTGTCATGTTACCCAGTAACTGGGTTGTGGTCAGACAGGCAGTTGCTCCATGTAAAATACTGGTATTCAGCTGCACCTGGTTAGACTGGAAGCCAACCCCAATATAGTTGTAAAAAGTATATGCAGATTGATTTTGAATTCTTGGTCTACTTTTCTCGGCAGAAACTATGCAAAAATGGTTTATGATTTGGGAAATAGATTAATCAGCCAGACACGTTGGTCGCGCGGCTGCTCGTTACTGCCAGACATAGATCCTTTTGTAATTAAAACACCTACTTATTGAGATTTTGTAACCGACAAGTTTTGAAGTGGAAAATCACAACAATTTTTGAAGTGAAACTTCTTTAGGCGCGCTTGACTTGGGGAGTAAACTGGCGAATGCGTTACGAAAACGTGTGATCGGGCGAGTAGGGAAGGTAGGAAAACCCGGTCGCATAAATAGGTATTTATGCGACCGGGTTTTTACACCAGGTATTTGCTTCCAAGTACGCACACCAGGTACCGACTCAAAATACTTGCAAGACTATAAAGTATCTTATACGGCTACTCGCTCAAATACGTAGGTACTCAACCGCGTTAGTTTTCGCAAATGCGATTATGCTCCTTATCAGCAAGAGTCTACGGAACAATTTCGTATGCAAGTATTTTTGAAGTGAAACTTCATTACGCGCGCTTGACTTGGGGAGTAAACTGGCGAACGCGTTACGAAAAGTGTGATCAGGCGAGGTGAACGGGAGTTGAGTGGGGGATATAAGCAAGAGAAAGCAGTGCGCGCGCACATTTTCTTTCTCTCTTCCTCTCATAGCCAAATACGTTTGAAGTTTCACTTCAGTCGTGTGGTCATAAGCACACTCGGTTTTTTTTATTCCGGAATTTTTCACGTCGTTATTTCCCGAAGGATTAAGCAGAAGGTGCGCCATGTGCACCCACGTTATGTTAGATTTGTTTAGGACCCATATAAAAGGAGCGAGTCATCGACCGGTCACAAACCCAGACTCCGGGCTGCTTCTGAGAAATCCTAGATGGAATAACCAGTGGCGTGCATTGCATATAGGCATATAAGCAGTGCCTACCTCGATATATCAACATAAGCCTGTCAATTACATTTTAGTGTGTGTGCCCAACTATTAAGAAACTCACTAAATTATCATACCTAACAAAAAACAAAATCTTCATACAAACACGCGCGACAGTAGGCAGTCGCCGGTCGGCCTACTCAGCTCCAGTAGGTCTATTCGCACATTGTCATTGGTCTTACTCGTTCAAGTTAATACGACAAAATTAAATATACGTACGTCTCACGCGTAATACCATGACGTTCGACCTTCGTAATTTATCACCCTTAAGTTATGCCTACTCAAATAACCACACTTTTGACCTCACTTTTTTCTGATTAGTGACCGCGTTTGTCTAGACTAGACCCGGCCTAGTGCCTACCTATTCTGAAAACCAATGCACGCCACTGGGAAAAACTCTAATAACACTTTGACCCGGCCAATAATTGAATAATATTGGTCAATAAATTGCCTATAAATGACACAAAGAAATATTAATCTCAATCTCTTGCAAGAAATCCAATTTGTCAATGATGGTCGTGTTGTATCGTGCAAATAGTTTTATTAATCCTTATTATGTGCGAGGCCATCATTATTGGCAATTTTCTTCGAGGACACCGCCCTTTTTATGAATATCTATCAAACGTATTCAACGTGGTGAATAGAGTAAGCTATATGGTACTGGACGTTTAAAATGTTTTTTTTTTTTTTTTAAATGGGCTTGCTCTTGACTCTGGCCTAGGTCAAAGGTGACAGACACAAAGTCGACGATGGAGTGAGCTTACCCAGAAGAAGCCTGTTCACTCTCACTTTAAAGAGATTCGGGTTGTATGCGCTCGGAAAAAAAGACGCAGGTAGAGAGTTCCACTCTTTTGCTGTGCGCATTATAAACGCATTATTAGGTACTTATACATGTTATAAACGCATTATTACCTGCTTATACAATATACATGGTACCTAATTTCTTTGTTGTGGTTTCGTATTTGTGTATAACTTATTGTGGTATAGTAAAAGTCTAAGTGTATCGTCTTCACATTATAAAATTATCTTCTTCTATTTATATCAAACAAAGTCGGGTTAGTTATAAATGGTTTTATAATAACTCAGGAATGGGTGAAAAAATTTTAATTATCTTAATTTTTTGGATTTGTCTCCGCCCCGAATAGCAGAATCACTATTAAAACATGGGAAAAATTCACGAAAAAAAAAATGAAGATAATTCATTTTATCATACATTCGTTCTTATTGACTCTGAGGCGGTATGAAGTTCGCCGGGTCAGCTAGTAGGTAATTACATAATTAATGTATACAAAATACTGTAAAACATTTTAAAAGAGTATAAAATGATTTAGATTTTGATTGCTAGTGTGTTACGCAATTAGAGTACAGGTTATGTAAGTAAGCAGCACCCGAATTGCGTATATACACTTTCAATCTCAGCCTGAATCATTTTGAAGGATATTGCTAATCCATTGCTTCATATGCTCGAAAAAATGATCTGCTCAACAACGCAAATAACGCAATGAATGTTGTTGAACTGTCAAAATGAAAGCCATTGCTACTGTTAGTGTGTTAGGTACGCAATTACCTCCCAGGTCTTCCCCACGGTTTGGAAAACATAATTCAGTATCCGATTAGTAATTTAACTGTCACGTCTAATTTTCTGTTTTGTAATACGTTTATTTGAATAACAAAAGCCAATGAAATCACTTGACTTAGGGCTTTTTTTTGGATGGGAAATCATCAAATCCCGCTCTGGGTCGAGCGGAAGGGAGTGTCAGACTTTTACTGACTAAAACCCATCCGTGTTCCTTCCTTAGCCCTTTATGTTCCGGGGTAGCGGTAACCTTTTCGGACAATCCCACACCCCCGGCAGGCTTCGGCCCTGGCAAGCCCCTTCCTTAATGCTGACATCTCTTTGAGGGGCGCGTGGAACACTTACGCGCCCGTCCGGCACGGGCCTGGTCCTGATCGGACGGTGAGCTACCCATTACTCTTCATCCGCAGGCCCGCGTTGACTTAGGGCTGATTTTTCAATCGACAGATAATTTTTATACGTGGAATAAAATTGACGTCTCACAGATTATTTATGGAAGAACTGTCAAAAATTCTTAATTATTCCTCGGATAAACTTATCTGCCGTGGGAAAAATCAGCCCTTAAATTTTATAACCACAACAGGTTAAATCGGATAAGGTAAGTAGGCTAAACGAACCTTTAGATCGAAAACAATCTATGTTATCTTGGGGAAAAGTTTGTGCGCCCATAAAAATGAGTCTACTAAACCAATTTGAAGATAAACCAAATAAAAACTCTATCAGTAATCTAAGTAAATCTTCTTAAAGTTGAGGCGACACCAGAAACAAACGAAGATACCTACTATAAATTACCTGGGCACATAACAAGGCTGTCTAGATAATCTTATTATAACTTTACCTATAGTAAAAAGTGGCACTCCGGGAGTGCCGACAGAAGTGAGAACAATTATATGTGTATTTTTTGAATCGTCATATAAACAAAACACAAACAGAATACTTTGCCATCACTCACTGACTTGTCGGAAATACATTAAAACTAAGTACATGCCGAGGACAGCCGAACACATCGGAAGCGCTGTCGGTTACGGTAACAGTGGCGCAATGGTTTTTTCCCATCTCAAAAAATGCCCAACTAAGCCAATTATTGCAGTTTTCCCTGCAATAATTGGCTTAGTTTGATTGTAACTAAAATGGGAATCTTACAATTGCCTTACCGAAGTTGTATTCCTACAATTTCCCAGTTCCAAGCGAATTGGGAATTTAACTGTCGTATTATTTTGAAATTGGCTGTCCTCTTGTTAATCCAGTTTTAGGAGTTGTCAAACGGTTTCATAGTTTTATATTAAAAAAAAACTGGCCAGTTGCGTGTCGGACTATCCGCAATGAAAGGTTCCGTTGTTGGGATGATTTTATACGAAGAACAAACTTAACATTGTAGTTGAAACATGTTACGGTACGATATGTAATGGATGGTTACCCATCCACGAAACGACCGCGGCAAGTGTGCCTCAAGCTTTGATCGACCCGTGGCCGTGCGGCTGTTATTTTGTTACGAGCCCCTCCTTGATTTTCATACTCATCAGCTATAAAAAAAGTTAATTACTTATTTACCGACAACTCATTAAAACGTTACGGTTGCTTTCAGCCTCTGAATGAGCTGCAGCGCAAAAAGGCGACGAGGCGCAATATTGTTGTACTCTGCTTAAATTGACTGTTCCCACAACGATGACCCAGATATAAAATACTGTTTTTATTTGTAAAACTTCATGAAGGCTTTATTGTGCGGAAATCGCTTCAGTAACGAAAAAAGTAGAGATTTCTTTTGAAAATACATGTTTATTTAGTAATTTGCTTTGTGATTTAATATTATATCGGATGACGTTCAAAGAATAATCTACTAAAACGTATTTTTTTCAATTATTATGTACCTTTCCCACGGCTGGGATACAGGCCTCCTCTCTGTCACCCTCTCACAGAGAGGAGGCCTGTGTCCCAGTGAGTCTTAACCTTTTGAACACCATTGTCACATATATGTGACAAACGAAATCTTACCCTGAACGCCAACGTCTGTCCGTCAAATATATGACAAAATACACGTCGCACGGGTCGTACCGTATTATATAATAAACAGTTTAATCATTACTTTTATGTGTTTTTATTTATAAAATTTAAAATTTTAAGCTTCCGTCTATATTGTATTGCATGAAACTAATATAAATAAACCACCAATATCGAGAAATTTGTTGTTTTAAGTGTGTGTGTGTGTTGTTTTGTTAAAGTGGCCTGGCGTCAGGGGTACGGCGATACGTTTATACTCTGGCGTTAAAAAGGTTAATCCACCACGCGAGTCCAGCGTAAGTTGGAGGATGTCACATCTTCGAATTTTTGGTTGTAGGACATGCCGATTTCCTGTCGATGTTTTCCCCTACCGTTTTGAGAGCAATGGTGATTAAATAACTTACACAAAGTTAAGCGTCTGTCTGGGTTCAAACCTACGAATTGCAACTCGAAAGTCGCGGTCGTTACCACTAGACCACCACTGCTCTCAAGATCCTGTGCTATCGCCCTCTGCTTATGCACAGACGCCAGCACATCAAGCTACTAAAATCTGTCAAATTTCTTTATTAGATTTTCGACTTTATCGCTAAAGCATAAGGTTCAAAGTTGATTGGGAAAATTTGACAGTTTCGGGTAGCTTGATGTGCTAGCGTCTGTACCTACTTGTGAAATTATTGGTCATTGCCGAACAAATATACCAATTAGGTATTTTAAAGATATTTTTTATATTACCAGTGAAGTTCCGAGCATCCCTATCTTACAAATATTGCGATTTTAAGCGAAATTACGGAATATTACCAGTGTTCCATATAAATACTCGTATTTTAATTAAAATCGCTTCCTATGAATTTACGTTGGTTTTCCTGAAAATAGACACTGTTTTCATAGCCCCTCATAAAACAGCTGCAGATGCTCTCAAAACAGATGTCGCAAATAGAAATAAAAATAAACAATAATACAATATATAAACACTTTCATCCGCCCTCGGCATTCGATGTCACACATGCAATTACATACACAAACATCCAACATCCCGAAAGCGGAAAAAATATCTTTGCCCTACAGAAATATTTTGGGAACGTTATGTTGTGTTATGTCGTATCATTTTTGTGTACACTAAGTGCCTTTACACACGCCCCGGACCGGCTGCCGGATATCTAGTCAGCCCGGTGGAAAATGTATGAATGGGTAAGCCGTGCAAAAAGCTTTTTAAACATACTCTATACGTTTTTCTATCGGATGTGCGATGCCGACGCCGGCTATGCTAAAGGGGCACTAATGTTTTTCGCTCACTTTTTAAATTGATGTTCTTAATTTGATTGCAATCACGTTTTCTTTTTCTAAAAAGTTTAATGGCTTTTAACTTATACTAGTTTACTATCATAGGGTTTTGAGGGTCCGTAGCATACCCAGTTGTCCGCCATTTAGTTTTTTTTTTTTCAAAACGGCGGCCATATATGGAACCTGTATAAATCGATAAAGAACTGACATCGCGACAGTAGGTACCTATGCTCCATAAAAAAATGTTCAATCCCCTTTACAAGCAGATGGGTAAGCTAATCAATGTTAATTTATGAAAGAAAATCACTTCTATTCTTTTACGAAATCGGTCGAAGAAACGTAGACAAAATTATTACGCCTCAAAAGAGATCGTTGATTCCAGTCTCAATAAAAAAACAGAAACATATATTACTATCATTTTTTACAACAGCAAAACAGTTTGATTTAACTTATTTCCTCACCTCTCTATATCTGGATCAGATAGCCAATTTCCTGTCATTTAGGACCATTTTCGCTTGACATTATTGTCTGCCTTTAGGAACACGTTTCGTCTAAGGGTATTTTGCCCAATTTTATCCACATGCGGCCTTGGGGATCCCCATTCAATCTTGACCTTTCCTTGTGTATTTCAGGTAGGGTTGCCATTTTGAGGCAGGTTGAATTTGTGAAGTAAGAAAAAGGATATTGGAATTATTTATCAGATGGTAGTTGCTGTTTGTTTATGTTTTGTTTTTATGAAAAAATTCTCTTGTTTATTTTTTCTTGCGCCGAAACTGCGACAGCGTTTTAATAAAAAAGGATTACGTTCTATATACAAATAAATAAAATTGAAGTGCCTGTTTGTAATGTCAATATAACAGCTTTTTACTAAATGCATATAATTTATTTATTTATTTATTGGATCGCCAACAAAGGCTACACAGTAACATGCATGTTAACATGAACAGGGACAAATAAAAGTGTGCGCTTCCAATTATAGGCGACCACATCATTCACTAATTATTATACATAATCAATTTTTTTTTTGTCTGTCCGTCTGTCTGTTTGTTCCGGCTAATCTCCGAAACGCTAGACCAATTTTATTTTAGATAGAAAAAAAAGAAAATTAAAAGGTATTAATATCACGTGAATGAAGTCGCAGGCAGCAGCTAGTCTAGAACATAAACATAATTATGTTCTTTTAGTTAATTACGTTGTTGTCTTTATTATGAATGCTGCTGATACCTGAGGGGCAATTTTCGTAATTTTAAGAACGTTCACAGTCAATCTGTCAAAAATACCTCTTATTTCCCTACATTTTTTTTGACAGGCCTGATGTTCTAGTGGTTAGTGACCCTGACTGCTATGCCGGAGGTCGTGGGTTCGATTCCCACCCAGGACAAATGTTTGTGTGATGAGCACGATCATTTGTTCTGTGTCTGGGTGTAATTTATCTATAATATGTATGTATTTAGACATATATAAGTATGTTTATCAGTTGTCTAGTACCCATAACACAAGCTCTGCTTAGCTTGGGACTAGATGGCGTTGTGTGATAGTTGCGGAATATTACATATATTATTATTTTTGACAAGTTTTTGACATTGATGGTCGCTGACATGAGATTGCGACTAGATTTTGAAAGTTTTATTTACTGGAATCGGTCTTCTATAATAGGCATACATACCAGCACTTTTATATAATTATTGTTTTCTATAGGTCATTCTTTGTATTCTTCTCTTTTTTCTATTTATCTGCCGTTGGTGTACAGACGCCAGCACATCAAGCTACTACAATCTGTCAAATATCTTTAACAGATTTTCAACTTTATCGCTAAAGCATAAGGTTCTAAGTTGATTGGGAAAATTTGACAGTTTCGGGTAGCTTGATGTGCTGGCGTATGTACCAAATAAATGAACAAACAACATAAGGGGTAGGCTTTATGTACAGTCAACAAAAGATATTTTATTAATAGAAAACAAATAGCTCATTTATCAAATTACGACAACATCCATCGGTTTCTTACTAAACTTCAACTATATCCGAAGATCCTGCACACTTATCTCTTTTGTTGACTGTACGTAGGTAGAGATGTATGTATTGCGAGCTCACGGGGGTGAATAAATAAAGGCTCCCATACAGACGCGACGAGCAGTGCGTGAGAGCAGTGGTGGCCCAGTGGTAAAGGCCGCGACTTACGAGTTGTAGGTCGTAGGTTCCAACCCAGACATGCGCTTCACTTTGTGTAAATTATTTCATCACCACTGCTCTCAAAAACGGTGAAGGAAAACATCGTGAGGAAACCGGCATGTCCTAGAACCAAAAATTCGAAGACATGTGACATCTACCAACGCGCACTGGGCCCGCGTGGTGTATTATGGCCCACTCCCTCTTACAGAGAGGAGGCCTGTGTCCCAGCAGTGGGAACATTATAGGCTAACTATGTACAGACGCGACGCGATTCTGGTAGAAGAATTTCCATAAAGTTTTCATAGAAATTGTTGTACTAGAGTCGCGTCACGCTGTCGCGAGCCTTTAAACAAAGTTTTGTCAAATAACTTTGATAATTATTGCTATGCTTGCCATTGAGATCATGGGTGCATGGGGCACTGAGGCCAGGAAGCTCATTAGTGAGATAGGGCACAAGCTCCGTGACCAAAAAACGGGTGACTTCCGCTCCGGCTCGTTCTTGGTGCAAAGGTTAGCCATTGCTATTCAACGTGGCAATGCAGCAAGCGTTTTGGGCACCTTTGCGCCGGGAACAGTTAGGGGCGGGTTATTTGACGTGTTGTTGTGACTGTTATTATTTTAAATTAATTGTTTTCCAATAAATTGTTTTTTATTAATTATTGCTATTAACGGTTCTACATTTAATACATTATTTTATTTCTATAATACATTTTTGCTTGTTAGCTCTATTCTAAATAAAAATCAATATTTGTGTCGTATTTATGCCATCTATTTATAATGGACTCGCGGAGGTTGCGTGCTACAACCACGTCTGGTAACAGCCTCTACAGTAGGACAGACGCCAGCACATCATGCTACCCGAAACTGTCAAATTTTCCCAATCAACTTTGAACCTTACCCTTTAGCAATAAAGTTGAAAATCTATTAAAGGAATTTGACAGATTGTACCTAGTAGCTGGACGTGGTCTATACCTACAATATACCCACATTTATCACACACCACATTATCACATTGTGTCAATTTACGTCTCATACAACAGGGGTGAGACTATTTGAATCAGCGCAGTGGGTTTTCTATAGCAAAGCCTCTACCCAGCCCTTCCGAAACCAGCGTGATGTTGTGTTTTAAAATAAAGAAAAGCTTAGTTTCGAAAATCGCTGAATCATAATGTAGTTTATATTGCACTGCAATGCTGCAGAGTGCAGACGTTGTCTTTTCCTTGTTAAAGTGTTTTAAGGCTTCGAAGAAAATTGGACGCGCCGCTGTTATTAAAAGTTATGGCTGTGCTCGTCTACGGAGCCTTTTGTTTTGGTTCACGAAATTGGTTTTCTTCTATTAGGTTCTTCTGTAAAAGCATTCTTGTTTTCTGTATATGTGTTTTTAGAGGATTGCCAAGTGAGACGGCAGGGATATCCTGTGACCATTGTGGCGCACACTTAAGTGGCAGTGGGCAGGGCACATTGCTCGCAGAACAGACGGCCGATGGGGCTGAAAGGTTCTGGAGTAGTGACCGCATACTGGAAGACGTAGCGTTGGAAGGCCTCCCACAAGGTGGACCGATGACCTTTTGAAGGCCGATGAAATGATAATGATGATGATTGTGACGCAGCGAGTGGAAGGGGCGACACAACGTTAGAGGCTCTTACGCTCCTCGGTCACTTTTGCTCGGATCTCAGACCCGATGTAAATGGAGTTTAAATACTCAACTTATTTAGTAGAATTACTTTGTAACCGCAGCCGGGGAATCAAAGACGTTGAGTTTCATTAGGGAAGTAGTACTTAGCTCTGCTACTTTACAGTGAACTGTGCTCCCAATAAAACAGTATCCAGTTTCTGAACTGAACTTTGAGTCAGAATAGAGTCCGATAGTCGGAGAATCGGTCACTAGTGCCTGACGCTGGTTTTCAACTGGACCTGCCCCCTTATTCACAAACACTCGATATGCTTCCGTATCGTATCGAACATTAATCATTGTTATCGTAGGAGTCTTCCCAACGCTGTTCACAAGTCCAAAATCCGAAAATTTTGTCAGTTTAAATCAAATAGACGCCCGCTATTCTTCCAACAGCTATTTGCTGTTGAAGGGAAGTCAAATCAGGTTATCGAAATGTCAGGTTTTCGATACGATAGCCTGTCGTATGTTTGTGAATCAAGGCTCTGGTGTGTGAGGTGACGGATGTAAATCAGTGTTATACTGCAACGTGACGTGTGTATGCATACTTAAATAAAAAATAAAATAATAAATTTGTCAGATATGACAGTACGGCTATAAATAATATGATATTGAGTAACATTGCAAAAATAAACAAAAAATACTGATAAATAAATAAGTGGCCGTATGATAGACCTTCGCAAATAAAGATCTTCGCAAATAATTCATATTTGTTTACATTTTTGGCAAATAAATCGCGAACGCAGATTAGTTGGGAATATGATCACGTAAGTGCCAGACTCAGGGGAGCAGTCGTGGCTGTCGTATCGGCCTGGACTTACGATCGGAACTCAGGCAAGCACTTAATGTATTTAATTTCATTACCACTGCTCTCAAAACGATGAAGGAAAATATCGTGAGGAAACCGGCATGACCTAGAACCAAAAATTTCGAAGACATGTGACATCCACCAATCCGCACTGAGCTCACGTGGTGTTAGAGGCCTGTGTACCAGCGCAGTAGCGCTGTGACATTTATTTTTTAAATTTTGCAGCATCATGCTGAGATAGAAGCCTTTTTGCCTCGTATAGGACTTTCTGTTTCATTTTTCTTTTTATTACTTTTTTTTATATAACTTGTTTTTTTTTTTACTTCGTTTAGTTTAGTTTGTGATCTTCCTATACGAGTCGCAATAAATAGGTACCTTTTCTTTTTTTTTTCAGTGGGAATATTATAGGCTGAATATGCGTATGGTAAATGCAAGACCCTAGGAAGTTCTTTTAAATTAATTTCTCTCTCAACTCTTAACAATTTTTTTGGCACTGCAATACGACTGCTACGAATAAATTGCACGTCCATAAAACCAGAAACTTTATGTGCCCAAAAACTTTTGCGTTACAATATCTTGGGCGGAAGCATCAAGGCTAGGTTGTGGTAAAGTTTATGATGTAAATGGAGTTTAAATACTAAACTTATTTAGTAGAATTACTTTGTAACCGCAGCCGGGGAATCTTAGACGTTGAGTTTTATTAGGGAAGTAGTACTTGGCTCTGCTACTTTACAGTGAACTGTGCTCCAAATAAAACAGTATCCAGTTTCTCAACTGAACTTATAGTTGACTAGCTGTGCCCCGCGGTTTCATCCGCATAAGTCTCGATCCCGTTAGAATCATCATCATCTGCCTAGCCTTTTCCCAATTATTTTTGGGGTCGGCTTCCAGTCTAACTGGATGCAGCTGAATACCAGTATTTTACATGAAGCGACTGCCTATCTGACCTCCATAACCCAGTTTCTGGGTATTACGATACCCCTTGGTAAGACTGGTTGTCAGACTTTCGGGCGTCTGACTACCCGTAACGACTGTTAAAGATCCATGAATGAAAGCCGGGACCAACGGCTTTTAACGTGCTTTATATCGGGATAAAAACTATCCTATATCCTTTCCCGGGACTCAAACTATCTCTATACCAACTTTCATCTAAATCGGTTCAGCGGTTTAGGCGTGAAAAGGTAACATACAGACAGACAGACAGAGTTATTTTCGGATGGATAGATGGATGGATTGCATGTAATGCGGTATTTTTTTAGGGATCCGTACAGCAAGAAAGAAATTAACGGAACCCTTATAAGATCACTTCGTGGTCCATCCCGTCCGTCTGAAAAATACGTAGGTCTACGGTTCCTTGGAGCTCTAAAAATCAAGCTTCTAAGTCAACGCAATAAAAAACCGGCCATTTGTACGACATATTTTGATACTCGCAAATAAATCAAAAACCTATTAATTCCCTTAGAATGATTAGAATCATGTTTTGGCAAGAAACAAGGTCTCACAGCACAAGTAAAGGAAATGTCCGAAAATTGTTAATTTGTAGTTTTTATCAATTTTTTTTTTTTGCGATTATAAAAATTTTGTGACCGTGACATATCAATGTATGGGAGAACATTTTTTCAACTAAAAAGTTTTTATAAGTTTTAATGAGTTGTCGGTAAATAAGTAATTAAGTAATTTTTTTTATAGGCGATGAATATGAAAATCAAGGAAAGTCTCGTAACAAAATAATAACAGCCGCACGGGTCGATCAAAGGTTGCGGTACGCTTGCCGCAGTCGGTTCGTGGATGGGTGACCATCCATCACATATCGAGATCCCTCCGTACCTCAAATAGCACGTTAAGCCGGAGAACATGTTTTTCAACTACAATGTTAAGTTTTATCTTGGTATAAATTAATCCCAACTACGGAACCTTTCACTGTGCGTAGTTCCACACGCACTTGTCAGGTTTTTAAAAGGAGTTACGGCTTTTAACATTTTTCTGCTAAAACTTAGTCTGAAATATGTGTTTTAACTAGCGTTGAAAATGCCGAAAATAACAATTTGTTTTTTTCACGAAAAAAAACCAATTGTGGTTGTTTTCCGTTTTTTTCGCATGTTACATAGAAAAATTAAACTATTTATGCAAGTGACAGCTCAAATACTAGATGCACAACAGTGGGGGCGGGCGCGCTTAGCTCGCCGATATATTTTTTCTTTCTACCCTCCATTTTATAGTAAGAACGGATTTGAATTAAAAAAACGTGAAAGTTTCCCGTTTCTTTCATATTTTTCGGTTTTTTTCGGTTTTCTTGAAAAAAAAACATGAAATATATACTGACAAATTTTCTTCAAACCTTCGAATGAAACATTGAAAAAAACAACGGATTTGGAAAGAAACGGGAATTTTTCCTGCTTTTTTCAACGCTAGTTTTAACTAGCTTCCGACCGCGACATCGTTCGCGTGACTGATTTCTTTTTTTTTTGCTCGTATCTTTAGTATTGTAGCGTCATAGCGTGGTGTTAAATAGCCTATTGTTGGGCTTTGGAATTTTTCAAATCCGAATTGTAATTTTTCAATTCATACATACAAAGTTAAAAACAAATTTTACCTCTTTAAAACATTTGAATACATCTAAGCTACAATAATATCTGTCCCTTTTCATAACGCAAAAATTATAATTTCAAAGCCAAGAACTCCAAATATTGTTTGTTATTCGACCGTTTAAATGAATTCCTCCGGGGCCTGGCCAAACGATGCGATCAAGCCGCGTCGTCAAATTCTTTATCCGCCATTTTGTGCCAAGACAAACGAGTGAAAATTTACCCTGTTTCATCAAAATTCTAGAATAAATTCTCAATGTAGAGGAATTTATTTCTCTGAGCCCCGCGTTTGATAAAATTGACGTCTTTTTATGGAATGGAGGCAAAGTGGTAGGTAGATTTATGACAAGACAATATAACCACTTGTCAGAAAGGCTTATTGTTAGTTGTGATATCTTTTTTAATATTATGTTCAAATATGAAATAATTATGTTATGTAGAAGACAGAATATATTATTCGTTTACATTTTTAGGATTTTGTACCGATATAATGAGAGAATGAATTAGTGCGTGAATCCAACTTACACTTGTCCGGTTTTTACCCGACTGCGCCAGAAGGAGGGTTATGTTTTTCGAGAGTATGTATGTATGTATGTATAATTGTTTGGCACGCTCTGCGGCCTAAACGGCTCGATGGATTTTAGCTTGAGAGGTGTCGTTAGATTCGTATTTACTGTGAGAGTGACACTGGGTAGGTATATCAAAAAAAAAAACAAAAGGGCGGATTTTTTGAGCCATATTATGCCTTCCAAAAAAATTTTTTTTTCTTAAACCTATCGTGTGAAGTATCAAAATAAAGGGTTTTAAAAGGTGATTACAAAAATATATACAACTTATATGGTTAAAAGTAATTCAAAGTGACAAATCGTAAAAAACACGTACCAAGAACTAAATCGTCTGCGAAATCTTTCAAATTTGTAAACTAAAAAGCTGGAAATAAAAAAAATAATTAAAAAACCCGACGGAAAAGCTAAAAACAAGCCCATTTTAAATTAAATAATAGTTGGAAGCAGGCGGGGCCCATACCATTATTATAGTCTTAAAATAAAATGGGTCCCGCCTGCTTCCAACTTTTATTTAATTTAAAATGGGCTTGTTTTTCAGATACACATGTTTCAATCTTGGGGCCTAATGTAATTCAAATAGGATGCAGAAACCTTGTGTAGCTCTATAAAGCAATAAAATGCAACACTGCACGAGGGAATATACTTGGTTATCGCGCCATGAGCGCAGTAATAGCCCTCAGTTGGCATTTACAACTTGATAGACCGTTCTCCAATAAAATTTTGATATATATATTCCCACAGAGTCGTTAAACGCATGCAACCGACAACTACCTACCTACATTATACAGTATGTTAAATAACAGAGGGCGTTCCCTTAAACTCGTTAATCTATATCATAAATAGATTAAAATAAAAATATCAGCATAGAAAAATAAGCATAAAATAATCCGAATTCAAAAAAATTATTAATTGACAATAAATTCGAAACCTCCTGTTTAAAATCAAAACAGTAGCGCGGAATAGTACCTAGCGGATAGTGCATTGCCCAAACCGGCAACGTCGCAATGCGCGCACACGATGCCGAGCGTCTCACAATAACAAGAGTACAGAAGGTCCACTAACGGAACAAGTACGCGAATTTGTTTTACCTAGCCACTCAGACCGGTGGTACGACAGGCTTACAGTGTTAATTATGAAAAATTAATTTTACCTAAAAAATAATGTACCGCTAAGTGTGCGGTTAAGTTTGGAGAAAGTTTCATTTAATTAAACCACAGTTTAGGCTAGGGTTTAAATGATAAATGACGGTATTACACGTTAGCAAGTGAATGTTTTCTTCAATAACAGAAATTTAAAAACTTTTACTTTTTGCAGTTGCCTTCGTAATACCTAAGTACTTGCGTTTATTCATAGCAATCATGTAACGTCACAGTAGTAACACGTTCGTTGAACGGGTACCCCGTTCCATCCCTGAGTATAAAAGCAGTTTTAGGAAAGAGTGGGCCTTCTAAACTTATTAATTTTGTGGCACAGTCGTTTAGTGTTATTTTTTATTTCAATGTTTTAGGTATTATGATACATTTACTCGTAAATAACGTTAAAAACTTACCTAGATTTTGAACTGCTCAATATGCTGACCTCCTCTGTCTACACATTGTTGCATTGTTTAAAATTTTAAAGACTGCGACGTGACTCATGTTTCCTCAAAATACCTTAGCACGTACTCTTCCTGCCGCACAGAGATCACGGGTCGGGGGCCACCAGAACGACGCGGCACTACCGGTTCATTGTTACGAATACGCACCAGGGCACTCACAATAACACGAGAATTCCGCGGTTGATGTGCATTGGGGTACCTCTCAACATCATCCTCAGAGCACGTGCACCATCATAATTACACTCAGCATAAATGAGCACCATGTTCACATATTCCTGAGCACTGAACTGATAACGTGGCATTTTCCACACAAGAATGACGCAAGTTGTTGCAATGCGAAAATAATGCGCGCCCGGTCAGCACGTGAGATAAATTCCGACTAAAATTAGGTGGACTGGGAAAAACCCCGAATGTCCTGTATTCGGGGTTTTTCCGCACACGCCCGTCATTCATAAAGAAATTGCGACGTTGCCGTCCTTCAAGTACGCGTGTACAGTATTGTGTACAGTGTGTTTCTTTTACGTATCAATTTTACATTTTTAGTGAATATTTTAATATTAAAAAAAATAAAAACATTTTGTTTTCGAATGGTAATATTTTTTTTAGCATGTATGGATGCTATACTATTGCGGGTTAACGGGAACGCCCTCTGTTAGTTAACATACTGTATGTTAGATAAACCTTCCAAAGATATAACCCGTGTTTGTGCTATTTTATAAAGTACCTACCATAGATTACATTTCTATGGTACCTACGGGTCTAAACATAGATATATGAAACATTTCTATGGGTCTAAAGCACAGATATAGATAGACCTAGAAGCGTGTCATTTTCTGACTACCTACTATGACGTCACAAGCACTATTTAGTGATGGGAAAATCAAATCTAATCAAAGACGCCGCCGCGTGCGGCACACCTCTCACCCCAGCCCCGGGGCCTAGCGCAAGCGCTTACGCTCACCCAGCAGCACACCCCGGACACTCCATACAACGCTCGCAAAATAATTACCTACTAATACTACATTAAAAAATGACGTTTGTATACGTATGAATGTGTGCGTGAGGTACTTGTGTTTGCGAGCGCTCTTGTTAAAGAACCGGAGACGAATATGCCGAAGTGCGGGGTGAGGTGCGGTAACTGATGTTAGTGCGGGGAAGGGAGTGTCCTTTCTGTACGTAGTACTTTAAGTATTCTGTGCCCAGCAGTACACAGGACTGAGCGCGATAGTGGCGACTTACGATTTTTATACGTAAGCTGGTGCGATTTTTGGCACGCGAAGTAGTTACTCTTGTGTTATCTAGGTATATCTATATCTGTTGTCTAAACAGACGGACTGCATTTCAGCTGCAGCATCGCAGTTTGGATGCTGTTGACTTAGCTGCTTCGAAACCTAGTTATATGAACTGCACCCAAACTGCAATGTTGCAGCTGGCATGCAGTTCAAATTCAATCCGTCTCTTTAGACCCTACTAGCTTTAAACGGGGAAGGAAAACATCTTGAGGAAGCTGTGTTCTAGAACTAAAAATTCGAAGACATATGACATTTACCAAACCGCAATGGGCCCCCGTGGTAGATTACGTGGTAGATTTATAGTTTCTCTGCGAACCACTATCCAATATTAAATTACCTAAATAAAGAAAATGGGAGGCTATCGCATAGGCCATTAAGCGACCAGTTCAGGTCATTAACAGAACCTAACCTGAATTTGGAACTACCCGTTGACTTTTATGTTTCCTAAATTAAGGGTATCATCGAGACGCGCAGAGAATACTAATGAAAATTCTTGGCAGCTAGGTGAACCTTCTCGACTTTAGTAGGTATCTTTTAAATAGCATTATCAGCCTATAATATTCCCACTGCTGGGACACATCGTGCCCCCTGGGAGTGTGTCTAAATCCACTACACGAGCCTAGTGGGGGCTGGTAGATGTCACATGTCTTCGAATTTTCGGTTCTAGGAAATGCCGATTACCTACCTAATATTCTCACAATGTTCTCCTTATGCCTTTACAGTGATAATGAAATAATTTACACAAAGCAAATGGCCAGTCATGACATAAATAATACTTAACTTTTATTATATTTAAAAACTCTCAAAATACGTAACATTCACGATAATAACACCAAATATCGAAGCACAACCACGTAAGTATGTGTTGTGCGTGTTATTAGGGTCCAGAAATGATATGCTTGGGTTTATACTGAATACTATGGAAGTTTAATAAATGTTCACAATTACACGGTTATATTATATTATTATTACAATAAATAGGACGTGGCTGGGCGGAGGTAAGTAAGCGACTGGCGAGCCTGGCTCTGACGTTTCTTTACGATATCAAAAATGCGAATCAGCAAATCGCCTCGCTAGTGTCGCTACATCACACCCCCCCTTTCTCCAAAAATTTTATTAACTTAAATACAAATTTTTCATATACACTGGTTTTTACTTGTACGACATCACTTACACAATTCAATATGTCGCGTAATATTCCTTACACGCTATCTTAATCTTTAAATACGCAAAATCCTGATACATTTGCGGTCTCCAGTTGTCTGGGCCGTCTTTATAAGATATATATAAACATCAAAATATTTAAGGGTAGCTGTCATAACGTCCGCTCTGCAATATTTAATAAACACCACTAGGGGCCGGCAGCTTCCGTTATGACAGCGCCAGTCTAATAAATACGAATAATCACAATAGGTAGCCACATAAGCTTTACCATGAAACGATACCAGCACTGATGCAACCGTAAATAGTTTACAATAACAAATACATTGTTCGCTTGTTACGTCACCGAACACTTACTGAATAACCCACAAAATAACCTAGATGATTCTTGCACAATTCACTTTTCGCACACTATTTACGCGTAACCTGCAACGGTTGCCGGATTACCCGTGTTTCCGGGCATTGCCGCTGCCCCAGTCAGTGACGTCACCTCTTGTCTCAGCCATCCTCTCAGTTGGCCCATGCAGCCCCTTTTTATAGCGTAACATAGCATAATTCCCAATGTTACCGCGATAATGATTAGTATTATTCCAAAATAATTCAGTTTGTGTTCTAATTGTTGTCCAGCTGCTACCTGGGCTTGGGCTATTGATATATATTCCTTATGTTGTGATTGACACATGTCTATAATTCTGTATGCTCTTTGCTTGTATGGACTACTGTATTTAGTGAATTGTACAAGGTGTTCTTACAGTTGCGATATAGATACTTAAACTAATTTTGCTAGTTGAGCAAAAATCGCACGGGCTTCTTGACCACTCGGCCCGAGCGCGTGGTCATAGCCATAGGCGGTAGCGAGTTTTGCTCAACCTGCTGTTTCGGTAATACCTCACTGTTGCTATGATTTCCTAAACTTTCTGGTATCGTATCTTCGTTAATAATATACGCTGGTTTTAATCTGTCGATGGACACGGTTGATTGACGATCGCCTATTTGTATGTCAAATGTCTTTTCGTTTCTGCTAATAACTTGGTGTGGGCCACTATACGGCGGTGTCAATGGCTTTCTTACCATGTCGTTCCTAATAAATACATGTGTACAGGTGCTCAAATCCTTATGAACGAATATTTTTCGCGAACCGCTATCCGCTCGTGACTGTGGCCGCATGTTGTTTATAATATTCCTAAGCTTGCTTACAAATGTCGGTAAAAGTCCAATTTGCGTTTTCTCTGCCTCGTGATAAAAGTCGCCAGGTAAACGCAACGTGTGTCCTAAAACCAATTCTGCTGAACTTACATTTTGATCGCTTTTGCAGACTGCACGAAGTCCCAACAATACCGTAGGTAATTCGTCAACCCATGATCTATTTTCTAATAGCCTAGCCTTTATTGCTGCCTTAAGTGAGCGATGCATTCTTTCTACCATACCATTCCCCTGTGGGTGGTATGCTGTTGTACGTATTTTCTTTATACCTAACATATTCATCAAACTGCTGAAAATCTCGCTCTCGAACTGTCTACCTTGATCGCTGGTTAAAGTTTTTGGACACCCAAATCTACATATCCATCCTTCATAGACCGCCTTAGCTACCGTGTCAGCAGTAATGTCTGAGACTGGAAATGCCTCCGGCCACCGTGTAAATCTGTCTATGATGGTGACGCAGTATCGATAACCTTTTTATGTAAATCTACTATAAGTTGGTGCGCCTCTAGGAAATCTGCCCCTAATATAGGTTGTTTTACATCACAAATAATGAATGTCCATTTAAAACTCCTTCTTAAACCTAAGTTAAGCTCTATGTTAGTTACCCCATAAGTTTTTATTTCAGTGTTATTCGCCGCGAACAGCTTATACGAACACTCACGTTTAACCTTGGTGGCTCTCACTCTTCCCACTGGTATCACTGATACGTTAGCTCCTGTGTCCACTAGATATACAATACCGCTTCTTAAATCTCGCACGCAGAGCCGGTGGTTTCCCGCGGTACAATCTCCCACCGATGATGACTGCACCGCCTCTAGTTTCCCGCGCCCTGCTGCTTCCTGGACCAATTGCACGGTGACTCGCACGTTCGCGCGTTTTCCCGGTAACGAAAATGGTGTCTGCATAGCCAATCCGAGGAACTAGGTGTGCGTCGCGGCCTCGACTGACTTCTGGGCCTGTAGCCCCTCGGCTGCCAACGCCGCCCCCTCTGATCTTGTAATGAATTTCCGTCTCGTTTCCTTATGCCATCTATTTCTCCGCGTAACTCCTTCATTTCCACCGTTAATGCGCTGAGCTGCTTCACCAACTCCGTTTTCGTGTCGCCTGTCACCTCCGATGTGCTCGGTGATATTGACGCAACCTCACCGGTACCTATGTTCTCCATGACTCTGTCTGCCGTTGCTGCAAGGTCCTCAAGCTTCGTGTCTCTGGTCACTGCCAGGACCGCCCGCACGCCCGGGGGTAATCGGTTCAGCCACAACCTTCTTAGTGGCTCGTCTGTCACGTTGCAATTCTTAGCTAGGGCCGCCATCGCTCTACATAGCTGCGATGGTTTCTGTGTTCCCAGGTCCGTCTCTCCCATTAGCCTCTGGAATTGCTTGTCCGCACTCTCTTCATAAATCGCCAATAAACGTTTTTTCAATGCTGCTTACTTGCCTGACTCTGGCGGGGCTTCGATTATATCGGTAACTTGCCGCACTGTGTCTTGGGTCAACCTGGCGATTGCTATGTCGAACAACTGCGCGTCTCCCAGCTTTTGTGGTGCCAATATAGCCTCGAACTGACAGAACCATGATTTGGGCAAATCTGTCCAAAAATCTGGTATCCTTGTCTGCACCGATACCGCTGCCACTCCGGGTGTCGTTGAAGTCATCGTGACCAAGTTAGAGTCTATTCACCGTTACTTGCACACACGCAGTTTCTTAACACGCCCTTGCCACGCCGTCACTGAGTCGCTTACGTCGCAAAAAACAAAACACTAAACTATTTCCTCAAACGTTCGGGGTCACCACTTTTTGTGCGTGTTATTAGGGTCCAGAAATGATATGCTTGGGTTTATACTGAATACTATGGAAGTTTAATAAATGTTCACAATTACACGGTTATATTATATTATTATTACAATAAATAGGACGTGGCTGGGCGGAGGTAAGTAAGCGACTGGCGAGCCTGGCTCTGACGTTTCTTTACGATATCAAAAATGCGAATCAGCAAATCGCCTCGCTAGTGTCGCTACATATGCATAACCAAACCAAATGCGTTTTATATGGCCAAAGTTGGCATTTGGTTAACGGCTTTCACGAACATAGCTCGTTATTTAATACAGCACGATTATATAATAGAAATAGTCCATATATTCGTGCATTTTTATGATAAACATTCCTTTATTCCTAAATGACCCTTATCCCAAAGAGATAAAGCCGAAATTGGTAAACACAGACACTAATAAAGCACATAATGTATCATCAATAAATTGTTGGCCAATACTCGCGACGAGTTTCTACGAGTTTATGGTGTATTTATCATTCGAATAAGGCAACTTCCTCGTGGTAATATGGGTATAAAAAGTGTCCAATAAATTCGTAAAAAGGCGGCCATTTTGTATAAGACATGTTCGTATTGAAAGAACGCTTGTATACTTGTCTGCTTGGAGGGTTTTGGCTATTCATTGGCTATTTAATCTCTATTTTTCTGGATCGAGGATTCAATGGCTGTAACAGAGATGATTAAGTGTTCGATTTTGGGGTCTCTTTTGATCTTTAGAAGGTTTATTTTTGTGTTTGAAAGTAGAGATATTGGAAAACAAATTTTCTTTCTATTTTAACATGTAGGACAAAATTTATACCTAAATGATGTAACATTTTAAGTATTATTAAATATCGCTCTCAAATATCATTAAGAATATATAATTTTTTGTTTTTAGTTTAGCACCTACTGTTAAATCAATATAAAAAAAAAATATAATTACGTAGGTATAATTTCTTACCTAATATTATAGTCAAAATCAAAGTAAATTCATTACCGACTCCGGATTCTAATAAATTCTCATTAATTCGACATAAATACAAAAGTATCAGAATAAAGAATTCTCATTTGTCCTCCTTATCTCGTCCCCAGAGAAAGTGCCAATTGCCAAGATAAAATACAACATATCGAAGTCATACCTTGTGGAATATAATTCGCAACGAAGCTTACTTGTCCTATAAAATATGTGAAGGGTATATTCCCATGCCGATTTTGGCTACGCTGACCATTTCAGAGGGGCAATTCTCGTAATTTTAAGAACGTTCACAGCATGATCTTAGTCACAGTCTGTCAAAAATACATCTAATTTCTAAAGGTTAAAGGTAGCTGACACCCTGGACTAATATATAGGCTACTTCTTATCCCAATATTCTTACGGGATCAAAACTTATGCGGGTGAAACCGCGGGGAGCAGCTAGTATTTTCATATGAGCCCAGTTGCTTGTATTTGTAACATCATCCTAAGTCTAGCTTCTTTATGTTAATTGCCATTTCCACATGATGTAAAGGGTATATTGCAAACTCTTAATAAAATAATTGCACACATATTTCCAGTTATTCACCAATGTCAGCTTTCATTAAAAGAAACACTACATATATACTATAGGTCAAGTAAATATGCTGATTTCTAATTACTAGCGGTCACGAAAAACACTGTACCTAATTATAATCCCTAAAGTTAATTAACAAGCGTCCTTGCATGACGTCATTAGTTAGTAAGAACTCCCTCATAAGTGGATGTTAGATGACGTCATCACTGGCCTTGATACTGTTATGCAATTGTTTTATGTATTGCAAGCGTTCACATATTTACGTCAATCAATCTGCCTAGCCTTTTCCCAACTATGTTGGGGTTGGCTTCCAGTCTAACCGGACGCAGCTGAATACCAGTATTTTATATGGTGCGTCCTATCTGACCTCCTTAACCCAATCACCGGGTAATACGATACCCCTTGGTAAGACTGGTTGTCAGAGTTTTGGGCATCCGACTACCCGTAACGACTGTCATATATCTACGAATGACAGCCGGGACCAACGGCTTAACACGCTTTCTGAGGCACGGAGGGGTCTCAATAGGTAAAGGATCACACATCCACGAACCGACCTTGTTATGACTGAGCCAAACCGATTTTGAGCTTGAAGAGTGCCATTAAGAACTGTGGTTCAGACCAGCTTCCTCTTATGTGTCCAATAGATAAACTAGTGTATCGGTTGTAAAACTAACTAACTAGGATCAAGCTATGTAACTTTGTGCAAAAATAATAGGGTAGTTTCCTGGGTAAAAAAATAATAATTCTAATTAGTCCGTCAGTTAGATTATCGAAAAATAATGGACCCTTATTTTTTCTTTTGTCAATCAAACAAAAAATGACAAAGATAAAGCACGTCAAAATTTGGGAGTTGGGGGTCGTGACGTCACGCCGTACGACAATTTTTAGCACGGCGTGACGTCACGACCCCCCACTCCCAAATTTTGACGCGCTTTATCTTTGTCATTTTTTGTTTGATTGACAAAAGAAAAAATATGGGTCCATTATTTTTCGATAATCTAACTGACGGACTAATTAGAATTTTTTAGGAAACTAGCCTATTGCTGGGAAACGAAATTTTATTTTTGGTGTTAGTATTTGCGGTAGTAAGCAAAACACGAAAAAAAAAAAGAATAATTGTTTAGGCATTCTGCACAAACAAAACGTATATTAATAAAAAAATAATAAACGACAACATATACACATATGACGTAGGTAGTCAAAAGCCTCGTTCTCAAGCATATAAAATGTTGACGTTGTTGTTATTGTAACGCACGCAAAACATCGTGCTAATGGGCGCATGCAGTGATACAGGGATCGTGGGAGTATTTAATGTTTAGTATCTGTCAAGCTCCGCTAATGAGACACAATTACAAATACAAATACAAATACAAAATGTTTATTTCTGTACCAACTAGTATACATTAGTTTATGATTGGAGCCTCCTTTTAAGCATGATGACGCCTGTGTTAGGAGACTCCGCACTTCCATAGCTTTGGCTGTTTGTACTACTTACAGAATTATTTTTACTATTTTCTTAAAAGTACATTAATGTGGGTGTGCTGGGTGTGCGGAGTGTGTGGTGTGTGAGAGGTGTGTGCAGTGTGTAGAGCGAGTGTGGTGTGTGATATGTTTGAGGTATGTAAGGTGTGAGAGTTGTGTGGTTGGTGTGTTTGTGTGTATGAGGGAGATGTGCGTGTGGGAGTGGCGGTACCAGTATTAACTAATTTCCACTTATTATAACAATAATTCAATATCTGCATAAGTGCGCGATTTTAACCATTCTATTAACATTTTCTTAACTTTATGAAGATGTTCAGTGTAAATGTATATGTCCTTATTTATTTTATTATATAACCGTGATGATTGATTATTATATTGCGTAGCAGCAAAATTGGTTTTAGTTTGTGTGACTTGAGCAATAATATCCTTTCTCCTTTTTAATGTTATGTTTTTATCATATGTAAGTGTCTTATGTTTTTTTAAGATCACGGCACAGATATATAGTTTCCTAACAGATAGCAGGCCGCTGATCTCATATAGACTTTCAGTGGGGAATCTCCGTTTCTTAAAATACATTATTTTTATCAGACCTCTTTGCGCACGTTCCACGTCTATAAATTTTGATTTTGCTGCCCCACCCCATACAGGTATACAGTAGACTATCACAGATTGTGCAAGGGCTGTGTAGATTTCATTTAAAAGATTTCTTTTGACGCCCCCCTTTGTGGCTACACCTGCAGGGATTACGTATCTCAATGATTTAAATATCCATCCCAACTTTCGTATTCTACCAGCAACATGTTCGAGGTGGGAGTACCAACTTAAGTGCTGGTCAATTATAACCCCTAAATATTTTGTCTGTGATACTTTATTAATTACAGGACATGTACAGGCATAATTCATGGCTCGTTTACAGGAATGTATTTTTATATTTAAGTCTTGATCTGGTTGTGAGCGATTTCTAATTGTAAAACATATATAATTGGTCTTGGTTGCGTTTAGCGTAAGAAGATTTTCATTAAGCCAATTTGCAATTTGAGCCATACCTCTTTCAGTTTTGAGCTTTACTTCGGACCAGTTATCCCCATAAAAGACAATGGAAGTATCATCGGCGTAAGAAAAAATTTTTGCGCTTTCTACTTTTAAGTTACATAGGTCGTTAATGTATATTAAGAAAAGTGTTGGTCCTAATACGCTTCCTTGAGGCACGCCGAATGATACCTCCACGTCATTACTGATGTATGTCCCTATCTTAACTCTCTGCCTTCTGTTTGAGAGATAATCTTTAAAAAGCATAAGAGGGGTTCCCCTTATTCCAATTCTTTCTAGCTTGGACAAAAGGGTTGGAACAGCAACGGTGTCAAAGGCTTTTTTTAGATCAAGGAATACAGCCAGACACTTTTTCCCTGAATCGACATAATCAGTTACCAGCGAGCTAAGCGCTGAAACTGCATCCTCAGTTGATATTCCCTGTCTAAAGCCAAATTGTGTAGGTGATAATATTTTAAATTCTTTTAGATAATGTAAGAGTCTTATATTAATAATTTTTTCTAAAACTTTGGATAAACCTGGTAAGACAGAAATAGGTCTGTAGTTATTGACATCGTCGCTGTTCCCTCCCTTGTGAACCGGTGTAATAATAGATTGTTTCAGTAGTGTCGGAAAGATACCTTTTCTAAAACAGAGATTTACCAAATGAGTAATGACAGGTACAATTTCCTTGCCAATATATTTTAGGAATTTTGTTGGAATATTATCCCACCCTGGAGCACTGTCGGATTTCAAACCCATCAGAACACTTTCTACTTCCATGGGGTCAGTGTCCAAGAGACCAAAAGAATTAATTTGTGTTGGTGGAATGTTAGATTGGCGAGAAGTATTATTAATTGGAATTTGCTGGGCTAATTGCTTTCCAATGTTAGCAAAAAAACTATTAACTGAGTTCACTGATGCAGTTGGAGAGGGTAGGATATTTAATAATTCAGTACTTTGATTTTTAGGTTTATTTGAGTAAGTAATTGATTTTATATTTTTCCATAATAATTTCGAGTTCGTAACCGATTTAGCAAGCAATTCTCTTTCGAATTTTCTTTTAAATTTTTTTAAAAGATTATTACAGTAATTCCTGTAACGAATATACGTTATTTTTAAAATGTCATTATACGGATCTGATCGATAACTTTTTTGTAATTTGTTACGATTTTTAATGCATTTTAATAATCCTGGGGTGATCCACGGTTTAATTATACGTTTGCTACTAGCGATAACTTTTGTGTCAGTGTTGTATTTAATAGCATCAATCAGTTTTTGAATAAGTTTATCTGTTAGCAAATCCGGGTCGTCACAAAAAAGCAGTTCTGCAAGATTTTGTTCTTGTAAATATTTTAGTGCATTTTCAAAGTTTATGGTCGTGGTGATTTTATTAGCAGTTTCGTGACTTTTTATTTTGGAAAGTGATAAAAATGTAGTATAGTGATCGGTAATTGTAGTTTTTAAGACGGCAATTGAAGCTGATGTCTTTTTTTTATGAATCCTCAACATGAAATGGTCTAGGCAGTTCCGTTCTCTGGTCGGTAATGTATGACCAGGTAAAATACCATACGTAGACAACATGTTAAGATAGTTCACTCGGTTTTTTTTTATCATGAGACATTTCTACATCTTTCGCTGTAATGTTGATATTTATGTCTCCCGCTATTATTATGTTTCTTTGTGTAGGTAACGTATCTAAGTGCTGACTCAGTGAATCTATAAACCTATCCAAGTTGGTGTTGCATGGAGACCGGTATATACACAGAAGAGTGTTATCTAGAATGTCTAATTGTAGACAGGTCGCCTGGTCTAGCCGAATTTCTTGAATTTTTGATTTTAACGTTTTTTTAACGAAAATTACTACTCCATCATTTTGATTCATCTGCCATGTTGATACAAAAGACTGATAATTGCTGAGTTGAGATATATGTTTGTTCTTATTCAATCTACATTCTGTTAATACTATCACATCTGTTTCGAATTCAAAAGTAGACATCATAACGACAAAATCATCAAAGTTGCAGTATATACTTCTTATGTTCTGAGATAAAATAGTGAAATCGCTTTTTTTGACGCATATATGATCAGAAAGATTTGAAGGATCACATTCAACTGCCCTTGCAATTTCAATGTTGTCTATGTCATTGATTGTTTGCAATAAACAATTGATTTGCTGATGTTTCGTCGCCAATGGGCGACGCGCGCCGCTTGACCGGTTAAACATATTATACTACCTCTCACCGAGAGGAGGCCTGTGTCCCAGCAGTGGGAACATTATAGGCTGATTATGTTGTGCCTTAGCCCAGGAGTGGGATAGCGTTGGCTAGTAAAAAAAAATGTTTTCGTTAAAAAAATTGGAATTCATCGTGGGAGTATTTATAGTTTAGTTTAAACATATACTACCTCTCACTGAAAGGAGGCCTGTCGTCAAAACTGGAAGGAAGACGCGAGGACTCGTGAAATATGGAAGCAGTGGAGGGAGGCCTTTGCCCAAGAGTGGAACAGTGTAGGCTAGTAAAAAAAAAAACATGTTTTCGTCAATAAAGTTGGAATTTGGTACTTCAATATTTTCGTAATCAGAAGGTTCCCAGGTAACGGGATGAACAAGTGACTCTCGACTTCTTTAAGAGTATTTTTACACCTGTTGTAATAACTATCCTAGTCCGAAAATCACTACAATAACAAAACCTGAGAATGATGCCTTGATGCTCATAAATAACAGACTACAAAACATCAATGGCTTTGTATCCCCCCTCCCCCCATATACCGTTATGCACCATTACCCCACATAAGGAACACCACAAGAGTCTACGACTATTGTTCCACTATTATGAGCTATATTTTCACCTATTTGTAAGTCATCTCATAAAAACTCTGCCAAGCGTGTGTTGGATTTTGTCGTATTATGGTTCAGTAGTTGTTCAATCTTTATATAGATTTTATGTCACCGTATAATTATGAACATCGTTAGTTTCTTATCTATCTCACGCGATCATAAACTATCGAAAAATTGTGAACTGCAACAAACCATTTACAATTTAACACATTATTTTTCGATAGATTATAGTGTGTCCAGAGCAAACCGACAATTTGTATCAAACTTGCATGCGACCGAGCGCACCTTGCGCTAATACTACAAAGCCGAGTAACTGCGACCAACTTGGAAGTCGCGCTCTTGGAAGTAACTTAGTTGTAGTTACGTTCGGGTTGGACACCGTTTGTCATTTTGGAAACTTACAAACGAAAAGTCCACTAGCTAAATTATAAAAAAAATTCTAACCCAAAAATATTGTATCGGGGATCGAGAACAATCAACGTCAAAATCGATTATAAACATTACTTTCTGAAACATTTTG
This sequence comes from Amphipoea lucens, assembly GCA_947508005.1. NCBI lineage: Eukaryota > Metazoa > Arthropoda > Insecta > Lepidoptera > Noctuidae > Amphipoea > Amphipoea lucens. Next base: position 19,157,686 of record OX382357.1, read on the forward strand.
GTGTTTCCCGGGTCACTTTGATTTTTACCGATCCTTTTAAGATGCATATGTTACCGGCCAAACCCGATTTCAGGACAAACTAGTTTAGCCTAGGCTAAACTAGTTCTTCCTATACGCGATAGGGGGTGCCCTTCGCTCGCCCTTGGATCTTATGTCGACGGAGCCCCGCTTCGCGGGGCCCCTATTTCTGTGTAAAGGGTTTAAAGTAACCTAACCAAACCGAACCTCGGTGTGCCCTTCGCTCGCCCTTGCATCCTATGTCGACGGAACTAGTTTAGCCTAGGCTAAACTAGTTTGTCCTGAAATCGGGTTTGGCCGGTAACACATATACAATTGTTCAAAACAGTTTTAGTAGTGTATCTAAATTATCATCTGCGTCATCTATTAACATTGCTTGACAAACATTCTTGTGACAGACAAGCAGACATGCCTAAAACATAATAAATCGTTGTTGACAGTGACCTGTCACTTACGGAACCCCAAAACCAGTCCATTCATTCTTCATTAATAGGACCATAACGCTATCATTTTAAGAGGCAATTCTATGTGACGGCCTATTCAATCGTGCTAATATATTTTTATTGCCGATGAGGTAATATTTACTGCCAACGATTGTCAGTATACGATTGGTATTTAATCAGTGGGGAGTTATATGTTCCCCAGTTCCTCCACTGATTAAATACTGAGATCGATTGGTTCTATTGGGGTGTTTTTGTAGGCAATAAAAAGGGTAGTTTGCAGCGTGTTACGTCCGTGATTGATGTTAGATTCGTTCTTGTTTTTGTGAAGTTTTATTGGTAAAGTTAGGATGTTTTTGTTGAAGTAATTCGATGAGGAACAGTTTGGAATTTTGAGTGTTCTTTGTTTTGGTGAGTAAGCAATAGTCTACTTGAGAGAATGTTGTTATTGCCTTATAATAAAATATGAAACACAAGGAGGTTCGTGCCATTAAAGAAGAGCCTCGCGTGCCAGTTATTTCACTGGCCACTGGAGTCTACAACCAAAAAAGTGGATGATAAATGATTTTTTTACTGTAAGTAGGTTTAGGTATACAAACACTTTTAAAAATAAATATATTTTAAAACAAGATGATTTTGGTGTTTTCTATCCGACTACCTACTCAGAGAAGAAAACCCGAAAAACACTCAGAGTTCACAGTCTTTTTTAAAAGTCTAAAAATAATCTTGGTCAGAACATGTGAAGACCATTACAGGGTGAGATTAAATTCATGGGCATCCTTTTAAGGAATCATTGTACTCATCGTTATGAACAACTTTTAAAATCGCGAAAAAAAAAAATCAGCTGTTCCTTGCATTTAGCAAGGAACAGCTGATTTTTTTCGTGATTTTAGGCTTAATCCCATAGTAAAAGTTGTTCATAACGATGAGTACAATGATCCCTTAAAAGGATGCCCATGAATTTAATTTCACCCTGTAGATTGGTGTCTGAAATGGTATTTTGAGCATTGCAATGGTAGAAGTACATAGTCATATACCTTCTCGGACGAACATTTTCACAACGAGTTTTTAAGATGGTTAAAACTAAACTTAGTAGCGTTATATTGTATTTAACTGCGGCTGTTAATAACTTGAGGGGAATTTGAAATTTATAATAGTACATTACTGCAGCGGCCCGAGGCGAAGCCGAGGCACATATACGTAAGTCCATCAATGCCTAGTTGTGGCCAAGGCTTGTATAGTACTTTTCTTTAAAACCAAGTAGTACCTAGGCAGAACTTTTTTGTCAATTACAATTACTTTTCAAAATCAATGACGAACAACGAACAACATTATTTTTTCTCGCGTTAGGCTGGCCGCATACGTCCGGTTTCCTGATTCGGAATTCAAATTCGGAGACCCTGAATGCATTCATTTCATACAAAATCTTCTCTTTAGCGCACACGTTCTTATATTTTCCGTCAGGGTTTCCAATCATTGCTTATACCAATATACACACATCAAAAGTGTCTAGGGATCAAGCATTTTTATGCGGATTTTTTGAGATTGAGATGTGGCTTTGTAATAAATTTATGATTTTATAAATTTATATGGATCCTTTTTGGTGCATTTCATAATTTGAATCAGGAACTGTGAATCAAATTCGAGTAAAAGATGAAAATCAGCTGTCAATATTTTCCCTATAAAAACATACAACGCATTGAAGACATTATTAGTGCTACTGTTTCCCTACTACTGATTAAAACCAACGTTATTATGGAGCGGCGACGTTATTTAAGCAGGGAAGAAATGCTCAGAGCCGTGGGAATGATAGAAGCTGGTTCCCGGCAACGTACTGTGGCTTTAGCTCTGAATACAAGTCAGAGTGTTATCAGTCGACTTTGGACACGTTACCGAAGCACTGGTACCTTGGCTGAGCGCCATGGAGGACGGTATCGCTGCACCACACGGAGACAAGACCGATACATTCAAATCTTAACTCGAAGAGCTCCAACAATAACCGCCATGATGTTAGCCGTGAGGCTTCATCACTCTTCAGGGAACTTAATTAGCGACCAAACAGTCAGAAACCGCTTGCATGAAGTGAACCTTCATTCCCGAAGACCGCTACGGGTACCACCTATAGCAATGCACAATCGTAGGATTCGATATCAATGGGCTCTTGAACACAGAAATTGGGCAGAAGAACAATGGCGTTTCGTGTGCTTTTCTGATGAGTCTCGTTTTGGTATGAGACCGGATACAAGACGTATACGACACTGGAGAACCCCTGGACGCCAACAGCGATTAAAATCCTGCCAGGAAGTCCATCCTTAAAGTGGTGGAACCATCATGGTATGGGCGGGTATTTGGATCGGCGGAAGAACTGAGTTGATTTGGATCAGAGGCAACCTCAACGCTCAAATTTATGCTGAGACGATTGTATCAGACGTCATCGTTCCTCTACAAGTGCAAATCGGTCCCTTATTTCAGTTAATGCATGATAATGCACGACCGCACACCGCAAGAGTTGTAAGACAGACTCTCGCCGCAGCTAACATCAATGTCCTGCCCTGGCCTGCTCAGTCGCCAGACTTGAACCCGATTGAGCATGCATGGGATATGCTACAGAGAAGAGCTCTGCCGAATATGGAGGGTATCCAGTCGCAAGAAGACCTTTTTTTGTTGTTGCAACGAACATGGGCGGCCATTCCACAGCGTGATTTGGATGAACTCATTTTGAGTATGCCAAACCGATGTTCTTGTGTTGTTAGTGTTCGCGGTAGAAACACGGATTATTAATTGTTTAAGTTACCCAATAAAATTTTAAAGAAAACTGTTATTTCAGTCTTTTTTTCGAACTTTTGTGTTAGTGGTTCAAATGTCAAAAATCCCTTTATTAGGAAAATGGCAAATTTCTTTATTAATGCAAAGGTGACTTGGTTTATCGTTACTGTGACAAACGAAAACACTTTATTTGATGAATCCTTAAAGAAAATTTTAATTAATATCAATCAGGAGAAAAGTTATTGCAAAAATATATGTTGATCCCTAGACACTTTTGATGTGTGTACATATGTCAATATATTATGTATAAAAAAATCAGACGAATTTTCCCACAAATTTTGACAATAGATTATTAACTCGACACGATATTCGTGATGGAATCAGCTCGCAAACAAATTTCGTGGTTCATTCATAATTCTTCTCATTTTACATCACACAACTTTATACCTTATTGTATTTAAGATAAAGATGGTTTTGGTTTGTATGTGAAATATTTTAGAGTAAACGGATTTGAGGGTAGGTGCGTATACGGTAAATTGGTGTTGACAATATAATTTGGATCTCATTTGCTTCATACAACGCTAATCGTATTGTACAAGTATAATTGAGTGGCATGTGTAAGTAACTTTGTTAACAATTATACTTAAAAGGATAACTGCTATTTTAATGAGCCTGTTAGGGACCTAACTAAGGACTTTAACTGAACTGCCGTCGTCCGAGATCGGTAGCGAAGTGTCGACCTATTGTTGTACCTATCTATATACTATATCCTTTAAATTACAGTCCACTGCATTTCAGTTAAAGTCCTTAGTTAGGTCCCTAACATATGGTCCTTCGAGCCGGATCTCGGACGACGGCACGCACGCGCACTCCATACGCTCACTAACGTCGAAATATTGTTGTACCTATCAATATATTATATCCTTTAAATTACAGTCCACTGCATTTCAGTTAAAGTCCTTAGTTAGGTCCCTAACAGAGCCCATGCTTCAACAAATTTGAGTGGTTTGAATTGATATCAATTATCAAAGATCCACAGCACCCTGTTCTCCGCCTTCTGCATCCAGTCTACCCCAGCCACCTTCTTTAGGCTTTTTGAGCTGTGGCGTAGTCTGGGAGAGGCCCATGTCCAGCAGTGGACTGCGATAGGCTGAGTTGATGTTGATGTCAAATATCCTCAAATAACAACCGGGACCAACGGCTTGACGTGCTTTTCGACGTACTGAGAAGTCTTGATATGTAAAAACGGTCACCCATCCACGGACCACCCGTGGAAAGCCTAGCTTAACCACAAGCCCCTCCTATGCACAACTTCCACCCAGTCAGCCTATATTAAACCTTATTCCTCTTAAAGTCTTCAACTAAAACAAAAACTTACCATGCACACCTTTTCAGCACCTCGTTACTCAGTTCCCATTTACTGTGAGATAAAGCATGAGCGACGCGTCCGCGATGGAAGTATAGCTCACTGACTTCACATTGTCTGGCCGTACGACCTATTTCCAAAAATAGCTGTGCCTAGGTGCCTCCACAGGCCCAAAACTTAGACTGCAATGTAGGTCGCATTGCTGAAGTTTGCCAGAATCGATGTTGTTATTTTATTGCTTAAGTTTTTGTGTTTAGTTTTGAGGGTAGGGTGGCTTAGACCATCTTATAACGTAGGTACTTGGCATTGTTGAAACAATATACAGGGTGAAATTGAATTCATGGGCATCCTTTTAAGGGGTCATTGTAATCATCATTATGAACAACTTTTACTATGGGACTAAACCTGAAATCGCGAAAATAAATCAGCTCTTCCCTACATTTTGACGAGTTATGTGAACATAAATGCACGGAACAGCAGATTTTTTTCGCGATTTTAGCTTTAGCCCCATAGTAAAAGTTGTTCATAATGATGAGTACAATGACCCCTTAAAAGGATGCCCATGAATTTAATTTCACCCTGTAAAATTGTCAAAACATGTGGTAGTCTAGCAATTGCATGGAGTTGAAATAAATCAGAGAATTACCTCATGGAACCGTATTGAAATAGTCAGGTTCCTGTGACAAATTCTGACCCGAATAAACATTCTTGTGAACTATAAATTGATAAAATTTATTGCAGGTCTGCTAGCAGAAATTTCTTAAGAAATAAGCAGTAACTTTGTACTCAAATTATAATCATGTCATATTCCTATGTATTTTCCCGTTTTTATTCAGGAAAAAATTCAAAATTTCAATGACGTTTCGGAAAGATTGTTAGAAATTAATATGCATTCGGCCATAACTTTAATCCGCTACTGCTGTTTCGGCCCTAAATTAACATATTTTCTTCGCGCTTCACATTTATGGAAGCACACTCACCTTTTAGACCAAATGGACCAAATTATCAGGCATACATTAACATCTATTTTAAATGTGGCCATGGACGACCGAGCTTGGGCACAAGCTACTCTTCCCATTCGTATGGGGGGCCTCGGCGTCCGCAAAATTTCTAGTATTAGTTTACCGGCTTTCATATCCTCGGTTCACGGCACTGATAAATTAATCAGGAAAATCTTAGCCTCCACACTGATTAATTTTGATGTGCCGTGTTTCACCGAGGCTATGGATGCCTGGAGACTCGCTTGCCCGAATACAGATCCACCCGACAATCCATCTTCCCAGAGACGGTGGGATGAGCCGCTCTGCAGAGTAGTACAGAACAATTTACTTGACTCGTCTGCTACTCCTGCGGAACGTGCGCGCCTGCTGGCTGTGGGTAGATGGGAGTCGGGACTTTGGCTTCATGCACTACCTTCGTCGAACATAGGCACTTTGTTCGACGACACTACGTTTCGCCTCGCTGCTTCCCTGCGACTAGGCACTCCTTGCTGTTCCCCTCATCGCTGTCACTGTGGCGAAGATGTCAACAGCCTCGGACACCACGGCCTGTCTTGCAGCCGAAGTGCGGGTCGCTTAGCGCGCCACGCAAACATTAATGACATCATCCGACGAGCTCTTGTTACCGTCGGCGTTCCAGCTGTATTAGAACCCAATGGCTTGGTACGCGACGATGGCAAGAGACCGGACGGTATGTCTCTATTTCCTTGGAAGGTGGGTAGACCTTTAGTGTGGGACGCAACTTGTGTCGATACTCTTGCGCCATCCCATCTTCCTGGATCGGCATGCTGTGCTGGCGCTGCTGCTGCGGCTGCGGAAAACCTCAAGCGGCGAAAATATAATAACCTTATCGGAAATTATATTTTCGAGCCGTTTGGGGTTGAAACCCTCGGGCCGTGGGGTCCGAGTGCTCATGGTCTTTTTACAGAAATTTCAAAACGGCTGGTTGACACTTCCCGTGACCCAAGGGCTGGCTTTTACCTTGGCCAAAGGCTAAGCATTGCCATACAACGTGGCAATGCCGCCAGTCTCTTGGGTACATTACCAGTCGACAGCGATGCGGATGAATTTTTCGACGCTATATTTTAGTTTTTATATAGTTTTAGTTAAGTTAGTTTTTAATTTTGTTATTTTTGTTAATTAAGTTTTTAAATTCAAATAAACCTTACCTATGAAAGATTTTACTGTGTGTACATAAATAATAAAAGAAATTAATAAAAATTAAGACGATAAAAACAGCGTATATTTAAACCAGATTAAAACACTTTAACAACACATTTTAGCAACGCATTCAAAGACATTGATACGAGCTCCTTCACAAATGCATTTAAGATTCACTTAGTGTAAACAACTCTAAGGAAACAAAGAGTCAGAAAAGAAAAGACAATTTACAGTAGAAAAACAATTGTAAATTCAAGATCTAGACATTAGAAATGCAGACAAACTAAGTTAAATTCCCATTGTCTTCTACTAACAATCGTTTAAATGTGTTTCTGCAATACTGTTACCCAGTTTCTACGTTCTAAAGCTCTTATTCGACGATGCAGTGTTCCTAAATATATTAATAGGTATCTAGTTTAAAGTTGTGCCACACAAAAGATAAGTATAGAAGGTAGGCTACCTGCAAAAAGCAAGAACGCTTGCTCTTACCACGTGCGCTGTCAGCACATCAAGCTACTCGAAACTGTCAAATTTTCCCAATCAACCTTGAACCTTATGCTTTAGCGATAAAGTTGAAAATCTATTAAAGAAATTTTCGTCAAGTATTCGAGATAGTTAAGGATCGAGAAGTATTTAAATGATTCGCAATTTAAACATGGGTTAGCAAGGAAAATCAGCTAACATTTGACATCGTACTAGGTATATTTTTGTCGGCAGTAGGCAAAAGAAAAAAGCTAAAAATGCGTTGGGTTGACGATATACGCAAAGTCGCGGGATACACCTGGATGAGGAACGCACGGAACCGACAACGGAGCCGGGATTATGGCAGAAAAAAGGGGAGGATTATACCCAGCAGTGGGTGAATCCGGGTTTGGGTAATTCCGGGTCGAAATGATAATGATGAGGTAACAAAAAACAGGCGAAAAATACAATAAAGAGATTAAGGCACCTGGACCAAATGGGTTAAGTTAGGTTAGAACTGTGACCAATCACGCGCGAGCCGAGCGAGCGAAGAGAGCAGTGTTGCTACAGTGACCGGCAAGCGCTTCATCTAAATTGGTCGCAATAACTAGAATAGAGCTGCCCAATATGACATTATTTACTGGTATTTTTTTACTCTTGTTGGCCACTAGCATCTCAATTGACTACAATAGCTGACAGAATACATTTTGAAACTGGCCAAAACCTCAGTCTTTAGCTGACTATTTAAATCATAGCATCTAAGATTGCCCGTTAGTACGCGTCTATGAGGGCGCTTGTCTTCACTAGTTGCATGGAGCATGACTTCTGTACCTATATATTTTAGGGTTGTGCCTTACTAAATTCCAATATCGTTAGAAGATGGAGCTCCGAAATGTGGAGTGCAATTTGATCTCAATGTGTTTTGTGGGTAGAAGTAGAAGGCCAATTTCCGTAATTAAAAACATTCAAAATCTAGTCGCAATCTCATCTGAGTGACAGTCAAAGTCAAAAACTTGTCAAAAATGTAGGGAAATTAGAGGTATTTTTGACAGATTGAGACTGAGACCAATTCTCGTAATTTTAACAACGTTCACAGTCTGATCTCAGTCTCAATCTGTCAAAAATACCTCTAATTTCCCTTCATTTTGACAAGCTTTTGACATTTGTTTTTCGCCATGATGAGACTGGGACTAGATTTTGAACATTTTAAATTACTAGAATTGGTCTTCAGACTGTGAACATTCTTAAAATTCCGAGAACTGCCCCTTAGATTGCAGTTAAACTTGGGTAGACAATTTGAATAATAATATGATAATTTTGTACATATTTTTAAAGTCGAAAATTCCATTATGTTTTTGAGTAGGTATTTGCTTAATTTATTCGTTCATTTGACAACAAACTTATTAGCTATGCGTACAAGAATGCTAAGTTTCTTTAGAAAGTTTCTAAGAAATTTCTGCTCGTGCAAACTCGTTATCACTGCTTCACTGCATCGAATAATGTACTTACGTAATACTTAATAACAAAGTTTTTTTATAACTGACAACAGTTCTATAAAGTGTTGAACTAAATTGTAACTTTTTGCCACCGATAATGAACTATCGTCCGGGATCCTGCCGTTTTGCCGAAAAGATTTTGCCAAATTTTCATTACCCAAACAAATTTTAGCAACCTTTTTTTATACCAATGTAATATTTGGAATAATTTTAGTACGCACATTTTCATTTGGTCAAATGTTTACTCGGCAGAATATTACTTGGGATAATGTCATTAAGGCATTTGGTCTTTAATCAAATGATTTATTACAGCAAAAAATCTTTACACAATGAACATTTAGTAAAATTTTCGCTGTGAAAAAAAAATACAAAAATATTTTTTTTGGGAATTATATAATTAAAAATGGGGAATTATAAAACGAGCGAATAAAAAAAAACTTAGCGACTGACTCCGTCGACATAGGATGCAAGAGCGAGCGAAGGGCACCCCGAGGTTAGGTTTGGTTAGGTTACTTTAAACCCTTTACACAGAAATAGGGGCCCCGCGAAGCGGGGCTCCGTCGACATAGGATGCAAGAGCGAGCGAAGGGCACCCTGAGGTTAGGTTTGGTTAGGTTACTTTAAACCCTTTACACAGGAATAGGGGCCCCGCGAAGCGGGGCTCCGTCAACATAGGATGCAAGAGCGAGGGAAGGGCACCCCGAGGTTAGGTTTGAAAAATATGTTATACCAACTGAAATATTTGACTAGATAAAAAATGGTAAAAGTACTAGTTGGTGAACAAGTTATTGTTCAAACGTTCACTTGCCAAACATAGGTTTTCGTAACAATTATTTGTAAAGAGATTTTTTGGTAAGTAATAATTTGGCAAATGAAATTATGCGAAAATTTGTTTGGGAAGTGATAATTTGGCAATTTCTTTTCGGTAAAACAAGGGAGACCCCTATCGTCCGTTTAATGGTCTTAATTAGAACCAGCGGGGCAATTGTGTAACACCTAATCAATCGGCATCGGTTTCATTTTGACAGTTCAACAACATTCATTGCGTTATTTACGTGTTGAGTAGACAAATTTTTCAAACTTATGAAGCAATGGATTAGCAATTTGCTTCAAAATGATTCTGATTCCAACTGATAGTGTGTTACGCAATTAGGGTACTGGCTAGAGATAATGAATGGTTGCAGAAGTAAACGTATGACAAAACCGAGAATCTTATTACAATTGTCTCTTGAACATATTATAAATTCGAAAGTAACTCTTTCTGTCTGTCTGTCTGTATGTTACCTTTTCACGCCTAAGCCACTGAACCGATTTAGATGAAATTTGGTATAGAGATAGTTTGAGTCCCAGGAAAGGACATAGGATAGTTTTTATCCCGATATTCCCAGGGGATCGAAACTTATGCGGGTGAAACCGCGGGGTGCAGCTTGTTTTCTATAATTACTTAATACCAGTTGTATGTCATACCTAGAGGAACTTTGAATACTAAAACACAGGCTTTTGGCCTAGTTTAGGAGGCATCAGTTCACCCTTCAATGTGACCCTATTGTACTTACAGACAGTATTTAATAGATTTTCAGCGCTGCAATGCAAAAATGCGTTTGTTTGCTTTGTAAAAAGATACAAAGGCTGGCCGCATACGTCCGGTTTCCTGATTCGGAATTCAGATTCGGAGACCCCGAATGCACACATTTCATACAAAATCTTCTTTTTAGCGCACACGTTCTTATATTTTCCTTCAGGGTTTCCGAACGGTACCAGTATTTTACATGGAGCGACTGACATCTGACCTCTACAACTCAGTTCCTGGGTAATACGATAACCCTTGGTAAGACTGGTTGTCAGACATTCGGGCTTCTGACTACCCGTAACGATTGTCAAAGATTCTCGAAATACAGAACGGCTAAACGTTGACGTAGACGTTTAGGAAAGCTCCTAGGCACAGAGGGGTCTTGGTATGTAAAGATGGTCACCCATCTACAGACCAACCGCGGCATGAGTAGCGTGTGCGATTGTTACGATTGGTCACTAAAATTTTACTCCATACAAGAAGTCCCGATTTGACGTCATTTGAAAACAAATTTCTATTTACTACATCGTGACTACAACCAATATATCCATACTAATATTATAAATTCGAACGTAACTCTGTCTGTCTGTATGATATCTTTTCACGCCTAAACCGATGAACCGATTTAGATGAAATTTGGTATAGAGATAGTTTGAGTCCCGGGAAAGGACATAGGATACTTTTTATCCCGATATTCCCACGGGATCGGGACTTATGCGGGTGAAACCGCGGGGCGCAGCTAGTTATTTATATTTCTTCAAGGCACCCAATCCAACTGCACATCTTCATCAAGAAAATAAATAAACAAAAACGCATCACTTCAAAGATGCAATACAAATCCAAATCGTTCTTTGAAACTACTAACAAAACATTCTCTCTAATAAACCGAACATTTTTCCGAGAAACGGCGAACATACACGATGATTTACGATGCAATCACTCTGAGTAAATATTCCAACTCACTTTTTGTATGATCAAGTGGTACTTCAAGTTTGAAGTGGTTTCCATTGAGAATGGAAAGTTCTGTAATGATTGCAATTTCAATTAACTCTTTCAAAGAGTTTTTTTTTTCTATTTCATAAAATAGCCTTTACGAGTAGGCAGTGAGCTTCGTTACCAACGCAGCTAAGTGGTAATAGGGACAATACTTTTTTACCATGGCATGAGCTATTGACGTGACGACAATTATGAATGATAAAGACATAAACGTTTTATAGTTCCTTACTTATTCTTCAATTTCTTTATTGGCATAAAAAAAGTGTAGAAACAAAATGAATACCAGCTCGCAATTCCAATTGTGTTGCTCCAATTGTAACTCTATTAAAGTAAAACAGTAAAAAATCGTTTATTTCATAACTAGTTGCGCCCCGCGGTTTCACCTGCATAAGTGTCGATCCCGTGGGAATATCGGGATAAAACGTAGCCTATATGTTAATCCAGGGTGTCAGCTACCTTAATATTTTTTTAATCAAAATTGGTCCAGCCGTTTGAGCGTGTAGAAGTAACAAACATATAAACATAACATCAGATCATCACCTACAAATGGAAATTATGAACAAAATGACGCCTGAATGGTCGCAAATTTAATTTGAAAAATGAACTGTTTGTTTTTTTCTATTAAAATTATTTTATTTTATTCGAGAACATACATCGGTTTTTTACTACACTTCAAGTATATCCGACGACCCTGCATATTTATCTCTTTTGTTGTCTGTACATTTGTAATCAATGCAGTGTACTTTGCTTGATTTTCTTGATTGGACAAATTAACCCACAATCAAGAGAAGGACATACAAATTGCTGCGCTTCACAATGTTGTACAGACCTACGGTAAAAGATCACGATTGATTGGCATTCATGCCACGTCACTAGCGAGAATACATTTTCGTAGCTGATTAAATGTTGTGCCAACGAAGTAAATGCTTAAAAAAAACATTCGATAACATAGTTCACAATTTCATTATTGTTATTTATAGCGGAATTACTACAAATGTTACTTTAACAATGTTGAAGCCTAAATACAGCTAATGTTATTTAAATCTATATCTTTATAATATACATACAATTATACATACATACACGTAATTAAATAATAAATTTAAGTGTCTGTTTGTAATGTCCAAATAACAGCTTTTTACTAAATGCTTATGGATTTTATATATACAGGGTGTCCCAAAACTCAACGTCAAGCCGAAACGGGGTGACAGGATTGATCATAACCATCACGAGAAAAATCTGAAAAAAAATCTATCCCATGCCGTTTGAAAATTATGGGCATTTTAAGAAAAACCTAGAAATTTGATCAAACTGTACTTTTTTTCGGTTATTGTGGTTATTATTTTTTATTTTTGTTCATTTGAACTTTAGAAACGTAATCCTAAATAACATTTCTAGAATCCCAATAAAAAATAATGACACAATTGCCTTAAGTTCCCGAGAATTGAGACTATTTGTTAAACTACGAATTTAAAATTTTCAAGATTCGTCGACTTTGACAGGCCCTCCTATAAAAAAAATGTACTAGAGTGCCTTGGCAAGTAGCATTAAAAGTTGGCGCATTTAATCAGAATTCTAAAATGGTACAATACTTGTTAGTTCCATACAATAGAAAAGAGTAAAAAAATTAAAACCTCAAGTAACCCGATTTTTGCTATCAGATTTTACTCAGTTAAAATGTTTTTAATTCGCACAAGCTCTAGGTAGGTTCTTAATTTTAAGGCAAAATGATGAGAGAGATGGATAATGGGTATGTTTGCCATGAGTGAGCGAGACAGATAGTGACGCCACGCATTGAGACGGAGATGCGTCGTTTAAACGAGTGCGAATGAAACAGATAGATGCTATGGCATCTATCTGTTTCATTCGCACTAGTTTCAGCCAAGCAAATGGCTACGCTACCAGTCCGACACCAACCAGTTAGTACGTTTCGCTCATTCGTCTACTGCGCACGTTCGTATTCGCTTGTGTTGATTTAGTACTGACAACTTTGGCTTCTCTTTTTGGACTTGAATCTTTGTGAATTGGACTTGTTGATAACATACCGGCAACTTTGGCTTCTCTCTGGACTTTTGTGTTGGCATCCTTTTTATCTACCATGCCTACGCGCTACACTTCACAAGAATATGCGAACATGCACCTCATTTATGGGGAATGCAGATGCAACGCAAGTGCTGCCGCTAGACTTTATCGTGAAAGATATCCAAATTTAGAGCGCTACCCGGATCACCGCGTGTTTGTTAATGTGCACCGTTCACTCACAGAGGGCGGCCATTTCCCGAATCAAATACAGGCTGGAGGTAGACCTGTGTTTCCTTTCCAGGAAGAAGTATTGCAAGAGGTCGCACGTGACCGAAGTATTTCCGTACGTGGAATTGAAGAAAGAACGGGAATACCGAAAAGCACTGCTCATCGTATTTTACAAAGAGCCGAAATGCATCCGTTTCACGTACAACGAGTTCAAAGTCTTCTACCTCGAGATTATCAGGAAAGGATTTCTTTTTGTAGAACAATGCTACAGAGGCATAATGAGAATCCCTAATTCATCCAAAAAATTCTCTGGTCAGATGAATCGACATTTAAAAAAGATGGTTACATGAACTTGCACAATTATCACGAGTGGCATGTGGAGAATCCACATTTAATGCGAGAAGATAGATCCCAGTATCGTTTTAAAGTAAACCTGTGGACCGGAATTTTAAACGGTAAAATTATTGGGCCTATTGAACTGCCTGAGAACTTGAATGGAACCAATTACCTACATTTTTTAAGAGAAGATTTACCAACCCTGTTAGAGGACGTACCACTAGCAGATCTTCGCGACATGTGGTTTCAACAAGATGGCTGCCCAGCGCATTTCGCAGTGCAAGTAAGAGATTTCCTTGACCAGGAATATCCGGGAAGGTGGATTGGACGTTCGGGCACTATCTCGTGGCCCGCCCGTTCACCAGATTTAAATCCCCTGGATTTTTTCTATTGGGGAGTTCTCAAAGAAAAAGTTTACTCAAAGCCCATTGAGAACGTAGCCGACCTGCGTGAACGCATTTCTCAAGCAGCTGAGGCGATCAACTCTCGAAGATATGCCCGACTAATAAGTAGATCTTTTTTAAGAAGATGTAGGGCTTGTATTGAGGCTGATGGTAAACAATTTGAACATTTATTGTAATAAAAAACGTTATTTCTCTATCATCAGACTTTTATTCCAACAAACCTAATTATTTTACTAATTTTACTAACTTTTTTTCACTTTGGTAAAAGTGGCGTCACTATCTGTCTCGCTCACTCATGGCGAACATACCCATTATCCATCTCTCTCATCATTTTGTCTTAAAATTAAGAACCTACCTAGAGCTTGTGTGAATTAAAAACATTTTAACTGAGTAAAATGAGATAGCAAAAATCGGGTTACTTGAGGTTTTAATTTTTTTACTCTTTTCTATTGTATGGAACTAACAAGTATTGTACCATTTTAGAATTCTGATTAAATGCGCCAACTTTTAATGCCACTTGCCAAGGCACTCTAGTACATTTTTTTTATAGGAGGGCCTGTCAAAGTCGACGAATCTTGAAAATTTTAAATTCGTAGTTTAACAAATACAGTCAAACCTGGATAAGTGAGAACTGGATAAGTGAGAAAACTCTATAAGTGAGAGTAATAGCCAGGACCCGTCATTTTAAGCTCCCAAACCTCTATTAGCGAGAAACAGAAACCTCTGTAAGAGAGAGTCGTTTTTCCCTCATAGACCTCCGTAAGTGAGACTGCTACTTATCTATACCTCTATAAGCGACAGTCGAGCTTTATTTACAAATTTAACATCTGCTATTTTATGACTCATTCTTAACTTTCGTGGAACTTCCTACCATTGTTTTTGTATTAATAATGTTATAATATTACATATTTACTACATTCGTACTTGCTGTGACTTGTTATTGCTGCGTACCCCTATAAGAGAGAAACGCTACCCATATACCTGCATTAGCGATAAACTCGGGTTAGTGAGAAACCTCTATAAGCGAGAATGAGATTGTGCTCCTTTGAACTCTCGCTTATCCAGGTTTGACTGTAGTCTCAATTCTCGGAAACTTGAGGCAATTGTGTCATTATTTTTTATTGGGATTCTAGAAATGTTATTTAGGATTACGTTTCCAAAGTTCAAATGAACAAAAATAAAAAAGAATAACCACAATAACCGAAAAATGGTACAGTTTGATCAAATTTCTAGGTTTTTCTTAAAATGCCCATAATTTTTAAACTGCATGGGATAGATTTTTTTTCAGATTTTTCTCGTGATGGTTATGATCAATCCTGTCACCCCGTTTCGGCTTGACGTTGAGTTTTGGGACACCCTGTATACGGTATTTTTGAATTTTTGGTTTGTTTGATTCAGCTAATCTACTCAGCATAGCTATTCACAAACACTCGATACGCTTCCGTATCGTATCGAACATTAATCATTGTTATCGTAGGAGTCTTCTAAACGCTGTTCACAAGTCCAAAACCCGAAAATTTTGTCAGTTTAAATCAAATAGACGCCCGCTATTCTTCCAACAGCTATTTGCTGTTGAGGGCAAGTCAAATCAGGTTATCGAAATGTCAGGTTTTCGATACGATAGCCTGTCGTATGGTTGTGAATTAGGGCTCAGGTCTGATTTCTTAGACGACAAATAACTTTTAACTGTGGAATAAAATTGACGTCTGACAGTTTTTGTATGAAAGAAATGTCAAACATTCAAAACTATTCCTCGGGTAAAATTATCTGACATTGGAAAAATCAGCCCTGAGTCGTATAAAAATATGTCTAAATTAATTAAAGTGTACTAATTCAAATACTTAATAGTTAACAAAACTGTAAAAGAGACTAAAATAATGTACTAAGCTCCCAAAAAATAAAATATACGTATCAAAGACGCAACGATTAAACATTACAACGTCCTCTGCATACAGAATACGATCACGCTCTCATAGAATTCGTGTCACGTCACCGTTAAACTACGGAGATGCAGTTTCCCCGAGGCCACCGTCGCGCCGGGAACGAGCCGAGTCCAAGGCCTCAACGAAAAACTCAATAAAGACGGAATTTCTTCAACGACACAACCAGATAAAATGTGGAGGACTGCGGAGGATAAAACAGGGGAAACTGAACGGAGAAGTAAACGTTCTAGGCTTTATTATGTCAAGGCCTGATGAAGGTTTGGCCTTGATATAATGAAACTTTGAACTTGACACCTATATTATTTTTGGCTACTGATATTTATGCCAAACAACTTTTGAATGTACGGCGATTATTAAACGTCCGTTACAGTAAGTCCTTGTCTATAGAATACTTTCATCATCTGGCTAGCCTTTTGCCAAATATATAGGAGTCAGTTTCCAGTCTAACCGGTTGCAGCTGAATACCAGTATTTTACACTAAGCAACTGCCTGAGGTTAGATAGGCAATCTAACCTCCACAATCAACCAAGTGACTGGGTAACAGGATACCGCTTGGTAAGACTTTAAAGACCTCATTTATTGCGTAAATAAAATTGTTTCGCATTAAATTATTGTAACACTAGCTGTTGCCCGCGAGTTTATCTACGATCCAGGATAAAAGTCTTCATTAAGTAGCCTATGGCCTTAACCAGTTCATGGCCTATCAGTGTGCCAAATTTAATCTAAACGGTATCAGCCGTTTTAGTATGAAAGCGTAATATTAAACACACAAACTCACTTTCACATTTCTAATATTAGTTAGTTTCATTAAACCCACACATTAATATTTTTATCAGGAAACTACCCACAACCACGTACTAAATAATAATGTAAGCATCACATACTAATGTTATTCGTGTCACGCCACTATTGAACCAGCGGGAATGCAATTCCGCGAGGCCATTTCTGTGTCGCGCCAGGCCCAACATATTCTAGTCCACGGCCTAGGGTGAGAAGTCAATAATAGCGTGAAATTGGGTTGACTATAGCGGAAAAGATCAATATTATGGACTATAATTTTAACGTGTTTTAGAAGAGAACGACAGATTCCGCAGATATTTAGAACTGTTTTATTCGTCTGCCGTATTAGGCAATTTTTTTCAAATTCTATTGAATTTGAAAATAGTTTCAGCACTCCGTTAAAGGGACTACATGACCTAAAGCGCGGTCACTGTCGGACTGCAAGAAAATGAAACAGAAGCGCGATGACACAACCCTGGTAATTACAAAAAATCTATTCTATGGACTCAAAAATTAAAACACTAGTGCTTTAGTATGTTGCTTGTAGAATAATCTGACAAAAAATCAGAACGATTGTATTGTTACAAGCTTAACTAATAGTAACACTATGACGAATTGCGAAACCAACTCACTAACTTCTACATGAACCATATCAAATTTCGTCCTCCAGAAATTACATTTGGACGAAGCAAACCCCTGTAGAATAAACTTGCAGTAATTTTCCTAACTTTATCTACACGTAGTGCAAAATAATTACAAACAACACATAAAAAATGTCTTTACTTTTAATAAAAGTATAAATAACGGCTATTTGCAACACGCAATTTAGTCACGCTACATATTTTTCTAATTTAACAAGTTATACTGAAATGAAAATGAAATATTTTAAATTAAAATTAAAAAGATGGCCCTGAAACTTCATATTAATTACTATATTTACATATCACTTAACTGTTCTAGTGAAAAAAGGTTATTAACGTACTACATTATGTCTTTGGCCTCGAATTTGGGGGAAATAGGGCGTTTGCATTTAGCAAGTTTCAAGTTATCAATAAAACGTATTTGAATTTACTTACGTACTTTTTTTTGCCAATTTCTGGAGAAAAACGGAATAATGCGGAGTTTAAATTATTAAGTGCTGCGGTATGAAAAATCTCAATTACTCTTTAACTCTGTACTTAGTGCAACTTTCTTTAGGTATATAATAATAATAGGTCTCCAGACCAAATTTCGGCCATGGCGGCCAACCTCAGTGAAGACTAGCCATCGACGTAGAAAATATAAAACAGGTTCCCATTGCTGTTGAGACCACGGGTGGTTGGGGCACTGAGGCCAGGAAGCTCATTAGTAAGATAAGGTACAAGCTTCGTGACAAAACGGGTGACTCCCGCTTCGGCTCGTTCTTGGTGAAAGGTTAGCCATTGCTATCCAACAAGTGTGCAGTGCAGTGCAGCAAGCGTCTTGGGCACCTTTGCGCCGGGAACAGTTAGGGGCGGGTTATTTGACTAAGTTAGACGTGTTCATAACAATTTGGTAGTAAAGCTATGTTTTAATTTCTTAAGGGTCTGTGTTAAATGAACAAAATGAAATAGAATATGTTTTATTTAGGTACACCACATGGATTCAAGATACTTATACCTAAACGTAGAAATTTTACATAGGGCGATCTTATCGTTAAAAGCGAGCGTGCGCGTGAGCGTGTACAGTATTTTTATCTCACGAAGCAACATGCACTTTACTTGTGGTCTGTTGGTACCGTCTGAGACATTGGTAAAGTTGGAAGTGTGTGTTATGTGCTGACGCTGCTCGTTTTCACACACACTTTCACAGCGTGTTTGTACACTTAATTACCACAAATAAAGAACGCGTCGCTTCGCGAGACAAAAATACTGTATATTACCTATTATAATTACACAATACTCTGTCTATACACTTGTGCGTAGGCACAGGTGCACTTTCTCTCCCCTCACTCTCATATTCCGATGTGACGGCAGTCCGACACGACCGGGGCGGAGAGAGCAGGCGGGGAGAGTTTTAGGTAGATAATGTGTCTAGATAAATGCCTATGTAGCACAATACACCACATGTCATGTTTGTACTAACCTACCACACCTTTGGGAGCTATATGTTTGAGCCGTTTGGGGTTGAAACTCTAGGGCATTGTGGTCCGAGTGCTCATCGAATATTTCGAGACATCGCCAAGCGTTTGGTTGACTCTTCGCGTGACCAAAGGGCTGGCCTATTTTTAGCCAAAAGAATAAGCATTGCCATCCAACACGTGGTAATGCTGCCAGCCTTTTAGGCACTTATCCCATTGACAGCAATGCGGACGAATTTTTTGATGCCCAATGAGCTCCTGTGTCTTTTTTTTTTTATACCTACCACAGAAATAAATTAACCAATCAAAGTAAATAAAAACAAAGGAACCGTAGGCTTTCTAAATACATATATCTAAACTACCTTTTGGAAGGGGCGACTAGAATCAATTCTATTTTAAGGTAATTTTTGACGTTCAAAATTGCCTTTTATGTGCCTATTTGAAATAAATGCTTTGACTTTGACTTTATCAATAGCGTTACAGTGATTGCATGCACATCACTCGTTACCTACTTTAGCAGCACAGTAATGCTCAAGGTAAAACATAAGCATAAGCTGAATAATTTAACAATATGGCAGCTTAAACTTAAAGTTTTGCGGCTTCCTTGGAGCACATTACCTTTGTCGTGGCTGTCCCAATTCTAAATTTTAGAACGTGTTTAGAAACTAATTTACAGACTGCTCAGTAATGTAAGTAGGTCTTCTTCTCAGGTCGGAGGCAAAAATAACATAATCGTATTTTTTTAGGGTTCCGTACCCAAAAGGTTAGAACGGGAACCTATTACTAAGACCCCACTATCCGTCTGTATGTCTGTCACCAGGCTGTATCTCATGAACTGTAATAGCTAGACAGTTGAAATTTTCACAGATGATGTATTTCTGTTGCCGCTATAACAACAAACACTAAAAACAAAATAAAATAAATAGTTAAGGGGGGCTCCCATACAACAGACGTGATTTTTTTGCGCGATATTAATAACGGCAACAGGTAGACGCTTGAAATATTTACAGAATAGCTACTTAGTTGTATATTCACTTTAAAAATAAATAATAAAATTAAAATAAAATAAATCAAGGGGGGCTCCCACACAACAAACGTGATTCTTTTATATTATGTAGTGTTAAATACTGTACGGTGGTACGGAACCCTTCGTTTGCGAGTGCGACTCGCAATTGGCCGGTTTTTTTATTTTGCTGGTGCAGGCATTAGGTGCTCACGTGAGCAGGTGGCAGGGCATGCGCAAGATGAGAGTTGAGCCATTATCGATAGACAGAGTCCGCATATATGGGCACCGATAGGGGTATCCACAAGTCTTACATTTGCTGATCAACACATGTTTTACAACACTTTATAGCATACCTAATACATATAATGCTTATGAAATGTACTCTTAGAATTTGACGCATTCAATTGTTTTCAGGGATATTGTCCTTTTAGGTGAGTTCTTTAGGACGAATCTGTATCAAAATGTGGGTTCTTGATGAATAAATAAAGTCTTTGATATTCTATTAGGGCCGCAATATATTTTCTGATTGAAATTAAATTGTTTATTCTGTAAATAGGATGTTGGAATCACTTTTACACGTCATCTAAATATATAAAATTCAAAGTCCTGACTGCCTGATATATCAACGCACAGCCTAAACCGCTGGTCCCAGAGACATCAAATTCGGAGGGTATGTTCTCTGTGAAGAGTAGGTATCCATTAAGAAAGGGTCTTTCGAAATTCCACCCCTAAGAGGGTAAATGGTTGGGGAGGGTGAAATTTCACGCAGAGGAAGTCGCGGGCAGAAGCTAGCATTATATAAAAAAATATATAAGCTAGACGAGGACGGCATTTCCTATCTGGCTACTCTGAGAAGAGAGCCAGAAACAAACTCAGATGACTCTTTTAAAGTTCCGACATAATCTTGGTCGGTTTATGTGAAGACCATGTAGATTGATGTGTAAAACAACCGACTTAAAAAAAAAAACACTACAAAGTGATAAATAACTTTAATTTCGGAAGTCGGTGTTGTTGGTTCCGCATTTTTTATTGTAGACACCGACTTCCGAAATTAAAATTATTTATCAGTTTTTTGTGTTTTTTTTTGAAGTCGGTTGTTTTTTTTTGTAAAAAAAATTATTGTTTTTCAGTTTTTAGGTGTAGGTACGTACCCCACACAAATTCAATTAACACTAGTGCATTGAAGAATTGAAGACACCGACTAGAATAATCATGAAAATTCGCATAGGAATGCCGGAGATGCAGTACATTTATGCATATAACTTCGTACATAAGAATAATTACCTAATATATTATATACTTAAACCTTCCTGAAAATATGTAGATCACATTAATGAAAGAATTATAAAAATCAGTTCATTAGTTTTTGAGAAAATCGCGGACATACATACATATGGGTCGAATACAGAATCTCCTTTTTTGAAGTCGGGTTAAAATGGTCTTTTGAGGACAGATATTATGTTGTTTCAGTGGCGGATTAAGTCCAGGTCCTTTTATACAATTAGGTGTCCTATTCTTAGCCACATAGTTTCGATCTAGATTAAAATATCCGCGCTGACAGACAGTAGGTCCGTTACAAAGCCTGGATCAGACTGTCAGTAACACTAAGGGTACCTACGCACTATGCGGTTAGCCGGAATGCGGTCAACCGTCCGGCTGAAGAACGGCACGGACCATCCGGCATCGCAGTGCGGATAAAAACTACTTTTCTCGTACATATTTTTTATTGCGGTTAGCCGGACGGCTGGCCGCATTCCGGCTAACCGCATAGTGCGTAGGTACCCTAAGGATATCTTTCTTATCTGCTCTAGGTACTGAAACAAAAGATGGACTAAATGTGGCGCCATTGTGTAAAGGCCATTGTCCAGCAATGGACCGATATGAACGTTTCATATGATTGATTGATGGAACATTTATCCTACATAACACAACGCTTTGTTTACTAAACATTTCATCACTCAAATATCCACACATAATCCCTACAGATTACCTAAAATCAACCATAAAATACAATATTTTCTTAACGTCTACTTGAAGAATAATGGTTAGTATATTACGGTCCCTTACGTGAACTTACGCGTTTACGTAAGAGCTTTTCATAATATTACGCTCAATTTTACGGGAACGATCTATAGAGGAGTCGCTTTCTGAATATTTCAGCTGATTTAGGCACATAAATCAATAGAATATAAAAGATTTTTACCGATATCTTTTGTGTTTCGTTACTTTTGCTTTTTTTTTGTACGAATTCCGTGACAAACAACGCATATGAAAAACAGCTAGAAATAGCATGAAATTAAATATAGGTCTCTTCATATATTTCACTCCTGAGCGTGATTTGAATTTTATATACAAATGAAGCCCTGGCTCGTACCAGCGTGCGTGCATGACCAGAAGGCCAATTTTCGTAATCAAACACGTTCTAGTCGCATCTCATATCAGCGACAATCGACGTCAAAAACTTGTCAAAGGGAACGTTCTTAAAATTACGAGGATTGCCCCTCTGATGTATGAACGTTAAATATAGCACAGGAGAGTTATATTGGAAGGATCGCAGCAGTTCGCATTCTGTAGTTTTTGCCTAGATAACCGACATAGCCCGAAGAATTGCCAAACTTAAGTGGCAGTGGGCAGGACACATTGCTCGTAGAACAGTCGGCCAATGGGGCCGAAAAGTTCTGGAGTCGCGTCCGCGTACAGGACGACGTAGCGTTGGAAGGCCTCCCTCAAGGTGTACAAACGATCTTGTGAAGGCCGCAGAAATCCGTTGGATGCGAGAAGCGAAGTTGAGGTGCTTGGGGGAGGCCGGGAGGCCTGTGTCCAGCAGTAAACGTCTTTCGGCTGAAATGATAATAATGATGAAAAACATTACGACTACTTTTATTCAAACATCAGGTTTGACCAGAATGCTAATTTTATTTAGGTCTTAATACCCAAACTGATCCCTCAGGCGGATTCACGTTTGTTTTTTATTTCGGTCCGATCCCTTCACAAAGATATCGCATAACATAATCAGCCTATAACGTTCCCACTGCTGAGACACAGGCCTCCTCTCTGTGAGAGGGAGTGGGCCGTAATCCACCACGCGGGCCCAGTGCGGGTTGGTGGATGTCACATGTCTTCGAATTTTTTGGTTCTAGGACATGCCTGTTTCCTCACGATGTTTTCCTTCACCGTTTTGAGAGCAGTGGTGATGAAATAATTTACACAAAGTAAAGCGCCTGTCGGGGTTCGAACCTACGACCTACAACTTGTAAGTCGCGGCTGACACCACTGGGCCACCACTGCTCTCAAAGATATCGCATGAAAATAATATATTTTTGGAAAATCATGTCTATTTTTCAAGAAATAATAATCTAGATCTAAACATATTATAAATTAAAGTTTCTTTTTGAGTCAGTGTCTGTCTGTGTGACCGAGTTTTTCGTCTAAACTGCGCAACGGATTCTGATGCAGTTTTCACCATCGTATAGAGAATATATTCCGGAAGGTTTATATTTATAAATCATCGAATGAAACTTACATATAATAAAGAAATATCGATGTCCTGTCAGGTCGTGAAACACAAACACAATTCACAATTTATTTTTATCTTAAGATTTTTTTTAATACCTACCAGCTATCTTGAAATTAAGAAAAAAAAAATATTGAAATACCTTTTCGAAAGAACCATTCTAGCACTTACATCCATAAAGCTATGGCAATAAAGTTAACATTCGCGTGCGCAAAAGGTAATCAACCTGTCAATACCAAGGTATTGCAATAACCCTCCGATGCGTTACTGCTTGACCCGTTTCGATATCGACACTCCCTGATTTGAGTGGCTAGGAATTCTAATAACGGTTGTAGGGGTACGAGGGCTATACTTGTAAGTAATAAGGTAACCTTTTTACCCGTGTAGGTCTCTTGAGAGGTAAATGAAAAATATCTACGTATAAGGTGGAGACGACAATGCGACAGTAAATTAAACTGCGAAGTTATATCTAACTAGCGCCTGCCTGCGACTTCGTCTGCGTGAAATTTCTTGGTCCAATTACCTACTTCGTTTTTACTTAGCATTCCTTCTGCCTTTTTTTGTCTTTGCTCGGCTCCTACGGATCTTAGCGTGATGTTAAGTAGCCTATTAGTCTTCCTCAAGAATTCGGCTAAAAATACAAAAATATTTTTTTAAATCCGACTGTTACTTCCAGAAATACGTAAAGCGCGTTTAATCAAAAACACAACAGCTATAACAACAAACATATTAATATTTTTTTTTACTTTTATTGGCTATTTAAGACCAAGCTTGGGTCGTCCGCCCGCGGCTTCGCCCGAGTGTTATGTCGATAAAAAGTAGCTTATGTCCTTCCACAAGGATGAAAGTATCCCCATACCAAATTTTATCAAAATCATCGCAGCCGTTTTGGGGATTAGCCGGAACAAACAAACAGACCAAAATTTTAAAAATTGATTTTTTTGTGAATACCGTACATAATGAACTAAGTAAAAAGCTTTTCAAACTCAAACTCAAAGCATGTATTAAACCAATTACAGGCACTTTTGAATTGCCAAGGGGTCGGTCAGTCAGAAAGATGAAGCTAGTTGCCCATTCCAAACCTATGGAGAAGAACGGGCAAGAAACTCCATGGATACTCTTTAAAATCAAAATAATATGGTTACAAAGTTTTATTTTGCATACACGCAGAATCTGTTTTCTTTAATGTTTTTTTATTCGAGTTCTCTTATTGCATGCCAGTGTTTCTGTGACAAACAGGTCTATTTTTCTTTCTTCACGGACAACCGCTAGTTCTCTATAACAAAACAAATGAAAAAAAAAAAACAAAATCATAATTATCTAGAGGATATATGGAGCCGTCTTCAAGTACTTCTTTGAACATAAGTTAAATAACTTTGTAGCTCTTTGAATTTAATAAAAAAATATAGAAACTTGTTACCGACTAGAACTTACAACGTAATTCTCACAAGAAAATGAACAATTTTCTCGTAAAATTCCAGACATTTTGATGAGGGCCTGAATCACTTTGTTCGGCCCAAAAAATATATATTTTATTTTCATGAAAACTAATTTTTTGTTTGTTAAAAGTAAATACTTAGATCACAAGAAAAGGAATGTTATTAACAAAATGTAAATAAAATAGCGGGTCACATCAGCCGTGTGCACGATGACCGCTGGGCAAAAATCTCCACACAATGGGTGCCTGAAGATGGACGGCGCCGCCGAGGCCGGCACAGAAAGAGATGGCGAGATGACCTGGACGCGTACCACGAGGGCTGGTTCGAGGTGGCGAGGGAAAAGAGTTCCTGGAAGTATTTGGGGGAGGCCTTTGCCCAGCAGTGGGACAGGTGGGACAGTATAGGCTAACAACAAAAAAAAATAGAAAGCAAATAAGACTTACATAAGTAGTAAGTATTGTTGTTGTTTGTTCTATGTTGGGGTTTATTTATAAACGACTAGCAGCGCCCCGCAGTTTCACTCGGATAGTGTCGATCCCGTGAGAACATCGGGACAAAAAGTATCGAATGTGTTATTCTAATGTATAAGCTACATTACTTTAAAGTTTCATCCAAATCTGTTCAGTAGTTTTTGCGTGAAAGAGTAACAAACATCCATCCATATATCCTTACAAACTTTCGCCTTTATAATATTAGTGTGATAGTAGGAAGGAAATGATAAATATAAGTAGGATGATTAAAGTTAAGTGGCGTTTAAACGTCAAAAATGTATGGTTCAACAGTCGCTAATCACTACTTAACTTTAAACAACGTTTATGAATAAAGCGGTAAATTGCTTACATGTCAAATGGTAAAAGTTCAAGAATATAAACAAAAATAATAAGTTTTTTTTTGTATTCTTACCAAGGGGTATCGTATGACTCAGTAACTGGGTTGCGGAGGTCAGATAGGCAGTACTATGTAAAATACTGGTATAGGGCTGCATCCGGTTAGACTGGAAGCCCAATCCTATATGTAATTTACACAAAGTAAAGCGCCTGTCTGGATTCGAACCTACGACCTACAACTCGTAAGTCGCGGCCGTTACTCAACTTGGCCACCACTGCATGCTCTAATACAATGTTTCATGTTTTTGTTTGTTTCAAGGAAACGTGTTTACTCCTACGCGCCTAATAAATCACTTTGTTTTTTTCGAAACAAAACCTAATTGAAACAATTTGAAAGCTACTTCTAAATTCGCTTGAATAGTCGAATAATAATAATAAGTTTATTAACACAAAAACCTTAATATACAAAGCTCATACAATACACATAGAAACATTAAACTTTGGGAAACAAAGGTTGCTTAAATAGTGAGAACCCTGCCTCCTAAACTAGGGGGAACCCTGTGACTTAGGAGTCAGTATTCTACTGTAACTTCGTGTACAAAAAATCCTTTATCTATATGTGATAATATTGTGATCCTATAATGAACTATGGCTAATTAATGTGTATGTATATTAATGTGGAATGTAACCAGAGTTATTTTTCTTCCAGCCTGCACAACACAAAGTCACTGTTGCAGACAAACTTTACAGTATCTACATTGCTAAAATTACCTATTATCATCATCTGCCTAGCCTTTTCCCAATTAAGAGGGTCGGCTTCCAGTCTAACCGGATGCAGGTGAATATCAGTATACCGTCTAAAACAAACGAATAATAATTACGCTCTTACACTAAACCAACAATTCCATTGCTATTCAAAGCAGCGTTTCCAGGACTGCTTATTATAATTATTTAGGTATGCACTCATTACCACATTATGAAGCCTTTAACTGAAATGTGCATGATATTTTAGTAGCAAACGCATTAAATGCATAACTTAAATATTTCTTGATGGTTTGTTATTTAAAGTAACACGAAACAAATGTAAAGTACATAGGTACATTTGGTTCGTGTTACTTTAAAGCATCTATCTTCTATACAAATAAATAAAATTGGAGTGTCTTTTTGTAATATTAAAATAACGGCTTTTTACTAAATGCATATGGATGTATACACGGTATATAAACCAAAATAACATTTTTTACAATTTTTGTCTGTTTGTTCCGGCTAATCTCTGAAACGGCTGGACCGATTTTGACAGGACTTTCACTGGCAGATAGCTGATGTAATAAGGAGTAACTTAGGACATTTGGTGCGCTAGCATAGTCTATACCCAGCTTAAGGTCTAATTCTTCGCCTTTTACAAAGCTGTCACAGCCAAAACAAAAAAAAAAAAACACAAAACAAAGTTCAGTTGTTTCTCAGTATAAAACAAAATCTTATGGATTTGATTAATACTAACATTCTTGAGGAAAATTTTAGTACAGTACCTACAGTCATTTATATCTACTTCAACCTTCCCAAGATCACTTCGCTACTTGTAAATAGAACCTAATGATATTAGGTTCTAAGCTGTACCTATATTTATTTCATGACCGAGACTGTTTAATGAATGAAAATTTATTCATAGCATGCCTAGAAATCCCGGGCTGCTACTGAAAATATCCAGATGGATATACCCAACAACACTTTGTATCAATAACATCCTTTAAATAAATTATTAACTTATGGAGGTCAATCAACGAGTGCTGAAATCATCCATTTATAACTTTTATTGGACCATAAACAAAACCATAGACTTCAGGAAATATAAATTACCATAAACAACTTTGGCGTTTGGAATACGAAAATGTGGTTAGGCCACATATTATTACGTATTTGCTATATTTCTTTTTTCGAATTATTTTGTCGTATGTAAATAAATAATACTGGGTAAATAACAATGTGACTCTTTCAATTCAGAATATTATTTACTTTGTGCAGAGCAGTGGTGGCCAAGTGGTAACGGCCGCGACTTACGAGTTGTAGGTCGTAGGTTCGAATCCAGACAGGCGATTGATAATTATTTCATCACCACTACTCTCAAAACGATGAAGGAAAACATCGTGAAAACCGTCATGTCCTAGAACCGAGAATGCGACATCTGCCAACCCGCACTGGGCCCGAGTGGTGAATTACTGCCCACTCCCCTCTCATTGAGAGGAGGCCCGTGTCCCAGCAGTGGGAATATTACAGGCTGATTATGATGATGATAAACAACTATGGCGTTCCGAATACGAAAATGTGGTTAGGCCATATATTACGTATTTGCTATATTTCTTTTTTCGAATTCCGAATTATTTTGTCGTATGTAATATGGGTAAACAACAATGTGACTCTTTCAATTTACTTTCTGACTTTATCGTGGGCATTATTGGAAACCTAGACTATCGGTTAATATAAGGCTGAAAACGCCAACCCGTCTTGAGCAAGTGTGTTGATCAATGCTCGTGTCTTCTCCGTATGAGAAGAGGTCTTTGTTATTATAAAGATAAATGGTTTAATGTTTAGTTGTTTTAATTTTATATTCCATGTGATGAATGACACATTTACCCATCGCAAATAAAAAAAGGTTTCAGATAAAAAAATGGATACCTAATATTCTTTCTGTGCGATCCAGATCACAACTCACAAAAGCTAAATGCTGAATAATTTTATTTTATGAACTAAATTATGTTTTTGAAACTAGATGAGTTCGACGTTTCTTAACTGAGTACTTTTAGAAAAAAGACCGAAACAAACTCAAAGGTCATTCCCTTTTAAAGTCCAGGTATTATCTTTGTCAGATCATGTGAGGACAATCTAGATTAGTGTCTGAAATGGTTTTCTGAGGCAAAAACAACCCAGATTTGAGTGGATCAGTCCATTAGTAGTGGCTAGTTTTTCTTATCGTATGTTTTTAGTTTCGTTTTTAGGGTTCCGTACCCAAAGGGTAAAAACGGAACCCTATTACTAAGACTTCGCTGTCTGTCCGTCCTTCCGTCTGTCTGTCACCAGGCTGTATCTCAAGAATCGCGATAGCTAGACAGTTGAAATTTTCACAAATTATGTATTTCTGTTGCCGCTATAACAACAAATACTAAAAACAAAATAAAATAAATATTTAAGGGGCCCCTCCCATACAACAAACGCGATTTTTTTGCCCTTTTTTGCTTGATATCAATAATGGCAACAGGTAGGCACTTGAAATATTCACAATAAACTCAGTTGTATTTTTACTTTAATGATAAATAATAAAATAAATATTGTACGGTGGTACGGAACCCTTCGTGTGCGAGTCCGACTCGCACTTGTTTGTTATTTCAAAGTCTGTTTGTTAAAGCCTCTTGCTAATCCTCTGTTGTATTGAAGTATCCGTTTTAGTTTTTCATTTTCCTGCCCTTTGCTCAATTTAATTGGGGTCGGCGCAATATGTCTTTTGTTCCCATACTTATCTATAAAGTCGTTATCTCGGTAGTCACCCCTTTTCAAGCATATCATCTTACACAGAGTCCATCCTTTGATTTTGGTCTTCCCCTACTCTTATAGCCACCTTACAATGAAATGAAATTATTTATTCTGTAATTAGGATATCGGAGGTCGGCGTTTTCTATCTGACTACTCTGAGAAGAAAGGTCGAAACAAACTCAGAGGTCGCAGTCTCTTATAAAGACTACACAAAATATTGGTCAGATCATGCGAAGACCATGTAGATTGGTGTCTGAAAAGGCCTTTTGAGGAAAGTGTTGAGGGGTGAAATGATATCTCAACTTCCTTTGGTTATTAATTAATTTATATTGTAAAAATGAGACGGCACTTTAGCTTTACTTTTACAGGTCCAAATGTCGCGATCGCGAGTGTCCGCCATTATTAATGGCGACCACTCGCGATCGCGACATTTGGACCTGTCTAATCAGTGTAAGTATTTGTCAGTAATCGTATATAACTCAACTTGAGAACCCATTGAACAGAGTATTAGATAAAGCTATAGTTTTCAAATAATAAATAGGAACACATTAGTAACCGAATATCATTTGAAGTGCAGCCAAGACTGCGAGATATCGCTCCAAGATTTGCCTTGACCTAACATAGAATATAGGTACCTACTTGGCATAATTCATAACTGACTGAGCTTTGTAATAGCCTTATATTGTAGCCTTTCTTACGTGATGATAATATGGTATTGTTAACTCTGACCCCCTTACTAATAAACGTTTTATACCAGATGAATAGTTACACACCGATTTCTCTCTTTCAATCGTCAGTAATTTGACTTTCGAAAGAAGAAGACAAAGCGTTGTGTAACTATACAGACGCTATACAACGTTTGATAGTAAAGGGGTGATAGGTTTATTCAGTATTATTATGAAATGTATCTACATTATATAAGCTAATAGACATAAAATAATATTTAAAATATGTGCATGTACTTATATAAATAAAAAGGGAAAAGAATTACAGGGCATCAAAAAATTCGTCTGCATTGCTGTCAACAGGAAAAGTACCCTAAAGGCTGTTAGCATTGGCGCGTTGTATGGCGATGCTGATTCTTTGGGCAAAAAATAGGCCAGCCCTCTGGTCACAGGAAGAGTCGACCAAGGCTTGGCAACGTCTCGAAAAACCAAGAGAGAAGTATGCCTTCCAGGCATATATTATACTTGTATAATACTTTCATTCTATGCCCTGCCATGTATACTTAAGCCCTATGTTTTATTTGGAACTAAATTGGTTGGTATTACCTAATACGGTATAAACAATCATACATTACGAATTGATTATAGAAGAGCATATGACGATCCTTTTTTTTATGACGACCCTACTACTACTATTTTTTAAAGAGATATAAGATCCATAAAACCAAAATATTTTACCCAGTAATACTCAAAAACCATTATTATAATATAAGGATGAATTGTATGTGTTGTTTGCCAAAATAAGTAAGCAAAATATGTGGAACTGTTTCTGTTTCTACCATATTTTACAGAACAAAGATATTCTATTATTAGATAAAATGGCAACGCTTCATTTGTACTTACAAGAAATCGTCCAAGAAAAGGAACAAATTGAATTGATCACATGAACAATGCAGGAAAATTCTCGAGAATTCTCGACAGCGGTAAATCGGACGACGACGTTACAAAGATCCTTGCGAGATTTGTTAGGAAAAAACTGAAAGTAGAACTATTACGAGTTATAAAGAGAATGTTGGGAAATCTGGAGCTTAAAGGATGGACAAAATTGTCTGAATATTTTTTGTGAGAACGGTTTTGATCAGTAGACCAGAAAAACCGGAAATTTAATTTATTCTGAGGGGCAATTCTCTTAATTGTCCTTAACCTGCCTTCCGGCAGGGTAAGGACAATAACGGGAATTGGAATTATTCTTAAAGGCTCTAAATAATGGTGAAAAACGGATCAATATCCAATGTGTAGCTTAGAAGAACCGCGCGATCACACAGACAAACACGAAAAACGGCTTTTTTATAAGATACTATAAGATCTGACCAAGATTTTGTCTGGACTTTAAAAGAGACTGTGACCTCTGAGTTTGTTTTGGCCTTTCTTCTCAGAGTAGTCAGATAGGAAACGCCGACCTCAGCTAGCTTTAAAAAAATATGATTGACGTGTAAAAGTGTTTTGTACAAACCTACTTACAGAAATAAATCATTTATAAGAACTTTTAAATATCAAAGTGTTAAATGGATTTAAGACTTCCTCCATAATTGTTGAATCGGAAGTGACCACCTTACACCGATAGGTATAACCTACTCAATTAAATCTCATCATCTGCCAAGCCTTTTTCCAACTATGTTGGAGTCGGCTTCCAGGTTTACCAGATGCTGCTGAATAACAGTATTTTACATGGAGCGACTGCCTATCTGACCTCCCTCACCCAGTTACTGGAAAACACGATACCCCTTTGTAAGACTGGTTATCAGACTTCAATTATATCTATCAATTATCTATTGACAATAAGTATTGTCGTATCATGAGTTGTTGTTATTTCAAACAACCAATTATAACAGTACTAGCTTCTGCCCGCGACTTCGTCCGCGTGAATTTCACCCTCCCCCCATTCACCCTCTTAGGGGTGGAATTTCGAAAAACCCTTTCTTAGTGGATACCTACTCTTCACTAAGAACACACCCTCCAAATTTCATGTCTCTAGGACCAGCGGTTTAGGCTGTGCGTTGATATATCAGGCAGTCAGGACTTTGAATTTTATGTGTATAGATTAAGTGTTGTTATTTACTTTTCCATATCTCTCCACGTATCATACCAATAAATACCATCACCAAAAATATACCATCTCTCTTTTTGTACATATTTGAAACTATCAGCGCCCCACGGTTTCACCCGCATATGTGTCGATCCCGTAAGAATATCGGGATAAAAAGTATCCTGTGTGTTAATCCTGGTTATAAACTGTCCTTGTGTTAAATTTCATTCAAATCCTTTCAGTAGTTTTTGCGTGAAAGAGTAACAAACATCCATCCATCAATCTATCCTCATAAATTTTCGCGTTTATAATATTAGTAGGAAGGAATCCATCCTTTACAAAGGCTGTCAAACCGCCACATTGAACCTTAGATAAAAATATCCGACGATTAAAAAGTCAGCCCCAGAAGACTTAGTGGAAGCCATTGTTGATCAGATTATTATCACCAGGCCGAAAACGTCGTAATATTATGGCAAGCCTGATGGTCTAGTGGTTAGTGACCCTGACTGCTATGCCGGAGGTCGTGGGTTCGATTCCCACCCAGGACAAATGTTTGTGTGATGAGCACGATCATTTGTTCTGTGTCTGGGTGTAATTTATCTATAATATGTATGTATTTAGAAATATATAAGTATGTTTATCAGTTGTCTAGTACCCATAACACAAGCTCTGCTTAGCTTGGGACTAGATGGCGTTGTGTGATAGTTGTGGAATATTATATTATTATTAAATATTAATATTACCTAGTCCTAGGTGGAGCAACGTTACAATTACTAGACTAAATGTGAAATAGGCCTAAAATGCTCAAATAACAAAAACGTTCAAGGCTCTGTCGCAAAATTACCACTTCTGAAAATGACTACTGGTAGCAAAATGTCCCTTTCTCAGAATGTCCCTTTCGCAAAATGTCCCTTTCTCAGAATGTCCCTTTCACAAAATGTCCCTTTCGCAAAATGCCCCATTCCTCAAACAGGCATTAATTCCTTTCATCAGTAAAAAATGGTCTTGACAGACAGACGGACGGACGGACAAGAAAGTGATCCTATAAGGGTTCCGTTTTTTCCTTTCGAGGTACGGAATCCTAAGAAACTAGTCAAGAGCCAGCAGGTGTACAACACAGAGGGGTACTGTAGTAACGTTTAGTCAGTAAAACGGGTAAGCGCATGCACATAAACTAAAATAAATAATAGAAATCGAGGCTCTGTCGTGCGAAACTTTAGAACTTTTTTTCATTTGTTTCTTCCGAAGGCACTATAAAACTAAACGTTGCAAAGTGCAAGATCTTAGCAAGATTCTATTTTCTTTTATTGTACTTAAGACGTGCAAAACCTAGGTTTTATTTTCACTGCAACTATTTTTCAGGCAGGTAAAGGTATGCTTGCACTGTAGAGCGAGTTTCTACAAAATTTATACTGTTACTAGCAGCGCCCCGCGGTTTCACCTGCGTAAGTATCGATCCCGTGGGAATATCAGGATAAAAACTATCCTATGTCCTTACCCGGGACTCAATCTATCTCTATACCAAATTTCATCTAAATCGGTTCAGTGGTTTAGGCGTGAAAAGGTAACATACAGACAGACAGACAGACAGACAGAGTTACTTTCGAATGGAATGGAATAGATTTAGAAGACAGAGAAGGTGCAAGAAAGGATTTATGGCACATCTAGTAGTAAAGAAGATCCTCTGTTAAATATGATCGTTATAAATAATATTGTGATCTAAAAAAGTGTTTTTTTAAGAATAAAAACGGAACACCATGTGGACATAATCACCGGAAGAAAAATGTTCGTGATCCAAAAAAAATAATAAGACGAATGCAAGTATAATTCTGCTGAAAGCACAGAAATACTCGTAAGCAATCAAAAACGTAGCTAATTAAAATATATACAAACATGGCCAACTTTGGCAACGTTCAATCCGATACGAAAAGGTTTCTTTTTTTTTTTATAAAAAAAAAAACTTCTTAAATAAAAGAGAAATATTTCAACGAATTTTTTTTTAATAGTTTTTGTTAGATTAGGTTAGGTTATTATATTTTTGTTTTAATAATGTATAGTTTATTTAGTATTAGAAGTTTGTACATATTAGATAATAAAGATGTCATTCTTAAATTAATTATTGTACTAATTGAAACGGTGTGAGGTTTTTTGAGCAATTGTGTTAACAATAGGTACGCAGTTACAGCCGCTGTCTTATCAACAATAATTTAAATTATTGTTTATTTAATAAATAAAAAAAGTATGACTCAAATCTCGCAAAACAATTATCATTCCAACACTTAAAAATCAAGTATTCAACACCCGAACCCAAAAATGTAATAAACTTAGCAGAGAAGTAACTTTCAAAAAACCTCGAAAGGAAAGTAAATAATTAATCCAATTTAAAACTAGGTACGAACCTGATCAGCAACTTTGTGAAGCCACACAAAATGAAAAAAAAAACTAAAACAATAGTCACCTAAAACACAACACTAATTTGTCAAAAATAAATATAATTAAAATTATATTATAATATACACACTACACGTAGATATATTTACACAGATATAAATGTTTAAAATTAGTACGCGAACGGGCGATTCGTAGCCGATTAGACGTAGCGTCCGTAGCAAGGGTCTACGCGGCACTGCTGCTACGGCGGACTGTACCTACCTACACGCGAAGTGCGCACGCTTAGGCTCGGTACAGATGGTGCGATTGGGTTTGAGCCGCGCGGTTTCTCGTATGTCGGGAGTTTTGGTGAAAACGGGTAATCTTTTTCAGGCGTTTCAATTTGTTGATATTACGTAAGTTGCGAAAAAAAAAGTACTTTAGTAAAAGCTGTTCTTGGCACCTTCAAGAATTTCAAATAAATATTTTCGTGATGTTGTAGAATTTTAATCGAACGTCGGTTTGAAGAACTACAGACATAAAAACAGAAATATAGTCTTTACTTTCAGGGTTACATTCGATACACTTTTAAACCGGTATTTAGTTTAGATTGACCGAATTATACGAGTAGTAAAGGACTCTCTACGCCATTTTGCCGTATTACAGCCATTCCATACATCTGTTACAGAATGGCAGTTGTGATTTGAATCTACGAGCTACGGTCAATTTATAATGGTACATAATTTGCATACATAACATACCTACAAACATAATCAGCCTATAATGTTCCCACTGCTGGGACACAGGCCTCATCTCAATGAGAGGGAGTGGACCGTAATCCACCAAGCGGGCTCAGTTCGGGTTGGCAGATGTCACATGTCTTCGAATTTTTGGTTTTAGGACATGCCGGTTTCCTAATAATAAATATGATATAAATATAAAATGAATAAAATTCAAAAAGCAGTACTTCTGGACACGGCTCGCATTGTCAGGAGGTTCTTTTCTCTGGAGCCCTGACCGCCGGCAGCTTGGACCCTGTTCCCGATACTGGTGGGCTACTATTTTTTATATTTTTAAATGTTTTTTTATATTTTTTTATATTCTAATATTTAAAAATATATTTTATATGGTATTTAATTGAGTAAAGGAAATATAATATAATTTGCATAATCAACTTATAATGTTCCCACTGCTGGGATATAGGCCTCCACTCTTCGATAAGGAGTGGGCCCTAATCTACCTAGTACAGGCAGTGCAGCCTGGCCCAGTGCGGAAAACTCAAACTCAAAGCATTTATTTCAATTAAACCATTTACAGGCACTTTTGAATTGTCAAGAAGTCAGTCAGTCAGAAAAAGTGAAGCTAGTTGCCCATTCCAAAGCGTAGGTACCTATGGAGAAGAACGGGCAAGAAACTCCATGGACACTCTTTTAAATCAACATAATGTGGTTACAAAGTCTTGGTTACATCATTCATATTAAAAATTATACATGTGATGCAGAACGTTAAAAGCGTCCATAATGAAAAGATGAGAAAAAACAACAATTCAAATAATAAACTAAAATAAGCCATGGCAGCAAAGAGATGACCAGTCCCTACTGACGGCGCCCGTTCACGAACATGACGCATGCATCAGCACCATTCAGCTCAACCATTTTGAAGGGAGCTAAATGATCCAACACATGCGCCACCATCAGCGAGACATTTGAGTGAGCATGACATACTCTCAGTCGCCAGAGCACATTCAAGTCAATGAAAGACGTACCCAGTAAATGGTAGCTTTATAGTGTGTACATAGTACTCACACATGTGTTATGCAATTATACAATACTAGGAGATTGAATTTATACAATGCAAAGATAGACTTACAATCTTCAGCAGCTCCAACAGTATTTTCAAGTGTTAATCAATTAGTTGTGGTTGTGGAGCAGGACCAACATTGAGCCAGGCATTTTTATCCGCAATGTAATCCCCTAACTTATAATATGCCTGCCTGCATAGTGTGCGTTTAATACAAGACTTGAATTTTGTCTCATTCAGTTGAAGAATGTGGGGAGGTATTTTATTGTAACATTTTAAACAGTACCCCATAAAAGATGAGTCTACTTTAGCTAGTCTGAAACCTGGTTGAACTAATAGGTCCCTATTTCTAGTACTATAATTATGTCTCTCACCTCTTTTACTAAAAAGATGTAAATTTTTCCTTACATACATGATGTTTTCATAGATATATTGACAAGGTACCGTCATGATGTTAATTTCCTTAAACCGTTCCCTTAGAGAATCGCGCCTGCGAAGATTATATATGGCTCTGATGGCTCTTTTCTGCAGAATAAAAATAGAATCGATGTCTGCAGCCCGTCCCCAAAGTAAAATACCGTAAGACATGATACTATGAAAGTAACTAACTAAAATAGACCAGTCTCGCGGTATCTACATCAGTAAACTGACGGATTTTTCTGACAGCATAAGCAGCTGAACTTAGCCGTCCTGCAAGAGATGTTAAATGAGGACCCCATTGTAGCCTTGAGTCGAGCGTGATCCCTAGGAAAACAGTTGTATCGACGAATTCTAGTTTCTCTTGATTCAATATTATCTCGCAATCACTACCTTTGACATTTGGTAAAGAAAATCTTATGCACTTAGTTTTTTTTTCCATTTAATACTAAATTATTAGCAGTGAACCAATTTTGGACCTGCAGTAGGGCGTTATTTACGTCGTCAAAATTTATAGCACGTCTATTTACCTTAAAAATTAAAGAAGCGTCATCAGCAAATAACACCATTTGTGGTTGGTTTTTTAATAAATGGAGTAGATCATTAATATACACTAAAAAGAGGAAAGGACCCAAAATCGAGCCTTGTGGCACACCCATTTTTACTGTTAAACCATGTGAATTGACACCATTTATTTGAACTTGCTGTTGTCTATCATTTAAATAAGAACTAACTAAACTGAGTGCAAGTTTTCCAAGTCCGTAATGCTCAAGTTTCAAAAGCAAGGTTTCGTGATCGACGCAATTAAATGCCTTGGAGAGGTCCCAAAAGATCCCTATGGCGTCTTGAGCCTCTTCCCACGCGTTAAAAATGTGTTTTAATAAGGTTAATTAAGGAAATGTATTCGAATTTTTTATTCTAGGACATGCCGATTTCTTCCTCATGATGTTTTCCTTCACCGCTGCATCGTTCGGTAAAGCGCCTGCCTGGGTGTGAACCCACCAATCAATTTGCTTAATAGTCGATATCCCTGACTTTACATTATAAGTATAAATTATCACAAAAAAATCGCTGACGAGTATTTAAAAATGTTATTTTAGAACTAGATTTTTATCGCAAATTCGTCCAACCACGACTATTTGCTCGCGTGAGAGTAAAATGACTTCATCTTCATTACGTCCTCTACAAATGACCAGTTGTTAGTGATTATCAAGATTTCTTCAAATTGAGTTCGTGTAACTATATGTGATAACATCTGAGTTACTTGCTAACGGCTTTAGTAAGTTATTATTATTATAATTTATTAGATTGGTGTTTTTTCTTAATACCGAGTAGTAAGAAGCAATGCTTTGGAAAAAAATGTTGATTACTGACGTTGCTCAAAAAGCTACGCTGAAGCTGTTTGACCGGTCAAGCGGCACCAGCGGCACGGTTCGCCGATCGGCGACGAAACAATAGAAAATCAATTGTGTCTCATTAGCGGAGCTTGACAGATTAAACATACATTTTTGACTTTTAAACGTCAACTAACTTAATGAATGATTAAAAAAGGCAGATACCATTGCAACCCACGTGGCAAAGACTTACGATTCTTGCATATGGAAAGCGTGCGTATAAAGCATATAGTTTTTTCTATTATTGCACCTAATGTGTATTGTCTCTGCATCACCCTGAGGTAGACTGGTAGAAAATGCCCAAGGCATTACAGTCCGCCTTTGTACAGTTCTTACTTGTGCATAAAGTTTTAATAAATAAAGAATGGGGATTACACTCATTCTAAAAAGTCAGCTGAAGAGCGTGAATGATATTCGAGTATTCCGGTGCTAATACTTTATTTTTAACTCGAAGGCCGATACAGTTTCGAATGAACCATCTTTTTGTATTGAACTGAAATATATGGTGTAAGAGTACAGAAATATTATAGATATGTGTGTATAGCATGCAATGTGTCGGCTTTAAAATACTGTAAAAAGCATGCGGAAATATTTTTTCTCCATAGTTATTTTACTTGTTGGTGAGTGCACCGTTAGAACGCGACAGTCATTTGTTTTCAAACAAAGATTTTGACATTTTATTAATATGAAAACAACAACTTTACAACAATTTTACGTGAACTCTGTACGATACATATTTGGGTGCGGTCACGAGGCTATATAGAAATACCTTACACTTACACAAGAAATGCCGGGAGGGGACACACTTGGAGGACTTAATATTGGGGATGTTTTCCAGAAAGGTCAGGTGCGTAGCCCTTGCAACAGGCGTGCGTGTATGACCAGAAGGCTAATTCTCGTAATTTAAAACGTTCAAAATCTAGTCGCAGTCTCATCTCGGCGACAAACAAATGTCATAAAGTGGTCAAACAAATGTCAAAATGTAGGGAAATTAGAGGTATTTTTGACAGATTGAGACTGAGATCAGACAGTAAACGTTCTTAAAATTATGAGAATTGCCCTTCTGATGTATGAACAACGAAGCAAAAATAGAATGTAAGGGTGCGTCCACATCTGGCGAATGCGCAGCTCGCGAGCCGTTTGCAAGCTGCCCGCGAGCTGCGCGCGTGCAGTCACGACAATGGTTTGGTGCGCCTCTTTAGCGCAACTCATGCAAGGCTCGTATAAAGGCGTGCACGCGGCGCGCAATATGCGCGTGATATGCGCGCGATCTGCGCGCAGTCAATTCTCGCACGTCTGGTGGCGCGGGCAGAAGGAAAACGCGAGCCGCTAGCGCACCGCCCGCACGCTGATCGCGTACGGCTCGCGAGCTGCGCATTCGCGGCGCATTCGCCAGATGTAGACGCACCCTAAGGATCGTAGCAGGTGACGTTCTATAGTTTTTGTCATGGGAACAAGGCATGTATGTGTACGCAAGATTCAAAAGCAATGTTCTTCTAAAGTAGGTATTGATAGATATTTTTCTGTGTTACGAGTACAGTGTTATTGCAACCAAACTAATATTAAATAGGTCTTTTCTCAAACTTGCAAAATTGTTATTTCACGAGAAAAACGCTTTTGAATTTTGCAAAACTATCAAGTATTTATATCGGGTGTCGTCACCGAGGCAGGCCTAAGAAACGCTGGCTTGACGATCAGAGGGGCAATTTTCGTAATTTTAAGAACTTACACAGTCTGATCTGAGGTCTCAATCTGTAAAAAAATACCTCCAGTTGCCCTACATTTTTACTACGAGTGCAATTCCCAGTCAGTTTTTGTTATGCCATGACGATTAATAAAGCTCAGGGCCAGACATTATCCGTTGCGGGAGTGGACCTAAGTATTGGATGCTTTTCCCATGGTCAACTATACGTAGCTCTTTCACGCGTAAACAACCCCAATAACCTTTTTGTGTACGCTCCAGATGGTTCCACAGCTAATGTTGTTTAGAGAAGCACTAGCATAAATAAAAACTAAAGATTTGAATCGGTATCCTCACAGGATACCGACGCACACAAAATATATTGTTAAGTTCGCTAGTTTTTACTAAGTTTGTGACATTTATTGTCGCTGAGATGAGATTGCGAATTTGCGACTAGATTTTGAAAGTTTTTAATTACCAGAATTGGTCTTCTGGACTCGTTCCTTACCGATTGGACGGATAAGGCACAGCACAAGGAAAGGTGGAAGAATATGGGGGAGGCCTTTGCCCAGAACTGGGACTATACAGGTTAACAGAAAAAAGGTATTTATGCTCGTGACTGGGGCCTACCCTCTAATCCGTCAACGAACATACTTATCATTCCGAAAATAGTTCCACACTTCAGAGTGAACCCTAAATATTTCGGACGGTCGAAAACAAACCGGGTGTAAAGGCAACTGTTAAATCGTGTTGTCATTCATTCTCAGTTCGAGCCCCAAACTAATTTTATGTCCGTAAGTAACACGGAGTAGGAAACGCCCGTAACTTCGGCCGAATCTACGGGATAGGTGCTTGGATAGTAGGCCCTCTGTACGCTAGTCATCTACTTAATGTGTCACCAGCCTAATATTATGAAATTCCGACTACAAAAACGCGCGTCGCCTGTCTGTTTAAAGCCTTAATATTATTTATTTATTTAATACTTAGAGCAGTCGTGGCCCAGTGGTAACGACCGCGACTTACAAGATATAGGTCGTAGGTTTGAACCCTGACAGGCGCTTTACTTTGTGTAAATTATTTCATCACCACTGCTCTCAAAACGGTGAAGGAAAATATCGTGAGGAAATCGGCATGTCCTGGAACCAAAAATTCGAAAACATGTGATATCTATCAACCCGCACTGGGCTCGCGTGGTGAATTACGCCTACTCCCTCTCACAGAGAGGAGCCCTGTGTCCCAACAGTGGGAACATTATAGGCTGATTTTGCATTATGTTATGCATTTAATACTTCAAGCACATAAATGTACACACGGCTAGACATCAAGGTATACATAACCAGTATAAGCTGACTGATTGTACGAAATGAATGACTGAATGAATCTCTGATGATTGAATGATTGTTGTGTGTACGAAAATCCTATAAAATGCGAGGTCTCCTGGAACTGGAAATGTATCATCATCATCATCAGCCTATAATGTTCCCACTGCTGGGACACAGGCCTCCTCTCTGTGAGAGGGAGTGGGCCGTAATCTACCACGCGGGCCCAGTGCGGGTTGGTAGATGTCACATGTTTTCGAATTTTTGGTTCCAGGACATGCCGATTTCCTCACGATGTGGAAATGTGTAGCTGTGTGTATAGAGGCGGACTTAATGCCATACGCATTTTCTACGAGTCAACCAACCAGTAAACCAACCATAACCAGTCAATATTAGTGGGGCATAAAATATTTATCATAATTATTTGCCGATATTTATGCGCCATTTTAATAACCACAGTAACTTTGAGAATTTCCATTGAATTATTTAATATTGAAGGAGGCTTAATCCTTCCGTGAGGAAAGTCTAATAATGGCTCCCTCGATGTTGTAGGCAGAGCATCTTCTTTATCATTATTTGGTGATAAATTGTTTTATTTTTGGCAAAAAAAAACAACGTCTTCCCGGGCTTTTAATGCTGTGGCAGTGTTTTTCTAATCATTACTCTTTGTAGGCTTTTTTGGGCTTTTAATAGCAGTCATTACGGGCGGTCCTGAAAGGTTTCCCCTGTAACTTGGGCTTTAAAGGCCTATCAAACTTCGTTTAAGAGGGATGCGGTAGGTAGCCCGCGAAATTAAAATTTTCTTACATTTTTTGCAATTTCCTTTGACACTTACCTGTGTCGGGTTATATGTTGGTGGACCCAGCGATTAAGGCTGTGCGTTGTTTGTCAGTGAGTAAATTAATTTGAAATTGTTTATTGAAATAATTGATTTACATAGACATTTACAAAATAGGGCCATCAACTAGAGGTAGGTAGTAGGTACATAATAATTGGATTCTACCTGAACTAGAAATAAACCTGTATCTCAGGTATTTCAATCAAGTGCGTATACATAAGTATTATACAAATATTATAGGTAAATGTATCTACTAAATGATGGTTTTATTCAAATTAAGAAAAAGAGTATACTAGTTTTTTTATGAATGAATATTTAAGCATTTTATTAAGTAGATTTAGCTGCATTTGGTTAGACTGAAAGATTTTAATTTCTACAAATGTTCGGGTAAAATAAACGGTTCCTTATAGATAAATTGCTAAGAATCAAATAAAACAGCTGGTCTATAGTTTATAGCAGTGTTCTATAAGTAACACGCTAGAATAAACAAAACTTTATATTGACATAGTATACATATAGAACTTTTGAACAACAAACTTGAAGTTACAAACTAAAAATAAACCTAGTAGTCCGAAGTTCCTCTTAAGCGATATTTCAAAGCCAGTATCTAGCGAGTTATTTGAAACCGTAATAAAGAAGTGTGTTTCTGAGAAGAAATGCTTTTAGATTAAAAATGTAAAGTAACGAAGTTTTACCACTGTGAGCTATACCAGTTATGTACATTTACAAGTAGGAATGGGCCGAGGGAATTGCTGAAAATATCCGCCGGCGGATAGGTATCTGTTACCAACTCAAAAACCTTATCGAAATATTTTATGTACAATATTACTGAGTACCTTTCGAATGTTTACAGTCGTAGTCGTTACGGATAGTGGGTACTTGGGTAGCTTGAAAGTTTGACAATCAATCTCACTAAGTATTTTATTTTGATCAGATATGCAGTCGCTCCATGTAAAATACTGAGCAGCAAGTAAGGCTGGAAGCAGACCCAATGATGATGACTTTTTTACAAACTTGCCTTGTAAGTTAGTTAGTATGTATGGGTCAAATCTTGCAACTTAATTTTATAACAGACTAGCTGCGCCCCGCGGTTTCACCCGCGTAAATGTCCATCCCGTAGGGATATCAGGATAAAAAGTAGACTATATGTTAATCCAGAGTATCAGCTACCTCCATACCAAACTTTATCAGAATCGGCCCAGCCGTTTGAGCGTGAAGAAGTAACAAACATATAAACACACACACACTTACAAACTTTTGCATTTATAATATTAGTGTGATATCCACATCAATTGAGCTGAAATTTTTCATACACATTTGGTTTGGATGACAATGCACGGTTAGCTAAGTGACATCTCATCTAACTTAGCTCTCACTTAACTCCCAAAGATGGCGGGCCAACTTTTAATCCAAATGAAATACTTATTAAATTAGCTTTCTTTTTCAAAGTTTTTTTTTTTTATTAGTAATTATACATATATCACATTAGATCTCCCTACAAGAGGCCCTGTATTCATACGAATAGTGCAACGTAGCTTGCTTTAGTTTAGACATCTGAACCATAATTACTGTATCCGTACCCGCTTGCCTTGTTAACGAACCAACACACATAGTGCGCATCTCTTAGACGAGAAAGCTAAACATTATGTTACCTACATAATGTTTAGCTTTCTCGTCCTTCATGAGCTTACAGCGAACTGCGGTGAATAAGATTGTGGCGGAATAATTACTTGCATGCTGTTTTAATATTACATACGGTAAGGTAGGTACTCATATGTGCATCCTTACATTCAAAAGTCCAAACTCAAGGTTTGCCAACGTGCAATAGAGCGCAATACTCTAGGCGTCAAATTGACAGACTATATTCGCAACACGACACTTCGTTCCAAAACACAGATTACTGACGTTGCTCAAAAAGCCGCTAAGCTGAAGTGGGACTGGGCTGGCCACTTCTGCCGTATGCCCAATAGGCTGTGGGCCAAAATAACCACCACGTGGAGCCCTGACACAGGTAGAAGGCGTCGCGGTAAACCCCTTAGATGGCGAGACGAGCTAGACAAAACAAACGACCAGTGGTCTACGTCAGCCCTGGATCGAAAGAGCTGGAAGTCATGGGGAGAGGCCCTTGCCCAACAGTGGGATGGTTCAGGCTAACAGTAACAGAAACGGTAGATATTCAATAGTTAGAATTGTAAAAAAAAATTGAGCGATATCGATTTATGAATCCCTAATTGCTCATTTTCATTAGTTGATAACTCGGTCGATGTACAGCATGCGGGGTAATGGCTAATTAAAGTTATAAGTCGATAACGCGGTCGTTACAAAGTCTGCGGGGAACCCCCGTATCGGACGTAACTGCCAATAAAATTCATCGGTCAGTAAAAAGCAAATGAAAATGAGCTTTCAAAGTTACTGCCAAAAGTGCGATAGTCTTACCCTAACGACTAATGAAAACGGATTATCAGATACGGGCCCGTGGCATGCTTTACAAAAATCTCCAACATCCCGCATGC
This sequence comes from Amphipoea lucens, assembly GCA_947508005.1. Classification (NCBI taxonomy): domain Eukaryota; kingdom Metazoa; phylum Arthropoda; class Insecta; order Lepidoptera; family Noctuidae; genus Amphipoea; species Amphipoea lucens. Next base: position 19,202,164 of record OX382357.1, read on the forward strand.
GGGCCCTATAGACTATTGAAAGCGGTTTTCTGCGTGCGGGCCCTATGGTATGCTTTACAGAAATATCCCGCACCCCGCATACGAGCCCTATTGACCTACGAAAATGAGCCTGGCTAAACATGCATTGCGATGCGATTTTTTTAATCGCACGTTCAGTCGAAATCAAATTGCGAACTCTAATATAATTGTTCAAGGGATTATTTACCGCATTGTGTGGAATCTAGTATATTGGTATTGTTCACAGAATTGCGATTATTTTCCGCAACGATTATATTTCGTGGTGCGCGCCTTGAAGTGTAAATTGGTTTATCGTGTACTATTAGCTAGCAGGTGAACAGAATGATGAAACATCTGCCACCATTATTTATAGCTATCGAATTCGATATATATAAATTCCTATTCGATCAAAGCTGTGAGTGAGACCATGAACTATTTCTGGATGTATGTAATTTATACCTATCATACTAAGGATTGAGCAGTCGTGGCCCAGTGGTAACAGAATTATGAGTTGCAGGTCGTGGCTTCGAACCCAGACAGCTGCTTTACTTTGTGTAAATAATTTCATCACCACTGCTCTCAACACGATGAATGAAAACATCGTGTAAAAACCGGCATCCTAGAATCAAAAATTCGAAAACATGTGACATCTAACAACCCGCACTGGGCCCGCGTGGTGGATTATAGCCCAATCCCTCTCACAGAGAGGAGACCTGTGTCCCAGCATTGGGAACATTTTAGGCTCAATATTGTTACGTCTTATGATATTTCTCGGGACCCTGGGATCCCGGACCTTTAGAAGGCGTACGACGGGCCGAAGCTAACTCGCAGAGGCCCGTTAGACGTTTTTAATGAAGTGAGGTACCAACCGAAGACTATCCCCGTTCGCACTATGCAAGTAGAATGATGATGATGATTATTATTATTACTAAGGATACGTATAAATTACATTCAAAAATAGTTCCGGACTAGCAATAAGTAGCTTTACCCATCGCTTTACATAACGTGATCTATCGAATTGGAAACGTCAATTTTAACGGCATAAAAAGTAGCCTGTGCCACTCTCCCGCCCATACAGATAGTATTTTTACACAAAATGTCACGTCGAACCGATACTTCGTTTATACGTGAAATAAGGACAAACTGTTTGTTTGTACCACACTTTCGCATTAATAATATTAGTAGGGATTGTTCATGAGGAGAATCGGACCTGGGACCTCATGCTCAGCAGTAGAGCTTTCCACCATTAGACCAACGAAGCAGTCAATAAAAATGATATTAAGTATACAATTTGTACGAAAAGTGGAAAAACTTTTAGTATTATTAGTCCAACACGCAACAGACATTTAACAATTCTAATCCTCAATAGGTTTGGCCAAAATTATGAACTTAGCTGTCGCATCAAGGAGACTGACTGCCGCGAAATGAAAATATAATATCAAAACGGAGACCAGCACAAAAAATAAACGCAACAAGGAAAATCAAGTTCGTGAATAAACGTCAAAGAGTTAGCGATTTTCTGGAGTTTTTCAACTTGGAATCGAACATAAGTAATATAATTTTGTTAAGGAAAACATCATGAGGAAACCGGCGTGTCCAGTTACCAGAAATTCGAAAACATATTGTGACATCCACATGTTTTCGAATTTTTGGTTATAGGACATGTTTTCTCACGATGTTTTCCTTCACAATTTAGTTAACAGATTCCCACCAACCTGCAATGGGCCCGCGTGGTGGATTATAGCCCAATCCCTCTCACAGAGAGGAGGCCTGTGGCTGAGGCTATAGTAGGCAGCGATTTGCGATGCGACTGGAAGAGCGAAACGAGATAAACATGATATGGCTACATTATAAGCGAAAATCCGGCGTATATTCGGCGAAGACGTGGCTACAGTACACATGCTATCAAATCATCCATCGCAGATTACTATGGCATATTTAGTAGCACTATTGAACTAGTCGTGCAAGTGAGAAATTTTCTAATAAATTCGCTTCAATTTCGCTGATATGTTGATGTTGCCGATGCCAGGATTACAGTAATGTTGTTCCTATCGCATAAAGAAATCAAAGATCGCTAGTTATATTAAGATGTACGGTGTAGCCATATACGAGAGCATTCATTTATTTGTTTTAATCGCTTAAGTGTCGCAGGTCGCGTCGCGGCCTAATGTACCCTCAGCTTGCGTTCCAACAATCGGAACGTTATAGGCTGATTATGCTAATCTGCTGCCAGGCTAATCTTTTGACCACTGTAAGCAATTGCAGAGATGAAAAACTTATTTTGGCCTTTATAGGGGCAACATGTTAAGTGGCAGTTGGTTGGCCATGTTTGACGAAGGATCTATGGCCGCTGTAGCAGACGAGTTTTAGAGTGAGGCCGCGTATCGGCAAGCGTAGTGTGAGACGCCCCCTAGCTAGATGGACTGAGGTGGCTGGGGTAGACTGAATGCTGGAGAGGCCTATGTCCAGCAATGGACTGCAATAGGCTGAAGTGGAGACATCGCAATTGTATAGGGGAAACTCCTAGGCAGTGTGAAAAAAAAATCACAGATTTCGTGCCTCACACGACTGTCGAGCACATTGGAAATGAATCTATGGAATTCGAAAAAATATTGTCGCTGAGCGACGAGAAAGTCGGGATAGGGAAAAGGTTACAAAATAAAACTACAACGTTGAATGATAATGTCGTTCTGACTTTTTTCAAAAAGATTAGGCTAAAGGGCAAACGCTTAACCCAATTGCCTTTGTTTTAGGCTCAAATTGTAGCTGAATAAATTATCCAGAGGATATTTTCTAAAATTTTTGATATCATTCTTTGTTTCCAAAATATTGAACGCGAAAATCAAAAATTCGGCAAAAAAAATTTTTTTTTTCTCTATATCGGCCATAACAATATTTTCGTTTTTGACTTTCTCGAATATTTCTTTTTGTACTTTGTAGCTCTTGTGAATACGCGTCTTTTGAGCCTTTTTTGAATATCATATCTTCACAACTCTCTGAGATATAAGGAGATCGCACTTTTTCGTGAAATCGGAGCCTACGGAGCGAACGAAAAGACATTTCCAATGTCAAAATAATTTGAAAACTACTTAGCTAATTATTTCTCGTAGCAACTAAGTACTCTAGTTACAGGTGAACTCAACAATAAACTATTACCGCAGTATACATATATTATCCAATGTCAAATGACATCACAAACGGCTCGCAGTGCGACAGAAGAATAATATTTGTTAAAGTCTCCGGTTAATTTTGTAATGGCCACGTGTAGTCGGGGATAGAACTGTTGACCTTTATTTAGTTTCACTCATTAGGGGATAGGACAAATTATTTCGTTTTATTTTGGTTGGTGGTACAGCTAACAAAACAAAATTAAAAGCGAGGTAATTCACGACAAAACGGTGTAGGAAAAGGGCATGTCCTAGAAACAAAAAAAAAAAAAAACAGTGATACTCCGGGAGTGCCGACAGAAGTGAAAACAAAACACAAACAGAATACTTTGCCATCACTCACTAACGTAAGGTTGTTGGTATTTTTATAACCAAAAGAGGTAGACATTTTTTTTTAAAGAGATAGCCATTTGCAATTTTCACAACGTGGAACTGTGGGATCTCTCAATATGGCAATAAAAAAAGTGTTTTTGTCAACAATTAGTTTGTTATTAAGAGTGCAGACTCTCTTTTACTAACCAATCTTCTTTCAACACAATATCTTATTACTAGCCGTTCCGTCTGACGTCCTGTCCAGACAATATATCATACAAAAATCGAAGAATAGCCAAATTGGTCTAGCTGTTCTCAAGGGATAAGTTGAGTAACGAACAGCATTTCATTTTTATTATATAAATTAAATCCCAGGCCGCAGGAACCCGTTGGATGCGAGAAGCACGGAACCGGTCGAAGTGGAGGCGCTTGGGGGAGGCCTATGTCCAGCAGTGGACGTCTTTCGGCTGAAATGATGATGTTGAAATTAAATCCCATCGTCTAATAGCTGCCTACCTAAAAATAAACTGTTTCCAAGCTACACAATGAAGCCTCGCAAAATATATTTTAAAACAATTTTGTCCGCGACGATCCTCATGCCACGTACACATTAATCAAATTATGCCTGCGCGGTGCGTGTTATTTTCCATAACATTTATCTTTACTAGGTACCTAATGTGTACCTAGGTATTAACATAACATAATTATGACAATTTACTTTCAGTAATAAACATATTTAATGAATTTAGGCGGTATGACAACGAGCTGAATTTAGTCTAATATAAAATGTAGTGAGTCCGTACTACATTAGTGAATAGTAATGACCACTTTGAGGCATTGCTGAACTATTATTTTGCTAATGAAACTATGATAAATCGGCCAAGTGCGAGTCGGACTCGCAGACGAAGATTTCCTTACCACAAGGAAAGAAAAGAAAGACAAGAAAGAAAATACGTTTATATGAGGCAAAAACATGACGTATAAAAAAAAAACAAAATAAGGATTTGGGAAAAAACATGCGTCACATCTACGCAAGACAAAAACGGTGAAAAAGACACGTTTCTTTTATGGAAAAAGAAAACAGGCGTGGTGTTATGTTTATGTATTTTACGAAAACTTTAGGATGATTAAGTTTTAAATTATTATTTTTCCTGTAGGATACAAGAAAAAACAGAATCAACATATCAAAAGGATAATTTTCTTTTTCATACCTTATTAGCTGACCCGGCGAACTTCGTACCGCCTCGGTACAAACAAAAGACACGTGGCGCCATCTATTATCATAATAACGTTATTGTTGTTTTCCTAGGGAACAGCACTTTTTTTCGGGATGAAAGGTACCGTATGTCCGTTTCTGTACACCTGACGACGTATATGCAACATTTCAGAATGATAGGTTCAGTGGTTTAGGCGTGAAAAGGTAACAAACAAACTTACAATATTAGTTAGGAAGTATGGATGTAATTTTGAACTAAATCACATAACTTCACACCTACTTTCCATGAAAGGTTGGGCAGAGGTGTACCTATAGTAGGTACACTCACATTTTTCATTCATAGATTTTTTATTTAATTTTTTTTAACTCTAAAAGACCAACAAAATATGTTACACTGAAAACCCTATTATAAATCCCTTAACACCAAGCATTCGTACCTATAAAACTGCCAATTGTAGCGTGCTAAATTAAATAAATTATAATCTCCAGAGTCCTAGGGAGGTAAAAGGCGGCACAATAGAGTTGGGTAAATGTGGCCTGAAATAATATTTAGATATGTTACTCTAGGGATCTTCCGAGACGGATTTGGGGATAATATACTATTGAATAGATATTATTATAATTTATTTTCATAAAGATTCAAGATCCGATTAATATTTGGAACGAAGTTCTTTTACGTGGATTTCGGTAGGAGTTGACTGGTAGAAATCGTCACGTAAGAAAAATGCGTTATTGCATCGACATGCGATTTTCTGTCTCTTTCTCAAACTCAAACTCAAAGCATTTATTTCAATTAAACCAATTACAGGCACTTTTGAATTGTCAAGGGGTCGGTCAGGAAGAAAGATGAAGCTAGTTGCCCATTCCAAAGCGTAGGTACCTATGGAGAAGAACGAACAAGAAACTCCATGGACACTCTTTTGAATCAAAATAATATGGTTACAAAGTCTAGGTTACATCATTCATGTTAAAAATTATACATGTGAGAACGATGCAGAACGTTAAAAGCGTCCATAATGAAAAGATGAGAAAAAACAACAATTCAAATATTAAATTAAAATAAAATAAGCCATGGCAGCAAAGAGATGACCAGTCCCTACTGACGACGCCCGTTCACGAACATGACGCATGTTAGCACCATTCAGCTCAACCATTTTGAAGGGAACTAAATGATCCAACACATGCGCCACCATCAGCGAGACATTTGAGTGAGCATGACATACTCTCAGCCGCCAGGGCACATTCAAGCCAATGGACCCAGTAAATTTCTATAGTAGTTTAGTGTATGAGATAAGGTCTTCGAGGGTGCTGAAGCCAATAGTGAGGTCAAAATGTTAATCCAAGATGGCGACAACTTTTTAAGAGCTTCTAAAAAGTTATACTCTAGATGGCTGTGTATCAAAAACGCGCATTAAATTCATACTTTCTGTCCATTGTAGCGTGCTAAATTATAGAAAGAAGAAAGAAAGAAAGAAAGAACATTTTTTTGTTTAAGGTTAGTTACGATCTGACTGGTCAGAATTGATGCATCTAAAAACACGAAGGTTTAATGTGAGAAGGGCATTTGCTTTGCCGCGAAACTATTGATGCAGTCTAATATTTTTAACTACCGAAGAACCGATAACCGGTGCAGCAGACAAGTCCTGGAGTGGGGACCGCGTATCGGCTAGCGTAGTGTGGGACGCCCCCCAGCTAGATGGACGGACGACCTAAAGAAGGTGGCTGGGACGGACTGCGAAAGGCGGAGGACAGGGTGTTGTGGCGTAACCTGGGAGAGGCCATATCCAGCAGTGGACTAAATATTTTTAGCTGAAATCAATTATATTGCCGAGAGACAGTAGAAGGAGCGTTGGCAGACCAATAGCCAGATGGCAGGACGACTTACAGAAGATCGTGGCGAAGACCAGGATGATACTCGCACAGACCAGGGAAGCATGGCAGAAAAGGGAGGAGGTCTAAACGTAGCAGTGCGTAGAACAAGGTTTGCGATGATGATCATGTATTGTATTGAAACATAATCAGCCTATAATGTTCCCACTGCTAGGACGCAGGCCTCCTTTCGGTAAGAGGGAATGGGCCGTTATCTACCACGCGGGCCCAGTGCGGATTGGTAGATGTCACATGTCTTCGAATTGTTGGTTCTAGGACATGCCGGTTTCCTCACTATTGTATTGAAAGTGTCGTGTAAAATAAAAAACAGTTTAAAAACTAAAACCCGACTACTGAAAAGGATGAAACAAGAAAGTGCCTTTCCGTGGTCGCATGCCGCTGTACTAACATTATTATAAGGTATGGTAGCATGCGACCACGGGAAGGTACTTTCTTGTTTCATCCTTTTCAGTAGTCGGGTTTTAGTTTTTATTAAACTTATTATTTCTGTAATCCACAAGGTGTACATACAGGGTGTAACAGAATAAACACAAGTCCTGAAAGTAGTTTGTTCATAATTGACTACTGAATCGATTTCAGTAACTTGTAATACAGGTATTTTTTTCAATAATTATGTATTTTGCCATACTGACCGCCGATGGAGCCAAAGAAAATTAAATCTTATTTCAAAGCAATAAGGTTCAATTTTCAATGCAATAAGTAATGCTAAGGTAAACACGATTTTCTTAATAATAATATTATGTAAATTATGTTACATATTGTATAATACAGTGTCTATGTGTGCCTTTTGGGCACTTTTCCTATTGGCAGCGATGCAGACGAATTTTTGAATACCCTGTGATACTCCCCCCCCCCCTTTATGTACTTGTACATCATTTTTATTAGTATTTTAAGACTGTTGAGCTTTTAAATTACGTAAATTTCATAAGTACCTAGGTAATTGTACCATTTTCATTAACAACAAAAAAGCAGGGTATTCTATTCTATATTATATTATTATAAACATGACATGTAATACAGTAGTTGTTTCATTTTGAACGAGAAATTCGACAAAATTACGTACCTATTGGCAAGACTTCAGCTGCTCACCGACATTTTTAACGAAAATTTGTGACTTGCTTCCCAAGAGATTGCATAAGGTAGACGTTTCGACATGCAAAGCGGGTTCCGGCAATGATTCTAGAAAAGTTTTCGATAGAAGAGAAATAGAACACTGTAGTACATCGATACTCAATGCAGAGATAAACTTACTAGGAATACCTAGAATTCTGTTTTAGCAATATCTATATAAGGTGTTAAAAAATTAACTGCAAGAACTTTAAGAGGTGCTTTAGACCATCGAACTGAACAACTTTCACTATGGGACCAACTCCGAAATCACGAAAAAAAATCAGCTGTTTCATACAAAAGTTCAATACCTACTCGGCCAAAATGTATGAAACAGCTCATTTTTTTTTTCGTGATTTCAGAGTTGGTCCCACAGTGAAAGTTGTTCAGTTCGATGGTCTAAAGCACCTTTTAAAGTTCTTGCAGTTAATTTTTTTACACCTTATATATCTATATCTTCTATACAGGGTGGAATTATAACCACCGTTATCCTCTTAAGGCATATAGCGAGAAAAGATGGCAATAACCTCGAACAACTGATGGTTACCGGCAAGGTGGATGGTAAACGACCAAGAGGTCGCAGCCCTTTGCGATGGTCTGACCAGATAAGCTCTTCTCTTGACACGAAATTTCATGATGCGCTTCACTTGACCAAGGATAGACAGAGGTGGCGAAACATCGTCAGGGAAAAGTTGTTTTCAAGGGAGGATCACGACCCTCAGTAATGAGGAGTACGACATGAGGAGGAGGATCCTCTTAAGGGGTCATTGTAATCATCATTATGAATAACTTTTGCTATGGGACCAAACCTGAAATTGCGAAAAAAAAATCATCTGTTCTCTACATTTTGACGAGTTATGCGAACATAAACGTAGGGATCAGCTGATTTTATTTTCACTTTAGGTATCACATGTCTTCAAATTTTTGGTTCTAGGAACCGTGAGTTCGAACCCAGGAAGGTAAAGCGCCTTCCTGGGTTCGAAGTCACGACCTACAACTTGTACGTCGGAGGCGTAACTAACAATCCACCACTGCTTTTAAAAAACTGAGAGGAAGAGAGAAAGAAAATGTGCGCGCGCACTGCTTTCTCTTGCTTATATCCCTCACTCAACTCCCGTTCGCCTCGCCCGATCACACTTTTCGTAACGCTTACGTCACGCGTTCGCCAGCTTACTCCCCAAGTCAAGCGTGCGTAAAGAAGTTTCACTTCAAAAATATTCGAACTTTACATTTTCGTTAGCGTGTCGAACTACCGAAATACCGCTTGCTGACGCAACCATTACGTCCTCAGGTGTCCAGGTGACAGGGCATGCAGTGCTTGATGGGAGGTGAGCGGCCGCGTATGGACCAGAGATCTGAACGGGGTCCATGAAGACTTGTGGAGGATTCACTTTCCATGTAGGTTCTATTTAAAATATTTTTTCATCAAGGCTCGTTCCTTTCCTGTACTATGAAAATGACAAGGCTGATTACTATAATTATAAGGCACTTGCTGCGCCCCGCGGTTGCACCCGCATAAGTTTCGATCCCTTGGGAATATCGGGATAAAAACTAAACTATGTCCTTTCCCGGGACTCAAACTATCTCTATACCAAATTTCATTTAAATCGGTTCAGTGGTTCAGGCGTGAAAAGGTAACATACAGACAGACAGACAGAGTTACTTTCGAATTTATAATATTAGTATGGATTAGTATGGATTAAATCCGACGTTGTACAGTCACGTCTAAAAGTATGTATACACTTTGGCTTTATTCAAAGGCGATTTTCTCCTTTATTTTTGAATGAAATTTCATGTTATTACGAAAACAGTATTTTCGAACCCATAGGTTTATGTTAAGTGTCGTATTTCAACGTTGCATTCGTTATTTCACGGAAAAATCGTAATAGAAAATTGCCAAGTGTATACATACTTTTAGACGTGATACATACTTTTATGTTGCATTTTTATTTTATACTAGCTTCTGCCCGCGACTTCGTCCGCGTGAAATTCGTACTTTCCTCTAAAAGTTTCGAAAATGTATGTTGGTATGATCTTTATAATTAACTAGCTTTTGCCCGCGGCTTCGCTCGCGTAGAATTTGGTCTGCCACATTAAGTTACGTGGCATTTTTTTTAAATACTGATATTTTTTTAATGTACCTTCACATCGTACATCCCAGATTTCTAACTTCAAAATTAGTTTCCATACAATCTTTGAACTCCTATACCTAATATTTAGAGGGTATCTCTTGAGGGTGGAATTATCTGAATTCCTTTCTAAGTGCTCATTATTTTAAGCTATAATAGAACTCTGCAAATTTCAAAATGCTAAGTCCAGTGCAATCCAATCTTTACCTGTATGGTGTGTTTATAAAAAGTATAGGCTTGAGATTATCCTGTCCAGCACAAACGGATTACTAAACACTGACAACTAAACAGGTCGGACCAATGTTACTTGCATTTAATCACTACATAGTATAAAACAAAGAAGCTTTCTTTTTCCCTATGAATGCTTAAATTTTTTAAAACTACGCAACGGATTTTGCTGCGGTTTTTAGGGTTCCGTACCCAAAGGGTAAAACGGGACCCTATTACTAAGCCTCCGTCGTCTGTCTGTCGGTCTCCAGGCTGTATCTCATAAACCGTGATAGCTAGAAAGCTGAAATTTTCACAAATGATGTATTTCTGTTGCCGCTGTAACAACAAATACGAATAAGAATTAAGTACATATTAAGGGGGGCTCCCATACAATAAACGTGTTATTTTCGCCGTTTTTTATAGACAATGGTACGGAACCCTTCGTGCGCGAGTCCGACTCGCACTTGGCCGGTTTTTTTTAATAGATTTTGTAATAACTAAAGAATTATGTGGTACGTAATTGGAATAGGTGAACATCTGTGTTAATTTATCTGTGTTTTTACTGCAATATACTCCTGTATACTATGTTATTTGATTTTTTTTTGTTCAGCGTAAATAAGAAGATTTTGGGATTTAGAAACACGTGAGCAAGCTACGTAAAGCTGCCCATGGGAAAAACAGGGCGTGCCTAAATGTATCCCCGCTACTTTCAAAGTTTGCCCTTGCGATTTATTGATGGTCATAGAAAATGCAACTTTAAGTGGAAACTGTAAACGTTTGAAATTAAAGGGCAAGTTATTGGGTATTATTGGGATGCGTGGAATAAGAACATTTTCACCCTTAGCTTCTCCAGTTAAAATTGTGGCCTTAACAATATGCCTGCCTAGTTCCCTGACTCGCAATCTAGTGCCATTACATAGTCTCGGGGCGTCCAAGTTACGCATTAACAAAACCGGTATACCGACTTTTAATTGGAGCTTATGTGATGGCACCCCGGATAGCTCCAAAGAGTTAAGAAACTCCAAGGGGTAGCTTGTACAGTCTTCAGATGACATGACTGTGTCGATAGAGTTGTAGGTTGTTGCATCGCTGGTTACTTGGTCCAAGATAATGTTATTGATTTTCGCAACTGTCTCAACAATAAAAAACATGAAAATATCAGTATTTTAAAAAAAATGTCACGTAACTTAATGTGGCAGACCAAATTCTACGCGAGCGAAGCCGCGGGCAAAAGCTAGACGCGCTCCGCCCGTGCTGCGGCCGCGGCGTTAGGCGTTCCGTTCAAGTCAATCATATCGTGATAACTTTTAAACTATTCGGCCAAATTACTTAGTGTGAAAGACAAAGTTTATCTACATTAAATACTTAATGCGAGAAATGTATTCATTTTGATAAGAGTTTGATAATTATATATTAAATGTGCATTGTAAAATAGTACCAAATTTAATTTGGTTTTTTGGTTCACAATTTTGGTTGTAGTGGCTTGCACGTAAAAGGTAGATATATGCTGTCGCGGACTTTTATTTAGATCTACTTAAGACAAACAATCCTGCGGTACATCATCTTTATGTAACTCCATTGGTTTAGGCAGCGCACGCCAAGATAGCTCTCAGATGGAAGATTTTTTTCCGACTTAATTGACACGTATCGTTATATTATGACCAAAACTACATAAAATCATTATAAATTGTAACCTATGTGTTATTCTGATGAATAACCTATATTACTGTGAAGTTTCATCCAAATCCGTTCAGTAGTTTTTTCGTGAAAGAGTAACAAACATACATCCATCCTCACAAACTTTCGCATTTATAATATTAGTAAGATAGGATTTAAATAAATAAGTATTCGGGCCAATTTTTAAGTTTATAGAACAAAGGAATCTGATTTTTCAAAGAAACTATCCCCGCTTTTCACCCCCACAGCTAGGGGTAGAATTTTGAAAAATCGTTTAAGATGTGTTCATAACTTGACTCAAAGTTTATTTAAACCAATTTTCGAGCTAATCAAGCCACGCAGTAAAATCCTCCCCTTTAAAATTAACTACCTCTTTTGATACAGTTAGGGGTAGATTTTCGAAAAACCCTGATACACGTTATTAATTATTTTTAGTCCTTAGTATAAATACTGAGTTTCAAGTTAATCGGACAGGGCGTTAAAATTCTTCCATACAAATTTTAACACCCCCCATTACCTCTTTAGGGGGTATTTTAGAAAAAACGAAAAATTCCAAACTTCATAATTTACTTAAATTAATATTGCCAAGTTAAATTATTAACTCAATAAATAAGAAATCCCCCCTTTTCACCCCCTTAAAGGTTGAATTTCCAAAAACTTCTTCTTATTCGATACCTACTCTTCACAAAGAACACAACCTCCAAAACTCATGTCCTTAGGACCAGCGGTTTAGACTGCGTTGATATTTCAGTCAGTTCGTTCATCCCCCTTTGGGGGAGAAATTATCAAAAACGCTGAGGCACGTATAAATTAATTTTTCAATCGTTAGCCTAAATACAAAATTTGAAGACCTTAACTTTTAAACTGACGGACTTTCATACACAACTTCATCCCCCTTTTTAACCTTTTGGGGTTGGAATTATCAAAAACGCTGAGACACATATAAATTAATTTTTTGTCGTCAGCCTAAACACAAAATTTGAAGATCCTAACTTTAAAACTGACGGACTTTCATACAAACTTTCATCCCCTATTTAACTCCCTTAGGGGTTGAATTTAAAAAAATCCTTCCTAATTCCTTGTCTACATTATAAAGGGAACCATTGTGTAAAATTTCAAAATAAATACCCATAACTACTTTAATTAATAAAAGTACCTACGCTTAATAATTTGTAATTTGAACGAATATTTAAACACTACCAAAACAACTAATACGTGGTCCTAACTTTAGCTACCTTACACTTAAAATCTAAGTGACTATTTAAACTAAAATATTCTTATAGAATTATAACCAGAAATATATACAACTCACAACAAAAAAGAAATGAAAATAAAGCTGAAACGCCTGTGCAATACTATCTACCTATACCTACTTCACTTAAAAATAAATACTTATAACTACTTTAATTAATAAAAGTACCTACGCTTATTAATTTTTAATTTGAACGAATATTTAAACACTACCAAAACAACTCATACCTATTTTACAAAATAACAACAAAAGAAATTCAAATAAACTATTTAAAGACTAAAAGTCGCGCTGATAAGCACAGTTTCTAAATATCAATTATTGTCTGTCAATAAGGTCGAACGCTCTGAACGCATCAACAGCCAAATATTGAATGAAGCTGAGAAGCTCGCTCTCGGACCTCCCGCCTTTTCATACCCTACCGCCGCCGCGACCCGTGTCGAGCGCGGCAACCGTTACACAAAAATAATCCTTATAGCATGATTCAGTCTTCACGTGCGACGGCGCGATGGCTTATTTCATGTATAAGTTTGGTGTTTCTATACCGATTTCTATGATTCTTTTTTTATTGAATAGGTAATAATGTTAACTTTTTAAAATTAGGGATGAGTGAGAGTATTATAAACGTAAGAGTAAACAAATATAATCAGAATGCTCCGAACTGCTAAGCTATCAGGAGTTACACGTGTTATTGTGAGTCAACCATAAAAGATAGACATATGCTGTTGCGGGATATTTTTTAGACAATTTTATGTAGAATATTTCGGTCATACATGATTTCTATGTAACTTTAACCATTAAGGCTGCACACGCGACGGAAGCTTAAAAAATGGAGTAACTTCTCCCGTTTTCCCAACATTTCCCTTCACTACTCCGCTCCTTTTGATTGTAGCGTGATGAAAAGTATACTATAACCTGCCCAGGAGTATGAAGAATAATTGTACCAAGTTTCGTTAAAATCCGTCCAGTAGTTTTTGTTTCTATAAGGAACATACAGACAGACAGACAGACAGACAGACAGACAGACAGACAGACAGACAGACAGACAGACAAAAATTTTACTGATTGCATTTTTGGCATCAGTATCGATCACTAATCATCCCCTGATAGTTATTTTGAAAATATATTTCATGTACAGAATTGACCTCTCTACAGATTTATTATAAGTATAGATAGATATAGATATTTATTTTATTTATGTTAACGTCCCATTGCTGGGCAAAGGCTTCCCTTCTCTCCTTCCACCTCTCTCTGTCCAGAACTGCCAAGGACTAATCTTTATTATAGGAGTCTAGCTCATCCCGCCATCTCCGTCTGCGCCTGCCGCCATGTCGTTTGCCATTAAGCGGGACCCACTGGATCGTATGGTAAAATAAATTAATATTTTTTTGATATGATACCTACCCCACATACATTAGCTATTTCTATCTATGTTAAAACTGACATAAAGGACATGTAATATAAAGTACAGACGCCAGCACATCAAGCTACTACAATCTGTCAAATTTCTTTAATAGATTTTCAACTTTATCGCTAAAGCATAATGTTCAAAGTTGATTGGGAAAATTTGACAGTTTCTGGTAGCTTGAGGTGCTAGCGTCTGTACATTAGCCTTATTTTCGTCCAAAGTAAATATTATTAGGTAGTAACATAGATTGCTGTCTTATTGTAACAGCACTAATCAAACATTTATTACGCCATAAAGATAGTTCACAAAATAAACTATAGATTTATCAACGAAAACAAGGATAAATTTTATCACTCGGTTATAAACATTTTGGGTATAACACTTTCCTACCGTCAAAACAAAATGAATCAGATCAACAAGAAAATGTTATATTTTTTCCTTATTACTTTTGATGTCTAATTATACACAGTGTTCCATTTCCTGAAAAGCTATAATTTGTTTAAAATTGCATCAGAAGTACAATTTTTATAGAATATAAACTCTTTGCTATTATGTGAACAGCTAAAAAGCAGTTTATTAAAAAAAATGTTGTTAATTTAATAACTTGTAAATAAGACAGTGTTAATCGACTTTTTTTGCTGACCATACTACAGTGACCATTTCCATTTTCTTTTTCCCAGTAAAATCAAACACAACACGCTTAGTTGGTTACCCTACATACGAGTAACACGGCGCAAAGGGGCTCAAGATATTTCAATTTAGCTCGTTCTGAAGGATTAAAATCAGTGGAAACTGCCCAGTTAGATTTACAGTGCAAGCGAATTTTCTTTTTGTTTGAGAAAAAAAAATGCCTTTTTATTCTGTGCTAGTTTATTTTCTGGTTGGGTTTTGTTTGGGTATTGGGGCTAAGTAATAACAGCCGCTCGGGTCGATCGATCAGGTTAAGCCACGCTTGCCGTGGGTGGCTCGTGGATGGGTGACGATCTTTGCTTACCATATCTTACCAAACCGTTATCTTTATCTCGGAAAGCACGTTAAGGTGTTGGTTCCGGACTCCCGGTCATTCGAGGATTTTTGACAGTCGTTACAGATCGGTCGTGACAGACGATCTGTACCAAGACTTTTGGGGTATTCTATTACCCAGTATAGAGGTATGAGGAACAGGGTATAAAGTTTACTCATCCTCCATAGAGAAGAGAGGATCCTCCGACCAGAGGGGATCACGAAGACACGGGTGTCGTGTCTGGCGGGCAACTGCCCGATGATTCATGTCGGGCCGTTGATATGCTAGTTGCGCCGTAAACTCTGCTTGCGAGATGCAGGATTTTGGGTGACGTCAGTATGACGCGTAGTACCTACGCATCTGGCGTTATACATATTGGAGGTCGTATATTTATATGTATATACTGGCCTGCGAGAAATAATCATATGTAACACATTGCTGTCATTGATTTAAATAAGTATATAATTGTACCATGGTTACGGGTTGTTTATATTCTATTGTACTCTTTGTAACTTGCTTGTAAAATATTAACCACGAATGAATATACTGTGCTGTCCCACTGCTGATCTCATCTTTATTTCAATTGGTTATGGGCCCAGATCCCAGAAGCACAAATGCTAGAGCGATATTTATAAGTTGAGTGGTTTAAATTTTATTTGTGTGCTTGTGAAGCTTACGAAATCGCAATTATGTCAGCTGAGGTTGGCATAAGTGGTATTAAGAGGCTGAAAAATTCGTCCGACTACCCAAATTGGAAATTCCTGGTGCGAAATTACTTAGAAAATAAAAACTGGTGGGAAGTAATTTCTACAGATGTAGTGAATGCTGACGTAGACCGGCAGGCACGAACAACAATATGCTTGTTGTTGGAACCAGAGTGCTTTACCCACGTCTACAATGCGAAGACTGCGAAAGAAGCCTGGAATAGCTTACGGAAAGCGTATGAAGACAAAGGTTGGGGAAGACGTATACATATTCAGCGAGAGCTTTTTAACTGTAAGTTAGAGAATTTTGATTCTATGGAAAGCTACATATCAAAAATTACGTTCCTGACACAACAATTGTCAGATATAGATGCTCCAATCCCTGATGATTGGATCATATTGATTTTGCTGGGTGGATTGACCGCTGAGTACAGCCCTCTCATTATGGCTGTAGATAATAGTGGAAAAGAAATCATGTTGGAGCAAATCAAAATGAAATTGTTACAAGAAGGAAGTAGACAGAGTAAGTTGAACACAGAGTACGAAAAAGCCTTAGTAACACGTAAAGTACAGAACGATGCTCGATCTAACACTAAAACTAATGATCGTAAGCAGAAGTTCGTCTATAAGTGTTTTAAGTGCCACAAGCAAGGTCACAAGGCGTCCGAGTGCAAGGAGCGGACAAAAACCGCGAATATCTGCCTGAATACAAAGGGGGCGATAAACAAAGATAATTGGTATTTAGACAGTGGGTGCTCAAATCATATGACCCATGATAAAAACAAATTGTTGTCTTACACACATGTAAACGACAACATGAAGATCGCAGTAGCAAACGGGGAGAAGTTATTGGTGAAAGGACGAGGAAATGCTGAGCCACAAGTCAGCGAAAACGGAAAATTAATTTTAGAAAACGTTTTACATGTTCCTGATTTATCCATGAACCTAATTTCGGTGAGCGATTTGACCAAGAAAAATTATTGCATGAATTTTGACAAAGAAGGTTGCATGATTCAAAGTAAAAAACAAATTATTGCAAGATGTCAAGAGATCGGCGGAATTTATGAGTTGACAGAAAATCAAAATAACGTCGTGAATGTGACATTGTCAAAACAAAATGAAAATATTTCGAACGTTTGGCACAAAAGATTAGCTCATTTATCGCGTAATTATATGAATAAAATGAAAGTTTTAGTAAGTGGTATGGAATTTAAGAGTACCGATTTATGCGAGCCGTGTATTCCATGTATAGAAGGAAAGACATGCAAAAGTCCCTTTAAAAAGCAAGGTACGAGAGCGAACGAGGTCTTACAATTGGTTTTTAGCGACGTTTGTGGACCAATCGAGGAGCCATCGTTCGGTGGTTCGAGGTATATTCTTCTATTTATTGACGATTATACTAGAAAGACTCATGTTTATTTTTTGAGGAACAAAAGCGAAACATTAGATAAGTTCCGTGAATATAAAGCGGAAGTTGAGAATGAGACAAGTAAATTGATTAAATGTCTGAGATCTGACAACGGCGCGGAGTATTGTAATGGTAAATTTAAATCATTTTTAAAGTCTGCAGGTATAAAACACCAGACGACTGTACCGTACACGCCGGAACATAATTCTGTCGCAGAAAGAGCGAATCGTACTATAATAGAGAAGGCAAGAACATTACTGTCAGAATCGAACTTGAGCAAGAAGTATTGGGCCGAGGCTGTAAATACTGTTGTTTACTTAAAGAACAGAAGCCCTACGAAAGCATTGAATAATGCGGTACCAGAAAAGCTTTGGAATGGAAAAGATGTGGATGTTAGTCATCTGAAAATCTTTGGTTGTTTGGCATATAGATTGATGCCAAAGCAAAAGAGACGGAAACTGGACATGAAGACGGAACCGATGATTTTTATTGGATATCCTGATAATCAGAAGGGTTATCGTCTGATGAATCCTAAGACAGGTGAAGTGACGACTGCGAGAGATGTGAAATTTCTGGAAAACGTCTTTCTCCAAAAGGAAAACGTAGAAAAGTCGGAAGTAATCATAAGCCTAAATAAAGATTCTGTTCCTTCCAGTTTATCGAACGTATCTACAAGCAGATCTGAACATTTAGAGGCTCACAACGATATGTATCGTGATACTGAAGACGAGAACGTAGAAGTATCGGAGGACATAGGACCTGAACCTATAGTACCAGAGCGAGTATCTGATGATGTATTGACTGAAGAAGAAGTCAGAATACCTGAATCAGAAAGGAGGTATCCTTTAAGAGAACGCAGACAAGTCGACCGGTACGGATGCAATGTTATGTATGCCAAGGAGAACAGTCTTGATGGTGATCCATTGACTATTAATGAAGCGTTGGCGAGACCAGATGGTGATTTATGGCAAAAAGCGATAGATAATGAACTTATGTCACTGAAGGAGAACCAGACTTGGACGTTGGTCGATCTTCCAGCTGATAAGAAGCCTATCCAATGCAAATGGGTGTTCAAAATCAAGAAAGATAGCGATGGCAAGGTAACAAAGTACAAGGCTAGACTTGTAGCAAAAGGCTTCACACAGGTATGTGGTGTAGATTATACTGAGACATATTCTCCTGTAGTAAGAAGCTCTACTTTAAGATTGTTGTTCTCGCTAGCTGTTGAATACAGTTGGTTTATTGAACAATGGGATGTCACGACTGCCTTTTTATACGGAAAAATTAAAGAGGACATTTACATGCTCCAACCAAAAGGAGCAGTAGTCAAAGGTCAAGAAACCAAAGTATGCAAATTGCAGCGTTCTTTGTATGGATTGAAACAAGCTTCAAATGCTTGGTTCAAGGAATTGGATAAAGAAATGTTGAATTTAGACTTTGTACAATCAAAAATAGAACCGTGTTTGTATCAAAAGCAGTTTAAAAACAACAAGAAGTTGATTGTCGTTATTTACGTAGATGACCTTTTTATTTATGGAAATAGTGAACAAGAAAAGCAGAAATTAAAAAACAATTTGCTTGACAAGTTTAAAGTGAAAGATTTAGGGCAGGCTAGGCATGTTTTAGGCATGAGGTTGAGGAGGGACAAAGATGTTATTTGTCTAGATCAGCAACAGTTCATTTCGGATATTTTGAATGACTTTAACATGACAGACGCTAAGCCAGTTTTAACCCCAATGGAAGTCGGTATGAAATTAGAAAGATCGACAAATTCTCATAGCGATCTGCCGTATCAAAGCTTAATAGGCTGTCTAAACTATTTGGCCTGTAATACGCGACCAGACATAGCACATGCGGTAAGTGTACTTTCACAATTCAATTCATGCTTTGATGAAATACATTTTAAATGTGCGAAACGGGTCTTAAGGTATTTAAAAGGTACGTCTAACCTTTGTCTCACTTTTAGGAAGTCGGGAGATTTAGACTTACGAGGCTATCTAGATGCAGATTGGGGAGGGGCACTTGATAGAAAGTCTTTCACAGGATTAATTTTCAAAATAGGTAAAAATATAGTGTCATGGGAGAGTAGGAAGCAAGCGACAGTATCCTTGTCAAGTACAGAAGCAGAGTACGTAGGATTAAGTCAAGCTTCGAAGGAAGCTCTCTATTTACGGAGTTTACTAAATAGTTTAACGGCTGTGGATAGTAAAGCGGTAGTAATTTATAATGACAATCAGTCGGCGCATAAAATTGCAGGTAACAAAATGATGCATAATCGGACGAAACATATAGATATAAAATATCATTTTATTCGCGAGTGTGTACTTACTAACAAAATTGAGATAAAGTACATGTCAACTAATAATATGATAGCCGACATTTTAACTAAAAGTGTTCATAGCCCGAAGTTAAGAGAATTTTTAAAGGATTTATCCCTATCAAATTATTCGATTAAGGGGGCGATGAGTAGTTAAATGTTTATTTTTATGTTGTTTTGGTAATAGATAATTTTCTATGTAGTTTCGTTATGCATTATTTTCTTTGTTATTCTTCTGTTTTTTGTACTATACTTTTGTATACAGCTAGTACAGTTAAACACAGAAGTGTTAGTATTTGATTTATTTTTATGTACCGAGTACAGAAGTGATATGCATGTGTAATAGATTAAGGGGGCGTATTGGAGGTCGTATATTTATATGTATATACTGGCCTGCGAGAAATAATCATATGTAACACATTGCTGTCATTGATTTAAATAAGTATATAATTGTACCATGGTTACGGGTTGTTTATATTCTATTGTACTCTTTGTAACTTGCTTGTAAAATATTAACCACGAATGAATATACTGTGCTGTCCCACTGCTGATCTCATCTTTATTTCAATTATACATACCGCTACACGCAGTATCTGGGTTGTGGAGATCAGATAGATAGTGGCTCCATGTAAAATATTGGTGTTCAGCTGCATCCAGTTAAACTGGTAGCCAACCTCAACAAAGTTGGGAAAAAGGCTGGGCAGATGATGAGGTTGGATTTCATTTGCTAACTTGGGTAAACCAGGGAGTTGCTTCACGGTTATTTTTCTTAAGAATAGACTAACTGGCAGTAGCTGGAACTGTATGTCTTGTAGAGATTTCATAAAATTTTAATACGGGACTTATAATATGTATGTATACTGGACTATACTTGTTCCTCTTATGGTACAGACACCAGCACATCAAGCTACTACAATCTGTCAAATTTCTTTAATAGATTTTCAACCATATGGCTAAAGCATAAGGTACAAAGTTGATTGGAAAAATTTTACAGTTTCGGGTAGCTTTATGTGCTGGCGTCTGTACAAAAGGGAAAAACCACTATGTCTGCTAGTTACTTTTGAAATGAAGAGACTACTCGTATTTGGACTGAACCACATTTATTAACACCACAATCTGTATTTATAAAATAAAGTCGGGTTAGTTACACCATTTATAACTCAAGAAAGGCTGGACCGATTTTTATGATCTTTGTTTTGTTGGATTTGTCTCCGCCCCGAATAGCAGAATAACTATTAAAACATGGGAATAATTCAAGAAAAAAAATTAAGATAATCGAAGTTCGCGGTCAGCTAGTATTAATATAAAAGACATCCACTTTTCCTCCGTGACGTAACAGATTTAATGACAGATTCTAAACAGTTTTACTCAAATCATATTAAAACACTGGTCATGTAGGTATACAACCTCCATCAATAACAATTAACTAAAAGCTCTAATGCCAAACATGGCGATTAAAAAAAAATAAACACTTATGCTCAGTAGGGTTGAGAATATTGGTTGAAATTGTTTATTGGTTTTTTTTTTTTTTCATTGACATATTTTATTAAAATATTCAGTTAATATTATGCTAACAATCTTAAAATAATAATATGTACAAGTATATAAAAAGGGAGGGAAAATAATCAAAGGGCATCAAAAAATTCGTCCGCATCACTGTCAACGGGAAACGTACCCAAAAGGCTGGCAGCATTGCCACGTTGTATGGCAATGCTGATTCTTTGGCCAAAAAATAGGCCAGCTCTCTGGTCATGTGATGAGTCGACCAACCGCTTGGCGATGTCTCGGAATACTAAGTGGGCACTCGGGCCCCATGGCCCTAGTGTTTCAACCCCAAACGGCTCAAATATGTAAGTTCCAAAGAGATTGGAGTATTTGCGCCGTTTGAGGTTTTCCGCACCTGCAGCAGCCGCCCCAGCACAGCTTACCGTGCTTGGAAGATGGGATGGCGCAAGGGTGTCGACGCACGTTGCATCCCACACCAAAGGCCTACCTACCTTCCAAGGCATTATGGTCATCCCGTCTGGTCTCTTACCATCGTCGCGTGCCAAACCATTGGGTTCTAAAAAGGCTGGCACCCCAGCGGTGACAAGAGCACGACGGATGATGTCATTGATGCTGGCATGCCGTGCTATCCGGCCTGCGCTTTTACTGCAGGATAAGCCATGGTGTCCGAGGCAGTCGACACCTTCACCGCATTGGCAGCGATGCGGAGCCACGCAAGGGGCGCCCAGACGCAAACAAGTAGCGAGCCGGAAGGTGGTGTCACCCAGCAATGTGCCTATGTTGGGTGACGGTAGTGCCTGAAGCCAGAGACCCGACTCCAACTCACCCACAGCCAGTAGGCGGGCACGCTCAGCAGTATTGGTGGACGTATTAATAAGATTATTCCGTACCAACCTGCAGAGCGGCTCATCCCACTGCCTCTGGGAAGATAGGTTCGCGGGCCGATCTGTATCCGGGCAAGCCATTTTCCAGGCGTTCTCCGCGACGGCCAAGCACGGCACTTCAGAGTCAACCAGGGAGGGGGCTAAAATCTTCCCGGTCAACTTTTCGGTGCTGTGGACAGAGGACAGGAACGCCGGTAAGCTAATACTGGTAATTTTGCGGACGCCGAGGCCACCAAAGCGGATGGGTAGTGTGGCTTGCAGCCACGCTCGGTCGTCCAAGGCCACATTTCGAATTGATGTTAATGTGCTGCGAATAATTTGGTCAATTTTGTCCAAGAGGTTTGGCTGCTTCCATAAAGGGGAAGAGCGTAGAAAATATATAAAATTTGGGCCAAAACAACAGTATCTAATTAGGGTGAATGCCGAATGTAGATTAATTTTGGAGAGTCTGTCCGAAATGTCGTTGAACTTTTTAATTTTTTCTTCGATGAAAGGAGGAAAACTATCTTCCAAAATTGGGGAACCTAGGAGGTGCAGTGAGCTTTTTTCTAAAATTTTTATTTGTGGGGCTATTGCATTAAATTTCTCTAGGGTCAATTGTCTGTCGGTAATGTCAGAAAGGTAAATTTCGCATTTTGAGGGGTTAAGGTCCAAGCCAATAGATTTAAATTCCTGTTTGAGAAGTTGTAGGTCATTCAAAACGGTGTCTACATCACCTCCTAGCGTTCCATCATCTAGGTACCACACGTTGAATTTTGAATTTAGTTTCTGGATGATTGGATGAATAGCCAAGCTGAAAATGACAGGCCCGAGAGGGTCACCTTGTTGGCATCCTACTGCAGATTCCAAAACATTGTCCTTATATAGTAATTTGGAAGGGTGTCTGTAACACTGCCACATGAAACCATAAATTTCGGGTAATTCTTTTTTGACTTCAGCCAACAAAGTGTGTTTACAGAATTTATTGGTTAATAGATAATTGTCAAAAAAAAATCGAAATTTTTATTGGTAGAAAATATTCGATAATATTTTATTCAAGTATCTGCAACATGTTGAATATTCTACTAACTAATGCATGTTAAAATTCTTAACAACTTAACGAAATATTTGTTAAAAATATCACTTCCTTTGTTTAGAATAAAATATCCCATACAATTGAATGCACGTAACGGAATTAATATTTTTAATTATTAGTTCGACGTTGCCAATTTTGCGCCGAAGAAGTTGATAATTATGATATTTTTATTCGATAGTGTTAATTTTTTTATTGAATATCATAGTTAATTTAAAATATTAGTTTTTAATGGTAATGCTCAGTAGTGGCCAGTTAACCGCAATAACACACCCTATTTATTACACGGGACGAAAAACATAACACTATATCAAAAACTAGGCCTGCCTATCCCATTGGGGAATAGTGGCGTGATGTCATCTATGAATTTTAACGGGTTTACAGGACCTAAACACAAAAAACGCAAGTTTTATAATGCCTAAAAGTATATGATCGACTACAGTAAACAAACTCAGAAAAATATATGATATTCTTCAGGATATATGCTAGGTAGATACTGTGTTGAAAACATAATACAACTAATTTGATACGATAGAAAAAAATTATGAAGATACCTCCAAAAACTTTCTTATTACAATAAAAACCATACTAATATACCTACCTACATACAATCATTATGATCTTTTGCCAGATTATTCCACAAGCAACATACTAAAGCACTAGTGTTGTAATTTTTTAGTCGAAACAATAGATTTTTTGTAAATAGATAACTGCTTCATATTTTGCAATGAATTACCACCGTTGTGTCATCGCGCTTCTCTTTCTTTTCTATGCAGTCCGACGGTAACCGCGCTTTAGGTCATGACGTAGTCCCCTTAAAGAAAAAAGAGTAAGATAAAGTTTCTAACACATTGTCTTATTATCAATCGCGCTAGCTTCAAAGTTTACCAGTTTTCAGGACGGCTCCCAATCAATCATTTTGGACCAATTTGCTGAGTCACCCAAACTGGAGCGTGTCGACACCCCGTGATTCGGTTAGGGAGTTGTTTTTATGCGAAAACGCCACTTAGTATACTTTAGCTTGTCATCGTTGGTGATAGGTGAAAATTGAGTTGTGTTTGCGTGTGTTTGATAGAATTACTGTAATCATAAACCTCCTTTGGCTTTGCCGTAAACGGGCAAAAAGAGCGAGTCGGAAATTAAAGGGAAAATGCAACTATCCAGATTTTATAAACGAACTAGCTACATAAATCATAAATTGAAATTCAAAATAATTGCAAGTATAGGGTAAACTATTTTTACTTTCATGTAACAATAGTATATAGCAGTCTTGGTCCATATTTTACCTTTCGGCATGCAAAGTACCTCAGTAACACATTTTTTTTTAAATCCTACTATATTGCATTATAAAGTAGGTACAGAACGATGATATGTACTTTTAAAAGGACGTAAAGTAATTTCAGTCATTTTCATCCCGAAAAATAACGTTTTTCAGTAAAAGAATGTTGGTGTACAATTTAGACGTAATTCTTTAATTACACTTTGCTAATACAATAATACTATCATAATTTTATAATAATACCAGATGATGAGGATAATGAGGCGTTCTTTATAGCCATCTAGCTGACCCGGCCAACTTCGTGCCGCCCCGCCAGCCGCTCTGCCCACGCTTTTTAAATCTCTGATACCTTCTAAGATATTCATTTTAATGATATGCTGTAAAGGGCAATTTTGATGTACATGAAATGTACAACGTATCTAATGTATTTGCCTAGGGCGCCTTTGTACAGTTTTACTTGTGCATAAAGTTTTAATAAGCAAATTATAAGCAAGAAGAAGAAGAATAAGCAAATAATAAATTAATTTGATCTATCTCGAGCGTTTGCCATGTAAGTGCACAAAAATATGTTTTTTACGACATCATAATATTACAAATATTTTAATTTCCCGGCTTTTCTCTACTCTTGAATCACTCTATTGCTGAAAACTGCATTAAAATCCGTTGCGTAGTTTAAAAGATCTAAGCTTACAGGCAGTGGGAGCGACTTTGTGTTACATCTACTATGTAAAGAAGATAAATATTACTAGACACTAGCAATTAATTAACACAACGTTCTACTCCACTTCCAATATCTACGACTCCACAAACGGCACTTACTTCCAATCTACCAATAAACCAAAACATGTTCATCTTAGATCTGTCCTTATTTCATCAAACAGGATTTTCACAGTTAATTTAAAATAAGCCAACCAATAATAGCGTCAAGCCCTCCACCGAACAATCTAGTGCATTCAAGAACATTCTCTCATATTTCTACATCAAGTGCGACTATTCACTGCTACCGTAGAAAAATTAAAACATTTTACGAAGCACAAAAATAAACCCTATCACACAACCGTAAAATTCAAATTACAGTAACATCGTTCTTCAGTTACGGCCTTTTTGCATAACCAGCGTACCGCTATTACAATTTGTATTGTCACATCGAACGGAAATCTTTTACGGTTGACTAGCGAGTTTGGACTTTGTTGTTATTGTTATTAAGGTGCTTGTTAAGTGGCAGAGAGGTTCACCAAACAGTTCTGTCGGGCTTGATGCAAAAATTGCTTACCTTGTTATATTAAAATCATGTTTCCAAGTACTTTTGGATGGCTTTTGTAATTTTACATGGTTTTGTTTCTGGTTTAAAGCATACATTGCATGCAGAGCAGGTAGCATTTTTTTTATTCCTGGAAAAGACCCCCACACACACCCCAACACAACCCACACAAACACACACACTCAGAAACTTTCGCCTTTATAATATTAGTGTGATGTGATGTGAATTGTGATAATATTCTAATCGGGGTGTTTAGTGGTGTGCGTTAATTCCAGGCCATGTTTTAGACGGTTAATCTCGACATTAACTTTGCTTGAACCAATCGGCTGTCCCTATCTTTAACGTGCACATAGATCCTCACACGCTTTTTACCCGACAGGCCCATTGACACCAAAAACGAATAATTTAATTTAGCCAAATAAAAGGTACTGTCACATACAAAACAAATAATGTAATTGAATACAGCGGCAAATGGTCCGCACTCCCCGCTATTAACACTATAGCACTCATCTAATTTCACGCCTCGACTGTACGTATTGTCAGGGCTGTCAATCTATAATACAAGTTATTGGTTTGATTTTTATTTATTAGAGACTAGCTGCGCCCCGCGGTTTCACCCGCATAAGTTTCTATCTCGTCGGAATATCGGGATAAAAACTATCCTATGTCCTGTCCCGGGACTCGAGCTATTTCTATACCAAATTTTATCTAAATCGGTTCAGCGGTTTAAGCGTGAAGAGGTAACAGACAGACAGACACACTTTCGCATTTATAATATTAAGGATGGATTCTTGAGGAGTTTTGTCTGTGGTGTCGTAAAAAGGACAATGTCAGGAGGAAGGCCAGCATCCATTGTGATTAGTAAGTGGAAGTTTCCAAACTGATACGCAATTATAAATGTAAAAAAAAAAAAATATCTCACAAACAGATACGCAGGTACTCATAGTTGGAAACTAAAACACGGACGCAGTATAACGCGTTCGTGATTTAATTATCAAATATGTAAACAAATGTGCGGTTTGTGGAAAATAACTATGAATAACATCATTGGAAAGAAGGACTTGGAAAAAATAGACTTTAGAATTAATACTTATCCCTTGCGTTTCTTGATTCTGAAATTGTATATACAGGGTGTTACGGACAGGGTATATCAATACAAACAGTTTGAAGAGTGTATCTGGTCTAGAATCTCTGTACAAAATTTCAGCTCAAAAGCATTAACTTTGAAAATGCTCAATATTTTTTTATTTCGACATCACGGCGCTGCACTGGCACGCGGCGGCGTGATGTGCGTGTACTAGGCGCACAGACACACTACAGAATAATGGATAATGACGCTCGTAGTGCGGTGACACGTTTGTTATGATTTCAATTTAATAAACTATCGAAATAAAAAAAATATTAAGCATTTTCAAAGTTACTGCTTTTGAGCTGAAATTTTGTACAGAGATTCTAGACCAGATACACTCTACAACCCATTTGTATTGATATACCCTTTCCGTAACACCCTGTAGAAATACCAAGCAACAAAGTTTTCGTTGGAAATACAATACGCCTTGGAAGATTATATTCATACCTTGAATGCAGAGTGCTTGCTCCAAGGCAGAAAAGCTGTGAAGCAGAAAGGAATGGAAATAAATTCATATTTGTTTCTAGAAATGGAGTCGAATTCGACCATAATATGACTGTATTCAAATCGTCTATATTTATGTCGGGTATTTTTCTATTCCGATGACCGTTGGGATAGACGTGTTCTTAAGAGCCTATACTACCTCAGCTAAAATTCACTCTTTATCTCGCTCGTACGATACTGCTCGCGGACTGAGTGAGAGCGAGACAGAGTGCGGTGCGGCGAAACAGTGAAAATAATGGTAATAAAAAAAAAAATAACATAAGACCTGCTTTAAAGTAAGTTCAGTTAGTATTCAAAGTTTCATGATCTAATTTGAAGTATTTTTTGAATACCAGCGGTTTATTGTTCGGGTTAGAGGTAACTTTGGATTTTTTTTCTATCGAGAAAATTTTATGGAATCGTGTTTTCGTCTAACATAAGACTTAGCATTAATCCTCAACTTTACCATATATTTATTTCAAAATTAAAGGTGCAGTATTTACGACATAACGGAGGATCACGCTAAGCCATTTGAGGTAGTATAGGCTCTTAAGTGGAGACCGCGAATGCCACACGTAAGGTAGGACGCCCCCAAGCTAGGTGAAGCGGTGATCTTCGCAGGGTGGCTGGTAGCAGCTGGATGAGAGTTGCCGGGAATCGAGCTGAATGGCGTGGAAAGGAATTTGTCCAGCAGTGGACGACTGTACGCTGATGATGACGACGATGATTTTTCAAAGAGATTAAAAAAAAAATAGGTATGTAATGTAAAAAAAATGTGGCACCCCTAAAAAGTATCCATAATGAGACCGTCCAGATTAAAACAATGTAATTGGGTACGACCAACGGTATTGAACGCCAATAACAATTTAACGGTTCCAACCACAGATCTATATAGATACACCTACATAACGCAAGAGCAACTACTTCGTGTGCCAAAAATCGCACCAGCTTACGTTCGAAAATCGAAAGCCGCCACTTTCGCGCTCAGTTCTGCGTACTGCTGGCTGGGTGAGCGTGAGCGAGAGCGCTGACGTCATAGTAGGTAGTCAAAAAGTGGCACGCTTAGTTTTCATACAGTTCGTGATACTTGCGTTATCTAGGTCTATCTATATTATGTGGTTCCAACTAATATCATTGTTATTTTAATTTATCCTAATAATGCGAAAATGAGCGTCAGTGTTTGTTAAAACAACACACATTGAAGCTCTATTTCGTAATATTACATTATATTCATGGTTTGTCTAATCAGCTCAAGTCCGATAATATGCTACATTAAATGTAACATAATTATCAAGCTTAACCAATTCATTTTTTTTTTCAAGTGTGTGTTTTTCTGTCCCTGTAAGGGTGTACTGCGTAGATATAGGCAACAGGTTTCTTCATATGTTTGTAATTATAATTTCAAATTGCGGAACAGCGCGCTTTTAAGGTGAATGTGCCATGGTAGACCGCGAAATTTAAATTTTCTTACGTTTTTTGCAATTTACAGATCAGTGTCAGGTTGTATCTTGATCCAAATATGATTCGCGACTATAATAGACATGTATTTACAGAATTATAGTCATTAGAATCATTAATATATCTCTTTAAGTTAGATTTCTACCATAAACACTTTTCCATACGAGATTTGTTCTTAACGGTAGAAATCTAACTTAGAAAGATGTATTAATGATTCTAATTATTCTAATTCTGTAAATACGTACCGGCTATAGTCGCGAATCATATTGTGATCAAGATACAACCTGACACTGGCCTGAAAATTGCAAAAAACGTAAGAAATATTGAATTTCGCGGGCTACAACTACCCATTCACCTTAACTTTTACTTGATTTATTGAGGCATCAGACAAATAGTATCTTCATAAACTCGAAAAAAAAAACATCGCATTTATTTCAATGAAACCACTTACAGACTTTTGAATTTTCAAAGAGTAGGTCAGTTGGTCAGAGTGATGAAGCTAGTCGCCCATTCCAAAATGTATAACTCTATGGAGAAGAACGGGCAGAAACTCTAAAGACACTCTTTTAATTTAAATCAATATATTACATAACCCCGGGTACATTAATCTTTTTGCTTCTATGTGAGAACAATGTAAAAACGCGTCTCATTTCCACAAACATACACAAAAAAACACAGCAAACACACCTTCATACACCACTCAAGAGCATGCATACACTAAATTCGTTTCATTTTACGTTATCTTAATATTATTTTTAAATTCTTAATGTTCCAAAAACGGGTGAAAACATTCACTCCTGTAACACTACCTGTGTGTACCTAGCTCAGGAGTCAGGGCTTCAAACTAAATTGTATAACCTTTTTTATGTCAATAAAACTTTTTATATATTTCGTTTATTTATCTATTTACATATAAATAATATTTTTAAATATTAGAATATAAAAGAAATATTAAAACATTTAAAATATATAAAAAATAGTAGCCCACCGGTATCGGGAACAGGGTCCAAGCTACAGGTCAGGGCTCCAGAGAGAGGAACCTCCTGACAATGCGAGCCGTGTCCAGAAGTACTGCTTTCTGAATCAAGCCCTTGATCCAGCTGCCCAACGAGAGCCTCCTTAGGTGTTGGTTGCTCTTGGCTATCAATCCAAACTTTTTATTATTATTGGTTAAAAGTAAAACCACGTTTATCAGATTATCTTTACTTATTCCGACCACAACAACATTTATAGCCGAAAACCAATACATTCTCATCTCTCCAGACACAGAATCACATGACAAATCAATATTCTATATTGCATTGCAATCTCAATCACAATGAAAGTCGAACTCGATATCTTGTCGAAGTTAGTTCATCGAGATTGCTGGTTCAATAGTTACGGATATACTCCAACAGACAGTTAGACGGGTAAACTTTGTAATACATATGTGTCTAACCCGCATAAGCCGAGATGAGATCTTCAGATAATATGTGGTAATATACCTGATACCTCTTTGTTACCTGTAGGGGTAATGTAGTGTTTTGTTTACAGCAATTATTTGTACTTTATTATTAAAAAATTGTATTTTTAGGGTTCCGTACCTCAAAAGGAAAAACGGAACACTTATAAAATCACTTCGTTGTCCGTCTGTCTGTCCGTCAGACAAGACCATTTTTCACAGGAACGCGTGGAGTGATCAAATTGAAATTAATATCAAATACTTAGGGCTGCAATCCCTTGAAGCCGTGAAAAAATCAAACTGTTAAGTCAACGCGATCAAAAGATACGGGCGTTTATGTTCCGAAATCAAAACCTGTAGGGTATTTCCCGTTGAACTAGAATCATCAATTTTATTAAGAAGCAATGTCATGTAGCACAAGTAAAGGAAAAAATCCGTAAACCGTAATTTGTAGTTACATGACAAAAATATATTTAAACCCTGCCTCGGTGCGCGAGTCCGACTTGACCAGTTTTTTTTATTGTTCCCCAATCAATATCTTACCGAATCGTCTGATTGCAAGTTAAGGATGCAAAATTGCAAACTACATTAGTCAGTTTTGGAACAAATGACTAATATTATTGTCTTTATTAAAAACTTAAACGTTTTATTGTGTCGACAACGGGATTGCATTGGCATAGCCAAAAAATAATGCAAAACATGCCTATTCCTTCAAAAGGCCCTTCTATACATTACCTTAACACACAAAAAATCTTAATCATTATTATAATTTTTAGACTTTAAAAGAGAGTCTATTTCTCTGAGTTTATTTCGACATATTTTCTTCTCACGGATCAGTCGAATAGAAAATTCTAGCGCCAACTACTTTAAAAAAATGACGTGTAAAAGTGTTTTAGAAGATCTATTTACAGATATAGACATCAGTTTATCATAATATTGACGGTTCCCCGGCTATTTCATCTAAGCGACATTAGCGACATTTTTTGCGAAATTGAGTTATATACATAGTAATTGGAATCAGCGAATTTTTCTTATTCCAATTATGTATATAACTCAATTTTGCAAAAAATGTCGCTTAGATCAAATTGCCGGGGAACCCTCGATATCATCTTAACCTCAAGCGTTACTTAAAAAGAGTTTCAACCATCAAATAGCTCTAAGCTAGTTTTAAGTAATGCTTGAGTCTTGAGTGAGGTTCTGTAATACTTGACTTAGTCTCTCTCAACTGGACTTGTTATTTAAATAAAACATATTCAATTGAGCCGACAAAATAAAATGATTTTAGTTACCAACAAAGTTTCTGCCAAAGGCAAGTTGATTTCCCCACATCAAAAACCCTTTTACCACATCAACTGCTCGACCGATAACGCGTTACCGGATACCTTGATTAAATATTCACGTGTCGTTTATTATTATGTAAGGCAATGTTACACGGTTCTACCAAATTGATTCACTTTGGTTGAAAGACGCAATTGAGGAATGAGGAAAATGTCGTGAGAAACGTTTTGGGTATGAATGGCGATGGCGCAGGAGAAGACTAAAGAAACGATGTGGAGGCCTGTGTCCCAGCAGTGGGAATATTATAGGCTGATTATGCTATGCTAAAGGTGGTGGCAGGAGAACCAAGGTAACCGACATAGCTCGAAGAATTGCCAAACTTAAGTGGCAGTGGGCAAGGCACATTGCTCGCAGAACAGACGGCCGAATACCAGCGCTGCGACATTTATTTGTTTAATGTCGCAGCACCTTGCTGAGATTGGAGCCGTATAGATTGGTCTCGTATTGGACTTTCTGTTTCATTTTTCTTTTTGTTCCTTTTTTATATGACTTGTTTTTTTTTACTGTGTTTAGTTTAGTTTTTGATCTTCCTGTACGAGTTGCAATAAATACTTTTTCTTTCTTTCTAAGGGGCCCAAAGGTTCTGGAGTGGCGACCGCGTACCGGAAGATGTAGCGTTGGAAGGCCTCCCATAAGGTGGACCGACGACCCTGTGAAGGCCGCAGGAACCCGTTGGATGCGAGAAGCACAGAACCGGCCGAAGTGGAGGTGCTTGGGGAGGCCTATGTCCAGCAGTGGACGTCTTTCGGCTGAAATGATGATGATGACGAAAAGTGGTGAATAAAGGGGTTAGAAGATTTTTGTATGGAGGGTGGCCCTAAGGTCGGTCGCCATTTTGATTTTTTTTCAGAATCGCGGTGCACAACAAAAGTTATATATTTAGATAGAGGACGCTTATACAAACAAAAAATGTTATGTAACATAATATCCTAAAGCGTCAGGTTTCGGAGTTATTCACCGAAATATAATTCGAAAACAACAAGGATTTTTTTGTTTTTTTTCCCTCCAGGTAAGCATATTGAACTTTTAAGGTAGTAGAAACGTTATGAAACCTTTATGGAGAAGAAACAAATGAAGAATAGACATTTTTTAAATAAATAATTAAAAACGGCTATTTATAGTTCGTTTCTTAATCCCAGAGACTAATCTGACATTTAAGTCTTTTGTGTTTTCGTTTTTTTTAGTATAGAAGTTTGACATTACACTTGTCAAATTAGTGTCTGGGATTAAAAAACGAACTATAAATTGCCGTGTTTAATTATTTATTTAAAAAATGTCTATTCTTCATTTGTTTCTTCTCCATAAAGGGTTCATAACGTTTCTATTACCTCAATAGTTCAATATGCTTACCTGGAGGGAAAAAAAACTAAAAAATCCTTGTTGTTTTTTACTTATATTTCGGTGAATAACTCCAAAACCTGACGCTTTAGGATATTATGTTATATTACATTTTTTGTTTGTATAAGTGTCCTCTATCTAAATATATAACTTTTGTTGTGCACCGCGAGTCTGAAAAAAAATCAAAATGGCGGCTGATTTTAGGGCCAAAACCTTCAAACCCCTTTAGTGGCCTCATCCAAATTGAACCGTGTAATGCCAGCTTTATTATCGGTATAGTCTCTTACCTAATATGCTTAGGTGTCAAGTGTCAATCGCCCCTTTTGTTTTAGAGACCCAATACACACTGATGGACCGGTCCCTAATCAATGCTACCCGGAGGCTGACCTGATTGATATCGCTTGTATTATGCAAATTAATTTCGGGTATGGTATGTGTGAAAACCCGGAGATTAGATTACTTACTTAGTTTGAACGCGTTCTGAAGTTTCAGGCAGTTTCAGGAAATCGAAGTAGTGGTGAGAATAGTCAAGCTGTGTTTTCCTTTAAATCGTGTTTAAAAATAAAATGTAGGTACTATCGCGGACACTCCCGCCTGACCACCACTAAGTTCATTTATGCTTGCACTCAAAAAATAGAAGCGTTCTCTAGTAAGCGCGCCAAGGTCAAATAATTCGTCCGTAAAATTCACAAAAGGTGTACACGTGATGCGTCACTAAGCTGCGCAGTGCAGGTTGCAACTAATTGCGTTATCGCTTTCCTAATAGGCGAAAACTTTAAGGGAGTATGTCTTGGCGCCGCCGCAGGATTTAGGCGAAAAAATTTTAAGTGATCAGGCGGAAAAGGCCGCGATTGTACCTACAGGTAGTGTATGTAGCCTTTATTTTATTTTTTTTCTCGTTGGAAATCCGCATGGACTTCCTCTATCGTGGGGGTGACAGAGGGGCATGCCAGACTCTTACCGGCTAAAACCACCGCGGTATTCCACCTCTACCGGCCGGCCGGGGTTGCGGGATTCGCATAAGCATTCACCGCTCCCCCGACAGGCCTCGACCCGCTGTTCCTCAGCAGGTCCCACCTCCCCGTGCGCCCATGAAGTGTATATAGCCTGGATTAAGACTACATACGCTGAAGAATAAGTGTGTAAACATAAGCATAATCGGTCACTGCTGGAACACAGGCCTCCTCTCTGTGAGAGGGAGTGGGCTGTAGTCTACCACGCGAGCACAGTGCGGGTTGGCGGGTGTCACAAGTCTTCGAATTTTCGGTTCTAGGACATGTCGGTTTCCTCACGATGTTTCCCTTTACCGTTTTGAGAGCAGTGGTGATGAAATAATTTACACAAAGTAAAGTGCCATAATTACGCTTAAGCATCCCGATTTTAATGAAAAAATATTTCCTGTGTCAACTTTTTATAATACAGCAAGCTGTCACTACATTTTGCGGCCTTGCCAAACTTTATATAAACGGCATTTCCCAATGTATTCATACAAGTAATAGTTTTTGACGCTCCCGCGGTATGTTCCCGATTTTTGGCATGTATTTGTGTTGGCAAGAGATTACGGCGCGGTGGCAACCGTTGCCAGTTGCTAAGCTATTCATTGCAGGCCTTCAAGTGTGTATTGGTTTTGCTCTGGTTCTGCTAAAGTTACAGAAACAGATGAGCTCTTAGAAGGTTAGATTTTTATGAGAAACGAGCTGTGCCCGCGATTTCGTTAAAAAAAAAAAATTAAAGAAAATAAATTGGATTTCATGGGTTTTCATTTTTTTGCGTAGAACCCTGTTTTTCTAAAATAAAATTAGTCACTAAGTAAATACGTAAATTACTTCTTATAACATTAGCTTTCTGCCAGTGAAAGTACCGTTAAAGTCCGTCCAGCCGTTCCGGAGATTACCCGGAACAAACAGAGAGACGGACGGACAGACATTTTTTTTTTGTTATAAGTACCGTATATGCTATGTATTTAGTAAAAAGCTGTAATTATGACATAACAAACACTCTTCAATTTTATTTATTTCTATTGTATAGGACATGGTAGGCCATTTTATACAGTCGGCGGTCATAAAATTATATCCAAGACAATGTGAGTCTCCAAAAAACCATTGTTAACGAAAGATGTCAAGATTTTTATTATTTCTAAATTTTATTGTTCTATGCAATTTCCTGCTAAAAACTTGACATTGGCAAGTATATGACAGTAGTCGATTTTTACCAAAATAAATCGGAAAGCTTAGACAAATGATAGGATTGATTGATTCATTTATCTAAGTCGGAAAGTTTAAGCCAACGTTTAGAAAAACTCCAGGCCACACCTAATTAGTGCGAAGACTAAAAAGGGTAAAACCTTTTGAGTTTTTTTAGTGCGTGAACTTAAACTGCAGTGCAAGTGCTGACTAAAGAACTGAATTGAGGGTCTTCCCCTTAATATAAAGCGAATAAAAAACACGTCATTGGACATAGATACTTAGCAGATTAAGTTAGTTTTAAATTACTTTTTAGCAAATAGGGTTAGATTGTAATATCACTTACCAACCACCGTGATACTTTATAAGGAAAAATATTAAAAATAGT
This sequence comes from Amphipoea lucens, assembly GCA_947508005.1. Classification (NCBI taxonomy): domain Eukaryota; kingdom Metazoa; phylum Arthropoda; class Insecta; order Lepidoptera; family Noctuidae; genus Amphipoea; species Amphipoea lucens. Next base: position 19,237,718 of record OX382357.1, read on the forward strand.
AGATTGTACAACTAATGCATAAAAGAAGCTATTTTACCCCGAGACGTTATATCCACCCATAGACATAGACAATATTATAAAAGTTGTATGTCTACAACTCACCTGACGATTGACAGCAGTAAAATATGACGGTGCCTCTAAAAATTCCACCGCTGCCGTGAGCAATATGGCCGAATTTTACACTTTGAAATACTGACACATCAAAAATATGGGATGTTCCAAATTCCAAACCATCTGGCAACACCATCTGTTGTTATGTTGCTCTTTCTACCTAATGGCCTGTTGGCAGGCCAGGCCGCAACTGACGGCGTCTAGTCCATTTTGAGGCCTTTTTGTACAATGTTGTCACAATTTGTGGACGGGCGTGGAAAAATTGACTTGCATTTTGCGATCTTTATTGTTCTACAAATTCGAAGTGTGGACGAAAAATGTTTGCTGTATAAAATGTCGGGTGAAATTCGATTATAAAGTTCGATTGTATGTTTGTTAGATAGGTGTAGAGTTAAATAAAAACGTGTGTAACTGGGTTAGTTGGAAATTATCTGTGTGTTTTAAACGAGTTGTTTCCAAACGAATTTAGAATAATTATTTTTCTTACCCTGCGTCCTATTAGAGAGCGCTAATATCTATGAGACAAAAAGTGACAGAGAAGAAGTAGAGAAGAACACAGTGAAGTGACAATGTGTGTGGGTCTTAGTGATCGACACATACCCAACTTATTATTTTTTGACTTCTTTCTGTGCGTCATTTTTGTCGCAAATGAACGTATTTTCTTTAACTTTCTTCCTTCTTTGGCTTTAACCGGTCAAGCGGCGCGCTTCGCCCATTGGCGACGAAACAATAGAAAATCAATTTTTTTGTGTCTCATTAGCGGAGCTTGACAGATTAATCTGTCCCATTTTTTTCATACTCCATTTACTATTACCTAGTCCATTAAAACTCTATTAAAACGCCCGAATCTTGACTCGTACAGTCACGTCTAAAAGTATGTATACACTTGGCTTTATTCAAAGGCGATTTTCTTCTTTATTTTTTAATGAAATTTTATGTAATTACGAAAATAGTATTTTCGAACCCATAGGTTTATGTTAAGTCGTATTTCAACGTTGCATTCGTTATTTCACGAAAAAATCGCAATTGAAAATTGCCAAGTGTATACATACTTTTAGACGTGACTGTACATACTCATACTAAAAGGTTTAAGTGCTCTGTATTAGCTAGGAAACTGTTTAATGAGCCATTCACGACTCGACCTAACCATTCACGATTCGTTGTCAGTTCAAACGGCCGTTCACTGCTATAATGTTTCATTTGGAAATAGGCACCAAAAAAGCTACTACTGTTCAATAGGGCATTTTACTCTATATGAGAAAAAATCTAAAAATATATTATTGAGATAGTTTAAAGAATGAAGTAAGCATACCTGGCCTTAAAGACACGTCACCTTAATTAAAAGTAGGTACACAGTTTAAGGCAGTTCGTGCAAAGAAAAAGATGGGGCTGAAGCAATTAGGTCATTTTTATTACACCTTAGGTTTATATGTGAGGTTTTTATGACAGCTCGAATTTAGAAGCATCTATTTACGTAAAGTGACGTCATCATCATTATTTTCAAGATTCACTTTTGAGAGCTTTTTAGGGTTCCGTAGCCAAATGGCAAAAAACGGAACCCTTATGGATTCGTCATGTCTGTCTGTCTGTCTGTCTGTCTGTCTGTCCGTCCGTCCGTATGTCACAGCCACTTTTTTCCGAAACTATAAGAACTATACTGTTGAAACTTGGTAAGTAGATGTATTCTGTGAACCGCAGTAAGATTTTCACACAAAAATAGAAAAAAAACAATAAATTTTGGGGTTCCCCATACTTACAACTGAAACTCCAAAAATTTTTTTTCATCAAACCTGTACGTGTGGGGTATCTATGGATAGGTCTTCAAAAATGATATTGAGGTTTCTAATATCATTTTTTTCTGAACTGAATAGTTTGCGCGAGAGACACTTCCAAAGTGGTAAAATGTGTGTCCCCCCCCCTCTAACTTCTAAAATAAGAGAATGATAAAATTAAAAAAATATATATAATGTACATTACCATGTAAACTTCCACCGAAAATTGGTTTGAACGAGATCTAGTAAGTAGTTTTTTTTTAATACGTCATAAATCGAAAACCGCAATTTACCTTTCACAAAGTTACAACGAACTACAAGAACTTTTATATTATGTTACTTGCTGCTACGGAACCCTTCATGGGCGAGTCCGACTCGCACTTGGCCGGTTTTTTTCTGAATATCTTCAATAATTATTTTTATTTTTTGTCTGTTTGTTCCGGCTAATCTCCGAAACGGCTGGACCGATTTTGACGGGACTTTCACTGGTAGATAGCTGATATTATAAGGCGTAATGAAGCTTTTTTTATTTTTGAAAAATAATTAGGGATCCTTGCAAAAAATCCCTTGAAATCCAATTTGTTTTCCGACACAAACGAATTCGCGGCCACAGCTACTACGTATATGTATGGAAGTCTTCCCTCGTATTCAACAAAACAGTTCAGAACAGGACACCCTAATTGCGTAACACACTATCAATCGGAATCTGAATCATTTTGAAGCAAATTGCTAATCCATTGCTTCATAAATTCGAAAAATTTGTCTGTTCAACACGTAAATAACGCAATGAATGTTGTTCAGCTGTCAAAATGAAACCGATTCCAATAAATAAAGTGTTACGCAATTGCCCCGCAGTCTCTACAAAAATAATTATTTCCAGTCTATACAAGCAGATCATAAACCTACCAGAAACTATCCATAACCATGATAACATCGGCATTGTTCCAAACAACTTCCTCATGCCCTCGCCCTTACGTAGTTGTCATTACACGACTGTTTGCGCGCCTTTGACTCGGCAAAGTTCTTTGTTCCTTTGTAAGAAAAACAATGTGATAGACCCGTTATAGTATGAAAGTGATATAGAGCGCTAATGAATATGTATGAATAGACGACTAGAAGAATAAACTGAGTCATGACCATCGAAACCGTATAAAGTGCAGGCCACATTGAGAACGAAGGTAAGTTCGTTTAGCTTCGCTCATGTATAGACGCCCGCACAATAAGCTACACGATAATGTCAAATTTTCTCAATCAACTTTGAACCTTATGCTTTAGCGATAAAGTTGAAAATCGATTTAGGAAGGTTTCACAGCTGTCCGGGAGACCCGTGCGGGCCGACCGTACATGGGAGACCCGTACGGGTAGTACCCGCAGTGCTCTGAAACGATGATTCAGTACGATACGGTTGCTAGCAGGAGACAGATGCACTGTACGGGCTCAACCCGGAGCGGGTCGTGTACGGATCAAGCCGCGTCGCTGTGAAACGATGTTCTAGCGCCTAACATGTGCTCCCGCTCCGGGCGCCCGTACTGACAGCCCGTACGGGTCTCCCGGATAGCTGTGAAGCCAGCCTTAAGAAATTAAACAGATTGTAGTAGCTTGTGTGCTGGCGTTTGTACATACGGGCTGTATGTGATGATTCAACTCGGAACATGACGTGAGTTAAAAAAGTAACAAATTCACGTGTCAGCGGGGTTGAGGGGTGAGGTACTGCGCAGCGAGTCGCGCACTTCAGAGTCATCATGAAGTTTGAATCTGACTGTATCTACCGTGTCTTTTCATACTTCAGTTCGTGGTGTGAACCGAAGTATGCGATATATCCGCGGTAGCTATATGAGCGAAGCTAAATAAACTTAGCTTCGTTCCCAGTATGACTTGCGCTTAAGGCATGCTTGTTCGGGTCGGCATGATTCGGCACGATTATGGCGGCAAAATATATATTCGATTGTTACGCCTGCTGTCACCCCTCACGTTCAATGCTTTCATAAAATGGGGGACTCATCAAAAAATCACTGAATACTTAACTTGTGCAAAAATAGCTGCACAAGTTGTTCAGTATAATCATGCATAATCAGCTCGCTGCTAGAACATAGTGACACAGGCCTCCTCTGTGAGAAGGAGTGGGCCGTTATCCACCATGTGGGCCAGTGCGAGTTAGTAGTGTTAAGTATGTATCAAAAGAAACTACATACTTATGTCTACATGGCTGTACATTGCTAGCGCCATCTTCTATCTACTAGTGTATCCGTATGACATTTCTGGAGAAATAAAAGAATGCCACTCTGAAGTTTTAATAGGTTATGGGCCCAGACCCGCATTTTTTTAGTTTTCGACATGTTTTATATAGTGCACAGTCAAAAAATGGCAGGAAATTACTCAGTAAACGTTATTAAGTTAAGAGGGACGTGAGAATTACGATGATTGGGCGTTCGCGGTGGAAAACTATCTCATCTTGGAAGGCGTCGATTTGAAAAGCGAGCAACTGCTAGATGAAGCAAACGACAAGATAGCCAAAGCGAAGATAATTATGACTATCGATCCATCTCTTTATGTCCACATGAAAAAAGCCACTCTGAAGTGAGTGATTAAGCAGATGTCACATGTCTCCAAATTTTTGACTCCAGGACATGCCAGTTTCCTCACAACCTACAACTCGTAAGTTGCGGCCGTTACCACCACCACCACTGCTCTCGCTTCTCCCACTGCTCCCCAAGTTATTCAGTGATGCCTGTGATCTGCACCCTAATTGCGTAACACACTATCAATCTGAATAATTTTGAAGGATATTGCTAATCCATTGCTTCATATGTTCGAAAAATGTGTCCGCTCAACAACGTAAATAACGCAATTAATGTTGTTGAATTGTCAAAATGAAACCCATTGCTACTGATAGTGTGTTACGCAATTACCTTCCCCTCTGTTTTATTTTTACGTAAACAATAAACATGTTGTTAGTCATTTTTTACGACTTTCATTATTTTCGGAACAATAGCTGATCCTATTTATACTCATAAGTATTTTCAAAGGCCTATGAAAAAGTGAGAATCGGGCCAATTTTGCAATTATTTGTCTTCTTTAATGCCAATAAAGCGAAGAAGCTTTCTGCTTAGACTAAGAATGTAACTATTTAGAAGTGTTTGCAAATTATAAATGTTTATGAAATGTAATAGAAAGAAATAGGTTAAGGTTTCTATGGGTCTATGCCAGCCGAAATAAAGTTATTATTATTAAAGTTTAAGATTATTATTAGATTAAAGTTTACTTTCAAGTGCGTTAATAAAATCCTCTCCGCTGCGCTCCGTTCTGTCTGCGCTGACCCTTAGAAGACGAGCAAAAAGAAAAAAAATCAGAAAGAACGCTAAGTGAAAAGGAATTGATAGCGCAGGCAGGTGGTGCGATGCGACGTGGTGGATCGGGAGAACAAGATATTTAACCCGGAAGAAGTCGCGGTCAGAAGCTAGTTTAGAAACAAGATTATTCCGATACACGTCCATAACGAAGCAGGGATGTATGGTATGGCCAACATTGGCTCCAATAAACCAAAACCCTTGTTTTTACCCCCATTTCCTACCCTGCAATAGTCACGTCCACTAACAGCAGGCCGTACCTCAAAAAAAATCAATTCAAGCTACAGGAGGGGTGCCAAAAAATCTGCATGTTACATAATGAAATCTCAATACATAGTTGCTACGTGAACGGGAGTTGGAACCGCGCCAGTAGACCTAGGGTAGTCACGTGGAGTGAGGTCTTTGTCGACATATGACTATTAGGGGCTACACTGACTAGTGACAAACATGGCGGATAAATAAATGAAGAGAGCGAGAGATTTAAAAAAAAAAGATCATTTTAAACGAGTTACTCCGGTCTGATCCCCTGAACCACCCCTCACCCCCCCTCCCCCCTCCCCATCCCGACCCCCTGCTAGTTCTTTTGTTTTTAATTTGAAATGGGCTTGCTCTTGACTCTAGTCTAGGTCAAAGGTGACAGAGACAAAGTCGACGATGGAGCGAGCTTACCCAGAAGAAGCCTGTTCACTCTCACTTTGAAGAAATTCGGTTTGTATACGCTCGGAAAAACAGACGCAGGTAGAGAGTTCCACTCTTTTGCTGTGCGCGTTATAAAAGACGTTTGCAAACGCTTAGTGCGAATTGGTGGAATAGCAACCAGGTAGGGATGGTAACTTGCAGTGCGTCTGGATGTCCGAAAGTAGAAGGGGGCTGGTGGAATGAGGTCGTGGAGTTCTTGGACACAATCTCCGAAATACAGTCTGTAGAAGACCGACAGGCAGGCAACCTTGCGGCGATGAGCCAAGCTGTGAAGCTTGGCATCCACCAGTTTTACGTCGCCAATGAGCGGCTTAGCTCTGCGTTCTTCTTCTGTTTTAATCTTTGTCTTATCCACTATAAACTTTCTCATTTCGGTCTGATCTGGTTTTTCTTTTGTTTTAATTTCTGAAGGATCGTCAGCAACAAAAATAAGTACAGGATATTCTTTAATTCACGACAACGAAAACTAAAACGAAGTTAGATTAATGATGTAAGTACGAGGAATGGACTGAGGAACAAATGACTCCAAACCGATTGCTGTAATGTATGCCTCTTTTCAACCTTTCAACTTAACGAGTACCTACGTGTGAGGCGGTTTTAGGCTGTTTCGTACAAGTATGTGCAATCTTGTACATTTCCTTTCCATGTTGATAAACGTATTCAGTGAAATGCTATTGTAAGGGGTTTTTCAATGCAGATGAGGTATGTAAAAAGGTATACCGCAATGTCGTGAGGTTGTCATGGTGGTTTCGCAGCCAAGGGAATGGATCCCATATCGTTTCAGTGAATCCGCCCGTCTGTCATTCGCCCGTCCGTAGGTATGTCACAGCTGCAGTGTGTAGTTGCATAAAATGTGCAGCCAAGGAAATCCTATCCTACTAATATTATAAACGCGAAAGATTTTGAGGATCAACGGATGGATGGATATTTGTTATTCTTTCACGCAAAAACTACTGAACGGATTTGAATGAAATTTGGCACACATATAGTTTATAACCAGGATTAACACAAAGGATACTTTTTATCCCGTGGTTCGTAGGGAATCGAAACTTATGCGGGTGAAACCGCGGGGCGCAGCTAGTAAATTATAATTGTTGAGCAAATTAGAGCAGTGATGGCCCAGTGAGTAGTGGTAGCTCTGTGAGCAATGGTGGCCGAGTGAATAGTGGTGGCAGTCCAGTGGCAATGGCCCCGTCTTACGAGTCGTAGGTCGTGGGTTCAAATCCAGGCAGGTACTTTACTTTGTGTAAATAATTTCATCTCACTTCTCTTAAAACGATGAAGGAAAACATCGTGAGGAAACCGTCACGTCCTGGAACCAAACATTGGAAGACACGTGACATCTACTAAACCGTACTGGGCCCGCGTGGTAGATTACAGCCCATTCTCTCTCACAGAGAGGAGGCCTGTGTCCCAGCAGTGGGAACATTATACGCTGATTATGTAAACAAATTTACACAAAACATAATTAATTTAAACTGGTAGTCAGTTTCCTTAAAAATTAATTTTCCCTGACTTTGCTAAGTGAAGGCTCACTATACAATTTCAGGGGACACTTGTTCCTATTCTGATGGAATAAAACAAGAGCAGGAGCTAGACTATAGGATAGAATTAGATACAATAAAAATTGTTCCCATTTATCAACTTTATAACCTCAAAACTCTGAATGAGTTTGAATGGTTTGTTTCTTCTATTGTTGCTTATGTTGTCGGTTCTATTGTTATCAAAATAGCTATCAACAAAGACAGCCCTTTTAGGAAATGTCAAAATCAAAGCCTTCCATTGTGACGTCACATCAAATAAGGTTTACCTTTAACCTTTTCTTTTTATAATAAAGAAACTATGTAACCACGCCCTTAGAATACACTCCAGCCTTTGTGAGTGACTCACTAAAAGTATAGTTATCCCAGTCATGATACGGGAATTCTTTCTTTTCCTATAAATATAATATTTTTCGTAGTAAAAGCCGCTTAGTCATTTTTGTAGGAATTTTTTGTATATCTTCTATACATACAATATTACAAATAAATATAAAATTGAAGTGCCTGTTTGTAATGTCAAAATAACAGCTTGTTGCTAAATGCATTATGATACGGTAGTTTTACCAAAAAAACAATTTTTTTTGTCTATCTGTCTGTCTGTTTGTTCCGGCTAATCTCCGAAACGGCTGGACCTATTTTGACGAGACTTTCACGTGCAGATAGCTGATTTTATAAAGAGTACCTACTGAGGTACCTTATTTTAGAAAACTAAAGAGGCATTCGCGAAAAAAAAATCTTTAAAGAGAGAAAAAAGATTCTTCCTTTTCAATGGAGGAGTGGTATCTACACCTTCTCTAAGCGACACATTATTGATACCCGAAGACATGCAAACGGAGTCGCGGGCACAGCTAGTGAAATATAATATTATTCCTGGTGAAAGCCGCTTAGTCATTTTTGTAGGAAAATCGGTAGACTGTTGCCCTTAATATGTAAGGTCCGGCCGCCCTAAATTTGCCAAAGAAGTTAAGTAATGTTTGTTTTCGTCAAGTTAGCTCGGAGATTTAGACGAAAACAAACATTACTTAATCTGTCAAGCTCCGCTAATGAGACACAATTGATTTTCTATTGTTTCGTCGCTGGTCGGCGAACTGCGCCGCTTGATCGGTTAAAATAAATGTTCTTGTAAGTATATCGATTTTATTCAATTTTGAGCGGCCATTTTTGTTTACATCTTTGGCAAATTTAGCACGGCCGAACCTTAGTTATATTGTTCTATAAAAAAATAGAATACCTATCTGTTTTATCGAACGTAATGTTTCCAGATGGATGAATGACATAAAGACAAGCTTTTTCCCCGAGATGACAAGACTAGAAAGGGAGTGACTACCGAGATGACGACTAATAGAGAAGTATGAGCTCAACTGTGACTAATGAGCAAGCAGTGATAGGCCTATATTTACCTAAACTTCGGAGAACAGAGACAGAAAGTGGAGACTTCCTTACGACGACATTTTTTTCCCGGAATTCGGGAAAATCTTAAATAAGTTGAAATTAAGCTTTATTTAAGATGGGTAAAGGCTATTTTTAACTAAATTTGCAATTACCAAATTTTCGGGATTTTCACGTAAAATCCCCAAAAAAATAGTCTAACTTTTAATTCATGTATTCGAATTATATTTACGATCCTTAAACTAACCGTTGTATCATACATTACATATAATTGGAATACATGAATTAAAGTTAGACTATTTATTTCTGGATTTCACGTGAAAATTCGATAGTTTTCAGCACACTATCTAACTAGCATATCCTGAAGAATATCATATAATTTTCTAATTTTTTTTACTGTAGTCGATCATATACTTTTAGGCATTATAAAACTTGCGTTTATTGCGTTTAGGTCCTGTAGTCTCTTTAAGAGCCTATACTACCTCAGCTAAAATTCGCTCTTTATCTCGCTCATACGATACTGCTCGCGGACTGAGGGAGAGCGAGACAGAGTGCGGTGCTGGGCGGCAGGCAGCGCTAATAGTTTAGGTATTTGCTTTTTACAGTGAAAATAATGGTAATTATAAAAAAGTAAATAACATACGACCTGCTTTATAGTAAGTTCAGTTAGTATGCAAAGTTTCATGATCTAATTAGAAGTATTTTTTGAATGCTAGCGTTTTATTGTTCGGGTTAGAGGTAACTTTGGATTTTTTTTCTATCGAGAAAATTTTATGAAATCGTGTTTTCGTCTAACATAAGACTTTGCATTAATCCTCAACTTTACCATATATTTATTTCAAAATGAATGGTGCAGGATTTACGACATAACGGAGGATCACGTTAAGCCATTTGAGGTAGTATAGGCTCTTAATGATAAACTGTAGAGTTACCCCCTTACTACTAAACGTTGTATAGCGTCTGTACAGTTACACAACGTTTTGTCTTCTTCTTTCGAAAGTCAAATTACTGACGACTGAAAGAGAGAAATCGGTGTGCAACTATTTATCTGATATAATACTCGTACGTTTATTAGTAAGGAGGTTAGAAACAAAGAAAATAAACGTAGCCTTTTCAATATTTTCACAGCTAGACACCCCTATAAAAAGATTCCTGCGACTAAGTCATTATATTGTCTATACCGATGCGTCCGCTGTGAATTTGCTATGGTTATCGCCTGCAGTTCCGTTCGTATGGCACAACCTTTATTGAACACCATTCGAGTGTGCCCCGGGAACCATTGTGAGCAATACAATCGTAGAAATTGATACTTTGTAGGCTGGTCAGGACATCAAAATAGATTGTAAACGTATTGTGAACGTGTGTATTTATATCTGGATTTATATTTGTAGAATCTTTGTGTGAAGATTTTGCTTTTTAATCCTCGACAAAAACAGAGGGGTGTTAGAAGTTTAACGTGTATCTGTGGCCTCTGTGGGTCTGTCTGCGCCATTGTAGCTCCTAAACGTCTGAACCGATATTGATTATTTTATTTTTGTTTGAAATGTGACTTGATCGAGAGTGTTCTTAGCTATGATTCAACATTCCTTTTAAATTCATTATTTTTATGTTGGTTTTTTTTTTTGGTGTAACGCAACACAAACTCGAACTGCGACGTCTTCGAAGGTCTGAACATTATTTTATTCTTAGCGACTTGAAATCTCACTGGGTTGATTTTTCAATCGACAGATATTTTTTTATTCGTGGAATAAATTGTCATCTGACAGATTTTGTATGAAAGAACTGTCCAAAATTCAAAATTATTCCTCGGATAAAATTGGAAAAATCAGCCCTAAAGTAAGTAATTAAGTGCGTTTTCTGCTGACTTCTCTGACTACCTCGTTGGTCTAGTGGTCGCCAACGCTACTGCTGAGCATGAGGTCCTGGGTTCGATTCCCGGGTAGGGCAGTGTTGTTTCCATCTGTAATTCCTCAACACCACTCCGAAATTTGGATTCGTGCCCGTTTGATGGTAATAGATTCGTCCCCATTACATGGGAATTAAACATAACTGGCGAAATGTGGGTGTATGTACAGACGCCAGCACATCAAGCTACTAAAATCTGTCAAATTTCTTTAATAGATTTTCAACTTTAGCGCTAAGGAATAAGGTTCAAGGTTGACATACAATAAATCTGTAGACGAGGCGTCTCTGTACATTGAAAATACATAGTTCCAAAAAAAAAGTTGTGGTGTTAAAAGGATAACCAACAGATGCATTTCATAATTTTTTGGAATTTTTGCCTATTTTTCGGTTTGTCTGTTCTTCTTCTTAGCGTGTTGACAGCAATCTAAATGTACTCGGCCCAGAATTCGGCTACTTGTTTGGCGCCATCACTAGCGTCTATCAGTTCCTGTAACTTGCAGCTGACAGGACACGCAGGGCACGATATTAAGTGTCCTATCGTTTGTGGAACAGCACCACATTTACACTCCAAGGCGGAGTCGTCTACAGATTGTCTGTTTGAACAGGTTCCACGTAAAAAGTACCAAAACAGTATAGTTAATTTTTATACTCAAATATAGTGTAGAACTCGGAGTAATGATTAGTTTTTGTTTCATCGCAATCGCCAATGGCCCAAGAACACGAACTTTCATCATTTCGACCTATACGTCCGGATGCACACTATTTTTTATTTGAAAGAGTTTTTGACCGAGATGGTCTCATTCAATAGAGTGAAGATATGAAAATTATTATAGAAATCCTCAGTAACAAACAAACAATCTCGTATTGTACAAAGATCAAAGAAAGTTTCTGAGTATCAAGTAATATAAAGTAGTACTTACACGAATTTGTGTGAAATAAAATACAACCGACAACGGCCGTAAAAGGTCTAAATCAAAATCATGTCCAAAGTTTTCTTCGTGGGTGTCATCTTCGTAGTTTTCAAAGGAGGCCGGTGTCGAATGTAACCAGAGTAATTGGGTTGCTTTTCACTCGGGCAACTTTATGTAGGAGCTCTTTCAAGAAGCAAGCAATATTTTTCTAACATCGTTTACAGAGAAGCGTTTTCTTAGTTAAATAAGGTTTTAAGATCATGATTCTTTCCTTTCTCTACTCAAATTCAAATTTAGTATTAGAAATATTGTGGCATCGAAATTTAAATAATGTTAGTATTAAATTGTAAATTCTGTAAACTTTAACGGTGTGAAATTCTGGTTGTTGTTACACTTAGTCACATGTAATTTACTTGTAGGTATAGTAATCTGTGGAAACTGCTTCTGGATTGTGTTGAACTAATTGTATATTTACTTATGTTTGTTATTGCATCTGTTTGTTTCCCAAATAAAATAAAATAAATAAATACTTTCATAGATTTTTGGCTTTTTTCTCGAAATTTTTTGACCTTCTTCACCATGATAACGCTTCAGCACACTCCGCCAGATGGGCAGTTAATTTATTGAAAAGGCACGGCAGGTGCACACCCGAGTAGCACTGCCATGTCATAAAAAGGTATTGTAGATTATGTCTTCGAGACAATAACTAAATTCTTAGCCATTGTCTTGGTTAAAACCATATCGACCCTCATGATATTTTAAGGCGGTACCCCGACAAAACCGCGTTTTTCTTCGTTATTCAGAGGCTTTTAACTCAATAATTATGAGAAATAAACAACATCTGAGAGCACATTAATAATGTTCGATATCCTATCATCACATTGCACGTTATTATTTGTTTTTATATGTTACTAATACATTTAAAATCTCCTTTTAAAAAAGTGACTAAAATTATTGATTGCATTCATCTTTTGCTGAAGTTGACGTTCAATTAATTTGAGGATTTCAACAATGGATAGATAATTTAAAAATCTAAATAATCCACGTTTTAATTTATTTAAAAAGATCGCTATTCTTTTTTTATTAAAATAATTCCAAATTTGTGCGAGTTTTATGATAAAGGGGCGTGCGCAGGGTGCGGGCGGCATTTCGCTGCATTTTGTACGAGGAAGTCGTGTCGCCCTCTGTCTCTGTCGCAAGGAGGGAACGAATGCTCAAGGTTATTTAGTCGGGGTACTGCCTTAAGGTTATCCACCAAGAGAGTTAAGCAAATGGGGGGCACAAGTTAATAGTGTAAGTTAACCTTCAAGCAGGCGCACGGCGTCGAATCGACCGCACTCGATACATTTTCGTTCTTAATATCATTATTTCTTGTCGCAAATATTTCCCATTCCTAGTAGCCTGTAATTGTTTCACTGTGCACGAAATAAACTGTTTACCTCCCCTCCCCGAACCCTCCGGAGTGCATCTATAGATCGCATTTGTTTTAGTCGCGGCGCAGGCGTCGAAAACACGCAAGCACGTGAAAGTTAGAGGTATATGAAAATGTATGATGCCAAATTGTTTACTAATCCAAAGAAAATTAGATTGTTGGATGGCAATGCTTAACTATTCTTTGGGCTAAAAATAGGCCAGCCCTCTGGTCACGCGTAGAATCAACCAACCGCTTGGCGATGTCTCGAAATATTCGATGAAAAGAATAAAGTCACACAATAACAAATATACAAAACATATGACCAACACAGCAATACCAAAATAAATTACCAATGCAGATCCGTGTGGTCGCGAGTGGTTTGTTTAAGGCCGGCTTTGTTTACATATGTGCATACAGTATGCCCAATTTACATAGACCGTGACTCGTGAACTGACGGTGGGAGAGACAGTTGTTGGGGTATTTTTTTATTCTATGTATTTGGAAGTGGAAGGTTTTTGAAATTTAGACTGTCTATTATTTGGTCTATTTTTATTTTACTGTGGAAATTGCACTATTTTTCGTCAGTCGGCTGAATAAGAGCAATCGAAGGACCGCGGGACCAATAAACTTGTAATGTATTAAAAACAAGATAATAATTCATATGCCAGTTGATTCTTTGATATGGCCTCATTCATACCCTAGTTTTGGGGTATAAAAAAAATACATCCAAAGACAAAAAAACAAAGAATAACCACATAGTCCTCACATTCACAATAATTAAAGTAAAATAGTGGACCGTGGGACCAATATTGAACGGTAATGTAGAGTGTAGAACCTAGCATAATTGGCCTATAATGTTCCCACTGCTGGGACAAAGGCCTCCTCTTGGTGAGAGGGAGTGGGTCGTGATCAAACACGCGGGCCCAGTGCGAGTTTGGAAGATGTAGAACTTGGCTAGAATAAAAACATTATAAAATCTAGTCAGAACCATTTCTCGGATTGGGAATCAAAGTGTTATTGAGTTGTTCCATCTGGAATTTCTCAGCAGTTACCCGGAGTCTGGATTTGTGCCAGGTTGATGGCAATAGGCTCGTCCCCTATTACATGGGGTTTGAACATACATATCTGGCGAAATATAGGTGTACTGTTATAAATTGTAAGACAGCTGTAAGTATATAAAATATAAACGCTGACGCCTCATAGGCGTCATATAACGTTTCCCGTAGTTATTGCATTTTGTGACACATTAGCAGTATACATGCGCAGTCATAATTTGAACTTCGTGGCGGACACACAAAAATCATATAATAAACTCAAAACTCAAACTCAAAGCATTTATTTCAATTAAACCAATTACAGGCACTTTTGAATTGTCAAGGGGTCGGTCAGTCAGAAAGATGAAGCTAGTTGCCCATTCCAAAGCGTAGGTACTTATGGAGAAGAACGGGCGAGAAACTCCATGGACACTCTTTTAAATCAAAAATAATGTGGTTACAAAGTCTTGGTTACATCATTCATGTTAAAAATTATACATGTGATAACGATACAGAACGTTAAAAGCGTCCATAATGAAAAGATGAGAAAAAACAACAATTCAAATAATAAATTAAAATATGACATGGTAGCAAAGAGATGACCAGTCCCTACTGACGGCGCCCGTTCACGAACATGACGCATGCATCAGCACCATTCAGTTCAACCATTTTGAAGGGAGCTAAATGATCCAACACATGCGCCACTATCAGCGAGACATTTGAGTGAGCTAAAGTTAACCCTTGTAAAACCTAAAAACTCTTAATTAAAATCTTCAAGGTTAAAAAAAAGTTTTTTTTTTTAAAGGGTCTTAGAACTTGTCCCGTAACAGTACTATAGATAAACCTTTGCCTAACCTTTAGCGATATACAGGGGTGATGTTATGCTACACATCTCTAAATTAATCTTGATTTAGGTATAATAGTTACTAACAAGAGTCCGGCCGAAGGTCGAATTCTGGCCGATACCGATTAATCTGCTATCAATATAACAAATATGTGCTGGAGTCCATTAATGAAGATTGATCCTATCAGCTCTGGACAAAGAGAGGTGGAAAGAGGGTAGGGAGGCCTTTGCCCAGCAGTGGGACATTATTAAAGCCGAAGCCAAAATTTTAAAAACTCTTAAGAAATTCAGTTCAATATTGGCTAAAACTGAATACAATAATAATGTTTTTTTTTTTAAGGTATCTGTAGCACAGTATAATATACAGTAAGTTATCTAAGGCCGCCCGCCGAGTTATTAGCCTACTCTTGCGTTGATCCCCAGGGTTGTCACTTTTACTTTTAGTTAATATTTTCGAACAAGCAGCACTTGATCTAAATTTATGAAATAAAAAGCATATTATGATTGAATATTTTACCAATTTATAAATTTAGTAAAAATAAAAAGCCTTTATTCACATAACATTTATTATACTAAGTTACAAATTTGATACCGAGAAAATTTTTCTCCTGTTTCTGCACGTCCGGAACGCTTTATTATTATTTGTTAATGTAAAGTAAATTCTCATTCTTATGTAAAGTTTTTGTAAAGCTTTTGGGATTGCATGGACAGGGCATCTTAAATTCTATATCATTCAGTTGATCGTAAATTGACCGGCCAATTTTAATGTTGATGTGGTCCTTTTCGAACGCTTTGCGAAACACCTGCTCCAGCCTTTCTACATTATCGACAAAATCATCAGGTGGGATCATGAGTAAATTTCGATCTTTGCCGTAATTCCTGTAATGGGTGTATCTAGATTCAACACTTAAATTACACGCTCGTTGATTAACGTCGACGTAAAGCAACCCTAAGCGTTAGTCGGTCACATGTTACTGTAATTTTGTTAAGTTAATATTATGATTAAGACACTATATTTGGATTGAACAACACATCAGACAATAGAAAAAATAATAATTTCAATAGTAATTAATTTGCAATATTAATTATTGTGAAATTGCCCTTGTTACAACTATACGCGACAAATACGTTTACCTAAACGATGTTTCGTACTCAATCCTCTGTTTTATAAAGTTAAAGTTATTTATCACTTTGTAGTGTTTTTTTTTTGAAGTCGGTTGTTTTTTTTTTGTAAAAAAGTTTTTATTTTTCAATTTTTAGTTGTACCTACCCCACAAAAAAGTAAACAAAAAGATCGTTAATGTAGACAATGTAGATAAATTTTTAGATTGTTGTTGATTTTTCAAAAACCGCTTGTCCGATTTCGATAAAATTTTCATGGGACCATTTGGGAAGTAGGTATACCCTTTCCAACAAAAAAAGAATTTTTCAAATCGGTTGGCAAGCAACGGAGTTATGCGGGAACAAACATAAAAAAAAAAAATACAAACATTCGAATTGAGAACCTCCTCCTTTTTTAGAAGTCGGTTAAAAACTAGACTTCTTAAAATAAACTTTAGCTCTAAACATAGTATTCAGAAAGTAAATTTGGGAATACATTTATATGGAAAAATGCGACTCGGCTACGCTCTTAATAAAGCAAATAAACTGTGAAATAAACAATACAATACCACATTTTCTAATAATATTTAAGTATAAGTAGGTACTTACATTTCTGGTTGAGTAGGAACTATGAAGAATGATAAGTCCGGGTTTGCGAAATCATTATTGAGGCACCCGAAAACACTACAATATTTTTTTCCCCTTTTTGAAGTCATGATACTCGTAATTTAAGTGGCCGCCGCCGGCGAGAGTTGACGAACGCAAGCGGTCATGTAGCGTACGCGCGTGCTCACAGTCGCGCTGCACAGCCCGCACTGCCGCCACCTTATTCCCTCATATATTATGCTAGCGTGTGCGTGAAATCGCGTGCCGACATGGCGCGCGGCGCGCACGCACACATTCAAACCGAGAGCGGCACGTTTGTATGAAGATGTTCTACTGTATATTATACTGTGTCTGTAGTCTTGTTGAGCCTGTTATAAAATAACACTTTGAAATAATGTAAATTATAATAAAATTTTGTATGAACCCCGCAAAACCAGACCAGAGGGGCAATTCTCCTAATTTTAAGAACGTTCACAGTCTGATCTGTCACAGTGTGATCAGTCTCAATCTGTCAAAAAAAACTTCTAATTTCCCTACATTTTGACAAGTTTTTGACATTTGTTTGTCGCCGAGATGAGACTGCGACTAGATTTTGAACGTTTTAAATTACGAGAATTGGCCTTCTGATCGATCGACCCATGCGGCTGTCATTACTTAGCCAGAAGCCCCACATGCTGATAAATATTATATAATAAATGTAATATTTACCAGCTTCCGGGTTGTATAATAGTAGATTGTACAACTAAGGCATAAAAGAAGCTATTTTACCCCGAGACGTTTATATCCACGCGAGCCGCAGGCAAGGGTGGATAGTTAAGTCGAGGGGTAAAATGGCTCGTTTATGCCTGAGTTATACACTCTGCTTTTCACTTCGATTGCGAGAAAATGAAACAGGCATAAAGTATACAGTACATAATTAATCAAAAATGTTGCACAGCATAGCTAATTCCCGCCACCACAGATAATACCGCCACGAAACTTTTTAAAAGTTTTTTTTTTTTATTTCAATATTTGTCATTCGACTTGGGGACTTCATACTGCCAAGTCATAAAAACGTTTCTTTGCGATTTTAAATAATAAATGACAACTATTATACCTGATTTTATTATATTAACGATAGAAAACACGGAAGTGGTATAAATTAAAGGAAATTAAATAAATCATGACTATAATCTGCGAAGTTTTATTGTGCGTGTGGCTGTTGGGCCTGATTACCTTAGTCTCAGAAAAAAAATTTACTTTATGCACTAGAACATAAAAAGCGATTTTATGTCGCCTAAGCACAACATAAAGACGAACTTTTAGAGCATGAGAAGTGAAAATATATAAATATTGCCTTACAATTACAACAAATAAAAACTGGTACATAAATATCACTAGGTAAGGGTAAGTACCTACAAGAAATTTTCAAAATGAAAGCCTTACGTCTTGCGGCGTGTTCTTGTGGCTTGCATTGCGTCGGTAACTCATGGCTTACCGAGATAAATGGCGGCTAGTCGCCTTACACAAGTTATTAAGGTAAACACAGGTACGGTACAATATTTATTTATTTATTTGATACTCTAATTCTTGTATTTTTAAGACTGGGTATAAGGTAGGTCATCATCTGCCTATCCTTTTCCCAACCATGTTAAGGTCGGCTTCCAGTCTAACCGGATGCACCTGAATACCAGTATTTTACATGGAGCGACTGCCTGTCTGGCCACCACAACCCAGTATCTGGGTAATACGATACACCTGGTAAGACTGTTTGTCAGACTTTCGGGCTTCTGACTACCCGTAACGACTGTCAAAGATCCACGAATGACAGCCGGGACTAACAGCTTAACATGCTTTCCGAGGCACGGAGGGGTCTTGGTAAGTATATATGGTCACCCATCCACGGACCAACCACAGCTAGCGTAGCTTAACCTGATCGATCGACCTGTGCGGCTGTTTTTATTTAGCCACGGACCCCTCCTCCTAAGGTACCTACTTATCGAATAATAATGTAATCTGTTGAGTGCAATTTCATAATAAATTTTTACTGTAGGTACTATACAGGGTGAAATTAAATTCATGGGCATCCTTTGAAGGGGTCATTGTGACCCCTTCAAAGGATGCCCATGAATTTAATTTCACTCTGTAGAGATATTTCATTATTTAATTTCCTCAAGAAAATAATATTGACTTAATTAATATGGTCACGAACTTAGGAAAACACTTAAGCCTCGAGATTGACTCACGCGACTTTAAAGATATTTATCGACTGCCAAGTAAGAAAGAAGGTATTACAAACACTCCCATAATTGTTGAATTGAACTCCACTATGCTGAAAACTAATATATTAAAAAAGGCAAAGTCGTTTAACATTAAAAACTCAAATAAACTTCAGGCGAAACATCTTGGAATAACAAGAAACGAGGAGGTACCTGTGTTTATATCCGAACAATTGACCCCTAAGGGCGCCCGACTATTTTTCCTGGCTCGAGACCTGGCTAAAACTAAGCAATACAAATTTTGCTGGACTGCTTTTGGACGTATATTAGTCAAGAAGGATGAGAATGCTCGAGCGATCCTTATAAAAAGTGAAGCACAGGTGCACCAATTAATGCAAGAAGCATGACTAACTTGCACTCTCATTAGATTATTCCTAGTACTAAAAACTTTGTCATTTTTTGTTACTATATTCATAATTAATGTTTTTCCTAACTTTAATTTTAAACTGCATGGATTTCCTGTAAACTTTTATACTTTGTTTAACTGTAAATATGGTCAGCTTGCTTTTACACATTCAAACACTACATATCACACAATCCCTTCTACACAAAATATACAACTAACTCAATCAATACATCCACACACACACTCACTTCAACTAGTGTATATATCATGTCATGTCGAGACAATTCATACATATACAAACAAACATACTCGTTCACATGCGAAGACAGACGTCACAAGACTATTATGCTATGTATCAAAACTTAAGAAACAACAATTGTTTACTCTTATCAATAATGGATAGTAACTTACGCAACTTGCAGGAGTTGGATACTGCTGAGATTGCTGATTCTGCTATTCTTGATATTGCACACTTAAATACTTACCTACTACATAATAATTATAACTTTACCGTCCTGACTCAAAATATAAGGAGTATATACAGTAATATTGATGACCTTCAACTAACTTTGTCTCAAATTGGAATTGAAGTGGATGTCTTATTTTTAACAGAGTGTAGATTGAACGTTAATAAACAAATACCAGTGTTAGATAACTACACCTCGTTTAATACATCTAGACATTTAAATCAAAACGATGGTGTAGTAGCCTACATAAAAAACTGCCACTCACCCCAGGCAGTAGAAATTAATTTGACACATGCCTCAGCTTTGCAAATCACAATCTCTAATTTCACCATTATTGGTACTTATCGGTCTCCGTCTAATGTATCCGCAGATCACTTCATTGCCTCGCTTGATCAATACCTCCAAACTATAGACTCGCAAGGGGACATTATTATTACAGGCGATATAAACATTAACTTGATAAGCAAACCAGCAGAAACATCACAAATCCGAACTAATAGATTAAATTATTTAAATATGGTGGCTTCGCACGGTTTCCTCCCAGGACATTGTTTGCCCACCAGGGATGACAGCTGCCTCGATCACATGATTCTTAAACTAGATAAATCTAAAAGCTCGGCTTTCGTGGCAGTCTTAAACACATCTGTTACGGATCATGCAATGGTACTACTTAACATATCCCACTCGTACCAAACCAAGTCTTATGTCAAAACTAAGACCGTGACTAATTTGGTGAATGCCTACAAACAACTTGTAAATATGGAAACTTCTTTTCTTCATACATACAGAGACCCAAACACTCTAGCAGATGCGATGATAGATTTGATTAAGTCATCTATCCTCCAAAACACTAAGGTTGTCTCACTTTCTAGTTCTAAACGTACTCTAAAGCCCTGGATAACAACGGGGGCTCTAAGATGTATCAGACTTAGAAACAAATTGCAGCTACAGTCGAGGAGAGACCCTTATAATGTTATCTTGATCATAACTTATAAGCGTTATCGTACATTTTGCTCCAATCTTATTAAGAAACTCAAAAGACATTATCATAAGAACCAAATTCTAACTTCTGTGAAAAATCCCAAGTTACTTTGGCGTAAAATTAATGACATAACCCATTACAAAAAACCTAAGACGTCCAGTGTACACCTACTTCAAATCACACCGCATCCTTTAGACTCTTTAAACCGCGTAAACCACTTCTTTGTAACAATTGGGAAATCATTGGCGGAAGAAATCATGGCTTTAACTGGGCAAGGATCCAGACCTGCTATTAGCACTTCAAATACACCATCACAAGCCAACTCATTTGTGCTGCTGGAGACAGATCCGGCAGAAGTGGATGCTACGCTCATGGCACTTGACTCAGCAAGTGCTTCAGGGTGGGACGGCATATCAGTGAGTTTCCTCAAGTTATCTCGAGACTTTGTAGTACCTCTCATTTGTAAATTAACCAATCTGTGTTTTGAAACGGGTGTATTTTGTAATGCGTTGAAACGGTCTATCATCACGCCTGTGCACAAGGATGGGGACAAAAGCGATGTTAACAATTACCGACCGATTTCTGTCTTACCTTCACTGTCAAAAATAATAGAAAAAATAATAAATAAAAGACTTACAAATTACTTGAATAAATATAACATTATTTCCGACTCACAATATGGTTTCAGACAGGGGCGGTCAACTCAGGACGCGGTTATAGCGTTAACGTCTGAAATTACAGATAAGGTAGACAAGGGATATAAATGCGTTACGGTGTTTCTAGACCTGAAGAAAGCGTTTGACACCGTATCTGTTCCCATCCTTGTGCAGAGACTTGAAGCTATAGGGATCAGAGGCAAGGCTCTTGCTCTTTTTGACAGCTATCTCCGGGGTAGAAAACAACAGGTTAAGCTGGGTAACTCGTACAGCAGTGAGGAAAATATTGTTTTCGGCGTTCCGCAGGGCTCCGTGCTCGGCCCGCCACTGTTTCTGGTGTATATTAACGAGCTCTGTAACCTACGAAGCAGTGGTGGGAAAATATTCTCATATGCGGACGATACAGCTATTGTCTACTTTGGTGACACTTGGGAAGGGGTACGTAGTAAGGCCGAACAAGGGTTAGTGGTCATAGATAGATGGCTCAAAGCAAACTTGCTAACTCTTAATATTGCTAAAACAAATTACATTTGTTTCTCTCCAAGTGCAAGGTCAAAAGCAGGTACTAACTTCAATATTCGTATCCATATGTGTACAAACAGCATAGGGCAGAGCTGCGACTGCAAACCCATCAAACAATTACCGTCTGCAAGGTATTTGGGAGTTATAGTCGACGAGTGTCTGTCGTGGCACTCGCATGTCGAGGTTATTATGTCGCGTGTTCGAAAATTTATATGGATTTTTAAAAATCTACGACATGTGATGCCTCAAAAGACACTCAACAACATTTATATAGCACTCGCGCAGTCAGTAATCACATACTGCTTACCTGTCTGGGGAGGGGCCGCCAAAACTAAGTTTCTAGAGTTAGAAAGAGCCCAAAGGTCACTTTTAAAAGTAATCTATTTTAAGCCATATAGATATCCCACACTCGATCTATATAGAATTGGTGGCCTATTATCAGTCAGGAAGCTATATCTTTTAAACATCATTCTATATTTACATAAATGCCTTCCAGTCAACTCAGAATGTCAGGCGAGGAGGAGAAAAGATACTGTGGCTTCCTCTACACCGGTACGTACGGTTTTTGCAAGGCGTCAGTATGTATGCCATTCAGCCTACATATACAATAAAACTAACGCTAAACTTAAGTTCCACCATGAGGTCTCGCATAAATGCAAAAAAGTTATAACTGAGTGGTTAAAAACCCTAAATTACGAAGAAACCGAGAATATCTTAGTCAGACTTACATGAATACTTCTCTTCTTTATCATAATGTTAAACATTGTGATCACCTAATTGTATTATTAACTTTGATTTATAATGGCACTATCAGCTAACATGAAAACTCATACAACACCACACACTAACTCACACACAAACACAAAACATACACACACAAACAAACCCTCGATCACACACTAATACAGTCACCAAACACATACAATTGCACAATACACAGAGCTGCTAATTACTTTTCATGTCGTTGTTTTCACTTTGTTTCTAATTAGTTTTATTAGTTTAATTTTAATTGTTACAGAGTCTCAATAGTGTATAAGATATCAATTAAGGGAAAGAGCGAGACAACCCCAACACAAGTATTATTAATTACTTACTGGGGCTGTCTCAATCACATCTGCAAATGTAACTGTTTGAGACCCAATAAACAATTTTATTATTTTATTTATTTATTTAATTTAGTTAACGGTGTCGATATTTTGCAACTTTTTGTAACGTTGCCAACTTTCAGAATACACCCTCTTATAGCATAATCAGCCAATAATATTCCCACCGCTCGGACACAGGCCTCCTCTCTTTGAGAGGGAGTGGGCTGTAATCTACCACGCGGGCCCAGTGCGGGTTGGTAGATGTCACATGTCTTCGAATTAATGATTCTAGAACATGTTTTCCGTCACTGTTTTGAGAGCAGTGGTGTTTAAATTATTTACATAAAGTTAAGCCTGCCTTGGTTCGAAGCCACGACCTACAACTTATAAGTCGAGGCCGATATCACTAGGCCCCCATTGCTTTCTGTCGGGGCCGTAACCACTAAACGCTTAGGCCCTTTGTATAGACGCCAGCACATCAAGCTACCCGAAACTGTCAAATATTCCCAATCAACTTTGAACCTTATGCTTTAGCGATAAAGTTGAAAATCTATTAAAGAAATTGGACAGATTGTAGTAGTTTGATGTGCTGGCGTTTGTACATACACGGTTTTCCGGCCGTGAAAAACTACAGTTTATTCGCCGTGTTTAGGCACGGACGTCAGTGTTGTATGGACCACAATAATTATAGAAGCTTTTTAACGGACACGTTTTTTCAACGGCGCGGTTTATACGCCGTACCGTCAAGAAACCGTGCCGTGTTCAAAGGGCCTTGAGTGACAAGGAAAACACAATAATTATCATAAATAAATTCAAAGCTGTTTGGCCCTACTTAATAGTCCTTGGATGGAACTAACAACAATGATTTGCACAATAAAATCCATTTTCAATCAACAAAAAAAACACACAATAGAATTGTTTATTTAGACATTACAATGCAATCACCCTCTTTTTTTACAAAAACAATACGCTAGCCAATTGAAATGGAATTTAATGGGCCAATAAAATTTCGCGCTTTAAATAAGCTTATTTATCCTGCATACAATTGAATTAATTGTTTCCTTACCAAAGTTGAATTGGCTTCGTTTTGTGGCTTCTGTTTTGCGAAATTCCGTGTCATTGTGGTTTTTTTACCATTGCCAATGGGACCATATTGCTAAGCCTATGCCGTTTGCCTATTAATCACTAGGCTATTCTTTCTATATCAAAGTGTCGCGTCATGTTTCTGAACGGATGCCGTCAGTTGAGAACTTGAGACTGGCCATCACTGCCAGGGCTTAGTTTTAATGTTATATTTCGTATTGTTTGTTCATTTTATTTTTTACATTGTTATTACATACAGAAGCAGCTAGAATAATGTACCCAGGATTTTGTAATATCTATATAAATAAAACAAAGTCGGGTTAGTTACACCATTTACGAACAAATTTATTTTAAGAACGGCTGGACCGATTTTCAGAATCTTTGTTTCGTTGGATTTGCCTCCGAAAAGCAGAATGAAAAAGATCACGAAAAAAAAAATGAAGGTATTTCACATTTTGTTTTTATTGATTTCCGAGTAGGTCGCCGGGTCAGCTAGTCTTGATATAAAAGAGTATCATTGGAGTTTCTTGCTCGTTCTTTTCCAAAGAGATCTTCGTTTTAAAATGGGCAGCTAGCTCCAATTTCTGCCTAACTGACTGACTCTTTGACAATTCGAAAGTGCCTGTAAATGATTTGATTGAAATAAATGCTTTGAGTTTGAGAGTAACACTACCTATCTTAATATACAGACCTATCTTTTTAATCGTAATAATATTCTTCTTCCTAACGAGTCGATTGTAATCTAAATGAAGTCGGCCCAGAATTGGGCTACGAGTTTGCGTTGGCGATATCAATTCCTGTAACATGCAGACTACAGGAAACGCAGGGCACGGTATTAAGTGTGCATGAAAAGAGCCAATATACGTCCGGTGCACCTTGGGCAATCAGCGAGTTTCCAGGCTGACTGAATAATCCTTTCACCACGATGGCAATTCAAAGTCCATCGTAATACTTATACGTACGGTATAGTTAGCGCCACGAAAGATGGGACTTGACCCCCTCCCGCGCTCTTTCCGCCGCCCCTATGACACCCGCAGCCTAATTGCGGAACGCCAAATCGTCAAATGATTCTGATCAGTTGGCTTCATTTCTATCACAATTGGCTTCATTTTACGATTTTCGAATTGCGAAACTCTAGTTTATTATGAAACCAATTATGAACGTTAAGGCCCTGCGCAGAAACTATAGTTTCGCAATTCGAAAATCGTAAAATGAAGCCAATTGTGATAGAAATGAAGCCAACTGATCAGAATCATTTGACGATTTGGCGTTCCACAATTAGGCTGCCGGTTCCGTCCCGCGCTCAGACCTCATACCGCTAAAGAGACCTAAAATAGTGAACTGCGCATGTCAAACCATGTGGTGTGTCTAGTCTCATCTTTCGTGACACGCATTATACGCGGCAGTTGATATAGCGCTTCTGGTTTTAGCCACAGGTAGGTATTGGTAACAAAATTGTATTATATCAACATTTATATTATTTAGTCACATCTTTTTAAACTGTTACCCTCTTATTACAAAACAAGGTATTTCTTTAGATCAGGTTTAAACCACTGAGCCAGTTATTGAATTAAGAACCTAACTTTTATAGAAATGCAGTTCTTAATACAAAAATGACAGCTTAGTTCGGTGCTAAGTTGTTATTTTACTATCAAGAATTTTGCCTAAATTGAGATAAAGTTCAAAATACAAAAACTGGCTCAAAGGTTTAGGCTAGAACTAAAGTAAGATTTCGTTTTGTAATAAGACGCTTAGGCGATAACAACAGGGTAGCCCGCGAAATTAATTTTTTTTTACGTTTTTTTTTGCAAGTAGCGGGTTAGTATCTAGTTTTATCGATACCGGAAATATGAAATAACGTAAGGGACAAAAGTAAGGTTTACAGGAGAGCAAAAATAAGATATTTTTTTACAAAACTGACTATAACTTTTTAACTATATGTTTTATGTAAAAAGTGTCTAGGACAAAGTTTCTTAGATTTCTTCATTCTTTTAAGCTAAAATAGCAAACATTGATTAAACCCTATAGTTTTAAAGATAGCATGTCCCTTACGTTAAATAATAATGAATACAGGTGACATACGTTAACAAAATTTGAGATGTAAATGAACAGCATTGATGTAAGGTACATTATAGGAAATAAACAAATAATGTTTTTTGATGTAAGGGACATTATAGGAAATAAACATTTAATGTTTTTCAAAGTAAAGGCCTCTTAATGGTCTACTTTTTATTGCTTATGCTGTTAATAAATTTAAAAAATAGATTTTAATACATTCATGACCTACTGCGCCTATCAATATAGTTTAAACCTACTTGCTGACATAAAAAGATATAAAATAAACGAATAAAATATATTAAAACTTTTATTTGCACTCACTAATCCTCTTTTATAAACGCAAATAACTCGCATAAATCATGCTAAGTAAAACATAATTGCTCGATAAGCAAGAGGACTTTTTCTGGCTGATTCCATAAATTATGGCCACTGGAAAGGTCCCCAAACCATCAGCTTTTTAATCTCCCTTTGAATGATAACATGCATGCTGTCTATTCATCCTGCGTTAACTGCTTAATAAATTGTAATTTTTACATGACCTACTTACTAGACACAATTATAATTATATCATACTTACCATTATTTTACCTAATGGAAGGTATGTTTTTATTAGGATTCGAATTAATCTATCTCAATCAATCAACTCAGCCTATTGCAGTCCACTGCTGAACATAGACCTCTCCCAGGCTGCTTCACAACACCCTATCCTCCGCCTTCGGCATCCAGTCCGTTCCAGCCACCTTTTTTAGGTCGTCCGTCCATCTAGCTGGGGGGCGTCCCACACTACGCTTGCCGATACGCGGTCTCCACTCAGGACTCGTCTGCTCCACCGGCCATCGGTCCTTCCAACCCACTGTGTATGTGGGGCTGGTGGGGTGGCAACTGTTTACTCTGCAAGCTATGTCGGTAACTCCGGTTCTTTTCCGGAAAATTTCAATCCTGATTTTATCTTTCAAAGAGACTCCGAGCACATCTCGGTCCATAGCGCGCTGAGCAACCTTGAATTTGTGGACCAGCCCGACCGTCAGTGTTCACGTTTCGGCACCATATATTCTGACGGGCAGAACGCACTGGTTGAAGATCTTAGTCTTCAAGCACTGCGGGATAGGCGACGAGAAGACTTGACGGCTTCTTCTGTCGGCTTCTTTCTCAAAGTTGTTTCTACCGAGCTAGATTATTTGCCCTAGGTCATCCCTAGGTAGACATAATCCTTCACAACTTCGAGAAGCGACCCTTCGATGTAGATTGGACTCGGCAAGACGTGCGAATTGTACATGACTTTCGTCTTGTTCAAATTCATGCCGAGGTCAACCCGCCGAGGAGCTACATTTAGGCTGTGCAGCATTTGGTTTAGCTGTTCCAGCGTCTCTGCCATTATGACGATGTCATCGGCAAATCGAAGATCTGAAATGTACTCGCCGTTCACGTTGATAGTCCAGTTCAATCCAGCGTCTTGATGACGTCCTCCAACGCATTTGTAAACAATTTAGGGGATATAACATCCCCCTGTCTCACCACTCTGAGCAGTTGGATGGGGCTAGTTTTCTGATCCTGGATCTGGACAGTCATCGTGGCAGTGTCATACAAACATTTTAACACTTCTATGTAGCGCCAGTCAATTCGACATCGTTGCAGAGAGGCCAGAACTGCCCATATTTCGATAAAGTCGAAGGCTTTCTCGTAGGCCACAAATGCCATACACAGCGTCGGTCTTCTGTTCAATTTGCAGAACAGTATGGATGTGGTTTACGGTGCTGAAGCCTTTTCGAAAACCGGCTTGTTCTGGCAGCTGGAACTCGTCAAGTATACTGGCGAGACGGTTTGTGACGACCCTGGAGAACGCTTGTATACGTGGCTCTGAAGTGAGACGGGTCTATAGTTCTTCAGCAAGGATTTAAGGTTTTATTCCATCTAAATAGACCAATTTTTTAATTACTGAACTCCATTTATGACTAAACAATAATTTACCAAAAGTAGTAAGAAATAATAACCTGTTTATGTGATTCTGTTGATGTGTGATTAATGTTCATAAATTTTTGCCTGCGGGCTAGAGAAGTGAAGATAACTTTTCATCACTCATGTTTAGAATCCAGATAAAACTTTCACTAGGTATTTGTAGTTAGATCAATGAAAACGTTGATGTATTATAAATGAAGATGTGTAATGTCACAGTGTTACGAAATACTAAGTAAGGGTCACGACCGCGCAGGTAAAATCAAACACAAAATCCGTATTGCTATCTAGCTCAGACATGTTGCACCGTTTTGCGTGTGACAGAGACGTATAATAATATTCGTCTAGATAAGTTTTAGATGTAAAGGACAGGTCAATTATTTTCGATGCTGACAAATTAACGTATGGGTCAATATGATTATGATAATTCGAGCCACAATTTAACGTAAGGGACATGGTATTTGCACCTACTCAGGGAACACTAATGTATAAGACCTGTTGTAAAATGTTCTCGATTTTTTTTTAATGTAAATACCAAATACTGTGAGTAAAGAGACTTACATTAGTTTTTATAAAAATATTAATTTAAGACGTCCTATACAGCCAGTTTTTATAAAAAAAATGGTCTAGACCTGCGGAAAATATGTAATGTAAGGGACATTTTTTTGGAGATATTGAGATTTTAAATATACCAATCGATAGAGCAAGAAATTTCGAATCCAATGATATATATAACTCATTTTCGACAAAATGTCCCTTACGTTATTTCATATTTCCGGTATCGTTATGTTGATCTAAATATGATTCGCGGCTGTAACGAATATTACCTTATTGAATGACTATTTCACGAAATCCTGACATTTCAATCCAATTCATCCCGCTTGGTACAATGTTCTACGATTCGCTGAGTACTTACATTATGATGAGCATCATTGAAACAATGTGCACGTTTTGTAATTTATAGGTATTTAGTTGTCTAAAATAAGGAGTTTTATTGCTGATTCTAATGATTATAGTTCTGTAAAGCCGTATTTCTTACGGTCGAGAATCATATTTTAATCAACATACAACCTGACGCTTACCTGCAAATTGCAAAAAAACAGAAGTAAATTTGAATTTTTCGAGTTACCTTAGCACATCCCCCTTAAATAGCATAATTTCGGTTATCTTCTCTAGAGTAATGTCATTATTATGTAAACAAACACCGACCAAGCCTTTTTGATCCCCAAAATTTCCATGCCGCAGTGTAAAAACCATCAAAACGTAGATGACGCAAAAGGTACACGGTGCAATGTCGTTGAATAATCACCGACATAACTCAAAGAAAGCTTTTTGAAATTATCCCCCTGACATTAGCATAGGAATCCTTACCACCGCTACTACGAAAAACGGAGAGGAAAAACGGATTTTTGATGAAATTATGGTAGAGTATTTTCGTTCATTATGCTATAGAGCTCATGGTTAAGTAGTAATAGCCGCACGGGTCGATCGATAAGGTTAAGCTACGCTTGCCGCGGTCTGTCCATAGATGGGTGACCATAATAATAAAAATGGTTATATTTCATATTCATTTATTTTGCATTCCACAAGGTAAAAAGATGTTTACAAATGGCTAAGATCCGTTGTAGACCCTGTTAGGTCAAAGAGGGTGAGACACGGGCCTCGGAAGCACGGCCGTTGGTCCCGGCTGTCATTAGTGGATCTTTAACAGTGGTTACGGGTCGTCAGAAGCCGAAAAGTTTGCTAACCAGGTGTTACTAAAGGGTATCTTATTACCCAGTAACTGGGTTGTGGTGGTCATATAGGCAGTAATAAAATACTGGTATTCAACTGCATCCGATTAGACTGGAAGCCGACCCCAACATAGTTGGGTAAAGGCTAGAGAGATGCTATGCAGCGTTTTTTTAGAGTTTGAAGAAAAATGTCGATGAAAAATTCCATTTTGATGCTGCAAAAGAGCTCTGTCCAAAATAACACGATCTCACTCATCTTTTTTTTTATTTTTTTTTCTGATTAGTTTTAAATAAGTGCGTATTTCATGCGCAGTTATATTTATAAGCACCGTGATCAAATATGTAGATGAATCGTTTAATTTTAAATATTAAATTACATACTCGTAATTGAAAGAAGTCGAGGGATATAATGGATTTTGATGAAGTGCACTTAGTTATGATAATTTAAATACTTAAGAACTACTTAAGTGTTAAGAGATTTATAATAATTATCTCAAAAATCTTAGTTCTAACGTGATATTTAGAAACACGACTGTCGGCATTAAAATTTTAAGAATAATTATTTGTAATTGACGAATTCTTCAAATACAAATAATCGTTTCTTTAGACTATTTTAATAATCCGTAAAAAATTATCGGTCAATTTTGTTGACTGTACAATTTGTGCTGTAATTTTCATTTTTTTTTTTTTTTAAATGCACTCACAACAACGGTATATGTTTTATAAATGTCGCAGCATTATGCTAAGATAGGAGGCTTGGCTTCGCTAAAAAAAGACCCATTTTTTATGGTTTATAAATAGTTTCGGTTGTTTTTAGTAGAACTTTGTTAGTTTTAAATGCTCCTTTTTCTTCTTATTTGTATTTCATATGTGTGTCCCAAATAAAATCTTGTGTCTTTCTTACATTTCCTTCACTCAAATTATTAATCATTCAATGAAAAACCAACCAACCCAAAACTTGGATAGAAACAAAGGATATCCCTTGGAAAACACCCTACACCCTCTTAAATTTGACCGCCACGCAAATGACGTCATTGCAATCGCCTTAGAAGACGTCATTAGGCTTTTACAAGATTACAACTTCCATCTTCATAATCCTTATGTCACAAAACCTAAGGTTGAAATCACTGTGGACGGTGGACATTTTAAGTTGGTGCGCAAGGTGTCATTGACGAATCTGCCCCATTTCTCATCAAGTGTCATTTCGAAATGTCACCATCGGTTGTCGCGAGCTGTCATTTGCGTTGTAATAGTCAAAATGACTACCTTTATAGCATGACGCGCTGGTACGGTAATTTCGGGATTTCCGTGATCGTAATGGAAAGGGGCTCTCTTTATTGCACTCGTAATGATATTAAGCGGAATTGGTGTTCGCTTGAGACCAAATTTGAATAAAGAACAAAATGGCGCTGCGTGGTGCTGTCAAAATGCTTTTGTTTTTGCCTGGTGTGCTGTATACCTAAACCCGATCCCTCACCACAACGCACACCGCAGCCATACCATAACGTGGACGGGCGCTAAGCTAATTTGTATGAAAATGTATAGTTTATTCACACGGACCACATTTGGCCGTCAAAATCCACCGTGTGGGCAATACCGACCACATCACAGCCACAACCAGCGAGACCGCGCAATACCAACCGGCCACATCGCAAAAACAACGTTGCGTCGAGTCGACCACTTGATTTGATTTTGTAGTTCCACAACGCAACTGCAAGAAGCTGATGCGACATTCCCACGTGACCACTGCTTGGCCACATTTTGTCGCTGCGATGTGGTACGTGTGATTAGGGCCCTAAGGTCTACGCCAGCACATTAAGCTACCCGAATCTGTCAAATTTTCCCAATCAACTTTGAACCTTACGCTTTAGTGATAAAGTTGAAAATCTATTAAAGAAATTTGACAGAATGTAGTAGCTTGATGTGCTGGCGTCTGTACAATAACTTTCCTAATCATCCTTCTTGAGTCAAAGTCATAATGAACCTAACCCGCAAGTAATTTAGCACCCTTATCTCATAACAAGAGACTGAGTTCCGTTTTCGGCGAGATGTACTCGTACTTACAATAATTTCAGTCTGTAGTACACCCCTGCAACTAAACTTCAAGGAACTTTGGTACAAACTGGGGGAATAGGACTAACGTGTTAGATTAGGGTAGGTATGCTAACTATTACAAATTAATTTAATTGTAGCCGCTCTAATGCCAGTTGCAGATTAACAGCTGGACAAAATAATATGAAAAAAAAAACTTTGTTTCGCATGAACATGCGCCGGTGTGCAAACAGTATAAAGGCCAGTGCGCACCGGCGGACGGCGGAATCCGGTATCGAGGAGGATTTGCCACCGGCCAGCGCACAATGATGATTTGCAATGCCGCCAGCGACCGCCGGCGCACTAAAGGATGCAGCATCTCGCGGTATGCCACGGGGGAAATGCGGAGCACACCCCGGACACTCCATACAACGCTCGCAAAATAATTACCTACTACTACTACATTAAAAAATGACTTTTGTATACGTATGAATGTGTGCGTGAGGTACTTGTGTTTGCGAGCGCTCTTGTTAAAGAACTGCGACGAATACGCCGAAGTGCGGGGTGAGTTGCGGTAACTGATGTTAGTGCGGGGAAGAAGTGTCCTTTCTGTACGTAGTACTTTAAGTATTCTGTGATGCGGAGCGCTCTCCCGCTTGCACTGGCTCTCTCCAGCGGACTCCGGCGCATACCGGCGCACACCTTCGCATTCCGGCGCATGCCGTCGCAACCTGCCCTTACCTTCCAGCGCGGTTTAAAACCACAGAGAGAAGTCCGCTATGTAATGATGCTCTGTGGTCGGTCTCTAAGCTTTGGAATCTATATCTTGTAACTATTAGATACGTACAGACGCCAGCACCTCAAGCTACCCGAAACTGTCAAATTTTCCCAATCAACTTTGAACCTTATACTGTAGCGATAAAGTTGAAAATCTATTAAAGAAATTTGACAGATTGTAGTAGCTTGATGTGGTGGCGTCTGTACTTTACGTTGGATTTTTTTAAATACCTTGCCCCGCTGTCCGACGATGTGCACTGGCCTTAAGAACTATTCTTGTGTGAAAAATGTCCTTTTTTAGCCTAAGTTCAACCCTGTGCAACGTCACAAATAATTAATAAACATAAACTGCACAACAGAATTTAACTTCAATTGACCGGTAAATGGCATTAAACACATCCGTTACGGTAATGATTTCCATATTGTAATTAACTTGCGCCGATGAAATTAGTTTCTGTTCAACTGACAGTTAAGGCTCGGCGTCCATGGCGGCACAATGCTATGTACGCACGTGTGCTTAGCTTCGATTTGTATAAAAATGTAGACGGGATCGTCCACCGTGAGTCTGTGACCAACGGCAACGCTACGCACCGATGTTTGTCTGGTAATCAAATGCACCGCGCAGTAAAAGGCATCTGGGGCCGTATTATGAATTATTAATAGATACCATCATTATGCCACTGCAAAAAGGGATGGAGATATCGGCCTTCTATAGCACCGTCTCCCTCTTACAATAGATAAATGGTGGCATTAATATGTCCCTGGCCCTGACCTACCGCTGACGAGGTAACGACTAACTATATAAACGATTTTCTCGCTCAAGAGACGTAGAAAAGATTGTAGGTCCCATGTAAAAGAGATACATATATTTAGGGTTGTCAGGTTTGAAAACCGAAAAGCCGGACAGACCAGCCAGTTTAGCCGGACATTTGGGTAAAAAAGCCGGACACCCTTAATTTTTTAGTCTTAGTATAGCACCACAAAGAACGATAATTTTAAGTAAAACGAGGCTTTTTTCTGGCGAAGAAGCGACTAGAGTCGGGTGGTGATGAAGAGTGGCGGGGCGCACCGCGTGCGTGATCGTCAAATTTAAAAAGTCTCAAAAGCCGGATAGGCTGGACACTGTCTGATTTGGCGGGACACGCAACCAAAAATCCTGACTGTGTCCGGCTTTATCCGGACGCCTGGCAACCCTACATAATATATATTAATAGTTGATCGCCGACTACCCACACCGCCGCGAGTACTCGTCTATCATAGCAACGAGAGCTATTAAAGAGAATACTATCTCAGCAACGTTCGCGTGGCGGCAGAACACTCGCTGAGAGACCCAGGCTTGGTACAGACACCAGCACATCAACCTACCCGAAACTGTCAAATTTTCCCAATCAAATTTGAACCTTATGCTTTGGCGGTAAAGTTGAAAATCTATTAAAGAAATTTGACAGATTGTAGTAGCTCTATGTGCTGGCGTCTGTACATCCCATACCAGCGAGTAATCGCTTGTCGCCGTCTGTCACTCACTGCTCGTTGCTTGCCAATTTTTTGTTGCTAGCTCTGCTCATTATTCTCCTTCCCTTATTATTTTATTTTTATTATTAGCCTTTGACGTCCCACTGCAGGGCAAAGGCTCCACTACTCTCTTTCCACCTCTCTCTGTTCAAAGCTGCTAAGGACCAGTTTTTGTTGAAGGAGTCCAGCTCGTCCCGCCATCTCCGTCTGGGCCTACCACGATGTCGTAAGTTTATCCCAATTTATTTGGGGTCGGCGCAACATGTCTTTCATCTTTTGCTTCCATACTTCTCTATTAGTCTGCTCTAGTTAGTAGACTTTTCCTTCTAGCCATAATTATTATCTTTCACACAGTCCATCCATCGTTTCAATGTCTTCCCCTAGTCTTATAGCTATCGACATTCATACTTAAAACTTTCCTCGCGGCATTTTCCTCATTCCGTCGCGTCACATGTCCATACCATGACAATCGATTTCCTCGCAATTTTTCAGTCACCACTCCAGTGGCGTGCATTGTATATAGGCATATAAGCAGTGCCTACCTCGATATATCAACATAAGCCAGTCAATTACATTTTAGTGTGTGTGCCCCATTAAGAAACTCACTAAATTATCATACCTAACAAAAAACAAAATCTTCATTCAAACACGCGCGGCAGCAGGCAGTCGCCGGACAGCCTACTCGGCTCCCGTACTATTCGCACATTGTCATTGGTCTTTACTCGTTTAAGTTAGTACGACAAAATTAAAAATACGTACGTCTCCCGCGTAATACCATGACGTTCGACCTTCGCAATTTATCACCCTTAAGTACCTAGGCGTACCTACTCAAATAACCACACTTTTGACCTCACATTTTTTTTCTGATTAGTGACCGGGTTTGCTTAGACTAGACCCGGCCTAGTGCCTACCTATTCTGAAAACCAATGCACGCCACTGCACCAGTCCCAATTTTAGAGTTCCTCTTATGTAGGTACTTGGTTGCTAGCTATACTCGCTTCTCGCTAATCGCTAGCATTGGGATAGATGCCCAACGTGGAGAATTCTCCATGCATATCCTCCGTAGCAGTGGATGATCGACTTTACCGCGTTTTCATTTACGTTTAATTATTGTAATTACCAGTTAAAATTATTCCATTTCATTTGTATATTAATTGTTATTATATTCAGAAACGGTTTGTGAGAACATATTTTTTGGAATAATTTTGAAATTGCGAATATTGTAATTGCAAAATCGGGTCGTTCGTGTATTTCCTTTGTTTGAATTAGATAACTGCCTTGTTAGCAACATTAGGTCCTGGGTTCGACGCCCAGGTTGTGCAAAGTTTTATTGGGTTTTCTATACATAACTAGCGAAATGTAGTACAATAGGTACACCTCTGTCTGCGTCACCCTTCATGAAATACAAGCTTGGTGTTTTGTTTTAAATTAGATTTACTTAAATTAGATGATTCATTTGGTTTATGAAAAAATACAAAGTTGAACATTTTGCTCAGTGAATGCTTTTAAAAAATTACGCAAGTAAGGTAAAAAAAAAAAAAAACCAGTAAAATGCGAGTCGGACTCACACACCGAGGGTTCCGTACAAATTTTTAGGTATGTAACTACAAATTTACGGTTTTCTGATTTTTTTCCTTTACTTGTGTTACATGATATTGCCTCTTGCCAAATTTCATGATTCTAGGTCAACGGGAAGTACCCTATAGGTTTTGATTCCCTTGCGAATGTCAAAATATGCGGCATAAACGGAACAAAAACACCAGTATCTTTTGATTGCGTTGACATAGAAGTTTGATTTTCACTGCTTCAAGGAATTGCAGCCCTGAGTATTTGATATTAATTTCAACTTGATTGACTTGTTCCTGAAAAGAAGGGTCTTGACAGACGGACAGACAGACAAACAGCGAAGTTGGTTCCGTTTTTCCTTTTGAGGTACGGAACCCTAAAAATTGAAATTTCTAGTAATATATATTCGACAAAAAGAGCTTCAAATTAAGCTAAGATAAGCTAATCAAGGTAAATCACTACAACCTACAGTATTTAAGCAATGCCGAAATGCTTACAATTAGAGTTGAGCTGCATGATTTTTGACAAATGCGTGCACTGTCTGGACAGGTCCGCTCAATCTGTGTGGTTCTTTTCTCAGAAGACCATTTTACACACCAATCTACATGGTCTTCACATGATCTGACCAATATTTTGTCTGGATTTTAAAAGAAACTGTGACCTCTGAGTTGAAACGCCGACCCCATCTAGCTTAAAAAAATATGATTGATTTGTAAAAGTGTTTGTACTTACAAACCGACTTAGAGAAAATAAATCATTTATCATTTACTACAAATACTAGAAACAGTAACTGAAGCCATAAATAATAGTCTAGAAGACGAATTCCTTCAATAATTAGGTCCAATATTTACTCCCGCTAACGAAACCAGTCGTAGTCATAAAGTTTTTAACTACCCTCATAAAATTCAGCAATGTCAATAACTTTACATTGTGTGGTTATAACATGGCCAGTTTGTCTTGGCAGCCGGAATTATAATTAATACAAAAACGCTAACAAAATAACTGAGGGCCAATTCTCGTAATTTTAAAAACGTTCACAGTCCTGATCTGTCTTAATCTGTCAAAAAATACTTCTAATTTTCCTACATTTTGACAACTCTTTTAGACTAGATTTTGAACGTTTGAAATTACTTAAATTGGCCTTCTGGTGAGATGTGGTTGTACCATAGGTACACCTCTGCCCAACCCTCCGGGAAACAAGGCGTGATGTTATAAAAAAAAAGGAAAAGAAAATGTATTTATTGCGACTCGTAGTGTCTTTTTTGGAAGTCGGTTGTTATTTTTTTTTTTCACTTTTAAGTGGTGCTCACCGCACATAAATTCGTATAACACTACATGTTATGTAAATATCAGTGACAGGAAGTCATTATAACATCATTAATATAAAATAAGTGGCAAAAATACGTACGTATTTTTATTGAAGCTAACTCAAAAACTACCCAAACAAAGTTAATCAAATTTATATGGGACCAAAAATTTTTGAAATCGATTTACAATTGCCGGAGATTTCGCGTAACAAACATACAAAAAACACAACATACAGTCTAATTGAAAACCTTCTCCTTTTTGAAGTTGGTTAAAAATGATACATTTTTACTTGCTCGGTTTCATTTTTGGTTCAGGTTTCACATCAAGCTACCCGCAACTGTCAGATTTTCCCAATCAACTTTGAACCTTATGTTATATCGATAAAGTAGAAAATCTATTAAAGAAATTTGACAGATTGTAGTTGCTTGATGTGCTGGCGTCTGTACATAAAGTAAGTGCATTCACATTCAAACATTTTAAAGCTTACCTTATACATAATGATCTGATTTGAATACTACGTCAAATTCCATGCTCCTGCCTTATTCCATATTGAAATCATAATCATATTGAAATTTCTTTGAAAGAATGATGAGCATTTCTGTATGGAGCCTGGCCTGATGACTAATAGAGTTCTAATGAGATTCACGAATGACAGCAGGGACCAACGGCTTAACGTGCTCTCCGAGGCACGGCAGCGGTCTTGTAAAATGGTCACCCCATCCAGGGACCAACCGCGTCAAGTGCAGCTTAACCTGATCGATCGATCCGTGCGGCTGTTATTCCTCCTTACCCATAAGCCCCCTCAATGTTATGAGTTAATAACTAATATTATTGAGAAATGCAGTGAACATTAGCGTCATAAACTAACACGTATACATGGTACTTGCAGGTCTGATATCTCTTTAACCCGGTATTTCACAGCCTCCTGCTCATAATGAAAATTGATGCTTCTGATATAAACTTTCATTTGATGTATACGGGGTTTTTATTCGATATAAGTACCGGCTAAAACGCAAAGAATGATGGGCATTCTTTGCCTTTGAAATGCGTTATCTTCTACCCGCCTTAGTGTCTAAATGAACATACCGGCCAAAACGCCCATCATTCTTCGCCTTTAAAATGTGCCATCTTCTGCCCGCCTTAGTGCCTAAAATTACACGAAGTTTCAAAATACACTGGTCGTTCAATCAAAATACTTTCTAAGTAAGGTTAGGTAAACATTTTTTAGTTACACCTCCTTGAAAGTTATGGGTAACTTTGGCAGTAAAATGATTTAACAGCCATTTCCTTTGCCTCGTCTTTATGGGCCACTTAACTTTTTAATTTATGGTCGTAATGCACCTCCGTTGGCAGGTCTTGTAAGTTATCGCTGAAAAATAATTAAAAATACTAAGAAAGAGCCGTGTGGAACTGGCATGTTCGATTTATGGGGGTTTTCAGTATTTCTAAAGTGCAACGAGGAAACCTGTTAACTTCTCATACGTTTGCCCGCCTACTGATCATTCACACCCAACACCTTATTTGACTGGCCAATTCTTCCCTTGCGGTGATATGGCCGCCTGGTTTGCGACCACCCACCCACCGGAGTCCGGCGTCAAGTAGCCTGCTGTGTTTCGTCGATGCGTGAGACTTTACTGGAACTCTGGAGGTCTATGATGGAACGAGCGAGCCTAGAAGATACCTAAGGCACTGGCCTTAAGCATCTTCTGAGCACGCTCGTTCCATTATAAACCTCATCCATCGCTTTCCATTAGGCCTGATCGAGGTCAAGAGCGGGCCCATTAAGAAAAAAAAATTATGTGTCCCAGTGCAGGACAAAGGCCTTCTTCTCCTATTTTTTTTCAAAAGCAAAGTAAAACGGTGACCACTAAAACTAAATGAAATCTGTACCCCTTTATTCATAAACGTTCCTTAAAGTTAAGGTAGTCATTAGCGACCGTTTAACCATACATTTTGACGTTTGAACGTCACTTAAATTTAATCATCTTTGAATTGTTATTTTGTTTTTTTTTTTTTGCGTCATGTTTGTCGCAAATAAACGTATTTTCTTTATTTTATAAATAAACCCCATAGATAATAATTATCACCCCATATTCATTTTCTTTATCTCAGCAAAGACTCCTTCTTGTTCCTAACCAAAACACAATAAAATACGAAACAAAACACTGACCCTCCAACCCAAAGCTAGATAATAATTACTCACAGTATATTCTGAAAAGTACCAAAAAAACTAAAAACATAAAATTACGCAAATGGATACAAATTAACGAGCAACGGAACAAAGAAACATGTCAAAACAAACATACCGGAGATACCGCAACTTGTTTCCGTATAAAACAAACAGAATCAGATAAAAACGTAAAAACAAAACAAGAATAAACATTATTTACGTGTAGTTGTTTGTTCGGGAATTTAAGTGGTAGTAACCGCTGTACATTTTGATCAACAATGTTCTATGAACTGAATTTATTAGGGAGTGATGCAGTTCAATGCAGAAGGTTGAGGTTAAGGGGATTACAGGACCTAAACGCAAAAAACGCAAGTTTTAGAAGCAATAAAAGTGTAAGTTCGACTATAGTAAACAAAATCAGAAAAATATTTGATATTCTTCAGGATACATGCTAAGTAGATAGTGTGTTGAAAACATAATACAACTAATTTGATACGATAGAAAGATGCCTCTAAAAACTTTCTTTTTACAATTAAAACCATACTAATATTAGTATGGTTTTATTTGTATGGTGGTACAAAAAATCAGAATAATTGTATGTAGGTATATACCTACATACAATCATTCTGATTTTTTGTCAGAATAATTGTATGTAGGTATATACCTACATACAATCATTCTGATTTTTTGTCATTGTCAGATTATTCTACAAGCATCATACTAAAGCACTAGTATTTTAATTTTTTAGTGCAAACAATTGATTTTTTTTAAATAGAGCTCGTAAAAAAAAACAACCGACTTCAAAAAAAACACTACAAAATGATAAATAACTTTAATTTCGAAAGTCGGTTTTGTTGGTTCCACATTTTCGTTTTTTGACACCGACTTCCGAAATTAAAGTTATTTATCATTTTGTAGTGTTTTTTTTTTGAAGTCGGTTGTTTTTTTTTTGTAAAAAAGTTTTATTTTTCACTATTTCGTTGTAACCTACCCCACACAAATTCAATTAACACTTGTGCATTGAAGAATTAAAGACACCGACTAGAAGAATCATCAAAATTTGCATGGAAATGCCGGACATGCAGTACATTTATTCATATAACTTCGTACATAAGAATAATAACCTAATGTATTATATACTAAAGCCTTCCTGAAAGTACCACATTAGTGAAAAAATTATTAAAATCGGTTCATAAGTTTTTGAGAAAATTGCGGACATACAAACATACATACAAACGGGTCGAATACAGAACCTCCTTTTTTGAAGTCAGTTAATAAAAATGCGATCGCATTTCATCGTGTTTTTCTTCTTTTTTTGTCGCATACTTTATTTGATATCCCACTAACAAAGTCACAAATATTCTGCTATTCGTATTCACGATTGACTGCGATACGTCCCTTATGATAACCCCACAGAACAAAAATTAGGACGTGTCACGAAATCTTTTCAAAATAGTGTCCGTTTTTCTTTAATTATTTGTTAGAAAAATGAGTCGTTTTTAAATACGTTTAAGATCTTTTGGTTAAATTACTGAAAGTATTCCAGTCGTATTTTACCTAAATAATGACAATCTCAAACAACTGCATATTTTGACGACAAATCAGAATGGGGGCTATTTGAATTGTGCACCTTATATAAAGAAGTCTAGTGCAAAATTTCTTATAAAACGCGTCTAAAAAAAAAAGAAACTATTTTCTTCGCCGCCGATGTTCAATTATGAGGCAGGCTTCTATTGAACTGATAGGTATCTATTTAGAGTCCACGATACAAACGTTGCCTTATGAAACACAAGTTGTAAATCAAAGATGCAGATTTTTAGTAAGTACTTGTAGATTATTGCCCTCTTCAATGAACGCCATTATGTAACTGGATTTTCATAAATACCAAGCTTGATACAAATAGTAGAAAGGTACTACCTATTATGTAGAGTACCTTCTTTCATACATGTTTCATTTAAACTTACTAATAGCATTGTTTTCCGATGGCCGATGCCCTTCAAATCTGACTCTCCTTTATCCGACCAAGTCTCTTTCAAATCTTCAAACATTTTCCTCTCTTATACCACAAAGAACAAATACAAATTAAAATATGAAGTCCAATATTTATATTGACAGTTCTAATATTTTAAGCCTTGACCACTTCCCATTCCCACACATTTCGGGTCTCGGTAACTTCGTCAGATGGCCCAATTCTGAGTTGGCAGCATTGCCAAATTGGATAACAATGCTAATCACCGACTAACCTACTAAATTGAGTTTTGATGGAGTGACGAATCGATACTTGGGTGCATTGGAATGTGCTTTACTTAAATATGAATACAAGGTTTATCAGCCTATAATGTTCCCACTGATGGGATAAGCGCCTCCTCTCTGTGAGAGGGAGCGGGCAGTAATCCACCACGGCCCAGTGCGGGTTGGTAGATGTCACACGTCTTCGAATTTTTGGTTCTAAAACATACCGATTTCTTCACGATGTTTTCCTTCACCGTTTTGAGAGCAGTGATGATTAAATAATTGAATGTTTCTCATAAGGACAGATTCTAGTAAAGTGCTTGTATTACATGTGGCTTGGAAAGCCACAGTGGTTGGTCCTGCGCCTGATCTCTCTCCGGTCGTGTTGGATTGCCGTCCCATCGGACTACGATAGTGAGGGAAGAGGGAGTGCAGCTGTGTCTACGCGAACATTTGTGCTCTTTGCACTAAGCTAGTCTCCGTTGAAATTGGCCGCCGTTGCTGAAATACGGTCTGAAGGACTTTTATTTTTATTTATTTACATGTGGCTTAAACATAACTGGCAAATTGTGGCTATAGGTACACCTCTGCCTTACCCTTCGGGGTAACAAGGCGTGATGTTATGTTTCCAATACTTTCTTGTCAAAGAAGGCATTGAAAAGGTACTGGAAACTCTAATAAGATTGTAATTGATTCTGGCTTTCTGTAATAAGATTGTAATTGATTTTTTTCGATCTTGCACCACTTCTTGTTAAATAACAGTATCGTAACTCAGCCTTCTTAGATAATCTCTAATTTGTTGAAAGTCACGTCTCGCTGGCTGAGGCAAACCTTAATGCTGTAAATAATGACCTTCCAAAGATAATGTTATGTCTTCAAATTTAACTAAACACTTGTTGTAAACTTGTTTTCTACAATCTGTACATATGCCTGCAGGACTAATCTGTACATTGATAAAACAGCAGCTTGACTGTTCACTGGCCGTCTCCACGAGCGAGAGAATCGCGGCAATATTATCGACGTGCCACGTATTTTTATACACTCTCTTAGAACGTGTCTCCACACGGCGATATCATTGCTGCGAAAATTTGATGGAACGGCGAGACTATCGCCGCGATTCTCTCGCTTGTGGAGACGGCCCCTTAGCCTACATGGAAATTCATAAAGAGCATCTTCTTCATACAAGGTAATATCGCAGTACCTGTCATCTTTGAGTCACTCAGCCTCTTTACAGGCTGACAGGAATGCCACTTATACCGTTTTCAACGCAATGAAATAATTAGATCCTAGAACGATGATTTTGATGGTTTTTTCTTCGTGAAGCAAAGGGCGAAGATGATAACATTCGGTGTTATTAAGGTGAATGGTGTAAACAATGCCTAAGGTGCCGTCTCCACGAGCGAAAGAATCGCGGCCATAGTCTCGCCGTGCCATCAAATTTTCGCGGCGATGATATCGCCGTGTGGAGACACGTTCTAAGAGAGTGTATAGAAATACGTGGCACGAGGATAATATCGCCGCGATTCTCTTGCTCGTGGAGGTGGCCTCCAAGTGTAAGTAAGTGTAATAGTATGCGTATACAGACCTCCAAGTTACCAGAATCTATCTGTGTTTGATTCTGTAATGGAAGATGTGCTAAAGAAACTTTCTGCTAGTAGTAAGTCAATAATCATATGTGGCGATTTCAATATTAATTTATTAGAAAATAACTCAAATACTATGAGATTATTAAGTCTTTTTAGATCATTTGACTTGTCAAATGTTTTTATTGACCCCACCCGAGTGACAGCTTCCTCTGCCACTTGTATAGATAATATTTTCTGTAACTGTGATTATTTACACAAAGAAATTGTAAATAAGTTGCCATCTGATCACAGCGGACAAACAATAACA
The DNA here is from genome assembly GCA_947508005.1 of Amphipoea lucens. Lineage (NCBI taxonomy): Eukaryota > Metazoa > Arthropoda > Insecta > Lepidoptera > Noctuidae > Amphipoea > Amphipoea lucens. Next base: position 19,281,024 of record OX382357.1, read on the forward strand.
TTTTGCTCCTACATGCCTTTACAAAAAACTCTAATAAGGTTTAGGCCAATTACATCTAAAAATTTAGAGAAATTAAATAATTCTTTAGCAAGTAAATTATGTGTTCAGAGTTTTAATAATTTATGTGACCCGAATGAGTTCTACGCCGAGTTCTTTTCACTATTAAACACGCAATTTAATGACACTTTCCCACTAAAGACTAAAAGTATTTACACAAAGTTCTTATTTAGTGATTGGGCGACTCCAGGTATTCGTAAAAGCAGGGAAAACCTTTTTGAACTTTATGGCCTAAAGCAACATATGAATAACACAAGCTTTCATCAGTATGTTGCTACATATTCTAAGACTTTTAAAAGTGTATGCAAAATGGCTAAAGCTCTTTATATTAGCAATAAAATAAAATCAGCCGATGATAAAATAAAAACTACCTGGCAAATAATAAATAATGAAACAGGTAGGAAAAAACAGCGCAATACTGAATTTAATTTAGAAACTGCACATGGCCCCATAAACTCAGATGTAGAAATTGCTCAGGAATTTGAAAACTTTTTTGCTAATATTCCCATTAAAACTACTGAAGCTTTAAATTCCTCACCCGCGCGTTCTGCTGATTTACTTAGAAAGAATGTTAAGGCATGCCCCTCGGAGTTTAGTTTTCAACATACGAACCCCCAGGCTGTTATAAAAGCTTTTAAAGATCTTAAAATTAAATCAACAGAAGATCTCTGGGGAATGTCTGTAAAAGTTTGTAGATCTATCATTGAAACGATTGCGCCCTATTTAGCTTTCATATTTAACATCAGTATAGACCAAGGAGTCTTTCCGGATCTCATGAAACACAGTAAAGTAGTTCCTTTATTCAAAGCCGGTGATAGTAAAGAACCCAACAATTATAGGCCTGTGTCAATTCTGCCAGTTCTCAGTAAGGTGTTTGAAAAGTTGATGCTCAATCAAATGTTACGCCACTTTAATAAAAATTCCATCTTTCATGAACAACAGTACGGTTTCACCAAAGGGCGTTGTACCACTGACGCCGGTGTCACCCTAATAAAGAACATTTTTAACGCCTGGGAAGAAGCACAAGATGCCATTGGAATCTTTTGCGACCTCTCAAAGGCGTTCGATTGCGTCAACCATGAGACACTTCTGCTGAAACTTGAGCACTATGGGATTAGGAATTTAGCTCTTGATTTACTAAAGTCGTATCTAAAAGATAGAAAACTTAAAGTTCAAGTAAACGGCGTAAACTCATTGGGGTCTGAAATGGCAATGGGCGTTCCTCAAGGTTCGATATTGGGTCCATTCCTCTTTTTAGTTTACATTAATGATTTACCACAATTACTTCAAAATCAACCGAAGATGGTGTTATTTGCAGATGACACATCATTGATCTTTAAGATAGACAGACGGGCACAAAATCTTGACGACGTGAATAACTCTATTCTTCAGGTCCAAGATTGGTTTACGGTAAATAATTTGGTACTAAATGAAAAGAAAACCAAATGCATTAGATTTAAATTACCAAATGTTAGAAGTAGCGAATGTGACATCATACTGAATGGAGAAAAACTAGAATTTGTTGATCAAACGGTTTTCCTGGGAATCACGCTAGACGAGAAATTACAATGGGGACCTCACATAACATCTCTTGCGGGGCGGCTTAGCTCGGCCGCTTATGCTGTTAGGAAGATAAGACAGTTAACAGATGTAGAAACCGCGCGTTTAGTCTATTTTAGCTACTTTCACAGCATTATGTCGTACGGCATTTTACTATGGGGTCGAGCTGCTGACATTGAATCCATCTTTATTTTGCAAAAGAGAGCTGTCAGAGCCATTTATAATCTACGTCGCCGCGAATCTCTCAGGGAACTATTTAAAAGGATTAATATTATGACGGTACCTTGCCAATTCATTTATGAAAATATTATGTATGTAAGAAAAAATCTACATCTTTTTAATAAAATAAGCGATAGACATAACTTTAATACAAGAAATAAAGATAAAATACATCAACCATTTTTCAGATTAGCCAAAGTACATACATCTTTTATGGGGTACTGTGTTAAATGTTACAATAAAATACCTTGTGATATATTGCAATTAAATGAAAGAAAATTTAAAACTCACATTAAGCGTACACTTTGTAAACAAGCATACTATAAATTAGAAGATTATATCCAAGATAAGAACGCTTGGAAACATGCTGGTCCTGCTCCATAGGACAATCTAGAGTCTAGACAAAATCAAACTGGTTGCTAATTTAATTGTAAATTTTTTTATTCTTTTTTTTTACATTTATTACTCACACCCTGACTTATTACTTGTATTTTGTTTTATAATTAAAATCGTTTTGCTTGTACCATGTTTGTAAATATGTGAGCACCATGTATCTATCAGATAATTAATTTATATGTCATGGTTTCGTTTTTAATTCTTTTACCTATTGTGGTATACTTAGTAATTTTATTGTAGGTGCATCGTCCTCACATGTTATTATATAATTAATGTACCCATGCAAAATATTGTACCTAAACATTTTAAAAGAGTAACGGTGGAGTTTCTTGCCCGTTCTTCTCCATACGAAAACTACCTTTTGGAATGGGCGACTAGAATCAATTCTATTTTAAGATAATTTTTGACGTTCAAAAGTGCCTTTTATGTGCCTATTTGAAATAAATGCTTTGACTTTGACTTTGACAAGGTTTAAATTCTGGCCATCCAGAAACGTCAAACCTTCGTTTCTTTCTCTCAGACCTATTACTCTACATTAACCTTTGTAAGGAACTTCTCGTTTTATATCTTTTTCTTCATTCCCCTATAGCAGGGGCTCCCAACCTTTGAAAATAACCTAACTTTCTTTTAAAATTACTACGCCTCCTGAGTTACTTTGTCAAGTTTTGTAAATTTTTGAAAATTTTTGCGTCGCCTCAGGTAGTTTAGGTTTTGTTTTGGTCACTCAAACAGAAAAAGGATTTACTTTGTAGAGTTATGCAGAAAAACATAAGAATTATGAGAATGCATAATGGGCCTTATTAGAAGGCTGAAAGTCACCCAAAGGGCAATGGAGAGGGCTATGCTTGGAGTTTCCCTGCGGGATCGAATCAGAAATGAAGAGATCAGCAGGAGAATCAAGGTAACCGACATAGCCCGAAGAATTGCCAAACTTAAGTGGCAGTGGGCAGGGCACATTGCTCGCAGAACAGATGGCCGATGGGGCCGAAAGGTTCTGGAGTGGCGACCGCGTACCGGAAGGCGTAGCGTTGGAAGGCCTCCCACAAGGTGGACCGACGACCTTGTGAAGGCCGCAGGAACTCGTTGGATGCGAGAAGCACAAAACCGGTCGAAGTGGAGGTGCTTGGGGGAGGCCTATGTTCAGCAGTGGACGTCTTTCGGCTGAAATGATGATGATGATAATGTAAGAGCGAACGAAGTGAGCTCGAGTAGTTTTGCACAATTTTCTTTGGATCATTCATACAGAAAAAGGCGTTATTGTATCGACTAATGTTAGATAAAAGCTGAAGAATAAGTGAATGTAGATTGCAAGAACGAGCGAGACGATCTCGAAAATGTAAACAAGCCTCCTCAATACATTCGGTTTTCGAACTCAAACTCAAACTCAAAGCATTTATTTCAAATAAACCAATTACAGGCACTTTTGAATTGTCAAGGGGTCGGTCAGTCAGAAAGATGAAGCTAGTTGCCCATTTCAAAGAGTAGGTACCTATGGAGAAGAACGGGCAAGAAACTTCATGGACACTCTTTTAAATCAAAATAATATGGTTACAAAGTCTTGGTTACATCATTCATGTTAAAAATTATACATGTGAGAACGATGCAGAACGTTAAAAGCGTCCATAATGAGAAGATGAGAAAAAACAATTCAAATATTAAATTAAAATAAGCCGTGGCAGCAAAGAGATGACCAGTCCCTACTGACGGCGCCCGTTCACGAACATGACGCGTTCGTTCAAGCCATACAGAAATACAGAACCTTCTACAAAAATATGAAAGCTTATTTTGTCGTCATAATATGCAGAAATGCTGAAGCTCATTTTACAGCACCTCAGAATGAATAAATATATAGATATAAAACGTTTTGGGGTCTGGAATGTAGTCGTTACTAATACCAAGAAAATAAAATTTAATAATTATATCGTTTATTTTTGAAGCTGCCGCGCCCACATCGGTCATTCTACCAAGGGGGGCGCGCACGCACCGGTTGGGGACTCATGGTTTATAGGCATTACGATGAATACATTTTTTAAGTAATCTTGTCAGGTTTATATACACGCTATGGCGCATACGTCATTCTGGATAAAGGCTTGACTTTCCAAGGCAAACCTCTTCTTTCTGATCCAATACCGTTCGACTGTCTTGAACAGTTCTTCTTTGTGTTTTGAAAGATACAATAAATTAACATTTTCGTTGTTGTTTCATCGTGACGTTGATAAAGCACGATTAATTTGCGAGAAAGTTTCGATATAGAGATAACATCATTTTTTTGTTATAAGTCCAATAACCGGTGTATAAACGTCAAAATGACCTCTAGATAAATCCTGAGTAAAACGTAGTCTCACAACGGGATTGCCATCAAATCCAAACTTTGCAAATAATACGCCATCGCGATATACCTCGAACACGTACGGATAGATTTCTCCCGCTGCGGTCAATTCACACGCACTGCCATATGTATCGGTGAGTGACATTTCTGCAAAGTAATCATCCGCATCGCCATAATTATCTCCAAATCTGTCGTGTGTCTGTATTGCAAATTCGTCCCAATTGCTCACAACGTGTTCCACAATTTGCTCTCGTATTTCTTGAGCGGAGCATTCGTCACCATACAGCAGATAAGAGATAGCCCTGAACAAGCAAGCTCCATCACCAACTATTGAAATGACGGTATGAGGTGTTTCGATACCATTTATGATCAAATTTTCAGTCTCCATAGCGCAGAAAGTTAATAAAATTTTAACATCATACAAGCAACTATTTTTCTATAAACAACACCATCAACGACAAACAATAACACAAAGAACAGCGACAAATAACTACGACCAACAACAACAACCAAAACTACTTTTAAGTTTTCTATAAGCCCAGCAATTAGGATTCCGTACTAAACTACAATGACCAGACAAAAACGGACGGTGGACTATTGTAATAGAATTGGACGTAATAAAACGCTACAGGGTTCTTTTGGCTCGTGGCCAAAATCAGAACTAACTCCACAATCTTGATTTGTGAATAAAATTGTCCTCTATTCCACGTATTTTTTTACCAACAACGCCCTCCTGTCAATGTCATTCGGGCGCCAAAAGATCCTTCCAGCATTTTACATCAAAATGACATAGGTGTCAAGAAAACAAAATCTGCACTATTTATGTTTCATCATTTATGAAAAAAGGTTAAGGTTCTCATTTTAAGCCGTATTGTATGTATTTTTAAAAGTATGCTACTTAAATAAAAATATAATAATGAAATTAAATATCAATATAATAATGAGTTTCGGTGTTGTTGGGGCTGTTCCGCTTCTGCAGCGCTTCAGGGATGTTTGCTTGTGTCGATTGCTTCTACGTTACGATGCGAAAAAGATGCGCCTCCCTGGTGCGCCGGGTGCGAGCCTTTTTTTTTTTTTAACGTGGAGAAATGCTCATGCATTCTGCACTACCACGGGGAGATAGTACAGTTATGTGGGACTACAACCCACTAAAACTCCACGGTGTCCTCCTCTGCCGCTTACGGCGGGAACACGGGTACGCGTTAGCACTCATCCGTGAACCCGCCGCGGCTGTCCGTCACTGGACCCACCTCTGGGGAGTATTCCCCATCACCGGCGCACCAGAACACATAGCACGCCGTGACCACCCCAGGGACCAAAACCAGCACATGAGCGCCAGACGACCCCGTGTCTGGCACCCTTGGTCCCCCTGCGGCGGGTCAGGTCATTGGCCCCGCCGCCTGCCAATTTTCGGCCGCAGAGGATAGGGAGAGCGGCTAACGTCATACCAACACTCCTCTTCCTCTGCGGCCCCACCGCGTCCGCCATCAGACGGTGGCGACCCCGTCAAGGCCGCGGAAGGTAGGGAGAGCGGCGCACCGCAATACCGGCACTCCTCTCCCGCCACGGCCTCCAACCCTCAGCCGCGATGCCTCCGATACGACATCGCGGCCCGCCTCAGCTGCGATGTCGCTCAAACGGCACCGCAACCTACTCATTGGCCGCTACGTCGTCGGCTTAGCCGGGTGCGAGCTTTTTTTTTTTTTTGTTTCCGTGGTGGAAAATCCTCATGGATGTCCTCCGCTCTGGGGCGGGCGGCGGGGTCTTTCAAACTCTTACTGACTAAAAACCACCCCGGTGTTCCATCTCACACCTACGCCAGGGGTCGCTGGAACTTTCGATCCTTCCGCAACCCCCGGCTGGTGCCGGCCCGCCGCTGCAGGCATCCTCAGGTCAGGGGGGGGAGTGAGGTGTTTGACTCCCCCCCGCGACGTCTAAGAGGGGCGAGCGTGGAACACTACGCGCCGCCACCTCGGGTCCTAGTGTATGGGGGGCTACGGACGTCCCCGAGTCCGTCGCCCCTGGACCCATTTAGGGGGGCTGGAAGAGCGCGTTGTCCGCCCTCCGCCGACGCCCGGTACGCCTGCTGCGGGCCGGGTGAGTGGACGAGATCTCCCTCTCTCTTTCCGCAGAAACCACCGCGTCCCAGGACTCCTCGCTGCCGACCATCGACTCGACCACGGCCGGCAGCGACAGGTCACTGCCTACTTCTGAGATGAGGGCACGGCGCGGCTCCTCCCAAGCGGCACACTCTGTATAACATAGTGGAACACGAATTTATGTGCGGCACAACAGATTTTTCTTTTTTTTGCAAAGTACAGACGCCAGCACATCAAGATACCCGAAACTGTCAAATTTTCCCAATCAACCTTGAACCTTATGCTGTAGCAATTAAGTTGAAAATCTATTAAAGAAATTTGACAGATTGTAGTAGCTTGATGTGCTGGCGTCTATACAATCGACTTCCCAACGAAACACAACAAAGTGCAAAATAACTTGTTTTGAAAGTCGGTAGCAAAAAAATAAAAACCAAAAATACCGACTTTCTAGTTTTTGAGATATAGGTTATTTTCGATTACAGCTGTTTTGAGTTTAGCAAGCATTATTAAAATTTTATCCATACTTACTAATATTATAAATGCGAAAATGTGTCTGTCTATCTGTCTGTTATCTCTTTGCGCTTAAACCGCAGAACCGATTTAGATCAAAGAAGAACGGTCATTTGTGACTCAGACCCGACATGAAAGAGTTCTCATCTCATCTCAGTTTTTTTGTTATTTTAAATATAGCTAAAATATATATTTTTTATGTTCCAAATCAATGGCTAACACCAAAATATTGCCTTGTGTTTTTGTTCAGGCGATATACAATTTTCTTTTAATACCTATTTACCTACAAAATTCGTAATTGTATGTAGGTAATTCAATGACGGTACAACAATTTACAAAAAAAAACAACCGACTTCAAAAAAAAAAAACACTACAAAGTGATAAATAACTTTAATTTCGGAAGTCGGTGTCGTTGGTTCCGCCATTTTGTTTTTAGACACCGACTTCCGAAATTAAAGTTATTTATCACTTTGCAGTGTTTTTTTTTTTTCAAGTTGGTTGTTTTTTTGTAAAAAAGTTTTTATTTTTTACTTTTTAGTTGTACCTACCCCACACAAATCCAATTAACACTAGTGCATTGAAGAATTGAAGACACTGACTAGAAGAATCGTCCAAATTCGCATAGAAATGACGGAGATGCAGTACATTTATGCATATAACACCGTACATAAGAATAATTACCTAATGCGTTATATACTAAAACCTTCCTGAAAGTATGTAGATTACATTAGTGAAAGAATTATCAAAATTGATTCATTAGTTTTTGAGAAAATCGCAGACATACATACATACGGGTCGAATACAGAACCTCCTTTTTTGAAGTCGGTTAAAAAACGCACAGATCTCAACACAGAAAGCCAATTTTATTTTATATTTTTTTAATGACATCTCGCAGTTTAACTTTGAGGTTATCGTCTGCTTAACCGGGATTGCCTGTGGATGCCTCAATAAATTAAGCCTCCAGCTGTCTATTTTTGTATTTTTATCTAAATTGGCGTCATTTTAAATGGATATAATTGCTATTCATTAAAAAAAATATTTTAAAATATTTTGCCTTACCAAAATCAAATGGCAATATATGGGTGATACCCACTGATATTCAGAATAGTGTTAATTTATTTCTGTTATATTTATTATAACAAAATAACTGAGATGCGTTCCTATTGTGTCGGGCCTGGGTAAATTTTCTATGGGACGTGACCCTTCTTCTTTAGTATAGAGATAGTTTAAGTCCCGGGAAAGAACATGGGATACTTTTTATTCCGATATTCCCACGGGATCGATCATCGACACTTATGCGGGTGAAACCGCGGGGCGCTGCTAGTATTATAAATTCGAAAGTGTGTCTGTCTGTTACCTCTTCACGCTTAAACCGCTGAACCGATTTAGATGAAATTTGGTATAGAGATAGTTTGAGTCCCGGGAAAGGACAAAGTATAGTTTTTATCCCGGTATTCTCACGGGATCGAGATTTATGCGAGTAAAACCGCGGGGCGCTGCTAGTTCACCTGTAAAACTACTGCATTACCTGTACAGTACTGAAACTGAAATGCAATAATTCGCAGCTAGTGTCAGGATACAAGTTTGTTCCATAAACAACATTAGTCCCGGTGTCTGAAGAGACACCTCTAGTGCCAGACCGACACTGAGTTCTTGTGCTAAAATTACACAGATTTCTCTGTGGTGCAATTTCTAGAGAATTACGTTCATTTGTAAAAGTAAACGGAAGTGAAGGATGAAGAGGGAACGATGGGACACTTAATATCGTGCCCTGCGTGTCCTGTCAGCTGCACGTTACAGGAACTGATGGACGCTAGTGATGGCGCCAAACAAGTGGCCGAATTCTGGGTTGAGTACATTTAGATTGCTATCGACTTGCTAAGAAGAAGGAGTAAAAGTGGAAGATATTTTAAAAGGGATTTTAGTGGTTGAATGTAATATTTTTTATTTTGTGTAGTAGTGAAAAAGTTGATCATGCGTATTTCGTCATCTGCTATGCTGTTTCGTCATCTGCTATGCTGTTTCGTCATCTGCTATGCTGTTTCGTCATCTGCTATGCTGTTTCGTCATCTGCTATGCTGTTTCGTCATCTGCTATGCTGTTTCGTCATCTGCTATGCTGTTTCGTCATCTGCTATGCTGTTTCGTCATCTGCTATGCTGTTTCGTCATCTGCTATGCTGTTTCGTTATCTGCTATGCTGTTTCGTCATCTGCTATGCTGTTTCGTCATCTGCTATGCTGTTTCGTCATCTGCTATGCTGTTTTGTCATCTGCTATGCTGTTTCGTCATCTGCTATGCTGTTTCGTCATCTGCTATGCTGGTGTCGGCTTCCAGTTTAACCGGATGCAGCTAAATACCAGTATTTTACATGGAGCGAATTTATCGAATTATTTAAATGCAATTCGAATTCTATAATTTTGGTTTTTCTTTTGAGTGAAAATTGTGCGTTCGCATAACGCAAAGTCAAAAATCGATAAAATATTAACAATGTAGTGAAGTACTCGTTTATATATAGTATATTTGAATTAAGAATTTGAGTTAACTTTCACGTTATAATTACATTTGGAATGGGCAACTAGCTTCATCTTTCTGACTGACCGACCCTTTGACAATTCAAAAGTGCCTGTAATTGGTTTAATTGAAATAAATGCTTTGAGTTTGAGTTTGAGTCTTATCTAGTCGCAGGTGAAATAGCCAACTAACGTCAGTAAACTAGTGTTGCGCGTACGCATTAGTGATGTGCACACTTGGTAACATTGTTGTCAATCGACTAAGCACTGTTGAGAAGCCACAACGTTACAAAGTTCAAACAAAAAAAAAGGTAAGGTATACTGAATTCCTCTTAACAGACAAACTATTAAAGCCATACATCGTTCAACACGACGCACTAAGCACAGTAAGCACCCGCCATCTTGATTTAGATCGAAACAGAAACAAAAGTAACAAAACGCAAGATTTATTATCAGAAAAAGTGGTCTTTTGAAATTGTCAGCTTATACCGTAGTACAGACGCCAGAACATCAAGATACTACAATCTGTCAAATGTCCTTAATAGATTTTCAACTTTATCGCTAAAGCATAAGGTTCAAAGTTGATTGGGAAAATTTGACAGTTTTGGGTAGCTTGATGTGCTGGCGTGTGCGAATATACAGGCTGTAAGCTTGAATACTGGAGTATAGTACCTCCTATTGATGAAAATGAATAACCTTTACCTGAAATCATAAAAAACCCAGCATAGCTTTTTAAAATGAAATCTTTAAAAGCTGTTCTTTTTTCTCTTTCAGAGTTTTTATCATAATTTCGCTTTCACACTCATTCACACGCTGGGAATGTGTGCGGAGCTTTTGGTACCGTCCGAGACACGGGCGAAGTCGGAGAGTCGGAAAACGTCCACAAAAATTGGCAATGCACTTGAAGGATTTCACTTAGTCAGTTGCTAAACAATAGATGAATAGATTTATTCATTAATTTGTGCACGACGGCAGCGCTTGTTGGGTTATTCCGTTTATCTACCCCAAAAGTCCACCCTAAGGTGAATACGCGGAAACGCATGTCCAAGAATCCACCCTAAGCATATAAATTCCGTTTATCCAACTAGGCCTAGGGTGAATTCTCGGACATGCGTTTCCGTATATCCACCTTTAGGTGGATTTTTTGGGGTGGAACCGACCATGTTTCATTCATAGTGTGTAGAAAGGTACGCCAGTGTCACATATGAACACGAAATTCTATTTTGAAGGCACCGTTTTGACATGAAATCTCTTAAGACAATTACAATTATTGCATCTTATTAGTTATTGTAATCTGTGGCGTTGCCACTACTGCACTTTGGTATTGAAAACAATTGAAAGTCACGGTTTCCTTACATGCATACATACATAATCAGCCTATAATGTTCGCACTGCTGTGACACAGGCCTCCTCTCAGTGAGAAGGAGTGGGCCGTAATCCACCACGCGGGCCCAGTGCGGGTTGGCAGGTCATGTCTTCGAATTTTAGGTTCTAGGACATGCCGGTTTCCTCACGATGTTATCCTTAATATAAGAAAAATATATAAATGTTCCTGCTTGTATATAACGGTGCAGAACAACTTCAAAACAGCTTAAGTACCTAAGTATCCATGTAGGTTTGTGTTTAGCGTTGCAGGATAGCCTTTATCAGGAGTAGTCATCATATGAGTGGTTCAGCAGCTTCAATATCATCAGGATTGTGCCGGAATATAACAATTCGTTCTGATTGTGGTATGACAGCGGTGCCCGTGACATTATCTCTGTCATCTGATGACAGCTGCAACGTAACCGTCGATGCGACGCTCTGTTAGAGTGACTGTCACCAGCCAGTGTCAATCTTATAAATGATAAATGATTTATTTTCTGTAAGTAGGTTTGTACAAACACTTTTACACGTCACATTTTTTTTTAAGCTAGATGAGGTCGGCGTTTCCTATCTGACTACTCTGAGAAGAAAGGCCGAAACAAACTCAAGGTCACAGACTCTTTTAAAGTCCAAACAAAATCTTGCTCAGATCATGTGAAGACCATGTAGATTGGTGTCTGAAATTGTCTTTTGAGAAAAGAACCACACAGATTGAGCGGACCTGTCCAGTCAGTGCACGCATTTGTCAAAAATCGTGCAGCTCAACTCTGAACTTGAGGAGCTCAACGATTCGACGAACAATACCAAAGAAAGGACATTTAGAGACTGTGTATACCACGTTTCTTAAACGCGCCGTTGACGCGCGTTTGTAGCGATACGCAAGCGAGTCAGACGCAGCCTGTAGACCTTCTGTAGGATAAAAGCGCGCCGTCGACGCACGTTTCTAAAACGCGCGTCAACGGCGCGTTTAAAAAACGTGGTATTCACAGGCCCCTATACGACCTTTTCGGTGATTCCAGTAACTTCGTTACAAAACGGGGCGGTGCCACTCGCTGCGCCGTCCTATAGTAATAACCCTGACTTCAACCCGAATATCTAAGTTAACCGGTATACTTAGATGTTCTACAGCAGCGCTACTTTCAAAGTTATAGTTGAAACAACAATGTCGAACATTTAGGGCGGGTATCACATCTGCGCTGCGAAACCGCTGTAGTTCCGCCATGATTTGTCCGTTGCACGACAAGCGAAACAGAAGCGAAACTGCCTGTTCTAATGCACAGATTTTGTTATGATTCTACCTCTTTCTCGCATGATTTCGCCAAATTGCTCGGAATTCAGTTACACCTCCGCGCTCAGCCCGCTATTTTGTTGCGGTGCAGCGTTTGTTTCGCACGTACCTATCTGCGGCAGTCGACAAAACTTTTTTTTGTAAAATGTGTTTTGATATTACGGAAAAACTATTCTAAGAGGTCCGCAGTAAACCTCGTACTGTATTTGCTAAGTCGAAAACGACGACATTTTGCTCTTTTGTTCCAGTACAACTGATTCTCATAATGTTCCGCTTCTCAAATCGGCACCCTAATTGCATAACATACTATCAATCGGAATCTGAATCATTTTGAAGCCAAATGCTAATCCATTGCTTCATAAGTTCGAAAAATTTGTGTGCTCAACACGTAAATAATGCAATGAATGTTGTTGAACTGTCAAAATGAAACCGATTCCGATTGATAAAGCGTTACGCAATTGCCCCGCTGGACATAATACAGTAATGTTTCTTAGCGTAGGTACTTAATTCGTTAAGCAACTTCCCATAATTTTTGCGGCGGAGGTGTGCTAAGGCCCTAAGTTATGAGTGGCGATGTATAAATTAACATAATATTATGTGTTTCCTGCTGACTGGCCATTTCTTTTACCATAACATGAACTATCTCTCTGTTTCTCTTTATAGGTCGTCCGATACGTGTGAAGGAGAAGAAGTACCTACCTACATTTAAATTAAGTTCTCTTTTCTACCGCGTAACAAGATAAACTAGCCCTTGTAAGTAAATAGTGTCATAACCATTTGGCATATAAATCTTACGCAAAATGTCCTAAGAAAACCGTTGAATACGTACATATTTAGTAGGTAGCCTGTGTTTTAGAATATTACCTTAGAAGGCTTCTGTATAATTTTGGGCTAAAGTTTATGCTGCAGCTTGGCAACAGCGCGGGAATCGTACGGAATGCTACGCTTTATAAGGAACTGTTTTCATTATAAACTATAGCTGCAAAAATTTTAGTATTTTTTTATTTAATCTTTACTTTTTTGTTTCTATTTGATGTATTATCTGGCGTATTGTGTGTCTTTTAGTCTGTGCTAAATAAATGTACTTTTTTTTTCTTTTTTCTTTCTTTTCTGTTTTCTTTCTTTTCTTTTTCTTTTTTCTTTCTTTTTTTCTTTTCTTTCTTTTCTTTCTTTCTTTCTTTTCTTTTCTTTTTTTCTTTTCTTTTTTTCTTTCTTATCTTTTTTTTTCTTTTTTTCTTTCTTTTCTTTCTTTTCCAATAGCATTGATTTGTTCCAGTTTCAATGTTCCAGATGCTAGTGAAATCCCAGACTCATCGTTACTAAATTCTATGAAGGGATTCCGCGGTGGGCCACGCTACAGTTGCACATAGTTGTGGGTGTGTAGTGTGTACTGCAGTGGAAATGTAGACCCTCTTTATCAAACAAATGAATCCACGCAGCTAAAAAATAAGTTTAAAAACTAAAACCCGACTACTGAAAAGGATGAAACAAGAAAGTACCTTCCCGTGGTCGCATGCTACCATAGCTTATATGTATGTTAGTACAGCGGCATGCGACCACGGGAAGGTACGGAACCCTTGGTGCGCACGTCCGACTCGCAGTTGACCGGTTTTTTTTTTCTACCGTGTAAAATCTAGAAATACAATTGAAATGCATAAATTGAATAAAACCATACCTACATCAAAAGGACGAAAAGTAAAAAGCTAATATTCCCTACACTGTATGAGACGTATATCCAATAAGGAATTTCTCGAAAATATTGCGGCAATATCTGCCCCAATGTATTTTAAAATGAACTGTGACCGGGCGGCGGTATCTATGATTTATTTCAACCGTATTTCATAACTCATAAGTTACTTGGAGTGGGATGATATAAGTTTTTATTTTTTATTTAGAAGTGCGCTTCGCTTAATCTAATATTGGAATGCGGTGTGTATTTTGAATCTTCAAGCAATTTATGTTTTCATAGTGCAGAATACAATTTCTTCTTTTTTTTTGAGATTGGTTTATTTAAATGTCTAATAATCTTATTTCAAATGGAGTATAACTACTAACATAATAACTAACTCCTTCATAAAATTAAGTAATAACATACCGTAACTTAATACAAAAAGCGCACATGGTAAGCGTCTCACGCCCGAAGATCCTCTGAAAGCCAACATTGTTCTTTCATCCACTTTAGCTTAGAAAACTGGTGAAACACAGAGTTCCCTTTACAAGGCAACTTTTTCACTTAGAATACTTTTAAGATGCTTGTAATATTTCCTCTAAAGAACTTTGGAAATGCACCTTTGAAGAGATTGTTCTCTTGTTAAAGAAAAAAGAAAAAACTCCACTTCGGCTGAATCATAAATGGATAACATTATGAATCATAATAAAAGTCGTAAAATGGTCACAAACTGACAATTCATAATATTATTTAACATTAAAGCAATTCATATTTTGTGAACCATTTTACGAATCTCCATATAAAACTGTCAAACAGATGAATTGCGTGATATGAAATTGTTCGCAAATAATATTATGAATTGTCAGTTTGTGACCATTTTACGACTTTTATTATGATTCATAATGTTATCCTTTTATGATTCTACCAAAGTGGCCTTTTTAGGCCCCCTGTTCTGTGTAGGTATGTGCTCCATAGCTTCGCTGGACGAAAACATGTTATCGAAGGTAAAAATAGGTACCTACTTGGCTTGTACTCTTGTATTGGTACAGTCAACAGCAAAAGTAGATAATGATTGAGTTTATAACTTTTGGAGTCAAAACTGATCACGAATATATGGCAGCTGTACTAGTAGTAAATGTTTGGTATAATTTACAATCACATACTTATGAATCACTTCGACACCACACAGTTCTGACACGAACTCCGTTCATTAGTATTGAATTTCTGATTTTCATCATCTACTTTTGCTGTTGACTGTACAAACAACGTCTCAGCGCCATTATACAAGACAAGAAAGTACTTTCAATATTACAAACAGAATGATCTCAGAGTACTTAAAAAAATTACATTGAAGGGCTGAATTTGCAGTCGCCTGCTTATTTCAGGAATATTGCCAGTTTTTCGGTACGAAATACTCTTAACTGTAAATAATCAATTTTACTCCCAAGTAAAAAAAAATAGGATGACAAAAAACACTGACATTATTGAAAAAAAAACTGCTTGAATTTCTGCCTAATAGCGAATCTCCAATATTACCCCAGGTACAGACGCCAGCACATCAACCTACTACTGTCAAATTTCTTTACTTAATAGATTTTCAACTTTATCACTAAAGTATAAGGTTCAAAGTTGATTGGGAACATTTGACAGTTTCGGGTAGGTTGATGTGCTGGCATCTGTACAAAAACTAGGACGACAAAAAACGAAGATTTTATTGAAAAAAAAACTGCTTGAATTTCTGCCTATAGCGAACCTCGAATAGCATGCAGCCTATCAAACGCAACACGTATAACGTAATGCAGAAAATAACAAGAAAACCCAACATATTTAAGTACAACACTTACATTCCTAGAAGACCATTTCGCTGCAAACTCACACGAACAGAAAATCACGAAAGAGGAAAAGCATTAACTAATACATTTTTCTTTGTCAACACCAACTATAGAAGCACTTAGCAGGAGAGTGACACCTAACGTTCTATTTACACTTCGTATAGCACTTGATAGACGTTTCCTGAAAAAGATATAAATAACAGAACATATGAGATCTTTCTGTGTACGTTCGTAGGATAGAAGTCTTTTTTTTTTATCTCGCGGTGGAAATCCTCATGGACTTCCTCTATCGTGGGGGTGACAGAGGGGCATGCCGGACTCTCACCGGCTAAAACCACCGCAGTGTTCCACCTTTACCTATGGCCGGGGGTGCGGGATTCGCATAAGCATTCACCGCTCCCAGGATACAAGTCTGCGGATTTCTACGTCAAACTCTAAGCTCACCGGACATGACAAAACCAAAGATAAGGTAAAACTATATTGTTGGATACTCCTACCCGGCCCAGGAGCGCTGAGGACGCGGTCACTGAAAGGAGGCTGCCACAGGCGGCGAGTCAAGCTCTCTGGTTCTTGTTTGGTGGTCTATGCTTTTTGACAGCGTTGTATGTAGAAGCACTATCTGTCAGCCGTTCGGTGTAATCTGGTATCTCATTAATTCTTTAATATGTTTAGTGATGATTTTGTTCCTCTGATTGTAATTTTACTATGTTTGATAATTCTTTTCATAATTCATGTGATTAGTTATTAGATTATTAAATAATTCTGTTATTTAATTGTGATTTCACTTCTGTTCTAACAATATTGTAACAATCATGTAATAAAACGATACTCCTTGTTAGGACGGGTTGTCAGATTTTTGGCCGTATGATTACCCGTAACGACTGTCAAAGATCTACGAATGACAGCCGGGACATTGGAAAGCCCAATGGATTTCCGAGGAACAGAGTGGTCTCCCTATTTAATGTACGGGCACCCATCCACGAACTGACAGTGGCAAGCGTAGCTTAACCTTTGATCTACCCGTGCGGCTGTTATTATTTAGCCACGAACCCCCTTGTTAAACATTGACTAATATTCTGTTCGCATTAACGTTGCAGTATAAGCAGTGTATCATGCACCTACAAAATAGTAGAATATCTTAAGTGTTCATATGCATCGACGTAGCTGATGACGTAGAGGTTACACTGGCTACTTCATAATAATTATTCGTCCCTTTTCTTAGTTGTACTTAATCACACTATCACACTAATATTATAAAGGCGAAAGTTTGTGAGTGTGTGTGTGTGTGTGTGTGTTTATATGTTTGTTACTTCTTCACGCCTAAACCACTGAACCAATTTAGATGAATTTTGGTATAGAGATAGCTTGAGTCCTGGAAAAGGACATTGGCTAGTTTTTATCCCGATATTTCCACGGGATCGAGTCTTATGCGGGTGAAACCGCGGGGCGCAGCTAGTATGTAAGTAAATATTTATAACAAAAGTTATTTATTTATTTAATTTAATTAAAACGGTTTAAAACCAATTACATTAATTAAATACAAAATGACATATACAAAAGAAACATAAAAGATTAAATCATCAACATTGATATATAAATATATATCAATGATCATCAAGCAAAAAAAAAAAACCGAGTGTGCTTATGACCACAGGACTGAAGTGAAACTTCAAACGTATTTGGCTATGAGAGGAAGAGAGAAAGAAAATGTGCGCGCGCACTGCTTTCTCTTGCTTATATCCCCAACTCAACTCCCGTTCGCCTGATCACACTTTTCGTAACGCTTACGTCACGCGTTCGCCAGCTTACTCCCCAAGTCAAGCGTGATTAAAGAAGTTTCACTTCAAAAAGTTAACAACACTTTCATACATCCCTCTCACAGTAGTTGTTGTTGTTGTTGTTGTTTAGTTTTCTAGGTATACCTACGATAACAATGTTCTTGAGTCTCAAGTTTCCTTTAATTAAGGATAACATGTTTGTAAGCGGATTGAATGATGTTTCAAAACAGTTTTGTAAGGAAAAATACTTTTCATCTCGAACATATTCGTTAGAAGTCGGCAGATTCATCCAGTTTTCTCCTCTACCTATCTTTATTTCTCCTGACAAAGTTTATTTTCGTTATATGTATGTACATATCTATGTATTCCTTTTTCGAGCAAACATCGCTACCACAAAGAGAGACGAAAAGCGAATTTAATTTACAATATGTCATCATCTGCCTAGCCTTTTCCCAAGTATGTTTGGGTCGGCTTCCAGTCTAACTGGATGCAGCTGAGTACCAGTATTTTACATAGAGCGACTGCCTATCTGACCTTCACAACCCAGTTGCTCGGTAATACGAAACTCCTTGGTAGGACTGGTTGTCAGACTTTCGGGCTTTTGACGACCCGTAACGACTGTCAAATATACACGAATGACAGCCGGGACCAACGGCTTAACGTGCTTTCCGAGGTACGGAGGGGTCTTGGTATGTAAAGATGGTCACCCATCCACGGACCGCCCGTGGCAAGCGTAGCTTGACCTGATCGATCGAGCCGTGCGGCTGTTATTACTTAGCCACAAGCCCCTCTAATTTACGGTATAGTAAGTTGGGGTGATTTTGCGCCTGCCAGTAATACTTTGCTCCAAATCCGTACAACTTTAAAAATAAAATAAAAAAAGAATAGAATAGAATACTCTTTATTATGTACACCATATAAATTACAGACATAGGTATACAAAGAAACTTCCAACGCAACGCAACGCAATCATAAGATGTCAATACATCTTACAATTGCGTTCAGACATCAATAAAACCTTAGAGTTGTAAACTTTTTTTTTTATTTTATTTTTAAAGTTGTACGGATTTGGAGCAAAGTATTACTGGCAGGCGCAAAATCACCCCAACTTACGGTATATACAGGGCGTCCCTGGAAAAATGGATCAAATCGAATAGGGACGTGGGCAAGGTCATTTCCAAACGTTTTAGCAAAAAAAATACAAAAAAAAAATAAAAAAATAAAAATACTAAAAAAAAGAGAAGAAAGATCGAATTCGTGAAAACTATCAGGGCTATCAATTTTTTTTTTTTAGGTAGCCCTGACAGTATTTTTTTATGTTTAATTTCTTTGAACACTAAGCGAACAGATTGAAAAAAAAAATTAAAATCGGTCATAACTTTTGAACCGTAAAAAATTCACTGACATTCTCATTGTTAAAAAGTTTGGAAATGACCTTGCCCACGCCCCTATTCGATTTGATCCATACTTCCCTTTCCCATAGGTAGATATATCACTTCAAATATAAATAACCTAATCAAAGTAAAGTAGCCCTACAGCAAAAAACCCGTAACCCATAAGCCGAAACTACTCCCATTATAGGTCCCCAACAAGAGCAATATCGACACAAATTGCTCAAGTGAGAGATGTCCTGGGCAATTTCATTAGGAGGCTGTTTTATTTATAGCTAGTTTTACGAAGATACACCGGATCTTTCCAATCACGGCAACTCGGTTAGGGAAACATGTTTGGAAGATAGAAATGGTGATCGAGAAGTCGAATCACGTTGGATTAAATCGTAGTTTTTGTTAGTATCTACTGTGATTTATTGAAGTAAAAACTCTTTTAGGCGCGTTGGCCATTTTTTGAGATGGGAAAAAACTATTGAATTCGCGCCACTGTTACCGTAACCGAAACCGCTTCGGATGTGTTCGGCTGTCCTCGGGATATACTCGGTTTTAATGTATTTCCGATATGTCAGTGAGAGATGGCAAAGTATTCTGTTTGTGTTTTGTTAATATGACGATTCAAAAAATACGCACGTAATTGTTCAAGCTTTACTTCTGTTGGCACTCCCGGAGTTACTTTTTTTTACGTATAGAACTATTTTATATTTACATAACAAATCCTATGCTACTGTATGACAAAAAAAAACAATAGTATAAGTATTGCAGTTCATTATCTTCTTTATTTTTGTTAAGAAAACTTTCTACCATTTTGTTACAACGTCATTCTGTATTTCTCACAGCGCATCCTAATTCGACACACAACAAAACAAAAAGATGAACCCTTATTATTTTAACCAGTATTCTACAAAGACATTATAACCCAGCCTAATAAAACGTTATCTTGCACAACGAGGCACTCTTGGTTTCATGGACTTCTAAACTTGGTCGGGTTATCTGCAAATTGTCGGTGGAACGGTGCAGTTATAGTCAGGGATATAGTGACATTGGCAAAAATTACATCATATTTTTTCTTCTTACGTAATCGACGAAAATATTTTGATGGGGCTGAAAATAACGTCATTATGCAAGACTGGGTAGCAAACGTATTTTGATCGACCTGAACCATTATTATTTGAAAACTCTGCCTGTCTGTATGTTACCTTTTCACACCTAAACCACTGAACCGATTTAGATGAAATTTGGTATAGATATAGTTTGAGTCCCGGGAAAGGACATAGGATAGTTTTTATTCCGATATTCCCACGAAATCGAAACTTATGCGGGTGAAACCGCGGGGCGCAGCTAGTGATGAATAAATACACTTTCATTTAAAATGAGTGAGAAATTCTTTTGCAAATCAACCAGAAAATGAAATGGCCGATAGAATTGTAACAATTTAGCAACTTTGTTTTCTTTTAATTTACTAGCTGAATCAATAAACCTAGATCGCAGACAACCAGACGTAAGCTTCGGCCTAATGGACGATGTTTTATTTTGCATTTCACTAAACTGTGATGAGAGAATTTTACTATCCAGAACTGATGTACGGTCACCAAAGGAGATAAGTAACCAGGGTCGTCGGATACAGTTGAAGTTTAGTAAGAAACCCGTGAATGTTTTTGAATAAAACTTAATTTAATTAATAGGAAACAGACAGTTAAATTATCAAGTTAAATTTCATTTAAAGACATCCATCGGTTTCTTACTAAACTTCAACTATATCCGACGACCCTGGTTACTTATCTCTTTTGGTGACTGTACATTCGCTTTCGACACCAGCCGACCTATTCTGTAAACACCTCAGTGTGAAAACTTAGGTGAAGTGAGCGTGAAGTGACCTGTCCACAGTGTCAATCCCTAACGTCGGAATGATGAATAACGACGGAGGTGGAATGACAGCTGACTTCAAGCTCACTTCACCAAGTTTTCACGGTGAGTTTTTTACAGAATAAACCAGCAGTGCTTGTGAATTTCCCCCCTCAGAGTTCATTTGGTTTATATGTGTGTATGTATGTATTTGTGTATATATTGTATTTTATATTCATTTCCTAGCTAGTTCTCCTGTATGTTGCACCTGCCATGTTTTGTCTCTGCATCACCCTAAGGTTGACTGGTAGAAAATGCCTCAGGCATTAAGTCCGCCTTTGTACAGTATAATTTTTTTTACTTTTGCATAAAGTTTTAATAAATAATAAATTTTGTGACTATACTTTTAACCTATCTCGATCAGGTTAAGCTACGCTAGCTAGCTAGTTGATCCGTGGATAGGTGACCACTTTACATGTCAAGACCCCTCTGTGTTTTGGAAAGCACGTGAAGCCTTTGGTCTCGCTCGGGTGTCATTCTTAGATCTTTGGCAGTCGTTACGGGTCGTCATAAGTCCGAAAGTCTGACAACCAGTCTTGCCAAGGGGTATCTTGGTTGTGGAGGTCAGATGTATTTATGGAAAATATTGGTATTCAGCTGCATCCGGTCAGACTGAAAGCCGACCCTAACATACGTGGGAAAAGGCTAGGCAGATGATGTCTTTTAATCTATCTGTGCTTCTAAATCCTCCGTTCTTCTTGAGATTCATTAATATCTGTGAACTGCTTTGGAACTTATTAAAAGCTAGCTACAATAACTACCTAAAGACTTTCATTCTATCGCACTGAATTACACCTATTTATAAGGAAGGAAGTAACAACAAGCGAGAAGGAAGGATTTAACTATACCTAAGTATAATATTATTTCTACAAAAGAAAACAGAAAGTAGGTATAAAAGTTTTATTTCAATTTTTGTGAACAAACAAAACCATTCTGGATTGATTGTTCAACAAACAAAATGGTTGACGGC
This sequence comes from Amphipoea lucens, assembly GCA_947508005.1. Classification (NCBI taxonomy): domain Eukaryota; kingdom Metazoa; phylum Arthropoda; class Insecta; order Lepidoptera; family Noctuidae; genus Amphipoea; species Amphipoea lucens. Next base: position 19,302,900 of record OX382357.1, read on the forward strand.
AAACTTCTATACATACAAAAGTTAGTCGTACGAACTCTATCGACCTTTATTTCAAAAATGTCCAGCCTTGTTTCTTGTTGAAAAACCAGCTGTAACAGTTTAGTGCAATTGCGTAGCATACTATCAGTAGCTACGAATTTCATTTTGACAGTTCAATAACTTTCATTGCGTTATTACATTGTTGAGTAGACAATTTTTTTTCGAACATTTGAAGTAATGGATTAGCAATATCCTTTAAAATTATTCCGATAGTGATTGAAACGCAACGCAATTTGTTACGCAATTAGGGTACTATTTACCCGACTGCGCGACGCAAAGGAGTGGTAATGTGTTTATCAGCCTATGTATGTATGTATATATGTAAGTATGTATGTATGTATGTATGTATGTTTGTATGTTCCTTTGAAGCACTATACAGACCAAACGCCTGGGCCGATTTTTATGATTCACACGTCAATCGATTCCTCTTAGTCCGGCGAGTGTCACTAAAGACATGACGTTAATGAAAATTCAATATGGCGACTACTAGACGCCATATTGTGAAAATGAAAAAAATGAAAGTCAAGAAACTATGTCAAGTGGGGTATCGTTGGATAGGTCTTTCAAAAATATCAGTGGTTTGGGTAGACCGTTTTTTGATTAAGTAAACCATTCGTGACTTATCAAGCTTTAAAGTACCAATTTTCGTTAGAATCAAGTGTCCCCCCCCCTCTACCAAACTAAACTACTAAACGCGGCAGTAGTACCTATATATTACGAAGTTTAAAGGGAAACTATCACACTTAAGTGGGATTTACAACTCATAACTAAAAAGAATAAAATAAAAAAATTAAATTTAAAAAATCAAAAAACCCGACTGCGGTAAAAAACTTAAGTTAAAAAAAACTGAAAAGCTAAAAACAAGCCCATTTTAAATTAAATAAAAGTTGGAAGCAGGCGGGACCCATACCATTTTTCTATTATCAAACTCAAATGGGTCCCGCCTGCTTCCAACTTTTATTTAATTTAAAATGGGCTTGTTTTTAGCTTTTCAGTTTTTTTTAACTTAAGTTTTTTACCGCAGTCGGGTTTTTTGATTTTTTAAATTTAATTTTTTTATTCAGGATTACTGGTGTTCGGAATTTATTACAGACTCAAATTGAAGAACTAGCAGGGGATCGAGGAGGGGGGGAGGGTGGAGGGGGGCTCAGATCAAATTGTCGTATTATTATGTGCCCGATTTTGACATTTGTCGGAATATTTTTTTTTACTTTAACTTTAATTAGGTGCATGCAACTAATTTTAGAGACTAGGTACTGAAGGCCACATATAACCTGGCCTCTTTTCTGTTGAAACTCCGTATTTCAGTCCTTTCACAGTTATAATACCTCTGATTTTGAACCACTGACCAAATCACAGTGATCTTTATTCTCATTCTTATAAGGTTGCTTTCAGGTTGATGCCACTGACAAGTCTGTCAAAATAATTGTGATCTTTATTTTCGTTACAATAATATTGATGTTAGGTTGTTGTACGCTAGGCCAATTCAAGGTCAAAAAATTACCAACGACGTGCAGTCGACTGTACTAGTAGAAAAATGTAGGAAATTAATTTTATATTAACTGAATGACTGAAAATTTAATAATTGCTTTGCTTATGGACAACAATTACTTCGACTGTGATTGTTTTTGATTGACTTCCATACAAGTTTCTGATTCACTTTTAATTGTTTTATTCTTGTTCAATTTTTTATTAGATAGGCAGGTTTGGGCATTACTTTTACTGACTGTGAACAGTTGTAACGGCCACGACGGGTACGAGTAATGGTCAATCTCCACTGAAAGAGTAGCGGCACAGTAGACAGATACGAGGCCTGCAGCGGCCATTATCCATAGTCATTTGAAGGCAAAGGAGGGGCAGCGCGGCGGCCATGAGGCTGCACGAGCCTTCTGAAAAGAGGAAAGTCACTTGCTTTTACGGCCGCGCCGCTGCGCGCTGCCGCTCTTTCAGTGGGGATTGACCCTTCCGGTCCGAACCCTGACAGGCGCTTTACTTTGTGCAAATTATTTTATTTCCACTGCTCTCAAAACGATGAACGAAAACATCGTGGGGAACTGTGTCATGTACTAGAACCCCAAATTGGAAGACATATTTTGTGACATCTACCAACCCGCACTGAGCCCACGTGGTAGATTACGGCCCACTTCCTCTAACCGAAGGGAGGCCTGTGTGTGCCAGCAGGACCCACATTATAGGCTGATTATGACTGTGCCTGAATATGCACACACGATACTAAAATCAAGCAAAATGATTATAATCTGCGTTCGCATTTTATCTGCCAAAAATGTAAACAAATATCAATTAATGGAAAATTAACTTTAATTCCTACACAATAAAGTTCAATTCACGCTACAATTTCAATACTTTTTCAATAGTGCTAGTCACTCTGAAAACAACTTAATTGTCATTGAAATAAAGTTGATACTTGTTTAACTTGAAATAGGGTGGGGGTGTGCAGGACTGCGCATTTTTGCTATAGGTATAGACTGTTTCCATAACTGATGTAGCTGTTTTGCATTAGTATCAGCTGCTTGAAACATAGCAACAATACAGGGTGTAGCCATGAAGTTTGCACATGATTATAGACCCTCTAAAGAAAAATTTTTTCGCCAATTATTAAAAAAAAAATCTGCTGTTTCATAGAAGAGTGCAATAACCACGCGGTCAAACTGTATGAAACAACATTTTTTTTTTTTTAATAGATAAACAACGAAATATTTCAACAAAGAGATTTTAGAATCATGTAGTTATTCCATGGTAACAGGCTGCGTGTCGTTGTCACTGCTGTTCGTATGCTATCATCATCATCATCATTTCAGCCGAAAGACGTCCACTGCTGGACATACAGGTCCCCCAAGCACCTCTACTTCGACCGGTTTTGTGCTTCTCGCATCCAACGAGTTCCTGGGCGTATGCTATGCTGCTATGCAATAAATCACAAATCTATGTTACTATATTTTAGCTTGAAATTGTGTCCCAACCTACGAACATGATTTATTAAAACGCGTTTTTCTATGACAGAGATGAAACTCGTAAAATACGACAGGGTTAAAAGTAAAATATTATTGTTGTAGTGTTCAAATGCTAAAAGACAATTATAATTTGCTATGATTTTATTTTTTACATTGCATTCATCGTTTAGAAAATAGGTATTAATCTTACCTACATGCAACATATCTAGACAGAAATATTTTGAATTTCACATTCAAGCTCATTAATATACTATTTTTCATAAATACAACCTAGGCTACCAAATCATTTTTGTGAAAAAAACACATCAAACTAACATTTTCCATGTTAAAATTTAAATTAAGTACCTGCTGTTTTCAAATTCCTTACCGAAGAAGCTAATTATACCGCCAATGTTCCCATATTACCAGAACAGGGAGGAAAAATCACATTATACAGAAAACTTACTATGCGCCGCATCTAATAAATCTGGTAAACAACGCAGGGGCCTTCATCATCATCATCATCATCATCAGCCTATAATGTTCCCACTGCTGGGACAGAGGCCTCCTCTCTGTGAGAGGGAGTGGGCCGTAATCCACCACGCGGGCCCAGTGCGGGTTGGTAGATGTCACATGTCTTTGAATTTTTGGTTCTAGGACATGCCGGTTTCCTCACGATGTTTTCCTTCACCGTTTTGAGAGCAGTGGTGATGAAATAATTTTACACAAAGTAAAGCGCCTGTCTGGGTTCGAACCTACGACCTGCAACTCGTAAGTCGCGGCCGATACCACTGGGCCACCACTGCGCTCAGGGGCCTTCGGTGATCGATAAAGGGATGTTAACAAAATTAGCTTTTCCACCGCTAGCCACAGAAAACAAATGGTAGCAGAAGGTCGGCTCCATACAACGTGTGAACACATGCGCACGCACACATCGCTTGCTTAGTATTCAAAATGACCGAATTCAAAATTAGTCATAAACGAGTTAGATACACCGTCATCTTTAATTCAACGCCATCTGTGAAATATGTGGTTCATATTCTATCATAAAAAAATAAAAATAACAATGCAACTAACATCTTGTAACATTTATGTCCAAATAAACAACCAAAGTCCTAATTGCAAAACGTTTTTTTGCGATTTACCAAAAAACCGTACGTACGGCGATCACAAACAGTAAAATAAAGCTACCCATTCGTGGTCACGAAAAACCATTAGTAAGACATTGCAATGTAACTCTTATCTCATTGTTATAAAGTATAAACTTTAATGATATCTGTGAGTTTGATGAAACTCTCGGCAACCATTCTATTTTAAACCTTATCGATATAAGAATTACATTGCAATTACTTACCAATGCTCTTACATCGATCGTGAACGTCCTAAGTCGCACAGACTTCTTGCTGTCTCTCTCACTGAACTGTCTTCAAATTATAATTATACTAGCTGCGCCCCGCGGTTTCACCCGCGTAAGTCTCGATCCCGTGGGAATATCGGGATAAAAAGTATCCTATGTCCTTTCCCGGGACTCCAGCTATTTCCATATCAAATTTCATCTAAATCGGTTCAGCGGTTTAGGCGTAAAAAGGTAACATACAGACAGATTGACATACAGAGTTACTTTCGAATTTATAATATTAGTATGGATGATATACACGAGGCCAGTAAAAGGCCGTGACTGAACTGTCAACTGAACTGACTATCAAAGCCTCGCCTTGAGTCCTATTTATTTGACATTGATTGTCAAATAAATGGCATTCGTTAGAGAGCTTGCACTTACTGCATGTGAATCATGTCTATGTGTGCGTGCGTTTTCAAATTGTTGCGTGAAACTGATCTTCTGTCTCTACCCATTCTGTGGCACTGCTTTTACGTAGTACATGTAAGAGACATCTTCAACCCATTCCTGATTGAAGCAAAGTGGTTCAAAACGTTCAACAAACATGAAATATTAAAGGCATGAAATATTAACAAACCGCTCGATTTTAAGGTTTCTGTCATAATGATAACGCCTTTCAAATAAGATCAAGCGATTATATTAAATTTTCCCTCGATTTCGCTAAACGAGATTCAAAGATGTGGTGTTGTTACCGAAACACGTGTAACGTTGACGGAATTTTGTTTATTAAAATATTAATTCTGACAGAGTTTCTACTCGATTTTAACCACCTAACATTATTCTCCGGAAAATTGTTTTAAAGTGGAATGCCTAAAAGTTTGCAGTGGAATATGTCCCAGTAAATCGAAATAGTGGGGCAGATTCCATTACTTTAAAATTCTCTTGGATTCTGCGCCACTAGGGTTGGCACCTTAGAATAAACGTACAAACATTATTTGTTGAAAATGTATTCTTCTATCATCAACCGAACGACCAAAACAAAATATAGTAATTCTCAAAAAAAAAAAAATTGTGCGGGGACACCTTTTTGAATCCCGGCCTAATCCCGGGACTGAAATACAAGTAAGCCAGTTTGCTGACGTTAGCTTAAAGTAATTACACAGTGAACCCTCGGGAATGAGTGAGTGACGCAAACTTATAAGGTAGCCGAGTTATGTCGGGTGAATCACTCCCACTTCATGCAGATAATAATATGGTAATTCAATTACGTAGGTAGGTATTTAGGTTGACAGATCAAGGGTGTTAAGTAATTTAAACTATGTGCATAACAGACCTTCACGCCTGTAATTCCCAAAGGGTTAGGCAGAAGCAGAAGTACCTATAGTACATCACACTATATATCACACATATTATAAAGGCGAAAGTTTGTGAGTGTGTGTGTGTGTGTGTTTATATGTTTATTATTTCTTCACGCTCAAACGGCTGGACCAATTTTAATAAAAATTTGTATGGACGTAGCTGACACCCTGGATTACTCCTTATCCCGATATTCCCACGGGATCGACATTTACGCGGGTGAAACCGTGGGGCGCAGCTAGTTCATAATAATTCACCAACGAAGAAAGTGGAAATGGACAGGCCACATAGGGCTCAGAACATATAATAAATAAAATAAAAATTATGTTTATTTATCTCCACAAATTACATTCTTATACATGTTAAGTTGACAGGTATTTCGACAAAATGTTGTAATTTGTGGGAGATCTGGAGATGGCAGATGGGCTAGGACAGTGCTGGATTGGAGACCGAGACCTAGTAGTATAAGTGTGGGCAGACAGCTGATGAGGTGGACTGACGACCTGGCCAGGATTGCTGGACGACTCTGGGTTAGGAAGGCTAGAGACAGAGAAGAGTGGCCTGCATTGTAGTATGCCTACACTTAGGGGTGGCAAAAGGCTGAAGAAGATAGATAGATATTTATCCAGTTATGTTTAGTCCCATGTAATAGGGGGCAAACCTATTGCCTAAAACCGGGCACACAGCCAGGCCCCGGGCTGTTACTGAGAAATTTCTGACGGAAAATCCCAACAATGCTTTGCTCGACCTGGGAATCGAACTCAGGGTGTCATACTTAACAGTAGCTCTTGTGAACACTAGACAAGGAGGCAAATTATGACGTAATTTCATTTTACTTTACAGAATTTGAGTAAAATTAGATAAATAAAATGAATTCGTTGACCGTTGTCCGTGTGTCGTTGACCGTTGTTTAATCTTCTTTATTTTATACTAGCTGTGCCCCGCGGTTTCACCCGCATACGTGTCGATCCTGTGGAAATATCGGGATAAAAAGTATCCAATGTGTTATTCTGATGTATAAGCTATATTACTGCAAAGTTTCATAAAAATCCGTTCAGTAGTTTTTGCGTGAAAGAGTAACAAATATCCTCACAAACTTTCTTATTTATAATATTAGTAGGAAGTAGGATTATTCTTCATTTTAGTTCATAACCCAGCGAAACCGTCGCCTATCTTAATTTTTATATTTTTCCTCATAGGAGTGAACAATTGTATTCTTTTTGAGTGAAATAAACTATCTTAAACCGTAAACCGTAATAATTATATATGACAAAAGGTCGTGTTTTTTTATTCTTTTTGCAATAGGAGCTAGGATAGTGGAGATAGAGAGCTTTGAACCTAATTTTGTTTGACACGGATTCTAGAGCGTACTTAAATTAAGTTCTTTGAAACATGACAATGTGCTTTGTTCTAGAATCATCTCATTTATTTATTCCGAATAGAAACACCTGAGATAATTACTAAGTCCAGAATAGCTTTTTAATTTCATTAAAAAGTCTGCCTCAGACCGTATTCATTAGAAATTCGGTAATTAGGTCACGTCTGAGACTGCCTAAAAATTGATGATTTTTCACTTTCAGGCTTTTTAGACTCGACTTATTTTAGAACTCAGTATGGTTCCTAGCGAAGAATACGCTTACGCTACGCTTCTCTAACTAGTTAATGCCCTAAAATAGTGCTTTATAAAATGATCAAACTCAAAGCATTTATTTAAATTAAACCATGTACAGGCACTTTTGAATTGTCAAAATTAAATAGTCGGTCAGTTAGTCAGAAAGTTCAAGCTAGTTGCCCATTCCAAAACGAAGATGTCTATGGAGAAGAACGGGCAAAAAATTCCATGGACACTTTTAAATCTAGATATTACAAAATCCTGGGTACATTATTCTTGTTGCTTCTATATATGAGAACAATGTAAACAAAAACACACAAATTAAGAAACAATTCAAAATGTAAGATTAAAAATTAGACTTGGTAGTTAAGGGATGACCAGTCTAAACCGACGGCGCCCGTTCACGAACATGACGCGTGGATCAGCACCATCCAGCTCAACCATTTTGTAAGGAACCGAATGATCCAACACACGCGCCACCATCAGTGAGACATTTGATCGCTCTTCCATTACAATAAATTAACTAAGAAACGATTAAGATAAAAATATAATATTCACAATTCTGCTGTCGGATACGGTGAAAAGCCGTAACTAACATTTTTATCAAAAATGACTTAAACTTAGGTTCGGACTTGCCAAGAAATTGCCTACCATTCTATGTAGGTGATAAAGCTTTAATTCGTTTGTAGCCAAAGTTACAAATAGTTAAAAAGGCATAGCCCCGAAAACATTACTCTCCAAAGTTAAAAACCATCATTAATATAAAAATGTAATATTCGCAATAGGCTCGCCCCCTATTACATGGAACATAAGCATAACTGGCGAAATGTGGATGTACAGCCGCGCCCAATATGGCGGCCGACCATTTTTCACCCTTATAGCCGTAGTAATAAGGTTGAAAAGTGGTCCACCGCCAGTGTCCGCGATGGTAACTACTATAGGTACACCTCTGCCCAACCCTTTGGGGAAACATGGCGTTGTGTTATGTGTACTCGTAATTATCCATTTGCTAAGCCCATATGGAAATTTCTCCTACGGAAATAAATGGGGTCGAAACACTCATGGGGCTCGAGTGCGCGTCTCATTTTTAAGGAACTTACTCGCCGACTGATCGACACTTCACGTGACCAGAGGGCTAGCTCGTTCTTTGGCCAAAGAATAAGCATTGTCATTCAACTTGGCAATGATGCCAGTCTTCTGGTCATGTTTCCGAATGACAGCAATGCGGACGAGTACTTCGGCGCCTAACTGTCCTTTTGTTTTTGGATTTATTTGTATAGTTGGTTAGTAATTTAATTGAGTACATTTTATACATAGTACTTAATAAATAAAAAATTGAGAAAATTAAATAAATAAACAAATATGATAATGGATATGAATTAATTATTATAAGCTGATATTATAAAACCCGACGTAAGTATTTCAGTTTGCTGAATCCAAACTACGTTAATTATTCAAAGCCAATGCACAAAGCTACATGTCTGCATTGCAACATTAAAATATGGGTTTATTTACATCCACAAGGGATTAAAATATTGTCAAACAATTATTTACAACTCAATCCACAATACACAAAACCGTAGTCCGAATGCTCCAATAATATCACTATATCACACGATTTAATCTGTTGATCCCGCATAATATATTCCCGGGATCAATCCCGGGCCACCTTAATTACCAAAGCGAGCAATAAAATAAATCCGATTATTCGATTCTCGGCCATCGAGTGGCACATCACTGAATTTAATAAAAATGAATATTAATTTTCTTGATTGAAATATTAAATTATCTTTAATTGACAAAGTACAATTTAATTGATGAAATTAACAATAATTTGTCTGCTATTGTGAAGGTGACGGCGCTAATTTGGTAATAAAATGTATCGTGACATTGATTTCGCTTAGAAAATAAAACTAAAGGTTAGGTAAAATGAAGAAGGAATATTTATTTTAAACTAGCTGCGCCCCGTGGTTTCACCCGCATAAGTGTCGATCCCGTGGGAATATCGGAATAAAAACTATCCTATTTCCTTCCCCGGGACTGAAACTATCTCTATACCAAATTTCATCTAAATCGGTTCAGTGTTTTAGGCGTGAAAAGGTGACATACAGACAGACAGACAATCAGAGTTACTTTTGAATTTATAATATTAAGTATGGATAAGTGGAATAATCTACGGGCTATGTAGGTTACCTTGGTTCTCCTGCAGTTCTCTTTATTTCTGATTTGGTCACGTAGGGAAACTCCAAGCATAGCCTTCTCCATTGCCTTTTGGGTGAGTTTTAGCCTCGTGAAGGCCGCAGGAATCCGCTGTGTACGGGAAGCATAGAACCGGTCGAAATGGGAAGTTTTAGGGATGGATAAAGAAGCCTCCTCGTGTAGCGCAGTTTAATTGTTCCGCCAGTTACTCAACTGCACCGAGCGCTCGGCGCATCCTGGACACTCACACCTAACACCTTATTTGACTGGCCAATTTTTCCCTTGCGGTGGTAGGGCTAACGCTCGCCTGGTTTGCGACCACCCTCCCACCGGAGTCTGGCGTCAAGCAGCCTGCTGTGTTTCGTCGATGCGTGGGATTTCCAGTACCTTAGGCATCTTCTGGGCACGCTTGTTTCCTCATAGACCTCATCCATCGCTTTCTATCAGGCGTGATCGAGGTCAAGAGCGGGCCCATTCAGCAATAGGTAAATAAAAAATAAAAAAGTGGCGGTGATCGGGAACGCCTATTTCCAGCAAAATACGCCTTTCTTTTGCTAAAATGATGATGACGATGTTGAAGTGGAATGTTCGTCTACGAACGCTTTTTAGAAAATATATTATGTAGAAGAGCTATGAGAATCCGTAATTATATTCAGATGGCGCCTTGAAATGGCGTTTACTTACAGTACCCGGCAATAAATATTGCACATCGACCTTTGGAAAGAGACAATCGGCTAATTTCGGCTTCGTAGAGCGTTATCTCTGTCGCACGAAATACAAACAGTCCAGTATCTATTAGGAGCTGTTAAAACAATTATGATTTGCTTCTTCTGATATTTCTTTTTATTCTTTGTATAAAATACACATATTTATAAACATTGTAGATAATTTCGCGTGACTGGACCTCGTAAAGGTTTCCCTCTTTTTCCTAAAGATGCCATAATGCCATAGTACAACTTTAAATTATTTAAATTTGGGGGTGTTAATAACTCTAAATATATATTTTGAACTGGACGCGACCGCACTCTATCGCACTTGAACAACGACTGACAAAACGTCACATAGGTAATGTGCGACAGAGGGGTGCGCCAAAGTTCACCTAAATTTTCAACTCCGATAATTGGAAATCCGAAAATGTTCTTCCTAACATTTTTCATCCTAACAATCACAATTCCTAACTACTCTGTCTCTAATGTTCATAATTCCGAATCATTCAACTTCATAATGTCAGTAGCAATAAACATCTATTATACTTTTATTTGTTTTCCTATATTTTCTCAACATAACCATCTTTTACACTATTATTCAAAGTCATATCTTTTTTGTTTAGATCGTCGACATAGGATATGCAAAAACGAGCGAAGGGCACCCCGAGGTTCGGTTTGGTTAGGTTACTTTAAACCCTTTACACAGAAATAGGGGCCCCGTGAAGCGGGGCTCCGTCGACATAGAATGCAAGGGCGAGCGAAGGGCACCCCGAGGTTCGGTTTGGTTAGGTTACTTTAAACCCTTTACACAGAAATAGGGGCCCCGCGAAGCGGGGCTCCGTCGACATAGGATGCAAGGGCGAGCGAAGGGCACCCCGAGGTTCGGTTTGGTTAGGTTACTTTAAACCCTTTACACAGAAATAGGGGCCCCGCGAAGCGGGGCTCCGTCGACATTGGATGACATAGGATGAAAAGAAAAGTGTTTATCATATTAGACTAAATAGGTTTTATGTCTATTGAGCGGTATATCAAACGATTTTATATTGTCTGTTATTCTTATATAAATTAGTTGCATTAGTAGTTATGTTTAGGGATAAAAGCGTTATGATAAAAAACAGTAGGAGTTTAAAATATTTACATTAATGATATTATTGATTACAATTTTCGGAAACATGAGTGTTATGAACATCGCCGGTAGCACTACAAATAGTATGAATGAAAACTTTAGGATGAAAAATTTTAGGAAGAGTGATCATTCGGATTACAAATCGTTAGGAAGAACAATTTCGGGTAAAGAACTTTAGTTGAGCCAATATGGACCCGCGACAGAGATAAAGCTCTACGAAGCCGAAATTAGCCGACGAGACAGTTGGCTAATTTCGGCTTCAAAGGTCGATGTGCAATATTTATCGCCGTGTACTGTATCAAGCATTGAGCGAAATAGATGTAAACTTTCGGGGTGCCCTTTTTTTTTTGTTGTCAGGGCAAGCCTTCGAAAGGCACCCACCCGACCTGCGGGGAGGGAGGTCGGGGAGTTTGGAATTTTTACCTCACTAAAACCACCCCGGTGATCACCATCAGCACATTGGGGCGGTCCCAGTTCCTCTTAAAGACCAATTCCAGAACCCCCCAGTGCAACGCCTGTAAGGCATATCCCTGGGGAGATTGTAAAGGGGCCTCCCCTGAGCCTCGATATGCACGGCAGCACGTGACCACTGTGCCACCGTCTTCCCTGGGGTCACTTTGTGGGCGGACAGAGTCCCCACTCGGTGCGTCCGCGACCCCAAAGGTCCAGTTACCTTATTTGGTAAGCGGGTTTCGGCGTATTAGGTGCCAAGGCGGTTGCCACCAGCTTAGTTCAGACCAATTCTGCTCGCGCGTGTTGGTCTCGGTTCCAACCTAAGCTTATCCGTTAGGTCTGTTCTAGCTTAGTTACTGTGACGAACTGTGAAAAAAGGCCAGAAAGTTAAAAAGAAGCTCAATTATTTAAAAAAGTCTGCATCATTGAAAGTGCAAATAGTTTTTACAGGTTCATTAATTTAAAAAAAAAAGTGTGCATCATTAGCAGCGTAAAAAGTTTTTAGAAGTTCATTAACTTAAAAAGTGTGTAGGAATCATTAGAAGTGCAAAAGTTCAAGAGGCTTAGTTAAATATCTCCCCTTCTAATAACCCCGACCCGTACTAAAGAGTAATATGGTAATTACTTTTTGATACCTCGTCTCTCAAACTTCTGAAGTAGATCCACAAACAAAATGGTAGCCTGTGACGTAAAACTGAGCTCGCCGCTAATTTAATGATACCAACTCAAATCAAGGTTGAGAACTTTAAGAAACTTTGGTGACGTGATAGTCGTGTTTACAGCCCCAGAAGAAGATTAAAGATGGTTTGCTTTGATAAAACTCTGATAATTAGTAACACGTTCAATTTACTGGAAAATTTTGGCCCAAATCTTGTGCTGACATAAAGATACTGCCTAAAATCCTGGTCTGGGAAAATATTACCTCTCCAAATTCTTGGGTGAGCCAAACTCTCCAAATCTTGGACTGCGAAGACACTAACATGAAACTTCAAATCTGTATTTGACACATTGAATCTACTCATCTCATTATCATCTGCCTAGCCTTTTCCCAAATATGTTGGGGTCGGCTTCCAGTCTAACCAGATGCAGCTGAATACCAGAATTTTACATGGAGCGACTGCCTATCTGACCTCCACAACCCAGTTACTGGGTAGTAGGATACCCCTTGGTAAGACTGGTTGTCAGACTTTCGAGCTTCTGACTACCCGTAACAACAGTCAAAGATCCATGAATGACAGCCGGGACCAACGGCTTAACGTGATCGATCGACCTGTGCGGCTGTTATTATTTACCCACGGACCTCTCACACATCGAATCTACTATCTATACATATTAAAAAATTACGTCGGTTTTTGTGTCTGTCTTCCAAATCATCATCATCATCATCATCAGCCTATAATGTTCCCACTGCTGGGACACAGGCCTCCTCTCTGTGAGAGGGAGTGGGCCGTGATCTACCACGCGGGCCCAGTGCGGGTTGGTAGATGTCACATGTCTTTGAATTTTTGGTTCTAGGACATGCCGGTTTCCTCACGATGTTTTCCTTCACCGTTTTGAGAGCAGTGGTGATGAAATAATTTTACACAAAGTAAAGCGCCTGTCTGGGTTCGAACCTACGACCTACAACTCGTAAGTCGCGGCCGATACCACTGGGCCACCACTGCTCTTCCAAATGACACAACGGAATTTGATGCGGCTGTCACCATTAATCAGAATGTATTCCGGAAGGTTTATGTGTAATATTAACTTAACATATAATAAAAAAATCTCGAACAACGAAAACTGTTTAGACGGTGCAACTTTTAATGTTGCTTCAACTAATGGCAATTATATTGCACCGTGTAGTCGTTACGGGCAGTCAGAAGCCCGAAAGTCTGACAACCATAATCATTCTTACCAGGGGGTATTGTATTAACCAGTAACCGGGTTGTGGAGGTCAGATAGGCAGTCGCTCCATGTAGAATACTGGTATTCAGCTGCATAAGGTTAGACTGGAAGCTGACCCCGATATAGTTGGGAAAAGGCTAGGCAGATGATGATGATGATTGCACCGTGTATAAGTACTTCATCAATCAGGTCAGTGGTCTCGAGGGTAGCCAGTATTCGCCAAGCTGGTGAAAATTGGCGATCATTCAGATATACCTAACCTGAAAGGGCGGTAAATAAATTCTGTGATACACACAATTAAAAGATAGATAAACAAATCAACCTTCAAACATAATTATCAAAAAATATAACAAAAACACGTAACAAAAATATTCCAAAAAAAACGACATTACGTTAACAATTATGAAATTGCAAAAAAGTACAACGCCACTTGTCACATCTGCACAGGACTTGTAATTAAAAATGCAACATTCGAAATTCAACGTTCGAATCGCCCGTAACATTTCCATATACATTTAAAATTCTATCGATAAAGCTGTCAGATTTAAATCGATTCCCATCCCGGTATCGATACCTATCTTAATACTTGCATCGAAGTTTATTAATACCGAAATTTAATCATTTCGATAGTCGCTCGGCCTGGTTCGAATCGACCTAGTTGTAACTTTACCGATTCATCCGATAACCTATGGTTTTAGGTCTGATTACGTGATCCGTTCAATTGTAAGCTATTGTATTGTTTTGGATAATAAGTCTGTACTGTTCCCACTGCTGGGACACAGGCCTCTTTTCTATGAGAGAGGGAGTGGGGCATAATCCACCATGTGAGCTCAGTTCGTCTTGATGGATGTACATATCTTCGAATTTACGGTTCCAGGACATGCCGGTTTCCTCAAGATGTTTTCCTTCACCGTTTTGAGAGTAGCTGTGGTGATGAAATAATTTACACAAAGTAAAGCGCCTGTCTGGGTTCGAACCTACGACCTACAACTCGTAAGTCGCGGCCGTTACCACTAGGCCACCACTGCTCTCATAGGGTAGGCTCATAGGGTTAACTAACCCAAACCATATACGGTAAGTACAGAATGAAAAAATAGGTACCGTACATACATTCATGAAGTTTCCGAGAAAATCCCGGGACTTTGAACTGCACTTTGCACTATAAAATATTTTATTTGCTCTGCAGAACAGAATAGTAAAGAAGGTCGACTTAATACAGCCATTAATAAAAATGAACGTACGCACAAACAGACGCTACCATCGCGTCTGATCCAAAAGCATACATTTTTGAAGTGAAACTTCTTTAGGCGCGCTTGACTTGGGGAGTAAACTGGCGAACGCGTTACGAAAACGTGTGATCGGGCGAGTAGGGAAGGTACGTATTTATGCGACCGGGTTTTTACACCAGGTATTTGCTTCCAAGTACGCACACCAGGTACCGACTCAAAATACTTGCAAGACTATAAAGTATCTTATACGGCTACTCGCTCAAATACGTAGGTATTCAACCGCGTTTAATTTTCGCAAATACGATCATGCTCCTTATCAGTAAGTGTCTACGGATAAATTTCGTATGCAAGTATTTTTGAAGGGAAACTTCTTTACGCGCGCTTGACTTGGGGAGTAAACTGGCGAACGCGTTACGAAAAGTGTGATCGGGCGAGGTGAACGGGAGTTGAGTGGGGGATATAAGCAAGAGAAAGCAGTGCGCGCGCTCATTTTCCTTCTCTCTTCCTCTCATAGCCAAATACGTTTGAAGTTTCACTTCAGTCGTGTGGTCATAAGCACACTCGGTTTTTTTCATGTATTTATTTTGGTCATTATGTAAACAAATGGACCAGAAAACATATTTTGCCAATTTGTTATGCTACTTAAAAATTGGGTGCTTCGATTTGGTTATAAATGATTGGAATATTTAAACCTTCTTTGACGAAAAAATAGGCCAGCCCTCTGGTAACGTGAAGAGTCTACCAACTGCTTGGCGATGTCTTGAAAAACTAACTGGGCACTCGGATCCTCCGGCCCTAGTGTTTAAAGTTTTCATAAATTGACAAGTGAGGTTATTTTTAACCGACTTCTAAAAAGGTGGAGGTTCTCAATTCGGATGTTGACATTTTTTTTATAACCTCATTGTTCGTTGATGATGTCGATTATGATGAATTTTTTCAATTTCAGTTTAATAATGTTTATCAAACAATAATTTTTCGAAAAATTTGTTTAGTATAAAGTTGTTGAGAGTGCGCTGAGTGCACTCGCTCTGCGTGGAGCTTCTATGTGCGATCGTTTCCGCTTGGTTTATGAAGCCGACCTAACCTTCTGAACTATATATTTGCTCTGCACAACTTTGTGTGGCATTCGTGGAACTAGCGCTTGTCATGCAGATGGTGTAAATAATGCATGTCTTACTCATCAACAGCTCTTTGTTGCAGGACTTTAAGTTTCTATGTAGTGCAAGCATTTTATAGTGTTTTTCAGTGGTTTCCAAATTGGCAATGTACATAAAGTTGGATTTGCAGCTATTTAAATACGAAAGAATATGTTATTATCACGGTATTTACAAAAGATATCAAAACTATTACCAAAATGATGCGTTTTTTAGTCAAGACCCTAAAAAATACCAAACTAATATTATAATTTCGAAAGTAACTCTGTCTGTCTGTCTGTCTGTCTGTATGTTACCTTTCACGCCTAAACCGCTAAACCGATTTAGATGAAATTTGGTATAGAGATAGCTTTAGACCCGCGAAAGGACATAGGATACTTTTTATCCCGATATTTCCACGGGATTGAGACTTATG
Source organism: Amphipoea lucens (assembly GCA_947508005.1). Taxonomy (NCBI): domain Eukaryota; kingdom Metazoa; phylum Arthropoda; class Insecta; order Lepidoptera; family Noctuidae; genus Amphipoea; species Amphipoea lucens. Next base: position 19,319,367 of record OX382357.1, read on the forward strand.
CGGGTGAAACCGCGGGGCGCAGCTAGTAGAAGTATATACCTAATTGCCATATTGAACACCACTTCGACTGGCAAGCCCTGGCTGGAGGCCTTAATTTTGAGGCATCCACAGGCAAGCCCGGTTAAGCAGACGACAACCTCATAGGTTGAACTGCGAGATGCCATATTCAAAAAAAAAAAAAACTTCGACTGGAGGTTTGCTTTAACAAAACAATTGTATTTTATTGGGTGTTCCGACAAAAACTTGTATTGGCAGATATGGCTCACAGTATCTAATATTTAGCACGGAATATTAATATTTTTAATATGGAAAATGGAAAAGGCTTTTCGACTAATTTAAAAGAAACTGAATATATGACTTTGTATGACTTTATATGACGACTTTATATGACTTTGTATGACGGTATGACTTTATATGACTTTATATGACGGTATGACTTTATATGACTTTACTGGTTTGAGGTGGCGCGGGAAAGGAGTTCCTGGAAGGACTTGGGGGAGGCCTTTGCCCAGCAGTGGGACAGTAGAGGCTAAACAAAAAAAAAAAATTACTATGAAATAAAAATACACATAATGTGCATTTGCGATTTATTTGCCAAAATGTAAACAAATATGAGTTTATAGAAAAATAACTTTAAATCCAAAGTTTACGCTACAACTTCACACATTTTTTATAACTTTTTCAACAGTGCTAGTCACTCTGAAATCAACTTAATTTTCGTTAAAATAAAGTTGATATTTGTTTAACTTGAAATAATATTAATTTAAAACATAGGTTTTACCAGACTTTACATAAATACACGCCCTTTTTTCCATGGGGATAGGCAGGAACTACAAAACACCACCTGATACCAATACAATAAAATAAAAAAAAAAAACTGCCTCTCCTTTTCCCAACTATGTTTGGGTCGGCTTTCAGTCTAATCGGATGCAGCTGTATCAATATTTAACATATAGCGACTGCCTATCTGACCTCCACAACCCAATTACTGGGTAACACTATACCCTCTGATAAGACTGGTTGTCAGACTGCCGGTAACGACTGTCAAAGAAGTAGATATTTGTATGACAGCCGTCACCAACGGCTTAACGTACTTTCTAAGGCAGGGAGAGGTTCCGAAATATAATTTATTATTTATTTATTTATTAAAACTTTATGCACAAGTAAAAACTGTACAAAGGCGGATTTAATGCCTTGGGCATTTTCTACCAGTCTACCTTAGGGTGATGCAGAGACAATACACAGTAGGTAATTAATGGTTACCCATCCATAAACCGGCCGACTTCAAAGACAAAAAGTGATGAGATGAATAATTCTTTAGTACCTAAGCCTGTAAATCCAGGCTATAGTTTTAAAACTTCTCAAGTGTCAAATATTGGAGTGCTTTCTTAAGATTAAAGTCACTGTGCTTTTATTTTGTACACTCTAGTTGGCGCTTGTTCTACGAAGAACGGAGTTGTTTTAAAAAAAGCGACCGCTATAGCTTGTAGCTTGAATGTTTTATTTTGTGCTTGCATTAAGTAAAGTTGTTCTCCATAAAAAACTAGGGATTTATAAACGTTTTTATAAATTCTGTCCTTCTCGCAGTAACGGCAGTATGAAATAATCAGCCTATAATGCTCCTAGACATATCTGGACACAGGCCATAATCCACCATGTGGGCCAAGTGCGGTGTGGTGGATATAGGCAGTAAAATAATAGCCTCCCGACCGATTTTGGTCACGGTGGCCAATCTCAACGGAGATTAGCCACCGAGCCGATTAGCGGAGATATTATAAGTGCACAAGTGTGTGCGTAAAAACAGGTGCACTCTCTGTTCCTTTACTCTCATAGTCCGATGGGACGGCAATCCGACACGACCGGGGAGAGATCAGGCGCAGGACCAACGGCTTTACGTGCTTTCCGAGGCACGGGAGTATTAAACCTCCAACTTCCAAACTCCGGGCTGTCACTAAGAAATTCCTAATGGAAAACCCAATAACACTTTGTCCAACCTAGGAATAGGACCCTGCGCTCAGCAGTCGCGGTTGAAGGCAGTATAGGTAACATGAATCAATACTTCCATACAAATGCTTAGGGCGACTACATGACCTAAAGCGCGGATGCAGCTGAATACCAGTATTTTACATGGAGCGACTGCCTATCTGACCTCCACAACCCAGTTACTGGGTAATACGATACCCCTCGTTAAGACTGGTTGTCAGAATTTCGGGCTTCTGACTACCCATAACGACTGTCAAAGATTCACGAATGACAGCCGGGACCAACGGCTTAACGTGCTTTCTGAGGCAATACAAATATTAAATTTTTTTTTTTTTTTTTTTTTTTTTTTTTTTTAAAATGAAATACCAACTTCATTTATTTACTTATTATTTACACTAGAAACATTTATGCATTTAATTTAAAAAACTAACAATCTTAAAATAATAATATGTACAAGTATATAAAAAGGGAGGGAAAATAATCAAAGGGCGTCAAAAAATTCGTCCGCATCACTGTCAACGGGAAACGTGCCCAAAAGGCTGGCAGCATTGCCACGTTGTATGGCAATGCTGATTCTTTGGCCAAAAAATAGGCCAGCCCTCTGGTCACGTGATGAGTCGACCAACCGCTTGGCGATGTCTTGGAATACTAAGTGGGCACTCGGGCCCCATGGCCCTAGTGTTTCAACCCCAAACGGCTCAAATATGTAAGTTCCAAAGAGATTGGAGTATTTGCGCCGTTTGAGGTTTTCCGCACCTGCAGCAGCCGCCCCAGCACAGCTTACCGTGCTTGGAAGATGGGATGGCGCAAGGGTGTCGACACACGTTGCATCCCACACCAAAGGCCTACCTACCTTCCAAGGCATTATGGTCATCCCGTCTGGTCTCTTACCATCGTCGCGTGCCAAACCATTGGGTTCTAAAACAGCTGGCACCCCAGCGGTGACAAGAGCACGACGGATGATGTCATTGATGCTGGCATGCCGTGCTATCCGGCCTGCGCTTTTACTGCAGGATAAGCCATGGTGTCCGAGGCAGTCGACACCTTCACCGCATTGGCAGCGATGCGGAGCCACGCAGGGGGCGCCCAGACGCAAACAAGTAGCGAGCCGGAAGGTGGTGTCACCCAGCAATGTGCCTATGTTGGGTGACGGTAGTGCCTGAAGCCAGAGACCCGACTCCCACTCACCCACAGCCAGTAGGCGGGCACGCTCAGCAGTATTGGTGGACGTATTAATAAGATATAAATTAAATAAATTAAACGTTATATCACAGATATTAAAAGGTTCTATGGTAAATGTATATTTACTATTCTTTATTTTTTTATTATATCTGCTTTTTCTATTGACATATAATTGAAAAGACAGCAATACGCGGCATCGAATTATACTACATATCTTATTAAAACACAGATCAAAGAGCTTGGAGTCCATAATGATCTTTTATAGTTAAACATCATATTAATTAGAGGGAAAATTAATGTTTTCATATTACGAAGGTAACTCTCCTCCTTTAAAATACGGTTTGTATTAAAATTTACAAAACACGGGCGTGATACAATGTTTAATTAAAAATATGAAGTTCCATTGGATGAAATATGGTAGGTGCATTAATTTGAACTTAATTATGAACGTGATAAAGTATGATTTCCAAAAATAATACGTGTCTTCTGTGAAATATTTTGGGAATAACATGTTTTGTAGTCAGTACATTATTTTAACGACTCATGCCTTGTTGCTTGTTTTGAACAGATTATTTTAATACATCAGACCACAGAGCTATAGTTGGTGTGGTAAGCAGGTAAGGTGAAATCTTTTAAAAGGATTTCTAGTATTTTTTACTAAATTCTGAATGTACATAATATTTACGTCGTCAGAAGTCCGAAAATCTGAAAACCAGTCTTACCGAGGGGCATCGTATTACCCAGTAACTGAGCTGTGGAGGTCAGATAGGCAGTCGCTCCATGTAAAATACTGGTATTCAGTTGCATTCGGTTAGACTGGAAACCGATCCCAACATAGTTGGGAAAAGGCTAGGCAGATGATGATTCTCCAGTCTTTAAACCAGAATTACATTCATTACTCACACCCTGACTTATTACTTTTTTTTTTATTAAAATTGTTTTGCTTGTATATGTCATGGTTTCGTTTTTAATTCTTTTACCTATTGTGGTATAGTAATTTTATTTTAGGTGCATCGTCCTCACATGTTATTATATAATTAATGTACCCATGCAAAATATTGTACCTAAAATATTTTAAAAGAGTAACGGTGGAGTTTCTTGCCCATTCTTCTCCATACGAAAACTACCTTTTGGAACGGGCGACTAGAATTAATTCTATTTTAAGATAATTGTTGACGTTCAAAAGTGCCTTTTATGTGCCTATTTGAAATAAATGCTTTGACTTTGACTAATATTTATCTACATTCACGTAGGTACTTTCCAGATCAAATTAAACCAATTGTAGGTACTTCTACATACTGGGTAACATAAATCAGCATTAATTCGCGAACACTCGCTGTAGATACCTCGGGGATTCAAAACGCAGAGGCGCCATTATATACGTACTTCACGAGGTGATAAATCGCTTAGGGAGATTTAGTAGGGGAAAATCTATTTTATCAGTATTTGATAAACTGGGAAAATCGAAATTTTTATCGGTACACGGTTTTTGTAGGTTCTCTCTTAGGGTCAGGACACATTGATCGACGGCCTTTCGCACTTTGCCGATTGAAAAGAAGTACTCTACGCCGGAGCGCGTATGTCGCGTCGTCGATGCGAAAGGATGCGTACGTCGTTCCATACTTTGCTCTCTTTTTGTATGGACAAACCGTCGAACGCCGTCGATCAATGTGTCCTGACCCTTATTAATCAAATAAGAGAACAGTACAACTCTTATTTGGTCGAGTAGTTTTGTCAATCTTATCAGTCTATGATTGAGGGACTATCATCGTGATCAACCAAAACTACCTACTGCTAGACACACACCAATCTATTTTTACGCAAATTTAAAGAAAAATAGCCCTTCAGGCCGTTTTTCGGTAATGGCGGCCAATCTCAACGATGACTAACCTTCTATTTCACTACAAATGTAGCCTTTATCCCAACTAGGCGTTCAAATAAATCATGTACTTGTTCAGTTTGATCTAACTGCTGGTTAATGCGAAAAGGTTTCGAATAATGGGCAACCCTACAAATGGTATTGTAATCCTTACCGTGAACTAGATAAGAACAGAAGATTGGCTCCATACAACGAGCGAAAACCGGCGCACGCACATATAGACGCTATAGCGATCCGTAACAAATGCCAGTCTACAAGAAGCGTTTCCTGTCTAGCTTTTCTCCCAATTATGTTGGCGTCAGATTCTAGTCTAACCAGATGCAGCTTAATACCAGTATTTTATATGGAGCGACTGCCTATCTGAACTCCACAAGCCAGTTACACGGTAAAACGATAAAAAATTATGTATAAAATTTTACATATCTTTTTTTTACAAAAAAAAAAATTACGGAAAATATACACACACGAGTGCAAAGTAGTCAAAAGCCTCGTACTCAAGCATATAAAAAGTTGTCAATTTTGTTGATACCCCTTGGCAAGACTGATTGTCAGACTTTTTGAGCTTCTCACTGCCTGTCTTCTAACGACCTTCAAAGATCTTCGAATCAATGACAACCGAGATCAACGGATCGCCGTGCTTAGTCTGGCGCAACTGTTTAATAAAAAAAGAACCTATGAAACGTGTACTAAACATAATGGCGGCTATCGCTGTCTCGCTTTAACATCTGCAGTCTGTGCATAGTCTGTGTCATTTTTTTTATGTTCGTATTCAATCTCAGTACAAGTTTCATACAAGCGACGTTTTTTATCTTTTTCTATGGGACTCCCGTCTCTTCTTACATATCGCACCTTCGGTGCAACAAAGTCACAAATAGTCAAAACTGCAAAATTGAGGTAAGTATTCCAAATTGTCTCTGAACCATGCCTATACTTGGGGCAACAAAAACATCCGCGAAAGTATCTCAAAATTCTACTAGATGGCGCAGGTGCCTTTGTGGTTATAAGTGCGAAAAAATGAGGAAAATGCGAAAAAAAATTAAAAGTCCTCTCCTGTAAAATTAAAAAATGAGCTGTTGACTTTATTGCACCGAAGGTGCGATATAATGAACATTATTTACTCTATGGCCGTGCTTTTCGGGGCACGGAGGGGTCTCGACATCTAATGTACCGTCACCGATCCGACAATCGACTCGCGAGGCTGTTATTATTTAGCCACGAGGCAAAAGTCTATCTATGTGTGCGTGCGTTTCCGCTTTTTGTATGGAACTCACCTTCTGTAGCTATATAAATTGTGTGTCCTTACGGTTAGGTACATATGTCGCCTCCGTGTTTGTAATTACCCAACCATAAGCCAGGGTTGTATGCGAGGTCTGAGAATGGGTATTTAATGACCATAACTTGTGATGATATTGCTGTAAATTATCTTAAGTATCGTATTATACCTATTAGTAAGGCATTATTGTCTGTGTTGTCTAGGAGGTGTGTTGTGAAGGTTAGTTCTGTTATTCTGTTAAATAAATACGAGTATTTCAAATGAATAGACTAGTTACTTATATCGCTATAGGTACCTACATCATCATCATCTGCCTAGCCTTTTCCCAACTATGTTGGGGTCGGCTTCCAGTCTAACCGGATGCAGCTGAATACCAATATTTTACATGGAGTGACTGCCAATCTGACCTCTACAACCCAGTTACTGGGTAATGCGATACCCCTTGGTACGACTGGTTGTCAGACTTTCGGGCTTCTGACTACCCGTAACGACGGTCAGAGATCCACGAATAGCAGCCGGGACCAACGGTTTAACGTGCTTTCCGAGGCACGGAGGGCTCTCGGTATGTAAAGATGGTCACCCATCCACAGACCAACCGCGGCAAGCGTAGCTTAACTTCCAGCTATAGAGAATAATACTTTGCTTCGAGCTCATTACTTCTGTATGACACAGAGAATACCCAAGGCGTTTACACAATGGGCCATTACTCCATCCCATGAATTAATAACATCGTATTGCATCCCGTAATCCCCTGTCAGATACGCCATGTCTGTTCGAAATATTAATCTAGATACTGTAGACGTAGGTACTCATGTTAATAATTGATGATCATCATCAATTGTGCTCTGCGACTTAAATGACGTAAAGGATATTAGCACTTATGTATGTCTTTTACATTCCTACTCCTCTAAGGTATAGCACAGAATACTTAAAGTACTACGTACAGAAAGGACATTCCCTTCCCCGCACTAACATCAGTTACCGCACCTCACCCCGCACTTCGGCGTATTCGTCGCAGTTCTTTAACAAGAGCGCTCGCAAACACAGGTACCTCACGCACACATTCATACGTATACAAACGTAATTTTTTTATGTAGTAGTACAGGTCGCGCAATGGTTCTAGATCGCTCGAAGAAAGTAGAGGGGGCAATCGGCGCATGTGTACAATCGCAAAAAATCCCTTAATAACACGCTAAGAATTTCAGTGCGCGATTGTATACATGCGCCGATTGCCCCCTCTACTTTCTTCGAGCGATCTAGAACCATTGCGCGACCTGTAGTAGGTAATTATTTTGCGAGCGTTGTATGGAGTGTCCGGGGTGTGGGTATAGTTTAGTCATTCAAAGTTAAATTAAATTATCTGGCGAGACTTCACAAACGCAATATAATGCTGATTAAACAAAATAAAAAGGATTGTACAATGTACTACCTACTTACCAGCGACCGTTCACCCTTTATTGTGTTTATTTTAACTAACATTGTTGAAAATCTTATAAAATACATATTTAAGACTGTTACGTTGTGAAAATCATGTATTTTGCATAACGCAACCACATTTTACTGCCAACACAAAATAGAAATAGAACGAACTGTCTGATTATATTTTACAAAATGGATGAAACAATATTTAAATACCTACACAATCCATACTATATCCATACTAATATTATAAATTCGAAAGTAACTCTGTCTGTCTGTCTGTATGTTACCTTTTCACGCCTAAACCGCTAAACCGATTTCAATGAAATTTGGTATAGAGATAGTTTGAGTCCCGGGAAAGGACATAGGATAGTTATTATCCCGATATTCCCCCGGGATCGAAACTTACGCGGGTGAAACCGCGGGGCGCTGCTAGTATACAATGTTCCTGTCTATTCTTTAAAACTTTTTTTGTCCAAATAAATTTGAAAGGTGCGGAGGAATATTTTGACGCCATATTTTAGTTAATAATTTTAGTGAGGTTATCATGATCCATACAAGACAACAGGTCTAATACCTGTTGTCTTGTATGGATCAGAATGTTGGGCCACAAAAGGGATGAATGTAAGTCAATTGCATGCAGCTGAGATGAGAATGCTAAGAGGGATGTGTGAGGAGAGTTTTGAGTATGAATGAAAAAAAATATATTATAATTATGTGAAATTTTGGATGTTTATTACTCAGTCACACAAAAACAGCTGAACTGACTTGGATGAAATTTAGCGTACAGATAGTTTATAACCTGGATAAACATACATTTTATCCCGATATTTCCACAGAATCGAGACTTATGCAGGTAAAACCGCGGGGCGCTGCTAGTACCTAATTTTATCAAATAATAAGAAACAGGCCAAAAAAACATTGAAAATATGTACTAGACTTGCGAAACGCAGTCGTTAAAATCGAATTCATGTAGAATCGAAAAACATTTTAAAAGTACCTAAACCTACTCTGCAAGTTAAATACCCTAAGCTGTAGACATTAGGAATCCATTAAATATATTATTATATTATTTTGTTTTAAAAAGTTTTTAAGAACCTTTTTTGTATACCTCTTGGGACTTGATTTTGTGAGGGCTAAGTATTTCCAGGAACTTCGTGTGTGAAGTATCTAATCTGTGTTGTTCCCGAACTAATTTGTCTTTTTTACCTCCAGTATATAATACGATCTGTAGAATTAATTTTCTTCAGAGAAGAGTGCCAAAACTACGGAGTAATTTCGTAACACACATAAAACGACAATTGATTGCAATCCGTCTTATTACAAAACGAAATCTTACTTTAGTTCAGTTTATGTATTTTGAACTTTATCTCAATTTAGCAAAGTTCTTGATACCAAAATAACAACTTAGCACCGAACTAAGTTGTCATTTTTGTATCAAGAACTGCGTTTCTATAACAGTTAGGTTCTTAATTTAATAACTGGCTCAGTGATTTAAACCTGATGTAAAGAAATACCTTGTTTTGTAATAAGAGGAATGGGGTTTCATTTTGACAGTTCATCCAGGTTCATTGCGTTATTTACGTTGTCGAGGAGACGAATTTTTCAAACCTATGAATCAATGTCCTTAAAACTCTCGGATTGTTATTGAAAGTTTGTTACACAATTAGGATGCCGTACTACAACTTTTGTGTTACTGTAGTCATTTTCTCAATTATTCTTGTGAAAGTTAATTTCTAATTGAAGAGTTCAGGACTCATTACTATAATGAGAACTATGCACAACAATATCTAATTTGTTTTTATGTGATTTTTATTTTTATTTTTGTAGACAATGCAATCTAAAACGAAAGAGTTCTAGCCTTTCACAATAATTGGAAAGGATGAAAAAAATATTTTTCGACTTTTTAACGTTCAGCCATGATCTGCTGGCTCTCGAACGTGAGTACTGGATTCGAATCGAGTTTTAGATTGCAGGTCTGATGCGAATCTATGATAAACGAAAGATTCATTTAGAAAGGCCTTCTAGCTGCTTCACTTTTGCTAGTAGTAAAACAATTAAAATGCATGAAGTTATTTCATTGTTGAAAGCCTTGCAAACTAGATAGGTACATGGAGTAAGTAAATAAATGAAGTGCCAGCCCTCTTCGGCATAAACAATGCATGCGTCATCGCAGTGCATCGCCTTTGACCTTTCATTCTCTTGCGTTCCAGGAGTTTCCTTTACGGATTTCAAAAAAGGAGGAGATCATGCACTTGGCGGTTTTTTTATTTTTATTTAGAGGACCTTTTGAGGTTAAAATACTTAAAATTGATTCTTTTACCTGTGATTCACTGTCTTTTGAAAAATTGTAGGCAGCTGCAATCAAAATAACATAAACACCATTGCAGATAAACATAGGTTGTTAACTTTTCTGTACTTTTCTTGTCACATTCTAAGAATTTTTTTCTTATAGCAAAATAATTACTTAACACGTTGACTGCCAGACAACAGACACAATAGAAAATCTATTGTTGATGGTCACCGGTGACAGCGGCGGCAGTCAATGATTTACAATGAGTCTAAATCTTAAAGGCTGCTGCAGACAGGCGCGATGCGATAGTGCGACGCGATTATTGTCGAACGCTTTTCATAAAGTTTGCGTAGAAATCGTTCTACTAGAGTCGCGTCGCGCCTGTCTGAGGGCATCCGCCCTAATGAATCTGACCACTCCATTCTCAATACTCCATGGCACGCCATACATTATAAACATTACCCTAACTTACGCTTATTGTTGTATGCAGCCGGACTTACGAACAGGACCAGTTTACTGCTGAACTAACGTGAGTAACTTTAGTTATATTGTGCCCCTTGTAAAGTGCTTTGTGTGGAACACAATTGCTACAAATTGTTGCAAGTTGTCGTCGTCCTCCACAGTTTACTTTGAGGAGGGTAACGGTAATAATGCAGTGTACTGGGGTGAATTTACTCAATTTTAGTATTGCGTACAGGGTGTAGTAGAATAAATTACATTAAATGACTGCAAACACAATTAGTTTCAATATTTACAGCACAGTGTATACTAGCATTTCAGACATTATCTGCAAAAATGAAAACTATGTGTTAACCCAGGTTATAAAGTATCCGTGTGCCAAACATCCAAATCCGTTCAACCGTTTTTACGAGATTAACAAACATCCTAACATACACACTCTCGCGTTAATAATTTATTATTAGGATGATGGTGACAATAGTTGCTACGGATGTAATGAAAGTTTTGTTTACACATCAAGGAATCAAAAATCCCTATTCGAAAAAAAATAGTCTTATTTTTTTCTTTATTTTCACACTAGCTTCTGCCCGCGACTTCGTTCGCGTGAAATTTCTTATTCCCTCGACCCATCTCGTCGTATTGCATCACTTGCCCGCGTCTCCTGCTCTATCACTTCGTTTCCCAATAGCGCTTTTGCTCGGCTCCTAAGGGTCATAGCGTGACGTTAAATAGCCTATAGCCTTCCTCAAGAATTGGGCTATCAAATGCAAGAAGAATTTTTCTAATCCAACTGGTAGTTCCAGAGATTACCCCATACATACAAACTTACAAACAAATTTTACCTCTTTATAATCTTATTAGTATAGAAGAAGTGTTGATTATAATTTTATGTTTTTTTAAATCCGTTATGCTATGTGTGTAGGTTTTTTTATGCGTCACAATTAGAAAGAAGAAATAAAACACGTTTATTAGAGAATTCATTACCGGCCCTTATTTCCAATCCCGGAATTTCGAGACTATTAATACGTACTTAGGTATATAAGCCGCAAACGACAAAATTAGATGTCAAAACAAAATGGCTGATAAAGTGACAAGTAAAATGAAAGCGTTTCGTTTCACGGAGTAATTTTAGACACATTTACAAAAAAATAATCCACCCCGGATTTATGAAATTGTTATCCTTGTATTTTCGGGATTGGAATTGGGCCGGAATCCCTAGATTGAATCCTCTCATCACAATTCACAAAGGTAAAATGAAAATTCTTTAATGCTTTTTTAAGTATTCCACATAACAAAAATACGGTACCTACTTCCATTCTAAGTAGGTACATACGTCTAACAAGTGAGCATGCGAATCTAATCTCGTGCCAGCTAGGGTCCACCGCATTCATGCCGTCTACAAAGAGTCAAAGGCACATGCAATCTTGGATCCACAACTCCATTTAACCTAGTTACGTCATTTGTGATGCTTATTTAGTTTTGAATTACGTACTTTAGGTTATTTTAAATCAAAGATTTTTTTTTAGTTTGCATTTTACTATTAGCTTGGATAAGACTAGCTGCGCCCCGCGGTTTCACCCGCGTAAATGTCGATCCCGTGGGAATATCGGGATAAAAAGTCTATATGTCAATCCATGGTGTCAGCTACCTCCAAACAAAATTTTATCAAAATTGGTCCAGCCGTTTGAGCGTGAAAAAATAACAAACATATAAACACACACACACACTCACAAACTTTCGCCTTTATAATATTAGTGTGATAGTGTGATTAATGTCACCTATGCTTGGTGCCTTTTCGTGTTACAGAATAATAATTTATCTAAACTTTTAAAGAGAATCTAAAATAAAGAGAAAATATTAGTTTTTTTTAATGTTGTTTGTTACGCTTTCACGATAAAAACGGGTGAACGGATTTGGGAAACTTCGCGCATGGGTAGGCCATGGCCTGTATTAGGGCATAAGATACTTTTTATCCCAATTGTCTTATGAGATCGAGACTTATGTGGGTGAAACTGTGGGGCGCAGCTAGTTTTAATATATGCATATGTAAAATTAAAAGATATTTAATTTAATGGAATCGTGCCACGTATCTGGGCAAAACACGTAAGAATTTAATAAAATCTTTATTAAAAATATGAGTGCGATCCACATTCAAAAAGAACGTGACTAAAAGCATAAACAAAACAAATACAAAATCGTGTTAAGGCTCTTAGGAGCAGACAGCCGCGACGCGACTCTAGAAGAACAATTTCTATGAAAACTTCATGGAAATTGTTCTACCAGAATCGCACCGTCGCGCGTCGTCGCGTCGCGCTCTTCTGCACTCTCATAAAGGCTCCCCTTTATGAGTGTTATAGTAGAAAGTGACTTTGTTTGTACTATAAACTTGTTTCAACTACATACCGCATTTATTTTTTTGAATTCAAGTAGGTATGTCACTGTCACAGTGTCACCTTCTTTCTTTAAAATGTGTTTTTTTTTATGTTGGCACTGCTGGGGCTCTGTGAGAGAGATCTATGATTCATGTACTTAGTAACAAACGCTTAGTAATCATTTAATTGTGATAGTGTGTTTTCTACTATTTCTGTTGTGTGTACTGTAACAGCTAATCTACGAAGGGAGCTATTTGTTTAAATGAAACACCTATCGGATTTCATAAGATATTATTTTAGGAGTTTTCACATTAAATACATAAAATTAGCCCATCTTATTTTTACACCTCAAACCTAATCTCATTCAATGACACACGCTTGAACGTTCGAATGGAACATGCCTTCAAATATGGCCGGCCTGTATTTCAAAAGAGAGAGAACCTCTACAGTTATAAATAAATGATTTATCTACATACCGACTTTTTCTTAATACACTGCCCGGACCTTTCCACAAATCAATCCGCTTGCTTCATTTTCAAAAACAATTTTTTTCTCGCGGCATCAAAATGTTCATTCTTGCTTCCTTTGTTTGCATTTTATCGTAAAATAGAATCTACTATGGCCCCAAAGTTATCAATTCGCCATATAAAAAGTGTACATTATTTATACATTAAAACAATTTACTTACGGTGCAAGATTAATGTCTTCTAGCTCCGCCCCATGACAAGGGAAATGTTATAAATGGATGTATGAGTTATGGATATTCGAGTTATATCTTCTTATAATGGGAACTTACATGAAATACAAGTATAATAATATGGTATATAAAATATGACATCCTGTATACAGATTCATACACACATACATGATTTTAGTCCATAATTCTAGATCCCCTAGCGTAGAAGTTTTTCGTAGGTTATCAAGAAAAATTGGCAGTTTCATAGAAAAATGTTATAATACAATACTTTCGCGGTCAAAATGTATGGAACAGTTAATTTATTTTATAATAACTGGCGAGTAATTTTAACGCGGTGTACGGAATCCATAGTAACATGTTAGGTTGCGCGTCGATGCCCCAGAAGATGCCGAAGCTGCGAAGGCACTGGAACTGCCACGCATAGACGAAACACAGCAGGCTGCTTGACGCCGGACTCCGGTGGGAGGGTGGTCGCAAACCAGGCGGGCGTTAGCCCTACCATCGCAAGGAAAGAATTGGCCAGTCAAATAACGTGTTGGGTGTGACTGTCCAGGATGCGCCGAGCACTCGGTTCAGTTGAGTAACTGCCGGAACTAACCGCGCTACACGAGGAGGCTTCTTCATGCATCCCAAAAACCCAAGAAATGCATTACGCATCCCTGCTCGTGGGGGACGAGACGGGGTATGCGGGACTCCTGTCGGAATGACATCGACAGTATACCCACTAACACTCAGCGGTGTTCCCACATCGCCGTGATGGGAGGGCCATGGGAAACCGGCTCAGCCTTTACTTCCACAACCCTCCCGGCACGTGCCCACCTAACTGGCGAGCCCTGCATGCCGCCCAGGCTGGGGGGCTACGGGAATAGCCGAGAGCACCTGGCCATTCCCGTCCAACACTGATGGAGGCCTGTGCAATACAGGCAAAGGTGCTTCCGCACCTGTTGCCTGCTGTCCTCCATCTGGGAGGAGTCGGCGATGACTGTCAAACTGACGTCTTCTTCGACCCCTTCTCCGCTCTCCTCTCCTCTCCTCTCCTCCTCCCTAGGTTAACCCTAGCCTAACCCGAAATTGGCAAGCAAACTACAGGCTGAAGATGTATTGAGTGCAGACAAAGGGTGTTGTGCCAGCTAATAAGTGACAACGCACAAAATATGATGACGTCAGAATCTCGACTGTGGCCATGCTGTATCAGAGGGAGTTGAGATCTTAGTTGGGCCCTAAAGTGAGCGGAATTGTGTAAGCACATAATAAAATCACCCGAAATTAATATCGCTCATACGTTTTTTTTCTGCCAATTTGTAAAAGAAGTGAATAAAATATAGCTGAGTAACATCAAATATTAATTATGCAATAATTTTTTTAGGAATTCAGTATCGCAAATGACTTCGCACTCTTTTTTTTACCAAAGATAGGATGAAATCCTTATTTCACAGACTGTATATGAAATGCTCATTATAGCCCTGTATTAAAACTAGCGATAAATGAAAAAAAGAAAAGAGGTGTCGTGGAACACCCTAATTGCATAACATTTCCCATGCTGGGGTCAGCTCCAGTCTAACCGGATGCAGCTGAATACCAGTATTTTAGATGGAGTGACTGCCTATCTGACATCCACAACCCAGTTACTGGGTAATACGAAACCCATTGGTAAGACTGGTTCAGACTTTCGGGCTTTCGGGCTTGCGTAACACACTATCAATCTCAATTTAAATCGTTTTGAAGGATATTGCTAATTCATTTGTTCGAAAAATTTGTCTGCTCAATGACGTAGGTACAAACACCAAACACCACATCAAGCTACATAATTTGTCAAATTTCTTTAATAGATTTTCAACTTTATCGCTAAAACATAAGGTTCAAACTTGATTGGGAAAATTTTACAGTTTCGGGTAGCTTGATGTGCTGGCGTATGCACCTAAATAACTGTCAAAATAAAAGTCATTGCTACTGATAGTGTGTTACGTAATTACTCCAAAATTACCGTAATTACCCCCTATTGGAACGAAGCTTCTTCACTTTTGCACACTTGGCCGAAAAAGTAAACATTTTGACCGTCATGGCACTTCTATTAAGACCCTAGTGCGATAAAGAACTTCGTTCCAATAATATTTCGACCAAGCCAATTCCGATACTTACATCTAATCATCCAAGGATATTTCTGACCAAAATCGCTGCTCTAAAGCCCGTTACTTAAGTGGGTACATGAAGCTGTCACTGTTCCCGACTTTGATGGATTAAAGATACGAGCACACGCTCGTTACAAATATATTATATACGGAACCAGCTGTTCGGTTGTTGCACTGTGCGTGGCGGGGTCTGAATTAATGTATGTAGTGTATTCCTCTGTTGTTAGGCGATTTTATGCTTGGCTTAATGACAGGAAATTTAATGAAAAAAAAATCGACTTTCATTTGTTTTTTTAACGAGAGCATCCTAACAGAAAACCGTCGGACACCAGCAATTGGATTGGTGGAAAAGTGACTATCAAAGAAAATTTTTGGTAAAAAATAATCAAGCCCTTTCTGGGTTGATGCCATCTTCATTGTGTGAACTCTTATGACTTAAAATCCTATTTGAGAGATTTTGTGATAACAATTAAATACGTACGTGTCGAACGGGTGAAACTTTATATTAGTTAGGGGAGTGTAACAAAAACAAAACAGTTAAATAAACCAATTGTGTTTGAACAACATCCATAAAATCGGATATCGATGACAAACAAAAACACAATAACTAAAAAACGCAACGACAAACATCGTAAACAAATTGGGTTCAATCACAGTTTCAAAAAACGAATATCGATAACAAACGATACAACTTTCCAAAAGTAACAACACTTTTTTTAAACGCGTTCTTTTTTTCAAAATGGAAAGTTAAACAAGCTTTCGAAACAGCAAAACGAGCATGCCGTAATCCAAATATGTATAACTTGTATCAAAACAAAGGCATGCCGTTGGCCGTCGGGATATCATTGCAAAATAAATAAAAGCACCAAATCCCGGTAGATGTGGCTTCAGTGAGGCGCATTTCAGACTGCAGTGCCCGGAGACATGACATTTAGGGATGGGACAGTGACAGCGATAAAAAAAAAACTATCGAAAATATCGATAAAATTACACTTTATTATTGACCTCTCAATAATCGCTACAAAATGCGGTCAAGAGGCATTTTGATAGAATAGAATTTTGATGCTTGATCATGATGGGTTGGTGATAAGTTGATAACACTTTAGGTAGCAAAAAAGATGCAGTATGCTGCTGACCATCTTCTTGACATCATATTTCAAAGTTTTATACGCCACCACCCGGAGAGTGTAGCCTGGTGGTTTATCATTTGCTTAACCTTTCGTATGCCGGAACGTAGATCCACGCGAGACACAATGGCTTTTTAATTGTGTCTGTAATTACGGCATTCAACCGGTTAAAGTCAAATGGATGCTGTATAAGAAAAAAAAAGAAAAAATGAAAATTTGCGACCCTGCCAGGATTCGAACCTGGAATCTTCTGATCCGTAGTCAGACGCGTTATCCATTGCGCCACAGGGCCAGTTCTTGTCCTTATACAAAAGTGTACCAACATACTGTCTAAAAAAATATCTTTTGTTCTTTTTAGCAACGGTTTCTTGGAACGTTGCCAGATTTCCACTCTGCATTAGAGAAAGTAATATCTGGCTGGTGCATTCATTAGCAAGTGCTCGACTAATTTTCTTAATGAAATAATTTATATTTTGACTGTACTCGTAGAGTCCGTTTTGTAATTGTTCTGAAATAAGGTTAGCTGTGCATTTGTCTCTTTTAAGCATAATTCAATAGGCTATGCTACAGGTATTTTTTTAACGGCTGAAAACCATGCCGTTAGAAAAAATATCCAGGCCATTTTAATTCTTTTTTTAGGTAAGAAAGTACTTACTTTAAAAAATATTAAAATGACCTGGATATTTTTTTAAGTACTTTCGTAGTTTAAAAAATATTAAAATGGCCTTTTTTCTAACGGCAATTTTGTTAGTCTCACGAAATGTTGGAACTCCCCTAGGTGTATAAACGTACCCATCTATTCACAGTGGCTCTGCTATTACTCAATAACAAAATCAAACAATTCCACATACAGTAGGTTAAGTGATAGAATGATCTGATTAGAGTAACGGTAAGGATTTTTTTAATAAAGAGTGATAGAAATAATTTTCCTAAAAAAAATTCAGGCAGCGTTTTAGTAAAAAAAATGTGCAAAACGAAATGTTGAAACTCCTCTAGGTGTATGAATGTATATATGTATTTAACTATAAATACTAGGCTATGATTATACTTAATAACAAAATCAAACAGTTCCACACAACCAATTAACGCTATGTTAAGTAGGTACTAATAATCATTCATTCCATTGTAGGGTACCCATAAAGGTAGAGGGACATACGTCGAAGTAAAATCACCTGCGCTTAAGAGCGTTATCGCTTAGCGCGGATCGTCAAGTTTAGGTAATTCTTTGCAAATTTCACTCACACAGACGCGTGCGCAACTGTGTGCGTAGGGTTAGCGCGTTCGCTCTGCTTATAGTCAGACGTACTCACTTTGATCCGTTCGCTTTAGGGCAATAATTGTTTTAGCATTATTTTAATTTGAATTTAAATCCAACTTCAATTTTTTGTCATACTTATGATTTATAATAAATCTGAAATCCTCTACACATAAAATTAAGTTATTTAGGAGAAAAAATAATATTAATAGTCCTCGATATGACTTTAAACTGTCGTGCATTTAGTATTGAACTAAATGTAGAACGCCACCTGTAGGCTATGGGATAAATACACCCAAATAGGCTCGGATGGAACAGTCGATATTAGTGCAGGATATCAACTCAGGGCGGCGGCTGATGAACATCTAGCACGTCAAAGGCGGCGCCCACGGACCCAGTCAGGCGGTCCACTGTACACCCACCAACTCGCACTAGACAAGCGCGGTGGGTTAATTTGCCTAAACCTCTACTCTCTCATGAGAGAGTAGGGAGGCCTTTGCCCTGCAGTGGGACGTTACAGGCTAATAAGAAATAAGAAGATTACTCAAGTGTTGGTGACTAGTTTCAGTTGGTTGTAAATAGCTTTTTTAATATTTATGCACTAGATGAGTAGGTGGGAAATTAAATAAAGGTTTAAAATCAAAATATTTTATTTCACATAAACCTACATGGGCACTTATGAAACGTCAGAAGCTAGGTGCACAGTTCCAATTGGTCGTTTCCTATGGAGAAGAACTGGCAAGAAACTCCACGGTTACTCTTTTAAAAATAATTGGCTTTTACAATGTATTCAAATTACAGTAGGTATTGGAGGACAGCGTAGGCCTGTACCAGGTACTTGATAAAATAAAAAATGGTCTAAAGGTCTAAAGTCTACAAGGCTTACAAAGTCCCCACATTTACAAAATAAGAATCTATCAAAAGGATAAATAAAATATAAAAGTCTACTAAAACCAAGTGATATGATTTCCATTACAACCACTATTAAAGAGGTGAAAAATTAAAATTGTCTGTATATAATGTCAAATAATAAAAAGAGTATGTCAAAGAAGTATGTAAAAAGAAATAAAAAATAAATATCGTAATTTGAGAGCAGTTAAACATTTACGTAGTTATGCCGTTAATGAGGTCCCAGGGAAGCCACATGTGCAGAAGGAATTATTGCCAAAGTACCTTGTCTTTAACATAGTCTTTAATCTTATAATATTATGCTTTTTTGATAAGGACTCGTTTGATGAGGGTTTTGAACTTTTCATCGCTAAGTTCTGTAACCGGCTTTGGCAACTTGTTATAAAAATGGATGCAGTTTACAAGAAATGACTTACTAGTTTTAGTAAATCTAAATTTAGTTAACACAATTTCATTTTTCTACGTTTATCATGTTATGCTGTTTACATTATAAAATTGTTTCCCTCAGTGGCATTGATCGGCTTTTTGTGGGATCAATTATTTCAGGAAGAACGCACATATAATAAAATTTTGTCAAACGAGGAATCATTTTTCTTTCCAAAATTGATCGTCTTTATAAATCTTCAGAACATTTATTGGAAATTCAGGACCAGTGTACACCGCAAACAAACATAAATTTTTATTTTCAATATTTAGTTGGCCCTGAACTTGGTAATACCAGCCATGGTTAACGTTGATAATGACGTTATCGCCATCAAATAAAAAACATTTCAATTGTTTTTTGACGGATTGCTGCTCCACTGTCACCACAATACAATTTACTTTTTCGGCCCATCACCTAAAACATAAAAGGAATAATAGACCACACACACCTAGTTGACACTACACTATTACGTTTATGATTCGAATGTACAAAATAAATTTTATGAAAAAAAAAATACTTACGGATCAAAACGTGTCAGGCGTAGTATATACCGCCGGCAACTACGTATCTGTGTATAGTCGATCGATGGCAGCGCGAGCGACATAGGCCCTACCTCGGAGAGCGCCACAGCGCGACTGGCCGACACCGCTCGGCGCCGCGTAATTTATTAGTAACTTTGAAATATTATACTGTCGATAAAATATCTTTATGTAAGTTTTTTTTTTACTGATTTTTGTTTGCCTGAACTCCTCTTACAAACAGTGTATTTTTTTAAAATAATTTCAGCCTTAATATGACATAAAAATGATGTTTTATTTTGCCAAATTTAGATTAAGAAAATATTTTTTTTGAGATACTTAATGAATTAAAATTTCTTTTTTATTTTATACAAAAACAATAACGGTATCTTTCCTTTTTCCACGTATTTTTTCCAGACTTCCACGACTCATTGTTGATTCATAATTTCATTCCGAAATTCAGTCTTCCCGTATAGTCTCAAAAATATGAGTTCAAAATAAGCTTTTATTTTGATATTTAAGAATATTTTTCAATTTTTATTCTATACAAATACAATATAAAGATATGCTTAATGCGGTACTCAAATTAGTTTTTAATAATTTCATGCCATTTAGTAGTAATTTAACCTTAAAAAACCCCGATTTTATGTTTATTGTCATTTTTTAACGATAACACTCTTAAAGACGATTTCCAATCTCTCAAGCTACCTTTGTGCAATGGCCCATATTTTCCTTGATCACACAGTGGGGGGCCTAATCGTCTCCTTTATCAAATCTATTGATCATCCTCCTCTTTTGTTACGGCGTCAGCAGTCTTCGATGGAACAGTATTGTCACAGTCCACAAGAGAGTATCGACGACAATTTGTAGCTACTGATTGTGCAAGTGAGATTTTTTGTAGAGGATTTATTTCAGGTAAATAAAGGAGGAAGACTCTTTTAATATTTTTAGGTACTTAACTACGCATTGCAAAATTGAATCGCGTTTTTTTTTTTGTAAAGTATCAATTGAAATGACGAATTTCAATACCCTAGCACATTTTTTGCGTTATATCAGAATCTACAAAGAAAACCATTGTTATCTTAATTTAGCTAAACTCATTCATTCATCTTCATTGTTTTCGTTTCACTATATTTGTTTGTTTATATGCGTCACAATTTGGGTACCATGATTATTAGTAATCTTGTGGGATAATTATTATACCCATTTTATCAATAAAGGCACCGTCAGAACATTAAATTTTTTTACTTACTTAACATAAAATTTAATATGTAATATTTTAATATTCATTATTTCTGTGTCACATCATCAAAGTACGGTGACCGTGACCGTACGTCCTCATTTTGCTTGATAATGTAGCTCCGCAATTTACTCAAACGCAGTGGCAAGTCTCATACACAAAGCCCAATAATATTATCGACAAAACAAATCATTCACATAAAATATAATCTCATTTCATCGTACATGTCCCATCCCTAATCGCTCGACAGACGCCGTGTGCAGCGGTGACCCCGCGAGATACCCGGAATTAGATTTGTAAGCTATCACAGCCCTACCGGGTCAGGCCCGGATATTATACTCGCTTTAAAACAATGCCTCCAGATAACACCCGCTATACAAATGTCTTTCAACACGTGTGCCTTTGTAGATAATCGTATAGAGCGTTTGGTAAAGAGAATATTGTTGTATTGTTTTCGTATACAAAATTGTTGGTGGAAAACACAAGCCAGTATTGCCAAAGGGTGTTGTAATTGGCAAATAAGAAATATTGTCTGGATTATAGGATTAAACATTTTATGTAAATCTAGTTTTTCAGTAAGCGAATTATGGTAACTGGCAAAATGTAGGTGTACTGGCAGAGGTGCCAAAACAACCCTTTGTCCTTTCCCGGGACTCAAACTATCTCTATACTTTTCATCTGAATCGGTTCAGCGGTTTAAGCGTGAAGAGGTAACAGACAGATAGATAGACACACTTTCACATTTATAATATTAGTATGGATTCATAATGAGAAATAACAAAGTTCTTTAAACCATTATTATCTAATACTAGCTGCGCCCCGCAGTGTCACCCGCATAAGTTTCGATCCCGTAGGAATATCGGGATAAAAAGTAGCCTATATGTTAATCCAGGGTGTCAGCTACCTCCACACAAAATTGTATCAAAATTGGTCCCGCTGTTTGAGCGTGAAGAAGTACCAAACATATAAACACATACACATACTCACAAACTTTCGCCTTTATAATACTGTTAGTAACTGAAGACGAAGTGACGTAAATAAGTCACACCACCAGCTGTCAACCGATGGAAGTCTATAAAAGGAGGCGCGCGGTGCGGCAACGGTCACTTTTTGCTTGGACGGCGCTCGGAACGGACGTGCTACCTGACCATTTCGCGTATTTTGTAATTTTTAGTTTATGTGATTTTGTGTGTACTAATTATTTATTATTTTTTTGCTTTGTGTAATTTGAAGAAATTAAAGATTGTTTATTTTTTTTTAACGTATTTCACTTCTGATTCCTAACATCAGAAGTGGGATAAAGATTCATCTCGCCCACAAGTTTCAATTTTAGATTAAAGCGGGTAGTAAGTAGTAAGCAATGGATAGATCAAGTCGTTCACGTTCAAGGAATAGTGCCCCGCGTTCTCAACGATCTCGTAGCCGCCATAAGCGGAGTAGAAGGTCACGTAGCAAGTTTCGGGATTGCGATCGCCGCTCCAGGCACGAACGGGATCGTCGTGGGAGCCGCGTGAGGACGCGAAGCTCTGCGTCACCGCCTTACCTACGATCGCTTGAGACAATTGTCTCGCGGTTGAAGGCTTTAGAAGACCGTTCACGGGTAATAACCACGCCGGAAACTACAGGTACTATTACTGATGCTTCGACTGCAACCACGGAGAAAATAGTGGAGGCAATACAGTCGTTAAAATCAGTAAGCACCCATCACTTTTATATTTCTAATTTTGACCCTAATGTGCATGACGTTGATCAGTGGTTCGACGAGGTTGACAGGGCTCTGGTTTTGAATAAGTGGTCACAAAATGAGTGTCTTTCCCGTGTTGGCAACTGTCTGAAGGGAGATGCTAAGACTTGGCTTAATGATTGGGTTACCAATGACCGTTCATGGAGCAATTTTAAAAAAGATTTTCGGTCACTTTGTGTCAAGAAAATTGACGTGGCAAGTATCTTGTATGAAGTAATGAGCTCTAATTCGGACAGTTATCCAACCTACGCTGAATATGCACGTAAATGTTTACTACGTTTACGGATCGTAAAAGGTCTATCAGACGAGTTGATAGTGGCGATTGTCATTAGAGGGATTAAAGACCCTCAAATCAAAGCAACTGCCACTAATGCAAATCTGACGCCTGACGATCTCGTTAATTACCTATCTACCTTCGTAAAGCCCATTCCTAAGCAGAATAGTGACAGTTCGCGTTCTAAAGATAACAAGAGCCCACATAAGAATAATTCTAAGCGTTCATTTAGGGGTCAGGGTCCAAAATGTTTTAGTTGCGGTCAAATGGGGCATAAACAAGCGGGTTGTTCTAAAAAATCGAAACCAAACGTGACCGAACTAAATAAATCTGAACCGATAAAATCTGAGTCGAATTCTACTTCAAATAAGGCAGTATGTGCGTATTGTAAAAAGACGGGTCATGATATTAGTGTTTGTTTTGCCAAACAGCGTGCAGATAATAATAAGCCCAATAAAAGTAATGTCAATTTCTGCTCTACCTCTATTAAAAATAAGTCCAGTGACGTAGTAGTTGGAATGGTTCAAGGTATACCTGTAGACATTTTGATTGATAGTGGGGCGTTAGAAGTGTCGTTGATTTCGACATCAGTGGTCAATCATTTTTCTTGTTCGAAGAAACCTACTAATAAACAATTGAAAGGAATAAGTAATTCCATTATTTTTGTTGATTCTTATGTCACACTTGTAATAGAGCTGGAGGAAATAACCCTCGAAGTAGATTTGCTTGTTGTACCTACTGAATATATGAACGCACCAATTATTATTGGTACTGATGTATTGAACAGGGAAGGGGTAACCTATATAAGGACCAGGGAATCTCAACGTTTAACTCATGATAAAGTTTTAACGAAAGTTTCCACGGTTCAATCTGGTGAGCAACCCAATGGTTTTAAGACTGCATTAATCGGGGCAGATCTTGAGAATCTCTCAAAAATACTCGATAAATATTCAGCATCTATGATTTCTGGTACGGCTACCTCTACAGTTACCACAGGTTGTATGCACATCAGATTGAACAGTGAGGTACCTATTAATTATCGCCCTTACAAAATGTCCTACAATGAAAAGCTTAAAGTTAGAGAGATTATTCAGGATCTACTTAGTAAAGGCATAATACGTGATTCGGAGTCGCCATATTCGAGTCCGATTCTTCTAGTAAAAAAAAAGGACGGATCGGATCGTATGTGCGTGGACTTCCGGGCACTTAATAAAATTACAGTTAAGGATCGGTATCCTTTGCCTTTAAGGTGAATGCGTAGTTGTAGCCCGCGAAATTCAATTTTTCTTACGTTTTTTGCAATTTTCAGGTCAGTGTCAGGTTGTATCTTGATCAAAATATGATTCGCGACAATAACAGGTACGTATTTACAGAATTATAATAATTAGAATCATTAATACATCTTCCTAAGTTAGATTTCTACCGTTAAGAACAAATCTCGTATGGAAAAGTGTTGGTGGTAGAAATCTAACTTAAACAGATGTATTAATGATTCTGATGATTATAATTCTGTGAATACGTACCTGTTATAGTCGCGAATCAAATTTTCATCAAGATACAACCTGACACTGACCTGAAAATTGCAAAAAACGTAAGAAAAATTGAATTTCGCGGGCTACAACTACCCATTCGCCTTAATAGACGATCACATTGATCGACTAGGAAAGGCAAAATTCTTCACAGTACTCGACATGGCTACCGGATTTTTACAAATTAAATTAGATGAGCAATCAATACCCTTAACTGGCTTCGTGACGCCCGAAGGGCATTTTGAATTTTTGAAGATGCCATATGGGTTAGCCAACGCGCCTATAGTGTATCAACGTATTATTGCAAACACACTCCGCGAATTCATTGAGGCAGGCAAAGTATTGGTGTACGTCGACGACTGTATGCTATTGTCCTGTTCTATTGACCAGGGCTTACAGATACTAGATGAAGTTTTAGCAGTTTTGACTAAGGCCGGTTTCTCAGTGAACTTGCGTAAATGTTCATTTCTATGTCAAGAAATTGAGTATTTAGGCAGAATTATATCAAATGGTGGAGTCAGGCCATCAACAAGTAAGGTTCAGGCACTCGTAAATGCACCCGTTCCTCAGAACGTCAAACAAGCGAGACAATTTTTAGGCCTTGCTGGGTATTTTAGAAAGTATATAGCTAGTTACTCGATAAAAACAGCTTGTATTGCTCGTTTGACGCGTAAGGGGGTAGAATTTGTTTGGGGGCCACAACAGGAAAGCGTCCGCCAAGAGCTTATTAAGTGTCTTACTAGCGAGCCAATATTAGCCATTTTTGACCCAGAGCTTCCCGCTGAGGTTCACACAGATGCGAGTAGTGCAGGTTATGGTGCAGTTTTCCTACAGGTTCATAAGGATGGTAATAAGCGTGTAGTTGCCTATTATAGTCAGGTAACGAAAGGTAGTGAGCAACGTTACCATTCTTATGAACTGGAAACGCTCGCTGTAGTAAAAGCTCTTAAGCATTTTAGGCATTACCTCATAGGAATGCCATTTACTGTGGTAACAGACTGCAATGCCCTAAAAGCCACCCAAAATAAGAAAGATCTACTCCCGAGGGTAGCGAGGTGGTGGATCTATCTACAAGATTTTGATTTTATCATTCAATACAGGAAAGGGGTAATGATACCCCACGCAGACTATTTTAGCCGTAACCCTGTACATACAGTAAATAACATTGAGAAACCACGTAATTGGGCTCAAATTGCGCAAGCAGGAGACGAGGAGACTCAAACTTTAATCAGGTCTTTGGATGAGGGAAACTTGGACTCTTCACGCTATGTTAAACGCAATAATATTTTGTACTATCGCTACACACCCGTAGGTGAAGAGTCTAGGTTACTTTGTTACATACCAAAAGGACATCGTTTGAGCCTCCTCCGAATATTCCATGATGAACACAGCCATATTAACGCTGACAAAACTAGTGATCTTATCTTGAAACACTTTTGGTTTCCTGGTCTCAGAGTTTTTATTTCTAAGTACATATCTCACTGCCTCATATGTATAGCTCACAAAAGAGTTCCACGAGCCCCACTACAACCAATTAACTCATGGACAAAACCAAATGTTCCTTTTGACACCTTACATATAGATGCCCTAGGCCCATTAATAGTATCTAACGGTAATAAACACGTTTTGGTTGTTGTGGATTCTTTCACGAAATATTGTTTACTAAACCCTATTTGTACTCAGGACTTAAATGAGTTAAAACGAGTTATGCAAAATGTTGTGTCTCTTTTTGGAACGCCTAAGATTATTGTATGCGATAGAGGTAGGATGTTTCAATCATCTGGTTTTGTGTCCTTAATGAATGATTTAAGTTGTCAGATTCATTATATTACCCCCGAGATGCACCACGCCAATGGTCAGGTGGAGCGTTACGTTCGCACCGTCCTTAACATGTTGAGGATCGAGGTGAACCATCGGAAAGGGGAATGGTCTGAGCAGTTGTGGAGGTTACAGCTGATACTCAACTTGACAAAACAAAAGACCACCCAGCAGTCCCCGCTTAACCTGCTTATCGGTGCTGAAGGAGCTACCCCAGTCATTCGCACGCTAATCCGAGACGTTGCCATCGAATCGTCTGGTGAGAACCGTGAGCCGCTGCGGGAGATGAGGAGACAAAGGACGGCCGAACGGTTGTGCAAAAATCAAGCCGATCAAGACAGGCGTGCTAATGAAGACCGACAGTCTCCGCGTACCTACAGCAAAGATGACCTAGTCTTCGTCATCAAGTATTCTCAGTCCACAGGGAAACTTGATCCTGGTATGCGCGGGCCTTACCGCGTAGTTGGAGTCCTGGACCATGGCCGCTACGAGCTGCAACTTCTGGCTGGTGCCTATGGAAAAACCACATATGCTGCTGCACAGTTCATGGTACCCTGGAGGGGGGAGTGGACTCCTGAGACGTGTGCTGCATTCTTTGAGGGCAAGTATTGCTTTGAAGTCTGGGTGATATGCTAACAATGTGCCTATGTCAACAGCCACTGGGAGGTATGCAAACTGAGAGCCTATGCCTACGGTGTTTGTAGAAGTCTGGGCGGTATGCTAACTAAGTGCCTATGCCGACAGCCGCTGTGAGGCACGCTAACTATGTGCCTCTGTCTGCAGCGTGACCAAATTACTTATTTGGTGTGTTAATCTTAGCTAAGACTTTGATGTCATGATATTTTACGAGTAATGCGCATTACCTCTTATGATTCTAAGATGTTTTTTCTACATCTGTTATCTTTTATGTAATGCGACTGTCTGATTACAGGAGACTGTGAAGACGCAGGTGTCTTATCGGACACTGCTGCAGATCAAGCGGGACCATCTTCTGGAGCTGACGAGGACGCCAGAGCATCAGGAGAGGCCGTGTTAGTAACTGAAGACGAAGTGACGTAAATAAGTCACACCACCAGCTGTCAACCGATGGAAGTCTATAAAAGGAGGCGCGCGGTGCGGCAACGGTCACTTTTTGCTTGGACGGCGCTCGGAACGGACGTGCTACCTGACCATTTCGCGTATTTTGTAATTTTTAGTTTATGTGATTTTGTGTGTACTAATTATTTATTATTTTTTTGCTTTGTGTAATTTGAAGAAATTAAATTTAACGTATTTCACTTCTGATTCCTAACAATACTATGACAAAACAAAGAATTCGAATTATGTAAAAGTGAATTTTGTAAAAAGTGCAGTTGACTCTTTATTAGTGTGATATAATATTAGTGTGATTTACAAACTTCTAATACTAAATAAACTACAAACCATATTCATAAGTAATAAAAATATAGGTATCATCATCATCATTTCAGCCGAAAGACATCCTGCTGGACATTGGCCTCCCTCAAGCATCGCTACTTCGACCGGTTCTCTGGTACTCGCATCCAGAGGATTCCTGCAGCCTTCACAAGGTCGTTATTTGGTCATCGATCCACCTTGTGGGAGGCCTTCCAACGCTACGTCTTCCAGAATGTGGTCACCACTCCAGACCCTTTCGGCCCCAAAGTCAAAGTCAAAAGTCAAAGCATTTATTTCAAATAGGCACATAAAAGGCACTTGAACGTCAAAAATTATCTTATAAAATATAATTGATTCTAGTCGCGCATTCCAAAAGGTAGTTTTCCCATCCCCATCCCCATCGGCCATCTGTTCTGCGAGCAATGTACAGACGCCAACACATCAAGCTACTACAATCTGTCAAAGAACAATGTCAGATTTCGGCTCACACAACTTTTAAAACTAAATTCACACGGACACGAAGTGTTTACCTACAACAATTTAAATATAAAATTCCAACTTCTAAAAAAATATTTATTTCTTTTCGAGAACTGTTCGAAAAGAAAACAATTTTAATAAGTAATCATTATACTAATCATGTTCTTGAATTCCAGGTTTTACTTTTTTTTTTAATAAAAGTGTCAGGTAGTTACCTATTCTGCCACTGTAATCGATTATTCTAAATAATTAAAGCGATTTACTCTTTAGTTTTTATTTACCACCTCACAATTGTCTTTTATTATTATTATTTTTTATCTAAATAATACGTTCGTCGTGTTTATTAAAATACATTTATTATTTTTTAAAGAATAATAGAACGAAATTCAAGAAATCGATTTTCCTGATCTGTATTCGATAACTTAATCGCCTTGTAATGGCAACCAGCAGTTCGCCATTAAAAAAAAAAAACTTGCAGTTCTGTCAAAATCGCGCGCGCTAGTTCAAACATGTTGTTGTTGTCGGTGTTTTTCTATGTGATTGTGTACGTTTGTTTCCTTCTCGAATTCATCTGCGTTTGCTTTATAGACTTATTGTGTTATATTCATACCACACATTTTGTGACAATGTACTATGTACTACGTTGTATTAATTGTGGTATAAATGTGTTCCGGATGGAACGGCATTTACTCAATACTCAATACTTTATTGCTTTACCATAATGTGTACTTAGGTGGTAACTTATATGTAAGTAATTAAGATCATTATGGACCCTGTAGGGCACAGCAAAAATGGTAGGAGAGAGGAAGCCCTGTTTTTGGAGATAATTGTTTTGTAGGAACTAGTTTTAACTTACTTATTAAATTATAATCCGAGTCAGTAGATCACGAATAATACTATATACTAAACATTTCGCTTATTTATTATTTATGTATTATTATATTACTTCAATCTGACAATGTCCATTCATTGTTACGGCAATGGACTTCACTTTCTGAGGTAAAGTACGATTTTTATTAATAGAATGTCAACTGTTTTAACTAATGTTAATTTGCAACTCAACCGTATTATTTGTTGGTTTTAGATTCCAAATGTCAGTGTTGTTTGTCATTTCATTACTGTTGGTTATTTATTAAACAAACAAGTAATCCAACAAGTAGCAATGCGCCAACTGAATCAATTGTGCATCGAAATCTTTGTATTGGTTGCGGTCATTCATTGCATCGTGTAAAGTCTCACGCCTTAAATAACAGTTCAGAAAGAGAAGATGCTATCAGACGCGTGATAGAGCAACAATAACCTCCAATTTAAAATGTCTGAATAACTTCTTCTTTAGAAGTTCAGTGTAAAAGTGGATATTACAGAAAAGCTTTTCACATTAAACTACACAAAAAAACGTAAGAATTTTCACTGTCCATGACAAATTAATATTGAGCCAAAGTTACTATGGACATCTGACATTGTTCTTTCTTTATTACATTTTTTACTTTATCGCTAAAACATAAGGTTCAAAGTTGATTGGGAAAATTTGACAGTTTCGGGAGCTTGATGTGCTGGTGTCTTTACCCTGACCACTACCAATTAAGTTTAGCAATTCTTCGGGCTACGTCGGTTACTTTGGTTCTTCTACAGATCTCATCATTTCTGAGACATTTGAAAATAAAAGATTCGTTTTTCGTATCCAGAGTTCCGGTAGCTACTTTTAAAGCGATTAAGGGCCAAAGCACACACGCTACTTTTTGCATCGGCGATTTTGCGGCTGTATCGATGCTGCATCGCGTTTTGGCGACTCTGCGTTCGGACGCGGTATCCGAATCGCGCGTTTTAGCGACTGCTCCGATGCTGCATCGCGTTTTGGCGACATTCTGCGTTCGGACGTGGTATCGGAATCGCGCGTTTTAGCGACTGCTCCGAAGCTGGCGCAAATGCCAAATCGCTGCGACCGGCATCCGAATGTGTGCGGAGTGTAGCGTTCAGCCGCTGCATCGAGATTCCGAAAAGCGACTGAATCGCCGCGTTTGGTGTTTTTAAGTGTGCGGTGTGGAATGACTGGTCGCTGCATTTAGCTTCTAAAAAGCAGCTGAATCGCCGATCGCCGATGCAAAAAGTAGCGTGTGTGCTTTGGCCCTAATAACAAGCAAAATCTTATAAATGAGGACAAGAATAATCTTCTTCTTAAAATATAACAACTTGTAAACATACGGAAACTCCTCCCTCCAAATTTTGCCGAACTTTGATGAAAAACCTTGCCCATATTTTAATGTAAGTACGAATTTTACGTAGGTACTTAAGGGCCTTTCGAATAAAACTTTTTTAATAACGTTTTCTCATTTTATCTCATTTAGCCATCGATACGGTAAGGCGAGATTAGTCAAGACCTTTGTCAAAACTGTGGCGCTTGTGACAAATTTTGTCGCTTGTCACAGCGATTGGGATCGTCTATAATTTATTGGCTACGTGTTTGAATTGTGTGATGTGTCACTTTGCCCCTTTTGCATCTGTAGTGTAAAAGGGTGGGGGAACTGAATTTTACTGAAAAGGATGTACTTAGGTAACTTCTTACTGTTAAAATCGATTTCAATAAAAAAAGGTCAAAAATTCTGGCTTGCTTGAAACCAGGCCCTGTGGCGCAATGGATAACGCGTCTGACTACGGATCAGAAGATTCCAGGTTCGAATCCTGGCAGGGTCGTCGTTATACTAATTTTGGTTTTCTTTGAATTTTATTATTAAAAATATTGTTTCGTAATTCAAATATCAAAGTGACATTTTTTTTCTATAGCCTTGAAACCAATGCTAGGACTTGGCTGCGTTTCCACCAGAGATGATGATGATGATTGATTGAGGTACTCAATACTCAATATCTTTATTGCTTTACCATAATGTGTACTTAGGTGGTAACTATATAATTTAGATCATTATGGACCCTACGTACACGACTGACGTTGACTGCTGCTACTTAAAAGTCGATACTTTTGATGCTGACTGTACGTGTAAATGATAGTATTAATCGTAACACTATCATTTTTACATGTTATTAAATTGACAACAACTTTTTTCAATAAATGATTTTTAGCTTTTCACATAATAGACAAGAGTATATATTCTAAAAAAAATCTTCTGCTGCAATTTTGAACAAATATTTTGCTCAATAACTAAGATTAAAAAAAACTTTTGATGCTGACCGTACGTGTAGCAGCAGTCAAGAAAAAGCGTGCATGTATTTTCATTCTTTTGCTTTTGCTCAAATGAACACGAAAAATAACAACTGCCACTTTCCTGACTATTATCAAAATATTTCTCTCTCCCTCCAAAACAAAGCACAACCATAAAAATTCACATATAAGAATATTTTTCGTCATAAAACCTCATCATACTACGATAACTTTGATACGTGAACTTTGCATCAATCCCGGGTTAGCGTCAGCAATAAAACCGTAACGACGGAGAACATGGTTCCGTAGAACGCAATAAACGATTCTTTATACGGTACAACACATATTATATTATTAGAGAAATGTAAACAGGCCACGTCCTTGGAGATAGGGAATGGGAAAATGGCGTCTGCGGAAAATTTCTTTGTTTTTGGGGAAGGAGAATGCATGAAGCTTTTATTCGTTTAAATCTATTTAGATAAAAATGAATTGCCATTATATGAAAGATCATCACTTGAGAACGGCTCTACCGACAGTGGTATTTTTTTTTTTGGCAGTTTGGCAGTTTTTTTTTGTGGTGTTTGTCACAAGGGCAAGGTTTGTACCTATGAAAGGTTTTCTTTAAAAAATCCACTGGAAAAGTTAAAAATTTGGATGGTATATTTGTATGAAAATCCCCGGGTGACGCCGGCCACGAACATTTAGTGTGTAGGTACCCTTACTGCTTGAGAGATATACACTATATTTTCTATTTTATTATTCGCTTATGTGATAAAAAAAGAATAACAATTGATACAGTTAATATCAGTCGAGTGCTGGACATAGATTGCATATGCATCACAATCATCGGTGGTCCACTTTCTGCAACCAGAGAATAAGACCAAACTAAGGCTGCTGACACGAAGTCAGCGGGCGCGGGGAGCAGCGCTTTTTTAATGCATAGATTTATAATATGGAACTGGCCTCGAAGGCAGCGGCTCTGGGACCGGAGTACGAGCGATGCGCACCAGTCTAGCGGTCCCCGCGCGTCTGCATTGACGTAGTGTTGTTCATTTTCTTTTTTTTCTTTTTACGACTAAAGTTTCAAAATGTTGTTTCAAAAAGATGTTATCGTCGCTGTTTAGCCATTTCGTTCCCGAACAAAGACACTAATTTCTCATAATACAGCACTATGCGCTCTAGCGTCGCACGATTTGCCCGCTGGCTTCGAGACCGGGTCTGCGTTGCCTCGCCGCTCCCCGCACCGCCGTCGCCGCTGCCTCGCAATCGCTGACTTCTGAGGCCTTAAGGAGAATATCCAAATCAACATACATACATAAACTCACACCTTCTTCCCATGGATGTAGGTCGAAACAACAGAACGTCACCTGCTACGATCCTTATATACACCTTTTGCTTCGATTATGTTCATATATCTGGTCATACACGCACGAACAACACCAATAAGGTCACTATATGTCGTCCTAAGGCTCCCTGCGTTTCCACTCATATCTGCCTTATAAATATTTTTTGTCAGTCGCCTTTCATTAATTCAAATATTTTCTTTTCATTTTAAACTGTCGTAGTGAGATTTTCTTATGTAATTCCGATTCCAATTAATAAATAATTTTCTGGATTACGTTTCATTTGATGTAGAATTTAGATAGCCAACATTTTAATATAAAAAAAAAACTTCGGAAAATTGTTCCCAAATCAAACGAAAAAAGGCAAACGGCAATAGAAGATTCCAATATATTTTTATTCGTTTCTTGAAAGGTAAGAAAAGTGATTACGCTAGGGCCACATTACTGTCAGGCCATTGTACAAGGTCAAGGCCTGGCCACAAAAAGAGGGACGCGTTATAAGGAAGAGGACGGCTATCGGGCCATAAATCAGCGTCTTTTAGTACAAAGAAATTGGACTAGGGTGGTTGTTTTTCTACTCGTATGGGGTTGCGAGTGCTGATATGTTGAAATTGATGAAACCTACCCACATATGAAATAATTAGATAGATAGACAAATAGATTACTTAAATTGTTTATTTGGTGCACACAAAAGACAGCGGAACATACAAAAAAAATAAAATAATTAAAAATAAGCCGAGGCAGCTAAGTGATGACCAGCCCCAACTGACGGCGCCCGTTCACGAACATGACGCATAGATCAGCACCATTCAGCCCAACCATTTTGAAGGGAGCTAGATGATCCAACACACACGCCACCGTCAGCGAGACATTTGTGTGAGCATGACATACTATCAGCCGCCAGGGCACATTCAAGTCAATGAAAGACATACGAGTATTACTCGGTAAATGGTGAATTGAATTCAACTCAGGACCTAATGCTCAGCAGTAGCGCTTGCGACCAGTAGTCCAGTAGACTAACAAAGCAGCCCAAAATAAGTTAAAACAAAAATCCAAAACCCAATATCGGTTATCACAATTCATTAATAGCAATGCGCGGTCTGCCTTACTATCGCCATCTTGTATCAGTTCCCATAAATAACGTTGTGTAATCTTTTTCTTTTTTCTTTTCTTATTGCTTCCATTGTCTCTGAAATTATTGGATTGTATCGTCGTCGCCAGGTGCTTGTAAGGGTTATTAATGGTTTCAAGTGGGTGGTTGTCATTTCCATTTTTAGGACAGGAGAATTTGCAGTTTGTTTTCATGCAATTTAATTAGATTTTGCTAGGTTCTATTTTCACATTTCTACTGGTTTTAACTTTTCATCAGATAATATGAAACTAATTGTATATAATATATCTGATATTCATCATAATCAGCGTATAATGGTCCCCATTGCTGGAACAGACGCCCCTTCTCTGCGAATGTCAAAATATGCGGCACAAACGCCCGTATCTTTTGATTGCGTTGACTTAGAAGTTTGATTTTTTCACCGCTTCAAGGGATTGCAGCCCTGAGTATTTGTTTATTTACTTTCAACTTAATAACTCCACGCGTTCCTAAACAAAAGGGTCTTGACAGACGGACAGACAAGCGAACAACGAAGTGATCTTCTAAGGGTTTTGTTTTTTATTTTGAGGTACGGAACCCTAAAAATCTGGTTCTTATGAACCAGATTTTTAGGGTTCCGTACCTCAACCGACGCAAAAACTGTTACCAAGGATTCAGTACATGATTATTCATGTACTGAATCCTTGGTAACAGTTTTTGCGTCGGTTTCCCTGCCACCCTGAACAACAGAAATGGCCAAACTATAATGACCGAGAGATATTATCGTTTTAATAACGTTTCACTGTCGTTAGTGGTCCGGTAATCGTAATTACTGCCCCAGTGAACGAAATGTGTCCATGGTCCCTTCGCACGGCTACTTGGCTTTTGTTCGCGCTACTTGCCTTCCATTTGTTCGTTCCAGTGACTGATTATTATTTACTAGCTTCAGCCCGCGACTTCGATCGCGTCATATTTTTTGTTCCACCGACCCAGCATTGCATCAGTTGCCCGCGCTATTACTTCGTTTTTGCTTAGTGTTATTTATTTATTTATACAGGGTGAAACTGAAAATATGTGACAAATCGAAATGGGATCGATATGGGAGAATGTACTACACTATTATGAACAACTTTTACTACGGGACCAAACCTGAAATCGCAAAAAAAAACAGCTGTTCCCTACATTTATGTTCGCATAACTCCTCAAAATGCAGGGAACAGCTGACTTTTTGTCGCAATTGCAGCTTTAGTCCCTTGGTAAAAGTGGTTCATAATGATGATTACGAACTCCAATTTCGGTTTGTCGCATGTTTTCAATTTCAACTTGTGTATTCTTAATTGTACATCAGAAAATACATAACAAAAAAAATACACCCAACACTACAAAACATACAATGAGAGGCCTTATTGCTTTCTGCAATCTCTTCCAGGCAACTTTGGAATGGACAGTGATTGTGTGGACACAATACGGGGTTATCATCGGTGAAAAATAATTTAGACGTTTTAAATTTTTGTTCGGCTCCTAAGTGTCCTAGCGTGATGTTAATAGCCTATATCCAAGCCTTTTCATGTTCGTGAACGGGCGCCGTCAGTAGGGACTGGTCATCTCTTTGCTGCCATGGCATACTTTAATTTATTATTTGAATTGCTGTTTTTTCTCATCTTTTCATTATGGACGCTTTTAACGTTCTGCATCGTTCTCACATGTATAATTTTTAACATGAATGATGTAACCAAGACTTTTTAACCACATTATTTTGATTTAAAAGAGTGTCCATGGAGTTTCTTGCCCGTTCTTCTCCATAGGTACCTACGCTTTGGAATGGGCAACTAGCTTCATTTTTTCTGACTGACTGACTTCTTGACAATGCAAAAGTGTCTGTAAATGGTTTAATTGAAATAAATGCTTTGAGTCTGAGTTTTCATCAAGAATTGGGCTTTCAAATGCAGGAAGAATATTTCAAATCCGACCGTTGGCTTCAGAGATTAGCGCGCTCAAACAAACAAACCAACTCTTTAGCTTTAATATAAGTAGGTATAGAAAATAGATGTTGATTTCGATGAATAATGACTATCGTGCCAGTTGACCATTACTCAAGCAAGTCAGTAAAATAGGATGTTGTTTATTATAGATATATAGTTTATATAATTATATATGCTTGTCGGAAATACGATAGTCTATATAATTTTACTATTCGGGATGCCGGCGCCAAACTGCGCTCGACAGTCTAGCCTGACGTTCGTGCGGTTCGACGAGAGGGCTGGAGCATCGAGGGCGCAGTCTCTCTTGACCATTGGAAATCGTACGAACAACATGTGCTCAGAAACTGTCTCGCGTTCTGTATCAAGTTGTGTCGTGTACCTACAGTGTGTGATTCGCTAGTGTGATTAATTTGTTCGTAAAATTATAATTTGATTTGAACTGCAAACTGTTATTCTATTGCGCAATAACCAACACTACCCATAGTACGCCCACAGTAGTTACAATATGGCTGATGATATCGAGAGACACGTACCTTCTCCGTCATAGTTTATTTTAGTACGAAGTAATATAGGTTCGTTATTTGTATCTTCGCCATCTATGTATATTAGAAAACCAAGTAACGCCATGCACCCTATTGTGTAACACACTATCAATCACAATCTGAATCATTTGGAAATCACTTTGCCCAACCTGGGAATTGAACCCAGGACCCACGCTCATAGTTGCGCTTGCGACCACGAGACCAGCAGAGCAGGCAATATAACTAGCTCGTTAATACACAAGAGGCGTACTGAACACAGCATAGCTCGAAATCAGGCCAGTCATGTCACATAATGTGGTTAGCTTGGAAAATGCACGGTAACTGTCAAAAACAACACAGGTTATTTAATATAGTGCTCAGATATACTCACTTTGTTTGATATTCTTGCACAATGTACTTGATAAAGCCGTTGTTCTGTTTTGTGAACAGCGGGGTAATTAAGTAACACATTATCAACCGGAATCGGTTTCATTTTGACAGTTCAACAACACTCATTGCGTTATTGACGTGTTGAGCAGACAAATTTTTCGAACCGATGAAGCAATGGATTAGCAACCTGCTTCAAAATGATTCAGATTCCGATTGGTAATGTGTTACGCAATTAGGGTGCGGGACTACTGACTTTTTGTCTATGATTGGTTTTCCAGTTCGATGGACTTTTACTCCAGAATCACGCCTTCTATCCTACAAAAAAAAAAGTAAATTAAAAAAATCTAAAAAACCGACTATGTAAAATGAAAACTTTAAAAAGATGGAAATAAGATGATCTATTTTCGCCTCCAATCTCGTAAGAACCGTAAGCCATACAATCTCTAAAGGAATGGGACTGCCAGGGCCGAAGCCTGCCGGGAGTGCGGGATTGTCCGAAAGGGTTACCGCTACCCCGGAACATAAAGGGCTAAGGAAGGAACACGGATGGGTTTTAGTCAGTAAGAGTCTGACACTCCTTTCCGCTCCACCCAGAGCGGGAGGGGTCATTTGATGATTTCCCAAAATTAAAACAAAACCATACATTCTCATGCAGTCGGAGGCATCTTCTTAAATTACCTATTGCCATTATATTGTTAAAAGGGTTTGAAGATCCATGATATACCTACCTGTCCGCCATTTTGATTTTCTTTCAAAATGGCGGCCACGCATGGGACCTATATAAATCGATAGCTGACATTAATGCAAACAGAATGTAAACGATGTACGGGTATATAGGTTTCATGTCATACTTTAAATTATTATTACGAAAGTGTGTCTGTCTGTCTGTTACCTCTTCACGCTTAAACCGCTGAACCGATTTAGATGAAATTTGGTTTAGGAATGTTTAAGTGCCGGGAAAGGACATAGGATATATTTTATCCCGATATTCCCACGGGATCGAGACTTATGCGGGTGAAACCGCGCGGCGCTGCTAATCCATACTAATATTATAAACTAGCTGCTGCCCGCGACGTCGTCTGCCTGAAGGCTCTACAGCACCAAAAATACCTAAGATGCCAGTGTCGCTATAGCATTATAAGTAAACAACTTTTAAAATAGCATTAAAATATAAGTTTTTTTTGCAAGCGAAGCAAGTGAAGATAGTTATATGGGAGTCCTGCTGAGTTCAGTCATAAGATGTGACTGAAGGAAATAGAGAAAACAATGCAGGAATACATTCCAGGACACAAAAGAGTAAAAATACGTACAAAGGCATCATACCTTAAAACACTTCCCTATAAACAACGTTGGTAGTTATGCTGCCAGGAGCCAAAATGTAAAGAGAGTCAGGACTGGTGACGCGGGAGCAAGCGACGTACAGTTGTCCGTGTGAGAAGCAACTCGTCCTGAGGTCGACACCCGCTGCCCTCAGTGTCTGCCTCTATTGATGGTTATCGCGAAGCAAACACTCACGGGGAACTGTACGCGCTTGAACTGGAACGGGAAGATATGAGGTATGAAGGGAATGCGTGGTATAAATACTGCCTCGCCAACGCCACAACCCGTAAGAATTTCCGCCTCAATGGTGTGTCTGTAGAGCGAGATGACTTTAGGGTGGGTCCCGTTACACAACTTCAGAGGAGATAGGTTCCGAAGAAGCATAATCGGGACACCGACCTTCAGCTTGATGGTATGCGCTGGAAGTCCACTTGCTGACAGGGAGTTCAGAAATTCCACGGGATAATGTGTGGTGTCATCTTGCTCGACAACAGTGTTTATCGAGGTGTAGACCACTTCATTCCCCTCAATTTCCGAGAGAATGCATTCGTTAATTGCTGCAGCCTGATCATTTTTGGACGTCAAAATGGCCCGCTCACACACCCAAGAATTCTGCAGGTGCAGTATACGACTGATGTCCCCGTACACACAGCAAATGAGTTCTTCTAAGCTGGATACCACTCTACCGAGAGACTCTGGAAGCACCACCTGTCCACCTCTCTCTTCTGGTAGAGTGCCTTCGCCAAGATTTAGAAGGACATTGGAGAATTCTTGAGCACGTGCATTGCCGCCGAGCCGAGCTCTCATATTAATGGTCAAGCGCAGCGTACGAACTCGTGACCACAACGAAGATAGTTTCAACGAAGCATTCACCTCGTCAGCCCTCGATCCCCGTGTCACCACGGGAAGCGTTTGCCGGAAATCGCCACTGAACAGAACAGCTGTGATACGACGCATCAAATGTTCGTTCCTGCGGATGTCTTGCAAGATTCCGTCCACGGCCTCAACTGCCTTCCTATTGGCCATCGTACACTCATCCCATACGATCAAAGAGCAATCCTTGAGCACGTGTCCCTTATCGCTGTTACGTGACACACCACAAACAGGCGTTTCGGCGCTCTCTAAATCGATAGGAATTTTAAACATGGCATGTGCTGTCTTGCCACTCGGAAGCAGTGTGGCAGCGATTCCCGACGACGCTACAGCAATAGCAATTTTGCCTTGCCTGCTGACCTCTGCAAGTATGCAAGTGGTAACAAATGTTTTTCTTGTTCCACCAGACGCATTCCAAGAAAAACATTTGACCCTGGTTTTTTCCCAACGCTTTCAAGGACGGTGTCATAAATTTGTTTTTGCTCTGAAGAGAACAAAGCGACATGGTCATTTCGCCCGGATCGTAATTTGTCTCAGCGTTATACTCCCGATTTACGTATTGATGATTGGGGAGCTGGTAACCCATATTCGATCAGTGGACTGCCGCCGATAGAAATGACCACATCTTGAAGTGAACTGAGACAGGTGTTCAGCACGCGTTCATCAGTTACTCCGACTTCGTCTCCAGTAGAAACATAACTTTTTTGTAATACTTAACACCGCATTTTTTTTTAATTGTCGTCCTCAACTCTGCTCAAGATTTTAAGGGTTTTGTTGGAACTTGAATTTGTCAAAACGAACTATACGATACAACTTTTATGAAGAAAATGCACATTGCCATCTATGAATTTTAAGAATAACTAACTACTAACCTCGCCAACATGATCAAATTTAAATTATTAATTTCCAAAAAGTGTCAACATGTAACTTGATTTGATTTTTATGAAATCTCATAGATGGCGCTGCTTTAAAATTTTCTTTTTACTACTAAAATTCATTTAACTATGTTTTTTCTGCCCATGTTACTTAAATGGCGTAGTTTTTATAGTGTAAAGCTAGATAATAGCATGGCTTACTGAAAAACAACATTTAAATATGCGTCGTTAGATTACACGCTGTCACAGAATGCGTAAGAAAAATAAAGATTCACAGCTCCTCCCCCATAGGTGATAGCGTGATAATATGTAGCCTATATGTTGACCCGACCTATTAGTAATATTCATGCAAAATTTGAAGTAAATCCATGCAGTACTTTTTGAGTTTATCCCGGACATACATACAGACAAACAGACAAACAGACAAAAATTCTAAAAACTATATTTTTGGCTTCGATATCGATTGTAGATCACGCCCCAAGTATTCTTTTAAAAAAATATTCAATGTACCGTTTTGACTTTCCTACGATTTTATTATATGTATAGATGCGAAAGTGCGTCTGTCTGTTACCTGTTCCCGCTTAAACCGCTGGACCGATTTAGATAAAATTCGGTATAGAGATAGTTTGAGGTTTTATCCCGATATTCCCACGGGATCGAAACTTGCGTGGGTTTTTAAAAGAAAGAACAAAGTCTATTTGGACACAGATCGTGAAACACAAAGTACAAAATTAACAAAACAAAAATAATGTTCCAAACAACAATAAGTGTGTGCCTCACGGCTGCGCCAAAAAGAATCATTTCAGCATTAATACCAATAGCATTAATTTTAAGCATTAATATTTTAAGCGAATTGATAACACCAACTTAATTAAGTTCATAAACTTTATAACAGAATTTAATTATAATTTAACTTTGGGATCAATTTCCAAATGAAACTTGCACAATTTAATAAAACAATCAACCCGTTCAACACCCGTTTCTTCCGATCCTACCCTCAAATTAGATAAGAACCAACTTCCTTCACCAAAGACTTTGGAAAACTTTGCTTTCTTACCTTGAATCTTTACTTCTTTAGGCATTTAACAGAATGTTCGTCAAATATTTCTGTTACAGAGCACCTGTAAGGGTTCGCACAGATAGCCGCTAATATAACCAGCTAATCTGGTTGGTCAAACTAAAACCCGACTACTGAAAAGGATGAAACAAGAAAGTACCTTCCCGTGGTCGCACGCCGCTGTACTAAATAAGGTATGGTAGCATGCAACCACGGGAAGGTACTTTCTTGTTTCATCCTTTTCAGTAGTCAGGTTTTAGTTTGTAAACTTTTTTTTTTATTTAACTATTTTGGGGCTTATTTCAATAATAATTATATATTTGAAATATGCTAATTAAGCCCTTTCATTTGATACTCCACAAGGCACCATCCCAAAATATTTATTTTTAAATAGTAATGAACTATATGTCCTCTAGAGGGCGCCATATTAAATTTAGTGTGACGTCACATAGCCTATAACCAGCGGACGATCAAGACGCTTCTAAAGATACCTCATTTGTCAAATTATTATAAGTACTTTTTAAGTTATGAGGGAACAGATGAACATACATACATACCGGTCAAAATCATAACCCTCCTTTTTGCTTCGCCGTAGTCGGGTAATCAGTGTTGAGCATAGTAGTCACTTAAACCTCAAACAACTATTTGAGGTTTAGTTGGATCAGATCGGACGGGAACATAGATATCCGTGGTCGGGAAACTCTAAAGTAATATCGGACGATCAAACTATACATAGAATACACTCTGTAAACCACCGACTAAAAGTATTTAGTGCGCGCTGGCCCTTAGCCAAGTGCGTTTTAGATGACCAGTCTAACAGTATCTACTTACAATCAGTGCAACGAAAAATATGATGTATTGGAGTTTAGAAAGAAAAAAAAAATACTATTATACAGGGTGAAATTAAATTCATGGGCATCCTTTCAAGGGGTCATTGTACTCATCGTTATGAACAACTTTTACTATGGGACTAAGCTTAAAATCGCGAAAAAAAATCAGCTGTTCCTTCATTTATGTTCACATAACTCGTCAAAATGTATGGAAGAGCTGATTTCTTTTTCGCGATTTCAGTCTTGGTCCCATAGTAAAAGTTGGTCATAATGATGATTACAATGACCCCTTAAAAGGATGCCTATGAATTCAATTTTACCCTGTATAGATAATTTGTCACACAATATAAACACAAAAAAAAAATGTTTTACTGTCATCGACCGCACCTCTTTATAATTGAGTTAGTGTCTCGCGTTCATAAAAATTACAAGTGTCAATGGACAGTCGGCTGTGTGCGGGCGCCCTTATTCGCCAGAGGCTCAGGAGCTAATAAATTACAGCTTATCTTGTATACCATTCAAAAGAGATTCTGGGGGTTGCTCCCTAATCCCAAATAATGGAGGCCAACGATTTTTAGACATGGCTTAAAGCTGTTTTCCTAGGTATAAAAAAGCTTTTTAAACGTTTCACTTTTATTGCAACCGTTTTAAATAAGGGTTACTTTAATAGGGTGCGTAAATATAGCTATGTACATATATATTTTAGGTATGTCATTATTCTGAAAACATCGTGAGGAAACCGGCATGTCCTAGAACCAAAAAAAATTCGAAGACATGTGACATCTGCCAACCCGCACTGGGCCCGCGTGGTGGATTACGGCCCGCTCCCTCTCACTGAGAGGAGGCCTGTGTCCCAGCAGTGGGAACATTATAGGTGGACCACGACCGAATCCCGATATTTTCCACTCATTTCAAACATTTGTCGTCAACCAAATCAGACAACCTCAAAAGCCAACATGGAACAGTGTTAATTAAGATTCGACAACCATCGGTAATGTTCGGAAATTTACGACGCTACTTTTTTTTATCGTCTTGTCAAGTCAAGACGCTATTATCCATCAGGCTGCCACATCCGTTTCTGGATATAAATCCATCGCTATTTATGTTCCCATTTGCATCGCAGTTTCATCTCGAGTTTACGAGATTTGGCTGTTTTGTTTTTCAAACGAGTCTTCCTTTGAAATCTGAAATTTGGTTTTTTGAATTTTAATTCCGAACGTTTTCAGTTCCGTTTTTTCTGTAGTTGTTTTTGTGAGTGTGTTACCCCAGTTATTCGAAGAGCAATCACGCTTTTGTTAAGGTTAAAATGAAATAGAATCGCTTTGTCGACAGTCAATAAGTTTTTTGAGCTAAGTAGGTCTTATTTTAGGCGTTTACATTATTTATTGTGACATTTTCATAAGAAAACAAAATAACTACCCAAAAATAAAAATAGCAATCTTTTCTCTATAATATTCCAATAAATATTTGATAAAGCTATGAATGATAATATTAAAAAAAAAATATTACCTTTCATGACAAAAATATCTTTGATAACATTTATCATTTTGCTTTTGAAGGAACCACGTCGATATAAATTTTCGTTGATTTTCCTAGAATTGTCGCTTTTGTAGACAGTATTAGCCCCAAATAGCTAATTTTATGAAAACGACAAAATTGACATACTCCGTTTTTCCCGAGCACATTATAATGAGAATTACATTAACTGTTATAAATGAACTATTTCTTCAGACAGTTAAGGTGGTTTCTGTTTTTTTGTGCTGTATATAAAAGAAACTGTCAAATTTTCCCAATCAATTTAGAACCTTATGCTTTAGTGATAAAGTTGAAAATCTATTAAATAAATTTGACAGATTGTAGTAGCTTGATGTGCTGGCGTCTGTACATGATTCTGAACTGACGAAACACAGAAACTTAAAGTAGTACATGAATTATCTTTTCTGCTTACCCCTGGCCTTAGTTAGAATTATTATTATTGTCACAATATTCGCATGCCCATAACCAACATAACCTCAAAATAATATTTTAATTTTTCTAAATATCTCGGTAATGCGATTGTAGTTTGTGTTGAACTTTTTGAGGATGCATTTAGACATGTCATTAAGTATTTTAAAGATGATTTGATGAAGACACAACAATGTTAAATTGAGTACATTTGTCCATAATACCGTGGGCAATTTCCTTTAGTAGGCGGAATATGAAGAACTATTGTGTATGTGTTATAAAATCTGTCAAATACCATATTTCAGGCAAATGAATGAATCTATCTAATAACACACAAACATTCAACTGCTCTTTATTCACGCAGCTACCCTTATCACTCATTCCCTCACAAACGGCCTCTACGTCATCGGTCCGTATCGTGGA
The DNA here is from genome assembly GCA_947508005.1 of Amphipoea lucens. Taxonomy (NCBI): domain Eukaryota; kingdom Metazoa; phylum Arthropoda; class Insecta; order Lepidoptera; family Noctuidae; genus Amphipoea; species Amphipoea lucens. Next base: position 19,363,565 of record OX382357.1, read on the forward strand.
AACGCACTGATAAGTCCTACTAACTCGTCTTCTAGGGCTGTCGCGTCACAAATCAAGGAAATAATCTTTAGATAAATACTTAGATAGAATACTCTTTATTATGTACATCAGAAAAATGACAGTAGGTAAATGTAGAAAGGGGAGTAGGTAAATGTGGAAAATTTTATGTACCAGGCGTACCTACTGCCGCGCCATTTTGTTTTTTTTTTTCAAAATGGCGGCCACTCATTGTATCTATATAAATCGATAGATGACATCAACGCAAACAGAAAACATAATAGGGCCATAGCCCGTAAAGCGTCATGTTTCCGAGATATTAATGTTCAAAGTTGATCACGTGACATTCATATTTTTTTTAACTTACGTACTATCAACGACTTTTGTGCATAACCCCCATTAGGGCGCTTTCCGTAAGTCATCTTGTTGCTTAAATGTTTGAAATATTCACTCTGAATGTTTAAAAAAATTTCATCGTTTTTTTTTAATTGCTTAAATTGCAAAAAATAACGTATTAATACATAATTAGTTTTACAAAAAAGTTAACATAACGATGCATAAATATTATTTGAAACTCCGGTTTCTTTTGTTGTTTTTTTTATGATTTTTAGAAGTTCAAACATCACGTTTGGTCTTGTTGAGGCCCTGTTTCTTTTGATTGAGTTAAGCACAAGTGTTAGGTCCTTTGCACACACACGTTTTTCTTGCCGTGAAAAACTACGGTTTATTCGCCGTGTGCAGGCACGGTCGTCAGGTCAATGTTGTATGGATCACTATGGAAACTTGTTGACGGACACATTTTTTCTACGGCGCGGCTTATACGCCGTGTGTAGGTATGGTCGTCAGTGTTGTATGGATTACTATGAAAGCCTGGTCAGTGGGTCGTCTTAGGGGAGCTTGTCGAGAGACACGTTTTTTCTACAGCGCGGTTTATACGCCGTACCGTAAAGAAACCGTTCTGTGTACTAACGGCTTTATTGTATAGACGCCAGCACATCAAGCTACCCGAAATTGTTAAATTTTCCCAATCAAATTTGAACCTTATGCTTTAGCGATAAAGTTGAAAATCTATAAAAGAAATTTGACAGATTCTAGTCGCTTGATCTGCTGGCGGAAGTCAAAGTGAAATAAACGAATTATCCGTAATAATATCGTTCGTAGACTTTAGTTGGTCTAACAGTTGCGAGCCAAACGTTTTTGTTAAGGAGGCTTGACGGTAAGTGGGTACCTATTATTTATTTATTTGGACGGATACGTTGAAGAATTTTATTGTACCTTTTTTCATTAATGTCTGTGTATTTACGCAGTAAAGAATGTCTTATCTTTCTGTCTCTTTGATAGGTAGGTACGGTCAGCAACAAAAAACGATTAACACTGTCATTTTTACATGTTGTGCTTAATTGACGACAATTGTTTTTTTAATAAACTGCTTTTTAGCAAAAAGTTTATATTCTAAAACTGGTACTACTGCTGCTATTTTGAACAAATATTTTGCTCAATAACTAAGATTAAAAAAACTGAAGTGTTAATCGACTTTTGTTGCTGACTGTACCTAGATGGAATTACTTAATTGTCCAACTTACAGAGAGCCGAAACATACATGAGCTAAAGTCACAATACAAGATTTGCGAGAAAAAAAATACAAATTACAGATTGAGACCTCGGCCTGTATTTTTTGTGTAGACAATTGTCTACACATAGTTAAAACGTAGAATTCGTTAAGGAATGCTTTTATTTGAAAGAGGCCAAATTATTTTTTATTAAAATGCCATTACCATACCTATCTTGTTTGTGTTTCTTTACGCATCACACAGAATGCTAGACATAACATTATATATCATGTCTTGTTTATCCGAATGGTTAGGCAGAATTGTACCCATAGAGCAGTGGCGGCCCAGTGAGCAGTGGTGGCCCAGACATGTGACATCTACCAACTGGGCCCGATATGAGGAATTTCAAATGACATGGCCGGATTCTGCCCTCAAATCAATTCAGAATACATAAATGTACAGTAATTATTAATATATGAAAATTACTTCTTAAATATACTAAAATTAATCGCAACAATTACATTTCTCTAGAGCAGGCGACCAAAAATGGCAAAAAAATATGTGTGTTAATTGATTTTTTTGGTTTTTCGCAATGCAATACAAATTGCATGTGCGTTTGGATACATGCATAAGACAAACACCGTATCTGTAGCACGCTTGAAGGTTACATTGAAATAAAAAACACCCACGACTGCCAGAATCGTATTGCTAAAGTAAATACCTGTAGAAGTCAACGTTTTCACGATTATCGCAGACATTATTTTTCGAGCTGCTGTGGCCCGTGCGCCATGATGTTGATCACATTACGCATTATGCATCGATAATTATATTCAAGAGTGTGCATCCGAACGTCCTAGTTATTTTTTTCACGTCCGTCACCTGTCACTCAGTGCCCTGTACCACGGTAATGTTATCTAACAGTATTGTGACTAGGCCTTGTTCTTGAAATAATTACCTACACCCGCGCGGTACGTAAACACGCGATAGAGCTGCCCACCTACAGTATTTTAATTTCATCAACCTACTTGAGTTTCTTTCTAGTTTTGTGATTGTAAATTCGAATCAAAACCTCTAACTACCTACTACACAATCTTACTTAAAAAGTAAATTATAATGTAAATCAGAAGGTAGGTACCTACCATTTATTACTCTCATAATAATTTTATTATGATATTTCGTCTAATACAATAATATAAATAGCTAAGTATACATAAATAAGTAGATAGCCTTACTGCTTACAAAATCATCACACCGTCCGTTCATCACTGTGGCGCATTCGCGTCTGTTTGTTTACCGATGGTATACCGAACTCGAGGTGCGTAGGTATGAGTCGCGTTCCAACCGTTTGTATGAAGATAGAATACTGATATGATAACATTACCACGATAATAGATGATATTGCCTACTGTGACATTACCGTGCCTGTGCTCTGTGTAGTTTTGCGTTGACCTTAGCACGTATTACTGTATTCTGTTTATGTTACTCTGTTGGATATTTTAACTTGAACCCACGCTATCGTTTATCGGACTTTCTTTTACGTTAATATTCTGCTGTGCTTACTGGACTTTTTTGTTTACGATTTGGATTATTTGGATTCTGACGCTCACGATGTCAAGGTGCCTGAATTGTAGTGTGGTCACTAATCGAATACGAAGGCATATTGTAACCACTCTAACACCGCAGTTACAAAATACATGACATGACAGGGAGCCATCTAGAAGCAGTCATGCTAGCGAAGGAGGTGGCGGGATGGCTGAGAGAGAGAGCCTCACGTCCCAGCCGCCACGGGAGACACTCCGGGCGTAATGGGTAACTCAGGACCAGGCCCATGCCGGACTGCGCGTACGTGTTCCACGCGCGCCTCAAAGAGATGTCAGCAAAAAGGAAGGGCCGCCAGGGCCGAAGCCTGCCGGGGGTGCGGGATTGTCCGAAAGGGTTACTGCTACCTCGGAACATAAAGGGCTGAGGAAGGAACACGGATGGGTTTTAGTCAGTAAGAGTCTGACACTCTCTTCCGCTCCACCCAGAGCGGGAGGGGTCATTTGATGATTTCCCATACATAAAAAAAAATGTCATGACGTTGTTATGAATGGTATTTGGGCTGGGCCAAGCATCAAGCAAATATAACAGCACCAGCCTCATTCCTTGATAACATTTTGTTGATCTTTGAAAATGAATAGGCTTCAAACGCAAGAGTAGATAAAAACATTGAATGTCCATTCTTCTCCATACGAAAACTAGCTTTTGGAAGTGGCGACTAGAATCAATTTCGTTTAATTGTAATTTTTTACTTTAATGTGCCTATTTGAAATAAATGATTTGACTGACTTTGTATGTATCTTGTCTGAGTAATTTGGAATGATGTTTTCTAAAAAATGTCTGTAAAACAAGTAGCTATACCTACATTTTATAAGCAAGTGTCTATTCTAGCTACTTAATTAGATAGGTAGGGTACTTAAATAAAAAATCAACTGCTATTTTAGTGTTTTATTGCCAATCCAATTGTATATTTTTGCCAAATCGCTATGAGGAAGTCATAATATCCAGAAATATCTGTAGACGACGAGCTCTTCGCTATCGCGGCCTGCCTACAACGATTGAATGGTCTAGCCAGAGACTATTACCAATACATCAATATGATTTCTAATAAGTTTTACTTGGTATTTTGATTTTTGGCTCTTTCGTCACTAGCTGACACGACGGTTTTACTTGGTATTTTGATTTTTGGCTCTTTCGTCACTAGCTGACACGACGCGTTTCATACATTTTCATAGAATTAGATATTCACTGATATCGATGTGAATAAATGTTATGTCGGCTAGTGAAGAAACGGCATTTATATCCATTAATAATATTGTATTTCTCGTATTGTTTTGTCTATAAAACTCGGAAAGATTAATCATTGCTATTCAAAATGTCTAGGCGCTTTTTTTGTATCCTATTTGTAGTATCTCTCGCTTCTTCTCTGATTATAAAACTTAAACTATTATAAAGACACACCTGTAGGCTTTAATATGACGTACTTTAAGTCAGTGTACATGAATATTTTTTGTTAGGGCACAGCTCTCTAAAGATTCCGGCCATGTCCTTTCAAATGACATGGCCGGATTCTGCCCTCAAATCAATTCAGAATACATAAATGTACAGTAATTATTAATATATGAAAATTACTTCTTAAATATACTAAAATTAATCGCAACAATTACATTTCTCTAGAGCAGGCGACCAAAAATGGCAAAAAAATATGTGTGTTAATTGATTTTTTTGGTTTTTCGCAATGCAATACAAATTGCATGTGCGTTTGGATACATGCATAAGACAAACACCGTATCTGTAGCACGCTTGAAGGTTACATTGAAATAAAAAACACCCACGACTGCCAGAATCGTATTGCTAAAGTAAATACCTGTAGAAGTCAACGTTTTCACGATTATCGCAGACATTATTTTTCGAGCTGCTGTGGCCCGTGCGCCATGATGTTGATCACATTACGCATTATGCATCGATAATTATATTCAAGAGTGTGCATCCGAACGTCCTAGTTATTTTTTTCACGTCCGTCACCTGTCACTCAGTGCCCTGTACCACGGTAATGTTATCTAACAGTATTGTGACTAGGCCTTGTTCTTGAAATAATTACCTACACCCGCGCGGTACGTAAACACGCGATAGAGCTGCCCACCTACAGTATTTTAATTTCATCAACCTACTTGAGTTTCTTTCTAGTTTTGTGATTGTAAATTCGAATCAAAACCTCTAACTACCTACTACACAATCTTACTTAAAAAGTAAATTATAATGTAAATCAGAAGGTAGGTACCTACCATTTATTACTCTCATAATAATTTTATTATGATATTTCGTCTAATACAATAATATAAATAGCTAAGTATACATAAATAAGTAGATAGCCTTACTGCTTACAAAATCATCACACCGTCCGTTCATCACTGTGGCGCATTCGCGTCTGTTTGTTTACCGATGGTATACCGAACTCGAGGTGCGTAGGTATGAGTCGCGTTCCAACCGTTTGTATGAAGATAGAATACTGATATGATAACATTACCACGATAATAGATGATATTGCCTACTGTGACATTACCGTGCCTGTGCTCTGTGTAGTTTTGCGTTGACCTTAGCACGTATTACTGTATTCTGTTTATGTTACTCTGTTGGATATTTTAACTTGAACCCACGCTATCGTTTATCGGACTTTCTTTTACGTTAATATTCTGCTGTGCTTACTGGACTTTTTTGTTTACGATTTGGATTATTTGGATTCTGACGCTCACGATGTCAAGGTGCCTGAATTGTAGTGTGGTCACTAATCGAATACGAAGGCATATTGTAACCACTCTAACACCGCAGTTACAAAATACATGACATGACAGGGAGCCATCTAGAAGCAGTCATGCTAGCGAAGGAGGTGGCGGGATGGCTGAGAGAGAGAGCCTCACGTCCCAGCCGCCACGGGAGACACTCCGGGCGTAATGGGTAACTCAGGACCAGGCCCATGCCGGACTGCGCGTACGTGTTCCACGCGCGCCTCAAAGAGATGTCAGCAAAAAGGAAGGGCCGCCAGGGCCGAAGCCTGCCGGGGGTGCGGGATTGTCCGAAAGGGTTACTGCTACCTCGGAACATAAAGGGCTGAGGAAGGAACACGGATGGGTTTTAGTCAGTAAGAGTCTGACACTCTCTTCCGCTCCACCCAGAGCGGGAGGGGTCATTTGATGATTTCCCATACATAAAAAAAAATGTCATGACGTTGTTATGAATGGTATTTGGGCTGGGCCAAGCATCAAGCAAATATAACAGCACCAGCCTCATTCCTTGATAACATTTTGTTGATCTTTGAAAATGAATAGGCTTCAAACGCAAGAGTAGATAAAAACATTGAATGTCCATTCTTCTCCATACGAAAACTAGCTTTTGGAAGTGGCGACTAGAATCAATTTCGTTTAATTGTAATTTTTTACTTTAATGTGCCTATTTGAAATAAATGATTTGACTGACTTTGTATGTATCTTGTCTGAGTAATTTGGAATGATGTTTTCTAAAAAATGTCTGTAAAACAAGTAGCTATACCTACATTTTATAAGCAAGTGTCTATTCTAGCTACTTAATTAGATAGGTAGGGTACTTAAATAAAAAATCAACTGCTATTTTAGTGTTTTATTGCCAATCCAATTGTATATTTTTGCCAAATCGCTATGAGGAAGTCATAATATCCAGAAATATCTGTAGACGACGAGCTCTTCGCTATCGCGGCCTGCCTACAACGATTGAATGGTCTAGCCAGAGACTATTACCAATACATCAATATGATTTCTAATAAGTTTTACTTGGTATTTTGATTTTTGGCTCTTTCGTCACTAGCTGACACGACGGTTTTACTTGGTATTTTGATTTTTGGCTCTTTCGTCACTAGCTGACACGACGCGTTTCATACATTTTCATAGAATTAGATATTCACTGATATCGATGTGAATAAATGTTATGTCGGCTAGTGAAGAAACGGCATTTATATCCATTAATAATATTGTATTTCTCGTATTGTTTTGTCTATAAAACTCGGAAAGATTAATCATTGCTATTCAAAATGTCTAGGCGCTTTTTTTGTATCCTATTTGTAGTATCTCTCGCTTCTTCTCTGATTATAAAACTTAAACTATTATAAAGACACACCTGTAGGCTTTAATATGACGTACTTTAAGTCAGTGTACATGAATATTTTTTGTTAGGGCACAGCTCTCTAAAGATTCCGGCCATGTCCTTTCTGTAGAAAACTTATTTTTCTCATAACTCGTCTTTAAATCAGTGTCCATTCAAAATATATATTTGGGAAGCTAGATATTCTGTAATCCAATCGGAATAAATACACACTACATTAAGAATACATTTGATGTATAAATTATTTTTTGGTATTACGTTTGTATGAACTACACATGCTCCGCCGGCCCCTTAACGCTGGCTAGGCTGGTTGACACTTCCCGCGACCCAAGGGCTGGCTTTTACTTTGGCCAGAAGCTCAGCATTGCCATACAACGTGCTAATGCCGCCAGTCTCTTGGGCACATTACCAGTCGACAGCAGGCATGCATTTTTCGGCGCTATATTTTAGTTTGTGAATATTTTTTAGGTAAGTTAGGGTATACTTTTTTTATTTTTATTCATTAATAAATAAATCGAAAAATATATTTTAAAATGGTTGTCTAAAGACATACTTGATAGCCCTGCGTATATTGCCTCAGGGACAGGACACAAAAGTTGTAAGGATGGTGCAGAGTGAAATACATGGTGCCTTGTATTAAAATATACAGTGAAACTAGACATGTTGGTCCCTTCACAAAGATTGTGTTAATGGTTTCTGTTGTTCTTTATATACTGTTTGATCTAGGTTTATTTTGTTTATTCTTTTGTTTTCTATGTATTTTTATTTAAGTTTCATATTTTTTGTGTCAAGAAAGAAAAGAAAATACGATTTGTGGTAAAATATGACGCAAAGAAAAGACACAAACACAAAAAGGAACCAGTCGAAGGAAAATATGCTTCACATCCACGCAATGCGGCCATCTCGGTCAGCATAATACTGTGACCCTATGCAAGACAGTGCCACAGCGTTAGTATACATTCAGGGAATTTTGTTTCTTATCAAATTGACACACTACTTCAATTACCCGTGTCATAGACATTATATGTCTGAAAAAATAATACAGTTATGAGTACTTATAAAAGCGAAATAATAAAGTTTATTTCGAGACAGTTCGTTAAACATAAAATACAAATAACTGAATAAGAAGTTAAAATAATGCTTTAACAACAATAGTTTGTGCCTCACGGCTGCGCCAAAAAGGTTCATTTCAAAAAGGACTCGAATATGTTAGACAGATGCTGGTTTTCTAATGAACCTTGAGTGGCAATATACGGACACTTTATTTGGAAAATCAATGAATTCCCCGCCTTTACAAAATGATGTTGTTTCAATAAGACAGCGTTTTCGATTATCAGACAGGAAACACCATGGCAATCGCCTTTATGCGTAGTCAAAGAGCAAGGGATGTTAAAAGCGCGCGTCGGATCAAAAAGGGGAGTTGCAATACAAAGCCTTTACAGCTCACTGGCTCCCTGACTACATTAGGAGGTAATTAGACATCCTCCCGGTCCCTCTCTAATTGGGTTTTAAACGTGTTAAGTTTAAGAATGATTTAATTAGGAGGATGGGTATAACTTACAGTACTTACACCCATATTTGTGAATAAATAATTTGTTTTTATCTTATAATATTAAACTTGTGCAAGTAGGAGCAACCGACTATAAAAGTGTTTTTTTTTTCTGGGAAAAAGCCTTCCCCAAAGTCCTCCAGGTAGCTGTTTCGATTACACATTAAAATATTTCTTTTATTGGAACGACGTTCTTCACGCGGCTTTTTTTGTTTTTTATTGCTGAAAGGGCCCGCTCTTGACCTCTCGCCTGATGGAAAGCAATGGATGAGGTCTATAACGGAACGAGCGTGCCCAGAAGATGCTTAAGGCTTGCATTATTAAACTGGTAGGAATCCGTCACGTAAAAAAAGCGTTATGCCCCCTCCATGAGACTTTCCCTCTCTCTGTGTCTCTTTCTATTAAATTATATAAAATAAATATAATAATATTATATACGAGTGTGTGTTCGTGCGAGTATTGCGTAAATAACTTCGTTCCACTTTTTTAAGGTTCCGTACCTCAAAAGGAAAAACGGAACCCTTATAAGATCACTTCGTTGTCCGTTTGTCAAGACACTTTGTTTATGTTCCGTTTAATGTCGCATATTTTGACACTTCCAAGGGAATCTAAACCTATAGGGTACTTCCCGTTAACCTACAATCATGCTTGGCAAGAAGCAATGTCATTTAGTAGCACAAGTAAAGGAAAAATCAGAATACCGTAAATTTTTAGTTACATACCTACGGTACGGAACCCTCGGTGCACGAATCCGACTCGCACTTGTCCGGTTGTTTACCAGTACTGGTTTTTATCTCGAGCGTTCTCAAACATTCTATGATGCTATATTTTTTATTTCCAGTTACGTGGGACAAAATTGAAACTATAACTAAAAGCAGACTAGGCAATGTATTTTGAAACGGGCGTGATATTGCATAGTAATAGAGGATCCGTCTTGAGTACCTACATAACGTGTGATAAAGTGGATAAATAAATAAAAGCAATATGGCCGACATTATTTGGTTCTTTGTCATATTTCTTTGGGACGTGGAGGTCAAATAGGCAGTCGCTCCATGTAGAATACTGGTACTTACTTGCATTCGGTTGGATTGGAAGCTGACTCCAACATAGTTGTGAAAAGGCTAGGCAGATGATGATGATGAATTTGGTTGTTTGTCAACCGATAAAATAATTTTTAGAATTTTTGTCTGTTTGTCTGAATGTAGATTTGGATGAAACTTAACAAACAGATAGTTTATAACCTGTATTAACACATAGGGTACTTTAAATCCCGGTAGTACGTTCCCGTGGGATATATCCCGACATCCACACGGGCGAAGCCGCAGGCCAAATCTAGTTAATAATAAAGCATTTTGCCCAAAACTAGGACACAATAGCGTATCCAGCCGGACCTTCTATAACAGAAAGATTTTATAATTTTAAATTATGTGTGGCAGTGGCAGGTGCAAAGGAAAAGAGACTTTGGCAGGAAAACTTAAGCCTTAACTTAACTTACTTGTACAAAAGTATGCAATTAGATTGCATACCATTCAACCTTAAGGCTGAGGCTACAGTAGGCAGCGATTTGCGATGCGACTGGAAGAGCGAAACGAGATAAACATGGTATGGCTACATTATAAGCGAAAATCCGGCGTATATTCGGCGATGACGTGGCTACAGTAGACATGCTATCAAATCATCCATCGCGGTTTACTATACGCATAATGTAGCCACACGCATAATTAGTAGCACTATTGAACTAGTCGTGCAAGTGAGAAATGTTCTAATAAATTCGCTTCAATTTCGCTGATATGTTGATGTAGCCGATGCCGTGATTACAGTAATGTTGTTCCTATCGCATAAAGAAATCAAAGATAGCTGGTCATATTTGATGTACGGTGTGGCCATATACGTGAGCATTAATTTATTTGTTTTCATCATGTGTCACAGGTCACGTCGCGGCCTAATGTAGCCTCAGCCTAAGAGGAAACGCGGTCGGCGAGACTTTTTAAAAGTCTAACCCCCTTATTCATAATCCTATTTTATCTCTATTTTAGCTAAAATAGGTTTATAGAACGTTTGTCTCTATCTGTCACGTTGACATTTCTGTATGTAAGAAAGAGACAAACCCCATTTTAACTAAAATAGGTTTGATAAGTTTTATGAATAAGGGGGTTTGTATAAAGTCATAATTCGAGGTTTGGCTCTCGCCTATTTCCTCCTTCAATAATGAACCAATTTAAAATATGTTTCATAAACTGAATAAGAAGGATATATACTGTGTCCCTATATTTTTCTTTTTTCATGAATAGTCTTAATACACTAGGCCTCTGTTGACCGCTGTCAACAAAATGCCAATTTAATCCGCTGCCTAAATCGTACTTATAAAAATAATCAAAAAGGAAAACAGAGACATACAAGTAGTTAATATTTATTATTCTATAAAAAAAACATTGCTTTATGGTCATTAACCAGAAATAAAACAGGCGAGAGCGTTTCTATGGAGAATAGACCACCCGCATGTGACGCAGAGACAAAACATGGCAGGTGCGACATAAGGGATAAATAACTTGTAAAAGAATAAATACTCATACATAGACACACCCAGTAACTGGGTTGTGAAGGTCAGATAGGTAGTCGCTCCATGTAAAATACTGGTATTCAGCTTCTCATGTTATCACCAATCAGAAGTTGCTATAGCACAATGGCACGCAAGCTACTTGCATACATTTGAGCTAGTTACTGTATGTACTCACAAATTTTCGGAACGCTTGGAGACTTTGCTACGAGTAGCTACGCCGTAGCTCGTAGCGCCGCCGCCGCTCCGTAGCGATATAAGAGGGTGTTTAGATTTATACAAATAAAGTGAATTTTTTATTGTAATACTTGGCCTAATCGCTACCTTGAATCAGAATGAAAGTTGAAGATTTATCCTGTAATAAATTTTCAAAGTAAAGGAGGATTCTCCCTGATTTATTGTGCGCCCCGTGGTTTCACCCGCATAAGTTTCAATACCGTGGGAATATCGGGATAAAAAGTAACCTATATGTTAATCCAAGGTGTCAGCTATCTCCATTCCAAATTTTATCAAAATTGGTTCAGCCGTTTGTGCGTAAAAAGTAACAAACATACAAACACACTCACAAACTTTCGCCTTTATAATATTAGTGTGATAGTGTGATGAAGTTCATCTCAATAGTATCCAGGGGCAAGGGAATTATTTATAGGTTAGTCACAAAGAGTCCGCGTATCACTGGTCAGTTTCCCTCAGTCGTCAGTTTTACTACACAAAAGGGTACATAATTCAGTGAGGTGGGCCGCGCGGCGTAGCTTGACGTAGTAGGCACCACCTCACTGAATTGTGTACCTTTTTGTGTAGTAGATAAGGTCTAAAATTGTATTGCTATCTTAAAAACTGCGCGCCGCGTCGCGTCGCGGTGTGAACTGACCCTAAGAGAATTAAATAGATGCTCTTTAAAAAATAAAAGAACAAAACGTAAAGAGAAAACAAAAAAGAAGAAGAGAATAAAGAGAAAATAATAAGAAAAATAAAGAGTATTCTATTCTATTCTCTTTTTTTCCGCTGAGCTTTATTATCAGGTTAACGTATTTGTAGGTGATGACATTATTTATGACAGCCACTTTACGACAGATACCATAAACTGCGGAATTGCTATTTACGATAGTAGAATATTTAGTTTATGGCATATTTTATGATTTAGGTTGGTATCTTGTTGTTGAGTTAGTGTGCTCCTTTTGCGGATATCCATCCATACTAATATTATAAATTCAAAAGTAACTCTGTCTGTCTGTCTGTATGTCTGTCTGTATGTCTGTCTGTCTGTCTGTATGTTACCTTTTCACGCCTAAACCACTGAACCGATTTAGATGAAATTTGGTATAGAGATAGTTTGAGTCCCGGAGAAGGACATAGGATAGTTATTATCCCGATATTCCCATGGGATCGACACTTATGCGGGTGAAACCGCGGGGCGCAGCTTGTAAATGATAAGTTTGAAGCGAATTAAGTATTTTTTATTAGTTCAGCCCTTAGCATATTGCTTTCAGAACAGATGGCCGATGGGGCCGTAAGGTTCTGGAGTCGGAAGACGTAGCGTTGGAAGGCCTTCCAAAAGGTGGACCGACGAAGGCCGCATGAACGTTGGATGCGAGAAGCACAGAACCGGTCGAAGTGGATGTGCTTGGGGGAGGCCTATGTCCAGCAGTGGACACCTTTCGGCCGAAATGATGATGATGATGACCCCTTAGCATCAGCGCAGTGGGTGATAAAATTACTGTCAGGGAAATTAATTGTTAGGCAAATTGAAAATAGCCATTCACCTCTTACGCTTAACAAAAACACAGTAGATGAAAAAAGTCAGTGAAATAAATTGTTAAGCAAATTGTTAAGCAAACTTTTTGCCAGTATGCCGTGGTATAGCCATCGATAATCGGACCAAATAAATTGGTAATGAATTTTCTTTGCGATTAATCTCCCTGATTTTACAAAAAGTCTAAATTAGAAAGTACCAAAAATCTTCCAAAATGTAAAAACCTTTTTACAGATTTCCACATTTAATTCACAATTTTGCAATTTAGACGAACAAAGCGAATAAAATAAAAATCAATTTCAATTGATTCGTAGAATTGGTTTCCGTTAATTAAATTTAAAAAAGCTAATAAAAGTATCGTCAACGAAATGGAACTAATCTCAAAATAATGAACTACAAAGTCCGTTCACGATAAAAATAACTTTTTTAAAAGGCTTGTTCAAATCCGTTTGAATAATTCCGAATGGTCGAGCGGGGCTGAATAACTTCGTCGACAATTGTTTGAAAAAAATCTTTTATTAACTTGTTTCAATTTTTTCCGATTGGATGAATCTGAAGTGAACACAACATGGATAACCGAGAATGTTCGAATATCTGTAAACCCTTTTTTATCGCAATGCTGAGTAAAGGGCAGTTAATCCTCAGGCATATCCTAATCGATTAATACAGGGGTGATGTTGCAATATAGAGCAGTGGTGGCTAAGAGAGCAGTGGTGGCCAAGTGGTAACGGCTGCGACTTACGAGTTGTAAGTCATACGTTCGAACCCAGACAGGCGCTTTACTTTGTGTAAATTATTTCATCACCACTGCTCTCAAAACGGTGAAGGAAAACATCGTGAGGAAACCGGCATGTCCTAGAACCAAAAATTCGTAGACATGTGACATCTGCCAACCCGCACTGGGCCCGCGTGGTAGATTACGGCCCGCTCCCTCTCACGGAGAGGAGGCCTGTGTCCCAGCAGTGGGAATATTATAGGCTGATTATGATGATGATGTTGCTATACAGATCAATTATATGTAATGTATGATACAACGGTTAGTTTAAGGATCGTAAATATAATTCGAATACATGAATTAAAGTTAGACTATTTATTTCGGGATTTTACGTGAAAATCCCGAAAATTATGTAATTGCAAGTTTAGTTAAAAATAGCCTTTACCCATCTTAAATAAAGCTTATTTTCAACTTATTTAAGATTTTTCCCGAATTCCGGGAAAAAAAAATGTCGTCGTAAGGAAGTGTACACTTTCTGCCTCTGTTCTCCGAAGTTTAGGTAAATATACTCAGCCTATTCCGATCACTGATCATCACACCTCAGCATCTAGCTAGCCATTTCCCAACCATGTTGGGGTCGGCTTCCAAGCTAACCGGATGCAGCTGAATACCAGTATTTTACACGGAGCGACTACCTACATGACCTCCACAACCCGGTTACTGGGTACAACACTTTAGTAAGACTGAAGATGGTCACCCATCCACAGACTAACCGCGGCAAGCGTAGCTTAACCTGAACGATCGACTTGTGCGGCTGTTATTATTTAGCCATGGGCACCTACAACGCTTGTATTAATAATAAATAAATAATAAAACGTTAATTTTCAGGCTCTGCTAGCTTAGCAAAGGACGAACCCGGTAAGGACCGGTAGGTATTACCCCGAAGGTTGTACAGAGGTGTACCTTTTATTTATTTATTAATCACAAAATCCACAGCTCTTTGAAATTTTCTCTTAAGATATTTATGCTAGTCTTACAGCCAATTACGGATTTACAAATTAATAACTATACATACATGCAACAGAAACAAACATACAGAATGACGTAAACTGCTAGCACCATCTGGCAAGTGCATTCAGTACACCCGAATGCCAGTTAGTCTCTATAATATGGGACGAGCCTATTATTGCCATCAACCGGGCACAAATCCAGACTCCGGGCTGCTGCTGAGAAATTTCAGATGGCAAAATCCAATTATAATTTTCCCAACCTGGGAATCGTACCCTGGACTAACGAAAGAGTAACGGTGGAGTTTCTATAAACTACCTTTTGGAAGGGGCGACTAGAATCAATTCTATTTTTTAAAGTAATTTTTGACGTTCAAAAATACCTTTTATGTGCCTATTTGAAATAAATGCTTTGACTTTGACTCATCAGTAGCGCTTGCGATTACCAGACCAACGAAGCAGTTACCAAGTTCCAAAATATTCAGAATAGTTGAAGAAGAAGAATTGGTATAACTAAAACAGTTAAAAAATGAACAAACAATAAACAATAATGGTAATAAACGTATTTTCTTTCTTTCTTTAATCAGTTAAATCCTTCTTAATGTTTATCACAACAGCATCCTGAAAACTATAACTGAAGATGTACGTGCACCTGTGTTAAAGCATTTCGTTCGTCTGGTGACCTTTCAGGGAGGTATCTCCCTGTTGGTTATCTTGACGGGGCGGGATGTCTCAGCACAGGGGCATTTGTATATAAAATTGTATCCTATTGTGTGTGTTGTCCTTTGTAATTGTATTTAGATATTAACAATAGTTTTTTTAAGTTTTTGATTTAGTTGTCCGTAAAAGAAATAATTTTTAATTTGAATTATCACCAAATTGTTAAAAGTAATTCAATATTTTTTAATTGTTTTGATTTGTTTTAGTGTTTAATTTTCTATTTGTTGCATGATGTACTAGTACGCTAATTGATAGTGCCGTGCTTTCCTATAATTTAAATACATGCGAGTATATCAACGACTCTGGTTTAATGCTGTGTATGTGTTTAGTTGGTAAGCCTTGTTAAATAAATAAATATCTGGGCGGACGACATTGTTACCATGGCGGGTAGAACCAGAGTACGCTGGCACAGTGAGGAGAGGCCAAATTTTCAGGCTTTCAGAAACGAAATTTTGTGTAAAACTCAGTAATTGACTGTCAGCATCAGAGTACTACAATTCTTACATTCATTTTATCACAAACTGACACAAAAAAGGCAATGGCATTCCTGATAAATAAAATTAAAATGAAATCAGGCTACATTGTAGGTACATCAAAAACGTGCGGAATCCGCGGTCCATTCCACCATCCCAAATAGAGACAGCATTTTTTGACGAAACTAACTTCATTTTTGGAGTACTCAGCCGTGAAAGGGGCGCCGAACCTTCGGGAAAAGGGAAACACCCCGTATCGTTATTAGAATTTTGACAGTTCCCTTAGCACCACCGCCTTCGAGTTTATTGGAAAAAGAAAATGGCCATGTGCGAGTTGAACTCGCGTACTAAGGTTTCCGTACCATCAAAACTAATATTGTAGTACATAGTCTATATTTATACAAATAAGGGCTGATTTTAGATAAATTTTATTCGAGGAATAAAATTGAAGTTCGACAGTTTTTGTATGAAATAACTGTCAAAATTTCAAAATGATTCCTCGAATAAAGTTATTAGAAGGCCAATTCTTGTAATTTAAAATGTTCAAAATCTAGTCGCAGTCTCATCTCAGCGAAAAACAAATGTCAAAAACGTGTCAAAATTTAGTGAAATTACAGGCATTTTTGACAGATTGAGACTGAGATCAGATTGTGAACGTTCTTAAAATTACGAGAATTGCCCCTCAGATGATTGTAAAATCAGCCCTTAGTAAAATTGAAGTTTCTGTTTGTAATTTCAAAATAACAGCTTTTTAATAAATGCATATAAAAAAGTATGTACGGAAGGAATAAAAAAAAAACAATAAAAATAAATTGTCTGTGTCTGTTTGTGGACAGATTTTGACGGGACTTTCACTGGAAGATGTTATAAGGAGAATCTTAGGCTACTTTTATTTTATAAAAAAAAATAAGGGCTCGCCCAAAAAAAAAACCATGAAATCAACATCCACACGGGCGAAGCAACGGGCAGCAACTAGTCTATAATAAAATTATAAAAAACAGTAAAAAAAGAAGGTGGACTATTATAATAGTTCAGTTAGTAAGTAGTGTTTGTTATAATTTTACATCCCACCTTTGACGTTTAGAAGTACTTAGTACTGTTTTTTTAAATAAAGCAAGGAACGTTGAAAAATACCTGTATTATAATTTTTTTTATATTGGAGCATTTAATTTACACTAGAATAACACGTATTTTGTCAACTGAAAAACTGTTATGGTTCTAAAGATACAGCCATGTATTGGAAACAGACAAATGGCGGCGTAGGTTCAGTCATGTTGAGTGCCTTTGGGTACGGAACCCAAAAAAATAAACTAACCTCTCTATGGACCCCAGCGTTGCCAGATGTACGAGAAATCTCGTACCTTTACGAGATTTGGTAGTCTCTGTACGAGAAACGAGAAAAAAAAAAACTCGTACACTTTTTTACGAGATTTTAACAATGTTAGAAACATTATAACATACAAACCAAAAACATTTAAAGAAAAGAATACATGTCCATGTCACAAACTCGACTAAGCATATCACTAGATTCATTACCTCATCACTAAATGTATCTTTAGTCGCTGACCGGGGAATCACCGCAAGATGTAAACTTTAATTTGTTTTATTTTTTGAAGATTTTAGTATTATTATTTAAAAAAAATGATTCATTTAGATGTTTTTTCATTTGGTGGTCCCAAACTTAAGGAATATTCCTACCCCAGGCTAGCTAGTTATAGTGTACCCAAATTAAGGTCTGAGATTTTAAAAATT
Organism: Amphipoea lucens; assembly: GCA_947508005.1. Lineage (NCBI taxonomy): Eukaryota > Metazoa > Arthropoda > Insecta > Lepidoptera > Noctuidae > Amphipoea > Amphipoea lucens. Next base: position 19,381,308 of record OX382357.1, read on the forward strand.
TATACTTTTACGAGATTTTGTATTGAAATTACGAGATATTTGACAGCCCTAGTACGAGATAAAAAATTCGGCATCTGGCAACCCTGATGGACCCTTAGATTGTTCAGAAAACAATTTGTTTGAGGCTTTGTCAAACGCTCGATTTCTGCTCAAGTATATGTAATAGAAAAATCTAAACGTCTTGTTAGATTTGTGAAGAGCTATTATTTTTATTTGCGAGATTTATATTAGAATTCAGTTTTGTGTGTGTCTGTCATATATAATTTACATAGAATATCGAGACGTAATCATCATCATCATTTCAGCCGGAAGACTTCCACTACTGGACAAAGCCCTCCCCCCCGTGGCGGGATGGCTGAGGGAAAGAGCCTCACGTCGCAGCCGCCGCGGGAAACGCTCCGGGCGTCGGGAGCCGCGTGACGACTCCCGGCCACCGTAGGTGCGAGCCTGCGGACCGAGAGTAATAGGTAGCTCACCGTCAGAACCAGGCCCGTGCCGAACTGCGCGTATGTGTTCCACGCGCGCCTCAAAGAGATGTCAGCATAAAAGAAGAGGCATGTTAGGGCCAAAGCCTGCCGGGGTAGCGGGATTGTCCGAAAGGGTTACCGCTACCCCGGAACACAAAGGGCTAAGGAAGGAACACGGATGGGTTTTAGTCAGTAAGCGTCTGACACTCCCTTCCGCTCCGCCCAGAGCGGGAGGGGTAATTTGATGATTTCCCATACAACAATAAATAAAAAAAGGCCTCCCCCCAAGCATCGCCACTTCGACCGGTTTTGTGCTTCTCACATCCAACGGATTCTTGCGGCCTTCACCAAGTCATAGATCCACCTTAAGGCCTTCACTACACTACACTACATCATCCAGTACGCGGTCGCCACTTCAGAACCTTTCGGCCCCATCGACCATCTGTTCTGCGAGCAATGTGCCCTGCCCACTGCCACTTAAGTTTGACAATTCTTCAGGCTATGTTCGTTCTCCTGCGGATCTCTTAATTTCTGATTTCATCACGCAGGGAGACTCCAAGCGTAACCCCTTTGGGTGACTTTTAGTCTTCTAATGAGGCCCATTGTGAGCGAACACGTTGCGAATATTAACCAAACAGTATAATTTTCACAAAAACGCAAGCTCGCGAACATCTAGCACTTAATACCTTGTCTAAAACTCAGAGAATATTTTCTAAAATATATGCAAATAAGGTGTAAAATATTTTATACTACGCAGGTTTAAAGCCCGCAAAATTTTCATTTTGATCTCTTCAGGCGGTAAATTGAGTGTTGGATAAAAGGCGGGAATTTTAGACCTAAGCCCCCGAAGGTCTGTTGTTTGGACTTTAGGTGTTGTAAAATGCTGTCCCGTGTAATATAGTTTGCCGTTTTTGTGGGTTATTTTGCCTGATAACGTTGGTGGAGACGGCTGAAAATTTTCAATTTAATGTTGAATGTTGAACATATTTTTGGAACAAGAAAGTAAATAACAGTAACAAGAAACCATAATAATAATATTTTTCAATTTATACCTAAGAAAATTGCTTCTCGTTTTAATGATAATGAAAGAAAAACATCGTTCCTTTTTAATCTTACTGTATTTGCTTCTAAGAATGCAGGCTGCGCGAAATTGTAATAGGTATACTATAACACCCCCGCTTATGCACCAGTTGGCTTTTTCTTTGAAAAGTAAAAAACTTTTATCTTCATTTTTAACTGCATAGTTACGCTTCTAAGAAAAAAATATGGTTTAATAAATAAGAATGTGGAAAAAATGTTCATTACAACAGCTTTTACTTGATGTTCGAACTTTGTAGAGAATAGGGATTCTTCAAATTGAAATAACTAGCTTCTGTCCGCGACTTCTTCCGCTTGAAATTTCTTTTTATCCCGACCAGCGGGGCAATTGCCTGACACGTTATCAATCGGAATCGGTTTCATGTTGACAGTTCAACAACATTCATTGCGTTATTTACGTGTTGAGCAGACAAATTTTTCGAACTTATGAAGCAATGGATTAGCAATTGGCTTCGAAATGATTCTGATTCCGATTGATAATGTGTTACGCAATAAGGGTGTCGGTCGCATCGCATCACTTGCCCGCGATACCACTTCATTTTTACTTAGCGTTCTTTCTAACTTTTTCTTTTTACTCGGCTCCTAACGGTCGTAGAAGTGCCTTCCTCAAGAATTGGGCTATCAAATGCGACCGGGAGTTCTACAAATTAGCGCGTTCAAACCAACAAAAAAACAAACCCTCCAACTTAGTAATTAGTATAGAAGACTAGCTGTGCCCCGCGGTTTCACCCGCATAAACCTCGATCCCATGGTAATATCAGGATAAAAAGTATCCTATGTCCTTTTCCGGGACTCAAACTATCTCTATACCAAATTTCATCTAAATCGGTTCAGCGGTTTAGGCGTGAAAAGGTAACATACAGACAGACAGAGTTACTTTCGAATTTATTATATTAGTATGGATATAGTAAATATAGTATGGATAGACGGACTTCCAAAGAAAATAGTAATTACTGTCGTCAAAAAAGTCTTACAACATTGCTCAGAGCCATACAGCCTCTATCAAAAAATGTAGTCAATTAAAAAAAAATTGTTGTTTTTTTTTGCGATTACGATTTTGGGCCCAAGGAGAAAGTTGTTCAGTTTGATGATCTGTACTAAAAGACCACATATTTTTGATACAAGCTGTATTGCCAACAATTTCATGCCACAATAGAAAGAACAATAACCAAGGTATCGTCCCAAAAAATACTTATGGAATAAATCCGTTTTCGCATAGAAATAAATGATAAATGATTTATTTTCTTTCTTTTGTAGTTTTGTACAGACACATCAAGCTACTAAAATCTGTCATAGATTTTCAACTTTATCACTAAAGTATAAGGTTCAAAGTTGATTGGGAAAATTTGACAGTTTCGGGTAGCTTGATGTCAATCATATTTTTTTAAACTATATGAGGTCGGCGTTTCCTATCGACTATTCTGAGAAGAAAGGCCGAAACAAACTTAGAGTCTCTTTTAAAGTCCAGACAAAATCTTGGTCAGATCATGTAAAGATCATGTAGATTGGTGTCTGAAATGGTCTTTTGAGGAAAGAACCACACAAATTGAGCGGACCTGTCCAGTCAGTGCACACATTTGTCAAAAATCGTGCAGCTCAACTCAAAAATTGAGGAGCTCGACGATAGCGAATAGCACCACAACATAAAATATTGAACAACAAAAAACAACCAACTTCAATTAAATAACTTTAATTTTGGAAGTCAGTATCGTTGGTTCCGCATTTTCGTTTTCTGACATTGACATTCGAAATTAAAGTAATTTGTCACTTTGTAGTGTTTTTTTTTTTAAGTCGGTTGATTTTTTTGTAAAAAAAGTTTTTATTTTTCACTTTTTAGTTGCACCTACCCCACACAAATTCAATTAACACTAGTGCATTTAAGACACCGACTAGAAGAATCATTAAAATTCGCATAAAAAATGCCGGAGATGCAGTAGGTACATATATGCATATAACTTCGTACATAAGAATTATCATGTATATACTAAAACCTTTCTGAAAGTATGTAGATCACATTAATGAAAGAATTATCAACATTGCTTCATAGTTTTTGAGAAAATCGCGGACATACAAACATACATTCATACATACGGGTCGAATACTTCTGTATTCGACTTCAAAAAAGGAGGTTCTCCTCCTTTTTTGAAGTCGGTTAAAAACCTGCGCGGCTTACTAAATTTCTCTAGGAGGACATTTATTTTCATTCGTTCATAGGTTCGGCCGAAATCATTACGTTAAAGCCGAAAATTCCCTATTCGGCACTCGGCCCAAATAAATGGCAGTGCAAATAATTTTGGAGACAAACAACGCCGGACTAAATTTTATAGGCGTCTCTAAAGGTAGTAGCGACAGCAAAAAAATATTTTTGAACAAAACTACATAAAGAAATAGATTTTTTCGGTGCATTACCATTTTTTTTGTGGTTGGAAAATCGTTACCACCTACAAACTGAAAATAGGTTTACCATTTATCTAAGGATGACAATCATCATTTCAATCAATGATCACTCAGAAAACCTAGGAGCTCCTGGCGAAATCCATAACAACCGCACGGATCGATCGATCAGGTTAAGCCACGCTTGTCGCGGTCGGTCCGAAGATGGGTGACGATCTTTACATACCGAGACCCATCCGTGCCTCGGAAAGCACGTTAAGCCGTTGGTCCCGGCTGTCATGAGTCGTTACGGATCGTCAGAAGTCCAAAAGTCTGACAACCAGTCTTACCAATGGGTATTGTGTTACCCAGTAACTGGATTGTGGAGGTCAGATAGGCAGATGCTCTATATAAAAAACTGCTATTCAGCTGCATCCAGTTACACTGGAAGTCGACCGCAACATAGTTGGGAAAAAGCTAGGCAGATTGACATGATACTGACACATAACATAAAGCATTGCATTACAAATGGTAACGAACACAATATTATTTACCTATTTTATTCGCTCCATATTCTGGTCGTTTTCAAAGATCCTAGGAAAGGCCCAGTAAAATCTAATAAGTTGTCTAATTGGGCACAGCACATTAATTGCTTAACACATAATCTGAATCATTTTGAAGGATATGCTAATCCATTGCTTTATATGTTCGAAAAATGTCTGTTCATCGACGTAAATAACGCAATGAATGTTGTTGAACTGTCAAAATTAAAGCCACTACTACTGATAGTGTGTTACGAAATTACCCTATTTGCCATTCCTTGAACTTCATTACATCGAATTTATCCCAAAAAAAAAATTAACTACTGTCTGCGCCCTGCGGTTTCACCCGCATAACTTTCGATCCCGTGGGAATATCGGGATAAAAAGTAGCCTATATGTTAATCCAGGGTGTTAGCTACCTCCATACAAAATATTATCAAAATTGGTCCAGCCGTTTGAACGTGAAGAAGTAACAAACATATAAACACACTCACAAACTTTCGCATTTAGGTATAATATTTGTGTGATTTTTGGGATAAATGCTTACATGTCTATACATTTTTGCCTCGCGTTTTTCCTACCACTACAGGAGAGATATCAGGACTACTACATTATTCAAGTTGTACTGGCCATACCTTATATTGGGCCGGTGCGCTCATAGTTGGCCGCCCTGAATATTTTACCTGCCGTCCGCGTTGTCAATTTTGTAGTAGCCGACGACTAAATAAATTACGTTCCGCTGACAACATGGCTCGAATTTAGTTTACGATGAGTGATGGACAGAGTTAGTTTATTCTTTTGTTGGAATAATAGTTTATGTAGAAGTAGTTCTAGTCTCATGTGGGATTTATGGGTTTTAGGTATAAATATTATATCGAAGTACGCGTGCGGGGGCACTCGCACGAAGCACCACGTTCAGACACGTCACGGCACCACGTTTAAGCCTTCTTCTCGGTCTTCTTAGGTAGTAGCACGGCCTGGATGTTTGGCAGCACACCACCTTGAGCGATCGTCACACCGGAGAGCAGCTTGTTCAACTCCTCGTCGTTGCGGATGGCCAATTGAAGATGACGCGGGATGATCCTGGTCTTCTTGTTGTCTCTCGCGGCGTTGCCGGCCAAATCGAGGACCTCAGCAGCCAGATACTCCATCACGGCGGCCAAGTAGATGGGTAGCCTGTAAAAATCAAAAATCATACTAGGGAATCAGCTCTTTCTGAACGTCAACAGAAACCAAAACGCCCCCAAAACGCCCGCCGTTCACCTCTTCCACTTCGTTACGGGTCGTCAGAAGCCCGAAAGTCTGACAGCCACTCTCACCAAGGGGTATCGTATTTCACAGTAACAGGGTTGTGGAGGACAGATAGGCAGTCGCTCCGTATAAAATACTAGTATTCAACAATGGGCGAGTTATTTTGTTCATGTGTGTAAACTGAAACTAGTCATTACTGTTTCTCAGTAACGACTAGCGTTGTTCCTTTATATAGTCAGTGTGCGGGATACATCTGAAAAGTCACTTTAGTAAAATGTATTCTAAGTTGATTTTTGAGTGACCGTTTGTAACAAAAAGGTTCTAATACTTTTTTGGTTGCAATAGAATTTGAACTTTGTTAAGTATGACATTCAGTTTGTTGTTCCATAACTTGAAAATTATTTCAAATTCTGAATTCAAATATTATATTTATACAAAGAAAAAATCGTTCGGAAGTCGGTGGCAATTAGGCAATAAACAAAAAACAAACAAAACCAAAGCTTGATTGATTGCTATTCATCATAAGGGCTCAACATTATTTATTATATCGTAATATCGCCATTTGTTTTCGCGATTCATCTGTTTCATTTAATGGGTGAAATAAAAGAAGGTTGCCGTTTCTTTGATCTGCTACGTTTATTTTAAATTGTAAGGCTACGTTTATTTTGCTTTGTTTCTGGAAGCTAAAAATAGGTAATCAATCTTTCTGTGTTTATTGTTAAGATAGAACTTTGTTTATTCGTTATTCAAGAACGCCAAAGTTGGCCATTTAACGCAAAAATCATGATCAAAATGTAATAGGGCTCATAAGTTTCGATTTGTTTTATGGAAATTGTAAATAATTTGATAAAAATTTTGCAATGTCATAAAATTATTTATTTTATTCAAATGTTTTATTTCAATAATTTATCATTTGTATGAAGGCTACGCTTTGCTGTATCACATTAGTATTATAAGTATTTAAATTTTAGACTAAAAAGGACAGAAAACTTAAAGTACTACGTACAGAACGGAAACTCCCTTCCCCGCACTAACATCAGTTACCGCACCTCACCCCGCACTTCGAGGTTACCGTCGCAGTTCTTTAACAAGAGCGCTCGCAAACACAAGTACCTCACGCACACATTCATACGTATACAAACGTCATTTTTTAATGTAGTAGTAGTAAGTAATTATTTTGCGAGCGTTGTATGGAGTGTCCGGGGTGTGCTAAAAAGTTTAAACTTAATCAAAAGCAATAAAAACAATTTATTTATTTATTTATTAGGGACAAAAAACAGTTACATGCCACAAAATACAGAAAAATACTTAAACTAAAATTTAACAAGCACGTTACCCACACCATTGTCCACGATTTAACTAAAGGTTAGAAGTGCTAAAGACAAAAAAGAAAAATATAAAACAATAGCCGCTGCCACAATAATATTGCTGTGTTACTTAGCTTAGCTTAATTTAACTTAAAATACTCACCAAAGTATCCAGAACCATGTTCTTAAATGTTTGCTTAGATAGACAAAATATGACCAGTTCAACAAAATGCGAGTTGTAAGAATCGACAAGGCGACGAAGAGGTGCACGTTCTCCTAGGGTCAGCTCACACCGCGACGCGACGCGACGCGACGCGCAGTTTTCAAGATAGCAATACAATTATAGACCTTACCTGCTACACAAAAAAGTACATAATTCTGTGTGTCTACTATGTCGAGCTACGCCGCGCGGCGCCGCGCTGCGCCGCGCGGCCCTCCTCACTAATGTGTACCTTTTTGTGTAGTAGACAAGGTCTATAATTGTACTTATTGCTATCTTGAAAACTGCGCGTCGCATCGCGGTTAGAACTGACCCTTAGTCCTGCATATGTCTGTATGGAATAGTTGAAGGACGCGAACCCCCCTACGAATAACACTTCGGGGGTTGGACATTGAATAACGATCACATGCCTCCACAATATTAATCTTTAAATCTACGAAAATTTCCGTAAAGCCATTCACTTTAAGTTCTCCAAGTTTAATAGCTAATGGGAGTTTTTCTTCGACCTATTTCTCCATAAAATGGTTTCAACTGTAATCTATCTTGATAAAGGCGACTGTCCATAATGGGATCAGCAGAGTCCCATAAATCTTTATTTGTTATTCTTGTCTTATCCGTAGTGAATTTTCAGGGTCGGCCTTCTAATGTAAATAGCAAATGACCATACGTGGATGTACAGGTTGACAACTGTAGTATTTAGGGAACTGCCTTTATTATTGTGTACAGTCAACAAAAAATATAAGTATGCAGGATCTTCGGATATAGTTGAAGTTTAGTAAGTGACCGATGGATGTTGTCGACTGAAACATAATTTGATAAATGAGCTGTTTGTTTGCTATTAATAAAATTAAATTTTATTCGAGATGAATGTACTTAATAATGTACATACATCTACATTAATAATTGATTAATGTACTTTTAACTTTTTTTTACTCGAAACACACAGATGATGACACACAATGATTTCTGAAACAGATTTTTAATGAGAGAGTAGTGGTAGCCGTGTGGTAATGGCCCCGAACTACGTGTTGTAAGTCGTGGCTTAGACCCAGGCAGATCGCGGGCCTGCGGATGAACAGTAATGGGTAGCTCACCGTCCAATCAGGACCAGGCCCGTGCCGGACGGCGCGTACGTGTTCCACGCGCGTCTCAAAGAGATGGCAGCATAAAGGAAGGGGCCTGCCAGGGCCGAAGCCTGCCGGGGGTGCGGGATTGTCCGAAAGGGTTACCGCTACCCCGGAACATAAAGGGCTAAGGAAGGAACACGGATGGGTTTTAGTCAGTAAGAGTCTGACACTCCCTTCCGCTCCACCCAGAGCTGGATGGGTCATTTGATAATTTCCCATCCATAAAAAAAGACCCAGGCAGATACTTAAGTCTTCTCACACCAAAATGAAAAGCCCTTTTCCATCAACACACGCTTTTACACTAAGTTACTTATACTCCATAGGTTTAGGTAGTTAAATAAACGTAAACAAAAAAACACAATAAAGGTAAAAAAATTAGTTAACCGACTAAACGTAATACCAGTCTATTCAGTTGTCATGCTACGTCACAATTGTACTCTTCAATTTAGCAACTTATTAACGAATTTAAACATTGCTAAATTGAAGAGTACAACTGTGACGTAGCATGACAACTGAGTTTGATGTACATAATGCGTACTCGTAGATGACGGTTTCGTGAAGGGTCTTTATGCACCCTGTTTTCGTCTTATACTCGTAGTGATGAAAATTATAATTTCTCATTAATAAAAATATTTTCAGAAGAATCCAATTTAATTCATACCAAGCCAATAAAAATTATTTAATCAGTAAAATGGCACGAATCAAACAAATTGAATACGAAATTGAAAACAAGAATCTAATTGAAATACAAAACAGAACGAGCAAATGTTGTTCCAAATGAAATGAAATGACATTGAACTATTTGGATGCAAGCTTCTACCAAAGTACTGAATAATGAATTTGGGGACCGACTTTATGAAAATGAGAATAAGTATGGTTGGCAAAAATGAGCGAGGGTTATCGTAAAATTCAGGTTTTAACAAAGGTATTATACCTATCGCCCCAATGTTAGGTTTGCTGTTTTCAAGGTCTGGGACCCTAACTAAGCGAGGTAAAGTGTATAAATAATTTAGTTGATTTTTTAAACACAGGGTCAAAAAAGAAGTTAAATCATTTATTTCAAATATGTACATAAAAGGCACTTTTGAACGTCAAAAATTACAATATAATAGAATTGATTTGATTTATTTGTTTCTCATTCATTTATTTTTATATTAGCAATCTATTGGGAGCCAAATTAATTGTGGGCAGTTCAAAAGTATTCTTACATCACGTGTCGCCTTCAAAAACATTGTTTTTAATTTTTCACCTTATCCACTGACCATACAAACAGCTAAAACGCCGTACCTAACCGCACAGTATGACGTAACATACAAATGTTCAATTTCGTACAACACGCAGCCAAATTGAATTCTTTTTCGTTTACCATGTTTTGCGTATTGCCGTATCCTCACGCAACAGTGAACGACTTTCATTCAGTTTTATTGTACTTACTGTTCACAGGAACATATAAGTGCTCCGAATTAAAATACAAACCTACTTGGATGCCTACATACATACATAAACTCACAAGGCAATGGTGCGGCTTAAAAGAAAACGAAAACGAAAAACGAACGAACGGAAAACGAGTTAATAAACTCAAACGGAGTTGGGCAGGACGCCTGGCAAGGCGTAGTGACTTCTATCTTCTTCAGGCGGAGTAAGGCAGTGATTGAGTGGCGTCCGAGGACTGGGAGACCGAGGGTCGTTCGTCCGACGGCGAGATGGGCGGACGGCATTGTTACCATCGCGGGAAGAACCTGCATGACAGGAGCGTGGGGATTGGCACAAGAAAAAAGCTCAGTAATGGATAAAATCGGGTTATGGATGTTGATAATGATCTTTGTTTAGCACCAGTCTCATAATAAGTATATTAGGCCTCATTATAAAATACCTGGGATATAAAATTGATGTCAGACAACACCGAAAATATTTCTGCGGCAAATGCTGGTTAAAGCATGTTTGCCAACATAATTCTATCACAATAAAAAAACAATTTATCTTCTATGCATATCATAAAACTAGCAGCGCCCCGCGGTTTCACCCGCATAAGTTTCCCGTGAGAATATCGGGATAAAAACTACCCTTTGTCCTTTCCCGAGATTCAAACTGTCTCTATACCAAATTTTATCAAAATCAGTTCAGCGGTTTAAGCGTGAAAAGGTAACAAACAGACAGACAGACACTTTCGCATTTATATTATTAGTATGGATTAGTAATTAGTATTAGTATTTATTATGTACACCATATTACAAAATATAAATGTAGAAATACAAGGTGTGACAGAATGGGCAGTCCTATCGCTAAAAGCGATCTTTTAAAGACTACCTTTGGATAGATTAGAAACCAAAAAAGAAATACCTGGGATATAAAATTGATGTCAGACATAACACCGAAATATTTCTGCGGCAAATGCTGGCTTTAGCATGTTTACCAACATAATCCTGTCACAATAAAAAGCAATTTATTTTCTGTAAGTATAGGTATATAATAAAATAGTAACGAAGTCTAAACTGTACATTGAATAATTTAAAAAAAAGTATTTGCTACGAGCTGTGGAAACGAATCTGATGCCGAAAATATAGTTTTTTGATTTTTTTTTTGTCTGTTTGTCTGGATGTATCTTCGGGATTAGCGCAAAAACGGCTATCCGGATTTTGATGAAATTTGGCACACAGATAGTTTATAACCTGGATTAATACATAGAGTACTTTTAATCTCGGTAGCACGTTCCCGTTGAATACATTACGACATACACGCGAGCGAAGCCGCGGGCAAAAGTTAGTATTGAAATAACAATATTCCTACAAACAAGAGTAATAGCAATCTCAGGTTTTGGCTATAGCCTGATAAAAGAGGATGAAAATATACAATAAAGATGTGCCCAATAGACGAAAATCTCATTATTGTCTGAACAAGCAATATCCGCCTATTGACATAGTAACAACTAGTTTCTGCCCGAGACTTTGTTCGTGTGGAAGTCGATAAGCATAATCAGCCTATAACGTTCCCTCTGCGTGGACACATGCCTCCTTACTTCGAGAGGGCGGAAATCGTAAGACGCCACAATATACAAAAAAAAATCAGCCCAAGTTACTCGCCGATCATGTAGCTTTCAATAGGTGGAAGATTTTTTAAATCTTCTAAGAGTTTCATCATCATCTGCCTAGCCTTTTCCCAACTATGTTTTGGGGTCGGCTCCCAGTCTAACCGAATCTGCATTCGGTTAGACTGGGAGCCGACCCCAAAACACTGAATACCAGTATTTTACATGGAGCGACTGCCTATCTGACCTCAAACTGACTGTCAAAGATCCACGATCACGGGTAGCTTAAAACAAAAGATGTTTGTCTAATTTTGACAGTGGGTCCAGTTGACCAATAAAAATATAGAAAATTTTTGCTTTGGTCAACTGGACCCGCGGGTCCAGTTCGAGTGGGTCCAGTTGACCAAAGACTCGACAGCCGAGACCAACGGCTTAACGTGCTTTCCGAGGCACGGAGGGTTCTCGGTATGTAATGATGGTCACCCATCCACAGACCAACCGAGGCAAGCGCAGCTTAACCTGATAACCACACCAGCAACCTGCACCACAATATACAAAAAAAATACAGCCCATGTTACTCGCTGATCATGTAGCTTTCTATAGGTGGAAGACTTTTTAAATCGGTTAAGAGTTTATCCATTATAAACAAACATACAAAAAATCAAAATATTTTCTCTTTTTATTATCAGTTAGACTAGCTTCTGCCCGCGACTTCTACGTGAAATTTCTTGTTTTGACATAAAATACGAGTATAACATCAATAGCCAGCCCGCGCTTTTATTTCGTTTTCGCGTAGCGTTCTTTTTGACTTTTGTTCTTTTTGCTCGATACCTGGGAGTCGTAGCGATGTTAAATAGCCATTATCCTTTCTCAAGAATTGGGCTATCATGTGTAATAAAATAATGTTTCAAATCCGACTGGTAGTTTCAGAGAGTAACGCGTTCAAACAAACAAAAAAAAAACAAAATCATCAGCTTTTACCTATTATTAGTATTGTTATAAAATGTTATATACCAGATGATTTTTTTAACGGTTCCAAATTTTCACAGGATGTTCTACCCTTGAATATGAACAACTTTCCCTATGGGACCAACTCTGAAATCACGAAAAAAAATCAGCTAAGTTTTTCATACAAAAGTTCAATACCTACTTGACCAAAATGTATGAAACAGCTGATTTTTTTTTTCGTTATTTCAGAGTTGGTCCCATAGTGAAAGTTGTTCATATTCATGGCATTCAAGAACACCCTGTAAAAATTTGGAATCGGTAAAAAAAATCATGCTGTATAGATCAATAATATAGATCACATGTTCTTGAGGCTATAATTTGTTTTGTGTCTACTTATTACATCTCTCTGATATTTTCTTAGAATGGATTATTTCTTTGTTGGATCTTTCTGTCTTTTTTTTCTCGTATTTTATTTCTTCGGATATCAATTTAGGTTGAAACCTCTTTTCAGCGTTATTACAAAACAATCTGCCTCGCGTTTTGCCAACTATTTTGGGGATCGGTTTCCAGTTTAACCGAACGCAGCTGAATACCAGTTGTTGAGCACAGCACACGAAACAATAATATTCTCAATAACCTGCGTGCTGTGCTGGGGGGTGAGTTTACACTCTGTTAGGCGGGGGTTATCGTGTTCTGTCTACAGGATGCGAATTAAACAGACAAAAATGGAATTAACACTTATAATCAGCAACAGAAGTACACGTACACATAAATCACAGTTACACAAATACACAAACAAAGGACTTACGCAGCACTAATTTACACTAAATGACTGAATTTACTAACATACTAACATACACGCGACTCTATAGGGCTCCGCTGACCGAGCGTTACTATTTATCGCGACTTGTTGCTCGCTCGGTGGATTATTCTGACTCACTAATAAATTCTACAGCGGGTATATTTATACACAAGTGGCCACGCCCCCAATTCTTTGCTATGACTAGCGTGCAGGCTGCAACCTGACGAGATTCCGACAAGAACAAACTCGTTTTGATGTTTTCTTTGTTACAATTGGTGTTCAGGTTGCAACCGGTCGACATGCCACGAACAAGCATGAACTAAGTCTATATTTCGTAAATATGATGCAATAATTCTCACGATTGCATAGGACGCAGCCTATAGATAATCAGTACTTACTTACGATAATGGTAAACGGAGCTAGGGTTATGGTGCTTCTTCTACATTCCACCCCCTGTAAAAGGGTTCAACCGGCTTACATCCATTTCCGTGGGAAGCACAATAATCTTTGCTACCGGTCGACGCAGGACCCCGTTTACTGTTTTAATATCTATAACACGGACGATTCCGTCGTTACCTTGATACACAGATTGCACTACACCTTTTGTCCACGCATTTCGCTCTCTATTGTTATCGACTATCACTACCACATCACCGACACGCACATTGGGTACACTGTTTGTCCATTTCTCGCGACGTTGCAGAGTCGGGAGGTACTCCCGCAGCCAGCGGCGCCAGAACATGTCGGCGAGTGCATTCACCCGCCGCCACTGCCGGCGGGAGTCGATGTCCTCGTGGTTGCTCGACGTAAACGGCGTACTCCCGGACGCAGTGCCCAGGAGCAGATGGTTCGGTGTCAGCACCTCAGGTTGCTCGTGGTCGTCGTATACATAGCTCAGCGGGCGACTGTTCAGTATTAGTTCTACCTCAGTGAGGAGGGTGTAAAGGACCTCCTCACGAGGGGCCCGCTCCTTGAGCGTACTTCGAAGCGCATTCTTGACAGACCTGACCAGGCGCTCCCAGCAGCCGCCCATGTGTGGCGCTGACGGGGGATTGAAATGCCACTCAATGCCTCGGTTGGTCGCCTCGTCTCTTATCTGGTCTTGATCGAGAGATTTCAGGGCTGCTCGCAGTTCGGTGTTGGCTCCGATGAAGTTGGTACCCTGGTCTGAGTACAGGTGTGCTGGTTGCCCCCGGCGCGCTATCAGGCGCCTCAGGGCCAATATTGCTGAGTCGGCGCTCAGCGTGGCGGCTAGTTCCAGGTGGACGGCGCGCGTAGCGAGGCAGGTAAATAGGGCTCCCCACCTCTTTTCGCGGCGCCGCCCTACCGCCACTTCCATTGGGCCGAAGTAGTCCACCCCTACTCGCACAAAGGCTCTTCGTGTAGTCTCTACCCTGGCGAGTGGAAGGTCACCCATCTTTGGTGGTATGGGCTTAGCTCTAGCGATGCGACAGAGTTGGCAGTTCGCGACCACGGTCTTTACTGATGTTCGTATTTTTGTAATCCAGTACTTCTCTCGTAGGTTGTTGACTACGGTCTCGTGGTTCGCATGCAAAGCCATCATGTGGTAATGTGCGATTAGGTTTCTTACTAGAGGGTGACGTCCGTCTAAAATAATCGGGTGCCTTTCTCCGAATGTGAGTTCCTCACAGGCAGTCAGACGTCCCCGTACGCGCAGCAGCCCATCGTCGGTGATCATTGGGTCCAATGACCTTATATGGCTGTCATCCGGTACAGGCAACCCTTTCAGGATGGCGGCCCGTTCTCGGTGGAAGCTGTCGTCTTGGCACAACCTCATCAGGTGGAGGTGTGCCTCTTCTAGGTCGTGTGGACGCAGCTCCGGTGTCGCTCTACGCTTGCGACATAGCTTGATGAAGATCAGCGCGCGCGCTATAGTGCGCTGCACGCGTTTCCAGGTTGAGTAGCGCTCGTACACCAGGAGTGGCCCTGCAGGGGCGACGGCTGTGTGGACCCGTTGGATGCGCTCAAGGTCAGCCTCTGCCGCCTCAGGCTCGTGACACGCTGGCCACCGCTCCTGTGGATCACACAAAAACGAGGGGCCCGACAACCACGCTGCATGGTCATCAGGCCAAGACAATCTGGTCGCCTTGTCAGCTGGGTTGTCCTCCGTGGGGACCCAGCGCCAGTTGCCTCTGGTTGACAGCCTATCTATCTCAGCTAATCTATGTGAGACGAACTTTTGAAACTCTTGTGCATCAGAATTTATCCACTTTAACACGGTCTCACTATCGGTCCAATAATACTTTTCCCTAATTGGTAACCCTAGCTCTTTTTCGGCAGTGTCTGCCAATCGGCAGGCCAGCACTGCAGCTTGAAGTTCCAGTCTTGGTACAGAAATGACCTTTTGAGGCGCTACTCGCGCTTTACCTAGCAGCATGACAGCCTCCCTTTCCCCTTTGGAATTATAACCTACTAGGTAAGCGACCGCGGCGTAAGCTAGCTCGCTAGCGTCCCCGAACACGTGTAACTCTAAGTTTTCGAGGTTCAATCCATACCACCGCGGTATCCTAATTTCGGTCAATCGATTCAAATTGCTAAGCCAAGTAAACCATATGTTGGACTCTTTTTCATGTAGGAGTTCATCCCACTGGATCCCTGATTTCCATATCCTCTGCATCAATATACGAGACTGGATGACACAGGGATAAAGGAACCCTAGCGGATCATAAATCGACATTATTGCACTTAAGAATTGTCGTTTAGTAGGTACTAGGTTGCCGTTTATTATCTCTGTTGGCAAACGTTTAAATGACAGGTCAAAACCTAGCTCGTCCTGTTTAGGTGACCATATTAAACCTAGGGTTCTTTCTACCATACCTATTCCCTTTTCGAGGGGAACCTTATCGGGCATGTCTACCTTAAGCTTTTCCCTAAGTTCTGACGAGTTAGTGACCCACCCCCGTATTACAAATCCTCCGGAGGCGTGTATCTTGGTCACTTGCTCGATTAGACTGTTGGCCTGCTCGACGGACCATGCACTATCTAAGTAATCGTCCATGTAATGCTTGTCCCTTATGGCCGCAACAGCTTCAGGGTAGACATCAACCCACTCACTGGCATTTTTGTTGAGTATATAAATTGCCGTGGTAGGTGAAGAGGCGGCGCCAAATATCATAGAAGTCATAGCGTACGTATCTGGCTCTCTACTATCATCCGCGCCTCTCCATAAAAACAACTGCGCGCCCTGATCTTGTGCCCTAATCTTAACTCGCAAAAACATATCAGCTATATCACCTGAAAACGCTATGGGGCCTATTCTGAATCTAATCAAAATACCTAACAATGAATTTAACAGATCAGGTCCGGTCAGTAAGTTATCATTCAAACACGTACCTTGAGACGTAGCAGCTGCGTCGAACACCAGGCGAAGCTTCCCCGGTTTGTTCGGGTTTACAACACCGAAATGTGGTAGGTACCAAACCGGTGAGCTATCTACCTTGCCTTCTACCTTGCGCGCATAACCTTCATCTAATAACCTATTTAACTGGTTCGCGTACGTCTCAGCGAAACGAGCGTCCTTACGCATCCGTTTCTCGATACCGTATAATCTCTGCCGGGCCTGTTTGTAATTATCAGGCAACAGGATGTTGTCCTGTTTCCACAAAAGACCTACTTCCCATTGTGTCTTATCGGGCGTACGTTGACTTGTACTTTCTAATACTTGTACAGCCCGTTCTACGTCCTTATGTTTGCGAGTTACTTGAGAAATGCCTATCGATTCTAACTCAAATTGTGACTTCACTAAATTATGTAAATCTGGAAGGGAAACTGTCGTGCAATTGACTGCTTCAGTACTACTGGCATTATCAAATGGCCCATGTATGACCCATCCTAGCTTAGTTAATGAGGCAACTGGCTTACCAGATCGTCCACGGCGGATGTCCTCAGCGACGAGCAGCTCCCAGTTGTCCTGCCCGACTAGCAGCAGCGGCTTGGCTCCCCTCATCTCTGTGCAACCCAAGTCGCGAAGGTGCGCGTTGTCACTGATCACTGAAGAGGTCACTGTTTGTGTAGGCAAGTTCAAGTTCACTATTGTCCTGCACTTGATATTATGGTACTGTCCATTTGGGCCTTTCACCCGCACTTGCACTACCCGCGAGGTAAGGTCCGACACACCATGACCACCCGCGGTCTTTAACATTAGTGGCACACGTGGGCCCGTTAGGTTTGTAGCGAGCGAGCTGTCTATTAACGATACGGTTGCCCCGTCGTCTAACAACGCATAGAACTGATCGTTATTGCTGCCTTTATTACACACTGTCACTGGCACTATCTTCAATAACGCTGTGGCTCGCCACTCTCCTATGTTCGATACACGTTCCGATTTCACTTCCTGTTTCGGTTTGTCCTCGTGTAACAGCACGTGATGTCTGTAGTCGCACTTTTTGCACTTTTTCGCGCGACAGAACCTTTTCGTGTGTTTTACGCTTAAACAATTAAAACACACTTTTTGTTGTTTGATCAGTTCCCAGCGTTCTTGTACATTCAGCTTTTTGAACTGGTCGCAATCTTCTATGACGTGCTTTCCGTGGCACATCACGCATTCCTTCTGTATGATAGCTTCGTCGCTCTGTGTATTCACACGATGTGTCATCTGCGGCTTGTTGGTGACTGGGCGTGCAGCGTTTGCAGGTCGAGTTGACCAAAGACTCGACAGCCGAGACCAACGGCTTAACGTGCTTTCCGAGGCACGGAGGGTTCTCGGTATGTAATGATGGTCACCCATCCACAGACCAACCGAGGCAAGCGCAGCTTAACCTGATAACCACACCAGCAACCTGCACCACAATATACAAAAAAAATACAGCCCATGTTACTCGCTGATCATGTAGCTTTCTATAGGTGGAAGACTTTTTAAATCGGTTAAGAGTTTATCCATTATAAACAAACATACAAAAAATCAAAATATTTTCTCTTTTTATTATCAGTTAGACTAGCTTCTGCCCGCGACTTCTACGTGAAATTTCTTGTTTTGACATAAAATACGAGTATAACATCAATAGCCAGCCCGCGCTTTTATTTCGTTTTCGCGTAGCGTTCTTTTTGACTTTTGTTCTTTTTGCTCGATACCTGGGAGTCGTAGCGATGTTAAATAGCCATTATCCTTTCTCAAGAATTGGGCTATCATGTGTAATAAAATAATGTTTCAAATCCGACTGGTAGTTTCAGAGAGTAACGCGTTCAAACAAACAAAAAAAAAACAAAATCATCAGCTTTTACCTATTATTAGTATTGTTATAAAATGTTATATACCAGATGATTTTTTTAACGGTTCCAAATTTTCACAGGATGTTCTACCCTTGAATATGAACAACTTTCCCTATGGGACCAACTCTGAAATCACGAAAAAAAATCAGCTAAGTTTTTCATACAAAAGTTCAATACCTACTTGACCAAAATGTATGAAACAGCTGATTTTTTTTTTCGTTATTTCAGAGTTGGTCCCATAGTGAAAGTTGTTCATATTCATGGCATTCAAGAACACCCTGTAAAAATTTGGAATCGGTAAAAAAAATCATGCTGTATAGATCAATAATATAGATCACATGTTCTTGAGGCTATAATTTGTTTTGTGTCTACTTATTACATCTCTCTGATATTTTCTTAGAATGGATTATTTCTTTGTTGGATCTTTCTGTCTTTTTTTTCTCGTATTTTATTTCTTCGGATATCAATTTAGGTTGAAACCTCTTTTCAGCGTTATTACAAAACAATCTGCCTCGCGTTTTGCCAACTATTTTGGGGATCGGTTTCCAGTTTAACCGAACGCAGCTGAATACCAGTAATTTACATGGAGCGACTGCCTTTCTGACCTCCATGACTCAGTTACTAGGTAACACGCTACCTTCTGGTAAGCTCGTGGTTGTGAGACTTTTGGACTTCTGAGTACCCGTAACGATTGTCAAAGATCTACAAATGACAGCCGCGACCAACGACTTAACGTGCTTTCCGAGACACGGAGGGGTCTCGGTATGTAATGCATGGCCACCCATCCACGAACCTTAACCCTCGACCAACCCGTGCGGCTGTTATCATTTAATCTGCGTTCGCGATTTATTTGCCAAAAATGTAAACAAATATGAATTAATGGAAACACAACTTTAATTTCTTCACAATAAAGTTCAGTGTACGCTACAACTTCAAACATTTTTTATAACTTCTTCAATAGTGCTAGTCACTCTGAAATCAGCTTAATCACCATTAAAATAAAGTTTATATTTATTTAACTTGAAATAATATTTATTTGAAACATAAGTTTGAATAGACGATATGTTGAAATATTACAGTCCGGCCGTCAAGAGACTGCGTTCCTCACACCTGTCAGAGCGAAAATTCTAGTAGCTAATAAAGAACAATTTCAAGAAGACACGTATTCGTTTGTATGAAAGTGGCAGGTGTCAAGAACGCATTGTCTCGTCGGCTGAACTCTAAGAGACTCATATTAAGTATTCTTTCTTATTTTTTTGTTATATTTTTTTTTTGTCTTCCTGTGTGACTCACAATAAATACTTCTTCTATCTTTCTTTCTTTTCTTTATTCATTCTATTGCTCTTACGAAACGGCGTGGTAAGCTAAATTATTAATAATCTATTACATTTTCTTTTCACTACCTTATACCGCATCTCCTCATCTATATTTACTAAAGAACTACTAATAAACGCAAAAAGGTTGCCCATCCAAGCGATCAGTAGTCTGGGGTCAACCTCGACCCTCGACTTCTGAAGCGGCTGCAAACCGGACAGAATACAAATAGGCTGCTCAAAAAAGCCGATACATTTGGGGGAAAAATATGGCTACCGGATTATGGCAGATAGGGGACAGAGTAATGATTCATTGACACCGTATTTGGGGCTGCGAGACGTGGATCTTTGTTGTAGTTGTAGGTATGATTCACGACAGCGGAAAAAGTCTTTGTTCTGTATCTACACAACAAAGACTTTTAGGGTGACAAAGACTTTTTAGGTACTGTGGTCTTATCGCTAAAGTGGATTTGCAGCATTGTTTTTATACAGGGTGGAATTGAATTCATGGGCATCCATTTAAGGGGTCATTATGAACAACTTTTACTATGGGACCAAACATGAAATCGCGAAAAAAAAAATCAGCTGTTCCCTACATTTTGACGAGTTATGCGAACATAAATGTAGGGAACAGCTGATTTTCTTTCGCGATTTTAGGTTTAGTCCCATAATAAAAGTTGCTCATAATGATGAGTACAATGACCCCTTAAAAGGATGCCCATGAATTTAATTTCACCCTGTATATCAATGATTTGCAGATAACTTTTTTTATACATACCGTCGCTAATCTAAGTGACGTAACCGATTCGAAGCATATTTTACAGGGCAAGCTATTTGCAGTTGAGGGTTACCTATGATTGAGCATAGCTTGCTCTATATAAATTCTACTGATACAAAATTGAGCACGTGTGTAGTTCTGATTAAGATATTTATATTGGTATTACTACCTTTACTTCATTATTTACATATAAATTATATTTTGAAATATTAGGACATAAAAACATTAAAAAAAATAAAAAATAGTAGTCCGCCGGTGTCGGGAGCAGGGTCCAAGCTACCGGTGATTAGGGTTCCAGAGACAGGAACCTCCTCACAATGCGAGCCGTATCCAGGAGTACTGCCTTCTGAATCAGGCCCTTGATCCAACCGCCTAACGAGAGTATTACTACTATTGTTATCGTGTTAAAATTACTATAGTTAGGTCGGCTTAGTCCAAAATGTCAGATACATCAGTTAGTTAGATTAGCGACGATATACGGGGTCTAAAAAGACACATTACATAACCGTTAACTACGCATTCTGTAGATCAAACTAAGTAATTTAAAAAAAACACAAAAATAATTTCTGGGAAACGTCTTTTTTTGTGTGAAACTTTACTTTTTGCGGTAATGCGCACACGCAAAACATTGTGCTTGTGAGTGCATGCAACGGTACCGGTGTCGTAGGGTATTTAAAGTTGTTTTATAAATTATATTACTGAAAACTTTTTTTTTAAACTTTAGTAGAAGGTGGAACTTTAACCCTCAATATCTCCATAACCAGCAGGTTCCCAGGTATGGTCCAATACAATAAAATGATTACAATGACGGGGAGTACAAGTGACTCTAGACTTCATTAAGTGTCTTTTTACACCCTGTATATGTTCATCGATATTTTCAGCAATCGTGGACTGATTTTAAAAACTCTTTTTTCCTTTAGTAGAAGATATGTATATACTTACCTCCTTACTAATAAACGTATTATATCAGATGAATAGTTACACACCGATTTCTCTCTTTCAGACGCCAGTAATTTGACTTTTGAAAGAAGAAGATAATGCGTTGTGTAACTATACAGACGCTATATAACGTGTATTGGTAAGGGGGTTAGACAGATATAATACTTTTTATACTGTATATCATAAATATAAAACAGAAGCTTGAGCTGTGGTCCCATATTTATAAATATTAACTTTGTTTGGGTATATTTTGAGTAAGCTTCGATAATAATAATTATGCATTAAAACCACTAAGTATATGTTGATGATATTATAGTACTTCGAGTCGCTGTTGTTTAAATAGTAAGTAGTGATCATACGAATTGGCGTGGGAAAGGAACATAACTAAAAAGTGAAACAAAATTTTAATTTCGGAAGTCGGGGTCTTCGGTTCTGTATTTTCGTTTTGTGCCATCGACTTCCGAAATTAAATTTATTTTTCACTTTGTATTGTTATTGTGGAAGTCGGTTGTTCTTGCGATTTTGACATTAAACCGGTTTCAACTGGAATTTATTAGAATCGTTTTTTTTCAACTGTTAAGTAATCTTATTTAAGAGCTCAACTGTTACTGAGACACAATTACTTTTTGAAGTGAAAACTTCTTTAGCGGCGTTGAACACTTTTTGTAATGGGTAAAAAATGATAAACTCGCGTCAGGGCATCGCGTCAGGACACGTGACCGTCAGGAGATTCCCCCCCCCATCTCTTTCAACGGCGGCGCCAACCGAAGTGAACCAAGTGAGACACGATAATGGATGGATGGATGGTGATGGCGATGGTGATGGCGATGGCGATGGTGATGGTGATGGCGATGGTGATGGTGATGGCGATTGTGATGGCGATGGTGATGGCGATGGTGATGGTGGTGTGATGTGATGGTGATGGTGGACGCGGACGCGGACGCGGATGTGGATGGACAGCTGATGGCTCGACCGTCTGTGTAGTAGCCACACTGCTGTATATTCGTAAAATTCGTGTATATAAAGTGTTTCAAAAAATGGAAATTGAACAAAGTGCATCGATTAATGAAAAAAGTAACGCAAAAATAGTGAAAAAAACTTAGTTATATTAATTCAATTAATAATTGATTTATTTCAACGTTAATATTCAAGTTTTCACTTCTGCCGGCACTCCCGGAGTGCAACTTGTCTTTTTTTTCTATTATTACAGAACTTTCTAAGATCGCCAAATAGACGAGGGGATAATAAAATGCAAAACTGCATATTTAAATTTTGAAAAAGGCATTTTCTATATGTTTAATTATGTACTAGACTAATTGCTAACTCATTTAAATGTTTTTAAAATTAATGAGCATAGACTTCGGTAGCAAAACATTGTAATTAAAACAAAAGCGCATCGAACCATCAAGCATCGTAGAATGAAAATTACAAATTCTCATTAAATGATAATCAAACAAGCAAAAATAAACAATAACACTCAAAACAAAGCGACCACGCTAGCTCAGTAAAAGCATCTTTTCTTCGACCACAAAGAAATAGCTACAGAAGGTCGGTTCAATACAACGAGCAAAACCGCACGCACACACAGACAAGTTTCACGTACCTACTTACAGTGAGTGCGAGCGTACGTACGCGTCTATGTGGCGTGTGTGTACATCATCTGAATATATAATTGTATACAAAATATTGTAAAACTTTCTCAAAGAGTAAATATAGAGATTCTTGCCCATTCTTTTTCATACAAAACTACATTTTGGGTTGCCCCTTTTAAAATTGTAGTAATTGCTCTGTGTAACTAGAATTAATTCTATTAATTAGAGAATTAATTCTATTTTTTTTTTGTAAATTTAAAAGTGTAATTGTCTAATTGTTTTACTAAGTAGTTGTTCTTTCTAGGGTTTCCTGCCCAAAGGGTGCCAACGGAACCCTATTACCAAGCCTCCGCTGTCCGTCTGTCCGTCCGTCTGTCTGTCAACGGGCTGTATCTCATGAATCGTAATAGGTAGACAGTTGAGATTTTCACAGAGTGTGCGAATAGAAATACTATTGCCGTTATAACAACATAATTATAATAAAAAAAGTTATAAATGAATGGGGCACGCGTTTTTATTTTCGGCGTTTTATGCTATGTTGTACGGAACTCTTCATGTGCGCACTTGGCCGCTTTTTTTGTTTAATATGCACCTGTTTCTGCAACAATAAACCATTATTTTTCTTTCTTTCTAAATAAAAGATTTGACTTTGACTTTATATGTACGTGCGCCTATTTTCGCTTGTAGTATGGAGCGGACCTTCTGTACCTTCTACTTTAAGGTAGAACCGTCTTCACTTTGACCACTGACGCGAGTCTAATACAATTTGTTCTCACGATGAGATGCACCGCTGAGCAGGCTCGGCTTTTACATTATTTATTGTAAGAAATAAGAAGCAATGTAGACGGTGAACAAATAAGGAAATATTGCGGAGTTATGATTGTTTGACGAGTAATTGAGTAGGGATAGCAATCACAGCGGGTTTATTTTATGAATGTTGGCGAAAAAGTTGTTTGTCAGGTTGTAAGTTAACTGTGGTTGGTTTTGTCTTGCCAACCGTAGAAGTCCAACCCGCACTGGGCCCACGTGGTGGATTACGGCCCACTCCCTCTCACCGAGAGGAGGCTTTAAATGTTTATTATGAAAAAGTTAAGTTAATTTGTTGACTACGACTTTCTCTCTGTCACCTTTGACCTAGACTACAGTCAAGAGCAAGCCCATTTCAAATTAAAAAAAAAACGACAAGTTTATTTGTCTACTAGCTGCGCCCCGCGGTAACACCCGCAGAAGTCTTGATCCCGTGGGAGTAACGGGTAATCAAGTAACCTATCTCCTAAAGGTCATGGTTTACCCATATCCCAAATTTCATCCAAATCCGGTTAGCCGTTTTAGCATGAATGCGTAACAAA
This sequence comes from Amphipoea lucens, assembly GCA_947508005.1. Taxonomy (NCBI): domain Eukaryota; kingdom Metazoa; phylum Arthropoda; class Insecta; order Lepidoptera; family Noctuidae; genus Amphipoea; species Amphipoea lucens. Next base: position 19,405,668 of record OX382357.1, read on the forward strand.
CAAACATACAGAAAGTTAAAACTTTCTCTTTATACTATTACTAGCTGTTGCCCGCGACTTTGTCTGCGTTCCAGGTTGTCCTTGCCCAGGTCAAATTTAATCTTATTTATTTATTATTATTATTCTTATTTCTATTTTTTTTCATTGACGTCACTATTTGGAACAGCCTGTATATGAGACAAAATGCGGGAGCTAAGGTTTCTAACTATTTTTTTCTTTTTTCTGACTATATAGTCAGAAATTTTGCTCTAAAATATGAAAAGGATATCTTATAAAAATACATAAAACCGAATAACAGAAGGAAAAGCCTCGGATATTTCATTCCGTGTTAAGATAAGTATCATGCGAGCTAAAATGAACCTTACGTTAGGACCAATAAAGGTTTTCCATACTCTTAAGCTTAATACAAAGGCGTAATTTAGATAGGTTTGTACAAGTCTGACGTTTGATCGCGATATGAAATAAAATGAAGGTACTCAGAAATACTTGCCTTTTATCACCCTTAAGGCTTTTTTAGATGAAGAAGAAAATTAATATTTAATGTCAGGGAAAGAGAAATTTTTCTGTTTAGATTTATATTACTCACATTTCTAGCATTCTTTATTTATTTACTATAAGGGTTCCGTATGTCTGTCTGGCCGTCTGACAGCCAATTTGCTCGGAATCTAATGGACTTGATGGAGTTGATATTTTGTACACATATCAATTTCTGTGAGCCAAACTGGGACGTATTACGCAAATAAAATATGGTTTTTGAGTATGGGGATCACGTTTGGGAAACAAAGCGCACACCCAGATCTAAAGAGAGCTAACTCTAAAATCTAAAATTTTGAGGTATGCATACCATCGAATTCCTTAACTCACTACCTAGCGACCAACGATTATACCACAAGACTCTTATAACATCATTGTTCTATCTGCATTTAAAAAGTATTAATCAATACAGCAAACTCCTGTAGTGCACAGGGAGATGGTACTTAATCAGTTTTTCAACTTTTCTGAAAAAAGGGTTTTTTTGAGTTAATCGCTGTTTAGATCTAGGTGTGCGAAATAAGAAAATTTTAAAAATGTTTTGCATGCTGTACCATGTGACATATTAAATGAAAGGGATCAATGTGAGGGTCTCAAGTTTTATTTTATAATATTTAAGTTATAAAAGAAATTTTACCATTTCTCATTGAAATGATTAATTCTTCTGACTTTCCTACCCGCTACTATTGAAGACTTCGCCCACCATCTATTTTAATCCATAAACTCTGTCTGCCTGTATGTTACCTTTTCACGCCTAAACCGCTGAACCGATTTAGATGAAATTTGGTATAGAGATAGCTTGAGTTTCGGGAAAGGACATAGGATACTTTTTATCCCGATACTCCCACGGGATCGAGACTTATGCGTGTGAAAACGCGGGGCGCAACTAGTATATTATAAAGGCCAAGCCAAATATTTGGGTCTCACATGACCCTTAATACAGGTCTACATTACAGTGACTACGCTGTGTGGCACTCATTCTGAAACTGCTCACGCCTGCAATCAGGGACTCCATTCAAGCCTCAAAATATTGTTACACTGAATATCCACGACATATACCATATTATGTAAATTAGAGAAATTATAGGAATTTTAATTTTATTTATAGGTTTACCAAATTTCTTTATTTTGTATTTATCTTCTAATCTTTACTCATAAAAAAGCTGAAGATTTTGTTTGTTTGAACGCGCTCTGGAACAACCAGTCGGATTTGAACAAATATTTTTGCATTTGATAGCCCAATTCTTGAGGAAGGCTATTTAACATCTCGCTAGGACCCTTATGAGCCGAGCAAAAAAAAAGTCTGAAAGTCCGCTAAGCGAAAACGAAGTGATAGCACAGCCAGGTGATGCAATGCGACTGGGGTCGGGGGAACTCGAAATTACACGCGGACGAAGTCAAAAGTGTAGATCGAACATTTTTGAAAAAAAAAAGTAATTGCTACGAGGCTTGGGAACGAGTCTGGTGCCGAACCTATAGTTTTTTGAATTTTTGTCCGTTGGTCTGCTTGTCTGGAAGTATGTTCCAGAGTGGCGTATAAACGGCTGGACGGATTTGGATGAAATTTGGCACACAGATAGTTTATAACCTAGATTAACACATAGGGTATTTTTAATGCTTGTATGTATTACGTCCCCGTGAAATCCCGTATATTTTAGTATTTTTCGACATCCACGCGGGAGAAGCCGCGGACAAAATCTAGTATTCTATATGGCTGTAAAACTATGAACAGTTTTTCATTACTTTACAAAATTGTGTCCATGATTGGTTAAACCATAAAGATATTCTTTTTTTTTGTATAAAGGATATCATTTAACACACTGTGTGACGCAAATAAATTCTCCGCTCAATCGACACAGGTGTATTTCAGTGATTTTCAATTATTTTCCGATAAGATTGTTTCTTTCCAATGTAGATCACACCTGCTACCCGCCTGCTGCATTGGTAGCACAAGAATTTGTACCTGTAGAATCTTTGTGACTAGTCATAATCGTATAAAGCCTTATTATTATATCTGATTATCGTTGGGAATTCCTCAAATTGCTAAAAAGAGGGTCTTTTCTTTCTTCGTATTTTTATCTAAGACTAGATTCTGCCCGCGGCTTCGCCCGCGTGGTATGTCGATAAAAAGTCTATGTTTTCTCCCCAAGGTTCAAAGTATGCCCATACCAAATTTCAACAAAATTTCTTTCAAAATTTCGGAGATTAGCCGCAACAGACAGACATTTTTTTTTTAATGAAAAAAATTGTTACTTTGCTAAATAAGATATAAAAGAATTATAAAATTCTATCGATTCGTATTCTAAAAAATCTCAACCATTAATACAAAGGTGGGTCAGCTAATTGCTAAATTGACTGTTCATACTTTTATCATCATCATCATCATCATCAGCCTTTAATGTTCCCACTGCTGGGACTAAGGCCTCCTCTCTGTGAGAGGGAGTGGGCCGTAATCTACCACGCGGGCCCAGTGCGGGTTGGTAGATGTCACATGTCTTCCAATCTTTGGTTCTAGGACATGCCAGTTTCCTCACGATGTTATCCTTCACCGTTTTGAGAGCAGAGGTGATGAAATTATTTACACAAAGTATAGTGCCTGCCTGGGTTCGAATCCACGACCTACAACTCGTTAGTCGGGGCTTTTGCCACTGGGCCACCACTGCTCTTTTATGAGATTACGTCTAGCGCGGATTAAAAAGTAATATTTTATTTGCTAATATTTTACATAATTATTATACCTATTTTATTATTTATCTATTTCTCTAACTACCCGTGACATCACAGCGGGCCCTATCAGAATACCAGCGCTGTGACATTCATTTTTTAAATGTTGCAGCATCATGCTGCTGAGATAGGAGCCTTTTGGCCTCGTATAGGACTTTCTGTTCATTTTTCTTTTTATTACTTTTTTTTATATAACTTGGATTTTTTTTACTGTGTTTAGTTTAGTTTGTGGTCTTCTTATACAAGTCGCAATAAATACTTTTTCTTTCTTTTAGCAATATGTGAATGCACTATAGGCACACCTCTACCCTACCCTTCGAGAAATAAGAGTACAGGCGTTATGTTATGCTATTAAGGCAAAATATACACACCATGCGTTGGATGGAGTTTCATAGGTCACTGCTTTTCTCTATAGTATTGCAGCTGTGGTGTTGTTCTGGGCGCAGCGTTCCAATGCATGACTGAACTTGCGGTGTTTAAGTTTGCGTACCGTTTGCGTTACGTTGCTGACTGTACCGTACCGCTGCGTTTACACACATCATAGTTCATCGTCGTAGGTCGCTTAAAGCGCTACTTCCAAATCTAAAATCCTCTAAAACCTACTAAGCGAGCGAAAGTGATGCAATTACTTTTGAAACGCAAAAGAAGAGTGATGGCTATAGGTAACGTGCGTGCGCTCGGAATAAAACGACGTATGTGCCAAAACGAATTTACTTCTTTTTTAACAAAATAAATGAATTACTTAAATTTAAAACTACTTTGAGTAAACTTTGATGTGATAATTCTCTATGTCTTAAAGTTAATTCCATTGAATAACTCCTAAGCGTTACGCCGTGATGTCGAAAAAAGTAAAAAAATAGATACAACTTTGCAATTTTTTTATCGAGAAAAATTCATTGAATCGTGTCCAAAGACCAAGAAAAGTCAAAAAACATATACCAAAATGTTAAGTCCCTATTCCACATACTTAACAAGTTACACGAAATAGAAAAACCACTATACAACGAAATCCTAAGCAGGGAGGTAAATAGATAGATAATATAGAGGTATGAGGAACAGGTGTAAAGTTCACTCATACTCCATAGAAAAAGGAGGATCCTCCGACCAGACGGGTGTTGTGCTGCTACAATAATTATAGTTAAGACAGACAGGTAGCATATACTTAGGCACTCTTAATTAAGGGGAATATTTCAATGATCCCCTGATAAAAGGTTTGATTTTTTTTTTGTTTCTGAATGGGCCCGCTCTTGACATCGATCACGCCTGATGGAAAGCGATGGAAAAGGTCTATGATGGAACGAGCGTGCCCAAAAGATGCCTAAGGCACTGGAACTCCCATGCATCGACGAAACACAGCAGGCTGCTTGATGCCGGACTCCGGTGGGAGGGTGGTCGTAAACCAGGCGAGCGTCAGCCATACCACCGCAAGGGAAGAATTGGCCAGTCAAATAAGGTGTTGGGTGTGTTTGTCCAGGATGCGCCGAGCGCTCGGTTCAGCTGAGTATCTGGCGGAACAAACTGCGCTACATGAGGAGGTTTCTTCATGCATCCTAAACCCCAGATCTCTTTTTGATGTTCGTCTTTTTTACTCATTCATCTTCTTTTAGCTTTCTGGTGGTCGTGTGGTCAAAATTGGAACTTCTGGTTTTTTTTTTTAATACATTTTAAGTGACATTTCAAAAATCTTGCCATCCATTCATTCCATACCATCTATACATACCACGTGGCTCGGAAAGCACGTTAAGCCGCTGGTCCCGGCTGTCATTCGTGGATCTTTGACAGTCGTTACGGGTCGTCAGAAGCCCGAAGGTCTAACAACCAGGTACCAAGGGATATCGTATTACCCAGTCACTGGGTTGTGGAGGTCAGATAGGCAGTCGCTCCATGTAAAATACTGGTATTCAGCTGTATCGGGTTAGACTTGAAGCCGAACCCAACATAGTTGGAAAAAGGTTAAGCAGATGGATGATGAGGGTTGTAGCGCTAGGGTCGCGTGTTACCCTTGAGCTTCCTCCTTAGGGTCTCAAAACACGCTCTGTATTTGGACTTGTGTGACCGTTCCATAACTGTTTCGATTATAGTCCGCGCGGAACTAGTTGGCCGCTGAAGTGGGGACAGGGGTGAGGCGGCGGTTCGCAACGCACGTACTGAGTAATTCGCCCCCGCCCCGCACTCCCACCGCCCACATACCTAAGGCGCGGCCAACTAGTTCCGCGCGGACTATAGTACAGACGTCAGCACATCAAGCTACTACAATCTGTCAAATTTCTTTAATAGATTTTTAACTTTATTACTAAAGCATAAGGTATAAAGTTGATTGGGAAAATTTGACAGTTTCGGGTAGCTTGATGTGCTGGCGTCTGTACTTTTATGAATTCAGAATAGGAATTATTTGGGGATTGAATAATTTTATTTCAATGTCGAAATGGCAAGTCTATAAGTGCGTCGTCGGAATTAATAACCGGAATTATGTAAAGCCCGCAACCAACGGTATTTGAATTAAAATCAAACCAAATGGATGAATTACTCGACTCAATTTGCATTTGTCACATCAAATGTTTCGGTTAAAATTTAATTTCCAAAATGGAGATTATTTCGACGCCAGACGAGATTAAAGATTCAGTTGCTTTCTAAATTAGAGAACTGGGTTGTTATAAAAATATGTTGAAGTACTGACGCCAGCACATAAAGCTACCCGAAACTGTCAAATTTTCCCAATCAACTTTGAACCTTATATTTAGTGATAAAGTTGAAAATCTATTAAATAAATTTGACATATTGTAGTAGCTTGATGTGCTGTCGTTTGTACCAATGAAGTACTAAATTATAACGCCTACAACTAGGTGAAACCGACGTGGTCCAGCTATTCTGAAGTCAGAATGGCTGGCCACTTTCCTCATAATCGTTTTTCCTCTTTTGCGAGGTACCAATTACTTGACGCTTAGTACAATTGACCATTGCGTGTTGCCAGTGATGACATATGGCACTGAAACGTGGTCGCTCACAATGGGCCTTATTAGAAAGCTGAAAGTCACTCAAAGGGCAATGGAGAGGGCTATGCTTGGAGTTTCCCTGCGGGATCGAATCAGAAATGAAGAGCTCCGCAGGAGAACCAAGGTAACCGACATAGCCCGAAGAATTGCCAAACTTAAGTGGCAGTGGGCAGGGCACATTGCTCGCAGAACAGATGGCCGATGGGGCCGAAAGGTTCTGGAGTGGCGACCGCGTACCGGAAGGCGTAGCGTTGGAAGGCCTCCCACAAGGTGGACCGACGACCTTGTGAAGGCCGCAGGAACTCGTTGGATGCGAGAAGCACAAAACCGGTCGAAGTGGAGGTGCTTGGGGGAGGCCTATGTCCAGCAGTGGACGTCTTTCGGCTGAAATGATGATGATGATGATGATAGTACAAATTATACAAAACGGGACAAAAACTTGGTATTGCACATACTTCCAAAATCAATCTTGGTTCAGTCATCTTGACGCAGAAGGTATAATTGGGTACCTAGCTAATTCAAGTTCGCTACAATGGTTTTATATCAAAGCGTCTGCACGATATCGTGTGGCTTCATTAAAAATCCTTAGGTTTGTTGATCTTAGTTTATTATTCCAGTACGAAAAATAAAAATTTAATTCATTATCATCATCAGGCCTCCCCTTTCTTCTGCCATACATCCCGGTTCCGTGCGTCCCTCATTCAGGTATTTTCCGAGACTTTGACGATATCGTAAACCCAACGCGCTTTTGGACGGCCCTGTTTTCTATACCCAAATCTTGGCCACCAGTCGGTCACATTTTTACTCCATCGGCAATCTCCTTTTTTGTTTTTTTTTTGTTTCCGAGGTGGAAAATCCTCATGGATGTCCGCCGCCCTGGGGCGGGCGGCGAGGTTTGTCAGACTCTTACTGAATAAAAACCACCCCGGTGTTCCACCTCACACCTACGCCGGGGGTCGCGGGAACGTACGATCCTTCCGCAACCCCCGACTGGCCCACCACTGCGGGCCTCCTCGGGTCAGGGGGGGGGAGTAAGGTATTTGACTTCCCCCGTGACGTCTAAAAGGGGCGCGCATGGAACACTACGCGCCGCCACCTTGGGTCCTAGTGTATGGGGGGCGACAGACGTCCCCAAGTCCGTCACCCCTGGATCAGCATTCTCCTAGTCTAACTAGATGTCCTGCCCAAGTCCACTTGAGGCGCTTCGCCCTATCCTCGACGTCGTAGAATTTTGACCGTTAAAGGGTTATGTTATGCCAAGCATGGCTCGCTCCATGGCCCTTTGTGCTACTCGAATGTGGTAGACAGTCTCCTTTGTGAGCGTCCATGTCTCGGCACCGTAGTTCATTGTTGGCAGGACATTGGTTGAAAACGCGGGTTTTAAGACACTGGGGGATCTTTTTGGGTCAAAAAATATGTTCCAGTTTACCAAATGCCGCCCACCCAAGCTGTTTCCTGGAAAACTTTTTGTTAGAATTAATAAATTAAATTATCTATGTATTGAGATTCGAAAAATCTTTTAACCAAACTCATTAACATCATCCGTTGCAGGAAAAAGTTATTTTTAATTAAAAACACAATTATCGCGTAAAGCTTATTCAGCCATTGATAATAATTAATAAACTAATTATCAATTATTATCACACACATTTACAAAATTCGTGTGATATCTCACGGAAACAGGTTTATAAAATGAAAGCATAATATTTTAACAAATTAATTTTATGCGGTACTAAGTGATACCGCGACACCGCATATTAGGCCTATCACGTTGGACCAAATGTTTGTATTGGCGACACAATCTGGCCAATGTTTTAGCCAACTTCACCTCACAATCAGTGTAGGGATGTCCCAAGAGTTGACTAAATAAAAAAAAAGAAACCAATTACTGTCAATTCAGACAGCAGTGTCCTCCTCTTCGACTGCCTCGTTGGACTAGAGGTCGCTAATGCGACTATTGAACGTAATGTCCTGAACTCGATTCTCAGGTCGGGCAGTATGTTATTAGGTTTTCCAAACTAGCAAAACTTGTAATGTCGGTATCATGAGCGTTTCAATATCAGCAGTAGACAAATACCACAATTTTCATGTTGACAGTATTTTAGACTATTAAGCACTTGTGCTAAATGTTTGCATGCCTAATTTAAGGTAGAATGTATAAGGATCTCTAATTATAAAAACATCTGCATTTTTTGTACCTACTTTCTATGCAAATAAATAATTATTCTATTCTATTCTCACTATTTCGTACTTGCTCTCTTTTAAAAATTCATTCTTGAACTTGTGTGGGTTCCACTAATATCAGTGGAACGTCCATAAGCTCCTTACCTACGTCTATAACACGTATTGTTCACCGGACTTTATCTACCGACAAAGACAGTGCAGATTTTCGCATGATGCAGAAATATGCTACCTCGTTGGTCGCAAGTGGATCGCAAGCACTGCCGAGCATAATTATGGGCCTGGGATATATTCTCACTATTTTTAGGTTTTTCTATTAGCAATTTATCAGTAACAGCCCGGAGTCTGGATTTATTTATTTATTTAGGTATTCATTAACAATGCACATTGTGTTTTAAATCATTAAAATTATAAAACTAACACATTCATAATACAATAATCATAGGACATAACAAACAAAAAAAAAAACAATAGACTAACATTACAAGCTAATATTACCCAGTCTCTCATTAACCAATATAAAATTTTTATTAACATGGATATGTCATTATCAATCGAATACAGACATTTCTCCAATAGGAACGCTTTAAGTTTTGACTTAAATGAGCTCTTATAAATTATAGATATTAAGTCCAATGGCAACCTGTTAAAAATCCGATCTGGATCTCACAGTCTAATCGGATGCAGCTAGATACTAGTATTTTACATGGTGCGAATATACCCTCTTTACTCATTAACCTCCGCTAATGAGACACAATTGATTTTCTATTGTATCGTACTACATAAGGTACGCGCGGAGCTTGACCGGTCTATGTAGCTTAAATCTTACATCCCTTTAAAAATAATAATTGTCTACAACACAGTAACCATAATTTTTTGGCATTTCCTTAACTCCCTTTTCATTAGATCTCCCCTCTTTGCGTCCTACCCTCATCAAGTGCAACGCGTTTTGACAGGCGTTTGTGCCTCATTTAATTTTAAGGGTGAAATACCTTGGTTTAATCTTTACAATACAATTTGTTTGTACTGTCACTGCTTATGTGGCCTTTTGTAGTCCTTTTCCTAGATTTGCTTCAGGCAATTTGTGCGTGGTTATAGGGTTTTGGAGGAATTAAATATTGTTATGAAATGTTTATTTATGTAAGAAGATCTTCTAAGACACTTTTGAACGTCAATATTTTGTTTATCAATATTTTAAAAACAAGATGGCGCCGGTATTTTCTAACTGACTGATCCCTGAGAAGAAATGCCGAAACAAAGTCAGAGGTTATATTCTCTTTTAAAGACCAACATTATATTATTAGAATTTTATGTGAGCATTTTTTGTGTGTGTGTGTGTGTGAATGAAGGGTCATGTCTGGAAGGGCCTTTTGAAGAAACAGCCATTGTAGCTTTAAGGTGACCTGTCCCAACAGACAGCATGCATGCATCAGTCATCGTTTAGCTCAACCCTGTTTAACCCTTCGTATAATAACGTAGATCTACGCGAGACACAATGGCTTTTTAATTGTGTCTGTAATTACGACATTCAACGGGTTAAGGGAGCTCAACGACCCGTCACCAGATCTGCAGAACATTACTTATGTATTGAAATAAATGTCCATGGAGTAAAATCTGGGAAATTAATTGTTAAGGAAATTGACTCCCTACGTGAATTTGCTGTGTTATTGCCATTTCATACAACTGTTAAAATCATTTCAACTGTCATTAGAATAATTTTATTCAGACATTTTTATTTCGTACTCAATTTGCTTACCAATGAGTTTCTCTGATTTAACATAGTACGTCAGATTTCTATCTGTGCTATGAAGCCTACAAAAAGTAGAAACCTATGATATTTACTTTTTTACCCGAAACTATCAAATTTTCCTAATCAACTTTGCACCTTTGCTTCAGCGATAAAGTTGAAAATCTATTAAAGAAATTTGACAGATTGTAGTAACTTGATGTGCTGGCGTCTGTACTTACTTGTTCTACATACATTGACCAGAATATTCAGTTCGTTATACCCGAACTGTCTAACATACAAATAGGTAATGTACCATTTGAAACATGTGTAAGAAATATTAAGAAAATCATTTGAAAACCGGCCAAGTGCGAGTCGGACTCGACACCACAAGGCAAAAATGCCGAAAAAAAACCCGTTTCTTTTATGGAGAACGCCTGTAATTTTTATTAAATTAATTGTATTAATATTATTTTTTAACAGACAGCATGCATGCATCAGTCATCGTTTAGCTCAACCCTGTTTAACCCTTTGTATGCCGGAACGTAGATCTACGCGAGACAAAATGGCTTTTTAATTGTGTCTGTAATTACGACATTCAACGGGTTAAGGGAGCTCAACGACCCGTCACCAGATCTGCAGAACATTACTTATGTATTGAAATAAATGTGTATGGAGTAAAATCTGGGAAATTAATTGATAAGGAAATTGACTCCCTACGTGAATTTGCTGTGTTATTGCCATTTCATACAACTGTTAAAATCATTTCAACTGTCATTAGAATAATTATTCAGACATTTTTATTTCGTACTCAATTTGCTTACCAATGAGTTTCTCTGATTTAACATAGTACGTCAGATTTCTATCTGTGCTATGAAGCCTACAAAAAGTAGAAACCTATGATATTTACTTTTTTACCCGAAACTATCAAATTTTCCTAATCAACTTTGCACCTTTGCTTCAGCGATAAAGTTGAAAATCTATTAAAGAAATTTGACAGATTGTAGTAACTTGATGTGCTGGCGTCTGTACTTACTTGTTCTACATACATTGACCAGAATATTCAGTTCGTTATACCCGAACTGTCTAACATAGAAATAGGTAATGTACCATTTGAAACATGTGTAAGAAATATTAAGAAAATCATTTGAAAACCGGCCAAGTGCGAGTCGGACTCGACACCACAAGGCAAAAATGCCGAAAAAAAACCCGTTTCTTTTATGGAGAACGCCTGTAATTTTTATTAAATTAATTGTATTAATATTATTTTTTAACAGACAGCATGCATGCATCAGTCATCGTTTTTTTTTTTTTTTTTTTTTTTTTTTTTTTTTTTTTTTTTTTTTTCGCTGAGAAATGCGTTACGCATCCCCGCTCGTGGGGGACGAGACGGGGTATGTGGGACTCCTGTCGGAATTACACACCGACAGTATACCCACTAAAACTCAGCGGTGTCCCCACATCGCCGTGATGGGAGGGCCATGGGAAACCGGCTCAGCCTTTACTTCCACAACCCTCCCGGCGCATGCCCGCCTACCTGGCGGGCCCCGCATGCCCCCCAGGTTGGGGGGCTACGGGAATAGCCGGGAGCACCTGGCCATTCCCGTCCAACACTGATGGGGGCCTGTGCAATACAGGCAAAGGTGCCCCCGCACCAGTTGCCTGCTGGCCTCCATCTGGGAGGAGTCGGAGATGACTGTCAAACTGACGTCTTCTTCGACCCCTCCTCCGCCTTCGGAGCAACGCCGCGTGAGGATCTTCCTCCCGCGCGCGCTCCGCCGCCTCCTTCTGGGACATGACGTGTTCGCAGAACGAGGCGACTGCCGCCCAGGACCTCTCATCCCTCAGCATGGCGTTAACCAAGCCGGGGAGTGATAGGTCCGGTCCGATCACCGCGATGAGACTGCGGCGCGGCTCGGACCACGACGGGCACACCTCGAGGGTGTGCTGCGCCGTGTCCCCCGCCGCGCCACAGTCGTGGCACGACGGCGTCTCCTCCCGTCCGATTCGGTGCAGGTACGATCCGAAACAACCGTGTCCGGACAGCACCTGCACCAGCCGGAAGGAGAGGAATCCATGCGACCGCTCGAGCCAGTCTCGCAGTACTGGCCCAATCGCGTCGAGGGTTCGGCGGCCGAAGGCTGCGGTGGCGAGGTCCCCCGTCCAATGGACGACGATGGCGTCCCTCGCCTCCCGCCGGACGGCCTCCCGCTCTTCCTGGGCTGGGCGTTCTCCTCTCGCCCTCCGCCTCGCCGTCCATTCATATACTCTGGCGAGCACCCACGCCTCGAGTTCCCAAGGAGGGGTGCCCGCCAGAGCACATGCTGCCGCGAAGCCCACCGTGCGGTAGGCCCGCGCGACCCGCTGGGCTATGGCCCTTTGGGGTGCCCGCAAGGCGGCAGCGTTCTCCCTCCTATGGAGGGAGTCCTCCCAGATAGGGGCTCCGTAGAGGGCCATACTCTTCAGGATGCCGGCGTAAAGTTGCCGGCATCGTGCGCTGGGCCCCCCCAAGTTGGGAAGCAGCCACGACAGCGCGCCCGCGGTCTTCAACAGGCGCGTCGACAGCCCGCTAAAATGCGGACCGAAGCGCCACCTGCTGTCAATTACAAGACCCAGGTACTTCATCTGGGCCTTGACCTCAATTTTGACGCCATCCACGAAGATATGGGCGTCAGGTGGGGGGGCGCGCTGCCGAGGTCCGTGGAAGAACACGGCCTCGGTTTTGTGCAACGCCACCGTTAAACCTAGGCGGCGGATCCGCCCTGCGACCAAGGATCCGCCCGCCGAGGCCAAGTTGGCCGCCTCCCTGAAACTCCCCCCCCGGGCGGTGAGGAGAGTGTCATCCGCGTAGCACATGACACTCGTGCCTCGGAGGAGAGTTCCCCGCAGGAGCCAATCATAGCCGACGTTCCAGAGGAGAGGTCCTATGACTGACCCCTGTGGAACGCCGGCTTCGACGGCGTACCGCCGGACTTGGCCAGTCCTATTTACCAGAAGGATCGCCCGATCCTCCAGGTAGCTGGCCAGCAGACCGCGCATGTATCGAGGCACTCCGTGAAATCGGAGCGCCTCTAGGATGGTGGAGTGGGGAACGGAGTTGAAGGCATTGGCTATGTCGAATGACACAGCCAACAATCCATCCCCCGCTTCCATCGCCTCCTTCACCTGGCCCTTAAGGCAGGCCAGCGCGTCCACGGTGGAACGCTCAGCCCGAAAACCGAACTGAGCGTCCGACAAGTCCGGCCCGATATCCCGCAGATGGCCCTTTAGGCGAGCAGCGATTATCCCCTCGAACATTTTGCCGACCTCATCGAGCAGAACGATGGGCCGGTACGCCGAGGGGGAGTCTGCCGGGCGGCCCTCCTTGCGAAGAAGGCACAACTGCCCCTCCTTCCATGGTTTCGGGAACCTCCCTGACGCAAGGCATGCGCTGAAGAGGTCCCGAAACCTCTCCTCCATTTGAGTGGCAGCGATCGCCACCACTCTTGTATGCCGGAACGTAGATCTACGCGAGACAAAATGGCTTTTTAATTGTGTCTGTAATTACGACATTCAACGGGTTAAGGGAGCTCAACGACCCGTCACCAGATCTGCAGAACATTACTTATGTATTGAAATAAATGTGTATGGAGTAAAATCTGGGAAATTAATTGATAAGGAAATTGACTCCCTACGTGAATTTGCTGTGTTATTGCCATTTCATACAACTGTTAAAATCATTTCAACTGTCATTAGAATAATTATTCAGACATTTTTATTTCGTACTCAATTTGCTTACCAATGAGTTTCTCTGATTTAACATAGTACGTCAGATTTCTATCTGTGCTATGAAGCCTACAAAAAGTAGAAACCTATGATATTTACTTTTTTACCCGAAACTATCAAATTTTCCTAATCAACTTTGCACCTTTGCTTCAGCGATAAAGTTGAAAATCTATTAAAGAAATTTGACAGATTGTAGTAACTTGATGTGCTGGCGTCTGTACTTACTTGTTCTACATACATTGACCAGAATATTCAGCAAGTTCGTTATACCCGAATTGTTCAACATACAAATAGGTAATGTACCATTTGAAACATGTGTAAGAAATATTACGAAAACCATTTGAAAACCGGCCAACGAGTCGGACTCGCACACGAAGGGTTCCGCACACCACAAGGCAAAAAATGCCAAAAAAAAACACGTTTCTTGTATCGACCGTCCGATCAGGACCAGGCCCGTGCCGGACGGCGCGTACGTGTTCCACGCGCGCCTCAAAGAGATGTCAGCAAAAAGGAAGGGGCCTGCCAGGGCCGAAGCCTGCCGGGGGTGCGGGATTGTCCGAAAGGGTTACCGCTACCCCGGAACATAACGGATGGGTTTTAGTCAGTAAGAGTCTGACACTCCCTTCCGCTCCACCCAGAGCGGGAGGGGTCATTTGAGGATTTCCCATCCATAAAAAAAAAGAAAAAGAAAGTGTATTAAGTATTATTATTTTCACTTCTCATGCTCTAAAAGTTCGTCTTTATGTCGTGCTTAGGCGACATAAAATCGCTTTTTATGTTCTAGTGCATAAAGTAATTTTTTTTTCTGAGACTAAGGTAATCAGGCCGAACAGCCACACGCACAATAAAACTTCGCAGATTAAAGTCGTGATTTATTTCATTTTCTTTAATTTATATCACTTCCGTGTTTTCTATCGTTAATTTAATAAAATCCGGTAAAATAGTTGTCATTTATTATTTAAAAACGCAAAGAAACGTTTTTATGACTTGGCAATATGAAGTACCCAAGTCTTTTTTTTTTTTTTTTTTTTATTCTAGTTTTGTTTAGGGGCTTTTATCACAGATATGTCAGCCCCATCGTACCCTTTTACATTAATTATCTTACTTAAACAGTATCAATTTATAATATCCTTAATAGTTAAAAGTTATTCGTGGAGGACCATAATTAAATGGCACAACTTTTTAATAATGTCCGAAGATGGTACAGATAAGATGGATTGGATTATGCCTATATCAAATTTATTTATTTTAAAATCCTTCACGAACAACTCGCGTTCTACTACGTTCCGAGCACACTCCATCAGCAAATGTTGCACGTCCTCGATTTGATTGCAAACTGTGCAATTAGGAGAATCAGCCTTCTTCATAAGAAATGCAAACTTTGCCGATGGGTAGTGCCCAGAACGGAGTCTTAATATCAATTTTACATAATTTCTACCTAATTTAGTATCCTCGAACCAGGGAACTCGAGATGGCTGACCTTGAACACTTTTGTACCAAATGCCTTTATCCAGAGACAATTTGAAAAAATGTTGTTTCCAGGAGTTAAAGCATGCAGATTTAAATTTAGTTGTATATTCCCAATAATCAGGTATATAATTAATTATGCATCCGTCCACTACCGCTGATTTGGATATACGGTCAGCCTCCTCGTTACCGCTTAATAAGTACCCAAGTCGAATGACAAATGTTGAAATAAAAAAAAAAACTTTTAAAAAGTTTTGTGGCGGTATTATCTGTGGTGGCGGGAATGAGCTATGCTTTGCAACATTTTTTATTAATTATGTACTGTGTACTTTATGCCTGTTTCATTTTCTCGCAATCGAAGTGAAAAGCAGAGTGTATAACTCAGGCATAAACGAGCCATTTTACCCCTCGACTTAACTATCCACCCTCGCCTGCGGCTCGCGTGGATATAAACGTCTCGGGGTAAAATAGCTAATTTTATGCCTTAGTTGTACAATCTACTATTTTTGTTGTTATAGCGGCAATAGAAATACACACTGAAAATTTCAACTGTATACTTATTACGGTTCATGACAGCCCGCTGACAGTCAAAGGTACGGACGGATGGACGGACGGACAGCGGAGGCTTAGTAATAGGGTTCCGTTGGCACCCTTTGGGCCCGTAACTCTAAAAATACCTACTCGGCTTATCGTCAATCACCGAAAAAAGTGTCTTTAAAAGGCCACATAACGTCGCTAATCTAAGTGACGTAACTGTTTTACAGTAGAGTATTACTACCTATTGTTATCGTTTTAATATTGTTTTAATAATAAATATTTTAACAGATACGTCACTTCGTGAGATCTTTGTTTTTATTTTGTTCGAAATACATGACCAGATATCAGATTCGATATGGAAAATGTATCAAATTACTATAGTTAGGTCGGCTTAGTCCAAAATGTCAGATACGTTAGTTAGATTAGCGACGATAAAAGCAAACAAACCCAACCATAAAGTGGACACGTGTAAATGAAGCTCCAAACCACTTTGAAGGCACAAATGACCATGACCTTGAACTGAAGTCCATTATCCTTTAGCCCCTCCCTATCTACCCTCCATCCTTCGAATATTTTTGTTTTCACCCCATCATTAATATTTCACCATAACATTGGGGTTTGCTGGCATCAAACTTGCTTCCATGGTCATCAATCATCGACTCTCAAAACATGCCTTCGACCAAACTTCTTAACATAACCTCCTTAATTCGAATCTGAATCTTATCGCAACTGTTCTAAGGGGCAATTTTGTTTGGCTGTGGTAATATTTACCGTATTACAATAATTTTACTATAGGGTAGTTTGTAAAGTGATTACAGCACATATTTCGCTTGTAATAAACATCAAATATGGCCGCCTTAATTTGGGATAGAATAATAGCAGTAAATAAGGTAGAAGCGCTGATCGTAAGAAAACGTCAAAGAAAAATACATTCAAAAGATATATTTGTGTTTTTGTTCGAATACTCAATATTGATAGAAGTGTTTTGGACAGGCCAAGTAAATGAGAATGAAATTATTTCATGATAAACTTACAGGTCAGGAATCTCAAAAAATCTTATCATTAAGTTTATAGTTAGCAAAAGACTGGTAGAAAATGCTTATGGCATTAAGTCCGCCTCTGTACATTTATGTGCTTGAAGTATTGAATAAATAAATAATAAAAGCCGTGGTGACCTATTGGAAACAGCCACGCACGAGTGTAGGTCTTAGCTTATTTTCCTAGACAAGTACATTACTTTTTGTAAATTATTTCATCACGACTGCAGGAAAACATCGTGAGGAAACCGGCATGTCGTAGAACCAAAAATTCGAAAACATGTGACAACTACCAACTCGCTATGGGCCCGCGTGTTGTATTACGGCACACTCCCACTCACAGAAAGGAGACCTGTGTCCCAGTAGTGGGAACATTATAGGCTGATTATGCTAAGTTATTACATAATTCTACAGAAGTTAACGTATGATGAAACTGAGAATCTTATTACAATTGTCTCTTAATGAATTAATACTGTATTTAAATTGAGGCATTGTTTTGTTTAATTTATGTTGTGTTTTTATAAGTACTTGCATGACACTTAATACAGGTTGTATGTACCTAGAGGAACTTTGTCTCCTAAAACACAGGTTTTGGCCTAGTTTAGGGGGCAGCAGTTCGCCCTTTAATGTATCTCTATTGTACTACAATGTACCTAATTCTGTGTGTGTGTACTTATGTATGTTTTTCAAAGTGTGTACAAATAAAAATTTATTTTTATTATTATTCTATGTACATTTCTCCTGCTGCAAAGTACGCTAATGTATTTGCTTGTATTTAAATCGTCGCTATTAGAAAAAATGGCGGCAGAAGTCATTACTCAATGAAAGTGTACACTCTCTTCATTTAGAGGAAAATGGTACGCCAAATAGCGGAGGCCGCGCTACCCTTTATTGTTTAATATTAAGAAAATATTAAAAGAAACCGGTCAAGCTCCGCGCGTGACCGTCACGAAACAATAGAAAATCAATTGTGTCTCACTAGCGGAGCCTAATGAGTTAAGCATATCTATGAATCAGAATCAGTATATTTATTTGTGAAACAACCGGGACTTGAACAACCGTCCGGTCGCTCAGTAAGCAAGAGCGCTACCACTACGCCACGGAACCATTGCTGCAACCGGTAAAAAGGTTCCTTCTACTTAAGTTACATATAGAACTTTGAGTTGAAATTTCTCAATAATAAAAACGAATGGCGTCTTGCCGCTTTATATATTTATTGAGGGGATCCTGCCCTACAATATACAGGGTGACTGGAAATTAGTGGCGGAGCCGTTAAGGGGAGGTAGTCTAGGGTTATTCCGACAGATATCACTATGAGACCTACCGTCCTTACTTAACCCTTTCCAAGATATTCCTACTTTTTGTTTAGCAGTTTTTGCATAAAATAATGACAGTAGCGGAAATTTTACAATTAATATTACTTATTTAGAATATCTTTGTTGCAAAACAAAAAAAAGTAGGCCAAAATCACTTTTTTTTAGGATTTATTACTATCTCTTTAAGTAGGAATATCTTGGAAAGGGTTAAGTAAGGACGGTAGGTCTCATAGTGATATCTGTCGGAAAAACCCTAGACTACCTCCCCTTAACGGCTCCGCCACTAATTTCCAGTCACCCTGTATATAAAAGTGATGGGAATCTGCGATTCCCAAGTTTGACACTCCCCTTGTTAGTAAAATACTACTATTAAAGATAGCCTAAAAAGAGAAACAGATTCCATAAAAAAGTATTGCACACGAAATATTAAAAATTATATATTATGTATTTAGGTGCTCGTGGCTAAATGATAACAGCCGCACGGATCGATTGAAGATTAAGCTACGCTTGCTGCGGTTGGTCTATGGATGGGTGACCATCTTTACATACTGAGACCCTTCCGTGCCTTGGAAATCACGTTAACCCGTTGGTCCCGGCTGTCATTCCTAGATCTTTGATAGTCGTTACGGGTTGTCGGAAGCCCAAAAGTCTGACAACCAGTCTTACCAAGGGGTGTAACACAGTAACTGGGTAGTGGAGGCCAGATAGGCAGTCACTATATACAGGGTAAAATTTTAATTACCGTTTTCCTCTTAAGGGGTCATTGTACTCATCATTATGAACAACTTTTACTATGGGACCAAACATGAAATCGCGAAAAAAGTCAGCTGTTCCCTACATTTTGACGAGTTACGCGAACATAAATGTAGGTAACAGCTGATTTTTTTTTTCACTGGTATTCTGCTTCATCCCGTTAGACTTTAAGACGACCCCAACGTAGACGGAAAAAGGCTAGGCAGATTGAGTTTAGTAAGCATATCCTTGTTGAAAATCCAAGCCCTCCTTGAAAAGAAAATCGCAAAACCAAAAAGAAGCCTCTCCCGTTTATTGACGTCAATATTTTATGACAGAGATGGATAACATATAAAAGGTAACAATATATCCTGGAACTCGAGCACGCGGCAATTTCTTTTTATGCAAATATTTACCTCTCCAGGCGTGACTTATACATATGCCCCTATGTAAGCAATATTTCCTCTCACGAAATATCTTAAAAACACAAACACAAGTTTTATTTCAAAAGATTTAAGCAAAAATCATATCACGCCAAACGATTTTTTCCGAAGAATGATAATATCTTTTAAAAAGTTCTAAATTCACCCATAGACAAACACTTTAGGTTTGCGAGCTTAGATTACTTTAGTTCAGTCTGAACTTACAAAAGTCTCATTTGCGAAAACTTTTGTTGGTTTTGGGTTGAGCGATTGTCTATCTTCCTGCGTAAGGCACGAGCGCAAATATATCGCAGCGGGTTTTCATCGCGCGCTGGAATTTCAACTCTAGGTGTTGACTCGAGCATTGAAAATCCAACAAAGTGCATCCCATCGCGCCAAAAAAGCACACTGTTGGATTTAAAACTCTCGGCGCTGATCAGTGCGTCGAGAATCCAGTGCGCGAACAGAAATCTCCCGTCCGAACCTGGGCTTCGAATCGCGGGTTTACCTCTCCCACAAAACAAATGCTGTTATGGCTTTCAGATAGTTCCGAGTTCATGTTTGTGCAATAGAGATTTGTCTATGTAAACTCACTCTCTTAATCCGGCTTTCCAAGGTGCGTAATTCCAGTGATGTGCACGTCCATGTAACAAGCGAATTTATACTGGATTGCCAACGTCATAGAGATCAAAATAGCACGATGTTGGTTTGAAAACCACAGCAGTCTATCCAACTTCGATTTTGATATTTATGACCAAAGCAATACAGCCAAAATTAGCTATTGAAATGTCTGTAGTCGTCTGTAAAATTACGCGTCATGGAAGCCACCTTTAAAAATAAAACAATACACAAACTGCAGTGTCTGTTTAAAGGTTGGGATTTTGTCTGATAAGCGATTGACAATCACATCTAACTTAAGATTTTAAAGCTACTGATGAATATGAGACCAAATTATGCATTTGGAAACCCATGCCGTGTGAGTTTTTACGTCATAAAATATCACTTCATCATCATCATCATCATTTCAGCCGAAAGACATCCAGTGCTGGACATAGGCCTGCGACCAATCACCTCCACTTCGGCCGGTTGTGTGCTTCTCGCATCTAACGGGTTCCTGCGACCTTCACAAGGTCATCGGTCCACCTTGTGGGCACACATACCGCAGTGTCTCAAAACAAAAGTGTTTGACCAGTGCTTGTTGCCAGTGATGACGTGGTCGCTCACAATGGGCCTTATCGGAAGGCTAAAAGTCACCCAAAGAGCAATGGCTAACGGCTATGCTTGGAGTTTCCCTACGCAATTGAATCAGAAATGAAGAGGTCCGCAGGGGAACCAAGGTAACCGACATAGCCCGAAGAATTGCCAAATTTAAGTGGCAGTGGCAGAGCACATTGCTCGCAGAACAGATGGCCGATGGGGCTGAAAGGTTCTGCAGTGGCAACTGCGTACTGGAAGACGTAGCGTTGGAAGGCCTTCCACAAAATATCGTTTATGACAAAAGAGTGTGTTTATCCTTGTTTGACTGAAGTGTTTCATCCACAGCCCTACTTTACCCACAGCTGGGCATAGGCCTCTCTTTTCTTGTGCCAATCCCTACACACTCCCGTGCCAGCCTCAGGTTGCCATTCCACAAGAGATGAGCGAGAGTGCATAGCGAGGGATGTGTGTAAAACTAACCAATACGAACGCTAACTTACATAGTTCCAGCTATAAAAATGAAGCGATGTTATTGGTTTGTTTCACACACATCCCTCGCTACGCATCCTCGCTCATCTGTGGTGCAAAGGCAGCCTTATTCAGGTTTTGCCCGAGAAGCCAACAATGTCGTCTGCCCATCTCGCCGAAGTGTTTACAACAGTACATATCGACGGCGAAGTGCCATAACACCTAACTGACAAAGTTAAAAATTTACACAAACTGAAAAAAACGTTCAAAAATAGACACGTTGGTTTAGTTGGGAGGTATTTCCACATTTTAATTTAATACTGTTGGTGTTGCAACTAAAAACACACTTAGGAGATTTCACTAAAACATGCGAAGAAAAAGTGATAAAAAAGTGAATTTCTCGAAAAATGTCAGTTAGGAGGTATTGGCATTTTGCCGTCGATATATTAATAAGGTTATACTCCTCATGCATATAGGGAAAATTCGTAAATCTCTTGCGTAAATTAGCTACTTATACGTCAGCAACAATGCCATATACGAGTTAGACCTTCTGCCTAACCTTTTACTAAAGAATCTCTTATGTATAAAATTGAAAAGACGCTCAGGTGACTATAAAGTACAGAACATTAAACTAAGTGGTAATAATTTAAAAGAATTCTGTCGAAACTGCACACTTAGGGCGATATGTTACCGAATATCAATTTTGCTTTATAGCAAACGCGATTTCACATGAAAAGTTCTGATAGCTTCATCAGATGTGGATGATAGGGGAAGAAATTGTTTTCGATAAAGGTCTTTTAGAACGTGGTGAACGAATATCGAAAAAATTCTATTATATTTTTCCACGTAATGAGTTATATCGATCATCTTTTGAAAATTTACAGAGGTGTGTATATGCTCTTAAGAACCTGCAACACAGGTCTGTAGGTTTTTTTTTTTAATTTGAAATGGTCTTGCTCTTGACTCTAGTCTAGGTCAAAGTTGAAAGAGACAAAGTCGAC
The DNA here is from genome assembly GCA_947508005.1 of Amphipoea lucens. Lineage (NCBI taxonomy): Eukaryota > Metazoa > Arthropoda > Insecta > Lepidoptera > Noctuidae > Amphipoea > Amphipoea lucens. The sequence continues at coordinate 19,427,765 of OX382357.1, forward strand.
GATGGAGCAAGCTTAAACAGAAGAAGCCTGTTCACTCTCACATTGAAGAGATTCGGGTTGTATGCGCTTGGAAAAACAGACGCAGGTAGAGAGTTCCACTTTTTGCTGTGCGCATTATAAAGGACATTTGCAAACGCTTAGTGCGAATTGGTGGAATAGCAACCAGGTAGGGATGGTAACTTGCAGTGCATCTTGATGTCCGAAGGTAGAAGGGGGCCGCCGGCCGGTGGAATGAGGTTTAAAGCAGAAGTGTGATGATTAATAAAGCAATAATTTTTTGTTTGGTGCCTTCATCATCATCATAATCAGCCTACAATGTTACCACTGCTGGGACACAGGCCGCCTCTCTGTCAGTGGGAGTGGGCCATAATCCACCACGCGGGTCCAGTGCGGGTCCGGTGCGGTTCGAAGACATGTGACATCTACCAGATGTCACATGTCTTCGAATTTTTGGTTCTAGGACATTCCGGTTTCCTCACGATGTTTTCTTTTACCGTTTGAGAGCAGTTTGCAATGGTGCCTTACTTACTGCAAAATGTCGTTATGTTTTGGGATGAGATCTACGCGGATGCTACGGCGTAGCAAGAACTACGCCGTAGCATCCAACGCGTGTTTGCAATGTCTGTTATGTGTCTAATCAACGTTCTTAATATCTTACGTGTTAGTTAGTTGTTTTAGTAAAATGTCACCCACATTTCACCAAAATGTCTTATTTAAAAAAAGATAACAGGAAATCTCTGTTTCTATGGGGTCAAATTTGGCTGTGACACTATTTTTTTATTATTCTTAACTAACTTTTTAGACCTTTGTATCTTACTTATGCGTACGAAGTTTCATTAAAATCGGTTCATTCATTTCGAAAAACAAGGGCTTGAAAGTTTGTATGAAATGCCGGACGTCGTAAATGCTCTTAATTAGCCGTCATCTCAGTAGTCACCCCGAGATAAATCCTGTCTCTTCGCAGGTACTTATTGTAAACGGTCACTAAGTATTGAATAAAAATACCCAATCTTCTCATCTCTTGTTAAAAGTTACATACCCCAAACTGTCAAATTTTCCCAATTGAATATGAACCTTACTACTTTGTAGTAAAGTTGAAAATCTATCAAAGAAATTTGACAGACTGGGGTAGCTTGATGTGCTGTCGTCTGTACATATAATATTTTTATCTGACGAAGCGACGCGAGCTTTACTTGTGGTTAACAAGTTTAGTGTACAAACACGCTTTGAATGTGTGTGTAAGCTCAGGAGCTCTCGGTACCGTTCTAGACAATAGCGAAATTCGAAGTGTGTGTGTCAATTATGCTGATGTTACTCGTCTTCACGCACACATTCACAACGTGCTAACACAATTAAAGTGCGCGGCGCTTCGTGAGATAAACATACTGTAAACCGCTACGTAGTGAACATGGACACATTGTTATTTTGTATACAATGTACAGGGAGACGACATAATGTCCTCGCGAACTTAGTCATTGAGCTATTTGACTTGCTTTGTCTATGTTAATTGGGTATTTGCCAACAACTTGTTAAGACAAAAGGACTATACCGATGTACTCTGATGTCGCGAAGACAATTTGAAACGGGTTGTGTTGAAACATTACTATAGTTGTTGTGTTTTAGCATGGCAAAAGAGGTCATTGCCCTTTCCCTAATACCTCTTTGTAAGAACCCGAACAATAAAATGTGTATCGATTTCATTTGTAAAAAAAATGTTGACGATCACGGGTTTTTGAAATGATGTACACTAAAATCTGCCAATAAATATAGAGGTCAATGTAGGGTCAATGACCATTACGGCCATGCTAAAAAGAAATGACTATAATATTATCATGAGCCGATATTTACTGCCATCCGTTTGTTCTGCTAGATCATTATAAATAACTCATTATAGCACGTTGATAAATCTACCTGTGCTAATTAATTTAAAAAGCACCCGAGAGAAACATATTACTCGTAAATATGTTTTTTTTTTTCACATTGATTCCACGCTGCATTGGCCGTGGGACTGAATCAACGTCGTTTACCTTTACGAGTATTACTACCTTTTTTTTTTAATTAAGTCGGTTATTTTTTTTGTAAAATCGTTTTATTCTTTTTTTTGTAGTACTTATGTCACACAAATTCTTGCCATGTATTTTTTTATATATTTAGTAAGTTCCCTCTTACCGAGGGGAAGCCTTCGTCCCAGCAGTGGGAACATTATAGGCTGATTATGTATGTATGTAGTAAGTATAATAACATCTTCAACACAGATGAAGTTGAAAGCTACGTATTATTGAAGCTAACTCAAAAACCACGAACTTGTCCAAATTTCAAATTAAATAAAAAATATCGACGTGGTAAAGAATTATAGCTGAACATACAAAAAAGTTTCCGACGAATTGAGAACCCGTCTTTTTTTGTTTATTTATTTATCCATTTACTTCAGGCATCAAGGCCCATATAAAACACATACAATACAATATTAATATAACTTAAAAATAATATAAATACATACAACATTATAATTAGGCACACTAAAAAACTAACTAAATACGAAGTGTCTGCGTCGTGTTTCGCTGACTGGTGTCATGTAGCCGGCCACGAAACCGGCGGTACACAACACCCTTCGGCCAGAACTCTTCGTTGAGGAACTTCTAGAGATGATGCGTCGGGACCCGCACCACGAACGAAGTTTGAAGTCATTAAAAAAACTCGCGCTTTATAACCAAACCAACACTCTATTATTCTACGTACCAGGACCTCATAGGCTAGTACACACCATAATAACTAACTAATATTTAACACGTAGATAGGTACCTCTGTACCACGCATGGCAATTACCACTAATTAATCACGCGCCACACCCGGACAATTCAATTAATCCGTACTGGAACCGGGTGAGAATGGCTCAATTTAGTGTTAAGGTTGTTAGTAGTTTGCTAATGATGCAGGGGTGAGATAACTAGATGAACAGGGGTCATTTAGGGGACCATGGTAACCGAGCAGTGGTGGCCCAGTGGTAACGGCCACAACTTACCGAGTCTTAGGTCGTGGGTTCGAACCTAAGCAGGCACTTGACTTTGCGTAAATTATTTCATCATCACTTCTCTCAAAAACGGTGAAGGCAAACTCGTCAGGAAACTAGCATGTCCTAGAATAAAAAAATCGAAGACATGTGACATCCACCAACCCGCACTTGGGCCCGTGTGGTAGATTATGGCCAGTACCCTCTCATAAAGAAGAGGCCTGTGTCCCAGCAGTGGGAACATTATGGCCAGTACCCTCTCATAAAGAAGAGGCCTGTGTCCCAGCAGTGGGAACATTATAGGCTGATTATGATTATGCTAATTTTTAAGTTTAAATTACATCATCATCACCTGCCTAGCCTTTTCTTAAAAATGTTGGGGTTAGCTTCCACTCTAACCAGATGCAGCTGAATACCTGTATTTTATATGGATCGACTGCCTATCTGGCCTCCACAACCTTTTAAGTTACTGGGTAAAACCCCTTGGACTGGTTGTCAGATTTTCGAGCTTCTGACTACCCGTAACAATTGTCAAAGATCCACGAATTACAGCCGGGACCAACAGTTTAACGTGCTTTCCGAGGCACAACGGGGTCTTGGTATGTAAAGATGATCACCCATTCACGGACCAACCGTAGCAACCGACCCGTGCGGCTGTACTTACTAAGCCACAAGCCACATCCTATTGTACAGTCCGCTTCAAAGTAAGGGAACCCCTTTTGGGAATGACATTAAACCCATTTAAGTTTTTTGTAACGTATTGTATATGGCGTGTTGGTCTAGTGGTTAAGACAGCGGCTTAACAATTCGATGGTCTCGAGTTCAAATCCTCGGACGAGAAGTTCTTTTTTTGTTTTTTTTTTGTTTCTTTTATAGGTTATTATGTGATTTTTGTTAATTATTATTTAAGAAATCAAATGTTGAAGTAGGTATGAGGTTTGTAAGAAAATCTAGGCATGTTGCATAAACAATATTCATTTATTTCTCTAATTACATTTCTAGGACTTCATGGAATCCACTTCACGGTTGAATATACAGTTTTCTATGTGTGTTAAATTGGGGTTATTTACTTAGAATATTAACTAAACACAAAATAGATACCCTGGGTGAGGTTTAGAATTTTTAACATTAGATAACGGTTCATTTATAGATTTTTCTAGAAACAACTACAATAATATTTATTCATTTAAAGTTGTGAAAACATTAATTTTTTATACTTTGTATGATCTTATCGGAAAAAAAGATTAAAAAATTAAATGTTGTCATTTGTGCCTGTGAATTACAGAGGAAGAACCAACATGCTAAACTATAAAAGTATAGCAATATACATCTTTCTCTTTTATCACATTTTCTGATAACCCTTATTTAACACAACATTAGAAATTATAAAAATATGTGAGGTCAGATGGTGCATCACACATTACAAGACTACTTGTAAACAAAAGCATCTGGATTGATAATAATAAAGGTTGTTTATTTTTGATTAACTACGAATTAATGATTCCACAAATATTGGGAATTATTAACACTTGCTCATACGTTCCAATGTAATTTTATCAGATCAGTTACACAATAAATCTGCCGAGTAAATTGCTTATTAATAACGGAGAGGATGGCCGTCACTGTCTATCACTTCTTGAAGTCACACTTGAACGCGTAGTTTTGAAGGGTGTCACTGAGTGAACTTCCACAATATTACGGTGTCGCCCCGATTCATTAGTGTAAACAATTATTGAGCGAGGGCCTTGGCGATCACATTTCACATCACCAGTTGCATGATACCTTTGTATCCATCTACGAACTGTTTTTCTCTGGAACGAAAATAATAATATTAGGAATACATAAAAAAATCCAACTTGTCAGTAATAATGCAACATGATTGCAACAATAAATACATATATGTGTATAACGTAAATCTTACCGTTATGGCCATATCTCGTTCTTTATGCTTTGTTCCTGTTCCCAGAGAACAACAATTTTAGAGTCCGCATATCACTGGTCAGTTTCCCTCAGTCGTCAGTTTATTTAATTCTAGCCTTCAAAAAGTTATTAATCGAACAATACTATCGGTTAATATAATCAACTGTTCAAACACTTAATAAATTGGGTAATATTTCGACGAAGATAATTACGCACAAGCGGATCGACACGAAAACGAAACGATTTGAAAAGTAATTATACCCTCAATCACAGTTTAGTAAATAAGGCGAAGAAGTATTCTAAATTCAACCTTAACTCGCAGTTCATACAGCTAGTTAAGTTTCTGAAGTAAAATTACGGTAGGTAGTGCAACAATCGGAATCAGGCACATTCTATTCAACCAAACAAGAAATCTATGCAAAATTCAACCTTATCTTTTAGTAAATTGAGGAGTTACGAATTGCATTTTGTAAAACAAGACGGTAAGGTGTTAGTATTTATAATACGTGGTGGAAGTTGAAATTTAAACCTTAATATCTAGAAGATTAGACCGTTATCAACTTTGTTCGATAAAAGGAGTAAAGCTATTCAAATTTTCGTTAAGATGGCTAACTGATTCAATAGTCTAGTGGTATAAGGCGCGGTCTATGTGATCGGCTGGCGCCTGGTGATGCGGGTTCGTATCCTCAATCGCACGGAAAGTGTCTTTTTGTAAGTTAAGTTATTCTTGGGATACGGTTCGGGCAACAAGCCGAAAAAATACCATATTATAATTATTTAAAAACTTGCAAATAATATTTGAGTGGGATCGGTGGATGCTCGGGCAGAGATGGATGCGCCGCGCCGCGCGGCAGCGGGGGAGGGTGCTGCTTGAGGCCAGAGCCACGTGACGCGCCCGAGCGCGCGCGTTCGAGCCCGCCATCGCTCGAGCGACGAGCGACGGCGGGCTCGAGCGCGCTCGGGCGATAATCTTTAAAGTCTTGGGGGGTTCCTTTTCTCTGAAGCTGTGTATACAGTCAACAAAAGAGATAAGTATGCAGGATCGTCGGATGTAGTTGAAGTTTAGTAAGAAACCGATGGACGTTTTCGTATAAAATTTAATTTTATTAATAGAAAACAAACAGCTCTTTTATCAAATTAAATTTCAGTCGACAATACTTAACTCTGTTGTTGACTGCATATACAAGATAGTAATTAAATTTGCCTTATTTTTTTTTTCTTTATTGGTAAATGGGCTCACTCTTGACCCCGATCACGCCTGATGGAAAGCGATAGATGAGGTCTATGATGGAACGAGCGTGTCCAGAATATGACTGTTCACTCTTGATTTGAAGGCAGACGGGTTAAATGTGGGAAGGAACACACATGCCGGCAGAGAGTTCCACAGTTCTATTAATGGTCCTGAAATCCGATTCAAAGCTATCAAGAATAATTAAGACATCCTCTTTCCATTCTCCATTGTTTCAGCTTCAGAATTAGTTACAGTATTACCTCGTTAAATCTTAGTTAGGTTCAATTATACACCTATTTTGGTTAGTTCTAGACAAGTTTGTTCGAGCCAGGAGCACAGTTAACTTCGAAAGTTGATCAACTTGTTTGAAACTGGCGTAATAATGCTTGGTTCGGTGCATTTGAAACTAGAACCTGATAGTTAATAAAGCAACCTTCATTTTATCATGGCATGATAAAAAAAAATTAATCAGTGTTTAAATAAAGAACCTCCTCAGCGAGCCTCTCCACCATCCAGGTTAATCGTTGCGGGAAATAATTGTTAATCTGTGAACAATACCAATATACTAGAGTCCGTGCCCTGCGGCGAAAAATCGCTTGAGAATTCGCTTGAAAAATGATTTGCGTTTGCGATTTTATTTCGCATGAACATGCCATTAAAAAAGTCGCATCGCAGTGCGCGCTTAGCATCACAAATAAATGACCTATACTTGTATAAAGTAAAAGTGCGCATTGCTGCACTCCCTAACCCTATTTCAAGTTAAACAAATATCAACTTTATTTCAATGATCATCAAGTTGATTTCAGAGTGACTAGCACTATTGACAAAGTTATAAAAATGTTTGAAGTTGTAGCGTAAACTGAACTTTATTGTGTAGGAATAAAAGTTATTTTTCCATGAATTCATATTTGTTTACATTTTTGGCAAATAAATTGCGAATGCACGGTAGCTCAGTTGCTTGTCCCAACAGTAAGTTGTATAGACATTAAGCGGTCAGTCCTCCTTGGGTGATTACACTATTTGAGAATTTTACTACCAGAAGTCAGATATTTATCAGCTCTTGATGAAAGTACTTCGTTTGAGGGCACAATTAACTTGGGAATACACTGATCACTTCGGTACTTTGTCACCATAAACCGTTTTACGTTTAAAAAAAATGTATGTACCTAACTAATAATTGATAATTCATGTATCTCTTGTGTATATAGAATGATAGGGACGTCGACGCGCCAACTGTAACCATAGATTCAGTATATTACAGACGCCAGCACATCAAGCTATCCGAAACTGTCAAATTTTCCCAATCAACTTTGAACCTAATGCTAATAGGGATAAAGTTGAAAATCTATTAAAGAAATTTGACAGATTATAGTAGCTTGATCTGCTGGCGTCTGTACGTTTTTTAAATAAAACCGACGAAAAATTTCAACGCAGGGGGGTCAGAATCATGTAATGAATCCATGGTACAGACGCCAGCAAATTTCTTTAATAGATTTTCAACTTTATCGCTACAGCTTAAGGTTCAAGGTTGATTGGCAAAATTTTACTGTTTCGGGTAGCTTGATGTGCTTTCGTCAGTAGTTGCGCTTCGATGTTCCTGTCACCCTGTATTTTTGGTTTCTTCACTTGCACCATATAATATGACAAGTTCCAAGTATGGTTAGGGTTTCCATAATAAACCAACGTACTGTACAGAAAAGTATACCTAAAAAGGACTTTTAACTCCTCACTCTAGCTGGGCCGTCTTAACGGTATTTGTCTAGCAAATTGATCCTTACATGCACGTCTATCAATATTTAACTATCGGCCGTAATCTAATAGAGCTTACGTGAGAGGTTCATCCAATATTGATTGTAAAGCTTGGTTTACACTTACACGCTGTCAGGTGCTTAGAAATGAAAATAGTATTGAACATGTATAAGTATAAAGGTCGAGCCCGAGACCTCTTTTGGCATACCAGCACATCTAGAAATGATTTCACATGTGACGGTTTATGAAAATAGTGTATAATCCTTCCATGCCGTTTTCGGCTACGGCGACCGTTTCATCATCAACCTACTGGCGTCTATCATGGGCTCTCATGTGGCTAGAAAAACCACCTTTGTTTACAAATATTCTTGCACAGAGTGGACACGTGAGAGCACTGTAGAGGTATGAGGAACAGGGTGTAAAGTTCACTCAACCTCCATAGAAAAGGGAGAATCCTCCGACTAGACGGGTGTTATGTCTGGCGGGCAACTGCCCAATGAGTCATGTCGGGCTGTTGTATATATGCTAGTTGCGCGGTAAACTCTGCTTGCGCGATGCAGGATTTGCGTGACGTCAGTATGACGCGTTGTTCGCATGTGGCGTTGTAGATACCGCTACAGCACCATTAATATAATTGTAATTGATTGCCGCTGGTGGTCGGGCTTTTAGTTCGTCACGCTTAGAATCTAGTTTTGAAAGCCGACGAGTCTCAAAGTCAAAAACTTTCTATTGCACTAGTGACCTCCACTCTCCGCGGTTAGACGCTAGCTCTTCCCACTGAGATGGATCTACGTCACAACCCTTCATGTGTCGCTTAAGCACATCCTTAAATCTTAGGAATTGCCCGTCATGCTTTCGCTTCCCCTCCTGAAGTTCCGAATAAAGGATGCGCTTCGCCACTCTCTGCTAAATAATAAAATAGTGTAACAATCAAGGAAACGATCACTAAAACTTTATATGTAACACATGCATGTGTTAATTATACCATTTATTTTTTCTTACCCGCACTGGGCCCGCGTGGTGGATTACGGCGTACACACCGAGAGGAGGCCTGTGTTCCAGCAGTGGTAACATTATAGCCTAATTATGCTTATGTCGCAAAACAGAACTCGGCAGTCGAGACTCAAGACAATTACTTAGTGACCATTTAAGTGAGTACCCGTAAAGAGATATGGGGGTTTATTTAAAGAGGTGACTACTGAAATAACGTCTAATAGATGGAACAAAAAAAATTGTTTAAGAACTAAAAGCCGACTACTGACAGAAAAGGATGCAACAAGAAAATACCTTCACGTGGTCGCATGCTACCATAGCTTATAGTATGTTATTACAGCGGCATGCGACCACTGGAAGGTACTTTCTTGTTGCATCCTTTTCAGTAGTCGGGTTTTAGTTTTTAAACTTATTATTTTGTTAGTTATTTTGGGGCTTATTTCAGTAATGTTTGTATTTTTGAAATGTGCTATCATGTGATACCCACCACGGCATGATTAAAAAAAAAATAATATATCATGACTTTATGACCGCTAGAGGGCGCCATATTCAATTTAATGTGACGTCACATAGCCTATGACTAGCGGACGATCAAGACGCGTCCAACGATACCTCATTTGTCCAATTATGACAAGTAGTTTAGAAGTTATAAGGAACAGATGAACATACATACATACATACCGGTCAAAATCATAACCCACCTTTTTGCTTCGCCATTGCCGGGTAAAAAGACATGCTTCGCCGACCTCAAACAAATTGGAAATGATTCTACAAATTTTTCTCGAATAAAGTCGGTAAACACGTTCACACAAACAAAATCCAATAACAACACAGTGATGAACGTAAACGCATTACTCGAGTCACTCATCACTAAAGACGTGACCATCGAATCGTGCCCGATCATTCCCGAGCGTACCCGATCATTCCCGAGCGTGGCTGAAATGACAATAGGACTATTGTCACCCAGAGTCCCGGTCTCAGAGGTTATCGGGACACACACGGTTGGAATTTGTTATTAGCATACCTATGGATTTTGGGGATGAATTTGAATGTAAATTGCATGTGGTTGGGAATGGTAATACTTACATAGTATTGGCCGGACAGAGGAGTTCTATCTTGGTAAGTGACGAGTCATTCGTTGTTCATGAAATGGTAACATGCGGGTGGTCGTTTCTCCATAGAAACGCTCTAGCCTGTTTTCTTTCTGGTTAATGACTATAATGCAATGTTTTTTTTTACATAATAGTAAATATTAACTACTTGTATGTCTTTGCGTTTTCCTTTTCATGATAAATTATTTTTATTAAAAAATGCCAATTTAAGGCGGTACCCCGACCAAATATGTACGTTTGCCTGGCTAGGCCCCCCGGAATTTGCGATTTAGGTATACACCAATGCAATGTACTCGCCTCTAGGAGTATATGTACCGCTTTCTTTTTCAATGTACCTCTGTACTTTTGAAGAAATATGCAAAAAAAGGGGGCCGTGCCAGCCAAACGTTTTCAGCACGGCCCTCGTGTAACTTGAAAAATATATAGCGTATTAAAAAGTTTCATAAACTCAAGGAATGTACTTTACTAACACGTTCTATGTACCGTAACAGATATTGTGAATTCGTAATAACAAATAATATATAGACGTGAATAGGGGGCCGTGCTGAAAAAAAAAGAAATGAGAAAATATCTGAAAAAGACAAAACAACCTTAGCCAAAAACTATATAAAAGTAATTCATGTTTGGCAAGTAACATATGTACCGCATTGGTTTCTCATACAACTTGCTAAATTAAAAAAATAAACCAATTTTAGTTTATTCAGCACGGCCCTCTATAGTTGCCTATATCTTTTTAAATATGACATGTGTGTTTACAAAATTCGACTTCCTGAATTATGTATAGGAGTACATTCGTTCCAAATAAATTGCGATTATGGTGTATTAGTATTTTAAAAGATAAATTGGATCAAAAATATCCTAACATGCAACTGATGGGGTGACCATGGTTCCATAAATTAGGTTCATTTATTCTATACCTATATTAATGATATTATGTGACTACATTGAAATAAACATTCTTTTTTTACAATTTGTTTTTTTTTTTCTTCAAAATTAATATTAGCGATGACATCTTTTAAGGGAATTAAATCAGTTAAAACTTGTTGTGTGCGGTCGCTATTAATTCACTAGGTAAGGTTCAATCAATGTGATTTGTTGGAAACGTATCTGTAATTTTTTAAGCCTTTTAAGCTCTGTAGTCAAAGTGAAAGCATTTATTTCAAATAGGCACATAAAAGGCACTCTTGAACGTCAAAAATTACCTTAAAATAGAATTGATTCTAGTCGCCCCTTCCAAAAGGTAGTTTTCGTGTGGAGAAGAATGGGCAAGAAACTCCACCGTTACTCTTTTAAAATGTTTTAGGTACCTACAATATTTTGCATGGGTACATTAATTATATAAGGTGTAAAAAAATTAACCTTAAAAACTTTAAGAGGTGCTTTAGACCATCGAACTGAACAACTTTCACTATGGGACCAACTCCGAAATCACGAAAAAAAAATCAGCTGTTTCATACAAAAGTTCAATACCTACTCGGCCAAAATGTATGAAACAGCTCATTTTTTTTTCGTGATTTCAGAGTTGGTCCCATAGTGAAAGTTGTTCAGTTCGATGGTCTAAAGCACCTCTTAAAGTTTTTAAGGTTAATTTTTTTACACCTTATATAATAATATGTGAGGACGATGCACCTAAAATAAAATTACTATACCACAATAGGTAAAAGAATTGTAGTGTTTGTGACACATAGTTTTTCTGCGATTATTCCATAGGTAAACGTAACTAATCTGTGAAATGTACTGAAACTGTAATTTTATTGTAAATAAATATACATCAATTCGTGTGATTTATTGGAAATATATATGTGATTTTTTTTAAGCCTTTTGAGCTATTTAGTCTTAACGACACTTGTTGTTTTGTTCGATTTGCGACCTACTACTTACTACTATTATAGTTATCGTTAATAGTTAATACAGATTACGATATTTTTGATTTTTTTATTTTATTAAAGATTTACTCAGAAGTTTTTTTATCCATTCTCACGTGGAATCATGGTCACCCCATCAGTTGCATGTTAGGATATTTTTGATCCAATTTATCTTTTAAAATACTAATACACCATAATCGCAATTTATTTGGAACGAATGTACTCCTATACATAATTCAGGAAGTCGAATTTTGTAAACAAACATGTCATATTTAAAAAGATATAGGCAACTATAGAGGGCCGTGCTGAATAAACTAAAATTGGTTTATTTTTTTAATTCAGCAAGTTGTATGAGAAACCAATGCGGTACATATGTTACTTGCCAAACGTGAATTACTTTTATATAGTTTTTGGCTAAGGTTGTTTTGTCTTTTTTAGATATTTTCTCATTTCTTTTTTTTTCAGCACGGCCCCCTATCCACGTCTATATATTATTTGTTATTACGAATTCACAATATCTGTTACGGTACATAGAACGTGTTAGTAAAGTACATTCCTTGAGTTTATGAAACTTTTTAATACGCTATATATTTTTCAAGTTACACGAGGGCCGTGCTGAAAACGTTTGGCTGGCACGGCCCCCTTTTTTTGCATATTTCTTCAAAAGTACAGAGGTACATTGAAAAAGAAAGCGGTACATATACTCCTAGAGGCGAGTACATTGCATTGGTGTATACCTAAATCGCAAATTCCGGGGGGCCTAGCCAGGCAAACGTACATGACCAAATAACCTTGAGCATTGCGACAGAGACAAAGAGCGACACGACTTCCTCGTACGAAAGGGATGCAGCGCACCCTGCGCATGCCCCTTTATCATAAAACTCGCACAATTTTTGGAATTATTTTAAAAAAAGAGATTTTTTAAATAAATTAAACAATAATTTCTTATATTTGATTTTTATTTGTTGCTATCTGATGTATATGTCTGTCTTTTAGTCTGGGCTAAATAAACGTATTTTCCTTCTTTTAATTTGGCACACAGATATGACCTGGGTTAGGACAAATTATAATTTTTACCCTGGTAGGACGTTTCCATGGGATAATTTCCAACCTCCACACGGGCGATACCGCGCAAAATCCAGTTTGTTAGAATTTAGCGCGTTATTTCTTCCAATAACACTTATAAAATAATATTAATACGTTTTTACAAAAGTTGGACATCTACATAAATAAATAAAGTCCTCCAGACCGTATTTCGGCCACGGGGGCCAATCTAGACGGAGACTAGCCTTCGGCGCGGAAGATATTATAGTGCACAAGTGTGCGCGCAGACACTAGTGCACTCCCTCTTCCCTCACTCTCATAGTCCGATGGGTCCGCAATCCGACACGACCAGAGAGAGATCAGGAAATCTACATAAATAAAGTCATAATACCGCAGTCAGTGCAACCAATCCCAGGAGACGCGCAGGGAAGAGATGGTTCTGTCTTACAAAGGAAACGTTACAGTAATAAGCTGCTTCAGTGAAATATACGTTTTTAAATAAATATAAATGTGGTGCATTTCCCTAGAAACTTGGTGCTGGTGGAATTTTTATGGGTTTCATTTGATATGCTGCATTTTTATGCATGCTTATGCTTATATGATGATAAACCAATGATTATCAAGGAATCTACAGTTCGGGCGATGAGAGAATGCATTCTTGACAGTTTTCAGTTTCTTACAAACGAATACGTCGCACCTTCAGAACAGTAGTGACGTATCTTAAAAAAAGACGGGTTCACACCGGGAGTGCCGGCAGAAGTGAAAACTTGAATATTAACGTTGAAATAAATCAATTATTAATTGAATTAATATAACGTAAGTTTTTTTCACTATTTCTGCGTCACTTTTTTCATTAATCGATGCACTTTGTTCAATTTCCATTTTTTTAAACACTTTATATACACGAAGTTTACGAATACACAGCAGTGTGGCTACTACACTGACGGTCGAGCCATCAGCTGTCCATCCACGTCCGCGTCCGCGTCCACCATCACCATCACATCACATCACATCACCATCACCATCGCCATCGCCATCGCCATCACCATCACCATCGCCATCGCCATCACCACCGTCATCACCATCACCATCACCATCGCCATCGCCATCACCATCACCATCCATCCATCCATCCATTATCGTGTCTCAATTGGTTCATATCGGTTGGCGCCGCCGTAGAAAGAGATGGGGGGGGAATCTCTCCTGACGGTCACGTGTCCTGAGTTCCTGACGCGATGCCCTGACGCGAGTTTAACATTTTTTACCCATTACAAAAAGTGTTCAACGCCGCTAAAGAAGTTTTCACTTCAAAAATCATTTTTTTGGGACAACGTCAATACCTAACCTATCAATTATTTAATAATTGATAGGTTTTCATAAAAAAAGAATTAATTAAATCAGTTGAAAGTTTGCAGTTTCAAAAGTTTGTTTTCGTTTTCCCAAAAAAATGATTTTTTGAGATACGTCACTACTGTTCTGAAGATGCGACGTGTTTTGTGAATTTGATCTTTATTAGCTACCAGAGTTGTCGCACTGACAGGTGTCAGGTACGCATTCTCGCGACGGCCGGACTGTCTAGACACAGCCCCTTGTTTGTCCTAAAATGCAACTAATAAAGCCTCTTTTGATAATTTTGGGAGTTAAAACTATCCTGCTACAGCGCAACATCTAAAAACCAGCAGGGTAAATCGATTGTAAAGTATAGTTACATATTATAGTAGCAAGTAATTAGGTACAAAGTAAAATCATAATTACACATTTTCACCAGGGCCCTATACCACAAAACTTTACAATCTACAATACTACAAAATTGTTAAATTGTAAAAAAAAAATACGTAACACAGAAGTTACAAATATGAACAGTCAACAAAAGAGATAAGTATGCAGGATCTTCGGATATAGTTGAAGTTTAGTAAGTAGTTAATTTAATAAATGAGCCGTTTGTTTTCTATTAATAAAATTAAATTTTATTCGAGAACATCCGTCGGTTTCTTACTAAACTTCGACTATATCCAAAGATCCTGCATACTTATCTCTTTCGTTGACTGTACATATGAGTTACAATATTGTACACTTGTCAATACAATTTACATAATATTTGTTAGGTTTTCCGTTCCAATTGCGTGGCTAAGAGTTTTGTGGTACACGCATTTGTAAGATTTGTGAATTGTAGGGGGTTGTTGTAGTTGTGAGGGTTGATGGGGTATTGTAGCAGGTTGTTTTTCTTGCTTTTCTTTCTTCTTAAAGTTATGTGGTATAGGGCTCAGATATCCATAGCCCCAAATCTTTTAAAATAGACAAATGTTACTTATGAATCATCTATACTTAAAACTTGAAATTACACATGTCGCAGGGAAATGAGCATATCAGGGATTTCACGAAATTCCTAGTTTAGTGAAACGACATATCACTGACGATAAATTGGTATTTTGTCATATCACTAGATACTTTTAGTAAGAAGATGTAATAAACAAGAATATTCGACATCTACCGGGATTTCGTGAAATCCCTGATGTCCTCATTTCCCTGCGACATATATATTAACAAAACTTACTGTTGGGAATCAAACCCAATACATCTTACGCGCAGACGGGGTGATCAACGCGTCATCGGCACGCTGAGGCACAGCGTGGAGGCGACATGGCTCGGCCGAAGGATCACTCGCTTCCTTAGGGCGATTTCGGACTACATCCGAACCGAATCCGAGAAATACCGGTCCGAAAGTGACCATAGTCCTATTTGTATGAGGGGTTGCGCACTAGATCCGAACTCTATCCGTCCGAATTTAGAACAATCCCAATTCGAATTGAAGTCGGATCTTTAATTCGGATTTGGATCGGATGTATGTAGTGCGAAACCGCTCTTAGACTCCACCGTGACAGAAGATTCTTCTTTTTAATTTTATATTTAATTGTTTGTCCGGGACATTCCATAATTTGTACTAAGTGCGACAATAAACCATTGCCGACTCTTTTATTGCTCCCCGCGCTAACACTTACCTACTAATGTTTTAAAACTACATTTTATTTTCTACGCCAGCATAGCAACACAAACATACTCAGCAATGTTATTTTACTTCCTAGCAACAAAACTAAAACACATAAATCGTCTCTCCTGGCATCCAGCCGAAACACTTCGGCGTTTTAAGACCTTTTACGTCCCCTTTCATACGACTGAACGTAAATATAGGCGGGCGTAAATGTAGGTCCCGACATTGGTACTTATTGAGGTTTTATTTTAAGTGTCCTGAATGTAGGTAGGATAGAATAATAAAGCCAAATGTCTAACTGTAATAAGGAAATCGAAATAGAAGACATTAATGTTGAATACCCTCGAAATATACTATATACCTACATATAAAATTCAAAGTCCTGACCGACTGATATATCAACGCACAACCTAAACCGCTGGTTTTAGAGACATGAAATTTGGAGGG
Organism: Amphipoea lucens; assembly: GCA_947508005.1. Classification (NCBI taxonomy): domain Eukaryota; kingdom Metazoa; phylum Arthropoda; class Insecta; order Lepidoptera; family Noctuidae; genus Amphipoea; species Amphipoea lucens. Next base: position 19,444,125 of record OX382357.1, read on the forward strand.
TGTGCTCCTTGTGAAGAGTAGGTATCCACTAAGAAAGGTTTGTTTTCGAAATTCTAAGAGGGTGAATGGGGGGAGGGTAAATTTCACGCGGACAAAGTCGCGGGCAGATGCTAGTAAATAATTCTTACTTTATTACTTTCCTAGCGCAGTGGTAGCCCAGTGGTAACGGCCGCGATTTACGAGTTGTAACTCAGACGGTGGTCGTGAGTCCGAACCTAGACAGGCGCTTTACTTTGTGCAAATTATTACATCACCACTGCTCTCAAAACGGTGAAAGAAAACATCGTAAGGAAACCGGCATGTCGTAGGACCAAAAATTCGAAGACATGTGACATTTACCACTAGGCCCGCGTGGTAGATTACGGCCCTCTCACCGGGTTCCCTATCCATTTGCATAAAATTTTAAGACCTAATATAACTTAGCATAATTTTGTTTGGCATAATTATATTTTCGCATAATATAATTACGCATAACAGCTCACGCATAATTTCTTTAAGCATAATTTCTCTAGTCATAATAATGATTAAGCATAACAACATTCTAAAGCATAAAATTTAGCATGACCGTTTTATTTCTAACGACGTCAGGTCGACGGAGCCCCGCTACGCGGGGCTCCTATTTCTGTCTGCAGGGTTTAAAGGAACCTAACCAAACCGAACCTCGGGGTACCCCTGACGTCGTTTAGTATTATGCGAATCGAATTTATGCCAAAACAAATTAGTCTTTAAGATGATTATGCCAACATAAAATGTATGCCTAAAAAAATGGGTTAGGGGGCAACTCGTCCACTTCAAAACTGGGCCCAGGGACCAGTTCCACCTTTCTAATTTTCCTAGGGGTCAACTCGTCCCACCTCGAAACTGGGACCATGGGCCTAAGTGGGCAACTCGTCCCACTTCGAAACTGAGACCTGGGACCAATTCCACCTAGGGGGCAACTGGGCCCACCCAATTCCACCTAGGGGGCAACTGGGCCCACGTTAGTTTAGGTATTGAGACGATTGCACTACTGAATATTCTCTAGGGGTTTGGTGGTCCCAATATAGTGATACTGGCGGTAGCAAAGGGAAATAAAAAAATAACCGAAGGTTTGTTTATCTCATTCGTTTTATGTTATCATAATTATCATGACTAATTTTTTATTCTATAATTAAAAGATAACGTTCATAACAAAACAAATCAAAAGTACCTACACATTATGTTTTCTCAAAACCAAAATTAAAAAAATTAAAACAACTTCTTACAAACTTAAAACAGCTCTACTGTTTGATAAAAATCTCTTAACATTTTAAAACCAAGTACCTGTTACCAAAGACAGGCCTGATGGTCTAGTGGTTAGTGACCCTGACTGCTATGCCGGAGGTCGTGGGTTCGATTCCCACCCAGGACAAATGTTTGTGTGATGAGCACGATCATTTGTTCTGTGTCTGGGTGTAATTTATCTATAATATGTATGTATTTAGAAATATATAAGTATGTTTATCAGTTGTCTAGTACCCATAACACAAGCTCTGCTTAGCTTGGGACTAGATGGCGTTGTGTGATAGTTGTGGAATATTATTATTATTATTTTTGTTTGATTTTACATATCTCGGGACCATGGGGTCCCGGTCCTTTGGAAGGCGTACGAGGGGCCGAAGCCAACCCGCAGAGGCCCCTTAGGAAATTTTAATGAAAAGTATTATTGTTATTTACAATGAGAAACAATAATCCAACGCTTACTTAATCATGACATTGCATGCACTTGTCCCGCTTTAGCTAAAACCGACCATATTAAATATTTAGGCGTCACGGTTGACACAAACCTTAATTTCCGCAAACACATAGATAAGACGATTATACAAGCACAGAAATCAATTATTAGGCGTTATAAAAAACAGATTTTTGAATGTAACTAAGGTCTTGATTCCAAGCTTGCAACATTCCGATGGCTCTCATCATCTCTTCTCGTGTCAAATGATGTCGTCGCTCCATATCGATGCAATTCTTTTCAGTTCCGATGTAGAAATTGTAATGGTTTTGTAAAAACCACGGATATCGAGGGATATGGCATGGAGGCGTGGCGCATGTCGCCTCTATAAAAGACCCTATGTTGTAATCTGACCCTATGTTGGTACGCGCGAAGGCGGTAAGCGCCGTAGTCATATGTTTGTATCGAAACGTGTGGTGTCATTTCGTATTTTTACAAAATGCCGAATTGTTCCGTCCTTATTTGCAAAAATAGAACAATCACAACAAACCTTAAGACAAGTGGCGTGTCCTACCACCGATAATTAAAAAATCACTGTACTAATTATACATTTGATTAATTATACATTATTTTAGCATTTTTTAATTTTTTTTAAATTTATTTTTTAGTGTCCACCATTGGGTGGACACTAGCGGTTAACCGTTTATCTAACAGTTTATCTACAGTCAATAGCAAAAGTAGATGATGATTGAGCTTATAACTTTTGGAGTCAAAACTGATCACGAATATATTGCAGCTGTACTAGTAGTAAATGTTTGGTATAACTTACAATCACATACTTTTGAATCCCTTCGATGCCACACAGTTCTGACACGAACTCCGTTCATTAGTATTGAATTTCTGATTTTCATCATCTACTTTTGCTGTTGACTGTACAACTCATAGATAAACTCTTTGGTGTTACTGACCAAAAAGTATTCATATAAGATTGAATAATAAGAAATATATTTATTTGCCCACTTACTAATAAACGTATTATATCAGATGAATAGTTACACACCGATTTCTCTCTTTCAGACGTCAGTAATTTCGACTTTCGAAAGAAGAAGACAAAGCGTTGTGTAACTATACAGACGCTCTACAATGTTTATTAGTAAGGGGGTTACGTTACAAATAATTAACAAAAATTAATATTTGCGAAGCGCAAAAACACTCATAAACTTGCAACTACAAAAAATGCACACAATCTGTTATATTTACTAATATAACTTAGACGTTCACGTGTATATTCAAAACGACCCCCTCTAAAAATGAATAAATTAATAGAAAATGTCAAACGGAGAGTCAAAAATCAACATAACACAAAACAAAGAACACACAGTGGTAATATAATAATAAAAGTGAATACTTATAGATAATGTTATTAAACAGTTTTCCGTCAATTACCTCCTTAACAGTTGCAAAATTATATTGTTTACCTACATACTGACAGTGAAATTATTATATACTAGCTTCTGCTCGCGACTTCGTCCGCGTGAAATTCGTACTTTCCTCTAAAAATTTCGAAAATGTATGTAGGTATGATCTTTATAATTTATTTCGATAAATAAGTATTCGGGCCAATTTTTTAGTTTATAGATCAAAGGAATCAGATTTTTCAAATAAACTGTATCCCCGCTTTTCACCCCCACAGGGGTGGAATTTTGAAAAATCTTAGTGATGTGTTCATAACTTGACTCAAAGACCCATTTTCGAGTTAATGGATGCAAGCAGTAATATCCACCCCTTAAACTTTATTGCTTACCATTTCCCACCTTGGTAGGAGTCGATTTTTTAAAAACCCTAAAACACATACTTGTTTTATTTTTTGTTTCAGTAGTACCGAGTTTCGAGTTAATCCGACAGCGGGTTACATATTTTTCTAACCTATCAACTTTGTCACCCCCTAAATCCTCTGTAAGGGGTTTTTTTTCAAACTAAAAGTGACAATCTTTATTATTTACTGACCCAAATATTGCCAAGTTTCTGTTTATCAAATAAATAAATAAGATTTTTCATATAAAGTGTATCACCGCTTTTCACCCCCACAGGGGTGGAATTTCGTAAAATCGTTTGGGATGTGTTCATTATTTGACTCAAAGATTATTTGTACCAATTTTCGAGTTAATCATCCCGCAGTAAAATCCTCCCATGTAAAATTAACTACCCCTTTTCACCTCGTTAAGGGTACATTTTTATAAAACCTTAATACACGTTATTCTTTATTTATGGTCGTAAGTATAAATACCGAGTTTCGAGTAAATTGGACCACGCGTTAAAATTCTTCCATACAAATTTTGACGCCCCCAATCCCCCTTTAGGATGTAGTTTGGAAAAACAAAAATTGCCAAACTTCATAATTTATTTATATAAGTATTCGTGCCAAGTGTCATGTTTATTAACCAAATGAATAAGATTTTTCTTAAACACTGTATTCCCGCTTTTCACCCACATAGGGGGTGGAATTTCAAAAAATCGTTTGAGATGTGTTCATTACTTGACTCAAAGATTATTTATACGAATTTTTGAGTTAATCAAGCCATGCATTAAAATCTTTCCCTGTATAATTAACTACCCCTTTTCACCCCGTTAGGTGAAACTTTTTGGGGAAACCCTGATACACGTCATTCTTTGTTTTTGATCTTAAGTATACAACATTATTTTTAGTAATTATGCGAAACCTGAATATAGTTTGTTCAGAATAAGTAACTGAATCGATTCCAATAATTTTTACCCCATGTTATATTTTGGCCCAAAAATATTTAAAAAAGGTTAAAGCTTGGACACCACGAGAGCGACGCGTTCGAGGAGGTATATTATAGTGTACTCTGTGTTCGAGGAGCGACACTAAGTAGGTACAACAATAGCGGCGCGGGCGCACAGCGAGCGGGGCGACCGGGGCGGGGGTGCAGCAACCCCTTCAGTCGCCCGGGTACCACAGGTTGGCGCGCACGTGTTCGCGTTCCCGTCCAACTGCATAATCGCGAGCGCGCGGCCGCCGCGGGCCACAGTTGTGTTTCGGTTGATCGTGTACCTATCGTATGTAAAAAGTGTCGTGTAACATTTTTAAACACGCCAAGATGGTTAATTGTAGAAAGTTATTATTTGTACCTACAGCCTGCTGTGGTTAAGTAATGCGATGTTTAACACTTTTCATCCACTTTGAACTTTAAATGGTTGACATAAGGTGCAACAAATCGCATTGACTACATTGTATCACTTACGGCTTACGAATAAGTAATTACTTATTCGTAGCTTACGGCTGCATTTATTTACGAATAAAGTACATTATAATAACTACCTACACTTGACCATTACGACAGTCCAAAGCCTGCAAGTGTGATGGAAAATGTTATCACCAGTTAATTACAATACAATCGCCCGAACGCACGCGGCGGCGGCGTGGATGACCATGTTTTTGTAAGGACAAACAGGTAACATAACAAGCTTATAACTTTGTGATTATTCATGATACAGTTTTGAAATTTTGTACATAGATTCTTTACATAAAAATACTAGACACGTGTTTCGGGTTTCGCATATACTAAAAATAATGTTGTATATACTGAGTTTCGAGGTAATCGGACCGCGTTAAAATTTTTCCATACAAATTTTGACGCCCCCAACCCCCCTCTGGGGGACAGTTTCTAAAAACAAAAAATGCCAAACTCCATAATTTACTTAGATTAATATTTGTGCCAAGTGTCATGTTTATTAACCAAATGAATAAGATTTTTCATATACACTGTATTCTCGCTTTTCACCCCCATAGGGGTGGAATTTCGAAAAATTGTTTGAGATGTGTTCATTACTTGACTCAAAGATTATTTATACGAATTGTTGAGTTAATCAAGCCACGCATTAAAATCCATCCCTGTATAATTAACTACCCTTTTTTACCCCGTTAGGGGTAGACTTTTGGGAAACCCTGATACCTACACGTTATTCTTTGTTTTTGGTCTATAAATACTAAGTTTCGAGGTAATTGGACCGCGCGTTAAAATTCTTCCATACAAATCTTGACGCCCCCAATCCCCCTGTAAGGGGCAGTTTATAAAAACAAAAAATGCCAAACTCCATAATTTACTTAGATTAATATTCGTGCCAAGTTTCAAGTTTATTAACCATGTGAATAAGATTTTTCATGTAAACAGTATTCCCGCTTTTCACCCCCATAGGGGTCGAATTATGAAAAATCGTTTAAGGTATGTTCATAACTTGACTCAAAGATTATTTATGCCAATTTTCGAGCTAATCAAGTCACGCAGTAAAATCCTCCCCTGTAAAATTAACTACCCCTTTTCATACAGTTACGGGTAGATTTTCGAAAAACCCTGACAAACGTTATTCTTTATTTCTAGTCCCTAGTATAAATACTGAGTTTCGAGTTACTCGGATAGCGCGTTTAAATTCTTCCATACAAATTTTGACACCCCTCAATGCCTCTGTAGGGGGTAGTTTTGAAAAACTAAAAATGAAAAACTTCGTTTATTACTTAGATAGGTATTCTTGCAAAGTTTCAAGGTTATTAACTCAAGGAATAAGATTTTTCATACAAACAAAATCCCCCCCTTTTCACCCTCTTAAAGGTTGAATTTCCAAAAACCCCTTCTTACTGGATACCTACTCTTCACAAAGAACACAACCTCTAAAATTCATGTCCCTAGGTCCAGCGGTTTAGGCTGTCCGTTGATATTTCAGTCAGGTCGTTCATCCCCCTTTGGGGGTGAAATTATCAAAAACGCTGAGACACGTATAAATTAATTTTCAATCGTCAGCCTAAACACAAAATTTGAAGATCGTAACTTTTAATCTGACTGACTTTCATACACTACTTCATCCCCCTTTTTAGCCCTTTGGGGGTGGAATTATCAAAAACGCTGAGACACGTGTAAATTAATTTTCAATCGTCAGCCTAAACACAAAATTTGAAGATCCTAACTTTAAAACTGAGGGACTTTCATACAAACTTTCATCCCCTATTTGACTCCCTTAGGGGTTGAATTTCAAAAAACCCTTCCTTATTCCCTGTCTACATTATAAAGGGAACCACCCTGTAAAATTTCAGCTTTCTAGGTCTAAGGGTTTGGGCTGGGCGTTGATGAGTCAGCCAGTCAGTCAGTCCTTTTGTTTTTATTTATATAGATAGGACTTTGTATAGAGAAATTAATTTGCTAAGATTTCTACTTGAACGATTTATCACGCCACTTGTTTTTTTTTTATTCGGTTTTGAGAAAAAAAAAGTGTAGGCACTTTTGATTTGTTTTGTTATGAACGATATTTTTTAATTATAGAATAAAAAATTAGTCATGATAATTATGATAACATAAAACGAATGAGATAAACTAACCTTCGGTTATTTTTTTATTTCCCTTTGCTACCGCCAGTATCACTATATTGGGACCACCAAACCCCTAGAGAATATTCAGTAGTGCAATCGTCTCAATACCTAAACTAACGTGGGCCCAGTTGCCCCCTAGGTGGAATTGGGTAGGACGAGTTGACCCCTAGTAAAATTAGAAAGGTGGAACTGGTCCCTGGTCCCAGTTTCGAGGTGGGACGAGTTGACCCCTAGTAAAATTAGAAAGGTGGAACTGGTCCCTGGGCCCAGTTTTGAAGTGGACGAGTTGCCCCCTAAGCCAAAAAAATTATGCCGAAGTATTATTATGCTAAAACAAATTGTGCCAAAATCGTTATGCCGAAGTATATTAGGACAAAGAACATTATGCGAAAAGAAGGCATCCCCTCTCACCGATTGGAAGCCTGTGTCCCAGCAGTAGAAATATTATTAGCTGATTATGCATATGCTGTGCTTAAATAATACTTTGAGGCGAATTATTACGTTTTGTAGTTGAGGTAGAAGGAGTTACTTGAGAAGAACGCACGTTATTCAAAACCTGTATTTTTATTTGCTTTTATTACCAAGAAGATGGCGGGACGAGCTTGACTCCTACCGGCACTCGCAAAAGACAGAATTGTGTGGAAAAGGGAGAGAGGCCTTTGCCCTACAGTGGGACAATACAGACTAACTAGATTCGATTTTATTACCACATCATATTCTAATCTTATCCGAGTCTATGATTCGCACAGACTATATAAAATAAGCATTGCCATTACGTGGTAATGCTGCCAGCCTTTTGGGCACTTATCCCATTGACAGCGATGGGGACGTATTTTATGATGCCCAATGAGCTCCTGTGTTTTTCTTTTTTTATACACTTGTATATAATATATATTTTTTAGATTGTGAAATAGGTGTTTAAGTGTGTTAGAAATAAATTTCGAACTAAACTAGTAATCAACGATATTATTATCCTGTAAATTCTACCAAAACGTGACCCGAGTTTAACGCAGTTATTAGTAGAAACATTGCCTACACATAGAGTCCAAATTCAGGCACTGTAGAGCATTAATTGGACTATTTATAGCCTTCCATTTATGCTCCTTGCGGACTATCGCTGCGGTTCGCGATAACAGCGGTAGAAAAATAAAAAGTAAAAAATCTATCGCGTTTCGATGCGGTTAAGGCGATAAACGTCAATGTGCAAACAGCAATTAATCAACTTACGTAAGGGTACTTACACAAAGCAACGGGTTTTCCGGTACGGATCGCTGCAAGTTGATCTTTTTGTTAGCCTACACTGTCCCACTGCTGGGCAAAGGCTTCCCCAAATCCTTCCAGGAACTCTTTTCCCGCGCCACCTCGAACCAGCCCTCGTGGTACGCGTCCAGGCCATCTCGCCATATTTTTCTAGGCCGGCCTAGGTGGCGCCGCCGTCCATCTTCAGGCACCCACTGTGTGCATACGGCTGATGTGACCCGCCTAATCCTATTTGAGCCTGGCAGCCTTCTTTTCCATCTAGATGGCAAGAAATTGTTACAATGTTTTACATGTTTCTTTATGTGTGAGGGCGGGCATAAGGGGTATTTTACCCGCACGGATTGGTACCGACTTTACTAGGAGCCTGCGCCTTTATGCATACACCCTAACGTATTAGCAGTCCACTGCTGAATGAATACAATGGGGATAACACACATAAAAGGACAATTGATCGCGATTTCTTTCATGTTGACAATTCTGCCACGTTCACTGCCTCATTTCCGTTGTGGTGCAGACAAATTTTTCAAACCTTTGAAGCAATGGATTAGAAATTTCCTTCAAAACCTTTAAATTCTGATTGAAATCCCCTTAAATCACAAAAAAAAATAATCAGTTTTCTCCTACAAGCTCAATATAAAGTCATCATCTGCCTAGCCTTTTCCCAACTATGTTAGGGTCGGCCTCCAGTCTAATCGGATGCAGCTGAATCCGAGTATTTTTCGCATAATATGAAATTAAAATTGCTGAAATTAAATAAATACGAGTAAGTATTATTACACAAAAAATTTTGTAGTCTTTAGAGTATCATTATATTTTCAGCGTAAACGAGAGAGCTAACTGAATTGTTTATCTACATTACTTGATTATACAGAAATAAGACGTTACACAGGCTATCTAGCTTAAAAAACGTACAACTGAAATTGTCTTAGATAAAAAGTAAAATGAAACCTTTAAAACACTACAGGAAACTGGAGTACAGTCACGTCTAAAAGTATGTGTACACTTGGCAATTTTCAATTGCGATTTTTTCGTGAAATAACGAATGCAACGTTGAAATACGACACTTAACATAAATGGGTTCGAAAATATTATTTTCGTAATAAAATAAAATTTCATTCAAAAATAAAGGAGAAAATCGCCTTTGAATAAAGCCAAGTGTATACATACTTTTAGACGTGACTGTACCTATACTTTTTTCAAGAAATGTTTACAAAATCTATTCTCATAATAAAGCTGAAGAGTTTGTTTGTTTTAACGCGCTAATCTCTGGAACTATCAGTCGGATTTGAACGTTCAGTTCGTTCGTTCATCACGCTAAGACACTTAGGAGCCGAGCAAAAACAAAAAAAGACAGAAAGATCACAGAAATAGCGCGGACATGCGATGCGATGAGACTGGGTGGATCGGGGGCACAAGAAATTTTGCGCGGATGAAGTCGCGGGCAAAAGCTAGTCTATGGCTGGAAATACTCCGTCTGCGAAGCAGTCATGCTAGCGAAGGAGGTGGCGGGATGGCTGAAGGAGAGAGCCTCACGTCCCAGCCGCCGCAGGTGACGCTCCGGGCGTCGGGAGCCGCGTGACTCTCGGCCACCGTAGGCGTGGGCCTGCGGACGGAGAGTAATGGGTAGCTCATCGTCCGATCAGGACCAGGCCCGTGCCGGACGGCGCGTACGTGTTCCACGCGCGCCTCAAAGAGATGTCAGCATAAAGGAAGAGGCCTGCCAGGGCCAAAGCCTGCCGGGTGTGCGGGATTGTCCGAAAGGGTTACCCCGCTAAAGGGCTAAGGAAGGAACACGGATGGGTTTTAGTCCGTAAGAGTCTGACACTCCCTTCCGGTCCACCCAGAGCGGGAGGGGTCATTTGATGATTTCCCATCCATAAAAAAAAAGGCTGGAAGTAGTGTTACGCCGGACCCGCGCTCGTTGACCGACGGTGCTACAGTATATACGTCCATTTATCGTCAGCGTCTTGGTACGCGTGCCCGACGGTCAGCGAGCGCGTGTCCATAGAAATCGGTACGCGACCGATGCCAGCGACCGACATCGGCGTAACAGTATTTCCAGCCTTAGAATAAAGGTACTTACTCCGATAAAAAACTAAGAAAACTAAAGACTCATGGGAATAAATATGAACAAGTGAACAATTGGCATGTTAACATATTGAGACTACTTTCGCCAAACAGGCTGAATAGGGCTAAATTCGAAACTTAAGTAATTTCAGCATGAACACCTTTTTTGAAGTGAAAACTTCTTTAGGCGCGTTGGGCATTTTTTGAGATGGGAAAAAACCATTGAATTCGCGCCACTGTTACCGTAACGACACCGCTTCGGATGTGTTCGGCCGTCCTCGGGATGTACTCGGTTTTAATGTATATCCGATATGTCAGTGAGTGATGGCAAAGTATTCTGATTTTTTTTTTCGTGGGGTTGTCCTCATGGATACCCTCCGTCTGGGAAGAACGGAGGGTTATGTCGGACTCCTACCAACTAAAACCCCACTGTTCCTTCTAGTACCATGAGTCGGGGGCCCGGGATATACTTGTACAATCGCCGCACCCCCAACTGGTATCAGCGCGCCATGCCTAGCGGGCCCCATCACCAAATGCGGCCGATCCCACGACCGCACGGAACACCTGAAGAGCTGATATGATTAGCTGTATAAAAGTCGTTGTCATGGCTGCTGAATAAAAGCCATTCTCACAGATCGACGCTTTTTTTAAATAGATAAAATGGTGGATATATTATCTATTTTAAAATAAGTGTGAGAGCAGTGGTGGCCCAGTAATAACGACTGCGACTTACGAGTTGTAGGTCGTAGGTTCGAACCTAGATTGGCGCTATACTTTGTGTAAATTATTTCATCACCACTGCTCTCAAAACGGTGAAGGAAAACATCGTAAGGAAACCGGCTTGTCCGAGAACCAAAAATTCGAAGACATGTGACATCTGCCAATCCGCACTGGGCCCCCGTGGTAGATTACGGCCCATTCCCTCTTACCGAGAGGAGGCCTGCGTCCCAGCAGTGGGAACATTATAGGCTGATTATGTAAAATAAGTGTCATCACTTACAATCCAATTAATTTAAACTTGTCATGTCACACCAATTAAGTCCCCGTTAAGACTAAAAAATTAAGATCACAATGTCTCAAAACTTTCAAAAACAAACAACAAATCAAAAAATTACATCACAGCTTGAAAGAAATCAACATTCCGAAAATTGAACAAAAACTTTTTCATTAAAATTTCCGGGCACATCTTGCGAGAGCATGAAAATGTATAAAAACCGCTGCTGAACCGTTAAGATAGAAGTTTTACTCGATTTATGAGACATTGGGTGGGTCAAGAGCTCCACAAGAAAGGTTTAGGCGGGAGAAGACACGATAAAAGCAGCTGTTTGCAGTTTTGGATGTGGTTTAAGACAGTGGTTGAAAGCGGGGGGACTTCGATCTTTGCTATAAAGTTTGGGTCGGTGTTGATTGAATTCTCAGACTTAATTTCGTTGAAAACTTTCCAAATGATGACAAATAGAAATGAAGTTCAAAAAAACTCTAAAAAATCTTATTTACTTACTCTATTTTATTATCATCTGACTAGCCTTTTCCTAATTATGTTGGAGTCGGCTTCCAGTCTAACCGCATGCATCTGAATAATAGTATTTTACATGGAGCGACTGCCTATCTGACCTCCACAACCCAGTAACTGGGTAATACGATACTCCTTGATGAAACTGGTTGTCAGACTTTCGGGCTTCTGACTGTTCGTAACGACTGTCAAAGAACCACGAATGTCAGCCTGGACCAACGGCTTATCGTGCTGCTTTCCGAACACGGATATCGATTTCCGAGGCACGGAGTGGTCTCGGTAAAGATGGTCACCCATCCACAGACCAACCGCAGCAAGCGTAGCTTAATCTGATCGATCGACCTGTGCGGCTGTTATTATTTAGCCACGGGCCTCTCTTACTCCATTTTATTTATTACTAGCTGCGCCCCGCGGTTTCACCCGCGTAAATGTCGATCCCGTGGAAATATCGGGATAAAAACCCTATATGTTAATCCAGGGTGTCAGCTACCTTCATACAAAATTTTATCAAAATTGGTCCAGCCGTTTGAGCGTGAAGAAGTAACAAACATATAAACACACACACACACTCAAAAACTTTCACCTTTATAATATTATTAGTGTGATAATTCCGTTTACTAATATTAAATGGTAGTTAGTTTGACTTTAGTTCTGAACATTATTTTGCTACGATTAAAGCATATCAAAATTGATATGCTTTAATCGTAGCAGTAAATACTAAGGGTAATAACATGCCGGAGATGCCTCACTGTAACACCTCGCGATCGCGGTTCCGCTCACTACCATAAAGTCACCTCCATTTAAAACAAATGAATGCTAATAGGCCACGCACATGCCAGACATCGAGGTAAACCCCCTAACAGCCCGCGATGTATCGCAGCGAGGTATCCTTCGGCATGTGCGTGCGTGTTTATTACGAGTAGCATGTATTTGTTTTACATGGAGGTGACTTCGAGGTAGCGAGATAAACCGCGTTTGTGAGGTATCGCAGTGAAGCATCTTTGGCATGTAATTACCCTAACGCCATAACTATAAGACTGAAGTTGCGGTCTACAATCGTGTTCCGACAGACGTGTCTTAGAATTAGGAACCTCTGTACGTTCATAATCACAACTTAATAAGAAAACACGTTTGATATTTTTGGAAGTGTTATAAAACTGTATTCACCAATCACTGATAAAAATCCCATCCTAATGAATATTATGAATATAATTTAATCAAATCAAAGGAAACGACACTCACTTTGTGTGTTATAGCCATTTGATTGTCGCGATGCTAGGAAGATACTTATTTATTTTATTTATTTGTTTATCTATTTACCTCAGGTATCGAGGCCCATATAAAACACATACAACACAATATTAATATAACTTAAAAATACTATAAATAAATACATCATTATAATTACACTAAGAAACTAACTAAACACGAAGTGACGGCGTCGTGTTTCGCTGACTGGTGTCATGTAGCCGGCCACGAAACCGGCGATACACAACACCCTTCGGCCAGCACTCTTCCTTAAGGAATTTCTCGAGATGGTGTGTCGGAACACGCACTACGAACGAGTTGAAGTTCGTGTTGTGACGCGACTCCAACTTCTCGACCCTCAAAGTCCAGTTGGTGAACACACGCAAGTACTCCACGATCTCCTCAACCTTCGTGGAGTGGTGCAGTGGTGCAGTGGTGGTGGTATGCTTATATCCCTTCATCATCATCATTTCAGGAATCATCCACGACTGGGCCTCCCCTTTCTTCTGCCATATTTCGCGGTTCCGTGCGTCCCTCGTCCAGGTGTCTCCCGCGACTTTGTAGATATCGTAAACCCAACGCGCTTTTGGACGCCCCTGGTTTCGCCACTATTAGGTCACAGATTCAGTCCATCGGCCATCTTCTAGTCTAACTAGATGTTCAGCTCAACTCCACTTGAGTCGCATCGCCCTGTCCCCTACGTCGACAGATGTCGGTGTTACGCACTCGGTCTAGTAGGGTTATGCCAAGCATGGCTCGCTCCATGGCCCTTTGAGCTACTCGTATGTGGTAGCAGTCTCCTTAGTGAGCATCCATGTCTCGGCACCGTAGGTTATTGTTGGCAAGACAACCTTTTTTTTTATCGTTGAAAAATGCTCATGCATTCTGCACTACCACGGGGAGATAGTGCAGTTATATGGGACTCTAACCCACTACAACTCCACGGTGTCCTCCTCTGCCGCTTACGGCGGGAACACGGGCACTCGTTAGCACTCATCAGTGAATGGCAAGACACCCTTATGCTATCATTATCTTATACACAATAATGGACTTATTTCAACTCGTACGATGATCATGATATTTATACCTATATACTACCGGTTAAATTATTTCAAATAATCTCACAAGCTCTAAAAAAAATACAGTGCTTGCATAACATAACACGCAAATCAGCACAGGCACAACAAACACCCCATTTCACGAAAACCGCTTTCAGAAAAAAAGAAGAAAAAAATATTCGAGAATAGAAAGATAACAAACCGCCTCCCCTAACTTGATCTCTAATCTCACATATCGCGAACTTTCGCTACACAATGAAAGTATATCGAGTGGAGGCTTTGCTCCGTTCGATACAATCGGGATTCAATCCCGTGCCGAGCCCTTGGAGTTTAGTCAGGAATTCAGTTGCGACTACGTGGCTCGAATGGAAACATTTTTGTAACTGTATTTATGATTGGCGATAGCAGCGCAGGTTTTGAGGGGAAGTAAACTTTGTTATATTGCGTATAGTTAAATATACTTTTTTTCAGTGCAATGGTGGCCCAGTGGTTTCGGCCGCGACTTGCTTTATGTAAATTATTTCATCACAACTGAAAGAACACCCACACCCAAAGGTTGACTGGTAGAAAATGCCTAGGGCATTAAGTCCGCCTCTGTACATTTATGTGCCTGAAGTATTAAATAAATAAATAATAAACAAAGAAAGAAAATATGTTTATTTGCGGTGAACATGACGCAAAAAAGAACTTAAACACAATAAAAAAAGAAGGTAAGATAACTGCTCTCAAAACGGTAAAGCAAAACATCGTGAGGAAACAGACATGTCGTAGAACCATAAATTCAAAGACATATGACATCTACCAACATCTCTCTCAGAGAGGGGGCCTGTGTCCCAGCAGTGGGAACATTATAGGCTACCTATGTTTATGCTATACTCTTTTGTAGGGTATTTTTGAACGTGTTATACCAAATATTCCAGCTTAAAATTCTTTTACTAGATTTAATGCCTTTGGTATTATAATGGTGCTGTCTTGAACTACCCAAAAATAGATCTTGCGTTACATAAAAGTTTATATTCCACAAAACAAAGCCAAGAAAACTCAATTCAGACATAAGGTAGAGCAGTAAATGACGAAGGCACAAAAACTGTGCAGCCAAGCGATTTAGAAATCTGACAGCTGCTTCCAGACCGTCAGTCAATGTAACATGACCCCGGAGGTCCTATTACAAACGCACGAATTATACGTAACGTAATTTCGAACAATTTTTGAATAAATCATACTATTAACATTATAAATTCGTAAGCACTACATATGTTACCTTTTCACGCTTAAACCACTGAACGGATTTCGATAACATTTGGCAAGGAGATATCTTGGGGACAAGGACCTAAACCGTGGGATAATTTTCGACATTCACGCGGGCGAAGCCGCGGTCAGTTATAGGCTTAATGTAATTTTTTTTTTTTTATGAATTCAGTAACTTGGCAATCTGTGTTAACACAAGAAGCCATTCAGATGTGGTATCTTGTTCTATTATATGTCTTGTTAGCGGAAGGTATTCCTATGAATCCCTTTCATCTTGTGTCGCCAAATCTCACGGTAAGTGTAGGGACACTATGCCATTTCAATCGGGAATGTGTAATACTTCCTGTGTTTAATGTAAGTGACAAGCACAATTTGTGCCATCCATATGAATAAAGTCTTGAAACAAAATAAAAACTATATTTTCGATTCAAACGCGCAAAACGCGTAGGTATTTTCGATTTTAAAATCATTTGGTTTTACATTAAGTTTACTCCGTACGTTCTCATTCGCGCTAAGTTAACACTGAACCTAAACTTTCCTCACTTTAATACCATAGCCTGCTAGCGATTGCATTACAGACCCATATGAAAAAGAATCATCGCATCACTTGTAAAACGGACCCTTCTACTAGATAAATTAAAAACCAGCCAAGTGTAAGTCGGACTCGAACATTCGTGTACGAATCCGTACCACAAGGCAGAAAACGCCGAAAAAACACGTTTCTTGTATATATAATAATAAGAGAGCAGTGGTGGCCAAGTGGTAACGGCCGCGACGTACGAGTTACAGGTCGCAGGTTCGAACCCAGACAGGCGCTTTACTTTGTGTAAATCATTTCATCACCACTGCTCTCAAAACGGTAATGGAAAACATCGTGAGGAAACCTCCATACGTCCTAGAACCAAAAATTCGAAGACATCTGATATGTACATTATATTTTTTGACGTTCAAAAGTGCCTTTTATGTGCCTATTTGAATTAAATGCTTTGACTTTGACTACCAACCTGCACTGCGTCCGCATGGTGGATTACGGCCCTCTCTCTCCCTCTCACCGATAAGAGGCCTGTGTCTCAGAAGCAGGGACATTATAGGCTGATTATGGTATGCAAGCGGCACACCAAACACACGCTTGTAATACAAAAATTGTGACGCCACATTTGAAACGCGACACATTTAACGCCCCCGTATAGACGCGCAAGCCCGTGTTAGAAAATGGGGTAGAATCTATTTTTAAGTCCATATGTATATTTAACCCAAATATAAATGTAACTATGAATATGATATGTAGGGAAAGGATAGAAGACAAGCTAGATATTTATTTTAATTTAGGCTTGTCAGAAATTTATCAGAAAGCTAGTTGTCCATTCCAAATCTAGGTCATCATGGAGAAGAAGGACAAGAAACTCCTTGAAAAAACAGTATTAAAGTATTCTATCAACTTTCTTATATTGCCATAAATTATCATTATTATAAAAACAATTATATCTCTTGGACAATGGTCCAAGAGAACTCGGAACAATAGCAACATAATAACAATAGCTAGGAATATTCCGTTATACACTTTAAAACATTGACAATATTGGCCATATTATAACATTATACAGAACACCATAGTTGTCAGGAATAATCAAAATAATAATATCAATTAACTTACGTGAAGTTTCTATCTACCGTCATCCAAAATATCAACGACTAAAAGGTGGATACCCGTTTGGAATACAGACATGCAAAACATTAGTTATGCAAAACATTAGTATTTTATCAAGTTTTAAGAGTAAAATTATAACAATAACAATACCTATAATTAGGATAATCTATTACACGCATACCAAAGATACATTTGTAGCGGGTGCAGTTTGTAGCGAGACGTTTGCCGCGCAACACGAATTCAGAATCGAACACGTCCGTATTTTGTGGCGCGGTGATTAGTAAAAATAAAAAAAACCGGCCAAGTGCGAGTCGGACTCGCCCATGAAGGGTTCCGTAGCAGCAAGTAACATAATATAAAAGTTCTTGTAGTTCGTTGTAACTTTGTGAAAGGTAAATTGCGGTTTTTGATTTATGACGTATTAAAAAAAAACTACTTACTAGATCTCGTTCAAACCAATTTTCGGTGGAAGTTTACATGGTAATGTACATTATATATATTTTTTTTAATTTTATCATTCTCTTATTTTAGAAGTTAGAGGGGGGGGGACACACATTTTACCACTTTGGAAGTGTCTCTCGCGCAAACTATTCAGTTCAGAAAAAAATGATATTAGAAACCTCAATATCATTTTTGAAGACCTATCCATAGATACCCCACACGTACAGGTTTGATGAAAAAAAATTTTTGGAGTTTCAGTTGTAAGTATGGGGAACCCCAAAATTTATTGTTTTTTTTCTATTTTTATGTGAAAATCTTACTGCGGTTCACAGAATACATCTACTTACCAAGTTTCAACAGTATAGTTCTTACAGTTTCGGAAAAAAGTGGCTGTGACATACGGACGGACGGACAGACAGACAGACAGACAGACAGACAGACAGACATGACGAATCCATAAGGGTTCCGTTTTTGCCATTTGGCTACGGAACCCTAAAAATGAAACTTATATTAATTTTAGTATACAATCCGATGTGCGAGTTCACGATACATTTGTTCCAAACTAAAATGTAGCGCAGTAATTGTAGCGTGTGGCTTTAACTTCGCCGTTTAGAACATTAAGATAGAAGTCGGAGAACGATCAATACTATAATATTGATTTACTTTTATTCCTATACCATAAAAATTCCTTATCATTAAGTACAACAAATAAAGATATATCGTCCATTTATTAATTTACGAGGCAATAAAACGGTTCGTTATCAAGAAACTGCGTATATTTCACGTCTGGCCTAATGTTCTCGATATTGTACAGTCAGCACAATAGTTTGGCGAGGCAATAAATAAACATAATATATTCCTTACGCTCGCTCTGCACACTGGCATATAGAGGTATGTGGAACAGGGTGTAAAGTTCACTCATCCTCTATGAAAGAGGGAGGATCCTCCGACCAGATGGGTGTTGCGTCTGGCGGGCAACTGCCCGATGATTCATGTCAGGCCGTTGATGCTAGTTGCGCGGTAAACTCTGCTTGCGAGATGCAAGATTTTGCGTGACGTCAGTATGACGCGTTGTTCGCATATATGGCGTTGTAGATACCGCTACAAGCAATTTAATAATTATTGAAGTCACGAATTATTTTTAAAAACCCTAAATAAATGAAAAAGTCAATTAAAGTCATACGAATCAGAAAAGGGCCGCATTTTAGTGTAGGCTGCAACGCAAATACTTTTTGTGAAATAACTTTTTTTAACGGTAAAGGAAAACATCGTGAGGAAACTGACATCCTAGAACCAAACGAACAAAGACATGTGACGTCTACCAAACCACACTGGGCTCGCGTGGTGGATTATATGGTGGCTCGTGTCCCAGCAGTGGGAACGTTATAGGCTGATTATGAGACTTTTTTTAACATATCACACACGAGTGTCGTCAAAGACTGCTGAGGAGTCATTCGATAGCACAAACCCAACATGTATTAAATGGTGGGTTCTATACCAAACAGGCACGTTTTGTAAATTATTTCATTACCACTGCTCTCAAAACGGTGAAGGAAACCGGCATTTCCTAGAACCAAAAATTCGAAGACATTTGACATCTTCCAACCCACCCTGGTCCGCGTGGTGAATTACGGCCCACTCCGTCTCACAGAGAAAAGGCCTGTGTCCCAGCAGTGGGAACATTATAGGCTGATTATGCTTATAGTAACCCTGTATACTGAACGTTTTTGCAGACTGTACCCTCTTATCACTATTTTGTTCACGAAGGGTTTGTGTAATCGGGGCAGACAGATAAAATAGCGATTCTTGCCTTAGGCCCTGTTTACGGGCTGCCTGAGTACCTCTCCAGCAGTAACCAAATACCCTTATTTACTGAAATAAAAGGTAAAGTTTCAGGATTCAGTTTGTTCTTTGTTACACGTGGGACTCAAAAGGGATTTTGTATCAGTTTTAACCCTTTTGTGAGACCTTTAAATTAATTAACATTTAATTTGTTTATGAGAACTTGCAAACGGGTGACTAAAAAACCGACCAAGTGCGAGTCGACTCGCTACCGAGGGCTCCGTATAAATTTGTAGGTACCTATAGTTTTAATTTTTTTTTTTTTTTGTAATGTATAGTACAAATTACGGTTTTCGGATTTTTTCCTTTACTTGTGCTATATGACAGTGCTTTTTGCCAAATCTCACGATTCTAGGTCAACGAGAAGTATCCTATAGGTTTTGGTTTCGGAACATATACGTATCTTTTGATTGCATTGACTTAGAAATTTGATTTTTCACTGCTTCAACGGATTGTAGCCTTGAGTATTTGATATTAATTTCAACTTGATAACTCCACGTGTTCTTGAGAAAAAGGTTCTGGACTGACGGACAGGCAGACAGACAAGGAATTGATCGTATAAGGGTTCCGTTTTTCCTTCCGAGGTACGGAACCCTAAAAAGGAACCGCTACGCAGCTACGAGCATTTTAAGTTTCACTACGATTTTTGCTACGACCGCTACGAACATTACTGTTTCCTACGAATCTACTACGCCAATCTAGTAGTCTAACTACTTCCTCAAAACATTCGAGCACCACTCAAAATTCAAAGAAAACTTTTGACCATTTTAATGAGCACAACTCCAAAGCTTTGCAGTTCCACCAACTTCATAAAAAAGCGAGCAACCCATTGAATACTGTGTACAAGTCCTTCCTCCCAAGTACATCCTCAAACCGGCGAAATGAATTTTGTGCATGACGTATTCACAGTTTATACCGGTTTTATTCGAAAATGAAAGATCCCTATTGCTCCAAATGGTTCGGCAATCTCCGGAAATCTTCGGGATTGTGTTCATCGTTTGATTGATGTTTGTCATTCAGTAGGGATCGTCACTCGATTGAGCACAAATTGTTTGTTTTGACATATCGAGAGACAGCGGATTCCGTTTATGCTAAATGGTTTCCGATATTCGGGGCGTAAGGTTTTCTTTTTTTGGGTAAAGAAATTGGTATGCTGATTCTTTTGTACTATGATTTTATGGAACAAAGAAAATAAACACACCAAGTTAAGATCAGTGGGGCAATTGCGTAACACATTATCAATTGGAATCGGTTTCATTTTGACAGTTCAACAACATTCATTGCGTTATTTACGTGTTGAGCAGAAATATTTTTCGAACTTATAAAGCAATGGATTAGCAATTTGCTGCAAAATGATTCTAATTCCATTCCAATTGATAATGTGTTACGTAATTAGGGTGCCAGTTCATAAGCGTTGTGACTTGTGAGCCGTCCCTTTTCCTACGTATGGCACGAACTATAATTACGTAAGTGGTTCATGCTATGGCGAAAAATTGCCAGTCACTATGTGTGTTAAGTGGATTTTCTAGTTTACCTATATGTACAGTCGGTTATAGTAATTACCTGACCCACCTTTGCAAATGTTTGAGATTTTTTAGAATACGAATCGACAGAATTTTATTCATAATTAGCCTATAATGTTCCCACTGCTGGGACACAGGCCTCCTCTCAGTGAGAGGGAGTGGGCCATAATCCACCACGCGGGCCCAGTGCAGGTTGGCAGATGTCACATATCTTCGAACTTTTGGTTCTAGAACAAGGACATGCCGGTTTCCTCACGATGTTTTCCTTCACCGTTTTGAGAGCAGTGGCGATGAAATAATTTACACAAAGTAAAGCGCCTGTCTGGATTCGAACCTACGATCTACAACTCGTAAGTCGCGGCCGTTACCACTTGGCCACCACTGCTCTCCTCGCTGCTGAATTTTATAATTCTTTTATATTTTGTTTACTTTCCTCAAACAAATTCGTTCATCTGCCAGCCTTTTATCTAGAATGTTTATTAGGTACTTTTCAAATTTTTTTACAGATATTACTTATTTTTTTTCTGATTTCTAAAATAAAGGCGCGACCACTCGTCGCAATAGATCCCATATTTTTTATCAACTTGAGGCCACAGAGTTTTCAATCTAATTTAATTTAAGTATATTTTAATTTTATGATCTATTTAGCTAAATCAGCTTCTACCACTGCTGGCACACAGGCCTGATCTCTGTGAGAGGGACTGGGCCATACTCGTCTTGCAGGCCCAGTGCGATTTGGTAGATGTCACATTTCTTTGAATTATTGGCTATAGGACATGCCGGTTTCCTCACGAAGTTTTCCTTCACTGTTTTGAGAGCAGTGGTGATGAAATGTCAGCATAAAGGAAGGGACCTGCCAGGGCCAAAGCCTGCCGGGGGGCGGGATTGTCCGAAAGGGTTACCGCTACCCCGGAACATTAAGGGCTAAGGAAGGAACACGGATGGGTTTTAGCCAGTAAGAATCTGACACTCCCTTCCGCTCCACCCAGAGCGGGGAGGGTCATTTGATGATTTCCCATCCATAAAAAAAAATAAAAAAGTGGTGATGAAATTAAATACGCAAAGTAAAGCGCCTGCCTGTGTTCGAACCCACGACCTACAACGCGGAAATGGAGGCCGTTACCATTTGGCCACCACTGCATACAATAATTTATTTACTTCACCAAAAATAATACAACGGATTAGACATAGGTAGTACATACAGGCTAGTACTTGGGAGTGATGAATTAATTTGCAGAAAGCTAAATCCGCTTAAACCCATAAATATTATTTATACGAAAATGTATTTAAAAGGTTGAAAGGAAGACGAAAACCATTTTTTTCCAGTATCACGCCTAAATCAACGGATTATTAATTACTCTGGCAACCTTTTTATACATCTTTAATTGATGTTGTGATGCCTCCGGGGGAAAAAACAAGGTTCTGACAGCTGTCAAAAGGATTTATAAATGTTTTTTTGGGTATGCCTTAATCCTTAAAGTAAGGGAAGTGCTACTTACTAAATTTATTAAAGAATTGGTAGATGGGACAATAAATCTTACCATTTGATTTTTTTGGGTTCCGTACCTCAAAAGGAAAAAACGGAACCCTTATAGGATCACTTTATTGTCCATCTGTCTGTCTGTCAAGACCCTTTATCTCGGGAACGCGTGGAGGTATCGAGTTGAAATTAAAACCATATACTCAGGTCTACAGTCCCTTGAAGCTGTAAAAAATCAAACTTCTAAGGGAGTACCCCTTAGAAGTTTGATTTTTTTCCCGTTGACCTAGGATCATGAAATTTGGCAAGAAGCAATGTCATGTAGCACAAGTAAAGGAAAAAATCCGAAAACCGTAAATTTGTAGTTACATACCTACAAAAAAAAACGTTTTTGTACGGAACCCTCGGTGCGCGAGTTCGACTCGCACTTGGGTGTTTTTTTTAATCCAGGACTAATAACCAGCCCCTGCTTCGTACGGTTTTTAAGACCTCACGAAACATCAAGATTTATTTTAAAATGCATAATAAAATAAATAAAAAAAAAAAAATAAAACGCATGATACGTAAGTATAAGTTTTTCGGAATAAATTCTCTAAATGATAGTGACAACCTCATCAAAATCCATTGCGTAGTTTAGACGAACAACGCTATCACACAGACGGACACGAAAAGCGACTTTAATGTATGTGTAGACTAGCAGCGCCCCGCGGTTTCACCCGCATATGTCTCGATCCCCTGGGAATATCGGGATAAAAACTATCCTATGTCCTTACTCGGGACTCAAACTATCTCTACACCAAATTTCGGTCAGTGGGTCGTCTTAGGGGCAACGAAGAGATCTTATAAGGCTTCCGTTTTTCCTTTTGAGGTACGGAACCCTAAAAAATGCACACAAATGTCTTTACATGTTCCTCGGGCGGAAGGTTTTCATGAAAGTTGAAGACAGCAATCGTAATGTCACATGTGTCTCTCCTCTCTGACTTTCGTATTCATTATGTCAGCTTTAACAACAGATACCTAAATCTTGCTGTTGTTAAAAACGCTTTGAAAATGTTTAATCTTCGTCATTAAATATTCCATCAATTGAATTACGCACCTGCGCCTGGCGTTTTTGACACAATACCTATGTATACAGGGTAATTGGAAGGTGGGTGCAAAGCTTTAAGGTGAAGATAGAACCGACAAATTAGAACCATTTAAGCCATGGTTGTCTTTGTACGAAGTCTTAACAATTTTTTTTTGTGCTAAAAAATATGTATCTACAACATGTCCCGCAAGTGACGCACGTCACCAAACACCCCAATTAGAATATTATGTTATAATCGTAATACATACAATGATTTTTACTATCACACTAATATTATAAAGGCGAAATTTTGTGAGTGTGTGTGTGTGTGTCTATATGTTTGTTACTTCATCACGCTCAAACGGCTAGACCAATTTTGACAAAATTTTGTATGGAGGTAGCTGACACCCTGGATTAACATATAGGCTACTTTTTATCCTGATATTCTCACGGGATCGACACTTATGCGGGTGAAATCGCGAAGCGCAGCTAGTTAGCTATAAATCCACGCACGCACACGAATAAATGTCTAGTGTAAAACGAAACAAAATGGACGAAATACCTACACTTCATCCATTTTGTTTTGTTTTGAGTGGAAGTATGGCTGTAATGTAAACGTAGTTTTCATTATTTTTGAAAAAGAAATACCTATATTAAAAAGACAGAAATTGAGTAAACGATTCTAAAAAATCTACTTTCATAATGTGCATTAAATCAGTTACACAGTGTATATCGATACCTTAATTGGCAAACCAGCCAACTTCAAATGTCGTCAAAAATATGTTTTGTTTTGAGTGTACAAAACATCTATACTACATATAATAAAATCGTAGGAAAGTCAAAACGGTACATTGAATATTTTTTTAAAAGAATACTTGGGGCGTGATCTACAATCGATATCGAAGCCAAAAATATAGTTTTTAGAATTTTTGTCTGTTTGTCTGTTTGTCTGTTTGTCTGTATGTCCGGGATAAACTCAAAAAGTACTGCATGGATTTACTTCAAATTTTGCATGAATATTACTAAGAGGTCGGGTCAACATATAGGCTACATATTATCACGCTATCACCTATAGGGGAGGAGCTGTGAATCTTTATTTTTCTTACGCATTCTGTGACAGCGTGTAATCTAACGACGCATATTTAAATGTTGTTTTTCAGTAAGCCATGCTATTATCTAGCTTTACACTATAAAAACTACGCCATTTAAGTAACTTGGGCAGAAAAAACATAGTTTAATGAATTTTAGTAGTATAAAGTAAATTTTGAAGCAGCGCCATCTATGAGATTTCATAAAAATCAAATCAAGTTACATGTTGACACTTTTTGGAAATTAATAATTTAAATTTGATCATGTTGGCGAGGTTAGTAGTTAGTTATTCTTAAAATTCATAGATGGCAATGTGCATTTCTTCATAAAAGTTGTATCGTATAGTTCGTTTTGACAAATTCAAGTTCCAACAAAACCCTTAAAATCTTGAGCAGAGTTGAGGACGACAATTAAAAAAAAATGCGGTGTTAAGTATTACAAAAAAGTTATGTTTCTACTGGAGACGAAGTCGGAGTAACTGATGAACGCGTGCTGAACACCTGCCTCAGTTCACTTCAAGATGTGGTCATTTCTATCGGCGGCAATCCACTGATCGAATATGGGTTACCAGCTCCCCAATCATCACCGCATCATGACCGTGTAAATCGGGAGTATAACGCTGAGACAAATTACGATCCGGGCGAAATGACCATGTCGCTTTGTTCTCTTCAGAGCAAAAACAAATTTATGACACCGTCCTTGAAAGCGTTGGGAAAAAACCAGGGTCAAATGTTTTTCTTGGAATGCGTCTGGTGGAACAGGAAAAACATTTGTTACCACTTGCATACTTGCAGAGGTCAGCAGGCAAGGCAAAATTGCTATTGCTGTAGCGTCGTCGGGAATCGCTGCCACACTGCTTCCGAGTGGCAAGACAGCACATGCCATGTTTAAAATTCCTATCGATTTAGAGAGCGCCGAAACGCCTGTTTGTGGTGTGTCACGTAACAGCGATAAGGGACACGTGCTCAAGCATTGCTCTTTGATCGTATGGGATGAGTGTACCATGGCCAATAGGAAGGCAGTTGAGGCCGTGGACGGAACCCTGCAGGACATCCGCAGGAACGAACATTTGATGCGTCGTATCACAGCTGTTCTGTTCAGTGGCGATTTCCGGCAAACGCTTCCCGTGGTGACACGGGGATCGAGGGCTGACGAGGTGAATGCTTCGTTGAAACTATCTTCGTTGTGGTCACGAGTTCGTACGCTGCGCTTGATCATTAATATGAGAGCTCGGCTCGGCGGCAATGCACGTGCTCAAGAATTCTCCAATGTCCTTCTAAATCTTGGCGAAGGCACTCTACCAGAAGAGAGAGGTGGACAGGTGGTGCTTCGAGAGTCTCTCGGTAGAGTGGTATCAAGCTTAGAAGAACTCATTTGCTGTGTGTACGGGGACATCAGTCGTATACTGCACCTGCAGAATTCTTGGGTGTGTGAGCGGGCCATTTTGACGTCCAAAAATGATCAGGCTGCAGCAATTAACGAATGCATTCTCTCGGAAATTGAGGGGAACGAAGTGGTCTACACCTCGATAAACACTGTTGTCGAGCAAGATGACGCCACACATTATCCCGTGGAATTTCTGAACTCCCTGTCAGCAAGTAGACTTCCAGCGCATACCATCAAGCTGAAGGTCGGTGTCCCGATTATGCTTCTTCGGAACCTATCTCCTCTGAAGTTGTGTAACGGGACCCACCCTAAAGTCATTTCGCTCTACAGACACACCATTGAGGCGGAAATTCTTACGGGTTGTGGCGTTGGCGAGGCAGTATTTATACCACGCATTCCCCTCATACCTCATATCTTCCCATTCCAGTTCAAGCGCGTACAGTTCCCCGTGAGTGTTTGCTTCGCGATAACCATCAATAGAGGCAGACACTGAGGGCAGCGGGTGTCGACCTCAGGACGAGTTGCTTCTCACACGGACAACTGTACGTTGCTTGCTCCCGCGTCACCAGTCCTGATTCTTTTTACATTTTGGCTCCTGGCAGCATAACTACCAACGTTGTTTATAGGGAAGTGTTTTAAGGTATGATGCCTTTGTACGTATTTTTGCTCTTTTGTGTCCTGGAATGTATTCCTGCATTGTTTTCTCTATTTCCTTCAGTCACATCCCCCACACCACACTGAACTCAGCAGGACTCCCATATAACTCTCTTCACTTGCTTCGCTTGCAAAAAAAACTTATATTTTAATGCTATTTTAAAAGTTGTTTACTTATAATGCTATAGCGACACTGGCATCTTAGGTATTTTTGGTGCTGTAGAGCCTTCAGGCAGACGACGTCGCGGGCAGCAGCTAGTAATATTATACAATTTTAAGTGTCTTTTGAAAAACTTGCTCATATGGAGTTGGCTGGTTTGCCACTTGAGGTATCGATATGAAGAACGATTAGTAAATATCATGTAAGCGGATACTTCAGCAATTTCATAAGCAAGCAAAAAATTTGGATCACCAAAAAAAAATACGATAGAAAGAAACAGATGCTTATAAAAATATAATGCATCAAACCTAAACATACACTTTCGAAAGACCGTTTCACAAGAGTTTAAATCCCAACTTTTAATACAAGCGTATACTTATAATGCGACAGGACTTGAGTGGAGCGTTGTTCATATTATGGTAATATGCAAGTGGACACGCGCAGTGGCAATTGTGGGATGCAGATTACAGCCTTTGTGGCACGTCTGGGACTGGCCGAAGACTATTATAACATACTAGCTATTGCCTGTGGTTTCACCTGTAGAAATAAACTTTATTTTAAATCAATAAACTCAGCCTAGAGCAGTGGTGGCCCAGTGGTAACGGCTACGTCTTAAGGGTTGTAGGTCGTTGGTTCAAAACCTGACAGGCGCTTTATTTTGTGTAAATTAATATATCAGTATGTAAATTATTATATCAGTATGTTTGGGTTCGTCATGCGTTCTTCAAACGACTTCAAAAGACCGTCTACTTTTTTACTTCTATACAAAGCTTTGGTCCGTTCTGCATCCTAATTGCGTAACACACTATCAATCGGAATCTGAATAATTTTGAAACAAATTGCTAATCCATTGCTGCATAGGTTTGAAAGAAATTGTCTTCTCAACACGTAAATAACGCAATGAATGTTGTTGAACTGTCAAAATCAAACCGATTCCGTTTGATAATGTGTTACGCAAATGCCCCCGTTGAATTAGAATTTGCAGTAACGGTTTGGAGTCCTATTTTTGATGTTTATAATATAAAAAGAATGGAATAGGTTCAAAAAAAAATTTTACACGCAATGCACTACAGATGCAAGTCTAAATTACCATACACCCAATAATAAATTATTAATGCGTTATAAACTTCTAAGGTTGGAGTCAAGACTCAGCCTACTAATGACCATGATGCATGAAGAAGCCTCCTCGTGTAGCGCAGTTTGTTCCGCCAATTACTCAACTGAACCGAGCGCTCGGCGCATTCTGGACAGTCACACCCAACACCTTATTTGACTGGCCAATTCTTCCCTCGCGGTGGTTTGCGACCACCCTCCCACCGGACTCCGGCGTCAAGCAGTCTGCTGTGTTTCGTCGATGCGTGGTAGTTCCAGTGACATAAGCATCTTCTGGGCACGCTCGTTCCATCATAGACCTCATCCATCGCTTTCCATCAGGCGTGATCGATGTCAAGAGCGGATCCATTCAGCAATAAAAAAAATAAAAAAATGCTTCATGGTCTGTGTAATAACAGGTTCCTGACTTATTATTTGTATTTTTTTTTAATTAAATCGTTTACTTTCACCATGTTTGTAAATATGAGAGCACCATGTATCTATCAGATAATTAAATTATATGTCATGGTTTCGTTTTTAATTCTTTTACCTATTGTGGTATAGTAATTTTATTTTAGGTGCATCGTCCTCACATAATATTATATAATTAATGTACCTATGCAAAATATTGTAAAACATTTTAAAAGTGTAACGGTGATTTCTTGTCCATTCTACTCCATACGAAAACTACCTTTTGGAGGGGGCGACTAGAATCAATTTTTTGACGTTCAAACGTGCTTTTTATGTGCCTATTTGAAATAAATGCTTTAACTTTAACTTTGACTTTGAAATAATACTGTGGGTAAATAATTATGAAAAGTGCGAGATCAAGAGTGAATAATAATGCTACACATTTTTTTTTATCCAAGAAATATAAACAAGCAAACAAACTGACTTTACTTTATTTAGTTAGAATCGGAAAAGAATACGGAAGGTGTTTAAAAATAATATTCAAACAAAAATTTAAAGAAAACCTGGAAAAATCAGCGAAGTGAAAGATTTAAATATAGTTTCAAAGGTAACGAGCGTTCTAAGTTTTATAAAGAGCCATTAATATGGACAAAGTTTTCAAGAACTAAATAAAAAGGAACTGGTTGCGTTTCCCTTATATATAAAACCTTGTTACCCAGTAACTGGGTAGTGGAAGTCAGATAAGCAGTAACTCTATGTAAAATACTAGCTGCGTCCCGCGTTTTTACCCGAATAAGTCTTGATCCCGTGGGAAAATCGCGATAAAAAAGTATCCTATGTACTAGTCCAGCACCCTAATTGCGTAACACACTATCAATTGGAATCAGAATCATTTTGAAGCAAATTGCTAATCCATTGCTTCATAAGTTCGAAAAAAAATTCTGTTCAACACGTAAATAACGCAATGAATGTTGTTGAACTGTCAATAATGAAACCGATTCCGGTCGATAATGTGTTACGCAATTGTCTTGCAGGTCATGGTTTATTCACGTGCCAATTTTCATCCAAATCCGTTCAGCCGTATTAGCGTGAAAACGTATCACCTTGGATTCAAACTAATTTTACAAATTCATGTTCTTTCAAGTGAAACAAATATCAACTTTATTCTAATGGTAATTAAGTTGATTTCAGAGTGACTAGCGCTATTGAAAAAGTAATAAAAATATTTGAAGTTGTAGCGTAAACTGAACTTTGTTATGTAGGAATTAAAGTTATTTATCCATAAACTCTTATTTGTTTACATTTTTGGCAAATATAATTAAATTTATAATATTAGTTTAGATTACTAGCTTCTGCCTGCGGTTTCGCCGATTTCGGAAATTATCCCATGGGAACGTGCTACCGGGACAAAGAGATCGACCTCCATGCTAAATTTTATCGAAATCCGTTCAGTGGTTTAGACGTGAATAAGTAACATACAGACAGAGTTACTTTCGTACTTATAATATTATATTATTAGTCATAAATCATCATAATCAGCCTATTATGTTCCCACTGCTGGGACAAAGGCCTCCTCTCGGTGAGAGGGAGAGGGCCGTAATCCATCACGCGGGCCCAGTGCGGATTAATATTAGTATTCGATTATTATTAGTTAAAACTGGTACTTAGAGCGACTAGAATCAATTCTATTTTAAGATAATTTTTGACGTTCAAAAGTGCCTTTTATGTGCCTATTTGAAATAAATGCTTTGACTTTGACTTACGGGCCGGCCCAGATTCGCACGGGCGCAATTTAATTTTTGAATTTCCAAAACTTTCTTTCATGAAAGAAAGAACCTGACCTGGCTTGCATCAGCGCTTGGGCTAAGTCATTTGGTTTGCAAATTAACCCAACTAAATCTCAGGCCATGATCATTGGAAGCAGATTCGTTCGCAATGCGGCTGATGTTACATCTCTAATGCCCTTATATCTCGATGGTGTTCGCATTGACTATACTGAAACCGCTAAAGATCTAGGTGTAGTTATTGACTCCAACCTTTCGTGGCGTGCTCAGGTCAACGAGGTCAGCCGAAAGGTACATTTCTCCTTTCATTCGCTGAAATGCCTTCAAAGTCTTCTGCCCTTGAAGACTAAAATTTCTTTGGCACAAACACTTATTCAGCCGATTATAGATTATGCCGACGCCTGCTACCTGGATGCTACTGAAGAGCTATTAAACAAGCTTGAGCGCTTGCAAAACCTGTGCATTCGTTTTGTTTTCGGTCTTCGAAAGTATGACCATGTTTCTCACCTTCGCAAGGAACTCAAGTGGCTCCCAATCCGCCTTCGCAGGAATACTCGGATTTTATGTCTCCTCTTCAACATCTTACACAACCCGTCTTATCCTTCCTACCTGCGTGAGCGTTTTTCTTACGCTCGCCCTAGCGACGCACCGTGCAGATCACACCTAAGATCCCTCCTTAAATCACATCCCCATAAAACAAGCTACTATTCTTATTCCTTCTCTGTCCATGCTGTGAGATTGTGGAACTCACTTCCGCCTAGCATTCGTGATTTAAAAACTATTTCTCTATTTAAATGTCGATTAAAAGAGCATTACCTTTCCTCTGTACTGTGAGTATATATATATATATATATATATGTATATGTTTATATATTTTAGCATTATGTATTTATTTAAGTATACTTATGTTATTTTTATTTTATTTTGCATTATATGTGTAGGTTTATTTATTATTCTAGTTTTAGGCTTCACACATTCCTATTTCTCTTTTCTTGTTCTCACACACTATTGTCTACATTTCTTTTTTTTACTTCTCCTTTCGCAGGTCTGCTGGAAGAAATTTCTTAAGAAATAAGCAGTACCTTTGTACTCAAATTATAATTATAAAATTTCCTTATGTATTTTACTGTGTGTACATAAATAATAAAATAAATAAATAAATAAATAAAGAAAATACGTTTATTTGCGGCGAACATGACGCATAAGAAAAACACAAACAAAAAAAAATATCAATTTGGGAGAAAACATGCGTCACATCTACGCAACACGGCCATGCAAACCTTGTCCTGGCAATACCGAACACAACAAAAAGAGAAGTATCCAATTTGGTGCAGTCAGTCGGATATACATTTCGGCGACTTTTTACACTATGTAAGGATTCAGCTGCATCCAGCGAGACTAGAAGCCAACCCCAACATAGTTAACAAAAAGAATAGGCAGATGATGATAATGATAGGATGAACCTTGTAATACGTATCCTTCTTCCAAGAGTTGCTATTTCCGAAATGCTTTGACCGCTTCGACTGATCTAGTACAGTATTTTTATCTCACGAAGCGACACGCGCTTTATTTATGGTAACCAAATGTACAAACAGAGTGTGCGTGTAGACGAGTAGCGTCAGCACATAACACACGCACACAGACACCACACACAGACAACTTTTGGACTTCGCCCTTGTCTTGGACGCTACCGTGAGCTCCTGCGCTTACACACATCCACAGCGTGTTCGACTTGGTTACCACAAGTAAAGCGCGTGTCGCTTCGTGAGATAAAAATAATGTGCAGTATTTACTATAATATTTTGAACACTTGGAGTTCAGTAGCAACAAGTATAGTATTATACATAATTATTTCTTCCTACTTCGTCGTGGAAGATCTGTCTAATATTCTTTCCTTTTGGTTATATTAGGTAAATAAATAAATGACAGCGGTATCGTTGCCGCCATTACCTAGAACGTGACGAAGCGTAATGTTATCTCACTGGAACAGAACGATGGGTTTCAAGTTTTTACCCTCAGACTATACTTAAGTTATTATGAAAGTATTTTCATGAATAATTATGCGTTGAATTATCTTCAAAAATGCATTCAACAACGGGTGTAAAAAAATCAGCTGTTCCCTACATTTATGTTCGCATAACTCTTCAAAATGTAGGGAACAGCTGATTTTTTTTCGCGATTTTATTATTGGTCCCATAGTAAAAGTTGTTCATAATGATGAGTACAATGACCCCCTAGAGTTATGGGATATTAAAAAAAACATGTTGTATACAGGGTGGCATACATCGACACGCAAACTATAACCATTAATCCAGCACATGATTCTAGACCCCCTAGCGTAGAAGTTGCTGTTTCATAGACAATTGCAATACCTACGCGGTCAAAATGTACTGAAGAGCAAATATTTTTTAAGAACAATTGACAGGTTGCGCGTCGATGTATGCCACCCTGTATAAATATCAAGTGACCCGTGAAGTCCCAATAGTTAATTTAAAATAACCCTGTATAAAATCAATCAGCCATCCTTTTCGATCCATAGAATATTCTAGAAGTTGATCGCATTAAACAGCAATTGACCCTTACCAATATGGAATGAGAGGAACCCACGTAGTACTCGTAGGTACCTATTTGGAAAGGACGAAGATACTGGATCCTACGTGAGAGCATTTGAAATTGTGATCCTGACATACTGACCCTACCATGGTGTCTACATATAAATACTGAATATCTGCTTTTGTATTGCGTGTAGTTTATATACATACATATGTTTTTTATGGTATAAGAATTTTGCATGCAAAGTTTTTCATACACATGGAGAACAGTGATAGTCCAGTGGAAACAGCCGCGACTTACAAGTTATAGGTCGTGGGTTCGAACCCTGACAGGTGCATTTCAGCCGAAAGACGTCCACTGCTGGACATAGGCATCCCCCAAGCACCTCCACTTCGACCGGCTCTGTGCTCCCCACATCCAGCGGGTTCCTGCGGCCCTCACAAGGTCTTCGGTCCACCTTATAGAAGATCTTCCAACGCTACGTCTTCCGCTAGGCGGTCGCCACACCAGAACCTTTCGACCCAATCAGCCATCTGCTCTGACAGGCGCTTTACTTTGTGTAAATTATTTCATCACCACTGCTCTTAAAACGGTAAAGGAAAACATCGTGAGGAAACCGGCATGTCCTAGAACCAAAAATGTGGACATCTAAGCAAACGCACTGAGCCCGCGTTATGGATCCCACTCCCTTTCAAAGAGACAAGGCATGTGTCCTATCCAGTTTTTTACATTTCTATGGTCCCAGCAGTGGGAACATTATGGGCTGATTATATTTACCATGGTGGTCTGGGTCAGAAAAACAAGCGATATTTCTAGAATTTCATATTTTTGAAAATAATTACCACTGACAGTATAATTATCGCATAAGTGTATGCTTGTTTTGTTTAAATATCTCTGGGCCGCAATCCCCTATGACACACTGACCGAAACCGCGCGAAATCTACGCGAGATTGGCTGGATTAGATAAGGAATTGACGTGGTTTCGGTATAGCATCGTTGAGGGATCATAGTGAATTAGTGCCCACCTCTTGTGTGTGTGGTGTAGTGTCCTTCATCGACAAAAGTAAATCAAATCACAATGACGAGAATGAGGGATACTAAAATTACATTGTTAACAACTGCAAAAGACATTTTCGAAATTGTCAAAGTGAAGTACAAATGCCTACGAAAATTGAAAAAGAGAGATAACTAAGTCGTTAAATCTTAGGATAATCTCGAATATAAAATTCAATTTGAAACGAAATACTCAATCAGTAATTGATTTATGAACCCTAAGTGTTTGGCCAGACTGGGGGCGGGCGCGGGTGCGCGAACGCGCGCGAGCTGTTTGTTACCACTGGAGAGCGGCTGCGTTCTGCGTGTTGTCGTGTCCAGTGTTTGTCAAAATATAATATGGGCGAACAAGATTTATTTTTACTAGGAAAAAACTATAACTAATTTGAGAACCCCGGTCCCCGCGCAGGCCGCCCGCGCCTCTCAAAGCGCCCACGTGCCCACTATGGACACTCAAAGGAAGTTCATAATTATGTTTGAGTTCGCCGCACCGCGCCCGCGCCCGCGCCCCAATCTAGCCAAACACTAAGAATTGTGTAAAAGACAGCAAGGTTTTTTATTTTTAACTAAATACCCTACTACTTACCTATACAGGGTGTTACGGAAAGGGTATATCAATACAAACGGGTTGAAGAGTGTATCTGGTCTAGAATCTCTGTAAAAAATTTCAGCTCAAAAGCAGTAACTTTGAAAATGCTTAATATTTTTTTTTTCGATAGTTTATTAAATTGAAATCATAATAACAAACGTGTCACCGCACTACGAGGGTCATTATCCATTATCTGTAGTGTGTCTGTGCACCTAGTACACGCACATCACGCCGCCGCGCGCGAGTGCAGCGCCGTGGTGTCGAAATAAAAAAATATTAAGCATTTTTAAAGTTAATGCTTTTGAGCTGAAATTTTGTACAGAGATTCTAAACCAGATTCACTCTTCAACCCGTTTGTATTGATATACCCTTTCCGTAACACCCTGTATATCCTTTCACACAATTTGCCAAATACAATAAAATTTAATTCCTTCCATTAGTACTCCAATAATTCCTTATTTCTTAACGACCCCTAACTTGTCAAATAGGGTTTTAATAACAAAGGACTCAGGGGCGTTTTAATTCCAACAGCAAGTATTATTTATATTACAATTAGTGGTGTGCTAATTATTAAAATCTAAATACAAAAACCCCTAGCTGTAATTATGGCGATATAATAATTGTTGTCGGTTTAATAACGAGGTTATAAATCACTGTTCCGTTAGTTATGAATAATAAATTAATTAAACTATGCAGTGCATAGTTTATTGAAATAATTATTGGTTGTTTTAATTGGCAGGTCGTATTACAAAAACCACCATTGTTAGTTTTAAAAATAAAATACCCCTCTTGGTTCTATGTTATGGGTTTGGTTTCCACACTTGGTCCTTCAAGTGGACCACTGTGCGTGATCTCTTCTTGGTTATCACAAGCATAATAGATCAATGAAAACAACACTTATTATTAATATGTTAATAGCCTTTTATAGCTGCGCCCCGCGGTTTCACCCGCATAAGTTTCGATCCCGTATGGGAATATCGGGATAAAACGTAGCTTATATGTTAATCCAGGGTGTCAGCTACCTCCATACAAAATTTTATCAAACTTTCGCCTTTATAATATTAGTGTGATAGTGTGATTGCCGTTATTATTTATCATTCTCCTGTACTTGTACCAATTTATTTGGGATCGGCGCAACATCTCTTTTTCCTCCATACTTCTCTATTAGTTGTCATCTCGGTTGTGGCCCCTTTCTTATATGCTAGTTGCGCGGTAAACTCTGCTTGCGAGATGCAGGATTTTGCGTGACGTCAGCATGACGCGTAGTTCACATGTGGCGTTGTAGATACCGCTACACTTTCATCACAACATTTTCCTCATTCCTCCCCATTATATGCCCATACCATGACTAACCATTTCCATATACCCGGTCACTATTATTATTTTATAATAAAACATTCTTAAAATCTTCTTAAATAACTCAATCTTACCAGTGGATCTCAATTACCTACCATAAAAAAAAAAACACAAAAACTAGTTTCCTTGTAACAAAAGTAAAAAACATTTTCCCAACACTAAAGCGAACAAAAATGGCCGCGTAAACAAATAAGGCTAAGCGCAACCGGGGCCACAGAGCAGGCCATAACTTCATTATCGTACTGCGCTTCTCTTATTACACAGACACACCGCTTATGAAGGAAAAAACGTTTCCTCTATAAAGTATATTGCTAATTTTAAAATGTTATGAAAATTTTTCTTGTTTCTTGATTATGTTTTCTGCCTTTTTACTATGTTTGAGATAGCCGTATTGTAGGTTTGAGGTTTATTAAGGATACAAAATGGTTTTAAGATTTTGTACCTACTTTTTTGGATGCATGAAGAAGCCTCCTCGTGTAGCGCAGTTTGTTCCGCCAGTTACCTACTCAACTGAACAGAGCGGCCTTATTTGACTGGCCAATTCTTTCCTTGCGGTGGTAGGGCTAACGCCCGCCTGGTTTGCGACCACCCTCTCACCGGAGTCCAGCGTCAAGCAGCCTGCTGCGTTTCGTCGATGCGTGGGAATTCCAGTGCCTTAGGCATCTTCTGGGCACGCTCGTTCCATCATGGACCTCATCCATCGCTTTCCAACAGGCGTGATCGAGGACAAGAGCGGGCCCCTCAAAAAAAAAAAACCTACTTTACTAAGCCTCATTATGATTATCATGACATCTTTTATCTAAGTAACTTTATGAGATTCCCAAATCGTAACAACTGGCTATGATGAATTATTGTGGCGTCAATAGAAATAAAGTAAAACAGAAAGAAAATACGCTCACTTGCGGTAAACATGACGCAGAGAAAAAAACACAAAGGAACAACAAGTCAGGGGAAAATATGCGTCACATACACGCAAAGCGTCCACCGCTCAGCATAATGTTACGACCCTATGCGAGACAGAGCCACAGCGCTGGTTTTCAGCGACAACCAACATTGACGTAATGACGTCAACCAATACAGCATACGATAAGATTAAAATAACAAAATAAGAAATTAATCATTTGTGCGCGCATCTGTCATAAAACAATCAATCATGCCAATAACATACTGTATAATTTAGTATCTGGAAAACAACAAAAACATAAAATTTTGTTGTGTTAACAAAACATTATTGAATAACAAAAGTTGTAATCTATACATAGTGTAATCGCATTTCGTGTCCGTCTATGTGACCCATAGATATAAGACATTTCTATGGTATGACCGCGTAGTGCTTCTAAACTACACAAAGATTTTGATAAGATGTTCACCATCATTAATCTGTCAAGCGCCGCTAATGAGACAATTGATTTTCTATTGTTTCGTCGCCGGTCGGCGAACCGTGACGCTTGACCGGTTAAGATAATTTATTCCGTACTGATTTATGTTTATGATAAGTTAATATCAACTAACATAATTATTATAATAACAAGGAAATCTCGATGTTTTGTGAAGTCGTAAAACCCGTGCGAAGCAAGGGCGAGTCGCTAGTTTCCTCTAGTGTCCTCATAAAATAATCAAACTAATCTAGACATTCATAACAGAATAACTACAGGGCTATAAAACTGTCTACAAGCATAGTAAAACCGCTTCGCTCGTAGGCTATAAATTTTCTAGCCTGTGGCCGATTTTTCGCTCAGTGACCGCTTTCGCTTTTCGCGTGATATATGTATCAATCAGGTTTTTTACTCTGTGGTAAACAGTTACAAGCCATAAATTAAATGGAGCAGGGATTTATTTATGGTAGGTTGTTTTAAGTGACGAGAATAATTTATGTTTATATTGTTTTTTTTTTGGTGTTGTTTAGGAATAAAATCATAATTTTCGATTAGCGATCTTCCTGACTTTTTTTTTTTTGCTCGGCTCCTAAGAGTCCTAGCGTGATGTAAGCCTATAGACTTCCTCAAGGATAGGGCTATCAAATGCAAAATGATTTTTTTTTATCCGACTGGCTGTTCCAAAGATTAGCGCGTTTAAACAAAGAACCTCTGCAGCTTTATTATTAGGATATACATAGATAGACAGATTTAAAGGGGCTTGTGACTAAGTAATAACAGCCGCATGGGTCGATCGATCATGTTAAGCTATGCTTGCCGCGGTTGACCCGTGGATGGGTGACCATCTTCATATACTTACCAAGACCTTCCGTGCCTCGGAAAGCACGTTAAGCCGTTGGTCCCAGCTGTCATTCGTGGATCTTTGACAGTCGTTACGGGTAGTCAAAAACCCGAAACTGACAACCAGTCTTACCAAGGGGTATCGTATTACCCAGGAACTGGTTACATGTAAAATAGTGGTATTCAGCTACACCCGGTTAGACTGGAAGCCGACCCCAACATAGTTGGGAAAAGGCTTGGCAGATGAGATGATGATGATGATTATGATATTTTAAATCAAGTTTCCTTTTGCGAAGGCTTTGGCAGACAACAGCGGTGAGCAGTGGTAAGCAGTAGTAGCCCAGTGGTAATGGTCGCAACTTACGACTTGTAGGTCGTAGGTTCGAACCTTTGTGTGAATTATTTCATCACCACTGCTTTCAAAACGGTGAATGAAAACATCGTGAGGAAACCGACATGTCCTAGAACCAAAAAATTTGAAGACATGTGACATCTACCAGCCTACACTGGGCCCGCGTGATGGATTACGGTCCATTCCCTCTCACCGAGAGGAGGCCTGTGTCCCAGCAGTGGGAACATTATAGGCTGATTATGCTTTGGCATGGTGACAATTTAAACCTCATGATCATGCAACGAAGGTATGACTCTAATATTTTTGGATTGAAAACTTCAATGGGCGCACTTTGGCCTTTTTTTGAACAATGAACGAAACTGAATCGTCACGCTGGGGTTAAGTATGCTGAAACGGGTCATACTTGGATCCAGTCGGTCGGTGACGCTGAGTCGCGTATACCCGCTCCAGTCGTAAGTTTTCACTTCTATTGTGTGGCCATATGCACACACCCTTTTTTATTAATAACTCAAAATCATAACTACTATTACTAAAATATTTAGAAGTGGAAGCCAGGTTTTGCTGTTCTTCTCTAGCTCACATTTACAAAATACAATGTGTGTTTGTTATGAAAAATAAGCAACTATTTAAGACTGCAAATGATGTCAATCCTCGGAACCGACGAGATCCATATAAACTAGTGTTAAATGATTTGCCTAGACTGTCTAAATACAATAGTAACTGCTTGGCAATGTGTGTGTGCATTTATAATAAAACTAGCTGCGCCCCGCGGTTTTACCCGCATAAGTCTCGATCCCGTGGGAATATCGGGATAAAAAGTACCCTATGTCCTTTCCCGGGACTCAAGCTATCTCTATACCAAATTTCATCAAAATTGGTCCAGTCGTTTGAGCGTGAAGAAGTAACAAACATATAAACACACACACTCACAAACTTTCGGCTTTATAATATTAGTGTGATGTGATACCAAGGCATTTCAAAGCTTTAAATACAAAATTATTTAAAATTAAATTTCATAAGTGGTTACTCGAGTGTAGTTTTTATATATAGTTTAAAAGAATTTATAGATAAAAGATGTTGATGTATTTTTTTAAAAAAAGTTTGTTGTTGCTTAACTTGTCTTTCAAATTTTGCATGCTATGTTTATCCTAGCTAAACATGCTTGTGCCTCAATTTGTATTTAACACCCTTGTATACCTACCATGTTTTACGCAAATAAATATTCTATTCTATTCACACTAATTCTTAGCGAAACAAACCTTTTGTCTCTTTTAGTCATGACCATCTTTATGAATACAGAGGGGCAATTGCGTAACACACTAACTGTAGGAATAGCTTTCTTTTTGACAGTTGAACAACATTCATTGCGTTTTTTAAGTTGTTGAGCAGACAAATTTTTCGAACATAGGAAGCAATGGATTAGCAATATCCTTCAAAATGATTATGATTGATAGTGTATTACACAATTAGGGTGTAGATAGCTAAGCTGTTATAGATTAGGATTCCTTATGAGAAGTAAAGTATGATTTCATACATGGCCAACACACAAAAGTCTGATTCTAACTGAATAATATTTCCTTTATCTAGACATTGAAGCTCCTACAATATTCTTGTCTGAATTTTTCATGTTCACTCTGGCAGCCTTCCAAACAAGGCTATTGTAGAACCAACTTTCATTTCTATTCACGAATGTGCTGTCATAAAACTTTACACCTTAAGTTCTAGTACTAAAGTTGATTATTGTGTGAACGTATGTTGAGTAAAGGAAGTTATATTTTGGTTGAGGTGCGTTATAAGTTGTCGAAACTCCGCCCTTGATATTTTGCCAATACACGTAGATGTCAAAGATGGTGGAATTTGATATGAAAAAATGATAAATTGTCTATTGCTCATGAATAGTTGAGAATGTTTGGATTGATCGGTAATGGAATTTGATGGCTTTATGTTTGTTAGAAAACTACTTTGGCCATTATTTTTATTGAAGTGAAAACTTCTTTAGGCGCGTCGGGCATTTTTTGAGATGGGAAAAACAATTGAATTCGCGCCACTGTTACCGTAACCGACACCGCTTCGGATGTGTTCGGCTCCGATATGTCAGTGAGTGATGGCAAAGTATTGTAACATGTAATTATAGCCTATAAGATGTATGTGTATCATTGTAAACAATTATTGAATAAACTTATATTATTATTATTATTCCGTTTATTTATTTATGTACATATTAATTTACATTTTTAAATATTTTTTCAAATATAAAAAATGAGTAAGTATAAAAAACATTTAAAAATATAAAAAATAGTTATTATTTTATAAAAATAAAAGTTATAAAAATTATTATTGTTATTCTGTTTGTGTTTTGTTTTCACTTCTGTCGGCACTCCCGGAGTGCAACTGTTTTTTTTTTAAGTTCTGCTGTGTTGCTAGGAAGTTTATTGCGCCACTTCTTCTTCCCAGCAAAGCACTTGGAAGTGATGAAGACGGGCGTTTTGGGAGACTGTCTAATGTTATTGTATACGTTCAAAAAGTGCCTAGTCTGAATAAGCGACTTATGGTTCGTCGGTCTCATCCGCAGAAATGCCTTTGGTTTTCACAGTTTTTAGTATAAAATCAAACTTATAGAAGTATGAGGAACAGGGTATAAAGTTCACTCATCTTCCATAGAAAAGAGAGGATCCTGCGACCAGAAGGGTGTTGTGTCTGGATGATTCATGTCGGGCCGTTGTATCTATGCTACTCGTAGTTGCGCGGTAAACTCTGCTTGCGAGATGCAGGAGTTTGCGTGACGTCAGTATGACGCGTTATTCGCATGTGGCGTTGTAGACACCGCTACACTTTCATCACGACATTTTCCTCATTCCTCAAAAAAAACGTAAAATCAATAATGTATATGAGTAAATATTTAAACAAAGCTGTAGATTGAATAAATAACTTTTAATTTTGATTTTCGCCCAATAGCAAAAAATGCTCTGTTTGTTTGTCTGGTAGGAAAAAGTTCAACTTATAGCAAAGATTCTAATTATTAGGGACATCATTATAATCCAACAGGGTAGCAGTACGCATGAAAATGCAAAACCAATGACAATAGGTCGCCCATATCGCAAGGCACTTTCCTACACAATAAGTACCACTAATATCGACGGACAATATTTGCTTTGAAATCGTAAAATCTGTGAGTAAACTTATATTTAAGCCTGTCAAAAATCTGTGATGATAGGTACATACATCACACAGAAGAGCAGTGCAGTGGGAGTGGGAGCAGTGGTGGCCCAGTGGTAACGGCCGCGACTTACCGAGTCGTAGGTCGTGGGTTCGAACCCAAGCAGGCACTTACTTGTGTAAATTATTTCATCACCACTGCTATCAAAAACGGTGAAGGAAAACATCGTTAGGAAACCGGCATGTCCTACAACCAAAAATTCGAAGACATGTGACATCTACCAAACCGCACTGGACCCGCGTGGTGAATTACGGCCCATTCCCTCTCACAGAGAGGAGGCCTGTGTCCCAGAAGTGGGAACACTATAGGCTGATTATGTATGTTATGTATGTATGTGTACACACATCACACAGAAGCAAACTAGAACCTACTTTTATGCATAATCAGCCTAAAATGTACCTACCCACTGCTGGGACACAAGACTCCTCTCTTAGAAAGGGAGTGGGAAAATCCACCACGCGGACCCGGTCCGGTTTGATTGTATATGAAACCATCGCAAAATTAAGACAAAAGTAGGTCTATTAAAAAAAAAAAATTCGTTCACGATTATGTTTACCTGAACACCGTAATTTTGAAACAACCAAGTACAACAAAACTCATAATATTATAAACGATCTAGAACAAAATTAATTAAAAGTAACTAACTAAATTAATTATTGAACTGTATAAAACCCATACGTATAGTTCCTAAGTAAAACTTTGAAATATTAAAACTTCGAAAAATACACAGAAAATTGTTCGCTCCGCTGTTTTTAAAGAAACTTGAGAAAACTAATAAAATAGCTTCGCGTTAACTAATATTAGTCTCAATGTAATAATATTAGTTAGTGGCAGTGAATAATATTAGTTTATTAAACAATAAATTGGGTTAGCAAGCAACCCACTGTTTTATAAGCTAATATGGACAGCCGCACGGTTCGATATTAGGTGAAGCTACTCTTGCCGAGGTCGGTTCGTGGATGGGTGACTATTACGTGTAATCAGAAGCCCAAAAGCCTGGCATCCAATCTAACGAAACTGGTATCGTGTTACCCAGTAACTGGATTGTGGGAGGTCATCAGATAGGCTCGCTGATGTCGCTGATCGCTCCATGTAAATACTGGTATTCAGGTGCATCCAGTGAAACTGGAAGCCAACCAGTATAGTTGGAAAAAGACTGGGCTAATGTTCCATAAAAGGCGTTTTCAAAAGTACCACACGAAAGTGAAAGCTGCACCAAAACAATACGAAAATCTGGTCAGTTCAGACACAAATAAAAACACAATCTTCATCATCATTTCAGCTGAAAGACGTCCACTGTTGGACAAAGGCCTCCCCCAAACACCTCCACTTCGACCGGTCCTGCGCTTCTCGCATCCAGCGGATTCCTGCGGCCTTCACAAGGTCATCGGTCCACCTTGTGGGAGGCCTTCCAACGCTACGTCTTCCGGAACGCGGTTGCCACTCCTGAACTTTAAGATATTAATGGTAACGGTTATATTTTTTTTTTGGGGACTAATCTTAAAGCGCAGTCACTGTCGGACTGCATAGAAAAGAAAGAGAAGCGCGATGACACAACGCTGGTAATTTATTGCAAAATATGAAGCAATTATCTGTTTACAAAAAATGTATTGTTTGGACTAAAAAATTAAAACACTGGTGCTTTAGTATGTTGCTTATAGAATAATCTGACAAAAAATCAGAAGGATTGTATGTATATTAGTATGATTCTTATTGTAAAAAGAAAATTTTTTTAGAGGTATCTTCGTGATTTATTTCTATCGTATCAAATTAGTTGTAATGTTTTCAACACACTATCTAACTGGCATATATCCTGAAGAATATCATATATTTTCCTGATTTTGTTTACTGTAGTTGATAATATACTTTTAGGTATTATAAAACTTGCGTTTTTTGTGTTTAGGTCCTATAGTCACCTTAAATACAAACCATTTAATTCAATAAACCCCAACATTCGTTAGTAAAACAATAAGCTTAGTATATGCAAATTGGCATCAGATAGCATGTACAATTAGTATGCCTTGGCGCATAGTGAAGGACAATGGTCCTGTAATTAGGCTCGCTAACAGAAAATGAATACAATTACAGTACTTGTTAAATACTTGGCTCTTGTTTCAGCGTCAGTAGATCCTGGCAGTGTTCGTGTTTTGATTTAAGATGGAAGGAATAATTCTAGACTCGGAAGCCTTAAGCACTTAAGTCAAATCTTTTTGCATGCGAAAATGACTTAAGTTCTTATGGCTTGCACTTAAGTCAAATCTTTTTGGATGCCAAAAATATTTGACTTAAGTGCTTATGGCCTCCGAGTCTAGAATTAATGTTTGTGTTAATTTCTAAAGAATACTAATTATATCGAGTATCGAAAATGTCGCATAAATGGCCGTATTGTTTTATTGCGTTAACATAGTAGCGTGATTATTTTGGTCCCTTGGAGCTCTAAAAAAATCAAGCTCAGAAGCTTGATTTTTTTTAAGAATAAAAAATAATTGGTTAATTTTTTAATCATGGCTCGGT
Source organism: Amphipoea lucens (assembly GCA_947508005.1). Classification (NCBI taxonomy): domain Eukaryota; kingdom Metazoa; phylum Arthropoda; class Insecta; order Lepidoptera; family Noctuidae; genus Amphipoea; species Amphipoea lucens. Next base: position 19,488,015 of record OX382357.1, read on the forward strand.
CAATTCTTAGATTTACCAAGGACTGCCTGGTAAATCTGGGACTTGAATTACTACCAGTTATAATAAAACAACAAGACAACGTTACCAACGCAATCCTTTCAAACCTTAATGTCAAATTGGATAACGCCAAGCTATACTATAATGTAGTATATTATATCCTACATTTAATAGGCACTCGAGCCCATCAGACGTTCTCATAACTACGTGTCTAGGAGAGCCTATTAGGCATGCTACATACGTACGGAACGAGAAAATTGGCACACTGCCCAGATATGTACTTGAGAAAGTCCTCTAACGGCTTAAAGATGGCTGAAAACGATTGTAGTATTAGTTGGGTAATATCAAACGGCATGTTCCAAACGTTGAACAATTTTTATAACACCGATCACTACATAAAAATAAAACATAAAAGAGGCTCGTTTAGTTTAAAATCTGCTCGTTTTGGGTATTCTCCCTATTTTTACATATGGTGCCCAAACCTGGTCATTGACACTCCAGGAGAGGACCAAGCTCGAGGTTTGCCAGCGAGCCATGGAGCGCAGTATCCTGGGGGTTCGAATTTCGGACCGCATAAGGAACATAACACTGCGCGCCAAAACCAAGATCACAGACGCAGAAAGCCGTGGGACTGGGTCGGACATGTCTGCCGCATATCAGATGACAATTGGGCTAAGAGAACCACCGATTGGTTCCCACTGAACGCTCGAAGCCATCGCGGCAGGCCGAGACGAAGATGGCGGGACGAACTTGACTCCTACTGAAAGGTACTGGCCGGGACTAGCAAAAGACAGAATTGTGTGAAAAATGCAGAGGGTTTTTGCCCTACAGTGGGACAATACATGCTAGTTAGATTAGATAGATTAATATAAAACCTCAAAAATATTTTAGAAGCTCATTAAATACATATTTCCCATATCAAATGTAGGAAATATAGGAATTGAAGGGCCCGTTAAGCTTCGCTTGCTGCGGTTTTCTATGGATGGGTGACCATAAAGAGACCTCTCCGCGTCTTGGAAAGCACGTAAAGCCGTTGGTCCCAGCTGTAATTCGTGGATTTTTAACAGTCGTTACGGGTAATCAGAAGCCCGAAAGTCTGACAACCAGTCTTACCAAGGCGTATCGTATTATCCAGTAACTGGGTTGCAGAGGTCAGATAGGCAGTCGCTCCATGTAAAATACTGCTATTCAGCTGCATCCGGTTAGACTGGAAGCTGACCCCAACATAGTTAGGAAAAGTCTAGGCAGATGATGGCAGGTGCCTATCAAATGTAGGAAATTGACAGTATTGTGGATTTTTTTTTTATCCACTCAGAACGTAAAATATAAAAAGTATCTAATAATTATGTTTTACCACGCAAATAAAGAGATTATTTTAACAGAACAGTCATGATAAATGGTGCTTATATAATCACTTTTCAAATCTAACATCAACATTATGAATTTGCATGCACTCATTTATAAATGTCAGACTTAATTACCTGAATATTACGAGTTGGGCCTTAAAAACTCGTTAAAGTCATATTCGTCAACATTTTAGACAGAATAATAAATTATAATTACTTACCTAACTAAAGTCTCAAGATGGATTGGCGATTTAAGTCAATGGTGCCGATTCTGTTATTCACAAACTAAACTAAATTTAAGTTCAGTGCATCTTTTTCCTTCTATTTCATTAAGAAAAGGACAGAAGATAAATTTTAGTTTGGTCCTGTCAAATTAATCAGCGCCTGACGTAAATTGACGTAATTTTAGTAGGCAAGTTTTCAACTTGTATGGAGCAGTGTCAAGCGCTGATTAATTTTACAGGACTAAACTAAAATTTATCTTTTGTCCTTTTCTTAATGAAATAGAAAGGGAAAGATGTACTGTACTTAAATTTAGTTTAGTTTGTGAACAAGGGGATCGGCGCCAATATTAATTGAAAATACTATATTGACATAGCTTTTAGTACATAGTAGATCAGCTACTTCTGAAAGACTCATTTCATGCAGTAAAGCCAGAGTTTCCTAAGACTGTGGCGGCTGCCACAATATATCGTCGGCAATTTATCGGTGAAGGACGTCACGGAAACTTTATTTATGAAAGTAAGGTGGTGGTCCACGACGCCACCGAAAATTATGAAAATATCTGGTAATTTTCGTTTGTAATAACAATAATCTTAATTAAAAGTTCTATACCTTCGAATGGAAAGCTGGTTCGATTGGTCGAAATGAAGACGTGTCAGAGTTCCATATTGTCGAAAAATCTTGTCGTATTACGGTTTGTCGAAGTTCAGTTGGTAAGTCATTGAGTCTTACCAAGGGGTATCATTTTAGCTGGTTACTGGGTTATGGAAGCCAGATAGGCAGTCGCTCCATATAAAATACTGGTATTCAGCTGTATCAATGAGACTGGAAGACGACCCCAGCATAGTTGGGATAACGCAAATGATGAGGTAGAAAATGATTCACCATTCTTTACCAAGAATCAGAAATCGTGATCTTGTCCTAAAAAAATACGTGTGGCACTCGGGGACTGCCGCGGTAAAGCTATTGCATTTTATGCAATCAATTAATCAATCAATTATTTTATTTATTTAGTCTACTACACACAAACACCATGCCGAAGTCTGCCGAACTGAAACGACGTTAGACGATGCACGGCTTTCAACGCCGCACCGCTGTGCCGGTCGGAGTGGGGGGTGGTAAGTTTATTTTCGATACGGAATTTCTCGATTCGGTCGCCGCGCTCAAAGCCCGCGATAAAAGCTATGCAATAGCTTAAAAAACAAAAACTAACAATCGCCTACACTCAAATAAAGAGGAAGAAATTCGCCAACCTTCTAACAAAAGACACTAGTACTAAGCAAAGCCCGAAGAATGAATGACCCTAATTCGTTATGTCCCAAGAATCTGCTAAATTAAATTCTGTTGTGCACATACAACTACTAATTTCAGTCAAGTGGTATGCCAATGGGCTTAGGTAGTAATATTTACTCCTCTACCGCCTTGTTTACTTACGGAGTTAATTGAGAGAATAAATAAGACTAAGGAGCTTACGCAGTGCGGTAGATTTTGCAATTAGAAGGGGCTTGAGAGAAATTAGGATGCCGTTTGACAGCGGTTTTTTTTGTAACGACTGAGGAAGGATTTTATTGCTGTCTTATTAAAGCTGGAATGAGTCAGTTGGAGGTAATTTAAACCCGTATTCTGGAATGATACTGACTCGTGATTAGCTGCGTTGATACTAATCTATAATCGAATCTGTGTAGTTTGGAATCGATTTGAATTTACGATTGAGTATCCGGAATACGGAAAAGGAAATTAAACAAGTTTCCATTTTAGATCGATGAATATAATTCTAAATTCGTTTATGATATTATTATTTTTTTTTTTGCTATTCAACCGTTGTCTTTCATATTATAATACTTTCATAGCTTCTGATTTTCAAATCAGAATATTTTAGAATTTAAATTGTCTTAATTAAAATTACTCTCAAATACGCTACGTATACATGAAAGTAATTAGGGTAAAAAATATTAGAGTGCCTATTGACACTAATAAAAACCGTATTGAATAACCACATCGATCCAAAGGTATTTTTTTTCTAAAAAAGATTTTTATGTGGTAATGTTTTTTTTTTTATAGTAAAACAGATTTTTTATAACTTATTTACAGAATATCATTTATTTATCTCCTTTCTTCTTCTATAATATAAAATTCAAAGTCCTGACTGACTGACTGACTGATATATCAACGCACAGCCTAAACCGCTGGTCCTAGAGACATGAAATTTGGAAGGTGTGGTCTGTGTAAGAGTAGGTATCCACTAAGAAAGGGTTTTTCGAAATTTTACCCCTAAGAGGGTGAATGGGGGAGAGTGAAATTTCACGCGGACGAGTTCGCGGGCAGTAGCTAGTCTCTCTATGATCTTTAGATTGACCTACCGTTCATTTAAATAAGCCCCGTCTGAGCACACCGATAAAAACAGGCTGACTCGCCAATTTAAAACACTCTTACTTTCTGATAAGCGAATTCGTGTTACATCGCAAAATACAGACGACTTAGCAAACACAATGTCATAGAATAGTCCAGAAGGCCACCTCGACGTGCAAAATCAGGTGCATGCACACATAGTGCGTGACAGGCCTGATGGTCTAGTGGTTAGTGACCCTGACTGCTATGCCGGAGGTCATGGGTTCGATTCTCACCCAGGACAAATGTTTATATGATGAGCACGATCATTTGTTCTGTGTCTGGGTGTTATTTATCTATAATATGTATGTATTTAGAAATATATAAGTATGTTTATCAGTTGTCTAGTACCCATAACACAAGCTCTGCTTAGCTTGGGACTAGATGGCGTTGTGTGATAGTTGTGGAATATTATTATATTATTATTATAGTATGCGTACATATCTCGATCTCGGTCAATTGCCAGTCGCAGGTGCGCGCGCTTGCACTCGCTGTATGTGACGCGTGTTTATGTGTGTGTGTATTTTCGTTCGTTGTATGGAGTCGACCTTCTGTACCATTATGTGACCATGTTAAGGGCCAGACGAAAACATTCAACTACCCTACAAACAACACAAGTTTAATCATTCAAAGGCGTGATAACAATTTCTTAGAAAGAACTAGATTTAGCTTTCAAGAAACGACACTTTGTACGAAATGTGATTTAGTTTTTTTTTTTTTTTTTTAAAGCTCTTACGAGTAGGTAAGTGTTTATGGATGATTACTTTTTTTGTGGAAATTAGTTTTTTGATGGCGTTCTTTTGGCTTCAGAAAGATTTTTATGTACATACGCCAGCACATCAAGCTACTACAATCTGTCAAATTTCTTTAATAGATTTTCAACTTTATCGCCAAAACATAAGGTTCAAAGTTGATTGGAAAAAATTTACAGTTTCGGGTAGCTTGATGTGCTGGCGTCGGTACAACTAGGTATGTAGCAACACAAGTTTAATCATTCAAAGGCGTGATAATCAAGTTTAATCATTCAAAGGCGTGATAACAATTTCTTAGAAAGAACTAGATTTAGCTTTCAAGAAACGACACTTTGTACGAAATGTGATTTAGTTTTTTTTTTTTTTTTCTTTAAAGCTCTTACGAGTAAGTGTTTATGGATGATTACTTTTTTGTGGAAATTAGTTTTTTGATGGCGTTATTTTGGCTTCAGAAAGATTTTTATGTACATACGCCAGCACATCAAGCTACTACAATCTGTCAAATTTCTTTAATAGATTTTCAACTTTATCGCTAAAACATAAGGTTCAAAGTTGATTGGAAAAAATTTACAGTTTCGGGTAGCTTGATGTGCTGGCGTCTGTACAACTATGTAGGGTCAAATTAAATAAGGTAGCAAAACTCCGCACCTCCGAGCTGGTTAACCTTGAGTATTCTTCGTGTGATTTGTGTCTTTAAACGTACAGACAGCGTCAGAGAAAAGGAACCCCCTTTGGTAATGAGTCGTTACCAAAGGGGGTTCCTTTTCTCTGATGCTGTCTGTACCTTACCCAGTCAATATACATATAAAGATGAAATTAAAGAAACTCCGCAGACGCGATGTAAACCGATATCTAAACATGATTTTAAAAAAAAAAAAATTTGATAATAATTTATTTTGAGGTTGCTCGACGCTGGACTTCGATGGGAGGGTGGTCGCAAACCAGGCGGGCGTTAGCCCTACCACCGCAAGGGAATAATTGGCCAGTCAAATAAAGTGTTGGATGTGACTGTCCAGGATGCGCCGAGCGCTCCGTTCAGTTGAGTAACTGGCGGAACAAGCTGCGCTACACGAGGAGGCTTCTTCATGCCCAAAAACTTATCACAAAGACATTCTATGCTAGCAATTAACCTGACTCCTATAGATGCAGCATCAGGGCTGCAAACACGACCCCCCCTGACCCCCCCCCCCCCTCGATTCCCTGCTAGTTACCTCCCGAATCCAATTACGTACCCACATTACAACAACAAGGCGATCACCCTATCTTTCCCTCGAATTCAGACAACCACTCCTTTAGACAAGTACCCTTTGCACAAGTGTCATCGGATTAAAACCAAACACCAATCAAACAAGGACTTAAGTGCCAGCGCAAACTTTGCGTCTTGTTGCTGCGTTTAGTCGCTGTAGCAAGACATATGCAGTGAGAGCATGCACCTCCCCTAGGTTGTCATTGTGCTTCTGCAACTCGAAGCCAAGTGTGCTGTTGCGGAGCTTTGAACAAAATATATCATACTAATCACACTAATATTATAAAGGCGAAAGATTGTGAATGTGTGGGTGTGTTTATATGTTTGTTACTTCTCCACGCTCAAATGGCTCGACCGATTTTGATAAAATTTTATATGGAGGTAGCTGACACCCTAAATTAACAAATAGGTTACTTTTTATCCCGATATTCCCACGGGATCGAAACTTATAAGGGTGAAACCGCGGGGCGCAGCTAACAAAAAAATAAGTTTGTCCATGACTTCTTTCGCGTGGAAGCCCGAAAACAATAATATGCATCTATTGTTTTCGGGCTTCCACGCGAAAGAAGTCATGGACAAACTTATTTTTTCGCATCTTTACTAATTGTTTTTCTAAAATAAAAAAAGCCTAAGTTACTTCTTTTAATATCAGCTATCTGCCAGTGAAAGATCCGTCAAAATCAGTCCAGCCGTTTCGGAGATTAGCCGGAGCAAACAGACAGACAGACATTTTAAAAATTGTTCTTTTGTTATATATGCCTATACTTTCGTATGCATTTAGACATTACAAACGGACTCGTTAAGTTTATTTACTTGTTATTCATTTAATTATTTTTAATAATTTGTAATAATAGATTTCGGCCGAGCTGTCGTAATCGCATGTCGCATAGTGTGCGCCATATCTTACAGTTAAAGATCGCATTTGTATGCAAGCAACAAGATGTGTAGTTGTGTACCTACATTGGGTATGTCTGTCGATTTTAGAGTAGTGCGAAATGCAATTTTCTGATGTAGTTGGTGTGTGTTTTGCTGATCCCTGTCGCCGGTGTTTGGGAGTGTGTTGTAACACGTAAAATCAACAGCATGTCGTGCGTAAATATTTCGGAACTTGTAAAAAATTATCTGTCGATTGGAAAATGGGTTGTTCCACTGCGCTCCAAAACTCATTGTTCTCAAAATTTTAATGTTCATACATTGATTTCACTGCGCTTCAAGAAATGTTGAGTAGAGTTAGCAAAAAAATAAATTAAGCATGAAATCACACTAATCACACTAATATTATAAAGGCGAAAGTTTGTGAGTGTGTGTGTGTGTGTGTGTTTATATGTTTGTTACTTCTTCACGCCTAAACCACTGAACCGATTTAGATGAAATTTGGTATAGAGATAGTTTGAGTCCCGGAAAAGGACATAGGATAGTTTTTATCCCGATATTCCCACGGGATCGACATTTACGCGGGTAAAACCGCGGGGCGCAGCTAGTATAATATAAAAAAAGAAGAAAAAAATGCATATCGTCACATCTAACAATATTTTTTTCTTAAAAACAAAGCAAGAACTACGAAAAATAGCTTTCATACAAAATTTTAAATATATCGTCATTTTAATGACCGCGGGCGGGGCGGCGCGCGTGATTTCGCGCGCGCGTTATGTCATGCAACATCATGCGACACTAGGGTCATAAAGTACGAAATGGCCTTGAGCATTTTTGACACACGAGATGCATCCGAAATTTTTATTTGTGTAGGTATAACAAACAACTTATGGTTTGCCTTTTATGCTGACTCTACTTATTTTATTTTGGAGCGCAGTGGAATGCATTCTTGGAGCGCAGTGGAACAACCCTGAAAAATCAGCCCTAAAGCAAGTATTTCATCGTACATTTTATAACCGATCTGCACAACTACCAATATATTTTAATCCTTTCCTAATCCCTGGGAATACCCGGCACGGATAAGAGATATTCTCGCAGTAAGTTCCGGTCCACTGACTCCGGATTATCCCGTTAAAATATAACCGGTTATCTGGCGAGCCGTGAAATGCGTACCGGATCGAGTTTCCTATGAATTTTATTTACGAAAGTAGTTTTATGGAAGTATGCATGTCGCAGATCTGAGGAAATTTATGTGATTTTATCGGTTTTGGTACGACGAATGTTATACGGGGATCGAATTTCGGAAAAGTTGATTTTTGTGAGTCAAAATGGATTTTGGTATATAAATTCTTGAGTTTATTTTCCCGATTGTGATTGTGAGATGTGAAAATATCAATGAACTACCAAACGAAATATTCTTCATGATGAAGGTTCCGATCTAAAAAAAAAACGAAACATTTGGAAAATAACATGGGATGCGTGAAGAAGCCTCCTCGTGTAGCGCAGTTTGTTCCGCCAGTTACTCAACTGAACCGAGCGCTCGGCGCATCCTGGACAGTGCGACTGTCCAAAATGCACCGAGCGCTCGGTCCCAATACCTTAATTGACTTGGCAATTCGTCCCTTGTAGTGGTAGGGCTAACGCCCGCCTGGTTTGCGACCACCCTCCCACCGGAGTCCGGCGTCAAGCAGCCTGCTGCGTTTCGTCGATACGTAGGTGTTCCAGTGCCTTAGGCATCTTATGGGCACGCCGCTCCATCATAGACCTCATCCATTGCTTTCCATCAGGCGTAATCGAGGTCAAGAGCAGGCCCATTCAGCAAATAAAAAAATTAAAAACTTTTTGTCCATGTGTCGCGATATGTAGGTATGTACAGTTTAAAAACAATGATCTTTCTTAATTATCTTAAAAAACCAAACTTAACATAGCTTCTGGTTTCCCTGAATGGTTAGGTAAAGGTATATCCATAGTAGTACACGACTCCGGACTGCTACTGAGAAAATCCTAATGGAAAAACACAATAACACTATGCTCAACCTGAGAATCGAACCCTGGACCTCATGCTTAACAGGATCGCTTGCGATCAGTAGACCAACGTGTCAGATTATAGTTATAAACTTCGTTTATGCTCACTAGTTCCTTCACGTACCTAGTTCCTTTGAAGGAACTACCGAGAATTTTTGGATCAGTAGTTCCTTTGCAAAAGCTGTAGGAACTACTGAGACTAGATAGTTCCTTTAGCAGTTCCTTTGAAGGAACTACTGAGAACTTTTTGGATCAGTACTTCCTTTGCAAAAGCTGAAAGAACTACTGAGACTAGATAGTTCCTTTAGCAGTTCCTTTGAAGGAACTACTGATCCAAAAATTCTCAGTAGTTCCTTCAAAGGAACTACAAGAAGGAACTAGTGAGCATAAACGATAAACGTAACATCCTGCAAAATAAGCGAAACCTTACTAGAAAATCTTATCGAAAATCTAATAAGATACCGTGTGGTCAGCTAAGCTCTCCATAAACTTCTCGTTGCTCATAAACAATGATTACTTATGGACCGCACAGTTTTCTCAGACTGAAAACTTGGCATCGTATGCATGAAAGCTGTGAAGGTAATATTATGTTCTCATCGTTTAACATTGAATGCCAATATCGTCATTATCCGATCATTTTTAAATGATCGAAATCAATCCAGTAAACGATTCTACTACCTCTATAATGTGCATCAATTCAGTTACACATTTTTTTTTATAGTAATGGCTCCATCGTTTTAACGATGATTCTGCCAGTGTCAAGGTTAAAGGAAACAAAGTGTATTTGTTGAGGTTGACCGGTTATACAGGGTGAAATTGAACACATGCGACAAATCGAAATGGGAGATTGTACTCATTATTATGATCAACTTTTACTATGGGACCCAACCTGAAATCGCGAAAAAAAAATCAGCTGTTCCGTACATTTATGTTCGCATAACTCATCAAAATGTAGGGAACAACTGATTTTTTTTTCGCGATTTCAGGTTTGGTCCCATAGTAAAAGTTGTTCATAATAATGAGAACAATCTCCCATTTCGATTTGTCGCATGTTTTCAATTTCACCCTGTACTGTCTTTAGTACGGTTTAGTTACAACAGGAACTGTTTGAGTAGCCTTTGAGCAGTTACACATTATTCTAACCTCGAAACCCTGAAAATGTAAACAGAAAACAAACACATCAATCTAACAACTGGTTCCAAAGTTATAAACTCATCTACGAACAGACAGACGCGAAGGCGTTGCGTTTTATAATATAATAAACAAAGATAATAAAATAAGGAAGACAGATTCCTGCTAAGAAAACTTGGGATACATCGAACAGAAACTTTGAATGAACATCGAGAGTTAGACAAAGGATAATAACAGAGCATTGAGAAAGTTGCATGTAATCCTTGCTCACAAGTCTCACAACTTTGTTCATTAGCGAACTGATATAAATCAAATAATAGAAATCGGAACTTCGATATCAGTCAGTCTTCGGAACGTGACTGTACTTCTGTATTGGAAGAAACTGGATAAGAAGCACTGATTGGAATCCAAGCAGTACGTTGCTTGGAAATTTATCCATATCATAGTTCGAACCCTCTGTTTGCAAGAGTCCAACTTTCTCAGGAGTCCAACTTTTATAACATCCATACAAAAACACGGGACCTACAATATTTTGTACGTTTGAGGTTTATACAGTACTAGCAGAGCCCTGCGGTTTCACCCGCATGTTTCGATCCCGTGGGAATATCGGGATAAAACTATCCTATGTCCTTTCCTGGGACTCAAACTATCTCTATATCAAATTTCATCTAAATCGGTTCAGCGGTTTAGGCGTGAAAAGGTAACATACAGACAGACCGAGTTACTTTCGAATTTATAATATTACTAGCTGCGCCCCGCGGTTTCACCCGCATAAATGTCGATCCCGTGGGAATATTGGGATAAAAAGTATCCTATGTCCTTTCCCGGGACTCAAGCTATCTCTATACCAAATTTCATCTAAATCGGTCCAGCCGTTTGAGCGTGAAGAAGTAACAAACATATAAACACACGCACACACACACACACTCACAAACTTTCGCCTTTATAATATTAGTGTGATAGTGTGATAGTATGGATGGAAACCACATAATTATATTATGCAATAAATTATAATTATTATCCATTTCGAAAAAAATCAGCGAAAATGTAGGGAACATTTTGACGAGTTCTGCGAACGTAAATGTAGGGAACAGCTGATTTTTTTTCGCGACCGATTTCGTAATTTTCTGTATATCGTTTGAAATGGCGATAACAAATATGTGGTATATAATTTATTGCTTATATGTTGGTTTCCATAGTTGTATATTAATAATTGATCGCTGCCTGTTAGTACTCTATTGATTCAATGACAAGAGCTATCAAAGAGAGTACTAGCTCAGCGAGGCTCGCTTGGCGAAAGAACACTTGCTGAGAGACTTATGCTTGTTACATCATACCAGGCTCGTAGCAGTTGGTCTGCCAACGCTCCTTCTATCATCTCTCGTACCTATCATCATCATCATTTCAGTCAAAAGACGACCACTGCTGAACATAAGCCTCCCCCAAGCACCTCCACTTCGACCGGTTCTGTGCTTCTCGCATCCAACGGGTTCCTGCAGCTCTAACCTATACCACGACCTAATCTGATCCAATACAGATGACCGGACGCAACATGGCTATCTCTAATCTATTATTCAATCATGTTATACATATTGTCCTACACAAATTAGGTGTGAAATTGAGGGCCTGTAACTTTTCATATCCCCTGAGAATAATCTTGGATCCATTGGCCCGAATTTGATGGTGATTTTATCATTCCCCAGTTTATTATAATAAGGTTCCGAGCTATAAAAACTCACTGTTTTCGAGGTAACACGCTGAAGACAATTCATTTTGACGTTTTAAGTGTCAAAGGAAATTAAAGTTTGTTAAGTCCTTGGTTTAAAATGTAAATTCTTTCGTGTTAATCATTGTAACCAATGATGGTACAGCCGGTCCTTTCAGTAAAAAACCGTTAAAACTTAAGAGGGAATGCGGGTGGTCGTTTCTCCATAGAAACGTTATCGCCTGTTTTCTTTCTGGTTAATGGCCATAAAGCAATGATTTTTAACAGATTAATAAATAATAACTATTTGTATGTCCCTATGTTTTCCTTTTTGATGATACATTATTTTTATAAGCACTAGAACCCTCAAAAAATGCCGATTTAAACCTCTGTCAACAGAGGCCTAGTGTACACATTTGATAACTATTAATGAAAAAATAAAAACAGTGGCACAGTATACATACACACATCAAAAGTGTCTAGGGATCAACATATATTTTTGCAATAACTTTTCTCCTGATTGATATTAATTAAAATTTTCTTTAAGGATTCATCAAATAAAGTGTTTTCGTTTGTCACAGTAACGATAAACCAAGTCACCTTTGCATTAATAAAGAAATTTGCCATTTTCCTAATAAAGGGATTTTTGACATTTGAACCACTAACACAAAAGTTCGAAAAAAAGACTGAAATAACAGTTTTCTTTAAAATTTTATTGTTTAACTTAAACAATTAATAATCCGTGTTTCTACCGCGAACACTAACAACACAAGAACATCGGTTTGGCATACTCAAAATGAGTTCATCCAAATCACGCTGTGGAATGGCCGCCCATGTTCGTTGCAACAACAAAAAAAGGTCTTCTTGCGACTGGATACCCTCCATATTCGGCAGAGCTCTTCTCTGTAGCATATCCCATGCATGCTCAATCGGGTTCAAGTCTGGCGACTGAGCAGGCCAGGGCAGGACATTGATGTTAGCTGCGGCGAGAGTCTGTCTTACAACTCTTGCGGTGTGCGGTCGTGCATTATCATGCATTAACTGAAATAAGGGACCGATTTGCACTTGTAGAGGAACGATGACGTCTGATACAATCGTCTCAGCATAAATTTGAGCGTTGAGGTTGCCTCTGATCCAAATCAACTCAGTTCTTCCGCCGATCCAAATACCCGCCCATACCATGATGGTTCCACCACTATAAGGATGGACTTCCTGGCAGGATTTTAATCGCTGTTGGCGTCCAGGGGTTCTCCAGTGTCGTATACGTCTTGTATCCGGTCTCATACCAAAACGAGACTCATCAGAAAAGCACACGAAACGCCATTGTTCTTCTGCCCAATTTCTGTGTTCAAGAGCCCATTGATATCGAATCCTACGATTGTGCATTGCTATAGGTGGTACCCGTAGCGGTCTTCGGGAATGAAGGTTCACTTCATGCGAGCGGTTTCTGACTGTTTGGTCGCTAATTTAGTTCCCTGAAGAGTGATGAAGCCTCACGGCTAACATCATGGCGGTTATTGTTGGAGCTCTTCGAGTTAAGATTTGAATGTATCGGTCTTGTCTCCGTGTGGTGCAGCGATACCGTCCTCCATGGCGCTCAGCCACGGTACCAGTGCTTCGGTAACGTGTCCAAAGTCGACTGATAACACTCTGACTTGTATTCAGAGCTAAAGCCACAGTACGTTGCCGGGAACCAGCTTCTATCATTCCCACGGCTCTGAGCATTTCTTCCCTGCTTAAATGACGTCGCTGCTCCATAATAACGTTGGTTTTAATCAGTAGTAGGGAAACAGTAGCACTAATAATGTCTTCAATGCGTTGTATGTTTTTATAGGGAAAATATTGACAGCTGATTTTCATCTTTTACTCGAATTTGATTCACAGTTCCTGATTCAAATTATGAAATGCACCAAAAAGGATCCATATAAATTTATAAAATCATAAATTTATTACAAAGCCACATCTCAATCTCAAGAAATCCGCATAAAAATGCTTGATCCCTAGACACTTTTGATGTGTGTATATCCTTAATCTTAAACTGAATGTTTATGAAATACCTTTTAAATTGGTCTAATATTGGAGGAGGAAATAGGCAAGAGCCAAACTTCGAATTATGACTTTTTACTTAGGCTTTTTTAAAAGTCTCTTCGACCGCATTTCCTCTTAAGGCGCTGCCTCACCGGGAGCATTCGCCTGTAATGTAACCATCCAAAATTCGATTTCAAGCATTATCTACTATATTACTATTACCTCGGTACTTCTCACTCATTGATGTAATTCTCTGTCATGATCCTGAACTAGAGTTGGTAACGGCCCTAACATACGAGTCTTGATTTAAAAAGAGTGTCCATGGAGTTTCTTGCCCGTTTTTCTCCATAGAGATCTACGCTTTGGAATGGGCAACTAACTTCAACTTTCTGACTAACTGACCGACTACTTAATTTTGGCAATTCAAAAGTGCCTATAAAGGTTTAAGGTTGAAATAAATGCTTTGAGTTTGAGTCGTAAGTTGTGGGTTCGAACCCAAGCAGGCGCGGCGCTTCACCTTGTGTAAATTATAATGTCATCACCCCACTCTCAAAACGGTGAAGGAAAACATCGTAAAGAAACCAGCACGTCCTAGAACTAAAAAAAAACACTCCGGGAGTGCCGACAGAAGTGAAAACAAAACACAAACAGAATACTTTGCCATCACTCACTGACATATCGGCTATACATAAAAACCGAGTACATCCCGAGGACAGCCGAACACATCCGAAGCGGTGTCGGTTACGGTAACAGTGGCGCGAATTCAACGGTTTTTCCCATCTCAAAAAATGCCCAACGCGCTTAAAGAGAAGAGAAGACGCGCTTAGAGAGAAGAAGAAGCTTCACTTCAGAAATCAATAAGACATGTGACCCAACCCGCACTGGACCCGCGTGGTGGATAACGGTCGACCGGTCCACTCCCTCTTGTGTGCTGTAATCGATGTTACGAGTAGCAGCTGTCATTATAGTTACGTCACTGCATAGTGCTAATCACATCAAATAAGCTAGTCCCTAAATAGAGATGGCTGTAATACAATTTGTGTTGCATGCAGCCGGATATTGCGTACTGCCGATATTCAGCTGTGGTTAGACTGTAGTCTAAACCGGAGAGATTGTTATCCGGTATCGGCATCTGGCTCTTTGAAATACAAATCGTATTATTTGGGATATCCGGAGAGTATGACTGAGTTTGGTAACTTCAAATCGAAGCTGTCAAACTCAAAATAAATGTAAAGAGTTGAGTTTCTACAAAGCATAACCAGCTTATAATGTTTCCAATGCTGGAACATAAGCCTCCTCTCTTCGAGTATGGGCTGTAATCTACCACGCGGGCCCAGTCCGGGTTGGCAGATGTCACAAGTCTTCGAGTTATTGGCACTAGGACGTGCCAGTTTCCTCACGATGTTTTCCTTAACTCGTTTCTCGGTGACGTCCCGTTGAAGGTGGTGGGTGAACAAATGGTGTAGGACTGTTGATTCTAAGATTTCAATTGAAAAATGCCACCTTTATTCCTTAAGGGGCTTAAAGGACCTAAACGCAAAAAATGCAAGTTTTAGAAACAATAAAAGTATATGATCGACTACAGTAAACAGAATCAGAAAAATATATGATATTCTTCAGGATATATGCTAGGTAGATAGTGTGTTGAAAATATAATACAACAAATTTGATATGATAGAAAAAAATCACGAAGATACCTCTAAAAACTTTCTTTTTACAATAAAAACCATACTAATATACATACAATCATTATGATTTTTTGTCAGATTATTCTAAAAGCAACATACTAAAGCACTAGTGTTATAATTTTTTAGCCCAAACAATAGATTTTTTGTAAATAAATAATTGCTTCATATTTTGCAATAAATTACCAGTGTTGTGTCATCGCGCTTCTCTTTCTTTTCTATGCAGTCCGACAAAGACCGCGCTTTATTTTAGGTCATGTAGTCGCCTTTAGTCAACTTTCCGCATCAAATCCTCTAAATAGCTACATAATACACAAAAAAGCCTACATATTGCAAAGAGAACCTTCTTCCACTACCTTCACACCCTGAAAACACAATTTACACTATTTTGAAAGGTGACTGGCGTTGAATGTACCTACTGTCGGATATTGGCCGGCTAGCGTACCGTTGGCCGGAAATTGGTCGTTAGCCGCAATCTGTGTGTACGCGCCCTTTGTACTTAGAGTAAACTCCGTTTAAGATTTTAAAGGGATTTTGTAGGGGTTGGGGCTAATTTTCCTGGCCAGTCTTTGGGGGTACTGTAGCGTGTAGGCCTATTATATAATGATTCTATTTCGAATCGAGAATGTCCGGTGTATTCTGCCATTCTAGTTTCTTTTCGGACTGAATAATATTGCTACCGACAACAGTGGGGCAATAGGGTAGTGTCCTGGGTAAAAAAATAATAATTCTAATTAGTCCGTCAGTTAGATTATCGAAAAATAATGGACCCGTATTTTTTCTTTTGTCAATCAAACAAAAAATGACAAAGATAAAGCACGTCAAAATTTGGGAGTGGGGGTCGTGACGTCACGCCGTGCTAAAAAGTGTCGCACGGCGTGACGTCACGACGAATTTTGACGTGCTTTATCTTTGTCATTTTTTGTTTGATTGACAAAAGAAAAAATACGGGTCCATTATTTTTCGATAATCTAACTGACGGACTAATTAGAATTTTTTAGGAAACTAGCCTATTCCCGTAATTTTAAGAACGTTCATAGTCTGATCTCAGACTCGATCTGTCAAAAAAACGTCTGATTTCTCTACAATTTTGACAATGATCGTCGCTGAGATAAGATTGCGACTTGAATTTGAACGTTTTTTTAAGTACGAGGATTGGCCTTCAGGTAAGTTATGTTATATGAAGGTTTTTGCGAGAATACTTGATCGAGATTCTTGATTTGTATCGAGAGAATTCAATTGTATCGTGTATTCCTTTTATAGGATGCTAGGCCATATAGTCAAAATATTACGCTCGCGAATTACTTATATTTTAATCGTATTTTGATCAACCTGACACAGCCCTGCAAATTGCAACTGCAACTAAACATAAATAAACCAACTGCTGATAACTTTAAACATAAATTCCTCCCCACTGAACCGCAATAAAATGAATAAACACAACTTAACTAATAACCTCAGAGGAACCCAGCGAACCGTAATCAATGATTTAAAAACTTCCCGAAACTATGGAAGTTGAGAAATAAATAATAGTTTTAATTAAATTTATAACTCTTGTGTGAACTAACTTTGGAGTCGAGAGTTCCGACGGCCACTCCCTCATATTTCTCGTTTACCCGGTATCCTTTCGGTACCGAACTCACCAACCAGCAGAATTTTTTATAAGACATCTCCCATTCTGGGATATTTTTTTTACTGGCGGCCATCAGTAATAATTACATATCTTTAAAGTACTACACATAATATAACTCGTTATTTTTTACTAAGGCGTCAAAGTCGAGATCAGTTTGGATTTGGAGATATTATATTATATATACATTTGGAGGCGGATCGAAAGATAAGATCGAACGTACATCTTTGTTCTCAAATTCATTACAGCGTTGTCGCCGGACAAATAAATGTGTCTTTCTACAACTGCGACCATTCAAATAACATGTAATTTATTCCTGGCCGCCGACTTTTTATTTTTTATCCCAAGTCGCCGAAAAAAATGGGTGATCTCCTTTCTAGCATATTGTTTATCAAATTACTTGGATACCTTTAACCTTTTCATAAATCGCGTAAGACAAAGTCTTATTGAAAATATTGAAATTTTGACATTTATAAAATACTAGCATTTGCTCACGGCTTCGCCCGCGTGTAGGTCGGAAATTATTCCACGGGAACGTAGTACCGGTATCAGAAGTATAATTATTATGTGTAATCCAGGTTTTAATCTATCTGTGTGCCAAATTTCATCCAAATCCGTTCAGCCTTTTTTGCGTGATTGAGTAACATACAAACATTCGCACTTGTAATATTAATAGGATAAATTTTCCACATCGATAACGATATCGATAACTGAAGAGTAATGATTTTCCGCACCAGTATCTGTATCGATAACTGACGAGTAATAAGAACGCAGCCTTATTTTTATGAAAGTCCAGTCGAGTGTCGTTTATTTACAGCAGTTTGTGCCTTGGACCGAAGTCACATAGTTACGAGTTTGTTGTTTTTGGTGTTACTAAGGCACGATGGGGCTGCAAGCCCTCTGAAAAATTTAGCCTTTTAAAAGCTAAACAGAAATAGCAATAACAATTTATCTAATTAATTTAAGATAAATTGGCACTACCCAGCTCAAATCTTACCATTTTCCAATCTGGACCTTATGTCATGTGTATTAAAATGCATAACAATATACTAGAACCAAATAAAAGATGTAAACATCTATGACATATTAAAAAAAATATATATATTTAACAATGAAGACACGCTGCTAGTCATTAAAAAAAAGAAAAAAAAAACAAAATAGTTGCGCTTTTACAGGATTCATGTCAGGTGACCTTTCAACGAGTCCGCGTATCACTCGTCAGTTTCCCTCAGTCGTCAGTTTATGTAATTCGCCGGTTTCGTTGATTAGTCAGTTTCACTGATTCGTCAGTTACCGATTAGACAGTTGCGTTAACTCGACAGTTTCCAGTGTTTGCCATTATTCGCCGATTCGTCAGTTTTATTCAATTCGTCAGCCAAAGTACAGTAAATAACTTTTATTACCAAATGAGAGCAATAAGCATTTGAATTTGAAGCTCACATTCAGCAATTGATGTCCACGGGCTAATATCTGGACCATTGTCAGTGAATTCACTAATTTTTAGAAGAACACACAAAGTATTATAACATTACAATGGATTGATTCGATTGATGTAAAAATGGGTAGCCTTTTCTCAACAATGAAATCGATATCCATTCAACCATACGTTTATAATATCAAAGGTTACACAACTGATATTACATAACGATATTGCAGCTCTTTGCTATGCAAATCTTATGTCGAAGTGCATTCGGTATTCAATCCCAAGCCGCCATCTTGAGAAACCTTGTAATGTCAAAGGAGGATATTAGGAAGGCGAGTCGTCTTAGAATTTGAGTTGGTTGAAATAATATGAATGGTGTTGTTCTTGTTGCCTCTAGAAATACGTAGTCTTTCGTATCGACGGGAACGGAATGAAAATAGATTATGTTGTAAAATATAATCAAGACAATTCTCAATATGGAAGCATGGCCGACTGCTAGGTAATGGAGGATTTACACTGGGTCGATTTTCGCCATGCGGCTGCACAATGATCCCACTGCTGGGACACAGGCCTCCTCTAGGTGAGAAGAAGTGGGCCGTAATCCAACACGTGTGTTGGTAGATGTCACATGTCTTCGAATTTTAGGTTCTAGAACATGCCGGTTTCCTCACGATGTTTTCCTTCATCGTTTTAAACGCTTATCAATTTGCCTCAAAAGCCGAATCGCCACCGCATTTACACAGGTCGATAAAAATAGCAGGTGACTAGTTAATTTTGCATCAAAATGTCGACCTTCATGAGGGGGCCGATCGCCTACGACTGAGCATTTTCACGGTCGATTTTATTCACCCGCCGCACGCGACCTGCTATGCTATTCTCTAAGGATACAGCCTTGCGTGCAGCGCTGTCGCAGCTGTGAAACTTAGTTTGGCATTCACTAAGCTGCGTACAGCTACACTAGCGCTCAAGGCTGTGACGGCCGTGAGTTAAACTACCCAACGGCACAGCCACGGGAGGGCAAATTGACAGTTCTTCATACATTTTGGCATTCCGTAAAAAAAAACAGCGTCGAAGTCGCTTACAGCCTCGCCCACAGCCTCGATTCTAACTGTCAAATCCAAAAGCTCTAAATATTCGTGCGTATCTTGACGAAAATAATAAACCGTACTCGATTCTTTTAATAATTATTTGAAAAAATGGCAGCTCAGTGAATTATAAAGCTACATTTATTAGAAGAAGCCAAGAAAAGTGATGATTTGAAGAAAGCTCGACAGGCGAAACAACTAAGAAAGTTTAAAACAATATCCCGTGATACAGACTTTATCCATAGATATTACAGGCATTCTATGGGCATTCTGAGGATTTAATTAATATATTGGAAAATTATCTAACTACATGTATGCGTCCGCGAGTTCGTTCCAGTGGTTTAACCAAGAGGCTAAAGGTTTGTTTACAGCTAGGTTTCTTGTGATATGTTAAGTATAATGTACCTAGAATTATATATATGGATAATGTAGAATTATAAAGAATCCACATAGGTAGGTACTTACAGTATGTAATTATTATACTTATTTCAGATTAATGATGCTGATCTGAACATCTTGCATGTGGATGTGACTTGGGGGTGCAAGTGCAACACAATGATAGTTTTCTTTTTTCAAACAGTAAAGGAGCCTTTGTAAAATTTAAATAATGAAGAAATTGTGTAGGTACTTGGTAAGTTATTATTTACAATACAATGATAACTTAAACACAAGTCAAGATTGTACTTAATTCCAGCTTCATTAATTGATTTCAGGTGACTCAGGATATCCTCAAAGGCCTTATCCCTTTAATAATCCAGAAACTGGGACTCCAGAGAGCCATAACAACAATTTGCACAGTAGTGCAAGGAACAGTGTGGAGAGGACTATTGGAATACTGAAAGGGCAATTCTGATGTTTATTAGTTCATAGGGTATTGCACTATGATCCTATAACAGTGGGGAAAATTGTGATAGCTTGCTGTTTTACACAACATGTAATCGAGCCGGGCTACCAGCTCCTATGTTAGACCAATGTGACTTAGATGAAGAATCTAGGTTACTTAGAATCCTGACACATCAGGCTTCAACACAATATGGTGACTTAGGGAGTGGGCTGATAAGTAGGCGAGATTTAGTTAATCAATTATGGCGAGCATGTCATATTTAAAATGTATGCTTTCCTATCTTTCCCTTTCCAGATGTGGAAAACATGTTTAAGTAGAACATACTCACCATTATTGATTAGATAGGTACACTAAATAAATGAAATTATAATTTATGAATGTTAATGTAGAATAAGTGCATAGATGATAATTATAATTATATAATATGGTGTGTGTTTAAAGTGTGGTGTTTAAGGTGTATATGATTGGTATAATATCAAAAATTATTAGCCTTTAAGTGCATATTTTTATACTTACTGTTGTCTCTATTTTTACTACTTTTTAAATGTGTATACAGTATGGGGCATGAGAAATTAAATAAATATCTGCATAATAATATTTTATTTTTTTATTTACAATTCAAAACAATCAATCAAATCAAAATTTATGTACTTATTCAAATTAGGCTGACAATCAGCACTTTTTGAACGTCAAAATTACATAAAACAGTCCCACAAAACGCCCGCCCTTCATTTAGCTGGGAAGAGGTGGTGCAACAAACTCCCCAACAGCACAGCTGTTGGTTCAGTTAGAAAAACTTGATTCACGCAAAATACGCGCATTGACGTGGATTTGAGGACACCAGCCCGTATTACCTATTCTTACAATAGTAGGAATGCAAAATAATTCACATTATGAGGAACAGAACATTAAATTAAATTGTTTTTAATTGTTAGTCAGCTAGCAGATGCCAATTATACCGAACAAATACAATGAAAACTACTCCAGCAAAAAAAAATGTAAACAAAATTAGGTAAGTACAAACCTAAATAAAAGCCTGCAGGCATAAAGGGTGTGTCCACTAACAAACATTTACTACAAAAAACAGTTTTTACACTTCAAACATTTAAATTTCTTAACATCTATCATAAACTTAATATCTAAACATATTATATTAAAAATCTGTGGTAGATCCATATTTCAGGGACTCCCTCGTCTGATGGATGTACATAAATCCTGCAGTGCCTGGGTCTGCCTTGACCATGACTCACTTATTTCCTTAAGTTTTTAACATCCTCTGCTGGTTGTCCATAACGAGTCTCTCATTTTCCAAATGCTTCTCTTCAATGGCGACAAAAGTGAGGTGAGGTGAGTGAGGCTCGCCATTTGTGATTGACTTTGAGAAGGTGATGAGCGCTGGACCAGACGGTGGCGTGCCGTCCGACGCCTACGAGGTACTGTGAACATAAAAAATGCAACAAATTACTAAACAGAAGTAAAACAAATATAAAGACCATTATGTAAGTATAACAGCATCACATGACTCTCTCCCTGAAGGAATAGATATAACAATGTAGTATACATATTAGATGTACTCTATATACATGTTGATTGAATAAGGGCTGCTGTTGAAAAAACCTACAGAAAATCCCAACCAATTAGCCGGACCTAGGAGTCAAAAGTGAGACCACGTCTACTACATATGTAGTTTTTTTTTTACACTAAACCAATAAATAACCAAATTATAATTAAATTAACCTTACATGAGGAGGCAATTGGGGCATTACTCCTATGAGGCAGTGCAGGTAGTGATCTTAAAACAAAAAAAAGTTACCTGAATATCCATTATGTCCTATGTTATAATATTAGACCCAATGTACATAGGTACTAGCTATTTAACTTTGTTCTTAAAGAAACAGTCAAAGTACGCATGCCAAGTGTGCAAGCTGACGAAGCACACCAGTAATGCAATACCTAGGTACATGTTGTTAACAAACCTTTGGTTATTGCTTCCAACTTTTAATGCAGCCACATCCATCACTGTTTAGCTTGCCAGCTACTTCTTGCCATGCCGATGTGATGTCCGAGAGTGCCCTGTGGCAAGCCAACGTCGCTCTTCCAAACTCTATTAACATCTCTCTCTACTTGCGCACTTGGGTTAGCACTTCTTGGCATGCTTAAAATACACAATGTTACGTTATAACAATAAAGTTATAGGTACATATTATTGTAAAACATTAGTTAAATAAGTAATTAACTTAAATTTTAGTAATAACTCTTGTAATATCATACAATATTATTGAGAAACATTAGTATTATTATCCATGTAATAACAGTGAAAATATCATAATACTCACATTAGGCACAGAAATACCTATGTTCAAAGCACTCGCTAGGTAATACAAATAATAAATATCGTATGATTCGTATGCATAATGCACCCAAAAGTTTAAAAACTAGAAATTCAAGTGGTTTTGTTGACATTTGACATTGTTGTGAGTTGACTTTTTATTCATCGCCGTCGCGTTGCTCGAAAAGAGCAAAGGAATCGTCATTCAGCCTTAAAATGTAATAAGAAATATGCAATAAACCATTTTAAATTATGATATTGGTTATAGTTTTACTGTATTCCTTAAAATACTTAAAGATAGACCTTTAATATATATTTTAAACCCATAAAACTCTCAGTCGAGATTGATCGATTATAATTTATAGAATTTGTTGCAAGCCCTACGTTCGTCTGCGAAACAGCGACGGGAGGTTACAGCCTTGGGTTCGACGACGACCACAATGACGCTAGTGAATACGGTTTGAATCAGCGCTGCGCGCTCGGTCGATCTCTAGGCTGTCTCGTCGACGAGCTCGTCGCAGCGTACAGCCATGAAATTGTCTTTTAAAGAATAGCACTGCTGTCGTCGCACGACAAAAGTCGAAACCTGCTACAGACTTTGGAACTTTTGATTTTAGACACCCTGTGGCCTAACTGAATCGCTATTTAGACAGTCGATTTTCGCCAGAGTCGAATTTCGGCGAAAATCGATTATCTGGTTATAGTACCCCCTTACTAATAAACGTTGTATAGCGTCTGTATAGTTACACAAAGCTTTGTCTTCTTCTTTCGAAAGTCAAATTACTGACGACTGGAAGAGAGAAATCGGTGTGTAACTATTCATCTGATATAATACGTTTTACGTATAAGGGGGTGAGTTACCTGTTTAAAACCCGCATAAGCTTGCGGCGTATATGCCATGAATGTAGGACATTTACAATCGACGGAAAACTATAAGTCATTCCAATGTAACTCGTACCTCATTGTTTGTTATAAAGCATAAATTAGGTAAGACATAAATAAGAATGAGTGCCGAGTTTTAACAAACTCACGGTAAAGACTTACTAAGGGTGTTTATAAATGTCATTGAAATATTTGATCGTGAATGTGCCGCTTAATATTGCACCTCATGGAGGCTTTTTTAGTGCACCTCAAATACCTACATAAAGCGATTTTCAAGCACCACAAAAAGCTAGCGCTAACTAAAGGTGACAATCTTGAGATAATTGAAATGCTAAAAGTAACACGCAATGAGCAAACGTAGTGATTATAGCGCCTTAGTAGTCAGTAGGGTAGCCCGCGAAATTCAAATTTTCTTACGTTTCTTGCAATTTTTAGGTCAGTGTCAGGTTTTATCTTGATCAAAATTTGATTCGCGACTTACATCTTTCTAAGTTAGGTTTGTACCATAAGCACTATTCCATCATAAGAGATTTGTTGTTATGGTACAAATCTAACTTAGAAAGATGTGTTAATGATTCTAATGATTATAATTCTGTAAATACGTACCTGTTGTAGTCGTGTTGGCCTTCATTAAGTGGTTCCTTGACTGACTAAACTAAAACTAAATTCCTTAATAACTTATTGGCGCTGCTATACTTTTCAACTCTGTAATTTTATTCACCAAACATCACCTCACAATCGAGGTCCGAATCTACGCATATTTGCTTTAAAATGAGTGAGTTCGCTTTCAAATTGTGTGTGAGACTTGAATGAGTATCAAGTTGAATTTCACAGGATACCACCATCGACAAAGTACTATTCAACGCCATCAACAAACATAGCCAAACTCCTAATTTCATCACTGAACAATATATTTTCTTTATCCCTCGTCCATTCAGACCTCCAGCTCATTAAGTCCTGACGCGTTGCCACAGACAATGATATATGCGGCTGCACCTTCTGAAGCTTTTAACGTTATATTGCATTCGTGTGGCAGACTGGGTCGGTAGGACACTGACTAATTTGACGCTATTTGAACTGAACCACCGCGTAAATCTGGATGGTACTGTAAAAGTGTTGAGTTTTTTCTAGCGTTTGAATACTGGTCTGAGAGGTTAAAGCCCACTTGCACGAAAAATAATTTAATGCGTTTAGTGCTAAGCGTATTTAAAACATCATTATTTCTCAAACGATTGTCGAAAATAGAACGATATATTAAATACGTTTAGTCGTAAAATGCATTTAGTAGTTAAATTAAATGCATTAGCGCTAAACGTATTTCAAATATCATATATTACAAATATATTTCTGTCAATCGTTTGAACGTGACAGAGACAGAATAATGTTTTAAATAACTTTAGCTTTAAATGCGTTAGGGCATATCTTTCACCACAAATCACTAATTTGTGGTGCAAGATATGTCCTAAGGTTTTGCAAATTTTCAATTGTATTACCTAGAGAAAAGAGTTTATAAATATTCCTCTTACCATGGTAAAAAAATAAGACAGTCAAAAAAGTAGGTATCGAAATCAGTTACCTGAGTGATTTTTTTTTATATACAGTTAAGGATCTTTTCGCAGTGTTATTTATTGTAGCGTTCATAGTCAACTTGTAAGTATAATGTGTCATTACAAGCAAACAAGCGAGTTAAAGCCCTTCAATTCCTCCATAATTCATAATTAATATCAGAAATTTCTATCACCAGGAACAAATTAATCCACGAAAATAATTATGACACAAAGCAAAATCCATAAATTTAAGCCAACGCCACCTAAGAGAATGGGGCTAAAAACTCCAATTAGTGCCGTTGCGAGGGCGAAACAATGGCTTTTGATAAAACGACTTCAAAGATGTGCACCGATATTAAGACTTCAAAACGGGGCGACTTCAAAATGGGACGGCTTCGAAATGGGGCGAAAGGAAGCGAAGAAATGGGGCTATATTTCCTAATGGTATGCAAGAATTGAGGATTTTGAAAGCTTATTACGGCTCAAATGGAATATTGATTATGGGTAATTGATGAGATAAAAGATCGCGGTTTTTTGAGGTCCACGGTCCATTTATACATTTTGTAGAAGTACCTATAGGATTTCTCTTCTCCGTCATTTTTATTTGAAAATTATTGATGGTTCAAGATGTAGGTAATTTACCATTATATCTGTGTATTTCTGAGACAAGATTATGTCATCATCATCTCCCTAGCCTATTCCCAACGTCGGGGTTGGCTTCTAGTCTAACCGGATGCAGCTGAATTCCAGTATTTTACATGGAGTGGCTATCTATCTGACCTCCACAACCCAGTTACTGGATAACACGATACCCCTTGGTAAGACTGGATGTCAGACTTCCGGGCTTCTGACAACCCGTAACGACTGTCAAAGATTGTACAATGACAGCCGGGACTAACGGTTTAACGTGCTTTCCGAGGCACAGGGACTATACATATACATATGTCTCGGTATGTAAATATGGCCACCCATCTACGGATCGACCACGGCAAGTGTAGCTTAACCTGATCGAAGGATCCGAGAAGCTGTTATAAAAAAAAATTAAGACCAGCCAACCCAAGACCAATTGATTTTCTATTGTTTCGTCGCCGATCGGCAAACCACGACGCTTGACCGGTTAAGAAAGATTTTGACCCTTGAGTTTGTTTCGCCATTTTTCGTCGGATAGGAAATGTCGACTGCTTACCAAGGGGTATCGTATTACCCAATAACTGGGTTGTGGCTCCACATGGAGCGACTGCTCCATGTAAAATATTCAGCTGCATCCGGTCGGACTGGAAGCCGACCTCAACATACTTGGGAGAAGGCTAGGCAGATGATGATGATGAGGAAATGTCGACTGCATCTAGATATTTTTTTATAATATGACTTATTGAATTGATTTCGATATTCTATTTACAAAATAAACCATTTAATTTCATTAATTTTTCTTAACTAGTGACGCGAACGGAGAGGCTATATTGCCTTTTGTAGCCAATAACTGAACTGGAATCGTAGCTCCCAAAAGGATAGACCGTTTTTTGATAGCTCAGAGTTTATTTTACGATTTAGTTTTCAAAATTAACAAAAACTACTTACTACGTGTTCCCGGAAACAGTACCTACATAGATATAATAAAAAACAAATAATTTATAATTTCTTTGATCAGAGATATTTTTTTGTGTTTTTCAGAAAACATCAAAGCGGCACTTTTTCTCAATTTACAATATTAAACCAAAGCTAAAATATTCAGACAATGTTATTCTGGATTCCTTTCGTGTTACTCCCAAATTCTGACTACATTGAATAATTCATTTGGAACGTTTCAAGAGATGATGAAATTAAAAGTACACTGGCTCGAGGCACAGAATATAAAGATACAGAAGGCCGGCTTTATACTACCAGCGAAAACAGGCGCACGCACACATAGATGCGCACGTACGGTGATCTCAAACTATTTTATTTTATTTATTTGGGACAAAAAACAGTTATGCGTTACAACATTAATAGTAAGCTAAGGTATAATAGTAAACAAACGCACAACCCACACTATTGTCCACGGAATCATATCGATTTTAAAAGAAATAAGGAAACGGACGTATACAGAAAGGGACAGTAAAAAAATAAAAATAAATCTGAAAAGTCACACAAACCAACTCAAGACAGCGCTCCCCGTCTAGATTTAGTTCGTAGTCGCCAATCAGATCACACCATAACGTCAGCAAGAAGCGGTCATCGTTAAGGATGACCAGAAAGTAAACCAATAGCCATTTTTCTAAATTTGTTCTGATTTAGAGCGAACATATCTAAATGTATAAAATGTGAGTTGTACGTTGAACTATGTCAAACAAATGCCATTCGCGAGTACGCTTGCTCTCGCTGTGCAGACAAAAAATAAATAATAAGTTAAGCATCTTAAGGTTAATTTTTACTTAAACCTAATTATTTTTCCTACTACATCATTACCAACCAACGTTTCGAATCAAAATGACAATTCAAAATGGTGACATGCGCCCGCTATGTGAATTTTATTTTTGAAAATTGCAGCGTCAGGGAATCCCGCGAAATTAAAATTTTCTTACTTTCTTTGCAATTTGCAGGTCAGTATCAGATTGTTTATTAATCTCAATATAATTTGAGGCCGTAACACATTTATAGAATTGTAATCATAAAAATCATCAATAAATACAACGTAAGTTCATGTTACCTTATTGAATGACTATTTCATGAAATCATGACATTTGAGGCCAATTCTAACTTAAAAAGTTAAGTAAATTTTAATTTCGCGGGCTACATTAGTGCATTCTCCTTCTATGTTCTGTGTTATGGGTTTGGTTTCCGCACTTAGTCCTTCAATTGGACTATTGTGGGTGGGCCATGGCGGCCGCCGGTGTTTATTCCAACCAGCCCACCTCCCTCCAGAAGCTGATTAAGTCTTCTGATCTGTTGAGAACATCTGGGTGTCCCGAGGGTTTCTGATCTAATCTAGGTGACGCCTGTGCACTCAAAGAGTACATGCCCAATGGTTTCATCAGCCTCCATGCAAGCCAGCAAGTGTTTATTTAGCGAGCAGTGTCCCGTGATGGTCCCCGTCACCAAACGCAGGTCTTTTCTGTCCAGTTGTAATAACCCACTGGTTAGCTTGCAGTGGCGTGCATTGCATATAGGCATATAAGCAGTGCCTACCTCGATATATCAACATAAGCCTGTCAATTACATTTTAGTGTGTGCCCCACAATTAAGAAACTCACTAAATTAACATACCTAACAAAAAACAAAATCTTCATACAAACACGCGCGGCAGTAGGCAGTCGCCGGACGGCCTACTCGGCTCCCGTACTATTCGCACATTATCATTGGTCTTTACTCGTTCAAGTTAATACGACAAAATTAAAAATACGTACGTCTCACGCGTAATACCATGACATTCGACCTTCGCAATTTATCACCCTTAAGTAGGCATACCTACTCAAACAACCACACTTTTGACCTCACTTTTTTCTGATTAGATTAGTGACCCGGCCTAGTGCCTACCTATTCTGAAAACCAATCCACGCCACTGTTTGCTTGCCACCCAATGATGGCAAGCTTAGCTACTTTGGACTGCCTGCAGTGCATTCCCCTTAAAATTATCGATGCTTGACATTACGTGAAGCATGTCTATGTGTGCGTGCGTTTTCACTCGGTGTATAAAGCCGGCCTTCTGTTGCTCTCTATTCTGTGCTCAAGTTTTGAGGGTGGCAATATAATAGATTAAATTCTCTTTGACTAATTCCCGTTTTCCCATCCTATTAACGTTTCTTCTATGTTTCGTGAAAATCTGTTAAGACTTGGACAAACTTTTATGTTATATTGTTTGTCTCTTTTTATTATGGTTCAAAGGAGTTCTTAACAAGTTCTGTACTAATCTTATTGATGACACGATATTTTAATGGCCGACAGAAGCTGAATGTGATTTTATTTTCTTTGAATTTCAAAGAAGAATATTTCATGATAAATGATTTATTTTCTGTAAGTAGGTTTGTACAAACACTTTTACACGTCAATCATATTTTTTAAGCTATAGATGAGGTCGGCGTTTCCTATCTGACTACTCTGAGAAGAAAGGCCGAAACAAACTCAGAGGTCACACTCTCTTTTGAAATCCAGACAAAATCTTGGTCAGATCATGTGAAGACTATGTAGATTGGTGTCTGAAATAGTCTTTTGAGGAAAGAACCACACAGATTGAACGGACCTGTACAGCCAGTGCACGCATTTGTCAAAAATCGTGCAGCTCAACTCAGAACTTTAAAAAAATACATGATTTTTACGCAGCAGCAGCAGTGGTGGCCGTTAGTTACGAGTTTTAGGTTGTAGGTTCGAACCCAGACAGGCGCTTTACTTGTTGTAAATCATTTCATGACCACTGCTCGCAAAACGGTGAAGGAAGACATCGTGAGGAAACCGGCATGTCCTAGAACTAAAAATTCGAAGACATGTGACATCTACCAACCCGCACTGGGCCCGCGTGGTGGATTACAGCCCACTCCCTCTCACCTAGAAGCCTGTGTGAACATTATAGACTGATTATGCTTATGTTATGTTTTTTATACTTACGTGTACTACAACAAGGATTGTCAAATATTTTCTAACAGAATCCATAGTATTTATTTCAAGTCGTTTTCGCTTTTTATTTCTTTAAGAAAATTCAGGTAAACAAAAGCAAGAAATGTCGACTATAAATGGGTTGTTTGGTAAATATGTTTATTTGTGACAAGAAATTGGCTGTGTTGACCTTTTTGTAAAGGTCAGAAGACGGATAACATTAAAGTCAGATTAAATTCAGATTACGGCTTATTTCGATTTTATTTATTCAATAAATCAGCACAAATCGCTAAGACTGAGATAAACACATAATTATTAGTACACATATTTTGAAATCATCAATATCACTTCGTTTACTTTAAAAGTAATTCCACTTTACAAAAAGAAACCGGCCAAGTGCGAGTCGGACTTGCGCACTGAGGGTTCCGTACAAACCTGTTTAAAATATTTTTAATATATTTTTTTTGCCATAAGACGTTGCTTCGTACCAAATTTCAAGATTCTGAGTTCACGGGAAGTACCCTGTAGGTTTTGATTCCCTTGCGAGTGTCGAAAATTTGTGGTATAAACGGCTGTATCTTTTGATTGCGTTGGTTTAGAAGCTTTGGTTTTTTCACAGCTCCAAGGGACAGTTGACCTGAGTATTTGATATAAATTCCAGTTTGATACCACCACGCGTTCCTGAGAAAAAGGGTCTTGACAGACAGACAGACAGATGGACGGACGGACAACAAAGTGATCCTATAAGGGTTCCGATTTTTCCTTTCGAGGTACGGAACCCTAAAAACAACCTACCTGTATAAAACCTTAGTCCATAAAAAACACGCTGTATAAAAAAAAACTTTCCTCTAAGTTCATTCATTTTAATATAGGTACAAGTACGTTAATATTAATAAAAATGGCGGCCTGTGAGTAAGTCACAAGGCCTCTTTATATTCCCAGCAAGTCCGTTGCATAAAGGAATCTAGAGCATTGAAAAATTGCTAGATATTTTTATAAAGGATCGGCGATGTCTGGAAATGATTTAAACGATTAACTTTCGCGTCGGTGGAAACTGGTGTTAGAGATAAGAGTATATATTATGTAGTGTTGCAATTCTATTTCGGAAAATGAAAGGAAATGGATGAAGTTTGGCCCAGTATAATAATAACTGAGAATATTTGAAATCCCACCACAGCTTTCTTTACTTCGTAAAACTTTGCAGGATATCATCATCATCATCATTTCAGCCGAAAGACGTCCACTACTGGACATAGGCCTCCCCCAAGCTCCTCCACTTCGACCGGTGCGGCCTTCATAAGGTCGTCGGTCCACCTTGTGGGAGGCCTTCCAATGCTACGTCTTCCGGTACGCGGTCGCCACTCCAGAACCTTTCGGCCCCATCGGCCATCAGTTCTGCGAGCAATGTGTTGCAGGATATATTTCAATTTAAAAGATTATTATTTTGTTTCAGTAGACCGTATATAGCCATTATCATCAGCCTACAGCAGTCTACTGCTGGATATAGGCCTCTCCAATTGCACGACATTCAGCTCAGTTTTCGGCAACTCTCATGCAACTGCTACCAGCCACCCTGCGAAGATCGTCGCTCCACCTAGCCTGAGGGTGTCCCACCGATTCGCGGTCTCCACTCAAGAACACGTCTACCCCAACCGTCATCGGTTCTACGGCTAATATGGCCGGCCCATTGCCACTACACCTTGCTTATTCTGTGAGCTATGTTGACAACTTTGTTCGTAACGTATTGAGCCGATGCAAGTTATCTTTTGCTAACTCGTATCGCGTAAATGAAATTTTAGGATCCTTATTTTATCTAATAAATGAGGAGAGCACTATTACGATCTTTTTGTACAATATTTAAAACGAGTAATTCAATATTATTAGTTCAAGGAAATGTTATCAAAGGTGAATAACTTTTCTCGGTTCAATTAATGTTTTCCTCTTCAGCCTAGTTTCTTAGTTTTCTGTTAAATTGAGAGCTTGATCTAGTTTAATTAAAGTCGGCGACTTTGTTAAAATATTATTTATTTAGTTGTGCCAATAAAATTATTGGTACGTTTCTAGTGATTCGTCTCACGATTTCTCTCCATTTACATTTAATTTTGAGTATCGATGTCGATGGCTATAAGCGTAGGGGAATACCATAGAAACGCTGGATGGACTGTGTGAATGATGATATGGTAAGAATGGGGGTGACTACTGAGATGACGACTAATAGAGAAGTATGGAAGAAAAAGACATGGACAGACAGGAGAATGACGATGATTTCTAGTGATTTGTCTCACGATTTCTCGCTATTTACTCCATTATTTAATATTTTTAGTGCACTCATACGTTATGCGGACTACTGGACTGGCGCTGTTTTTTTTTTTGCGGGAGAATTCGCGTGCCCCGTGTGGAGTCGTTCTGCCCTTGCAAAGCTGGTAGATACAGCTTTGAATGAAACGTGCGGCGATCATCACTGGTTGCCAACTCCGGTACAAATGCTGTATCCACTAGCAGGAATAGCGCCACCAGTGGTTCGCAGAGCGGTAGCAAGCTCCAGCGAAAGAGCCAAAATGGTCTCCAACACACGACACCCTTTACACGACAACACCCTTGTGCCACAAAGGCTGAAAAGCCGAAACAGTTTCTTAAAGTGTGTCATCCCACTCACTGGCGAACCACCACAAGAAAGACTGAAGCTGTGGCGAGACAGTGCTTCCTTACCCAAACCGTTCGTTCCACCCGCTGAAGACCTCCGACCTGGACATGAGTTACCTTGGGTAACCTGTGAATTCTATTGCGTTGGTGGCATGACATTGGCAGCTGCAGTAAACAGTTGGAATTGTAACCACTTTTTTGCTTTTAATACCATCCTTATACCAACGGTATAGAAGTCAAAATCGGTTGAACGGACTGTAAAAAAGGTTTACTTAAATTGTGACACCGGCCCGTGCGTAGTTTACAGAAATTAATTGGAAACAAGCTGATGATGGTTTCTATTTGAACTATACTACTCACCACCGTGCTAAAGTAAATTTATAGGGTATATTCTGCTAGGGAAAGATTCAATTAAACAAGTACCTTCTTACACAATACAAGTTTATTGGAATTACACAAGATTAAGGTACACATACAAACAAAGTGGCGAGCCACTAAAAATAATGCATCTTTCCCTGACACTACGGCATTCACCCACACAACTAGTCTCCGTTCCTAGTGGTATAGGTGAACACCTGCAATGAGACAATAGCAGTTTCTCAGAGTCGCTTTTGCGAGTCCGCGAGGGAATAGATCAATAACCTAGCTCATCGCACATGTGTCGACCTAATTGAACTGTGCTCATAAGGGAAAAATAACTAATATACTAAGCAAACCCGAGACACAATAATTATCTTTACAACAACTGGTCTTAACACCTGGCCTTTTACAAAAGGCCTAACTCTCTCATAGGTTAAATTATAATCTTACACAGATAATCTCTCAGTTCTTAACTCATTCCGTTGATACCAATCAGTTGAAGTCTCTCAGTTGACCACATTCAGTTGACGGATCGTCGGTCCTTGGCTTCGCTCACAGGAGGTTCCTGTGAGCACACGTGAACGCGGCCTACGGACGAGATGGTGACGCTTTCGTTACCTGGAGTGGCGAACTTCCCTCATAACCGGGAATCGGCTAAGTAAGGCCTTCCTGAACGTCGGATGACCACACCGCAAGGGATAACCTTAAAGCCGCCTGCGCTCTGATGAATTCCAAATCATCACACAACGGCGCAACATCCAGGCATCAATTTAGCTGCGCATAGCACCAATCAAAAGAAGGCTAGCATAACAAGCCAGACCTGTAACAACGTCCTCGTGTCAGAACATACATGCAAGAGACCTGGGCTATAGGCTGTCCAGCAAGAATAAAGCAAATGGTTTAATACTCACAGGATTCTGCTCTTACTGGAATTTATATTAAAACCCCATTGGGTTATTTGGGCACATCCCGTTCCTCTCAGGATATAAAGTCCCTCTCAAACAGCCCCCAGGCTCGTGTTCTTGGTCGTAAAAGACCGGACACGGAACACCGTTTTTTTTCCAAACCAATCTGACAGTTTCTCGAATAATCTTCCACAGACTATATAAGATTATTATCGATTTTTATATTTAATACATTCGACATTGTTTTTTTTAATTAAAAAATATGGTGAATTATGAATGTTTGTTTATTTGTTTTAATTAACTGATAAACTGTAATTAATTTACTAAACACAACACAAAACCGTCTTTGCGTAACGTAAACCACCATGACAAACGCTATTCCACGACAGATGTCGCTACTATTAGTTTTGCAACGTCACAAAATGTCTAATCTTACTTCAAATAAAGTATAAGTTTTTACGGTGAGATTTTGACAGAATACCACTATTGTTCAGGGATAGGGTCCAAGCTGGGTGGGCTACTATTTTTTATATTTTTAATGGTTTTACTATAAATATTTTATAACTATAAGAAACGAAATAATAACAATCTTCTACTGCAGATTCATTTTAAAATGCTGTCAAAATTCTAGAATAAACTCACAAACCTAAAGCTTATAAAAATATTTAAAGTAAGAGAGCGAAATGCAAAATTCAAAACCACCACAACTCTTACATAACAAGAGACGTCGAACGATAAACGTTTTACGAGCAATTTTAGACCAAAGAGAATAAATAAATTGTACTGCAGCTCTTTTGCAAGTCCTAGAATCTTTTAGTTTATTCCAAAGGTGAGACTAGCTCCCAAAGATTTAAATCGTTAGATCCGCCTGACCGCGTCAAAAATGGCCACGTTTCTCTCAATGACATTTTAATAATATAATATATTATCCCGCTCGCTTGCTGTGGCAGGTCTGTAGCCGTCCTTCTGTGCCTCCGGAAAGGTTCGACAACCAGTCTTACTAAGGGATACTGTATTACCCAATAACTGGGTTGTGGAGTTAAAATAGGCAGTCGCTTCATATAAAATACTGGTATTCAGCTGCATCCTGTTAAACTCAAGCCGACCCCAACATAGTTGGGAAAAAAACTAGGCAAATGATGACAGCAGATTCCTGCTCCCTAATACAAAAAAAGGGAAATTCGAAGAAGAACGAAACTTTCCGACATAGCCGCGGTGATTGCGCGAAGAAAGTGGTGGAAATGGGCGGGTCACATAGGGCGTAGAACAGATGGTAGGGTGGAACAGTGCTGGACTGGAGACCGTGACGGTAGCAGAAGTGTGGGCAGACAGCCGATGAGGTAGACTGACGACCTGGTCAGAACTGCTGGACGACTCTGGCTTAGGAAGGCTACAGACAGAGAAGAGTGGCGTGCATTGCAGGATGCCTACACTCAGCATTGGGTAGCGAAAGGCTGAAGAAGAGAATACTTAAAACCGTAACTAATCGCCCCATGCCGGATGTGTGAGATCACTCTTCTCAGTATATACACTTTTTCGCGCATTAATAAAGACAGTGAGAACAAATCTAACGATTTAAATCTTTACTAGCTCCAATGTTTTATTTATTACTAGAGATCGGCCGGGCGCGGTTGCACGGAAATACATTTGGAGCGATGGCTAGTGGCTAGTGGCTACTTCCATATTATGGAGGATCGGAGGTGGGTCAGACTTCGAGATAAAATGTATTGCCATTCGATTTATGTAAAGTGAATATGTTAAGTTAGTAATGTTTAATGAAAGATTTATGCATGGCCGAACTGCTTTTTAGCTTGTCATTTCATGTAATACTATGTACAGGTATATACATAAAGTACACTAGCATAAGCATAGCATAATCAGCCTACACGTAACGATCCCACTGCTGGGACGCAGGCCTCCTCTCTGTGAAAAGAAGTGGGCCGTAATCCACCACGCGAGCCACATGGTAGATGTCACACATCGACGAATTTTTGGTTCTAGGACATGCCGGTTTCTTCACGATGTTTTCCTTTACCGTTTTAAGACCAATGATAATGAAATTATTTACACAAAGTAAAGCGCCTGTCTTGGTTCGAATCTACGACCTACAACTCGTAAGTCGGGACCGTTACCATTGGGCCACCTCTGCTCTCTACATTAATTCAAACAATATTCTTTGCCATACTTCGTAAGAATTACAACTGGATCCGACTCGGCCTAACATAAATCTTTTGGGAGCACAACAACTTTATTAATCTCCTTCAATCAGTTTGTCCTAGAACCAAAAATTCGAAGACATGTGACGTCCACCAACCTGCTCTGGGCCCGCGTGGTGGATTACGGCCCACTCCCTCTCATGGAGAGGCCTGTGTCCCAGCAGTGGGAACAGTATCGGCTTATTATGCTGAATCAGTTTTACGATCACGATCTCGATAGATAAAATGTACTAAAACTACTGTAATAGTTATATTAGCACCAAACTGTAACAAATACCTGCCCCCCACTCGTGTAACACACCTTCTATCATAATCCGAAGGATTTTGAAAAAGAATTCTAATCCATTGCTCCATATGTTTGAAAAACTCATCTGCTAAACAACGTAAATAACGCAATAAACGTTAACTGTCAAAATTAATGACATTGCCAAGAACGTCGTGCGCTACGAAATTATTTCAGGTTGTCTGATTTAAGGTTTTGTTTACAGATCATTCAAAGAAAAGGAATGTTGCCATAAAATCAACAATACAGAATGAACGACGAACGAAAATAAGATAGAACCGAAAATACTTTCATTCGTTAAAGTGCCCGCCTACGTCACAACTCACAGCTCCCATAGCGTGGGTTGAAAAGTACCTCATTTGATCAACACTTTCAATTGTTTTACTCATAAAATTCACGGGACTATCTACTTACAGCGTGATAAAACTAAGCGGGGCAAATTAAATTAGCTATCGAAACTCCCCAGACGTGATGATTTGTTAATTTAGTGTTATTAATTTTCTGATTAATTAATTTAGTGTTATTAATTTTCTGATTAATTAATTTAGTGCTATTCATTTTCTGAATAATTAATTTAGTGTTATTAATTTTCTGATTAATTAATTTAGTGTTATTAATTTAGAGTTATTTTGTGTCGGTCGCTAATTTAATTTAACCTTGTATAATCAGCTATCTCACACATTTAGATCTTGAGTAGGTATTTAAGTTTTGTAAGGGACTGCTGATATTTTTTTTGCGATTACAATGTTGGTCTAATTGAGAAAGTTATTCAGTTTGATGGTCTGTGACACACCCTTAATCTGTCAAGCTCCGCTAATGAGACAATTGATTATCTATTGTTTCGTTGCCAATGGGCGACGCGCGCCGCTTGACCGGTTAAATATGACCACAAGTTTCTGATACACGCTGTATAAGTCCATAGCACCACATCCTAACTAATTTTATAAATGCGAAAGTAAGTTTGATTGTTTATTTGTTACCTTTTCACGCCTAAACCACTGAACCGATCATCCTGAAATTTTGCATATACCTACGTTGTTAGGTGTACAGAAACGGACATAGAAAATCTTTCATCCCGAAAAAAGTGCTGTTCCCGAGGAAAACAACAATAACGTTATTATGATAATAGATGGCGCCACGTGTCCTTCGAAACTTATGCGGGTGAAACCGCGGGGCGCTGCTAGTACATAAATAAATTGCGGTCTGAAGAATTTCAAGCGGTTTCGAATAGAAATTGTCTCGTTATCCGCAACAAATCCTCCAAATGGATTGAGGTATTTTTCTTTCTTTCTTTGTACCTGCTTTATCTTTATTGGGCTCTTCTTTACACCCATGCGTTTAATTCAGTTTGTCCAGTGTTTCTCAGTCTGTGAAAGTGAAAAAAAAGACACCAGTTATAGAAATAACTATGTGGATGGCTATATGAGACCGAAGAAACGATGGATGGACTTTGTGAAAGATGATATGACTAGGAAGGGAGTGTCGTGTAAGGCTGCGTTTCCACCAGAGATGTGCGTAAAACTAACCAATAACAACGCTAACTTAGTTCAAGCTATGAAAATGAAGCGATGTTATTGGTTTGTTTCACACACATCCCTCGCTACGCATCCTCGCACATCTCTAGTGGAAACGCAGCCTAAAAGTGATTCCGATCTTATGCTATTTACAGAATAAAAAATTTCATTTCATTTCATAAGGTTGAATGCTACTTGCACGTTACAAAAAGACAAGGTCTATATTTCATCTAAATTGTCATATATGTATAGATTAACATAATATATGAGCTAACAGACTTAAAATAATATTAATAATATGTACATGTATAATAAAAGAAGGAAAAAAATCATATAAAAAAAATTTGTCCACATCGCTGTCAACAGGAAAAGTGCCCAAAAGGCTGGCAGCATTGCCACGTTGTATGGCGATGTTGATTCTTTGGCCAAAAATAGGCCAGCCCTCTGGTCACGTGAAGTGTCGACCAGGCGCTTGGCGATGTCTCGAAAAAATTTGTCGACCGGTTATATATATTTTCAACCTTAAGTGAAATTTCAATTAACTGGGAATCCTTGTCAATAGTGGTACTGCATTTACAAGATCGACTATGTAATTCTCTTTGTACCTAAGAACCGCCGCGGTGGAATAGATTCTCAACGTCTTTAATCGAAGTTTAAGAACCTTGAAGTGCATTTTCTAATTTCGTTACATTTATTTTAAGAATTTGTCTGATCCTTTCATCAAACTTTAAGTATTTCAGTTAGATAAATTAAGTCATCCATCTATATTAGACATAGAGACATGTGACATCTAGCAACCCGCACTGGACCCGCGTGGTGGATTACATCCCGCTCCCTCATACAGAGAGGCCTGTGTCCCAGCAGTGAGAACATTATAGGCTGATTATGTTATGTTATGTTTATCTATATTTATAAAAAATAAAACGCTGTTCGTTGGTAAGCGTATTACCTACTTGTGAATAGCTGGACCCATTTGGCTATTTCTTGTTTTAAAATGTTTCTAATAGTCCCAATTAGATTTTTATGGAGAAAACAATATTGGAAAACTTTCCCTGAAAATGCTCAAATTCGGGGAAAATTTAAATTTTGACAGAACAAAGCCTGTTGCGTCAGCTAGTACTTATATAAAATTGCTTTGTAATACTTATCTTCTCGTTTAATAAAAAAGTTGAGTTTCAACTTGGGAAATTAAATTAAAAAATTCGGAGGGATTTCTTGATTAAAGGAGACTCTGACTTGTCAGGCCCAACTTATCATTACCTATGCAGGTATACATGATTTGACTAATGACCGTTTTCACTATCACTCGTTGACACTTGCCACCTAAATAAAAGCGCACTGTTGGATTTTCAACCCTTGTAGCTGAGCTGAGCGTTGAAAACTGAACAGCGTTGTTATTAGTTTATAAAGTTCGAGGAACAGGGTGTAAAGTTCACTCATCCTCCATAGAAAAGGGAGAATCCTCCGACCAGACGGGTGTTGTCTGGTGAGCTACTGCCCGACTATTGACGTCGGGACGTTGACATATTATGCTAGTTGCGAGCAAATATGTAAGTAATTTTAGCAAAGAACGTATTACCATCAGGTCTGCTAGTGGTCAGGAACTCTAAACCTTTTCTGTTGCTTTTAGTTTCTTGTTATTAGTAGCGACTATTACTACTCCCTCTCACAGAGAGCAGGCCTGTGTCCTAGCAGTGGGAACATTATAGGCTGATTATGTTATGTTATTAGTAGCGTTGAAAAAAGCAGGAAAAATTCCCGTTTCTTTCCAATTCCGTTGTTTTTTTCAATGTTTCATTTGAAAGTTTCAAGAAAATTTGTCAGTATATATTTCATGTTTTTTTTTCAATAAAACCGAAAAATATGAAAAAACGGGAAACTTTCATGTTTTTTTTATTCAAATCCGTTCTTACTATATTTAACTTAAGATATTCTATGCTTTATCTCTTTCTATAATAATACGTACTTACTAATAAAATGGAGGGTAGAATGAAAAAAATATCAATAAAACTTGTTTTTTTTTTCAACTTTTCAAAACATCAAGCAAAACATTCGAAAGAATCCTGTTTCTTGCCAAAGGATACCTTCCGTTAATTTTTCTATGTAACATGCGAAAAAAACGGAAAAAAAATCACAATTTGTTTTTTTTTCGTGAAAAAAACAAATTGTTATTTTCGGCATTTTCAACGCTAGTTATTAGTAGCGACTATTGCGACTCAGAATCTCAATCCCTTCTTATATCTTGCAAAAGATTCTATTAAAT
This sequence comes from Amphipoea lucens, assembly GCA_947508005.1. Lineage (NCBI taxonomy): Eukaryota > Metazoa > Arthropoda > Insecta > Lepidoptera > Noctuidae > Amphipoea > Amphipoea lucens. The sequence goes on from OX382357.1 coordinate 19,527,903, forward strand.
ATACTTATTCCAAATTGCCCAAAGCTCTTTATATTTATTTGCATACAATGCTATACTTCCAAAAAAACTCCGTTGACAGAATAGCATCTTAAAGATATAAATAAAAATCTTGTATTCATATGAAAAGATTAGAAGAAAATAATCCTGTTTCCATAAGAACCTAAGCACATAATTTAGTACGAGGAAATCCACTTACATGCATCGTCTGCCTTCATTCCTAATCCTGCTTTTAAAGCGGCATGTAATACTGGCATCGTGCCTACGACGTGTTTAAGGGAATGCTCTAGTTGAATATTCTTCAGAATCTGTTTTATTTACAGGATTATAATAATCATTAAAATCATCAATACAACTATCTAAGTTCATATTACAAATAACTAATGACTATTTCAAGATATCATTTCATGCCAATTCTAAGTGCTCGCGTCGGCGGCTGCCGTCGCGACTTATATATATACTTTAGTGAGAGATAGCGTAAGTATTTAACCCGAAGAGGGCTTGTTTACACTTTTCTTAGAACTTTCACTTTTCGTTTTTTGATACTTTTGGAACAAACCATTCATCTTACACGCCCGACCACGACAGCCGTAGCAGACAGACTGACATAATTATCACCCCATTTATAATATTATAATAAATATTATATGTAATATGTAACGGAACTAGACAGGAGAGAGAAGGCAGTTATTATTAACTGTGACGCCCTGACGTAATGTGACTGAATGTCCCAGGTAAGAGATAAATGCGGGATGAAGGCGACACGCGAACAATTTCGCGTGACAGTAGCATAGTTGCAGGTCATGCTTAAATAAAAGAGGTAGGTAAATTTTACGTAAGTGCACGTTAAAACTTGGCTTGTTAGTAAACCTGAAATTCAGTGTCGTGCGTCAATGAAAGCGTGCCGTGTACTGTGGCACTTACGCCACGAGGGAACTACAGAGGAGAGCTATTGTACTAAAATGAAACTCCTATCGGATTTCATATGATATTATTTTGGGAGTTTTTGCATTGAATATATAAAATTAGCCCGTCTTATTTATTACACGTCAAACCTACACTCTAAATGATACACGCTTAAACGTTCGAATGGAACATGCCTTCAAATATTACCGGCCTGTATTTCGATCTCTACAGTACCGCGTATAATGAATTTTACTGTCATTGCTTTATTTTTAACTAGCAGCGCCCCGTGGTTTCACCCTCATAAGTTTCGATCCCGTGGGAATATCGGAATAAAAACTATCCTAAGTCCTTTCCCGGGACTCAAACTATCTTTATACCAAATTTCATCTAAATCGGTTCAGCGGTTTAAGCGTGAAGAGGTAATAGACAGACAACTTTCGCATTTATAATATTAAGTATGGATAGTATGGATTCTTTTTACCTTTTGTGGTATAGTAATTCTATTCTAGGTGCATCGTTATAATACTAAATTTCTACTTTCACATCTGTAATTTGTATAAAGAGTATTATTCTATTCTTATTTTTACCACGTCAAGACTTGGCTAATTGACTAAGGTATATCGTCTTGTGTCTCTTTCGCTCCCGATAATTATGACATGCCGTCCTACTTCCACGTGTCATCTAATATAGAGTGTAGTCTGGTATTGAGCCGTTTTTGAAGATCGATTATTGGGTAGGTAACCTACCTACCCCTTTATACTTATGATATCATTGCGATAAGGACACGACACGACTATCTAAGGACAAAGGAATAGAGGCAGCGTCTGATCTCATCATTATTTACTAACTAAACATAGTTTCGAAAACCATAATAGTCCTCCAAACCGTATTTCGGCCATAGCGATCAAACTCAACGGAGACTAAGCCTTCGGCGCGCGAGATATTATAGTGCACAAGTGTGTGCGCAGACACAGATGCAACCTCCCTTCCCTCACTCACATAGTCCGGTGGGACGGTACGCATTCCGACATGACCGGAGAGAGATCAGGCGCAGGACCAACGGCTTATCGTCATTTGTGAGGCACGGGACACAACTTCCAAATTTCGGGGTGTTAATAAGAAGGCCCTATTAAAAAAAAACATACGTACTGGCGTATGGTTTTCTTCAACCATACCTTTTTTTTTCTTTCGCGGCAACCATACTTTCCAGTATCTTCTATCTCATATTTTTCATATCATCGCGTTCCATCGCATTTGTATCTCATCTAGGATATTGTGTGACGTAGGTCCTTGTTACATTTTCGCATCACATAAGTGAGACGTAACAAATTACGTTCGGCGCCATTTATTTGGCTTGGGAACGCTAAAATGGCCCTTTTATGTGCTTTATTTATAAATGGTACGTTAGGGTAATTTATTACCCCGATGACTCACGTGACACAGAGGACGGGACATGACTTTTATCGTTTACTTCTTAATTTTGGTCCATCACGTAGTCATTTGTTTTTTTTTTCACGACGGTTAGATGTACATATTTCAGAAACGTGTCCAATGTTAGTTTGTAGGGACTTTTTTACAAAATTAAATGTTCAAAGTCTGTCTTCAAACAGTTACTTATTCAATATTTTTTTTATAGGTTGTGACTTGAATTCGAAATGAGATTTCTGCGTTTGAAAAATTACGTTTTTGCAGTTGTCTCCAGTTCTATTTTTTATTCTAATTATGCTGGCTGTAGATCATTACTAATGATTACTCTAAAGATATTTTTGAGGGGCTTGTGACTAAGTAAAAACAGCCGTACGGGTCGATCGATCAGGTTAAGCTACGCTTGCTTCGGTTGGTCCATGGATGGGTGACCATCTTCACATACCAAAACCCCTCCATGCCTCGGAAAGCACGTTAGGCCGTTGGTCCCGGCTGTCATTCGTGGATCTTTGACAGTCGTTACGGGTCGTCAGAAGCCTGAAAGTCTGACAACCAGTCTTACCAAAAGGCTACCGTATTACTCAGAAACTGGGTTGTGGAGGTCAGATAGGCGGTCGCTCCATGTAAAATACTGGTATTCAGCTGCATCCGGTTAGACTGGAAACCGACCCTAACATAGTTGGGGAAAGGCTAGGCAGATGATGACTAAAAATATTATATTATAAAGCTATTTTTGTGTTTTTTTTAATATTATTATTATTAATTTAAAATACGCAAAAATATCTTTAGAGCGCTTCATAGTTATTTAATTAGGCTTTTGGCAAGCGAAACATAGTTGAGCGCCAATTCACATAATTATTATTTATGTAGAATATTTGAATTTTTGTGTCAAAACACATGGCAAAATGTAATTGGAATTTTGTCAAGCGCAATTGCAATCGTTTTTAGAATAGAAATACCTAAGTAGGTAAATAGTTATAAATAGAGACCGGATAATATGCATTTGCATATTTGCATATGCATTTGCATATTTAAGCCATTTTCAGCGCTAATAGCATATTTTTCCTAAGATCTAGTGATGATGCATATTATCGCTATAATTTACAGTATTTTTCGAGCGCAGCGCACTCAGCAGCCGCACGTCTTTTGTTTTGGTACCATAATAAAATGAAAGAGACAAATGATCGTCGCGCTCGCCTACCGCACTACTCCTTCCTCCCACCAATTATGCATGTTATTGCTTTCATTGTCGACGCGCGTGCTCATTGATTTGCAGTTAAAGTTATTGTGTCAAATTGTACAATGCCTCCCGAAAAAAAAAAGTGTGTCTTCGTGGATAAGTGACTTTCCTGAAACATTTACTTACGACGGAACTGTTTTGTATTGTCGAGTTTGCGAGATAAATATTTCGTGCACTAAAAAGTTTCAGATAACAATAAACTTAAATCTAAAGGAATAACATTTACAAAACAAAAAAAAATAGTCATTTAATGTTGCATATTCAGTCAGTTTTCGTGCATATTTCAAGCATTTTTCATGCATATTTGCATGCATATTTCAAGCTTTTTATGTTGCATATAATCCGGTCTTTAGTTATAAAGGTATGAGGAACAGGGTGTAAAGTTCACTCCAGTTGCCCGCCAGACACGACACCCGTCTGGTCGGAGGATCCTCCCTTTTCTTGAGTGAACTTTACAACCTGTTCCTCATATTATATATATATTTACTTTCAGAGAGTAAATAGCATTGCATTTAAGCTCAATGGAATTATTATGTACTTAATTCACAAATTGATATGACGTATCCTGCTTCTAAGGCCATATTTATTTGTTCAGTATTTTTTATACTTGTGCAAAACTTTATGCACAAGTCCGAAGTCCGCCTTTGTGTAAGGCGGACTTCAAGTCTGTGACTTTCTATGCCCAGACTAATCTAGATTTAAAACTGACAGATTTCTTAGTAACTATCTACTCTTCACGTGACCAAAGGGCTGACCTATTTTTTTGACCAAACAGTCAGCATTGCCATACAATGTGGCAATGCTGCCAGCCTTTTGGGCACTTTTCCTGCTGACAGCGATGCGGACGAATTTTTTGATGCCCTATGATTATTTCCCTTCCTCTCTTTTTATATATATTTTAAATGTAATTTGATATATGAGCTGTTTGTTTTCTATTAATAAAATTAAATTTTATTCGAGAACATCCATCGGTTTCTTACTAAACTTCAACTATATCCGACGATCCTGCATACTTATCTCTTTTGTTGACTGTACTTAAAAATTATACTATTACTCAATAAAGTGTTATAAATCGAGATTCATTATTATTATTTCATTACATTCAAAACCAGCCTCAGAATCAAATTATAAGCCTACATAAAAAATTAACGTAGACATCTCGAGTTCTATATTTAGCTCCATAATCAGCTTACTCCATTTCAGGGGTAGGTAACTCAAAAGGCTTTTCTCTCTCGAGGACTTTTCCCGGCGGTAACAGAAAGAAAGTAAGATAATCAAGTCGTATTACAATCAATCATTCAGCGACGTCTGGACGGTGACAAAGGAGCTTTTAAACTTTACGTTGCGAGCAGTGACCAAGCTTTTGGAGGGTAGATGAAAATGAAAATGATTTTTTTTTATTTTGTGTTATTTAACATAAGGTAAAAGAGTATTCTCCTGAATACCACGCTTGCTCAAGGCAGGTTGATGAGATCGGACATATTAAATATGGGGTTATTTATAAACGTTGCGTAAAGTTAAGAGTCGTTTGCGTCAAAAATATACGTCTAAACAGTCGCTAATTTACTTATATAAATAAAAATTACTGCAACAAATTGAATATTCCTTTTTGGTTGTATTCGGTGTTGCCCGGACTAGGTTTATATGAAATAAAATTTCGGAAATTGAAAATAAAATTGCATACGTGCGAAGCTGGGGCGGGCCGCTAGTCATATATATCTTACGGTTTTAACTACGGTTTAAAGGTTCGCGAACATTATGCCGGGCACGCAGCGGGTCGGGTCGCAGCGCAAAAATCGCTCGTATGTATTTTATATGAACTATCGCACACTATGCCGGGGGCGCAGCCGCCGCATATTTCACCGCGGATATTGGTTGCGTGCGATGCGGCCCGACATAATGTGCGCGAACCTTAAATCGTCATTTTTTGAGGGTTCTAGAGCTTATAAAAATAATGTATCATCATAAAGGAAAACATAATTATGGGCATACAAGTATGCAGTTAATATTTATTACTTGCTGGTCCCCGTGGTTTCACCCGCATAAGTTTAGATCCTATGGGAATATCGGGATAAAAAGTATCCTATGTGTTAATCCTGGTTATAAACTATATGTGTGCCAAATTTCATCCAAATCCGTTTATTAATTTTTGCGTGAAAGAGTAACAAACATCCATCGATCCTCACAAGCTTTCGCGTTTTTAAAATTAGTAGGATTCTGTAAAAAATCATTGCTTTATGGTCTTTAACCAGAAAGAAAACAGGCGAGAGCGTTTCTATGGAGAAAAAACCACCCGCATTTCCTCTTAACAAGCCGTGCGCACAAAGGGAATTCCGATCGGCAAAAATGACGATATTCCACACAAATTATCAGCCCCTATCAAACGCCCATTAGGGAATAAATTGCCTCGAAAAGCACTTTAAGCCGTTGGTCCCGGCTCTCATTTGTGGATCTTTAACACTCGTTACGGTTCATCAGTAGCCCGAAAGTCTGACAACCAGTCTTACCAAGAGGCATCGTATTACCCAGTAACTGGTTTGTGGAGGTCAGATAGGCAGTCGCTCCATGTATAATACTGGTATTCAACTGCACCCGGTTAGACTGGAAGCCGACCCCAACATAGTTTGGAAAAGGCTAGGCAGATGATGATTAACAACGGTATTAGCGTCAATTATGTCTGTCAGCGTAGAGGTTAGCTTTCTTTCTTCAATGTTTATCTATTCTACCAACTTCGTATTAAGTTTATAATTAACTTCGTAAGTGGATACGATTAATAAATCAAGCCGTATCGGAACTCTGCCAATATTTTCGGGTCAAGTCCCTATTTCACGAGATGCAATGGTCATATTAATTGTTTCCACCACAAAGTTTTGACATCGAAACTTATTTATTAGCTACTTCGACGACTTTTTCGAAGTTCTCAATCCCAACAAAGAAATATACGCAGTATTCTGATAAATACTTGGAGAGAAATAGATCAGGACACGGAATTATGTATGAGTGGGGCATCTTTCTAAGATTTGGAAGTCGGGAAGTGAATTAGTTTCGTGGTAATGTGAGATTAATCAGTAAGAAGTGCTACAAGATTGTTCGGTTCGGCATGATTCGGCACAGACGGACGGCAAAATCGAATATTATGTAGGTACTAGCGTCTGCCTGCGACATCGTCCGCGTAAAATTTCATGTTCTCTCCCAGCCCACCCTGTCGCATCGCATCGCCCGCACACGCTTTTACTTAATTTTCGCTCAGCGTTCTTTCTGACTTTTTTTGTCCTAGCATGATGTTAGGTTGCCTTCCTCAAGAATTGGGTTATCAAATGCAAAAAGATTTTTCAGTAGTAGGTAGTTCCAGAGATTGGCGTGTTAAATCAAACAAACAAACTCTTCAGGTTTATTATTAGTATAGATATTATGTTCGGGAAAAGCCGCTTGCCTTATCTTGAATTGTGCCGTGCTGACCTGAACATGATTCAGCAAGGGTACAGGCTGAATGGAGTTTGTCCACCGGCACGAAGCGTATGAAAGCCGAATATATTTGTTGAAAAAACATAACCCTCCTTCTGGCGCAGTCGAGTAAAAACAAAATCCGTCCCGAAGCAATTAATGCTTCGGGACGGCTTTTGTTTTTCAACAAATACTGCCGAATCGAAAGTGCCAACCCGATCAAGTTTGTAGCACCCCCTAATTGCTAGTTTATATGTATATACCTATTGATCTTGTAAGTGGTGAAACAGAGTACTGATACTGAGAAATTGTGTTACGTTTTAGGTCTAAAGTTCTTTTTAGAGCAGAATAAAGTTAAACTTAAACAATAAACTAACAATATTTGTATCTTGAGCAGTAGTAACGGCCGCGACTTACGAGTTGTAGGTCGTAGGTTCGAACCCAGACAGGCGCTTTACTTTGTGTAAATTACTTCATCACTGCTCTCAATACGGTGAAGGAAAACATCGTGAGGAAACCGGCATGTCCTAGAACTAAAAATTCGATGACATGTGACATCTACCAGCTCGCACTGGGCCCGCGTGGTAGATTACGGCCCACTCCGTCTCACTGATAGGAGGCCTGTGTCCCAGCAGGGGAAAAAAGGCTGATTTTGCTATGCTATTTGTATCTTCATTCATATGAAATAGTACAAGCCCAATATGAAATAGTACAAGCACAATGAGGGGTTTGTAGCTAATTAATATCAGTCGTACGGGTCGATCGATCAGGTTAAGCTACGCTTGCCGAGGTTGGTCCGTGGATGGGTGACCATCTTTATACAGTACCAATATCCGTCCGTGCCTCGGAAAGCACGTTAAGCCGTTGGTTCCGGCTGTCATTCGTGGATGTTTAACAGTAGTAACGGGTCGTCAGAAGCCCGAAAACCTGACAACCAGTCTTACCAAAGGGGTATCGTTTTACCCAGCAACTGGGTTGTGGAGGTCAGATAGGCAGTCACTCCATGTAAAATACTGGTATCCAACTGCATCCGGTTAGACTGGAAGCCGACCCCAACATAGTTGAGAAAAGGCTAGGCAGATGATGATGAATATAAGCCCAATGGGTAGATTTGTCAGCACATTTTAAAGATGCCTGTACTACTCTATTACCAAAAATCACATCAGAATAAATGATTTGTTTTGACAACACACAACGGTCGTTGCCCTTCGCGCCGAAGTGACAACAACAAATAGTAAATGTTTTATGCAAAGCAAATTCATATTTCAAATTCAAAGCTATCCACACTCAACCGTGGAATCGAATTGATACATAGAATGGCGTCAAAATAAAAGGCTTTCGATGAAATCGAGAATAGGGTTGCCAGCGGTAAAAAAAACTGCATCTTATTGACTTCATCATCAGCCTATAGCAGTCCACTGCTGGACATAGGCCTCTCCTATTGCACGCCATTCAACTCGATTTTCGGCAACTCTCATCCAGCTGCTACCAGCCATCCTGCGAAGATCGTCGCTCCACCTAGCCTGAGGGCGTCCCACCTTACGTTTACCGATTCGCGATCTCCACTCAAGAACACGTCTACCCCAACGAGGAAACTGTTGCGCATGTGCTCTATGAATGTACAGGCGTCACCCAGGACAGAAACCCTCGGGCCACCCAGATCATACACACAGATAATGTACCTAATCAACTTCTAGGGGCTGGTTGCAATAACCACCGACAGCCGCAATAATCCACGTAGAATGGTCCACCTGAAGGACTTAGTGCGGAAACCCAACCCTCTAACATAGAACATAGTCTCTGAGGAATACGAAACACGTAACCGAAAAAAGAGTTTAAAAACTAAAACCCAACTACTGAAAAGGATGAAACAAGAAAGTACCTTCCCGTGGTCGCATGCTACCATAACTTTAAGGTACTTTTTTTTTTTCATCCTTTTCAGTAGTCGGGTTTTAGTTTTTAAACTTAGTTTTTATTTAATTATTTTGGGGCTTATTTCAGTAATATTAAATTTTTGAAATGTGCTAATTAAGCGCTTTCATTTGATATCCAACACGGCATGATTAAAAAAAAAACCTTTTAGGTCATGACTTTATGTCCGCTAGAGGGCGCTATATTCAATTTATTGTAACGTCAGTAGCCTATAACCAGCGGACGTTCAAGACGCTTCCAATGATACCTTATTTGCCCAATTATGACAAATAGTTTAAGAGTTATGAGGGAACAGATAAACATACATACATACATAAATACTGGTCAAAATCATAACCCTCCTTTTTGCTTCGCCGTAGTCGGGTAAAAAGAACCCCTACAATTTAACATCACACTACTCGTCGTACTTGGCAGCTACAACGCACACTATAATACCAAGTCCACTAGTACGAGGAAGTTACTATAACAATTACGATAATGGCCGACATTTCCATAAAATTTCAGACGGCTGCAATAGACTGTAAACGTGCAGAGAATGACATGAGGCCGCAAAACGTTAGTATGCACGATCGCTAGGGAAATGGCTAATGGCTATATGTAGCACGGTACAATACGACATGTACATCAATGCAACGGGTCAAAGATAAGGGGTTATAGAAAACAGCGAGAAATGAAACGTCAGATTGTAGATTAGATTTTACTTATTTTTGTCGCTCGTGGCTTTGTGTGTCATAAAAACAATAAAGGCGTCCGAAACAGAAGCAAATAAAAACAAGTAAGTACTTAATATAACTAAAAATTACCCGAACTCAAGTGACACAGTGATTAAAAAAGCACAACCGATTAAAAGTTATCAGAGCTTCATGAAAGTCAGTCCCAATAATTGTAGCTGAAAAAAGAAGTTGGTGTGTACACCTTTTTCATCAAGACAATACAGCGTGACTGGGAAATCGGCACACAACCTGTTACCATGGGTACATGATTCTGAATACCCCTAACGCGTTGAATTTTATGTCGATTATAAAAAAAAAAGACGGGTTGCACTCCGGCAGTGCCGGCAAAAGTGAAAACTTGAATATTAACGTAGTGCATTTTTGATATGTTTCATTGATAGATGCACTTTGTTCAATTTCCATATTTTAAACACTTTATATACACGAATTTTACGAATACACAGCACAGACGGTCGAGCCATCAGCTGTCACCATTCTTGGATGCGCGTGGAACGCTGTAACATAAACACACACGAACATTCGCGCAAGCGCCCTGTGCCGCCTAAGGGTCTCCCCACATTTATCGACGCGGAATCGGCTTAAGCCGAGTGCGTATCACCAAACTACTCGAATTATCGCCGAGCTAATAGGCAAACGGCTCGTTTCGCCGTCGGTCGGCGTCGCGACGCGTCGTCCGAGCCGAGCCGATGCGAATGGTATTAGTAACACCCTTATTACGTAGACATAAAGGCTTTTTTGACCGGTGTTAGCCGATTCCGCGTCGATAAATGTGAGGAGACCCTAATTGTACATTTTTGCCGTACCGTAGAAAGAGAGGGGGATACTTCCTCTCCTACGCCGCGCCGGGTGTCTACTCTCCTTCCGTCTTACGAATTTTCGATCAGGTCACGTGTCCTGACGCGATGTCCTGACGCGAGCTTAACTTTTTTTATCCATTACAAAAAAAGTGTACAACGCCGCTAAAGAAGTTTTTACTTCAAAAATAGTTCATGCAATTTCTGTGCTTTTTTTTCAAATGGATGAACTACAACTGTAGGAAAACGTCTGTACTATTTTTCGCCAAGCACCCCTAGACAATCAAACGAGATCAAAGCGATACCTACGCGATTATCGTCGGAGAAATTGAAAAGATCGGATATGACAAAGACTCGCTTGAATTTTAAAAAAAAAAACCTCGTTATGTTTTTTTCATTGGAAAGAAATTTGCATTTTATTTCTGTCTTTTGACCTGAAAAATCGTTTTCTTTGTGACTGATATTTATCATTATTTAATTGAAAAGGAAGGGCGGGTTTTGTACAATATTGAGTAATGAGAATGACACATTTTTGTATCAATTTGTTTTGCGAATACACATGACAGGAAATCAAAAGATCTTATGACGATTGAAAATTAACGACTTTCTGTTGTTCTAAAACAAATTAAGGTAGGGAAAAACCCGGAGCCAAATGAATTGTTTATCTCTTAAAACAAATTCCATTAAAATCATAACGGCGCAGGATAGCCTGAGTGGCCATCGTATAAGTGGTTCAGTAGCTTCAATATCATCATCAGAAGACAGCCATATCATCAGTGTTCAAATTACTTTACGATTGTGCCGGAATATAGCAGTTTGTCGTGAATGGTGGACGTGGTAGGACGACGCCCCCCCTGATTTCAATTTATTACAGAATATCAGTTGTATTACCTCTGATTTTGCATCACTGTCCAAATCACAGTGATCTATATTCTTATTCTAACCAGGGTGGTACCAGTAACTTCATTACAAAACTAGACGCCGCCACTTGCTGCGCCGTCAAGCGAGTGAATAATTACTGCAAAACCTAAAAAACATATGAAACAACTTTTAAAATATTCCAACACAGAATCCAACAAACTTATTCGCAAACGATGTAACCACACAAACTAAATAACTTTTAACTTGCCGAGTCAAGTTTTCGAATTTTCCGTGATTGGACTTCTTCTTAAACGGTCGTTTCTTGCAGCTGCACTTAGTGACGTAACTGGTACTTTAAAATTTCGACTTTCAATTGGTCATTACTGATGTAATGGCGGCTGGAGGCTCTCGGAGCTCTTCGTGGAAATAGGGTTGGCAAAAGTTTTGGATTAGGTTTATGAAATCTTAGCGTTTGTGACTTTTTGTTGAGAGTATTTTTACTTGAAGTGTCAGGCTATCGTATCGAAAACCTGACATTTCGATAACCTGATTTGACTTCCCCTCAACAGCAAATAGCTGTTGGAAGAATAGCGGGCATCTATTTGATTTAAACTGGCAAAATATTCGGGTTTTGGACTTGTGAACAGCATTGAGAAGACTCCTACGATAACAATGATTAATATTCGATACGGTACGGAAGCATATCGAGTGTTTGTGAATAAGGGGGCAGAAACCATTACTAACTCAAAATCTGACCTAATTGTAAAATTTCCTTGCTGCAAAATGACGTACTTACATGGAATCTGACCTACATGGAATTTGAAGTCCATTACCGCTTTCACATATGCAGTGTTCGAGTACTTGACTCTCTACGTAGATCAAGAAAACCACAGAATGTATTAAATCGTTTAAATAGTGATTGAAAAGTAATCAGCATGACTGTGCTACGTGTGTTGAGCATGAGGCCCTAGGTAGGTTAGCGGGATTGTCCGAAAGGGTTACCGCTACCCCGGAACATAAAGGGCTAAGGTAGGAAGATGGGTGGGTTTTAGTCAGTAAGAGTCTGACACTCCCTTACGCTCCACCCAGAGCGGGAGGGGTCATTTGGTGATTTCCCACCCTCCAAAAAAAAAGGACTTATAGGTTCAAATTCAGGCTGGGCAATGTTATTGGTTTTACCTTCTAGAATTTCCCAGTAGCAGCCAGGAGTCTGGATTTATGCCCATTTGATGGCAATGGGCCGCCCCTATTACAAGAACTTAACGTAACTGGCGAAATGTGGGCTTACAGGTCACCTCTGCCTAACCCTTCGGGTTGTACTGGATTTTTAAGTTGTTTAAATGGTACAGACGCCATCACATCAAGCTACTACAATCTGTCAAATTTCTTTAATAGATTTTCAACTTTATTGCTAAACAATAAGGTTCAATGATTATTGGGAAAATTTGACAGTTTCAGGTAGCCTGATTTGCTTGTCTGTGGGTACCTACAGAAGCCAGAAAAAAAAAACTACCATGAAAATTATTGTGAAACTTTTTTGTCATGTCAAGTATTTTTGTTACGCTTTTAATACAATTAGGTAAGTACGTACTTACGATGATTCATTTAACGTATTAACCACCAAAGTATTGTTTACGACTACTAACATGCCACGCTTGCGTTCATAATCAAACATCTAGCATAATTACCCACTGGTTCACATAACTGGAGAAATCCAAGCAATGGAACAATATACTCACACCCTTAGATAGTATTCACAGTGCTAAAACAATCTGTCTGCCGCAAGCTGTCCATTCGACGTACCATAGACACGTTAGAATGGCCAGCCGTAGCCATTCTGTGGCCGTCGAATGGCCAGTGTGTATACAGTAGCATTACACTGCACATGTCGAATGTCAACCGTTTGTAAGGATGAATAAACACTAGAGTAATAGCCTCGAAATCAGTCATGGAGATGTGAATTAAGTAAATGAACACCTAGGTTTTAAATGACGTGCAGTTTAAATTGAAAGTTATTTTTTTTTTAGTAGAAAGAACTTTCTTACACCGTCAATACATTTTGGTCAAAAAGGTAGTGAACTTTTGTATGAAACAGCTGATTTTTTTTTTCGTGGTTTTAGACTTAGTCCCATAGTGAAAGTTGTTCAGTTCGATGGTCTAAAGCACCTCTTAAAGTTTGTCGAGTAAATTTTTTAACACCTCCTTCCTCAAGAATTGGGCTGTCAATTGCAAAAAGAATTTTTCAAATCTGACTAGCAGTTCCTGAGATTAGCGCGTTCAAACAAACTTTTCAGCTTTATTATTAGTATAGAGTATCGATAAGGCAAGGTTTCCTCACGATGTTTTCACAAGCGTGGTAATCAAGGCTTTATCTGTATAAGAAGAGGCAGCAGGGCAATAAAAGAGTGACTCTCTCATAAATTGGAAAAAACAGTGGCACTCCGGGAGTGCCGACAGAAGTGAAAACAAAACACAAACAGAATACTTTGCCATCACTCACTGATATATCGGATATACATTTAAACCGAATACATCCCGAGGACAGCCGAACACATCCGAAGCGGTGTCGTTACGGTAACAGTGGCGCGAGTTCAATGGTTTTTTCCCATCTCAAAAAATGCTCAACGCGTCTAAAGAAGTTTTCACTTCAATAAAATTAAAAAGTAGTTAAGAGCCAACCCTGCATTCTGATATTAATTAGAACAGCAACAAGATGCGATACTGAAGTGAACTTTAAACTACACACATCAAAAGTGTCTAGGGATCAAGCATTTTTATGCGGATTTCTTGAGATTGAGATGTGGCTTTGTAATAAATTTATGATTTTATAAATTTATATGGATCCTTTTTGGTGCATTTCATAATTTGAATCAGGAACTGTGAATCAAATTCGAGTAAAAGATGAAAATCAGCTGTCAATATTTTCCCTATAAAAACATACAACGCATTGAAGACATTATTAGTGCTACTGTTTCCCTACTACTGATTAAAACCAACGTTATTATGGAGCGGCGACGTCATTTAAGCAGGGAAGAAATGCTCAGAGCCGTGGGAATGATAGAAGCTGGTTCCCGGCAACGTACTGTGGCTTTAGCTCTGAATACAAGTCAGAGTGTTATCAGTCGACTTTGGACACGTTACCGAAGCACTGGTACCGTGGCTGAGCGCCATGGAGGACGGTATCGCTGCACCACACGGAGACAAGACCGATACATTCAAATCTTAACTCGAAGAGCTCCAACAATAACCGCCATGATGTTAGCCGTGAGGCTTCATCACTCTTCAGGGAACTTAATTAGCGACCAAACAGTCAGAAACCGCTTGCATGAAGTGAACCTTCATTCCCGAAGACCGCTACGGGTACCACCTATAGCAATGCACAATCGTAGGATTCGATATCAATGGGCTCTTGAACACAGAAATTGGGCAGAAGAACAATGGCGTTTCGTGTGCTTTTCTGATGAGTCTCGTTTTGGTATGAGACCGGATACAAGACGTATACGACACTGGAGAACCCCTGGACGCCAACAGCGATTAAAATCCTGCCAGGAAGTCCATCCTTATAGTGGTGGAACCATCATGGTATGGGCGGGTATTTGGATCGGCGGAAGAACTGAGTTGATTTGGATCAGAGGCAACCTCAACGCTCAAATTTATGCTGAGACGATTGTATCAGACGTCATCGTTCCTCTACAAGTGCAAATCGGTCCCTTATTTCAGTTAATGCATGATAATGCACGACCGCACACCGCAAGAGTTGTAAGACAGACTCTCGCCGCAGCTAACATCAATGTCCTGCCCTGGCCTGCTCAGTCGCCAGACTTGAACCCGATTGAGCATGCATGGGATATGCTACAGAGAAGAGCTCTGCCGAATATGGAGGGTATCCAGTCGCAAGAAGACCTTTTTTTGTTGTTGCAACGAACATGGGCGGCCATTCCACAGCGTGATTTGGATGAACTCATTTTGAGTATGCCAAACCGATGTTCTTGTGTTGTTAGTGTTCGCGGTAGAAACACGGATTATTAATTGTTTAAGTTACCCAATAAAATTTTAAAGAAAACTGTTATTTCAGTCTTTTTTTCGAACTTTTGTGTTAGTGGTTCAAATGTCAAAAATCCCTTTATTAGGAAAATGGCAAATTTCTTTATTAATGCAAAGGTGACTTGGTTTATCGTTACTGTGACAAACGAAAACACTTTATTTGATGAATCCTTAAAGAAAATTTTAATTAATATCAATCAGGAGAAAAGTTATTGCAAAAATATATGTTGATCCCTAGACACTTTTGATGTGTGTATTTAAGTTGTTTACCGTTTGCTACCAGCTTTCGAAACTTCAGACTGAAATTAATACTGCTCGGTGCTACTACTCAGTATTTTTTTTTTCTTTTTACTTCGTTATTGTGCCTTAAGTTAAAGTAAATAATCATTTAACCCTTTTACCAGCAGAAAGATCCAGTGTAGCAGCAAAATAAAATTTGGGATATGGTTTACCAAAATTAAGCTTTAATTAATATGCCTATTAGATGGTGGCACGTATATTGCCGTCATCGGTAAAAGGGTTTAATGAAAATTGAAATCTATCTTTATAAAGATTGTTTGATATCCCTAAGCCCAATGCATTGTATTCCATATGGGCTTAAGTACAGTATTATTGTCCCACAAAGCGACGCGCGCTATACTTGTGTTCATCAAGGGTACAAACACGCTATATGTATGTGTGTGTAAGAGCAGGAGCTCTCGGTGCTGTCAGAGAAAATGGCGAAGTTGGAAGTGTGTGTGCGCGGTATGTCTTATGTGCTGACGCTACTCGTCTTCATGCACACATTCACAGCGTATTTGTACGATTCGATACCACAAGAAAAGAGCGCGATGCTTCGTGAAATAAAAATACTATAACTATACGTGGCCTAACCTGTCCTTTTTTTTTTTTTTTTTTTGTTAGCCTATTTTTGTGTCCCACTGCTGGGCAAAGGCCTCCCCTTTTTTCCTCTAAACCTTCCTGTCTTGTGCGATCTCTGGCCATGTTGGCCCTGCGAATGATATTAGATCGTCACGTCACCTTCGTCTTGGTCTACCTCGACGGTGATGTCCTGCCTCAGGCGTCCAGTGAGTGACGATCTTTGCCCATCTCTCCGGGTGCATTCGTGAGACGTGTCCGGCCCATTCCCACTTCAGCCTGGCTGTTTTTTTTCCATCATCCGCTACTTGAGTTATGGAGCGCAGCGTGGTGTTTCTAACTCGATCTGTACGCTTAACACCTAACATGCTGCGCTCCATTGCCCGTTGGCAAATCTTGAGTTTGGACTTCTGTTGTTCAGTAAGTGGCCAACTCTGAGCACCGTAGGTTAGGACAGGCAGGATGCACATGTCGATGAGTTTCCTTTTTAAAGATATAGGGAGACTACCTTACCTTTTTAATATTAAGGTACTAAACGAAAACTTGATTTCTGTCGAAACTTTGACTACCTACTTTTCTGGTTTTAGTCCAGTAAAAAGATAGTTTTAATAATTATTTATTTATTTTCACTTCAAGACACAAACATCAGTGTAGCCCTGGCTCTTGTACTTGGAGGTCCTGTACCACAAGAACCAAATAGTATCCCATATTTCAAGTAAAAGTGGCCATAACTTCTTCAGGAACCAGTTTATATAACGGCGCAGGATAGCCTTACCCAGAAGTGGTCATCGTATTAGTGGATTCGTCATCAGGATTCTATTTTTTCTTTTTTGATGAATGGGCCCGCTCTTGACCTCGATCACGCCTGATGGAAAGAGATAGATGAGGTCTATGATGGAACGAGCGTGTCCAAAAGATTCCTAAGGCACTGGAACTCTCACGCATCGACGAAACACAGCAGGCTGCTTGATGCTGGACTCCAGTGGGGTCGCAATTGTCGCAAACCAGGCGGGCGTTAGCCCTACCACCGCAAGGGAAGAATTGGCTAGTCAAATAAAGTGTTGAGTGTGATTTTCCAGGATGCGCCGAGCGCTCGGTCCAGTTGAGTAACTGGCGGAACAGAATACGCTACACGAGGAGGCTTGTTCATGCATCCCAAATTCTATGGGCAATCGACTTCTGTTGCTTGGCTAAGTCTTCCAACAAGATAGTATACACGCTAAAAAAAAGATCAGGATTATGGCCATCATAATGTCGTGGACAACGGCTCCGTTGACATCAAATCTGCCATCAGAAGACAGCCGCCACGCAACCATCGTTGCGACCGACGCCCTGCTGTATTGACTCATCAGCCAGTGTCACTCTTATCAGACCTCTTCGGTGAATTCAGTAATTTTTTTACAAAACTAGATAGCGCCACTTGCTGCGCCGACTAAGGAACCGCCTAAAGTGTTACATGCTCTGTGGAGCTCTGTCAGGGGCGGGCCCCTGTGTCACACGGATGCAATGGCGACATGTCATAATATTAAGATTTCTATGCTATATCTATGTGTAAGGTTATTATGGGCATGGTACAATTATATTATACCATGATTATGTGTAGGTGTTGTCGGGTCCGTGTATGGGGACATACACAAGGTCAGGATGGACGAGTGTAAGGTTTATGATTTTGTATAATCGATTTGAGGAATCGATATTATGATGAGTTGACAACACTCGGCGAGCGCGGGAATTTTTAATCAGTACGGCCGTTCGGCGGGAGAGAACGGGATTAATTTGGCGGTGTAACATTGATTGTTTAAAATAAATAATTGTAAAACATAGTGACCTGAGTTTTACTACATATGTAAGCTAATATATTAATGTTTTATACACATAAACCTATCCGAATAAATGCTCTCAATGATGTTGAAAAGCGCATCAAAATCCAGGTCACAAACTAACACGAAAAGCGACTTATTTTAAAGCAAATAATTTTCAACAAACCCCATAATTTGTAAACCGAACATTTCATTTCCTAACCAAGACTCCTAATCCCTTTGATTCGTGAAGTAAACATTGTCTTTCACCCGCGAATTGCTAATCTCCTATTAAAGGGTTAGTCAAAGGGAAAACTTGTTTCCATTTAAATTTTTCGGCTCATGTTGTCAGAGTTTTAAGAGGGATTCTACATAATCAAAGACATTAAATTACTTATTTACAATACATAATCTTAAATGAAGTGTAATTGTGACGTTTGCCTTCTCAATTTTTTGGTCACTCGGCGAATAGAACCTCTTTATTGATTCATGCGTTCATGTTAATTAATCTCGTGGCTAAGTAATAACATCCGCACGGGTCGATCGATCAGGTTAAGCTACGCTTGCTGAGGTTGGCCCGAAGATGGGTGACCATCTTAACATACCGAGACCCCCCCCCCCCCGTGCCTCAGAAAGCATGTTAAGCCGTACCGGCTGTCATGCGTCGATCTTTGACAGTCGTTACGGGTCTCAAAAGCCCGAAAGTCTGACAACCAGTCTTACTAAGGGCTGTAGTATTACCCAGTAACTGGGATGTAGAGGTCGGATAAGCAGTACTCCATGGAAAATACTGGTATTCAGCTGCGTCCGGTTAGACTGGAACACTGTTTACACTTTCATATCTGTTACAGATATACAGGGTGTTACGGAAAGGGTATATCAATACAAACGGGTTGAAGAGTGTATCTGGTCTAGAGTCTGTACAAAATTTCAGCTCAAAAGCAATAACTTTGAAAATGCTTAATATTTTTTTATTTCGATATCACGGCGCTGCACTGGCGCGCGGCGGCGTGATGTGCGTGTACTAGGCGCACAGACACACTACAGATAATGGATAATGACCCTCATAGTGCGGTGACACGTTTTTTTATGATTTCAATTTAATAAACTATCGAAATAAAAAAATATTAAGCATTTTCAAAGTTACTGCTTTTGAGCTGAAATTTTGTACAGAGATTCTAGACCAGATACACTCTTCAACCCGTTTGTATTGATATACCCTTTCCGTAACACCCTGTATTACGGTTACACTTTTATAAATGTTTTGGCTTAACACATTAAAAAACACATATAAAAGTGTTACATTGTTGCGGTATCTACAAACGCCACATGAGAACTACGCATCATACTGACGTCACACAAAATCCTGCATTTCGCAAGTAGAGTATACAACGGCCCGACATGAATCATCGGGCAGTTGCCCGCCAAACAAAACACCCGTCTGGTCGGAGAATCCTCCAAACTTTACACCCTGTTCCTCATACTTCACTGGTGACCCCGAACATAACATATTTGATTCTGTTATCAATTTAATATGACTTATAATTCTGTAACCTTTATGAAGGTGTTTTTAAGTCCCTAGCGGCGACCACTCTTCTAGGAGGCTAAGGCTTTATGATTGACGCTATCAGTGCCATAAAAGCACAGATGATGGTAATTTTTGAGTTGGTTCGAATTCCTGTTCAAACCAGCCAGTATATGTAAATGCAGTTTTAATTACTTTGAAAAAACCGAATGTATCCTTCGACTAAAAATTAGTATCTACTTAGCATCAGTATTTAACGTACTTCTCTATGGTCCACTCCTACTTTCCAACCTCCATTGCACTAGATAATAATATTGCTATCATGATGGTACAGTCGAGTTCTTTAATATCTGAGCATGTTCATGAATCAAAAATATATAGGCAATGGTAAGTTTCATAAAACTCTAAACAGCTTCGCCGTACAATAAATTGTAAACAATTTGTGACATCATAAATATGTGACTACATTAAATCAATAATATTACTACAGATAAAGACTAAAAATTGTGCGCAATCCCTTGTTCATATTATTTAGCGCAAAGTTAGGTTCACAAATATCTATGCAATTATTTTTCTATGAAAAAGATCTTGAAACAAAATCAACTTGAAGTTGTCAGTTATGACATCCTTCAACGGCGATATTGCATTATTACTCGAACTTCTGCTCCGGCAAGCAAAAATAAATTTTATGGTAAAGGCCATTTAGTTGAATATTCAAAGCTGTATAGATATTTATGAATCCTAGGTTGCAACAAATATATTGAACACTAGAGTATTTAGATATTTATGTTCCGAAGAGTAGTCAGATATTTTTGACTGCACTACCGTAACATACTTATGAACAGTTTATATGAAAACATTTTATTGATGTCTAAGTTAGTATAGAACTATATGATCATTTTAATGCTTACAATATTTTGAAACATTGTCACTGCCAATATATTAATGAACTCGACTGTACCAGCTTTCCGTCCTAACTTCTCCTGATAACAATACGACCAAATTAAAACATTTTGCGACGCTCTCAGTCCCGAAAATGTAACGATGATTTAAATGAATACGCAAATAAGAAGGTTGACATTTCAGCAATTAAATCGCTTTATCTTCAAATGCTATTATACGCGTTAACTGATTTAAGCGACGACGTATGCTACACATGGTAGATTTAATAAGTAATTTGTACACATGACGTAATAGCTAAGCTTGAATTAATTATGGTTTGATTTGATAATAAAGGGAACAAAACATTTATTTTCAGCCCCTTACTAATAAACGTTGTATAGCGTCTGTATAGTTACACAACGCTGTGTATTCTTCTTTCTAAAGTAAAATTACTGACGACTGAAAGAGAGAAATCGGTGTGTAACTATTCATCTGAAATAATACGTTTCTAAGGAACGTCGATTGTGAACGTCCGACCTAAACTCACACAAGCCGAGCGACTTGATATCTAAACCTAACAATTTACCGCCGATCATTTTCCGTATGAGAACCGGTGTGAACACATGTCATTCACGCTCCATTCCTGTGAATTTACGCTCCACTCGCTCACTAACCTATCTTGATTACACCAACACGATTTGATTGGTTGTTACTAACACTAGATTTAATTGGGACTGTGAATACTGTGATATTAATATTCTGGCCGGTAATTGTTGTTATGGGTTGAACTTCGATCCAGTAGGTATACAGTAGAATTTTTGATAAAGTTTGGCTTTCCAGAGCGCTATGGAGAAGGCTATGGCTCAGAGTTTCTTTGAAGTATAAAATCAGGAATGAAATTATCCGGAAAAGAACCACAGTTCCCGACATAGCTTGCAGAGTAAGCAAGCTGCAGTGGCAGCTGCAGGCCTTCGACAAACGTGGCCAGCATTACCAGGTTGGATGGCAATGCTTATACTTTGGGCTAAAAATAGGCCAGCCCTAAGGTCACGCGTAGACTCAACCAACCGCTTGGCGAAGTCTCAAAATATTTGATGAGCAACCCCAAACGGCTCAAACATATAGCTCCCAATAAGGTTGTTATATTTTTATAATTACTAGCCATTAGCCCTACCCGTGTGTTAAATTAATGTCGCCAATCTAGCGGCACGTTGTATATTTTATGCTAGTTGCGCGGTAAACTCTGCTTGCGCGATGTAGGTTTTGCGTAACGTCAGTCTGATTGGTAGTTCGCATGTGGCCATGTAGATGCCGCCACAAGCCTATTATTTAAGAAGTAGCTGTGTTTTCATGTTTCCATGATAAGCCAAACGGATCATATTAATTTCATTCGATAAAACATACCAAAACTCAAGCTGTATTTAAAAACGCCACATACAAAAGTTTAGACATTTCTATTAAAATATAGGGAAGTACGTTTTCTTGAATTTGAATATAAAGGTAACATAGTGAAGATGCATTGTAAAAATGTTTCGTAAGAAGCACTGTACTGTGGAATGTAGGGTGACCATCATGACAAGAGATTTTTGGACAAGAATTATGAAGAAGTTGGCAGATTACAAGAAGTTGGCAGATTCGTCTCAGAATTAAGTTGTTGTAGGGTTTCTTATTTATGTCTCATAACTATTTATATATATATATATATATTGTTGTACATATGTATGTATATATGTATTTATTATTATATTTATTCTTATATCTTAGTTATAAATATTTTCTTATCTTTTCTTTCTGTTATTGCACCTACTGTGTACACCAACAACAACAGCACATTACATATACCGGACATATTTCTATGTGACGCTAAGTTGGAATCTGTCAAATGTTTCACATATTTAGGTACTAATACTGCTTGAAAAACTTAAAGCTGATGATGACATTGAAAGACAAAGACGTTCGCTCGCTGCCAAGAGTAATATGCTGGCACGACGATTTGCGAAATGTTTGAATAAGGTGATAATCATCCTGAAACCTTTACATCCACAGATATAGATAGACCTAGATAACGCAAGTATCACGAACTGTATGAAAACTAAGCGTGCCACTTTTTTACTACCTACTATGACGTCACAAGCTCGCGCTCTCGCTCACGCTCATCCAGCCAGCAGTACGCAGGACTGAGCGCGAAAGTGGCGGCTTATGATTTTCGAACATAAGCTGGTGTGATTTTTGGCACGCGAAATAGTAGCTTTTGCGTTATCTAGGTATATCTATATCTGTGCCCTTTGGTACAAATACACGCAGCGTGCTTACAACACGTTGTGTGTTCAATATAATAATGCATTCAGATGCATACTGGGTCTGCCTTGGCGGTGTAGTACGTCCGGCATGTTTGCCGAAAGCAGCGTAAGGTGCTCCCTAACCAGGAGCATTCGCGTGTAATGTATTAAATTCGCTTAATAATTAATGTCCCTAATTTTACAAACCAAAAAAAGTGCGGAAAAACGATTAAATCATTCAAGCGTTTTCTTCCTGCCTTAAATTTATTCAAATTGCTATAAAATTGAAAGATTTAATTACAGTTTAAATCCCGAGCCGATTTTGCGACGAAATTAAACGACCTCAAAGGGTACGAAATAACCAATTTTTATCCAAAAAAAAAGATAGCCTCGCCAAAAGCGGTGTTGACCGTGGCCAAAATTGAAAGTCTCCTAAATTTTTTAAAAGTTAATTAACTTTTTAATTATAAAGAAAAACAATCTTTATAAATGGATTTGGAAGGTATTGAACTGAAAGTTCCAAATAGGTTGGTTCGATTACGATGTAAATTGTTTATTCCAAAGATCTTTTGCTCAATGAAAAAAGGTTAGTCTGTCGGTTTTTTTGTCAAAGATTCACAAACAACAATGGGCAAGCTGCTGTCAGAGGTAAAACAACTGTGAATGGGCAGAAGCACTCCACGCAATATGTATATTTACACTTTAATTTGATGAACCTAGTATGGATTATCGATTTTTTGCTAAAGACTAAAAATTGGTGCAGTTTCTATGCTTATAATACGGCTAATGAAAACGCCAAACAGATGAGGCTTAAACCCAGCAATAATGAATGTATGCTGTTAACTTCCAATTTTCATTAGCCGTCCCCCGACGTGAGGACGCTTGGATCAAAATATTTCCTGCAACTTATATTAAACTTAAAGGGCCAATATATATATTATTATTTTAGTTTTTAGAGGTTTTTGTTTGAGTCGGGGGTTTTTATTTAAAACGAATACATTCGATCCCATCACTTAGTACGATAGAATGTAACTATGTATATTTAATACGCATAACAATTTTTTTTTTTTGTACGTGTATCAGATATACACGTACGGTATTTTAGTCTGTAAGAAGTTATAAATACGGTAATACAATAAGATAAGGCAGTTTATATGTATATTTATTTTATTGCGCATTTTAAAGTTAAATTTTACGTAATCTGGAATAGTGACGTTCTAGGCAGCTGTCAAAAAACGAATAACCCAGTGGACAAAGTGTAGAATGAGATTAGAACGCGATTTTAACGCGATCGTTCTTAAAAATACACAGTTTTGCCCCTCAAGTATTTTGTTGTGTCCTAATATTTCCTAAGGATGGTTCCCCTACCCAGGACAGGGTAGTTGATGCGAGAATATTGTTAGCACAGGGTATGCCCGGGTTCTGCCAGATAATGGGCCGTGTGTGACGTCATGTGGAGACCTAAACTGTCTTCTGTGTTTCTATTTTTATACTCTTGGCGGGAGGGTTTATATTCCGTTTTGGGAGTAAACAGATTTTGATTTGGAGTTTTTGAAACGAAGTTCTTTAACGCGGATTGCGGTAGGAGTAAACTAGAGAAATCGTTATTACCTCCATGCGACTTTCTTTCTTCTTTTGTTCATGCTTTATTTTTTGTCTTGAGAGATAGATTTCATGATTTTGTGAGATCAAAATGAAAATCCAAGATGGCGGCTACGAAAATTAAAAAAAAAATCGTCCTCTGTCTCGTTTTCTTGGTTTTCGAGAGTGCCAATAGTGAAGTCAAAATGAAAATCCAAAATGGCGGCTACAAGAACTTGGTTCCTGACGGGGTCCCCCGACCAATTCAGTTTTTAGTTTTATAATTTCGTCACTAAGTTTTTACGTCGCGGTCATTAATTTGCAAATCAGCCAGTCTATTCTGTAAAAGATTTTTTGTACAAGTAATACACAATTAAGAGTTTTTTATTTATTCGCGGAGAACTAATAAACGAAGAATAGGAGAACATGGCAAACACGTCTGAATTCTATACTGAACTGCGGGTGAATCTATGGAAACCCTAGCAGCGGAGTGGGCGCAGTGTGGCGGCTGCGCGGGAGCTGTTCGGTGGCTGCGCGTCCGCGGTAAGAAGGCGGTTGCGGCATGTATACGGATTGTAAGCGTAGCGTAGCGTAGCGTATATAAACGCGCCCTAATGGTCTTAGGTTCGAAGTGAAAAAAAGTGACGATTGTATGAGGAAGAGTAATAACAGTAACTTTAATTTCAAAATAGCAGAAAAAAATATAATAGATTTTTTAACGACGATGACAGTACACCAAAAATCAAAAGTTGTCATTTAACGGTCAAAAAAAAGTATTTTACATTATAAAAGAATAGTCTTTATCAAAATTTCCTACAGCAGTTGCGTCGCTTCACTGACCTCTATTACTTGTATAATAAAAGTCAGTGCGTCGCTTACACTCGGTTAGAAAAAGGTTAAATCAGAATCATACTTTTTCATTATGACATTTTCGTACATGATCGGCCCGTCAAAATATTATGAAAAAATCATTTTGACGTCTATTTTTTCTTCTTTCCTAATCATCCTAAAATCTATTTTTCATGGCTAATTTACAAATATACAATGAGTATAAGATGTTTTATCGTCCCACACTACGAATGGCTGCGATGCTATTGTCCGTAAATCCAAATGTGACTTTTCATATTCCAATAAGATATTACGCGGAGAAAAAAAAAGACACGACACCAGCAGCACCGAAAAAGGCGATAGACCCTCGAAGAGTCTTTAAAGTATATCGATTTGCAGGAATACTCGCGAAAGAAGAGCCAAAAATCCAATCTTTTGAGCTTGACGTCTCCAAATGCGGACCAATGATTCTCGATGTTTTAATAAAACTAAAGGATATGGACCCAACACTCACTTACAGGAAGTCATGCAGAGAAGGCATCTGCGGCTCTTGCGCGGTCTGCCTCCAAGGACAGAACTGCCTGGCCTGCACCACGGCAGTCCCTCACGCTAAGACCATCACTATCTACCCGTTACCGCACATGTACGTCGTCAGAGATCTGGTCGTGGATATGACACACTTCCTCGCACAATACGACAGCATCCGACCATACCTTGTGAGGAGGTCTGGACCTTCGAAGATAGGAAGTGTGCAGTTGCTAATGAGCGACCCAGACTGGCAGGTGTTCGTGGGGCTTTACGAATGTGTGCTATGTGCCTGTTGTTCGACTTCGTGCCCCAGCTACTGGTGGAATGGCCGCAGGTTCCTGGGTCCTGCTGCGTTGCTGCATGCTTACAGATGGGTCATGGACACCAGAGATGAGGACACACAGCAACGGTTGTTCGAATTACGTGACGACTTTAAAGCTTTCCGCTGTCACACCATTATGAACTGTGCCTTAGCGTGTCCTAAGAACCTGAACCCAGGTCTAGCTATTGCTAAATTGAAGAGGTTAATCGCCGGCTTAGACAAGAAACCCAAGCCTCAAATGGATCCCTTGGGAGGAGGTGGAGGCTCTGGTAGTTCATTAGAGGCATGTATTGCAAGCAGAAAGGCCAGTAAAAAATGAGTTTTTTATTCTATTTTTATTTTGATTTTTATTTTATATTTATAATGTTTTCTAGTCATTTTTATATTATTGCTCGATCTATTACAAAAAGCTCTATGAGCCAGACCCAGACCTCACTAGGACGCCATAGCGGCGCAGCCATCGGGGTAATTGCGTAACACATTATTAAGTAATCGGAATCGGTTTCATTTTGACAGTTCAACAACATTCATTGCGTTATTTATGTGTTGAACAGACAATTTTTTTGAACTTATGAAGCAATGGATTAGAAATTTGCTTCAAAATGATTCAGATTCCGATAGATTGGCGTGCATTGCAGGTAGGCATAAAAGCAGTGCAGTGTAGTAAAATCTTCATACATTGTATGAAGATTTTGTTTTTTGTTAGGTATGATAATTTAGTGAGTTTCTTAATTATGGGGCACACACTAAAATGTAATTGACAGGCTTATGTTGATATATCGAGGTAGGCATTGCTTATATGCCTATATGCAATGCACGCCACTGGATAGATAGTGTGTTACGCAATTAGGGTGCTGGTCTCGCTGCCAAATAAATTCATACAGCTCTTTGGCCCATGGTGGTTTTACGCAGATTCAAGTACTCGTGCATAGGTACCAATAGACGAGAAGCACTATCGTAGTGCAGTGGCCGCTTGCCACCTTTGTTACGTGCAGCAAAGCTTCGATTCTTGCATTTATCATAAAGTATCTTATTGTTTTATTTTTCAAAATAAGCACCTTCATACCTAGATTGAAAACATAGGACGCGAACATATGGCACTTTTAAATTAAATATTGCACTTACTACTATTCGTTTTTCTTATCTTACTAATATTATAAAGGCGAAAGTTTGTGAGTGTGTATGTGTTTATATAAATGTTGGCTCTTCTTCACGTTCAAACGGCTAGACCAATTTTGATAAAATTTTGTATGGAGGTAGCTGACATCCTGGATTAACATATAGGCTACTTTTTGTCCCAATATTCCCACGGGATCGACATTTACGCGGGTGAAACCGCGGGGCGCAGCTAGATTAGGCAATGCACACTAAGGCCTCATTTACGGAGACGCGGGGCGTCTCGCGTCGCGTGTGGCGTGGCGTCTCGCGGCGCGTCGGACGTTTTTTCTGTTTACGGTGGGGCGGCGCGTGAAGCGGCACGCATCATCGCACGCGTAAACACAAACTTATAGCAATATACGACCATGTTCATAGAGAAGCGAGACGGGAAGCGTGGCGGTGCCCGCCGCGGCGCCCGCCGCGGCGCCCGCGGCGAATCCTCTAGCGTGTAGCGAAGCACGCGGCGGGCATCGCGGCGGCGCACAGTGGAACGAATGTATGGGAGCGGTTGGACGTAGACATGTCCGAAAAAAAAGAGTAAAATTATGCCAAACTAATGATGCCATCTTATTCGATTACTTAATGCCTTCATAACTTGTGGTGATGAATTTCTTCATAACTCCCATATTTCGGGAGTAATTTGAGAAAATGTGAAATTTTACTATGAAAATGAGTGTATCGAGCTCTCTCCCTCCTGATTCCAGGCTTGTTTCAAGTAGCGGTCTCTAATATCGTAATGCTATTACTAAGAGCTATATTTAATACTAAGACACATAGTGCGCCAAATGTGCACTTTCTGGGATAAAAGGAAATGAAAATTTAAAAAAAAAAAACGTTTTTTCCCCATTTGTATTTACTTTAAACCGCAGACAGACTTATTAAGAGGTCTATAAATATATTATATATATACAGAAATATATATTAACAAAAATATTCACAAGAACTGATGAGAGTATGACTTTTAAGTAAGTTGATAATAAATTACCTAGTTTCATTAAAAGTACAATAAATAATTAAGATGTAAGCTCTAATTTACTAAGTTACACATTTTAAAACAATAACATCATTTAATTATCTTCGTCATCATCATCATCATCAATTAATTCAAATTCAGAATCGATGTCCGCTAAATCATTTATGTTAACAAATTCGATATCACTTTTCTCAGAATCCGTAAGCTCATAAAATTCCTTAAAAGAAGATTTTTTTACAAACTTATTTCCTTTTGGACGGATACTTGTAACAAGTGGATCAGAAGACAGTAAAAGATTGTGCATAATATCTTCATTGCATGAGATACTGCTATGCTTTCGAGAATGCCCCTCTCTATATTTTCTAAAATCTTTATTTCTAGCCTCAGATGCCTCTTCGGATAGAAAACCAATGGGCACAATTGACATGTTCTGAACTATGTCTGGCCCATGCATTAAAATTTTATGAAGTGAAGAAGGCATATAATACCATGGGTATAACTCCACGTAAAGCTTAGCAGTATCAAAGCAGAACTCTCGGAATTTAGTTACGTTGATCTTCTCTCCTGATGAAATACACTGCAAGATCACACAGATTTTTCTTAAAAGCATAGCATCTATTCCGGTCAGTTCAGCAGATTTAGTGTAGTTTTCAAAAAATCTCCTTGCCGAGTTGCCATTGTTGGTGGATCCACTGCCTTGTTTCACAACATCGAGAAGTAAGCCCGTTTCTCTTCTTACAGCCTCTTGAACTCTTTTCTTCCTGTCATCAACTTGCCTTTTTGCTATATCACCCCTTACTTGCCATGATTTTATGTCTAATTTGTAGGAAATGTGTAATAAGCATTCCATTGAGCGAATCCAAGCGTGAAGGGTGCTTAAGCCATATTTATACATGTCCTCGTTTGCGTGTTTATCTTTGATTAACTCTAAATTATTCATTTCTTTAGGACAAGCCTTGCATATGTCACACACTGAAGCTGCTGTATTGGATATAATGGAATGAATTTTACCATCAATCATTGTCAACAGCAGTTGGTGTTTGACACTAATTCCATCAGTGATGGTGGATGGAGTTAAGGCTTCAATCTCTGCTTCGATTTCAGCCATCTCTCTCTGCACATTTTCTTTGGTTTCCTTTATAAACTTAAACAATATTGGCCGGCAAAATGAAGTGGAAGATGGTCGCTCGTTTTCCCAAATTGTTACACCTTTTGAGACGAGCCGCAGTGGTACAAGACTAATCATAAAATTACTAGCAAGATCGATTTGCTCATCTTCACTCGTCCTTTGATGATAAATGCTTTGGCTAGATGATCCGTCAAAACCCCATTTGCTGGTCAATACGAGCTGTTGATTGGGATCAACAGGGGTTTCTAACGACCTAATAAGTCTTCTTGAGGTTAAATCCATCAAGGCTTGTAATTTGATTTTTGCAGAGCTCTCTGTAACTGTGAGATCTTCTTTGGCCGGATAGCACTTAATTTTTTCTTTAACCAACATGTAGTAACTCGGGTATTGAAGAGCTCCTTCTTGAGTGTTGAAATCCCGAAGAGTGTTATAGCGCCATTTCGATAAGTTCATCGATACATAAAGAGCCAATGCCTTCAAAGGGGATATTTCCCGTACCTGAATTGATTTACCTTCAATGAAGGCTTTGATTTTTGAGGCCTCTTCTGGATTCTCCGTCAAGTATTTCATAACATAAGCTGTATCGCTTTGTCCTGCCTTTTGAAGCGCCCTTTCGGCCGAAAACATAATTTCAGCGCTGCTACTGCTGCATGAAAGACTATCTTCAGTGCGTCTTCTTTTTTGCCGGTTACTAAGGTCCTCAAAAGATTTACGAGGACTAGGATGTGTACAAGTTGAAGCATCAGATTTAGCAGGAGAAATTATGGGCTCGATGACGTCACTTATATTTTCTGTAGAAGGTTCCATATTTTCATTCTGTAATTCCGGCCATTGAATTGCAGCCTGTAGCCAAATCTCATGTTTCTTCCGAAACTTATCTGTGCTTCTTCCAGACTGTGTCCATTTTGCATAAATGCGGTAGCAAAATCGACGACACCAGTCTTTTAAACTTGTTTCAGCACTTTCACATAACTGAACACAACTGTTATCTTTTAAAACACTGAACAAATAGTTAAAGTCGCGTAAATCTTTATGTGCGCGTGCGCATAAAGCAACGTGAATATCAAGATTTGTATTAAAATTTGGAAAATACATTGCGAGATTAGCTTGGATACAACGAGGTGTAAATCAACACTGATTTTAAAGTTACTAATAGTGACCTATTTATATAAAATCCAGGTATCCCAGGTATCCTTTGTTAAATATTGCAAGGTAATTAGTTATTGTGATAATTAGTAAATGATGCATGCTAAATTAGTGTATTAAGAGCCATTTAGTAATTAAATAATAGCAATGTTCTTATCAGTAATCATTAGTGCATCAGTTTTATATGTAAACCTTAAGTCCCTAATTATATATCCTAATTAGCTTATATCTTCTCTAATTGGCTGCTCAGAAATGTTATTGTAATAAGGTAAACCTTTAGAAAAACGGTTTTAATCAACAAAATAAACAAAAAATAAAAAAATTGTGTTATAAAATAAACATCACTCTTTATCCCAGAAAGTGCACATTTGGCGCACTATGTGTCTTAGTATTAAATATAGCTCTTAGTATAAGCATTATGATATTAGAGACCGCTACTTGAAACAAGCCCGGAATCAGGAGGGAGAGAGCTCGATACACTCATTTTCATAGTAAAATTTCACATTTTCTCAAATTACTCCCGAAATATGGGAGTTATGAAGAAATTCATCACCACAAGTTATGAAGGCATTAAGTAATCGAATAAGATGGCATCATTAGTTTGGCATAATTTTACTCTTTTTTTTCGGACATGTCTACGTCCAACCGCTCCCATACATTCGTTCCACTGTGCGGCGCACGCTCACCTTGATAAAAAAAAGACGAAAAACAACGACGAAAAAAAAAGTCGATCATATCATACTCCATTGCGACGGTGACTACGTCTGTGTTGCGCGATTTCTAAATAAGACTGACAGAAGATTCCGCCTCGGACATAGCTTCATCGAGAATTGCCGCTGCGTGCGCCGCCGCGATAAACGCCGCGTGGGACGCGTCGGTGCCATCCGCGGGCTCGGCCGCAAAAAACGCCCTAATTCAAACAAACGCGTCTAAAATCGCTTCTCCGTAAACGCACTCATACAACGCCATATATTTGAATTCAGTGCGGGCCGCGCCGCGCAACGCAACGCGCGACGCCCCGCGTCTCCGTAAATGAGGCCTTAGGGTCAGTTCACACCGCGACGCGACGCGGCGCGCAGTTTTCAACAAAGCAATACAATTATAGACCTTATCTACTACACAAAAAGGTACACAATTCTGTGTCTACTATGTCGAGCTACGCCGCGCGGCCCTCCTCACTGATGTGTACCTTTTTATGTAGTAGATAAGGTCTATAATTGTATTGCTATCTTGAAAACTGCGCGCCGCGTCGCGTCGGGGTGTAAACTGACCCTTAATCTTTCTAGTTTACGCACAGCTTTTCATATATTTTTGGTTGGCAACAAGAGACCTTGACCTTGAATAAGGGCGAATGAAATATCTTAGCTGGGAACCTATCAATCAGTCCTCAACACCATTAATCATATTATAAACTGATGTATTGATTCTACATGACGCCACAAACTGTGAACTGACAATATCATCACATTCTGCAACGGAATTTGAACGCTTTTCTGAAAGGAATAGAGTTGCTTTTCTTTAGTTGCCTCAGTGCAATCATTTGGACCTTTATCACATTGATATAAAGATGTTTTTCGCCGAAATCAACCCTGCTTCGTGGTTATAAATGTGGGGACAAGCAAATTCTTCTTGGGATATTCGTATTGATAATTCTTATAAGAGTAATTTTAGAATACTTGAATAAGTAATACAGATTATAGAAAAGGGTTAAAATAAAAAAAATGCCCAACTTCAGGTGATCACACTAATATTATAAAGGCGAAAGTTTGTGAGGGTGTGTATGTGTTTTATGTTTGTTACTTCTTCACGATCAAACGGGTGGACCAATTTTGATAAAATTTTGTATGGAGGTAGCTGGCACCCTGAATTAACATATAGGCTATTTTTATCCCGATATTCCCACGGGATCGATACTTATGCGGGTGAAACCGCGAGGTGCAGCTAGTACATTTCAACATACCTATAATAAATAACAAATTCCGATGTTTTGTTACGTCGTAGAGCGTCGGTGCTCCATGGACCAATTGGAATTTGACCAACTTGGTCTATGGGGAAAATGACATGTTTCCATCGTCCAAATACCAACTGGACTATGGAGCACAATGGACGTAAACCAAAACTATGCTCCATTATAACATTATAACCCTGGAGAGCAGTGGTAACAGCCGCGACTTGGGAGTTACTTTTGTAGGTTCGAACGCACACAGGCGCTTTACCTTGTTTAAATTATTTCATAACCACTGCTCTCAAAACTGTGAAGGAAAACATCGTGAGGAATCTGGCATGTCCTAAAACCATAAATTCGAAGACATATGACAACTACCTACCCGCTTTGGGCCCGCGTGGTGGCCCACTCCCTCTCAAAAGAGAGAAGGCCTGTGTCCTAGCAGTAGGAACAGGAGGAGGATAGGAGGAGGTATGGGATGCTTGAAGAAGCCTCCTCGTGTAGCCGTAGTTTGTTCCGCCAGTTACTCAACTGAACCGAGCGCTTGGCACATCCTGGACAGTCACACCCAACACCTTAATTGACTGGCCAATTCTTCTCTTGCGGTGGTGGTGGTGCCTGGTTTGCGACCACCCTCCCACCGAAGTCCGGCGTCAAGCAGCCTGTTGTGTCAAAAAATTCACAAGCCCAAACAAAGCACCTGAACTACAGCGCGGCAGGGGGGACATAGGCGCGCAAACTCATCATCTGCCTAGTCTTTTCCCAACTATATTGGGGTCTGCTTCCAGTCTAACCGGATGCAGCTTAATACCAGTATTTTACATGGAGCGACTGCCTATCTGACCTCCACAACCCAGTTATTAGGTAATACGACGATACTCCTTGGTAAGACTGGTTGTCAGACTTTCCGGATGGTGACGACCCGTAATGGCTGTCAAAGATCCACGAATGACAGCTGGGACCAACGGCTTAACGTGCTTTCCGAAACACGGAGGGGTATTGGTATGTGAAGATAGCCACCCATCCACGGACCAACCGCGGCAAGCGTAGCTTAACCTGATCGATCGACCCGTGCGGCTGTTATTACTTAGCCATAAGCCCAACTTAATGAATATAAGAAGTAAAATAAAATTAGTGGCATTTTCAGGCAGACACTACAGAATTTAACTCAAAACTCACGAATTACTTAACCTTTTGACCGCTACGTCAATAAAGCAAAAAACGTGCCCTCGGCGCCAAGCTACGAATTAACTACAAAAATCGGTCATGTAGTCGTGAACTTGTGACCGTGGCGTGCTGGGCACATTTTGGTTTGTCATCTATACACGACTGTCATGTGGCGGTCAAAAGGTTAAAACTACTTCGAACCCAAAGAGACGCCTATTGTAAACACTTTCCATAAAAACCAAGCGTATGCTTGAGTCGTTGTCGTTAATTGCCCCATTGGTCTCGTTGTTGCAAGCACGACTGCTGAACGTGGGATCCTGGGTTCGATTCCCAGCTCGGATAAAGTGTTATTGGGTTTTCCATTAGGGATTTCTTAGTAGCAGCCCGGAGTTTGCAAATTGGTGGTTTAATATACCCCCGTGCCTCTGAAAGAACGTAAAAGCCGTTGATGCTGCGCCTGATCTCTCCCCGGTCGTGTCGGATTGCCGTCCCATCGGACTATGAGAGTAAAGGAACAGAGATTGCACCTGTGTTTACACACACACTTGTGCACTATAATATCTCCTGCGTACCCGTCCGTCCTGTTGTCCGGTCTGTGATTCCGTCCAATGTCGTGCCGCATTTGCTAGCCGCCATTACTCAGTCTTAAGCGCTCAGGGGCGTCCGTCGTCCGACCAGACAGGCCGGAGTTGGCGCTGCAGTATTCCACGCGCGCCACTCGAGAGTGGGTGCGGCCATTACAGGAATGGACGCACGGGACCCGCTGCCCGGGATTCGCATAAGCATTCATGAATGCTTATGCGAATCCCGCAACCCCGGCCATAGGTAGAGGTTGAACACCGCGGTGGTTTTAGCCGGTAAGAGTCCGGCATGCCGCTCTGTCACCCCCACGATAGAGGAAGTCCATGAGGATTTCCAACGTGAAAAAAAAAAAAAAAGTCTTAAGCGCTTTATAATAGGGTACATCGGTTCATTGTTATTTAACGTTGACCAAGTTTATACTGAAAGCAAAGCTTAATAATTGGTTGCAGAATTTGTCTTACGACTATCCCCTCGTCTGTGGCGTCCATTTTTCGCGAATCGCCACATCCGTGGCGGCCATATTGCGCGAATCGCCCCGTGTGTGGCGGACTTCAGAGTGGTCGGGCGCGATATCGGCGCAGGCGAGTTTAGAAACGTCTAGTAACCGTTGTTCGGTCGTTTGAGAGGCATGCGAAGTGATGGTATGCCATCCTTGTTCTTTCCCGTATGATTTGTGCAAGTTAGAGCAGCGTAGATACAGTACAGAATAAAATATCGGTAATTATGTCGTAGGCCGCGGTATCAACCCGTGACTCCCTCACAGATGCGACGTTTTTGACAGATATCAACCCGTGATACACTCACAGACGGTAGGATATACAGACAATATTTTAACGATCACCTCATGAATACCTTTCTGAATATTGATATATGTAATTACTGAGTCATTTGTGTTGTATTAATCAATGTTTTTAAGGAACTTTGGCTCTTAAGATACAAGTATCCTTTTACTTAGTTCAAGAGCCAGCTGTTCAACCTGCCTTTGTCCACTGCTTGTACATGTACAGTCACGTCTAACAGTATGTATACACTTGACAATTTTCAATTGCGATTTTTTCGTGAAATAACGAATGCAACGTTGAAATACGACACTTAACATAAACCTATGGGTTCGAAAATACTATTTTCGTAATAACATAAAATTTCATTCAAAAATAAAGGAGAAAATCGCCTTTGAATAAAGCCAAGTGTATACATACTTTTAGACGTGACTGTACAGACGCCAGCACATCAAGCAACTACAATCTGTCAATTTTTTTTAATAGATTTTCAACTTTATCGCTAAAGCATAAGGTTCAAAGTTGATTGGAACAATTTGACAGTTTCGGGTAGCTTGATGTGCTGGCGTATGTACATTCATGTTTAGTGTAAGTATGTCTAATCTTATGTGTTTTTCTTTGTACAATAAACTTATTATTTTTTTTGTGTTAATCCCTAGCATTAGGGAATTACGGCTCACTTCACGCTCACTTCACCTAAGTTCTCACGAGATTTTTACAGAATAGCATTATAACAGCTGTCGCTGAGCTAACTAACAAGTCAAGATTAATAAAAACTTGTAAAAATGGCACAACTCTTATAATTTTGTGCTAAATTCACAACATTTTATTTACAATTTTAACTAAATGTGGCCTGTGGTTAACGTTTGCACGACGGAAATTGCATTTCCCTGTTTATTTCGGCTTTAAAACATAGACTTAAACGTATACTTTTTGAATAACTCATTTTATTAAAGCCGTTCATTAGTCCTAATTAGTTCTCGGCGTGTGGACAGAAAATCATAACTTTGTATTTTTATTTTGCTTCTTATTAAGATTCAGATGGCCGATGGGGCCGAAAGGTTCTGGAGTGGCGACCGCGTACCGGAAGACGTAGCGTTGGAAGGTTTCCCACAAGGTGGACCGACGACCTTGTGAAGGCCACAGGAACCCGTTGGATGCGAGAAGCACAGAACCGGTCGAAGTGGAGGTGCTTGGGGGAGGCCTATGTCCAGCAGTGGACGTCTTTCGGCTAAAATGATGAAGATCCAACACCCTAATTGCGTAACGCACTTTCAATCTGATTGATTTTGAAGGATATTGCTAATCCATTGCTTTATATGTTCGAAACACTTGTCTGCTCAACAACGTAAATAACGCAATGAATGTTGTTGAATTGTCAGAATGAAAGCTATTGCTACTGATAGTGCTTTACGTATTTACCCTGGTGTTCACTGAATATTAAGGTTCGTTACTTATTTTACCTTAATATTTTTCAAAGTCCAGCGTTCCTCGTGATGTTTTCCTTCACCAAAAATGTTCACTGTAATAAGCTACAATTAAGGGGACTACATGACCTAAAGCGCGGTCACTGTCGGACTGCATAGAAAAGAAAGAGAAGCGCGATGACACAACGCTGGTAATTTATTGCAAAATATGAAGCAATTATCTATTTACAAAAAAACTATTGTTTGGACTAAAAAATTAAAACACTAGTGCTGTAGTATGTTGCATAAGGAAAGTTTTTAGAGGTATCTTCATGATTTTTTTTTCTATCGTATCGTAAATATCGTATCAAATTAGTTGTAAGTATTCATTATGTTTTCAACACACTATCTAACTAGCATATATCCTGAAGAATCTATTATTATTACATATAATAAAATCGTAGGAAAGTCAAAACGGTACATTGAATATTTTTTTAAAAGAATACTTGGGGCGTGATCTACAATCGATATCGAAGCCAAAAATATAGTTTTTAGAATTTTTGTCTGTTTGTCTGTTTGTCTGTATGTCCGGGATAAACTCAAAAAGTACTGCATGGATTTACTTCAAATTTTGTATGAATATTACTAAGAGGTCGGGTCAACATATAGGCTACATATTATCACGCTATCACCTATGGGGGAGGAGCTGTGAATATTTATTTTTCTTACGCATTCTGTGACAGCGTGTAATCTAACGACGCATATTTAAATGTTGTTTTTCAGTAAGCCATGCTATTATCTAGCTTTACACTATAAAAACTACGCCATTTAAGTAACTTGGGCAGAAAAAACATAGTTTAATGAATTTTAGTAGTATAAAGAAAATTTTGAAGCAGCGCCATCTATGAGTTTTCATAAAAATCAAATCAAGTTACATGTTGACACTTTTTGGAAATTAATAATTTAAATTTGATCATGTTGGCGAGGTTAGTAGTTAGTTATTCTTAAAATTCATAGATGGCAATGTGCATTTTCTTCATAAAAGTTGTATCGTATAGTTCGTTTTGACAAATTCAAGTTCCAACAAAACCCTTAAAATGTTGAGCAGAGTTGAGGACGACAATAAAAAAAAAATGCGGTGTTAAGTATTACAAAAAAGTTATGTTTCTACTGGAGACGAAGTCGGAGTAACTGATGAACGCGTGCTGAACACCTGTCTCAGTTCACTTCAAGATGTGGTCATTTCTATCGGCGGCAATCCACTGATCGAATATGGGTTACCAGCTCCCCAATGATCACCGCATCAAGACCGTGTAAATCGGGAGTATAACGCTGAGACAAATTACGATCCGGGCGAAATGACCATGTCGCTTTGTTCTCTTCAGAGCAAAAACAAATTTATGACACCGTCCTTGAAAGCGTTGGGAAAAAACCAGGGTCAAATGTTTTTCTTGGAATGCGTCTGGTGGAACAGGAAAAACATTTGTTACCACTTGCATACTTGCAGAGGTCAGCAGGCAAGGCAAAATTGCTATTGCTGTAGCGTCGTCGGGAATCGCTGCCACACTGCTTCCGAGTGGCAAGACAGCACATGCCATGTTTAAAATTCCTATCGATTTAGAGAGCGCCGAAACGCCTGTTTGTGGTGTGTCACGTAACAGCGATAAGGGACACGTGCTCAAGGATTGCTCTTTGATCGTATGGGATGAGTGTACGATGGCCAATAGGAAGGCAGTTGAGGCCGTGGACGGAATCTTGCAAGACATCCGCAGGAACGAACATTTGATGCGTCGTATCACAGCTGTTCTGTTCAGTGGCGATTTCCGGCAAACGCTTCCCGTGGTGACACGGGGATCGAGGGCTGACGAGGTGAATGCTTCGTTGAAACTATCTTCGTTGTGGTCACGAGTTCGTACGCTGCGCTTGACCATTAATATGAGAGCTCGGCTCGGCGGCAATGCACGTGCTCAAGAATTCTCCAATGTCCTTCTAAATCTTGGCGAAGGCACTCTACCAGAAGAGAGAGGTGGACAGGTGGTGCTTCCAGAGTCTCTCGGTAGAGTGGTATCCAGCTTAGAAGAACTGATTTACTGTGTGTACGGGGACATCAGTCGTATACTGCACCTGCAAAATTCTTGGGTGTGTGAGCGGGCCATTTTGACGTCCAAAAATGATCAGGCTGCAGCAATTAACGAATGCATTCTCTCGGAAATTGAGGAGAATGAAGTGGTCTACACCTCGATAAACACTGTTGTCGAGCAAGATGACGCCACACATTATCCCGTGGAATTTCTGAACTCCCTGTCAGCAAGTGGACTTCCAGCGCATACCATCAAGCTGAAGGTCGGTGTCCCGATTATGCTTCTTCGGAACCTATCTCCTCTGAAGTTGTGTAACGGGACCCACCCTAAAGTCATTTCGCTCTACAGACACACCATTGAGGCAGAAATTATTACGGGTGGTGGCGTTGGCGAGGCAGTATTTATACCACGCATTCCCCTCATACCTCATATCTTCCCGTTCCAGTTCAAGCGCGTACAGTTCCCCGTGAGTGTTTGCTTCGCGATAACCATCAATAGAGGCAGACACTGAGGGCAGCGGGTGTCGACCTCAGGACGAGTTGCTTCTCACACGGACAACTGTACGTCGCTTGCTCCCGCGTCACCAGTCCTGACTCTCTTTACATTTTGGCTCCTGGCAGCATAACTACCAACGTTGTTTATAGGGAAGTGTTTTAAGGTATGATGCCTTTGTACGTATTTTTACTCTTTTGTGTCCTGGAATGTATTCCTGCATTGTTTTCTCTATTTCCTTCAGTCACATCCCCCACACCACACTGAACTCAGCAGGACTCCCATATAACTCTCTTCACTTGCTTCGCTTGCAAAAAAAACTTATATTTTAATGCTATTTTAAAAGTTGTTTACTTATAATGCTATAGCGACACTGGCATCTTAGGTATTTTTGGTGCTGTAGAGCCTTCAGGCAGACGACGTCGCGGGCAGCAGCTAGTATCATATATTTTTCTGATTTTTTTTGCTATAGTCGATTATATATTTTAGGCATTATAAAACTTGCGTTTTTTGCGTTTAGGTCCTGTAAGCCCCTTCATAATAACTGATCTTTATTAAGAACTATTATTATAATTAAGAATTATTAAGAACTAACTCGCAGACAGGCAGTGATCTCTAGGATTACGCACGTAACAGATTAGGTGTACTCACTAAGCGAAATTGTGTGCCCCAGAGAATTCTCTAACGTGGGACGTGCAAAACATCCTTGACACGCCTTGACATTGAGCAGGTATTGTATAGAAGGGCAAGTCAGTCATGTCTTCTACCCGCTTACACCACAAATCACTAAAAGCATTTAGCGCTAAATATATAAGACATCGTTTCGATTCTGTCAATAGTTTGAAAATGATAGAAGCAGAATGACAGTGTTTTTTCCAGCCCATCGCTATCTGGAACAGCGGGCCAATTGCGTAACACGTTATCAATCCGAATCGGTTTCATTTTGACAGTTCAACAACATTCATTGCGTTATTTACGTGTTGAGCAGACAAAGGACATTGCTCTGCGTCCATACATTGTTGGCCCTGGAGCCAAGAGCATCGGATAATTATGTATTGTATTCTCTATCATTTGGAGACTCATAAAAGATCTTGTTTTTATAGCGGACTAGCTGCAGAAAAGATATATTTCAAAAAAAGTTCCAGATTTTGAGGTTATAATCTAACCATAACAACGAATATTAAATGTAGGTACCTACCATGATTTTTCATAGCTCTGAGTAATTTTTAAGAAACTGATAAGTAATATCATAATACCTACCTAGATAATTAGGTACCTATGCAGTTATTTTTCTAAAAAATGGATGCAAGTGCAAAATTAATATACATTAAACTAATCAACATAGGTAGGTAACTGAATTCGTAGCATTCGTTTTGGAATGAGATGAGTAGAAACAGCGTCCCTATGCCTGAACGGTGTGCATAGGATACCAGCTTTACCAATTAGATGGTAATAAGTCAATCGTTTTTTAAACCAATCCAAGTCCGTTAAAATAGCCAAGTCGTGTAAAAAAGTCCCGAAAGTCACCAAAACACCGAACACAAGAAAAGAACACAGGAAAAAGCACAGCGCAGAAACTGTAACTCTCAAATTGTGGTAACAATGACTTTTTTTTATATAATTTTATGGCATGGCTTTTTGGCCTTTGTGCCATTGGTAACAATGACACGTTCACCGGCAAAACTAAGGATGTAATACGACACCATTAATCGATTTTTCGATTATGATTTACTGTGGTCTTAAATTATTACAGTCTGTTACATCTACTTTGTCATATAAACATTACAAGTATGTATGACAATGGTTTATTTTATATATAACAACACTCTTCTATACTGGTAATAATAAT
Organism: Amphipoea lucens; assembly: GCA_947508005.1. NCBI lineage: Eukaryota > Metazoa > Arthropoda > Insecta > Lepidoptera > Noctuidae > Amphipoea > Amphipoea lucens. Next base: position 19,568,589 of record OX382357.1, read on the forward strand.
ATATAATAACATCTGTATCTAGTTTGCAATATTGTTTTTTAAATAAAACATTAGGTAATTGTGATGTGTTTAGTAAAAATAAGTATTTTTTTCGTTTAATGAACCGCAAAAGGAGCGTTATTTTTGTATTAATTGTCGTAAATAATGAATTAGTTTGAATGATTGTATAGAAATAAAGAAGTTTTGATTATTGTATAATATTATTCTTACTACCTATTTAAATTGGAGTATGGCTGCATTCATAAAGTATTTTATTAGGTTTTTAAAACTACACTTTAGAAAAAAAAACACAATCGATCGATTAATAACTCAATCGATCGATTATAATTGATCGGACATCCCTATTTCACTTTTGACACGACATAGGTGAAGATGGCGATGTAATGTTATTAGTCACATTAAATTCTATTAAAAATACATTTTGGAATACAGCTAGTCCGTGATACAGAAGTATTTGCAACTTATATAATAAAATAGGCGATTAATTATCGTATATTCTCAAACTCTTCATTGCACAGGGCCATTTTGAACATTGTCTTTTTCGAACTTATGAAGCAATGGATTAGCAATTTGTTTCAAAATGATTCAGATTGAGATTGATAGTCTGTTACACAATTAGGGTGCAGGGTCAAAGCTACCGGCTCCATAGAGAGGAACCTCCTATCAATACCAACAAGGTTTTGAAAAGGCAGGATCCTGAGAAGGACACGTGCGACAAGGATGGTTTCATCAAAGTGGAGAAGAAGAAGAAGAAGAAACCTCCTTGTCGGAACCAGTGCGGCACCGCGCTGGCAAGACCCATCATGCTGCTGCGTCCAGCAATCCTGACGACGCAGCTGTACGTGTCCAGACTGCACCACTCCACGAAGGTTGAGGAGATCGTGGAGTACTTGCGTGTGAAGACCAACTGGACTTTGAGGGTCGAGAAGTTGGAGTGGCGTCACAACACGAACTTCAAGTCGTTCGTGGTGCGTGTTCCGACACACCATCTCGAGAAGTTCCTCAAGGAAGAGTTCGGGTGTTGTGTATCGCCGGTTTCGTGGCCGGCTACATTGTCACCAGTCAGCGAAACACGACGCCGACACTTCGTGTTTAGTTAGTTTCTTAGTGTGATTATAATGTTGTATGTATTTATAGTATTTTAAGTTATATTAATATTGTATTTTATGTGTTTTATATGGGCCTTGATGCCTGAAATATATGGATAAATAAAATACGAGCCGTTTCCAGAAATACCAGTTTCTTAATAAAGCTCCTCATCCAGCTGTCTAACGAGAGCCTCCTTCTCCTTAGGTATTGGTTGAAGCTCTTGACTATTAAGCCATTGACTACGTTTATTTATTATTTACTAGCTGCGCCCCGCGGTTTCACCCGCGTAAGTGTCGATCCCGTGGGAATATCGGGATAATCCAGGGTGTCAGCTATCTCTATAATTTTTTTTATCAAAATTGGTCCATCTGTTTGAGCGTGAAGAAGTAACAAACATAAACACACACACACAGACTCACAAACGTTCGCCTTTATAATATTAGTGTGATTTCGTGAATAACCTATTAATGACCCCGACTAGGTCCTAGGTGCGATTCGGGCATTACCTTGTGTAAATAATTTCATCACCACTGCTCTCAAAACGGTGAAGGAAAACATCCATCATGAGGAAACCGACATGTCCTAGAACCATAAATTCAAAGACATGTGACATTTTCCAAACCGCACCGGCCCCTCCTGGTGGTTTATTAGCCTACTCCCTTTTCCTTTAGAAGAGGCTTGTAGCCCAGCAGGCTTTTTTTTTATGGATGGGAAATCATCAAATGACCCCTCCCGCTCTGGGTGGAGCGGAAGGGAGTGTCAGACTCTTACTGACTAAAACCCATCCGTGTTCCTTCCTTAGTCCTTTATGTTCCGGGGTAGCGGTAACCCTTTCCGACAATCCCGCACCCCCGGCAGACTTCGGCCCTGGCAGGCCCCTTCCTTTTTGCTGACATCTCTTTGAAGCGCGCGTGGAACCAGCAGGCTTATGATGTAATAGCCCTATTACAGCTTACCATGAAAACTTTAAAAAAATATATAATTTACCTTCTGCAACCCACCATCTCTCGTGTCCCTGAAACGACAAAGAAAAGCTCCGTTCAGTGATCGATGTCCTTGCGCACATCAGTCTTCATGAGCCGCCGTCGCCCGCGCCAATTATTACTACAAAGATATTAATAGCCGGCTATTGGATTACCTCGTAATGAATAGGATTGGGCCTTATTTATTAGGATAATGAGATTTTTATGAAATTGGCAGGGATGGGTACCTATATTATTTAGGATAATATCATCTGCCTAGCCTTTTCCCAACTATGTTAGGGTCGGCTTCCAGTCTAACCGGATGCAACTGAATTCCAGTATTTTACATGGAGCGACTGCCTATCTGACTTCCACAACCCAGTTACTGGGTAATACGATACCTCTTGGTAAGACTGGTTGTCAGACTTTCGGGCTTCTGACGATCCGTGACGACAGTCAAAAATGCACGAATGACAGCCGGGACCAACGGCTTGAGGTGCTTTCCGAGGCACGGAGGGGTCTTGTTAAATATGAAGATGGTCACCCATCCACGGACCAACCGCGGCAAGCATAGCTTAACCTGATCGATCGACCGGTGCGGCTGTTATTACTTAACCACAAGTCTATTTAGGATAATAATCACTACATATTATAAAACAAAGTACGCCCGCTGCGTGTCTGTCTGAACGCGGTAAACTCAAAAACTACCGAACAGATTTTCATACGATTTTCATCAATAGACGTTCATTAAGGTTTTGTGTAAATATGACGATGGTTGATCAATGTGTCGAAAAAATCCTGCCGACTGGGGGCTTTACTGGCCTGCGCCGCGAAATGCTTAGGATGAAATTTGGCACACAGATAGTTTATAACCTGGATCATACATTAAAATCTCGGCAGTACGTTCCTGTGGGATATTCTCCGACATCCATACGACCGAAGCCGCGGCTTCTAGTGATGTGTGTACCTAAACCGGAGGATTTTTTTACTGGTTCCAAATTTTAACAGAATGTTCTACCCATGAATATGAACAACTTTCGCTGTGGAACCAACTCTGAAATCACAAAAAAAGGATCAGCTGTTTAATACAAAAGTTCAATAACTACTTGACCAAAATGTATGAAATAGCTGACTTTTTTCGTGATTTAGGTACTCAACCAAACTAATATACTCAATATCGTCTAAATCCTAATATTCATTTGAACCTTCAATAAATCATTATCCAAATAAAAACCTAGTATTAAGAAAACTCAAACGTAAATCGTGCGCACGTAGTCGTCTGAATGATTTATGAAATCCTGACGGCACCCTAATTTATCACCTGCTAACCTGAAACGAAAGGTGTTCCTCGTCCGTGAGTAATTAGGACAAGCCAAGGAAATTACTAGTCTGACCAGAGGCTTTAAATTTTTCCCTTCGAATTAAATGGTCTTAAATAGTTGGGTTTTGAGGTGGTTTCGGATTTTAGGTTGGATGAAAATTATTCTTATTTCAAAAGATGCTGGGAACGCCACGCAAAAAAACTTTTACATAGACAATGTTGAAATACCACGGATATCGAATACCGATATAGTATAGAATACTAGACTAGCTGACCCCGCAAACGTTGTTTTGCAATTTAAAAAAATTGTTTACAACATATTCTCAGACCTACCAAATATATATGTTACCGGCCAAACCCGATTTCAGGACAAACTAGTTTAGCCTAGGCTAAACTAGTTCCGTCGACATAGGATGCAAGGGCGAGCGAAGGGCACCCCGAGGTTCGGTTTGGTTAGGTTACTTTAAACCCTTTACACAGAAATAGCGCGAAGCGGGGCTCCGTCGACATAAGATCCAAGGGCGAGCGAAGGGCACCCCGAGGTTCATAGGAAGAACTAGTTTAGCCTAGGCTAAACTAGTTTGTCCTGAAATCGGGTTTGGCCGGTAACATATACACAAAAAACATTAAAATCGGTCAAGACGTTTTGGAGGAATTCGATAACAAACGCTGTGACACGAGATTTTTATATCCATATCCATACTAATATTATAAATTCGAAAGTAACTCTGTCTGTCTGTATGTTACCTTTTCATGCCTAAACCACTGAACGGATTTCGATAAAATTTGGCAGAGAGGTAGATTGCATCCCGGGGAAGGTCATACGATAGTTTTTATCCCGATATTCCCACGGAATCGACACTTATGCGGGTTAAATCGCGGGGCGCAGCTAGTATTAGATAATTTTCTATCTTTTCAGTTAGTCAGCTCCCAACCTTGCTAACTGTCTAGATATGTTTGCCAAAGCATGAGAAATAATTGAGTAGGTATAGGTAACTAGCTTCTTCCCGCGGATTGGCCCGGGTGGATGTCGGAAATTATCCCACGGGAACGTGCTATCGAGACAAATAGAAGCCTGTGTCCTTCCCAAGGATGCCATTTATGTCCTTGCCTAATTTTATCGCAATCCGATCAGTGGTTTAAGCGTGAAAAGGTAACATACGGACTGAGTTATATCGAATTTATAATACTGTATAGTATGAATTCGTATAGATATAAGAGAAGATTCCCGAAGACATTAATCATCCACTAGCAAAAAAAAAAATAAGTTTGCAATTTAAGGTGATAATTATGTTGAAAAAAATGTGGTTTTTAGGTAGTGTAACTTGTTAAGTATGTGGTATAGGGATTTGACATTTTAGTATGTGGTTTTTGATTCTTTGGTCTAGTATCATGTATAAGGAATACGACACGATTCAATGAATTTTTCTCGATACAATATATCATTTTTAGAGTTCCGTAGCCAAATGGCAAAAAACGGAACCCTTATGGATTCGTCATGTCTGTCTGTCTGTCTGTCTGTCTGTCTGTCCGTCCGTCCGTATGTCACAGCCACTTTTTTCCGAAACTATAAGAACTATACTGTTGAAACTTGGTAAGTAGATGTATTCTGTGAACCGCAGTAAGATTTTCACACAAAAATAGAAAAAAAACAATAAATTTTGGGGTTCCCCATACTTACAACTGAAACTCCAAAAATTTTTTTTCATCAAACCTGTACGTGTGGGGTATCTATGGATAGGTCTTCAAAAATGATATTGAGGTTTCTAATATCATTTTTTTCTGAACTGAATAGTTTGCGCGAGAGACACTTCCAAAGTGGTAAAATGTGTGTCCCCCCCCCCCCCCCTCTAACTTCTAAAATAAGAGAATGATAAAATTAAAAAAATATATATAATGTACATTACCATGTAAACTTCCACCGAAAATTGGTTTGAACGAGATCTAGTAAGTAGTTTTTTTTTAATACGTCATAAATCGAAAACCGCAATTTACCTTTCACAAAGTTACAACGAACTACAAGAACTTTTATATTATGTTACTTGCTGCTACGGAACCCTTCATGGGCGAGTCCGACTCGCACTTGGCCGCTTTTTTTTACTTTTTTCGACATTACGGCGTAACGCTTAAAAGTTAATCAGTGGAGTTTACATTAAAATATAGAGAATTATCATATCAAAGTTTACTCAAAGTAATTTTAAATTTCATTCATTTATTTTGTTAAAAAAAAGGAGTAAATTCGTTTTGGCACATGCGTCGTTTTATTCCGAGCGCACACACACTATAGCCATCACTCTTCTATTGCGTTTCAAAAGTAGTTGCATCACTTTCGCTCGCTTAGTAGGTTTTCGAGGATTTTAGATTTTCGAGGTAGCGCGTTAGGTAGTACGATCAGCTTCAGAGAAAAGGAACCCCTCAAGACTTTAAAGATTATCGCCCGAGCGCGCTCGAGCCCGCCGTCGCTCGTCGCTCGAGCGACGGCGGGCGCGTCACGTGGCTCTGGCCTCGAGCAGCTCCCTCCCCTACTGCCGCGCGCCGCATCCATCTCTGCCCGAGCATCCACCGATCCCACTCAAATATTATTTGCAAGTTTTTAAATAATTATAATATGGTATTTTTTCGGCTTTTTGCCCGAACCGTATCCCAAGAATAACTTAATTTACAAAAAGACACTTTATGTGCGATTGAGGATACGAACCCGCATCACCAGGTGCCAGCCGATCACGTAGACCGCGCCTTATACCACTAGACTATTGAATCAGTTAGCCATCTTAACGAAAATTTGAATAGCTTTACTCCTTTTATCGAACAAGGTTGATAACGGTCTAATCTTCTAGATATTAAGGTTTAAATTTCAACTTTCACCACGTATTATAAATACTAACACCTTACCGTCTTGTTTTACAAAATGCAATTCGTAACTCCTCAATTAACTAAATTATAAGGTTGAAATTTGCATAGATTTCTTGTTTGGTTGAATAGAATGTGCTTGATTCCGATTGTTGCCCTACCTACCGTAATTTTAATTTAGAATTCTTCTTCGCCTTATTTACTAAACTGTGATTGAGGGTATAATTACTTTTCAAATCGTTTCGTTTTCGTGTCGATCCGCTTGTGCGTAATTATCTTCGTCGAAATATTATCCGATTTATTAAGTTTTTGAACAGTTGATTATATTAACCGATAGTATTGTTCGATTAATAACTTTTTGAAGGCTGGAATTAAAAAACTGACGACTGAGGGAAACTGACCAGTGATACGCGGACTCTAAAATTGTTGTTCTCTGGGAACAGGAACAAAGCATAAAGAACGAGATATGGGCATAACGGTAAGATTTACGTTATACACATATATGTATTTATTGTTGCAATCATGTTGCATTATTACTGACACGTTGGATTTTTTTATGTATTCCTAATATTATTATTTTCGTTCCAGAGAAAAACAGTTCGTAGATGGATACAAAGGTATCATGCGACTGGTGATGTGAAATGTGATCGCCAAGGCCCTCGCTCAATAATTGTTTACACTAATGAATCGGGGCGACACCGTAATATTGTGGAAGTTCACTCAGTGACACCCTTCAAAACTACGCGTTCAAGTGTGACTTCAAGAAGTGATAGACAGTGACGGCCATCCTCTCCGTTATTAATAGGCAATTTACTCGGCAGATTTATTGTGTAACTGATCTGATAAAATTACATTGGAACGTATGAGCAAGTGTTAATGATTCCCAATATTTGTGGGATCATTAATTCGTAGTTAATCAAAAATAAACAACCTTTATTATTATCAATCCAGATACTTTTGTTTACAAGTAGTCTTGTAATGTGTGATGCACCATCTGACCTCACATATTTTTATAATTTCTAATGTTGTGTTAAATAAGGGTTATCAGAAAATGTGATAAAAGAGAAAGATGTATATTGCTATACTTTTATAGTTTAGCATGTTGGTTCTTCCTCTGTAATTCACAGGCACAAATGACAACATTTAATTTTTTAATCTTTTTTTCCGATAAGATCATACAAAGTATAAAAAAATAATGTTTTCACAACTTTAAATGAATAAATATTACCTATTGTAGTTGTTTCTAGAAAAATCTATAAATGAACCGTTATCTAATGTTAAACGTTCTAAACCTCACCCAGGGTATCTATTTTGTGTTTAGTTAATATTCTAAGTAAATAACCCCAATTTAACACACATAGAAAACTGTATATTCAAACATGAAGTGGATTCCATGAAGTCCTAGAAATGTAATTAGAGAAATAAATGAATATTGTTTATGCAACATGCCTAGATTTTCTTACAAACCTCATACCTACTTCAACATTTGATTTCTTAAATAATAATTAACAAAAATCACCTAATAACCTATAAAAGAAACAAAAAAAAAAAGAAAAAGAACTTCTCGTCCGAGGATTTGAACTCGAAACCATCGCATTGCTAAGCCGCAGTCTTAACCACTAGACCAGCACGCCATATACAACACATTACAAAAAACTTAAATGGGTTTAATGTCATTACCAAAAGGGGTTCCCTTTCTTTGAAGCTAACTGTACATAGACTCGTAAAAAATAACGTCGCTTAGTGATTAGTCATCATCATACAAGGACCTTTCCAGCCCAGGAGCCCAGGGATATCGGCCGCGACTTACGAGTTGTAGGTCGTAGGTTCAAACCCAGACAGGCGCTTTACTTTGAGTAAATTATTTCAACACCACTGCTCTCAAAACGGTGAAGGAACACATCGTGAGGAAACCGGCATGTCCTAGAACCAAAAAATCAAAGACATGTGACATCTAACAACCCGCACTGGACCGGCGTGGTAGATTAACGGCCCGCGTGGTAGATTAGGGTCTGCGTGGTAGATCAGGGTCCGCGTGGTAGATTACGGCCCACTCCTTCCCACCGAGTGGATGCCTATGTCCCAGCTGTGGGAACATTATGGGCTGATTATGAGTTACATGTAAGCCGCAGTGTCTAACTGCAAAATTAAATTAAACGCCCATCAAAAAGCGGCCAGATTTTGTGACTTCAGAGAACAAATTTCCTTCCTCAACGAAACGATAAACGTATTTCCCTTCTTTCTTTCTTTCCTCAAAAAAAACTGGGGCTCATTTCCTTACTGTGCACCTTTTTGCTTTATTGTCCATATAAATCTCTGCAAGTGTAATTTTTCGCCCTCACACTAACTCCGACAGAGTTTTATTAACTTGATTGCTTTGATGTTCTCATTTATTTATTTTATTATTTATGTACACACAGTAAAATACATAAGGATATGATATAATTATAATTTGAGTACAAAGGTACATCTTATTTCTTAAGAAATTTCTTCCAGCAGACCTGCGAAAGGAGAAGTAAAACAAAAAAAGAAATGTAGACAAAAGTGTGTGAGAACAAGAAGAGAAAAATATGAATGTGTGAAAACTAAAATACTAAATAAACCTACACATATAATGCAAAAATTAAAATAAAAATAACAAAAGTACACTTAAATAAATACATAATCCTAAAATATATATACTCACAGTATAGAGGAAAGGTAATGCTCTTTTAATCGACATTTAAATCTCATATTCTGCGGACGTTTTTTACTCACAATTCTAATTTGCGTCCTAAAACTTATGATTGTACTCATCTTAACAAACAACTGTCGCGTTTTAATAACATAGTCAAACTTATCTTTAATTACTTTGATTACTGTTTCTAAACTTAATAGTTCCTTGTCAAACTACAGACATCTGGCCAATCCATAATCAAAGCCTCTCATTAAAATCTATACTATTTCGTAACGGTGGCGCCATCTGTTAATAACATTGATTTACGTGCTAAACGACCATGATTACCTACGGTTCAGATCGGTTATTTGACAAAACCCTCAGAGGTAATCCATGAAGAAAAACATGGGTATCTAATGTTTTTCTTCCTTCTGGGACAGTCGGGTATAAATAAAGGTTTTCAACTCTAAAGCATAATCATAGCATAATCAGTCTATAATGTTCCCACTGCTGGGACACAGGCCTCCTCTCTGTGAGAGGGAGTCCTGTGTGTGGGCCGCAATCCACCACGCGGGATCAGTCCAGGTTGGTTACACAAATTAAGCGTCTGCCTGGGTTCGAACCTACTCGTAAGTCGCGGCCATAACCATTGGGCCACCACTGCTCTCACTCAACTCTATAGGCATGCAACTCTATAGCTGCAACACGGATTATTTTATCATTTTTATAGCAGCGCCCCGCGGTTTCTCCCGCATAAGTCTCGATCCCGTGGAAATATCGGGATAAAAAGTATCCTATGTCCTTTCTCGGGGCTCAAACTATCATCTAAATCGGTTCAGTGGTTTAGGCGTGAAAAGGTAACATACAGACAGACAGACAGAGTTACTTTCGAATTTATAATATTAAGTATAGTATATAGTTTAGATAGTATGAATTTAATGATAAAATAAAACATTTGGAAGTTATTTACGTTTAGAATCCCCCAGCCTTAATTTATTAATATTACCTTCTACAGTAAATTATGAAATATCGCTATGTTGTGCACCAAAATATTGATTATGACTTGCAATAATGTCACTCAGGCTGATCACATAGACTGACGCACCATGCGGGGCACGGGAAACGGAGGCAAATTCCCCGCGCGTTTTTATTTAATTTTTACGCAAAAAATCACGCGCCTTCGCGTTGTCTGCGCCCCATCGCGCGTTGTAGTGTGAGACGCGCCTTAGAGAATCTACAACACGTAGATTAATTAATCAAAAACAGCGTAATATTTGACAGCTAAGGGAGGACGCCCACGACCAACTTCTGCTTCAGCAAGTAATTTGTCTCTCGCCCGCCCTAAATGTGACGTTGTCAACTTTCAAAACGCACCCTCTTAATATCGAAGCAAAAGTAAAAAATACACATTGTCAATTACCTATTTGAAAATGTGTATTATTTACTTTTGCTCAAAACGACGGTGTTTTTATAAACACCGACGTTATTATCTTCTTTTTAGGTAAAAAAAATCAAGATTAAAGTTATCGACAGAATATCGAGCAAGTTTAAACTGCGACTTACTTCAAGCACTCGGGAAAGATGTCTGTTGAAACAAAAGTTACAAACGGGGGTAGTCGCCTCATTGCATTTTATTGCCTTTCGATTCATGAGCGCGCGCACTTACAACATTTAGCAGTTATTTATACTGTTTTTATTACTTTTGTCCTATATATTTGGATTGGGAACTTCTGAAACAAACGGCTGAGATAGCTTTAGAAGCTTTTTTCATAGGATCGTCAATTTGGGAGGAAATCAATGCGTGCAATAAAAAAAATACACTATAAAAAATATATACAGGGTGGTAGGGACATAGACGCAAAGTCAATAGTCAAAGCATTTATTTCAAATAGGCACAAAAGGCACTTTTGAACTTCAAAAACACACGAACAACTTGTTACCACGAATTCTTTACATGGTTCTGACCCCCTCCTGCAGGCTTAGCATGACGCTTTCTATTTCTACGAAGAATAGACACAGCTCTTTCTATACAAAGTGACATTTCGTTTCTCCATTTTTGACATCGCACCGTAGAAATCCTTCTACAATCTGTCATTTTGTCTTTCGTTTCTAACGATCTTTGTCTAGGTCCTTTTTTATGTAGACTATTTCAGAAGAAAGTTTTCTATCCCAAACTGTCAAAATTACATTGACAACTGACATTTTGTAATCGCCATCGCCATGCTAAAGACAGTAGAAAACTTTCTACTCGACGGCCACAAAGTATATACGGTTATCTACAAAATCATGTTTTTACAGGAGAGCGTTTTGAACGCAAAACTGTGATAATTAATAGAAGAACAAAGCTATCTTCTCCTATATATCAGTAAAAAATGAGAATCAACCAGAAAAAAAAACTATGACAAAACAAAGAATTCGAATTATGTAAAAGTGAATTTTGTAAAAAAAGCAATTGACTCTTTCTACTTCGTTGCCGTCGTAGTGTCTATACGGAACGTCATCTGTTGTCTATTTTTCCGTCGACAAAACCCGTTTCTATGGTGGTCAGGCTACGCGTGCTGAGGTGAAATATCATGTCCGTTATTTAAAAAAAAAAATGCTGTTCAGATACATTTTGACCGCGTAGGTATTGCACTTTTATATGAAACAGCAGATTTTTTTGATAACCGACGAAAAATTTCTACGCTAGGGGGTCATGAGGGTCTTGTGCTGAATTCATGATTTAAGGTTGCGCGTTGATATCCCGCTACCCTGTATATATTTCAGGCTGCGAAGGCTCATAGCGTGCTAGTATTAAAAATTACTTAAAAACTATGTAAGTAGAACAATCAAACAGGTCAGTACAATAATAAAAACATTACAATCAACAATAACCATCCACTCCTCTACAGTCCGGCCGTCGAGAGCATGCGTTGTTGACACCTGTCAGTGCGACAATTCTATTAAAGATGAAATTTGAAAAATACGTATTCATTTGTTTGAAACTGGCCGGTGTCAGGAAAGGTTTCTCTAGTCGGCCGCACTGTAATACAATATTAGGAGTTGAGGGGGCCTAACAGGGAGAAATTGAAAACATGCGACAAATCGAAATGGGAGATTGTGCTCATCATTATGAACAACTTTTACTATGGGACCAAACCTGAAATTGCGAAAAAAATCAGCTGTTCTCTACATTTATGTTCGCATAATTCGTCAAAATGTAGGGAGCAGCTGATTTTTTTTCACGATATACAGGGTCATTTTTAAATCTCTAATAATTTATTTATTTATTTTAGTACATGGAGGACTTACAGCTAATAAAAACAAACAAAAAAGAAAACCATAGTCACCAGAAAGCCAATTACAAATCCTCACGTATAGACTTATAATCTCGCAAGACTACATTATATACTATATAGTAAAATCATAAACAACAACTTTTGCTCTATGACTTTTTACAAAACTTAATGTCAAGTTTTTGTTATAATAATACCTTTTAGTTCTGTATTTTGTAGTAAGTAGCGCCTCTGCACTTGCAACGCAGTTTGTTTAGTTATCTAGTGCTATATTTTGGTACCGCGTTCACGTTTAGAGCGATCAATTAAAAAACATATATTATGAAAAAAAAAATTATGAATAATAAAATTAAAAGTCAAAACAAAAGTTGTTATTTATGATATTATAGTCCTGCGAGGTTTTTAGTGTTTTACAAATAACCCTGTTTTGATATAAAATGTAAGTTTAAAATGAACAAGCAGCTCCACGTTAAAAGCCACTACTTTGTCCTAAGTAAGGTATTTATAGACCCCGTCCGGTCTGGGCTTGGTATCAATATTTAAGGTACGGTACTATACATTCCCTTCCAGGGCCCGCTTCAACTTTCCACACTATATATTCCGAACTATTCTCTTTATTAAACCATACGGAAAAGACACTAAGCATATGCCTATGAATAAAATAAACATTTATTCATACTTGCCTGTGAATATTACGTATTCTTCACATGTAGAACAGAAATGCAGTATATTAACCCGCGAACGAGGTTCTATGCCGAAGATCTTGACCTATTTCCTATTGTCCATTGAGGTCTTATTGTGGAACTGGCATATGTATTGTGTGAAGTGCTTGATCATCGTTTCCAGTCTGATGCAACTGTCTAATAAAAAAGGAACTATGAAACGTTTACTAAACATAATGGCGGCTATCGCTGTCTCGCTTTAACATGTGCAGTCTGTGTCATTTTTATTATGTTGGTATTCAGTTTCAGTACAAGTTTCATACAAGCGACGTTTTTCATCTTTTTCTATGGGACTCCCGTCTATTCTTACATAAAATGAACATTACTTAGGTACTCTATGATCGTTTCAGGCAAAGATATTAATGGTTAGATTTACCCTGAGTCACACGGAAAAAGTGTCCACATTGAAAAAGTCATTATCACCATCATCATTTCAACCGAAAGACGTCCACTGCTGTACATAGACTCCCCCAAGAACCGCCACTTCGACCGGTTCTGTGCTTCCCAACGGATTCCTGCGCTCTTCACCAGATCATCTGTCCGCCTTGTGAGAGGCCTTCCAACTTTCCAACGCTACGTCTTCCAGTACGCGGTTGCCAATCCAGAACCTTTTAGCCCTATCGGTCATCTGTTCTGCGTACTATGTGAGTGGGAAGAGTGAGCTCACGCAATGATAATAACGTTTCCATGACAGTCAAGTCAAGTCTCTCCGAAATTGTGTGTGTGTCGAAGTGTCATAACGAAACAGAAACGCGATCATCTTTTGATGCGGTAGACGAATCTATGATTTAAATCTTACTAGTTCTAGCATCCATACTAATATCACACTAATATTATAAAGGCGAAAGTTTGTGAGTGTGTGTGTGTGTTTATATGTTTGTTACTTCTTCACGCTCAAACGGCTGGACCAATTTTGATGAAATTTGGTATAGAGATAGCTTGAGTCCCGGAAAAGGACATAGGATAGTTTTTATCCCGATATTCCCACGGGACCGAGACTTATGCGGGTAAAACCGCGGGGCGCAGCTAGTAATATTATAAATTCGAAAGTAACTCTGTCTGTCTGTCTCTATGTTACCTTTTCACGCCTAAACCGCTGAACCGATTTCGATGAAATTTGGTACAAATATAGTTTGAGTCCCGGGAAAGGACATAGGATAGTTTTTATCCCGATATTCCTACGGGATCGAAACATACGCGGGTGAAACTGCGGGGCGCTGCTAGTATAAAATATATCCTATGCCTCTCGGCCAAATACTGTTGCTTCCTATTAGTAAATTAACTGTCAGAATCGGTTCAGTAGTTCCGAAGATTACCCCTTATAAACACACTCACATATTTTGCTTTATAAGATTAAGTATAGACAGAAGAGGCCTCAAAGAACCTTTATGTTAATGAACTGCTTCCTCCGCCTATTACCATAGACATCTCGTTTGTCTCGCCCGCTGTTTTACTTAGTAAGATCGGGTTACAGGCAACGTGCAACATGTTCTATTTACTGTGAACGATACACTTTTGACTCACGTAGTTAGATAATTTGTAGACTAGACACCGGCTGGAGGTGGGAAGATACGACCGATGTGGTATGTTCCTCGGGGGTGTGTAATGTTTGGTATAATAACAAATGCACTAATTTCACTTGAAATTACGTTCATGTAATATAATTTTCATATGCTATAATATCAAATAACCCAAACTCATATGACCTAATGTTTTATATCATATAATTTTCCTTTAATATAATAACATTTTGTATAACATTCATTTTATATAATTTTCAATATATATAATATTCTTTTTATATTAGGTCCTTACATATGAAATTGGCGTTTTTCGTACTGGCCACTTTAATCACGAATTTCTCCTCTTTGGTAAGGAATTCCAAATTCAAATTTGTACAGCTATTTACTCATGTATTTGTGCTTCGATGACCGTCATTCATTTGTTTTTTTTCTTCTGTTTTTTCTGTTTGCGTCACTCATTTTACAAAATGGAAAATTTAAAATATCGCATTATTTACGAGTACGAGTTCCGCCGTGGCACTAGTGCTGCGGAAACGACTCGAAGGGTGAATGATGTGTATGGCGGTCATGTTGCAAAAGAAAACACAGTTCGTTTTTGGTTCCAACGTTTTCGTTCTGGAAATTTCGACCTGCAGAACAAGCCCCGTGGACGGCCTGAGACCCAAGTTGATAATGGAGAATTGAAGGCTATTGTGGAAGCGGACCCATCGCAAACCACGTCCGAGTTAGCTGCAGGCTTCGATGTTAGTGATAAAACTGTTTTAATTCACTTGAAGCAAATTGGGAAGATTAAAAAGCTTGAAAGGTGGGTACCTCACGAATTGACTGAAGCAAACCGGCAAACGCGCGTCGACTGCTGCGTTACATTACTTGAATTGGAATGTCTTAGACATCCTCCGTACTCCCCGGACCTTGCTCCAACAGATTACCATTTTTTTCGCAATTTGGATAACTTTTTGCAAGGGAAAAAATTCAACTCCGATGGGGCAGTCCAAATCGCCTTCAAAGATTTTATTGATTCCCGTCCGACTGGTTTTTTTAGTAAAGGGATCAATGAACTACCTATAAGATGGCAAAAGTGCATTGAAAACAATGGTTCATACTTTGATTAATTAAATATATTATATTAAAAAATATTCGACTTTTTGTTCCTTCCATACAAAACGCCAATTTCATATGTAAGGACCTAATATAACGTTATTTTACCTAATGTTCTTTTGGCCTAATTTTCACGTTTAATGGTCACAGTTCTAACCTAACTCAAATGGCACCAAAACCAAACCTTAAAATATTCTATGCATGGTCGAGGGTGGGCTAAGTCGACGGAGCCCCGCTTCGCGGGGCTCCTACTTCTGAGTGGTTCATAAAAAAATAACCACCCCCCCCTAACCCCTTCCCCCCCCCTTCCCCTTCTAACCTAACCTGTCCGAGTCGGGGTGCCCTAAAGTCCAGATTGCATCCAGTTTCTCCTGGTAACAATAGTTGAGGGTGGCAGGTGTATAGGGTATAAAGCGAAGAAAAAAAAAACTTAAATTATATTAAAAGTTACTTAGAGATTATGAATATTATAGTAAATGAATAATATCATCATCATCATCATCATTTCAGCCGAAAGACGTCCACTGCTGGACATAGGCCTCCCCCAAGCACCTCCACTTCGACCGGTTTTGTGCTTCTCGCATCCAACGAAACGAAACGAATAATATACTAAATGAATATTATGTCAAATGAGCATTAGAGGAAAAGTTCATTATATCATAAGAAATTAGGTAAAATGAAATTATATCAACAATTCATTAGCTCAACTAATGATTATATTAAACAAAAGTATATTAACTAAAATTAGGTCAAGTGAACGTTAGATTTTTTGTTATTACATATATCAACCGTTACACACCTGTTCCTCGGGCTGCTCTAGAAAAATATTCTACGCATAATCAATCACTAAGCCGGATTCTATGTTGATTTATGTCGCATCTCTAGCACGAGGTTGCGTTTCAAACCAGAGGGTCTACCGGTCTACTGTCTGAGTCCGTCAACGAAGATACGGGCCCGTCCAAAAGTAGTTGAACCGTCAAAACAAGTCTCAAACTCAATTTTTAGGATGGGCAAATACGTATTGGAAGTAGGGGCAATTGTTAAATACATATCGGGAGTAGGGACAACTGTCAAATACATATCGGGAGTAAGGGCAACTGTCAAATACATATCGGGAGTAAGGGCAACTGTCAAATACATATTGGGAGTAAGGGCAACTGTCAAATACATATTGGGAGTAGGGACAACTGTCAAATTGCTTTGTCAATAATTCTTGGTTCAGGCCCCGAACTTATAATTTAGCCGTAAATGATATGGAGTAGGAAATTCCCGTAACTTCGGCAGAAACTGCCAATTTCGTGCTCAAGGTGTAAAAAAAAATATACAGCCGCTGCCACCTACCAATCTGGCTCACTCGTCCAAACTCCAATTCACCATGATCATTTCAGCCGAAAGACGTCCACTGCTGGACATAGGGCTCCCCCAAGCATCGCCACATCGACCGGTTCTGTGCTTCCCATATCTTCGGCCTTCACCTTATGGGATGAATCTCCAAATATAAAGATTAAAATACCAAAACGATTTTATTTTCTACACAATCCACACCAAACACAATAACATTTCCAATCTTCATTGAATCCAAAACATTTCCGACCTTTTCCTCCATTCCTATCTGCCCTCGTCTGGCCATGTCTGCCTCAATGCCATTTCAGTCATTGCATGCAAATCCCAAATTCCCATATCTGTTTTCAGAAACATCCCCTGAGAGTCTGTGCAAGGATAAAAATACAGGTGGAAAATCTTACTCGGACGGAGAGTTAAAAATTTAAATTGCTTTGCAAATAGGGAGAGAACAAACAATTTAAGTTATGCACGCCGGCATTTTAGAGGTTTTAGTAACAGCGCGTGTTTGCAATGGATTAAAGTGGGAAGTAAGAGTCTTTTTATAAAAACGATATTGTTTTTAGGGTTCCGTACCAAAATGGTAAAAGGAACCCTTATGTTGCGACTCATTATGTCTGTCCGTCTGTCACAGCTGGATATCTTCTCCATAGAGATCTACGCTTTGGAATGGGCAACTAGCTTCAACTTTCTGACTAACTGACCTACTATTTAATTTTGACAATTCAAAAGTGCCTGTACAGTCACGTCTAAAAGTATGTATACACTTGGCAATTTTCAATTGCGATTTTTTCGTGAAATAACGAACGCAACGTTGAAATACGACGCTTAACATAAACCTATGGGTTCGAAAATACTATTTTCGTAATAACATAAAATTTCATTCAAAAATAAAGGAGAAAATCGCCTTTGAATAAAGCCAAGTGTATACATACTTTTAGACGTGACTGTACATGGTTTAATTGAAATAAATGCTTTGAGTTTGAGTTTTATATCTCAAGAACTACTAATGCAATCAACTTGAAATTTGGGACAGCTCTAGATGACGTTTGCCCAACTATTTTGCAAATAAGAAAGATTTTTTTTTTACTGAAAGGGGGTCTTAAAAATTCGAAGTCGGGCTACTAGAGCATGTGGGATATCATATAAAAGAGCGCCGTTTGCCCATTCTCAAACATTTTTCTTTTTTTTTTTAGGCCGCATAGTTTTCAACTTTTGATGAAAAATGTAAAAAATACCGTTCCCCCCATTATCTCCGAAGTTTGCATACTGAAAAATCTGAAATTATTCTATGTAATAGAAGTTTATATAAATATTACAGAAAAAATAAAACGATGTCTCTAAATAGCACACTTTTTCAGAAATCATCAACGAAAGTTATATTCCACTCCAAGTTAGTTCCACTATCGGTCAAGAGATGGCGCTGACCTAAAACTGCAATATTCTACAGCTACACCGTAGTGTTAAAATTCTCTGAAGAATATAGAGGCCTCGCCGATGAACATTTAAAAACATATGATGGTACAGAATCCTCGGTGTGCGAGTACGACTCGCTCTTGACCGGTTATTTATTTAACTTATCTCACTTTACTTGTGTGGCACTTATCAAGCACCTTGTCTGTAAGAACTTACTCCCACAAAGAACTTACTGTCAATAATGTTGCAAACGTTTACAGGCACAGCCCATCATTTAGTCTACCAAAGACAAGGATTTGGTCATAGTGTTTTTAAAACCATTAGCAGAGTAATTACATAACACACTAATGGTAGCAATGGCTTCCATTTTAACAGTTCAACAATATCTATTGCGCTATTTGCGTTGTTGACCAGACAATTTTTTCGAACATATGAAGCAATGGATTAGAAATTTCCTTCAAAATGATTTTGATTGATAGTGTTACGCAATTAGGGTGCAGCTCAACTTCCTGTGCTAAATGCCGTTGGTCATAATGGAACTATTTGCTAAGCATAGAGGTGTGTCCGTGTGTCCAACCTCCATATACATACAAAACTGAAATTGAAAACTGTGTTTCATTGTGACATTCTTTTCCAGATATCTAAGGGGCCGCCTCCACGAGCGAGAGAATCGCGGCGATATTATCGTCGTGACACGTATTACTATACACTGCCTTAGAACGTGTCTCCACACGGCGATATCATAGCAGCGAAAATTTGATGGCAGGGCGAGACTATCGCCACGATTGTCTCACTCGTGTAAGCGGCCCCTAAAACACTTCGTAGCTCCTAAAACGTACACAAGCAACGTTGAAACATTGTGCTTTTAGTTGATTACGACACCGAAACT
Organism: Amphipoea lucens; assembly: GCA_947508005.1. Lineage (NCBI taxonomy): Eukaryota > Metazoa > Arthropoda > Insecta > Lepidoptera > Noctuidae > Amphipoea > Amphipoea lucens. Next base: position 19,587,731 of record OX382357.1, read on the forward strand.
TTTTATACTCCATCTCAATGCGTAATAGCATTGGTTTTATGACCAAACTTATTTACAAAATGTTAAGAAAATGCGAATATGCCTTTTATATTTTCTTCTGCGTATTTTTTATAATTTAACCTGTCTCATATTTTAGATGAGAAAAGAGTAGCCGTGGAAGTTGGTTTTCATATTTATGTAGGAATAGAACGTTGATGAATGCATGACTGCGTGAAAGAGCTGAATGCTAAGGTGTAAGTGAGACAAATGACGTATGCCAAAGATTTAAATGGGTAGAACCACAGATATAGACCCAGATAACGCAAGTATCAAGAACTGTATTAAAACTAAGCGTGCCACTTTTTGACTACCTACTATGACGTCACAAGCTCGCGCTCTCTCGCTCACGCTCACCCAGCCAGCAGTACGCAGGACTGAGCACGAAAGTGGCGGCTTATGATTTTCGAACGTAAGCTGGTACGATTTTTGGCACGCGAAGTAGTTGCTCTTGCGTTATCTAGGTGTATCTATATCTGTGGGTAGAACTGACTGGCAAACTAGTCTTGCGTCCGGGGCCCAAAGGCATGGACGTCCCAACTAAAAGCTAGGCTTATCTTTCAAGACTTCTCTAATCTCTTCACAAGCAATATCACAGTAGGTATACCATTTCCGCAAAAATAAAATCGCTTAGAAAACCCTACAACTGACCAAACCACCAAGTATAATACACACTACAGTATCAGTTTACACTTGATAAGGGTCGCAGTTTCACGGATCGCTGGTTTGATCCGGATTTATTGATAGCCGCCTGTCAGACGGGATAAAGTCGGCCTGTTTGTTGATTACAAAGTGCGATAGTGGTACTTCAATTGCAAAAGTTTGGTGTGTTTTATTGGTTAGTATTGTGGAGGACGCGACAGTCGATGTGTCTTTTGTCAGTCAACAAAAGAGATATGTATGCAGGATCTTCGGATATAGTTGAAGTTTAGTAAGAAACCGATGGATGTTGTCGACTGAAATGTAATTTTATAAATTAGCTGTTTGTTTTCTAATAATAATATTAAATTTTCATCGCGCGCGCAGACACAGGTGCACTCTCTCTTTCCTCACTCTCATAGTCCGACGGGACGGCAATACGACACGACCGGAGAGAGATCAGGCGCAGGACCAACGGCTTAACGTGCTTTCCGAGGCACGGGGGTATCACATCGCCAACTTCCAAACTCCGGGCTGTTACTAAGAAATTCCTAATGGAAAAACTTAATAACGCTTTGTTTGCCCGACCCGGGAACCGAATCCAGGGCCCCACGCTCAGCAGTCGCGCTTGCGACCACGTGACCAACGGGGCAGTTAGAAACTCACAAATTAATGAATTGAAAAGTCACTTGCCCGGATTTAAACTCACAACCTTGTGCATGAGAGACGGGGCCACTACTAGTGAGCCATCATACACGACACCCAATATTAACAGCATTAAATTATTGTCTAGCTAGCACCTAGGTATTCTTAGCAGGATTAGGTAATTGTCTAGTACATGGATACCTTCCGAAACCCTCTGTGAACATACACAAATTCTCGAAACAATATAAATGACATTACACGAGAATTTAAACTGTTCTCTCCTGAAACTGAACCACAAGATTGTGTACCGCTCCGAGTTCCATTTTGTACAAGATGCGGTTTCATTCCCTCGAAGAACAATATTACAGGCTTCGGAGAACACACAACAAGAAACTGTGTTATTAAGTATTTAAATTAATATTTATTACAAAGTTTTAGAATTTAAGTAGGATCTCTTTTATTTATGCAGGGTGTTACGGAAAGGGTATATCAATACAAACGGGTTGAAGAGTATATCTGGTCTAGAATCTCTGTACAAAATTTCAGTTCAAAAGCATTAACTCTGAAAATGCTTAATATTTTTTTATTTTGACATCACGGCGCTGCACTGGCGCGCGGCGGCGTGATGTGCGTGTACTAGGCGCACAGACACACTACAGATAATGGATAATGACCCTCGTAGTGCGGTGACACGTTTGTTATGATTTCAATTTAATAAACTATCGAAATAAAAAAATATTAAGCATTTTCAAAGTTACTGCTTTTGAGCTGAAATTTTGTACAGAGATTCTAGCCCAGATACACTCTTCAACCCGTTTGTATTGATATACCCTTTCCGTAACACCCTGTATATGTCTTTGTTTAATACTGTATCGTTTACTAGTAATCCATACGTACCTCTGTAATGGTAATTTTTCATGTAAATTTGTTTTTTTTTTTAATATCTACACCTCCATAATTATGCTATTAAAATGTTTGTTCTGTGTGTGAAAATGGTATTGATACCCTTCGAACAATAAAAGCCTTCCTCGACTTTGTGCAACAAAAGTTAAATTAGTTTCGCTCATTGTAATTTGTTACCTTGTCAACACTCAAATAATATTAGAACACGCAATGAGAAAATACTTTGAGGAAATACCTACAACCGCATTGATAGGAAGTATAGTGTCAATTCATTGGTGCAGATGAGACCATACTATCAATGCAGTTACATTTGCACCATTAATGGTGTAAACGAAACTAATTAGTCTCCTCTGCACCATTGATGGTGTAGGTCAATGGTGCATACGGTACAACGGGGCCACTTGCGAGCAAAAAGTAAATTCTCCTTTAGTTTTTTTTGTACTGGATCATCATCTGCCAGTGAGAACAGTGGTGGCCCAATGGTAGGTCGTGGGTTCGAACCTAGGCAGGTACTTTACTTTGAGTAATTTATTTCATCACCATTTTTCTCAAATAACGGTGAAGAAAAACATCGTGAGGGAACCGGCATGTCTTAGGACCAAATATTCGAAGACATCTACCAACACGCGCTGGGCCCGCGTGGTGGATTACGGCCCATTCCCTCTCACAGAGAGGAGGCCATTCTAAACCGGATGCAGCTGAATACCAGTATTTTACATGGAGCGACTGTACTGAATACTGGCCCAAGCTTAGCATATTATGAACTAATAAAAGATGAATGACATGTCTGGAATTATCATGAAGAAATTTCAAAATTAGCTTTATATCAAAGCGATATTAAAAAGTAAATATTAGAATTTCTTCCCACACTCGAACGAAACTCATTCACAAAGCACACATCACATACATATGAAGTTTTATTTGCCAAACATCGCATTTGACGACACATTGTAACATTCAGATACCCCAATAACGCGAATGAAAACATTTTAACCCTCCACCGGTCGCTTATAAAACTCGACGTCTAAAATTGGAATTGATGAAACCTACACCAGCATTTAGGCGGGCACGTTAAGCCGATGGATACCGGGTTATCCAAAAAAGCAGCCAGCAACACGAAGGGTTCCGTAGCACAAGGCAAAAAACGCCGAAAAAAAACTTGTTTCTTGTACGGAGACCCGCTTTAATTTTCAACCTTTATTTTATTTAAACCAGGAGGCCAGGAGGCCTATGTCCAGCAGTGGACGTCTTTCGGCTGACGATTTTATTTTTATTACTTGTTGTTATAGCGGCAATAGAAATACACAGTCTGTGAAAATTTCAGCTGTCTGCCTATTACGGTTCATGAGATACAGCCCGCTGGGCGCTGACATACAGACAGACAGATGGACGGACAGCGGAGGCTTAGTAATAGGGTCCCTTTGGCAACCTATGGGTACGGAACCCTGAAAAGAGTATACACGATATACTGTATCTAATTTGCATTCGTGAGTGCAGGGTTAAATATTTGCGGGCACTTTCGAACTGTGGCAGAGTTACGACACTTAGTCTAAAACGGATTTTGACGTTTCAATTCTATGAGTGTGTCCAATATACGAATTCAGTCGAGTGAATCCAAACGTGCGAAAGGATTTTATTTAGATCCGTTTCTTTTGTTACCTAAAGACCTTTATTTCATACGCTCGTGTTATTCGTTGTTATTGATATTTTCTGGCACATCTAAAGTGTTGACCAGAAATCATCTTTTTTTCATTAAAAATACTGGGGAAAAGCCCTACGGCTGTCAACTTGAAACAGAGAGACTTCAAATTCATCGAATTTCGAAGAACTTGAAGTCTTGAGTCTTGGTCTTGGGTCCGAACCCAGGCAGGCACCTTACTTCGTGTACATTATTTCATTATCACTGCTCTCAAAACGATGAAGGAAAACTTCATGAGGAAACCGGCATGTCTTAGGACCAAAAATTCGAAAACATGCGACATTCGCTAAGTCACACTGGGCTGGGGTGGTGGATTATGGCCCATTACCTCTTACAGAGTCGAGGCCTGTGTCCCAGCAGTGGTGACATTATAGGCTGATTATGTTGATGCTAAAGTGTTAACCAGAAATCAACGACTTTATATTTCGTTAAAACAATTTGGAAAAAAATAACTAGGAAACAAGACGAGTTCCTTGAAATCTAAACGTGGTGTCGTGGTTCATAAGCCCAAAGTCGTATTTAAAATGGTCGCTCAAACTGCCTGATTGATTCTACTAGGATATGTGTCCTTTGAGCCAGCAATCGGTCCATAACATAGGCACTGGCTTGATCTAAGTAAGGATATCATGAAAGGAAATTTCTCTATGGTAGAAGGAAATCTTTTCATAAATTACACTCGTAGGTAAATCTGTATCTATACTAATAATAAAGCTGAAGTGTTTCTTCGTTTGTTTGAACGCGCTAATCTCTAGAACTAGCAGTCGGATTTAAATAATTATTTTTGCATTTGATACCCCAATTCTTGAATCCAAGGTGTTAGCTACCGGGGTGGCGGGATTGTCCGAAAGGGTTACCGCAACCCCGAAACACAAAGGGCTAAGGAAGGCACACGGAGATGGGTTTTAGTCAGTAAGAGTCTGACACTCCCTTCCGCTCCAGCTTCACCCAGAGCGGGAGGGCCATTTGATGAATTCCCATCCAAAAAAAAAAAGGGGTGTCAGCTACCTCCATATAAAATTTTATCGAAATTGGTCCAGCCGTTTGAGCGTGAAGAAGTAACAAACATATATACACACACACTCGCAAACTTTCTTTATAATATTAGTGTGATTTAGTTATTTTTATCTTATCGTATACTGCACCCGTTGACGTCATAACGTCAACGCCGGCTTTCGCTAAACATCAGCGCTGAGGCCACAGCTGAGGCTCTGTCTCGCATAGGATCGTAGCATTATGCTGAGCGAAGCCCGTTTTGCGTGGATGTGACGCATTTTTTCCCCCAGCATGTTCTTTTCTGTGTGAGTGTTTTTTCTCTGCGTCATGTTTCCTGCAAATAAACATATTTTCTTTTCTTTCTTTATCTGTGAAAAAATAATAATATCCTTCAGAAAAACTTTCATCATGTTTTCAATTCTATTGCTGACAATTGTTTAGTAACTTTGATGCGTGGGCACGGAACAAGTGTTCTCTTGAAATCTAAACATAGATTGTACTTGAAGCCTGTATCATTTGTCAGGCACGTGGAAACACTTAGATACCTACCAAGAATTAAAAATAAAACAATTTCAATTCTTGTTGTCATACCGGCCGAAAAAGGCACACTCAAAAGACTCAAATAAATATCATTTTATGCAGATTAATATGAGCGGGCAACAATTTTTAGCCCAATTCCATCTTTATTTCATTTAATTTTACGGACGAACAGTTTTGTCTATTGAAACTGGCGTTAAGCTCTGGATTTACCACGCACACATCACGATAGTAATTTAATTTATTTCGATTATAATTTGTTTATTGTATAGTAGATTAATTGCCATCAATTTATTAATAAATTAAACAGCACCCTAATTGCGTAACACATTATCACTCTCAATTTGAATCATTTTGAAGCTTATTTCTAATCCATTGCTTCATAAGTTCGAAAAATGTGTCTGCTCAACAACGTAATAGCGCAATGTATGTTGTTGAACTGTCAAAATGAAAGCCATTGCTACTGTTACAGTGTTTCACGCAACTACCCCGCCTGCACCCCAATTGCGTAACACACTCATTCTCAATTTGAATCATTTTGAAGCATATTTCTAATCCATTGCTTCATAAGTTCGAAAAATGTGTCTGCTCAACAATGCAAATAACGCAATAAATGTTGCTGAACTGTCAAAATGAAATGCGTTATGTTCGTGAACGGGCGCCGTCAGTAGGGACTGGTCATCTCTTTGCTGCCATGGCTTATTTTAGTTAATATTTGAATTGCTTTTTTTCTCGTATTTTCATTATGGACGCTTTTAAAGTTCTGCATCGTTCTCACATGTATAATTTTTAACATGAATGATGTAACCAAGGCTTTGTAACCATATTATTTTGATTTAAAAGAGTGTCCATGGAGTTTCTTTCCCGTTCTTCTCCATAGGTACCTACTCTTTGGAATGGGCAACTAGCTTCATCTTTCTGTATGACCGACCCCTTGACAATTCAAAAGTGCCTATAATTGGTTTAATTGAAATAAATGCTTTGAGTTTGAGTTTGAAACCCATTGTTACTGATAGTGTGATACGCAATTACCCTGCTGGTCCCATTAGTAGATATTTTCGCGACTACAAGCAAACTAAAGAACCTTTTCAAACAAAAGCTGACAAGAACGTAGCTTCATAATCAGCCTATAATGTTCCCACTGCTGGGACACAGGCCTCCTCTCTGCTGTGAGAGGGAGTGGGCCGTAATCTACCACGCGGGCCCAGTGCGGGTTGGTAGATGTCACATGTCTTCGAATTTTTGTTTCTAGGACATGCCGGTTTCCTCACGATGTTTTCCTTCATCGTTTTGAGAACAGTAGTGGTGAAATAATTTACACAAAGTAAAGCGCCTGTCTGGGTTCGAACCTACGACCTACAACTCGTAAGTCGTACGGACGTAGCTTAATATTTTATTTAAAACAAAATTGAAATCACTTGCTATCCCGAAAACTTCAAAACATAAATAAAGCCACGAGTCTCCGAAAAATACCTACCAACTTTAAAATCGATCAATATTTTCTTCAAACAAGATTATACCTACTATCTGTACCAAATCTTCAGTTCTTCCTTACAGTATCACACCTTCCCACCACACCTTCCCCTCATACTTTGCGGGTGTTTTGTCAATATTTTTTCAGCTAAAACGTTCGAGTTCGCTTGCCCGAACATCGCCAGCACATCAAGCTACTACATCTGTCAAATTTCTTTAATAGATTTTCAACTTTATCGCTAAAGTATAAGGATTAAAGTTGATTGGGAAAATTTGACAGTTTCGGGTAGCTTGATGTGCTGGCGTCTGTACTCCACTTAGTATTGTTGAATATCACTTTTAAGTGGGTAGTTCACTTGAATGTGAAATATTGGGTATACTGTAGATGGATCCTATGATACCAATTTTGCAAGCAGTTTGATTTAGTTGATGTTAGTATGAGAGCACTGGCCCCGTGGTTCGAACCCAAGCAGGTTCTTTACTTTGTGCAATTTATTTCATCTAGTGTTGCCCAAATGCAAGAACAAGACGAGACTTAGCCAGTCTTGGTCTTGGTCTTGCGCCAATACACCTGGTCTTGGTCTTGGTCTTGGTCTTGCGCTCCCAGTCTTGGTCTTGGTCTTGGTCTTGCAGCAAGAGTCTTGCAAGTCTTGCAATTATCTATTAGTCTATTACTATTTATTAAAGTTTACTTTAAATCTTAGAAAAACGTATTAGAATTGGAACATTGTGAGCTTGAATTAACATAGCCATAGTAAAGATCAAGCAGATTAATAAATAACTGAAGATTTGATAAGAAATTCGAAAAATCAACTGACCTATATGTCGTTTTCCATGGAAGTAACTGTTTCTTAATAAACATTTATGATTTATAAGCTTATACATTTGCTAAAACATGTAAAAAAACAAATTAATTACAATAACTTGACTGTATTTTAAAGAACAATACTTATCTGTCTAGAAAGAGATTGAACCCTCAACTTATAAGAAATTTAATAAAAGTACGCCCTATGGCGGCAATCAAATAGTGTCAAATGTTATGATTTCGGCGTGGCGGCAACGATTGTTTTAGATTTCAAAAGAAGCCGCCGGCGCGTGTATCATAACCATGTACTTCCGAAAAGCGGCAAATTTCTTTGAGAAGTAAGTACAAAACCTTTGATGCCGCATTATCAAAGTGCCGATGGTTAAAACATAACTATGCATGCACTCAGTTTGATTTTAATAGATATTTTTTTATTCGCTATGTTTATGGTATTAGTCGTAATGCGCATAGGTCCAGTTTTTCATATTCTTTGATACAGTTTTTTGCGTCTCATAGAATTCCTAAGCGTACCTACCTATACACCGAACTGTTACACCTAACTACTCAGTGAAATAGCGCTAAGTCCTAGCTGCAAGACGCAAGAGTCTTGCAGGCTATGTCTTGTTCTTGCTCAAGTCTTGCACGGTCAGTCTTGGTCTTGGTCTTGCTAAAAATACGCGGTCTTGTTCTTGGTCTTGGTCTTGCAAAAACGCAAGAACAAGACCAAGACTGCAAGACCAAGACTGAATTTGGGCAACACTAATTTCATCACCACTGCTCTCAAAACGATGAAGGAAAACATCGTTAGGAAACCGGCATGTCCTAGAACCAACAATTCGAAAACGTGACATCTACCAACCCGCTTTAGGCCCGCGTGTTGGATTACGCCCCTTCCCCTCTCACCGAGAGGAGGCCTGTGTCCCAGCAGTGGGAACATTATAGGCTGATTGTACTAGTTATGAGCGACACTATTTGAGTTCGAAATAGCATAGAATTCTGTCTATTATGCGGATAAACTCATTTTTCCAACTACATATTCTGTCTTTATTTGTAACTATAGCACTTACATAACGAAGCACTATGTCAAATTAAGACGAGTTTACATTAGATACGAAACTAGTCGCGCAAACTACCAATGAATGGCTATGTTTGCGCGACTAGCTTCGTAATGAACAGATAGCGCCATCCACGAAGACGCGCCCCACTCTTCTTCCTAATCGCTTACAGTACAAGCCTACAAGGTACAAGTGTGCAACATTCCGCTAGTGTTTTATTTTTGTCAAGACACAATAATTACTTATTTGTGGGTACATAGAAATGTAAAAAACTTCTTTCATATATCTATGTGTGGGTAATTAGTGTGTAGGTATCCAAAAACTAAAACACTAGCGGAATTACACTGAAAAAAATGCACTCAAATCAAGTGACTTTTTAGCTTGATTGATGATAATTGACGATATCTTGTTTAAATTAATCAAAATCTTAGTTAAGTTGATCATCACGACATGATTGCAGCAATACTAGTTCAAATGATTGAACGCTCAAATAAGTTTCTTGATTACCCTGAACATGAAATCATTGTAGAACAGTTCAAACAACAAAGTAAGTTAGTTGTGTCAACTTGATCAACTTGATTGCTGCAAATAGGTTTTTTGATAACTCCAATCAAGATCCCGTTTCAAATCTCAATCAAATAAAAGTAGTACCTAGCTGTGACCATTGTGCTTGATAGGCTCAGATGCAAACAAGTTACTTACTCAATCTAAACAAAATCTTGATTATGCCAACTACTTTTTTTTTTCAGTGTAACTACTTGGCGATTACCACTAGCTATTAGTAAGAAGAGTGGGGCGCGTCTTCGTGGATGACACTATCTATAAATGCGGCTTTAGATACAGCAGTAGATTGCAAGCGAAGCATTCCGCCCGATATCCTGGTAGCTGAATGTAAATTCGTATAATGGCAACTGTGACTATAATCCTCTCAGCTCAAACTAGGAAGCACAGAGACGAAAGCTAATGGAATGCTCATGTATGGGAAAAACATGATTGACAGCAACACAGACTCGTCTGTGATTTGTGTAAGGTTTATGATTTTGTATAATCGATGTGAGGAATCGATATTATGATGAGTTGACAACACCCGGCGAGCGCGGGAATTTTTAATCTGTACGGCCGTACGGCGGGGGAGAACGGGATTAATTTGGCGGTGTAACATTGATTGTTTAAAATAAATAATTGTAAAACATTGTGACCTGAGTTTTACTACATTTGTATGTTCCTGGTTATTTCTAGCATTTGATTATATCTTCTCATGGTATGGGCATGTAATGCGGAGGAAAATATCGTGAGGAAAGTATTGAGTATGAATTTGGATGGCTATAAGAGTAGGGGAAGATCAAAAAGAATCGATGGATGGAATGTGTGAAAGATGATATGGCTAGAAAAGGGGTTACTACCGAGATGACGACTAATAAAAAAAAGACACGTTGTCGACTCTAAGTAAATTGGGATAAGGGCATAGAGTAAGTAATGTTCATTATATGTAAGAATAAGAAGAGACGGGAGTCCCATAGAAAAAGATGAAAAACGCCGCTTGTACGAAACTTGTACTAAAACTGAATACCAACATAACAAAAATGACACAGACTATGCTCAGACTGCAGATGTTAAAGCGAGACAGCGATAGCCGCCATTATGTTTAGTACAAGTTTCATAGTTTCTTTTTTTATTAGACAGTTGCGTCAGACTGGATAAGGGCAGGAGAAAGATGATATGTTTATGTTACGAAGTGACAGTCCGGCTGACTAGAAAATGCTGTCTTGACACCTGTCAGTTTCAAACAAACGAATACATGTTTTGCGAATTTGATCTTTATTAGCTACTAGAATTTTCGCAATGACTGGTGTGAACCGTGTGACGGTGTGAGGGACGTATACTCTCGACGGCGATTGTAGTTGGACTAACCTGACACAAGACACGTTTATGTGTCGGCGAGTTCATTATTAACCTGTATGCATCCAAATAAAAAAAAAGATCGTTTGCGCAAATACACGATCGTCACATTCATAATACGCCATTCATTTGTTCGGAAAACCAGAAGGTGCCTTCTGTCGATGCGACAACGCATTAGGGTTCGCCGAAAAAAATTAACGCGACGATCACGTTGCTTAGGACGCGACCTAAGAGGTTGGCGCACACAAGTTCCTTGGCAAAATTAGGTACACAGGCCAAATGGACATCCTTTCGCAGTCCACTGCTGGACATAGGCCTCTTCCAAGCTGCGCCACAACACCCTGTCCTTCGCATCCAGTCTGTCCCAGCCACCTTCTTAAAGTCATCGGTCCATTTAGCTGGGGGTCGTCTCACAATACGCTTGCCGATACGCGGTCCCCACTCGTCTACTCCACCGGCCATCGGTCCTTCGACAAACACGGCCGGCCCACTGCCACTTCAATTTGCTTACTCTGCAAGCTGTGTCGGTAACTCCGGTTCTTTTCCGGATAATTTAATTTCTGATTTTATCCTTCAAAGAAACTCCTAGAATAGCCTGCTCCATAGCGCGCTAAGCGACCTTAAATTTGTGCTATCCATTTTGTCACTACTCTTTTATTAAGCGGAGCTATGGTAGAGTCCCTCTATAGTTACTTTACTCTTTGGGTAGAGGTACCTACATCAAATATGCAGCGGCTGCAATTCTTGCCGACTAAGCGATGCCTTTTAAATCTGCTCTCTCTCACTCCCTCTCACTCATTCACTCAGGGCTGCTTCGAGGATTAATTTCCTTTGCCAAGTGTAAACTGTTAGGAATATTGTTTGGCTAATTTATAAAACTTACGTACTTTCAAAGATTATAATTATGTTTTGTTTATAGTACCCCAACATACAGTTATTACAGGGTTAATATAGGGCCACACTATACCCCCCCCCCCCCCGGTGGGTTCCCGCATTGTCGAGGCGGGCGGGCTCAGTAGCCGTGGCTTGAACACCCACGGTGAAGCGAAGTGGAACCCGACGCTCGTCAGGGCTTTTGCCGGTAAGCCGACGACGTAGCTGCCAACAAGTAGGTTGCGGTGCCGCTTGAGCGACATCGCAGCTGAGGCGGGCCGCGATGTCGTATCGGAGGCATCGCGGCTGAGGGTTGGAGGCCGCGGTGGGAGAGGAGTGCCGGTATTGCGGTGCACCGCTCTCCCTACCTTCCGCGGCCTTGACGGGGTCGCCACCGTCCGTTGGCGGACGCGGTGGGGCCGCAGAGGAAGAGGAGTGTTGGTATGACGTTGGCCGCTCTCCCTATCCTCTGCGGCCGAAAATTGGCAGGCGGCGGGGCCAATGACCTGACCCGTCGCAGGGGGACCAACGGTGCCCAGACACGGGGTCGTCTGGCGCCCATGTGCTGGTTTGGTCCCTGGGGTGGTCACGGCGTGCTATGTGTTCTGGTGCGCCGGTGATGGGGAATACTCCCCAGAGGAGGGTCCGGTGACGGACAGCCGCGGCGGGTTCACGGATGAGTGCTAACGCGTGCCCGTGTTCCCGCCGTAAGCGGCAGAGGCAGGCCCTCCTTATCCATTGGGCACTCTGGGCAAGTGCCCAGGGCCCCGAGATCGACGGGAGGCCCGGCCTGCCCTCAAAAAAATCATTCTTTGCAGCCACCGCTATTCCAGTCTACGCATTATTAGTACCCGATTCAATGACAATTATTGACAAAATGCTTAATTGATTTGCAGTGTGATTTACAATAAGTTTCTAGTTTCTTCCCAAATGTATTAAATATTAGTATTTTGTTTATTTTATTGGTTTTTTACGAGAATATTTAAAAACTGATCATAATGAAAATGAATGATTAGGTACTTATCTACTCTTATTTATACAGGGGCCCCGTGAGCCTTATGGGCCCAGGGCCTCCAATAGGCTAAAGACGGCCCTGGGCAGAGGAGGACACCGTGGAGTTTTAGTGGGTTGGAGTCCCACATAACTGCACTATCTCCCCGTGGTAGTGCAGAATGCATGAGCATTTCTCCACGTTAAAAAAAAAAAAAGGGCCACACTATACGGGAAAATCGCGATAAGTTGTTTCTTATTGGCTGACATCGTAGGTCCAGCCAATGAGCATCAACTTATCGCGCAAATCTTCGCGTTATCGCGATAGTCTGGCCCCAGCATTAGGAAAAGGCTACGCAGATTGATTAGATAATCTTACAATTGCACATATTTTTTTAAGTTGGTTCACCTAAGTACTTAGGTACTATATAGTTTTAAAGTGCTTCTCTAACATCCAGTGACACCCCTAGCAACAGACATTTTCTACTATAGCCACAACGGGAATTCGATATCTTCATTTTAATATCAGGGTTTCAAATGAGAAATGGTGGCCGCTTGACGCATCAAAATTTCACTTTATGATTTTATGTGAAACTCCTGTTGCGGTTTCATTTATATTTTTCTACTGAGAATTTAATGTAAAATTTATGACCCGCAAAAATGATGTTAAATAATAATATTTAAATTAAAAACTAGGTATGTGATTGATGCACTGACCTCTATTAAACCTTGTATATTAGAGGCATGGACTTAATTATTATATAATATAATAAGTCTATGAATAGAGGTCAGTGGATTGATGTTATTATATTATGTATCTTTTTTCTTTTTGTGTACCTTTATGTCAAAGCCTAACACGCTTTTTGAAAATAGCCAAAACAAACTGGCTAGCAATAGCAGCGCCATGTGTGCGCATTTGGAACTAAACAAGTTAAAGAAGGAAGTTGATTTTTTTTAAACCTAATCTATTTACATCATCACAGAGTACTTTTTAATAGACATCATATAATATATATGTTCACTATGTTGATTTTGCTATCAAAAATCCGGAATATTATCTTTTGCGGTCCTACGCAATAGTGACATCTATGTACCGGACAACGAAACTACTTCTTGTTGAAAACAACGCCACCTCTGATACTGATATCCAATTACAAAGACTTCAATGTAACTCGCGAATTTGCAACAGACTGGAACCGCACAGCCTATTCCAGTGGTCAAAAATTCTTGAACACTGGGAAATAAACAAGGAATAATTATGTAACTATGTTAATTGCTCTTTTTGCTATAATTTATACTGTAATAATTTACTCGGAAATAAAGTTTTGTTTGTCGGCCAGTTAGGATATATTTTTAATTATTGATACGGCAACCCAGGCTAGTGCTGCACGAGCATCGATTTTTAAAACAAAAGTCGGGCAGCAGAATAACTATTATTACATAGGAAAATTCACGAAAAAATAAAATAAAGATGAAGATGATTAATTTCAACTTTTATTGATTCTGAAACGGTACGAAGTTTTTTACGAAAGGTTGCCGCGTCAGCTAGATATAGATATATTCTGAATATTAAATATTATAGTATGTTATTAGTGGAAATTAATAAAAATTTTAACACGGCAACTGCGGATGGATTATTTACCAATTTTCCTATGGAATATTTATACAGTATGCTTTCCTGCCCGTTTAGATAACATTTAGGTAAAACAAATAGTTCCAAATTTCGCCACCGATCAAGATATGCTGGGCATTCTATACGAACAAAACGTCTAAGGTAAACTCTTAAAAATGTAAAATAAGGATTTGAGACGTATTTTTTTTTAACTCGCTTAAAACAAATGTAATTTTGGATGGCTATATTCCACCTGCTGACTGTAAAGTTTTGGAACGATATTGTAACATCTCGACCCTATACTAGGGTTTTTATTGGTCTGCATCGATAGATGACTTCCGTCGTCATAAAATGCAACACTAACTAACTATGCAACGGCGGCTGCGTACATTTATTGATTTACAGGTAATCGCCCCTAAATACACTTTCATAACTGCAGTCTCACTGTCGTCGAGTCTCGTCGTCTGATTGCTTTTAGATAGCAAAAAAAATTACAATATGTGACGTTTTCCACCTCTTCATCGGTTTTTTAAGTTTTCAGAGAATTTTCAGAGATAATCTACGAAGTATCAAAAGGAAACCGATCACCGATGAAAGAAAATGAAGATCATCATCAACCTCCTTAGATAAGGTACGAAGTAGTTTTAGAATGTCTGTTCTTTACAATAAATGTGTAAGTAGGTAATAATATTTTGATTGGCATAATTGAGTAGTATTCATAGTTTAGATATTATAAGTAGAGGGGACAATGACTATGCACCGCGTGGTAGGGTGGTAGGTACAGGCAATTAAGTCGCTTAGTTCAGGCTATGCCAACTGAAGATACTTTTACATTACGAAGCATATTTATTACTGTCATAACTCCCTTTCTGGTTTTTACTCAATCCATTTTCATGGTATTTAGATTTTCGGCGTGGTTAGTGGTAATCGTCGTTTTTTGGCATATGTATCGTCCTAGCCGAATGATTTGGCTCAAGTGGCCAAATCATTCTTCCCCCTTTCCAAAATGCGAACACAATGTTGGTGTTTAATTTTTTCCATTTTAGTAAGTATAAATTAAATAGCTAATTCATATTCCAGAGCAATCAACGTGCAAGATGCACAAAAAATTATCCATGAAGAGAAGAATGAACTTGGTATGAGGTTACCAAAAACATACGAATCTTCGCGTATGTAATGGTAAACAGGTAAGCAGGTAAGTATGTAGGTCCGGGACTTCGAAGATGAGCGTATCCTCATAATATGATAGAGTATGTAGGTCAGGGACTTCGAAGATGAGCGTATCCTCATAATATGATAGAGTATGTAGGTCAGGGACTTTAAACATGAGCGTATCCTCATATGGTAGATAAGTATTACTTACCTATAGTTAAATAAGTGCTTATAATAATGTAAAATAGGCAATTTCGTGTTCTTTCATTTATTTAGACACATTTTACAGAGTTGGGCTTAATACCATAGGCATGTTCATTATGCTTTCTATTGCATCCAATACATGCAAAGCAACTTAAATGTCTCCAAACTTTAGTTAAATGTTGTCATTCCTGAAAACGTTGTGTATTAAATTGATTGCATTTTATTATTTTCAATGTCGAGTATCTTGGCAAATAAATGTCTTACTCAGTAAACTCATGGCGTATCTTTTCCTGCTTTATGTTGCATCTCATACATGTCTCCGAACTTCGGACAACAGTATATGGAAACATAAATTGCTGTTCGAAAGCTTACTTCGACCGACAATATATAGAAATATAAATTGTCGATCGAAGACTTTAAATGTTGCCACTCCTGCAAGGTGTTGTGTGTAAAATTATCTACACTTTAGTCGTTTGTATGTGGAGTATCTTGATATGTAAATGTCTTATTTACAGTAGACTCAATGGCGTAAGGTCTCCTTTTAATATTGCATCTTATACATCTAAAGTAGTTTGAATGTCTCCGAACTTCGAACAACAATTTAAATAAATATAAATTGCTGTTCGAAAGCTTTAAATGTTGCCACTCCTGCAAGGTGTGTTAGCTGCAAGTGGATTAGGCCTACTGGGGATACCACTATAAAAAAAACGCATCCAGTGCTTTACCTCAAGGGTGATGTGGAAAAAAGCAGCCAAATTATATCAATCGTTGTATACTGGATCATCAAACCTACTGTTATGTTGTAGGTAGAGTCAACAAGGAAAAGCAGCTTTGTCTTTAGTCTGATCAGTTCCAGGATCGAGTCCGCATTTACAGAAGCTAAGGCCCGGTATCCACCAAAGCGGAGAACAGAGGAGATGTGCTGCGAAGCTGGCAGGTTATTTCCACCAAAGCGGAGAGGAGATGCGAAGCGGAGAGGAGATATGAGCTACGCGTCGTGGAGATGTGTGATGAGAATGACTCTTTCGGGTGTGCGAGGCGCGGCGAGAAGACAGCGAGGAACAGAGCGCGCGAGTGCAGGCGCCGTCACCCGCCCGACCGCCCGACTACACACATCTCCGCTCTTGCCACGCCGCACGAAAAATGAGACATTTATTATTTTCTCCGCTTGAACCATTTCCACCGAAGCTAAGCGGAGAGGAGATGTGGGAATAATAAAATCTGATTGGTTATTCAAAACACATCTCGTCTCGTCTCCTCTCCTCTCCGCTTTGGTGGATACCGGGCCTGAAGATAGAACTAGAAATGTCAGTTCCAAAAATTAAATTTAAAACGTAGTAACTACTACAGTGGCGTGCATTGGTTTTCAGAATAGGTAGGCACTAGGCCGGGTCTAGTCAGGGCAAACGCGGTCACTAATCAGAAAAAAAGTGGTTATTTGAGTAGGCATGCCTACTTAAGGGTGATAAATTGCAAAGGTCGAACGTCATGGTATTACGCGTGGGACGTACGTATTTTTAATTTTGTCGTGTTAACTTGAACGAGTAAAGACCAATGACAATATGCGAATAGTAAGGGAGCCGCAGCCGAGTAGGCCGTCCGGCGACTGCCTACTGCCGCGCGTGTTTGTATAATGATTTTGTTTTTTGTTAGGTATGATAATTTAGTGAGTTTCTTAATGGGGCACACACACTAAAATGTAATTGACAGGCTTATGTTGATATATCGAGGTAGGCACTGCTTATATGCCCATATGCAATTCACGCCACTAAATTACTAGGTAACAACTTTTTACTAACCTTCCTATACCGACGCCAAATTTCGCGACACCCGCGCAGACCCAATTTCAGTACCTAAATACATTTTTGAAAAAAAAAATCGATATTGTGTTTTCAGAAACATGGGAATATCGTGAACACGATAAACCCAAATCGGAATAAATGTAGCAACGAATCGGGCAGCTAACAGGAAATTCAAAATTAAAACCAGCATTTAGAACAGGGATATACAGACTTATTAAGACCATGGGCCACTCGGGCAAATGATGAACTAATGGCGGGCCACCAGCACAACACTACATATAAAAACAAAAATAGTCAATTTAATTTTAAAAAATAATATACTAGTTTGAAGCGTGGCATTGCATTGTGCTTACAATCTTTTTAACATTTGACTTTTTAATTTTAAAATCTCAGTTATATTAATTTTCCTTCAAATGTAAGAGGGAATATTTTTGCTGACGGGCCACTGGCATATTGCCGGGGGCCGCAAACGGCCCGCGGGTCGCGGTCTGTGCATAGTAAAAAAAAAATAGGACATCTTCATACATACGCACCGAACAGGGTTTGTATTTGAGCGCGCTCGTACGAGTACATGTGCTCGTACGTATGCATCGTCGCACGCACACACTGACAAAATTTATCGCTGCTAAAGGTGCGCTAGTCGGGGCTACGCCGTACGTAACACTGCTGCTCGTAATAATTTGTACGTGTACCTGCTTACCTCCTTTAACAATCATAATGTCATAAAATTAGTCTCAGTTCAATATTTTTTTAATATTTTATTTAACCACACTAATATCTACATCTACATCTACACTTCTACACTAATATTAATATTAATATATTAATAATATTATAAAGAGGAAAGATTTGTATTTTTGTATGTTACGAATAAACGTAAAAACTACTGGACCGATTTCAAAAATTCTTTTACCGTTAGTAAGCTACATTATCACTGAGTAACATAGTCTATATTTATTACTAAAAAAAATTAGGGATCCTTAGAAATTCCTACTAAAACCAACCCAAGGTGTAAAAAAAATAGCCATAAAATGTCTTTCATCGCATGCGCTGCGGAAAGTATTGATGATAAAACAAAAAAATGTTCTACAATATTATAGAACATATCAATATCTACAAAAAACTTCGCGATACCATATGTCCAACTATTGTAGTTATGTCACTATAACTACTTTTTTACATTTTAAAAGTTGATAGAAATGCCGATCAAAATCAGACCATGTTATCTATACCTTTGTATTAATTCTTATGCAAATAAATGATTTTGTATTCAAGACTGTTTCAATACCTGTTGATTACTTTTTGAATGATTGAAATCGGATATTCCATTCAAAAGATATTACGAAATTTTAAATGTCAGTAGAAAAAAAAATACACGCCGACGACGCGCCGCGCCGCCGTGTTGCTCCACGCAGCCACAGAATACGACGTAGCGCAGCGATAAAATTCTCGTGTCCACAGTGTTTGTAACAAAACTCCTCCGAAACAGCTTGACCGATTCTTATGAAATTTTGTGTGTATATTCAGTAGGTCCAAGAATAGGACGTAAACTGTTTTTTATTTTATTTTAACTGCTACTATTGTTCGTGTAGGGTAGGGGTAGGGTAGGAGTAGGGTAGGAGTAAGGTCGGGGTAGGGTAGGAGTAGGGAAGGGGTACGGTAGGAGTAGGGTTGAGGTAGGGTAGAAATAGGGGTAGGGTAAGAGCAGGGTAGGGGTACGGTAGGAGTAGGGTAGGAGTCGGGAAGGGGTAGTGTACAAGTAAGGTAGGAGAAGGGTAGCGGTAGGATTAGGATAGGAGTAAGGTAGGACACCACGCGAACGAAGTCGCGCCGGGCAGCTAGTAATATTATAAAGAGGAATGATTTGTTTGTTTGAATTGAATAGGCTCCGAAACTACTGGACCGATTTGAAAAATACTTTTTGTGTTGGATGGTCCATTTATCGAGGAAGGCTATAGGCTATATAACATCACGCTACGACTAATAGGAGCGGAGCATCAATGAAAAATGTTGCAAAAACGGGAAAAATTATTCCTTTTGAGAGCTTCCATTGCGTGCGCTGCGTAAACGGTAAGAATTATGCAAAAACCACGTATAACGTAATTGTTCCCCTTGTAAAAGTTCTAAAAAAAAGTCCGCCGCAGCATAATTATATCTATCTTTTAAAAGGTTGACTCAGAATAACCTTTTTTATGGTAATCAAACTTGTTCTAAAATAATCATTATTTGCGAAGGTGTTATTATAAACATGATATTAATTCTTATCCAAATAAATACGTTATTCATCACAAGTTTTTAATTTTGAACAAAATTGTCCTTGACATCATTTGATTTCAATGAATATCTTAGGAGATATCATAGTTTTCAAATAAATCCGCGCGGCTACCGGTAGCTCTGCTGCTAGTAAACTATAAGTGTCAGCCCTACGTGTTTAGGCTATTATCGCTCGCTCGGGGCTTGAGTTGGCATACTTATTTGTTTTTACTATGGTCTGTGCATCCCTGATTTAGAACAACGCGCGGGTATAGTAAAAAGCCGGCCAAGTGCGAGTCGAACTCGCACACGACGGGTTCCTTACCACCGTACAATTTTTAACACTACATATAAAAAAATCATGTTTGTTGTATGGGAGCCTCCCTTAATTTATTTTATTTTAATTTAATTACATAATTTTAAAGTGAATATACAACTAGGTAAGTAGATACCTATTCTGTAAATATTTCAAGCATCTACCTAATGCCATTATTAATATCGAGCAAAAAAATGGCAAAAAAATCAAGTCTGTTGTATGAGAGCCCCCCTTAAATATTTATTTTATTTTAATTATTTATTTTTAAAGTGAATATACAACTAAGTATTCTGTGAATATTTCAAGCGTCTACCTGTTGCCGCTATTAACGAGCAAATAATGGCAAAAAATCACGTTTGTTGTATGGGAGCCCCTCTTAAATATTTATTTTATTCTGTTTTTAGTATTTGCTGTTATAGAGGCAACAGAAATACGTCATCTGTGAAAATTTCAACTGTCTAGCTATCACGGTTCATTAGATACAGCCTGGTGACAGACAGACAGACAGACGGACAGTGGAGTCTAAGTAATAGAGTCCCGTTTTTACCCTTTCAAACTCAAACTCAAAGCATTTATTTCAATTAAACCATTTACAGGCACTTTTGAATTGTCAAGAAGTCAGTCAGTCAGAAAAAATTAAGCTAGTTGCCCATTCCAAAGCGTAGGTACCTATGGAGAAGAACAGACAAGAAACTCCATGGACACTCTTTTAAATCAAAATAATGTGGTTACAAAGTCGTGGTTACATCATTCATGTTAGAAATTATACATGTGAGAACGATGCAGAACGTTAAAAGCGTCCATAATGAAAAGATGAGAAAAAACAACAATTCAAATAATAAATTAAAATAAGTCATGGCAGCATGGGTATGGAACCCTAAAAAGTAAACTTTCTCTCTTTTTTGGTACTTTCCCATAGCAAAAACACAATGAAGTATTATTTTTTTATTCCAATTCACAGCTATATAATACGTAATTCTAAATATCGATTACAATCGACAAGTACTAAAACATAATTTTACCACTGGCGTGCAGCACTATTTAATTCAAACTTGGAAGTTTGGAACACTGTCATTTAATTGTCAAATCGTCAAATCTTTGTCATTGACTCATTGCTTGCATCATATTTTTGGAATCATTCGTAATGGTTGCCGCAGTGCCGCTCACTTGGTTGATCATTCGTCGTGGTATCCATCACAAAATCTTTGGAAAAAATGAAGACCTGTGAGTATTTCCTAATCAATCAGTCGTATGGTCAGTGGGTCGTCATACAGTTAAACTAGTTTAAAATGCCATTTCTAACCTTTTAACTTTCAAGGTTATCAAGAAACAATGGAAGGATGCGAGTCGAAGCTTCTAGAAAATCATGATGCAAGTCGAAGATGCGCAGTTACCTAATGGCGACAGCGACACTGAATTCCTGAGTTCCTGTGACAGGCCACAATCAAAGATGAGATGAGGACTAGACGCATAAATGCCCAGTTAAGGGTATAAGGTATAATCCAGGTCCAATAGAACGAAGTGTAACTGACACGTTGCAGTTTAGCTTTGTTCACCACGGTTTATAAATTCTATGCATTCCAATCGTCCAGCGTTACTTAATTTCACTTGAAATTAAGGTTATACGAGCAACCAAGTGTTCTAACAAAAAAAAGTGGCCTACCTGCCTACACTATTGTTATTAAAGTTAAAATCACTGAAGTCTGGGCTTTTGTAATGCATACCGAGCGGAATGCAAGTTCCGCTATGAATCAATACTAGGATTAAGTGTAGGGACATGTTAGGGGCTACAGCAAGAGTAGCATTTCAGGATTTGAAGTCAACCTTGTTGGTTAAATGCAACATTATGGACGGTTCGATGCCACCATGCCAGGTAAAGTGAATGTTGCGAGTGGATTAGGCCTACAGGGGACACCACTATAAAAAAACGCACCTTGTGCTCTACCTCTAGGGTGGTGTGGAAATGAGCACCATTATTTTTCAACAACAGCTGTTTATCAAGACTGGTGACAATTCATGGGATGGATCTAAAAAAGAACTACCTATGAAGGTAAGGTAACCAATATCTTTACATCACATTTGAGTGCATTCTGTTCAATTTTACTCATGTAGGCACTAGGCATTGTCCATAGGTGAAGCTTTGTAGTTTTGAAAACCCACCAAAATATTTTTTCTGGAATCTATTTTAAATTCAATAAAATTGCATCCCACCCCTTGCGGCATGACATAATTACACAAGTCTCCATTGGTCCACCATACTAAAGGTAAGGTCACTTGGTGCAAAAGGAACCACTGTGATTTATTGATTACATTCAGGAATTTGAAATTTACTCATGCTGTTTATAGTGAAGTTTGTTACCAAGCATAAGGCTCAATTATTTAGTAATTAGTACTGCTATAGAGAGATTTGCTCGGAACTGAGTTTGTCATGTAGTACAGAATTGAGAAAACTTTTAAAGACAAAGCTGATTTAAATTTTCAATTAAAACTTGTTTGTGGGCTTTGAAATTAGATTCTTCAAGTATTTGACGAAAGTGATCACTCAAGGGAATTAGTTTAGTAGGTAACATATTCATCGGTAAAATAGGTTTCCAATTTATGTCCTACCACATTTGCCAGCAATTGTTTCATTGACATTGTTAAATTATATGTAGGTAGTTGGAATAATCGTTTAGGTGGTATCTAAGGTGGGACTCTGAAGTCCAAAGAAACGATGAATGGATTGCGTGAATGATGTGGTTAGACAGAGGGTGACTACTAAGATGATGACTAATAAGAAGTATGGAAGAAAAAGACATGTTGATCTGACCCTGGACAGGAGAATGTACAATAACTGTTGGCACACATTATTGTACCAAACTAGTGCTACTTGAAACCACGTTTCACATAATCCAACTGGATTAGTTTGGTTAGTCATACCAGTACCAACCAACCAATGTAAACACTTCACCAGTGCTGAATTGAAGAAAGTGAAGTCAAATCATTTGTTTGCTCTTAATGTGGTAGGTACAAAAGATGGCACAGAATTTGTTGGTACCTACAAACGGGGTGAATAGGGAGGGTTATTCGCACTTCGTCCCATTCGCACTCCATACCGCGTTCGCAGTTGGTCCCATTCGCACTTGGTCCCATTCGCACTTAGTCCCATGCAAGTAGTTTGTAAGGGAAGAGGTAAGTTTGTGGACCAGTGTTATATGCAGGGGTGAATGGGGACGAAACTTTCAGAATCAGAATCAGAATCAGAATTTTATTAGCTTTAAAATGGATTTTAATGTTGAAATAATACAGCACCCTAATTGCGTAGGTAACATACTATCAGTCGGAATCAGAATCATTTTGAAGCAAATTGTTAATCCATTGCTTCATAAGTTCTCAACACGTAGATAACGCAATAAATGTTGTTGAAAAATGAAACCGATTCCGATTGATAAGGTGTTACACAATTGCCCCGCAGGTTGAAATTGAAAACATGCGACAAATAGAAATAGGAGATTGTACTCATCATTATGAACAACTTTTACTATGGGACCAAACCTGAAATCACGAAAAAAAAAATCAGCTGTTTCCTACATTTTGACGAGTTATGCGAACATAAATGTATGGAACAGCTGATTTTTTTTTCGCGTTTTCAGGTTTGGTCCCATATTAAAAGTTGTTCATAATGATGAGTACAATCTCCCATTTTTAACCGACTTTGAAAAAGAAGGTTCTGTATTCGACCCGTATGTATGTGTGTGTTTGTATGTCCGCGATTATCTCAAAAACTACTGAACCGATTTTGATAATTCTTTTACAAATGTGATCTACATATTTTCAGGAAGGTTTTAGTATATAATATATTAGGTAATTATTCTTATGTACGAAGTTATATGCATAAATGTACTGCATCTCCGACATTTCGGGCGATTTCCACGATCCACGAGCGAGAGAATCGCGACGGATCCGCGCTTCTATCGTCGGGTCGTCTCCACGAACGAGCGATTATTCCGCCAGCGTATCGTCGCGACTGGTAACGGAATCGCCGCGTGCCCGCGACGACTCGTAACGGAATCGCCGAATAAACTTTTCAATGTTAACCTTGCGTGGCGAGAGGCAACGCTGCGTTTGACAGCGCGCCCGCCGCGCGCTCGCTGCGAGAGCGCCACGTTCTGCGGCGAGCGCGCGGCGTGCGCGCCACCAATATCAAAAAGTACTCTGTGGCCACCAGTAGCGACGATACCGCGGCGATACGACGACGTTACGCGCGCACATTGCCACTCGTCGCATCGCCGTGTGGAGATGCGTTCATAGAGAGTGTATAGAAATACGTGGCACGACGATATTATCGCCGCGATTCTCTCGCTCGTGGAGACAGCCCCTTCTATGCGAATTTTGATGATTCGTCGAGTCGTGTCTTCAATTCTTCAATGCACTAGGGTTAATTGAATTTGTGTGGGGTAGGTACAACTAAAAAGTGAAAAATAAAAACTTTTTTACAAAAAAAACAACCGACTTCAAAAAAAAAAAACACTACAAAGTGAAAAATAACTTTAATTTCGGAAGTCGGTGTCAAAAAACGAAAATGCGGAACCAACGACACCGACTTCCGAAATTAAAGTTATTTTTCACTTTGTAGTGTTTTTTTTTTTGAAGTCGGTTGTTTTTTTTTTTTGTAAAAAAGTTTTTTGATTTGTCGCATGTTTTCAATTTCACCCTGTATAGTTTGTTGTCAATAAAGGCACGTAATCGTTGATTAAATTACAGTAAACACATTAGGGTCCTTTTTGGCCACAAACTATATTATTTTAATGTTAAAATCCCTTTTAAAGTTCTGTCCCGATTCACCCCTGCATCCCTATTCACCCCGTTTGACGGCATAGTGGCACATTTTTCCATAATACTGTCAAGCAAATATTAATACTCATTTCAATAGACTCCTACCAAATAATAAACAATTATTAAACAATCAAGCCACGTATTCACTGAGCAACAATTGTTTATAAACTCTGTTTCAGAAACAAAATCTACGTGTTTCTGAAACATATAATTTTGTTTCTGTAAACACTACACGGTGTTTATCGGTATGTTTCGGTGCTCCCCACTTGCGGCGGAGAACACAGAAACAAATCAGTTGCGCAACAGGTGCATGCGAGTGTGGACACGTCTAAACATTTGTTTATAAACATGGCTGTAGTGTGGGACGATGAAACTGTCTTTAAATTGATAGAACTGTTTGAGAAAAAACGAATATTATGGGATTGCTCGACAAAGGACTACAAAAATACCCTCGGGCGACATGACCTAAGCAACTGACTGTGTGGACGGCAGAGATTCCGAAACATTGTTCCTGGAAACATTTACGTGATGTTTCAGAAACTGTGTATCCGAAACATTGTTGCTCAGTGAATACGTGGCTTCAAATTATTTAATGTTAGGTATGCGTTTTTTAGGGTTCCGTAGCCAAATGGCAAAAAACGGAACCCTTATGGATTCGTCATGTCTGTCTGTCTGTCTGTCTGTCCGTCCGTCCGTATGTCACAGCCACTTTATTCCGAAACTATAAGAACTATACTGTTGAATCTTGGTAAGTAGATGTATTCTGTGAACCGCAGTAAGATTTTCACACAAAAATAGAAAAAAAACAATAAATTTTAGGGTTCCCCATACTTACAACTGAAACTCCAAAAATTTTTTTTCATCAAACCTGTGTACGTGTGGGGTATCTATGGATAGGTCTTCAAAAATGATATTGAGGTTTCTAATATCATTTTTTTCTGAACTGAATAGTTTGCGCGAGAGACACTTCCAAAGTGGTAAAATGTGTGTCCCCCCCCCCCCCCTCTAACTTCTAAAATAAGAGAATGATAAAATTAAAAAAATATATATAATGTACATTACCATGTAAACTTCCACCGAAAATTGGTTTGAACGAGATCTAGTAAGTAGATTTTTTTAATACGTCATAAATCGAAAACCGCAATTTACCTTTCACAAAGTTACAACGAACTACAAGAACTTTTATATTACGTTACTTGCTGCTACGGAACCCTTCATGGGCGAGTCCGACTCGCACTTGGCCGGTTTTTTTAAGAGCACCCTATCCTCAAGCCCTGAGCTAGTGTCACTGGATTTATACACAGAGCATGTAACCTTTTATTATAATACTAGCTGTGCCCGCGACTTCGATCGCGTGGATGTCGGAACTTAACAATATATTTTGTGTGCGTCGGTATCCTGCTAGGATACCGATTCAAATCTTTATTTTTTATTTATGCTAGTGCTTCTCTATAAACAACATTAGCTGTGGAACCATCTGGAGCGTACACAAAAAGGTTATTGGGGTTGTTTACGCGTGAAAGAGCTACGTATAGTTGACCATGGGAAAAGCATCCAATACTTAGGTCCATCCCCGCAACTCACTTCATGTTCTTCTTCAGCCGGTCGATTCTGTAAAAATCTCACCGTGAAAACTTGCGTGAAGTGAGCTGTCAGTGTCATCCCACTGATGCTAGGGATTGACCAAGCAAACATTTACAATCATAATCGAGATTTTAATAATAGATTTTATGCTAATTCTATTGATCATTTTATATAATTTCAAAGCTAGTATTTTAGTGGTCAAAACATTAATATTATTATTATTTATTTATTTATATATACTTT
This sequence comes from Amphipoea lucens, assembly GCA_947508005.1. NCBI lineage: Eukaryota > Metazoa > Arthropoda > Insecta > Lepidoptera > Noctuidae > Amphipoea > Amphipoea lucens. Next base: position 19,614,259 of record OX382357.1, read on the forward strand.
ATTGTACACCACAAAAATAATAATAATAATTACAATCATTAATCATCATTAATCTATGTTGTTGGATCATTTAGCTCCCTTCAAAATGGTTGAGCTGAATGGTGCTAATACATGCGTCATGTTCGTGAACGGGCGCCGTCAGTAGGGACTGGTCATCTCTTTGCTGCCACGGCTTATTTTAATTTAATTTTTGAATTGTTTTTTTTTTCTCATCTTTACATTATGGACGCTTTTAACGTTCTGCATCGTTCTCACATGTATAATTTTTAGCATGAATGATGTAACCAAGACTTTGTAACCATATTATTCTGATTTAAAAGAGTGTCCATGGAGTTTCTTGCCCGTTCTTCTCCATAGGTACCTACGCTTTGGAATGGGCAACTAGCTTCATCTTTCTGACTGACCGACCCCTTGACAATTCAAAAGTGCCTGTAATTGGTTTAATTGAAATAAATGCTTTGAGTTTGAGTTTGAGTTTGAGTTTGAGTTTCTACATCTTTTTAAGTTAGATTTCTATCGTTAAGAACAAATCTCATATGGAAAAGTGTTTATGGTAGAAATCTAACATAAGGAGATATATTAATGATTCTAATGACTATGACTATGATTCTGTAAATACATGTCTATTATAGTCTCGAATCATATTTGGATCAAGATACAACCTGACACTGATCTGCAAATTGCAAAAAACGTAAGAAAATTTAAATTTCGCGGTCTGCCATGTCACATTCACCTTAACCGGTCAAGCGGCGCGCGTCGCCCATGATTGGCGAGTGGCGACGAAACCGTAGCCAATGAGCGACGCGCGCGAAGTGATGTTGCCATGGTTACCGTGGAGTGAAATATGGAACATTCCGAATCGCACTGTAATCGATTACAACGTGCTTACACTTTGACCCCAATTATTCTGTATGGTATAAATTACCTATTATTCCCCGCATAATCTTACCATGCCGTACGGTTGTCAAGAGTGGTATTTTGACAGTTCAAACCGGTTTCGTTAAACTAACGTGGCATTTTCGAAATTGTGCTTCCGGCTACAGTCGCCACCTTACCAAAGGATAAGAAATTCGTGGTGTAAAAAAACAAACAAATAAATACTATAATCTAACCGTGAATAAATAATCAAGTGAAATAGTTTTGACTCTCAGCTGCCATAGTGGTGATTTATCTAAATGGGAACGCAAATTATTTATGTGAGAGTTGTGGGCGATGATGGCCTAATTCGGAATGATCCATATTTCACGCGGCGCACTGCGCATGCGTGCATGCGTGTCAAGCGTCGTAGTTGTTAGTATCAAGTGAACTTTTTTTTTGCTTTCATGCCATTGACGACCATGTACAACTCGTTTATAGAGAGTAGTATATTCCTTGATGTAGAATGTACATAAGCCTGTACGTATTCGAGTACAGTGACAATAATTAGTTCCTAATTATTTAATGCTGTTAGAGATTTTAATGTCTAATGCCCGGTTTCTGAAGAATTCTTAAACGGAGTTTAAACTTTCAATAGTTGTTGATTCGACATATTTATCTATTTAAGCGAATTCCTTCCTTATGCTCGGTTTTTGAGGTTCTCAGATAAACCCTCGATAATAATTCACTCGACTTTTAAGCTAAATTCTTCCTTAATGACGTGTTCAGAAACACGATATCGAACCAATAATCACTATCGAATGGATAAACTCCGTTTAAAAACCTCAGAAACCGACCATAAATCCAACTGTTTTTGTACATCGAAAAAGTAAATTTAGTCAGCCTACATTTAAGATATAACATGAGAAATTGTGCTAAGCAAGTACCTATTCAGTGATTGGTGTAATGTTCGTATACATAAGTACATAATACGTAAAAGCACATATAGGTTTTTTTTTATATCATCTCTAGATAAACTACACGTACAATATACAAACCTTATACCATAAATATTTAGGCATATTATTAATCTAGTGACGATTGCTGTTAGGACACACAAATTGCATTATTCATGTATACGCATGTTTTGGGCTGTCTAATTTTAGTTTTACTGTATACTGTTTACACACTGTGTCTACATTTCTCAGCCAACTCTCCTGTCGCAGATCTGCTGAAAGAAATTACTAAGTAAATGATGAAAGCAGTTCCTCTATCTTTATGTAGTTTACTTTATTATGTATTTAGTGTGTATATAAATAAATATATTACATTTTTTAATTTGTATCACATTAAAAAAAATTGCTAATACATTTTTTCTACTGAGTCGGCTGCTTCCTGAGATGCAACTTCTTAATGCCGGGAACGGAGGGACATTGGATGTGTGTCGGCTGCACCCCCACTGCAAAAAGCTGGAAATAATGGTAATAATTTGTTACTAAGTATTTGATTTATTTAATTCCTACACATCAGCACATCTGCAGCTAATGTATTTACTTTCAATAAGAATAGCGGTATGATTTATTAAGAACAGCGTCTGATCAAATAAAATCAATTGAATGGGCCAATATTATTACTATATATTTAGAGCACAACGAGTTTCTACATTTCTTAATTCCATGCTCCGTGCCTGTCTGTGTCCCAATTTATTTGTTCCCTATTGTGTTTATCAAAAATAGTGTGTGAAATAATGAATACTTGCCTCAGACCGCCACGCATGACACAGCCGGGAGCGATGTGATCAAATCAAATAGAGGCAGTGTTCTTTTATTGTCTTCTGTCCCTTTAATGACTTAGCAACTGCAGGGTCGATAAGGCTCATCTGCTGAAAGGTAGAATAATAATATATCAGATTAATAAAATTCACTTGCTTTTGTGTGCCTATACTTTTGTGTTTTTATTTTAAGTTATCCTATGTTGTCCCACAGCTGGGCACGGTCTAGTCATATTGAGTTGTTTCTAATTAAAAAAGTGTTACTAGGATACTACATAAACCTTTATTGACTGATAACTACCTATATCTTGTAAAAATATACCACTATAATTGTAAAATCATAAGATTTTCTTGAAGTACTTACGTAAAATTTTCTTTGACGATTTTATTTCTCTGTGATGTTATTTCGTGCAAATATTATCTACAATATTATTTACAAGGACGTATAATATGTTATAAACGAATATTCATCCACTTAACGTCGATTTTACACAAAAACTATTAAAATAAACAACATAGCATCATAACAAAACAGCACGCACTGTAGCTGCCATTAAGAATCGTAAAGTCTATTTTTAACTTTTTTTTTTCCAATATTGCCAACCCATATTTTTCGTTTTGAATCATTTAGTCGATTAGTTTATCTACCGGACCATAGACTCAAACTGCTGCACAGGATATTAGACCGTATTTATCAGTAATAATAGAGGTTGAAGCCGCATGAATCGGGTGGTGACAAATGGTGTCGCTCGCCCCTGAAGGGTGCGCGCCGGTTGGTGACAAATGGGTACGCTCGCCCGTGAACGGAAAGATTTTTTGATTGTAGTAGCTTGATGTGCTAGCGTCTGTTCGTCATAATATTTACCTACCAATTTAAAATGCTTAAGACCTCATATTTATAATAACATTGTACTTACCTCATTTTTGCAGAATTCACTGTGTCAATTTTTAACATTTTTAAAAGGGCTAATTCGCGCGTCTTGTCAGTTGTCTAACGAAGAAGACATTAAAAAAAAATCGCGGCTGCTCTTTGGTCGCACCTTCGGTGCAACAAAGTCACAACAGCTCATTTTTAAATTATTTTGTTTGCTATAGTTTTACGTTAATAATCTTATAGTTTACAATTTGGCATACTTACCCCAATTTTGCAGTTTTGCCTATTTGTGACTTTGTTGCACCGAAGGTGCGATTTTATCATCTGTGGTGAACATGTGCTGTCTACTGCTGTCTATGGGGCTTTCCGATACAAAATAAACTTTTTGTCTGCAGTTTCAAAATAAATAATTGTAAATAAACAAATGAAAGTTTTATCTTAGCACCTACTTTGAATTAGTTTTTCAGTGACAATGGCTAGCACGATATTATAATGGTGAATGTGATAGTAATATGACATAATGTTGGCATGTACCTATTGGTGAAAGTTTTTCTAATTTAAAAATGAATTCCTCTACCTACTCCACAGTTCCTGTGTTACTGTTCATAATTAGATTCACCACCGATCGGTGACGACCGGCGCGCACCCGTCAGGCCCCACGGTCACCGATCGGTGACACCCGATTCACGCGGCTTCAACCTCTATTATTACTGTAAATTAAGGTGAATGGGTAGTTGTAGCCCGCGAAATTCAATTTTTCTTACGTTTTTTGCAATTTTCAGGTCAGTGTCAGGTTGTATCTTGATGAAAATTTGATTCGCGACTATAACAGGTACGTATTCACAGAATTATAATCATCAGAATCATTAATACATCTGTTTAAGTTAGATTTCTACCACCAACACTTTTCCATACGAGATTTGTTCTTAACGGTAGAAATCTAACTTAGAAAGATGTATTAATGATTCTAATTATTATAATTCTGTAAATACGTACCTGTTATTGTCGCGAATCATATTTTGATCAAGATACAACCTGACACTGACCTGAAAATTGCAAAAAACGTAAGAAAAATTGAATTTCGCGGGCTACAACTACCCATTCGCCTTAAGGTCTAATATCCTGTGCAACAGTTTGAGTCTATGGTCCGGTAGATAAACTAATCGACTAAATGATTCAAAACGAAAAATATGGGTTGGCAATATTGGAAAAAAAAAGTTAAAAATAGACTTTACGATTCTTAATGGCAGCTGCAGTGCGTGCTGTTTTGTTATGATTTTATGATGCTACGTTGTTTCTTTTAATAGTTTTTGTGTAAAATCGACGTTAAGTGGATGAATATTCGTTTATAACATATTATACGTCCTTGTAGATAATATTTGCACGAAATAACATCACAATCAATCGATAAACCTTTTTTTTTGGTCAAACAAAATTTTACGTAAGTACTTCAAGAAAACCTTATGATTTTACAATTATTATAGTGGTATATTTTTACAAGATATAGGTAGTTATCAGTCAATAAAGGTTTATGTAGTATCCTAGTAACACGTTTTTAATTAGAAACAACTCAATATGACAAAGGTTGCCTGAAGACAAGGCGGGCGTCGTCACTGACACGTTCCTGACCAATTGGCCGAAGAAGGCACAACATAAGGAAAACTGGAAAAGTATGGGGGAGACCGTGCCCAGCTGTGGGACAACATAGGATAACTTAAAATAAAAACACAAAAGTATAGGCACACAAAAGCAAGTGAATTTTATTAATCTGATATATTATTATTCTACCTTTCAGCAGATGAGCCTTATCGACCCTGCAGTTGCTAAGTCATTAAAGGGACAGAAGACAATAAAAGAACACTGCCTCTATTTGATTTGATCACATCGCTCCCGGCTGTGTCATGCGTGGCGGTCTGAGGCAAGTATTCATTATTTCACACACTATTTTTGATAAATAGTACGGGTCCTATTTGGTAAGTACGAAACCATCTGGCAGAAAGCATGAAATTTGGTATATATGTAGCTTTTAGATGTGTGCTTCAGGAAAAGAAGGGAAACAGATCGAGGCCCCCCTGGTTCCCCCCCTTCTCCCCCCTTTTATGCCCCAATTTTCAGTTTTTCGGATTTTTATTTAAAACGACTAGAGATAGAAGAAAACCGTCAAGGCAAAAAATAATCCTTATAAAATTGTCTATATACCAGTCTTTGGAAGTATGTTGATAGGATTTATAGTTTTCAAGATATGCTTACATTTATTTTATTATTGCAAGAAATAATGACTATAATATTAAGATGACACCATAAGCGAGCTCCCACGGAGTTATTGGATGGGGGATGGGGTGGGAGAGTTCAGGTGGAAGGAGGGAATAGGAGGGGGGAGGCGGGCGTTGTGTGTTATGTATGTATTATATGAATATATTATATATATGTTATCATTAAATGTTATCTTATCATATTTTGCGAATGCATTGGTATAACGAACGTATTAGTGCTAGGTTTTGAGTGACTAAGTAAAACAAGTCTAGGATATTAAATTATATTTATTCAATTAAAATCACAATTATCTCCTCCGCACTTGCAAAGGCCAGTACAAGGAAGCCCTGACTTCCTGCATTGGCACCGACCCCTACTGCAGGTGCGGCACGAACACTTGGTCAATTCCTTTAGGGAGGCTGCTGTTTCTTTCATTGTGCTCCATAATGGAGTCCAGAAACCATTTTCTTTTCTCCAACCCCAATCTTCGAAATTGGGATATTCTGGATTAGGTATGAAACTCTGACCCCAGATGAAGCCGGCTTGCAAAGACGCCCTTTTTGTGTGCTCTAAAAGAGCACTTGATGTGGGTGGTAACCTATCCATGGCCCGTCCCTTAACAAATAAGGCCTTCCTTGCTTCATTAAGATCTTCTGCTTCACATGTCTTATCATATGTGAAGATAACATACCTCGACAAAAGATCCAAATGACGGGTTTCGATTGCATTTACAGGCTGTGATAATTCTTTGAAGGTTTTTGTGGCTTCGGGGAATGATTTCCACGCATTCCAAAATGACTTCTTTCCTTTTCCACTAAAGCCCGATACAGTATCACAGCCTGTAAACGCATGAAAAAATAGAATCCCACTGCAAACTTCTGGCCCGAGTGAATTAGCCAGGTCATGGATAGCGATGTTACGTGTAGCTTTTCCGACCCCAAAACAGATCCAAAATTCTTCCAATTTAATTTTTTTTAGATCATTGAACAGGGAAACAGCAATGACGACTACATCTGTATCACCTACAGTATCATGTACAGTTCTTACCAAAACCTTGGTGTGACCGTGCTGCACAGCATGATAAATATGGAGGAGAATTCGGGAATCAGCTTCTTCTTGCTTCGAGTACAGGGAAGCTACGTCTGTGCCATCATTACATAGAACTTTTTCGCCTTTTGTTGATAAAATCGTCTTTTTGTTATATTGAACTTGCTGGAGCCCGTCAGATAGGAAATTAAAAAGTTCAGTTTTATTATCAGAACAGCGAAGAAATTTTTGCCAGTTTTTTGGTAGCTTCCCTGCTGCTGTGACCCTTTGTCGAAGTCCTTCTCCTCTCTTTTCTCTGGTAGTATTCTTCAAGCTGTCCTCCTTGTACACGTCAAAAATCACATCAATTCTGTTTCCTTTTTGGTTCTTTACATAATTTATAAAACTATTGCGGTAGTCTTCGAACGTTATATTGGTACCTGGTCTTATCATTTGAACGACTGCAGGGCCATCTAAAAATGAGGCAGTGCAGTCTTTGGGATCTTCTTTTACAGAATTTTCAAAATTATATCCACTTGCCGTGTCCCAGTGGTCCGGTGGCGCTCCTACGTATGCTTAGATCTTCAAAACTACGCAACGGATTTCGATGAGGTTTTTGTTGATAGCTGAAGGGATTCAAGAGGAAGGTTTGTATATAATACATGCCGAAACAAAGTCTTATTCCCGCGGGAAAACGGTTAGCTGCGGTTGAAATCGCTAGATGGGCCGCTAATTCCTCACAAAATTGGAGGAAATGTAAGCATATCTTGAAAACTATAAGTCCTATCAACATACATCCAAAGACTATTATATAGATAATTTTATAAGGATTATTTGTTACCTTGACGGTTTTCTCCTATCTTTACCCGTTTTCAATAAAAATAAAAATAACTGAAAATTGGGACATAAAGGGGGGGGAAAGGGGGGGAAACAGGGGGGGCTCGACCTGTTTCCCTTCTTTTATTGAAACACATATGTATAAGCTACACACATGCCAAGTTTCATGCTTTCTGCCAGATGGTTTCATACCTCCATACAAAGTCTCAAATTGGGACCCGGACTAAAACACAATAGGGAACAAATAAATTGGGACACAGACAGGCACGGAGCATGGAATTAAGAAATGTAGAAACTCGTTGTGCTCTAAATATATAGTAATAATATTGGCCCATTCAATTGATTTTATTTGATCAGACGCTGTTCTTAATAAATCATACCGCTATTCTTATTGAAAGTAAATACATTAGCTGCAGATGTGCTGATGTGTAGGAATTAAATAAATCAAATACTTAGTAACAAATTATTACCATTATTTCCAGCTTTTTGCAGTGGGGGTGCAGCCGACACACATCCAATGTCCCTCCGTTCCCGGCATTAAGAAGTTGCATCTCAGGAAGCAGCCGACTCAGTAGAAAAAATGTATTAGCAATTTTCTTTAATGTGATACTAATTAAAAAATGTAATATATTTATTTATATACACAGTAAATACATAATAAAGTAAACTACATAAAGATAGAGGAACTGCTTTCATCATTTACTTAGTAATTTCTTTCAGCAGATCTGCGACAGGAGAGTTGGCTGAGAAACGTAGACACAGTGTGTAAACAGTATACAGCAAAACTAAAATTAGACAGCCCAAAACATGCGTATACATGAATAATGCAATTTGTGTGTCCTAACAGCAATCGTCACTAGATTAATAATATGCCTAAATATTTATGGTATAAGGTTTGTATATTGTACGTGTAGTTTATCTAGAGATGATATATAAAAAAACCTATATGTGCTTTTACGTATTATGTACTTATGAAAACGAACATTACACCAATCACTGAATACTTGCTTAGCACGATTTCTTATATTGTACATGGTCGTCAATGGCATGAAAGCAAAAAAAAAGTTCACTTGATACTAACGAAACGACTACGACGACACGCATGCGCAGTGCGCCGCGTGAAATATGGATCATTCCGAATTAGGCCATCATCGCCCACAACTCTCACATAAATAATTTGCGTTCCCATTTAGATAAATCACCACTATGGCAGCTGAGAGTCAAAACTATTTCACTTGATTATTTATTCACGGTTAGATTATAGTATTTATTTGTTTGTTTTTTTACACCACGAATTTCTTATCCTTTGGTAAGGTGGCGACTGTAGCCGGAAGCACAATTTCGAAAATGCCACGTTAGTTTAACGAAACCGGTTTGAACTGTCAAAATACCACTCTTGACAACCGTACGGCATGGTAAGATTATGCGGGGAATAATAGGTAATTTATACCATACAGAATAATTGGGGTCAAAGTGTAAGCACGTTGTAATCGATTACAGTGCGATTCGGAATGTTCCATATTTCACTCCACGGTAACCATGGCAACATCACTTCGCGCGCGTCGCTCATTGGCTACGGTTTCGTCGCCACTCGCCAATCATGGGCGACGCGCGCCGCTTGACCGTGCATGAAAAATACGGATCTTAGTTATTTAGTATCTATCTACAATAATGTTATATTTGCACGCGTTACAGGTTAAATAAGTAGTCTGTAACTAGTTAATACAAAATCTGGTTAATTGTTGAAAACAAAATGCACACAACTGACTTTTTAAATGTACAAACACGGTTGGATTTAGACATAATATCTAAAAGCGTTGAAATAAATAGGAACTAATTTCTGAACTCGATTACGAACAGGCTTACGACCATGGTCGTCAATTATAGAAATAAATAAATAAAAACTGAATTTAATATTAATGACAGCGCCTAACGCGCAAGCACTTCACGCAATCCACATCAAAATAATCTACAATGTGATAATGACAGTGACCAACGCGCAAGCGCGGCGTGAAGTGTTCACTTCACTCGATTCACGACATTAAATGTCGTGAATCGAGTGAAGTGAACACTTCACGCAATCCACATCAAAATAATCTTCTATGTGATAATGACAGTGACTAACGCGCAAGCGTGGCGTGAAGTGTTCACTTCACCCGTGATTCGGGTGAAGTGAACACTTGCGTGACGCGCTCGCGCCTCAGGCTGTATTGACTAGTCAGTCTAGGAAAAAAAGAAAAAAAAAAACAACATTGAGTTTCTGGCTAAGTTTATGTTTTGCTATTTTATTGTAAAACCCCACGAAATATTAATGTTTTGACCACTAAAATACTAGCTTTGAAAATATATAAAATGATCAATAGACTTAGCATAAAATCTATTATTAAAATCTCGATTATGATTGTAAATGTATGCTTGGTCAATCCCTAGTATCAGGTGGGATGACACTGATAGCTCACTCCACGCTCACTTCGCCTAACTTTTCACGGTGAGACGGTTACAGAATCGCACGGCTGATTCCTGGGACCTACTTAATCTCGCCCTTTTCGCATCCGCTGCGAAAGGTTTGTTTTTTTTTTTTTCTAGAAGGCATTTTCAGAAAAAGAACTGAACCAAACAAATAAAATATTGAACAAAACACAAACTTTCAAAATGAGAATGAAGACAAATAAAATTTCAAACTACGAAGTAAATAAAACTACTTGACTCAAATTGCAAGTTATTATTTACTTCGCACTTTAAAATTTTGTCCAAAATTTACAGTTTTCTCTATCAATGTTACAGGCAACCCTCTAAATTACTTTATAAAGACCACCTTTTGAAATCAGCAGTTGGTTGTCAACAGGGTGACCCTCTTGGGCGAGTCATTTTTAGTTTGGCAATAAATCCAATTATTCGACAACTAAATTCTAAATTCAACGTATGGTATTTGGATGACGGAACCCTAGGAGGTGATGTAGACACAGTCTTAAAAGATTTACAGTTTTTAAAAGAAAAATTCAGTTCCATTGGCCTAGACCTTAACCTTTCAAAATGCGAAATTTATCTTCCCCAAAACGACTGACAGACATACAACCATTGCAAAATTTAATACAATAGCTCCAAATATCAAAATTATGGAAACAAACTCTTCACCTTCTAGGGTCCCCAATTTTTGACCAGGGACAGTTACCGTTACACCAAAATTACCGGTAAAATTACCAAAACGTTAACGTTACCATACGTTAATTATTTAACGTTAAAAGTAATGTTATTTCATAGGATTTACCGGTACAAAAATAGCGTTACTTATAACGTTACTTCGTTCAAAGCTATCATAACAACGTTGCCAAACCGAAACACGTGACGCCGCGCGCCGTTCAAGCGTTCGGTTGTTCGTTCGCCGATCGGCGATCGGTTCTTCTAAGCGGAGCGGCAACAGTGTAATTATTGTTGCATAGATGTACCTACTTACGCGCTCGCCGCTCGTGCGTGTTTTTCTAGTTTTAGTTCAGTCAGATAGCAAACAACATACAGTATAAACTTCGCATATGCCGATCATAGTACTTATCACAAGTCAGTGTAGAGAGGCTATTTTCGTCTCTTAAAGGAGACTGTTAAAAAGTGGTATATGAACCAATAGCGATACTGTTACGATATTTCTGTGGGGATACCTCAACTATACCCTTGTGCAAAGTGGCATCAAAATCTGACTCGGCAGTTTTGAGAAATATAATATTTTAGAATAAATAATTTCATGATAACATTAAAAAGTGGTCTATGAACCAATAGCGATACTGTTACGATATTTCTGTGGGGATACCTCAACTATACCTTTGTGCAAAGTGGCATCAAAATCTGACCCGGCAGTTTTGAGAAATATAATATTTTAGAATAAATAATTTCATGATAACATTAAAAAACCGGCCAAGTGCGAGTCGGACTCGCCCATGAAGGGTTCCGTAGCAGCAAGTAACATATTATAAAAGTTCTTGTAGTTCGTTGTAACTTTGTGAAAGGTAAATTGCGGTTTTCGATTTATGACGTATTAAAAAAAAACTATTTACTAGATCTCGTTCAAACCAATTTTCGGTGGAAGTTTACATGGTAATGTACATTATATATATTTTTTTAATTTTATCATTCTCTTATTTTAGAAGTTAGAGGGGGGGGACACACATTTTACCACTTTGGAAGTGTCTCTCGCGCAAACTATTCAGTTCAGAAAAAAATGATATTAGAAACCTCAATATCATTTTTGAAGACCTATCCATAGATACCCCACACGTACAGGTTTGATAAAAAAAAAATTTTGGAGTTTCAGTTGTAAGTATGGGGAACCCCAAAATTTATTGTTTTTTTTCTATTTTTGTGTGAAAATCTTACTGCGGTTCACAGAATACATCTACTTACCAAGTTTCAACAGTATAGTTCTTATAGTTTCGGAAAAAAGTGGCTGTGACATACGGACGGACGGACAGACAGACAGACAGACATGACGAATCCATAAGGGTTCCGTTTTTTGCCATTTGGCTACGGAACCCTAAAAGTGGTCTATGAACCAATAGCGATACTGTTACGATATTTCTGTGGGGATACCTCAACTATACCCTTGTGCAAAGTGGCATCAAAATCTGACCAGCAGCCTAATTGCGGAACGCCAAATCGTCAAATGATTCTGATCAGTTGGCTTCATTTCTATCACAATTGGCTTCATTTTACGATTTTCGAATTGCGAAACTCTTTTATTATGAAACCAATTATGAACGTTAAGGCCCTGCGCAGAAACTAGAGTTTCGCAATTCGAAAATCGTAAAATGAAGCCAACTGATCAGAATCATTTGACGATTTGGCGTTCCGCAATTAGGCTGCCGGCAGTTTTGAGAAATATAATATTTTAGAATAAATAAATTCATGATAACATTTTTATTTTAAAAAAGTTTTAAAGGGTATTATTTCTGACTTTATAATACTAAATTAATGTGTTTCTTTCCTAGATTTTAGTATTTGTTTCGATTTTAACCGACTTTAAAAAAGGAGGAGGTTCTCAGTTCGTGGGAATTACATTTTTTAAATATTTTTATGTTCACCGATTACACGAAGACGGCTAGACCGATTTAAAAAACTATGTTTTCTATTTTTTTTTTTTTTGGTTGAAAGGGTATAACTTCCCAAATGTTCTCAATGTCACCAGGTCAGGATCTGGTGATTGGATTCTGGAGAAATCTAGGGAACTCTTCAAAACTCAAACTCAAAGCATTTATTTCAATTAAACCATTTACAGGCACTTTTGAATTGTCAAGAAGTCAGTCAGTCAGAAAAAGTGAAGCTAGTTGCCCATTCCAAAGCGTAGGTACCTATGGAGAAGAACGGGCAAGAAACTCCATGGACACTCTTTTAAATCAAAATAATGTGGTTACAAAGTCTTGGTTACATCATTCATGTTAAAAATTATACATGTGAGAACGATGCAGAACGTTAAAAGCGTCTATAATGAAAAGATGAGAAAAAAACAACAATTCAAATAATAAATTAAAATAAGCCATGGCAGCAAAGAGATGACCAGTCCCTACTGACGGCGCCCGTTCACGAACATGACGCATGCATCATAGGCACAGCTAAAACAATTTGGGTATTCTTTAAAGTAACTCGTGCATTTGCTCTCGAAAAGCACCAATTGGTGAAGTGGTACTAATGATGAAGACCTCAGATGACCACCGGAACAACTCATTAATAAGTATTTCACGGGTTGCGATTCGATATGGTTGCTAAGCAATTTATGCTATAAATAAATCGTCAAAATAAAATGAAAAAATATTGAATGATAAAATCATGTTTCGACCCAGAGGTAATGTGATTTGTTTGATCTGCAACCATTCTGTGCTATTTTTTCGAAAAAAAAAACCTGAAATTCAGCACTGTCGAGGTAGTAAGTGTCTTTGTTTAGCAGAAAACCATATTAATTAAGTAGTATAAAGTCAGAAATACCCGTTAAAACGTTTGTAAAATATAAAAATGAAGCAAAAAAGTGAATTTTAAAGTATTATTTTTCTCAAAACTGCCGGGTTAGATTTTGATGCCCCTTTGCACAAGGGTATAGTTGAGGTATTCCCACAGAAATACCTCTACAGTATCGCTATTGGATCATAGACCATTTTCCATACAAATTTTAACAGTCTCCTTTGTAGTTTCTAAGTACAGGTATAATTTAAAATCAGATTTGATTGAAAATATTTTATTGATTCGAAACAATGCGTTATACAGTAAAAAAAAAAAGAATAAAATAAAAAAAATTAGCTGATCGAAATTTGTGTTGGAGACACAATTTTTTTGTTGTTATTTGTTTTTTTATTAATAGTTATATTTAGATAAGTAAGAAAAATTAATAGTTATAATTAGATAAGTAAGAAAATTTTCGTAATATAAATAATTACAAGTAATATAAAACAATCAAAATGATCGCATTTCTAACAATCTAACAATCTCAAACATTATTTGACGCCTCTTAATCAGTGGTACATTCGAAAGTTCTCGGGCAACAAACATACCAAAGTATTCGTTGGCAACTCTTAAATTTTCAGGGTCTTCTGTGAGTAATGTTTGAGTGCAGGCATCGTTAGATGATAAATTTGGACTTATTATGTTACTATTGCCAGAATCTGTTTGAACACTTATATCTTTGGCTGTGGTCGGGTTTGGGTTGGGGATGGTGTGGTTATCTGGTAAATCATTTGTAGATAAATCTAACATCATTGTTTCTTGACTGTCTTGTATTGTTGTATTTTGTTGCTGAGATTCTAATTGTGTTGAAACATCCCATCGTTGACTGTATTCGCTATCCTCGATTTGGCTTTCTAAAATAAAAATAAACAAGATTAAAATGTGTTTCGTTTAAACACGTATGTATTTATTGCCCATATACTCGTAACGTAAATACCCTAAATAGTAATTATTAACGAGCGATTTAACAACGATGTTATAATAATGTAGGTATACAGCGTGCGAATCGTGAAAATCGAAAACGTTCAACTAAAACAATTACGGCATTTTTCATTTTTATTATTTGAAGTGTAAGTAATTTGTGTCCAGCTTTCAATAACATCGGATTTTTTTTTACTTTTGTACGTAATTGTTTTATTGAGAGGCTTTATTAAGAGTGTTTCTATTCTTTATGATCATAATTATGATATATTAGGGCAAGCCGGGCTTGATCTAAAATGTATGCACGGCACGCCACTGAATTACCTACATTATTATAAACCCACGTTCGTACGAATGCCAAAAACTTGCGACGTTATTTTAGCGCGCACTGGATTTACAACTCTCGGTTTGAGCACAGCGTTATAAATCCAACATCGTCTTTACGACGCGCTGGGCTGGACTCTGCCGGATTCTCAACGCTCGGGTCGAGAACAAGAGTTGCCGCGCAGCAACCAACTACTAACCACTCGGAAAAGAAGATGATCATAAAATCAGATGCACAAGTAAATTAGGTACTTACCATCATGATCACAATCTTTAGGAAAAGGTAATACCAAATGGGTTCCAACACCTGGTCTTCGCTTAGCTAAAATAAAAGCAAAAGGAAATTTAGTTAATTGAATGCCATGTCCAGTAGTTCACTAGGTCGACCTGGCCCAGCAGGATCGAGATCGATACAGTTATCAATCCCAAAAATTCGTCTTCTGCATTCGTAAGTCATATTTTAAAAAAGGCTTCCGAGTTTTTGGGATTGCTAACTGTGTCGAGACTGCTGACATGGAACACGTCTTTAGATACACGTGCACTACTGAAAACCGCAATAATTACAGTTTGACCTTGACCCGTAATAAGAACTACGGTTCAAGGTCAAATTGTATCCAGAGACGATTGGTCGACTCTACCTACACATTTACTGGACAGTGTTTTAATCAGATATATTAAATAACATACAGAAACTATGTACTTACACGTCATCCTGCTCTCGGTAATCTCTCGTAACCGCAGCACAGAAACAATATTCTATACCTACACGCCAAAATTATTTTCTATTCCAACACGATATTCTAAATAAGACATGATATTCTATACCAACACGAGCAAATCGTACTAACACTGAAAGTTCCTAGTCTCCCCATCGTCATCGTTAGAAAGGGATAGAAAGGGATGGCGTATAAATTACCGGTAAAACAATTGTAACTTTTACCGGTAATAATATTAGTAATTATGTAACGTTAACTTAGTTAGGGTATCGTTATAAATATCGTTACTTTTTTATCGTTACCATTATCGGTAACTGGTAACGCTACTAAAAAAATAACGGTAATTCGGTCCCTTCCTCAATGAACGTTGGAAATTCCAACGTTCATTGAGGAGAAGATACAAAATTTTAATGACGTCTCGGAAAGACTTTTCAAAATTAATATTCATTCGGCCTTCACACCCATTCGGTACTGTTGTTTTGGACCAAAATTTACTTATAGCCTTCGCTCCTCTCATCTATGGAAACATCCACAACTTTTAGAAAAATTAGACCAAATTATTAGAAACACATTAACTTCCATCCTAAATGTGGCCCTGGACGACCGTGCGTGGCAGCAAGCCACACTACCCATTCGCTTGGGCGGTCTCGGCGTCCGCAAAATTTCAAGTATTAGTTTACCAGCTTTCCTCTCCTCGGTCCACAGTACCGATAAATTAACCAGGAACATTTTATCTTCCTCACTGGTCGATTTTGAAGTGCCGTTTTTGACCGATGCGTTGAACGCTTGGAAAATGGCTTGTCCCAATACGGTTTTGCCTGATAACCCGTCTTCCCAGAGACGGTGGGACGTGCCGCTCTGCAGTATTATACGGAATACCCTTGTAAACACGTCACGTAATACTGTTGAGCGTGCCCGTCTGCTGGCTGTGGGAGAATGGGAGTCAGGTTTGTGGCTTCAGGCGCTCCCGTCATCCACCATAGGCACAATGATGGATGACTCATCGTTTCGGCTCGCTACGTGTCTCCGCTTGGGCGCACCTTGTGTTGCTCCGCATCGATGTCACTGCGGTGAAGCTGTCGACAGTCTCGGACACCATGGCCTGTCCTGCTGCAGGAGCGCAGGTCGCATAGCACGGCACGCCAGCATCAACGATATTATTCGTCGAGCTCTTATCACCGCCGGCGTACCAGCGGTGTTAGAACCAAACGGCTTGGTACGTGATGATGAGAAGAGACCAGACGGCATGACGTTGTTGCCTTGGAAGGTGGGTAGGCCTCTGGTGTGGGACGCAACATGTGTCGATACCCTAGCGCCATCTCATGTTCCTAGCACTGCGGGCTGTGCTGGCGCCGCTGCTGCAGCTGCTGAGACCCTCAAGTGGCGCAAATACTGTAACCGTATGGGCAACTACAGCTTGAGCCGTTTGGGGTCGAAACGCTCGGGTCATGGGGCCCGAGAGCGCGTCTCTTTTTTAAGGAAATTTCTCGCCAGCTGGTCGATACTTCACGTGACCAGAGGGCTGGGTCGTTCTTTGGCCAAAGAATTAGCATTGCCGTTCAACGTGGCAATGCTGCCAGTCTTCTGGGCACGTTTCCGGATGACAGCGATGCGGATGAATACTTCGACGCCTAAGTGTCCTTTGTTTTTTTTTATTTTTATATATTTGTATTGTAAGTTAGTTAGTCATTTTGTCCATAGATGGCGCTGTTTTAATATTTATTTCTGAAACACTTATAATTTTCTAATTTACATTTTTAGGTGTGAACTGATTACGATGAAACAAAAAACTCAATGCTACTTCAATTTATATAATTATTAACGCAAATATATATAAACGTGAAGTTGTGAGACCAAGTGCACATTAACACACGTTAACTAATTTTTCTTCTGGAACACTTTAAATTCAAAAATCTTTTGATAGACTGAACCGATTGCAATGAAACAAAAACTAAATGTTACTTCAAGTTACGCTAAATCGTTGTGTATCAAAGTTATCTACATTGATTTCGTACATTTTACGTGATGCTCGGATAACTAAACATACAAACAGACAAAAATTCTAAAAATGCTGGAAATGGGTTCTATTGGTTGTCCTTTAACACCCTGGCTATATTTTTTTATTTTTTCTTTTATGTACAAAAACTTCTTTTCTACAGTTTTATTATATGTATAGATAGACTAACATACAAATAGCGCCTGTCTACGTGCTGTCGGTATGTGATTGTGATGGGGCCCAAAAATAAAATACTGTAGATTTTCTAAAAATTATTTATTTTCCGTTGCAGTTACATCGATTCACTGTCCTCATTGATACAGTCTCCCATTGTAATTTAATTAAATTAGTTTCAACCATTCACGCGGACTTGCAAAAATAATACTTGTCATCCACTTTATAACCTAGTTTTTATTACTATTTTAAATCTAAACAGCAATGTACACTTGAGATATTTTTACAAAAAGGTGAAAGTACACAAACGGTTTCTAGGAAACCTTTAAGCATATTAATAATCAAATAATGACTTAACGGAATTTTGTTAACCTTGTAAAGTCCAAAAACTGTATTTCGGCAGTAATTTATAGTAATACAACACAGCAAAATCAAATATTTTTCAATGCTGTAACAGAAAAATCATTAGTCTTCATAATATAATAATGATATTGATAATTTCTAATTAACATAAAAATATTTTCTCCTCATACAATTTGATATGTCAGAATAACCGAAACTTACATGAAAATCAATGTTTAACACGTTGACTGCCAGACAACAGACACAGTAGAAAATCTATTGTCCGCGGTCACCGGTGACCGCGGTGGCAGTCAATGCCGTTAAGGGCCCGTATACTAGAATGGTTCGTTTTTTAAATACGAGCGTAAGTAATGATACTGCACAATCTACAAAACGATATTGTTTTGATTGGTTGGTAATCCTGAGCAAGCTAATTAAAACTTATTCTTAGGGCCAGTTTCTCGAACGAGAATAATCGCAAAATGAATGTGAAAAATTGTTAAGCGCGCGCAAATTGCTGTGATTTATTGAATGATTTATCAACGCGCAACGTCTTGCAACGCATACCTTCTATTATTGAAATGCATAAGTACTTGACCACCTGTAGTTATTAACCCGACAGATGTCGTATGAACCAGCGATTATTCTTAAGAAAAATACACTCGAAACGACGATACATTTTAATATAATCGTGAAAACCGTTGTTGAGCGCTTACATGCAAACGGCTTCTGGTAGGCGATCGTTTAACGGGTTCAAATATATGTATATAATTTAATTAATTCGTAGTAAAAAAACTTACGTACTTATGATAATAATGCGAGTTATACTGGTACCTATTACAAATGGCTCTTTAAACAGTGGCTCATGCCAATTTACTAAGGAACTTTTTATAAGTATAGAGGTATGAGGAACAGGGAGAGTTCACTCATACTCTATAGAAAAGGGAGGATCCGCCGACCAGACGGATTTTGTGTCTGCCGGGCAACTGCCCGATGATTCATGTCGGACGGTTGTATCTATGCTAGTTGCGCGGTAGACTCTGCTTGCGAGATGCAAGATTTTGCGGGACGTCAGTATGACGCGTTGTTCGCATGTGGCGTTGTAGATACCGCTACATAAGAATTATAATTATGTGACATTAGTTTTAGTGTAAACACACTATGCCGAAGGTACACGACCGAAGTTCGGCATGATTACGCCTGCAATGCTATTTGAATCGCTGTAACGCAACGTAATTTCAGCATAATGTGTCGTCAGTAATTCAAATAGCATTGCAGGCGTAATCATGCCGAACTTCGGTCGCGTACTTTCGGCATAGTGTGTTTAGACACAACGTGGCGCGACAACGGCCCGTGATACGGATACGACTGTTGAGTAATAATGGCGTGACGATGGAAGCGATAATGAGTTTATCGTGACGTTAAAAAATTTAATGCGCCTTCAAAATGGTGTGATGGAGCAATATCGTAACGTATCGTACAAAATTATAAGGGTGGTCGCACATCTGTCGGGAGATGCGTCGCGTATCTTCTGTCACGTAACGCCAGAACGGAGAAGTAGATAATAAAACATAATACAATATAAAACAACAACCTTACACACTGAACCGATGATGGCTTAGTGCGTCGAGCGAATAAATAGACGCGGCCGAAGTAACGCCCGATGCACCTTCCGTGAGATGTGTGAGAAGATCCGTCGCGTATCGTCGGTCGCGAAACGCCAGAACGGACAAGCAGTTAATAAAAGCACCAAACATACTATGCCGAAGGTACGCGGCTGAGTTTACTGTACGCTATAACGCAACGTATTTTCGGCATAATGTGTCGTCAGTAATTCAAATAGCATTGCAGGCGTAATCATGCCGAACTTCGGTCGCGTACCTTCGGCAGTGTGTTTAGACTAGTCCTTACCCGTGGTCCCGGTGGGTCGACCCATTACCGGATCCATGGGTAATTTTCATTCCCCGTGGTTCCATGGCATCACTAGAAATTGGTGAAGGGCGGGCGTTTATTTTGACTTTCGAGATTGACACTAAATGTTACACACTCAACCGATGGTGCGAGTGTGCATCGAGCGTACCAAGTAACGCCCAACGCATCTTCCGTCAGATGTGCGATCTTGCAAGGGGCATTATGTGAGTCGCATCCAAACATAAGGTTACAGCAAGATACATAACAATAGTAGATTGTACAACTAAGGCATAAAATAAGCTATTTTACCCCGAGACGTTTATATCCATCCGAGCCGCAGGCGAGGGTGGATAGTTAAGTCGAGGGGTAAAATGGCTCGTTTATGCCTGAGTTATACACTCTGCTTTTCACTTCGATTGCGAGAAAATGAAACAGGCATAAAATATACAGTACATAATTAATCAAAAATGTTGCAAAGCATAGCTAATTCCCGCCACCACAGATAACCCCGCCACGAAACTTTTTAAAAGTTTTTTTTTTTTATTTCAACATTTGTCATTCGACTTGGGTACTTCATACTGCCAAGTCATAAAAACGTTTCTTTGCGTTTTTAAATAATAAATGACAACTATTTTACCTGATTTTATTAAATTAACGATAGAAAACACGGAAGTGGTATAAATTAAAGAAAATGAAATAAATCACTACTTTAATCTGCGAAGTTTTATTGCGCATGTAGCTGTTGGGCCTGATTACCTTAGTCTCAGAAAAAAATTTTACTTTATGCACTAGAACATAAAAAGCGATTTTATGTCGCCTAAGCACAACATAAAGACGAACTTTTTGAGCATGAGAAGTGAAAAGGTATTAACATCTCTCAACACCTGTCCTTAAAACGCTAAAAAGCTGTCATCATCAGTATTAAACTAAATCTAAATATTGAATGGCTTAATTTGCACACATTTCTTTCTTATCATAATAGTTTTAATCATAATTATTTTCCGTATTTTTTAATTCAGATCATCACTTAACTATAAAAAGATAGACAACAAACAATTGCACCTTTTTGTCAAAGTCGGTTAATATCCCGAGAAATGCACTTAACCAATCACATACAAAACTACAATTTTCTGTTAATAATGTTCAATCACAACTTTGTCATTGCCTATGGAAGCATTCCACTTTTTAATATTATCACTTTTTTTAAGTCCTCACAAATTGTCTCCGAGAGAATTATGAGATTTTCTCTTTCTGTGAAAGCTGCTTTGTAAGTGGTCAAAAAATTATGACATAGACACATTTTAACCAATGACAATCGACGTTCTATATCCAACTTTTTTCAACAGTTGTTTAAAAAAAAACTTCGGCTTTAGAGAAAAGAGAAAACCTCGTTCTTATTCAGTCTATATGCCATCTCTGTCTACGTATTTACAGCGGCGGTATGTACTGTAAACGCTAGTCTTGGGCCGTATGCCCATCGAGCGACTCTCAAATGTTGTTCATGTCGTATAGAACTTGCGCGATCGTACGAGAAGCCTCCACGCTGCTTAGCGCGATCGTTGCTAGGTGAGCCTCGTAGGACCGGAGTTGTCTGAAATAGAAAAATATTGAATTTTACTGTTTTTTTTTTTTCGTAGCGTGGGACGCCCCTTAGCTAGATGGACCGACGATCTTAAGATAGTTGCTGGGGCAGACTGGATGCGGAAGGCGGAGGACAGGGTGTTATGGCGCAGCAAGGGAGAGGCTTATGTCCAGCAGTGGACTGCGATAGGCCGAGTTGATTGTGATCATTTTATGAATAAATTTTATAAACTGAGAGCCAGTTTATAAACTTAACTTTTCCGACAAGATTACTGGAAAATAAGTGGATGTTTGTTGCCAGAAGCAATTACTGAAATGTCAGATAATACTTAATCGTTACAAATACTCAGTAGAAACCTGGCTTCAACTTGTAGCAGATTTGTGGCAACATTTTTATGTTACCTCTATGTGCCTCTTTTTGGAACGAAGTTCCTTAACGCGGCTTGCCTTCACGTGAGGAAAAAGTGTTATGGCCCCTCCTTGCGACTTTCTCTCTCTCTCTCTGTCTCTTTCTATTATATACGAGTGTGCCCGTGCGGAACTTCATTTCTGACAGGGTCCCCCCGACCGCACCCGTTTTTTTTCTCAGTTTATTCTAAAACGGCAAATCTAAACAAAACGTTTTTAGTCTCACCTCCGTCCAGTATTGGAGTAAATGACAATATTCCTCAATATGAGCGCTGCTGTCAAGCGTATGCTCTTCGTAACTGGACCCTCGTTCTCATCCTGTCAAACGGATAACATTCTAATCAATAAAAAGTAACTTTTTAAATATTTACAGGCAGACTATTTAGCGAAAGCAAACGATACCGAAACCTTTCTCTTTACTTTCTCTTTCTGTCTCTCTCTTAGCATTGGTATTTTATATCGCTATCTCACTGTAACCTGTAAAGGCCCCCCACATTAGACCGCGCGCCGGGCGCGAGCGTGTGGCCGCGCACGTGGGCCACACGCCGGAGGAACGCTCGCACCCGGGACGCGCCCAATGTGGGGGGCGCCGTAAGTGCAATCGCCAAATAGTCGACCTACTAACCCCTCTTTTTTATAAATGCACAAAATGAAACTGTAATTTAATAAAGTGAGTTTCTAGTGGCATTGAAGCGTAGCAGACATGGACAAATAACATGCATAATGTTTATTTAACACACACTAGAACATACAAAATAACGAATACGTGAAAAACAAAATACAGGGTGGTCAAACATTGATGCGCAAACTATAACCATGAATTGAGCACATTTGAACGTAGCGTAGAAATTGCTCGTAAGTTATAAAAAAAAAAAAACTGCAATTTCGTATAATACATAACCATATGGTAGGGGAGCCCAGAGGGTTTTTGAGCAAGCATATTCAGGGCGAGAAGTTGATAGCTGAGTAGGTCTGGCATGAGGAGAGAACACCGAAAATATATTTAAAAAGTTTCTGATAGGAGACCCCTGGTCAGGAGACCACTTTCAGATTTCAAAAAAGGGCCGAAATTAAAGTGATCTTCAGAGGCGTTGGTTTTGGCATGGTCGGGTCTGGCCTAACCCATAATGACTTAAATAGGCAAATCTGACGGAGAAATTGTGGGCTTTCCCCAAATCTGACGACTTTGAAAACTCAGATTTGGGCCATTTCTAAAAGGATATTCAGGGCGAATGAAAGTTATTCTGTGCAATAGTGTTACATGTCCTGATAGTGAATATATAAATATCTGACGGGATGATGAAGCCTTTTGGCAAATATGAGGAAATTTCATCAATTCAGAAAATTACCCAAAAGTGCCCATAATTTTGCATTTATCCCTAAATCAAGGAACCTAGTAGCTTCGATTGCTGTTTGCATTGGAAGGTGACACGTTTGTGAAGATTTCTCCATATTCAGAAGTTTGAAAAAACTAAACAATTGAACGTAATGATTAAAGGTTAAGTAGCAAAATTAAAACTTCGATGGAGTACACCATAAACAAAGTTGATTATTTGAATATTTTACTCTGACACCAATTAAACCAATTATTTCAAAAACATCCTCATCTTATGAGCTATCTAACGAACCAGTAACGTTTTAAAAAATATTGAGAGATGCCCGTCAATTGTTTGTTAAAGCTGGCAAAGGTGGAAAGCCATACTTACTAAAATTAACGAAAACATTAAAGTAACGACTTGTTTACGTCGTAATACTTTTCTATTCGAGGTTTTATTGTAACTACGAACCTCTGCGCTCGATATCGTTACTTATATCGCCTCCAATTCTCAGTGATAGTTCGTTATGAGAGTTTTGTTAAATAAGTCCCAACACTTCTGCTTAGGCCGCCAGCTGCTAGTTAACTAGATTAAATGACAGATCATGAGATACGAATTTATTTCTAACCGATTTCTAAAAGAGAGAGGTTATTAGTTCGTCTGTATATACAGGATGAATGTTTCAAGTCATCATGTGGATGACCAAATCCGAAACTATAGGTAATACCGAAAAATTCTTAAAGGAGTCACGGGGTAGATTTTGACGAATACTAAAACTGCATCATTAAATTTTTGAAAAATCAATTGCTCTAGCCAGGAATCGAACTCGTTGATTTTGAAAAAAAAAACACTGCCTGTTTTATTGCACCCTCCGATGGTGTCGTTAGTAAGGATCAAATTCTGGGAAGAAATGATACACGCCAAAGTAAAGGAAAGTGGACATTTTTAAGATTAACTAAAATCAGATAAACAAATTGATTAATTATGGTTTAACAATGAATTCAAAGTATAATTTATTATATTAAAAACATAAGTTAACGGCCAAATAACTACTGCTACAGTGCAAACGAGCAAATCACTTACATTCTAGATACTTAAAAACTGTTACTATCTTAAAATAATTGTTTTCTGTTAAAATGCGCCCTTTACTGTACTTTGTCGTATATCGTTTCTTTCCAGAATTTGATCCTTATTAGCGACACCATCGGGGGGTATACGACAAAATACAGTAAAGGGCGCATTTTTAACAGAAAACAATTATTTTAAGATAGTAACAGTTTTTAAGTATCTAGAATGTAAGTGATTTGCTCGTTTGCACTGTAGCAGTAGTTATTTGGCCGTTAACTTATGTTTTTAATATAATAAATTATATTTTGAATTCATTGTTAAACCATAATTAATCAATTTGTTTATCTGATTTTAGTTAATCTTAATCTGTCAAGCTCCGCTAATGAGACACAATTGATTTTCTATTGTTTGGTCACCGATCGGTGTCCCGCGGTCCTTGAGCAGTTAAAAATGTCCACTTTCCTTTACTTTGGCGTGTATCATTTCTTCCCAGAATTTGATCCTTACTAACGACACCGTCGGAGGGTGCAATAAAACAGGCAGTGTTTTTTTTTCAAAATCAACGAGTTCGATTCCTGGCTAGAGCAATTGATTTTTCAAAAATTTAATGATGCAGTTTTAGTATTCGTCAAAATCTACCCCGTGACTCCTTTAAGAATTTTTCGGTATTACCTATAGTTTCGGATTTGGTCATCCACATGATGACTTGAAACATTCATCCTGTATATACAGACGAACTAATAACCTCTCTCTTTTAGAAATCGGTTAGAAATAAATTCGTATCTCATGATCTGTCATTTAATCTAGTTAACTAGCAGCTGGCGGCCTAAGCAGAAGTGTTGGGACTTATTTAATAAAACTCTCATAACGAACTATCACTGAGAATTGGAGGCGATATAAGTAACGACATCGAGCGCAGAGGTTCGTAATTACAATAAAACCTCGAATAGAAAAGTATTACGACGTAAACAAGTCGTTACTTTAATGTTTTCGTTAATTTTTGTAAGTATGGCTTTCCACCTTTGCCAGCTTTAACAAACAATTGACGGGCATCTCTCAATATTTTTTAAAACGTTACTGGTTCGTTAGATAGCTCATAAGATGAGGATGTTTTTGAAATAATTGGTTTAATTGGTGTCAGAGTAAAATATTCAAATAATCAACTTTGTTTATGGTGTACTCCGTCGAAGTTTTAATTTTGCTACTTAACTTTTAATCATTACGTTCAATTGTTTAGTTTTTTCAAACTTCTGAATATGGAGAAATCTTCACAAACGTGTCACCTTCCAATGCAAACAGCAATCGAAGCTACTAGGTTCCTTGATTTAGGGATAAATGCAAAATTATGGCCACTTTTGGGTAATTTTCTGAATTGATGAAATTTCCTCATATTTGCCAAAAGGCTCCATCATCCCGTCAGATATTTATATATTCACTATCAGGACATGTAACACTATTGCACAGAATAACTTTCATTCGCCCTGAATATCCTTTTAGAAATGGCCCAAATCTGAGTTTTCAAAGTCGTCAGATTTGGGGAAAGCCCACCATTTCTCCGTCAGATTTGCCTATTTAAGTCATTATGGGTTAGGCCAGACCCGATCATGCCAAAACCAACGCCTCTGAAGATCACTTTAATTTCGGCCCTTTTTTGAAATCTGAAAGTGGTCTCCTGACCAGGGATCTCCTATCAGAAACTTTTTAAATATATTTCCGGTGTTCTCTCCTCATGCCAGACCTACTCAGCTATCAACTTCTCGCCCTGAATATGCTTGCTCAAAAACCCTCTGGGCTCCCCTACCAATAATACCTTAACCTAAACATACATATTTTTATTATAAAACTAGCAACGCCCCGCGGTTTCACCCGCATAGGTTTAGATCAAGTGGGAATATCGGGATAAAAATTATCCTATGTCCTTTCCCGGGACTCAAACTATCTCTATACCAAATTTTATCTAAATCGGTTCAGCGGTTTAAGCGTGAAGAGGTAACAGACAGACACACTTTCACATTTATAATATTAGTGTGGATAGTACTTCACTAGCTTGTTCTTGAGCTGTTCTGTGGTACTTGTCGGAAGCGACTGACTTTTTTTTTTGACTGGGAGGTTAGTAACCGACGTAAAATTTAAACGCAGCGGGGTTCAGAATCATATACTGAATCCATGGTAACAGGTTGCGTGTCGATTTCCCTGCCACCCTGTATACAAACAAGTATTACTGGTGAATCTAAAAAAAAAATAACAGTACTTTCATGCAATTTAAAGAAAGTTTAGTGCATCAAAATCTACCTAATGTCTAAATAACATACATTCATTGAACTAATATATAGTAAAAAAAAAACGTGTTTAAAACAACGACAAAATTACAGACACTACAAAAATAACGCACACATTGACACACACAAGCTACAAATATGTGTATATGTGCGAGACTTAAGTTGATCCGGCGTGCGACTGAGTTCAACATAGTAGGTACTATAGTCTGTTCCAAAAGCATATGAAGAAATTGTGAACAAATGGATCAGAAATCGTGCCTGTGTGCGAACAAATGGAGCGCTTGGTTGGTTTGATTTATTGGAATTCTTAAACCCGAACATCTAATTTTAAATCACCTTAAAGATGTTTTTCAATTTTATGATTGTTCAATTACAATTTAATAATGTTATTCAAAGAATAATTACAGGGAAAAGTGATGAGATAAAAAGTATACAGATGAATATGTTACTAATTCTCTTCAGCAATTGATTGCCAAATAATTATACCTGAACAGGGTTTGTATACATTTTCGTCAGATACTTTCGGAACAGATCATTCAAACACACACACTGACATACACACAAGCTAAAACAACACAGGTGTTAGGTGCAAGGAGACTGCGGTCGATCGATGAAATCAACTCATGTTCATGCCAATCCAGTGTGACGCATGACCGCCGAATGCGAAAGCAATCTGTCAAATTAGTTCCGCATAGATGGCGCTACGTGTTTGTTATTTTCACTCAGCTACCAATGGCGTTCCTTGTTAAAACTTTTCTGCGAGATGGCGCTTAGTTTTTTTGTCTTTTCGACGATTTTCATTCAAGATCACTTTGAGAAGACATAATAGCGCTCTCTCGCAGTGTCCATCGAACCCGTTATTTTGTTTTCATTTGAAGTGATTAAATATTCCCCATTGATAGATATCTAAACTAATGTAATTGGCCTTGGCCGTTTTACGTTAAATAAATTGTAATAAATAGTAAATCTTGACATTCAAAAGTGCCTTTTAAAATAAATGAATTGACTTTAAACAATATCGACTGTTGGAAGTCGATCGACCGCAGTTTGGTTGCACAAAGGTGTGAGTCTCACCAGTTGTTCCGGCGTGCGACTGAGTTCGGCCCTGTGCTGCGCGTGCACAAACACAGACACGTTAGTGACGTCACACGCAGCGTGACACTATTAGTGGTTGTGACTAGAGTACCACCAGAATCTTTTGGCGCCTGAATGACATTGGCAGCAGCGCGTTGTTGGCGCATTTGTGAAATTGTATTGACAAAACAAGATGTCGGCGTTAGTTCAGATTTTGGCCACGGGCCAAAAGAACCTGGTAGCGTTGTATGCGGTTATAGGGTTATCAAATTGCGAGGTTCGATATGACTCCGATGCAAGCATAAACTACGTATCCAAAGATTTAATTCTTTGTTGAAATTATTTCTAAAAGGACAAATTAAATCAGCTAAAGAAACTCCGCAGACGCAATGGGTATCGACATCTTTACATGATAAAACAAAAAAATAATAATTTAACGAGCTTTTTTGGAGTTGTTGAACCCGCACATGTTTGAAGTCACTTGAAATATCAGTTAGATAAAATAGATTTTTTGTGTAAACTTCACAGACGTGATGGATATCGATATCATAAAGAAAAAAAAAACTTATAGGTCAGATAACAGCACTACCAGCGGTCGTAAACCAACAAAAAAAATATATAAAATCTTTTTATTCTTATTTGGTCGTGTTTACATATCGATACCCATCCCGTCTACGGAGTTTCGCTAATTTGACCGTGTATATGATTAAATATGGCAACCTCACAATTAAATATCCTTTAAAATACGCAGGAGTAACTAGGGAATAGACTATGACGCAATATTTTAAAGTAATACAGTTTTGGCTGTGTATTAATGTCGGGATTTTTTTTTTTCCTTTTTTTACCAAGTTAATTTTTTACCAGTTATTTATTTCTGACTCCACAAATCGTTGTCATACATAAGCAAGACCATAGCCATATGAGATTGATTTTAAGTAAAATGAGCATGGTTATAATGACTATGATAAGCTTTTCCTTCCCAAAAATTCAGTCATTATTATGAAGGAATATAGTGTTAAAAATATGACTAGAGGAACATACTCGTTGTTTTTTTTTTGTATTTTCTTCGTATCCCCTATAAAATAATTATCTATGAAGCTCTGGCCAAACTAAGGGGAATCGCGCGTACTTGTATGCAGGCGTTCGAACTGAACGGAAGCTGTGGTGGTCCAGTGGTAACGACTGCGACTTAACGAGTTGTAGGTCGTAAGTTCGAACCCAGACAGGCGCTTTACATTGTGTAAATTATTTAATCACCACTGCTCTCAAAACAGTAAAGATAAACATCGTAATGTATGTCTTAGAACCAAAATATCAAAGACATGTGGCATCTACCAACCCGCACTGGGTCCGCGTGGTAGATACAGCCCACTCCCTCTCACAGAGAGGAGGCCTGTGTCCCAGCAGTGGGAATATGATTGTGCTGCTCAAACTTGCTCGAATAATCGCGTGACAACAGAATAGTTAAACAATCATGTCGCGTCCCGCATACAATGCAGGATTCGCCTCAGTGTAGCTAGAGCTTAAAGGATGCGGATAAATCTTAGCGGAAAACGTGTTTTTGCTCAGATTTGTCCCTAGTTAATTTTTTCGCTGACTCCTCTTCCCCAAAATTTTACTTCTATATAAATGACGGATTAAGATTTATAATATCCTTACCATAAGCTCCCTCGGGTTGAACATATCAGCCGCATGTTTGTTAAGGGCAGCTAACGCGGCATTCGGAGGGTACCCGAGCGTCACTGGCTTGCCGTCCGTCCCTTCTGCGGCCGCGTGACGACGGGAGTTGTAGATCGCTTTTAAAGCCTGTAAGATTGGTATTAACACGTATAACTTACACAGGTATCTGTTTTCAACAAGTCTTGTCAAGAACATTCGTGTATAAAACATGTGTTGAAGTTGTTTCAGACATGTTGTGTTGTTCACCTTTTTAACACTTTTAACAAGTTTCCTACATGTTACTACAACATATTTAATGCCGGGTACAGATTGGTGAACCGTAACATGAAATGTAAACAAATGAGCCGTCCAAATCTATGCAATGCAACATGAAATGTAACACAACAAGTTGGTGAACTAGTTTCAACGTGTGTTACATTTCAAGTTACGTTTCAACAATCTTGTACCTTAATTAGGTGTAAACGATGAACGAAAACAATAGAGACCACATGCAAAATACATGTATTATATTCTACACGGTGTTTACGCGTTCTTCAAAGTCTTTCTGAGGCTACATTACAGTTTTCATATACAGTCCGTTCACTGTTATTTTAACCTCTGGCAGCAGCAACCGAATAGCAACTTTATGGCGACGAAAACAAAGATCATTGTGATTTTGACAGACTTGGCAATGGCAGCACCCCAATAGTAACCCTATTGCCACGACAATAAAGACCACTGTGATTTTGACAGTGATGCAAAATCAGAGGTAAGGTAACTGAACGGACTGTACAATATAGTTTTCGTTAAGCTACAAAAATATTTTGGCGCCTGAATGACATTGACGGGGGGGCATTGTTGGTTAGCTTTTTGAAATTGTCATTGTGTATTAACAAGATGGCGGCATTAGTTCAACGTTAGGCTTGAATTATACAGAAACGGCGTAAGGTGAAGACGCGGCGCAAGCGCACGTCGCCGTCGTACATTTTGTATGAAAACGTTTTGAAGCGGCGTCATGCCTGCGCAGCGCCTTCACCGTACGCCGTTTCAGTATAATTCACGCCTTAGAGTAAAATAGAGAATATTTATTTGCATAGAATGTAGATGTGCCTGAATGTATGGTGTTTGTTTGTTTGTAAAATGTGTATGTTTGCCTTGTAGCGTTGTACTTACGGGTACAGTGCAGTGCTTGTCGGTGAGATGGTTGAGTAGCGCGAAGGTCTTCCTCGGCACGCGGTCGCAGTCGAGCCACATACAGGGCGCCTCCCCGCCGGCTGACGGCGGGCAGTGCGTACGTGCTGCGTGCGTGAATACGTCCGCTGCGTTAGCGAACGATCTGATACAAAAATAATATAAATAGATTGTTTTTGATTATTCTTCTCAATGGAAATACATGAGGTATGCAGTCTGAAAATAAGCAACGAATTGGTAGTTTTCATGCTGCACTAAGTTCTTTTTTCGACAGTAAACAAATATTTCAATCAAAACTTATGAACAACTACAGTGCAGCGCTGATGAATCGCTACGCGCGTGCAGCTACGTCGCGCTGACGAGGGCCGTCGGTCGGGCGTACGTCGGGCGACTGACGCGCTATGCGGCCATTTAGTGCGACGCTAACCGAGCGACCGATCGTACGCGTGTACTCAATAATATCTCTTGTGAGTACTTAATTTGCCGTCAGCAAATGTCAAGCACTTGCGATAATCAGCGCGTGCCGTACGAGCACTAAATCCAGCCTTAGGACGTCGGATTGAAACAATTTAAGTCTTTTTATAACTTATCCGCACTAAATATTATGACAAACTCACTCACTAAACTCTGTCCGCACAAAAATATTAGTTACGATACAGGTTTGGGAACTCGGAACATGAATTTGATCGTTTTGTGAGCAGGATCTTTCTTTCCGTTACAATGGGCGTGACTTACTTGCCACACCCTCGCCAGTGACAAATCCAAGGCGTCTCGTCCTGCGGGCTGACTGCTTGTATCGGAGTCGGCGTCAGTGCGGGAGGTGGCGTTGCGGACGGTTTCGGAGTAGGCGGCTTCTGAGGCTAAAACATATAACAATATAGTTAAGAGAACTCAGATTTTGCTCAATGAAACACGAATTCAATAGTATTCATTAAAATTGATCTACACCTTTATTAAAAAGTATTGTTTTTGTATGAGGCATAATCAAATAGACAGAGCCCCTATGTCCAGCAGTGGACTGCAATAAGCAGCACATAAATATGTTTTCTACCCATCAGAAAACTTATTTAAGTATATGACCCTGTATACAGGGTGAAATTGAACACATGCGACAAATCGAAATGGGAGATTGTACTCGTCATTATGAACAACTTTTACTATGGGACCAAACCTGAAATCGCGAAAAAAAAATCAGCTGTTCCCTACATTTATGTTCGCATACCTCGCCAAAATGTAGGGAACAGCTGATTTTTTTTTCGCGATTTCAGGTTTGGTCCCATAGTAAAAGTTGTTCATAATGATGAGTATAATCTCCCATTTCGATTTGTCGCATGTGTTCAATTTCACCCTGTATAGTGGACCGAAAGACACGTCGTATTTTTTTAAAAATAAATTTTTCGCTTCCTCAAACCAAGAAGAATTTCGCAAAACACACACTAAAATATTTACTTCAGTAATGGGTTGGTTGACCACAAGTTCTTTATCACCGATCTTGGTGTTGCCCACCATGACAGGCTGGCGGGTGATCACTTGTCTCATCACCGGTTGAGTGGTGGCCTTCTGTAAATATAGTGAGATATTACAGCCGGCATCTAATATAATAGAATCTACGTACACAAATACATATATAAACTCACATCTTGTTCACATAGGGATAGACAGAAACAAGGTGCATGTCGATCGACATTATTCAAGATTAGCCACGCGCTCGATGCACGCAAAAGTTCACGGGCTTATATGTATGTAAGAACGTTGGGCATGAATTTTTGAAAAACATTATGTACCTAGCATCACAAGCATTAACAATGTTAGGACATACCAAAAATCAGAAGGCCAATTCTCGTAATTTAAAACGTTCAAAGTCGCAGTCTCATCTCAGCAACAAACAAATGTCAAAAACTTGTCAAAATGTAGGGAAATTAGAGGTATTTTTGACAGATTGAGACTGAGATCAGACTGTGAACGTTCTTAAAATTACGAGAATTCCCCCTCTGCTTAACAAAAATCTTAAATTCATTCACTGAAAGACAACACACATTCTTAATATCTGGGTCTACAAGTTTGAATATTTGCACGAGAGTTCCATAAATAACAAAAGTGAGCACTAAGGAGTTTTTTTTTTATTCATACCTTAAGGCTGCCTGTCCATTGACGCGAAGCGAGGCTGCGGAGCGGAGAAAAAGAGAAATAATAACCAATAGGATTGCATAAAATCTCCAAAATTTCTATTGGTTAATATTTCTCCGTTTCTCTGCTTCGTAGCCTCGCTCCGCGTCAATGGACAGGCAGCCTAAAGAGGTGATATTGGGGATGAAAGTTTGTATAGAAGTTCGTAACATTTTGGCTTTTGTATAATAATTGGGTGGCGCCGTCACCGAGGCAGGCCTAAGAAACGCTAGCGTGGCGATCTGGACTCGTTCCTAACCGATTGGACGGAGAAGGCACAGCACAAGGAAATGTGGAAGAATATGGGGGATGCTTTTGCCCAGCAGTGGGACAGTACAGGCTAACAAAAAAAAATTTTTGGTCACTTACCGGACAAGACTGTATGACGCTGGTTTTCGCCTCACTCACAACAGACACCTGGTTACTCTGCACGCTTGTAACCACAGGACTCCGTTGTGGTTGCTGCGCCACTCGATGCACGTTGCTTTTCATTGGCGCGTTCATAATGATCGGCTGGTTATTGGATACGGCTATGATTTGCTGGTTGCCTTGGAGGAGTTGTTGGTTGCCTTGAATGTGGAAATATTAGATTAAGGAGGGTTTGTTTTTAAGAGGTGGTCAATTAAAATTTTTGCTGAGGCTGCTAAATGCTATTCTGGCTGAGGACTGTTTCAACAAGGTGGTAAATAAAATAAGTAATAAAGTTATTGTAACGAAAAAACTCAATTTACAGAAACTCTGTGTTAACAACTGCATTAGTATAAAAAAGTCGAGATAAAAGCAAAACGAAAAGGCTAAAAATAAAAATAAAATAAAAATTATAACTTAATTAAAACTGAACAATATTTTCACTGTGTAATTTTGTGTGAGATGATGTGAAATAGATTCTATTCTGGCTAATTTTAAAGCAAATAAATCTAAAGCCTCTATTATATACACCACTGGATATAGAAGTCTTGGCTGCTTCAGCTGAAATCTTTGACACAATTTGGGACATTCAGCATCTAATCATTATAATTAATTAACATAATATTGGTTTCACGTTGACTGCCAGACCACAGACACAATAGAAAATCTATTGTTGGCGGACACCGTGTGACCGCGGTGGCAGTCAATGAATTAATATGGATTTGTCAATACACCGAACTGTCCAGAAATCGCTAAAGAAATAGGATTTAACAAACCCCTTTCTTTATAGTTTTTTTTTTTTTTTGTTTTTACTCTGTATGCTTTTAACGTGCACTTCTTACAACATCATTCTCACAATAATGTAGGTACCTATAATTCCAACATGGATGATGTATATACAATATTTCTATTTATAAGAGTCCATGGAGTACCTAGCCCGTTCTTCTCCATAGGAAACTACGCTTAGTTCTTCTCCATAGGAAACTACGCTTCAGAATGGATAACTAGCTTCATTTTTCTGACTAACCGACTCTTTGACAGTACAAAAGTGCCTGTAATGGTTTAATTAAATAAATATTTTAAGTTTGATAGATCTTTAACTTACCTTGTATAAGCTGCGCATTACTGGTGACAATCTGACTGCTGGTCGACGTACTAATAAGAGCAGGTGGCTGCTTCTGAGTAACCATAATCTGTTGTGGTTGCGGTTGGTTCATGATCTGAGCCTTATGAGGCTGTGGTTGGTTGGTTATTATCGGTTGCTGGCTTGGCGTCATCTGAGGGGCGTTCTGTGGATTTTTTAAATTCAAACTGTAGAAGAAGTTGCATTGATTTATGAAATAACATTGATAAGCTACATAAGTAAATAATAAAAATTAAAATACGCAACATTTATAGGAATAAATACTACACAAACAAAAATTTGCATATAATATAATATAGCAATATAGATAAATAGTGACATGAAGCTACAACGTTTAAAATATAACTATAATTGAATGATATATGAATGATTGTAATACAATATAGAACATGCTTGCTCCTAGCAAAGCACGCTTCTAGATCCCGAAGCAAACTTGAACCAAAAAGCTTACAACATAAATCACCAAATACATTTAGCGCTAATCGAATTTGAAAACATCGCATAAACAACGCATTCAGTCATTTGTGGTACAAGCGGGTCTAACCCAAGTATATACTGGGTGTAATTTTAATCACCGTTATCCTCCTAAGGGGTTATTGTACTCATCATTGTGAACAACTTTTACCACAGTATAAAAATCATACAGTAGGACGACGCCTTTGATTTCGTGTAAAATGCCGACATCGTCTAGACAGTAACGCATCGGCCAGGGTTGTCACAAATAAACAATATTTATATAATTATTTATTTATTGCAAATCAACATCGATATTAATATAGTAAAGAAAACAATTATTACCCCGTTCTACACTGCATGTATTAAGGAGTTGAGTATGACAATAAAAAACGCAGATGAGTCGTATACAAAGAGATTTAAAAATTGAACTGATGCTGTCTTGATAACTAGTTACTGTGACACTTACAGTGCTTCTTGCGTGCCATCTTGGATTTCAAAAAGGATGGCTTTTTCGTAACAAGCACCCCAATTATACTGACACCCTTATATAATTATAAAAAAATGACGTCCGCCATCTTGGATTTCAAAAAGGATGGCTTTTTCGTAACAAGTACCCCAATTATACTCGAAATTGACACCCATATCAAATTATAAAAAAATGACGTCCGCCATCTTGGATTTCAAAAAGGATGGCTTTTTCGTAATAAGCACTCCAATTATACTCAAAATAAAATTGAGATTCATATCTTATTATAAAAAATTACGGCCACCATCTCGAAATTCACCCTTAGTAAATAATAAAAAAGTCCACCATCTTGACACGGAACATAAAAACGAACACTTTCACATTTATAATATTAGTAGGATTTCCAAACAGATGCTCTGTGTGATAAACACAGAACATAGGAATCATACGTAGTGATACCCTATAATTTTTTTTACCGTGCACCGGTCGGCCATTTTATTAGCGTTATCAACATGGCACGACATTACAAATAAAATTATTTATGCACTCTACAATAACAAAATAGATATTTTATTTACCTTTCTTCTGTACGTGGAAGTTGATGAAACCGCAGATCTTTATTTATATGAGATGAAGACTTACAATCAGTCACAGCACACGTCGTATGCACCATTTTAAATTAACAAATAAAAAACAAGCATGCGTCAGCCCTCAATGATATATCCCGAACTACTAACATCGTTTTGTTCGCAGTTCGGGATCGGCTCACCCGCGTCTCGCCCCTCACACCCCGCACGATTGCCCTGTCTAGACGTATTCGTTGGACGACTGTATGATTTTTAGACTGTGCTTTTACTATGGGACCAAACCTGAAATCGTGAAAAAAAATCAGCTGTTCCCTACATGATTGTTATGTTC
This sequence comes from Amphipoea lucens, assembly GCA_947508005.1. Classification (NCBI taxonomy): domain Eukaryota; kingdom Metazoa; phylum Arthropoda; class Insecta; order Lepidoptera; family Noctuidae; genus Amphipoea; species Amphipoea lucens. The sequence goes on from OX382357.1 coordinate 19,650,372, forward strand.
GCATAACTCGTCAAAATGTAGGGAACAGCTGATTTTTTTTTTCGTGATTTCATGTTTGGTCCCATAGTAAGAGTTGTTCATAATGATGAGTACAATGACCCCTTAAGAGGATAACGGTGATTAAAATTACACCTTGTATACTAATTTACTTGCTAAGTAAATGTCTAATCAAGATACTTATAAAAATATAACACAAAAATCGGGAGTAATAAATGGCCCATTTGCACGGAATCATTTTGTTTGCGAATAAAACAATTTTTTCCGAGTAAATGGGCCACCTCATTTCAAGTTTGCCTTGGATTTAAATATTTACATACACTAATTGTTTCACTAGTACACTGCGAAACAATAATGTAAGTATACCAAAAGCATAACAATAGCCCACATCCAAAGATTAAAATGTAAGATTACCAAAATAACATAAAACGCATTTAAATTGTATAAATAAACACAGACCAATAACCAAGCTACCATCACGACGACTCTAATTTCTCTATGGCTTAAAAATCACGTAAGTATTTATGCTTTTTGAACTTTAAACCTAAAGCCACAAAGTCTAAAACAGCATGTCATGCCTGGCAAAGAGCATTCACAACATAGAAGGAATAATACCCGGTACGTATACGTTTTTTTTTCCAATATTATAATATGGGATTTCTACAATAGAATAAGTACTGGCTATGAGAAAGTACTGTATGATACTCAAAGTACTCATGCACATGGACAATTACAACAACCTACTTAGGACAGGCTTAAGGTACAGTCGGCTCAAGGTTAGTACCCACCTGGCCAAGTATACTGCTTGTTACGGTGGCTACTTTTCTCTGGCAACCGACCGTCGAGACGGCCTGATTGCAAACAAAAATATTAAGTGGTTATTTACAATAATATTAAGTAGCTATTTTCAAAAATATTAAGTAGCTATTTTCAAAAATATTAAGTAGTTATTTTCAAAAATATTAAGTAGCTATTTTCAAAAATATTAAGTAGCTATTTTCAAAAATATTAAGTAGCTATTTTCAATAATATTACGTAGCTATTACGTAGCTATTTTCAGAAATATTAAATGAAAAAAAAGCAAGTAATTTTCAAAATTGCATGTCTTGTTCTACTTGTTTTTAATGACAAAGGAACTATTAGTCTTTAAAATTCTACTGCTGAGAAAAGATGTCCATTGTAATTCGTTAACCAGACAGATTTCCAGTAAACTACACCGCTTTGCTATTTCAGGGCTACATTCTGAATCAATTTTGGCTACAGCTTCATAATCAGCCTATAATCTTCCCACTGCTGGGACACAAGCCTCCTCTTAGTGAGAGGGAGTCGACCGTAATCCACCACCACGCGGGCCCAGTGCGGGTTGGTAGATGTCACACGTCTTCGATTTTTGGTCCTAGGACATGCCGGTTTCCTCGCGATAGTTTTCATCACCGTTTTGAGAGCAGTGGTGATGAAATAATTTACACAAAGTAAAGCGCCTGGGTGGGTTCGAACCGTCGACCTACAACTCTTTAAGGTGACTGTGCCATGGTAGACCGCGAAATTTAAATTTTCTTACGTTTTTTGCAATTTGCAGATCAGTGTCAGGTTGTAGCTTGATCAATATATGATTCGCGACTATAACAGGTACGTATTTACAGAATTATAATAATTAGAATCATTAATACATCTTTCTAAGTTAGATTTCTACCGTTAAGAACAAATCTCGTATGGAAAAGTGTTTATGGTAGAAATCTAACTTAAAGAGATATATTAATGATTCTAATGAATATGATTCTGTAAATACATGTCTATTATAGTCGCAAATCATATTTTGATCAAGATACAACCTGACACTGACCTACAAATTGCAAAAAACGTAAGAACATTTAAATTTCGCGGTCTCCCACTGCGCATTCACCTTAAGTCGCGGCCGTTACCACTGGGCCACCACTGCTCCACAGCTTACCATTTGGCAACACGAAAAATTAAATATTTTCGCCCCAAAAAAATTTTGTCAGCGGGCACAAAATGTGACAATATTATAATAACAACGACTCAAGCAATAAATGACATCTTTCTTTTATTTTTAAAGGCTAGGCGTCGAATTCATTTGTAAACCGAACTTAAACCCAAAACCTGTCCCAAAAGCTAAATTCTATAAATATTATGTGCATGGAACCTGAGCGAGGGCATTCTTCACCATCGTGATGGCCTGCGAAGTACTCACTAACGTAGGCTGAGACAACACCCTCTGGGTCGACTGAATCACACCCGAGTTCTGCGATAATCAACTTTATTTCAACAACGTAAAGTTCAAATTAAATCTTATGCTACTTGTACTATGTGCGGATCTAGAGGAATTAAAATGTATAGGGTGTTTATGCACTGCGGGCCGTCCGATAAATTGTATGAACACTTTTATGCTGATTTCAATTCGAATTTATAAACTTACATGATGGATTATGTATACGAAATGGCAGCAATGCATTTGCACCATTCATTATATTGTTATAATTACATATTTTATTACCGTGCACGGGTTCTTTCATAATTATGTGTGAGTACTGCTTTTAGTTTTTATTTCTATGAACTTGAAAATCTTCCCCCTCCCCCCATGTACGAACTATACCAGGGTCTTTATTAGTGTGCTCCTGACGCAATCAAACAAATTCGCAATACTCACTCATAAACATGAATTCACTTACCAAAGTTTTATGAACAATTTGGCCACCGTTGATATAATAATAAAGGCTTAATCTACATTTAGTTTAGTAACCCATAAGTTAGTAAAGCGCCGATTATAATTTAATGAGCCGAATGTACACGCAACATAACAAAAAACGTGCAATCCCCGTAAATTTTGAAAATGGTTTTTAGATTGTATTATTTTTTTATCAATCATTCCCTCAATCTACTTTCAGGGTTTGGTTTAGTAGGTGTTGTCTTTATTAATTTTTCAGAACCTTTAAAATATCTTATCAGAACGGTATACCAAAGCTGGGCCTTTATTGCTGTAGCATAGGATTCTGCAGCAGCAATAAATGCAGCAATGGAATTCGTGGCAGGGCAGTACGTATACCGTGACAGCAATAAAGGCTCTTTATAGCTGTCGAACACGTAATATACGCTAATAATAAACAATAAATATAGACGATGCAACAAATTAATTGTATCAAGATTCCTAATAAAAACGAGAAAACCCACTTCACCTGTAGACGATTGTTAGACACAAAGAAGCAAAACAGAAAGGAAATGAACATTATTATTATTATTATGAGGACCCAAAAGTTACTATTAGGCATCATCTGGAACTATTAGTATGAGTTGAAGCCAAGATTATTAGCACAGTATAACAATGTACTCCATACAGCCGTTCACACGTTAGAAACATTCCAATTTTCGCGGCCAGTGAGGTCATGAAACGTGGGAGCGAGACGACACTAGACGAAATAATCACAGTCCTGCTCGCACGTTTTATGACCGCAACTAATGGTCGTTTAGTTTAGATCTTTGACATAATATTCTATTAACGTCTCACATTTCATGAGATAAATAATAACTATTTTAAGTAGCTTCATCTTCCTGACTGACCGACCCCTTTGACAGTTTAAAAGTGCCTGTAATTGTTTTTTTTTTTATAAATGCTTTGAGTTTGAGTTGACTGCCAAATAGTCAGTCAGTCAATAAGTCTTAACTATAAATGACTAATCCCGAGTTGCAATAACGCAACTCGGGACGTAACTGCCCATCGCTTCGTCCCTTTGCGTCGACCGACTATATGGAGTAAGATATAAACTGTGGGTGTTAGCTACTTGATTTGAGTGTAACCTGTATAATTTGCTGTTGGGTTATCGCCTCTGTTGCCTGCGTAATAAGGCTGTTAAGCGTCGCCTCGTCCAGGCCGCCTGGGTTGTTCACCTTTTTGTCATAACATTTATGTTTTAAAACCTTTTTTGTTGATTGAGATTGACGCAAAGCACAAGTTTATTTTTTATTGGGTTTCATAGTAAAGTGTTACATGTCCCAGTGCTTTTAATTTATTTATTTAAGCCCAGGTTCGCAAGGATTTTTTTCGCGCACTGGATTATCAACGCAATTCTTAGCGCTTAGAGTTAAAAATCCAACAGAGTGTTTCTTTTGACGCGCTCAGGTGCGCATTGCGCCCATTTGGTGCAACCATGAGACACACACCGACCAGTAGAGATCGACCATTATAAATGTCATATGAGTTGTCTATGGGTCAATTTTTCTTTTTAATCTTTGTTTTTTTTTCTCACCTTCTTTGATGTTTTTTTAATGCCTGTATTGTGTTGTTTTGTTGCACTAAATAAACGTTTTATCTATCTATCTTTGTTGGATTCTGAATGCTCGGCTGAACACCTAGAGTTGAAAATTCCGCCGCGATATTTTTACGTCCATGCGTACGTGGGCTTATTCTTCAACGTGAAAACCGTCGCAGCCCCTTATTCATAGAAAACAAAAGTTGCACAACATTGTTACAGCAACGTGATTTGTGTTGCTAGAAACAGGAGCCACACACATTCTGCATGTAATTTTGCCTGCAACATGTTTATAACAAGACAAATCATGTTGGCAAGTTTTGTTCACGACAAATCCGAGGATTTAGCGTCTCTTAAAAACAAAGATACACAAAAATCAACATAAAAAAACGACATTTCACTTTTGACTATTACGAATCCCCGACCATTTTTGGCCGTAACGTTTTTAACTATAAATAAAATAAGTCATAATAAATTTGGTACGAACATACCGTCAAAGTAAGAGGCCCCCCTCCGGTTGGCCCTTGAACTATTATTATAGTTTTCTGCATCATATTCCCTGGGATATTTTGGGCGATATAACTTATACCACCTGCAATAAAACAACGCTTAATTAGCACATCATTTACATATGAAACCGTTACATTATGTTACAAAGGCACGCACATTATGTTATACTGTATAACATACTGTGCAATGTAGTGTAAATATATTAGTCCACCACAGTGGCGTGCATTGCATATAGGCATATAAGCAGTGCCTACCTCGATATATCAACATAAGCCTGTCAATTACATTTTAGTGTGTGTGCCCCACAATTAAGAAACTCACTAAATTATCACACCTAACATAAAAACAAAATCTTCATACAAACACGCGTGGCAGTAGGAAGTCGCCAGACGGCCTACTCGGCTCCCGTACTATTCGCACATTGTCAATTGGTTTTTACTCGGTCAAGTTAATACGACAAAATTAAAAATACATACGTCTCACGCGTAATACCATGGCGTTCGACCTTCTCAATTTGTAACCCTTAAGTAGGCATGCCTACTCAAATAACCACACTTTTGACCTCACTTTTTTTTCTGATTACTGACCGCGTTTGCCTAGACTAGACCCGGCCTAGTGCCTACCTATTCTGAAAACCAATGCACGCCACTGGTCCACCAGATCGAACTTCGGCCATGGCGGCCAATCTCAACGGAGACTTGGCTTCGGCGCGGGAGATATTGTACTGCACTATTGTGTAGGCAGGCACAGTTGCACTCTCTCTTTCCATAGTGATCTTTATTCCCATTCTAATAAGGTTGCTGTTGGGTTGCTGCCACTGACAAGTCTGTCAAAATCATTGTGATCTTTATTCTCGTTACAATAAGGTTGGTGTTAGGTAGCTGCTGTCAAAGGTATAATGTGAAGAGAGTGTAGGACAGTACCTTGAGCATTGCTTGGCGTTGCTATGATCTGCATTGGTTGCTGCATGTACTGCGTGGGTTGTGTTGATATTGTTTTCTCTGTAAAACACAAAAATCGAATTACCATTTTATTAAACCAGCGAAATCCATTAAAGGATTAAAATAAACTAGCTAAACAGAAAATAAATTAGCTAAGGATACAAGGGTGCAGTTGCTATAATATATTATCACACTAATATTATAAAGGCGAAAGTTTGTGAGTGTGTTTGTATGTATGTTACTTCTTCACGCACAAACGGCTGGACCAATTTTGATAAAATTTGGTATGGAGGTAGCTGACACCCTGGATTAGCACATAGGATACTTTTTATCCCGATATTCCCACGGGATCGACACTTATGCGGGTGAAACCGCGAAGCGCTACTAATCTATATACAGGGTGAATTTTTCAAGTGGGCGTGGATGGCCAAATCCGAAACTATGGGGAATAGCGAAAAGTACTCAAAAGAGTCGCGGGCTCGATTTTGATGAAAACTAAAACTGCATCATTGGATTTTTGAAAAATCAATATTTCTAGCCAGGAATCGGACCTGTTGATTTTGAAAAAAAAAACACGTACTGTATTATTACACCATTTGATAGTGTCGCTATTAAGGATTGAATTCTGGGAAGTAATGACATACGGCAAACAAAAGGAAAGAGCTCATTTTTAACAAAATACTTTTTTTACTTTTCTTAATGTTACCTACCTCATCATCATCTGCCTAGCCTTTTCCCAACTATGTTGGGTTTGGCTTCCAGTCTAACCGGATGCAGCTAAATACCAGTATTTTACATGGAGCGACTGCCTATCTGACCTCCACAACCCAGTTACTGGGTAATACGATACCCCTTGGTAAGACTAGTTGTCAGACTTTCGAGCTTCTGACTACCCGTAATGACTGTCAAAGATCTAGGAAAGTCAGCCGGGACCAATGGCTTAACGTGATTTCCGAGGCACGAAGGGGTCTCGGTATGTAAAGAGGGTCACCCATCCACAGACCAACCGCGGCAAGCGTAACTTAACCTGATGGATTGACCTGTGCGGCTATTATTATTTAGCCGGGCCCGGGTTATGTTACCTACCTAATAAACCTTAACTGATTAATTGTTCAAAATGATGACCATTGTTTTCATAGCTGGATTCGACTTTCCAGGAATGTACTGCATTCAGCATTACAATATTATTGATTCCATTAGAATATTTTCCAAAGATCGTAATAGTTTGAATTTAGAACATTATGTTGTGAAGGTGACTGCGCTGCGGGTGTGTTAATAAAAATATTGAGCATCATTTCGAACAAGTAGGTACGTAATGTAGGTATGAATACTTTAAAATAAGAAGCAGTTTATTAAAATTTAACATTTTCCTTAAGTTTGCCGTATGTCATTACTTTCCAGAATTTGATCCTTATTAGGGACACTATCGAATGGTGTAATAATACAGCGTGTTTTTTTTTCAAAGTCAACAGGTTCGATTCCTGGCTAGAAATATTGATTTTTCAAAAATCCAATGATGCAGTTTTAGTTTTCATCAAAATCGAGCCCGCGACTCCTTTGGGTACTTTTCGCTATTCCTCATAGTTTAGAATTTGGCCATCCACGCCCACTTGGAAAATTCACCCTGTATATAAAAATGAAACCCGTTTTCCGTTGTCACGACATAACATGAAAACGGCTGGACCGATTTCGATGAAATTTGGTATAGAGATAGTTTGAGTCCCGGGAAAGGACATAGGATAGTTTTTATCCCGATATTCCCACGGGATCGACATTTACGCGGGTGAAACCGCGGGGCGCAGCTAGTACATTATAAATCATAACATACAATCACGCCTGTAATCCCCACACCCACATTTCGCTAGTTATGTTTAAGTCCCATGTAATAAGGGGGCGAGTCTATTGCTATCAACCGGGCACAAATCCAGACTCCAGGCTATTGAGAAATTCCAGATGAAAAAACCCAATAACACTTTGCACGACCCCGGAATCGAACCCAGGACCTCGTGCTCATGCACCAACGCGGCAGTCAAAATAAAAATAATATTTTGAACAAATTAACTACGAGAGCAAGTCAAATATACTTTACCTTGTAGTATAAGCTGTCCGGCCTGCGAAGCAATGATGTTTTGAACATCCATGGGTTGCATTTGCAGCATTGGTTGTGGCATTTGTATCGTCTGCTGTTGAAACAAGAAGAAATAATCTTTATACTTACAACCCGTTAGCGCTAAGACTGTAGGTACTCTCGGAAATGGAATTCGAGAGCAAAAATGTAAACAAAGGTGTTGCCAATTTGAAATAATAATCTCAATTGTACAGTGTGTCGAATGTACTATAATATAGTGCTAAAATTGTAGGCATCTTTAAACAGGTAAAATGTAATATTGCACACAGATTTCAGCTTTAAAGTGACGTAAACTATTTGAAATAAAATCGTGATAATTATTTTTATGATACTGGCAATAAGGCAGAAGCTCTAAACATTTTGAATTTAATTTATTATTTTTTATTTATAAAATGTTTTCGCATCGAAACAAGAGAATCGTACAAAAAAAATCGTAAATAATATTGCGTTATTCTAATAATCGTTGCAAGTGGGAGTACGTACTGGTCGCCATTTTGTTTTTTTAATTCGGAGTCATTCCATTTCTGACGTTTGTCGTGATTGAATGTGTCTCTCGTGAGTTTTTATTTGTTGTTAAGTTTTTCTTTGCTGTATTTAACATTTTAGTTTATTTTGTTGTCGCGTAAAATCGTATTTACGCGTATTAAAATAGACGTTCCTACTATGGATGCTCAGCCAGGAGCATCGATCAAAAAGGATATTCTATCACCAATTAAAAAGTGACAACGCACTGCTATGTCTGTCTCTGATGATCAATAATGGTCTTTAGGTGACTGCGCCAAGAACACCGCCGAGATTTTGGACATTTTTGCAGTGACAGTAAATAACATCTAATAAATAAACAAGAGCAAGTTGTCCATAAGAATATACATCTTTTATTTTCATTACTTTACGCCGCTTCAGCGTGATTTCTAAAGCACGAAATTTACTCAAATTAAATAACTATAATGACTACGAAAATGTTGACTACCCCTAAAACGTCACTTTGACATTTTTTTGTTTACATTTTTGAATTCAAATTCCATTTCCGAGATTAGTTCATTTATTAGACAACAGTATTACCTGCATCGTAGGTCCCTGAACTTGTAAAGTAGGTTGTTGAACCTGGAGTGTCGGCTGTTGCACTTGCATCGCAGGCTGTTGCACCGACATCGACGGTTGTTGAACCTGAGTTAGTAAAACTCATTGTTATCTCACAGTTCAGTTATAAAACGGCTTATTCCCAGGAGCTCCAAATCTATTGTTCTTCAAACAATTTCACTCCATAGTTTGATTCCCAAGAGCTCCATACTACCTACTAAAATTGTTCCCATTATTTTTTTTTTATTTGGAGCCGCCGGGAAGAAAATTATTGAGCGCCTCGGAATAAGCCTATAAAACTTTATAAGTTATTACTAATACAATAGAGTACATTTTCATTATCAAGCTGAGTTTTTCAGTGACCAATAATATTTTTGTGTTATTTTTGACTTTTAAACTTATTTTATTTTACTAGCGCAGTTTAGTTTGTTGCTAAGATGCAACACACCACCAAATTTTTAGAGGAGATAAAATATATATTTTTTCTTTGTGTATCCAGTGTTGCAATTTGTATAAAATTAATTGACAGGTATTTTTTTTTTTTTTGTTATTGTTACATGGTCATACATATTCTTGGTAGAGTGGTAAAAAGTCTTACCTGCAGAATGGGTTCTTGTATGATGACAGAATTTTCACCAGCTGCCATCAAAACCGACGGTTGAATAATTTCAACGGACTCTTGTTTCGGTGGCAACTGATTACAACAGAATATATTAATATTTTGTCAAGAATTACTAACATCACTAGAAAAGCAACACTACATAGACTACTCCTTCTAAAATACTACTTCTAACACATCTAAAAGCCATCCTGTATAAGACAAGGTTCTAAGTTATGCAATAAAGAAGTAGAACTAGGAAATTATACATTACTAATATGATTGAGACTACTTTATCATCATTTCGTTACTAAATAAAAAAGAAAAATGCGATAATGCGAATAGCTATTCTCCTTAAACATCAAGTAGGCTACTTTCCTTAAACAACCAGTAGGCTACTTTCCTTAAACATCCAGTAGGCTACTTTCCTTAAACATCCCGTAGGCTACTTTTCGTAAACATCCAGTAGGCTACTTTCCTTACTTAAACATCCAGTAGGCTACTTTCCTTAAACAACCAGAAGGCTACTTTTCTTAAACATCCAGTAGGCTACTTTCCTTAAACATCCAGTAGTCTACTTTCCTTAAACATCCAGTAGGCTACTTTTCTTAAACATCCAGTAGGCTATTTTCCTTAAACATCCAGAAGGCTACTTTCCTTAAACATCCAGTAGGCTACTTTCCTTAAACATCCAGTAGGCTACTTTCCTTAAACATCCAGAATGCTATTTTCCTTAAACATCCAGTAGGCTACTTTCCTTAAACATCCAGTAGGCTACTTTCCTTAAACATCCAGTAAGCTACTTTTCATAAACAATAATTAGGCTACTTTCCTTAAAAATCAATTAGGCTACTTTTTATTCTAATAAACTACCTTGAAGACAGATAAATGATTTCTAACTACAAAAACAAAACTGAAAGCCGACTCACGATACATATTTGCTTTAAACGAATCTTGTAAAGGTTAATATTTATGTGAGTTTGGCGTAGGTTTGGTTTCTTAAATCTACTTTGGTTTGACGTTTGTGATTTCTCTTCTCTCCTATACGTACAAATCTGTGCATACAATAAACATAAAAATGTTATATATTTATAAAATAAAATATGTTAGTATCAAGACCTTAGCTCGGAGCGCTCCCAATATCATGGCCCCCACGCTGCCTGCGTGAGGGCGCTAAGATACGGCAGAATGGACAGACATGAAATAAAGATTAGGGCACACTTGACTTTCAGCCCGATTTCTGAATTGATAAAGTAGAGTTTGATAAATTCTCAATTATTATTTTCGAGTCGATGGTAAATTTTAAAATGAGTTGGGCCCAGTAGATGGCCACGCCATTCGCGGCATCAGTGGCATTTTTTAAGTCCTCAGAAATGCAGGTGTATGGACACTTTGGACGCTTCAACATATGGAGCATGGTTTGGTCAGGGGCACCTCATTCACACTAGGTGTCGGCACACCCCGGACACTCCATACAACGCTCGCAAAATAATTACCTACTACTACATTAAAAAATGACGTTTGTATACGTATGAATGTGTGCGTGAGGTACTTGTGTTAGCGAGCGCTCTTGTTAAATAACTGCGACGAATACGCCGAAGTGCGGGGTGAGGTGCGGAAACTGATGTTAGTGCGGGGAAGGGAGTGTCTTTTCTGTACGTAGTACTTTAAGTATTCTGTGGTGTCGATTAGGCCAATGATTCCCCATTTAGCTAGATTATGCTTGCAGCGGCCTACCTGGGCCCGCAGTCAATTGATTGCTTTCCGAATTGGCAGGTTACGTCTGGGTGGCAGGTGCAACTGGGCTGAACGAAGTCGGCAAGTGTCGGGTTCTCAATTCAGAAACCGGGTGTTAGTAATATTCAGAACTGAATAAATACTCACTGGGCAAACCACATGTTGAAAACTACTTAATTAATCATGGATTCATGGTTAATAAAAGTTGAGCAACATTGATGTAGCAACATCACTCTCACTCTACAGGGTGAATTTTCCAAGTGGGCGTGGATGGCCAAATTCTAAACTATGAGGAATAGCGAAAAGTACTCAAAGGAGTCGCGGGCTCAATTCTCATTAGTTTAGTTTGCCGTATGTCATTACTTCCCAGAATTCGATCCTTATTAGCGACACTATCGAATGGTGTAATAATACAGTGTTTTTTTTTTAATCAAAATCAACAGGTTCGATTCCTGGCTAGAAATATTGATTTTTCAAAAATCCAATGATGCAGTTTTAGTTTTCATCAAAATCGAGCCCGCGACTCCTTTAAATACTTTTCGCTAGTCCTCATAGTTTCGGATTTGGCCATCCACGCCCACTTGAAAAATTCATCCTGTATATGGGGTGCTACACATTTCTTCGCTTCAGCAATTTCGGTTCGACAGTATTTATTTAACAACTAAGCGAACCGGAAGCAATTACTACACATACTCGGCTTTCATTCGGCTTGTGCCGATCGGCAAACTTCGTTCGGCATCTACCCTGACTTATTCATATTCGGTTCGGCTCGGCATGATTTCGATGTCTAAGCCGAACAGCTTTTTCCCGAACATATATCTACATATATTCGATTTTGCAATTGAATCTTGCCGACCCGAACATATTTGTAGCACCCCTTACTGACACCATGTTGCGCAACTTTTGTTTCCCACAAATATGGGGCTTTATCATTCGCCATACAATAATTTCGTAAATGATATGGCAGAGTTATTAATTTAGTTGTATGTAAGAATAACACATGCATTAAGCAAAATGTGGAGGTTAGTTTGTGTGGTTGTTAGGTTAGCAACATTATAAAAAAACATATATGTCTAAGTATATTATATTTACCAAATCCTCTTCATCTTCCAATGCTGAGGCTGCAAGGGCTGCATACAGATTCGCTGCTGTTTTTGATACACTTTCTTGAGGCGCCATGTTCTAAAGTTTTAGAATTATATCAAAATATAATTATATCAAATTATATCAATAATAATGATAATGATGTCTACGTTCTAGGTAATAAACACACTTAAAACAGGACCCATGGAAGGGATGAAACTACAAGAAAACAGAAAACAGAAAACATATTTTTTTTATTGCTGAATGGGCCCGCTCTTCACCTCGATCACGCCTGTTGGAAAGCGATGGATGAGGTCTATGATGGAACGAGCGTGCCCAGAAAATGCCTAAGCCTAAAAATTGGTTGTCTTTAAAGTCGGTTTACGGACGATAATTTTACGTGACAACGTCATAAGGAAACATCAGATAGATGCGTCACAAGCCGAACGCTTAGGCCGATCGTGCCTCTCTATCGCTTGTTCCGCGCTCTCGCTTGCACGCTCGGTTCAGGCGGAACGTGACAATGAGTCATGCTTTTCGTGCGTGCAGCCGGCTTTCATCGATTTATAAGACGTTATCACGTCAATCTTCTACTTCTTCTTAGCGTGTCGATGGCAATCTAAATGTACTCGGCCCAGAATTCGGCCACTTGTTTGGCGCCATCACTAGCGTCCAATAATTAATGCCTAATCTAACCCCCTAACATCCCCATGCCCATGCATGCATGCATGTCATGCCCTAACATTTTAGTAAAATTTAACAACTAACCTTTTCTTCCACCTTCATTTTCTTAGTAGGCGGCTCAGTATACGAGTGATCAGTAACCACAGTTTCCGTGACATCCTTATCAGTTTTAATCTGAATCGGACCTTCGGCCTTCACCTGAATCAATTGACCTTGTTCATTCTTGTACTGAAGAACCGGCACTTGTAATTGGTCACTCTTCAACTGAATGATTTGACCTTGTTCGTTCTTTATTTGAATTAGCTGGCCCTGGTCGTTCTTTATTTGAAAGTATTGGTTTCCTTGGGATACTAAGCCGGAGTCAGCGTTTATTTGAATGACCGGGGTTGGATCGGACTTGACCTGAACAATTTGACCCGTCTCCGTGATTTGGATAGTTGGAGCGTTGATTTGGGGGCCCATTTGAACGACTTGCAGTGGGGGGTTCGAGTTTTTCTTTAATAAGTCCGCTAGCATTTTGTTTTGGGCGGATTTCTGGAAAAATTGGATTAATTAACGTAAATAATAATTGTAAAATTGCGTCTAGTTTTATATTTTTCAGAAGAAAAGGTTACTCACAATCGTCAGTTGAGTTTGCTCGTCTATCTGAATTTGTACTGGTTCTTCTTTTGATACTGAAAACATTACCAATAAAATTTAGATGTCATCATGAATAAATAAGTAGTAATAACTGAATTAAAATATTTTTGATATTTACCAACTTGATCCTCTGGCTGATTTAGGTGGACCTGCAAATAAAAGTATCATACAGTGATTTATAATGCAAATTATATTTCAAAGAAGAATCTCTTTTGATGCTTGTTCTGGGTGTTGCCACTGTTTATAAAAGGGCTTTCGAAATAATGGACGTATACGGTCCAATCTATTGTATTTAAACTAGAAAGATACAAGATCTGATAGATTTCTGATATAAATCTATTTGAATGAGCGATATCCGCGATGCGATGGTGGGACGTCTGGCACTCTTGGCGGCGCGAAGTGGAGGCGCGGGCGCGGCCGGCCATGCGGCATGGCTGCGCACTCGCAGGCATGGCGGTAGTAACTCCTGCCGCAGCGGGCCATTTGGCGGCGGAGCGGTCGTAACAATGCTCTTATTAATTTGTTGGAAAAAAAAGTTACTTATACTTCATGTTTTTACCTTATCTGTGGGCGTGCTACTAGCGACACCACCTGGCGTAATCGTCGTACATTTGATCAGGGCTTCTGGGTCAACGTCCATTACCTGTACGGGAAATATTAATAGGATAAAAATGAATTTCAATTTAGATCTCGATGAAACCTCTAATGAGAGTATAATTGCGTTTATTTAATTATTGTATCACATAAACGTAATTATCCTCTAGAAAGCCTGTTAGCAAGCCCAACACTAAGAATTCTGTTTTGACCATTATTTTGGCCGTGGGAGGTTATATGGCATTTGCTCCTACACCCTCTGCTTGCCTGTCAACCTCCGGGTCAAAAATTAGCTCTTTAAAATAGTTATTTAGGGTTAGTTAGTTATATTTACTTACCACCTTACTAATAAACGTATTATATCAGATGAATAATTACACACTGATTTCTCTTTCAGTCGTCAGTAATTTGACTTTCGAAAGAAGAAGACAAAACGTTGTGTAACTATACAGACGCTATACAACGTTTATTAGTAAGGGGGTAAGGGTATTGAAAATAATAAACCCTTCACGACACCACACCACACACCACATTGGACAGTTAAAAAAAAATAAAAAAATTATGAAGTATTTTGGACACGGCTCGTACTTTTGAGGTTTCTCTCTCTGAACCTCTAACGTAGCTTGGTATGCCGTGTGTTTTTTTTATATATCTTTAATGCTTTTATATTCTAATATTTAAAAGCGAAATTTGTATGTGTTTGAATAGATTTGTAGCGGTATCTACAACGCCACATGCGAACGACGCGTCATGCTGACGTCAATAAAAATCCTGCATTTCGCAAGCAGAGTTTACCGCGCAACTAGCATAGATACAACGGCCCGATACGAATCATCGGGCAGTTGCCCGCTAGACACACCCGTCTGGTCGGAGGATCCTCCCTTTTCTATGGAGTATGAGTGACCTTTACACTCTGTTCCTCATACCTCTATAGATTAAGGAGAAAAAGAATTGTTTTAAATACCTGATTAGTTTGCACCACAACTGTGCTCGGAGCAGCCGGTCCTCTTTGCTGACTTTGTTGTCTTTGTGCAACCTATATACATTATAAATGTTGAATATAATCGTTCAGAAATGTTTTGTGTCCCTGATCCTACGTATAAAAGAAATGAGAAGAAATGAAACGAATGGATAAGAAATGAAATTGTAAACCGAAAAATAATATTTCAAAAGTAAATGTTGCTTAAAAAAAGAAGAATAATCGTTGAAAAGTAAATGTTGCTTAAAAAAAAGAATAATAAATATTTGAAAGTAAATGATGTTGAAGTTTTTACTTGTTATTTTAAAACGAACTTTCTATTTTGTTATTATAGAATTTGCAGCAAAAATATCTTAAAAATTACGCCTCGTGTGTAATTTTGTAAAATTAAGGTAACCATAAATCTCCTTAGCCCAGGTGCCGTATTATGACGGTTTAATGCACAATAATAAAATAGAAATATTGTACCAAAATGTCAGGGGTCTGCGAACCAAGTTGAACAACTTTAGAAATAATATAGTTTCGTCGGAAGCGGATTTATATGCAATTACGGAGACAGGTTGCAATGTGTCTATACAAGATGCAGAAATAATACCCCCCGGTTATAAAATAGTACGTTGTGATCGGGCGGATGGTAGAAAACAGGGAGGCGCGCTTCTCGTGGCCACACACCGTTTCGAGCTACGACAAGTACATGTCGCGGACGTTTCAATGGACACCTGCGTGTTTGAAATGGTGTGTGCAACGGTCTATTTAAATAATAGATTTTTATTTTTATGTTGTGTTGTTTATATTCCACCGAGTAGTTCAGAGAATGAATATATGACTTTATTTAGGATAATTGAAAAGCTGTGTGATAAATATAGGGAAGTAATTGTTATAGGCGATTTTAATCTATATTCTTGTCCTATAAATATAACTAAATATTATGAATGTTTTGTATCATATTGCGGGTTCACTCAAAGTAATACGGTACCCAATTGTTTAGATCGTCAGTTGGATTTGGTTTTGAATAAAGGTTTTAGTAGAGAGGTGTTAGTAGGGGCAGCGGACGAGGCGCTCGTGCCCGTCGACGCGCATCACCCGCCGCTCGCGGTGAGTGTGCTGTCCGCCCCCGCGCCGCCGCCCGCTTCCACCGTCGTCGCCCGCAGTAGCGACGTAGGCAATATTAGACCGCAGTGGAATTTCTATAAAGCGGATTATAGTTTATTGTATTCTATGTTGACATCTACGAATTGGAATCCAATTTTTGAAATGCTTGATCTGGACGAGGTTTTGAATTACTTTTATGATACAATTAACAATATTTTAGATGAATGTGTACCCCGGAAAAAACCTAACATTGAACAGTCACGGTACGTTTATCCCGTATGGTACACTCGTGAAATTATTAAAGACATACAAAACAAAGCTAGGTTACATAAAATTTACAAAAAAACTAAAGCTGTTAATGATTATTATGAGTTTTCTAAGTGCAGAGCTCGTGTTAAAAAGTCCATAGAAATTGCATACACAGAACATACAGATAAAATACAGTTACAATTTGCAAAAGATCCTAAGTCGTTCTGGCAATATATTAAGTCTAAAAGAAGCAGAATAAACAGACATTGTATCATAAAGGATAATCAACATCTCACAGACCCTGAATGTGCGCGCGAGTTCGCGGAGTTCTTTGAGTCTGTGTACAGTACGACTCCCCCGCGATTAGATGCGCATGCAGCGGCGAAGGAGGCCGGAGCGACCAGTGCGCATGTGCATATCGACACTCTGAGTCTGCAGGAGGTGAGGATAGCGCTCGAAAAACTGAAGCCAAAGCGTTCATCGGGCCCGGACGGTATTCCAGCGTTTTTATTTCGAGACTGTGCAAGAGTACTAGCAGAACCTTTACATCACGTCTTTAATATCTGTATTACGCAGGCGACTTTCCCGGATCGGTGGAAGATCACGAGAGTTATTCCGGTTCCGAAGGGTAAGTCAGGTTCTGATATTAGTGGTTACAGACCCGTGGCTGTGCTGTCAACTCCGGCTAAGGTGTTCGAATCCGCTATCCAAACATGCATGCAGAGGCAAGTGAGCGCACGGCTATCAGACGCTCAACACGGATTCCGACCGGGGCGCAGCACTGCCACAAATCTTCTCAACTTCATGGCCAGGGTAATTCCATCAGTTGATGCTGGAGTACAAGTAGACGTGGCATACTTTGACTTCAAAAAAGCGTTCGATACAGTTGACAATGACATACTGTTGAGGAAGCTAGCTGAAGTCGGATGTACGCCACATATGCTACAGTTCTTCGTGAGCTACATGAAAGACCGTCAACAATATGTCGACTACAATGGGTACGAGTCTGAGCCATACTTCACCAGGTCTGGCGTGAGCCAGGGCAGCAATTTGGGGCCTCTCGAATTTATCATAATGATAAACAGCTTGCCCGACGTCGTCAGACATGGGATATGTTTATTATTTGCAGATGACCTTAAGTTGCTGCTCGAGGTTACAGGTGAGACAGATTGTGAATGCCTGCAAGAGGATATAAACCAAGTAGTAAAGTGGAGCCAAGATAATAAACTCCATTTCAATGTCTCCAAATGCTCGGTGATGACGTTCACTCGTTCGCGGAACCCAGTGTGCCACGAGTATAAAATAGAAATGACACGGATGCAACGAGTGACGCAGGTAAGAGATCTAGGAGTTCATCTAACTCCGGACTTAACATTCCGCGAGCATATTATTAAAGTATGCAAAAAGGCATACAGAAACCTAGGTTTTGTCCTAAGACAGACACAGGGGTTCACAAATATAACATCTATAAAGGTGTTGTATGATGCGCTGGTAAGGAGTCACCTCGAGCACAGTGCAGTCATTTGGGCTCCACATGAATTGAAATACAGCGTCATGATGGAACGTGTTCAAAACAAATTCTTGAGACACTTGTATTTTAAATTATATGGAGTATATCCTTTCTACCCGCTGATGTACCCTACACTATTCGTATTGGGTATGGTAGGGTACAATCAGCTGGGTGTACGGCGGGAGTTCAGTCTTGTTGAGTACATAATTAAACTACTCCGCGGAATACAAAGTAATCCGGGAGTACTACAGCGGTTTAGTATTTGTGTACCGGACCGCTACGTGTGGAGGCGGCGGCGCCCACCACTGTTGCTGGTACCGCCAGCGAGGACTAACTTACTGGCGAAAACACCTTTAACCCGAGCAATACAAACTATCAATAAAATTCACACACAAATTGATGTATTTACATGTACTAGGAGTGAACTCGCAAGGGTACTATTATTTATATTGTGTTACACATAAGTGTTATAAGTTAGGAAAAACATAATATGCTTTAGTATTGTAATTACATGTAGGTTAAATAAAAGTTGTTCTGTGTTATTGTTACGTATGAGATTTATATAATTTAGGATATGTAGTATATTATAGAAGTTCCTTATTAGGTTAATTTAATATTGTAAGTATATAAATACCACACCATCGCATTAGGTTAATCCTGTAATGATAGTTGTAAAGGTAATTATAAATAAATAAATAAATAAATAAATCATTCCAATGGAAGAGAGAGACGGAGATATACATGACCGATAGCGCCATCTCTTTTTCGGACTGGAAATGTGATGGGATTAATACTTCGTGATAGGGCTACAGAACTGGGAGTTTAACGGCTAATAAAAAAAAAATCTCCTTTAAAATTGGCATAACTCCTAAAAAAATAACAATAATAATTCCATGCTTCACAAAAAAGCTAGCAGAATACTCATGCCGTTTCAATCCAGTTATTTTATCATGTTAGTTTATTAACTAGTGATACTTGGCATGCCTTTCTACGTCGCTTTTAACTGCCACTACTCGTCAATGTTGCCATACACAATAATCGATTAATTTTTTTTTCAGGCAACTACCTCATTATAATTTCGGCCTGTCAGATGCGTTTTTTTTTTTCTGAAAGAAAATGTATTTTCCTTACCTCGGCCTTGTTGTTGAAAAATACTTTGGTACAATACATGCTAGATCTAATAGTTCGCAACAGAACTACCAAATCTTTGTTATAACGTTCAAAAACTCAATATAACATGCAATTTGTTAATTTTCCACTGTATTTTGTAGTTTATACCTTTCGTCGTGATACGCACGTCACCTTCTTTGTTCTATAGTAAATTGTAAAATCATAGCAGAAAATAAAGTAAAAGAACAGAATAAAATTGATGAAAATAGGATTGAAAAATATACTGAGTGATGTGATGATCAATTAAAAACTCTTACTTTAATAGTTATTTATGCAACTGTTTTAATACCTAATTATGTACAGTTGCATACAAGACTTTATCTACACCCATGATATGAATCCTCTATAAAAGTTCTAAAACAGTTTTTTTGCAATACTAATATGGAACAAAAATAAATTCGAAATAAGTTATTTTTTTAAATTACTGCGCTGGGGTGTGAAACGCGCATGCATGACAAGGTTCTTTTTTTGAAAACGAGTTGCATAATGAAATTTAGTACAACATAATAACACTCGTTTGGATGATATTATGGTTACTATGACACTGGTTGTTTTAATGTTGGCAATAAGTTAACTGTTTCAGAAACTTTTATAGGGGATTTATAGCATGGGTGTAGATAAAATATTTTATGAACTTAACGTTTATGAAATTAACGTTTTTTTTGCAAAAAACCAACTGCCCACGAAATTAATTATAAACCTTACCTAAGTAAATCATTTGCCCAGCACCTTACACACAAAACAACTTTTACACACGTCACCATCCAACAGTTCATAAAACGCCTCTCCAAACATTTCTTTGACTCTGCTATAAAGCACCCCAATTCCCTGATTAATTTAAATTCGTCCCTAAATAGTCCGATCCAGCTTGTCCCTTGCTGCCCTCCTCTAGCGACGGGTCTAAGCCGAGGTCCGTACCCCACAGAGGCTGCCCTTAGTGTGTAGTCGCTTAGTTTTCAAGTTTTTGCAGCCCTGGTGGAGGCCTTAATTTATTTAGGCACCCACAGACAAGACAAGTTAACCCATTCGCTACGGCGGACGCCTTTCAGCGTTTTTTGATTTAATGTTTAGGTGCGAAATACGCTCATCGGCATTTTTTTTTTTAATTGCTTTTATCTTGGCAAAACAAGTCACAAAAAATTATACTTGCAATATATGCACATTGTTTTTTAAATACAAATATATAATAAATCGGCGTTCCATATTATCCTAATGAGGTGCGGAGGACGCCCATCGACGTCCGCGGCGAAAAGTCCAGCACTTGGTTAATAATCGTAGTTTTTATCGCCGTAGCGAATGGGTTAAGCGAACAACAACCTCCTCGGTTGAACGGCGAGATGCCATTCAAAAAAAAAAAAGCGACGATTGATTTCTAATAAGACGCGGCCTTCGTCTCTACCCCACAATCAACAACTCATCCACACATCCCTACAACTATAAACAGTGGTTAAAGTTAGTTTTGTTAGTATGACTTACTTGCGGTGTCGGTAGTGCGGGGCTTACTTTATGCGCTAACAAGTGTTTGATCAGCGTTGTGTTTGACGGAGTGGATTCCAACGCTTGAGACAGATGCGGGTGGGATGCTGGTGGTTGTTGTTGGCTCTGTGGAAATATATAAAGTAAATAGTTGATTGGCAGGATTTGATAGTTATCACTTTTCACCAATACTATCATCACTCCGTGGGACCAAACCTGAAATCGTAAAAAAAAACAGCTGTTCCCTACATTTATGTTCGCATAACTCGTCAAAATGAAGGGGAACAGCTGATTTTTTTTTCGCGATTTCAGGGTTGGTCCCATAGTAAAGGTTGTTCATAATGATGAGTACAATGATCCCATAAGAGGAAAACGGTGATTAAAATTTCACCCTGTATAGCCGTTTTTATCAAGTTTCATGGCCGGTTTTAAAGCTTAAAAATACACTTTCGAATACTTCTCACAAATGGAACTCATGTCTAAATAATTACAGCCATGGCTCGCAGGAGAGGCAGCATGGGCTCGTGGCTAAATACTACCAGCCGGTTAAGCTACGCTTACCGCGGTCGGTTTGTGGATGGGTGACCATATATTACATATCGAAACCCATCCGTGCCGCGGACAGCACGTTAAGCCGTTGGTCCCGGCTGTCATTCGTGGATCCTTGGCGGTCGTTATGGGTCGTCTGAAGCCCGAAAGTCTGACAACTAGTATTACCAAGGGGTTTCATATTACCCAGTAAATGGGTTGTAGAAGTCACAATCGCTTTATGTAAAATACTGGAACTCAGCTGCATCCGGTGAGATGTGAAGCTGACCCCAACATATTTGGGAAAGGAAGCAGGTGATGAAATGGAACTCAGGACTGTCTTAGTATTTTCTAGTACCATTATTTTCTATTTAAAGTAGTTCAAGATTTCGCCCTGAGCAGGCTGCCTCGTTTCAAACGCTTTCCATGGGTTGTATATTTAAAACAGTTTGTATACAGGAATATTTTTTTATCACCATCAAAAAAAATCTGCTGTTTCATACATTTTGCTCAAGTAGGTATTAAACTTTTGTTTTAAACAGCTGATTTTTTTTATCGTGATTTCAGAGTTGGTCCCATAGTGAAAGTTTTTCATATTCATGGGTAGAATACCCTGTAAAAATATGTATGGTGATAAAAAAATCTTATTTTCATTAAAATAAATATGATTTTGTTAGTAAAATTGTTACCTGCACTTGCGGCTGAGATACAACTGGTTTCGCTTCAGCTGCTGCCTTGTTCGTTAGTTGCGCTTTCAGTATCGGCGATGACGGTCCTAATGATAAAAGACATAAAAATCTGATAAAAATCCGTAGTAACAGAACAGTATATTATTTATTTATCCTTTTATAGCTTCTGCCCGCGGGTTCACCCGCATGGATGACGGAAATTATCCCACGGGAACGTGCTACCGGGACAAAAAGTAGCCTATGTCCTTCCCCAGGACGCCATCTATCTCCTTGCCAAATTTTATCGAAATCCGTTCAGTGATTTAAGCATGAAAAAGTAACATATAGACAGAGTTACTTTCGAATTTATAATATTAGTAAAGTATGGATTGATTAACATTGAAAAGAGTTTATTATTCGAAATAGGGCTTTATGGCTGAAATGTAGTTACCTGCAGTAGGAGTAGTTCTGTTCTGCATAGCTCTGGACCTGATGCCGATATACGCCTGTTGAGTCTCGCCCGTCGATAACGTCACTGTGTTTGGTCCCACTGTACCGCCGAACACCGTTCTAAGATAAACAATAAAATGCAATGGTAAAAATTATGGTCGTTCTGCCATTTTTTTAAAGTTAAAACTTGAAAAACCATTGAATTCGCGCCACTGTTACAGTAACCGACACCGCTTCGGATGTGTTCGGCTGTCCTCGGGATGTACTCGGTTTTAATGTATATCCGATATGTCAGTGAGTGATGGCAAAGTATTCTGTTTGTGTTTTGTTTTCACTTCTGTCGGCCGGCACTCCCGGAGTGCCACAGTTTTTTTTTTTGTTTGGTGTCTTTGATCAGTAAGTCTCAATAGATTTGTAACTTGTAACCAAAATATTGATCGCCAATCACTCAAAGAAGTCTTTAAACAGACTCCGGACCCAGGTTGGCCGAAACAAGGAAAACCTGTTCAGCTGGAGATTTATAGACGACTCCGCCTTGGGAGTGTAAATGTGGTGCTGATCCACAAACGATGGGACACTTAATATCGTGCCCTGCGTGTCCTGTCAGCTGTATGTTACAGGAATTGATAGACGATGGTGATGGCGCCAAACGGCCGAATAGTGCCGAAGTAGCCGAATTCTGGGCCGAGTACATTTAGATTGCTATCGACACGCTAAGAAGAAGATACAATAATATGAGATTTAACAGCAAATTGACTCTACCTAAAACATATAATGGACAAAAATTTCTGCCCTTAGCACGTCATACATAATATTATGCCGTTAAAAGTCGTCTGAAGTATTTCAGGATTTAAGTAAGTAAATATGTTATGTTTCCCTCAAGGACTCGGTACTTTATAATAATCTTACCTGACTAGTCTGGGAAAGTGTGCAGGCGCGATGACTCCCTTCCTAGACAGTTTGGTGCAGCACGCAACGTACTGTCGGTACATATCGTTGGCATCGCAAGCGCTGTTGTCGTTCGCTGGTAGAACTTCATAGGCTGAGCGAAGCCATGCTTGAGCGAAGTGCTCGTTTTCCTGTAGAAGATTTTTTTCAATATGTACTCATCTTATTTGTTTTACATTGTTTGAACCTAGCAGAACTGATGACGCAATCAACCAACGTGACCAACGTTGATTGCGTCATCAGTGGCATTCTTTAGGTCATTCAAGGTGCAGGTCAACGGGAACTTAGAGCACTCCAGCAATTATAGAATAGAATATTCATTTATTTGCTCAGAATGTAGGTATTTGATTACAATAATACTAAAGACTCCTTGTACATTCTAACATTTTGGCATGCAAACATTGATGCAGTTTATCACCAAACAAGTGCAAGTGGGGCATGGTCTGATCAACTCGGCACTCGCACGGGGTATTGGATAGGTCAGTAATCTCCCACTTTGATAAACTGTGTTTGAATGTAATTTATTATGGTACTCCATCGACTAGATCGCTTTTTTTACGGGGGGTTTAGTCTTACCCCCTTACTAATAAACGTATTATATCAGACTAGCTGCGCCCCGCGGTTTCATCCGCATAAGTTTCGATCCCGTGGGAATATCGGGATAAAAAGTACCCTATGTCCTTTCCCGGGACTCAAACTATCTCTATACCAAATTTCATCTAAATCGGTTCAACGGTTTAGGCGTGAAAAGGGCAGAGTTACTTTCGAATTTATAATATTAGTATGGATAGTATGGATGAATAGTTACACACCGATTTCTCTCTTTCAGTCGTCAGTAATTTGACTTTCGATAGAAGAAGATAAAGCATTGTGTAACTATACAGATTCTATACTTCGTTTATTTGTAAGGGGGTTGTTGTATAGGTATATTACAGTGAACTTATCACTTAAAAGTGTGCACAGCACTTACATAGTTTGTCTGTTATTTCATCAATTAATGTATTGTTTTTAACATTTGCATTTTTTTTATGACCATGTTACGTTGCAAAATTAAAAAAAAAAAACAATTTATAATACCTCTTAGCAAAAATATTTACAAGAATTCTATTTTACGATAACACACTACGAATAGACATTTTAAACAAGCACTCGCCCATAGACACGCCAGAGACACCAAACAGTTTATTCCTACTATAGTTGCATTTTGGATTACATGTTTTATTTGTAAATGCTTCTAAGTTTTAGTTAAAAAAGCATAACTATGCACTACAAAAAGTAAGTTAGTACAGAAAGGAAACATCTTACAATGACTTATAAGTTTGCTATTAAAAAATATGTTATTGGTAAGTGTCGTTATGTGGTGTCGGTATATTGAAAATTAAATAACGCTAAGTTCAGACAAACATTTGACCATCGCTTTCGCAACGCACTTCTAGACATTCGTGTTTTAGCGTTCCTTGTGAGCGCGATATACGAACGAAAGATTAAGATAAGTACAGTTCGACACAACTTAGATGTAGCATCGGCAAAATTCGTAAAACCGATCACATCCGAACTAATTTGACAGGCCTGATGGTCTAGTGGTTAGTGACCCTGACTGCTATGCCGGAGGTCGTGGGTTCGATTCCCACCCAGGACAAATGTTTGTGTGATGAGCACGATCATTTGTTCTGTGTCTGGGTGTAATTTATCTATAATATGTATGTATTTAGAAATATATAAGTATGTTTTATCAGTTGTCTAGTACCCATAACACAAGCTCTGCTTAGCTTGGGACTAGATGGCGTTGTGTGATAGTTGTGGAATATTGTGGAATATTATTAAGTGTGCCTTCAAAATCAGCAATCTTTATTACTACTTTAGGAAAAAAGATTTACGAATACGAATTACGAACGTTTTACGAATTTAAGAAAAATTGATCAATTTTTCCTAAAGTAGTAATAAAGATTTACGAATACGAATTACGAACGTTTTACGAATTTTGCCGATGCTACATCTAAGTTGTGTCGAACTGTACTATAGAGAGGCTATCATAATAATGTCATAGAAAAAAGCGGCTAAGTGAGAGTCGGACTCGCACACGAAAGGTTCCGTACCACAAGGGAAAAAAATCCCAAAAAAAAAAACACGTTTCTTGTATGGAGACCTCCTTTAATTTTTTTAACTTTATACTAACGTCATTATTTCGCCCATTTGGAGAAACATTGACGTAACTGCTACTTTTTGTTTTTTTTTTCAATCTTTGCTTTCCTAACGTAAATACGCTTTCTAAGTGCTTTGGCATATTTAACTCATTTTTGGGAAAAAGTACATTTACGTCGATGTTTCTTCAAAAGAGCGATTTGTTGTTATAGCGGCAATAGAAATACACACTGTGAAAATTTCAATTGTCTACCTTTTAAAGTAAAGCACACTGACAGACATAGACAGACGAACGGACACTGGAGGCTCATCAGTAATAGGGCCCCGTTGGCACTCTTTGGATACGGAGTACAGAGAATATTCTATCTATTTATCGTAAGTATATTTAAATGCCTTTAGCGCCTTACCATTAACCGTTTTTACGCGTTATATCTGAACTTAACCCACAAAATAAAGTAAGCAAAAAAAGTAAAAAAAAAAGAGAGTCCCTCACCTTACTATCACTCACCTGCACAGTGCGCTGCTGTAGATGCGACTGCTGAATGGACGAGACCGGCGCAAGCGACGATACTGCGGTCGTCGTAGCCGTCGCTGGGGTCATCTGTGGAGGCTCTTGCACCGCTTTTGTGGGAGTTACGGTCTGTAAAGGGAAGGTTAATCTACGTAAATTTCAATATAACTGTACAAGGATCTTTTGGTGCGTGGCCAAAATCGGAACTAACGCCGCCATCTTGTTTTTTCACAGCATGATGTAATATATGGAGGGTGCTGTAAAAACCCTCTGAAAAATTTATCGAGCCATCTGAGAGTCTTCCGCCTGGACAAGCGTTACCGTGGCTGACTTGAAAATCTCTAAATAGACTTCGAACCCAAGTCGGCCGGAGCAAAGACAATCTCCACAGGCCCACCTTCCAACCTGCGCCGCATGCCCTATAACCTGTGCACTTGATGATCTTATGACTGTGTCTGTGAGCGAAGTTCACGCAGTTGAATTTTGGGCCAAAAATATTTAAACTTTATGCCATCGATACGCTAATAAGAAGAATAAATTTCACAAAAATATTAAACACTTGTTTATGGACAAGAGATTCAAGGGTAGTGTGTGTTATGTTAAAATGTGTCCAGAAACTATGACATTGTTATGAATCTCATAATTATTTGGACACGTTTTATATAAGGCTGCTACCAATTCAAGAATTTAAATTTTTGACTTTGATGAGAGTCAGTGGAATCCAAAAAGGTGAGAAAAGATAAACAGTATTCATTCAACTTGTAATACAACATAACAAAGTTATCTTACCGACGGTTGTTGCTGCGTTTGCCTCTCTTGCGCATCACGTTCTGCCTGCGCGGCGATCGCGCTAGGTCCACTCACTGTTTCTACGACGCGCATGAGTATACAAGCGCGGGGGCCGTAGCTTTGAGCCTGAAATAGAACAAAATTGATATAAATCACTATCATCAGCTTCCAGAAATCCAATTTATTTGAGGTCGGAGAAAGATTTTCGGGTTTTACCTTAACTCTGATTTTTAATTTGCTAAACTAAAATGACAACTGTGAATCGACTTTTTTTGTCATTTTCGGCTGTCATTTTGCTCTAGTAAATAAAAAATTAGAGTTTACGTTGTTACCAGCGATTGGCAAAACTAGTCAAACGGTAAAATAGTTATTAACTAAACGATATTTTACCTAATTGTACAGGACTTGCAATTTGAACTACTAAGTTAGTGAATGGAAATTTTTAAAACTATCAGACAAAAATTATCAAAGCATTGAGCAGAATTTCGAAATAAATTGGATATTTTCGGATCACAATTTTATTTGATAAGTCCGACACAAATGTCACAATATTACTTTAAACACTCTAACGTGCGCACTAGCACCATTATTATTGTCCCTAAAAGTTCATTAGAAAACCAGCGTCAGTAGCATCTGTCTAGCTTTAATGCTGAAATAAAAGGTTTATATAATTATATTCACTTTTTTACTTTGTTATTTGTATCTTGTGTTTCACGAACTGTGTCCAAATAAATATTATTCTTTCTATTATGTCACAGACGTGGTACACTGCAGTACATACCTCGACAGTGACGAGCGACACGAGTGTATGTATGAGCCCGGGTACCCTCGCGACAGACTCGCTGGCGCGGTCGCCCAGTGACGTCAGCGCGTACACGCACTCTAACGTGCACACCAGCACCATTATGTCGCGGAGAGTCAGTAGGGCGCAGACTTCGTGGTACAGCTGTAATAAAATGTGCGTGTGTTAGAATAATAAAAGAACAAAAGCGAATCAAAATTCGCTTTTCGAACATATTCGAAAATTCGAACATTTTTGGGGAATTGAAAGAACTGCAATTACTCCTAAGGCACTTCAAATGGAACAGCAACCAGTCAAAATATTAGAAAATATTGGTTTCTCTCTTGCTTGCGCAAATTATCATCTAACAATCGTGTTTTCAGCATATAGAGAACAAAACTCTTTACTATTGAACCCTGACATGACGACTTTACAGACGACACTACTCCTTCGCGCTATGGCCGGAGCCCACACACACACACACACACACACACACCAATAGTGCTATTTTAATGTACAATTTCATTAACATATTTTCAGCTTTATCGCTAAACAATAAGGTTCAAAGTTGATTAAAAAAATTTGACAGTTTCGGGTAGCTTGATGTGCTGGCGTTTGTACATAATATTCTTCCGTCTCCATCAATACAGTTTATAACACATCACAGATAGATTCGAAAGGTTTTCAGTTCACATACCTTAGATTCCAGCGCTTTAAGCAGTGCATCTTCATTGACCTCATTCTGAGCGAGTTTGTTCAGCAACTCAAGCGCTGCAAGCACTCTAGCGCGGTCCTGAGATACTAATGCCGATTGAATTGTAGATAGCACGTGCCGGGATATCAAACATGTTGCTGGATCCTACAAAAGGAAAAAATATATACTAACCATATAAGGTTAAAATATTATTATATTTTTTATGGTATAAACAACTCTAGAGTCATATATGTTTTATGTGGTTTTAACAACTCTATAAAATTACAAAGTGATGAGTATAGTTTAATTATTTACCTTGATTATAAGCTCAGTGGATACGTTGCCGAGTGTATCAAGTCCAGATTGCCGTAGTGTGCCTACCCAAGAGTTTGCACATAACAATAAAAACCTGAAAAAGATAATATATCATTATTTGTCTTGATAACAGTAAAATAGTTTCTACACAAGAGCATTATACCATCCATTGATCAAAAAATATTTCCTTTTATTCGAAAGCGAAAATATTGCATTTTTTTTTAAGATGTGATTCTAAGCTTCAATATGCTTACTTCTAAACTAATAATATAAAGAGAAAAGATTTTATTTTTTTTAGATGTATGGTTTGTTACGCTTTCACGCTAAAACGACTGAACTGATTTGGATGAAATTTGGCACATGGGTAGACCATATGACCTGGAGAAGGACATAGGCTACTTTACATCCTGGATCGCAGACAAAGTCACGGGCAACAGCTAGTAATTGTTATGAACGACCATTTTTACATTTTAATAGAGTTGAAACAAAATTGACTGTCTCAACTCTTCTAGTGGCATCACAAACTATTCTCTACATATACGCTAAATCAACACTTGTTCACTATCGTACCCACAGTTCTTTTTTTAGTATTTTTTTTTTTTGCTAAAACGTTTGGAAATGTCCTTGTCCACGTCCCTATTCGATTTGATCCATACTTCCAGGGACACCCTGTATATACAACTAGATAACGCAAGAGCACCTACTTCGCGTGCCAAAAATCACACCAGTTTACGAAAATCATAAGCCGCCACTTTCGCGCTCAGTCCTGCGTACTGCTGGCTGGGTGAGCGTGAGCGAGAGAGCGCGAGCTTGTGACGTCATAGTAGGTAGTCAAAAAGTGGCACGCTTAGTTTTCATACAGTTCGTGATACTTGCGTTATCTAGGTATATCTATATCTGTGATCGTACCTGATAAGCGTAGTATTCTTAGCTAAATACTGCACGTTTTCATCGTGGAAGGAGAGCGAGCGAACTATGGAGGCGATCTGCAACACTCGCTGCGAGTAAACACAGGTGGCGCCGCCCGGTAGTTCTGGAGCGAAAAGTTGGTTCTCATCCGATGGGTCTGTCATCCAGTCTTCTAATACATCCTAGGAAAAAAAGGTAGACGGGTTATGTTATGTTAGGTTTCTATATCGGACTGTAAGTAATCTATACAGGTGATTTTTTTATCACCACCCAATTTTTTACAGGGTGTTCTACCCATGAATATGAACAACTTTCACTAAGGGACCAACTCTGAAAGCACGAAAAAAAAATCATGACCAAAATGCATGAAACAGCTGATTTTTTTTCACTTCCGCCATCGACGACAAGAAAAAAAACGAGTGTGCTTATGATTACACGACTGAAGTGAAACTTCAAACGTATTTGGCTATGAGAGGAAAAGAGAAAAAAAATGTGAATGAAAACGCGCACTGCTTTCTCTTGCTTATATCCCCCACTCAACTCCCGTTCGCCTCGCCCGACACTTTTCGTAACGCTTACGTCACGCGTTCGCCAGCTTACTCCCCAAGTCAAGCATGCGTAAAGAAGTTTCACTTCAAAAAACAACACAAAAGACTACTCACATCTTCGTAAATCTTCTCAACAACCACCTCTTCTTCCTCCGCGCCATTCAGCAGACAATCAGTCAGCGTATTATACGCCGACCTAGCTTGCACTATGAAGTCTGGTTGTTCGACCCCTGGCTGCATAAACTTGGTCTCGTCAGCTAACTCTTTAGCCCCGCCCCCTCCGGCCCGAAGGCTCCAGAAGTCGTCGGGGTAACGACCTCGCGCTTCGAAGTACGAACGGCCGATTGTGTTGCGGAGACTCGCTATTGTTGAAAAAATGTTATTAGATGACAGTTGGCATGGGAGTGCATGATTGTTTACATAATAGTGTATTTGAGTAATGAATATATGCACTTTGGACAGGACAGTTATCACTATAAACGAGTTTATAAAGATAACTGTCCTACCCAAAATGTCAATTGTTGATTTTTAGAACTACGAAGTGTTTATTGTTAGTTAAAAGTGCGACAAATTCAAAACAGTGTTTTGTTTTGAATTAACCCAGTTTCAGAAAGCCAAATCAATTTTGTTAGTTGTCAAATCAACAAAGCTAGATAATTTGATTGGCTGTTGTCGCGATCAAACAACAGATTTGCTCAGAAAGTGGTTAAAAATATGAGTTATAAAATTATACTCACAATGATTATAAACCCCAGCATGCGCCAGCAAGAAATCCAATATATGCGGCGTAGTACTCAACGGCAGCCTGTTCGAATGGTCGGCAGCAAGCACGGTACACACGTTGACGGCGAAGTCCTGCTCGTTCGGCATCGGCGATAAGAGCGAGAGGGCCAATCGTTCCGATGCTGCGGCGACGCGGGCGCCGGTGCGGAGCGCCTCACCTGATGCTTAGATGCCGATAAATAATATTGCCTAACAACTGGTAAAGTGGTGATTTAATTTGTTGATAGTTAATAGCAGAAGAGAAAATATTATTATTAAACTATTGGACATTGAAATTAAGTTTCTTTTCGCGTTTCTAAAGATTAGTAGATTTTTTTTTTTTTTTGGGAAATCTAGCTTTGGTTATGATTTAGAAGTTTTTGAGTTTAAATATCGATACCTTAATTGGCAAACCAGCCAACTCAAAATTTCGTCAAAAATATTTTTTGATTTGATTTGAGTCGACAAAACATATTATACAGTTTTAAGTGTCTCCTGAAAAATTTGCTCATATGGAGTTGGGTGGTTTGCCAATTAAGGTATCGATATATAATAATAAAAAAAATTGCAAAGTATAATAATCACTAACACCACTACAATAAGGACCACAGTTAAATCATCAGATAACTTTTAACAGATCACAAAGTATTATTTAAATATTATTAAAGGTGCGTAGTACTCGCAATCGGAGTGCGTGTATGAACCAGATGTATGAACGTAATCGGAGCTAAAGGAGTATGTAAGGATCGTAGCAGGAGGCGTTCTGAAGTTTCTGTTTACCCCCATGGGAAGAAGGTGTGAGTTTATGTTACGTTTTTTTAATAAAAAACTTGATCAACAGTTCTCTGATGATTTAAATAGAATTGAAACTAATTTAGTATAAATAATAGAGAAGAATAAGCACAGGTATCAATATGTTTCCGTTTGAAACATACCTGAGATGTACGTACCCCCTCCAAAGGATATGCGCGGCATGGCACCGCCGCGCCCGCGCCGCGGGTCTTCATCCATGTCGTTGTCGTCATCCCTGCCTGGTGGGCCTTTTGCTCTCTCATACCTGGTTAAATTAAAAAGGGATATAAAATTTTATACAATTTCTAGGGTCATAGAAAAACTTCAAGAAAATTCAATACATTTGTTTCAATTAAATTTTATTTCAATTATTTCGTCATTACTTAAAATAAATGTTCTTGTATATCGATTTTATTCAATTTCGAGCGGCCATTGTTGTTTACATCTTTGGCATATTTAGCGCGGCCGGACTTTATAAGATTTGCTCACACTTGGACCTCCACTCTACCTCAGTTAAAGATAGTTGCACAAACGCACCGTGTGGTTGGGTGTGAACCAGTCAGTCTGAATTAAATTCAGTCAGTCTCGGAAACTACTTATGAAGTGAATAATTAAATAAACATCTAATTTGTTTTTTTCTTAATTTCAAATCTTACTTTTCCAAATATGATCCATATATTCTTCTAAGCAGTGTGGATCCATTGATACATGGATGTGGTAGTCTCAACGGTCGCAGGAATGACTCCCATGTGTCAGTCTGATTTACCTGTAATGAAATATTTGTGATAATCACAGCTCATTTTGTTATGATTATAAGAGTGGTTACAAACACATCATTATAAACTAGCTATGTTCAATGTTATGGGTTTGGTTTCCGCACTTTCTGCTTCAAGTGGACCATTGTGAGTGATCATAAAGTAACTTCTGCCCGCAAATTTGTCTGCATAAAATTTCTTGTTTTAACATAAAATATGTGTTGGTGACAGATCTGGCATCCCGGTCACTAGGGAATTATTATTGTAGGTTGGCTAGTGACCGGGCGGCTTGCGTGTTTTTTACCTTTTGTTGTGATCTATATTTATTAAACCCAACTGCACCTTTACCTGGCTATAATTTGGTGCTTAAAAATATGTGTAACTTCCAATTAGTGAAAGAATTTTTGGAATCGGATCAGTAGTTTGAGATTACTCCCTACTTACAAACTCACAAATTTTACCTCTTTATATTATAATAATAATTGTAAAGATGTATAACAATGTCATTTGCATACTTGTAAGAATTAAAAGGACTAATCAAAGTATAAATGGTTTTGGTATTTTTAAATTGAAACAATTTGTGCTGTCTTACAACTTTTTACAATAAGAACTCTTAACCCTTTGACCGCCATGTAAAATTTCATCTATCTTGCCCCCAACGCCACCACCACAACATAAGAAAAAAACTCTAGGATATAATTTAAGAAATGAGTCTCTGCATTTTATATATCCAGAGATATTATTTAATAGGTCATGTCATCCATTTACACTATCCTATTGCTTGTATTTCAAGAACAAAATTTCATTGGGAAAGGCTTCAAAATAATAAACTTTGGTACTGTAAAGGTTGTCTGCAAATGTCAACCTTATGTTTTGCAGGATGGCAGATAAATAACTCTGGTTGCATTCGAACATTCAAGCGAATTTAGCATTATTATTTCTAGTAGGTATTTTGTTTAATAAAAAACAGTGATAGAATAAGCACACTGATGTAAACACGTTCACTTAGAATTAATGTAATAATTATAGCTATGTATAATTTATTATAGTCCACACGGAACAAGTTGGCCGCGCCTTAGGTATGTGAGCGGTGGGACGGAGGGGCAGGGGCACTTTACTCAGTATGTGCGTTGCCAACCGCTGCCTCACTCCTGTCCCCACCTCAGCGGCCAACTAGTTCCGTGTGGACTATAGCCCGCACAGTACTATTCAACATGACTTACCTTGCCGAGTCCCCCTCGCTGTTGAACTAATGTGTAGAATAGATACAGATCTATTTCTATGCCATTCACTATTGGCACTTTTGTAGGTAAGCTAAAAAATAAAATATTGTTTAAGTACAGTACAATGCAAATAATATGTTTTTTCACTATTTTTACAGGATTATGATTTAAAAAGTACAGCAAATGGTTAGGCTGTTAAATTTTTTAGGTTAGCTGCAATATGTATACAAACAGTTTTCAGTAGGCAGATAATTGTAAAAATAAAAGGTGCATTCAGGTGTGCCAATTATATGAATAAAGTAAACAAATCTCGTAACAGTTTTAGAAAAACTACCAGCACATTAGATAATACGGCATAAATTGCATAGTCGATGAATGCATACCGACCTAGGTGCCCGATTATGTACTGTAAATATGTACTAAGAAATGGTGCCGTAAAAACGACATGCTTACTTTTTACTCTCGTTGAATTGCTTCAACTCCTTAATAAAACCTTCCCGGTCTTTTATATAGTTGCTGGATTTCGTATTTATTTGTGCTTTTGCCATTATAACAGTATCTGCAAAGGTTTTCAACACACACTTAGCATTCGAAATGCCGACACTTGAGAATGGTGTCACGCGATGATAGTGTTTATAGAAGAACACACATGTCACATAATTAGCTAATTAATGTATTTTATCTCATAATTAATAAAGAAAACGCAATTTTTCAATATTGTGAACAGTTTGCTTGGTTTTCTTTGACATTGACAGCAAGCCGGACGAACAAACAAGCGTCGTTCGTCCGACGAACGACGCTTGTTTGTTGCCAGTGAAAAAATCAAAACCGTTTTATTCACAGATTCTGATATTCTCTTTAGCTTTGACAATTTTGCCACACAAGCAAGCGCAAGATGCACGGCCGAAATGATATTTTCGTGCCAGTTGACGATAATAAACCGATTTCCCGGTTTATTTTTCCCAATAATTGACCGATATAATACATGAAATTGAAATCCAATCCAAAAAGATTTAAATTATCACAGCTGAAATTACAAATGGCTTTCCCTGCCATGGGCATCGCAAATCCTTTGCGGGGCAGAGGTCAAAATGTTCATCTTCTCACATGGCATTCACACACATGTAACATAAATTATTATTGTCTCAACGAAAAGTGTGTACAACACTTTTTGTTAACTTTCATAAAAATTCGGCTGTCGTCCAAACATTTCATTTCCTCTTCTGTATTTTATAATTAAGTATTTTCTTCTTCTTCTAATGCAATAAATAACAATACTACGTCATCTTAACCATTTTCAAAAATTAGAACACGTCAACACGGTAGGAATAGGTAGGGGTAGAACCCCTGCGGACGCGATCCGCTGTTGCCGCATTTGTTCGTATCCTTTCCGGTCCGATGCGATGCGCGCCGTTTGGTGGAAATCATGTTTTAGATACTGAGCTCATGTTCATCGGTTTGGTATTGTAACTCGTGGACAACAGCATAATCGGACCAAATTATATCATTCTTCGTAAATGCTCTGTTGACAGATTGACATTACAAGAAAAGAAAATTGTGGTCTGTGGTCTCTCTGGAATTGACATTGACAGCTTGTAATAAACATGCTGAAGCCGTGTGATTATAGGTTATAAAGTGTAACAAACTCTTTTTATTTCTTGTATTTGTGAAATAAGCTAACAAAATGGTGAAAAAGAAAATAGATAACCGTATCAGGGTAATGATAGAAAATGGTGTTAAGTTGGGACATCGTACTATGATCCTTCTTGTGGGGGACAAAAGTAGAGATCAAGTAAGCACATTATTTTGTTATTAAACTACCACGACCACCCTCTTATTTGTTCTTAAACAAGCCCTAACTTGACCCTTTGACCGATACTCTAAGCCCTTATTAAGAAGAGGAACAGAACTTCAAGCAGAATCAAAAACCTTGCTCATTAAGGTTCTAGGCTTTGTACACCGCAAGTTTCTTTGCAATGGGGTGCATAAACCGCACCATAGAAAAAACGTGTCTGTCAACAAGCTTCCACAGTAATCCATACAACACTGACGACCGTGCCTACACACACTGAATAAACTGTATTGTAGTTTTTCACGGCATGAAAAAAGTGTCTTTACAAAGCCTTAAAGGACTAAGATACTCTTGAAGAATGGTGTTAAAAGCTTTACCTTGGCAAGCTGTTTCGTCTATATGTCAACTAAGCTTACGGTAATCCACTACTAGACATAGGTGACAAAAGATACTCCGCAGTTAAGGTTTGTTTCCTAGATAAACCTAGCGGTAATATTTTTAACATACAAAATTCTGATTTCTTTGCAGGTTCCCATTTTATATGATATGCTAGTAAAGTCTACTGTTAAGGCCAGGCCGACAGTTCTATGGTGCTATAAAAATAAAGATGAAGCTATTAGCAAGTAAGTTGAAATAGATATATTTTGCCATGTCCTCACATAGGCAGATAAATATAATATACATAACCAGAATTTAAATGCCATAGCATTATAAGGTGCTGTAATTTTTATGGCCTTGCAAAGCCTTTTTGGACTAGTTCAGTCTTTTTTTTTAATTAATTTTAGCCTTTTTTTCTAGTTTTTTCTATAAAATTTCAAATTTCATGTACAATTTCTAAAAAAAATATTTTCCATTCTATTAAAATAGTCCAATAAAACACTACAAGAACTCTTACGTTCTTGTAGTCGTTTTTTAATTATATTAAAAATTAAAATAAATACTTGCTTTTAGTCATGGCCGCAAGAGGGCAAAGAAGATAGCCGCAGGCAAGTTGGAGGTGTCAGAAGAATCTCTGTTTGATGCATTCAGAGTAGCAACTACGATACACGGACGGTATTACTCTGAGAGTCATACTATGCTCGGTCAGACATATGGAATGTGTGTATTACAGGTAATGACTTCTAAAATATATTAGACACCCATTTTCAGTAACTAGAAATAATTACAAATGAAGGACATTAAAAATATAATAATAATATTTACTAACTCAAATTAAGGATTTTAGTATGTAGATTTTATTAATACAGTTTCACAAAATAAGTACAATATCTTCATAATAGTACATTACAATACATGTGACTTAATTAGGGTCACCAAAGGAGATAAGTAACCAGGGTCATTGGATATAGTTGGAAGTTTAGTGAGAAACCAATGGATGATTTGTACCATGTATACATCCATATGCATTTAGTATAAAGCAGTTATTTTAATATTAGAAACAGACACTCCAATTTTATTTATTTGTGTAGATATTGTGTAGGATAAAAATCGCATTTTCATAAAAATGTCACGATAAGTCAGCGGTTAGCACTCGACATTATGATCAAACACACAATGATCTTAGACCGACATAGAAAAATGATAATGAATAAATAAAAATGACCTTTGAAGAAAAAAGTTTATGTAATAATAATAATAATTTCATGCAGGATTTCGAAGCCCTCACCCCAAACTTGATGGCTCGCACAATAGAGACGGTTGAAGGAGGAGGCTTAATTGTGTTCCTGCTCAAATCCATGGACTCCTTGAGGCAGTTGCATTCCATCACTATGGATGTTCACTCCAGGTAAAGTGGATCTATTACTTAGAATTAAATTTAATTTAAAGGATGCTACACACATTTCCAGGTTGATTGATGATTCGGGTTTTGAGCGCTTTCAAAGCAAAAGTTTCGTTTCTTATCCAAGGGTTCACATAATCAGCCTATAATGTTCCCACTGCTGGGACGCAGGCCTCCTCCCGGGAAGAGGGAATGGGCCGTAATCTACCACGTGGGCCCAGTGCGGATTGGTAGATGTCACATGTCTTCGAATGTTTGGTTCTAGGACATGCCGGTTTCCTCACGATGTTTTCCTTCACCGTTTTGAGAGCAGTGGTGATGAAATAATTTACACAAAGTAAAGCGCCTGTCTGGGTTCGAACCTACGACCTAAAACTCGTAAGTCGCAGTCGTTATCACTGGGCCCCCACTGCTCTCCAAGGGTTAACAGAAGAAAAAATTGAATTGATAAAAAATACACTCAATGTAACCATTGTTTTATTTTCAGATTCAAGACAGAAGCTTACGACACAGTAGTAAATCGCTTCAACGAGAGATTCCTGCTGTCGCTAGCTGATAACCCTCGTTGCCTGGTGTTAGATGACTCCCTGACTGTGC
Organism: Amphipoea lucens; assembly: GCA_947508005.1. Taxonomy (NCBI): domain Eukaryota; kingdom Metazoa; phylum Arthropoda; class Insecta; order Lepidoptera; family Noctuidae; genus Amphipoea; species Amphipoea lucens. Next base: position 19,688,088 of record OX382357.1, read on the forward strand.
TACCTATATCGTCCAAGACTGCGCAAGTTGAGCCTGTCGACGTTGCGCCTGAGGTAAACTTATTTTTATTAACAACAACGAAATATGAATGAAAATACTCGTCAGTCAGTTGAGGAACGAAAACGACAATAGACACATGAGTAAAATGTCGGAATACTGTAATCTGCTTCTTCAAACATTTATTACTTCTAATTCTAAAGCCAATTTTATACAGAGGGAGTTTTGGAAAGTTCAGAACAGTGGCGTGCATTGCATATAGGCATATAAGCAGTGCCTACCTCGATATATCAACATATTTTAGTGTGTGTGCCCCACAATAAGAAACACACTAAATTATCATACCTAACAAAAAACAAAATTTTCATACAAACACGCGCGGCAGTAAGCAGTCGCCGGACGGCCTACCCGGCTCCCGTACTATTCGCACTTTGTCATTGGTCCTTTACTCGTTCAAGTTAATACGACAAAATTAAAAATACGTACATCTCCCGCGTAATACCATGACGTTCGACCTTCGCAATTTATCACCCTTAAGTAGGCATGCCTACTCAAATAACCATACTTTTGACCTCACTTTTTTTTCTGATTAGTGACCGCGTTTGCCTAGACTAGACCCGGCCTAGTGCCTACCTATTCTGAAAACCAATGCACGCCACTGGTTCAGAGCTTTTCTAGGGAAACTATCGAGATGTGTTATAAGGTCAATTTTGAAGAAAACTAAAACAGCATCATTCGTTATTTGCTCTTAGAACCTCAACCTGTATAAAAATCAATTTCTGTAAGCAACATTTTGTTTTTTTTTTCAGCGTGTCAACCCAAAACTGACGGAATTGATATCATCCTTATCAGATTCACCGCCAGCCGGTCCATTGGTCGCGTTATGTCGCACGTACGACCAAGCGACCGCTCTCGTCGCACTTATCAATACGCTTGCTGACAAACAGTCGAGGTAAGTTCTATTTTTTAGTCTCCTATCAAAAGGCAGCTTGCGTTGTTAAAAGATTACATAATATAATCAGCCTATAATGTTTCCACTGCTGGGACACAGGTCTCCTCTCTGTGAGAGGGAGCGGGCCGCAATCCACCACGCGGGCCCAGTGCGGGTTGGTAGATGTCACATGTCTTCGAATTTTGGCTTCTAGGTTATGCCACTTTCCTCACGATGTTTTCCTTCACCGTTTTGAGAGCAGTGGTGATGAAATAATTTACACAAAGTAAAGCGCCTACAACGAGTTACAACTCGGTATGTCGCGGCCGTTACCACTGGGCCACCACTGCTCTTCATTTTGTGATGTCATGACAATAAACCTTCAAAACATACACGTAACGCCGGTTTTTATTGAAGAATTAGCCTGAAATGTACCTATAGTGTACACCCACGTCACCCACATATAGGGTTGTCAACTATACTGTTTTAAACAGTATTATACTGTTTTTCACTAAATTATACTTTTTACTGTTGAAACAAAAATAAAGTATACAAAATACTGTTTTCAGCATCAAAATGAAAACACATTACTATCTGTTATACTTAGGCGCTCACACAAACTTGTTTTTATATAGTCAGAGGGCGCTCACAGACATGCGAGTGAGTGTGTGCGTTCTCAGAAGCAAGTAAGTTGTGCGGAAGCTCTAAAAAATATGTACAGTCAAACCTGGATAAGCGAGAGTTCAAGGGAGCACAATCTCATTCTCGCTTATAGAGGTTTCCCACTAACCCGAGTTTCTCGCTAATGCAGGTAGTTGGGTAGCGTTTCTCTCTTATAGGAGTACGCAGCATAAACAAGTCACAGCAAGTACGAATGTAGTAAATGTGTAATATTATAAAATTATTAATACAAAAACAATGGTAGGAAGTTCCACGAAAGTTAAGAATGAGTCATAAAATAGCAGATGTTAAATTTGTAAATAAAGCTCGACTGTCGCTTATAGAGGTATAGATAAGTAGCAGTCTCACTTACGGAGGTCTATGAGGGAAAAACGACTCTCTCTTACAGAGGTTTTTGCTTCTCGCTAATAGAGGTTTTGGGAGCTTAAAATGACGGGTCCTGGCTATTACTCTCACATAAAGAGTTTTCTCACTTATCCAGTTCTCACTTATCCAGGTTTGACTGTATTTAAATCAATAAATAAATAAAATACTGTTTATTTTTCTAAAATACTGTTTAATATTCTTCATAGACCTGAATATACTTTATTTCTTGTAAAAAAAGTTGGCAACCCTACCCACATACACCAAACTCCTAACAACCACCGACCAACCATTATCAAAACTTTTTAACAAGATATTTTCTTTCTCAGACCACCTCACTGTCTAACCGCTGCCCGAGGTCGCGGCAAGTCCGCTACTCTGGGCCTCTCAATCGCCGCAGCCGTAGCCCTAGGCTACGTCAACATATACGTCACATCCCCTCACCCAGAGAACTTGATCACATTATTCGAATTCCTACTGAAAGGGTTGGACGCGTGTTTATATCAAGAACATATTGATTACAATATCGTGAGGTCGACCAACCCTGACTTTAAGAAGGCGATCGTAAGGGTCAATATTGCGAGGAATTCCAGGCAGACTGTGCAGGTAAATATTTGTTTTTAAAACATTTTAATACTGCATTCAACTGCACGTCAGCAGTAAGAGTTGACCTACGAAAACCGCTCTTAATACTACGAAATAAAGGCGCTATCAAAGTCACATTTTCGCCTTGAGTTAGGAAGAGTTTCCTTTTTCTCGGGAAATTGGTTTTATCTGGTTTTCCTTAGACTTATAGAGAATGACAAACGGAATCTCAGTCAACAAAAAAGTTAAAAGAAAAACATCTTTCTCAAATGATAAACTTATTAATAGCAGTTGTTAACATGGTAATCGAAAATATACTAACAATTTAAATGAACAGCATTATACTTGTGTAGTTAGTAAAATATGGTGCTATTATATTTACCTTACTTATACAGGGTGTCCCTGGAAGTATGGATCAAATCGAATAGGGGCGTGGGCAAGGTCATTTCCAAACTTTTTAACCCTGAGAATGTCAGTGAATTTTTTTACGGTTCAAAAGTTATGACCGATTTTTTTTTCAATCACTTCGCATAGTGCTCAAAGAAAATAATCATAAAAAATACTATCAGGGCTATCTAAAAAAATAAATTGATAGCCCTGATAGTTTTTTTTTAAGATTTTTTTACGATTCGATTTCTCTTCTCTTTTTTTTAGTTTTTTTATTTTTCAAAAACGTCTGGAAATGACCTTGCCCATGCCCCTATTCGATTTGATCCATACTTCCAGGGACACCCTGTATTGTTTACATTCATAAACAATTTTCTCTTCTTCCAGTACATAACTCCGGACGACCACTCGCTCCTCTCAGCGGCTGACCTCGTCCTCGTAGACGAAGCGGCCGCAATACCTCTCGTCCACGTCTCCGCAGCCGCACAAAAGGCCCCATTAGCTCTCCTATCTTCAACAGTATCAGGATACGAGGGTACTGGCAGAGCACTGTCGCTGAAACTGTTCGCTCAGCTTCAAACGCAGCATAACGCGCCCCCTCCCGTGAGTAATAATAATTATGTTTTTTTTTTTTTTCAAATGTGTAATGTTTGATGAATAATCGGTATAATAATATCTATTAGAACAATCTTATAGCAGCCAAGTACGCAGGACATGAAAAAAAAAGGAAAAATAAATTATTTGATCTGATATTATAGTGCACGGCTTATGGCTAAGTAATAACAGCCGCACGGGTCGATCGATCAGGTTAAGTTACGCTTGCCGCGGTTGGTCCGTGGATGGGTGACCATCTTTACATACAAAAACCCTTCCGTGCCTCGGAAAGCACGTTAAGCCGTTGGTCGCGGCTGTCATTCTTGGATCTTTGACAGTCGTTACTGGATCGTCAGAAGCCCGAGAGTCTGACAACCAGTCTTACCAAGCGGTTTCGTATTACCCTGTTACTGGGTTGTGGAGGTCAGATAGGCAGTCGCTCCATGTAAAATACTGGTACTCGGCTGCATCCGGTTAGATTGGAAGCCGACCCCACATACCCGATAGACCGAACATAGTTGGGAAAAGGCTAGGCAGATGATGAAGTGTGTTTGCAAACACAGGTGCACTCACTGTTCATTAACTCTCATATTCCGATCTAAAGCCAATTAACATAATATTTGACAACAATAAATTATTACAATGTAACTCATGTTCAATTTATCGACTAGGACCCAAAGCTTGCTCAACATTCTGTCAGCAAGATGTATTTGTGTTGCGGTTAATTTAATGCTGGCAACATTTAATACAATTTGAGTGTCAAACATGTTACCAGCCAAACAAAAACATGTTGTTGAAACAAATCAACTTTTAGTAACCATAAAAAGAAGGCTTTACAGGGGACATACAACAGCAAAAACCACATCAAATAACTTCTTCCTCATCTCACAGATAAAACTAGAAGAACCAATCCGTTACCGTTCCGGCGACTCCATAGAGTCCTGGCTGAACGCTCTCCTGTGCCTGGAGGCGCCGCCCCCGGGCGCGGGCGCGGGCGCTCCGCCCCCCGCGGCCTGCGAGCTGTACCGCGTCAATAGGGACGCCTTGTTCTGCTACCACAAGGCGGCTGAGGCCTTCCTGCATAGGCTGGTCGCTATTTATGTGGCCAGTCATTATAAGGTGAAGATTTTAGTTCTTTTCCATGTAGTTTTAGTTTTTTATGATCGAGCCACCAGCTTTTATAATCTAAGTTTCTATATGTATGTCTGTAATTTATATGGTGTACATAATAAAGAGTATTCTATTCTACTAGCGGCCCACCCCATCTTCGCACGGGTGCAATTTTTTTTTCGAATTTCCGAAATTTTATTTCATACAAACCTTGTCCTGGCACTACCGAACACAAAAAAAGAATTATCCGATTTGGTGCAGGCGTACGGAAGTTATGTGCGTACATACATTTCAGCGATTCATTTTTATTTATACAGGGTGAAATTAAATTCATGGGCGTCCTTTTAAGGGGTCATTGAACAACTTTTACTATGGGACCAAACCTGAAATCGTGAAAAAAAATCTGTATAGATTACCATCAGACGCTCAGGATTAAATTAAAATGAGTTATGTGTCTAGGATTGTTGATATTTATATGAGGGCTAAAACTAAATAAGTTCAAAGGGACTTCAAAAATGGGTTACTCTGGTCAGTCGTTCTGAAAACGACGTAATTGGGGTCAACCTGCTTAATGAACAATAAATACTACGCGAGCATTGTTTTTGTGGTAAAAGATGCCTTATTTTATTGATGTCTATTGTAAAAGTAAATAAAAATAAAACGTTTTGGAGATCTTACTAAAAATGACACACCATTTATTTTAATTAATTTTTTCGTCCACAGAACAGTCCAAACGACATCCAACTCCTAGCGGACGCGCCTGCGCACTGCCTGTTCGTGCTACTGGCCCCGACACCGCCCAACAGCACGGCCATGCCAGAGATACTGTGCGTCATACAAATGTGTCTCGAAGGCAACATATCTGACAAGTAAGTACGACGCATGACGACATGTCACAAATCTTCGGAAAAAATACGTGAAATTTTATCTGGCACCTCGTATTATCCTAGCCGTAGTGTCCTTTTGGTTTTATTTGGTGTACAATAAAGTGTTTAATAAATAAATGATGAACGTATTACAAAGCTATAAATAAATAAATATGCTAAAAATAAAATAAAGCTATAAATAAATAATATATATAAATAAATGTATTTTCTTTCTTCTTTCTTTCAAAGCTCTCCCCCCCCCCCCCTCTTTTTATGGATGGGAAATCATCAAATGACTCCTCCCGCTCTGTGTGGAGCGGAAGGGAGTGTCAGACTTACTGACTAAAACCCATCCGTGTTCCTTCCTTAGCCCTTTATGTTCCGGGGTAGCGGTAACCTTTTCGGACAATCCCGCTCCCCCGGCAGGCTTCGGCCCTGACAGCCCCTTCCTTTATGCTGACATCTCTTTGAGGCGCGCGTGGAACACATACGTGCCGTCCGGCACGGGCCTGGTCCTGATCGGACGGTGAGCTACCCATTACTCTCCGTCCGCAGGCCCGCGCCTACGGTGGCCGGGAGTCGACACGCGGCTCCCGACGCCCAGAGCGTCTCCCGCGGCGGCTGGGACGTGAGGCTCTCTCCCTCAGCCATCCCGCCACCTCCTTCGCTAGCATGACTGCTTCGCAGAAGGAGGTGACTGCCTCCCACTCCCTCTCGCCTCGGACCACGGCTTGAACCAGGGCCGGACGCGAGAAGTCGCCGCCGCTGACACTCCCCCCCCCCCCTTGTCACTTAACACTTGTCGCTTAGCATTTATTTATTAAGCTGTAAAAGCAGTAATTTGTAAAGCGCTCTCTTTCAGTAGCAGAGTCCAAGAAAAAAATTCCTTAAATTGATAGTAATCTTTGTAAGTTTTCAAAACGATTTACATTAAACCTAATTTACTCAACAGGTCAGTCCGCGACAGTTTAGGCCGCGGTCGCAAGGCAGCTGGCGACCTGATCCCCTGGAACATTTGTGAACAGTTCGGTGATAAGGACTTCCCCAAACTGTCGGGAGCTAGAATCGTGAGGATAGCTACGCATCCTTCTTATCAACGGGTACGTATTTATTCGTGTAATGTAAAGCGCTTATTACACTATCCGATTTTAAGGAAGGCTAACTAGGAATAATAATAATATTCCACAACTATCACACAACGCCATCTAGTCCCAAGCTAAGCAGAGCTTGTGTTATGGGTACTAGACAACTGATAAGGAAGTGGGATAGGAAGCTAGTGATCACACTACACTAAATTGGATTCTTAGTGTAGTGTGATCACTTCCTACTATCTAGTTAGAGTGTTCCTAGTTAGCTTTCCTTAAAATCGGATAGTGTAATAAGCGCTTAAATTACATTTTGTGGTTGGACATCTTTTGACGTGTGATCGAAATTGGAACTATCGCTGCTATCTTGTTTTGTTCAATACAATTTCGCGAAGACGATGGCTTAGCTGGCTGGCTGGCTGGCTTTAGCATGGGGATCCATGGATGCCACCGCTACAAACACTGATCAATAGTCGTGTTACAATTTACGATCAATACTTTCTCATTCTCATACCTTGACATTGGCAAAATCATCGAACATTATCGATGGAGCCAGAACCTCAAAAATAGATAGATAGAAGACGATGGCTGGGATGGACTGGATGTGGAAGGCGGTGGCGCAGCCTGGAAGAGGCCTATGTCCAGCAGTGGACTGCGATAGTCTGAATTGAATGTCGTGAAACAATTTCACAAAAGTTTACCAACAACGCCCCCCTGTCAATGTAATTCAAGCGCCAAGTGATCCTTGTTCCACTACAGGGGAATGTCATATTTCGATATAACATAAATGCTTGCAACAAAAACTTTACTGTACGGGAAAATAAGGCTGTGTTTTGTGTTGCCAACTTTCTTTAGTGATGTTGAAATCTGATAATGGCCATTACAGCTTTTGGACTTAGCTAGGAAATTAAACACACTTAGCTTTGTCCGCGCGGAACTAGTTGGCCGCGCCTTAGGTATGTGAGCGGTGGGAGTGCGGGGCGGGGGCGCATTACTCGGTACGTGCGTTGCGAACCGCGTCCTCACGTCTGTGTTCACTGAGGCGGGCAACTAGTTCCGCGTGGACTATAAGTTAGCACTGCTTAAAATATCAACTTTGCGTACTTTAAAATAAAGTCGACCGCTTTGATGCTTTCGTAGACTAGTGGTTAGGTAGTTTGTTAATTTTTGACTTTATTTCAACGTATACAAGGTTGATATTTATAGCAGCGAAAACCGTGCTAGTTATTTATCAGATGTATGCCTCCCAATATTTATAGTAATAAAACTTGCCTTCGCAACATTATTATTTAACTACATAATACTAAGGCTCAATTTCCTCTAACAGATGGGCTACGGCAAACGTGCCTTACAGCAGCTAGCCGCTTATTACTCGGGCGACGTGCCGTGCTTAGACGAAGATCATTCGGATGACGACGATACAGGCGCTAACGGTAACAGTAATACGTTGCAGACGGAAAATATTGTGCCTAGGTAAGAACATTGACTATACAAACTGTCCCAATATAAAACTTCAATACCTACTCGACCCAAATGTATAGGACCGTTGATTATTTTTTCGCGATTACGACGTTGTTCCCATGGGAAAAGTTGTTCAGTTTGATGGTCTGTACCAAACACCTAAATATAACCACACCTTTCTGATCATATTTATATACTACCTGCGCCCCGCGGTTTCACCCGCATAAATCTCGATCCCGTGGGAATATCGGGACAAAAAGTATCCTATGTCCTTCCCCGGGACTCAAACTATCTCTATACCAAATTTCATCTAAATCGGTTCAGCGGTTTAGGCGTGAAAAGGTAACATACAGACAGACAGACAGAGTTACTTTCGAATTTATTTATTTATAACTAGCTGCGCCCCGCGGTTTCCGGATCCCGTGGGAATATCGGGATAAAAACTATCCTATGTCCTTTTCCGGGACTCAAACTATCTCTATACCAAATTTCATCTAAATCGGTTCAGTGGTTTAGGCGTGAAGAAGTAACAAACATATAAACACACACACACACACTCACAAACTTTCGCCTTTATAATATTAGTGTGATACTAGCTACGCCCCGCGGTTTCATCCGCATAAGTCTCGATCCCGTGGGAATATCGGGATAAAGAGTATCCTATGTCTTCTCCCGGGACTCAAACTATCTCTATACCTTTCATCTAAATCGGTTCAGCGGCTTAGACGTGAAAAGGTAACATACAGACAGACAGGCAGACAAAGTTACTTTCGAATTTATGATATTAGTATGGATAAATAAAACTTTCAGGGATAAATTCTCTAAGTCCGAAGTTTCTCTAGATCCGTTGGATTTAGAAAAACTTCGCTGTCACATGGTCAGGGACCTGTATATTTGTAATAATTTCCAGAGCCAAACCGCCAACATTACTAAAGCGTCTAACAGAAGTGCGTGCGGAGCACCTGGACTACCTCGGCACAAGCTTTGGACTCACCGAAGAGCTACTCAAGTTCTGGAAGTCGCAGAAATACGTTCCTGTGTATCTCAGGTAACTTTGTTAATATTGACATGTACTAAAAAAACTGGCCAAGTGCGTGTCGGACCACGCTAGATGAATGGTACAGAACCCTTCATTGTGCGTGGTCCGACACCGAGTGGGGATGAATGAAGCCGCACGAGTTGGGATGAGTTTATCCTAAGAACAAACTTACCATTGTAGTTGAAAAACATGTTCTCGCATATATTCTAATTGCAAATGTAAGTTTGTACGCACAATATTGAGAGATTTACCATGTTATTTTAAGACCATAGACTTCTCATAGGCTTACCTGTCTGTAATCTATAAGTATAGAACTATATGCAAAATTTTCTTTGTCAACATTTTAGGCTGATTAATTTACCTTTATTTCTTATCTCAGAAAATTACTCAGTGTAAAATTTTAGTAATGGCATGTCTTATGTGCATGAGCATTTCTAGAAGATTTTAATAGACTTATGGTCCGGTAATATTTTTTTAAAGTTCATCTAAAAGTTAATCCTTCATTTGTAATGTTAACTTCGTTAATTAACGTATTAACGTCTTGTGCCCAGCTTTGGGGTACTACTATACTAATTTGCCTACCCCTTCAGGATATACAGTCGTGATAATATCTCATGTTATTTCATCTCCACAGCCAAAAAACAAACGAGCTAACAGGCGAGCACTCCTGCATTATGCTTCGTTCACTCCGCGACAGTACATGGTTGAGTGCATACAGCGCTGACTTCCGACGTCGACTGTCCCGGCTGCTGGCGCGAGCGCTTAGGAAAATGCCTGCTTCACTCGCTTTAACAACACTTGTTAATGATAATGTGAAGGTGGACAAACCTGGTAAGGATTATTTTATTTTACAACGTAGAAAATGTTACAGACTAATCAACTCAGCCTATCGCAGTCCACTGCAGGACATAGGCCTTTCCCAGGCTGCGCCGCAGCACCCTGTCTTCCGCCTTCCGCATCCAGTCTGCCCCAGCCACTATCTTAAGGTCGTCTGTCCATCTAGCTGGGGGGCGTCCCACACTACGCTTGCCGATACGCGGTCTACTCTAGGACTCGTCTGCTCCATCGGCCACCGGTCCAGCGACAGGCCAGCCCACTACCACTTCAGTTTGTTTACTAAGACCGACTAAGACTAAGCTAAACTAATGACCCTGTTCTATTTATGTTATGGGGTTTGGCTTCCGCACTTAGTCCTTCAAGTGGACCATTGTGCGTGGGCTCGCACCTAACTAATGATCCTGTTATAGCGTAGCAAGTTAACTTCTAACTAAGGTCCGACCGCGCCAAATTTGCTGAAGATGTAAACAACAAAGAAATTGAATAAAATCGATAAACAAGTTTTTATTTTAAGTAATGTTAATTTTCGTCTAAATCTCCGAGCTAACTAGACGAAAACAAACATTACTTAAGGCGAATGGGTAGTTGTAGCCCGCGAAATTCAATTTTTCTTACGTTTTTTGCAATTTTCAGGTCAGTGTCAGGTTGTATCTTGATCAAAATATGATTCGCGACAATAACAGGTACGTATTTACAGAATTATAATAATTAGAATCATTAATACATCTTTCTAAGTTAGATTTCTACCGTTAAGAACAAATCTCGTATGGAAAAGTGTTGGTGGTAGAAATCTAACTTAAACAGATGTATTAATGATTCTGATGATTATAATTCTGTGAATACGTACCTGTTATAGTCGCGAATCAAATTTTCATCAAGATACAACCTGACACTGACCTGAAAATTGCAAAAAACGTAAGAAAAATTTAATTTCGCGGGCTACAACTACCCATTCACCTTAAAATAAATACTCTTGTTTATCGATTTTATTCAATTTCGAGCGGCCATTGTTGTTTACATCTTTGGCAAATTTGGCGCGGTCGGACTTTAGGTTAATATTGTAACATGAAATATTGCTTATTTAAGTAATATCACAACATGTATTAGTTAATACTCTACCTGATACCAGCCTACATACATACAGGCATGACGTCGTCTGTGTGATTTTCTGGGCCATTGAAATTGTTATTATGAGCCTACACTGTCCCACTGTTGGGCAAATGCCTCCCTTCCCTCTTTCCGCTTTTCCCGCCTCTTCAACTGTAACATCTGGATGTTACGATCTTAACTCACATTATGTTTTTTAAAATATGAAGAAGTTCGACTTTTTAACTTTTTTGGCAAGTCTAACTTTCTTCTATCTCGTTTTCATTTATCTGCCTGCAAAATGTAATATTTTGAAGCTCAAAAATTGTGGTATTGAATGTCTTACACTATTGTCTGCAAAATATAATCAATTCATGGGTGGTGTGATCACAATGCGATTAGTACCACCCTTGGACAATCTGATTAGTATCGACAGAATCCATTGCGGGAAAATTCACAAATATTTATCATCGCTACAGCTGTAACAAGGCATCTAGTAGAACAACATCCTCCGTTCATAACCTAGCTCGACTAAAGGCGTACGTAGGCGCGGGGCGCAGCTAAAGATACTAGCTGCGCCCCGCGGTTTCACCCGCATAAGTGTCAATCCCGTGGGAATAACGGGATAAAAACTATCCTATGTCCTTCCCCGGGACTCAAACTATCTCTATACCAAATTTCATCTAAATCGGTTCATTGGTTTAGGCGTGAAAAGGTAACATACAGACAGACAGAGTTACTTTCGAATTTATAATATTAGTATGGATTAATAATGGTCATCATTCCCCGCAGCTGTAACGAGGGAGCTAATAGAACAACACCTCTCTGGACACGACCTCTCTCGACTAGAGGCGTATTGCCGACAACAAGCCGACTACAGACTCATTACGGATCTGTTGGCGCCGCTCGCCAACCTCGTGTTTCATACCAAGACGTCGGCGAAGTTAGATGCTATACAACAAGTGAGTGACATTATTTAGTTTAATTTAGTTTATGGTTTTTTTTTACAGTTAACTACAGAATTTAGAATAACAATAAATTTTGTTTAGTCGACCTCGTAATTTCTCTACCGCTGTTGACAAGAACTCCCAGATTTAAGTGTCTGTTTGTAATTTCAAAAGAACAGCTTTTTATTAAATTCATTTGAGTTTACGGTACGTATAACAAAAAAAAAAAACTATTTTAAAATTTTTGTTCGGTGTTTGTTCCGGCTAATCTCCAAAACGGCTGGACCGATTTTGACGGGACTTTCACTCAACTTAGACTACTTACTACTTTATTTCAGAAAAAATAAAAGTGGTTCCGCGTTAGTGGGTTCCGTGCAAAAAATATAGCCCATGAAATCCAACACATCTAGTACTTAACTAGATCATAAAGATTGCTTTAGCCACATAATCTATCTAATTTTACTGACTACTTTTTTTAAGTATCTAGATTATAAGGTTACAAAGCCATGAAACAAATTAGTGCCTCTTCTAATTAATGACAGCTTACTTATCACTTACATCTAGAATATATACATGGAGTATCTCATTTACAGCCTAACGAAACCCCAAAACTCCCTTAAAACCACTTTCTAATAAAATCTTTCTCATCCACAGGTCCTATTCATAGCAATGGGCTTCCAAATGAAAGACGTAGACGACATAGCATCCGAACTAGGCCTACCAGGCTCCCAGATTCTGGCGAAGTTCTTCGAAGCATGCAAGAAGATTAACGCATCCCTAAACGCCGTTCTAGAAGATTCTGTCGCCAAAGAAATTGGTATAGAAGATAGGAACACAGATGATGTTAATATGGGACCTGTGAAACAGAGTCTCCAAGATGAATTGTCTAAAGCATCTAAGGTAATTTCTTTTGGTGTATTTGTCGTAGCTGTTGTGTTGTGGTTTAGAAATAAATGATTGCAGTATTTTGTAGTTTTTGGGTGTTTTATTTAGTTTTGAAAAGTTCCTTGTTGATTCACTTGTAGTATGTGTAATGAAATCGTGCACAATTTTTTTTTAATAGCAATAATTTAAGTTTTTCGTTCAGGACTATTAGTCGTAGTAACCAGATTTTTTATACTTTTTGCTGCATTAATATAATCAGTATTAATCAGCCTATAACTTTCCCACTGCTGGGACACAGGCCTCCTCTCTGTGAGAGGGAGGGTAATACACCACGCGAGCCCACTCTTTGCTGCATATCATTTAAATTGTAGGGTCATTACATCATAAGAGCGGTTTCGCACTGCATCCGATCCGAATCCGAGAAATGCCGGTCCGAAGTGACCATAATCCTATTTGTATGAGGGGTTGCGCACTAGACGCGAACGAATAGGAGTATGGACTATATCTTGGATTCGGATCGGACGTAGTGCGAAACCGCCCTAAGTGTAAGAGCCCAATACTGTGTAATCATAGCTTTCAGTTGTCATCAAATCATCCTACTGCTAGCAAAAGGCCTTCTCATTCATTTGTCAAAGTTCCGGTTTTGCACTTGTATCAAGTCTAAACAAAATTATACTATTGACATTTTATAGAATAAAAAGGCTATAATAATAATTTCTTGGTGTTCAGGACTTGGAGCGCAAACAACGTAAAGAGCTGTCTCGTTTGATGGGCGAAGATCTAGCTCAATACCGCATCAAGGGAAGCGACCTCGACTGGGGACAGGCGCTTTCGGGCACCAACAAGAAACAACTGGTGTCTGTAAAGAGGTATTTAATCATTACTGTTCTTTTTCTTTAGGGTTTCGTATGTTCAAACTGCACGTTAGCAGCATCACTTGATTACCAAAATCGCCCTAATTTACCAAGTACGGTTGACTATACCAAAACGGGTCTCATGATTCTATCAATAGGCTCCTCTATTGCTAAATCAATGCAGTCTGTCATAAGTAGAGATCGGATATTCGGATTCATATTTACCTAAAGTGAATTTTTAGCTCTGAAAGTATGGAAGCGGCTTCTTAAAATATTTTTTTCTGTAAAAAAATCCCGGGATGCCAGGAACACCGGGAATGCATAACTAGTCGAGTGTATAGTATGGAAGGAAGGAACTACATAAATAAAATTATTCTAAATATATGTAGTCCGATATCTTATCTTGACGTTGTTTGCTATTGCATTTTGGTATCTACCTAGCTACTTTACAATATTAGGTAGGTAGATATGCATCCATTTTTATATTCAGAAAAATACAATAAATAAAATAAAAATACAATCGATACAAAAGCTCATTCCATATTAGCCAACTTCTCAACTTTAGGTGAATATGCATCCGAATATTCGATCTCTAGTGATAAGGCTGTGTCTTTTTAATATTAACACCTACTACAGCATGATATCACGACTAACAAGTCAGTCTTTGGGTACGGGACCAACTCGCACTTGGCTGGTTTTTAGTCTTTAGTTAGCCTGTTCCTCACTGTTTTCTTATACATATCTGAATACAAAATCCGAGATAGTTTGAGCAAACTCAATGTCAATGACATGACAAGGTTCAAATTCTAGCGCAGCCAAAATTTTTTTAGGACTTTAGTTATTAAAAAATCAACTTAGAATGCACAACGCTAAAGTAGATAGTTGAGGAAGTGGTGATGAAACATTAATTATCTAAGATTATCAATTCAAGAATTACCACATACACTACCTTATTATAATATCCCTGGAATAATAATTACCTTTATTTTCCAGTGGTGAGAAGCGTCTGGGTGACGACAGCAAAGAGATCGACGACCTCATAGAAGCGCACTCACAGAAGAAGAAGAAGAAAAAGAAGCATGTACGGAACCAAGAGTAATAAACTTTGTTGAACTTGTAATATGTTTGTTTTATTTGTTAAAAATCACAATAAGCTTTTGGTCCTAGCTGTCATTTTTGTAGATCTTTGACAGAAGTTAAGGGTAATCAGTAAGCCGAAAGTCTGACAACCAGTTTTACCAAGGGGTGTCGTATTACCCGGTAATCGGGTTGTGGAGGTCAGATAGGCAGTCGTTCCATGTAAAATGCTGATATTCAGTCGCATCCGGTTAGACTGGAAGCTGACCCCTACATAACTGAGAAAAGGCTAGGCAGATGATTTGTTGTAGCTTTAAACTTTGATCATCACAGAAACTATCTCCACAAGATTTACCACAAGTAGTGTTCCGTTCCAACCGTTCTATCAAATTGGGTTATTCCGTTTATCAAACCTAAGGTGGATACGCGGAAACATGTTCGAGAATTCCTAGGCCTAGTTAGATAAGGCCCCCCCCCCACATGAGGCGTGCGCCGGGCGCGAGCGTGTGCCCGACGCGCCGGAGGAACGCTCGCGCCCGGCGCACGCCTCATGTGGGGGGCCACTAAACGGAATTTATAGGGTGGATTCTCGGACATACGTATCCGCGAAATTTTGTGTGGATAAACGGAATCAACATGCTTTCTTACAAAGTACCTAAGCATTTTGATCGGTAATTCCGTTTATTATTAATGATTTTATTCCTTTAGTAGTTTCCACCCATTCATGAGTAAAAAGTAGTAGGTTTAGACGGGAGGTTCTGCCCCCTTATTCACAAACACTCGATATGCTTCCGTATCGTATCGAACATTAATCATTGTTATCGTACGAGTCTTCTCAACGCTGTTCACAAGTCCAAAACCCGAAAATTTTGTCAGTTTAAATCAAATAGACGCCCGCTATTCTTCTAACAGTTTGTAGAGGGGAAGTCAAATCAGGTTATCGAAATGTCAGGTTTTCGATACGATAGCCTGTCGTATGGTTGTGAATCGGGGTTCTGGTAAGTTTTTTCGAGACCACACCCTTCTTTCTTACACAACTAGATAGACTTAAATTACTTATACATGATCCAATGCCTTTAGCTCCTGCGCGCGGCTCGACTCGGCTTGATGTAGGTACGTAGGTGTTGCAAGTAAAATCTAGGTATAAGGATTGTGTCTTCGCAGCGTCGAGTTGGTAAACAATACTTATACATATAGTTAGAAAGGCATAGGTGCAAGGACAGATGTAGATGAAGAAAACGACAGGTTCAATAATAATTTCTATAATTATTGTAATATAAAAAAGTGTTGGTAGTTATTCAACCCTTGGAATAGACAATAGATATTTCCTCTTAAACATAACAAATATGTGTGCGTGCGATGCGGCCGGGGCGGGGTAGCCGCGCTCGTAAAAAAATATCATTTTTTAATCCGACCGTGCGCGCGCGTCGCCTCCCCTGCCGCACCGCCGCACGCATACTTCTATACCATTTTATTACAATATAATGTGATCTAAGAAAAATAATATTTTCGTCTAACACCCGATACGGGGCGTCTGGTAAACAATTTTATACTATAATTTGTTTGTCCCTTATTTTAATACACGCGTTCTACTCGTTACAAATGTACGTAACATCGGCTCGTGCCGCTAGGAGTGTTAAGCGAAGGCCCGACGTCGGTCTGCTGGCTCGCGCCTGCGGTACGTGTGCGCTGGTGGAACACGACACATCGTATCGCAGTCAACCCGCGAGCTCCGACCTCTCCCGGCAGACTCGCCACATCTGCATTTCATTCCCCACAAACCCGCCGCGAGAGGCCGCCACTTACATTTGCTCTAATATTTGTTAACATACGAAGACCACCTCCGTACTTTACGCTATCATATCGAGAATAAAAACATCCACTACAAAACATAATTTAGAATATCAATAACATTAGCTGCTAGTATCGTTAAGTTAAAACGTTATGGGTTTCGTTAATTTATACACTATTATTTTCTCACTTTGACTTGCGGGACACTTTCAAAAGTTGAGGGAAGTGACAGAAGGAAGGAAGGAAGAGAAACGATACAAACATAACAGACAAGTATAACGGTTTGTAGATACACACAATCTTGCTAAAGCTAGGACGCTTAAAATAGAATGTTCTTATATTAATATTGGTGTTTATGATTAAAAGTATCCCGTAGTAGATAACTTTGGCTAAGCGAGACGACACCGCGGCGTGCGCGTGAGCACCGCGGCGTGCGCGTGAACACCGCGGCGTGCGCGTGAGACTACCAGACGTAGACACATAGGTACAGAGTAATTGAGAAGGAATTGCACTTAGGAAGGATTCGCGACTCTTGGCACTTTGACTTACGCTAATAACTTGTCTCGGACTTGTAGAGTAACTCAAGAGATAGGACAGTGAGGAAACGTGCGATGGAAAGCGATAGACTGAGAAAGTAGTTCATTATTATGTTGACCATCACGCGACCGCGCTCGCTGGCGAGCAGAAGCGCTGGGCCGTATCTATGAACACTGTATGCGCGGTGCGTGCGCGACACGAGAACATAACGTGAACATTGACCAAACACACAATACTCGATACATTCGATTCACTACGTAACTAATTACTTTCACTTGAGTTAATATATTATAAAATATAAATATACTTTTAAAACGTCAAGAATTTGAACTTATTGTACGTACATGATGATGTAAGCAGTGTAGGTACAGCGTCGGCTCGACTAGTCGCCACTGGGTACTATACATATACATCGTTTGAATTATTTACTCGAGAGACACAAAAGCAAATGCACTAGACCTTATTGCCACACTTAAAGTTATTGCTACGACATATACATACCGCTCTACGTATTCATATATAATTGTAAATATAATCAATCACAACATCCAATAAAACAAAAATATTGTTTAAATATTATTGCATTAATTAAGTTCAACTATAACTCGGAAGGGGTTCTCAGTTAACCCACTGTATAATCTCTTTACATTAGTGCGGGTAGTGTACAGTGCAGTGGATACCAGAAATACTGCGAAGTTAATACTTCAAATCGATATCGATGAAAATAACGTTACACATCTCTTAACCGCGTCTCAAGATCGAGAGATTCCAAACGAAATTGGAGCTAAACGATTTGTCACTAAGGCACAATTTAAATTTCCCATTTGAACTTTATTTAACTCTAAAATAAACGAATTCAATTCCCCTTCTCACACAAAGGCTGTGTAGACGCGTGGCGGTGGCGTGGCCATCGCTAGCCACTCGGAGCCACTCGGTACCACACCTATACAGATCAACGCGTATCAAAATCACTGCAAAAATATTCAATGTGCGTGTACGACTTATTCACTTACTATGTACGACATTCATTTTTGAATCGCGTCGATAGTTTAGAATATACAACGTTAATGTTTTAATGGTTTTGCTTACTGGTAACTTATAATATAATTGCTTGGTGTATAAAATTGCTGGCTTTCATCGCAGTTTTGTTATTATCTTATTGTAACATCTATATACCTTTGCGTTGGTACGGCAAATGAAAGATGACAACAAACTTTATAATTAAGTTAAGCAAAGTTATAACAGTATGATAATGTTATTTAACAGGCATAACTTTAGATATTTGACAAAGTAAATGAGTTGAATGTGTTTGAAGCTCTTGGATACTAAGTACAGAACCACTACTTGAGTATAAAACTTTTAAAAGTTAAGTTTATTTTTAATATTGGTGTTCTAACTGAGGGTACTAATTTCAATATAAAAATATATTTTTTCGCAAAATAAAGTTTGACTTCATAGGGCAATAATTTAATTTTGGAAGTAGCAAAATTTTGTCTTAACCCTATATCTATAGTTGAGCTTAGGTATCGAATCGTTGACAGAGAAGTTAGAAGACTTCATACGAAAAATCAAAGGGCACTAGCGAAAAATGTAAGGACGCGAATTCTGACATTTATCGACCTGGGATCAAAGTAGCGCTGCTACGAGTTTATCGACATTAATCTGGAGTTTTATCGACTCATGAATGGCTTGTATAACATAGTTCATATTATTATACCTAATCATCACAAGCAATCTTCAGATTGCCACATTATCATCATAAAATTGCGAAGTGTGAATGCTGCCTTAGTAACGCTGTAGTGCTGTGCTTATTCGAGTCATATGACAGTTATTATAGGGGTGTAACAAGAACACGAACGATAGAACGAGGACACCAAACGCATGACGCGTCACTGCCCGTGCCAAGTTACGTGGCAGAAATATAATAACGTATCTACTCAAAAAAGCACAGCACCGCTAGTAATCCTATGCTAATGTATTAACGTCAACTATAAATATAAGTGCAAGTGAATGATCTCTATAAATATTATCTAATTTATCAATATATCGATCGCTGCGTAAACATATTTATCGCAAAACTATTATTATCTATCGTATACAAAAGCGCGTTGCGTTAGGCCGACGCACACGAGCGGCGCGTGCGCGGCCCACAGCGTGGGAGCTTGCAGCGGTCGAACACGAATCTAATGACGACACACAGACTACTAGAATTACAAATATACGAGCTTTATAATTGATATAATCTTTGCATACTGGTGTTTGTTATACTGTGGACTCGGTACAGTGGCGATGGTCGTAGGCAGTTTAACATTACATTTTGGCATTCCTTTATAACTCCAGATTGTTTGTACCATTCCCTCGACGCTTACTTAGTGGAGTGGAAGCGTATGCGCATATCCCCGGCATTTAAATACCTGGAAGCGACAACGTCGTACAGTGCTCGCCACTTCCAGTAAAGATGACTAAAGTATTATTGCTTTTATTTACTATTTCAGTAACTACATACCGTTGTACTTTTGTATCTTTTAACCTATTCTAATATCAATATTATGTATTTAAATCTTATTAATAAATGCATACAATCAGTGAACGTAACTCTGATCGTAGTATTAAAACATTCTGAGGAAGCAGACATAAATATAATCATATTTTTGATATATAATAAATATTTCTGCAATAAGTAGGTATGGGTTTAGATTGGTGTTTTATACAGGTACATCGTATTAAAGTTATGTATTCTACTTTAGTACAGTTGAACAGAGCTCTATACTACTTCTATACTAAAGTAAAGCGTGTGTCCCGTCTCACATAGATTGACTCACACTCGAGCCCCTGTACCGAGTCCGCAGTAACTATACTGTATAATAGTGCTTCAAAATTACTCTAAAATCGGCAGCTGAAAAAGACACTTGCTATAAGGCATTACTGACGATCACATCTGCGCTGAACGACAATATTATTGCGACGATAGCTTGTACGGGACCACACGCGAGCTGTGGCCGCTAGGTGTCTCGAAACGGCAAAATTGACGAAAGGCATTTTGTATTACACTATCACTTAATTAAAGCGTCCGTATCATATAAAACGCGATCCAAATTCACTGCGAAACAAGCATCCTTCCATTCACTATAAAACATTTTCAATGATCTGAATTGACTCTAATGTCTAAAACGTCTGCTAGCCACACACACCTCGCAAAACAAAAAGGAAAAGGTAAAATAAAGAAACAAATATAAATCCATACATAAAAATTAATGTATTCTATTATCAATAACATAAGGTATAGTTACACAAAATAATAAAATTAGAGGAAAACAAATTTATACATAATCTTAACGCGAATAAAAAAACAAATTATACATGCTATCAACACAAGAATGCTATTAAAAAAAGAAAACAGTATTTTACAATTTCCTAAAACAATCGCCTAATGCTTTCTAACCAGCGCTCACTTGTTCATCAACTTAGCATAATAATTGTCAATTTGGTTTCAATTTTAGGGCTCATTTAATTGAGATTTAGGATTCACCTCAAAATGGTCAGAACATACTACACATGTGCGAGGGAAAAAATAATGTAATTAAGTAATCCATTAACATGGTAGGGAAGGAAGAGCAACACTATTATATAGCTAAGTGCGAACATATTAGGGACTAATAATAGATAAATAATTTAAAAGGTAAGCCAGCAGGCTGATCATGTACTTTCTAAGAGTCAGATATTTGATAAGTTCAACAAAAAATTTAAATGGACCCAATCCATTAAGTAATTATTAATTTTCATAATAGATTAATAATTTGTGGATTCGTAAGTAATAACTCGATCACAGTTCTTTTGTCAATGGTAATTTTGTGATACTTTTAATAATAAGGCCAAAATAATAGCTTAATCACAAAAAAATAAGCAACAAAACAAAAAATAATTGTATTATAACTCATTATGAACTAGAACGATAACAAAAACCAAGTACATAGACGCGAGTTTCCAAACGAGATGCATTTAATGATTTTCGATTAGTTAAAAAAATAATAATAAATTAAAAATGTTCGTAAACGGGTCAAAACGATTAACGAATGCCAATTGTTTGCAAGACTCGATGATGCCAGATCTTTGATACAATGCCTCGCAATAACTTCTACAATTTAAGTAAACTTCGCTTCATGTGCAATAAAATTAAAAGTAATACAATGCCACAATAATAAATAACTAAAATTTAAAATAAAACATTTGTGCGGATAGTAAGTACCGATGGTGACGAGATAAAGTCAAATGTTGCTGCGAATATTTCGAATTAAGACCAACAAAATTAACGTAATATTAAATAATAAATCAGTACGTTCAGGCGTCCATTGTATCAACGAGTTTTCGTAATGATTGTATGAAAGTGTGCGACATACAAGGTGTTACGGAAAGGGTATATCAATACAAACGGGTTGAAGAGTGTATCTGGTCTAGAATCTCTGTACAAAATTTGCAGGCCTTGAAACTCTTCGCGTTTCTCACACTGCAGTGTTCGAACAGCTGCAGTACTGTCCAGCTACATCTTAAAATTTATCTCACCTTTTTAAACGGGCGAAACCCTAACTAACTTACATGTTTTAACACACTTGACAGTCGAGTACTTAGTTACAGCGAATGCTCGAACATTCCCCATAACTAAAGTTCTGACAAGTGACAAAATTACAACTATAAAACTAATTAAACTATCTCTAATTGGAATATATCCCGGCACTATTAATGTGATGCTTTCAACTAGACTTTGAACGTGTGAAATGCAGCTGAGAGAGTTCTGCAACGTTGGGAACGAGACGCAGGTTGGTGCTCATAAGTTTTGTATTATTGCTATATCGAGCACTGATCGTCTACGATAACGTGGGTCATGAACACTGCAGTGTGCACGCTGAACGTACGGATCGACAAATAAATAAATATTAAGTAGAGCAGGTCTGCGCTGGCTCGTGCGACTCAACAGCGGGTAACTAGCATAGGGTAATATAACAATACCGCGAGAGATTTCTTCAGGGGACCGAACGCGTTAACACCTAAACTATAATATACTATTAACTGAACGCTGCAAGCTCATCTACAAACATTTACAATAACCACTTCATTTAAAAATAAACAAATGGTGTGCTCATTGAACAGGACCCCGTGAACTAATACTCACGCCAGGCCTCACACATCCGATCACGCACCATTATACAAACATTATTATGTTAATTTCTCCTTGTCCGCTTAGCTATAAATATAGTTTACATAATATAAATTAAAATATAGAGTGAAAACTACACATTTCTTACAATATACTATGTACAAGGCATCTCTTGTCGCTCCTTATTAACTTGTGACCGCTCGCGGTCCTGCGCCCTCACCTCACTTACTATAAACGTTCATACAAAAACCTATCTGGCACTAACATGTATATTCATTACAAAATGTATAATATAATAATATTATGTATATACAATCACAACATAAATTTGATAAACAACCGAGAGAAATGGGTAATATATTGGTGTTACGGACCCTTTACTGCAGAGTCAAATCTGTTCATGTCAAGCATTATATTGTACTCTTTAAAAGTATTCATTAAAAAATATTTGAACTTTTTTTTTATTATTAAACGAAAGGAATTATTTATTTTGATTTGTTCAGAATTGCGCTTCACGACCGAAACATTTATGTTTAATGATTTTCATCCTCCATTGCATTTCGAAGGGCAGTGTGGAATTTAACATTTATAAACGAATCTAGCTCCCCTAACAGAGTATTTATTGTCACTCCAAAAAATGTTAAGAATGCGATGATCAGAGATTAAAGATTGTCTTGATCGCGTATATCATTCCTAAGCGTACAAAATTATATAGATCGCCATTGATTACATTCGTAATGAAACTACCTGATTTGTCCCCAAATTATTTGATATGTATACGAAAAAATGTTTTTATATTAAGACATGACAATAAACAGGGTTTTGCTCAATCATTGTTCTGTAATTATTCAGTTATCTATGACGTAGGAACACTTTTCCTGGAGTTGTTCGCTAGACGCTGCGTTACTTTGTGCGGAGCAGGAACAAGACGTGCGCTACAGTACAGTCCAACTATATTCAACTTAAGTCTTTATTCAAAATGGAGTCGTCTTTTTCTGATCTTCGTGCAATACACAATGTTCAGCATAGACCAATAGATGTACTAGCCTTCATGAAAGATCGCATATTTTGGAATTGATCGAATCAGAAATTCATCTGAGTTTCCGAAGGCCAAACACTGGCTTGTACCCAACATTATTTAAATGCAAGTAAACTGTCCAGAGCAACAATGACTTTTATGCAATAAAATAGCCTATTTTTTAAGTATTCGGATTTTATGTAGGAAATTCACGATCGACGAAAAACGGTAAGGTAGGGTATAAACTAGAATGATTGCCGAAGTTTTATCAAACTCACGGCAATCACACTAATTTACACTTTATTACAATGCCGTTAGAGTTACATTGCAATGACTTACTAATGATTTTACGTCATTCAAACTTGATCGTGAATGTGCCGCTTGAGGTAGACTCCTTTCCACGTGCAGTCATTGTTTTAGCTAATCCGTTTGGAAGTATGTAAGTGCGGAAGTATTTTTGCGTCAAGTATCAACTGTATGTTAAGTAGCGACCTTAACGTTTCATGAGGTAGATGAAATATCACGTCATTTCACAGTCACAGTCAATTTGGATAAGATATACAGTTTGGTGCGTCACACACTAAGGGCTTGTACACAAAACTGCGATGCGACGTCGCATCGTAAAAATCTGCGAGCTCTCTCTAGTTCTACCCTATACAGGGTTATTGGAAAAACACCAACAACCTCTTAAGAGGTCATTGTACTTAACATTATGAACAACTTTTACTATGGGACCAAACCTGAAATCGCGAAAAAAAAATCAGCTATTCCCTACATTTATGTTCGTATAACTCGTCAAAATGTAGGGAACAGTTGTTTTTTTTTCGCGATTTTTTGAGTGGTCCCATAGTAAAAGTTGTTCATAATGACCTCTTAAGAGGTTGTTAGTGTTTTTCCAATAACCCTGTATAACTTTTTTGCGTTGCGAATTCGCATCGCACCGATTCGCAGTTTTGTATACAAGCCTTAATATACCATGCACCTTAAACCTTTTTGCCTTTTAAGTAATTATCATAATTTATCTAAACTAATTGGTGTTTTTTTCGTCTAACTATTGTTTCACACGTCCTGCCTCAGCGCCGCACAACAAATAAGAATATATTTCAATATCGGATTTAAGTTTGTTGGATCGCCCCGTTACCGTCGAGTGATTACTTTGCGTCGTCATTGCACTATAATTAAACATCTAAACTAAATTATAAATCAAATTACACGTAATTCACTCGCGTAAATCAACATAGCGAAAGTATAAATCTGTAAATTATTGCGAAGACCTACAAGTGATCCCATACATGTTGAGATATTAATAATATACTCGATTGGCCCACATGCGATCAAAATATTATTTTTGTCGTATAACTCCCATTACACTAAGAAACGAGCAATTCGTATAAGTGTTCCCGACAGTAAAACATTTCCATTGATAGGGAAGTAAAACTACAACGAAAAACACTTAAGATATGATTAGTCTATCACTTACATAATACAGAGTCGGTAATCAAATCGGACTCGTCGCTGCCCGTTGCTAGGCAACGATGCCTTATTTACAATTTTCTTACAAATTTTTACACTTTGCTTTTTGGTCATCGATTTGGGAAGAGAATGAAATGCGAAGACGTTGAGTTTTTAGCGATGTCGTGGAAGAATATCGCTCGGACCGAATGTACTGCTAAAATGGAAGGTACCATCACACAGATAACTCTCGCGTTCTTCTGTCGCTTACGTTCTGATTGTGTTTAGAGTCGGCTCGGTTGGTTTGCGCATCGTTTTCATCCGTAATTTCTGTCGTTAGGACAATGCGAGGTAGCCAATGCCAAACCGTTTGTAATATTGGGATAACTTCTAAAGCGTTGTGGGGATAACGTTGTGCCAACATACCTCTCTTCGTTAAATATTGCTGAGTTTTAAAACTTATATCAGAAGACGCCGACCAACATCTGGTGATCTTCTAATAAATGCGAACACCAAGCCACTTTACACCAATCGTAGCGATTGAAGCATGCATACTATTTCCATTGAACGACATGAGTGATTATCATTTTCATTCGTTCAATGAAACTATAACTACATATTTGCACAGTCAAATCGCTACAACCGTTATACAGTATGTGACAAATTAGGAATTAGTTTTTGGCCTGTTTTAATAAATTTATTTCTGAATATCAGCGCCATCTTTTCATACACGTCTCAACTTAGGATATGTTCATTAACAAATCAGCATTTTTCCATTCAACTTTTAAAACCAAACTTGAAAGCTGTTTATTAATACATGCCAAAACGCACCAAAAACTATTGATTCACATTCAGACAACAAATCCCCACTTTCTTAAGTGCTTGACTAAACATAAGCAAGCCGTTTGTCATTCACATTAAAATTCAATTAACATTTCTGACCAAAACATTCTCAACCTTTAGTCAAACACTTAAAAAAACAACACTCTACAGCCCAAGTGATCACATACTGTACACACGACAACACAACATCACCCCTAGCACAGAGTCACTGACGTCACTTCACGTCACGTCACGTCACTAGAAACAGCGACGTATAAAGTCCCAGTGTTTGGCGCGTCGTCACTCGCGTGGCGCGTTCTTGAGGAGAGAGATGGCGTGACGCACGTACTGCACGAGGTGACGGAACGTGGACGAGAGGGAGAGCGGCCCGCACTTGCGGTCCACTGCTATGAACAGATCTGGAAGAGAAAAAGACGGTATTTGTTGGTTGATTTTGTAAAATGTTTCGTATGGTATTTGGATATCTGCGGCCAGAGGCATCGTAATTGCGTGTTGCCACATACAGTACCCGGCGATAAATATTGCACATCGATCTTTGGAAAAAGACAATCGGCTAATTTCGGCTTCGTAGAGCGTTATCTCTGTCGCACGAAATACAAACAGTCCGGTATCTATTAGGAGCTGTTAAAACAATTATGATTTGCTTCTTTTGATAATTCTTTTTATTCTTTGTATAAAATACAAAAAATTTTCTATAAATGATTGCTTTAGGTTGGGGTAAAATAAAAAGGTTCCCCTATTTTTCCTAAAGATGCCATAGTACAACTTTAAATTATTTAAATTTGGGGGTGTTAACAACTCTAGATATATATTTTGAACTGGACGCGACCGCACTCTATCGCACTTGAACAACGACTGACAAAACGTCAGTTAATGTCACATAGGTAGTGTGCGACAGAGATAACGCACTACGAAGCCGAAATTAGCCGATTGTTTCTTTCCAAAGGTCGATGTGCAATATTTATCGCCGGGTACTGTACGGAGAGTTTCTTCATCAACAACTAAAGTAATTAGTCAAACTGACTTTTACTGTTGACTTTTGCTTGACCTTTACTGATACTACGGCACGTGTTTCTTCATTCAAGTAACAGCTAAAATAATAAAGAAACAAACTTAACCGTTACTTTGACTTTTGTCACGTTACTTTGGCTGTTACTATTGATGAAGAAACTGACCGTAAGAAAACATTGTCTCTTTGCCTGTATTTCTAACTAGAACATAGCAAAACTGCTTAGCGGCAATAATAGGAGTTGTGGTCCTTTTTTCCCGCCTTGACAAAGAGCTCTACTACTCTTTACATTATGCTTTAGGATATTCCCGAATACAGCAGAGAATCATCCTCCCAATTCATTTGGGCCCAACAATAATACTTAGCAATAATTTTATTGTGCAATTTATAACATTGAGCAATAATTTTATTGTGCAATTTAAAATATTTTTACTATGCCATTTTTAATATAGTACAATAATGTTATTGTGCAATTTATTACCGTCCAATCTTTCATACTAACCTTTAACTATCAATAACATTGCGCAATAAAATGTATCGTCTAGGGTCGGCCTTGTACAAATTTGCCTTAAAGATGAACAAAAATATAGAGCAGTACATACCTCTATTAGCTCTAAGCCTGCACAAGGAGTCCGCTTGCTCCCACAGATCATGCGCGACATACAGGAAGGCGTAGTACTTGTTGAGTAGCAACAGCGCCTGATGCGCGTGCGCAGGCACCGAGTGCGCCAGCGAGCAGTAGCCCGATGACGCCGAGCCCGACCCCACCGACCCCACCGACCCCGCGGGCGACGGGGTCGGGGACAGCGGGGACACTGACTCGGCTAGTGCCGGCTGCAGCAAGCAGAGAAGGGGGGTTGTAGCACGGGAGGTGGAATAGGTACTTAAAACTATGGTGTTCGAAAATTGAACCGAAAAAAAAATTGAACAAAGGACCTCCTTTTTTGAGATCGGTTAACAATTTAGCATTTAATTTAATTCTCTGTACAGAAAATATACATATCCAATACTTAATATGTTTTAGTTTCTGAGATCCAATATGACGCAAGCCTTTAAATAGAGACAGCACTATTGGTGCAATACGTATTTGATCTGTATTCTCATTCTTACTTTATTGTTTATAAGACTCAAGTTTAACTATGTGAAAATACAAAATTCTATACAAAACACTCCCGGACTCGTAAATCGAGCTTTCATGCATTTTCACTTTAGGTATAAAGGCCTCATACATCAAAATAATCATTGAGTCAAAGTAAAAGTTTTTATGTAGTTTTGAAGCCGACATACTGGCCGCAGTTTGTTGCGCCTCTTCTCCCCAGCGATAGCACTAGGACGTGGTGAAGGGCGGGCGTTTTAGGGGACTATCTTATGTAATTTTGACGTTCGAAAAGTGCTGATTCATGAATAAATGACCTTTGATTTTGATTTTGTCATTTTATGGTAATCATTGTTCCAATGAATTCACGAAAATTTAATCAGTAAAAGACCCTTTACAAAAAAAAAATTAGGATGTCTCGATTTAGGACTCTAGGAGTATTTTGTAGCACACAATAAATGAATTAACTTTCTAAGTTATTCTTGTCGACGGGAATCGAACCCTTGATCTCAAAACTGACACTATAAACGACTGGATTACTGATTCATCACTTATATAAAAGCGAAAACAACTATCAACTACAAAAACTGAGCAAAAAAAGAAGTTATATAAGTGTAAAAATCATAGACATTATTGCATATACTGGCAATGGTAGACGAAACCAAAAACAAAATATTTTATAACGTAAGCGTTTGCGAGTTTTCTTAATATTTGAGCAACAACTAAACAATGTACACGTCTTCACTGCGTATTAACCGGTTGGAAGCCGTAAACACAGAAACAATTAAAAAGCCATTGTGTCTCGCGTGGATCCACGTTCCAGCATACGAAAGGTAAAAGGTATAAAAAAAAACATACGAAAAAACAAATTGCGCGCGAGCTAAAATAAAGATTTATTGCGAGAGACAAAGAAAGTTATATAGTTTTTCTCTCTCATGTAACGAAATGTGCCTAAACGTGACGCGCCCTTGAAATTTCACACTCAATTCTAAGTCAAATTTTATCGAATCAACGCCTAAGAAGTTTCACTTAAAAAAAAAAACTGTCAATATAGCACAATATGTCAATCATAACTCCGTTGTTATTCGCATTGCCAATATAAGTAATAATTATCTAAAATGTATTTTTCTTTACTTGTCTATTTTGGTAAACAGGTTTCACATAAAATAATAACAAAAAAACATTCCTATACTTCAGTGGTAAATTTCAAAGTTTTTGATGCATACTATGGGAAATTTAAGTGCGAGTTCGATATGAAAACTCATAATTGTTTACCAAATGTGACAAATGAACAGAAACACACTATATGATAAAAATAAAAGACAAATTGATACAGACATCAGAACGTACCTTCTGTTGGTACTCGTGAACGATCTTGTTGTACTCCTTCACCTCCCGGTTGTACATCTTGAACATGCGCAGGTACAGAAGCGCTTGCACCCTTAGGCTGGAAATATAGCGGGAATATGTTACAATTTACAAACGTAAAATGGGTTATTATTATAAAGAAACTATGAGAAATGAGTTTAACTGTGTAATAGATCAATGCTGGATAAATCGTCGCTCAATCAATGGTGGATATCGAGAACTCGATTTATCAGCAATCGATTAAGAAGTCTGTCGATGAGGATTGATTCTACCGATTTGACGTTTCAAGTTTCGGGGTCAACCACCCCAAATATTCTAATTTAATTTCATGGTTTCAGAAGACTAGACGGTAGACATTCGCTTCTTATAAAATACAGGATGATATCGACGCGCAACCTGCGGGGTAATTGCGTAACTCACTATCAGTGGCAATGGGTTTTATTTTGACAGTTCAACAACATTCTTTGCGTTATTTACGTTGTTGAGCAGACACATTTTTCGAACATATGAAGCAATGGATTAGCAATATCCTTAAAAATAATTTAGATTGAGATGGATAGTGTTTTACACAATTAGGGTGCTGTTACGATGGATTCAGTATATGATTCTGAACCCAGAAGGCTAGGGAGTCTAGAGTCTTGTGCTAAATTTATGGTTTCAGTTTTCGCGTCGATTTCCCTGCCACCTTATACACTTGGGAGCAAATAAATCGAGCCACTTGCTTTTTTTTGCACGTATAATGGTTATTATTTTTGGTATTATGGAACGTATCAAATCGAAACATATATCGCCTAAGAGCTTATTTAATAATCTTTACAATGAGGGTAAATTTTTGAATGATAACCTTATTTAGTGATAAATTATTGGCTCTGAAAGAAAAACGGTAATTTTGATAGAAAATTGTAGGGTTAAAACAGTCCAGAAAATCTATCGAAATCAGGGCAAGGGGGGGGTAATACAAGATATTAAGAATAAGTTTATACCATAATTTTGTTTTTAATTGTTTTTTTCTGGACTGACAATTTTCTATCAAAATTACCGTTTTTCTTTCAGAGCCAATAATTTATCATTAAATAAGGTTATCATTCAATAATTTACACTCATTGTAAAGATTATTAAATAAGCTCTTAGGCGATATATGTTTCGATTTGATACGTTCCATAATACCAAAAATAATAACCATTATACGTGAAAAAAGGAAGTGGCTCGATTTATTTGCTCCCAAGTGTATAAATACAACCTCAAGAATGAAATGTATGTAAATGCTCAATGGACACATACTTACTTGAGTACAACCCAAATTAGCATGACAGCAATGGAATAGAAAACTGATCGTTTTGAAACTAACACAAAAATCTAAAACAAATAATTACCTGAGTATATCAAGTTTATTGAAAGTGTCGTGTGGCGACGCC
Source organism: Amphipoea lucens (assembly GCA_947508005.1). Taxonomy (NCBI): domain Eukaryota; kingdom Metazoa; phylum Arthropoda; class Insecta; order Lepidoptera; family Noctuidae; genus Amphipoea; species Amphipoea lucens. Next base: position 19,718,554 of record OX382357.1, read on the forward strand.
CTAAACCGTTGCGGCATCGAGTGTATACTCTTTATATACTCGATGGTTTCCCGGTAGATAGTGAAGGCGCCTTTGGTGTCGAGTTCTAGCTCCAGTACTCGCCCGGTTAGAACGAAGCATAGTACTGATTCGAGGTACAACATGACGCGAGGCAGTGGTTCCTGTTCTTTCTCGGCGGCTGTGCGGAGACGCGTCGCCTCTTCTAGGTAGTATCTGTCGAGGCGAATGTTTGCGTTACGTCTAGTAACAACAATGGAAGGATTAGTATGATGGTAATGAGTTAGTGAAATGTGGAGAATAACCTTGAAAGCGCAGTGTTTCCTATTAAAAATGCATTGTTAAAGAAGACGTTGGTAGCTGAAAATGTATAACACACCGTGAAAGGGGTTTGAAGGTTTTGGCCCTAAAATCAGCCGCCATTTTGATTTTTTTTCGGAATCGCGGTGCACAACAAAAGTTATATATTTAGATAGAGGACACTTATACAAACAAAAAATGTAATATAACATAATATCCTAAAGCGTCAGGTTTCGGAGTTATTCACAAAAATACTTATAAGTCGAAAACAACAAGGATTTTTTGGTTTTTTTTCCCTCTAGGTAAGCATATTGAACTATTGAGGTAACAGAGACGTTATAAAATCTTTATGGAGAAGAAACAAAAGAAGAATACACATTTATAAATAAATAATGAAACACCGCAGTTTATAGTTCGTTTTTTAATCCCAGAGACTAATCTGACAAGACAAGTGTAATGTCAAACTTCTATACTAAAAAAAAACGAAAACACAAAAGACTTAAATGTCAGATTAGTCTCTGGGATTAAAAAACGAACTATAAATTGCCGTGTTTAATTATTTATTTAAAAAATGTCTATTCTTCATTTGTTTCTTCTCCATAAAGGTTTCATAACGTTTCTATTACCTCAATAGTTCAATATGCTTACCTGGAGGGAAAAAAAAAACAAAAAAACCCTTGTTGCTTTCGACTTATATTTTGGTGAATAACTCCGAAACCTGACGCTTTAGGATATTATGTTATATTACATTTTTGTTTGTATAAATGTCCTCTATCTAAATATATACCTTTTGTTGTGCACCGCGATTCTGACAAAAAATCAAAATGGCGGCCGACCTTAGGGCCACCCTCCATACAAAAATCTTCAAACCCCAATCACCGTTTTCCTCTTAAGAGGTCATTGTACTCATCATTATGAACAACTTTTACTATGGGACCAAACATGAAATCGCGAAAAAACAAAATCAGCTGTTCCCTACATTTTGACGAGTTATGCGAACATAAATGTAGGGAACAGCTGATTTTTTTTCACGATTTCAGGTTTGGTCCCATAGTAAAAGTTGTTCATAATGATGAGTACAATGACCCCTTAAGAGGAAAACGGTGATTAAAATTTCACGGTGTATAATGTTAAAGTTTGTTGATGAATGAATAATATTGTTTTTAGCATTCAAAATGATTTAAGCATGCAGTAGCGCATAATAAGTTAATCAGCAAAGTTACTTCCATGTATTCAAAGGTATTGCCACCTTGCCCTTTGAGGTTACAAGAAATCGTCAGACAGCAATGTTTCTGAGTCTATTAAAATACAGTAAACACCAATATCTCTCTGCGAAGTAAATAGATTGTAGCAAAATCGTATTTCTAACTATCATAAAAGTTTAAAGGGCAAGGCATGTTGATAGTAATAGTTGAACCGCAGATGGTTCAAAATCGCTTGACACTTTCTTATTAGAAACAATAATTGATAAAAAGCAGATCATTTTTTTTTTGTGACTGCATGTTAATCCTTATGACCTTCACGCTGACATATATGGGTTGAAATGATTGTATGGTCATGACAAAATGATGGTGACAACATGATATTGATAGTGAAAAAATGAAGAAATGAAACTCACTTGTGGTCCCTCTCCTCGTCTGAGAGCGCATCTGCCGGCAGTCGCTCGAAGTAGGAGAAGTAGATGGGCGTCTGTCCCGCGTATGTGTCCGTCCGCTCGTGGTTCGTCGCTGCCACCTCGCCGCCCTTAGGGAAGTATAAAGGTTAGTTATGTTTGTGTTTATTACTAGGAAACGTGAAAGTAAATAAAAATTGTGAATTTATGTACTGTTATAGGCGCGTAGGCCTTGTTCAGACGCCTGCACATCAAGCTACTCAAACTGTAAATTTTTCCCAATCAACCATGCACCTTATACTGTAGCGATAAAGTTAAAAATGTATCAAAGAATTTTGACAGATTGTAATAGCTTTATGTGCTGGTTTTTGTACATGTAAATTAAGATTGCTATAGAACTAATTGAGTACTCACTCAATTAGGTATTACTCAATAGCGGTATAGTATTGATGAATTTGTGGGCATTTCCTTCTTTAGAAGTAGATCCTCGGGTTCTGGAACGCGTCAGATTGTTCCCTGTATGTATGTATAGCGTGTTACCTGCTCCGGGTGCGGCGTGTGCGCGCGCGCGGGCACGTTGCGGCGCGGCGGACGCACCCTGTATGTATGTATAGCGTGTTACCTGCTCCGGGTGCGGCGTGTGCGCGCGCGCGGGCACGTTGCGGCGCGGCGGACGCACCCTGTATGTATGTATAGCGTGTTACCTGCTCCGGGTGCGGCGTGTGCGCGCGCGCGGGCACGTTGCGGCGCGGCGGACGCACCCTGTATGTATGTATAGCGTGTTACCTGCTCCGGGTGCGGCGTGTGCGCGCGCGCGGGCACGTTGCGGCGCGGCGGACGCACCCTGTATGTATGTATAGCGTGTTACCTGCTCCGGGTGCGGCGTGTGCGCGCGCGCGGGCACGTTGCGGCGCGGCGGACGCACCCTGTATGTATGTATAGCGTGTTACCTGCTCCGGGTGCGGCGTGTGCGCGCGCGCGGGCACGTTGCGGCGCGGCGGACGCACCCTGTATGTATGCATAGCGTGTTACCTGCTCCGGGTGCGGCGTGTGCGCGCGCGCGGGCACGTTGCGGCGCGGCGGACGCACCCTGTATGTATGTATAGCGTGTTACCTGCTCCGGGTGCGGCGTGTGCGCGCGCGCGGGCACGTTGCGGCGCGGCGGACGCACCCTGTATGTATGTATAGCGTGTTACCTGCTCCGGGTGCGGCGTGTGCGCGCGCGCGGGCACGTTGCGGCGCGGCGGACGCACCCTGTATGTATGTATAGCGTGTTACCTGCTCCGGGTGCGGCGTGTGCGCGCGCGCGGGCACGTTGCGGCGCGGCGGACGCACCCTGTATGTATGTATAGCGTGTTACCTGCTCCGGGTGCGGCGTGTGCGCGCGCGCGGGCACGTTGCGGCGCGGCGGACGCACCCTGTATGTATGTATAGCGTGTTACCTGCTCCGGGTGCGGCGTGTGCGCGCGCGCGGGCACGTTGCGGCGCGGCGGACGCACCCTGTATGTATGTATAGCGTGTTACCTGCTCCGGGTGCGGCGTGTGCGCGCGCGCGGGCACGTTGCGGCGCGGCGGACGCACCCTGTATGTATGTATAGCGTGTTACCTGCTCCGGGTGCGGCGTGTGCGCGCGCGCGGGCACGTTGCGGCGCGGCGGACGCACCCTGTATGTATGTATAGCGTGTTACCTGCTCCGGGTGCGGCGTGTGCGCGCGCGCGGGCACGTTGCGGCGCGGCGGACGCACCCTGTATGTATGTATAGCGTGTTACCTGCTCCGGGTGCGGCGTGTGCGCGCGCGCGGGCACGTTGCGGCGCGGCGGACGCACCCTGTATGTATGTATAGCGTGTTACCTGCTCCGGGTGCGGCGTGTGCGCGCGCGCGGGCACGTTGCGGCGCGGCGGACGCACCCTGTATGTATGTATAGCGTGTTACCTGCTCCGGGTGCGGCGTGTGCGCGCGCGCGGGCACGTTGCGGCGCGGCGGGCGCACCCTGTATGTATGTATAGCGTGTTACCTGCTCCGGGTGCGGCGTGTGCGCGCGCGCGGGCACGTTGCGGCGCGGCGGACGCACCCTGTATGTATGTATAATGTATAGCGTGTTACCTGCTCCGGGTGCGGCGTGTGCGCGCGCGCGGGCACGTTGCGGCGCGGCGGACGCACCCTGTATGTATGTATAGCGTGTTACCTGCTCCGGGTGCGGCGTGTGCGCGCGCGCGGGCACGTTGCGGCGCGGCGGACGCACCCTGTATGTATGTATAGCGTGTTACCTGCTCCGGGTGCGGCGTGTGCGCGCGCGCGGGCACGTTGCGGCGCGGCGGGCGCACCCTGTATGTATGTATAGCGTGTTACCTGCTCCGGGTGCGGCGTGTGCGCGCGCGCGGGCACGTTGCGGCGCGGCGGACGCACCCTGTATGTATGTATAGCGTGTTACCTGCTCCGGGTGCGGCGTGTGCGCGCGCGCGGGCACGTTGCGGCGCGGCGGACGCACCCTGTATGTATGTATAGCGTGTTACCTGCTCCGGGTGCGGCGTGTGCGCGCGCGCGGGCACGTTGCGGCGCGGCGGACGCACCCTGTATGTATGTATAGCGTGTTACCTGCTCCGGGTGCGGCGTGTGCGCGCGCGCGGGCACGTTGCGGCGCGGCGGACGCACCCTGTATGTATGTATAGCGTGTTACCTGCTCCGGGTGCGGCGTGTGCGCGCGCGCGGGCACGTTGCGGCGCGGCGGGCGCACCCTGTATGTATGTATAGCGTGTTACCTGCTCCGGGTGCGGCGTGTGCGCGCGCGCGGGCACGTTGCGGCGCGGCGGGCGCACCCTGTATGTATGTATAGCGTGTTACCTGCTCCGGGTGCGGCGTGTGCGCGCGCGCGGGCACGTTGCGGCGCGGCGGACGCACCCTGTATGTATGTATAGCGTGTTACCTGCTCCGGGTGCGGCGTGTGCGCGCGCGCGGGCACGTTGCGGCGCGGCGGACGCACCCTGTATGTATGTATAGCGTGTTACCTGCTCCGGGTGCGGCGTGTGCGCGCGCGCGGGCACGTTGCGGCGCGGCGGACGCACCCTGTATGTATGTATAGCGTGTTACCTGCTCCGGGTGCGGCGTGTGCGCGCGCGCGGGCACGTTGCGGCGCGGCGGACGCACCCTGTATGTATGTATAGCGTGTTACCTGCTCCGGGTGCGGCGTGTGCGCGCGCGCGGGCACGTTGCGGCGCGGCGGACGCACCCTGTATGTATGTATAGCGTGTTACCTGCTCCGGGTGCGGCGTGTGCGCGCGCGCGGGCACGTTGCGGCGCGGCGGACGCACCCTGTATGTATGTATAGCGTGTTACCTGCTCCGGGTGCGGCGTGTGCGCGCGCGCGGGCACGTTGCGGCGCGGCGGACGCACCCTGTATGTATGTATAGCGTGTTACCTGCTCCGGGTGCGGCGTGTGCGCGCGCGCGGGCACGTTGCGGCGCGGCGGACGCACCCTGTATGTATGTATAGCGTGTTACCTGCTCCGGGTGCGGCGTGTGCGCGCGCGCGGGCACGTTGCGGCGCGGCGGACGCACCCTGTATGTATGTATAGCGTGTTACCTGCTCCGGGTGCGGCGTGTGCGCGCGCGCGGGCACGTTGCGGCGCGGCGGACGCACCCTGTATGTATGTATAGCGTGTTACCTGCTCCGGGTGCGGCGTGTGCGCGCGCGCGGGCACGTTGCGGCGCGGCGGACGCACCCTGTATGTATGTATAGCGTGTTACCTGCTCCGGGTGCGGCGTGTGCGCGCGCGCGGGCACGTTGCGGCGCGGCGGACGCACCCTGTATGTATGTATAGCGTGTTACCTGCTCCGGGTGCGGCGTGTGCGCGCGCGCGGGCACGTTGCGGCGCGGCGGACGCACCCTGTATGTATGTATAGCGTGTTACCTGCTCCGGGTGCGGCGTGTGCGCGCGCGCGGGCACGTTGCGGCGCGGCGGACGCACCCTGTATGTATGTATAGCGTGTTACCTGCTCCGGGTGCGGCGTGTGCGCGCGCGCGGGCACGTTGCGGCGCGGCGGACGCACCCTGTATGTATGTATAGCGTGTTACCTGCTCCGGGTGCGGCGTGTGCGCGCGCGCGGGCACGTTGCGGCGCGGCGGACGCACCCTGTATGTATGTATAGCGTGTTACCTGCTCCGGGTGCGGCGTGTGCGCGCGCGCGGGCACGTTGCGGCGCGGCGGACGCACCCTGTATGTATGTATAGCGTGTTACCTGCTCCGGGTGCGGCGTGTGCGCGCGCGCGGGCACGTTGCGGCGCGGCGGACGCACCCTGTATGTATGTATAGCGTGTTACCTGCTCCGGGTGCGGCGTGTGCGCGCGCGCGGGCACGTTGCGGCGCGGCGGGCGCACCCTGTATGTATGTATAGCGTGTTACCTGCTCCGGGTGCGGCGTGTGCGCGCGCGCGGGCACGTTGCGGCGCGGCGGACGCACCCTGTATGTATGTATAATGTATAGCGTGTTACCTGCTCCGGGTGCGGCGTGTGCGCGCGCGCGGGCACGTTGCGGCGCGGCGGACGCACCCTGTATGTATGTATAGCGTGTTACCTGCTCCGGGTGCGGCGTGTGCGCGCGCGCGGGCACGTTGCGGCGCGGCGGACGCACCCTGTATGTATGTATAGCGTGTTACCTGCTCCGGGTGCGGCGTGTGCGCGCGCGCGGGCACGTTGCGGCGCGGCGGGCGCACCCTGTATGTATGTATAGCGTGTTACCTGCTCCGGGTGCGGCGTGTGCGCGCGCGCGGGCACGTTGCGGCGCGGCGGACGCACCCTGTATGTATGTATAATGTATAGCGTGTTACCTGCTCCGGGTGCGGCGTGTGCGCGCGCGCGGGCACGTTGCGGCGCGGCGGACGCACCCTGTATGTATGTATAGCGTGTTACCTGCTCCGGGTGCGGCGTGTGCGCGCGCGCGGGCACGTTGCGGCGCGGCGGACGCACCCTGTATGTATGTATAGCGTGTTACCTGCTCCGGGTGCGGCGTGTGCGCGCGCGCGGGCACGTTGCGGCGCGGCGGGCGCACCCTGTATGTATGTATAGCGTGTTACCTGCTCCGGGTGCGGCGTGTGCGCGCGCGCGGGCACGTTGCGGCGCGGCGGACGCACCCTGTATGTATGTATAGCGTGTTACCTGCTCCGGGTGCGGCGTGTGCGCGCGCGCGGGCACGTTGCGGCGCGGCGGACGCACCCTGTATGTATGTATAGCGTGTTACCTGCTCCGGGTGCGGCGTGTGCGCGCGCGCGGGCACGTTGCGGCGCGGCGGACGCACCCTGTATGTATGTATAGCGTGTTACCTGCTCCGGGTGCGGCGTGTGCGCGCGCGCGGGCACGTTGCGGCGCGGCGGACGCACCCTGTATGTATGTATAGCGTGTTACCTGCTCCGGGTGCGGCGTGTGCGCGCGCGCGGGCACGTTGCGGCGCGGCGGACGCACCCTGTATGTATGTATAGCGTGTTACCTGCTCCGGGTGCGGCGTGTGCGCGCGCGCGGGCACGTTGCGGCGCGGCGGACGCACCCTGTATGTATGTATAGCGTGTTACCTGCTCCGGGTGCGGCGTGTGCGCGCGCGCGGGCACGTTGCGGCGCGGCGGACGCACCCTGTATGTATGTATAGCGTGTTACCTGCTCCGGGTGCGGCGTGTGCGCGCGCGCGGGCACGTTGCGGCGCGGCGGACGCACCCTGTATGTATGTATAGCGTGTTACCTGCTCCGGGTGCGGCGTGTGCGCGCGCGCGGGCACGTTGCGACGCGGCGGACGCACCCTGTATGTATGTATAGCGTGTTACCTGCTCCGGGTGCGGCGTGTGCGCGCGCGCGGGCACGTTGCGGCGCGGCGGACGCACCCTGTATGTATGTATAGCGTGTTACCTGCTCCGGGTGCGGCGTGTGCGCGCGCGCGGGCACGTTGCGGCGCGGCGGACGCACCCTGTATGTATGTATAGCGTGTTACCTGCTCCGGGTGCGGCGTGTGCGCGCGCGCGGGCACGTTGCGGCGCGGCGGACGCACCCTGTATGTATGTATAGCGTGTTACCTGCTCCGGGTGCGGCGTGTGCGCGCGCGCGGGCACGTTGCGGCGCGGCGGACGCACCCTGTATGTATGTATAGCGTGTTACCTGCTCCGGGTGCGGCGTGTGCGCGCGCGCGGGCACGTTGCGACGCGGCGGACGCTGCAGCGCGCGCACGGTGTCGGCGCGCAGGCGCGACAGCGGCACGCGCACCACCAGGCGCGCGCGCGCACGCGGGGCTGCTGGGGGGAGGAGGGGTTGTATAATAGGGCATGTACTGATAAATATATGTTTCGGAAGTTATAATGAGTCTTATTTGCTAAAGAAAAAGCATCAAAATCAATAGCTTAAGGCTCGGTTCCTATTACAAAAGATCGCTGTGTGTGAAGCTGCCTGTACACGTCAAAGCACGTTACGTGATTTGTAATGTATGATTGTAAAAAAATATCTATCGTGTGCCGAAAACGCGTGTCTGGCTTTACACTTGTCCGAATGAATGATTTTCAATGGCAGATTTCTAACATTTTTGAAGATATTTTATGTTAAAAATACACGGGTAGAAACATAAATACAGTAGTGTACAAACACTCACCATTGGAAGACGCTTCCTCAAGTCGCTCCGACCCGCGGCCGGACTTGAGTCCCGACCCAACATCGGCCTCCGCGCGCACGTACCGCTCCGTCGCGATCCGTTCGACACGCTCCACCGGCTTGTCGAGAACCTTACTCTCGAGCAACGACAACTTGCTGTCGGACAACCGCGGCTTCGTGTCTGGAAGGCGATCGTGCGACAACTTCTCTCCCGCTATCCGCTCGTTCCTCTCCCCGAGTCGATCGTGAGATCTCTCTCTCGGCAACCGATCAAGCGACTTCTCGCTCGGTACCCTTTCAGTTGACCGCCGGTCGTTGAGCCGCTCTGACGACAGACCTGATAGCCTGTCAACTGAAAGGCGTTCGCTAGCCGACGAAGACCGGTCTGATGTCGACGTTCGTTCCGTCGATATCCGGTCGACGGGTCGCTCGGGTATCCGGTCGACGAGTCGCTCGGGTATCCGGTCGTTGGAAGTACGTTCGGTCGGTATCCGATCGGAGGGTATTCTCTCGTAGGAGGTCCGTTCGGGTATCCGGTCCATCGTCCGATCGCTAGGGGGTCGTTCGATGGGTACTCGGTCGGCGGAGCGGCGTCGATCGGATCGGTCGTGTCGCTCGACGGACAGGCGGTCGGTGTCCCGCCTCCTGTCGGGCTCGTGCGGCGACAGTCGCGCCAGGGCCTCCTCGTTGCGTCTCTCAGCGGATCGCTCGCGATGTCGCCGTTCCTCCTCGTCGGCTTCGGGCGCTGTGACCTCGATAATGGTCACCTGTCCCTTGCCTTTGCCTCCTTTTCCTTTGCCGCCTTTACCGCCCTTGCCACCGCATTCGTCGCTCTTTTTCGGTGTAAAAACCTGAGGAAATAAAAATATTTGATCAATGTCGTTCACACTTTAAAGTCGGTCTTTTTTAACTCATTGCTGAAACTTCACAAATGCAATGGCCGTGTAAGGTAATAATATTAAGTAAGAAATAATTTCATATTACGTGAAGTGACTGTGTTTTTAGTTGTTTTTATGCCAATAACCATCATGTCTATGAAGTTACGCCAACTAATTAAAAAACTCGGCATAGTTTTTGGACCTAGAGGCTTATTTATTTTATTAATTAAGATTAAAGTTAAGTGACTAATCACTACTTAACTGTAAGCAACGTTTATGAATAAAGGGGTTTATTCCGATACTAACCCTGCGAAAGATATGCGTCTTGGTGTCTTGCAGTGGGCGATGGTGCGGCGGGTCGGGCTCCACGTCGCTGTCGACGGGCGCGGGGGGCGCGGGGGGCGCGGGGGGCGCGGACGGGGGCGCGGCGGGCGAGGGGGCGCGCGGTTTGGGTGGGCGGCCGCGCCGCTTCTTCACGGGCCGCTCTTCCGAAGGCCGGGCTTTGGGCGGCCGACCGCGTTTTACCGCTCCCGCAGGCGCGGAGGGAACCACACGGGGTGATGTCTGGGGAAGGAATATTCTTATTAAAACGAATATTTATGAAACTTCTGGCGTTTAACCTGGTACAGATAGCGTCTTCCAAGAAGACGCGCCCCACTGACATCTGTACAAATATTAGAAGAGTCTTACCGTATGCCTGGACGTTTCCTCGTCACTAGACGCAGCCGACACACGGGTGGGTATGGAACGCCTCCGCCGCACGACTCCGGGCGACGGCGACGACGTCTCCGAGTCCGACATCTCCGAGATCGGACTCTGAAACAAAATCATAAACGATACGTTAGACTTTAAACTTGTCAGGTTCTGGGCACAAATATGAAAAAAATTAACAGTAAAAAATATAAGAGGCTATTTCTTCAATGGTTTTGTACACTGCAAGGCCAAGAGCAGAAACGGCAGCTGCTGCAGGGGGAGTGAGAGAAGAATGAGTGCAACTGTATCTGCGCGAATCCAGCGAATTCCATCGACCTTTATACAAAATCTGACTGCAGTTCCGTCGTACTCAGCGCTTCTCCTCCATATTTATTATGCGCACAGTCAAAGTGTGGAACTCTCTGCCAGCGTCTGTGTTCCCTTCCACATTTAACCCGTCTGCCTTCGAAGCAAGAGTGAACAGGTATCTTTTGGGCACCCTCGTTCTATTGACCTCAACCATCGCTTTCCATCAGGCGTCATCGAGGTCAACACCAGGCCCATTTAGCAAAAATAAAAACATTGTCAAATCGAGTAACTTCCAGAACATTTAAGTCATTCACACTTATGTTCACCTCAATAACACGAGGCACAGTTGTAGATGCAATATTTCCATGGATCGCTCCAACTGCTTGCCACAACAAATCCTTCAACTTCAGGAACTGGTACCAAATCCTCTCCCGGTCTTCAAAAGGCACATGACTGATACTGTTTTCAAAGTTCATCAGTCCATAGCGAAGGGAGCTTTTTATTAAGGAAAGCTTGATCCATTTCTGTGTGACTTCCTCTTCAGATTCAGCCATCATGTGGTGAAGCAGATTGTTGAATATGTCGAAGTAAATATCCATTTTGTACTATCATAACTTTGCATCTGGGTGTTAATTTCTGTCAGCGGCTTTCTCGTGGGGTGTGATCTTGAGTTTACAATTTTCGCGAACGTTTTACAGGTTCATTAAATTTGGATGCCCTTGTATTTTCTTCAGAAGATTCATCAATCATCAGCCGTAAAAATGTATTACAAATCTGAACAATGTTTTGCAAGAAGATTCTGTTACGAAACGTCTTGTAACTCAAAACACAAGTGGTTCGTACTCCACGCGATCCCAGAATCAACCGCGAGCTTACGACATAGATTGTTACAGACGCTTACTAAGTATTCTTACTAAGAAATGTATGGGCTCTTTGTTTCCAAGAACTGTTTATCTTTAGGAACATAACACCTGAGAAAGGGTCGCCTAATATAGTCGAGATACTATTGCATCACGGGCTAAATACGGAAATGTGCTTGGTAGGTCATTCCTGACCGTGAGAGGAAACCGTCACTATGTGCGATTTAACTAAAACAAATATCAACTTAATACTAGTGCAAATTAAGTTGATTTCAGAATGACTAGTACTATTGAAAAGTCATAAAAACTGTACAGTTGTAGCGTAAAATGAACTTTATCTCTGGATATTAAATTAATTTATATTTCCAAAAGCTCATATTTGTTTACATGTTTGGAAACGAAATTACGAACGTAGCATACGGCAAATCAGCATTTGTTTATGGTACAAGTTTAGCCTACTGTCTATATAAGGTGTATGGCCACCCGGGTGTAAGATGCTGACGGTTCTTGTCACCACCTGCTGAACTTTCAGTATTTAGACATGTGACAAGTTGACGATAGCTTCTTGAAATACCGACTTGTCATCCGATCTTCAACACGTTGGCTTGCTAAATAGGGCACATGTTTATACTTAGAATATCACAGTCCTAAGCTGTGTAGTACAGTCAGCATCAAAAGTCGATTAACACTATCATTTTTACATGTTATTAAATTGACAACAACTTTTTCAATAAACTGATTTTTAGCTTTTCACATAATAGACAAGAGTATATTCTAAAATAAATTCTTCTGCTGCAATTTTGAACAAATATTTTGCTCAAGAACTAAGATTAAAAAAACTGAAGTGTTAATCAACTTTTGATGCTGACCGTACCTACTGGAAGTATTCATTAGATAATTGATAGATGATTCATGTTCTAACTTCTACTGATTTTCCACTGCATTCTCAGCATTGATTTTAGGTTATCCTCAAGTGGAACGAAAACTTTTAAAAAGCGACTGGAACGGGCTGGATGCTGAAGGCGAAGAACTGGATGTTGAAGATCAACTTGAGAGAACCTTACGTCCAGCAGTAGACTGCGATAGGCTGAGTGGTTGATGTTATTATTTTTTTTTTTTGGTGTGGGTGATTGACGGTTACCTGTTGAAAGAGCTGCAAAGAAATTTTCACTAAAGATATTAAACTCCAACTCACCGGTTTCCCTTTGATATCAGCAAGGGCATGTCTGACATCCTTCCCTGATTCATAGGTCTGGTCAGGCGGGTTTGCGGAGGGCGGGACGAAATTGGACAGGCCCCAGGACGAGCGCTGTGCGGGGGGCGGCGCGGCAGTGGCGGCGGGCGCTGGCGCGGGCGCGGCCGCGGTCGGCGCCGGCGCAGGGGTCGTAGACTCCGCGGAAGAGGATTCAGATTCGGAATCCTCGGAGGGTGATGAACTGCCTGAGGTTGGACTGCCAGACCCGATTGGTGATATAGGCCTGTAAATATAAAATGATTTTTAATTACATTTATGATAGTCAATTTTTTGACACATTTGGAAATGATTGGTAGAGCCATCGTCAAGGACTGCAGTATACATATAATTATTCTACATATACGTACATTTAGCGCTGAACGGATATAAAACATTTTGTTTTTTAAATTAATTAATCGTTTGAAGATGATAGAGACAGAATTATGTATTAATTATATTTAACGCTAAACGCATTCAGTGATTTGTGAACATTTTCATTTGTCGCATTGAAATATAACATAAAAATACGTAGATACGTAATACCTAAACTAAAACTGCAATCCTTTCAAATCAAATAAACTACCGTCCGCTTGGCTCTTGGACTTGTTGAAATTAATTCAATTTCAGTCGCGTACTTAAAACTTACGAGTTTCCACTCGAGATAAAAATCAATTAAAAACTTAGCGCTTACAAAGGGTAGCGCAGACGCGGCGTAATTTTGTTAACACGGGAATGAACTTACGGTCCTATCGCGTGTGTTGTCGGGACCTCGTCATCGCTCTCCGATAAGCCAAGGTCCTTGTTCACCACGTCACTGGAAACAGAAACAAACAAACATCATCATCATCATCTGCCTAGCCTTTTCCCAAATCCCAACTACTTCAAACCAACTACTAACTTTTTTTTTTTGGTGGGGTCGGCTTCCAGTCTAACTGGATGCAGCTGAATAGTGAATACCAGTATTTTACATGGAGCGACTGCCTATCTTACTGGGTAATACGATACGCCTTGGTATGATTGGTTGTCAGACTTTCGGGTTTCTGACTACCCGTAACGATTGTCAAAGATCCACGAATGCCAGCCGGGACCAACGGCTTAACGTGCTTTCCGAGGCACGGGGAAACTAAACAAACCAATAACAAAAAAATAAGGCACTCTTATAGAGTCAAATACCATGGTATTGTGCAAATGCAACTGCCTAAAACTAAGTTGATATCTACACAGGAATACCAATGATTGTTATTAGGAGGACTAAATGACCTAAAGCGCGGTCTTTGTCAGAATGCATAGAAAAGAAAGAGAAACGCGATGAAAAAACGCTGGTAATTTATTGCTAAATATGAAGCAATTATCTATTTACGAAAAAATCTATTGTTTGGACTAAAAAATTAAAACACTAGAGTTTTAGTATGTTGCTTGTAGAATAATCTAACAAAAAAATCATAATGATTATATGTATATTAGTATGGTTTTTATTGTAAAAAGAAAGTTTTTAGAGGTATCTTTATGATTTTTTTCTATCGTACCAAATCAGTTATATTATATTTTCAACACACTATGTACCTAGCATATATCCTGAAGAATATCATATATTTTGACGATTTTGTTTACTGTAGTCGATCATATACTTTTATTGTTTCTAAAACTTGCGTTTTTTGCGTTTAGGTCCTGTAAGCCCCTTAAGTTGATATTAAATATGTATAGAAAGGAAAAAGGCAGACTAAAAGCCAAGAGATTTGCCAGCCAGGAAATTCGTTTTTCATCATGGATAACTCAAGTGGCGAAATTTTGGGCGAACAAGATCTGAAATACAGTTCGCTTGCTTAGTATTTAAGTGACCGAATTCAAAATCCATACTAATATTATAAATTCGAAAGTAACTCTGTCTGTCTGTCTGTCTGTATGTTACCTTTTCAAGCCTAAACCGCTGAACCGATTTAGATGAAATTTGGTATAGAGATAGTTTGAGTCCCGGGAAAGGACATAGGGATACTTTTTATCCCGATATTCCCACGGGATCGAGTTTTATGCGGGTGAAACCGCGGGACGCAGCTAGTTAGTCATAAATGAGTTAGATAAACCGTCATCTTTAATTCAACGCCATCTGTGAAAAATGTAGTTCATGTCATATTGTATCTTAAAAAATAAAAATAACAATGAACATCTTATAACATTTATGTCCAAATAAACAACCGAAGTCCTAATTGGAAAACGTTTTTTTGCGATTTGCTAAAAAACTAGTCGTTTTGAATTCGGTCACTTTAATAACTAAGCAAGCGAGTTGTATCAGCGACACGAAGAAAAAGAAGATCAAAGTATATGCTGGAAGCAGAGATTTGGAGCAGTAACAAATTTTATGTCGGTTCACAGTGTATCAAGTATCAAGTTGAGCTAAGTCTACTACTGGTAGGTACTTGGTAGGCCACTTTTGTCTAATAATAGGTTTCCAATAGTCTATGTTTAGAAAACCACACAAACAACTTAACGAATAACGATATCCCTTTATCGATCCCACAACTCGGAGAGTAAGGCAGCTGCTACACTCAATGTTTATCTATTCCTCTGTAAATTACGAGTAACCCTTTTAAAATGAGATACTTACGGCGACACTGAACTCCTTGAGTTCGGTATCCGGTTATCCAAACCTGTAACAAGCAAAAAAAATTATTTATAATTGTTATAAAGGCTTTCATAACTTCAAACATCGTAAAGTACTCGTAAACTCCCCAATTATGTAAATCGTCTGCGTTCATTTGACTTAAACACACAAATTAATAACTATGTGTACCGTTGGATGAACAATATATTCTCATTAAAAAACGTAATTAATCTTTCGTTGTTTTTATTGGTGAAAAAATGTTCCGTATTGTGTAATAAACAGGTGCAATTAAAGAGGTCTTGCTAATTAGTGTCGTGTATTTGTTTGTGTGATCGTTTGTCGTCGCTGTGTCCATAGGTCCCAGTTTCTTCACCCCAAGGCTACAATACATTAGGTCTTTACAGTACTTAGCAACCATAAATTTTGCCGCAGACTCCATTACTTGATAAATACCAACCATATTTAACATCGAGACTGCGATTTGCGATTATTGTCTCAAGTAATCTCTTAAAAACTTTAATGATTATTTGCACAAAGCAGATTGCCTACTAAGTGCTAGATAATTTGAAACAGAATGAGTATATCAATGTAATTACGTCGAGTTCTATCAGCATCAAGAACAATCGTTGTTAATGCGAAGTACTTCGAAGTACTTTCGCGAATATTGAAGCTAAGAGCTTTTCATTTTATGTCATAGTTCGTAACGCCCTTTGTACACAGACGTTTTTCTTACCGTGACAAACAACGGGTTATTTGCCGTGTGTATGCACGGTCGTCAGGTTTGTGACTACCCCGTCGGTTTCATGGTCGCAAGCGAGACTGCTGAGCGCCTCTGGGTTCGATTCCCAGACCGGGCAAAGTGTTATTGGGTTTTTTCATTAGGAATTTCTTAGGAGCAGTGGTGGCCCAGTGGTCACGGCCGCGACTTAGGAGTTAGGTCGTAGGTTTGAACCCAGTCAGGCGCTTTACTTTGTGTAAATTATATCATTACCACTGCTCTCAAAACGGTGAAGGAAAACGTCGTGAGGAAACCGGCATGTCCTAGAACCAAAAATTCGAAGACATGTGGCATCTACCAATCCGCACTGGGCCGACGTGGTAGATTACGGCCCACCCCTCTCATAGAGAGGAGGCCTGTGTCCCAGCAGTGGGAACATTATAGGCTGAGTATGTATTAGGAATTTCTTAGTAATAGCCCGGAGTTTGGAAGACCCCTGTACCTCGGAAAGCACGTTATGCCGTTGGTCCAGCGCCTGATCTCTCTCCAGTCGGGTCGGATTGGCGACCCATCGGACTATGAGAGTGAGGAAATAGAGAGTGCATCTGTGTCTGCGCACACACTTGTAGACTAATTATCTCCCGCGCCGAAGGCTAGTCTCCGGTGGGATTGGCCGTCACGGCCGAAACACGGTCTGGAAGTCTATTATGGATCACTATGGAAGCTTGTTGAGGGACACGTTTTTTCTACGGCGCGGTTTATACTTACGCCGTGCCGTATAGAAACCGTGCCGTGTTCAAAGGGCCTCAGGTCGGTTATACGGACGTAGGTAGCTCGGATTGTGGCACAGAATCCTCAGTGAGTATTCATTAGCTGCGACAAGGCTCACAAATAACCCCATGCATAATAAATGCCACTGTACAAGAGGCGGCTACCATGATAAATTAGACTTATTCAAAACGACTGGACTAACGTACTTGGGTCTTGGCTGTTGAAGAACGCAGTGACACATTCAATGCATGTGTTTCCTTTTAGTTTTTTGCTTTTATCTTTCAATGACGAACGGACGCAAAGTTAATCATGCATCTGAATAGGATGTTATCTTAACAAAACAACCTACAGCTAACCTCGAGTCCGGCTATTATTTATTTATATGTATAAAATCATTTTTGATTGGTCACGCATAACATCAAATTATCTTTTTTTTTTAAAGAACACTAGTTTACAAAATGCATAAAGAATACCTGTGCTATTATACTAAGGTTACATTTAATCGTGTTAAAGCTGCTTCATCCAATTATAATAGAATTCCTCCTCTCCAATGATGCATTAAAGCCCATCGGCAAAAACTAGGTACAGTGTGGGATCAGAAAAAAGTGAATACTCCCCTCATTGCAGAGGAGTAATTTGCTAAAGAGTCCAATTGTGTGGTTTGACTGCAGCACATATACGCTGTGTAAGTGCAACGCACAGCGGAGAGCGGCCGGTGTTTACTTAGGCGTAGAGAAATGTAAACATGTCGGTGGTAGCGGGTACGGTGCCGAGCCGATACCCTGCCGACTTTAAACAACCAATAAAAGTGCCTTGAACTCTACGGTGCACATAATTAGGTTTAGTGTAAACATTACACTTCTCACAATTCTCACGGATCCCTCGTCTAAAAATAGTTGGAATGATTTGAACTTCCAGAACTGTGGGATAATTGCCTAACACACTACAGTAGCAATGGCTTCCATTTTGACAGTTCAACAACATTCATTGCGTTATTTACGTTGTTGAGCAGACAAATTATTCGAATATACAAATGAAGCTATGGATTCAAGATCCTTCAAAATGATACAAGATTGTGTTTAAAAGTGTGTTACGCAAAATTAGGGTGCTGTGCTGTATCAAAAAAGTTACGTGTGAACTGAAACTTCAATTTGATAACAACAGTTCTGAAGCTGACGATAATTTGTTTCGATTTATTCTTCGTTCGTCCCGAAGTTTTGTCCCACATTCCAAAAAATTCTTAGTTTGTCCCTATCACTATTAAAGTTGTGTTTCGTCCCAAATTACAAGTACTTTAAAGGTACAGTCAACAAAAAAAAAATGTACTTATTTGTGAAAAAATAATCTATAAATATAAAAGCAGAAACAGACTGACTGAATGACTGACTGACTGACTTCACATAGGTACGTTTCTAGACAAATATATTGATCTTTTCAAGTTTCCACGACCTATAAAAAGTCAAGACAGCTAAAGTACAATCAATCTAACAAAAAAATATGAACACTCATGAACAGCATACGAAAAGATTGAAAGTACGCATTTATTTTCCACGTAAACACCTGTAAATCCCATCAATCATGTCAATGGATGCCGTCGAACAAAATCATTCACTCACTCATTCGCGGTTTATCCCGCCAATCGGGATTGCGAACAGAGGGAGTACAATCATATCGGGGTGAACACTATAGGTAATTTACCCCGCGAAGGATGACGTAAGAAGGGGACTATGACCGACAGTCTTTCAGGGTCACCGACCTCTAGGGTTGCGGTGACTTGCCTCAGACAGACGACGACCGTACCTACGGCCCATTCGGTTAAGAAACTAAGGCAATATAGGCCGTATTTACTTCAATATACGTATTGCTACAACCCTTGAACTCGGATGAACCCGTGAACTTGAAAATGAAAGCCTAGGTCTTTCTTCATTTTGCAGTAAGTAATGGATTTATGTAATGTCATTTCACGACCGACACGTGCTTAATCCAATGTCAAAGTCGAATGTCACAAGCGTTCGTTTAAACGTTATAGTATTAGTACTTGACGACATCTCATTCATACATCCCACGCTCAACTCCGAAGCAACTAAAAACACACTCGTCAAAGTTTGTCCGCTATAAATAGGTTGAAACTAACGTTGTAACGTTGTTTGTAGCGTCGCCGTCGTCGTAGTGTGGAGCGAAGCCAGTACGCCCGCCATTGTACACTACTGCTTTACGGACGTGGGACAAGGAGTATAAAGCTAATGGAGTGACAATGCTTAGTGAAGTTCATGGACATCGCATCGTCTATCGGAAGTACGTCGAATGACGCTGCCATTCAATTGTTTATAAACGGCTCTACTATTGAATTGACTGCACAAAACATTCGCGTGTGCTCTTCTGTTGTTTTTATTACTCTTTAGTTCGGAAGCTAGAGTAGGTACTGTGCTGCGACATGCGCTAACTGCTGCGTCATGAATGACTAGTAGACCACCCGCGTTACTTCAAGCCCACGTGGCACGTGCGCTTTTTTGACGCGACGTTTTAGTAACGTGCATTGGATTTTTAACTCTAGCCGTAAAGCCGAGCGTTGAGAACCCAACAGAGTGCATCCCTTGCGCGTTAGAAAAGCGGGCTGCTGGATTTTCAACTCTCGGCAGTTCAGCACTAAGCCGATTGTTGAAAATGCCGTACGCGGTAATAAAACGCCGCACCAAAAAAGCGCCCGTACGTACGAAGTTTTTAAAGTTTCTTGCACGTGGGCTCGAACGGTGAGTACACGTGTGGTTGCTTATAAAGGCGAGGGATTGTAGGATTTTATTACCTGATGTTTTATAAACAAAAGATAGAGCACGAAACTGATAGCTTCACATAATCTTTTGAAATTGAATCAGACGATTACTTAAATTTTTGATAGTAAAGAAAACTAAGATTTATTTGGTTGACTTTTAAGAATGTTACTAAATTACTAGCTTCTGCCCGCGACTTCGTCCGCGTGAAATTTTTTTTACCCCCGACCCACCGCGTCGCATCGCATCGCCTGCCCGCTCTATTAGGTAATTCGTTTTCGCTTAGCGTTCTTTCTTACTTTTTCTTTTTGCTAGTCTCCTAAGGGTCATAGCGTGATGTTAAATAGCCTATAGGCTCCCTCAAGAATTGGGCTATCAACTGCATAAATATTTTTTCAAATCTGACTGGTAGTTCCAGAGATTAGCGCGTTCAAACAAACAGACTCTTCAGCTTCTGCTCTTCATTAGTATAGATAGAATAGTATAGATAGATGAAGAGGTAAGGAGTAGCATAACTCTTTCAAAAGAAAAACAATAAAAAACAAACATAATTTTTTACTAATCAACAAAAACCTACATCGATACACTGTAATAAATTCAAAAGCTAAGTAATTAAATTACAAGCAGCAATAAAATAATTTTGTTTATTTTCCTTAGGGCGGGCCGGTGGGCGTTATTTAATCGCGGCCTTATTACGACCGCTGTATAAGCGCCGCATAAGCGCTGTATAAGGCAAGCCGAGTGCGTGCGCGATAGTTTTTCTTCTAGTGACGTAGACAAGTTACCGTTGCGAATCCATCATGTAAATTATGGCGAATTGTTTAATACTTGTTTTGATATTTCAAATGCGCGTTGAAGAACGTGACATAGTGATGTAATAAAGAACTTGCTGTTGGTTTGGAAACATTTCGTCGTACGCTCGGTTATGTTGGCAACTGTACTTTGTAGGGCTTCAAAGAAGTTCTTGCCTCACCTGAACAGTTTCTTCGAATAATTGAGTAATTTTACAGGCTTATTGCGATAGACTAAGGATGATGACTAGGTAATATTATTAATATTATTTGGGTTATTAACAATCTATGGTCGTTGTCACGTGAAGATCGATGTATTTACATGTCATTTGAGAGAATTCGCAAAAACAATGATGTTCTTTTTATGTTATAGTTTAGATTAGAGTAGGATATAATATTGTTGTTTTATTTTATTTAGGGAACTTAGTAAAGTAGTTATAATTTTTAGATGTTACTAATTTTTTTTACGTTTTTATATTTTAAAAAACTGTAAAATTGATGGAATTAAGGAGAAGCTACATGTTTTAAAAGTTTTTGGAGGGGATTATTCCACTTGGCACTAGTTTAAGTTACATAGTCGCGACGTCACTGTGATAGTGCCATCTATGTCCACTTGTCCAGCACTTATTTATTTTTTTTGAGTTTATAATAATAATAAATTCGCTATCATCCCCATTGTTATGTCATTGTTGACAAGCTTCTTTTTTCGCAGATTGTTGTTGTTACGAAGAAGTAATTAAATCGAGCTCTCGATATTGATAAATGATTGTTTTTCTGTAAGTAGGTTTTTACAAACACTTTTACACGTCAATCATATTTTTTTTAAGCTAGATGAGGTCGGCGTTTCCTATCTGACTACTCTGAGAAGAAAGGGCGAAACAAACTCAGAGGTCACAGTCTCTTTTAAAGTCCAGACAGACAAAATCTTGGTCAGATCATGTGACGACCATGTAGATTGGTGTCTGAAATGGTCTTTTGAGGAAAGAACCACACAGATTGAGCGGACCTGTCCAGTCAGTGAACGCATAAAAATCGTGCCGCTCAACTCAGAACTTGAGGAGCTCAACGATTCGACGAACAATACCAAAGAAAGGACACAAGGTTCTGCATCAATCTCATTACTCTCACATTCCCAACGCCACAAGATCACACTTATATTCCACCCATATTCAGCGCAGTGCAGTACAATTGAAACAAAATAGTAAACAAATCAATATCCTTTGTTATAGTTGGTGTTATGCCGTTCTTACGACAACATCCGGCACGTTGAGCAAACCACTTAATATCGAGTAGGTTTTAGCACTTAACACACTACACAAAACTGCTAACGAATTTATGCGTGTATTACTTCACCATTGTAATAAAGGGTTAGTTAGTCAAAGGCCAAGTAGGTCGCTGCATGAACAATCTAGCGATGAGATGGAGGATTATTGACCCAACCGATACCCAGTGTGAATGCGGTGATCCTGACCAAACCATGACCCTTATGTTGGAGTGTCCAATGTGTCCATACACCTGCACTTCGAAGGACCTAAAAAACTCCACAGATTGGCGTGGCCACCTACTGGGCCCAACTCATTGGCATCTAAACCTACAAAGTTATTATTGTAAAGAGAAAAGATTTCATTTTACTTTATGATGTTTGTTTACAACGCTTTCACGCTAAAACTTCTGAACGGATTTTGATGAAATTTGGGGGTATTCCTCGAAACGCACCAAAAGTATTCCTCGAAAAAAAGAAATTAATCAAAATAAAAATATTATAATTTTATTCCTCGAATTGCATCAACGATGAAACAGAGAAGAGCATGGCGGATTCGTAATAAATTATATCGATAGACATTTCAAAGTTGGTGCGTTTCGAGGAATACCCCGAAATTTGGCACATGGGTAAAGCATGACCTGCGGGGTAATTGCGTAACACACTAACAGTAGCAAAATGGGTTTCATTTTGACAGTTCAACAACATTCATTGCGTTAATCACGTTGTTGAGCAGACAAATTTTTCGAACACATGAAGCAATGGATTAGCAATATCCTTCAAGATAATTCAAATTGAGATTGATAGTGTGTTACGCAATTAGGGTGCAGTATTTGGACATAGAATACTTTTCATCAGGATATTCTGACGGGATCGAAACTTATGCGGGTGAAACCGCGGGGCGCAGCTAGTATTATAATATTTTTAACCTTTAACATCGACTCGAAAATAAGAAGCCTTCAACTCTTCTTTACAATACTAATGACTATGCTTTCAATCACTTTTACCTGAATAAAGTAGGTACTTACTTAGGTACAGAATTTCAGTCTTTCAATGCTTTCACCGTCACATCGCGTCATCTAAAAGTTATCACGTCTACGTACGTCACAAGTCCCAAGTACTTAAAAGAAGGGTCTATAAATATGTATCCTGGTCCAAATTGAGCTTTAGAAAATTTGTTTATTTATACATTTTCCGATCTAATGTCATCAGCAGATAATTTGTACAAAAGTCCTTCTTTTTTTCTATATGTTTCCGTAATAGGATACTTATTTTTGAAGTGAAAACTTCTTTAGCGGCGTTGAACACTTTTTGTAATGGGTAAAAAATGTTAAACTCGCGTCAGGGCATCGCGTCAGGACACGTGACCGTCAGGAGAGATTCCCCCCCCCCCCATCTCTTTCTACGGCGGCGCCAACCGAAGTGAACCAAGTGAGACACGACAAAGATGGCCGAAGAAAATGACATTTGACGTACAAATGTTTAAAAAGTCAGTTTCGTAAACAATAGTACTTCGAGGAGCCGCAGTTGTATTTAATTTATTTTGAACTTCTGTTTAACCAATTTAGTTTATTATTATATACCTACCTACAATACAAAATAGAAGCGACGAAAAATATAACGAAGCACATTATAGCAACAAGAAATACTGTGGGACATTGCTGCTTTTGTGTGAAAACAATGCTTCCGTGTCGACCACGGAAGTTTACACCCTGCAGGGAGATGCTCCAAATTACATGGTTGAAAAATAAAAACATATTAATATCAAATTCATTCATTGACATATTCATATTGTTTCCATGACGACCATGACGTTGTCGCGTCAAAACTGTTGAAACTGTAGACAAATTAGTTTTTCATACGTAATAATGTCTATGGACACAAATATTCGGTTCGTAGACAGATATTCTCGTATGCCGATTTAAGGCGAATGGGTAGTTGTAGCCCGCGAAATTCAATTTTTCTTACGTTTTTTGCAATTTTCAGGTCAGTGTCAGGTTGTATCTTGATGAAAATTTGATTCGCGACTATAACAGGTACGTATTCACAGAATTATAATCATCAGAATCATTAATACATCTGTTTAAGTTAGATTTCTACCACCAACACTTTTCCATACGAGATTTGTTCTTAACGGTAGAAATCTAACTTAGGAAGATGTATTAATGATTCTAATTATTATAATTCTGTAAATACGTACCTGTTATTGTCGCGAATCATATTTTGATCAAGATACAACCTGACACTGACCTGAAAATTGCAAAAAACGTAAGAAAAATTGAATTTCGCGGGCTACAACTACGCATTCACCTTAATGTGTTGGCCAATTTGTTGGATGACTTCATTATAATGGCAACATTTAGAAGTTGTAGGACATTCTAGTTATAGAACGTTTATGAAGCGTTGATGGATACAAAATTTTATCGAATGTTTTAAAGGCCTATTGAGCATTTTAACTAATGAATGGTTTAAACCTTCAATAGGCTTTTTTTATGAATAAGACCGAAAGTGTTTAAAATATGGAAATTGAACAAAGTGCATCTATTAATGAAAAAAGTGACGCAGAAATATTGAAAAAAAAATGAGTACCTAATATTAATTAAATTAATAATTGATTTATTTCAACGTTAATATTCAAGTTTTCACTTCTGCCGGCACTCCCGGAGTGCAACCCGTCTTTTTTTTTTGCATTGGATTTAGAAGATATAAATAGATGTTCCACTGCGCCTATAATCTTTTATGACAGGACAAGGATTTTGACGTCATTGGAAAGTATTGGGAACCGAGCATCAGATATTTGTAAATTATGAATAAAATAACTTTTCCTTAGACGGAATGCGGAAAAGCCTTATAACCCATAAAATGCTATAAGTTTTAGTAATAAAAGGACATGGGAGAGGCCCAGCAGTAAGACAGTATTGGCAGAACAAAAAAAAAAGTAACAATGGGTAAATACCTTACGTATCAAAATATATACTCGGAAAACTATGTGAATGTGATCAATAAAACGAACAAATCAAAAAAGTGCTTAACCGGATTTCCTGTTATAAGCAGGCCAAAAAAAACTGACTAAGGGTCGGTATATATCCGACGTAACGCCAGAAGAGACAATTATATGATAAAACATTCAACCTTTCACACTCAACCGATGATGCGTTAGTGCGTCGAGCGAATAAATAGACGCAATCAAAGTTACGCCCGACGCATTTTCCGTCAGATATGTACCGACCCTAGTCGAGAACTCAAGACATTACTTCTCATACTAAAGGTAAGAATTAAAAATCGTCTCAACCAGCGATTAGTCGCATTCCTATAACAAAGTGCGTAGCGGTCCTTAACATCGAGATAGCTATGCAGCGCACAGTGTGTAATTTCCATAATCTAGAGGGTCAAAAGTCTTGAATCTAAACTATACAAATTTACTACGGGATAAAATGTATTGAATGAAATTTAAAGACGTTTTCGAGGTTTTAGACATATATTGCAACCATATTATATAACATATAACACGAATTAGTAATTATTTGAATGTACAAAAAAAAAAACAAAAAAAAAACAGATTTTATAAAGAGAGAGAGATTAATTTTAAGAATCATGAAGACCTTGAACATGAAGAAATTTAGTCGATCTCGATGTCTTCCCGACTTCAACCATTTTTGTTCGATTTTTTGGGAAAAACTTCTGATAGTCACTTTTAAACTACTTATAACATCATCCGAAAAGGACGGGTTACTAATTTCTTGCAATATGTGGTGTAGCAAAGCATCCGGTCTTATTTCTTTTGCGTTAGCAAACCAAACGTCGAAAAATTTTCTACGAGATATTTGTGAAGGCATTCTGAAAATTAAAAAAAGTTATATGAGTGTCGCAAATATTCGCAAACAACAGAACCTTTTTCCTGTAGCTAACAAATAGTACATTCAAAAAAATATAATACGGTATCTGTATACTTCGATATAATAAACTAAAACTCAACAACAAATTCACTTATTAATATTTTGACTAAAAAATAATCTCTCTTTAGTAAAATGGCGCTCGTGACTAAATTTTAAGACAAATCAAAACAAATACATATGAAAACTTACCTCAATACTTCGAAGAAAACAATAAAAACTCACAATAGCTAGTAGCGCACATAAACTGAGTGTATTCAACGAGCGAACTCAGCCGAATGAGGCGTCTCTTTGAGCGCTCGGTCGACACAGCTCAGGTAGCCGGCCGTTCTGACCCTTTTTTAATTGTGTGTTACGAGTTATTGGAAAATAACCTTTAGGGACACGTAATATGGTTTGTCTTCTTTATATAGGAATGATTATTTTACCAGCATAAACTAGTGTAGAATTTGACTTTTGTCCCTCTAGATTATGGAAATTACACATTGTGCAGCGTTACAAATCACACAAACGTCACGCATGGCCGCGCCTCCATCGGCCACCGGTCAACAACCAGTACAACCACTAAATATTTGTTTACATCGCGTACATTTCACGTTTATAGCCTGATTCAACATGAGTAGCCTATGAAACGGAATGTACGAGAGGGAAATGGAAAATATTTTATGTGTCCTTTGTCCTTTATTTTTTGCATGAAATTGCGTAGGTAATGGTAATTTTCGAACGTTTATGGGGATATCTATCTTTAGCGGTACTAATATTTGAAACTAAATTAGTGATGTGAGTTCATGATTGTGAATGAAGGGTGGAGGTGTGGAGACGTCCTAATGCTCCATTAGAAGATCCCTTATCCGTTTTCACCAGTATTAGTGAAAACTGACAATAATCTTCTGAAAACTGTTAATGACGCTCACATTATTTTCTTATTAAGGCGAATGGGTAGTTGTAGCCCGCGAAATTCAATTTTTCTTACGTTTTTTGCAATTTTCAGGTCAGTGTCAGGTTGTATCTTGATCAAAATATGATTCGCGACAATAACAGGTACGTATTTACAGAATTATAATAATTAGAATCATTAATACATCTTTCTAAGTTAGATTTCTACCGTTAAGAACAAATCTCGTATGGAAAAGTGTTGGTGGTAGAAATCTAACTTAAACAGATGTATTAATGATTCTGATGATTATAATTCTGTGAATACGTACCTGTTATAGTCGCGAATCAAATTTTCATCAAGATACAACCTGACACTGACCTGAAAACTGCAAAAAACGTAAGAAAAATTGAATTTCGCGGGCTACAACTACGCATTCACCTTAAGCGATCGGAATAGGTAGAATATATTTCTAAACTTTGAGGTAAGTAACATAGAGTGGATAACACCTCCTCTAAAATCCCAGAATGATGATAATAACGTTTTAATCACCGAATTTGTGCATCCATTCACCAAACCTGTGCTTTTTAAATACATTCCAAACAAATCTGTTTACTACCATTTTTGCATAGCTCTACTTTGCATATACTATTTAAAAATTTACAAGTAAAGGAAGAAGATGCAAGGACGCATACATAAATCATGTCCCAGAGAGTGCAGTTTGCGACTGCGACAAGCCGCGAATAAGAGCAGGGATAGTAAGACAGATATGCTAAACATGGCATCTGTTGCTGAGTTTTCTCAGTTCGCAACTCCGCACCAACGACCCCGCATTCGTTGTTTTTAACATGAAATTTTAATACTTCTAGAGTTGCTTTATCCAAAGGGAGTTAGTTAAAAAATACTTCTAAGAAAGAAGATAAAAAAAAATTGTTTCATGTTTTCTATAATCGTTTAGATTAGCAAAATTTTCTGAAGATGTGGGTGTTTCTACAGAAAACTATTCAAAAATGTAGCCGGTCTATATCGGTACTGAAAAATATGTTTACCCTCGTCGTCGGAAAGCACAGTTAAGTTAAAATTCTCTCACTATTGAATAGATGACATTCAGTGTACAAGCTATTTTTAACTATGAGAACGATAGTGCGCGGGAGGATGTTAGTGCTCTATAATAAAGTTATACCACTGCAAAATATAAACTAGAAACCCACTTTATGTGTTCGTTCGAACGTGTTACGTTTTTACCATGTTCTAAAAACATAATTTCTAGGTATTTTCTAAAACCTTGTTTAATTTTAATGAGCTTCATGTATACAACCCACTTAATTATGTATGTATACCTCGTAATCTTGCTTAAGTACGTAACTTAAGTGATTCAATAAGCAGTCATCTGTTGAAATCAAAGGTCAAATAAAAGCCTAGAATCTGCTTTTATTTTCAATTTAACATTTCGCTAGAATCAAGACAAGTATGAAAACGCTTTGAACAGCTGAACATTACAGTGGCGTAATAATGTAGAAGGTGGACCTTTTAATTACTGGCAGCGAGTTAGAAATGTAATTAAAGGATAATACAGAATGCATTCCTATGTCAAGCAAACATCTTTAATTGAAACTGTACTATTTTATGTTTCTTGTCATGTGTTTCGAACAAAAACTATGTTTGTTACTTTATTGGTTAGCGCTAAAATACGGGTGGTCGTTTTAATAAGGACACTAATTACATCTCGTCGGGCAATAGGCTCTTCTATTTTTAATACTACAAAAAAAAAATAAAAAAAAATCGTTTATTTCAGGCAAGTTTTTACACATACACCCATAGTATCAAAAATAAAAAAGAAATTAAATTAAATTTGAAATAGATATTAAATTAAATTATTATTTAGATAAATTATATTATAAATTATAGTTTTCTTATAAGTAAATGTCAGGTAGGTTATATTTAGTTTTAAAAAATACTAAACAATATAATAAAAAAAAATACTATACAATATAATATATAATATTATTATAAACTAGCTGACCCGCGCGAACTTCGTACCGCCTCAGAATTAAATAATGTGACAAAGTTCAATAGACACGTGGCGCCATCTATATTATCATAATAACGTTATTGTTGTTTTCCTCGGGAACAGCACTTTTTTTTTCGGGAGGAAGGAGGAAGGGTACCCTATGTTTGTTTCTGTACACCTGACAACGTATAAGTACAAAATTTCAGGATGATCGGTTCAGTGGTTTAGGTGTCAAAAGGTAACAAACAAACTTACTTTCGCATTTATAATATTAAAAATAATATAGTTAGGATAATATTATATTGAATATTATAAAGAGTTACCTCTTTAGTTTGGATGTAGGAGCTAAGTAACCTCTGAAAGTACTGATCCAATTTCGAAAATTCTTTCACTGGCAGAAAGCGACACTATTGCAGAGTGCCATCGTGGTTTAGGCGCGAAACATACGGCGTGGCGGGCCGGGCCGGTCAATTTGACCGCGAACGACAGTGCAAAGGGAATCCTATACTACCAACGCACAAAGAGGGCAAAAAGACCGCGCCGCCGCCGGTGCTTGTCGGATGACGTCTCTCGCGGTCATGCGCGGACAAAATGACCGCCGTCTGCGGAGCGCCTTATAGTATAGTTGACGACAACGCGCGCGAAGTCGCGGGCATACGCTAGTCATTTATTAAATTGATCCCATGGGGACCTTTAGAACCTTATTTCACAATGTTAGTCATTGTCAAGGTTGCTTACACAGTTGTCCCACGTGCAAATGTAGAATTTGTTGTATATTCAAAACAAAGGATATTCTACTGGAACTATTTACAATGCCTTTTATGTTTAAATATCCGAAGAAAAGGACACCATACAAAATCAGAACAGACGGAAAAACCGTAAATGGAGTCCCGAATACATAAACACTGGGTATTTGTGAAAACAAAAAGAGAAATATAAACATTTTACAAACAAAAACAGCAAAAGAAATGTGTCGTCTTTAGAAATTGGACTTAGTTGCGCAAAAACGGGGTGAAATATTAACAGGGTAGGCCCTTCTGGGTCTCATTGTTTACTGCAACCAATTAGTTACAAAATGGGAGGCTAAAATAATGCTGGCGTTGAAATATATCTTTTTCATACTCAAACAGTTAAACAATTGTGATGTTGATCTATTGGAAACGCAAAAGAGTCGTCGCTAAATATTTGGGGAACGAACGTTTCCTGTTTACTCTTTTTATCGCTAAATTCACGGTATAAATCGCGGCAGTGTCCAATATTTCAATCAACTGAACATGGAATAATAAAAGTCGGAACTGCCACTAAATTGTGTCAACTAAACGGAAGAATGTCAGTCCCACAAAATGCAGCTGAAAAGGCCGCACTTCGTGAAATGTTACATTGATTTAATTTAGCCCGTATCCGGCAACTGCGATACAAACTGTTCGCCGCTTTACAACACTGTTGACAGTGTTGCCACTTTATTTATTATATTCATTTGACAAACGCTGTTCACTTTAATAGTGCTAAGAGTGATATTGAATGGCAAGCTTCACTGCTACCGCAATATACTTTAAGTATCATTTTGATTGCTTCTATTGCACACATTCTTTTATGTACTTGGTACTTTTATTATCCTTTGGAATACGTATCTCACAGGACACACGTCTCCTCTCTCCGATAGATTTCTGTGGCTATGATCTACCACGGGGGCCTAGTGTAAGTTGGTAGTTGTAACGTCTTCGAATTTTTGGTTTAAGCCGGTTTCCTCACGTTTTCGTTCACCGTTTTGAGAGCAGTGGTGAATTATTTACACAAAGTGCCTGCCTAGAGAAGGGAGGCCTTTGACCAGCAGTGGGACATTATTGGCTAGTAAAAAAAAAGTGCCTGACTGGGTTTGAACCTACAACCTACAACTCGTAAGTTGGAGCCGTTACCACTGCTCTACCATCTCTATGATTATAGATTATTGTTCATTTCATTGTCAATCAGCGAGAGGTATCTATATGTTTTATTGTACAGACGCCAGCACATCAACTACCCGAAACTGTTAAATTTTTCCAAATAACCTTGAACCTAATGCTTTAGCAATAAAGTTGAAAATCTATTAAAGAAATTTGACAGATTGTAGTAGCTTGATGTGCTGGCGTCTGTACAACACAAGAACTTCCGACTTTCAAGATATAGGTATGAATCAAAAGAGATAGCAAGAGAGCGATGAAGGTGGGGGAGAGCGGGGTATAATTAACCCACCCCACACTGCATATTGTAAGTGCCCAGCCAGACAGGTGGCTATTGTCCGATTCACAATGAAAAAATAATATTTCCAAGTCAGTGATACAGGTGGTGTTACACTATCGCCTTTTTTTAATCAGACCTCATTTCAAACCTTTGTGTCAAGATAAATAATTTTATTTACAAATGCCATCAGAACTATAGAAGGCACACCAATTACCAGCATACGAGTATGTGCAATTTATAACCGACAAAAACTGTTAACTATTAATTGCGAGGTGTTTCGATAATAAATTTCAATTTACTATTGCATTTACGACTATTATCAAGTATAATAATAATAAAAAGGATGTACGTGTACTTCATTGATTTTTATTGACTTGTTCTAATTAGTTTGCATATACTATGTTAGTGTAGATTGTAGTATATGTAATTAAGCTGAAAAATGACCGGCCATATTAGACTTATTATTAGTTATTATAGTATATTAAGGTGAAAACAATAGTAATTACCTTACAAAACGATTTTCCTTAGGAGACACGTGTAACGAAGTCACGGGCTTCCGAGTAATTTGTTATGTTCATCAATGTAAAAATAAAAGAAATTCCCAATTTTGCCTGTTACTTGAAGGATACCTAAATCATTCGAAATGAGATTTTCAATTAGAACTTAATTATTCCTTACTTTGTTAAAATGATGTATTTAAAAGATTATTCTAATGAAAAAAAAAAAACAATATAAAATCGAATAAATCTTCTAAGGGCAGGTAAATGGAAGTTAATTAAAGCAGAAAGGCACATGTGGGGACAATGCGACAGTAAATAATGAAATGATACGATCGACGCGTGCGCAGTGCGCCTGTCAAACGGTGTGCCGCGTTATAATCGCCGTTCCACTTCTGCGTATATGAGACGATTCGTGGTATTATAATAGTCGTTTTGTTGGCTGATAGTGGCACCTTATAAGCATAGCTTGAAGACCTGATTTTGACCTAAAGGTTGATTGAAGAATCACTGTGATTGTAGTTGTTTGGCGCAATAAAATTCAGAGGTATCTAATTTTACTGCTTGAAATTATATGTATTACCTATATCTGTTTGTTTTTTTTAAGTATTACAGCGGAAATAATTCATCCTCAATGTCAAACTTATACAGGTGTGACATTAAGGATAACATATTTTTATAAGTAATATTTATAATTTAAATTATTTCTCAAACCAAGTTGGTAACTAATACGAGTTACTTGGTATATGGTCACTATAAAGTAAATAATTAAATTACTCATAACTACTCATAAGGCTAGGTTTATAAAGGAAACATAAAAGCAAAACCTGCTAATGAAATGTATAATTTAAAACTTATTATATTTGTATCACAGTACAGAAAAAACTTGTAAAAACAAGCAAGGCAAGAATTTCACTTCGTTGTTGTTGTTGTTGTGGGAAAACAACACATTTTTTTGTGACGATGGTGTAAGGACGCCATTACCGCAGTTAAATAAATAAATTATTTCAATATCTAAGCAAGGAGTTTACATTAGGCATAACGATACCTACAACTAGATAAATAAACTCACCCATATTTGTAGGATCGTTAAGGTTAATCGAGCAGGCGTAGCTTCAAAGTACATACATTCGTTTTAAAACAATAAAATAAAACTATGGACCTACAATAAAATAAATCGTAAGAAAACTATGGACCTTCCTTTGATTACTTACTTCCCAAGAGAATTATCTGTCAACAAAATGCTCTTAATCAGTTCTTGTTACTTGGATATCTACTGATAAAGAGACTGAATGAAGAGCCTATTCCACCATGATAATTTATTAATACCCCTATGGTAATCATGGAAGAACGGCCACTTCATTTGATAAATAAATATCACAGTGATAAAGTGAATCAGACGCGAGTAATTATAATTTTAAATTGCAATGTAAACGTCAGATATGGTGGTTTTCAAACGATAATGATTACATCATCCTGTAAGTCACAATACACAATAAAAACGTACCGTAAACTAACTCTCGGCCCAAGAGTACATCGCCGCACTCAATTAGCTGCTGCAGCAGAGTTAAGCGGTTCTGGTAACCGAAATCCGACGTAAGCAATCCCAACATTGTGTCACATTTTCCTTTTACACGAACCACAGCACAGCCATAAAAGAACTCTTTATACACTGTTCAAATCACTGTTGCTCACTACATACTTTATTCACTGTTCATTGTTTTAAATGTACCATCACAAACACATGTTGTTTTGGCGCGAAAGCAAGACAGATGCGCTTGCGGCGCGCGCTGGTTGCGACTGCGTTGCGTCTTCCGATTCCGAAAGCTATTACAACGGACAGGTGGTGACAAAGGAGTCCCTACTTCCCCTCTTCACTAAATAAGCTCTGCGACTAGTCGCCCGATTGATCGTGCGACTTGTCGAAGGGCTATTCTTTAGGGTCGATTATAATATCTAACTTAGAAATTAATTAATAAAAAATTTAACGATCTTGCTGGAGACAAATAGCAATTATTAGGGCCTCGTGTAGTCTGATTGTTTGTTATTGATTTTTAACGGATTAAAATAAGAAACTCAATTAGCAAAATTTATTTCTTTTAGAAACTAATGAACTAAAAAGGGCACTCCTTTTTTGCGTTTCCATGTTTTTTTAAAGCAAAGTTCAACCCCTCATTTGAATGATTACTACTTTTAAAGGTAATCCAGCTCCAAAAAGCGATACGACACAGCTTCCAATATTTTTGATGTATGAAACTTCCGAATCAATGGGAATACCGAATAACCCAATAGGAATTGGCTAAGTGCATGCATGCACGGCGTACGTGAGCGGGTGCACGTCCCACCCGCGCCCCTTCGCTAGCTATTATTACTCGCATCGTACGAGGGTGGTTGAATCGGGGTTTGATTATTCGCACATCAACATGTTTGCATTGCATCGATTTCGTCTGAGAACAAGCCGACAAGGCACTTTCGGACCAAAAAGTGATCGAAATATAGTACACTCATCTCACGATTCGTAATTACTGGTGGCTTTATAATCGTTGAAGCTATTGGATGGTAAAAGATAAGTGAGATAAGGCTACCGGTGTATAGGTGGCGGATGAAGCACGCGACGCGTTTATTTATTTTTGTCTGCGCGGCACGTGGGTACCGTCGCGCTCGGAACGCTTCGGGCGGGAACGTCGCGACGCACCGACGCACGCGAGTGTACTGACCGCGCGGGTTTCGGACGCGCGTCATTCGTTGCACTATTGTGCATAATATGGCGTTAGAATAGTAAGGACATGGGCCGGTAGTCAATTGAGTTAACTTTATGGGTGATGATGACGACACGAAGGCAGTAATTTTGTTGATTAATTATTTGATTAGGAGTAGTTAATATGCAAATTGGGAAGTTAATAAATTTTATTGACTGCACTTGGAATTTAAGGTGTAGTTTTGACTATAAATTTGTTACTTTATGACTAACCAAAACAGCAACGGACGCTGATGTTTATACAGATGAATTAACCTATCATTAGCCTTTCATGAAAACAACGAGACATACGAGACACACGACTGGAAATCCCTGACATTGAGAGGTGATAATGTGGCGCGCGTCGCGACGGGCGATATAAATATTTCATCCAGAGAAAAGGCGTTTAACGCATCGACAACGGTCGCACATGCCGACATATGTACGTGTTGTATGTACATATGTGTATGTACGTGCATGAAGTCACAGACAAACCCCATCTATTTCCGTACCCGACAAGCATTTAAGTTATTCTGCTTTGCTCATTGACTAGCAAAATAAGTACTTAACTAGTGAAACAAACGTTCTACAGTTTGTTTGAGAGGAAAATATAATTAAATATGCCATGTATTTTTGCTTCATTAAATATTTCCATATTATCTTGGATTGCCTTTAGACGATATCTTTACGACAACTTAGTTAACTTAAAAATTTTCCTGTGCGTCTTTGTAAACCGCAATGCCAACGACAACTCTTAGAGATTATGTTTTTACATGAGTTTTTATACAACTACTAGCTGTGCCCCGCGGTTTCACCCGCATAAGTTTCGATCCCGTGGGAATATCGGGATAAAAACTATCCTATGTCCTTTCCCAGGACTCCAACTATCTCTATACCAAATTTCATCTAAATCGGTTCAGTGGTTCAGGCGTAAAAAGGTAACATACAGACAGACAGAGTTACTTTCGAATTTATAATATTAGTATGGATGTAAAAGGATAAGGAAGAACTCGTATTCGCAAAATGAATACAGCATTAACATAATCAGCCTATAATGTTCCCACTGCCGGGACACAGGCCTTCTCTCATTTGAGTGGACAAACAGCAATACAGCATTGGCTGACGCGAATCAATAAAATTTTATCACTCGCTTATCAAACAAACCAACCTGTCATAACTTCTAAAACAATTGTGAAACAAGGTATTGAAAACAATGAAATCTCATTGTCAAAGTGTTGCATAATTAGAGAAAGGGCCGTTTTTATTATAGCCGTAACCTCAGAACCTGCCACAATACAAAGTGAGGGAGCGAACTTCCAAAGGAAGACAAAAGATTCAGGAGCCCTTAGGAACAAGGCCAACTGACGCTTTCAAATATCCTATTCGGTACTCCTAATTCCACGCCGCGGCCGTCGAGCCAATTCTTTATTTTACCTTAAGGCTGCTTTTCCACCAGTGATGAGCGAGGATGCGTAGCGAGGAACAAACCAATAACAACGCTAACTTAGTTCAAGCTTTGAAAATGAAGCGATGTTATTGGTTTGTTTCACACACATCCCTCGCTACGCATCCTCGCACATCTCTGGTGGAAACGCAGCCTAAAAAAGGCATTGACGCGTAAGATATTGGCGCCGATTCCCTTGTTCACAAACTAAACTAAATTTAAGTTCAGTGCATCTTTTTCTTTCTATTTCATTAAGAAAAGGACAGAAGATAATTTTAGAGTAGTCCTGTCAAATCAATCGCCGCCTGACGTAAATTAACGTAATTTTCGTAGGCAAGTTTTTAATCACGTCTAAACTTGTATGGAGCAGTGTCAGGCGCTGATTAATTTAAAATTTATCTTCTGTCCTTTTCTTAATGAAATAGAAAGAAAAAGATGCACTGAACTTTCAATTTAAGTAGTTTATTTTGTGAACAACAGAATCGGCACCATTATCTTGGAAAAAAACATCGCAGTGACGTAATGTTTACTTAACACATATTCAAAATGTTACGTTTGTTTGCAATTACATGTCGATACAGATTTTCCAGCACGTCACACGACGTACAGCTGATGTTAATTGCAAAGAAAAGTTATGCAATTCGAACTCCTAGCTCATTTCAATGACAATCGAGGCAAAATTACAAATCTTATTTGAGCGTAACGAAAAGGCACGTTATGAAATCCTCGAGCAGTTTAAAGACAAACCCCGAGACAAAACTAACGAGAAAGCAAGCAGTTTAAATGGCTACCAATGTAAATAAATATCTAAATGCGGTTCACATTATTTTTCGATATACCGGATAACCGGGCACGAGGTCGACAGGGTGAAAACTTTTGTTGCGAGCCAAAATTACTGCTGCCACTTCTGGATTTGACGCTCAACGTTATTTGATTGAACGTTTTCATAATTAATCACGAAAAATTTAAGACATGGAAATATCGAGTTGAGTCTCTCAAACTCTCAAGTACTGACGCAAAGCAATCAATTAAAGTTAATGCAAGCTAGCCAGCGAGTGTGCCGCGCAATTATTTTAAGATACGAACGTCACACGTTCGCGTAATCCACGCTGCATTCAATTAATGGGCAGACTTGCTACTCTACTAGCCAGAGTAGGTAGCCACTGGACCGTCTGACATCATTTTCGTTGATAAACTGAGTCTGTTGGTTTACATTATAGCCCCCTTATCGCTCATCGCAAAACCACAGTGACAGTGCAGTACATCAAAATGGTGAACTTCATACAACACAAAACAACACCGCAGTCGAGCTCTCACCTGATAAATTATTACAACAATTTAATAACAAAGTGATCCACATTATCATCAACGCTCATCTACAATAGAGGGGCTGTTCTCGCATGAATACAGCGGCGAAATCACTACCCCAAAATTAATATCACGCTGGAAAATTAAACGGACCGCTCCTACGAAGCGTCGGGCTCTAATTCATATGCATATCTAACTTTGCCACATTGGCACTGACCCTCGCACAAACTCTGCAAAATAAGATAAGCGGAGTTTGCTGCGACCTCGCTACACTTTAGAGCGCGACTCAAATCGGTCGGCTAATATCATTCCCCTTCAATAGCTTAATGGGTGTAAAAGGAACGAGTAAAGATGTTAATTGTTTATACGCTACAACTATGTGTTGCGTCGGGCAGTTGGTAATATTGTGTTAGTCACCTTGCGCCCCTCATCCGGTGTTTAACAGGGGATGGTGCAAGGTCGCTGCCAACATAGACGTTCCCCGCCCTAGAGCACAAATTATATAATTTATAACTGCTTTTAATACGAAGTTCGTCGGACGGTTTATCGCGAGAAAAGGGTAAAGAGACGACGTCGGACATCGATCAGGATTAAACTTGGAAGATGACTGCCAAACTCTGTAAATAGGGCACGTGTTAATTTAAATAAGGCCTCTACCCGAAAATTCCTTTAAAAACTTGAAACAAAACCCTTATAGGAGGATCCCTTGCTCGAATCAGGCGGCAATAAATCACGAGAACAATCAATACAAGACACGGTTTGATCCCAACGAGGCGTAAACATAACGCGTTTTGTTTACGTAAAGACTACTAAAACTGTGTGATTCAAATGTGTAAATAAATTATGTCGTGACACTGACTTTCATCCTCTATTAGTTCTTTCTATTACATGACATCATACTAATGTCTGTCAGAGTCAGTGAACATTCCTATACTAAAGACACTAAAGTCTACAGAAACAGAATTCAAAATCACACTTGCACTCGTATGCACCAATCGGTGTGTGAACAGCATTTTAAAAATTCCATCTATGGCAAGTTCTAAACCGCAAGCGTTTAAAGACGCGACAGAAATCGCCTAAAAAGCGGAGCAGTAACAAACTCGAAGAAAAAAAATTAGCTCTCGACCGGGAAGCGGAAAGTGCGACGCCTCGCCTTCAGCTTTCAGACGCCATTATTTCATCCGGTATTAAGTCGGGGAATATTTCGCAACAGCCACCATCTTTTTTAATGTGGAATATAACTTGACGACGATACTGTAGAGTTCAATTTTCATCGGGTTCGCATTGTTTTAACATGGTTCTTGTTCTGCAGACCTTTGTAAGTCCCTTCTGGTTGAAGACAATAGGGTGTATATTGATTCCTAAATAAATGTGTAGTTGAGACATTTTATTTCGCGGTGTAGTCGATAGTCGTCCTTGTGGATGCGATTCGTCTTTCGTATTGGGGCTTACCGAGATTGTGCAGAATGCACGGCACGAGATTGTTTATAGTTTTGATTGTAGTGAATTTTCCATGAGGTCGACGTTGGTGGGCTACACCGTGCGAGGTAAGCCTCGCTGGCTCCACCTAATATTCTTTGTTGACGTTATTACTGAATGCACGGAAGTGGTTTGAAACTGTCTTTAAATATTGATGGAACTGTAGGATCAGAGCAAATGCTCTGAGCATACGACATGTATTTTAAGTGTACGTTTACAAATAAAAAGGAAAACTGGTTTCATTAAAGCAAAAAGTAATAAAAGAGGCTGTAATAAAACCTACTTTTATACCGTGGCTTATGAATGTCCGAGAACCTAAAATTAAAAAATAACTGGAAAGTGCATCGCCAACGAAGCGAGCGGCCTCAAATTAGTGCGCTATAAAACAGTAGCCTGAGAAAAATTATATGTAGATAAAAATCTATGAGTGTTTATATGTGTGCGTGGACATTGCGTAACAGAATGATGGCTGTTCGTGGAGCTGAGGAAGTGTATGGCTGGGGCAGAGCACACGCGCGCTGCATTTTAATGCCGTGTCCCGTATCCAGCGGTGCCCCTACGATTGCAATACGATTACACGTACATCTCATATCTCTTTGTTTTAAATGTCTTCTAGTCGGATCTGTGTCAGCTGTTTATCATAAAGCTGCTGGGCTAGGCTAGAATACTAACCGATGTGACTGTGTATTACATTCTTTGTCATATCTAGTTTTTTTTTTTGTATCTTACATCCTGTACCTATGTGTTATAGAATATTCCAACCTCATTTTAAAGTGCCGGTTTAATTTCAAAAGTCAGGTAGGTCCTATAGTTTCTTACCTCGATCTCTAGACTGCTGTACCTAATATTTATTTGAAAAAAATGCCAGTTCTACAAATCCATTTCTAATTCCAAAATTCTGCTAATACCTGTCAAAACTCCGCATTCAATCTGTTTCTGACGCGACTTTATTGTTTCTACAGTTAGAAAAACGGAAATACGGGTCACAATCGAGACGTCCTAGTTTCTTTATATGCCAGTATTAGTATTTAAGATGTGCCCACTGAACTGAGTATTATAAATAACGTGTTTCATCGTCTAATAAATAAAATAAACTTCAGAAGTAACGACAACAGCCGAGCCCGACTTCCTAATCCAGTTTTGTTCAAATAAAAGTCACTCAGTCGCATCGAGTCGCACCTCTACAACGTACATCAGTATTTCCGTGGGAGTATATGGCTGTACTAGACACTTTATCGTTTCCATGATAATGTAAGTTTCCACTTCACGGACTCATGGTACATCTTTACCAAAATAATATAAAATTCAAGAACATGTTAAAATCCCGAGAACCTATGGTTGTGGGTCCCCCGCCCCACATTACGATAGGCGTTTTATCACCGACTCACCCGCCTGTAAAACATAACATTGTACTGTAGCATACACCTTCCGAAATTCACCTCTCCAATCCCTTTGTTCCCAAGATTCGGTGAAATGAGTCACACAGAAGGGCGTTCGTTTCCATCTTATTTATTAAAGAGTTCGTTTGGAACGCGTAAACCTTACTATACATATTTTCATAGTACTTCGGCCCTCTTAATAACGATAAACAAACAGATAAATTGCGAATTCAGGACACCACTTATCCTTAATACCCTTTATCTAATAAATAAACCACTTCAAATGGAATAAAAAATCTAATTGACGTTTATTCAAGTCTAACGGAGAATTAAATGGGGTCTAAGAGGTTTAAAGTTTTCACAAACGCGTTTGGCAAAGCACCGGGCAGCCTTGAATTAGTCTTACAAATTATCATTTATCTTCGGAAGGATTAAGGGATATTGTTACAAATCTACCGTTTACACTTCGTTAGGGCACGGAGCTAGAGCATAACTTTGAATGAGAAAGGCGTCGTTAGCCGGCATTGCGACACCCACTTTAAATATTCCCTATTCCCATTGACCGGAGCGGTTGATGCTGTAGCGGCCAATATAATCTAAATCGGTGCACATCAATACAGTAGTAGTGCTATCAGTAGTAAACTAGTGTCTGCTCGAAATAGCTGTAGCTACGTTCTCGTATAACGTAGTACGCGTAGTATGGGCGTCACGGCCGAGGCCGGGGTGGGCCCCGCTCCACTCGGCCCCTACCACCCCGCCGACCTACCTATGCCGACGATAGATGGCGCCCCGAGATTAAATTGGCATATCGGATACACGATTTATTTCGCACACCGATCGAAATGAAACATTACTCCTTCGAGTGAAATAAAAAAATAAAGTCTCTACATCTCATCTTATAACGCTTATCGTCAAGTAATAGATTCTGTTTCGAGATAGCGGAATCCTTCAATTTCCGACGGCGCATGGCGGCGCGTCGCGACACGGAGTTGCTGAAACGAGTGTATCGGCTCGGTTTGAAACCCTACATTTCTTTAACTTCTCAATTCTCCGCAAGTCAGGGGTTGCGCGGTGCGAACTATTTGCAACTACGCTAATATATTATTTATTGGAAAATGGTCGCTTCTGTTTATTTAACGCAGTTCTCTGTCAAATTCTTCAACAAAATAAAAATCGCTGCACGTGCGAAACGCAATTGAACGTCACAATATTTTCTACTTCTTAAAGAGTCGTTTTTTTAAAACAAATAGTCATTTCAAGCTGCTTAACCATGCAAACAACGTTGCAGATGTTAATTCAAGCCGGCGCGTATATAAAATTAAGTAGATTGTATTTCATTGCGGTATGATAAGCAGAAATATCAATATAATAAACACACTCATAAACTAGTAAGTAAGAAGTTCCAAGCTGCGTCCGCAAACTGTACGCGTTAATTAAAAGTTACAGAAGATAAGACAACTTTGTTATTGAATAAATAAAACGTCCGTTTAAATGTCTGCGGAGGAAAATGAGCGGATCCAGTTGGTGTGGATTGGCGCCTTTTTAGCGGGCGAAACTGGGCAAATTAAAAGTTCATTCAGATCCGCCCGTCTGCGCGTCCCGCAGCTCTACTCCTTTTCAATCTTATAGCACAGATTAATAACTGAAGCCGACCAGAACTTAGACCGAAAATACAACGATAAGGAAGATGAGCGATATCGCTGTGTTTAGATATTTACTGCTCCACATCAAATCGTTAACTTATAGACCACTTCAAACGTGTAACTTCTCAGAATTATTGGCTACGCGTGTAAAAGCAACAAATGCTACAATTTCAATATCATTGCAATAAATTACGACATCCACGTAAACCATTGCTCATACGTTCCTATTACGAAAGCTACAAGTTGTATTCATATCTCGTCATATCTAGATCCGGCGCATGGAAGCAGATAGCGAAGTAAATCCCTGTTCTAGAATCCGCCAGATTGGTATACATACAGCCGCCAATGAAATCCCACAGACTGTGCGCGGTACAAACGAAACTAAATTGTTTTCGTCGACCCGTCACCCCTCTTATTTGTTCCCATTTATCCTATTTCAAAATACTCAATCAATCAATGAGAATTTTGCAATCAATTATGATCTTGAAAACTGAGAGTAATCTAAGAAGATTAAAACTAACTTTGCTGTCTAAGTTTGTGCGTGTTTGTATTAAAGTACTAGCTGTGCCCGCGACTTTGTTCGCGTGCATGTCGGAAAAGATATTGGATTTCATGAGTTAATTTTTTTTTCGCGCGGTTCCCTAATTAATGCATTTATAGGCCGACCATTTAACTGAGACGTTGCCTGAGGTAGCTGCGCGGTGCGGGAGGGGTGATAGTTGTCACAAGTTGACGAGTCACTGAGCTCTCGCATCACGTCACCACATCATTCCCGCACCGCGCTGCTACCTCAGGCAACGTTTCAGTTAAGCGGTCGGCCTATAGTAAAAAGCTGTTATTTTGATATTAGAAACAGACACATCCATTTTATTTATTTTTAAATAAATTTATGACTACGTTACGAATTTCAAAAAGGTTTCAGTAAGTACGAGTATATGAATTTTCCCTGGAGTCAGGCAAGGACTCTTTCCGAAAATGTCATGACACTTGAATAAGGGATTACGTCAAGACATCCATTTGTCAACCATGGTAATTTTCGTATGTGTGTTATTTTCCCTCGCGGCCTTTTATCGTCAGTGGGTAAAGATACCCATTCCAACAATGTTTTTTTTACACAAAAAAAAATCCTGTAGGACCATAAGCTGTAGATATTTACGAAAGACATTACCATAGCGTTATCTTGCTGTGCCAGTGTCGGAGAGAAGATATCATTTTATTGTTTTGATGATTCATTTATTTTGGTTTGATTTTATTTAATTTTAGTCGATTTATTTTGATTTAATTTTATTTGATTTATTTTGTGTCCATTTAATTTGTTTATTTTTATTAATTTAATTTATGTGATTTCTATTAATCTATATTTAGCAATGGGTATTGTTTACCTGAAATAGATGAATTTATATTCGTTAATTTATTTTCTTACTTATTAAATTCATTTTAATATTAAAAGATATCATCGATACAAAAGGGAATGTACTTATTGCGAATCATGAAGTGCTGATATTATTAATATGATGATAACGAATAGGTTACAGATAAAGGCTATCTAATGCTTGAGGCGACACGTACGACAATTAGTTGCCTTATAGACAGTATGAGAAAGTAAATGCTTGGCAAAGATAAGCAATCTAAAGTATCTATTGATAGTGATACCAGACAGAAATGCGAATGATACAGATTTAGCTAGTTTAAAAGTTAGAAGAACAAAGCAGCTTTTACGAAGTTACCACTCGAAGTTGCACCACAGAATTCAATATCCTCGCGGAACAATAGTTTGCAAATCAAAAATTCTAACTTTTAAACAGTCATAAAGCGAGCTCTTGCATTCTTAAGTGAGAACGGGCCGCAGGCACACTAGGCTCGTTGTACAGTCAGTGACTGCAATTAGCTGACCCACCTTTGCATAAATGATTGAGATTTTTTAGAATACGAGTCGATAGAATTTTATAATTCTTTTATATTTTATTTACTTTGCTCAAATAAATAAAATACAAAAGAATTATAAAATTCTATCGATTCGTATTCTAAAAAATCACTACTTTGCTCAAATAAATAAAATACAAAAGAATTATAAAATTCTATCGATTCGTATTCTAAAAAATCTCAATCATTTATGCAAAGGTGGGTCAGCTAATTGCAGTCACTGACTGTACAACTGCACTTTGCTGACAACCAGGGTTTATTAATCACCGCTGATCGTGGTCAACGCTTGGCTATGTCCTTTATGTCCTCAACCTCCACACACGGCTAGAATTCATAATTAACGTGTGTTTCTTCACGGAGCTTTCCTTACCGACTCTACTTTTACATTTAAATTTTCATATAGGTACGTACATATTTTTATTATTCTGTCAAAACATGGAGGACGGAACATGTTGGGAGTAACAAGTCGCAATATCTATCTATATCTATATTCTTTAATAATAATAAAGCTGCAAAGTTTGTTCTAATCTCTGGAACTTCCAGTCGGACTTGAAAAATTATTGTTGCATTTTGATAGCCTAATTCTTGAAGAAGGCTATATTATGCTACTTTACATCACGCTAGGATCCTTACGAACCGAGCAAAAAAAGAAGGACAGAAAGTACACTACGCGAAAATTGAGTAATAGTGCGGGCAGGCGATACGATGCTATGCGACTAGGG
Organism: Amphipoea lucens; assembly: GCA_947508005.1. Classification (NCBI taxonomy): domain Eukaryota; kingdom Metazoa; phylum Arthropoda; class Insecta; order Lepidoptera; family Noctuidae; genus Amphipoea; species Amphipoea lucens. Next base: position 19,762,095 of record OX382357.1, read on the forward strand.
TTACCATCCGTCCGGATTTGTCCGGACTTCTAGACTTTTGTCCGGACTTTGTCCGGCTCTTTGATTTGTCCGGATTTTTTGTTTAGATGGAATACGAGTAATAAAACTTATATTAAATTCCCATTCATCTAAAAGCAAAATATATTTCTTTATCAATCAACTTAACGAGATCAAGCAATTAAATCTTGTATTGCTGCAAACAGTCAATTATTATTAGTTCAAACATAAAATATTTTCTTCAAAATAAAATAATTTTACGTAAGATAATCCAACTTAACGCCAGTTTTTGGTATAGGTAATAGGTAATTATATTTTTCAGGGCACTTTTTTTTCTTTTGATCCCCACACCCCTCAACACCCCTCACCTCGCGGGCGTCTGCTACCATGCCTACCATACCACTGTAACTAAGTGGGTAATGTTTGGATTTTGTGACTAAAATGTCCGGACTTTTATTGAAATGTCAGGCTTTTTGTCAGGAGGACTTTTCAAATTTCTAAATGGTAACCCTATATGCGACGGGGTGGGTCTGGGGAAGCAAGAAATTTCACGTGCACGAAGTCACAGGCTAGTTTTTGAAGTGAAACTTCTTTACGCACGCTTGACTTGGGGAGTAAGCTGGCGAACGCGTGACGTAAGCGTTACGAAAAGTGTGATCGGGCGAGGCGAACGGGAGTTGAGTGGGGGATATAAGCAAGAGAAAGCAGTGCGCGCGCACATTTTCTTTCTCTCTTCCTCTCATAGCCAAATACGTTTGAAGTTTCACTTCAGTCGTGTGGTCATAAGCACACTCGGTTTTTTTTTTAAATAAAATTCGTTCTAACCGTGTACCAGGTTTAATATTCAAGTGCAATAAAATATCGATAAAGCGATTGAAAATTCTTAACTTCAACACTCCTCCGCGAGTCGCGAGCCGAGTGCAGTAACTTGTGGAGTTTCAAACTTTACATAATAAAACTTGAGGCTAAGGCATACCGTATAATCTAACACTAGTTGATTGGTTCAGTAAGACGACGAAAAACTTAACGAAGTTGCTAATTGGAAGTCTTTGTAGTTTTTGCAAACTAAAGCCGAAACTATACTTAGCTAAAATAAAATACACTGTTACCGGCCGTCTTATGGAATTTAAAAGCACCTAGTCATAAAAAGAGTCTAGGAATGAAAATTCCATACTGAGTCGTAAGTTATAATTTTATCAGTCAAGCTTGACTGTCGTCGCGTACAAATCGCATTCCTCACATAACAGCATGTGGCACCATTATTGAAGTTAATGACTGCAAAAACCTTTAGATATTATTTAGTTAATAATTATTTGCGATACCTTTGGCAAGATTCCTTTATAACATAACCATAACCAGCCTATAATCTTCCCACTGCTGGACACAGGCGTCTTCTCTTCGAGAGTGGGCTATAATCTACCACGCGGGTTTAGTGCGGGTTGGTAGAGGTCACGTCATATCTTTGAATTTTTGGTTCTACGACATGCCGGGTTCCACATGTTTTCCTTCTCCGTTGTGAGAGCAGTGGTAATGACATTATTTTTTACAATAATTTCGGAAGTCGGTGTCAAAAAACGAAAATGCGGAATCAACGACACCGACTTCCGAAATTAAAGTTATTTATCATTTTGTAGTGTTTTTTTTTTTGTAAAAAAGTTTTTATTTTTCACTTTTTAGTTGTACCTACCACACACAAATTCAAGTAACACTAGTGCGTTGAAGAATTGAAGACACCGACTACAAGAATTATCTAAATTCGCATAGAAATGCCGGAGATGAAGTACATTTATGTATATATCTTCGTACATAAGAATAATGACATAAGATGTATTATATACTAAAACCTTCCTGAAAGTATGTAAATCACATTAGTGAAAGAATTATCAAAATTGGTTCATCAGTTTTTGAGAAAATCGCGGACATACAAACAAGTAAAGCGCCTGCCTGATAGTGCTCACCCACGACCTACAATTCGTAATTCGGGACCTTTTTTACCACTGGGCGACCACTGCTCATCAAGCAACAAGTAAATCGCCATTTGGCTCATTTATAAGGTATTTCACAGTCCCTAGCTCGTCAAAGGATGTCTACATAATATAGCCTTATACGAAGTCTAGCTTAGATATTCACGCATGTGTAGGTATAAAGCCGTCTTTTGTTAAATTTCCATTTCCCTCCGTTGCCGTCCATTCCAAACGTTTTGTAACGGGTTCTATGGTAATCGCAGCGACATCGGCACTCATGAAGACTAATGTTACTTAATGAACGTGTTAAATTATGCTCGCAACAAAGTAGACAAGAATAAATACATTACAAATGGGCAAGGACGTGGAGTATGTGAAAAATGGAGTACAAACTGATCTAAGGAGGGAAAAAAGGACACGCCATCTTGGAAATTTAATAATTTGTTGGGAGCATTGCATTATGCTACCAACCCGCACTGGGCCTGCGTGGTGGATTACGGCCCACTCCTTCTCACCGAGAGGAGGCTTGTGTCCCAGCAGTGGGAACAACATAGGCTGATTATGATTGCATATGGGACAGAAACTAAATTTTTTTTCAGCTAAAACACTGCTGTGGTCTATTTCCTAACAGCGTTTCTGGTTGCGTTTAGCTGTAATAGACGCTGTATAAATGCAGAATGCTATTCTATCGATACAGTTCTTTCGCAAAAGATCTCTCTCTCCATTTCCTCCATACTCCATGTACAGTGTTGCACATGGCGGGTAGCTTATGCAACATCTCGTAGGTGATATTAATTCTAATATTGATGACATTTGGTTTACGACTGTTACGTTCTACGGTGAGGATGAAAGGAATACTGTGTTCGCCGCTTTATCACGCAGCTTAAAATGTAATGGTGGTTTGCATCATATTTTACGACAAAATATGTTTTTTACCATTTTTGCCTACAAACTGTATTGATTCTGTTTTAATATCGGAAACAATTTTAGTTGGAGGAAAACCCTAATGCCTTTTGTTATGCAATTCTAATGTTATTACTTGTTTCTACATGTTGTATGGTATATGAAACTGTTTATTTTTAACATAAGGAAACCCCCAAAAAATTAATTTAAGCTGTCATTTGACGTCTATATGCTTCATTATCAAAATAATTAACCACACTTGTAATGTAAAACCTACATTATGCTGTTTAGGAGCGATATCGGACGGCTGCTACACTACAACTATAAAGAATTTCCTATTCAATACAATTAATTCAGTACCGAAATGTACAGACACCAGCACAGCAAGCTACCCAAAACTGTCAAATTTTCCCAATCAACTTTGAACCTTATGTTTTAGTGATAAAGTTGAAAATCTATTAAAGAAATTTGACAGATTGTAGTAGCTTGATGTGCTGGCGTCTGTATTACAGGGCCCCAATTTTGAATTATACCCCGCGAAATCTTAACACGTGCAAACCACGTCAATATCGTGTCTTGTTAACGGCAAGGAATCGAAACCGTACGGAAAACATGTATTTTGAGAGTTCAAACCACGCCATTGTATCATAGAGAATACGTTGATACCTTAGGGGCAATTCTCGTAATTTTAAGAACGTTCACAGTCTGATCTCAGTCTCAATCTGTCAAAAATACTTCTAATTTCCTTACATTTTTGACAAGTTTTTGACGCTTGTTTGTCGCCGAGATGAGACTGCGACTAGATTTTGAACGTTTTAAATTACGAGAATTGGCCTTCAGATGTCATGAAGGAATTGACGTGGTTTCGAAGTAAGGAATCGTTGAGTGGTTATAGTGAATTAGGGCCCTGGGAGGCTAATAACAATAAATCACATTTAGACACAAACTAGTCAATGAAATTCACTCGGCAGCGGTATAAACTTACCGATTAATTGCTTAGAATCGATTATTCGGAACGTATTACGCGTCTCGATTAATATTTAATTAGTCGACTCGTTCATTAATGCTCCGTCTAACTTCGGTCGCGAACTACATGAAAACTCTTATTTGCCGAACATATTTAGAAGCTCACTCCAACATGTTGAACAGCCCTCGTTTAACCCTGCATGTCGGTATTTAACGTTTCCAGTTATAATGGCTGGATGTATTGCATGCTTCACAATGAGAACACTGTTTTGATTGCGCGTGAGATTAATGTACAAACTAATATTGAGGAAAAAAACAATTATTTTTCGATTTTATAAGAAATACGTGAAGCCTAGCCTTTTCCCAACTATGTTGGGGTCAGCTTCCATTCAAAGCGAATGCAGCTGAGTACCAGTATTTTACATGGAGCGACTGCCTATCCGACCTTCACAACCCAGTTACTGGGTAATACGATACCCCTTGGTAAGACTGGTTGTCAGACTTTCGGGCTTCTTTCGACCCGTAACGATTGTCAAAGATCCACGAATGACAGCAGTGACCAACGGCTTAACGTGCTTTCCGAGACACGGAGGGGTCTTGGTATGTAGAGATGGTCACCCATCCACGGACCAACCGCGGCAAACGTAGCTTAACCTGATCGATCGACTACGGCTGTTATAACTTAGCCACAAACCCCTAAAATCATGAGTAAATTTATGATTACATTTTTCAACGTCTCAACAATTCAGATGTCGCCAATCTTTCGTGTTCATCTATTATTCAGAGCGACTGCTTGCGTCGTGAGAGAGTGACGATACGTACAATGATATTATTCATTAACGAATACTCATTACATTAGGGGGAAATAATTACATGTAACTGTCTTTTTAGAGCTTCGTAGAAGAGATAATTGATATTCAATGTGAGCTCATTGACTTGAGAGTGTAACTTTAATTCCGCGGTTTCAGACTTGGTAACTTTGTAGTTTCATAGCATTCATGGCGGATGTTGAATCTTTCTTTCCGTGATTCGATATTGATTATAAGAAATTGTGGAATAAATCATTGCAACTATCATTAATTAAAATGAAAACCTTCGAATAATCCATCAAACAAACTGCACCTCGAAAACATTAAAATGTACTATGCAAGAAGTAATGGACGTAAGCACATAATGTAACAAGATAATGACCGCCATTGTCATATTAAACCCGACCGAGTTTAATCACATAATGGTCCGTTATTTATTGCAGAGCACACGTATACATCGTCCAATAAAAGCTACACCTTTTCAATGACCTAAATACTGATTTATTTATCAGCACTGAACCCTCGACATAACTCATAGGGGGTAAGGGAGGAATGCGAAGATGCGAACGGCAACGGTTTTACGATTCGACAATCGTAAAACTTGGAAACAATTCTCTTGAATACGTTATATTAGAAGGTAAAGCTATCTATATTTTTCCCGAACGTTTTATTTTCCTTGTTTTATTAGAAACTGGTATGTTAATTAAATCAAATCTGTCCTTACTTGTAGCGGTATAGCAAAAAACCCATAAAATAGAATGCCTAAAACATAATTTAAGTCAACACAAAATGTGTATAAACAGTTTATCTTCAAACCAAACAAAAAATAATAAAAAGATTCAACTTAGAATACGATTTTGTAAAAATATTCACTGTTCATTCACCGAATAGAGAAGGTTGAGCACGTCTGGGATTCGAAGAAAATTCGTACCTATACATTTTCTACGAAAACCAGTTTTATTTAGCAATTTTCTGTTTTCTCTGACTGAGCCACTCCTAAATAGATGTTATATATTGAGCAGAAAAAACTATTTCATAAAGGAGGGACTTCAAAGCTTAGTCCTGATATAATGTCAGGTTTGGGCAGATCCGTAATACCGTTCTGTCCGGGGAAATAAATAACGAAGTGTCGTCGTAAATGCGTCGTGAACGGCTCATATTAGTTGCTCGATACGGCAACACACTATCAATCTCAATCTTGAATCATTTTGAAGGATATTGCTAATCCATTGCTTCATATGTTCGAAAAATTTGACTGCTCAACAAAGTAAATAACGCAATGAATGTTGTTGAACTGTCAAAATGAAAGCCATTGCTACTGATATAGTGTGTTACGGAATCACCTCGCAGATTATGTAAGACGGTTCAAAGGAAACGTTTATAAATAAATGTTATGAATGAATGAATTGCACCGATCCCAGCATGGTTAAACCAGACTCGATTAATCGAATGAACCCCAAGATTCGCACTAGCTCCTGTAGCCTCATGTTCATGGTGCTACAGCGACCATTGCATATCAAGGAATAGACCGGGGGGCGCGGTAATGGTAGGGAAGACGTGCCCGAAGGATAGGTAAGGATTTAAGAGCCTACCGGATATGCATCCTAGAGCAAGCATTGGACTAGTGGAGAGATAGGTAATTATATCTATGGATGGGCATCTTTTAACGACCTTGCCACCAGGTTGGTTAAGGTCGAGCTTCATCTTTGAGTCTTTTGGCGGGGTTCTACTGCTTTCTCGGTTCTTTTGTATGTTAATTATAATAATAGTTCGAAGTTTTACAATGTTGGCTTCTATAGGGTCTTCTTCTTCTTCTTCTCTTATTTAGCGAAACTCGGCAGACTTGATGCGTGGGTTATCTTAACATGATCAAATAAAAAATACAATAATTTGACGAGTTTTATTACTTTAAAAAATCAATGTTCTTTGTGTAAACTTCACTGACGTCATGGGTAAAAGTATCGGTATCTAAAATTCTAAACATGATAAAACAAAACAGATTTTCTCAACTTCAAGTAACAACACCTACGGCGGTCGTTGAACACAATAAAAAAAAGACGGGTTACACTCCGGGAGTGCCGGCAGAAGTGAAAACTTGAATATTAACGTTGAAATAAATCAATTATTAATTTAATTAATATAACTCATTTTTTTTCACTATTTCTGCGTCACTTTTTTCATTAATAGATGCACTTCGTTCAATTTCCATATTTTAAACACTATATACACGAATTTTACGAATACACAGCAGTGTGGCTACTACACAGACGGTCGAGCCATCAGCTGTCCATCCATCCACTTCGACTTCGACTTCCACTTTCACTTCGACTTGCACTTCGACTTCGACTTCGACTTCCACTTCCACCTTAAATTTGATTTCCACTTCGACTTCGACTTTGACTTCCACTTCCACTTCCACTTCCATCCATCCATCCATCCATCCATTGTGTCCGTGTGTCACTTCACTTCGGTTGGCGCCGCCGTAGAAAGAAAGGGGGGGGGAAATCTCTCCTGACAGTCACGTGTCCTGACGCGATGTCCTGACGCGAGTTTAACATTTTTTACCCATTACTAAAAGTGTGCAACGCCGCTAAAGAAGTTTACACTTCAAAAATTTTTTTTGACGTGTTTAAATATCGATATTTATATTTACCCATGAAGTCAGTGAAGTTTACGCAAAGAACACTGATTTTTTGAAACTCCGCAGGTTTGTTGGGTAAGTAATATTTACCCATCGAGCTTCGCTAGCTGATTCCATTTGACCCTGTATGGGATGTTGCGGTTTGGCGAACCGATCTCTCGCGGGGAGGTGCCGTAGTGGGCGGCTCGTGGACATTTACCTATAATTTTATTTTGTTCTCTTAATTACACGAGTTTCGGTTAATAGTCCGCTGCTTCAGTTATTAAATTGGAATATTCAACGGGGAAGAAGGAATAATCGGCTGGCAAATTGGTGGCAAAAGACACACATCAATTACTTATAGCATTTACATCATGCACTGCTATGACAATTCAATTATTATTTTCGGGTGTTTTGTAGCAAGATTTTGTTAAAATCTTGGGAAAATAACAGCCTATAGTAATATGATTTAGAAACGTTTTATTAAAAAAAAAAACGGATTTCCAGAATAATGAAGCAATAAGAAAAATCTGCACTTCAAGAGGTACCGTCGACCCGAATAATAAGGAAATAATTCAAAAAATAAAATATGCTATCGGCACCCAGATGTGTCGAGGATATGGGGGAAATTGGCGGAAGGCCCCCGCAGAGATTGAAATACGAACAAAAGGTTCCGCCCATGTGATATACAGCTTCAATGGAGCACAGGAAAAGTTATTAGCCCACTATACTCCGTTTATTAATAGCATAGACAAATAACGGTTATAACCCTTTCGTTATTTCCATATAAACGTAAACTAAGTTCCGTTATTTAACGATAAATATAAAGGAAAGTAATCGATTCACTATTTATATTTTAAAAATTACTTTAAAATGTAGGCATTTAAAAAATATTCCATAATAACTGTTGTTATTTGGCCGTTGTTTTTCTAACGTTAATAAATGATGCATAGGAATAGGTACGTATACATATTATGTAGAAGGGTCGGTCACGTGTTTTCCTAAAAGGTTGAGCGGAATCCCAGGACGCTCAATAAGGTAAGCTAATACCGTTTGGCTACAAACAAGTATAACGTATGGTTCGTATAAACATTGAGATATTTAACTAGTGCATCGTTTATAGCGGCCATTAAGAGGGAAACGGTTTACCGTTTCCCTCGTACAACTTACGTAAGAACGTACGTTACGTTTTCTGCAATTTGCAGTTCAGTGTCAGCATGTCAAGATATTGTGGTTAAAATATGTCTTTAAGAGAATATAATCATTAGAATCAGTAATACAACTCCTTGAGTTAGAATTGGCCTCAAATGTCGTGACACTATTTTGGATATTGCTCCGTAATATTCTAACTCTTAGACTGTGTTTATAATTTCTTGTTTATTTTTTTATTTTGCATGCCTGTTTAGTGTTAAGTTTGATTATTAATACTTACCTATGTAATTTTATTTTAACTATCACACTGTAAGCGCACATCGCATTAGTTTTATAACTTTTCTTTATAATATGTGGAAAATGTCGTGGGTTATACATTTAATCACTCTGTAGCTCATATTTTATGTAATTTTGTAATGTGTAACCGTTTATTTTCCCAAATAAATAAAATAAAATGATTTCATGAAACATGAACTTAGAGAGTTTTTAGTATTGATGATTTTTTATGATTATAATTCTATAAATAAATATTTCTTACGGTCGCGAATCAAATTAAGATCAACATACAACCTGATAATACAGACCTGCAAAATGTAAAAAAACGAAGGAACATTTGAATTTCGCGGGCTACCCTGACGCTTTCGTCTTAAGGATCCCGTTTCACAATTAACTTAACAAATAAGTAACGGATACTCTGCTTTATACCGCAGCTTGGGGATTTCATTCAGCGCCTGTCATAACGTTAGCCGGAATCGGCAGACGCATATAACGGCACAAAGACAGACAAAAGAATCACTCGTTGGCGATGATAAAAATCAATTTTAGAACGGTTCAATTTACAGACAGAAAAGGAAGTTTTAGTCAGTTTTCATTGGATAAAAAAAGAGGAATCTAATCCGCGAAACTGACTCCCATGCCCGTGTCACAGACAGGGACGCTGATTCTGTGCGCTGAAACGATCTAAACGATTCAACTATCAATAGCCTATGGGGCACAGTGACGTTTAGCAAAACGAATTCACTATTCGAGAATGTGCTTCACGATTGAATAAACTGAAAACTGAATCCTAAAAACATTTTTTACTAACATTTTTCAGATAGCAATTACGTTTTTAGAAGGACTATTTTGTCAGCTTTGTGAATAGTATACAACTGCAAAAAGCGCTGTAATTTTCTGCAGGCGAACTTTATGAACAAATCCTATTACAGTTAACATTACCGTAGCACAGTTCTAGCCACTTTTTGCGGGCAATTGTTAAGGGCAGATAAATACAAACTACAAAAGAATGCTCGTTGAATTAATTTCTTAGCTGCGGCATTAAAACGAATGTTAAATGTGTATTACAAGTAAATGTATTACTTCTAACGATAAAGCGGCAGGACAGCAATAGTTAGAAATGTTAAAATGCAATACTTAACACTGTTATGTTATCGTTACTCGCTGTTATTCTAAAAGCGTTCGTTATCGCTGCCGCGTACGATTGTACCTACAAATCTACAAACCGTACGATTTTAATCTGCACTTCGCACAGTTTTTGTTTTATTTTTCGTAGCTCTATTCGCGAGTCGCGACCGCTCACCGCTGGCAGGTGATGCATACGTACTCGCCGTACGTGCACGAATATAAAACTGCGACGATTTAACGAGACCTCAACTTTAAGCCATTATAATAGGAATGCCGACAGTAAAAATGGCATTTCGAGAATACAACACGTTTAGTTAGTGGTTAGCTAAGCTAGTTTTTGTTCGTTTTGGACAATAAGCGTGCGGTATAGAAAAAAAGACAGGGGTTTTTAAACTTCCATGGTGGCAAAAGGAAGATTCGTGATTATCGCGTGCACGTAATGATACAAGAATGAAGTGTTGTAGCACTTATAGCATATCGTAAAAATGAAATTGTGAATGAACATAACACTTTCCAAATAGCATTTCTGTTAACGCAATAGTAACATTTTGAAATACTCATACGATTATGTAGTGAAGCCACGATTATTGTCGTAAACCTGTAATTATAAAGCCACTAATTTTGAAGTCAAGACATAAAATAATTAATAACGTGTATAATAGCAGCAATAGCAAATGAGTTACACAAAGCAGTAGAAATTACATTGAAGCGATTCCGGTTACGTCCGGTTCGGTCATATTCATTATTATTCAGTTAGCAAGCGCAAATATTTTCGCTTGCAGTCTTGTTTTACGAGCGGGTATGTGTGTGCAGACGCGCCCATGTGTGCAGTTTGCACGTTTGCGTTTTGTGCTTTTTTCACAATTTATTTATTCACGTCGCCGACAGGTGGCGCTGCCGGACGATCTGGGCCCGCGATACGTGTAAACTGGCTCTTAATATTTCATTCCACATTTTATTTAGGCGCAGTCAACCTTTAAGCGCGCAAGCTGTACAATGTACGACCTTATTGTTTGAGGTGGAAAATATATTTAATACATCACCCGACAATCGATTGCACTACACTTATCAGTATAGCAGCTACTCCATTTATTGCCGCGCCATGTTTGAGTTCTACATTATTCATATAATTAACAAGTAACACTCGAATCGGGCCGAATCTTTTCTTACGAGTCTTATTTACACAACAAATACCGAAGCGGTTGGAATGTACTTTTTCTGAGTAGTTTTTCATTGGTCGTTGAGTGAGTCGGTGAAGTTATGAGCCAATTAGCGGGCTGCTAGGATAAAATAGGGTTTTTATCGCGCGTTTGAGGAGCGACATTTTAGGCATAGCGGTGGCGGTGGGCGGACGTGGAACAAGTCTGTGAGGTTATCGTCACTATAAACTACTTCACATCGTGCCTTCACACGTCGTCCTTTATCGCTAATAGAACCTTTTTGTACCTACAATCATTTATACGCTAAGCCATCCCACTTATCCGTGACATCTCGGATCGATTACTGTTCGTCTTATATCTCCTTCAATTGATCACCCATTATATCACAGTTAATTCCATTAATAAACCCCATTTAATCAATATCTAATAAGTATTTTCTAACATCAAACAGGATATCCGTTCGTTTGATGTCTGGCATTAATGCATTTATCGCGTTGTTTATCATAACATTCCATATCAGTAATCGATGGAAAATAATGAGAATATCGGAGAGCATTCACTGAATACAACGCACGTAAATATTTATGAAAGAAAATGTCGATTAACTGGAAGGTTTTAAATTTGACGTCACGATCATACAGTCCGATAAAAAAGAAAGAAAAATAAAGATGGCGCCGTATGCCGCCGGAAGAGGGGCAACCGGCAATGAATTAAATATGCATGTAATTTAAAGGCGAAACAGGAAAACGCGCGAAACGGTTGACCGCAGAGGATATCTAGTTAGAGAGACAAAATAATGAGTATTGTTTTAGGGTTGCCAGATGTAAATAAATTAATTGAGTATACAAACGTCTCTACATTTTGAAATGAAACATTGTTCAATAAAATCGGTTATTTGAAAATCAAAAATCAAATTTCGCTAAGTATTTATTTTTAGATCTGGCAACCCTATCCTTAAAGTTCTATTGACACTTACCGGGCTTAGGTAGGGGTGTTTTGAGATCGTTGGCGGCCAACTGAGGGTTCTCTTGGACCTGAAAAAGTGTTATTTGTTAACTGTGTAAATCTACTGAGTAAACTATACCCAAGTCGCTTTAATAGCGTGGCAATACCGGTCATTGACCCATCTTCCTTTTCTAGCATTCTTTATTTCAAAAACTTAAATGAAGTTCGTTAACGTCCTGAATCTATCATAATCTTCAACATGTTCCAATAACGAAAAACCCATAGATAGTTTATTGTTTTGGTTCCTACGGAGAGATATTAGGGAAAGGGCAATGACCGCTATTGCCATGCAAAAGCGACTCGGGTATGGAAGGATGTTGCTAAGGAAATAAGAAACCTGTTTGTTATTTTTTTCAACATTGTAATAGGTATTTACCTGAAAAGTTATAAAACGTTGTAAAAGTTATAACGCTTAACTTATTAAAAACGTTAACGTATAAAATTTAACGCTTCATTTTATTCCGCAATGTGTAGAATCCTTTACAATATTAAGAAAGTTTATTCTTAGAAAGGTTTACGAGTGGCCATAGCTTTTAAAATTATTGGAAAAATGTTTTTTTTTTCTGCGTTGCGTTGTTTACACACATACTGGACCTAGATTTAAAACCAGATGTTCTACAGAAAACTCAATCGTTTCCATAAACGTTGCTATTAAAGTTTACGTAAATATTCCAGAAAATTTAATTGAAACTTTGACTTGGCGATAGATGGCGCCACTAGTCATGGAATACTCAATTTACATTTATTCTCATAAAAACTTAATATTCAAGACAAGGTACCATTGTTACATACTGATTCAAGTTAACGTTAACACAAACGTTATGTACTAAAAGTGATATGAAAGAGATTTGATCATATTTCTTTGGCAATATGCCGAAAAATGTCTCCACTTCCAGAATTCTATCAAGACTGTTCATTAGATTTTCGACTCTTTCATCTGTGGCCTAAGACTTCTTTCAGCTTGTAGGTTGGAGTGGCATGTTATGGCCCTTTTCCGTGAATAAAATTAATATTTTTTATCGCCATGATGAGGATTACACATACATTTTGGCAGTATTGCTGTCCGTAATATAACCCCTAAGCCTATTTAGGACATTAATTTTTTCGTTACGACTTTTGCATAAATAGGGACATCTTTTATAATAGGAATGCCTAAATTGGGAAAAACCGTTACACCTTGTACTTAGGTACTGTAAATATTAGAGGTTGATATCGGATAAAAGGAAATCATTAAAAAAATACTAAAGAACTGCCACTGTTTCAAAATTGTCTATGGCTTATCTAACGCGTTATTAGGTCTAATTGCTTTTTAATATTTATCCGGGATTAATTTTTTTTTTCATTACACAAAAACATTTTTCAAATAAGGTATTGACGTTAAAATGTCAAGTAAATAATAATAATTTAGGAAAAAATGTTTTCTCTATGACCGTACTCCTAGTAAGTGCCACTTACCGTTACTACGCGGCTACGCCAGTAAAATGTCTATGGCTACGCAAACGCATCCAATCATATTATTTTTCGTAGAAAACGGTCCATCGAAACTGTTTCATGAAAGGTATAAAATATAAAGTCACATTTATTCAGTTAGCAACGCAAGCAATATTCTTGAGATATTTCCGACGATATCAGAGCGTTCAGAGCGTGGCATCAATTATTGTCTTTTGTGTCACCATAAATCATGGCCGCTTGCGCGTACTTTTCGCGCGTTTGTCGAGGCGCGACCTTGCGCGGTAAGCATACAAACAAGCGCGTAAGCGTACACACACGTTTTTATCGTAGTCATGAACTTGAAATTTCCATTTAATAATTGTTTTCATATTTCCCCGAGTGTTTTGCGAATTTGTACATTTTTGGTAGACGTTTTTAATTAAATTTGTTGGCGTAGGTTTATTACTACTTCCCTACGATAATGTTGCTGACTCTGAGAGAATGTGCAATTATTTTTAAGTAATTTTTTAAAGTATCAGTGTCAAGGTTTGCTGTCCTAGTTTTCGCAGTTAAGGCTAAGTTCAGACAGGCACTTGTTGGAAGTTGACCATGCACTGAAAAAAATAATTTCTTACTACTCCACATTAAAGCGATTTCAGTAAGACTTACTTACTTTATAGGTAGAGTATGAAGAAATGCTTGTAAAACAGTAAAAGACAAAACAGTAACTTTTAATGATTGAACATACTATTTACTGAAAATAATAAAACAACAAAAAAAGGAAAACCATCATTACTGTAGTGTAAGTAAATTTCAATGGTTTGAAAGATATCACCAAATTAATAAAACAGTTAATTTTGTGACCTTTTAGCTACTTAAAACGTTAAAGTTTTCTGTCATGACGGTAACATTTTGCCTCAAGCTTTACTTAACTGTTTTCGGATCAGTAAAAAATACTGTTTTGTACGTTAGGCTCATATGGAACTGTTTAATCTGTCAAGCTCCGCTAATAAGACACAATTGATTTTCTATTGTTTCGTCGCCAATCGGCGAACCGCGCCGCTTGACCGGTTGAAGCAGTTCAGATCAATGTTTTTTCATTTTTATTTACTGCTTATTTCTTTAATTGTGTGAACTGAGCCTTATAGCGTAAGTCTAAGAAAGGTGTCTTACCTTATTTGTGTAAGGGTTGAAGATGAATTTGTTCTCCAACTCCTTCCTCGGCGTCGCAGCTATAACTGACAACGGAGTCGGTAGAGACTTCATCTCCTACAATAACAAACAATGTTACTCGTATTAACGTTGCTGAAATAAAACTAGATTCAATGCATTCTTGTCTTGACCGAATGATACGCACCTTTAAAATACTTTCAATTGGCGGTTGACTGCTATCGATAGCATTCTGTAAAAGAAACAACAAAATTATTATTTATATTGGAATTAATTGTGATAGTTGTTTGAAAAACGCAAGTTCATTTTGTAGCATTAAAATAGTACCGACTGCTGACTACATTTTATTTAAACCGCTCGATATTGAACTGCAGTGCTGTCAGACGCAGACAAAAGTATATAATAAAACTGTTGTCCGGATTCCGTACAGCATTTAAATCTACGACAGAACCGCGCGCCCACGGGAAATGTGGGCACGTGGACGGACGAAATATTGTGACATCACAAATGCCCCGTTAACGTTATACGTTTTATAATTTATATCGTGGGCGAAAAACAGGGGTAGTCAACACGATACATTGTCATACGCGTAACGAGATAAGCCGCGTTGCGCACATAAAACATTGGACAAATTTGCACTGGCAAGAATAAAACTACTTTTACGAGAATACATTATGCCTCCTTAGCGGAGCGGGGCGATTAAATTTAGGGCCCGTTTACGGCCGACTATGCTTGTATGATTTACGACTTTACGGCAATAAATGTATTGTATTGTTGCTGTTGAAGGAATCTGCCGGGGACCTTAAATATTCAATTCGACGAACTTATTCCGTCCTTTTTGTAACACAGCGCCAAATCACTTGGAAAAAGAGAAAAAAGTAGTATGTTTATTGGATGGTGTCAATCGTTTCTGAAGAACTCGGTATCGACAGTAGATTGTTAGAAAGACTTAACCTTTCTTTCTCTCTGTATTCTTTTTATGTACAGTTGTACACCGTATCGAAGATAAATAATTGTCTTCTGCGAACCGGGCGAACCGGCGTACAAACTACAAAGGAAAAGGGACTGAAGAAGTTTTTGTATTAAAAAACTCTCATATTACATTGTTACAAGAATTCCCGGTTCATTTCCGCTCAAATAAAAAAACACTGATATAATAAGTATTCTTTAAAAAATAACTAAAGATTTAAGCGCAATTCGCATATTGGAAGAAAAAAATAATTGCAGTGTAAATATGGTATTACAGCTAAGCTTTGGAACTCACCCAAATAAAATAGGATTGCCTAATAAAACGGGTCATTCATTCAAAATCTGTCGACCTACGACAACAGTAGTCGCAATTGCAACATTTTCATTTTCTTTGATCACAATTCAAGTCACGCAAGAACCCCTCATTTTGTAACCAATACCATGACCCTGTTTACACCTCACAAACAAAAAAAAAAAAAACAAATGCCATAAACGCTTAATCAGTCAAATTAGTTAAGTTATAAAAGACTTTATTTATGACACTAGTGTGCTACACCCACTTGTTGACCTATCTAGTGTTGGAGGCGTGAACAATACCTGCGGCGGCGTACGTGTGGGTGCGAACTTCAAAGTTCAACATGTTCAACATTACAGGGATAGGCTTCTGAACTGCCAGTGTTTGTAGCTATCTAATAGTATCTAATCCAATAACCATTAGCGTAAAATGTCATTGTAGCAATCCGATGCGATTAGTCGATGAAGTGCTTGATGTGGGAGAAATATTGAGACAAATTTATGATACTCGTAGTACTCTCGATTTTGCGAGCGGATCCCTGGGAATATGACTTTATCAGAGAACAGGCTTACCCGCTCACTAATTAATAGAATGTGCTCAAGCAACGACTTTTTACATACAACTGCATAGTAAGGAGTAATAAGGACTGCATAACTAAATTCCTGAGAAGTTCTCCTGATAAATTATGAAGCTAATAAAAACTGCTTTGTAAAAAATAAACAGTTGACGATCGCTTAATTATATTGACAACATTGACGTTAGCCGGGGGAGTGAAAGGCACGCGACGGTCGTTGTTCAACCCTAGTGATTACAATATACTTTACAAACAAATGGAAAATTTAAAATCACTAAAGTGCAATATTGGCCTTTCAGGTTGACTACATTTCATTGAACGGACTGCTGTATGGATGTCGTGACCACGGTTTTTGGTCTAATTGACAGTTTTGTCGACATCAGTCAGACGAGGCAATAGATATAGGGAATGTAGATGTCCAATGGACGTTAGCCTTATATAATTGTATCAAAGGACCAAAGATCATGAGAAGGTAAGCCATGATTGAAGATGGTGATGATAGAGTGAGCTTTCATGAGACTGTTTGTCGAAGCAATGAATGAGAGATGTTAATTTATGAATGAAGCAATGAATATTTCGAGGCGAGCTAAGGACTCCTTATCAAACTGACCTGTGACTGGATACCGTTGGGTATCCTGATTGGAGGCGGTCTGTGCGGGGCTCCCGTTGAACCGGAACCGTCGCTCTGCACCAAAAAATATACATTAATATTCTATTCACCTCCCCTCTTAATAGAATTACGTTTTGGGATTTCTTAAACGACGTCTCTGAATTGGATTTGTTTCGTTTTGTGGACGAAATCTGGGCTCGTTACTCGTATAAATTGTGTTTAGTTAGAAAATCCTATACTAGATAGGTTTATCGTTTGTAGGTTTACAATGTAAGGTAACAATACACAGACGAAGATATCGTCTGATTTCGTAACTCACAACTTCTCTGTATCAAATGTATTCTGCCATTCATCAGCGTATGTAGCAAGTTTCCCCGAGCGATCGAAGTTGCTGGCGCCGTTTTGGAGTTAACCACATTAAACTTAATTACAATGTACGCCTGATGAATAATTCAGCCAGGAATTAACTAGTCCAAGATGTGGCTCTGTTACGGCATGAGAAGTTTCAAATGAGACGTGAAAAGGCCGGTCACGCATCGAATGACCCCCTTAATCAGCCCTACGACTACAACCATAAGTATTAATGTGACTCCTAACACGCTCCGGGTTCTGTTCTAAATCTAAACAAAAGCTTAGATAAAGCATCACAATAATAACACGAGTTTTTGAAGAGTTAAACTAGGAAAAAGTTGTATTGTCGTTAAGCATATTTCAGGGAAGCAAAGCGATCCAGCACAAAAGATGGTGGAGCCCGAAGCGACGGAGTTTGGTGGAGAATTTAAAAAGTTTCATGATAACACAACATTTTCCTGCTTGATATTGCTTTGTAAAGCGTACAGCTTGACAATAAACACCATTGTGTACCGATAAGCAGTTGTAACGAAATTTTTCTCGATTCTCGCAAGGAGCGCAATAACGAGTATATCTGGCACGTTTGAACGCGAGACACGTGTCGCTTTTTATTCATCATAACCTTAGAACATTATTGTGTTCTGGTTATTTTCCATACATATGAGGAAGGCTTAAACCGGATTTTTCTAAAGAAATACATGCGATTGATGGCCATTCACTCATTAAACAATATTCATATTCTCGCTATATTCATATTACCTTCTTGCATGAGCTGCTCAATATAGTTTTTTATCGGCTTAGCTAATACAATTTGCACTCTATAAACAGATTGCACTCCATTAGGACAGTAACTTCATTCGGGTCGCATAACACCCAGTGGGCAACATTTAAAATCCCGTCGCGCCGCATATAAAACATTGGCAGGTTGCAGGGTGGCTCTGGCTTTAAAGCATATAGTTTATAGATATACATGAATGTGTTTACCTTGTTGTGTGGGATATGGGGGCGATGATGGCGCACGCCGTTCTGTGGGGCGTGTGACGGCTTCTTGAACTCGCTCTCTCGCCGAGATGGTGGGCCTGTGGACAAAGGAAACATATTTATTAATACTCTTATTAATAACATTAACAAAACCAACAAAGCCTATTGTAAGCACACCGCTAAAATTTTTGGCCCATCGCCCAAACTAAAAAGGTGACTCTATAAGTATTAGCGTTGTTTAATTTATCTCAACAGTTTATTCTGTTTTGCACAAACATCAATCTCCAAGAGACTAAGTAATTATTGTTTGGTGTCAACGTTTACGGCTTCCCGAGATTTTTATGGATTAATAAAAGACCGACATCACGAAGTCTCGAAATCATAAGGCACTTTAACTCCCGTATAACTAAAAGAAGGGGGTGGGTTCCCCGTCCCCCCTGCCACCCCCGGGACTCGTGAGGGGAATCTCGGCTAGGTGTTTAGCTGGTTTATGGAGATTGCGATCAGGACAAAGGAGTCCAAGTTACGACGCCTAGATTGCGCACTGATCCATATAGTCCCCTCTAAATAGATAGCTACCTCACCTTTTTTCTATCAGAAAGTTATAGAATGAGTTTTATAGTGTTTGTATTATGTGCAAGATGTGTAGGGAATAATGGAGTTCTTTGTGTTCTACGGGTATTATTGGGACGGATATCGTTAACTTAATCCCGCTATTATGGGAGGTTAATGGAGGAATGCGACCCATCATAATAATAGTGAATAATATAATATATGGGTAACTTAACTCACTCAATATTGTTCCAATAATGTAGTTTACATCTGAATAGATTAAATATCACGAGAACTCAAACGTTTTTATGGAATGTATTAATCAAAACACTCTACCGAAACGATATCGAATATTCCCAAGTATTTTACAAAGAATGCATGGGAAAAAATCTCATGCTCTTACATTCTCACAACGTAATTGGATTACGATAACATTCAATAAATAAGATGATTTGGTTATTTTGAGGCCACCTCTTAACAGAGTGCGCGCGAGTGCAGAATATCTTCAATTACTTGCACGCACGTAATGCTTACATGTGATTGGTCAATTTACTATTTCCCATTACCCGCTACCAGTTTACAACCGCTAATGCGATTCACTAACAAGAGCTGATCATAACATTCAACTGAATCTCATTTAGCGATAAAACGACGCGTAAAGGAGAACACACGATGAAGCTTGTAATACTTTCCAATATGTTGCATTTTGCGGGAATTTAGCAAAAATTAAGGATACGACTTTTTAAAGAATATTTGAGTGCGTCGATATTTGCAGACAATATATGAAACTTATACTGATATGAGCAGTGGCGGCCAAGTGGTAACAGAGCCCCGTCTTACAGGTGTTCGAACCCAGACAGGCGCTTAGCTTTGTGTAAATAATTTCATCACCACTGCTCTCAAAACGGTGAAAGAAAACATCGTGAGGAAACCGGCAAGTCCTAGAACCAAAAATTCGAAGACCAAGTGACATAAACCAACAGACAGAAGATTACAGCCTACTCCCTCTCGAAGAGAGAAGGCATGTGTCCCAGCAGTGGGAACATTATAGGCTGATAATGCTATACTGATATATGTATGTATAGATAATATTTTGATGGAACCAAGATAAAAATGAAATCACCTTAAAATTGCCGGACTTACTTTATAAACCCCAGGAAGTTTCAATATCACTTATCATCATACCTTCGCAGTATGTCACACACTTTATCCCGGGCAGTGGGCATCGCACCGCTTCAAAACTCTCAAGCAAAATACACGTATCGGTGCAATCCGACCACCTTATTGGATTAGAGGCAAAAACACCGCACGATAATCTTCTAGGCAATAAGAATAACTCGAGTATTTTTTTCGGTAGCTGATATTATAACTGGATATTTATTTTTATGGGAACGGGTACCGTGTGAAAGAATCGTTGCTAGGTTAGTTTATTTGAGGTTTTTAGGCGTGGCGTGGGTGCTCTCTGCTCTATGCGAATACATTCGGAGTTTTGTTAAATCCATGATTGGTAGGTATAGGATCAAAGCTGTTCAGATAACGTCTGAATTGTGCTAAAAAACATGCAAAATATTTCTAGAAACTTTTGCATCAATATCTCGTACCTAATATATTATTCATGAAGTAAGATTAAGCAGAGATTACACGTGCTTGCATCGTAACTTTATTCACAGCTCTCAAACTTATGTACGAGTATCAGAAACTTAGACGCTTCTAAACAAAGACCAAACTTCAACATCGCACCGTTCTGCGGAGAGCAACAAATTCAGTTATCAGCTAAGCTCTCGACCTATATCCTCAATATCCAAGTAAGAATGGTAACATTGGTAACTGAATATTGACGAGTAGACCCTCGACAAAAGAAGACGGGTACACAATGCAAGTCGGGAGCGACCACGGCGGCGGCCGGCGGGTCGGCGCGCGTGTCGAATTCACCTAACAAATACACACCGTTACCGTGTTGTGCCCATTGTCGATTCAAATCCGATACATCATCTTACAAGATATTTTGAGAAATCAAAGCAATTTGAAATACAGCTGTATATCTTACTAATTCATATAGAAAATCAATAGATGCTCCTAATGATAGCGATTCCTATGTTCAAATACTTCATAGATTTCCGGCATGAGAACAAGCTCACATCATCTCAGCATCCCATAACCTATATCTACACAAGCTTTCATCTGTAGTAACATGATTGATGTATTCGCATTTAGCTTTATTATTAGTGTCATAAAATTGATTAGCTGCTAACGATTCCCCTTCAACGCAACGAAGGGAAATCGTGACTGATGCCCGCAAATCGTTGGCTGTCAACTTGCCACTAGCCGTTACAATGTGCAATTTGATCACCTTCTAACCCGTCATTATTTACGCTAGGTTTTTCAAGTCCTTCAGCACTGTCATACTTAACCCAACATCATGTTTAACACTAAAAGACCAAATTAATCATTTCACTTTATTTGCCTTTATTGTTATTTGGTAAAGGAAGTCCATTAGGAGGGTTTTATTGCAGGTCAAAGACCGCAAACGTCAGATACAATTTGTAATTATTATCTTAATCATTGCATCCGTCAGATTACTAACAGAAAATTCTGGTTATTTTTAGTATGGAGTGCTTTTTGCGGCAGATTAGCTAGCCACGCCTTCTATGTATTCAATGCTAATACGTTTTTCTACTATCATTGACTCCGGTGTTCGCTACACACCTGTGTGAATAAATACATAGCTAATCTATTATACATGGTCGTCTTTTATACATGGCCGATCATTAATATAAATAATATGCTTGCAGTTTCATAGTTAACAAATAAAAGACACCAGGTGGTGTACAAGTCCATATCCTGTTTAAGAAACCTTTTATTTCTTTGCGACCACAGCTAAAGTAAAGCAAAAAGATTAAGAACCGATCAGCTGCCATCAGTGGCAGCCCTGATTGCTTGTAGGGTAGTTTTATATGAGCGGGCTCATGGCGGGGTGTGGGGGGGCACGGTGAGAACAATGGCCACTGCTGGCCAATGACGCGAGCACCTGCGGCCGTTGACACGTGCGCACGCGTTCCCTGCGACTCGCACTGCTTTGTTGATAATTACATAAATTATATTCGCGCAAACGATTAAATTTGTATCACACTGGAAACTGGTTTATGAGTGGTACTCACAAAGCTGATGATGGGATTAAAATGACAATTTGACTATCTACCTACACAGCCTACAAGCCTACCTGCTTCAGTGTCTTTAGACTAGATCGATACTGGGGATAAACCTAACACCCACGCTGTTTGAAAGACAGCCCGATACAGTTAATATCGTGATGAAATATTTTCGTATAAACAAGCTAAAACTTAATACAATTTCCGAACCACTATTTTTGGCCTTCCCTCGGGCATTATCCCACTAACTAACTGGAATAACAGATTATGTTTATACCACGTTCGTTCTGCTCTTTGAGCGTAATTGAATATTAAAAACGGTAATATAGCAACGTAGTGTAGTGTAATTCATAGCCCCGATTTGCATATTTATATTGGAATCGAATGAAACGAAATCTGTCACTAAACACGCAAGTTGGGAAGTGTTATATTAGCCTTGACAGTGAAGCTTTAACAATAATTGTCAAGGCTTACAGTTACTTATGGATAATTCAAATACGACTACGATGATGTATGTGATTGATCATTGTCTTTACTTTTAGAAAAGCCACGTATTGTCGAGGGAAAATCTACAACTCTTTGCACCAATAAATTCGTGGTATTGACTTTGGATCTCGTGCCTTTGATTGCTTTTCCGATTCTCTATCTCAATCGTGTGTCAACAAACATTTAATTGACTTTTGCACGCGTTAATTACTGCTGAGAGCGATTTTATCAACAGGTATTGAATGGATAAGGTAGAGTGTTGTCATGATAGAAAGTTAGGATGTCAGGATCACCGTAAATATTGCATAAACTATAAAGGTCCTTGTGATACAGAATGATGAGCACTATGAGCAGGATGCGGGGCACGCGTCGTCTTTGTTCAGCTCGAGGTCATAGCTCACCGCGAAACGTAGCATAAGCGGGTCAATGCGATCTGCGACGACACGTCTCGAGGCCTTTCCCTCCGCTATAAGGAAGTTAATACGATTTATTCACAACAGCGACACTTGTCCGTGTTATACACAATTTATAAAAATGCCTAGATACACGGATCATCACTTGCTTCCGCCTCCGGTGACCTTTGACTGAGAAAATTTTTCTATTAAAACTTTCTATATTGGATAACACTTTGAATTATCGTGATTGTGGCTGCCCATAGAATTTGCTTAGCATTTATTTGGTAACCGTGTCCAATTGATGTTTCAACAGCAAAATATGATGACGAAACCTAAGGACTCTTTCAAAGTTTTTATGCCACTCATAAGAAAAACTATTAAAAGTGATGCATTCAAAAATGGCTCATTTCGCTACTGTTAAAACGCACAAAATCTGCGCAGTGATCACCAAGCGAATTGCATTCCCTTTACGTCTGTAAAGCACAAGAAGCAAATCATTTAAGAACACAGACCATTTGCTAAACAAAAGGATTTACTTTGAGGAGTTATTTTTATATGTTTTCTATCGCAGTACGTCGGTTATGGCGTGGTGGCGAACGACACTGTAGTTTGTATGCAGACGAGCGACTGCATAAACAGAGAACATACAGACACAATCAATGAAGTACCTCAGATACAACAAAGAGGGATTTGTGTTATTGGACATTTGCACAAGGACAACATAGTTTTGGTTTGGGAGACAGCAAATTACTTTAGAGCAAAGAAAATATGAATAGAAGACGAAAAGTCTCCGGTAAGAACGTAAGTTATCATTATAGGCGGAAGATAGAAAAATCAGATGAAAGGGAAACAAAAAAAAAAACTTGCAACGACCATATAAAACACCGAGTAAAACAAATCATAAGACGATTCTCACACTGCCCCGCATGATGCAGCGGGATGCAGATAACGCACCCACGCGCGTGATTTTTTACATACAAATTCAATAAAAACGCACTCACGCGCGTGGAATTTAACTCCGTAGCCCGCACACCGCTGCGTGAAACGCAGCAGTGTGCCAATCGCCTAAGGGGTGATGTATATCTATTGCGGTTCGCAAACGGATTAAATGAGTTAGAAAAGAACATTTTCGTAGCAACTTCAGTAATCTTGAGGTAATTCGCAATACCTTAGCTCCTCACAGTTTCCTTGTCAATAAATAACTAAGTTTCTTTCACGTTGATCCTAGCACTAACACATTTTATTCCTTTCAGCTTTACGCAGAGGAATCTTTTCTTATAACTCTTGTCATAAAAAGAGATAACTCGCGTCATAATTTCGATGGCTGAACGTTTGGGGTTTGTGGCCTTAATTAATATTACGTACGTGTACGAGGTTATTATTTATACTAGTATCTGCCCGCGACTTCGTTCGCATGAAATTTCTTGGTCTCCCGACCCACCCTGTCGCATAGCATCACTTGCCCGCGCTATCACTTAGTTATCGGTTAGCGTTCTTTCTGACTTCTTGTCTTTTTTGCTCGGCTCCTAAGCGTCCTAGCGTGATGTTAAAAAGCCTATAGCCTTCCTCAAGAATTGGGCTATCAAATGCAAAAAGAAATTTTTCAAATCCGACTGTAGTTCCCGAGATTAGCGCGTTCAAACAAACTATATTATCAGTACAGATAGATAGCTCGGTTGCGATATCGCCACGATTTAGACTCCCTCCGAGCAATAATCCTGTCCGGGAATAATTTACCATATTACAACAATGGGAAAACCGAATGCGAACCTCTCTAGGTTAACCTTTACGTGGATGAGGTAGTAAAGTTTTTTAGGTTGGCATTCAGTTTATGTATAAAGCTAGCAAATAATCTTAATAAACATTCACAGTTTCTTTATATCGTGGAAAAGGCTATTCGGAGGAAAGTACTAAAAGGTTTCTTCTGTACGCATGATCCGTTCAAAAAGTATCTGATCAAAATGTAAACAAAAGGATCAGAAATCGTTTCTGTCGATGCCAATTTGTAGTATCACTTAAAAATTGAGTGCTTTGGTTTGATTTTATAAGATTACCCGAAATTCTAATGGACTTAGAGATGTTTATCATTTTTAACAATCGAGGTTAACTTTATAACCTCAAGTTTTTTAATTACAATTGAATAATGTTATTCAAACAGTAATTTGTTGGTCTATGTGGTGAGATATAAAGTTGGAACCCCCAAATTATAGATGAATGTGTTACTAAGACCCTTCATTAAGAGATTGTGTAAGAATTTAACCCGAACAGGGTTTGTTTACACTTCCATCACATACTTTTAGAACAGACATAGATCCGTATAATCGTGCGTTACTGTTCATTATTACGTTTTGTTACCAAATCAGTAAGCCATTCGGCATAATCTTTTACGGTATTACGGACTTTTGGACATTATGCAGGAACTTGCGGTAATGGGTTTCGCAGAAGGTCTAACAAGTCATGTTTAATTTTCGTCTGTAATCAAAATTATGTGGTTTTGTTACTAAAGGTCACGAGTATTATACGAATATCAGAAGATGGAACGTATTTAATTATTTACTGTGACTTTAGATTTGTAAGAAAAATTAATAAAATTGAAGTTGACCCGCGTTCAAATGTTGACATTTACGAATCGTTGGTTGCAAAATACAAATGCGTATAATAATGTGGTAACAATTGACACTACGATATGCAACGAGATAAATAAATGTTTGACGCTGAGGTTCAACGAGACAGCCGCGTTGCGACATCGTGCAAGCAGCAAGAGTATGTTACATCAAAAATGGCATCGCGGCACAAAATACAAGTAATTCTTGAAAGGACATTGCTCTGCGTCCATACATTGTTGGCCCTGGAGCCAAGAGCATCGGATAATTATGTATTGTATTCTCTATCATTTGGAGACTCATAAAAGATCTTGTTTTTATAGCGGACTAGCTGCAGAAAAGATATATTTCAAAAAAAGTATCAGATTTTGAGGTTATAATCTAACCATAACAACGAATACTTATTAAATGTAGGTACCTACCATGATTTTTCATAGCTCTGAGTAATTTTTAAGAAACTGAAAAGTAATATCATAATACCTACCTAGATAATTAGGTACCTATGCAGTTATTTTTCAAAAAAAATGGATGGCTTTTTGGCCTTTGTGCCATTGGTAACAATGACACGTTCACCGGTAAAACTAGGGATGTAATACGACACCATTAATCGATTTTTCGATTATGATTTACTGTGGTCTTAAATTATTACAGTCTGTTACATCTACTTTGTCATATAAACATTACAGGTATGTATGACAACGGTTTATTTTATATATAACAACACTCTTCTATACTGGTAATAATAATATATAATAACATCTGTATCTAGTTTGCAATATTGTTTTTTAAATAAAACATTAGGTAATTGTGATGTGTTTAGTAAAAATAAGTATTTTTTTCGTTTATTGAACCGCAAAAGGAGCGTTATTTTTGTATTGATTGTCGTAAATAATGAATTAGTTTGAATGATTGTATAGAAATAAAGAAGTTTTGATTATTGTATAATATTATTCTTACTACCTATTTAAATTGGAGTATGACTGCATTCATAAAGTATTTTATTAGGTTTTTAAAACTACACTTTAGAAAAAAAAACACAATCGATCGATTAATAATTCAATCGATCGATTATAATTGATCGGACATCCCTATTTCACTTTTGACACGACATAGGTGAAGATGGCGATGTAATGTTATTAGTCGCATTAAATTCTATTAAAAATACATTTTGGAATACAGCTAGTCCGTGATACAGAAGTATTTGCAACTTATATAATAAAATAGGCGATTAATTATCGTATATTCTCATACTCTTAATTGCACAGGGCCATTTTGAACATTGTCTTTTACATATAATCAACGTCTATTCGAGGTCTGGCGGGGCACGTTCGACGTCTGCCGACAACACTCGGCCCATTTGTATGCACATCACACACTGGCGGATTTCAGACGCAACTCACTAACAAACGTATGTTTATAAGTATTACTACTTATTGCGAACAAAAAACACTGCAATTCAGGTATCAGTTGCATTCTCCCTTCAGGCGGATATAGAAAGCCCTCGACGCAACGCCTGCCTGTTCATAACACACGGCTAGAGTCGTATGTAGCAATAGCAGCTACATTTAAAAATTGCAGTCGTGGCACGATATCGCTTTGATAAACACAAGCCATTTTATTGAAACAATTTCGTAACAATTATTATAGCACTAAAGAAAAAAATACGATGGTTACTGTGAATGTAATGTTAAACAAACTGAATATAAGGAAGTCAAATGTCGGGCTTTGATA
The DNA here is from genome assembly GCA_947508005.1 of Amphipoea lucens. Classification (NCBI taxonomy): domain Eukaryota; kingdom Metazoa; phylum Arthropoda; class Insecta; order Lepidoptera; family Noctuidae; genus Amphipoea; species Amphipoea lucens. Next base: position 19,789,372 of record OX382357.1, read on the forward strand.
TTTGTATCAAAGGGTGGGCGAATCTTTTCCGAATAAGAGACACGTTGAAGATTACAGAAAATTCGCAAACAGAAGCGGCGCGCACCCCAAGGCCCCAAACCGCCCGGTGCGGCGGCCGCGTCCCCCAACTCGCACAATGAAAATAGATTATAAGTGGGTAACTGGTGGAGATAGGAGTAGTGAAACGCATAACACGCGTCCAGTGTCAAACGGCCATAAATTGTCCAGTTGGCGACCGGCGACCTACACGCTACTTTATGAACGCCACAACTTCTAACCCGATACACACAATATAATATATTTTGTATGTTGTTCATTTTTCTCGGGTGGCGTCGGAATCAATTCCCAGCTGTCCCTCGGGGGCAATACCTCATATCGGTGTCCTGAGAGCCGTGGCTCATGCCAATATACTTTGTAGGTAAGTAGACAGTACGCACACCAACAAACGGGTCATGTTGTTTGTTTCACGCGATATAATCCACAAATAAACATGTTATTATGTCGCTGTAATTTCCACGACGATTATAGGAATTTTCTGCGGCGCGCGATTCAAGGGTTCAGCCGCCAGTGGGTGAGAATAAGAATGAAGAACTAATGAGGCTTAATCCTCGTGCATAATGATGTGGCTAGAAAGCGGGAATGACTACCTAACGACGGCAGGCAGTGAAGAATAAACTCCATTGGCTCACACAGCTTCCTGTACATTTATCATATTTCCATGCATGCATATTTCACAGCGGCCGCACAAAGAGGTGAGCGAAAATAAAAGAGTGAACTAACAGAAATAATAAGTGTAATTCAGCATTCACGTCGGCTTTACCACCTCCGAAGAATTACCCTCATAAATCTTTCATTCGCGCGCCAGTTCAGCTACTCACTTATTCAAATAATCCTGAACTCTATACGCGATGGTTTACCGTCGTTATTTCGTAAATCCCGATATTACCCCAAAATCCGTATCCCATTTAAACAATACGTACATTGTAATCTCGATTACAAATGTAAATTATATTTGCGAGGGCCGTGTTACCGTGTAATAAGGCCGGGGAGCCTGAATGAATGTCAAGGGTGAACACACCACGGTTTATAACAAAACATCCGCGTTTATGGATGTGAAATGATGACTGATAGACGAGACGGATCAAAGGCCAGCGCTTGACACATAGTGTGGAGTTGCGAAATGTTACGTAACTTGCATTCTCTAATGAAAATAACACGTTGATAAGGAAATGTGCGGAAGTTACATTTATCACAGCCGTAGGTCGGAGAAATGTTGCTGAAATAATTTTCCACGTTCATTTCTTTCTTCTATAAAACGTACGAGTACTACATCTACTTGTTATGCATGCAGTACCCCATTGTAAGTTGCTATAAATTCTAATTATAGCTTAAAGTAATTACGACAATGATACTGTTAACCGGAGGAATATCTTCCACTAGAGAGCAATAATTCTAGGACAGATTTGCATAACATTTCTAAATACTTACTTGGTTTAACATTTTCTGTCTATAAACCAGGTTATTATTCCCAACATTGCACGTAAAGCGGGGTTATTTAGTAACGAGAATTAGCGAGAATTTTGTGGAGCACAAAGTGCAACATGCAAAAATGACTGCGAAAAGTTGAGTAATATACAAAGCCAGATGAAACTGAGGCGTAATATGAAAAGTACGTACAAGAGCTGCGGAGTGCGGTTTTGGGGAGGCGATGGCGAAAAGAAGGGGGACTTTTATTTTATTAGGATATAGTAACGCCAGCCGTAAAACAGGCACGTCGGTGATACTCGAGGCGTAAAGCAATAACGTTTAGGGTTTATAGAATCCTACATATACGTAGACAGTTTATCTCCGTCAGTTCCGTCACCTTTTTACCTTCCTCCCTCACAACTTGGCGGTTGAATGATATAGCTCTTTTCTACCCACCAATGATGTAATATCCTATTTGAGGACAGTTTAATTTACTTCTGTCTAGACAATAAAGCCGAAAGTTTGACCTTCAATATTAGCAATAGGCTTGCTGCCAATCAAATCGAACCTTATGGCGAACTGTGGGCGCGTGACATCTCTGCCTACACTTTACCTTTAACAGGTGTGACTCATAGTTCAAAGAAACAAAATAATAATTAAAATTAATTAATAATTATTTTTTTTATTTTTAATAATTGTTGCTGCACCGGACGACGTCATTACGTCAGCACCGGCTGTCGTTGAAAACTAGCGCTGGGGCTCTGTCCTGCATAGGGTCGCAGCATAACGCTGAGCGATAGCCGTTTTGCGTGGATGTGACGCATGTTTCCCCTACCTTTTTATTTTATTTTTTGTGTTTATGTTCTTTTTGCGTCATTTTCACCGCAAATAAACGTATTTTCTTTCTTTTCTTTCTTTCTTTAAACTTGGAGAATTAGTTATAAAATCCTTAATAAAGCCTCAGATTTTCTTAAACCCATATTAATGATGTCCATAATAGGTTAAAACTGCGACTTGTTATCCAATGGACAGGACAAAATATTTGCAGATACAGTATTAAAATAGCAACCAATACTAAGGTAGGTAAGCAAAACAATCCGATTGAATCGACACTATTTGTCCACAGTGACCATAAGACAATTAAGAGGACACCAGTCCCCGTAAACCATCGGTAGGCCTCTAGGCACCCATTAGTAATGAATGGTGAGAACAATAGTGGACCACTACGGCTACACCGCCTTCCACGGCCGTGATTGGTAAATTGAACCTTGACTCCGCAACTAGGTCGAATACATCTTGTACTATTCATGACTATGGAGTCACTGTACAGTATGCCCACTCTGTCATGTATGGTCCGGTAGATAAGGAACTTTAACCTAATTAGAATCTTATCTTTTTAACTTAACGTTATTTCTGGGAGATTATTTACTGCGGTGTATGTCCACACTCATATTATAAATGTGAAAGTGTGTCCCGTCCGTCTGTTACCTCTTCACGCTTAAACCGCTGAACCGATTTAAATGAAATTTGGTAATTGGTATAGCTCCCGGGAAAGGACATAGGATAGTTTTAATCCCGATATTCCCACGGGATCGAAAATTATACGGGTGAAACCGCGTGGCGCTGCTAGTAACCAATATATAGGTCTTAATCTTGATCACGCTCTATAAGCTACGCTTCATGCATTTAATCCTGAACCACTGTAATTGCAGATGAAGCTCAATCCAGGGTCAATTTATGTGCTTCAGTATCTTTAATAAGCGCTATAGCTTCTTTTAGCGCTTCATCAAGAGTGAACCCTCTGCGTCCATTATTATTCTGTGTCACAAGTTGAAGTGAGTCTTTTGTTTTTCTGGTGAAAAGCCACTGAGTCATCTTGGACCTTCACATTTAGTTAGAATTTGTGACGTATCTCAAATGCTTCCCACGCTTTCACTTTCTGCTGGTCCCCGTTACGTCTTTCTATGATCAACGCACGTATTTTTTCTTTTAGGAATGCAATGTATTTTACAAACCATTCGTTTTCGCCCTTAATAGCTTTGGTGTCTTCATAAAAAGAATGGAAAGCAATAGACAAGAAAATAATAATAATAATAAAAAAAAACAACGGAATAACATTTAGGTGAGAAAGAAACAAAGTGCCGTAGGGCAGATTCCGACTTTTGATGACACAGACAACATATTTTATGCCAAACAGGGGGGGACATGATTTACCAAAGTTGGCGCATCAAATGAAACATGATATGAAAAAGTTCTTTGTGGTGTTATCCACAGGATCAAAACGTTCAAAAGTTAAAGCCACGCCTTTCAAGTTTAATTAAACTTCACAGACTTTTTTATATAATATAAGAAAAACATAAAATCTTAAGCAAGTCTTTAATCAACGCTTATTGGCTATTGGGATCATGTCCGCGCTACACCACCCACTAAGCGTACCACAGACCCTTAATTTCTCGCGGCCCGCGTTCTGCCAACACGTTATACGAGTAAATAAAACAAGCAGCTACTGAAACGCTTCATAACTACCTCACTTTTTATTACCAGACTTATTAATGCGTTGCATTGCACTACTTTTGAAAGCTTTCAAATAAGCTTTTAAAGATTTTTTTTTTGTTTCCACCGCTTATTTTGATGGTATTACGTGAATAGTATTTTCAGTTTTACCTACCTTTAAACCATGATATATTTATTTAGAAAAATGATAATATTAATGAAAACCTTTTTAGAAATCCTAACTAATATTATACCTAAATGCGAAAAAAAAGTTTGTTTGTTTGCTACGCTTTCACGCTAAAACGGCTGAACGGATTTGGATGAAATTTGGCACATTTGTAGACCATGACCTGGAGAAGGACATACTTTTATCCGAGATCGCAGACGAAGTCGCAGGCAACAGCAAGTGGTTAATAAAATAAGATATCAGCTAATAACCACCTCAATTAAAATAAACGTAACTTTATAAAAAGCTGTACAATACGGTTATTAAAAACAAAACATGCTTTTTCTGCGTCACACCGAGCGATAATATACCGCAAGTGGGTACCGCTCAATCATTATTTATACCTTAAGGAAAAATTTCATGCTCGTATGTGCGTCATTAAGCAATTTCTCCTTACGGTAGAACAGTACATACTTACCTGCCTTTCTCATGTAGGTAGGTATAACGTGTGCATGTAGGCTTGCATAAATAATCTTTAAATACAAAACAATGGTATTTCAAAACGGTGTTGCAGATAAGTGCCGATGGAAACCGAAAGAAAAACCCTTTCGACTTTAAAAATCTTTAATTCGTTAACATATTAAACGCTAGATGGAACAATCAGGGACATTAAACTCCATCCAATTCGCTGGATTGGGGCCCTTTGGGAGCTCGTTAAGAGGTAACTTGTCAAATCCAACATGCCACCGGTTAAAATTTTACGAAGATCTGGGCTCCAAAGTAAACTTATTTTGACGGAAGAGATGGCGTGTCGACATATTGAAGCTGTTGGTCCTAATTAGGAGTATTATGAATGCTCTTTTTGTCATGCATTTGTAACTTATAAAGCTTATTACAATTTGCAATACTACGGAGGGACAAATGGCCGGTCAGATGTTTATAGAATTGAATATTGCGGTTATTATAATGGGCGAAACTGTGGAACCCTCAGGGTGTAAGGGGCTGGGACTGGTTGATATGTCAAAGGAAACACGTCCTTTCAAATAAAAAAAGCCGGAAGTGTCACACGGCTCACCTTGTCGCCGACATACATCGGGACTTCGGGAGCTTTATCGATACCCCTGAGAACGTTCACCCTTAAAAAAGCAAATGTTCCTTAATAAATTCAATTGAATTTGATTTCTCATTACGCTCTTTGCAACTACGAAAACAGATTTCATACATCCAACGAATGATTGAGATATTTTTCTTGATCAAGATATTCCGAGAGCTTACTCAATTACAATCACATTACATGTACATTACATAAATGCGCAAGCTGAGGCAAACGATCTGTATATAACGACTTTTTTATATCCCGTAGCTGACCAACCTCTTATTTATCAGTCCGTCAGTTTTGCTAGCTCGTTTGCAGACCTCTTTCACGATAATGCGATCATAACCCAATATTTAGAAGAGTCTTTTAGCGTTATTTTCGTCGAGATACCGAAAGCCTTTCAACTTTAATAAATTACGGCTTCAAAATGTTCGTGAAGTCTACTGCAATAATTATGAGAACTTAAAAGGTTATTGAATTACCGTTTGGAACGTTGTATCCTTCTTAGGAAGAATTAGTCTTTGGATAGATGTATTTTGTGTTGTGTCTCGTTAGAGTTTTTTAATCTCTTTCATATTTCTCCTATATGAAGGTCTTGTGAAATAGCCCGTGACATCAGTGTTAAGATTCGTTCGATCATGACCATAAAGACTCTAATCAGGTGATATAGATATAGCACCTGGTTAGAGTCTCAGGTTTACTCATAATCTTTGTCCTTTTAGCAAAGCAGAACACGTATTTAACACCTTCGAAGCGTCGACGTCGAAAATGAGCGTTTCATCGTGAAGCGACCGCTCATACATCTTCATCTGAACCTGACTACATTTCCATAAGCTGAGGAGACTGCTGTGCAGTTCACAGCAGGATATTAGGGCCACAATAATGCAGTGACAAGTCAATTTGCGAGCATGCGTCGCCGGGGCGTACCGTCCGCGGTTGTCAACGCTGACCGATGCCCATCATTTATCATGGCCGCACATCAAATCACCATCGGAATGTAATGGACACAGAACATGTTGTGACGAGATAAGTCGTTAACGGAATTAAACCAATGCACGTCCAATCGCACGCTCTTGTTGCTGTTGCCCGCAATGTCAATATAATCACGGTTAAATAATGGGTCCGGCAAATTACCCTTTACGTGGAATACTCTACCTCCCGGGATGAGAACAGCTCTATTTTGCTTCGTAGAAACTTATGTTCCATTTTCTCTGTCTCTTCGTTATAGGAATTTATTTTCAGTTATACGACTATCTCAAATTCCTATCTTGTAAAATCTGAGCCAGCATTTTTATTCTCTTTGATTACGATCCATATAAAATCCGAAGCATACGCCAATTTGATTTAGGATTTTATACGGCGTATTCAATGTAAATCTAGTCGACCTCAATAATCCATAGAATATTCTTAGAATAAGAAATCCAAGCGATACACGCCTGCAACTCAATAACTCAGTGGGAAGTCAAGCAATAGCTAACTCGGCGGTTCAGTACGTCGCCGTCCGTAAGTTATGAGACGCATGCATCAGTGAAATGTGTTTTCTTACACCGAACAGACTTCTGCGAGCTACATGACCACACGAGCATGTTTCGACACTGTTTGTCGATATCAGGGCGCGGTTAACAAAAACTGCTGGATGACATTATTATACGTCACTAGGTACAAATAAGGCTTGTCGCGTGACAAAGTGTTCAAGTCAATAAACCATCGGTTAACGTGATAAGGCGGCCGGCCGAGTTAGTTACGGCTTGACTGTAGCGTTACAATGGGAATTATGTTTTAATGACTTTGCTCATTGTTCTTTGGACATTAATTGTTTACACACGTATTGCATGCAGAAATCACGGATGACGTCATCGATCATATTACTCAACCTGAATATAAGAATTTTTAATTAAAATTCCCATGCAACCTGCGACGCTTTCGTGGCAATAAAGTGATCATTCAACTAGGTAGTTATTTAAAGCGAGTAGGTATCGTAAAATACAAAATATTTTTCTAAGCTATAAATTATACGGTAAAGACGTGTGTTTGTTATTACGCGCTAATTATTGCTTGAACTGGGCTTTTTCTTAGTCATAGGAAGAATACTACAGACGCTGCAGAGGCGGGTTGAGTAAATAATATAATTAGGATATTAGATAATTATTTGGAACTTTCCCAGAGGAAATAGTGAAAGGCGTATGACAAACAAGTGGTTTCAGTCATTAGGCGTAGTGCGCGGGGGAGCGGCGCGATGTCGCGTCTGCGGGCGACAACGAACGCGTCGCGTCACACGACACGAATGTTTGTCACGCGACACGGGCGTCGCTCGCGATTTTTGAATCATTTATCAACCGCTTGTTTACTCTGCTGCTTTACGCTACTGCGACCGGTTTCGACGGCCGGCGGCCACGCAAAAACTGGGTCATTCTTCATTACGACCACAAACGCACGAGTCAATTCATTGATTTCCACAATCGCTTATACATTTTTACGTTTAATTTGTCTCGCGTGACGGGCCACTATTCCATTACGATATTGACAAGGGTCAATAAAGATCGAATATTAAAGAGATAACAATCACATAGAATGACATTAAGTCGGTAACTAATCACGTTGCATGAGAGCGCGTATTAAACAGGCACATAGCTAAAGAGCTAGTCGCAATGGAGAGTGACTTTCACAATGCAGTCGTCGCATGCAAGTAAGGCAGTAAACGTCTATAATGTGCAGTTGCAGAATGGGGCTTCTCGCTTAAATATAACACGTATGTAGGAGCGTTCGCAAGTAATCTTGCTACATATTTATCTCTGAACTTTCCCGCAATCTGTTTGGCGTATGTGTTTTGCATGTATAATTTATAGGACATCAAAGGTCTGGAATAAGGTTAGGTACATTGTTCTAACCGGTTTAATTAAGAGCTACCGAGTCCACCGAGCAGTCTCCGACTGATCGTAAAACGCGACGATAGTTCGCTCCGCTTTATGCGATGTCTTACAATTATTTCCTTCTGGAGGAATATCATTATTATATATTACTTCTTTTTATGGGGGTGACGTTTTATAGCGGTCCATTCTTTCGGATAAATCCCGGAGTTTTGAATAAAATTGTTCACGAAGTGTGTAATGATATTAGTTACCCTATTTTGGGAGGATCAGTTATGTAAGCAAGTCAAAAATTGTTTATTTCATAAAGTATTTCTACGCATATTTCCTTGTTTACCGACGAACATACTTAAACATAATACCACAATAATGATCCACGCTAAATTACTACTCGTGTTTGATTTGATATCATTAAATCTAATTTCACACCAATTTGCACACAAAAACTTCAACAATACTTTATATAAAGGAGTCGATAAAGCGAAGCGAACAAGAAGTACTGTTAATAAGTTAAAAACTTAAAACAACACCGTCAAGTTACGCATGCTTGCATCTCCGTCAGGAAAGCGTTAAAACATCATGCTGTATAAGCTTTAAAGTTGTCAGCGTTTATCGCTCAATAGACCACAACGCACAGTTAGCTCGAGGGCGTGTGAATGCATCTGCAAATCTTTCGTCACGTCGCTAGTGCCGTGACGGGCGACGCGTCACGCTGTCACGGCAGCGCTCTGACGTCAGCGTTATAGAGTGACCGGCCGGTCGTGATCCCGCGTCCGAAACCCGTGGACACCACTGAATCATTTATTACCAGCCAGCCGACTCCGGAAACCGTCGATCACAAACAAAGCATTATAATATTTATAACACTCCACCATTTTGTACCGTACCGTGCAATCTTACAATTTTCTCGCCTCACCACCGCACTAATAGAAATTATGAAATTAATTTCATAATGGTTGGTAATTTTCACAATTTTATTTAATGGACGTATCAAGGATGTTGTGTCACGCTTGATTAACAAACTCACGTAAACAATTTTAAAGTAAGTTGTGTTCTTTGTGAAATACTTTATAAGGAAAATTCGTTTTTGAAAGATGTTATGTGTTGCATCCAAAGAGAATTTATATAGTCATTGGTTGCATCGTATTATCTTTGTTTATGATAATACTGCTCACAGAGAAATGAGGTCCCAAAAAGTCCATCGTCCATGCATGAACGTGGGGTAGGTATACAAATTGATCCAAATTAGCTGTTACACAAACATTATCTGTTTCAACATTAAAAAAATATCGGATATCCACTCAGGTTCACCTGAAAAATTGTAGATTCTGTAAAGTAGGGAGAGGAACGGCGCAACCGCGTATCAAATAACTTTATCCTCTTTTGTTATGGTAATGTCCACCCCCGAAATTATCCCAACTGGGTATAATCTTGAGAGGAATAAAAACTTTTTGCTGCGTTCATAAGGAGTGTGTTTTCCTTATGTTTTGGTAACTTGACCGACTCTGATTGCAACAATATTGCGATTAATGTTAATATGATTACAATTTCGTAGTTACGTAATGTTAATTTAGCGGATATTATACAATATTTGGCGAGGTAAACATTACTGTTGTAAATATTTGAAATCAAAGTAGAAGTGAGAGAGCAATGTTCTACATACTGTAAATGTTTTGATACGGTTTTGTTACTCGTAGTTACCAACGGGTGTATCGTTCGCGCTTTCTCCTGTGTTGAAAATAGAAGTAATCCCATAAAGTGTTTGTTTAGCATAATCAACCTATAATGTTCCCACTGCTGGGACACAGGCTTCCTCTCGGTGAAAGAGTGGGTCGTAATCCACCACGCGGGCCCAGTGCGGGTTGGTAGATGTCACATGTCTTCGAATTTTTGGTTCTAGGATATGCCAGTTTCCTTATGACGTTTTCGTTCACCGTTTTGAGAGCAGTGGTGATGAAATATTTTACACAAAGTAACATTGTCAGGGTCTGAACCTACGACCTACGTGTCGTAAATCACAGCCGTCACCACTGGGCCACCACTGCTCTCCGGTGGGTCACCACTGCGCTAAGTGTGTGTTTATTTATCCTAAATATACGGAAAATTGTAATGAAACTCTCTAAGTCTATTACTAACTGTAACTGCTAAACCTCCTCGAGTTCACAACCATGATAATCCCATTATGCACGTAATAAAAGTAGATACGAAATATTTTCATTCAACAGAAACGTCACCGGATCGGGGCCAAGACGAAATCTATACGAAATTAAATGGAATTTCCACGCCAATGATTTGCGGAGATCTGAAGCCTTTTCCGGAGGTGCGGCAACGAGCTGTGATCAAACGGTATGGCCTACGTCACGAATACTCCAACGATTTGATCAAGAGAATTTTGATAGAATAGCCCGTTGCCCTTTGATTTAAGTTCGTTTAAAATTGTATGTCAACGATTTAGGGTGCCGTTTTAATTCATCGATGAGAGAGGTCCAACCAAAAATCAATCCAATATTATATTATGTTGTTAGCAAAAGGATTAGTTTACGGCAGTAATAGATAGATTTAAATCTCAAGCATGTTATCAGTCAAAATATAAATAATAGAACTGTATCTGAAAATATCGAAACAAAAACCTTAGCCTGACATGAGAATCAAAACTTAAAGGAAGTCCGAGATCTTGATTTATGCTCATCATCCGATTAAAAGAGCCTCCACCACTTTAACAATTTATTAAAACTAGGTTGGTAATGTTAAATCTTTCAAAGTTATTAAGTAGTAACGAGTTGGGAGTACTTGAAGCTCAAACTACCTTCTCCTAGGACTTTCAGAAGTGGACTAAGCTACGTATGAAGTACTAGTTAATTTCTTCAAAGTAACTTTGAACAAAATTCATTGCAAGCATTTGTTTTATAAAGTTCAACTTTTCTTCTCATGGTCTTGACATAAATACAGGTTGAAATTGATAACATGCGACAAATTGAAATGGGAGATAGTACTCATCATTATGAACAACTATTACTATGGGACCAAACCTGAAATCGCGAAAAAAAATCAGCTGTTCCCTACATTTTGACGAGTTATGCGAACATAAATGTAGGGAATAGTTGATTATTTTTTTCGCGATTTCAGGTTTGGTCCCATATTAAAAGTTGTTCATAATGATGAGTACAATTTCCCATTTCGATTTGTCGCATGTTTTCAATTTCACCCTGTATATTGTACGTATATAGGTACTCAGAACTCCTTGAGAATTATTGTTGTTAATAAAAAAAACTAATAAATAATAAATCATCTACATTGCTTCATTTTAATTAAATAATTCTTTAAGCATGTCTGAGAAACAGTTCTTGTCATTCATAACGTAAATTAAAATCTACGGTAGAAGCCAATAAGTACCTTTCTTCCTTGGTTTCCAAAACTAACTTAAACCCTTACAATTTTATTCCAGCATATCACGTTCAACCTGCAGCCTAGTTCAAAGTGACCGATGATATCAAACAAGCGCTCAATCAGTATGCGTTCGGTACTCTACTCCTATCAACACACGAGACAAGCCCGTAACCAAATTACGATTGGACTTAATCAGAATCCTTTACCTACATACATAGGTAATATCCCGATTCTCATCTCCTACGGGTTAACAGTCAACACCGTTGAAATGGTACCGAAGGACTATGAAACCACGTTTAATAAACATGGGAGCTTAGGAGTTGATAACAATGTAGTGGCAGGTTGCCAGCCTCTGGTCTATCTACAAACGTATACAGAACGTATACAACTATGACCCGGATTGACTTTCCGACTTGCGCGAGATGGTAATGCAGTGAATATTTTTGCTCTATCCATTTCAGCTGCTCTGTATTGACGAGTCAACAACTCACATCAGGCAAACTGTACATTCACAAATCGCTTGCAGCGCGGGCGACTATAATAGGATATAATAGCACACCCCGGACACTCCATACAACGCTCGCAAAATAATTACCCACTACTACTACATTAAAAAATGACGTTTGTATACGTATGAATGTGTGCGTGAGGTACTTGTGTTTGCGAGCGCTCTTGTTAAAGAACTGCGACGAATACGCCGAAGTGCGGGGTGAGGTGCGGTAACTGATGTTAGTGCGGGGAAGGGAGTGGCCTTTCTGTACGTAGTACTAGTATTCTGTGATAATAGGAAGGCCAGAATTCAACAGTGTACTACGACAGGTAGATAATGGGATCAAGAGGGGGGAGGGTGGAGGGGGGGTGGAGGGGGGGGGGTTCAAGGGATCAGACCGGAATAAATCAACAATAGATGTATGCACTGCACGTAAACATTATTAAAATACTGTTACGCGCCACACTTGATGGCGACATTAGCTACTACTAGCGCCATCTAGTATCGAGTAGCAGAACTAATAATTATTCGGGTCCCTTCTAGAAACTTCGATGATAGAACTTTCCAGAACTATCGACGTCTGGTCGGTCGGGTTCGGTATATACTCGAACATTCTAGATGTTTCTACGGTAGAAGGTTCTGGAACTATCCGAGGCCTATATAAGGCCGGTGAGCCTGCGAGCCGGAAACAGTGTTGGATAAGCGATACAAGCGAAACATCGAAGCGATCTTCAAGTGCGACTTTCAAGTGATCTTGTAGTGCGATTGTGTTTTATTGTTAGTGTGTTAAAGTTGTAATTGCTGTTTTAATTAAAGTGTCTATTTTTGGTTATTCAATCGGCAGTTTTTATTGTCACGAACCCCAAGCTCGTAACAATTGGTGTCAGAAGCAAGGATTAAAATCATGCCGATTCTACCGAAGGACGACACGGAGGGTATCCGTACCCGGAGTCAACGCCAGCAAGAGACGGACCAGAGGCGATTCGGTGGAGCAACGCCACAGACGTCGGAGGGCCAACTACCGATCACGGAAGCCGGACCGTCCACAGCTGCTCCAGCATCATCAGCACCAGATTTTGCTGCTCTAATGATGATGCTGCAGGAGCAGGCTCGCCGACAGGAGGAACAGGCTCGTCGGTTGGAAGAACAGCTCCAGCGAGACAAGGAGGAACAGGCCCGCCGTCAAGAGGAACAGGCCCGCCGACAGGAGGAACAGGCTCGTCGGCTGGAAGAACAGCTCCAGCGAGATAAGGAGGAACAGTCCCGCTGTCAGCAGGAGCAGTCCCGCCGACAGGAGGAACAGACCCGCCGCCAGGAAGAGCAGATGCTCCTTCTGAAGGACCTTCACGCTACCTTCGGGAAAGACATGAAGGAGATGAAGGATAAGGTTGCTCAACATGACAACCGCCTGTTGGAAGCTGAAACCCGAATCGACCATGTGAATAATCGGTTTGACAACGTGATGGCTGATGTGAAGGAAACCGTGATGGCTGATGTGAAGAAAACCGTAATGGCTGACGTGAAGAAAACGCTGGATTACCTTAAACTTGAGGATGGAATCGCAGCCCCCGTAGCTACAACACCTTCGCTACGTGGATTTAAAGTGCCACCATTCGACGGAACTTCTTCCTGGTCGGCCTACAAGATCCAGTTTGAGGCTGTCATGAAGGCGAACGGGTGGAATAAAAATCAGGCCATGACTGCCCTCACTCTAGGCCTGCGCGACCAGGCCTTAACTGTGCTGGAAGCTCTTGGAAAAGAAGTGACTTACGAGCAGCTCCTTGAGGCATTGGAGGCTCGGTATGGCGACGCTCATCTGGAACACGTGTTTCGTGCGCAGCTCAAGGATCGCGTGCAACGCAATAATGAAAACCTGCAGCAGTGGGCCCTTGAAGTTGAGAAGCTGGTTCGGAAAGCATACCAGTCTGTACCTGCGCTTATTGATGGGAACCTGGTACAGGTATTTATCGACGGCATCCGTGACCTTGAAGTTAGAGCTGCTGTGAGGCTCGGTCACCACGGGACCCTTAAGGACGCCTTGGCCCATGCACTGGAGGTGGAAGCTGTGCGGCAGGATCATCGTTCCCATCGCGTCAGGGAGGTTGCAGCGGCTACAGTTCGCGACCGCAACAGAGGATACAGCCCTAGGTGCTATGGCTGTGGGGAAAGGGGCCACCTTCGATCTAGTTGCCCTAAGCGAACTGAAGAAAGAGAAGACCGAGCTCCAGAGGGTAGTGCGGCTAACAGCACCGCCCAGCACCAGCAGCAGGGAAACGAGTAATAGCCAGGACTGCGGGGCGGGTGCTGGCTGATGCTCAAAGAGCCCCAAGGATTTCGATCACTCAAACCCATGACGGGAACAGCTTAATCATCAAGGGCGAGGTCAACGGAACGCCGTGTAAGCTGACCATAGATACTGGAGCCTCTCGTACGGTCGTCAGTTCCCAACTTATAAGTCGGTTCCTTGGGGACTCCGCATACAACCGAGAACGCATTAATTTGGTAACAGCCACCGGTCAGCGTATACCCGTCCATGGAGAGAAGAAGATGGAGTTGAAGCTAGGCAACAGAATCTACCTGCATAATGTCATCGTGGCTGATATAATGGACGATTGCATCTTGGGCCTTGACTTTATGAGGAAGAATTATTGCGAGATTGACGTCAAGCAAGGTGTTTTGAAATGTGGACAAGAGGAACTTTTTATGGAAGGGGCATTACCAGGGAATGTGTACAGCCTTAAAAAGATTGTTCTTCCGCCGAGATCAGAAACGATTGTGCCGGTTAGTCTTCCTCGGAATCCTGGGCAAACTAATCGTTGTGTACTCGTGGAAAGGGTAGACAATGACCTTCCATGGAAAGTGGCACGAACTTTGGTCAGAGCCACCGACATCTCAGGGGTACGTGTGCTGAACCTTTGTGATCAGGAACAGATTATAGAAAAAGGCACACTAGTTGGTACTTGCGAGGAAGTGGATTGGTTGCGTCGATGCCAATATCTATCGACTGGGACCCTCAGCAAGGATGCACAAACGAAAGTGTCCACACTTTTAGAAGACTGCCGCAGCGCTCTGTCCCAAAATGAAATGGTCAAGGCGAAGAAGATGTTACTCAAGTACGCCGATGTTTTCTCGTCAAACGATGCTGACATTGGGAAGACTGGCTTAGTTCAACACAAAATAAACACAGGAGAAGAATTGCCTATCCGTCAGCGGCCAAGGAGATTGCCGGTAGCACGTGAAAAGGAAGTGGAAACCATGATTGAAGGAATGGTGAAGGATGGTGTTATTGAACCTTCATCTAGTCCATGGTGTTCACCTGTAGTGCTGGTAAGAAAGAAGGACGGCAGCATGCGGTTTTGTGTTGACTATCGTCGCCTGAACGACGTTACGAAGAAGGACAGCTATCCTTTGCCAAGAATTGATGACACGCTGGACATGCTTACTGGAGTAAAGTGGTTTAGCACACTGGACCTGAAAAGTGGCTACTGGCAAGTTGAAATTGATCCCAAGGACAAGGAGAAAACTGCATTCTCGACAGGAAAGGGTCTTTGGCAATTTAAAGTTATGCCGTTTGGATTGTGCAACGCTCCGGCAACGTTTGAAAGACTGATGGAACTTGTACTTACCGGGCTAATTGGCGATGCTTGCCTGGTCTACTTGGATGACATCATCATCGTAGGCCGTACGTTTGAAGAACATCTTCAAAACCTGGAACGTGTGCTCATGAAGATCCAGAGTGCCAACCTCAAGTTGAGTCCAAAGAAATGTTCACTATTCAAACGACAAGTTAGCTTTTTGGGGTATGTAGTGTCGGAAGAAGGTATCCGCACAGATCCAGAGAAAATCGCCGCTGTCAAGGATTGGCCAGTTCCAAAAGACAAGACGCAGGTCAGAGCATTTTTGGGTTTGTGCTCTTATTATCGGCGATTTGTTAAGAACTTTGCGGAAATAGCCAAACCCCTGCACAAGCTAACCGAGGAGAAGCGACATTTCTGCTGGAATGAAAGTTGCAACATCGCATTCCAAGAGTTAAAGGACCGACTGTGCAAAACACCTATTTTGGGGTACCCTGATGCAGGCAAGGAATTTATAGTTGACACAGACGCAAGTGACATAGGACTTGGCGGTGTGTTGTCTCAACGAAAGGGTGATCAAGAGGTTGTGATAGCGTACTTCAGCAAGTCGTTGTCAAAGCCGGAGAGGAACTATTGTGTCACGAGACGGGAATTGCTTGCTGTGGTAAAGTCATTGCAGCATTTTAGCAAATATCTTCTGGGGCGGAAATTCCACTTACGCACCGACCATGCTGCACTGAAATGGCTATTGCAGTTCAAAAATCCGGAAGGACAAGTTGCGAGATGGATTGAGCTACTGCAGGAATACGACTTCGTGGTCGAACATCGCAGCGGAAAATCTCATGGCAACGCGGATGCATTGTCAAGAAGACCTTGTCCTGAAGACTGCAAGCATTGTACTAGGCAAGAAAGTAAAGAAGTCGTACCTGTGAGGATGCTCAAGACAGACCTCAGCAACGAGTGGAAGGAAAGCCTACAACGTGCACAACAGGAAGATTCAGACCTCAAGCCGATTCTCGAGTGGATGAAGGCCAGTGCACCTAAGCCCACGTGGAGCGACGTCTCAGCGATGAGTTCGATCACAAAAAGCTATTGGGCCCAATGGGACAGCTTGGTAATTCAGGATGGAGTCCTGTGCCGTAAATGGGAAAATGCTCGGGGAGACAGCTGTCATTTGCAAATGGTTGTCCCTAAAGCTCAAGTACCGGATGTTCTACAGCTGTACCATAATGGTTGTTCAGGAGGCCATCTGGGAGTTAAACGGACCCTACTGAAGATACGAGAACGGTTTTACTGGGTCCACTGTCGGGACGATGTCGAGGACTGGTGCCGCAAATGTACGAGTTGTGCAGCTGTAAAGGGACCTCAGACTCGTAGTAGAGGTGCATTGAAATTGTACAATGTTGGTGCACCATGGGAGAGGATAGCCCTAGATGTTGCGGGACCGTTTCCGGAAAGTGAAAGTGGTAACAAGTATTTCATGGTTGTAATGGATTACTTCACTAAGTGGCCGGAAGTCTTCGCCATACCAAATCAAGAAGCTTCGACAGTTGCAGATAAATTAGTCCATGAAGTCTTCTGTCGTTTTGGAGTACCTTTAGAGATTCACAGTGATCAAGGAAGGAATTTTGAGTCCCAAATATTCCAGGAAACTTGTCGAGTTATGGGTACTCATAAAACGAGAACAACTTCTTACCACCCACAATCGGATGGAATGGTGGAACGATTTAATCAGACATTGGAGAGATACCTGGCGAAAGTTGTGGAAAATCGGCAACGAGATTGGGACAAGCACATACAACCGTTTTTGTTGTCATATCGAAGTGCTGTTCACGAAAGTACATCGGTGACACCAGCTTTCGCAAACTTTGGAAGAGAATTACGGTTGCCTGCAGACCTGATCACTGGAATACCACCTGATGCCCCACGCAGTATAACCGATTATGCGAATGACTTGCGGAACAAAATGAATGACATCTATGAGCACGTCAGACAATCGGGCCAGCAAATGTCTGAGAAGATGAAAACCCGTTATGACCGCAAAATGAACAATAAAGGGTTCGACCAAGGTTCACTAGTATGGTTGCACAATCCAGTCCGCAGCAAAGGGAAATCTCCTAAGCTTCAAGCTAAATGGGACGGACCGTACCGGATTGTGACAAAGATCAATGACGTAACCTACCGGATACAGAAAGGTGCAAGAGGTACTCCTAAGATTGTCCATGTGGATCGACTGGCGCGTTATTATGGGACCAATAATGCTCGGGACGAGCATGTCTTAGGAGGGGGCAGTGTTACGCGCCACACTTGATGGCGACATTAGCTACTACTAGCGCCATCTAGTATCGAGTAGCAGAACTAATAATTATTCGGGTCCCTTCTAGAAACTTCGATGATAGAACTTTCCAGAACTATCGACGTCTGGTCGGTCGGGTTCGGTATATACTCGAACATTCTAGATGTTTCTACGGTAGAAGGTTCTGGAACTATCCGAGGCCTATATAAGGCCGGTGAGCCTGCGAGCCGGAAACAGTGTTGGATAAGCGATACAAGCGAAACATCGAAGCGATCTTCAAGTGCGACTTTCAAGTGATCTTGTAGTGCGATTGTGTTTTATTGTTAGTGTGTTAAAGTTGTAATTGCTGTTTTAATTAAAGTGTCTATTTTTGGTTATTCAATCGGCAGTTTTTATTGTCACGAACCCCAAGCTCGTAACAATACGTAATGGAACATAGTGCAACCTGTAATGCAATTAAGCTGTCCAGACTCACAAATTGTATTGCAATACAGCATTAACTACATTGCATGTTGCACAAGTGCCTTATAAAAGTACTCACATGGTGCAGGACTTGGTGGTTCAGCACAGATCCCGATGGATTTGCTGGGGTCATCGATGAACCACTGCGCGAGGTGGTAGTCGCCAAGCTTGGTCTGGATCTGCTGGCTCACGCGATCCTGCCTGCCTGTCACCTGTCAGACAGTAAAACCTATTAGTTCTACAGTCTTCAATAATGTCATCAGTAAATATGTCGGTCAAAAGAACTCCGCTTCCAATGTGGGCCAAGTTCATTAAGTGGGTGTCGTTAGAAACGATTAAGATATTACAGTACAAGGCAAAGACGTCCTTTTATAAATTAATAGCATCCTTTTTCAAGGAAATTAAAATAAATCCAGAATGATCGAGTTAGAAAGACAATAAAGTAAGTGAAAGATCTATTTCGTCTGGAAAGAAAGTTGAAGATGAAAACGGGGATAGATATTACCGAGATTTAATAAGTTCAGGAAGTGTAGATGGTAGTATTTCTGATGTCTGCGATTTGTATAGTACCAAGGAACGATAAGATAGCAGAGATATCAACAAGCAAGGCTAATAGAACAGTTGACAAAGCTCAGTTTGCTTTAAAGGTTTAAACCGATTCCCTCACATTTACTAGCACGCCAAATTTTTGACCTCGTTCTATAACCTAGTTTCCCAGCCTTGAAAATGTCTAGGCATCTGTCTCTACAGTGCCAGGTTTGTATAGTAACTTGAAGTCTTAATTGAATCAACTTAAACTTGTTCGCAAATGTGGTTCAAATATAATAATGAGCATTTATCTTAACTTTAACATTATCAGTATAAAATATAGTCGCTTCATCAATTTCAACTTTTAAATTAAGTTTTGTCTTAAAAGGAAAACATCCTTTGGAATCCAAATACAAATTAATTGTTATTAATTACATCTAAGCTATCAATTATGTCATCATCATCCCAAATAGTTGTTATTTCAATGTGTATAGCAAAAAGTCTGTTCCAAACTCGTCTGTTGTACTGTGACTAGGTTGTCAGTTTGTCGTGTGATACATCGTTTAAAAAGTTTGTTTACGTTATACTCAACTCCATTTGTGATTTTGTGACTGATTTAATATTTAGCGTTAGCAATGGATTCCACGTTACTTCACTGATATGAGTGATGGGCGACTTATTTAAATCGTTGTTTATTTATATTATTATTTCCAAAAAACACAACATCATCGTAATGTTTGATCTTAGGTTTTGTTTTGAGTTCTTCAACTTCTTCAACAAAGTATTTAAATATTGTTGCTGTCACTGCTGACTTGAGCAATACTTCAGGAGTATTATTTTTCTTGCCCAAGTTAAACACTTAAGAATCATAAGAGTCGGTTTAAGAAAAGCTTGACGCTGTATTAACTCACGCTCTGACACGTGCCCTTTGTATTGAATGCCCATACTTCAAGTGCGGGCAAAAGTCAAAAAGAAGCAAAAGCACTGCATCGTATAGAAAGAGAACTGGTAAGCTTATAAATGGTAATACAATCGTAAATAGCGTATGTATCATCGGGAGGCCGCGGCCGTGTGGCCGGCATGTGTCGTCTCGGCCTAAATAAACCGGCTCACTGTCGACCAACGTGATTCACAGGCCACAGCGCACGCTTATTGGGGATACATGCAAATAATACCACTATTTCTGCCATAATCTCCCGTTATTGAGCGTTTCGGCAGAGCAGGTTTTTATGGTTTTATTATAGGGTTCAGCCCCTACCCGCTAAGTGCTGTCAAGACTTTATGGGATGGCACGTGATGAATTTCAAAACTGCTATTATGCAGAAACTGGTGGCAAATTGTTGGTCCATAATTCCTCCTGTCTCGTATGTTTCCAAATATTTTTGAATATACAAAATTTTGGTAGGAATGGAATTCACTGAATGCGGCTCGATAAATACAGCCTGAAATATATCAAACCAATTCGTTGCGATGATTTATTGATTGAAAATCGGAACGGCAAATTGATAACGCCAGTTTTGTTAGTATAACAAGAATATGATTAATTAAATCGCTTCACGAAATGGGCCCGCCAGAACCGCTCACAATGATTGTTTAAGCTTTATTTAATAATCGGACTCTAGACTCTGTTGATTTAAATATTATTGCCAGTTTCGGAAAGGGGAATTTTGATTAGATGCAATAATCAAGAGCGGGGCGATTTGGAACAAGGTCGGAAGAGAGCAATTTCAAAACTGAAAGTTGTAGACTTTCTACAACGATACATCAAAGATACGTAAGAGACGATAAAGCAATTTCTAAATGTTTACTAACTATAAATATTTATAAAGAGAACAATATCCCGCAGTGAGTGTATCCAGAAGTTCTAGGATTTATACAGTATCTAAAAAAAAAACAATATCAACAGCTTCCGGGAAGCTCTACCACAACTGACCACACAAATTGTTCGATCTTCACAAACGAGTTCACATCAAAATAATCTGAGCATCTGATTCAATTTCAGAGCACACCGGTATAAAAAAATAAATAAATAAAAAACAAATCCATTTAGTTTTTAACACAATGGGAACAGAGTTCGAAATGGAATAAAGTAAACGTATTCGAGTTTGCCGTTGAATGTGCAGAGATTTGATTGAAACGGCAAATCATTTACGGGGCCTGTTTCACTGGGGTATTTTCCGCACGGCTATTTACTAAAGTACCTTTTACGTCCCTTTTATTTATGTATTGTATTCACATAATCCTAGAGTGTACCGTCGAAGACTAATCTTTATTTTAGCTGTACGTTTCCACTTTTCTCTCGTGTATGTCTTTGTAAGGAATGATTCGATTTCGGATCTAATATAATCTCCGATAAAGGTCTTTGGAATTCTGTAAGCGTATGTTACGCTTTCTTCCTAAAGTGACCTTTTTCGAGTAAGAATTCTAACGTGAACCCTCAATGATCAGGGCTCAGGGTATCAATAAAGTGCTTCATAATGTTGATAACATCGATGGTCTTGATATGATCGTTAACTACAACGGTGCGTCTGTTATTAACAGACATAAAAAGGCCGTCATGTTCCTTCATTATACACTTGTACATGAAATTGATATATTAACTTTGATGTGCAAGGCATTAGGCAAACATTGACGAAGTTTTAATTGAATACTTTTAATATTTGCTTACGAAATTCAAGTGAACATGGGATGTATTCTCAAACGTAGCTAGAAGTCAACATTTTCCAAACACGTTCGGTACCGATATCACGAACTCCAAATATGTACAAATGGCTAATACGTCTGTGTGTAAATTTATAAAACTGTTTACTCTCTCGTTTCGTACGATGCCGATGTTCACAGATGAAGTGAGATGTAGGTCAATAGGCGCATAAAAACAATCATACTGACAACTACGGAAATACATAGTATGTGTTACGACTGTAAATGTAAAGTAAGAATTCTATGGAGAATTCTATAAAGAACTCTATGGAGGTAATAGAAGCGTAATTTTAGATTCGCTACATTCTTGCCAATATCGCATATATCGCTTCTTATTTCAATCCCCGCACTCAATATACATAATATACTCTTTTAAATAACAATTCAGTGCAAAGGAGCTTAAAGTCGTGTAAACGTGGCTAAGATATATACTATCTTTCGACGTCAAATCTAAATTGCTCGAAGCAACAAGTCGATCCGTCTCGCACACTCCTTCCGATAGCACATCATCGCTCGGAATTAACAATCTAGAATGCCTCGCACCTCGTCATATAAATCTTCCCATTAAGGTGAACAAGCGAATTTCACCACGTGTTATTCGTATCTGTGACTATCATAAATCCCGTACGTGCGGTGGTACGGGTGGTATTGCGGAGTCAACGCCCCGCGACTGCTGTGGGGCGGCCGACGCCGCCCGCGCCCGCCCGGACGAAAGGACGTACTTCAGGGGCCGGTTACATCAAGTAACCACGAGTGAGCCATGCCTCTGAATAAGTTTGGCCATCTTTAATTTAGGCTAATCTTAATCTATTCTTGGGAGAAGACAACCTCACTTAAGTTTGGTGGGTGTTATGAAAATGGGGACGCATTTTAATGAGATATGGTCGCGAGATGAATTGGCGTCAGCAAATTTTAATATCATCAAACCCATTTATGCATCTGTTTGCCATTAAAACAAGTGTTTCGGCTACAAATGGTCACAAAAACAGAACGAGGAAATAGAATTATCGCTTATCGGAACATTATTTTATCTCCTTTGTCAATCTAGAACGAGAAATAATTGCGAAATAACTCAATATCTTTGGAAATTCCGCCCTTGACATGATATAAATTAGTATGTCAATACCAAGAACGCAACTCAACCGGATTGGTATCAGTATAGATATTAATTTTATTAGGGACTAACTGCTGCCCACGACTTCGTCCGTGTGAAATCCTATACTAACTAAAAGTAAGTTTGTTTGTCACCTTTTCACGCCAAAACCACTGAATTGGTCATCCTGAAAATTTGCATATACGTTGTCAGGAATACAGAAACGGACATAAGGTACTCCTGACAAAGTATATGCAAATTTTCAGGATGACCAGTTCAGTGGTTTAGGCGTGAAAAGGTAGCAAACAAACAAACTTACTTTCGCATTTATAATATTTTTAAGTTAGGATAGTCGATATAACTATGCAGTTTGCATTCTCGGATGTTTCCTGTACCTTAAATTACCGAAGAAACAGCGATCATTTCCTCGAGGAAAAATGACGCACGCACATATCTTCAATTTGGCATCAACACTAAGGAAAATACCAGCACGTCGTCAACATAATAGGAAGACATTTTTTCTCTTTATTGCTATCTTGCATATAATTTGATTTCCACCAAAAGAATATGAATGTGATTGTGCGTTTAATCATAAGCGTATAATGGCCGGAGCATCAGAATTAATCAACCAACAACCAAGTACAAGAACAATGAACTAAGTACTCAGACAAATAACAAAATTATAAATCAGTAAAACAGAATTTCATTATTATATAAATTTCAAGAATTTCTAAGTAAAAGAGGAATCATTACAGGTAAGAACAATAGTAGATACTCGAGAGATTTTACGACACAATAAAGAAAAATATTCGGGGAGTCAACGGCCTAGAGTTCACAAGAAGGGTGCAAAATAAGTACAAAAAGGACGCGCTCAGAGGGGTCGGCGTTTTATTACTTACATTAGTACAAGATGGGGTAGGCATAGGCAATAGCCGACATACAAATATGTACCACCTGGCATGACAGGATCGCCAGGATCCCAGTGAATAACGCCCCAAATCGTGTTACTATGACAAGTCATCGACCCAAATCGAGTCAACGACATTATCTGGCTAACGCGCTTAATTTATCTATAACTGTAAGATGATATGCCTCCCAAACTAACAATAACGAGTTTTCATATAATTCCCACGTCACGCAACGAGGATCAACGGGGCATAATCTGTTTACCAGATTTATGGATATTGAAGCGTTTGTTAAAAGATAAATGTTGGTTTTATTTCGTGGTTTAGTAAAAATGCGTGTATTCGTATGATTAAAAAGGCATATTTTCATTAGATATTTGTGGGGTGGGATGGGGCGCGCGCCGGAGATGGGCGGCGGGTTGTAATGAGGCCGTCTAGACGCTCCGCAATACTACATTGTATTTGTACCGAGCTCCTATTGTACTCCACAATATTGTACACTACCACTTAACTTATCGTTTACATTAATGAATAATGAGAGAACAAATTAAGTTCGGTCACAGGTGTAAT
Source organism: Amphipoea lucens (assembly GCA_947508005.1). Lineage (NCBI taxonomy): Eukaryota > Metazoa > Arthropoda > Insecta > Lepidoptera > Noctuidae > Amphipoea > Amphipoea lucens. The sequence goes on from OX382357.1 coordinate 19,813,467, forward strand.
TCTGGCATTCTGCATCGAGTTGGTTAATATAATTTCAAAAGCGGGATTATTTATTCATAGTCGAGATGTGTCCGAGCGGTCGTCGACTTGTCCTTATTGAACTGTGGGTCTGCGGCTCGCCGATGATTAACTAGGTTTACATTGTCAACCGAACGTTATTGAAACGAAACCTGCTAGTTTAATGATTTATTATTGTGTTATATGGGCTTGAAGATTGAAGGCGAACCCTCCATTATTGATTGCTCGTGTTTGACTTCTAAAGTGACTTTTTTGACTTGTCTCCCAATAAGAAGACAAGAAGACTTCAAGTTTTCACTTTTGAATAAGTTACTTCAAAATCATTTGAAGCTGTTACTTAATACTTCTTCTGGGTGCTTACTCTTGAATTTAATTCCGATAGATCGACATTAGAATTGTGACGTTTCGTACTTTTGAGTTCGGTTTAATTAAACTAAAAGGTAAAATTGGGTGTCCATTTTGGTGAACTAAGTGGAAATTAGGGCCGGGCTCCAAAATCAATCATCCAATTTTACCTTTTAGTTTAATTAAACCGAACTCAAAAGTACGAAACGTCATAATTCTAATGTCGATCTATCGGAATTAAATTCAAGAGTAAGCACCCTGATTGCGGAAGATTGGTTCCTACCTCCGCTCCGATTCGTTTACTAAATCATTATAAAGAGCCCGAGATCGTATTTTTTTTGTTATGTTTTTTCGGATGTACAATAAAGTATTAAATAAACAAAGAGCTTTAAAATGCGAGACAAATTCAAGCTCTATGTGAAAATAACAAGCCACTTATCACAAACAATTTCAGCAAAGCTTTTAAAACTTGAAACAGAGATAAACACAGAGCATCTCGTGTTAAAGCATGTGCTGATGATAAATGAGTTTCCACATGTGTGCGCTGTTGACAGGCTGTATTCGAGCGTCACGTTGGACCTAAACCACCGGGCGCCCGGCAACGTGACTTTAGAGAACAAGCCACGAGGCCCGATCGACACTAAACCTCCATTGATTTCACTGGAGAAATGTGTTCAATAAAGGATAAACTCACGTTTCTATATAAATATTCCACATTTCCTTTGTTGTGGGTTTAACTACATATATAAATTTTCATACGCCATATTAGTATTGTGGTTGCCGAAAGGTGACCTCAAGGTTTACGGAGAATTGGCAGGTACGTTTTCCTTTGTTCTACAGACATCATAGCTATTGGATTTCCCGACCCTCCTGACAATGAAGGTTATTATAATTATGTAGAACAACACCAAGGACTGTTCATTGTGCCGGATCGCATTGAAGATTAAAATACAACAGGGCAACAACAACCAGAAACATTCGCGAGTTAATATTCTAATGATGCTAAACAACTCACCGAACTAATCAATTGAATTACAATAACAAAGAAGCAAAAGAATGGTAAGAAATCAAACGAAGAAACTGCCAATAACAATGAAAGCATATTTCGGCGAAAAGGAAACAAATCACATTAACATCCTCAACTCAACGTAATATAACTTTACACACAAAGAAATGAGAATATCCACGAACGTATAAAAATAAGGAGGTAGGTACGGAAATAGATGTTACTCCGAAAGTAACCTCTATCTCGCGCGTTTACAGTTGGAGTGGGATGAGTTATGGAGAAATGTGCTATCATACAGTCACGTTCAGCACCTCGCAATTTATATTTACATTTGCGGCCTTGACAATGCGACATCAAAGTTATTTACAGAATAAATTATAGAAATTGTACAGTTCGAGAAGCAAACTTCCGAACAGGTATATTTATTGAGTTTCTGACCTATTTCCAAGGTCTACCTTGCTTTAAGGATCTGGTTGCTGCGCTCATTACCAACCACGATCAACTGAGACTCAATCAAATTATTCTCATTAAACCTTCCCCGATTGACGTTACTACGAGAGCACGGTAAACATGCCGATAAAAATAATGATGTAAACAAAAAACAAAATGATAAATACGTCGCTACGAAAGTGAAATTAAAATAAGTCAACGTTGCCAATAGCAATAATGACGTCGGCATTTGAATAAACTGTTCATTCCGCAAGTATTATTGTGTGTAAACATTAATACTGAGATGCATATGGCCGTGTTCCACACATGTGAGTTAGTTCCACATGTCCAGAAACACGGGTGCCTAGCGTCGGCCCCCTATCGGCTCCATTTCCTAGGGTGAGCGGGGGGCGAGGGAGCTTTAATTACAGTTGTATTTGTGTTTATGCACATATGTGCGGCTGTATGTCATAAAGTGGGTCGTGCGAGTGCACCCGCCGGCTCAGATAAGCCGACCGCTTTTAAAAAGTTATTATAACTCTACTTCGTTTTGGCGCTGTTTCGACGACACTTTACGTCAGACTCTTAAGCATGGTCAAAGTATTATTGGGAACTGTGAAAAGTTTAAAATCAGGAAAAATTTACGTTCTGCTATAGTATCGAGGCCCAGGTGCGATGGAAGATGATTAAACAGTACCTCAGGCTTCAAGTTATTAAGACAGTGAAATCGATAGATACGATTGAGAACCCCGCGGCCAGGACAAGTTATGGAGTATTAAAGAAAATCCAGAAAAGGAAATGTCTTTGCTGAGCGTGTTTCGGGCAGTATGATTACAGTGTGCATTTTCAGAACATTAGTTTAAATTACTTTAGAATTGCTATAAATACTTCAGGACTACGCTAGCTTCATAACGCTCGGTTTGTTTTACAACGACTGACACGACTATTTCAGACATAGTTTACAGTTCGTTCATTCTGCATTCCAGGGAAACTACTTCTAAAGTCAAATAAATATACCTACATATATCCTCCTTTATTACGTAATCTTTATTGAACTAGATTTCGTAATCGCTGAAGCACAATTGAGCAACAACATGCAAAAAGTAAGGAAGTTCAAACATTTTAAAACACAAATTATGTATCCCGAAGAACTTACTTTAGACAACTAAACATAAGTTTTATAGGCGAACAACGGCCATTATCTTAATTTTGTTGTTCCATTTGAGCACTTTAAAATCATTTTGGCAGCAATTTCCATAGCGCTCCAACAGAACGTATCAACGTAGGTAATTACCGAAGTCGACACGTAAACAGCGGACGACCTCGAACCCGCTTGACACTGGTCGCGTCCAAACACACTTGATCTCCCTCGACCCGATGCCCATTTAACACCACTAATGAGTGCCGAGGGGTGTTTGCGCGTTATCAGGGACCTAGTCCAAGTGGTCGAGCGCCGGCTATCAGTTTAAGGTAGGTAGTCGGCAGTCAGTATCAACGACGACTAGATCCGAACACGGCACGTGCGGATGGCAATAAAACCACATACTTCACTTTTACTGCGGCCGATCACGCGATCTGTGGAGACACTCATATCGCAAGAAGTAGATAGGCTTCGTGGAAACTGTTATTTGTGCAACCGCTTTGAGTATTTAAAGTTACGTGTCTCCAGTTTGCATGCGTGGCGTGCATTATCTCTGTTCATTTCAGTGATCTAACGCTCAGACGGTAAAACGACAGTAAGTTTAAAGTGAAAACTTTTGTTTGCGGTATCATCGTGACTGGCCGCGTCTGCTCAGACTGCACTTAATACTATTGTTCCTTGCCAACCTCGTATAAAAGGTACCGTCTGTGCTATGTGCCTGTCTGCTGAAACTAGTTTGGCAACTGATCTAGATTTGAGAACATTTTCACTATTTGAGTATTTGAAATCAAGACCATAAAATTCACGCCCAGATTTATACGAATATCGATTTGGAAAGCTACGTTATGTATCTCTTCTCTTAAGAACAACCTTCTGTATCTACTGTATCCACCTATGCCTGAGTTTATAATAAACTCTGTAAATCAACAACAAACGATGCTCCGAGTCTATCGTTACAACTAATAAGGTTTAAATTGATCATACAAGTAGTAACCAAATAACGTATATCTTTTACTTGGATCTGTGGAATTTTCGTGCTATGACATTGTAATGTGACACGCGCAAGCACAATATCGACACGTGATTGCGGCGCGCATGCTTCGACGAGAACAAAGGAATGCACTAACCAGACACTATAGTTTAGACTGGTCTACCTCAATGTATGCACATGCATTTACTATATCCGAATAACAATTGACAAATTAACATTAGACGTTTTTCCGGAAAGTTATACATTGTGAATGAAAATGAGCTGTTTGACATTATTATCTTCCAATCGCATATTGATAAAGAGAAAAAAGGTGACCCAGTTCATGAACGAAAGCAGAAGGTTTATGATAAAGCACCGATGTTTGTTGTATTTACATAAGAAGTTCTGCCATATTTGTTTCGCTTCACGAATCGTGTAACATTTGAATTCAAACATTACACACGATTCGCAGAAGCAAACATTGCCTCAAGTTCTTAATGTAAATAAAACAAACATAACTTTGTTCAGTCGCAAACGTGCGTTTTTGGGTCTTTACAACACATCCTTTCCGAGTAACTTTCCCAATGTAATGAGTATTGGATTTATGCGGGATTATTGACATATTGCGATTCCTCAGTGAATGTCGTTGCTAAACCCCAGAATACATTTTTCAGCGGCTGTGATTCGCAGAACGCAAAGCGATTCGGGACACTCAATTTAAATGTATTTTTGTATACTGTTACGAGCTTGGGGTTCGTGACAATAAAAACTGCCGATTTAATAACCAAAAATAGACACTTTAATTAGAAACAGCAATTACAACTTTAACACACTAATTATAAATCACAATCGCACTACTAATCACTTGAGAGTCGCACTTGAAGATCGCTTCGATGTTCTCGCTTGTATCGCTTATCCAACACTGATCCCGGGACGCGGCGACACCGGTCTTATATAGGCCTCGGATAGTTCCAGAACCTTCTATCGTAGAAACATCTAGAATGTTCGAGTACATATCGGTCCCGCCCGACCAGACATCGATAGTTCTGGAAAGTTCTATCATCGAAGTTTCTAGAACGGTCGCGACTATTAGTTCTGCTACTCGATACTAGATGGCGCTAGTGGTAGCTAATATCGCCATCAATTGTGGCGCGCAACACTGCCCCCTCCTAAAACATGCTCGTCCCGAGCATCATTGGCCCCATGATAACGCGCCAGTCGATCCACATGGACGATCTTAGGAGTACCTCTCGCACCTTTCTGTATCCGGTAGGTTACGTCATTGATCTTTGTCACAATCCGGTACGGTCCGTCCCATTTAGCTTGAAGTTTAGGAGATTTCCCTTTGCTGCGGACTGGATTGTGCAACCACACTAGTGAACCTTGGTCGAACCCTTTATTGTTCATTTTGCGGTCATAACGGGTTTTCATCTTCTCAGACATTTGCTGGCCCGATTGTCTGACGTGCTCATAGATGTCATTCATTTTGTTCCGCAAGTCATTCGCATAATCGGTTATACTGCGTGGGGCATCAGGTGGTATTCCAGTGATCAGGTCTGCAGGCAACCGTAACTCTCTTCCAAAGTTTGCGAAAGCTGGTGTCACCGATGTACTTTCGTGAACAGCACTTCGATATGACAACAAAAACGGTTGTATGTGCTTGTCCCAATCTCGTTGCCGATTTTCCACAACTTTTGCCAGGTATCTCTCCAATGTCTGATTAAATCGTTCCACCATTCCATCCGATTGTGGGTGGTAAGAAGTTGTTCTCGTTTTATGTGTACCCATTACTCGGCAAGTTTCCTGGAATATTTGGGACTCAAAATTCCTTCCCTGATCGCTGTGAATCTCCAAGGGTACTCCAAAACGGCAGAAGACTTCATGAACCAGTTTATCTGCAACTGTTGAAGCTTCTTGATTTGGAATGGCGAAGACTTCCGGCCACTTAGTGAAGTAATCCATTACAACCATGAAATACTTGTTACCACTTTCACTTTCCGGGAATGGTCCCGCAACATCTAGGGCTATCCTCTCCCATGGTGCACCGACATTGTACAATTTCAATGCACCTCTACTACGAGTCTGAGGTCCCTTTACAGCTGCACAACTCGTACATTTGCGGCACCAGTCCTCGACATCGTCCCGACAGTGGACCCAGTAAAACCGTTCTCGTATCTTCAGTAGGGTCCGTTTAACTCCCAGATGGCCTCCTGAACAACCATTATGGTACAGCTGTAGAACATCCGGTACTTGAGCTTTAGGGACAACCATTTGCAAATGACAGCTGTCTCCCCGAGCATTTTCCCATTTACGGCACAGGACTCCATCCTGAATCACCAAGCTGTCCCATTGGGCCCAATAGCTTTTTGTGATCGAACTCATCGCTGAGACGTCGCTCCACGTGGGCTTAGGTGTACCGGCCTTTATCCACTCGAGAATCGGCTTGAGGTCTGAATCTTCCTGCTGTGCACGTTGTAGGGTTTCCTTCCACTCGTTGCTGAGGTCTGTCTTGAGCATCCTCACAGGTACGACTTCTTTACTTTCTTGCCTAGTACAATGCTTGCAGTCTTCAGGACAAGGTCTTCTTGACAACGCATCCGCGTTGCCATGAGATTTTCCGCTGCGATGTTCGACCAAGAAGTCGTATTCCTGCAGTAGTTCAATCCATCTCGCAACTTGACCTTCTGGATTTTTGAACTGCAATAGCCATTTCAGTGCAGCATGGTCAGTTCGTAAGTGGAATTTCCGCCCCAGAAGATATTTGCTAAAATGCTGCAATGACTTTACCACAGCAAGCAATTCCCGTCTCGTCACACAATAGTTCCTTTCCGGCTTCGACAACGACTTGCTGAAGTACGCTATCACAACCTCTTGATCACCCTTTCGTTGAGACAACACACCGCCAAGTCCTATGTCACTTGCGTCTGTGTCAACTATAAATTCCTTGCCTGCATCAGGGTACCCCAAAATAGGTGTTTTGCACAGTCGGTCCTTTAACTCCTGGAATGCGATGTCGCAACTTTCATCCCAGCAGAAATGTCGCTTCTCCTCGGTTAGCTTGTGCAGGGGTTTGGCTATATCCGCAAAGTTCTTAACAAATCGCCGATAATAAGAGCACAAACCCAAAAATGCTCTGACCTGCGTCTTATCTTTTGGAACTGGCCAATCCTTGACAGCGGCGATTTTCTCTGGATCCGTGCGGATACCTTCTTCCGACACTACATACCCCAAAAAGCTAACTTGTCGTTTGAATAGTGAACACTTCTTCGGACTTAACTTGAGGTTGGCACTCTGGATCTTCATGAGCACGCGTTCCAGGTTTTGAAGATGTTCTTCAAACGTGCGGCCTACGATGATGATGTCATCCAAGTAGACCAGACAGGCATCGCCAATTAACCCGGTTAGTACAAGTTCCATCAGTCTTTCAAACGTTGCCGGAGCGTTGCACAATCCAAACGGCATAACTTTAAATTGCCAAAGACCCTTTCCTGTCGAGAATGCAGTTTTCTCCTTGTCCTTGGGATCAATTTCAACTTGCCAGTAGCCACTTTTCAGGTCCAGCGTGCTAAACCACTTTACTCCAGTAAGCATGTCCAGCGTGTCATCAATTCTTGGCAAAGGATAGCTGTCCTTCTTCGTAACGTCGTTCAGACGACGATAGTCAACACAAAACCGCATGCTGCCGTCCTTCTTCCTTACCAGCACTACAGGTGAACACCATGGACTAGATGAAGGTTCAATAACACCATCCTTCACCATTCCTTCAATCATGGTTTCCACTTCCTTTTCACGTGCTACCGGCAATCTCCTTGGCCGCTGACGGATAGGCAACTCTTCTCCTGTGTTTATTTTGTGTTGAACTAAGCCAGTCTTCCCGATGTCAGCATCGTTTGACGAGAAAACATCGGCGTACTTGAGTAACATCTTCTTAGCCTTCACTATTTCATTTTGGGACAGAGCGCTACGGCAGTCTTCTAATAGTGTGGACACTTTCGTTTGTGCATCCTTGCTGAGGGTCCCAGTCGATAGATGTTGGCATCGACGCAACCAATCCACTTCCTCGCAAGAACCAACTAGTGTGCCTTTTTCTATAATCTGTTCCCGATCACAAAGGTTCAGCACACGTACCCCTGAGATTTCGGTGGCCCTGACTAAAGTTCGTGCCACTTTCCATGGAAGGTCATTGTCTACCCTTTCCACGAGTACACAACGATGAGTTTGCCCAGGATTCCGAGGAAGACTTACCGGCACAATCGTTTCCGATCTCGGCGGAAGAACAATCTTTTTAAGGCTGTACACATTCCCTGGTAACGCCCCTTCCATAAAAAGTTCCTCTTGTCCACATTTCAAAACACCTTGCTTGACGTCAATCTCGCAACAATTCTTCCTCATAAAGTCAAGGCCCAAGATGCAATCGTCCATTATATCAGCCACGATGACATTATGCAGGTAGATTCTGTTGCCTAGCTTCAACTCCATCTTCTTTTCTCCATGGACGGGTATACGCTGACCGGTGGCTGTTACCAAATTAATGCGTTCTCGGTTGTATGCGGAGTCCCCAAGGAACCGACTTATAAGTTGGGAACTGACGACCGTACGAGAGGCTCCAGTATCTATGGTCAGCTTACACGGCGTTCCGTTGACCTCGCCCTTGATGATTAAGCTGTTCCCGTCATGGGTTTGAGTGATCGAAATCCTTGGGGCTCTTTGAGCATCAGCCAGCACCCGCCCCGCAGTCCTGGCTATTACTCGTTTCCCTGCTGCTGGTGCTGGGCAGTGCTGTTAGCCGCACTACCCTCTGGAGCTCGGTCTTCTCTTTCTTCAGTTCGCTTAGGGCAACTAGATCGAAGGTGGCCCCTTTCCCCACAGCCATAGCACCTAGGGCTGTATCCTTTGTTGCGGTCGCGAACTGTAGCCGCTGCAACCTCCCTGACGCGATGGGAACGATGATCCTGCCGCACAGCTTCCACCTCCAGTGCATGGGCCAAGGCGTCCTTAAGCGTCCCGTGGTGACCGAGCCTTACAGCAGCTCTGACTTCAAGGTCGCGGATGCCGTCGATAAATACCTGCACCAGGTTCCCATCAATAAGCGCAGGCAAGGACTGGTAAGCTTTACGAACCAGCTTCTCCACTTCAAGGGCCCACTGCTGCAGGGTTTCGTTACTGCGTTGTACACGATCCTTGAGCTGCGTACGATACACGTGTTCCAGGTGAGCGTCACCATACCGAGCCTCCAATGCCTCAAGGAGCTGCTCGTAAGTCACTTCTTTGCTGAGAGCTTCCAGCACAGTTAAGGCCTGATCGCGCAGGCCTAGGGTGAGGGCAGTCATGGCCTGACTCTTATTCCACCCGTTCGCCTTCATAACAGCCTCAAACTGAACTTTGTAGGCCGACCAGGAAGAAGTTCCGTCGAATGGTGGCACTTTAAATCCACGTAGCGAAGGTGTTGTAGCTACGGGGGCTGCGATTCCGTCCTCAAGTTTAAGGTAATCCAGCGTTTTCTTCACATCAGCCATTACGGTTTTCTTCACGTCAGCCATCACGGTTTCCTTCACATCAGCCATCACGTTGTCAACCCGATTATTCACTTGGTCGATTCGGGTTTCAGCTTCCAACAGGCGGTTGTCGTGTTGAGCAACCTTATCCTTCACCTCCTTTATGTCTTTCCCGAAGGTAGCGTGAAGTTCCTTCAGAAGGAGCATCTGCTCCTCCTGTCGGCGGGACTGCTCCTGCTGACGGCGGGCCTGTTCCTCCTTATCTTGCTGGAGCTGTTCTTCCAGCCGACGAGCCTGTTCCTCCTGTCGGCGGGCCTGTTCCTCCTGTCGGCGGGCCTGTTCCTCCTTGTCCCGCTGGAGCTGTTCTTCCAGCCGACGAGCCTGTTCCTCCTGTCGGCGGGCCTGTTCCTCCTTGTCCCGCTGGAGCTGTTCTTCCAACCGACGAGCCTGTTCCTCCTGTCGGCGGGTCTGTTCTTCCTGACGGAGAGACTGCTCCTGCAGCATCATCATCAGAGCAGCAAAATCTGGTGCTGATGATGCTGGAGCAGCTGTGGACGGGCCGGCCTCCGTGATTGGTAGTTGGCCCTCCGACGTCTGTGGCGTTGCTCCACCGAATCGCCTCTGGTCCGTCTCTTGCTGGCGTTGACTCCGGGTACGGATGCCCTCCATGTCGTCCTTCGGTAGAATCGGCATGATTTTAATCCCACTTCTGACACCAATTGTTACGAGCTTGGGGTTCGTGACAATAAAAACTGCCGATTTAATAACCAAAAATAGACACTTTAATTAGAAACAGCAATTACAACTTTAACACACTAATTATAAATCACAATCGCACTACTAATCACTTGAGAGTCGCACTTGAAGATCGCTTCGATGTTCTCGCTTGTATCGCTTATCCAACACTGATCCCGGGACGCGGCGACACCGGTCTTATATAGGCCTCGGATAGTTCCAGAACCTTCTATCGTAGAAACATCTAGAATGTTCGAGTACATATCGGTCCCGCCCGACCAGACATCGATAGTTCTGGAAAGTTCTATCATCGAAGTTTCTAGAACGGTCGCGACTATTAGTTCTGCTACTCGATACTAGATGGCGCTAGTGGTAGCTAATATCGCCATCAATTGTGGCGCGCAACAATACATTTGACGACGTCGCTGAATACTAATGTTGGCAAAAATTTCAACTCCGTTGTATTCTGTTCAAGGCCGGTATATAAATTAATTGTCGTTTAATGAATAAACCCCTAATTAGAATCAGTCTCAATTCTGCAAATTAAGTTCCCGCTAAGATTTGTTACGGTTTGACTTTAAATTTCCTCTTCCACTGAATAAATAGTAGATACGTGTACGTCATGAAACGTGTTCTCTTTTGCTTTATTTACTTTATAGTACATAGAAGAGCTTGTAGGTAGCAGTATGATATTAATTTCAATGTGTGTGCAATAGTGCACAAACGTTGAAGGTTGTGCGTGGGTAGCGTCCTTCGCGCTTCGGAATACATATCCTTCGGACTGCTCTTCACAACTGGAGCAAAATATATATAAAGCCATAATAATATAACCATTTTAGTGGCCTTGTGACATTGATAAGTAAAAAAGTACTTGCAGTTTAATTTTTTCCTTCTAGCGTGTTCGGCCATATTACCAGATAAATTAGTTAGAAAACTGAGCAGGATTGTGACATGACTAGTTCCCACAGAAACTAAGATTTCAAGGTGTTGTATTAATTTACAGGATGTTTGTGTTGCCTTTCCGCCCAATTTAAGGTAGTTGTAGCCCGCGAAATTCAATTTTTCTTACGTTTTTTGCAATTTTCAGGTCAGTGTCAGGTTGTATCTTGATCAAAATATGATTCGCGACAATAACAGGTACGTATTTACAGAATTATAATAATTAGAATCATTAATACATCTTTCTAAGTTAGATTTCTACCGTTAAGAACAAATCTCGTATGGAAAAGTGTTGGTGGTAGAAATCTAACTTAAACAGATGTATTAATGATTCTGATGATTATAATTCTGTGAATACGTACCTGTTATAGTCGCGAATCAAATTTTCATCAAGATACAACCTGACACTGACCTGAAAATTGCAAAAAACGTAAGAAAAATTGAATTTCGCGGGCTACAACTACCCATTCACCTTAATACTTGAATCATCTCTCACGCAAGGAGGTCCAATGTACAGACTCCGCTAATTTACTTTTTTATTTGTTTCTCATTTTCGTTTGTCATTATGAAAAACAATAATTAAATCATAACTCATTTCCTTAATTAGTTGTTTTTTTGTTGAATAGGTATATGGAAATAATAGAAAAACATATTCTGCAATAATTATACATTCTAATTAGTCATTAACTAGCATCGAATGACGACTAAAAAGAACATTTTAATGAATATTTTACATTCAGATCTGTTGCTAACCAATTTGCACTCCTATTAAGCAGATTTAATTGGCTTTAATGCATTTACATAAACATCCAACTGTCATAATAATTCAGTTAAAATTAATTATGGTCAGATTTTTCTCCCATAGATATAGACTAAAGGTTTTCACTGGACCTAAATTTGTAACTATTCCTAACTACAACAACTTAATGGGCCCACTGTGATATCCTGCGCTGAGGTTGGCAAAAACTATACAACGCGGCTACGCTTGCAAAAAAACGCCAGGGAACGTTTTGTGCACTTTACATGGGGTTATGGGTTGCCCAGAAAAACACAACAGGACACGCAGAACACAGGATTTGTGAACTACTATCAGTGTAGGTATGTATTGATGTTCTATTTACTTGCAATCCTATAAGGAATTCGCTGGCATAGGTGTTATTGTAAAAGTAAACGAAAACCATAACAAAATAACAATATTTGTTGTACCTACACACGGCTATTTCCATTTTTAGCGAACCTCGCATTGTATAGCTTTTTCATACAATCAGAAGTCAGCTTATACTGGTTATGTATAGCTTGATGTGTAGCCGTGTGTACAAGCAGTCAGATTTGGAAGCAATATCTGTCAGCTATCTGCTACACATACCTACTGGTATCAACATTCAAAAATTTTAATCCGAAACGTTCGAAGTTTTAATCAGGGTAATTGGATTTCCGTATTCAGATAAGGGGCTGGTGAACATAACGATGCGTGTTATTGTAAAATGCCAACACCAGTCGAAAATGTGGACAAGTCTGATCGGAATTATCATCCATGGATAGCAAGAACTCATCCTAAGCACGAAGGACTGACTTTAGGAATGCTCCATTAGCAAGGAAGATTCTTTCACGTGTGCCTGGCCTTACGTGTGACCGTGGCCATGTATTACACAAAGTGAATGTGCACTAGTGTGTGTGCAAGCGTCAGTGTGTCGGAGAACTCAGAATGCAGATCAAACCAGAAGGCGCAAAAGCTCATAGAGCCGAAGCTATGAAGTAACTAGAAAGAAGTCTTTACGATGTAATTTTTATTGCTAAATGGGCCCGCTCTTGCTTGACCCCGATCACGCCTGATGGAAAGCGATAGATGAGGTCTATGATGGAACATTATATTTTTTTGATATTAGTTCGACCCTCTTTTCATAAGAATCAGTCTTCTTTTTTATAGGTAAGTATAGGTTTTGTACATATCGATTTCTGCGTGTGACAGAAAGATTTTATTCCCTTATCTCTACGTAATTATGTATTGTTAACTAGTGTTTACATATATTGCGGGTAGATCGATAGTCAGACCAAAGAAAAGGTGCATGGGCTATGTGAAAGATGATATTACTAGGAAGGAAGTGAATTCAGAGATGGCAGCTAATAGTATGGAAGAAAAACACTCAAGGCTCAGCACGTAAGTGCTCACAGCCGCCTAAGGTCATCAGAATACCAATTTTGGAGACAGTGCGCGGCATGAAATCATCACATGCGCCTTCTGGTTTGTTCTGTATTCTATGTTAAAGTACTAACCCTGAACGGCGCCGGGAAGAGCGACGATGCGTCGGGCTCGGCGGCGTGCGCCTGCGACATCTGGTGCGCGCGCGCCTGTCGCTCGCGCTCGCGGTCGCGTTCGCGGTCGCGGCCGGCCCACGCGCCTGACCCGCCGCCTCCGCCGCCGCTCCCCCCGCCCCTGTCCCGGTCCCACTTGTCGTACCTGAAACAATTGAACATACACATTAGATAGATATTCAAAAATTAAGCTCTTGAGTCTCGAAAAAGTATGCTTAGGGTGAAGTCTCCTATAACACATCGATTGTATGCAGCGTCTTGCAAACGCCGCGTCAAGCCAGATGATTGCTATGGAGATGTACTGATGCAGTCACTTTAGAGACGCTCACTGCAGCTTTTCAGCAACGCGGAGAGCGTTCGCTCACGCAGCCATTAGGTCCTCACGTGTGCAGGTGGCAGGGCATGCAGAGCAAGATGGGAGGTGAGCCATTGTCTTTGAAGAGACATCGCATACACACAGAAGGTCAATACCTTCCATGAACCTCCACTTGTGGAGGTTGTCCTTGCTGCGGCCAACTTGTGTACGAATACGAAGTCTATGTAAGGTTTTCCAAGCACGCCACGGTAACTTATGAATTTTGGGCCAAACAAATTTAAGAAAAAAACAAAATATTTTTGCCATCGACACGCTAAGAAGAAGACTGCAGCTTTAACAATACTCTATAAGACTATGAATGAGGTTAACACTGACGTCTTTCTAAGAGGCTTCAATATAGTAAAACAGTCCTAGAAGCCTAATTTATATCTCCGAGTACCACTAATTAACACAGATGTAGCCTAACCTAAAAAGTGTACCGCTGCGAAATTAATCTAAACCGACATGTTATCCCGCGCCTGACACAATTACAGAATTACTCACACTTGTAAAGTTGAGCTGAGCCAAATTTATATTAAACCACGTAACTCTTGACACAAAAGCTATACACGTTCATTCTTATCCCCAAGAGATTCCTACAAAGGTATTTTTCACAAATCTACTTGATCAATAGCGGTACCAGGATATATCACGCGTACTACCCAAAATAAAGAATGAGGTTTTCACGTAACGCTTTTTAATCCCTAGCCCCAGCCAGGAGCTGGATCTACGCAGATCGCAAAGCTAAAAGCGACTAACAAAAACGATATTTTTCGGAATAGTTCGAGCAATGCGGGGTTGGCAACCCCACCTACAAACACAACTAGGAAACCTTTCGCTCCGTCCGATGTTACAACCTGCACAAGAAGATAAACAGCTGACACCCTGTTTTTCTTATATTCCCATACGTGTTTGAAAACAATAACATTGCTTATTATTACGAATAGCCCATTGTGATTGCGGTGCACAGACTTCTACTATCGTTGAACTTACTTTCCAAGAAATGTGTGAAAAAACACTTTTATGGGTTCAAAAGACTGAAGAAATTCTAACATTACAATCAAAACCAAACCATACAAATTGGAAATTAGTTTATTATTACCGTTTACAATGGAAAAGCTGTTGTGTAAATTGCTGGATCGAATGTATTAAGAATTCTAGAAAGCTATTGGCCGATGATTCATGGAATAAAAAGAAATATGTTAAATTGAATGTCGATTTAGAGCTCCCGGAGACAGGTGCGACGCGACACTAGTAGAAAAAATTCCACGAAGTTTTCATAGAAAATTGTTCTTACTAGTGCCGCGTTGCGCTGTTGCGTTGCGTTGTTGCGTCGCGCCTGTCTGCAGGAGCCTTAAAAATGTCTGTTCTGGCAAATAAGATGACTAATCCGCACTGTTTATATCGATGTATAAGTTTTACATAGCACATCCACATAGGGAAAACCTCTGATGATATTATAAACTATTCAGGTAGGAAAACAAGTTGTAGGTATACAATTTTCCCCCATCAGGAAACACATTACGTTATTATGAAGTCCTGATTTCAGTTCTTTGTCTTCGCTCATCATATTTATTGCTGTCTACTACACGGAAAATTGTTTGCCGTTTATATTTTCCTTTAGGAACATTAAGGATTTTACACAGGATAGCAGAGAGAAAATCGACGCGTAATCTGTTACGATGGACTCAGGACATGATTCTGAACCACCCTGCGTTAAAAATGATCGTCAGTTATTAAAAAAAATTAGCTGCTCCATACGTTTTTGACCACGTAGGAGGTACATTGTACTTTTCTTCGAAACGGTTTTTTTTTTTCTAGATAACTGATGAAAATTTTTGGGTTATTTCTCGAAACGCAACAACTTTGAAACGCACCAAAAGTATAAAAGTATTCATCGAAAAAATAAAATTATTTATCAAAATAAAAATATTAGGTATAATTTTATTCCTCAAAATGCATCAACGATGAAACATAGAGAAGATCATGAAGATGATATCGACAGACGTTTCATTTGGTGCGTTTCGAGGAATACTCCCAAAATTTTTACTTGTGCTACGGGTCTACACTCATCATGTGCTGAATTTATGCTTACAGTTTGCGCGTCGAATCACTTTACTTACTTCATTTAATTATAAATAAACTAAACTATTTATCGATTCAGTAACTTGCCACAGACCTAGACGGTGATAAAGAAAAACCTATTATCTAAACTAATAACACTACGTACGAAAGTCATTAGACAAACCGAGCGAATTCATTTTCCTCGTATTATCGAGCACTCGTTTACACAATGCTCAAAGTGAATATTTATAAAACACAATTTTAGATAACGTATTTATTTATTTACCGATAGAGTTCTACGAAGCCTTATCTGTTACATTACGGTTAGTTTAACAATAAAACAATAGTGATCGGCTCGGTAGCAGCTCGTAAAACAACAATAATATGATGGTTACCCGGCTGGGGCTTGTCCGTGGACTACATTATGCGAAACTGGATATTGCAGTTTTTAATATAAAGCGCAATGGACCGCTACGGCAAAACACGACAGCAATAAGATCCCCGTGGCCATTTTAATGGAACATACGCCCTATTATGTATGTGACCGAGTTGTTTGTGCGTCTCAAGAGCGTCCTTGACGGTTGCCTGTACCACGGAACGAGTTTTCACATCGATTTGTTATGACACCGATTGAGGTATTACTGTGCGCCAGATCGAGTGCAATAAGTGCGCGAGCGCCTGTCATTGTTCATATTGTATTTAACATTGTTCTGTGTTCTGAAACCGGTTACATGTGCCGATAAGTGTCCTGCACTTACGTAACCGTGATCGATGTGCTATTGAACATTAAACACGTAAATAGGTCTGTGAATAGTGAGTACTAAGCTTCACGTTGATAGATAAAGTCGTCATTATTACGCAAATGGAGGGGCCCGTAGCTAGATAATAACAGCCGCAAAGGTAGATCGGTCAGGTTAAGCTACACTAGCTGCGGTTGGTCTGTGGATGGGTGATCTTTACATACCGAGACCCCTCCGTGCCTCGGAAAGCACGTTAAGCGGTTGGTCCCGGCTGTCATTCGTGGATCTTTGACAGTCGTTACGGGTAGTCAGAAACCCGAAAGTCTGACCACCTGTCTCACCAAGGGGTATCGTATTACCAGTAACTCGGTTGTGGAGGTCATATAGGCAGTCGATCCATGTAAAATACTGGTATTCATCCGCATCCGGTTAGACTGGAAGCCAACCCCAACATACATAGTTGGGAAAAGGCTAGGCAGATGATTAATATCATCTTGCGTAATCGCAAATGGAAAATGGCTTCTGTTTTTATTTAATTTAGCTTTTTTGCGTTCTTATACCAAGGTAACCCTTGAAATTCAAATTTTCTTACGTTTATTGCAATTTGCAGGATAGTGTCAGGTTCTATGTTGAACAAAATATGATTCGCGACCGTTACAAGTGAGTATTTACAGAATTATAATTTATCACACTAATATTATAAAGGCGAAAGTTTGGGAGTGTGTGTTTATATGTTTGTTACTTCTTCACGCTCAAACGGCTGGATTAATTTTGCTAAAATTTTGTACGGAGGTAGCTAACACCCTGGATTAACATATAGGCTACTTTTTAACCGACGAAAAAACGGAGGAGGTTATCAATTCGACGCGTATATTTTTTTTTTGTTTTATGTATGATCACGCATAACTTTTTACAGAGCAGTCCGATTTTGATAATTCTTTTTCTATTGGAAAGGATATACCCCGAAGTTGGTCCCATATAAATTTGGAAAAAAAAATCCAACCCTAGGGGTAGGAAAACAGGGGATGATTGATTGTTCACTCACTGATTGTAATGTATGAGCACGCATAACTTTTTACAGAGTAGGTCGATTTTGATAATTCTTTTTTTATTTCATAGGACATACCTCGATATAGCTCACCGTCCGATCAGGACCAGGCCCGTGCCGGACGGCGCGTACGTGTTCCACGCGCGCCTCAAAGAGATGTCAGCATAAAGGAAGGGGCCTGCCAGGGCCGAAGCCTGCCGGGGGTGCGGGATTGTCCGAAAGGGTTACCGCTACCCCGGAACATAAAGGGCTAAGGAAGGAACACGGATGGGTTTTAGTCAGTAAGAGTCTGACACTCCCTTCGCTCCACCCAGAGCGGGAGGGGTCATTTGATGATTTCCCATCCATAAAAAAAAAAAAAAAAAAGGGACATTTCTCGAAGATGGTCCCATGTAAAGGACATGGCTAAAAGTTCATAGACAAAAAACCCAGAATCGCCAGCAACGAAATGTATAAAAATGGGTTCACTATAGTAAACCCAGTACGGTTTCAAAAAATCAGCCTCCTAAACCATATAGTATAAAAGTTATTATACTTTGTGTGTTTATGTTTTTCATACTTACATTGATTACTCGGCTTTTATTTTATCACAATCTCTTTAGTATAATTATGATAATATATTAAAATAATGTAAAAAATATACCCTTCGTCTTTTAATATGTTTTATTATTAATAATCTTTATACAGGGTGATTTTTTTTGAAGTGAAAACTTCTTTAGCGGCGTTGAACACTTTTTGTAATGGGTAAAAAATGTTAAACTCGCGTCAGGGCATCGCGTCAGGACACGTGACCGTCAGGAGAGATTTCCCCCCCCCCGCCTCTCTTTCTACGGCGGCGCCAACCGAAGTGAACCAAGTTTAGTGACACACGACAATGGATGGATGGATTGGATGGAGTGGAAGTGGAAGTGGAAGTGGTAGTGGAAGTGGAAGTCGAAGTCAAAGTCAAAGTCGAAGTCGGAGTCGAAGTCGAAGTCAAAGTCGGAGTCGAAGTCGAAGTCAAAGTCGAAGTCGGAGTCGAAGTCGAAGTCGGAGTCGAAGTCGAAGTCGGAGTCGAAGTCAAAGTCGGAGTCGGAGTCGAAGTCAAAGTCGGAGTCGAAGTCGAAGTCAAAGTCGAAGTAGAAGTCGGAGTCGAAGTCGAAGACGGAGTCGAAGTCGAAGTCAAAGTCGGAGTCGGAGTCGAAGTCAAAGTCGAAGTCGGAGTCGGAGTCAAAGTCAAAGTCGAAGTCGGAGTCGAAGTCGAAGTCAAAGTCGGAGTCGAAGTCGAAGTCAAAGTCGAAGTCGGAGTCGAAGTCGAAGTCGGAGTCGAAGTCGGAGTCGAAGTCAAAGTCGGAGTCGGAGTCGAAGTCAAAGTCGGAGTCGAAGTCGAAGTCAAAGTCGAAGTAGAAGTCGGAGTCGAAGTCGAAGACGGAGTCGAAGTCGAAGTCAAAGTCGGAGTCGGAGTCGAAGTCAAAGTCGAAGTCGGAGTCAAAGTCGAAGTAGAAGTCGGAGTCGAAGTCGAAGTCGAAGTCGGAGTCAAAGTCGAAGTAGAAGTCGGAGTCGAAGTCGAAGTCGGAGTCGAAGTCGGAGTCGAAGGCGAAGTCGGAGTCAAAGTCGGAATCGAAGTCGAAGTCGGAGTCAAAGTCGAAGTAGAAGTCGGAGTCGAAGTCAAAGTCAAAGTCGAAGTCGAAGTGGACGTGGACGTGGACACGCTGCTGTGTATTCGTAACATTCGTGTATATAAAGTGTTTAAAATATGGAAATTGAACAAAGTGCATCTATTAATGAAAAAAGGGACGCAGAATAGTGAAAAAAAATAAGTTATTAATTCAATTAATAATTGATTTATTGCAACGTTAATATTCAAGTTTTCACTTCTGCCGGCACTCCCGGAGTGCAACCCGTCTTTTTTTTTTTACTTTGTTATAAATGAGCTCTTTATTTTAGTTTGACGTATGTCACTACTTCCCAGAATTCGATCCTTACTAGCGACACTATCGAATTGTGTAATAATACAGTGTTTTTTTTTTTTCAAAATCAACAGGTTCGATTCCTGGCTAGAAATATAGATTTTTCAAAAATCCAATGATGCAGTTTTAGTTTTCATCAAAATCGAGCCCGCGACTCCTTTGAGTACTTTTCGCTAGTCCTCATAGTTTCGGATTTGACCATACACGCCCACTTGAAAAATTCACCCTGTATATCTAGTATACCACGTCGTTTTTGCAGTATATTATTATATATTTTTGTTGTACATATTATGCCTATAAAAATGGCTTATATGAAGTTTCTGGCGATTCTGGGTTTTTTTTTAGCCATCTCTTGGGAAAAAAAATCCTACCCTAAGGGTGGGAAAATAGGGGTGATTTATTGTTCATTCACAGATTTTAATGCTGAGCTTGTATTACAATCAAAATAAAAGGCCTATCAATGTTTGTATATCAAGCCTGTTTTTTTAAGTATTTTATTATACAAAAAATAATTATTAAATTAGGATTATATAAAAGTTAATATCTAAAGTAAGGTAGGTAGCTATTTTAAAAGTAATAAAAAATTAAGCATGTAGTAATTAGTAAATTATAGCCTCAAAAAATTATAAAATAAAAACTTTTTAACAAAAAAATTAAACCTCCGAAAAAACTGAAAAGCAAAAAATAAAAACCTTTTTTATTTTACCTTAATAAATAAGTTCTTAAACTAATGCAAGTATACCTAAGAAATTTTGAGTTGGCGCCAAACAATCAATGAACAAAGATCACTAAATTACCTTAAATTTAAAGAAATAACCAAATCAAATTAATAATGCAACGTGAAATCTCCAGCGATAAATATAACATTCCAAACAAAAAATGCGCTTTTCGCACGACCACTCGCAACGATAATAAGTTGCTTGTTTGGCGCCGACTCAAAATTACTTAGGTATACTTGCATTAGTTTAAGAACTTATTTATTAAGGTAAAATAAAAAAGGTTTTTATTTTTTGCTTTTCAGTTTTTTCGGAGGTTTAATTTTTTTGTTAAAAAGTTTTTTATCCCGATATTCCCACGGGATCGACATTTACGCGGGTGAATCCGCGGGGCGCAGCTAGTAATTAATAAATCATGAATCATCAATCTATACTATTATTATATGAACTTAGAGGCTTGTATTGAGGATTTTAATGATTATTATTCTGTAAATACATACTTGTTACGGCCGCGAATGATATTTTGTTGAACATACAACCTGACAGTCCTGACACTGACCCGTAAAATGCAAAAAACGTAAAAAATCATAATTTCGCGGGTTACCTTAGTGCATTCCTTGAGTAAGATAAGTGTAAATAACACACGTAATTATAGACAGTTATGAAAACGTTGAAAAAAAAGTTATGTAAAGTTTTTATACATAATATAATTTGTGGAATAGATATAGAACAATAGTGAACAATTTCACTTTCCCGGTGGCAGTAGTTGGTTGAAAGATTTATTACCGCGGCCTCACTCGATTTAGCCCGAGGCGTCAATTAATATGTTCACTCAAATAAAAACAGAATATACGCTTACTTATAGCGGTAATTAAGTGCATGTATGCAAACGCAAAGCCGACGATTTATAATGTACCATCACATTTTTTTATACACTTTTTCTGTTAAAATGTGTCAAGTTGAAGTTGAGAACTTTCATATTAAGTAAGTAAAAGTAACGAGAAGAAAGAAAATTATGTCAGAGACGCTTATTGCGTAAGTTCCAACGAAATATTCTGAGAATCTCTCGATCAAGGTTAAGGCTGGCCACATACGTCCGGTTTCCTGATTCGGAATTCAGATTCGGAGACTCAGAATGTACGCATTTCATACTCTTTAACGCACACGTTCTTATATTTTCCATCAGGGTTTCCGAACGGAAATTATAAGAACGAGTGCGCTAAGAGAAGATTTTGTATGAAATGCGTGCATTCTGAGTCTCCGAATCAGGAAACCGGACGGAAAATATAAGAACGTGTACGCTAAAGAGAAGATATTGTATGAAATGCGTGCATTCGGGGTCTCCGAATCTGAATTCCTGATTCGGAAACCGAATCAGGAAACCGGACGTATACGGCCGGCCTTAGAGTGTTGAGAGGTCCGATTTAGTTATCCTTTTTGTTTCAGTACCAAATAAAAGAACAACAGGACAACATTCAGAATTAAACGATATCTATTCTGATATTCAATTTGTTTGTTTGAACGCGCTAATCTCTGGATTTTGAAAATTATTTTTGCATTTGCTCGCCTGCTTCTGGAGGAAGGCTATTTAACATCACACTAAGACCCTAAGGAGCCGAGCAAAAGAAAAAAAATCAGAAATAACCCTAAGCGAAAACGAAGTAGGTAATAGCGCGGGCAGGCAATGCGATGCGATGCGACGGGGTGGGTCGGGGGAGCAAAAAATTTCACGCGGATAAAGTCGCGGCACGTCGTGTGCAAAAGCTAGTTGAAAATATTACTGACACACCCTATAGGGTGAGATTAAATTCATGGGCATCCTTTTAAGGGGTCATTGTACTCATCGTTATGAACAACTTTAACTATGGGACTATTAACCCGAATCGCGAAAAAAAATCAGCTGTTCCTTGCATTTATGTTCACACAACTCGTCAAAATGTAGGGAAGAGCTGATTTTTTTTTCGCTATTTCAGGTTTGGTCCAATAGTAAAAGTTGTTCATAATGATGATTAAAATGACCCCTTTAAAGGATGCCCATGAATTCAATTTCAGCCTGTATACATTTTTTTAATACAGGGTGTTTAATTTTCAGCTCGCACAAAATTCATTTATTAACCTGCCGATAATGTAATGAGGGATATTCGCCACATTATAAACAAGCACGGATGAAACTGAATAAATCATGATGAAACATCGGACGTCCGTGCCGGAACACGACGAATAATTGAAAAACGCTCTTAAAGATACATTACAATATAATTACTGACAAGTTGGACTCGATCACTGTTAAATTTTCTGTAACACACTCGATCATGCCGATATCATCGATTAAGGAACTGACCGTGCACTAGTGAATGAAATAATTACATAATGAGTACACACGATAGTTAGGCGTAGCAGAAAAACTGTGAACATAAAGAAAATACAGAACTTACTGATAAAATAAACTTCTTTTTACAAGCAATGCGAAAATAGGCTTCTCCCAAATTACACAATACATAGGGAAATTAATTGCTTATCAAATTGACCCACGTTAAAGCCATTTAATACAAATATCAAAGAGTAAGAGTTTTTATTGTTTCAAATAATTACAGTTTTGTTTTGATTGAAATATAGGTAAAGTAATCAAGTACTTACCTATAAAGTAGTCTAATCATTTTGCTTACAATTAATTTCTCTAACTTTACGTACTAATCACTTGCTTCCTAAGACGGCGAACGCCTGTCGACCATGAATGCAAATAAAAAATTATAAGAAACTATTACAACTAATATCTTTTTAGTGACTCAGCAGAATACCGGCCAATTACAATTAGAGACCATTAAATTGAGCACTCGCGCACTCATCATTTGGATCGTGAAAAACAAAAGACGCCAGTCTATATACTTATGAATGAAGGTGAGGTGTCATACGACCACCCGGTATAGGTAACGAGGTGGCTCAACAATGCTCAATACAAACTAGCAAACATTTCGTTGAGTTTGTCTTTGTACACACTTAGGTTGTGGTACGGTCAGACTATGGTCCCAGAGACAGCGAAGAGCGGAGGCTTAATACAAAACCATTTATGTATAAGCATAATCAGCCTATAATGTTCCCACTGCTGGGACGCCTGCAGATAGGCCTCCTCTCTTCGAGAGAGAAAAGAAAAGAGTTGAAATAAAAATAGTGCGTGTAGGACCGTACATGGTACATGTAGTAGAAGTGAAACTCCATAAAAAACATGAATAAGAGAGATATAGTGTGAGAGACAGAGAGGGTTATATCTTTCTTCCCTCTCATGTAACGAAATGTGCTCCCTCAATTCTCGTCCAATTATCGAATCGCCGCCTAACAAATTTCACTTCAAAAATACTAAGACATCCAACAAGTCAGAACCTATGAGCCTATGAGATTTTTTATCACCATCCAAATTTATACAGGGTGTTATACCCATGAATATCAACAACTTTCACTATGGGACCAACTCCGAAATCACGAAAAAAAAAACAGCTTTTTAATACAAAAGTTACATTAGCGCGCACTAGTGCGTTAGCTACTTGACCAAAATTTGGATGGTGATAGAAAATCTTCCTTTATAATATAGAGTCAAGATCAAATAGGAACAAACAAAGTAGGGAAAAAATAACGTAAAAGGGAGAAAACTTATTTATCCCTTGCAGTAGGACGAAAAAAGCTGTGTTTAATTGGATTAATGAAATTTATACAAATTGCGATATGTCATTATTGAAACAATCACAAAGGCAACAAAGGAAGTTCATTAAAACAACTCCATTAAAAATAATTTTATATTTCCTGCTGATAGTATTAAAGCTTAAAAAACAAAACGAGACCTACAAAAAAAACATGAATACCTTTTTATTTTTACGTTTCAATAAATACTTTCCATTCGCACTCTTTTGTAACTCGGCATCGCAACGTAGGTAACCGTTAATATCATGAAATATCCGATATTAAATTAAAACAAGAAGTGTTTCCGTTGCGTTTTCGCAGTGCCTACTTACTGGCTTATCAGGGTGAATGACCGATTTATCGGACGTGGTGTTTTCATTAGTGCGGTGTTATCTGGGGTTGTTAAAGGTCTTCTGGATATACTATTGGCATAATTTTAACACCATGCTCACCACCATTGAGTGGTTGATGTGTAGGATCGTAGCAGGTAACGTTATGTAGTTTTCACCTAACCCCATGGGAAGGCATGAGTTTATATATGTACTAGTAGCGCCCCGCGGTTTCACTCGAGTAAGTGTCGATCCCGTGGGAATATCGGGATAAAAAGTATCCTATGTGTCAATCCCGGTTATAATCTATATGTGTGGCAAATTTCATCCAAATCCGTTCAGTAATTTTTGCGTGAAAGAGTAACAAATCCTCACAAAATATCACATTCATAATATTAGTAGGAAGGAAGTAGGAAGTAGGATGACACCATGATTTTCCCTCTACCTAAACCAAAATAATGAGTTGGCTAAACTTGGTTATGACAGAGCTTCATCATTTAATATTACTAGTTCGATTTTTTTTGCAATGTGCGTTTTATTTCTGCAGAAATAAACATTTTTTCCTTTTATACTAGTACTAGCCTCTGCCCGCGACTTCGTCCGCGTGAAATTTCTTGTTCCCCCAACCCACCCTGTCGCATCGCATCGCCGGGTGCTACTACTCCCTTAACGTTCTTTCTTACTTTCGGCTACCAAAGGTCCTAGTGTGATGTTAAATAACCTAGAGCCTTTTTCAAGAATTGGGCTATCAAATGCAAAAATATTTTTTCAAATCCGACTTGTAGTTCCTGAGATTAGCGCGTTCAAACAAACAAACTCTTCAGCTTTATTATTACCCCCTTATTCATAAAACTTATCAAACCTATTTTAGTTAAAATGGGGTTTGTCTCTTTCTTACACACAGAAATGACAACGTGACAGATAAAGACAAACGTTCTATAAACCTATTTTAGCTAAAATAGAGATAAAATAGGATTATGAATAAGGGGGTTAGTATATATAGATATAGATAGATTATAGTAAAGTTATACTACTAGGGTAGGGTAGGAGGTGGCTCAAAAAAAACTACTTTATTTATATTCTATTCCTGACTAGTGACAACCCAGACTTATAAACAAAATATCCAAAAGCCTGCGAATACTAACTAATATTATATATTTTATTAATTAAACAACCCTGTATAACACAAGAGACCGCTGCCCGCGCTCAGTGTAACCACCGAAGCGACATATAGTCGCCTGCCGCCCAGATAAGAAGAACAAACAGTACATCAGAGCTAGTGCTTTTACCAGCCGACATACTTGCATATGTAATCGGAAAAGTCAACGTTGCACAAGACTTTAGAGATTATTTAGAAATATCTATGAAGACGCTAGCTTATCGGAAATCCATCAAATCTTACACGTAAGCAGCTGTTTGTGTCTTGACTAATCCTAAATTAATATTATAAATGCGAAAATTTGTTTGTTTCTTACTTACGCTTTCACGCTAAAACGGCTGAACGGATTTGGATGAAATTTGGCACATGGATAGAACTTGACCTGGGTTAAGACATAGGATACTTTTTATCCCGATATTCCCACGAGATCGAGACTTATGCGAGTGAATTTCAACAACCACGACCTCCACCTAATTTTGGTGGAAACCTTTGCCCCCGAATTTTTAATGAATACAAGAAGCCGATATGCAAGAAATACGTATCGTTAAACGGTACATATTTCCTGCACATCAACTTCTTACATTCATCAAAAATTTAAAAACAAAAATTTCCACCAAAATTAGGCAAAAATCACAGTTGTTGAAATTCACTCATGCGGGTGAAACCACGGGGCGCAGCTAGTAAGTTATAAATTATAACTGCTTTCCAATTATATAACTTGAACAGTAAAAAATATTTGCGTCAATTAATTAACTAAAACCATTAGTTCTAGTATTTCTAGCCAACTATTATATTAAAATCTAAATAAAGGAGGAACGTTTATATAACGGAACCCACACGTTAAGCCTTGATGACGAAACTTTGTTCAGAAAACCCCTCGTCACACGAAATGACTATTTTTATCCCAACAGGACAGGTAGTTCCCTTGGGTTATATATAAAGAATTATTACTTCCCATTGTTGTCCAATCAGTCTCGAGAGGGCAATATTACTTAATAGAAATGTACTTACACATGTGGAAACGCATTTAATAGAACCAGTTCATAATAAGTATAACACGGAAACGATTTGCATTATAATCTACAGCTCGTTAATTCGATGATTGACGTCATAAAGCTTTACAGTACATTTTTCGCCGAACATAAAAAAAACCTTATTACGTATTAAAAAAGCGTAAAGTCTACAAAATATCCTCTTTACCCACCTTTCGGTAAAAAGATAATTCGATTAGTTATAACAAACCGGTGCCACGCCTAACGCGAGCGAGCCCGTGTCATAGGTTGCGAGGTTGCTAGGTCGTTGACACGATTATTTTTCAGAGGCCATTTTCATCACTGGCCGATAAGTACTGACGCCATTGTTATTCTCATAAAACTCAAAGGCAGTATTTGCTACAAAACACGTAAATTGTCAGTAAACTAGCTCACCTCCACCGGCCCACGCGGACGCTTAGCGGGAATTGAAATTCTCACAATAGAAAAATTCAGTGCTGGTATTCGTGGGCGTCATACAGACATTGTAGCGTTACTGAATGGGGATCCCGCCCTTGTGCACCCGCCATAGTAATTATAAAACCATTTGTATAGACTAGCCGATTAAAGTAGAGTGCGATCGTTTCGCAAATTGATACACGAATTGTACGAGTATGTTATATTTTCAAATGTTCTTTCTAGACGTTTTATTTTTAGATGAACTCATGAATGCCAGTGGAGTATTAATATTGTATAGATTTGAAGATACCAAGTCGCCTAAGAATAGCTTTGACTTGGTTAGGCTTCTTAGAAATTATTGGTTCAGTATTCTGTCTAATATATATAGAAGCTAGCATATATAAACTTCTAAGTCAGCCAAGGAAGTCGTAACACTAACGACGTTATACTTTTTATAGTAATCATTACAATCTTATAATGTAAATCCTTACAGCTATGTGAAATAAAATCAGTCAGGTGTGCCGTGTTTAAAAAAATCAATGCATTTATATGCTCCATACCTTAGAAAAAATATGTCGACCAAAAGACATTCGACTATTCAATGATCGAAACATTGATAAAATCGAAGGGAGAATAAGCTACAAAAAATTCCCACGGACTTTCCACAGAAAAATACTGTTAGCTTAACATGTAGGCATTACACCATTAAGATGTAAGATAACATGCATTCAGAAGCGGATTTGTAAAAAATACGAGGAAGCAACTAACCTCAATACTCGAAAAGTATTTTAGTTTCGCCGTTTGAAAGCTCAGAAATGTATGACCTAAGTCTGAGAACAAACTCTAAAAACTTGCGGCGAACAATTCTAAACATACTAACACTGGCACATTTTATTTTATTGTTTCTTTAAATTTTTGACATGAAAAGAAAACTATTGAAGAATAAGAAGATATACTGTATAGTAGTAGTTGTGGAGGATTCTGCTGTGGAAATTCGGATCTCCATCATGCTACCTGCCAGGAAATTCATAGAGCTTGGTCTTTTTCATAAGATAAAGAATCTTAGAGACAGCAATGAATAAGAAAAGAAGGGATCTGACATGACTTGTTAAGTTACTAAGAATTTTGACAACAACAGCTGTGTTGTACATTTGGTGGAAGGAAGCATTTACTTTGTAATCATTGCTAAAGAAATTGTTGAGATCAATTCTATGTACTTTAAAGTCAATTTTGTTGTTAGAAAAATGTACACACAATATTTAGGTAATGTATGAATGATTTTTTTCTCTGTTCAGTATATGTACAGAGTTCAACAACTACTTACTTTCCCAAGATAATTTAATAACAGAAAATAAAAGTAGCGGTTAAATATGCTGAAATTGTTTTTCTATATAAAAGAAAAAGATACAAATTCGAAAAGGAAATTTATGACCAGTGAATTTCCATGAAACCGCGAAGGTGCCTGTAGTTAAATAGTTAAACACATCGAGCTTCAGGTTTCCACCATTTATCAACAATGCTCAAACAAAAATGAAAAGCAAATTGTACCGTCGCTTTTTATCATCATTCGTTACTTTTTGTTATAGAGTTTAACAACTTGCTTAATGTCAATCAAGGTTTAATGTACATTCATTCATTAACTGAACTATTCTCTAAAGTAAATATTTTATGGTCTAGAATAATCTTCGTTTTATTACCCTTTAACTTTTAAATGTAATGCACCAGCCCCATCGTCCGCTACAGAAGGTGGGCGGCTAACAACATCGCAAGAGCAACTTTATTAAGAGAAACAATTTTATATCTGACGATACTAATAAAACTGTCAAAGATGAAGAGAAATTCAGCTCAAAGGAAGCGCAGCCATCACAAACGTAAGCTGTTTCTCGTTTTACATCGCAAATGTAAAGTAAATAAGCATTGCTAAGCATAGCTACATTTGTCAACAGCATAGTTAAGTGTTCGCTGGCAAATAATTAACGGCTGGTAGCAGCGTTGCGTAATAACCTGACAACTAAGTACCCGAGACAGCAGTAAACGAGGTAACCAGCACCGAATATACGAATACGCGCGAGCCGGTGTAAGCACGACTATATATACAGGATGCATTAATTGTACTCATTTCACAATCTTTTTAGCGATTTTATTGGATAAGTTGGTCACGTGTGCGTCTAGGAGACTAGGAGCCGACACTCGATACCTTATTATACAGATAACCTGAGTTAATGCCACATTCGGAACGGATAAAACAGCGCGAAACAAGATACATGCATTAAAATGTGGATATAAACGCGAAATGTTTAATATAGAAAATCTGTCGCGTGTAATTTATTGTGCCGGCTGTTTATTGTAGCTGAAGATTAATAGCTAAATGTTAATTAGTAGTTAAATGTTTGTCTAGTTGTTTATTCAAGACATTATAAATAACAAAACGTACTTACTTACTTCATGCACAACATATCTTCAACTGTCATATTATTATCATGTTTTACAGACTTAGGTTTATGTTATTGCTATAATGCGTCTTCTACTCTCTGAAGAAGCGTTTTAACATTTTGTGGCACACTAACAAAAATATAAGCTTCTCAAAAGACTCATTTGGGTTTAGAATCAGTTACATAATCATCTGATTCAAGCGTACAAGCACTTGTGAAGCAATCTACTAGTAGAGATTCCTTCACAAGTTCTACACTTCCTATTATTACGTGAAACATTCATTCAGAGCTTTGAACACATACATCGGATTTGGAATACCTCGCATTGTTATTCCAAAAAAAATTGTGCAGATCACATTTTGTGACTCCTACCCTATGAAGATTTGTGTGTATAAGAACATTTACTAAACAATGGTCCTAAGGTACTGCTCAAAACAGTTGTTCCCACTAATTCCGTTTCCCCTTTTCGTCATGAATATTGGAGTAGTCTTCAAAAAATTATTAAACGAAATGCTCCCCAGTTTCTTTGAACGTAAAATTTAATTTGCGAAGGTAGAAAAACCTTATTGGTCTAAATATTTTGTTTTGGGGAACGAGTTTGGGCAAATGGAAAGAGTGGAATAAACATTATGACAGATGTCAATTTAGTAGAACGTTACAAGGAGGAAAAGTTGTAAATTAAGAATTCAGCATATTTGATTATCACACAAGTAATGTGGGAAACACTGGGTATGGTAATTATGTTGCGGTTATGTGACACTGACAAACAAAATATTTAACCCAACAATTTGTTTACGTCAGAAGTAGAATATACGAGTATTGTTTTAATAATTTCGCAGTTCCGCAATGCTCATGAATTCTCGAGAATAAAATCATATTAAAGCCAATATATACTGGCAATTACTGTGGGATGATGTCGTCTGTTGAGCTTATTCAACATGCTAAATAGTTTACGTGCCTCCTCTGTTTCACAGATGATACTCGCAAAGATTTGCATAAATTAACTCTATACAATCGATTCTTAATAGCTGGTTTATAAGAGATCCCAGGTCTTGAGACGACAAATTATTAAAGTTCTCTTGATGAGTTCAGTCTCATTATTAACAGTGTTTAACATAACTTCCCTGACATGTTAAGTGGGATTGAATTAATGATTTCCAGACTAATTGGGTCATCGTTTTGGTTGAACTGAAATATATTTTGCTTATTATGAACTAAATGCTTAATATGCCTGATGGCCAATTCATTATGCACACAGTCATAGTTCTATATAGATCTCTTTCTGTTCGACCTGTAACAGTGCATTCGCATCATTTCAATTTCGTTTCGATCGAACACATTCTTTAACTTCCATCTTTGCAGAAAAGTACCAAAATTCTTCAAAGCCTTGAATTTAATTGTTCCATTAATGTGTTTCCTGTTTGTTGTCGTGTGGAACTACGAGTAACTCGCGTCAGTCCCACAATTGTTGGTATAGAGTTCCTAGCATTGAGTTACAGCGTATTCATATAGAACTAAGAAGGTTAATTCGAGCCACTTCCAATTCAGCTTATTGGATTATCGCGAGCTTACCGTCGCGTGTATAGGGTAGAGTTCGAGAACAAAGCGGCTGAATGCAGGCAGTTATAAAACTAAATACTGCATTCTGTGTTTGCTAAAAAACGTGTTTTATAGACACTTTAGAAACGAATAAAGAAGAATAATTACAATTAATTACTTAAGGTAATAAAAATACAGTTGGGAAATGTAATAATTACAACAAAAATCGAAGTATGTATCTCATCCCGTGGCTATCGTACACGGCGATTAAGAGATAACATCAGATGAACGAGCAGCATCATAAACTTGTGCGCTGATAATATCAGATTTCAAGAAAAATGGCCGGTCGCAATGCGTAACAGTAATGATCCAGTTAATTGATTCTTACAACCAGCCAAGTAAGATAAACGAGAACATAGCACACTTGATTCACTCAAATAATTTACTCCTGCTTTGAAACATTAACAAAAAGTAACTCCAACCAAGCAGACAGACGATAGATAGATAGTACAAATGCAACGTTAACCGTGCTTATG
Organism: Amphipoea lucens; assembly: GCA_947508005.1. Taxonomy (NCBI): domain Eukaryota; kingdom Metazoa; phylum Arthropoda; class Insecta; order Lepidoptera; family Noctuidae; genus Amphipoea; species Amphipoea lucens. The sequence continues at coordinate 19,844,827 of OX382357.1, forward strand.
CTAATCAGTTTGTAATTGATATCACAAGCCACGAACCTACGTGGCAGTCGGTGGCAGTCCCGAGAAACACGAATAGGATGTTGTGTAAGATGATATGGGAGACAACTATCTATCGGGGCTGTACGTGATGGAAACATGTGAAGAAAATATAGAAAGCTAACCACTAGGCAACGATATAGAAGATAAAACAAATGCGAAAGTAGAATCTGATATAACATTAGAACAAACATCAGTAAAACATCTTGCCAATCAACCACAACCTATCCCAACACAAATAATAATGAACTTCTAAATTGCTTCAGCGCTTACAAACAACAAACTCCCGAGCCAAACATTATCAACATGAGCAAAAGAAACCTTAGTCAAACAGTACTTAGCGGAAAGTAAATAAATACATGCAACATAAACTAAGTATGTATGTTAATCAATTTGTCGGCAGTACGGCGTCTAGGTTGCGAGCTGTTTGCACAAGTCGCTACTGTTGACAGTGAACACCGAACGTCGTATTATGACTTATGACTAATATTCACGCTAATACGTAAGCCAAACGTTTAGACTACGTGACATTAGCGACAATAACATATGCATAAATACCTGGCTCGAATCAACTCCACACAATGTTGGAGTAATGGAGTACTTATTTTTCATTAGTTAAACTGCCTCAACAATCGAAAGAAGGTAAAGCTATGGACAATAATGTACGCATAATGATTGGATTGGAGCGTACGCGTAGGTGTGAATGCCGGGAGTTGACAAATTGGTGTGATAGAGACTCAGAGAAATCTAAAAAGAGTAAAGGTAACTTACATAAAAGAACATCTTTTCTCGAGTTCGAAAGATAAAGTTGGCGTAGGAGGCGCTAAACCGGAAATATCCGAAGATGTGAACAGTATTACCTAGAGAGAAATTGCAAGAATACGCGATCGAGCAAAGAAAACAGGTGTGAGAGAACATTCTACACCCTAAGACGATAGAGCGAATGGAAGAACTTTTAAACAAATAAAAGGAAAATAATATAGAAAGAGTAGAGTACCTCCATCATATTCTACCTTACAAGCCGCTAACTATTTCGTTAATATTCCAACCAGTTTCTTTGAACCTAAACATCAAAATCCAAATTAATATCCGTCCTCGCTGAACTAAAGGTCAAATAGTTACGATATCAACCTCAGATGATGTTACCAGCAAAAAGGTAAACTTCACTTAAGACGCATCGCTAGGCATAAGCTAGCATATTTGATTTTTGTTTAATTGATTCCGTGGTACTTATCGCATGATACGGGTATATAAAACCGGATCTTAAGTTAATGCGTTGGGAACATGCATTGTTTCTTCTAGTAAGTACTAGTATATTATATGGACAGTTATTAGTATTACTTAACATTTGTTGTTGTACGTTATTGATAACAACTATTACGTATTAATTAGTGTTCTCTATTAGATTAATAACTTCAACAACAAATCTGAGTAATTCAATTATTTTTCTCATTCTTGTAACATGCAGTTCATGGGCCAAAAATCTTCCTAGAGCAATCCAAGTCAATATCCACACTTCGTAATTTATATATATGGTTTGACCAAAAATTGGCAGAGATTACTGGCGTAGAAATTCTTGGAAATTCTCATTAGTAAGGTACCGTTCTAATAAATATGTCGTTCGTCACAAAATTATAAATTCTGTTTTAGGGTTATGATAAACCCTTTCAAAATTTACTGTTACAAGTTAATCTCTTTCATTTCTAGCTGTAAACAAAGTCGTTTTGTTAATGCACTTGTTTCAAACAACACTAAGCCAGAAGTGAAGGCGTCTTAATTTTTTAAAAGGGTTGGTATTGCTACTAAAATTTACATTTGTACCGCCATAAAAGTTAATAAAATTCTCAAACTCGCAGTTTACTGTCTTGGTCTCGTATTAATTATGTGCATACTTTGTTGTGGAGAACCGCTGTTTTTAACAAACAATCACTACATATTTTAAACGAAATTCCTGCCTGTGTTTGGTCTTATCTCAAACACTATTAAATGGATTTTGATTAAGTAATTAGTAGAAGCGCTCTTTGATATAACTTTTCATGTAAAGCAATTTATAGCATCATACTTAATGAGATTATGATCCTTGACAATATTCAGAGGCAACAAAACTAAATGGCGATAAACAACTTTAACCAAAATACATTGTGTGAAATATAACTGGCGCATAAGCACAGCCAGGGAGGGTTCCTAGCAAGTAATAAATAACGACAACACGACGAGTTCACAGGAAATTAAAAAAATACAAAATGGTCGACCGTTGGTGACCCACCAGTATGTCGTCGTTTATATGTTAAACTTTAGACATTAGATATTGTAGCTAACACGAGTCCTGATTATAGAAAAAGTTACCAAAATTAGTTGTAGTGACTTCATAGCAATTCACGCTTTTCTTAGATGGTCAGAAACATTCTATAATGGTGGAAGGAGCTTACCCAACGCTTCCGTTCAGGGCGGTGACAGGTGGCCGCTCATAGCACATATGCATACCAGCAATGTCTGCTGAACACTTATCAATGCTGATAGTATTTTATATCACTGTTTCACACTACACAACACAATGTTACCAATTAATCCACTCCACGAACGAACATTTTTGATTTAAAGTTTCATCCATCAATTCACATCGATAGATTGGCTACTGCGAAAAAAATTATTAGTTACGCTGAATGTAGATCAGCACAGGTCCATTGCGATTTAATCGATTCATGTCATGTAACACTCGATTGCTGTAATCGATTGATATTTACAACGAATTAACGATTACTAGGAACTCAATGAACGATTGCTGACGTTGGCAACTATTTGACTAGTTGGCAATCTACGGGCCAAATAGTTGACAAAACAAATAAGGAGCTAAGTTGCGACGAACAAACTTAATAGTCGATTAATCATTTTAATTATCTTGACGCCGTCTATTAACTTATAGCGTTAAGGAAAACATTGTATGAATAGGAAAACTATGTACGTTACGACTACGTCATATTATTTAGCTGACGTAGTTTAGTAAAATAGAGATGATATGGCTATACAGTATTGTAGCAGCAGCGGTGAGGTTTGTGAAAACACAAGTTTACTAATTTTGATTGTGTTGAGGATTATTAGAATAAAAAACGATGCGTTAGGTTTAACGAGTAAATTCCATATATTCGCCATCTTAATACAACATTCAAGGAGAGGGGTGAGGGAACAATATTTTTGGTGGTAACCAATCACGGTCGAGAGGTTACTATGACGTAGTGTATGGTGTCGATTTTTGCCTCGAGATGTCGCTGTCAGTCGCTATATATTAACGAAGTCCGAGTTCACAACATGCCCCCGGCCTTGGAAGCAGTGGCTTTCAATGGTCTTCAATCACTGCATCAGTGTCGATCACGTCCTGTATTAGAGGACAAATCTTGGTGTATGCGCGTCTCACCACGCCCGATGACGTCTGGATATCAGCCACCCGGGATATGCCATCCTTTCCTGGGATAGTGCAAAGGACACGTCCCAAATGCCACCTTAGAGGTGGGAGGTTATTATCCTTAATAACCACTAAGGAGTTTGGTTTGAGCTCGTCCTTATTCGCCGTCCATTTTGTCCGCACCTGCAGCTCGGAAATGTATTCCTTCGCCCAACGGTTCCAGAAATGTTGGCGAAGTTGTTCTACCCTCTGGTAACGCTGGAGACGACTAGCTGGAACATCACGCAGGTCATCGCCGGCTGGCGCAGTTATTGGTCGGCCAATAAGGAAGTGACCGGGAGTGAGCGGGGAAAAGTCATGAGGATCGGGGGAAAGAGGAGACAGAGGTCGGGAATTTAGTACGGCTTCTATTTGAGCCAATACTGTGCTGTACTCTTCGAACGTGAGGTGCGCGTTACCTATCACACGACGAAGATGGTATTTACTGGACTTAACTCCTGCTTCCCACAGACCACCAAAATGCGGAGAATAAGGGGGAATAAAATGGAAATTAATATTTTGACTAGATGCGAATTCTAAAATATCACTACTGCAATTGTTTAAAAATTTAGAAAAATCATTCATTACACCTACGAAATTACGCCCATTATCAGAGTATATATCTGCAGGCTTACCACGGCGTGAAATAAATCTTTTCAATGTACATAAATACGCTTCACTGGAGAGGTCACTGACTAACTCCAGGTGTATAGCACGTGTCACGAAACAAACAAAAAGACAAATGTACCCTTTGATAAGCCTAGCACCCCTACCTTTGCGGTTCAGAATGAGCACTGGCCCAGCGTAATCCACCCCACACCGAACGAATGGAAGACTAGGTGTAACTCGCTCCCTAGGTAAGTTCCCCATCAGAGGGCTAAGCGTCTTACCTCTAATGCGAGTACAGGTAACACAACTATGCACTACCTGGCGAGCCACGTTCCTACCTCCGACAGGCCACCATGATTCGCGTAAATGAAAAAGTAATGCCTGCGGAGCAGCGTGGAGAAGCTGAATGTGCTCATGACGAAATAATAAAGTAGTAAAATAATGTTTACTATGAATTACAATTGGATGTTTTTTACCATAAATAAATTCATCAGAATTAACTAAACGACCACCTACGCGCATTAATTTGTGATCATCTAAAAACAAATTCAATTTAGACAAACAACTTTTACTTTTAATAGGCTCATTATTAGATAATGCTTTGTATTCAACTGGATAAGATTCCATTTGACAAAATCGAGCTAATGTTTTATCAGCATGGTCTAACTCGTCTACACTAAGGCCGCCCGTACGCTTATTATTTTTAAAACGACTGTTATTAATAAAACGTAACATAAAGGCAGCCGCACGCCTCATACGTTTAAATTGAGAGAACCGATGGAAGGGAAACAAAGATGATTCACGACAATCCTGAGCTACAACGGCAGTGACGCATGACTTAACCTCAGGCAACTCGCGATGCTTGAACGAGTCTGAACTTTTGTGATCGTCTATTGAAAACTAGGGTCACGAAGAAATTCAGGACCCTCCCACCATAAGGTAGACGAAGAAAGTTCTTCCAATCTAGCACCGCGTGACGCTAGATCGGCGGGGTTATCTCCACTGCGTACGTGACGCCACGGGACGTCTAGTGTAAGGTCATGAATTTCCGCGATCCTATTTTGAACGAATGTTTTAAGTTGGCTAGGCTTCATGTGCAGCCAGCCTAAGACAATCGTGGAGTCAGTCCAAAATACTACGCTATTCAACTTACAACGTAATGAGTTGCGCACCTTGTCATACAGACGAGCACCTAATAAAGCCCCACAAAGTTCGAGACGTGGTATACTAATAGGTTTTAAAGGCGCGACCTTTGTTTTTGAAAACAATAATCTAACTGATACTGTTAAATCATTGTTAACTGTGCGAACATAACAACACGCGCCGTACGCCGTCTGAGATGCGTCGCTAAAAATGTGTAACTCAATATACATAGGCTGTGTACCTATAGCGTGGCGAGGTATACGAACAGTGTTTAGCGCTTGCAATGAAATAACAAACCGGTTCCACACGCGCGCCGTGTCATTAGGAACGTTATCATCCCAACCTATTTTTAATAGCCATAATTGTTGTAAAAGAACTTTGACAACAATTATGACAGGACTTAACAAGCCGAGAGGGTCAAATATTTGCGAAACTTTTGATAAAATAGACCTCTTTGTAATAGCCTTGTTATTTTCAATGTTAATTTGAGAATTAAAATAAAAGTTGTCGCTTGCGTTATGCCAGCCTATTCCTAAGGTTTTAGAACTAACATTTTCATCTAAACTTAAAGGTTTAAACTGACTAGACGACTGACTGTCATCGTCGTGTTTAAAATTAAATATCCACTTCCTAAGTGGAAAGCAGCCCGACTGCAGCGTCTTCTGAGTCTTATCGCATAGATCTAATAATTTAATTTTATCATCTAAGCCCGTAATGTAGTCGTCGACATAAAAATCCTCTTTTATAGCTCGCGCGACATCAGGATCAGGAGATTCAGATGCTAATTGTTTCAGGCACCTAACACTTAGAAAAGGCGCGGAGGCGGTTCCATACGTCACGGTATTTAATTTAAATATACCTAATAGCTTTGAGGGATGGTCACGCCACAGAATCATCTGCAAGCTGCGCTGACCCTCATCTACTAGACATTGCCGGTACATCTTCTCCACGTCGGCGCACGCGACGTACTTATGCTGCCGAAAGCGGAGAAGAATTGCAATGAGATCACCCTGTATAGGAGGGCCAACTAGTTGCAAATCATTCAGTGACTTACCCGAGCTCGATGGTGCGCTTGCGTCAAACACCACGCGCAACTTGGTGGTGGTGCTGAGCTCGCGGAACACGCCATGATGCGGCATGAAATAACACGGGAATTCATAGGAATCTACCTGTGTCATATGGCCTAAGCTAAGATACTCCTGTAAAAAGTTTGAATAAAGACTTTTATATTCAGGCGAACGCTGCAGACGTTTTTCTAGCGCAAGAAATCGACGTTCTGCTTGTATATAAGAATCCCCCAAGGTATCAGGTGACTGATGGAGCGGAATGTGCACGCAGAATCTCCCCTCGCTATTGCGAGTAGTAGTGCGAACAAAGTGATCTTCGCATGCACGTTCTTCCTCAGTCTGTGCGTCTCTGACCTTAGACAGTTCCTCAATCTCCCAGAACAATCGAAGTTGCGTATCTAAAGAATTAACAATATTGCATTGAATTGGTGCATTTTTGCGCGTATAATTAACTATAGGTCCGGAAATAATCCAGCCTAGTTTGGTATTCTGTAGAAACGGACCACTAGACAAACGAATCTTACCGTCTTCTAACAGATCCCAAAACCTATCTGCGCCAATTAAAATATCAATATTTTTATAGTCTAGAAACTCCGGATCGGCTAACCGTATGTTGTCTGGAATACAGACTTGCGCGCTTAATTTACACACGGCAGGCATCGAAGCCGTAATCCTAGACAGCACATAACAATTAATGCGCGTAGTAAATGAATTATCGACGCAGGATTTGATAACGATATTACAAGCTTGCGAACAATGTACTACCGAATCACCTACGCCTCGAACTTCGTTTGTGGACTGTATTAATGATGCGTTTAAGAGTTGACATAATGATTTAGAAATGAAACAGCGCTGGCTTCCATTATCAAGAAGGGCACGCGCTTTATGGTACCTACCGTGTAAATCTGCTACTTCAACGATAGCTGTTGACAATAACACGGACTGCACACCTATAGATTTAATCGATTGCGTTTGCATGTGTGCCTTGTTTACTTGAATAGGGACTGCGGAGTCCGAGGCGGTTGGTGCGGCCGCGGGGAGGTGCGCAGGCGCCTCCCTCACATTAGCACTCGACGCCTCAGTGTTCGTTGAGGTACGCAAAGTAACCGAACTATTAGCGTTATCATTGTGCAATAATGAGTTATGTTTTTGATTACAGTGTCGACAAGGCCCAAACTTACAATTATTTATTGAGTGTTTCGAATGTAAACAATTCTCACATAAGTTGTGCTCGCGTACCAGTTTAAGCTTTGTGTCTAAGTCACATTCGATAAACTCTTTACACGTATACAGTGGATGATTCGCGTTGCATTTTGCGCATGTTAACTTACCGCGTTGTTTATTTGATTTACTCGGTCCGCTAGAAACATTGCAGTGTGTCATATTATGACATTTTGAGTGTGGTTTTTTGTTGTCAGTGCTTTGAGCTTCTTTGCTACGTGAACGCTGCAATGCCTCCAGCATGTCTGCTTTATTGCGCAAAAAGTTAATTAAAACATCCACCGATAAGCGCTTGGAATTATTTTCGTTTGGATTCGGGAACAATGTGCACTTATGAGACCCCCATTCTCTTTCAGTAATTTTATCTAACTTCGACACCATGATATTAATAATTAAGCTATCCCAGTAGTCTGTAGGCTCACCTAGGATCTTAAGTGCGCGTAAATTTTTTAAAATAGTGTCTATTAAGTTTCTAATCGAAGAAGGCGACTCTTTAGTTATTGCAGGTATATTTAATAATGATTTAATATGATGATCAACTAAAAGTCCGCAATTATTATATCGGTTGAGCAACAAGTCCCATGCAACCTGATAATTATCAGAAGAAAACTCTATGGAATGTATAACTAGTTCTGCGCTGTCTTTTAGGGACGATTTAAGATAGTGGAACTTTTGGATATTGGAAATATCTTTAGAATTATGAACTAGTGAGGTAAATGTGTCTCTGAATTCCAGCCAGTGCTCATAGGAACCGTCAAATGTAGGCATGGAGATAGTGGGTAACTTAACAGAATGTATTTGGTTGTTATTATGACTATGACATGACCTGGAGCAGTCAGCAACCTCATCAGTGTTCATCATAAATTCAGCTAGAGATATTAAACTGTAGTAACTATCTTCAAATTGTTCTCTTTGATTTAATTGTTCGCCTAATTCACTATCAGACACTTTTTCTTCTATTTTAGTTTGAATGTCGTTAAATTCAGAAAATAAAGTAGTACATCCTTGAATCCTCAACTTTAAATCAATGCGTTTTTGATTGGGAAAGTCATGATCACAATCTTTTAAAGATTCTAAATAATTGTTAAATTTGGTAAGCCTGCCCTTAATAATACCACGCTTCCTAACTAAATCGCGAACTAACTCACTACTCTCTACACTTAGCAAATTAGGAGATTTGTCACGGGATTTAACAGAGTCAATGGGCATTTTGGTGGTCAGTGAAAAGAGGAGTACTCACGGTTTATAATCGTCAGATCAATCACACACGGCACTGATGCTAGCAACGTCACCAGGTTGGTAATCGACTGGAAGTTTGATATTCCGAGAATACAATGCGGCAATTTCACTGAAATAAGAGCACAGACACACTATAGCACCAAATAGAACTCAGGAAGTGATGGAAAAGAATAAGGATTGGCCCCACCGGTTGCGTATGATTTCTGATGAATCCTTTTGCGTTTTCTTCTCAATCCGCCACGTGCAAGGGGTCATCCAAAGGTCGCACGGCGATCTTATTGGTATCAATATCCCAACGTTCGGTTCGAAGGTCCAAAATGTAGCAGCAGCGGTGAGGTTTGTGAAAACACAAGTTTACTAATTTTGATTGTGTTGAGGATTATTAGAATAAAAAACGATGCGTTAGGTTTAACGAGTAAATTCCATATATTCGCCATCTTAATACAACATTCAAGGAGAGGGGTGAGGGAACAATATTTTTGGTGGTAACCAATCACGGTCGAGAGGTTACTATGACGTAGTGTATGGTGTCGATTTTTGCCTCGAGATGTCGCTGTCAGTCGCTATATATTAACGAAGTCCGAGTTCACAACAAGTATACTGTTTATATGTAACCTTGTCAAATCTTATCTGACCTTACAGAAATTGCTAATTACAAACCTAATTAGATACATGAACCGTCGTAATATTTTGTACCTGTAATGGAATTGAAGAATAATAGGCAAAGGTTGCGACAGGCAATGAAAAATAGCTTATAGCCTTTAAGGATGTCGAAGAGTCTTCTAATTTATACAAAATGAGACAGCCATCGTCTGTCAAAAGTGCGATATTAAGCGATAATGGATTACATTTTGCGGGACGTCCGGATAATCTAAATTTAAAGAAACGGTGATTACGGGAATTGCGTCCCGGTCAGATGATTAATTGGGAGGCAGCGTGGCGGATACTTTTTGCCTTATTTAGCGAGCATCGTCGGGTACATAGAATGTGGCGGGTATTTTTTCGCCGAGGGTCATGAGGAGCCATTACGCGGGTGTTTTCTCGTGTGATTGATCTGCGTTCCGCCACTCTAAAGGAACACTGGAGCTTCCACCCCTACTCCGAGAAACGGCGTGTTTATGGATAACGGTATCCACACCAATAAACCCGTATCTACACGAGCATGAGTCTATTCCTCATCTATGAGAAGATAGTTTATTCTAATGAAGCTTTGCGACATTTCAATGGCTTTGATACTCTATAATTGTATCGACATTATTATGCGAGTGTCACAAAATTTACATTTTAGTTAATAGATTCCTGTTCAAACGACCCTTCCTCGGACAGGTCGTGGGAACAGCTAGTTCATGTTACGTACTCTTTTTCATATAGACACGTAGATTTAACTTCATTTGAATGACAATAGAACAGATGGTCAAATACTGACAATAACAGGTAATGCCGGGCCTACCGATATGCGGGTGCATAACAATATTACAGACACTGCTATGAATGTCTGTCAAGGTCGTGACAGCAAATATTTCGGCGGTTCAAAACTAGTTAATTTTCTATACGAGCCAAAGAGTGAGTGTCCTACATCTGAGAAACATTAACCTAGTTTAAAGTCGAGGTCATATTGTGGTCACTTCGTCACTGGGATTCGCTAGCGAAACAATCCACCGAGCAGACAATGAGGTGACAAAGTATTCGCTCATCAAGTCCCGCCACCAAAATTTTGTGATATCGTTAAAAGTTGGGGGCAAAATATACAATTCCTTTATCTTTATCCGTTGGCCGTAATGCGGTGAAATAAGCGCCCCGAAAAGGGATAAATAATGTTGTAGAGCGGACACATTCTGCTGGATAGTTATTCAGCTTTTACAAGACTATTCAAGATAACCCTTGAGACGTTAGAACCCTCTTCGAGTCCCCGTGGGAAGGCCTCAGTTTATCTAAAGATAAGTGTCTCGTACACTGACCACCGGACTCATTTAGATTACACCCTATTAATATTCAGTCCTTGCCAAGTAAAGGATCTTAAATTGTATTGAAAAGCAATGAATAATTAATGCCAACAAATTGATATTCATTTAAGACTGTTTTGATTCTGTTGGTGAAATATCCAAAGTTGGAAGCGATACTTCTGGAAGCCAAGTTTATGTATTGAAGACATAAACATGATGTGAATAATTCACATTATTGATTGACTTTGACGACTTAAACTATAAATTAAAGGCAATTAGGGTGCAATATCTAGCTGATTAAGATATTGATACGTAGTTTAATATTTATGTTGCTTATAAAATTGGTAATTTAATGTCTTTTGATCGTGAGAAGTCAATGATATTATATGCAATGTTTCTTTAACAAGGTATAGAATTATGAGAAGGAAATATATGTATTAATACACAATAGGAGGAAAGAGTGTTGCTTGATGTGACTAAACCATCGCCAATATTTTTTGACGTAGAGTAACAACAAAACTTCTGGTTGTATTTTATTTCGTCCATTGTATAGTGATGAAAACATTAAAGTAATTAGGTAATTAAAGAGTGGTCAAATAACTCAAGTCTTTGTGAGGATGAGTCGTTAAGCGACATTGTGGCTCAATGTGGAACTAAAGTGGATAATAATCCGCGTACTGCTGTAGTACCTACCTACATAATTGTACGTGAATTAACTAATGAGCCAAGGTACTTACTCATTTTATTTACTAACTTCGTGTTAAAAATTATGTTTGGAACGAGATAATGAGTAGTTTTGTAGTGCTAAAACGTGAGCATTGTTTTCATTAAAAAAAAAAAGACGGGTTGCACTCCGGGAGTGCCGGCAGAAGTGAAAACTTGAATATTAACGTTGAAATAAATCAATTATTAATTTAATTATTACTCATTTTTTTTTCAATATTTCTGCGTCACTTTTTTCATTAATATATGCACTTTGTTCAAGTTCTTTGTTCAAAATGAAGTCATCCAACAAATTGGCCAACACATTAAATCGGCATACGAGAATATCTGTCTACGAACCGAATATTTCTGTCCATAGACATTATTACGTATGAAAAACTTATTTATTGTCTACAGTTTCAACAGTTTTGACGCGACAACGTCATGGTCGTCATGGAAACAATATGAATAATTGAATATGTCAATGAATGAATTTGATATTGTATGTGTCAAACTAAAAAACTTTTGAATATTTTTTTTGTATTTAAAATAAATGAAATTAAGACCGGAGACTAGTTGCAATAAAGGGCAAAGAATTGAATATTGGTTGGAGGAGGATAAGGTGTGTACCTACTGTTACAGCTAAAATGTGTTCAAAGTAAGTTATGTTTTGTAAACATTCTCAATTTCTTATACTTATGCTTGCTTTTGCTTCTAATCCTTAGATTTTTTGGAAGAATTGGTCAGGGAGAGGTCTCCATAATAGAAAATAAAAACAATGACACAAGCACTAACGCTAAACAGGGGCAGCCTGGCATGGTTTACGAATTAGGTGCCTATCCAATTTACAATTTTACGAAGAACTTCGTTTGCCTGTACAAAACTCATTGTAACAAAAAAAAAACCCGCCATAAGAATAATAATGACTGTTATTTTGATGCCGCTACTGATTAATTAAATCAGTATAAATAAGATAATGAAGAGAAAGAATTTATAACATTAGTTTTGTATTTCAGGTCAATAGGACTAGTAAGGATGGTGCTTCACTACGAATAGCAGAAAACGAAACGGCCTACAGAAGAGATGGCACAGATGGCAAATGAAAAGCAAACATTTTAAAAATGTTGTTCTGCTTGCAAAAGTTTTAGAAGCCAAATTAGAGTTTAGAGTATTGTTCAGCCGTGAACAGGCAAGAGTTACATACGCCAGCGTCAGCATCAAGAGCGACATACATTCGTTCCACATAAATTAGTAATTAGTAAATGAATAAATTAGTCATCAAGCTGGAGTAGAGTTTGATTCATCTTCCATAATTCCTCTCACTATGGCCAAGACACCTTTAGCCATCACCAGTTCTATGAGTCTGTGGGACCGGCAATGACAAAACTATTTCCTGTGTACACATTGCACGACGTACACAAACCCCTATTCCTACCCAAATTCTGTCTGTTCCCGTAGGTCTCCCGTAGGCTTGTATGATAGGTTAGGGTGTTAGGATAACTAGGGTGTTAAGTAGTTGCTGTAGGTTTATAATCAGTAGGGTAAGGTCACCATAGATACCAGGCTCAATTGTTACAAACTTAGCCACACTGTATGCATTTGGAATAACAGCCGTACTAAGCTGTAAGTCCCGGTGCGTACAAGTATTATAAAAATAAACTGATATTTGTATACAAGCTTTTTATTAATGAACTACTCCCTAAATTTCTTCTCTTTTACTTTAGATCTTGTTGGCTCAAAATATTGCCACTGCCACGTTGTCGTCGGTGGCAGCGCAGAGGTCACTTTGACTGCATGTTTTGGGTAGGACAAATAAGGCAGGATAGGACGTGGAGCATGTTTTGCAACATAGCTTCACAGCCACACCCTACTGGAGCATCTCCCTGCAGGGTGTAATCTTCCGTGGTCGACACGGCAGCATTGTTTTCACACAAAAGCAGCAATGTCCCACAGTATTTCTTGTTGCTATAATGTGCTTCGTTATATTTTTCGTCGCTTCTATTTTGTATTGTAGGTAGGTATATAATAATAAACTAAATTGGTTAAACAGAAGTTCAAAATAAATTAAATACAACTGCGGCTCCTCGAAGTACTATTGTTTACGAAACTGACTTTTCAAACATTTGTACGTCAAATGTCATTTTCTTCGGCCATCTTTGTCGTGTCTCACTTGGTTCACTTCGGTTGGCGCCGCCGTAGAAAGAGATGGGGGGGGGGGGCGGGGGAAATCTCTCCTGACGGTCACGTGTCCTGACGCGATGCCCTGACGCGAGTTTAACATTTTTTACCCATTACAAAAAGTGTTCAACGCCGCTAAAGAAGTTTTCACTTCAAAAATGTTTGTAGTTAATGCTAATTGCATATTGTTATCAAAAATACAGATACTTCATGGAAAATTTATTTCAGCAGCATATATATTTCATCTACCTTCTAGGTACTTATTGGCAAAGATATATAATACCAGAATGCAAAAGATTTGACTTAATTTATTTAATACTTCAAGCACATAAATGTACAGAGGCGGACTTAATGCCATAGGCATTTTTACTTTACGACTGTACCTTAATTAAAATTCATACAGTTTAACCTTGTCATTGATTTCAAGAGCGTGATTGTAATAAAAATACAATGACAATTTAATTTGAACGTTAAAGTTGAACGCCAACATAAACAAAGAACTTTCCAACATCGTATGGACAACAGTTTCTAATTTATAATTGGTTACAGTTTTGAAAAGGTATCGTAAATCATAAATTCCCAGTTCCAGCAATCGAGTGCGTCATGCATGAGTCAACATCATGGACATAACATCCGTCGGAGCGGTTCATTTCTTACAAAAAGCTGATGCGGTTGCGTCGTCAAAGTCAATCCTACGATCCAACACTGCAATCCAAGTGATCACTGGTGGTCCTCGCCACAGATTTCACTGTGACGGCGCACAAACACACAGAGAGGAGGAGCGCGCTGACAACACGCACGCATTCCGTATCCGAATGCAAAGCGCATCACGATCACCGCTCACGTCTGCGAAAACCCGCCAAAAGCGAGTTCCCCGAGTACCTTTTATGAGGTATCTGAGCAAAAGGCATGCGCCGCACAACGCGTACACGACCAAACGGCAGGCGAGGACGCGCGCGACTGCCGTTCGACGCGGGGCGGGACCGACCGACGACGCTCGCAGGTTATCGTGAGTCGACTACACAGATAATGATGTCAAAAGTGGATCGGACTAATGCTCTCTATTATTTTGTAAACTCTCCGAATACCCAAAGCCGAGACCCCGGTGCCGAATGTTGCACCTACGTCCGATTCCATAAGGTCTTCATTGATTAATCCAATGATAATCGGCCTGAATTTTTAATAATCTCGCGCCGTTATCACTATTGTTGTGTTAATGATCGGATCAATTATGTTTACTTCCTATCACTTAATATCAAGACCATTTTCAGTTTAATTAACTGAGTATCAGTCTGATTATTATTCGAAATAGTTTTGGATCGTTATCTTGTTTTATTAGCTTTTGGTCCTTTGAGTCGAGCGCTTCGAGCGTTCTGATCCTTTGTGTCATATAGTAGTTACTCTTCCTCTTGTATTATAAAAATTTTATACTTTGTAGCGCTGCTGAAAAAAGTCTTGCCACGCCTCTGAAAATCACCAACAAAGAAGTATTAGCGGAGAATATCACTCATCGAAGTGAGCGCGCGCCCGGCGCAAAACACCGGCCGTAATTTTTATTGTCCCACGCTACCCGTCTCGTTAAACTAATCTGATTCTTGTCTCAAAACAACAAGACAAAAAATCGCTTAACACCATCGCATGCCCGCAAAGTATTAGTCAAATCGAATAATGTTGATATTTTGAACATCCTCCGAATGTGTACCGTATCGTGATTGTGTTGGAGTCTCTATCGGAACGCTCACATTAATGTAGATGACACATTTCGTATCTCGTCGTTCTGGATTTCGTCGGTTTACACTTAGCTTTTAAATCTAGCCGTATTGTTTGCGGTAATAAGGTTGGTTTCGAATCGACCAGAAGGTGACCGCTGCCTTTTTCCATTTAGTACTGTTCCTCTATATTTTGGTCGTATGAAGAAGTGAGCTTCGTTTGATGGATGTTTTAGCCAGTCGGGGTTTTTGCGGAGGATTTCGTGAAACAGCCGTGACGTGCAGAATGGAAAATTGTGTTCTTACTTCTTGGTACTTATCGATTATTTCGACAACTACGTCCCTGGTCCCTGCACATTACATTTAAAATAAACATGAACATAATCTACATGAGTTCAACAATTTAACTCGTACGCAACCAATTTCGTTCGAATCGACATCAAAGCTTCTAATTAACGCGGCAGTCGATACCTACCGTTTATTAATGTACAGTACGGCAAGTTTATTACAAAAATAAACACTGACACCAATTAGCACATACTAGTACGGTCTCCAGCAAAACTATTCCATCGCGACCAATTATTAGTCACGTTCAAATAGCAGGGAGCGAGTTATGTGCTATTTGAAAATAGTACTATATTGACCATTAAGTGAATTGCACACGGATAACTAATTCGTTGTGACCCAATTTGGCGTGACAAGCGGAGCGCGCCTGCGACGGCCGTAGCACAACTAGGCGGATCATCCCGGGGGAGAGGGGGGAGAGGAAACTTTAGGGCCGCGGAGGGAACATACCCGTGGATCGCCTACCACTTTCTACTCTTACTGAGGTTTCTCTAACAAGTGTTTGCCAATTGCCAAGCCCAACTGCGAAAGAGACGCAGTCTTATAGCTCAAGATTTATTCGAAACGGTTATTAAACATTAAGACTTACTCAAGTCACTTTGTAGGGAAACATTTGCATAACACAGCTAGCTTTGCGTCTAGGTTAAGCGTAGTGATCTAGTGTTACCTAGCAGAATATTGGAAACGTTTTCTTCATACGTGTCACCTGTGCAATCGTTTAGTGTTTTATTGTCAACGTATGGTCGACCCATTTGTAGTGTCACTGGAATATTTATAACAGGAGAATTCTGAAGAGCTTTGTTATAACACAGTTAAACACAATGAGCTCTATGTACATAATTATTAATTTGTTTGGCTTTCGTTTTTTGTCGCCCATTATTAATTAGTCTTAATGATATAACATTTGGCAGTATCTTTGACGGTCGTTAACTAATAGTCAGAAGCCCAAAAACATCTGACAACTCAACTAGTCTTGTCAAGGAGTATCGTGATTCGTGTTACCCAGTAACTGGGTTGTGGAGGTCAGGTAGGTAGTCGCTCCATGTAAAATTCTGGTATTCAGCTGCACCCGGTTAAACTAGAAGCCGACTCCAACATAGTTGGGAAAAAGCTAGGCAGATTGATTGACGATTGGCAGTATCTAGAGACCAGTTCTGTCCAGATTTTATCCATAAAAAACAACGATTTTGTATAGAGTCCGTTCAGCTTTCCGCGGCTGAACGGATGCGTACGCATCTCGTACAAAATCGTTGTTTTCTATGGACAATAGCTAAACAGATCTGAACAAGTGCGGTTAGTCCCTAAAGGACCAAACCAGAAGTAAAGGACGAGTATATACTTCCAGAAATCACGACCATTATTCGAAACTAAATGAGAGTAAAACCTCAAACCCCTCTAACGCCCATAGTAGGTACACAAAGAGCTTTTGATAGGTCAAATTCGAGATTGTTCCAAACTCCGGTATGAAAGCAAGAGGTGGGTTTCTACCCTGGTTAAATATGCACACAAACGACCAACCGCTTCGGAAATTGGCACTCTAGTAAAGAACGATACGGAATGTAGTTCTCCTTAATGTAATTACATCGAGTACCAACACGTGGAGCTGACTATTTACACTGAATACCTAAAGAACAACTCGTCTGGAATCAAATGGCGTTTAAGTAAGTTTTGTGGCACACGGACTGCTAAAGATTTCGTAGGTAGTTGTTGGGTGGGACTGTAGGACATATACAAAGTAATTTTCAACTGCTTTCGTTTTTTTTTTAGAGTAAAAGTAAGAATTGCAACCATATCAATTAAACAATTGCTGTTAGTTTAGTTAAATTAAAGAATAATAGTCTTGAAATTGCTTATTCACAGCTATAGTGTCCCGGAAGTAACACACACCACCAAATATCCCAATTAGAATAATAAGTTATAATAATAATACATACACTAAATGACTATTATATATAAAACGTTTATTAAATTAGTTATACTGACTGTTGGAGAAAATTACAATCATACTACAATTATTTTTGTCATGTAATTTACGTAGTTTTAATATAATAAAATTACCTATTCAAAATGAGAGAAATCGATCCAGTAAACGATACTGAACCAACTACTTTCATAATGTGCATTAATTCAGTTACACATTGTATATGATAATAATTATATATTCCACACATATTTTATATCGCTCATTTGGAGAAACATCGACGTAACCGGAACTTTTTTTTTACGTCTATGAGCTATTGCTTTCTTAACGTAAGTACGCTTTTTAAGTGCTTTGGCATATACAGGGTGAAATTGAAAACATGCGACAAATCGAAATGGGAGATTGTACTGTCTCCCATTTCGATTTGTCGCATGTTTTCGATTTCAACTTGTATATTTAACTCATTTTTGGAAAAAATATATTTACATCGATGTTTCTCCAAATGAGCGATATATATATTTCACCAAAATAAAGCTGCAATAAAGAAAAATAACTCTCGGCTGTGTGGATGATGCCAATACCGTTTACCTAACTTAATGACAAAGAGCGCATCCCCGAACATTCGATAACACGAACGCCTGAGGCAGCTAAATTCCTTGGAGCATAAATCCTGACTGCTCGTGTATTGAGAATTTGCATTAAAATTGCAGATTGAATGGCAGGCTGTATTCGAAATCGTCGATATTGACTGCAATAGCGTTCCGTGTGCTCCTATCTTAAAGAGGCGCTAGGTAGCCCGCGGAATTCAAATTTTCTTACGTTTTTTGCCACTGTGTCAGGATGTATGTTTAACAATATATCGCTCATTTGGAGAAACATCGACGTAACTGCAACTTTTTTTTTAGTCTGCTTACCTAACGTAAATACGCTTGCTAAGTGCTTTGGCATGTTTAACTCATTTTTGGGAAAAAATACATTTACATCGATGTTTCTCCAAATGAGCGATATGATTCGCGAGCTTAACAAGTAATTATTTCCTAATCTATAATAAAATCATCAATAGGTACAACCCTTTAAGCTCATATAATCCTATTGATTGATGTATGAAATAGTCATTCAATAGGAATATATGAAATTAGAGGGTTGTATTGATAATTACAATTTTAATGATTATATGTAATTCTGTAAATTCATTTTTGTTCCGCTCGCGAATCATATTTTAATCATCATTCAACATGTCACAGACCTGCAAATTGCAAAACACGTGAGAAAATTAGAATTTCGCGAGCTATCCTTATGCTTCCCTCTTAACAAGGGGGGGGGGGGGTTACTGTAGATTGATAGTAGAAAGCGTTTAAAACCGCGTTATAATAATTCCAATAAGATTACAGGTACGAAACTAGTTTAACTACCGCTTCAAGGCTGAAGGAAATGCACCTTTCTTGTTATAAAGTGCGCAATATAATGAGAATGAAATCTCTGTTGCCTCGTGTCTATAAAACTGTGTACCTTGAGACAAACTTACAAAAGAAAACAGTGTTTTCAGCAACACGACTCTTTTACTTTAATTTAAAAATATATTCTCTGCGGTAATAACGGTGTTAATAAATGCTATTCGCGTAAAGATGGAGACGTTCGCCGTGTTATTTCGGGAGCTAACCTAACTCAACAGTTGTCGAAGCGATATCGTTAAGAGCTTCTAAGGAACCCGAGATCAAAAGGATCTCGAACAACTTTCACGTGAGGTAATGTTTTAGACTTCACGTCACACCCAAAATTGACCTTTTCTAATACCAAAGGAAGGAATATAAATTAAACGAAATCCAAGGAGATGGAAATCAAATTAATGGCGGACCCCGAAACGCGCAGTAAGCGCAAAAGAATATACATAATCAATTGTTGGTGTAAAATTCGCAATATCATTAGCGGTTGGCGAGTCCCAAACATTCGTCCGCCTTATCGCTCTGCTCGTTATCTTGCCGGCCCGCGACGTTTAAACGAAACGTTTCCGAATGTATTAACGCGAATTTCAAGGCAATGTCTCGCTCTGTTTATAAACTTGCTTTATTTCAGACATGGTGTGTTTCAATGGCCAGAGTCGTTTATTTATATATGACATGTGTTTCGGTAAAAATATCTGTTGTTTGGCCAACGTTTTGTTAGTTTAACTTTGCATATATTGGCGTATATTTGGTGATATTTCAGGTTATATAAGGTCAACTTTTATCAAGTACAAAAATTTTAAGGACAGATCCAATAACTAAAGATAGACATTTAAAAAAAAATTTATAAATTTCTATACGCTAGTTTCCAAGAAAAACACCAAAAACCATTTTGTTTAAAAATTCAAATAAGTAACAACAACCTGTGTATTAATGGCTAACGTACTCTAGGCAGATAACAATGGTTGCGCCTGCACACGTGCGGCGGCGGCGTGTCCCCCCCTTGCTGCACCCGCTGCACCCCGCCTTGCGCGGCTGGCATTCAGAGCTGGAGATTGTCTTTCAGTTCGCCAAAATCAAGTTCCTTACCGAATTGTGCGTGTTGTTTGTGCGAAAATTTTCGAAATGCCGTATCGGTATTCATCCCGAGAATACATAAATATGGCTATGTGCTATCACGACGCAGGTGAAATAATGTTGCGGGCACAAGAACTGTACGCCCAGAGGTTTGGACGAGTGGTCAATATTCGCACCATTCTTCGAGCCGTGCAGCGCTTCAGAGAGAGTGAGAACTTCCAGGCTCGTCTTATTGACTCGGGGAGGCCACGACACCCAGTGCTGCTTGAAGAGGAGGTGCTGGATTTCTTTCACCGGCACCCAGTGGCGAGCACCGGAGACGCTGCCCATGTGTTTGGCGTAAGCCAGAATTACGTGTGGCAGCTCCTGCGCAGTGAAGGTTACCATACCTTCCATTTCACTCGGATCCAGGAGTTGCTGCCTGAGGATTACGCGCCTGTGGGGTAGGGCCAAAGACCTAGTGTATGGGAACGACGGTCATACAATCCGTACAGTGGAAGAATTACGTGCGCGAATTGCGAGTGCATTTAACGTGATGTCCAGTGACCATCAAGTGCTTACTGAAGTGCGGAGGCATTGTCTCGATCGCGCTAGACAGTGTGTGCGACAACAAGGGCGTCACGTCCAACAATTGATGTGATATGTGTAAATAACTAGTAAATTGTGTAAATAAACACGCCAAGTTAATACAAAAAGTTAGGTAAGTTGTTAACATTTTTACATTAATTCAATACTAAAAAAAATAACAAACTGTATTAAATTGTTAGTCCAAAGCCTGAAAAAGTGTGATGGAAAATTAAAATACGATAGATTAGCGCAAAGGTTTGCAGTCCGAGCGATGACGTAATACCGGGTTAAATGACCCTGGGTTTTTTGGGGGTGCAGACCCGAACAACTGAGTCGGTATACAGTATGCTTTTTAAAATATTGTAATTTTTGTGTTAGAAAAACTGAAAAAAAAAAACTAGCGTGATTATTTGAAATAAAATGTTAGGGCCGTATTTCTATCGTATGGATAGACGTTCTGTTTAAATTTTTGTACTTGATAAAAGTTGACCTTATATATGGATGTTTTCGGGCCGGCCACCTGATCTAATCCTTCAGTCGTAGCTTGCACCCCCTTGGAAAGGGGGTGGGCTACACTAACGCTCAAAACGCCAATAAATGGAAATGCAACGAGAAAAAGTCCGCTGTGACAATGACTGCTGACTATTAATCGTTATTGTGCAGTTTGATATTGGAATAAATAGGAAATAAAACAATCGATATCTATTACCGCACCACAAATCGACACGCTTTAATTCTTTGTAGCATATACTGATAGTACGTATCTGTTTTATCGCGGCGATATTGCCAATCTTGTAGATACGCGCTATTGTTTTCGATAATACTTAGTCACGTGTGTGTTTATTGCTAATTAATTTAATATCTATGTATACGCACAGTGGTCACGCCCAGATTCAATGTCAAATGAAGGTTTACGAAACCCTCCATCTATGGCAGAATGTGCCCTGGTAAACAGAGTCCTCGAAACAAATTAAGTTGGGCAGTCAACCGGTCCAATAAACTAAATATATGAAATTGATCCTGTTGAACTGGCCAATAACTAATTCCACAACTTATTCATTGTGTATGGTTTGGTAACGTTGTCGGCATGTTTGTAAGATAAGGTTGATTTTAGCATGAACTGAATGAAATATTCATGACGGAATAAAAATTGCGTAGCATCGTACCCTAAAGTAACAGACAGATGGATAGATATCAATGTCATAATGTACCCGCGATATAAAACAAGAACAAAGACGTATCAGGGGCTTGCATTTATCGAGAAAGCGAAGGAATAAAAAATGCTTTTTCAACCCCATCTAGCCAGACGGAAAAATACGTCGTTGCCGATTGTTTCCCTGTCCGGAACGCGAAATGCAAAGTATGAAATAATTATGGCGGTGAGAGTGCGCGACATGTCGGTACCCCTCCCCCGCCCCACGTCCTCCGCCCCCCTCAACCCATCAGCCGATCGTCCTCGTCTCCAATCTCCGACCCCCTAGACTAGTAGGTGGCGAGGCGTCGACAAAACGTCGCCACAAATGCGGTAAAAAGGGACTTGTTGCTTTATCAGTGTCAGGTTTTCGCGTGAAAATTTGTTGAATAAGTAATGCTGCGTTACACGACCTATATTCTACAATGTAGAACAGTTGTGCCACTCATCCAGAATGTTAGGGGCTATCATTGTGTGTAAAATGGTTAGCACTTACAGTTTTAGAACTGAAGGAGTTAAATTAATTTCTCGGTTTATCTGTCTCGAACTCTCGACATCGTATATGATAGCGATCACGACATCGGAACAGCACAAAATGCATTAGTGTGGAGCGCAGCACACAGACTGAGTGAAGTAGTTTCCGCCGATGCATGACTAGGGTGACAAGGGCGAGATTCGAAAGAGGAATGTCCCGCAATCGATTCTTTAGAGCGCGCGGCTGGCCTGGCATCGCGTCCGACAGAACGCCGGATAATTGAAATACCTGACGGCAGTCACGGGAGACAGGATTGGGTTCGGGAGCGCCGCAGACCCGCAGTGCTATCTAACACAAACATTTTGATGAAACGTTAGTCATGATTTAACGGTTTTCTTTACAACTACATACTAGGTTTCCTGCTCGGTGACGTGTGTGGTTTATTTTATAACGGCCAATTTATAACTTGTTATTTTAATAAATTTTGTGCATATCATTTCCGCTTACGGTCACGTTCTATGTCCTTCTGTTGATCCTACAATGTTGCATTCGAAACAAGTTTTTTTTAATCACAAAGATTTATTAAAATTGTTGGTTATTCTCATTGTTGGATATTTCTCTTGGTTATGGAAAGAATGCTTACCTATTTGAATTATTACAAACAACAGTGGTTTTAAAAAGTAGCTTTTCATCACGAATTCACGTTGCTGTTACAAAATGCCCATAAAAACTCGACTAATACGTTTTAAAAGCAAAAATTAAACTCCAAACAAGTCAACACAGTGACAGATGACAACATAAACCGAGTTGACACTTGACAATCAAAGCGATTAAGTTATTTGCCATGTATAGTGGTATAATTCACAATACAATTGATCGGACGACAGTGCAGTGAACGCTCCACTTTAACCGCATTAGCGTCGATAATAACCCATACTTACTATAACAACCGCTATGTGTAGAAAACCTAACCATTCATTATAATTCGCGTCTTTAAGCCATTCAATACACTACTGTCCTTTGTCCGTATTGTGACAGGACCAAGAACGAGATGATATTTCATATGAGACGACTTTTCAAATACTCGTTGTTTTTATTCCCCGTTCTATTCAACGCGGTTCGGAGCCAACGCAGTTCGAGCACGTATTGTACATAATATTGTACTGTAATTCGATATTGCCGCTATGATAATACTCGGAGTTATGTTTATACTAAGGAATGTCACGTAATACCGAACGCAATTCATTCAATTCTGTTTTAATTGGACGTAATGACACGCAGTGGGAATGATTTTTTTTTATAAACATCTTTATTAAGCACGTTTGTAAG
This sequence comes from Amphipoea lucens, assembly GCA_947508005.1. Lineage (NCBI taxonomy): Eukaryota > Metazoa > Arthropoda > Insecta > Lepidoptera > Noctuidae > Amphipoea > Amphipoea lucens. Next base: position 19,868,461 of record OX382357.1, read on the forward strand.
ATGCGTTTTATCTGTTTTAAAAATTAGTTATAACATTTAATCGAAAATGTTAGTTGTAAGAATTCTGCATGAAATAAAGGACCCCTAGAGACCTGGAGAATTCGCACCGAAGGACTAAATTTTGAAAAAAACCCAGACGCTACCAATAAAACCTGCATTTCTATTTGTCTACAGAACATGAGAGCTCTCCTTGAAAGATTCTACTAAATGCAACTCCCTACTCAAAATGGCGAAATAAAACAAGTTGTTTTAATAACGTTGCAATGAATACACGTCTAGACTAGACACATGTACAGCTGTTCAGCTCAATTCAACGTAAACATGAGCTATTAAACGGGCACATCTCTATTACAGACAACGCTGTTATAGCTACGGCGAGGTCTAGATTAATCAACTACTGTCTACTGCTATGCTGACGTAAACCACTAATGTAAACCTGTTGATTCCTTAATGTTGTCCTATATTACACTGAATAACGAAACATCAAATTAATAATTGAAGATGCAAAAGGTCGTGATAACTTTGAAGATGTAATTGGAAATAAGTCCGGTATTAATAATGGAAGGAATGAAGAACTTAAGGATAATATTGAACATTAAAATGGAGATTGCTAACAAGCTCTGGATATACGTTTTGATAATGCAATTTTAAAACTATGGTTTGACATAAGGGGAGGCATTTATGTGGTAATAGGTGATCTAAAGAACCAAGCCCGCATAACAACAGTTTATCATATTTTTATATTAGCTCCGTAAGTACTTACGTTAGTAATAAACGATACTAGAAAAGAAGTTAAGGATCTCAAATAAAAATAAAAAATACAAACGATTAAGCGAGCCACAGCAAATAAAACTAATTCAGGATAAAACCAGCGCCACGGAAAATAATTTCACTATTGACCCGAAGCGGTTAAAGCGAAATAGAAAAGAGTAAAAGGAGTTTTATTTTACCAAACCATTTTTAAATCTCATAGCCTGGCTAGCAAAACAGAGTGTTCTAGCTAAGCGGGTTACGATATACCAGCAAAGCTTATAAATACTGGATATTTTTTGTTGTTTTTATATGGGTTCACCGCGTCCTGAGGTGGCAAAGGGTGATATCGGATGGATTGACAGGTACATCAAGCGGTGCTGAAAATGTTTTGTGATTATGTATTTGGTGATTAATGAGGTAGTCAGTAGCTATTGTTATTGTAGTGTCAGTTCGGACATCATCATCATCATTTTTGTAAAACCACACAAAAACGCAGTCCGTAGTCCGTACTATAACATTAATAAGCATTCAATTTTAACAAACTTCTGACCTTTAGTAAAAACATAAAAATCATAATATTAAATTCCTCCAATATATTCAAGTGGTGTTTTAAATTAGAAGCCATTCTAAAGTTAATTAAATTGTGTATGTTATATGAGGCATCCAACATTTCAATTCCGTCGAAGATTTATGCAGCAATAAGACGGATTTATAGGGTATCATCGGTATACTGTAAGCGTAATTGGATTAACTTAACCTTTATTAAAACTTGGAACTCCATAACTGAAAGCCTGAAAGTTTGTTGATAGGCTTTTATATGACCAGCCTTCTTTTTGAAAGTCAAGTTCGCTTGCTCTTAATAACATTCAAAAAGATATTTAATCATATCATATGCCTAGAAATCTTCAGTTCATGCTCAGCTCATGTTATCTGTCATAAAAAAAAGACGGGTTGCACTCCGGGAGTGCCGGCAGAAGTGAAAACATGAATATTAACGTTGAAATAAATCAATTATGAATTGAATTAATATAACTAATTTTTTTCCACTATTTCTGCGTCACTTTTTTATAAATCGATGCACTTTGTTCAATTTCCATATTTGAAACACTTTATATTCACGAATTTTACGAATACACAGCAGTGTAGCTACACAGACGGTCGAGCCATCAGCTGTCCATCCATCCATCCACATCCACGTCCACCATCACCGTCACCGTTACCGTCACCGTCACCGTCACCGTCACCGTCACCGTCACCATCACCGTCACCGTCACCGTCACCGTCACCGTCACCGTCACCGTCACCGTCACCGTCGCCGTCACCGTCATCGACACCGTCACCGTCACCGTCACCGTTACCGTCACCGTCTCCATCACCATCACCGTCACCGTCACCGTCACCGTCACCCGTCACCGTCACCGTCACCGTCATCACCGTCACACCGTCACCGTCACCGTCGCCGTCACCGTCACCGACACCGTCACCGACACCGTCACAGTCACCGTCACCGACACAGTCACCGTCTCCGTCACCGTCATCACCGTCACCGACACCGTCACCGTCGCCGTCACCGTCACCGTCACCGTTACCGTCACCGACACCGTCACCGACACCGTCACCGTCACCGTCACCGTCACCGACACCGTCACCGTCACCGTCACCATCACCGTCACCGTCACCGTACCGACACCGTCACCGTCACCGTCACCGACACCGTCACCGTCACCGTCACCGTCACCGTCACCGTCCGTCCGTCCGTCCGTCCATCCATCTATCCATCCACCCATCCATTATCGTGTCTCACTTGGTTCACTTCGGTTGGCGCCGCCGTAGAAAGAGGGGTGGGGGGGGGGAAATCTCTCCTGACGGTCACGTGTCCTGACGCGAGTTTAACATTTTTTCCCCAGTACAAAAAGTGTTCAACGCCGCTAAAGAAGTTTTCACTTCAAAAATACTGAACTTGTAGTTGGCCTAGAGCTTCAGTTAAAGTCACCTTGTCAGAAGAACTAGAAGGTTATGAACTCAACACCACCTAATGATTAAAACCACACTGATAAGACCACTAACAATGCAATGATATAAGTACGTAGGTGTATAAGACAGTGAATTCGGCGCGTGTTGCATATTTGATGCGCACGCGATGCCGCTGGTCATTCAATATTTACCTAAGACAACAAACAGACAATGACATCATCGGTTAAACTTACGGGATCATGTTTGCGTATATAATGCTCTAATTTGTATCTGCATGAACGCTTCATACATTTAGGAGTGACAGACATATACTTGAGCAAAATTATATGTCGTTTATACAACGTTGTCTAGACTTTTCATTAAAGGTAATATTTTTCAACTCTTTGTAGCAAAGAAGCGACAAGTTTCTTTGATATTGATGTGAAATTATTGCTACGGACTCTACGTTTAAGGTAACAAATAGATAAAAAACTAAAGTATGGGAAAAATTGAGACTTTCAAGATTGATATTATGATAAACTTGACTAATCAAATTAATCCAATTTAGAAACTGATATATCGTAAGTACTGTAAAGGAGGAATAAAAATACTAATCAACATTAATTTATGAATTTATCAACCGATGCCACCAGAATTGCGCCATTAAATAAATGACGAAAATAATATATAAGTATTGATAGCACAAAGTAACAACATACATAACACACAAAACAGTACCGTCATCAATATTGCTATTAAAAGAAAAGATATCAGGAATACAGTTCGTATCGTTTTCCATATGATACAGTGTCTAGAATCTAGCAACAAGAAAAAAGAAAAGGGTTATTGTCACATCGCGATATATGAAGTGCGGCCACTCCAGAGATGACAAATAATGCAAGCATCGCATTCCTAATTTATTTATATGATACTCATTAGTTGATTACGAGACTTCGGATTGCAAATTGATGACGTGTCCAGTGTATCCAGTTTTATGGACGCATATATCCTTGCGCGTCATACTTTAAAAGGAATGCCGCAAGAGACTATCTTCGGACCGCTTTTAATTGTAAATAAGAAGTTTATGCGCTTGTCCTGGTAAATCTCAGTTTATTGTCATAAAATCCGCTTATGAGATAAAATGGTAAAAGCAAATGAAACAAGGTGTCACCGGCAACGGTTCAATATTTACTTCGTGCATTTAAAGATAGCGCAAAGGAAAATCCTGTTACTTTTATAAGTTTAACGTAGTATTTAGTAGTTTCGGGAAAATTAAACAAAAACTTATCTAGAAAATGCGTTTATTTCCTAGCCAGTCGTTATAATGTCAAATACAATTGTCCAATGTCAAGGAAAACAGGTAGATATAGAATTTTGATTCCAGTTCAACTTGACCTTAGACACGACAAACTCCGTAAATATGCTACTACATTATTCACTTGTAAAATAGATACCTATACCTGTCTGTGCTTACAAAAAATACTACTTTTGTATTTAGAGGAAAAAAAAACATATGTATACATTTCTCACCTTGAAGTATGGATATGCATATCCTTGTGATCAACATTTACTTGAATACCGGTTTTGGCATCTACTTGAGCATACAATAACAACAGAGATAATATACCTGGTGTACTTAAAATAAAAATCACGACAAAATATATATCGGTATCTTTCAGGCGAATACATCAGAGATTACAGGGGTTCATACATTTTAATCAGTTTGCATGAGACACGTGCACTCGAGGCTAGATAAATGTGAAACGTATAGCAAAATAATCAAACTTTTTACCGCACGTGTTTTTACATGAGACGCGGTACCGTATCGCGTTGTCTGATTTACATATTGTTTGATTTGAATCGGATATGTTACCATGTGAAACACAGTTAAGTCAACAGCTTTGTGTGTGATCGTTTTACATACAACTGATTATTTTATACAATTGAGTCCAATATAATAGCTTTCTTCATTAAAGCGTATTGGACTAGTTTCTGTTAATGATATGCCAAGTTTCCGTACTTAAGCGGAACTACTATTGCACCTCTGCAACCCTAAGTGGAACCAGGTCAACTATAATGACCTCTTATTTCCTTAACAACATAACGACCCGTTTTCCTCAAATGTCTTCTACCCAAAGACAAGCAGCTAACACACTACATTTCTCCATTATTTCTACACGACCATGAATCAGCAAAACATATCATAATGGTGTTCCTTAGTCCAAAATGAATTTGTCATCGTATTTAATAAGCCCTGAACCATCCCCAGTCGACTATTTCAAGCTGCCTTTTAGACAATAACTTAATACTTATTATGTCATCATGGAGTCGATGTCACGAACTCACGAATACATTAGTAAGTGAAAGCGTTGAAATATGATTAAATTTTTCGTCAACATGGCGTATCTAAATGTCGGCGTGCAATGTAAACGTATTGAAACCATTGTTTAAGAGAACAACTCAATACTAAATGGAAAGTTACTCAGGACAACTATTGTTCCTTCTATGCCTCTTGATCACAACAAAAAATAAATTCGCTTAAGGGCATTGTCTAAACAGATTAGGCCTAAATTAATGTTTAAAGAGGTCGGTGTGTATTCAACGGTTGCGCGGTGTAAGCGTTATCGATGGGGCATTATTCATTTGGCTGAGTCTTCTTTGCTGTGTAATCCAAGAACCGAAGATTACCATTGTGATTTACGAGTGTTGATTTCATAGTTTTCTATCGTTTAGTTAGTTTAAAATTAAGTAGGTCAGAAGTAATCAGCACGGAGACGGCACAAGGATAAGTAGACTTAATCTTAGAAATAAAATAGACAAACCACACAATATAAAAGATGGAAGAACAGTAGAACTAGAAAACGAGAAACTTTATGATATGCTCGGACGTGCAAATGAGGGCAATTTCATTAAAGACGAACCGTAAATCAGCCAGTCCGCGTTGTTCGACCAGGTACATTATTCTATCAGAGAAAAAAATTGTATCGTCGAAGATTTAGTGCGATTTACTCACGCATTTCAACGCCATCATGGAAAAACTCCGAATAAAAATATGAACACACTCCCGACACGTAAGGAGTATCATTTGTTAAATGTCTGACGTGAGATGTGACACACATGTCGTTCTAATAAAATCATTAGTAATGTAGGGTGATCACGATTTCCTTAACGCATTACGTAGTATTAAGTGTGATGCTTTGCTTGCGCATCATCTGCCTATCCTTTTCCCAACTATGTTGGGGTCGGCTTGCAGTCTAACTGGATACAGCTGAACACAAGTATTTTACATGGAGCGACTGCCTATCTGACCTCCACAACCCAGTTATTGGGTAATACGATACCCCTTGGTAAGACTGGTTGTCAGACTTTCGGGCTTCTGACGACCCGTAACGACTGTCAAAGATCCACGAATGACAGCCGGGGACCAACGGCTTAACGTGCTTTCCGAGGCACGGCGGGGTCTTCGTATGTAAAGATAGTCACCCATCCAGCGTAGCTTAACCTGATCGATCGAACCGTGTGGCTGTTATTTCTGAGCCGCAAGTCTTTGATTGCGCATATCGTTTGAATTAAAGTACTGTAGTATTTATAATAAACTTCGTGATCTATCCTCCCAACGATCACGCTAATGACAGGAATCAATATTGATTTGCTATTTGATTTGAAAGAAGTATGGTGGCGGTTTGACATGTTTTTGCGTCAGATGACAAATACCTATATAACAAAAAACCCGTGTTATTGGTTTTTATACTTTTATATTATTCATTAAATCACAGAAAAAAGAAGTCTAGGCATTAGGAGTGAGACCAGAAAACTGCAACATGAATTTGGTTAACCTAGATCTGCATATTAAGAAATGAGATTACAATATTGCCAGCTGAGGCTAAACCGTACAAAAATTCCTTCTCACGGCACAACGGTACCAACGCACGCGCTCGTTGCTAAGGTCATTGCGACAAAATCGTTGTCTCTTTCCGTCTTTTCGTTTTTGATAAAAGTGCAAGCGAGACAAACGTCAATGCAAATGAGCCGCCGGAAAAAACGACCATTTGACTCACTGTGGCGACTCGCAGCAGTGATTGATTAGATGCACCTTCTTCTTCTGGAATCGGCGTTTACTCGGAATCGGACGAGTCTGCTCGCCCCCATTGTTTGTCCGTTTCGACATGGCTTCACATTATTACAATGGTTCTCCTTTTGCTGGACGATGGAGCAATAAATACATCGTAAACTTAGTGCGCGCACATAAATTCTTGTACCGGACTCATAATGCGAGTATTTGATGATAGCGCGCTGTCTGAATGCTACACCAGAAATTCTCAAGGAATATGGCCTATACATATAAACTATGTAATTCATAATTATAGCGAAAGCTGAAAGAACATTACATCAATTCGATTATAACATAAATGTTAATAGCGCGTTGATCAAATCCCAGGCCATGGCATGCTAAGACAGACCCCAGAGGTCTAAGTGTGTGCCTTGTTTATGTTTTTAGTATAAGGAACTTGTAACTTTTTAAATAAATAAATAAATAATCTGTGGTCAGAGTTATACAGATCTATCTAAATGGTAATTTATTTTAACTACAATTTTATTATAAGGCAATAAGTTGAAAACTCATTACCATTAAAACAAACGTCTACACGTGGCTCCATCTATCGTCCTAACAGAGCATGTCTTATGTTTACAGTTGTTTGGCAATGACCATTTGCGATAGCAATATCAATGGTAGAAAAATTACAAATTCTAATGCAACACGTGACGTTTGTATTTAGTTACTTAAACAGCGGAGAAATAAAAGAATATGGCTGTAAATAAATTAAACTCTATAATGCCCTATGTTTACTTTCACAGTTCACGGCCGCAGTCAGTATCGGTACTCACGTACTCGCGTCGTCCCCTTCTTGCTTGTTACGATGTCCATTTAGGACTTGTTACTCTGTCTCTGTCTGGTGGTGATTTATAGTGACTGAAGCTTTACATAACCGCGGCGGCTACTTACTACATGTTGTGCTAGTGCCAGTCCGTTTATCATGATTATGACGCTATAAAATAATTATTTTATCTCGTTTGCATGGCTTATCGTGGACGAGTTTTCAAACTTTACTTATTTAGTCAGATGTCGGGTTAATGAGCGTATAATATGCCGTAATCTAATAGTCTTTGGGAAGGACGAAATAATTTGTACTTTGAAACTTAAGTTTTCTTTAGACACTAGCACCCATCTCAATCTGAATCATTTTGAAAGATATTGCTAATCCATTGCTTCATATGTTCGAAGATTGTAGACACATTCTTCGAACATTCAACAACGTAAATAACGCAATGAATGTTGTTGAACTGTCAAAATAAAAGCCATTGCTACTAATAGTGTGTTGCGCAATTATCCCAATGTTTGATGTTTTAAATAAACTGCCAAACATTTCAACAACATTTATGAAAAGCAAGGAAATATGATATGACATGGACAACGACCATATGGAAATACAATAACAGAATTGTTCTTATATAAGATTTATATAGATCTCACAACAAATCGGAACTAGTGCAGGCTTCGTTTATCGCCGTAAAGATCAAAATAATGTTATAAATACGTCTATTTGCACATAGTACAAGCTGACAAGCCCCAAAAATCAGTGCGAAGTATTCATTGCAAATGATCTAGTAATGAAAGGTATTGCACGGCCGTACATCGCAATTAAATTAGAAATTAGAAAACGTGCAACTTTCACGTAATTGATGCTCCTATAATACGCACCTGTGTCGGTGAGTGAATAAGCGAAACTAATTATGAGCCAACAACTGCACCAATACACGGACAATCTACAAAGAAATCTTCGCTATACAGTTCATTGATCGATACATAAAACAATGTTGCTGATATTTTTAAAAGAATCGACCAATTTAATGGGACGCCAACTAAATTACTTAGACGAAATAAATCGCCTTTAAGGGCTAATAAAATAGCAAAAGTTGTTAAACATTTTCCAATAGTTTGAGGGGTCAACAGCCACAGAAAAACGGACAAATGTGCCAAGGAAACGTGTTTTAATCATGTAACGCTGATTGATGTGAACGAATTACGTTAAACAGACATTTGGTGGCAGAGTTGACTTACCGGCTCGACTCGAGCATCATTTTGTGTGGCCTGTAAACAGAAAAATAAACACTTTAACACAAGGGAGACAATTACCAACTAAATTACATACACTGGCACACATTTGTATGTAAATAATGAGAATATCCACACTTGGATGCGTAACCGTATTGGAACGTGAACATTGAGCATGTGTGCGAAAACAATAGATCATTAACAAAAGTAAATCATGTTTTATGGAAGTGTTAGTACGACGACCTAGCGATCGGTAATAATCTGGAAAAGGTTGCAGACGTTGAGACGTTTAACCATCAGGTATTAAGCGATCAGCTCGGGGAGAATATTTATTACATTTTGTATAACCCAAAGTGTATTTTATAGAGGCAATCTTTCAGATGGATTATTTTATGATGGCATATCTTATTTTGAAAGTGCGTTAGCTTTGTGAGGTGTTTCAGTTTCTTGGAATCGTGTTTAGTAAATCATCTTCGTGGTAGGGTGAACAAGGTTGAATTCCCTGGTACGCTAATTATGTGGTTAGTCCAAGGTTGACGCGATATGAACGAAGCGGTGCGCTATGAAAACCTCGTTTCAACGTCTTCACTAAAGCTGTCGACCTAAATAATACTTTGTTTTTATACAATTCCTTCAAGGTTGCCAGCTGTAGCAGTTATTAATTTTCGCTTTAATTATTTGTTTGTACCTTACTAAGAAACCTGAAACTAAACTTTCATTAATTTGCTTTTCAACTTGTCACGAGAATTAAAGTAAACATGCTTTAAATAAAGGTTCACGATCGCTACAAAACAAAATTTATTTCCACTACTGTTAAGTTACCAAAAAAACTAAAAGATCATCAACAATATATACCAAATCATGATCATAACTTTTGAAGTACAGTCTACAACAGTAACAAAAAACTAACAACAGTACCACAGATAAGACGCACACGAAACAAATAATCCATAAAAAGTATCTAACAATTAATATGAGAAACCAGACACTGCGGGAAAGTAACACGCACATCTGTCAATCATGACACGCGAGGGATATTCCACTCACTATGTATAACCTCGCGAACGTCGTCAAGGTCGCCAAGGTCATTGTATTGTTGACTCCAATGGCAACGCCTGTCCCGTTCCATACACAGCCTTATCTTTTATCAATCGGCGATAATTTTGGAGGCTCAACCTCTGCAGTTTGATAATGTTATCAGATATTAGGGGAGACTGGGTACGGTTGCAGCAGGGTACGGTTAAACCAACGCTAATAACTCGTAAACTATTAGCGGTGTGGTAAGGGGTACAAGGGGAAAGAGACGCGGCTGGAGAGTCCGGACATGAATCACAGTGACGCGTTGCACTTCGCGCGCTCTGTACGTTTCCAGGGGACCCTATTATATTTTTTCGACAAAAAGTAAGTATTTTCTATTGTTTTCTTTTTCAAATTACTTTGTTGATATTAGCATTTGCATTTTGAGTGATTTTCTGTTTTATTGTTAGATTTTGAAGGTTCTAAAACCGTGATTCGTTTTTGTTTATGTTGTTTTGTTTCGACGCTATGTTTGTTTTATTAGCGGTTGAGGGGTATGGGGACGGATGAAGCAATTATTGTGGGTACGATTGAAACAATGATAACCCTTGCTTTTTTCGTTCTAGATGCCCAGACAACGTATCAAAAAAACTTCAAGAGGCGAGTGTGATATAACTCAATACGAAAATGCGTATGTAGAAGTCAAAAAAGGGACTTCTTTACGAAAAGCTGCAGAGATGTACGGAGTTCACCATTCTTCTCTTCTGCGATACAAGAAAAAAAGAAATGCAGTGTTAGTGTTAGTTTGTTAGTTTAAACCGGAGCAGAAGAGCTCTTTTTATGTTCGAAACTATTATTAAGACTGATAGAAATGGTGCCATACTAGAATTTAACTATTTCTTGTTGATTATGAATAAAGAATCTGATTTTTATTACTTGTTTGTTTATGTTTTAACTGACCCCCATCGCTGTTTCAACCACCCCTGGTATGGGTACGGTTGAAACAGTGGCACATTATTTTATTAAACTCTTCCTATCTAGTAAATATGGCAGTTGAGCCTCTAATTCTGAGATATATTTGAAGACAAAAGTCTATTCTCTCATTTTATGTGTTTTGTTGTTTGTTATGTTTCAAAATGGCTGTGCTACGAGCGTTCAAAGCAAAATTGTTTCAACTGTACCCAGTCTCCCCTACATGATTCTTTTCTTTCAGTTCCGAAATGACTGATGTTATATTTATTGCTATGGCAACGTAGAAAGTAGCTTGACCATAAATAAATCACAGTTTTCCGGTGATTATCTCTTTCATTATTGCTTCCTTCGAAGCCGATGTTTTAGACGTCTAGGCTTTAATAAATAATGTTAATAAGCGCAGTGTATCTAGGCAATATTTATTGCTGCAAGCCGGGTCAACGGCGTAAATTTTCAAAGGCAAAGTCCATAAAACCGCTGCGGGAAATATGTATGACAGCACAGGAACAATTGGTTCCTGGGGAATGGGAACCAGTCGCTACCGTCATAGCACCTATCACTTTTAACCGCATCCTGTCATCCAGTTGTGCGGTCGAGTCTACGCCACACGAAATATTCACTTTCAAATCACAAAAGTCATCTAAACTTCCAACATTTTTCACTCAACGGCTGCCGGTAACTATAAATTCGTATATGAGCCATAAAACAGAAATAAAATGTACCAATGAAACACAATTGGGCAGTTTTGGGTTGAGAATATAATAAAAATATTTGAAGCATTATTCAGAAATTTGCGCGTCAGTTTCATATGAGGTTAGGTATAATAATTCATAAGCTTCGTCAAATAAACGTCTCTTAAAGAATCTTAGCGCTCAATCATAACATTTACGATTTACCTGATAAACACTAATTGCAGAATTGCACTACAATAAATCAATTCGGCAATAGAAAACGCAACAATCGCCGAGCCATCGGTGGCTATCTGACATCCTGTTAGGCGTAGAGCAGGTAAAATTGCAATTGCCTGAACTCTCTTCGGACAATTTGCTCCAAAAAGGTTCAAGCAATTTTCAACCTTCTCAGTACCGCCATATCTTAGCGTCGTCCATCTAAAAACGTATAGTGGCCAAGCTAATCTGCACTATACAACCCAAAACGATAAAGAGTGTTGTGCGTTGATAGCTGGCCGGCTTATGAATGAGGTTGTCGGTATTTCACAAAGAACAGTCGAGGGAAAAAATTGTTTGAAAGGCAAAATTGGGATCTGCAAAAAATCTGAACATCATTGAGAAATTATTGTTTTGTAAATGAATGTTTTATATTGTACATTATTATCAACTGCCGCTGTTACGGAAAGAAAAACTAATCTCATAAAAGTGTTCCATTGTTTCGTTCTATTGTCAGGTTATAAAAAAAGTCAAGGCTGTTGAAGAAGGTGCAATTGAATTAACATTCGCATATGAATTGCAAATGAACGATTTGTAACGTACTGACATAAAACACACTGAATTCAGCCGCGGAGTTCACTGAAAATACAGGTGAACAGGTGATATGTACGTAGTACAATGAAAATAACAAAGGGTCTAAATGAACTCCGTGTGAATTGTTTTCATTGTGATGAAATGTTTGGTCTATAATTTCACGCGTCGATAGCCACAAAATCGATTTCGGTTAGACCTCCCGTAAAAACTTATTATTTGAAGAAGTTCGCAACTACCTTGGGTCTTGTGATTCATCTACAAGCATTTCCCATCGCTTATGGTTATTTTATTCAAGATAAGTATAGGAATGTTTACATCTCGTGCATTCAATTACTAAAAAAAAAACCTTTGCCTTCCCTCCGAATCATCTCAATTCACAATTCCCATTTTACTCACGTTAAGAGCGTTTTTACATCGTCAGTCGGCTCAATGGTCTGTAATTTTGTTTTGATGAATTAGCCAAACGACGGGATACTAATAATTGAGGATGGACAGACAACGCCGAAACCGTTCGAGCTTCGAGCCCTCCAATTTATAGCGGATGTATCGAAAACTTTTTGCAAATAAAAATATTAAATTTTCGGAAGAAGGGTTCATCGTTCGCTTGATCGCGTTCCCGACCTTGACGTTAAGATGTCGAAGAACTGCGTATAGTAACTGACAACGTACTTTCTTCCAAAAGTTTTCAAGACACACAATCAGGACTTCACTCAACTTTTTATTCGACTTTTATTGCATGGCTTTTTCTCTCTCAGTTCTTCTAGTAATGTAGATCTAACATACAAACAACAGGAACGAATGGTCACAGTAAAAGCACCTTTTGAAATTTTACTAGTGCCACTCAAACCTTTTACAACGGGAAGGAAGAAAATAAGCAAAATCAACAGAGTAATTAAAAACGAGGTCAATGACAAGAGAGTAAAAAATGCAGTTGTAAATGTGGTATGGTCGACGTCGTCGGCGCGATAGAAACTCTCTGAGATGGCAATGGAAAGAATATCTCTAGGGTCTCATTAGCAAAGCGAGCGAGGCATGCTGCGGTTAGGGAGACAGTCGCACCGAACAGCACTTCTCGTAAGAAGGGCCTTATTAGTAAGCGGATTGGTGTTTTGTCTATTTGTTAATGTTGAAGTGGTCTACGCTACAAAACTATCTACCATCGCGGATAAAATGTCAGCTCTTTGCTCAGGTTAATATACTTTAGAAAATGCCATTCCAAGGTAGACAATAACATTTTACTAATCAAACTAAGGTAGATAGACGAAGTCCTCCTGTAACGGCCATGTAATAAAATCAACGTAGTAAACGAGTAGCTGAAAGAAGCCGGGCAAACTTTTGAACATGAACGCACCGTCTTAGAACAAATAGCACGGAGACGAGAGAGCCCGCTCGCTGAATTCTGAACGAGTAAGCTTTTTACCCAACATTGCATCGAATGCGGAAAGCAGTTGTGTACAAATAGGTAATCATAATAATTATTCTGTAATTGTGTGTGTTGTTCAGCGTAGCGTATCAAAGCGATGCCTGCACGCGTCGTAGGAGCAGGGGGGTTGTACTCTGTCGGCACAATTTATGACAAACTTCGCTAATTCCATATCCGAGTCGAGTAGTGTAATTAGTGTGTGTGCGGGCAACCGATCGGTTCCAAACATATAACCCGGCTTCAGACACACAGTCGTCATGTAAATCAAAGAGCAAACAGTAATGACTCGTCGAGATTACCAGTTGGATGCGTGCGCTCAGGCTTTAATGTGTGCTAACGTGTGAAGCCGTCCTAGATAACAATGGACTTGTCACTGCACCAGCTCTAGATAAACTAGTTTTCTATTGTATACATTTTGTTTAAAAGAAGGTGAGTTTAACGTTTGTTTGGGAGCTCGATGCTCTCAAACAAGTGTAAGAGGACATGTTTATAGCTCATTTTGCCCAAGCTGCTGTGTCAAATTGTAAAGAATAAGTAGATACAAATAATGATCTTATCATGTTGGAAGAACCGGAATATAAAAAACCCTAAATCCTCCAATATTATAAAGGCGATGAATGATAACAAACACGCACATAATTATGAATGAAACTAGATACAGTGAGAAAATCACAACAATATGTAAATGTTAATTAATCAGTTTGGACGTGCGCGTGCAAGCGTTGCTGGAACTGGTAGCGCGAGCGACCACCCGGTCCGACCAGACTGGTTGCCTTCGTCGACCTTGCAGCTTTCGATTCTGCACACTATCGATTAACTACCATTATACATTTTGCTACCAATTCGCTTTTATGCTAAATCAACTTTCGCTGGGTGTCAGCTGATTGTATATCAGTCAGTTTGATTTGTTCATACGAATGTCAATTTCCTAACAGGTCTCAAAAAATACTACTGCCTACACGGAGCACTAACGAGAGAATAATTGCCATCACTGTCGTGATTTGCAAACGGATTGGATTTGTCGATCGCATTTTGTTGTTATGTGTCATCAAGAGGATGCTCTTCAACAATTCCATGATTAAACTCAACCTTTTTCTTACCTCCATTGTATTCAGTATAGTTTCCCATATCGTTTACAATTTTAATATCATACTGTAATACAATTCTGAGACATCAAACGGCGCAATTACGCTGTGATTGAATTCCATTATGGACGCGATTATATTTGAAATAAGTTTAACCAATGATGATTACATATTTTGTTATAATAATATGAAAATTGTAAGGAATATACGATTACGAAAATAGTTTTAGATTAGAGTGAGAATTTTAGGATTATGTACGCAAGTAGCATGCAAAGGTTTTTCACCTAAATACAACACTATTTCTTTTCTTGTCCAACTCTAGTGTTTATTATAATTATTAATCAAGTTCTTATTTTCTAAACATCGCGCTATTCAAATATTTGGTCAGCTTAATGCAATTTATATTATTAATCTTAGCGGAATGCAGTTTCTTCTTGTCTAAGTATGTTATTGAAATACATTATACATACTGGCTAACATACTGATACAAGTTGTGAATTCTTACATTATTGGGGACCTAATAATAAAACCAGAGACAAAACTAGTTTATGTTGTAAAATTATATTGTTTGCCCGGTTCCAAGCGCATCTCCAGACATTACATCTAAAAGCAATTCCAGAAATAAGATCCAATGGATTTACGATCGATTAAAGTGTACATTTACATAGCTATGGCGTTTCGATTTGTTTTTATTAAGCGAATACTTTTAAGTTGAATAAATGTGCGGCCGCGAGGCGGTGAAATACTGCTCAGTGTTAATACGAGTTGTTTATTTACTTGTATTTTGTAATTAAATATGTGTAGAGGTATGTTAAGCTGATGTATAGGGTAGCGAACTTGATAGGACAAATGATAAATAACCATTGACCACTGTACCCATTACAAGAGCTGAATCTCAAAGAGATTCTGAAACCGAACAAAGGAATTCATCCTGAGTTAAACGGATAACTTGTAGCAAGTGTTGATCCAATGTTGGCAACAGAAGTTATATAACAACACATAATTAAGGAAAGGGATAAGGATACAAGTTGAGCAGCATCAGGCACGTCATTGTTGCCAAGTCACATTACACCTTTTGTGCGCAAAGCTATCGATTCCCTACTTCGTTACCGTGTCCCAACTGTGAATTAACTTTTCCCGACCCACCACACGAGCACAATCGAGGAGCAGATTCATAGAATTTCCAATCAAAATGTAAATTTCAACCCAACTATTTTACATTCATCCATTCATTTGCAGATTCTGGCAGAAACGGAGTGAGGTGAAACGTATTGTATCGGTCTCTTCATTATAATATTTCTTTATTGCAGGGTAGGCGACAATCGCGACTACACTGTGTATACGGACATTTTTTACTCGGTAAGTAAGTTCTGAAACAGTTATTGCCATAACAGAGGCGATTTGTCAAATTTATTGCGCTTCCGCACTCACAACAGTAAGTTACTACCTATTTAATAGCCTGTTTTATATATCGTTTTTGCAATCAAATTTTTGAGTCTGAAATTTTACAAAATAAGTGGGATTAAAGGTTGGTTATGGTCCTTCAGTTGAAGTTGATACTTTACCCCTTTATTAATAAACGTTGCTTAAATTTACGTAATGTTTAGCGACTGTTTAACCATATTTTTTGACGTTTAAACGTCTCTTAAGATTAAACAACATTTATAAATAAACCCCTTATTGCCATAATTATTAGCGAAACCAATGAATAATTTAAGAAACGTCTTAGCTAAATTGGAGCACTAACACGATTTGACAAATGGTCTATTTACAATGTAGTCACTCATGACTGGGATGCCACCATAGCTGACGATAATAAATACGAGGAAGCTCCGACAATCTGTTTGAAAAATTACGTGTAAATTACAAGTTAAACTAGGCGTAATATCAGCTCACATACCCATGACACATCAGACGCAATCATACCGTAAATCTGCGTCGAGCGACGTCCACTTGTCATCGGCGCAGACGACATACTCCTTCCTTTATTATCATATCATTTGTGCCCACTACCATAAATACCGTCAAACTGACAGAAATTACTCAGCTAATAAAACTATAAAACCACAGAGTAAAAATATCTCTATTAACATTTGAACAGACTGTAGAAAAAATGGTTTAAGTCCAATTATAATTTTTACTCCGGTGATCATAGACCATACGATTATTTGCACTGTAGCGGTCGTTGAACTGTAGAGCTTATGCAGTATGTGTCTTTGAGTTGAGCAGTGCCAATGTACTTACGAATAGTGTTGGCATGGCTTGAAGCTCTGATGACACAGGAAGAGATAAGAACTTGACGATTCTTCCTGCTTTTATACGATTTTCTACGTTTATATTTTCTTCTTAGTATCTGACTGGTAAATACAGGGTGAAATTGAACACATGCGACAAATCGAAATGGGAGATTGTACTCATCATTATGAACAACTTTTACTATGGGACCAAACCTAAAAATCGCGAAAAAAAAAATCAGCTGTTCCCTACATTTTGACAAGTTATGCGAACATAAATGTAGGGAACAGCTGATTTTTTTTTTGCGATTTCAGGTTTGCTCCCATAGTAAAAATTGTTCATAATGATGAGTACAATCTCCCATTTCGATTTGTCGCATGTTTTCAATTTCACCCTGTATAATGTTGAAATTGAATTGAAAACTTCATCAGTTAATTTAAGTCTTTGGCAGTCTGTGGCATCATAGAACGAGTGCCGAGTGGACCGCGAATTCGAGTTCCTTATCGTCAACAATATTTGTTTGAAATCAGGTCAACCGTATCAAAATCCGCATCAGCTTTCAAGTGTCGACTTTTTATTTAGAATCTCGTAACACTTTAAGAACATTATCATGGTCGTTTAAATTGGGTTATTAAAACCTTCTGTCCTTATCGACAGCCAATATGGAAATTCTCATGCATACAAGGAAAATAAAATATAGGTCGATGACGAATAAAATGGCATAAAAGTTCATGTGCCATTTTTATGACATTATAAATCTAAATTCCAAGGCAAGGGGGCCTAGGCAGGTTATCGTATGGGCTGAATATTTGTCTTGTAACGAAAATAGCAATTATCTTGAGCATAACGATTGGAGCGTGAAGTCCATCAATCATGGCGATCGGCGGCCATGACAATAATGGAGTTTATTAAACATGTAGCAAATTCGCAACGCTTTCAAATTTCGTGGAGAACGCGTCTCGTAGGTAGGCCGCTCAGAGCGCCCTGGACATGAGCCAACAACTCTACCTACTTCAATCTTTAATGCATTTCAACTATTTTATTAAAGCAATGTATACAAACACGCAATATAAACTCATTTCTCGATTAACTGACATTATAAGATGTCATTTGACGCTACGTTATGTAGATTATAAAAACGCGATATTGAGCAAGCCTGTTGCGAAACTTTCATAATTATAATTTTACTATTCATGTACAATGCTACCTATGTATTCGTAATATATATGTATTTGTACTAACAATGGTTACTTATACGCCTTATATCGGTAACCAGCGATGATGTCACCTCAATACTACAGCGAATCAAGCGTGCACTATAAAAGCCAGTGTTGCCATAAAGCCGACACAAAAGCAACCGCTAAATATGGTATTTTAATAATTATCATTCCGACTTAGGTTATTATTGTCAGTTGTACGGCCCGGCTGCGTTCCCACTAAAACGTTACGCAACTGCGGCAGTAAAATAACTTGCTCGAGATTGGCAGAATTAATACCCACTCCTTAGGTGGACTTGAAATTAAAAGATTTAATGTTATAATTAAAATTTGTCATAAAAACGGCGTGGCATTCGTTGATGGTTAAATAAAATTAATGGTTGTAAACGCTAACAATTTTCCACGGGCGGCGGCGGGACTGTCGCGACTCGTGCTGTCAGCGGCGATATTTCAAGATAAGCTACTCGGCCGTACGCTTCGCTCCTGTGTTCCGTTCCCACGCGGCCACGCAACAAATAACAACACACAACATTACCGAATCATTTATAAAATGAGCCACTTCAAAATGGAGGACGTGCGCGTGAATTTATCGTACATTAAACTACGGCGAAGTAAACAGAGTAACGCAATGGAGCGACTTGTCCATTCCATCAAAGTTGACCTAAAAACATTGATTAAGTGATTTAACAGTTTGTTCAGAACGGTAGAACACTCGTTAATCTTTATCAGAATCGTATAGTACAACGTACTTATTGATTGAATTACTTTAGTGACGCAAGGCTATAATTTCAAATTGTAGGTACCAGGATAATATCGCAGTGAGGAGTAACGGAACCCAGTGTGAGTGGCGGGCGGCGCGTCGCGGTCCTCGACCCGCGCCAGCGGCGGCGGCGACGGCGGCGCAAACCGCCTTGACCTGCGAACTCTTGCTGGCTTCCTATTGCCCACTGCAAGCCTAGTACTAGAACCCGATTATACACGAACAAAGCCGATTAAATACGAAGTGGCCTTCCCGCAACGCATACGTCTTTGAAGGCGCACTTATCGGGAGGGAGACTATCTTTTAGTTGAGTCAATAGCTAGTGTGTGCAGTTTTATTGAGGCCATTTTAACCATCCATCAAATTATTACTCTACTCAATTCAATCGTACGGTTGGGCTCAAGAAGTGATAACTACAAAAGCGCATCGAATGATTCATATTTTGAGCGTTTCTTAAATGAGGCCCAAGATCAAGTACTTACATTAGCATCATAATTGATGTTTATTAACGCGTGTGAGAATCGTGAGCCACATTAAATGAGTCGATCGATCACTAAGTTACTTGTTACATGATTGCGCACGGACATTGCTTGTGAAACAAAAGTCTCACTACCGCTTTTGAACTACGAGTCTCGACAGCGAATGATAAACAGATGTCGAAACAAATTGTGAATTCATGACGGCGGAGACGATTGTTAACTACCTTTATTTTGTTTTATAATTGAAATATTCCACTTAAATGTGCCAAGATTTTACTTTAATCTTAATTATAAATTCGATTCACAAGTTTTTGAATGATGAATGAAACGTAATAACGTCTTAAACAGTCGTTGAATTGAGCAAAATTACAAGAACATTAATTGTTGTGTTGTGTGACAGTTAATATTATTTATATTTGGCAGTAATCAGCAGTCAAACTTTAATTGAAAGCCTTCACCATATCAATGATCGTGTTTGTTTTCTTGCAGGCCGAGTAGTACCTACTCCAAGGCAAGCTAATGGCAGTGAAGCAGTTCTCACCGCTTGGAGCCACTTACAGCACAAACTGGGTTCAAAAACCGCATTAGTACTTCAAGTCGCTACTCGCCTACGACCACCATAGTAACCCATTTTATAGTCAGTCACATTTGCGCGGGACGATAATCAGCTGATCGAGGACATCCTGTTTTTTTTTCTCATAGCAACACAATTATATTGTAGTTAGAACAAAATTAAAGGAATCGGGGAGCGTGTCGACAAGGGGAGGAGTGTTCCCAGCTGTGGGACAACGTCGTCATCGATAAGATTAGATTTGTAACCCAGTTACTACCCGCAAACGGGTTTTAGTGATATCCAATTACAACTTGAATTGGTAGGTAATAATTCTCGTCCATATAGGGTCTGACGATCTAACAAAGATGGATGCGGAAGGCCCAAAATGGCAACACCTGACATGCTTTGGAACAGACCTTGATAAAGCATTGAATTAGTTTGAGGAGATAAAGATTATCCACAACCTTGTTGTGAACTCCAATGAATACAATGTCTGCAGGCATACCCGAAGAGGGAAGTTGAAATTATTTTTTATCCAGTACTTTTTAAATTTTTCAAACATTTAAATCATCAATCAGTTCCTTGAAGCACGCCCATAATGTAATGTATTATAGGTGTGGAAATGACACTGTGACTTAATACTATTTATGACACTATAACCTGGATGTACCCAGGTTATCAGAAGTCATAGTGCCATTTCCAGGCCCAAAAAAGTCATCAGTAAACAAAAACAATGAAGAAGCTCCCAAGCATTAGCCTACAATCGCGCTACACAACGTTGCGTACACGCAAGCGCATAACGGTACGCGTGCATCGCCGGATACGGTGCGCGTCATCCGGCCTCGTACGTCACACTCACACGACAACATCAATCATCGCGGCCAATTGCGAAGCGTGCCGATGCTGAATGATCTCATTCTTCCTGGACAATACTGATTTTCTGACATTAGTTTTCTTTAAGAGGATGCTTTACTGTAGTCCTCAAAATGCAAGATTATTATATTTTTTTGCTGATTCCAGCGCTGCTGTATAGCTTTTGAAAACGTTTATACACGTCCTACGTGTATAAACTTTTTCCTATTCCATTCCACCCCTGTCTACCATCACGCTATCGTTCATATCATCCATCTTAGATTTTTTAAATATGTATAATATTGTTTGGTTTTCAATCAACAAATTTTATCAAGTTATCAACATCCAACTTCACTGCACTTTTAGTCACATTTTTAGTTCCATTCCTAAACACTCTTCTACAAATACAATCATCAACACAGTTCTCTAGCTTTGTATTTAATACACGTCTCAAGTTTTTTTATGAAATAGCCATAAATCTTATCAAATATAACTTTGAAACATATAAATGTACTTCGATGATTTCTCTGATTATTTATTAATCAGTAAATTCGCCAGCATTCGCCTTAAGTGCTGTTCAGTTTCATTCTTCTTCCGGGATTCTGTAACAGTGGTTTTTGTAGAACCGGAATCGATGAATGAAAGTAGTATGTCAGCTGTTTGGGGGTCACTAACCGGTCTTGCTCGTGGGTGGTGATTATATTTTTGTTAAAACAAAACAGGAATGTTTCTACTATTCGAGTGATGATCTACAAAAGAAAGCATTTCAGCAATCCCAATATGGCGGGTCTATGGAACGTGATGATTAGACCAACAAACTTCCGTTATACGATATTATCATTATCAAGGAAGATTGTTTTTAGTTCCGTGACGATCTATGAATAAAAGCATGTCATTAAGTTTGTGGGATCTCAAACCGGTCTCAGGCTTGGTGATTATGGCAATATTCTTATTAATGAGGAAGTTCTTCGTTCAAACGTGACTCCACTTTCTTTTGCCTGACATGATACTGACAATCAGCTGTTTTGATCAGCCGCAAGTTCTTAGTAATTGTGGTAGATTAGGTCTTAGCACGGATGTTTTGTGTTACCTACTAGTTATTCGGCTTTCAGTGCAATGCAGGAAAAGTTTTCAATTTTCAGTTCTGTTGGTGGTAAAGAGAAAACAATATCATATTAAAATCCTGTTGAAACGGGATTATTACAATCGCTCCCAGATTGTTGAATAAGCATCGCTACAGCTCAGTCCTGAGATTCCAACCTGGACTAGTCGCCACAATTTTCATTCCCGTTTCTAGATTCCTTTAGAAATGGAAATGCAGCGGGTGAATAGCAAGGCAAACTTCCGAACTCTGATAATATTGTTTACACTGACCGGCCAGGTTGATGGTTAGGGCATTTAGCGACAAAGTGTTCAAGTTAGTCCTCCGCTTTGTTATGACGTCAACATTCACCTACGTCATAAAATCTAGACGTAAAAACTTGAGTATATGAAGCTTTTCCACGCAACTTACGTAACATTTATTCCAGGATTTTCTGTGTCGAGTGGTAAAAATAAGTATGGTGGACGTTCAATGCCACATACTTACACATTGTGGTAGGATAAAGGCCGCTTTGGAGTACCGGCGCTGACCCATATCTCATGTGAAGCAAGATGTGCCGATACGCTCTATTTTACATCCATTCTTCAGATTAACATGAGACGTCATCAATTGAATTGTGGGTTTAATAGAAATAGTTACTTTGAAAGCTCGCTTAATGCCTTTCTCGTTTCAATTCCAAGAGGAAAGCGGTCGCAATTTCCAGGAAAATCCTACTATATGATAGTATAGTAGGATTTTCCTGGAAATTGCGATCATTATAAGCAGAATCGCTAATCTAATGTTGTGTAAGCCAAGACGCTCGTCAGAAATGATCTCGTCATGATTGTGGACAAAGAACATTACTGGCGTAGTAAAGGTAACCAATAAAACAAATGATTACGACCGATATAAAGCTACCGACAGACAGGCGTTTATTGACACAAGTCTGCTAGACAATGTGTGTCTAATGTGTTTCCGGAGTTTTTACAATTCACGCCACAATACGAGCTTTCGTAATACATTTTGGAAACGATTCCAATGTTAGTAGAAGATAAATGCTTGCTTTTAATCAGTTTTATTTCATCAAAACCAGTTTTGTAGTTAAAAAGGGATAAGTATAAACATCCAGCAGATATAAAAGTAATAATTTATCAATCCCGAATAAAGTTGACGAATAGACGACAAAGTAATCTTCATATTTACTTAACGACCGCTGAGTATTTCCCGAAAATTGAGTACAAGAATAAGTTGAGACATTAAATAAGACAGACACGCGACACCATCTAACGTATTTCTCTAGAACTAAACAAGTTTCCGAGTCGGTGCTCGCGACAAGTCGTGGAATGAAATCCGAGAGAGCACCTCAATAAATGGGCAAACATTTATCTTTGGTTGAGCAGTTAATACTAGACTGGGCGTCGCCTACATCTGCATTACTTATCTGGATATCTCCACTAATTACTAAAAACGAAAGCCTGTGTGCTTAGCCCACTTTTTGAACATATTCTACACATTTCTATGTTAATAAGTCTAGTTTTCAAATATAAATCTAGATAAGTAAATATTATATGCAGGCAAGCAGCGCGTGCAAAATGTTGACATAGCCTAAAGTAATGATCAAGTTATTATGACATCGGAAACCGAGGGACGTAACTATGTCGTGACATCCTCAGGTTTGTTCCCAGAATTAAGTGTAGTTGCGGAAGTGGTCATTGCGTCTTATTGTTAGCCGATCGACTAAGGATTCGTCCGATGCAAAAGTTTGATCAGAAAAAACATTGTTGACATTCAAAAGCTTCTTTATCTATTCGACTTAAAGAAGAATAAGAAGGGTATATGTGTATTCAAAGGAGACGTTATTTATACACTCGTGTATTTATCGTGTGTGTCGACAAGGTTTACTCAGAACTCGTAACGTGGCCGATGCTTCGACTGAGCCCGAGATCCCGCGATATATCGCCGAGCGAGATTCTAACACAGAAGTTAAGCCTTTCTGAGAAACTTGCCAGACTGTGGGCATTCTTTCATTAAACGCATTTTCACATACCGTACTTTTATGTTAGCGTTATGTACTGTTTAGAATTGTAAAGTGGGTATTAATTTCACTTTATGGCTGCGAATGACTCTTAAATTTCGGAACGGTGTAACCGGCTTTTTTATCGGATAAGATTTATGTAACGAACTTAGCATAGACTAAATGGTTACAACATGTGAACGTGAATTTGCTTTCCTTTGACAAAGGAACTAAAGAACTCTTTCGAAAGCTTTTGCGTACCCATTCTTGAAAAGATTGTTACAGAACGCTCACAATAAATCAAGAAAGTTCGTTTATTGAAGTGTGTGGGGAAAACAGATTTTCTATTAATAGTTCTGTTATTAAGGGATTCGATTATATTGTCCAAGTTCATGATATCATTACTAGGAGCCCAAGGAGTCTAGTACGCGTTCGTGGGCGCAATGCGTGGGTGACTGGTAGCAATTGGATATTAAAACATACGAGAACATCCTATGATTACCTTTAGAATAAATGTTTACTTAATCCGTTAACTAGGTATCCTTAACATCACATTTCAGGAGCAAATACCTGCCAAGGTTTCAATTGAAATCGTGACGTTGTTTCTGAGGTGTTCCAGCAATAACTTCTTGTTTATTCACTACACTGTGGAGTGGAGGATGTGCAGATAGCTTTCTACTTCATTTGATGCACTTTGTATTTTATCAACGTTTTCCTCCTCTTCAATTGCATCACTTTTAATTTATGCTTCAATATTTTATGTAGTACAAAGCAATTTTGTGTTCATATTTCAAGTTTGAGTAGTAAAACACCCATATCCAAGGGCTTTATTATTCGAAAATCCCCCATCAGAGTTCCGGCCGCAAATTCCTCAATAAGCTTAAAATTCCCCACTGTTTGTGGAATTCCCCACAGACTGGCAAAGCGGCCATTGCAGTTGGTAACTTGGACACCTTAAATTACTGAAAGATTATCCAATAACACTAAATATTTGTGTTTCTTGACGAATTAAGGAGTTTTAATTCAAATTTTGTTTTGGATTAAGCCATATTAAAATTGATGTACGGAGTTTGACAGTGGAGAGAATATCACTATATGGTCGCAAGACAAAACATTGTGACTGGGATATCTTTCGGTGTGTTTTAATACTGCGTAGATAATTCAATTCGCAGATTTTGTCAAATGTAAAAATCCTAAGATGTACATATAACCACATTCCAATTAATAGCAGCAGTATCTAAAGTACTAAGTAGAGGCAAAATGAAGAGTTGATGATTTAAGTAAATTGGAAGTTTCAGAGGCACTGTGGACCCTTTATCTAATCAATCAGTTAGACCCATCCACTTATTTATAGCTTCATCTTCAATAAAGAGATAAGTTAGGTAGGTAGCTTACTAACAGCGACCACACAAGGGACAGCCAGACCTAAATCTCTTTAATCTTCTAGTCTGATACCGTTGACGACGATCTATTTATCATAATCGAAATTTCTAGAGTTCTGTCGGTCTAGACAAAATACATTCACACAAACCTTAAGACCTTTTTGCAAATATACTCTCGCGTAACTTATTTTCTTTGTAAACTTTTGAGATCCTTCAAGTTTTATTAAAGTCTATTCAGAGGTCCCAGACACGTTTAATAGATTTAGTTTTGATAGCAATTTCATGATGTCACCATATTTTAAGTTGACAAAATGTCCCATCTGTAATTGTGGATGGTTTAAACAGGTCTAGTTTCTACACACTCATTTCGCCTCTCAAATGTATGGCACAGAAAAATATGAACGGAATGTCTATGAACTTTTGATAAGTAGACTAGATTCAATGACTATACAACCTCGAAACCTTTTACCAAATACAAGTTTTACCCAAAACACAGCTTATTATATCGTAAGGAATTTTGTATCGTTTAATATTAAGAGGTTGTTCAAATGTGTGTAAAAACGGGCTCAGGAAACAATGGCCAGCTTTCAAAGAAGTGTGCTGTGTATGCTATCTTATCGGAACGAAAAGTACCTAAACACATTTTTTCTTCTAACTAGACGAGGCTTACTAGATAGCATGATGATTAGACCAACAAAGCGCACGGATTTCTAAACAATCCCTTATCTATTAGTCTTACGATAATGTTTTACACCAAAGCTGACGATTGAAATATGTGCGAAGGTTCTATTAAGGCTCAGGCATTCATGAATTCATACCTTTGGTTCTACTAATTTGCTATTCATCCTGGTAAAATCCACTCACAGTATTAAGATACTATTAAGATAATAGTCTGCTCTAGGGATTAACCCCTGAATAAATTGAGAACAAAATGAGCAGACGCCCAGTCTAGTCGATTTGAACATTATCAAGCGGACAAATAGTCGCATTTTTTCTCCTCCTTTAATACCTGCATACTGATTTATTTATCCAACTATGAAAATGCACTTGTGCACGAAACTTGGTCTCGACACAGTATGCATTCAACGATCCAGCCTACACAGGGAGATATTAAAGTGAGGGGGGTGGAATGGGAGCTTGCAATCTGAACACCCTCGCCACCCCTCCCGGCGACTAATTTCCGACAGACTAGTATACTCCTTCGGTATATTCTGTTTTACACTATTTCATATTTTATTGGCTACGGAATAAGATAGTACGACAGCCACAATTGGCGTTAATACTGCCAGACGTAAAGTTATG
Organism: Amphipoea lucens; assembly: GCA_947508005.1. Classification (NCBI taxonomy): domain Eukaryota; kingdom Metazoa; phylum Arthropoda; class Insecta; order Lepidoptera; family Noctuidae; genus Amphipoea; species Amphipoea lucens. Next base: position 19,895,135 of record OX382357.1, read on the forward strand.
TAAGTATACTGTTTTTGTTTCTTCGATGATACTGTTCTGCAATGTTTACATACCTGTAACAAAAAGAAAAAATCCATTTAATATTTCAATCGAATCATAATCACGCACTTCCCCTAAATGGAAAACCAAATATCCACCGCCCTATCCCAATTTAAAACGGTAATAATTTTAGACCAAAAGCTGACGTTTTATCGCAATTTCATCGTCTTCACTTCGTACCAAGCGGCGATAAGTTCCTTTCCAACGGCCTTGCCTGTTTGACCTTTTTGTTTTAACTCACAATACCTCTACATTGCACTACTGTTACCAATGAGTTCATTAAGTATTATTATGTGACGAGTGATATATTTTAGCACGTTTTTGAATGTCTGTGGATTGCATAAGATATGTTATTCATGTAGTGTTGTAACTTACTAGTCTAGTCACAAACAAAGCATTATGAATAAGACGTACATAGTTGTTATAAGTATTCAAATCATGACCCAAATAGAGCTTTCCCCAGGAGAAATAAAGTTCAATTTCGTGGAGCACCCGTAGCTTCCTAAGTAATAAATCCATTGGAACTAATATCGACACATAGATGCCAAGCCAGTGCTTGCCAATTCGTCTGCAGTATCTGGTTCCCAAGACAACAACTAGCTGGTATAATCGGCAAGTTATAACATTTCCTGACTGTTGTCTGGAGTTTCGGCCTTTAGATTTGTGTAAAGAGCTTTCATACGTGACGTATAAATATCTATGTCAACTGTCAGAGGTTCTATATGTAATGAGTTATCAAAATGCTTATCCACAAGTTCTGTGTGAAAATTTCTAGCGCGAATAAAAAGCAAACGTAGATACGCGACGCAAGTCGTTAAGTTGAAAAAGGGTTACAATGGCTCACATACGAGGTCCTAGCAACACGTTATTACATGCTGCACTATTGCAATGTTTTATGTGCTCGAATATTTTCTTGGACTGGCAACAGGAAATCCTGGCTTAACGCTTTTATGGAAATGGGAATATTATTGTTATTCTGCTTGTGTCAATTGCTACCCGAGATCTGTTTTCTTATCAGAACTGTTATTGTGCTGAGCTTATCTGGCGCGCGCACATTTAAATGCTCATCGGGTGTAGTTTTCATATTACATATTGTGAACATAGGTGTATTCTACATTTCTACTGGCATAAATGTGGACGTGGGAGTCCGTAAGACACTTAGGTTATTCATGTATTAAATGCTGGGAACGTACCAAGGCACTTCTCCAAGGCGTTGTAGGATTACTGATTTAACGAGATGCCACTGAAGATTGTAAAAGAGTACTTTGTTTGTAAATACCCTAATGTTAATTTTAAAGGTTTCAAACAGTGCCAATGTGTTTACAGCACATTAAAGTGTTGCTTTTAAAAGCCGTAACAATGTAACACAGTGAGCAGTGTAACCAATTGCCAAAGAGTTCTAAAGAATCTCGTTTATGTAAACTGACTTCAGAAACTTTTGGACAATTAATAAAAGCGCTTCTAGCAACGGAACAAAGTTCTCATTCGTGTTTATCTTATCTTCTACATGATAAGCCAATATTATCAAGAAGATCAAAGTACCATTTGCAGTACACAACCTTATGATCTTCGGAGAAGGTTTTAATGTATTATTTAATTCTTTGCATGAAGCCGCTTGTCGGCTCCGGCTTTAATAATTTAATCCTGTTTGTCTTTCATTTGGGTCATGCATGAGCATTGCAAGAGCTAAAAAGTGGGATATTGTTTTTCCAAACAAAATCACTTATTTGTACTGGTTTGAGCCTGCAAATTATTTCAACACTTGACATTTGCCATTCGCTAGTGTCCCAAATGTCGGATCACCCGCACCCGCGACGATCTGAACAACGCATCTGACGCTGCAAAAAACGTGGCCATCTACCAGTGGCGAAGAGTGAATTTATGACAGAGGTAAGCCGGAGCAAAAAAAATGCCAAAAAAAAAATTCAATTATGAATTGACTATAGCGTGGTTATGTTCTGAATTTTCGAAGGGAAGCCGGTGGGAATCGAGTTGTATGGTACCTTCGCCACTGCCACCTACTAGACTCAAACAGTATAAGCAACTTATATGTACTACCATCGAAACCACTGAGTAAATTACTCCGTGATCGAAACCAAAAGAAGGAGACGGGACATTTCACAAAAACTTAAATAACTATTAGTGTATTCTTTCAAAGCGTGCGTATGATCAATATTATCATTCATACACAAACAGACACATAGTCCTATACATGCAAACAAGTACGCAGACTACACCGGTGGGCAAGCGAGCTATCGATTCAGCTCTAAACTGTTCACTAACATGATGATTACATAATTACTCGCCAATAAATTAATTAATCGCTCAGCGCCAGCCAATCATTGCGATGATAACTTTCTAGTTCAATTTGCATGAGTGTATGGCTTTGAGATTTTAGAAGGATGCTTTATTAAATAGTTAATTTACATAGAAACTAACCCGATGTATAAGAATCGTGGGTGTCGTAAGAGGCGATGAAGAGATTAGATCAGGTGAATGAGCAGTAGCGTCCATCCGTGATAATTAATACTGCATGCATGCGTGAACTAATATTATGTGTACATTGAAAGTGTCGAAGAAACTGTGAAGTAACATAGATTGGTCAGAAGACTAATCTCAGTGTCAGTTGATGCAGAGAATAATTCGCCAAGGAGAAGATGAAACTACAATTCATTTTATGTAAAAGCCACTTAAATATTTTTGGTCTTTTGCGAAGCTTTTGTAACAACGATGTTGGCAGCCATTGCGTAAATAAAAATAATTGAGTGTTGATGCCAGTATTTCGAGTAAAACAGAAGTAATAAGCTTAAGAGCTTTCTGGCTAAAGTACTTATTCGAAAATGCATGAACTTATTACACATTGGTACAGGTGCTCCAGATATTAGAATGTTCCTCGTGGTTTTTTGCAATGTAAAATTTTAAACTAATAACATGTGTTTTAAAAATGAGGTCATGGGATGATGGGAGACACGTGGACTCTACAAGACATACCTAGCAGTTGATGGAAATAGATGCAAAATTAAATGGAAGACTGAATAAGTAATTAATATTGGAAACCTATGTTAGAAAATTATCTGGTATACAGGATGACAGGGACATCAACGAGCAAACTGAAACCATGAATTCAGCACATGATTCTAGACCTCTAGCGTAGAAATTTAACGTCGGTTATCAAGAAAATATTCTGCTGTTTCATAGAAAAGTGCAATACCTACGAGGTCCAAATCACATGTGACAGCAATTTATTTTTTTTGTTTTGTTGATCAGAATCATGTATGGGTCACCATGGATTCAGTACATACATGATTCTGCGAGGTTGCGCGTCGATATATGCCACCCTAAACGATCACCCTGTATATCCAACTAATTATTTTTGATAGTTCAAATTCTTCTGCGGAATTCTTTAATTATTTTTGTTGTTCATTTGTCTTCATGAACTATATCCAACTAATTATTGTTGATAGTTCAAATACTTCTACAGAATTCTTTAATTATTTTTGTTGTTCATTTGTGTTCATGAACATATTCGTTGGGTGGCGCAGAACACAATTTTTTTTTGTTGACATTTAAAATTGTTTCTTTTTCATTATTCTCTAATTCTGTACTAGTGCTGAGTAGCAGCTTGAGAAGTTGAGATGCTGGTAGGTACAGTTACAGTATGATTAATAGACTCGTTCATATAATTATTATTACGTTGACAAATGTAAGAAATTAAGAAAAGATTTACATTTTGACAACGTCTCTAGGGTTTTCGCTCCCAAGCGCCTTGTTGAGAATGCTTTCTTATTACGAGATTGTGATACAAATGATACAATTCTCGCAGCGACATCCCTTCAGTTTGTAATATCCACATCTTATGATTTCGAAATACAATAATTTGGAAAAGGAATCGTTGCTGTTATAGGCCTCAAAAGTTGAGTGAGACGTCGAGCTTTCAATGAAGTCACAGTAATTTTTCCTCATTTGTAAATAATGTAGGGAAATGTATTAATTTACTTAAAATTAAGTTAGTTTCCACCTTTGAAGGGCAACTGTATGTCTCGTTTGTGCGTTACGTGGGTGTTTCCCTTGAAGGTTATTAGCTATCCACCAAGCTGCAGAAGCTGTCTACAAATTACACTTCCCAAGTTAGACTTTTAGTAGTAATTATTTGTTCAGTAGTCTCGTCTGCGTCATACATTATACTTGTAGAATTCTTTGAAAGATGAAATTAAGTTGAAAGGGACTAATGAATAGCATTAACTATTTCTTGCGGGCTACGTTTGCGTAGTAAAAGTATTACAGACGTACTTTCTCGGAATAAAAAGTAGGCTATAGCTATGTCCTTAACCCATATACCGACATATTTATTACTACAATACGTTACTCAGTTTATTTTTAACTTTTTATGCCATTGCGAACTATAAAAATAAATAGAATATGTATTTTTTTGCAATGCAAAAATAACAGACTTTTAATAAATGCATATAAAAGTAAGTACTTATACGGTATTAATAACAAAAAAAAAAAACTATTTTTAAATTTTTTTGTCTGTCTGTTCCTGCTAATCTCCGAAACGGCTGGACCGATTTTGACGGGACTTTCACTTAGGCACTTCTGAACGTCAAAGTTTACATGAAAAAATAGAATTGTTTCTAGCTGCCCCTTTCAAAAGGTATGAAAAACAATGGACAAGAAACTCCACCGTTTTTTTTTAAATTCTTCTCTGTTTACTGCTGTTGCAACTTCTTCGATAAATATTTATTTATTTAAATTACAATTATAAGTATATTTGACAACAGCTAGTTACCCGGTATCCTTGCTCAACTTTATTTATGAAATAGCCAAAGTTCCACGTCGACATGCAGGATGCTCTGCTGCCAGCCTTAAGTAATTACTTAACTCGGTTAGTATTCACTTTGTATGTAGATCAGTACGTTTTAAATAACGGAAGCAACGATTTCCATAACAAAACATTCATAATATTTATCCACATTCGGTAAAAAAATCCTAATGCATCCGAAATGTACCAGAATACGTTTGAGCCAGAGTGACTTGAATAAAAATGAGGTCAAATTGGATCACATTGAGATAAAATCTATGAGAGGCGTATATGTGGGACCAATGGGACTTTGTTTTTGTCGCTCGATGGTAAAAACATATCTGCAACTCTGCATAGGTACGGTATAGGTACCAATTTTTTTTCTAATATCAAAATAATATAGTATTTTCGAAGCCATTGCCTGTAAAAATATAGTAGATGGCAATAAAATATATAGTAGTAATTTTTTTTAATGCATATTTTGTGCTATTTTGAGCCTTTATTAAAAGGTTTCTAAATTTTTTAAAGTATCAAAATAAAAATACTGGCCATTATTGCGCTCATCACGCCATTCTGTATTGAAATACCTATACCAAATTCCTACTATTTATTTTTAAACATAGTATTTAGGCCTCTAATAGAGCAGGATACTAATATAGTAGGGTTGTGAACCCTAGTAGGTAGAAGTACCAAGCATGGTTGACAGACAGTACCTACAATAGGTCAAGTGATAATAACTGTCAATTAAATACCTACTTAGCTTTACGCAACTTCCACTAATAACAACGTACATCCAGGTAGTGATTTAATAATTTCCCAGCGCATTATTAAGTGTCAAGTATTTATTTCATTATCTATTCTTATCGCAAACAATCACACCTTAACACTGATCTCACGCAAGGTAAGAACAGAATGACTCGTATTTCTCCCTGTTTAATCAAATAACTTGTTGTTCATCCATCAATCTTCACCTCACGCACACAGATCAAAATCAAACGAACAATGTTATCTCCAAGCGCCATCGACATCGTCTAATTAAAAGACAGTCGGCCATTCCACCTATGATGCGAGCCTAAAATAATAGTGCACTAAAATGTCTGTCAGTCTGCGAATCCAAAGTCAAGGCAACAAAAAAATAATCACCGATTCCGAAGTATGGCAGAAATTTGTGCCGACACGCACGCCCAAGTGAGCGGCCCCTTTATTTGACAGCAAATTAATAATCACACGGGAGACCGGAACGCCTTAACTGACACCCGCAACGATTCAACATCGACTTTATAATATAAGCAATAAAGTCTAAGGTAAACATTTAACATCAAATAAATGTTCTTATGCAATTTCAATCCTTACGGTGTGAGACATTAAAGCTTAAATCGAGCACCGGAACGAAGTTAATAGGATGTAATTTATCCGGGTTGAAGCGCGTGGTTGCCGCTCCGGGTGCGGTGCGAGTGAGACGGGCGGCGGCCGGTCGCGGGGCCCGACGAAGACGGAGATGTTTTTGTTGTTGCGCGCAGTAGTCATTAGTCGCCGGGCAGGCAGCTCGCGGCCGCGCCACCGTCGTCGTCGCCGTATTGTGGAAACGAGGTGCGAGCACTAAACGTCGTAAGCGGCATTCTCATTAATTTTCAGGAAGACGTGAAATTCCCTCTCATTGCTCTCGCCCTTCGTTAAATAGCTTCCAGCCTGTTTCACGCTTTCGAACGCTGCACGTCCGATTCAATGATATTTAATTCGACGTTTCACGATTAATTATGCCGATTTCCGGGGCTTGTGTTCTAAGTTCTAATTAATTTACTAAAACAACAATTATAACAAACCTTGGATGTTGAGTAAATAATATTCGTTGATCTTAATCATAAAGAACTGAACTAAAACGTTAATATACTCGTACTTAAACACACTTACACAGACGCTCTTAATGAGATGATAATAATATAATATCAAACAAATAGCAAAAAAGAAAACACGGACAAAAAGCTGTTCAACGATCTTACACAACCTGCACAATTTAAAAAAGCGTATGAATATTCATAAAGTATCTTTAATAGCGTACTAAATATTAACGTCAACGCGACAAAAAAAAAGTTTGAGGGCAAAGGCGATAACCTGAGCGCGGTTTTTGTGGCGGGACTGAGGTCACTGGAAGATTTACATTCAGCCAATAGACTGCCGCGGCCGCTCACAATTAATTAATGTTATAACTGATGGGCTATGACATAGATGTATGTTAGTTATGTATCTGTTAATCTACGCCGTGTCTGCTACGCACCTAATATGAATATAAAGTAGTCAGATGAGGAGTCTAAATGTTATTGCATATCAATTGATTATATTATAGTGACATATTACCAGTATTAAGTAATGAAACGTATTCATTTCAAAAGATATCATCAAGATTTTCCACGACTTGTGTTAGTCATGATTGCAATGAATCACTTTCGGAAATTGTAGTAGCATCCATTTTATGAAAATGTTCTACTAAAAAAGTCAAAATTCCCATGAAATAGCACAATAGGACATTAATGTGATTCCAATCACATAGTTCCACCATAACTCATTTCGGTTTATCAGTGTTTGTGTAGGAAACAATGGCATAACCTTGCGGGTTCGGTTCATCTGTCCATTCGTCCGTGACAACTGTTGCCGAGGGTCTCCGCTTATCACCACACTTATCTACCTTATACTAGTTTCCCGTAAAAGCATTCTTCACACCCGTCACACTAACCTATCCAATATAGACAAGTTTACTTCCACTCAAACTTTAACTACAACAAATGCAGAAGAAATTTTCAAAGATTCGATCTTTAGCTGTAGAAAAAGTTTCTCGCCAGCTTTTCTCAGTAAAATCAACGTTCCAGACTGGTTGTGGCGGCAATTATAATTGTAATTCTCCTAAGAGCTTCTTGTAAACCCAAATGAATAAAACTATTCTGAATGTGACGTTGAAGCATAATCGAATTGGTCTGCGGTGGGTCTGGGTAAACCCAGCTTTAGTAATATCTTCACGTCATGCCGGTCAAACGTAATGATAATTTGAGGTCGGCTATACAAGTCTAGTGTATTGTAACATTTGTAACCAAGCAAGCAGTTCATCGAACTAAACCAATTTTTTATGTAACATCAACATAAATAAAAATGTAGACTGAAAATATTCTAACCTAACATCTAAGCTATTTCCAATGAAAACACTCCAGCGCCTATCTTACAATATTATCATTGTATAAAGCTTACACCTCGGTATTTGTACTCCAGTAAATCTTCAATCGCCGTATGCGCAAACTAAACAATCTGCATAGTAAGCGTCAACAAACACACGTGGTGATCTCGGTCATAACTCTGCATGATCCAGAGATGGTCCATTTCACTTCCGACAACCGAGGTCCTGCGCCCACGCTTTGGGACGACGCCAGTGTGAGATATACATGTCGTGTCACACAGGAATAATGTTAAATGCCACTTTATAGCAGGAAATGTATTTAAATGCAAGCGATATCCTGTCACACCCGCTTTGCACCTTACGAAATTAGATACACCGTCTCACTTGCAGATAAGATATTGCAAAGAATGTATTCAATTTGTAATCTGCGAAATCATTATCGCATTTCGCTTGCGCAATCTCATAGATAAGCAGGTAAACGGACGAGAAAGATAAAACAAATCTAGGTACATGACATTAAAAGATGAAGCCAACGCATGCTAGCCATGACATTCACAAAGAGTACGTAGCGAGAATTGTCAACCTTTCGCCCACTCGCTGACATTATAGAACATCTTTCTTCTTAATTCGTATAAAAGCGGACAGAGCACTTGTAATACAAGAACTCTCTAAAGTGAATCAAAAGTTTTATATTAAAATGCAGCAGTAAAGCCGTCGTCACACGAGGCAGTCACGTTTGCATTTCGCATTCACAATGGCGCGCTGGGTGGGATGCGCCCAGCCACTTCCGACAACGGGGGCCAGCCCACGCACTGCCTGATGCCCAACGCTGTTCCATTCAGAAAATAACATCACTACTACTCCACAAACATCCAATAAAAACTAGGTCAAAGATTCATGTCAGAAAACTAAGGACTTTAGTTTTCCAATGGCTTTAAAATTTCGCTTTGGAATGCAATCGGACTTTAATGCTGATCTGAAGATCGAAGAAAAGTTGTCGTTTCATGCTAACTTAAATCGTCTGAAGGTAATTAATCATTATGGTGGCCGACTGGCCGCAAGCTATATGACGCAGCAATATTTCAGGCTTAGTTAAAGCTTTTGAATTGTCGCTACCTTTCATACCACAATATATCTGACGTGATATGTGATTCCAAAACCACAATTATTATCTGTTTCAAGGACATATGCCCGGAGTTTAGATACTCAAGCATATGGAAGCAGAATCTATACTGTCAGACACGGGCCTTTGTTTTTCTCGTTTGAATATATGTATGTATGTGAACTTTTATAATGTCTCGACTTGGATTTTGTAGCAGTTATCTGCTACACTTTCACAACGTCGTCTACTATACTCTACTTTTCGTTTAGAATTTATCCCTTTAAAAGGGAAGCGCCAGGATAGCCCGCGAAATTTAAATATTCTAACGTTTTTCGAATTTGCGGGTCAGTGTCAGGTTTTATGTTGAACAAAATGTGATTCGCGACCGTAACAAGTATGTATTAACAGGATTATAATCATTAAAATCATCAATACAACCCTCTAAGTTCATATAACCCTATTGAATGACTATTTCATGACATATCAATACACAGAACCTGACACTGGCCTGCAAATTGCAAAAAAACGTAAGAAAATACGAATTTCGCGGGCTACCCTGGGGCTTCCCTCTCAAAAGAACATCTAACCCCATACATCATACTTCGTCAGTGTCACCTCAGGCATCTACATAACCCTTTGTCTTGGCTATCAAAACACATCAAATAGGTGTTGTATAGAGCAAAGTCCCGTATATTAATAGGGCGGTACCTACTCTTCCCGTGGAAGTCTTAATAGGCGATTAAGGAATTATATCAGGTGAATGAATAGCAGCATCCGCCTACATAATGCGAACTCACTAAAGATTATTTACAGGTAGTACTCGTAAATGACAGAGGTAAATGACATTCACTTAATGTAGACCAAAACCTAAACAAATGATTAATAAAAGCCCAGCTAACACTAAAATTTAGCACCATTTTGTTGTATTTTTTATTGCAAAATGGACCATAGCAACAGTTACAATACAAGTAAGCTTAGATTAAGATTAGAAGGTGGTGTATAAAAATGAAACAATAAAAGAAAACAACGATAAGTTAAACGTTTCTATAGTAATGTTGGTACAATAAATTAATACTCTTTATGATTACGCAAGTGTAACAATAGGGTAATTATTTAGTTATTATATATGGGAAATGATTAGTTTCACTTATGGCTTACTCTTTGTTAGTTACTGCTTTTGTTCCAAGTTTTATGTAACTGTTAAGTAGCAATATCGCAAGTTGAGAGAACTTTAAGTTTTAACGTCTTTTATGAAGTATCAAGGTAACCAACTCTTGAAAGAGGTTTCAAGCCACTATTGTATAATTTTGTAGACTTCTACTCACTATACTTTGTCTAATAACTTTTCATTTAACAAAATATAATCTATTTATAAACGGCGTTTCTGAGTCTAAAATAATATCATCAATATAGACAGAAAATTTACACTTGGAGGAAACCACAAGCCGTATTTAGATAACTTAATACAAAATGATAGGATCAATGTGTGAAAACTTTCCCATGGGTATGCAACCCTTGTCGATAATAATGCGGGTCAAGCAACAACCCACTCATAACCGACCGTATTAAAAGCTTTCTTTTATTAATATTGCCTAATGCAGCAAGAACTGTGACGTAAGCAATAATGCCCAAAGAATGACGGTAATGCGATATACAGAACCGGTGTAATGACATCATACGATAAACAATGCCCACTAAGTATAGTGGATATTATTACCGATCCTACAGAACTCAATAGAAGAGTTATGAACAAAACAGTAGTCCGGACATAATAGGTTCCTCTAAGTGATTCTTTTGTGGGTAATATAGGAGTTCTAGCCAGTAATTGGTGGCGTGCCACATACTTATAAAGTCATCGTGGGAAAATCTCCAGCGATACGGAAAAGCATGGGAAACGTATCGAGTCAGACTGCGGAACATTCAAATCGATAAATCGAATGTTGTTGCGTATTATTGTCCTAGCCGTGAATATTCGTGCAAGTTAAAAAGAAGAAGTTATTTTAATACTTAAAAACTAGCTTGGCTGTAGTCTGTAAAATTCAATTAGACTGAATAAACGCAGGTATGAAACCCTTTTACCGATAATTACTGCTGCTTTTAAAGGATTTAAAGGACTTCTAGTCGTTTTTAAGAGGCCCTAATCTGGGAACAATCTCTCATCAATCAAAGACTCTTTATCAAAAAGGCAATATTGAAGAACAAAAGCGCTAAAATAAAACCCGTGAGTTTTCTCAAGACCTTAACCGTGTTACCGCAGAGGGAGTACCATGTTACAACTTTAATACGCTTTACAATCAAACGCCTTAGCCGTTTATGGATATAGAATTTATGGTTTGTTTTGCGGCAGCCGATTCAGCAGGAGTCTCAATTAAGTAACGAGACAGTATCCGAACGCTATGTCTACTCGTCGAGCTTTTATGATCTTTCTTTGAAAGTTGAATGCATTATATTTATAAATTCTAATTTCTAATCCTAACTATTATTATAAATGCGAAAGTATACCTTTTCACGCCTAAACCACTGAACCAATCATCCTGAAATTTTGCATATACGTTGTCAGGATGTGTACAGAAACGGACATAATACCTCCTTTCATCCCGAAAAAAAAAGTGCTGTTCCCGAGGAAAACAACAATAACGTTATTATGATAATAGATGGCGCCACGTGTCTATTGAACTTTGTCCCATCTGTGCCTCCTGTGATAAGTGATACAAGTCAAAAAACGTCATTTTACAGGACAGCAAAAACAAAATCCCTAAAACAGCCAAAATCCCTATAGTTGTATCACTTTGCACAAAATTATCTCCGAAACTATAGCAGATAGAAGAACGTGAGTTAGACCAAAAAAGACGTATTTTTTTTTTGATAATGCTCATGTGAAAATCTCAAAAAGGGTACAACTCGAGTTATATCACTTATCACAGGAGGCACAGTTTAATTCTGAGGCGGTAAGAAGTTTGCCGGGTCAGCTAGTTGTTCATAAAAGGACTAGCTGCTATCGGTAGGACAAAATAAGTGAAACCAAAGTTTACGTAAATATGTTTTAATTAATTTACCTTGCCATAATTTGCGATCCAAAAATAAACATGTTATGTACCACCACAGCAAATATAATCAAGGTTCGTCTTGAAATGCGGTGTGAGTGCACGAACGTATTAAATTAATACAATGACCAGTAATGTCTGCACAATAAGGTGCTAATTCGGAAGTGGCAAGTTAACGTTTAAACACAGTTCATTAACATGGGTCTGGAAGCAAGGTCATTCAGTACATATAAGCGAAGTTATTTCATGTCGTGGTGACGTGCACAATTTGCAAATTGTCAATCTTCCTTAAAAGTCTTACTGAGTTCGAACTGAATTCATTTGTGGATTCTAAAACGTGAAACTATTGCGTTTCAGTTATGAGTTAGCCACTTTGTGTATTTGTTAGGGTTTCTATGGTGAATTTTGTTCCTTGATTAATGGTAAGCTTAGGGTAGAAACTTGTTGTACTGCAAATATTTGTAGTCTGGACATTGACATAAGTGGTATACCAATTGAAGCAGCGTAAAGTGTTTAACGTACCTATTCAAGTGTATTATTATGTTTGGCAACTCTCCAAGTTTAATTTTAGCCATTATTCCATTTAAAATTAATGGTAGAATAACATTCCGAGTTTGTGTAAAAAGTTTACAACTAAAAAGTTTTCAATGTATGTTAGGCTGCGACGTTCAAGTTTCTCATCAATATCGTTGAAGGAGATGAGAAGACCATCTGTTGTGTTGTTGGCTTGACTGACGACAGGTGGCGTTGCATCGCGTAACCATAACCACCCAAATACGGCGTGACTTAGTACAGAACCTTGAACGGTTGACTTGATATTGATGCTAAATTGAATCGCAAATTATGAAACAGATTCATAAACAACGCTAATGAGTAAAGTATAGCAAGTTACACTAATTAATAGAACACAAAAGTGTATTGTGTTACTGCGATAATAAACAAATGGGTCGATATAACAACTGTTTGTATGCATTAATCTACATATACATATGTACAAGCGTACGTAGTGCATATAAGATCATAATTTGAAATAGCAACACATGATATGATAAGATACAGCTATGGGTACTGTAGTGAATGAAGGCTAGTAGAGTGTTTTGTATTTACAATTTTTATTATTCGCTTTGATAACACGTCGCTGTCGTCTAGTTATCGACCTTGTGATAAAAGGCTTTAGGTGCATATTACTGTAGCATGGAAAGAGAATCTTTACAAGGTCGATTGAATAGGTAATTATCAAGTTTTATGATAATACTTTAAAAGTCTGAACGACCTCCGTTGAACCGCAAGAATTGTCTTGAAAATGTGTTCTCTTTTTGCCGTGGTGTTGGATTTTGCAAAGCTTTTTTAAGATGATATTGATTGAATGCATGACATAACAAAAGGCGATATTGGATTTAGCTCTAGGCTCAATTTGAGGAGCTACTTAATTAGTTTTTTGTTCAGCAGCGCTTCAGTAATTTAAATTATTTATTCGTTTTTTGATACTACTAAAAATGAGCGGATATATCAAAAGTTACCTAAATACTTATTCGTAAAATCATTAACATTGTTTGACGTTACAATTTAATTTAAATTATTATATTGTGATGCTAAAAAGAGACAATTTAAACTTTGTGTTAACTGGTAAACTCCGATGACTAATAGACATGGATACCTCTCATTATTTCCAAGATTAGCTAGAACTACAAAAATAAGGAAAACACTTCGTTATCTACAACATCAACCTCTGAACTTTTTGAAGTGAAAACTTCTTTAGCGGCGTTGCACACTTTTTGTAATGGGTAAAAAATGTTAAACTCGCGTCAGGACATCGCGTCAGGACACGTGACCGTCAGGAGAGATTCCCACCCCCCCCCCTCTCTCTTTCTACGGCGGCGCCAACCGAAGTGAACCAAGTTTAGTGACACACGACAATGGATGGATGGATGGAAGTGGAAGTCGAAGTCGAAGTGGAAGTCGAAGTGGAAGTGGACGTGGACACTGCTGTGTATTCGTACTTAACATTCGTGTATATATAAAGTGTTTAAAATATGGAAATTGAACAAAGTGCATCTATTAATGAAAAAAGGGACGCAGAAATAGTAAAAAAAAAAATGAGTTATATTATTTCAATTAATAATTGATTTATTTCAACGTTAATATTCAAGTTTTCACTTCTGCCGGCACTCCCGGAGTGCAACCCGTCTTTTTTTTCCTTATAAAAACTGGGCAGGGCCATCTAAATATTAAATTATGTTTAGACGAACCAATTTGATTCAAATTTTTAGTTAAAGATGAAAAACCCATGACCTATTTCTGCTTTTCTGCTTAAAAGCCATGACGTCAGAATGATACACCAAATTCACTTGTTTGACATAATTTGTAGGCAAAATATATATTTATAAGGAAATTATTTTTATATCATTTCAGTCAGACACACTCACACCACACACGTCATAGCAATTAAAGATTTGGTATTAAAACAATTATAAATTAATGTGTACAATTATCAATTACTTATGGTTTTGGGATAATTCAGTAAAACCAATGACTAAACACGATACAACTACTTAAGGGGCTTACAGGACCTAAACGCAAAAAACGCATGTTTTAGAAACAATAAAAGTATATGATCGACTACAGTAAACAAAATCAAAAAAATATATGATATTCTTCAGGATATACGCTAGGTAGATAGTGTGTTGAAAACATAATACAACTTATTGTGTACGATAGAAAAAAATCATGAAGATACCTCTAAAAATTTCTTTTTACAATAAAAACCATACTAATATACATACAATCATTATGATTTTTGTCAGATTATTCTACAAGCAACATACTAAAACTCTAGTTTTATTTTTTTTCCAAATAATGGATTTTTCGTAAATAGATAATCACACTTCACACTAATATTATAAAGGCGAAAGTTTGTGAGTGTGTGTGTGTGTTTATATGTATATGTTTGTTACTTCTTCACGCTCAAACCGCTGAACCGATTTAGATGAAATTTGGTATAGAGATAGTTTGTGTCCCGGGAAAGGACATAGGCTACTTTTCATTCCGATATTCCCACGGGATCGAAACATTTGCGGGTGAAACTGCGGGGCGCAGCTAGTTGCTTCATATTTTGCAATCAATTACCAGCGTTGTGTCATCGCGCTTCTCTTTCTTTTCTATGCAGTCCGACAAAGACCGCGCTTTAGATCATGTAGTCCTCTTAAGAGCCTATACTACCTCAGCTAAAACTCACTCTTTATCTCACTCATACGATACTGCTCGCTGAATGAGTGAGAGCGAGACAGTGCGGTGCTGGGCGGCAGGCAGCGCCTATAGTTTAGGTATTTGCTTTTTACAGTGAAAATAATGGTAATTATAAAAAAGTAAATAACATAAGACCTGCTTTAAAGTAAGTTCAGTTAGTATGCAAAGTTTCATGATCTAACTTGAAGTATTTTTTGAATACCAGCGGTTTATTGTTCGGGTTAGAGGTAACTTTGGATTTATTATCTATCGAGAAAATTTTATCGAATCGTGTTTTCGTCTAACATAAGACTTAGAATATTAATTCTCAACTTTACCATATATTTATTTCAAAATTAATGGTGCAGTATTTTCGACATAACGGAGGATCACGCTAAGCCATTTGAGGTAGTATAGGCTCTTAAGGCATTAATTCATTAAAGTTATGTTAATAGGACATCTTTGTAAGCACCTAAGCTGTGCAGGCAATAGGTGCAAGTCGGTCATATCATCAATGTATGTAGGTGACGGTACATATTCATCCAAGTCAATTTTATTCATTGAGGTTACGAAAGCCGTAAGTAGGTTAAAAATAATACATATTGTAGAATGTGTTTTTCTTCGTGTTTCTTGTTAATTTTCATGAAGAGCCTGTTTTCAATCACAAATCTGTTATTTTCGTCGAATTGTGCGTCATATCATGGAGAGCAGTGGTGGCCCAGTGGTAGGGGCCCCGACTTACGACTACGGTCGTGGGTTCGAACCCAGGCAGGCGCTTTACTTTGTGTAAATAATTTCATCAACACTGCTCGCAAAACGGTGAAGAAAAACATCGTTAGGAAACCGGTCTAGGGTACGAAAAATTCGAAGACATGTGACTTCTACCAACCCGCACTGGGCCCGCGTGGTGGATTACGGCCCACTCCCTCTCACCGAGAGGAGGCCTGTGTTCCAGCAGTGGGAATATTATAGGCTGATTATGTGTGTCGTCTGTTTAACTGACTTCTTCGTTAACAATGGAATGATATCTTAATTTAAATATTATCTACTAGTAGTACTTTGACTTAGTTGACCCTACAGACGTTCTCCTGTCCAAATTTCAATAATTCATTCAAAATTCCCATAAGACATGCACTTTCAGTTTTCCCGATATTTCCCATTTTCCCACCAACTTTTCTAATATTCCTTCCTTAACCTGATTCGGACTATTACGTACATTTTATAGCAAAATTTGCCAAATCGGCCCAGCCTTTCGGAAGTGATGCGCTTACCAACGAACAGCGTTTCATTTTTATCATACAGACTAGTTTCTGCCCGCGTCTGCCTCCGCGTGAAATATCTTGCTCCCCTACCCACCCCATCGCATCGTATTGCCTACTCGCGCTATATTGTTTTTGCTCGGCTCCCAAGTGTCTTAGCGTGATGTTAAGTAAATTCCTCAAGAATTGAGCTATCAAATGCAAAAAGATTTTTTCAAATCCAACTGGTAGTTCCAAAGATTAGCGCATTCAAAGTCAAACAATCAAACTCTTCAGCTCTATTATTAGTATAGATCATAGATAGATTAAATCTCAAAAGTGGACGGACACTGCTGTCCGTCCACTTTTGTTGTCCGTTTCCTGTCTACTCTTGAGAAAATGTGATCACCAATTGTCCTGATAACCGTGGTGATAGGTCACTAATTAATTAATGACATAATATATAAACAAAAAATTTCTCTTACGGGATCCATCGTTAATACCTAAAAAATGGGATTCAAAAGTGGGATCCAACGAAAATAAACGTTTGAAGGTACGAGCAGCGGACTTTACAGACTGATAATAATTATGATGCAGATGTAATCAGATAAGCGAAGTGTTTAGTATATTATTCGTGTTCTCCTGACTCTGAAGTAAGTTAAAACTTGTTAAAAAATATTATTCGTGATCTCCTGACTCTGATTTATAATTAAGTAAGTTAAAACTTATTCCCACAAAAACAACTTAATTATCTCCAAAACAGGGCTTCCTCTCTCCTACCCTTTTTGCTGTGCCCTACAGGGTCCATAATGATCTAAATTATATAGTTACCACCTAAGTACACATTATGGTAAAGCAATAAAGATATTGAGTATTGAGTGTTCGATATAAATAACGCATCAAATTAGCTGTTTAGTAGAATATTTTTTGGGTAATAATACCACATATAACTAAATATAAAACATTATCTCACATACAATCAGCATCACCGGAATATGCCAATGTAATAATTATATATAATTTTAATAATCGCCAATTTTGTTTTCGTAGCCCGAGTCTTATCTAAAACCAGATATAAAATGAAATAATACAGCAATTTGAATATTATTAAAGGATTGGTCATTCAATAGTACTACATCACGACATACATTACTTTGCTAGTGTGCCCAGTTGGATAAAATAATCTATTATCGCAGCCTCAATCAGGGTTGCCAGCCGTCTTCTTGCGCACGGGCATCATTGGCTCTCGTTTTGCGAATGTCCGGTTGGTTTAATGGAAACAGGCATCGTTCAATGATAAATATTTACATAGAGCATCTTCCCCTAAAAAGGGGCCTTTTAAATCAAAAGTCAAACCGAACACTTTTTGTTTCGTCAACTTGTTTCTTAAAACACTTTTACAATTGGCAACCCTAGTCGCAGTACACGCGCTGATACCGCGAGCCGGCGCGTACGCATAATGTAGTTAGGGGATTATTTTTTAATCCAATTACACAATAAGATCTCAAAATAAATGGCAGTAGCAATAAATACGTCGTGACCGACAAATAGTGGCCTACATCACTAGGATAAAACTAGACGGGTTTATTGAGAAGGCTAATATCTATCTAGTGGTATTACTGTATCTTCAAGCTATATTTTATTTATGTTACACCTGCAGAAGTGAAGAACAGTAGGTGGTATTATAAAGGTGTTCTATCAAACTGGGGGTACAGGAATATGCTTCAGCGGTTTGCGTACATGAAGACAAAATTCTGGCTCCAAATTATAAAGGGCAGATAATCAGCCGGCCTTGCCACGAGTACCTTCAGCATTGTAGGTGTAATTCTGACATGTCCATAAAGCCCAATAAAGATCACAAGCATTGATTACTCGGAAGACTGACTCATTTCAATATTGTTGACTCATTCATACACCACGCGCGAAATAAGCGCGACATGATCCACATCTTTGATAGTCGCAATCATAATGAATCTATTATTACTCTTGAAGAGGAAAGTTTTCGTTTGTTACATCATAATTAATTACTAAGATAAGTATCCTGCGTTCGCAATTAAGTTTCCAAAAACGTAAACAAATAAGTACCTACTTCTGTGTTTTTGAAAAAATAACATTGATAACATTAATAAACTTTAGATTACGCTAAAACTTCAACCATTTTTATGACTTTTTCAATCGTTTATCAATTCTGAAATCAACCTAAGTAACTAGATATTTGTTCACGTGGAAATAACATCAATTGTAAACAAGGATTTGAATACATTTACCAGCTTGGTAAACATCAAATGAGTTCATGACTGAACATTGTTAATTTCAGACTTGTACTATAGGAACGGCTGCATGAAAATAAAATATGTATTCAAACAGCTCAGCAAAAGTAGAAGAAATAATCCACGAATGACATCCTTTAGTGAAGGTAAGTTCTTTGTACAGGAGATGCAAAGAAAATTTGACACAGCCATTCGAAGGATGTTAATCCAAACCACAAGATCTAAAGCCTTTCATATAGTGCCCAAATTCCAGAACACAATGTACTTAGTGTAGTAACCAAGCAAAGTGCCCACTTATTGTGAAAGGAAACTAATTCCATGCATTCGGCTTAAGGCGGAGGTTTCAGAAAACGGTCAAAAAGTTGCTTTTTACCCGACTGCATTTAAAGCAGTGTATCTCTTAGGGCCAAAGCACACACGCTACTTTTTGCATCGGCGATCGGCGATTCAGCAGCTTTTTAGAAGCTAAATGCAGCGACCAAGCATTCCACACCGCACACTTAAAAACGCCAAACGAGGCGATTCAGTCGCTTTTCGGAAGCTTGATACAGCGGCTGAACGCTACACTCCGCACACATTCGGATGCCGCACAGTGGAACGAATGTATGGGAGCGGTTGGACGTAGACATGTCCGAAAAAAAAAGAGTAAAATTATGCCAAACTAATGATGCCATCTTATTCGATTACTTAATGCCTTCATAACTTGTGGTGATGAATTTCTTCATAACTCCCATATTTCGGGAGTAATTTGAGAAAATGTGAAATTTTACTATGAAAATGAGTGTATCGAGCTCTCTCCCTCCTGATTCCGGGCTTGTTTCAAGTAGCGGTCTCTAATATCGTAATGCTATTACTAAGAGCTATATTTAATACTAAGACACATAGTGCGCCAAATGTGCACTTTCTGGGATAAAAGGAAATGAAAATTTAAAAAAAAAAAACGTTTTTTCCCCATTTGTATTTACTTTAAACCGCAGACAGACTTATTAAGAGGTCTATAAATATATTATATATATACAGAAATATATATTAACAAAAATATTCACAAGAACTGATGAGAGTATGACTTTTAAGTAAGTTGATAATAAATTACCTAGTTTCATTAAAAGTACAATAAATAATTAAGATGTAAGCTCTAATTTACTAAGTTACACATTTTAAAACAATAACATCATTTAATTATCTTCGTCATCATCATCATCATCAATTAATTCAAATTCAGAATCGATGTCCGCTAAATCATTTATGTTAACAAATTCGATATCACTTTTCTCAGAATCCGTAAGCTCATAAAATTCCTTAAAAGAAGATTTTTTTACAAACTTATTTCCTTTTGGACGGATACTTGTAACAAGTGGATCAGAAGACAGTAAAAGATTGTGCATAATATCTTCATTGCATGAGATACTGCTATGCTTTCGAGAATGCCCCTCTCTATATTTTCTAAAATCTTTATTTCTAGCCTCAGATGCCTCTTCGGATAGAAAAC
Source organism: Amphipoea lucens (assembly GCA_947508005.1). Classification (NCBI taxonomy): domain Eukaryota; kingdom Metazoa; phylum Arthropoda; class Insecta; order Lepidoptera; family Noctuidae; genus Amphipoea; species Amphipoea lucens. The sequence goes on from OX382357.1 coordinate 19,915,506, forward strand.
CAATGGGCACAATTGACATGTTCTGAACTATGTCTGGCCCATGCATTAAAATTTTATGAAGTGAAGAAGGCATATAATACCATGGGTATAACTCCACGTAAAGCTTAGCAGTATCAAAGCAGAACTCTCGGAATTTAGTTACGTTGATCTTCTCTCCTGATGAAATACACTGCAAGATCACACAGATTTTTCTTAAAAGCATAGCATCTATTCCGGTCAGTTCAGCAGATTTAGTGTAGTTTTCAAAAAATCTCCTTGCCGAGTTGCCATTGTTGGTGGATCCACTGCCTTGTTTCACAACATCGAGAAGTAAGCCCGTTTCTCTTCTTACAGCCTCTTGAACTCTTTTCTTCCTGTCATCAACTTGCCTTTTTGCTATATCACCCCTTACTTGCCATGATTTTATGTCTAATTTGTAGGAAATGTGTAATAAGCATTCCATTGAGCGAATCCAAGCGTGAAGGGTGCTTAAGCCATATTTATACATGTCCTCGTTTGCGTGTTTATCTTTGATTAACTCTAAATTATTCATTTCTTTAGGACAAGCCTTGCATATGTCACACACTGAAGCTGCTGTATTGGATATAATGGAATGAATTTTACCATCAATCATTGTCAACAGCAGTTGGTGTTTGACACTAATTCCATCAGTGATGGTGGATGGAGTTAAGGCTTCAATCTCTGCTTCGATTTCAGTCATCTCTCTCTGCACATTTTCTTTGGTTTCCTTTATAAACTTAAACAATATTGGCCGGCAAAATGAAGTGGAAGATGGTCGCTCGTTTTCCCAAATTGTTACACCTTTTGAGACGAGCCGCAGTGGTACAAGACTAATCATAAAATTACTAGCAAGATCGATTTGCTCATCTTCACTCGTCCTTTGATGATAAATGCTTTGGCTAGATGATCCGTCAAAACCCCATTTGCTGGTCAATACGAGCTGTTGATTGGGATCAACAGGGGTTTCTAACGACCTAATAAGTCTTCTTGAGGTTAAATCCATCAAGGCTTGTAATTTGATTTTTGCAGAGCTCTCTGTAACTGTGAGATCTTCTTTGGCCGGATAGCACTTAATTTTTTCTTTAACCAACATGTAGTAACTCGGGTATTGAAGAGCTCCTTCTTGAGTGTTGAAATCCCGAAGAGTGTTATAGCGCCATTTCGATAAGTTCATCGATACATAAAGAGCCAATGCCTTCAAAGGGGATATTTCCCGTACCTGAATTGATTTACCTTCAATGAAGGCTTTGATTTTTGAGGCCTCTTCTGGATTCTCCGTCAAGTATTTCATAACATAAGCTGTATCGCTTTGTCCTGCCTTTTGAAGCGCCCTTTCGGCCGAAAACATAATTTCAGCGCTGCTACTGCTGCATGAAAGACTATCTTCAGTGCGTCTTCTTTTTTGCCGGTTACTAAGGTCCTCAAAAGATTTACGAGGACTAGGATGTGTACAAGTTGAAGCATCAGATTTAGCAGGAGAAATTATGGGCTCGATGACGTCACTTATATTTTCTGTAGAAGGTTCCATATTTTCATTCTGTAATTCCGGCCATTGAATTGCAGCCTGTAGCCAAATCTCATGTTTCTTCCGAAACTTATCTGTGCTTCTTTCAGACTGTGTCCATTTTGCATAAATGCGGTAGCAAAATCGACGACACCAGTCTTTTAAACTTGTTTCAGCACTTTCACATAACTGAACACAACTGTTATCTTTTAAAACACTGAACAAATAGTTAAAGTCGCGTAAATCTTTATGTGCGCGTGCGCATAAAGCAACGTGAATATCAAGATTTGTATTAAAATTTGGAAAATACATTGCGAGATTAGCTTGGATACAACGAGGTGTAAATCAACACTGATTTTAAAGTTACTAATAGTGACCTATTTATATAAAATCCAGGTATCCCAGGTATCCTTTGTTAAATATTGCAAGGTAATTAGTTATTGTGATAATTAGTAAATGATGCATGCTAAATTAGTGTATTAAGAGCCATTTAGTAATTAAATAATAGCAATGTTCTTATCAGTAATCATTAGTGCATCAGTTTTATATGTAAACCTTAAGTCCCTAATTATATATCCTAATTAGCTTATATCTTCTCTAATTGGCTGCTCAGAAATGTTATTGTAATAAGGTAAACCTTTAGAAAAACGGTTTTAATCAACAAAATAAACAAAAAATAAAAAAATTGTGTTATAAAATAAACATCACTCTTTATCCCAGAAAGTGCACATTTGGCGCACTATGTGTCTTAGTATTAAATATAGCTCTTAGTATAAGCATTATGATATTAGAGACCGCTACTTGAAACAAGCCCGGAATCAGGAGGGAGAGAGCTCGATACACTCATTTTCATAGTAAAATTTCACATTTTCTCAAATTACTCCCGAAATATGGGAGTTATGAAGAAATTCATCACCACAAGTTATGAAGGCATTAAGTAATCGAATAAGATGGCATCATTAGTTTGGCATAATTTTACTCTTTTTTTTCGGACATGTCTACGTCCAACCGCTCCCATACATTCGTTCCACTGTGTGCCGGTCGCAACGATTTAGCATTTGCGCCAGCATCGGAGCAGTCGCTAAAACGCGCGCTTCCGATACCACGTCCGAACGCAGAGAGTCGCCAAAACGCGATGCAGCATCGGAGCAGTCGCTAAAACGCGCGATTGAGATACCGCTTCCGAACGCAGAGAGTCGCCAGAACGCGATGCAGCATCGATACAGCCGCAAAATCGCCGATCGCCGATGCAAAAAGTAGCGTGTGTGCTTTGGCTCTTAGACAGTACATAATTTAAACAAAAAAAAAAAAAGATATTTTCAAGTCTAATTTTAACACAGTGATGGAACTCAAATCATAATTAAATATACATTAATGCATGAAAAAAATGTTCAAATACATTACCTTAATTGTCTTTAAAAGCAGTTTATCCCTTCATTAACAATTTTAATTATAGTGAAAAATATACCAATAAATTACTAATGCCAAACTGCATTCTGTGATGGATTATTTATTATTAAATAGTTTTTGGACAGATAATAGCTTCATATTTGCAAAAATTACCACGGTTGTGTCATCGCGCTTCTCTTTCTTTTCTATGCAGTCCGACAGTGACCGCGCTTTTGGTCATATAGTCGCCTTAGCGGAGCTAATACGATAACTCGCCTGTAGCGAGACAACCGTTCATAGTTGGAAACAGGATCTTTTGTTTGTCTATTACGATCGCTACTTGATCGGTGACCAACACACGGATCCCTTTGTTCATTTTCTATTGCATTACTAGGCCAATTTGTACAGCAATTGAATCCTGGCGGTTTCATTGTTATCCAAACACGTTAATAAGAAATTAAAGGTGATGCAATCACACTTTGGAATGATTGGGCACAATTACCTATTTCCATAATCAGCCTATAATGTTTCCACTGCTGGGACACAAGCCTCCTCTCGGGAGAGAGTGGGCCATAGTCCACCACGCGGGCCTAGTGCGGGTTGAAGAAATAATGTTGTACACTATGTTTTTCTGTTAAGAGACAGGCTAGAATAAGATAGATAGATCTTGTGGCTAAGAAATAACAGCCGCACGGTTCGATAGATCAGGTAAAGCTACGCTTGCCGCGGTTGGTCCGTGGATGGGTGACCAATTCTTTACATTACAAGACCCCGCCGTGCCTCGGAAAGCACGTTGAGCCGTTGGTCCCGGCTGTCTTTCGTAGGTCTTTGACAGTCGTGGGTCGTCAGAAGCCCGAAAGTCTGACAATCAGTCTTACCAAGGGGTATCGTATTCCCAATAAGGGGGTTGTGGGGATCAGATAGGCAGTCGCTCCATGTAAAATACTGGTATTCCGCTGCATCCGGTAAGACTGGAAGCCGACCACAACATAGTTGGGAAAAGGCTAGGCAGATGATGAGATAGAATACCTACTTAGGTACTGTTTATTTTGTACACCATAATTTTACATAGGTTGACACAATGGGCGGTCTTTATAGCTCTTCTATAGTCTTTATCGCTAATAGCGATCTTTTAAAGACAACCTTTGAATGGGTTTAAAGAGAATAAGATGGTTTTTAAACCCCCCTAAATTGCTTCCTGCAGTATAATATGCATTGCCTAGTGCAGGTCGTCTTTGAAAATAATAAGAAATCAAAACGTATTTCTTGTTACACTTGATTTTCTTTTCTGATACTCTGCGAAAATTCCAAACGAAACTTTTCTCTCTACAATCATTTATTAAAAAAAAAAAAACACAAAATTGTTCCCAGTAACTTCACAATAATTTATGAAAAGGCAACCAATTTTAATAAGCTCAAAAGAAAAAGTTCATTACATCGGATATGAATTTAAGTAATATCCAATTTGGATCAAATATTCTTTAGAAAATTATGTTAGGCAGACCGAATGTGAAAATTATCGTCTCTATTCACGAAGTAATAACGTACCTACTTTACGTACTGATGGAAAATGTAAGTAATTCGTCAACTTAAGATGTAGAACTGATGATATTATTAAAAAAACCGGCCAAGTGCGAGTCGAACTCGCAAACGAAGGGTTCCGTACCACAAGGAAAAATAACGGCAAAAAAAATCACGTCTGTTGTATGGGAGCCCCACTTAAATATTTATTTTATTTTGTTTTTAGTATTTGTTGTTATAGCGGCAACAGAAATACATAATTTGTGAAAATTTCAGGTGTCTAGCTATCGCGGTTCTTGAGATACAGCCTGGTGACAGACAGACGGACGGACAGACAGCGAAGTTTTAGTAATAGGGTCCCGTTTTTACCCTTTGGATACGGAACCCTAAAAATGGATGACAATGCGAGTAACTGGCAAAACATACGAACGAAGCAAGCTAATATAAAACTTGTAAAAAATCCGGCTCCATAAAAAACCGTAAGACAGTCTACTAGCATTCCATAAGTGCCTGACAACGCAACGCAAGTAATAGCTAATGTATGACACGCAAGGGGTAACACGGATAAATTAAATACACCACGTATTTTTATAAAATGATCATCAATAATTGGGTACACATAAAATAGTCGTATAACACATCACGGACGGAGGAAGGAGTGCGACCTTTCACTTTCTCTAGACAAGTATGCGACCGCTCAGGGTGCTTACTCTTGAACTTAATTCCGATAGATCGACATTGGAATTGTGAAATTTCGTACTCTTGAGTTCGATACTAGCGCCAAATGGTTTGTAAAGGTGGGTGTCCATTTTGGGGAACTAAGTGGAATTTAGGATCGGGCTTGGCGTCGGGTAAACGGTACTCTTGAGTGTATTTTGACAGCTGTGTATTGCGTCAATATTGCGTGGGAATAGTTTGTTGATAGTGATTTTTCCAATAACAAAAGTGTAACTTTTTAGAAATTGTTTTGCATTTTAAGTGGTTTTCAGTGAGTTATACGAGTAAAATATGGCACGATTAGCAGTTGTATACAGTGTTTTACATAATTCACATAAAAAACAATTAAAACAAAGACGAGATGAGCGCCGGATCATGCGGTATACGGACAAAGCGTTTTCGATGAATGAACACGAGTTCAAAGCAAACTATAGAGTAAGCAAGGATTTGTTTGAGGAAATCTACGAAAACATTAAGCCCCTTATGCCAACTCCTAAAAGAAGAAGTGATATATCACGAAAATATAAGGTACCTATGTTGTCTTTGATATATGAATTATGATGTGATATCAATGATAATCATGACTTTTTTTTGGAAGATCAATAGCATAATACTATTATAATTCTTGCAGGTTTTAGTGGCATTGTCCTTTTATGTGACTGGGAGTTATCGTAAACTAGTTGGAGGCACCTATGGGTCCCTAATGTCGCAGCAATCTGTTTCTCGTACTATTAGAGTTGTAACGGCTGCTCTTAACCATCCAATAGTACAAAATAAATGGATTAAGTTTCCTCAAACTCATCAGGAAAGACATGCTTTAAAGAGGAGGTAATGCTAATGACAAATACTTAAGTACTTATCTAATTTTATTTATCCATTTAAATAATTTATAGTTATCTAAAATTCCTTGTTTTATAGTAACCATATACTATGTTTTATGTTCCAGGTTTTATGAAACATTTCACATACCATCTGTTATAGGATGTATTGACGGCACTCATGTGGCTATAATTAGACCAATAGAAAATGAAGAGAGATTTTTTAATCGAAAACATTTCCATTCAAGAAATGTTCTGATTGTAAGGCAATACTTTTAATTAATATTTAATTGTAATACATTTCATAACAAATTAGTTAAATGTCCTTGATTTATATGTATTTTCAGATAAGTGATGCAGATTTAAGAATTTTGTCAGTAGATGCTTCATTTGGAGGAGCTTCACATGACAGTTTTGTCTGGAATCAGCATCTTGTAAAACAACATTTAATTAATTTAAATAATAATGGAGAAAATGTGTTTTTACTAGGCAAGTGAATGATGTAATAAGTAGTTGGATCAGAAATTTTAGATTTTCTGATTGTGAACATATTTTAATTAGTTTTACTTTTCAGGTGATTCTGGATATTATTATGCCCAGAGGGAGTATATGATGACACCTATAGTAGACGCTCCTGAGGGCTCCCCAGAACAATACTACAAGTCACACTGCTCTGCACGAAATACAGTGGAACGTGCCATTGGTGTACTTAAAAACAGATGGCGGTGCTTACTCGGGCATAGGGTGCTACATTATCATCCAGATACATCAGCCAAAATAATTAACGCATGTTGTGTCTTACACAATATGTACTATTCCATTAACTCAAGACAATGTTTATGCTCTTACTCCAGAATTAGCTTACTGACAGGTTATTTGTATTCATATAATTGCTTTTTATTTATTTTTTAGTTGACTATATAAGTCAAGTTACTTTAATTTTATTTTAATTTATTATTGACATTATCTACTCATTTCAATGTTTTCTAATGAGTTGATTGTAATATGTGATTAGCTAGTGGGAGACTGTCTTTTGTAATTTTGATGTTCCAAAAGTGCTGATTCTCAGCCTAGTTTGAATAAATGACATTATTTGGTTTGCTATTAGTTAAAACATTTTACTTTTTTCTTTGATAATGTATTTCATGCAGTTTGTGACATTATGTGTGTGTATTGTGTTATTCTTGTTTATAACTTCTTTATTCCTAAATGTTATATTTAGGAAGCAATATAACTGAGATTAATGACCCGTACTAGGTACATACATTTTTCTTAATGGAGAACTCAATAAATTGTTTTATTTTATTTTAATGTACTTTTATTTACTTACTCATAAAACTATTAAGGACAAAAGTTAACATTATAAAATCAAATTAAATAATAAAAACAAAACATATTTGAAGTACAACGCAAGCATTTCATCAATACTTATTCAAAAACATTAGCAATAAATAAAGCTTTGACATTCAATGCTAATGCATTTTGAATAATATGTAAGTACAGATAGTGCCATACACGAAGACACGCCCCACTCTTCTTCCTAATCGTTAGTGAATCCTCTATTACAACTGGTGACTCAGTAGGTCTAGTCTGAAACAATGAAATGATTGTTATTATTAGATAAATAAAATATTTTGTGTAAAATAAATATCATAGGTATGATAAGATTTTAAATATTAAAATATATTACTGTTTGAGGAAATGGATTGACTATCAATCTTGTACCTCCAGTCGCAAACTCTTGTCCACCCATCACCGCCACCAATCTATTTTCTAAGGCAGACAATTCTGGCAAGTTGTCTGCCGTCCCACCACCAGTGCGCCTCATTGAAGCTGAGAATTGTGCGCACTGATTCTTTAGACCATGTTTCTTCTCAGTACAATACTAAAAACATGCATTAATATTAATGAAATTGCTGTAAGTATATAACGATTCTTATCACCTACTTCATTATTTTGATTTACCTTAGCCCAGCCTTGACCATTTTTATTGCTCCTCCGAGAGAATTTAAAGTAGTTGCCAAATTTTCCCATTTCCTCTTCGTTTCTAATTTGCCTTGAGCGGTCCGAAGCAAACCTTTGGCTACGCTTGGGTTTTGCTCCATGAATTCCACTAAACCTTCTAATTGGGCGTAACTTGGACGATGTGTCATTGTAACTAAAATTGGAAATCTTTTATTAGTACAACATAATATAATTTTATTTTATAGACCAAGAAACTAACTACATTGACAATACAAAAATCTCAACAATGCAATTAATAAAGTATGTAAAACAATGCTTTAAATAATAAAGTAAGTAGGTACCTATGATGTATATTTACGTACCACGTACAAAACTTTATTTAAAACATAAAATCCGTAGTTTAAAACGATCACAAAAAACAACAACAAACATGGTTCAAAAACCATTTGACTTACCGTTTTTTTTGTAGTGTAGGCAACGATCCTACCGCATGCAGCCAAAGTCATGGTTAATTTTATGATTTTAATCGTTTTCTTACGCTCAAATGAATTTAATACGTTCAAAATAATCAATTATACAACTATTTATATCATATTTATTTTTTAGCCTTGTTATTTAAAGGATAAAGCATTTAAAAGCCCTATTACCGGTTTATCGTAATGAGTTGAACCACACTATTGCAGCCCGTAACATAGCTAACTTCACGTATAACAAAATGATCGCGGATCAATGTCAATTTCATTTCAATGTTGACAATATTGCTTTCAAGAGTACCGAATCACGTGACTGTAAAATTAACATCTGAATTATATTAGCATTAAATTAGAATTAAAATTAGTTTCAAGAGTAAGCCCCCAGGTTTTTGCAATGTCAAAATATGCAATGAAAAAATGATCGTAAAAATGCCGTTAGCAACAGACACCTGGGATAAAATATTTGAGACATCTTGCAAATTGCAATGATACGGTCCTTAATAGGATTGAGAAAGATGCTAAGAAAACTGTCAATGATACTGGCAATATGGCCTAATAAAGAGTTGGCCATGTCTTTACACAATGGACAGATAATTATGAATGAATTAATAAAAGTTGTACGACTTAAAATTAAACACATGTTACATTACAATCATTCTCTATCCGCATAATTATAAAAGTCTACACGTGTTCATAAAAAAAAAAAACATGATCGCGGTACAGCCATATAAAGCTACCTATACACTCACGAAGAACGAATCCATCTCAAACGATTAATTTACTTGTCTTCCTGCCACGATAATTGACAGGACTTCACATGGCATACAATAACGCATGTTTAATTAGAATGAAAGTAGCGGTAAATAATTAACCATTCCTATTGCCGTGGCATCCTTTGTTATTTCAAACACGTCGCATCATTATGCAGGCAAGATCGAATAATTGAGTGAAATAATCGTTTAATTCTTAAGTGGTTTTCGTCGTAACGTGGGAGTTAAGAGTCAGGCTTGAAAGGGAATTAGGACGCAACATTTGTATAGTCCCGTTCCAAAACACATGGAGAGACAAATTCCCGGTTTGTTTATTTTAAGACGAGTCTGTCACTAAACGCGTGTCAAAGAACGGTCCCTCAGTTCCACGCCCGTCGACATCCTGAAACTATTAATTCAACCTTCCACCGATAAATCAGCCGCGACGAGCGAGGAATATAATTTATTCCCAACTAACCAACAATTTATAGGGCGTAAAGTGTTAACAGCTTCTTTAATATTTCCACATTTCTAGTAACTAAGCTATGCAGGTAAGGTTTAACTGCTATCACAATAATAATAGCTTCCGGCATTCTTTCACTCAAGGATTAAGATACAACCCTCATCTCGGTTTTAAATAAACGTGGATAAAAACTAGGTCAGCGTTTATTTAAAAAATGATCAGTTCCCTTGTTTTCCCTACCTTTGTGATGTTTAATTGTTTTTACGTAGAATCCGTTTTGTTGCATACAAAAGTTTTTCATACAATTAAGAGTCGGTACAGAGTCGTGACAAGAGTTAAGAGGGTATCCTAGCAGCATTTTTCCATACAAACGTATTCCCCTATTTACTTCCTGGTTTATCCCTCTAGAGGACTCGTTTTTTTTTATAAAATCTAGATCTACTGTATGTATGCCCCTATCATTTACTTTTTCCCAAAAAATAATTACCAAAACAGATACGAATTTTCGAAAACCTACAAAATGCCCCATTTTTACTGTCATATTCAGATGACTACCAGACAAATATGAAAAGTTTTTGCGTTAAAATAAAATAACAGAAACATAGATCTACTCTTCCTCCAAATTTCGACACCAAACATAATTGAATCGGCGCAGGTTTGGCGGAGAAAACAAGGGAATACAAAGCATCGATCTTGTCAAGATTTTGTAGTGAAAATCGGTCTGAGCTGCAGTTGTCCCTATCGCACATTACGGGGAAAGATCAAGGGTGAGGGGGGGTCAGACTAATACGTATACAAATAGGGAAGTGACCACTGTCGATTTTTTTATCGATAATGTATTGATTTCCATAATTATCGATATTACTTGTATAGAGTTTGGTATCTGTATGCCGTTCCCACGGGAAAATGCTTTGAACCGCGGGGCGAAAAGTAGGTAGTGTTTTTGTATTTTTATATGAAACTAGAATTATAAATAAGAAGCAATTTTACATTGACAGTTCATTCATAAAGCCACAGATAATATAGTTTTAAATTGTTTGACTAAGGCAAAAAAATATTCAGTTTTTATTTTACAGAATTGAAGTTTTTAATTTTGTTCTCCAAAAGCAAATATAATCAATCAGAACACAAAAGAAGAATGGTTATCTATATATATAAAATAAAGTCGTGTTTGTTTGTTCGAACACTTATAACTCGAGAACGGCTGGACCGATTTCTCGCAATCGAAGTGAAAAGCAGAGTGTATAACTCAGGCATAAACGAGCCATTTTACCCCTCGACTTAACTATCCACTCTCGCCTGCGGCTCGCGTGGATATAAACGTCTCGGGGTAAAATAGCTTCTTTTATGCCTTAGTTGAACAATCTACTATTTTGTCTTTTAGCGCTCAAGAATAAACGCGCTTTATTTTGTTTTCTTTTACCCATCACAGAGAAGGTTTAACTGAAACAACAATTACCATGATTAGGTACTTATAGCTCCACATTTGTAAATTGTTATTTATCAATCAGTAGGTAAAGTATTTTAGATAAATATAATATGTATAGGTATTGCATTTCGTTTATCTATTTGAAGTGGGTAAGGGGGCATCCATTAATTACGTGAGGCGTTCAGGGGGGGGAGAGGGTCAAGCCGATTCTCACCCAATCTCATGTGGGGGAGAGGGGGGGTCCTGGCAAGTATCACGTAATTTTTTTTTCCACGAGAAATAGTGTAAAATTGCGAGAAAACTGGGTTGAATTGAGTCTTCACTAGACTTAAATAAAAATAATTAAACAAATCGTTTTTTTTTTTAATAAATCCAACGCATTGAAGCATAAATTAACGTATTTACACTGAAAATGCGTATTTTGAACAATCTCACGTACGATTAGAGGGGGGAGGGGGTCGAGCCAAATCTCACGATATCTTACTAAAGGGGGAGTGGGGGTCCAAAAACCGCCAAAATCATCTCACGTAATTAATGGACGCCCCCTAAAATATTTAAAAATAATAGGTGGGTACTTACGTTTTTTCTTTAGTCGTAAATATAATTACTCAAAATCCGATACACAAGCCAAGTCAGTTCAGTAAAGCATAGAATCAAGTCCGTAAACAATAAAAACTTTTTAAGAAAAAAAAAACCAACTTCCAAAAAAACACTACAAAGTGAAAAATAACTTTAATTTCGGAAGTCGGTGTCTTTGGATCTGTATTTTAGTTTTTTGCCACCGACTTCCGAAATTAAAGTTAGTTAGTAAGTTTTTTTGGAAGTTGGTTTTTTTTTTCTTAAAAAGTTTTATTTCACGCTATTTAGTGGGTCTGCTTTTATTTATCTAAGTTACAATGGCCTAATGCTCATCGCCTTTTACAAACAAAATATTGCTTTTCCCGATGCAGGGAAGTTAATTGTTGAGGAGTTCTCCAGGTCCACCATCAGCTCTATATCACCATTCACATTGTGACGAGCATAAATTGCTCAGCAACCATATTAAAGTAATCGAATCGCAACCCGTGAAATACTTAGATATTATTGAGTAGTTCCGGTGGCCATCTGTGGTCTTCATCATCAGTTCCACTTCACCAAATGGTGCTTTCTGAGAGCAAATGCACGAGTTACTATAAAAAATACCCAAATCGCTATAGGTGTGCCTATAATATTTGAAGAGTTCCTTCGATTTCTCCAGGATCTCATCATCAAATCCTGACCTGATGTTTTTAGACTAGATGCTGATAATCCTGGCTGCAGCATCAGGCCAGACTTATGTCAACATTGCATTGAACTTAAAATTTAGTTCTGTTTAAAATGAGCCCAAACACGACTACGGTGCTGTAATTTCAAGGTTTGTACTTTTCCTGATGCTCCTGGCTTCAGCATCAGGTCTCTATGTACTTCGGTGTTCCTCATTAACAGTACGTTTATCCACACATCAAGCCCTTTTCAATGAGCCTAAACACGATATATCTGCTGTTAGTTGTCGAGGAGTTAGGTACTCTGCAGACTATCCTGACTGCAGCATCAGGTCATGACTTGATGATCATGAGACCAAATGTGGCAAATGCCCTATCAAACATCAAAACAATTTACTAAAACAGTCCTTGCCTGTTTGAGTAACTTCTTACTGTTAAGGAGTTGTACCTTCCGTCATCAGCCCAGCTACCTGAGATGGTGACAACCATACGCAAATAAACAAGATACTTCATAAAATATGCGAAAAACAATAAGTGAGCCTATAAAATTTGAGGGTTGCCCTCGATTTCTCTAAAATCCCATCATTAGATCCTAACTTGGTGACAATGGGACCACCTCAGAACTATCTACTTTCGAACAAAAAAAGAATTTTGTAAATCCGTCGACAATTGGCGGAGTATACGATGAACAAACATACAAAAAAAAAAAAAACATACAAACAGCCGAACATAGTACCTCCTCCTTTTTGTGAAGTCGGTTAAAAACGTCTAACACAATATTTTGATCGAGTAAGTAGCTCGTAAATGCCAAACACTGCAAACGCCGACCGATGCCGATAGCAAATGCAACTGAAAGACCGCAGAACGAAAAGCGGCCGGGCGCGGGAGTGGTACGCACGCACACAAACACAGACTACTCACACGCACATTGATAGCGCGGTCGCTTGGGCGCAACGCGACGGCAATAGTTTGTACAAATACCTATTTCTCAATTTTGGCGCAGACCGACTACGCTCTTAATTGCAAGTTACGTTTATGTGCGTCAATAGCAAAGTGAAATCGAAGGCGCTTAGACGTGTAAAGTACAAAATAGAGCACTTTGTTTCCCAACATGAGTTATGAAACACAATAGGGTTACATAATGACGCTTTAAGTAAGGGCAAAGGGTAGAGACCAGACAGTATTGTATTAAAATAGGGTCATTATTAAAACTTAACATATGCTTAAATACAGAAATGTATTAATGTAACCTTCATTAAGACCATACTCCCAATTAGTGAACGTAGCACTGTTTACGAACACTGTTATAAAAAAATAGCACACCCATTTACCGTAGTAAGACCCATTTAGCGAAGTAGACCTAACGTCGATAAAAACTTAATCATTGTGATGGAAACGGACTGGTTTAACAACAAACCAGTGAACAAAGGTCAATACATTGTGTTATTAAATAGTGTTAGACTCAATCGGGCACTAGAAAAACAGCCAACCGGACGCACGAGACGACCGGCTCTAAAGCCTAGTACAGATTACACTAGTTTATTATTCCAGTAGCGGATACCCTAGCAACTAAACCCCGCGCCGGCTACAATGTGCCGGAAATAGTACGAAAGAAAATGCATAGCACTTTCTATTGTAACATCCGACACTTTTAAGGTGGGATCTTATTTCTATTCAAGGAACATCTTGGGGACGGTTTCGGGTTTCTTCGGTGGCCATTCAACATGCAAGAGTGACTAAATAAAATATTGGCTGAAGTATTTCAACAACACCGTTCTGAACTAGACTTAAATCCTTCTGTGGAAACCGATGCGACTCGAAAGAATTTTACTTTCACTGAGGTGTTACGAGTCGTACCTCGGTCGCGGATCCATAATCCAAAGAGATAACAAAGCAACAGGGGGGGGGGGGGTTAACACTGCGCTTACTATGGACTAGAGGGGCATGACCTAGATCAAAAGGACCACGACACGCTCAAGTTAAGTGACAAGGAAAAATAGGACCAGATTTATTTAAACAATAAGTAGCAGAATGCAAGTGGCTCGTGGCTAAATATATAACAGCCGCACGTGTCGGTTAAGCAACGCTTACCGAGGTCAGTCCGTGGATGGGTGACCATCCATTACACACCGAGACCCCTCCGTGCCTCGGAAAGCACGTTAAGAAGTTGGTCCCAGCTGTCATTCTTAGATTTTTGGCAGTCGTTACCGGTAGTCAGAAGCCCGAAAGTCTGACAACCAGTCTTGCCAAGGGGTATCATGTTACCCAGTTACTGAGTTCTGCAGGTCAGATAGGCAGTTGTTCCATGTACAACACTGATTAACGTTTAGAATGGAAGACTAGGCAGATTGGTTGAAGTAGCGTAAGCAGTGGCTGTCTATGACGACTATCAGACAAGTAATAAAGGGAATTATCAGAAGACCAAAGAGAGACATCTAAAACGGAAACTAAATTCCCAAATGGCAGGAAACGACTGCGCGGCAGGCCCAGAAAGAGATGGCGGGATGAGCTGGACTCCTTCTTAAAGGATTGGCCCACAATCGCGGTAGACCGAGAAACGTGGAAAGAGGGAAGGGAGGCCTTTGCCCTGCAGTGGGACAATACAGGCTTATAATAATAATAAATTCACAACCATCCACAGACTATAGTATCGAACATGACACATTTCGATTGCCTGATTTGCCTTAAACTAACAAAATTTTCGGGTTTATGTATGTATTTAGAAATATAATAAGTATGTTTATCAGTTGTCTAGTACCCATAACACAAGCTCTGCTTAGCTTGGGACTAGATGGCGTTGTGTGATAGTTGTGGAATATTATTATTATTATTATTTTGAACCTGTGAACAGATTTTGAGGACTCCTACGATAACATTGATTGATGTTCGATACGAACGTTGTCAATATCTATACAGGGTTAAGATGATCCGTCAACAAAAGCACATACTTATTCAATATTAATTATGTAAATTCCCGTAATCTACTGATGAAAATATCCGTAAATAAACAATGTAACATAATGTTTCTGTTTAAAGCTTGATAACCTAAGCTTGAGTTCAAGGTTAATTCGCAAGCAAGATAAATTAACTGGATCCGTTATTCATAAGTAGGTACCTAGCAAAATATTGATACAAGGAATTAATAGTGGGAATATAGCTTTTTTTTTTGTTGCGCTTTGAATATCCTCATGGACTTCCTCCATCGTGGGGGTGACAGAGGGACATACCGGACTCCTTACCGGTTAAAACCACCTTGGTGTTCCACCTCTGCCTATGGCCGGGGGTGCAGTGCTCCCCCGACGGCCTGGGAATACACCTGAAGCTTTGACTAAGTAACCATTGAAAATTAAGTTACTGTTTAATCAACGATGTATTCATGAAATCTTGTTTACTGAATTGTATCAATCAACAGCTCGAGAAATGTTCTAGGGATATTATTATCTCCTTTATTTCATTATTTACATATAATTATATTTTTAAATATTAGGATATAAAACATTTAAAAGTATAAAAAATAGTAGTCCGCCGGTGTCGAGAGCAGGGTCCAAGCTACCGGTGGTTAGGGCTCCAGAGACAGGAACCTCCTCACAATGCGAGCCGTATCGAGGAGTACTGCCTTCTGAATCAGGCCCTTGATCCAACAGCCTAACGAGAGCCTTGATAGATGTTGATCGAGGCTTTCGGCCATAAGGCCATTGGCCGATACGACAATCGGCACAATGATAGCCGAGCTCACATTCCACATGTCAACAACCTCGTGTGCTAAGTCAAGATATTTAATTTGTTTCTCTTTCTCAGCTTTCACGAGGTTCTAGGGATATTATTATTATCGTCCTCCAGACCGAATTTCGGCTATGGCAGCCAATCTCAGCGGAGACTAGCCATACGCGGGAGATATTATAGTGCACAAGTGAGTGCGCAGACACAGGTGCACTTGCTATTCCCTCACTCTCATAGTCCGCCGGGACGGCAAGCCGACACGACCGGAGAGAGATCAGGCGCAGGACCAACTGCTTAACGTGCTTTCAGTCTTTAATATTTGAATTGTTGTTTTTTCTCATCTTTTTATTATGGACACTTTTAACGTTCTGCATCGTTCTCACATGTATAATTTTTAACATGAATGATGTAACCAAGACTTTGTAACCATATTTATTTTGATTTAAAAGAGTGTCCATGGAGTTTCTTGCCCGTTCTTTTCCATAGGTACCTACGCTATGGAATGGGCAACTAGCTTCATCTTTCTGACTGACCGACCCCTTGACAATTCAAAAGTGCCTGTAATTGGTTTAATTTAAATAAATGCTTTGAGTTTGAGACACGGGGGTATCACACCGCCGACTTCCAAACTCCGGTTACTGAAAAATTTCTAATGGAATATGGGATTCAAAATCATAACATCATCACGCCTGTAGTCTCTAAGGGTTAGGCAGAGGTGTACCCATAGAAATATATATAAAAAAAAACTTCTTATATCTATGGGTGTATCCATAGTAACACGCAAATTTCTCCAGTTATGTTTCAAGTTCCATGTAACAGGGGCAGTGGCGTAACTATACCGTTTGGGGCCCGTGACAAATTCAAGGGATGGGGCCCTCCCTCAATGTAAAGAAGCTCAACCAACGTTGTAGTTTTTTTTTTTTACCAGCACGTCTTCCGCATAGATTTCATATTTTCCCCCACAAAATTTTACACCTGACTGCTTCGTTGGTCTAGTGGTCGCAAGCGCTACTGCTGAGCATGAGGTCCTGCCCAAAAAATTAGACAAACAATGGGAAAAAAGTTACAAAATGTTCGAAACCGCAATGATGTCCTTTGTTGCACATTTTCAAAAAAGTTTGCTTTTATAAACTTATGTTAGGATCCTCCTGTGCTCATGGCCCTCTCGGGCCGGGGGCCCCCTCTGGCTGGGAGCCCGTGGCATTTTGCCCCAGTGCCACCCTATAGTTACGCCACTGAAAAGGGGGTGGTCTATTGGCACAAATTCAGACTCTGGGCTGCTACTGAGAGATTCCTGATAGAAAAACCCAATAACACTTTGCCCGACCTGGGATTCGAACCCAGGACCTCATGTTCAGCAGTAGCGTTTGACCACTTGAGCAACGAGGCAACGAGGGTATATTAATAAAAATGCACATTTTGTAATACAATAAAATTATTTAGAACTTGATAAAAGATCGTAAATAAACATGACAAAAGTTACTCAGAAAAGTGTTATGAAGACAAAGTAAGAAAACCCATACTTTCATCAGAGATAATTCCAAAAATAACTCACTGTTGGGAACACAGTTATTATCACGGGGAACGCCCTAACTTCTGAATTTAGAACCATTGTTGTAACTGTGTGACAATGGAAAATTATACTTCATTAATTGTTGATAACTTTGCGAAGCTAGAAGGGGGTTCATTAAAATAGCATCCACATGTGGCGGTACTCTTGGCTAAATAATAACAGCCGCACGGGTCGATCTTCAAGGTTAAGCAACGCTTACCGAGGTCGGTCCGTGGATGGGTAACATCCCGAGAAACCCTCTATGCCTCGGAAAGGACGTTAAGAAGTTGGTCCCGGCTATAATTCGTAGATCTTTGATAATCGTTGAGGGTAGTCGGAAGCCCACAAAACGCACAAATGTGTCTATCCTTTCCCAACTCGATGTCAAGACCCGATTGTCGACAATATGCCTACAGCGTATTCTATCCTATTTCGGCCACATAATGCGAAGAGGAGATAGCAGCCTTGAAAAGCTGGTTATTGTTGGCAATACTGAAGGAAAGAGAGCGAGAGGCCGGTTGCCAACACGATGGTCCGACCAAGTGAAAGAAGCTACGTCCTCAAGCAATTTTCAGCAGGTGGTGATGGCAACTTTGGACCGGAGTAGATGGAGGCAGATTGTCCGTTTGAAAGGATCCAGTGACCACGATCCTCAGTAATGAGGGACCGATTGCAGAAGAGAAGTCGGAAGCCCAAAAACGTTGGGAAAAGACTAGTCAAATACGTACTTTAACCGGTCAAGCAGCGCGCGTCGCCCATTGGCGATGTAACGATAGAAAATCAATTGTGTCTCATTAGCGGAGCTTGACAAATTAATTAATTAGGCGCAAGCGCAACCTAGTCAGTCACTCTAGTCAGCCTGGTATTACCACTTTGCCGGAGCGACTGATTTACTTATATTAATCCAGCATCTGATTCCAGAGCTAGAATCCAGTGACACCGGATCAAAACTCTTTTCAATCCAGTCCAGTATTGAGCGCTGGTTTTGAATAGAGCAGCCGCTAATAAGTTTACCACAGCGTGTTAAGCTTTTCTCATATTCGTTCCGAAACGAGAAAAGGAGACCTTATACCGGGTATCTGAATAGAGAATTTAAAGTCTTGTCAAACTCTACTTTTGCATTCTTAAGGTGACGCCGACAAAAATCAAAATTTTTTAAGAAATGTTGATGTTTGCGGGCTACATTGAAGCAATCACCTAAAGTCATGCTAAAAAACCAGGTCTTAAGATGTAGTTGAATAATTATGGCATTGATCATGAAATGAGAAGGCCTCAACAAGTCGCTACGAGTACAATGTTGTTTGGTAAGACAGACATAATTGAAGTTCTTTCCAAAAGAGCCTTTGTTCCTGGAGGTAACTTACTTAGTTTATTAATTAAGTTGTTCGCGATCTGGACTGTTTACTTCTCTGTTTAACTCCGAGTTTCGTTCTTATACCTCGCTGTATTATTATTTCATATATTTATACTTTACCTAAGTTTTATAGTCTCAATTGTAATTAATTTTAAGTTATAATTACAATTTAAGAATTGTCCTTTGTTAAAGAATTTTGCGTGTGTTACCAAGTCTAAAACAGAAACGAAATTTTTCATTTATTTCTGCGCAAATGTGTCATTCATCATCTTTAGCCCTAAATATTAATAAACTGCTTTGTGTAGTCTTAAAAAGTATTATTTGCTTACAAAGAACCAACTTGTCTAAAACCAATTTGCGGACATTAAATGACAGACACACGACAGGTAACGGTTTACAATAAAAACATTTTCGAGTCATAAAAATACCGTTATAATGTCTTGACATAACTAATATTTCACGTGAGCTTTACTACAAGCAAGTGCTTTGAAACAGAGGAACAAATGTCCACTTTTTAACCATCAGGGGACTCGGGGGTTGAGAAAACAGAGAGCTTCATGAAACCCTACAGCCGCGAAAGTTTCCATTTAAAAATAACAAATAAAATTTACCGTCAAACAATCAATGGACCGAAATAGAATACAATGATATAAATAGGGCTTCTGTTAGGTTACCGAGGGTGAAAATAGCCCCGCTCGTTAGTTAAAAGATTTTAAAAATAAAACAGAGTTGAAAGGGAGTGATAACTTATAAGAGTATCTTGTTAGCAAGTATCGTTTAGGGAAATTTTGTTCCTTTAAAAATATCTTTAGCATTTTTTAACGAAGTTATTTACTTACGGCTAAAAATACCAAGAAAACTATCGTTACTTATGAGTTATTTAGGAACTACCCTACAAAAGTGACAAATATAACCGACATTATTTAAATTCGTGCAATAAAATGAAGTTAGCAACAAAGTGGGTCGTAATTCCCGGAATTATTAGGAGGGTTGCACACTCGATAGGGATGGATAGATAGAATATTTTTGATTAATAATATCGGTGCTGTTAAAATTTTATAGCACCACTTACCGTTAAGACGCTGAAAGCCGCTATCGAGCTCCGGTGTTTCGGTATTTTTAGCCACGCCCACAATTTCTCCGATATCCTAGCGCCATTCTTAAAGGGCGGTGATACAGCGAACTACCAAGTAAGGAACAGTGTGACGCGGTCAATAATAATTAAAAACGAACCAATAGATGGCGCTCTTGTATATTTATTGTTCTGTGTGAAGAGCTAGCAACAAATAAGACAAGGCGATTATAAAAAACCAATGTATATTTTTGTTTTTATTTTTAATTATTTTAAGACACTTTATTTACACTGAATTGAAAAACAATATAAATGTATGGAAAATAAAATCTCAAACTATATTAACAAATCATTATTGTAATAATTAGGTATATTTTTTTATTTGCTTTTTTAACCGACATCAAAAAAAAACCGGCCAAGTGCGAGTCGGACTCGCCCATGAAGGGTTCCGTAGCAGCAAGTAACATAATATAAAAGTTCTTGTAGTTCGTTGTAACTTTGTGAAAGGTAAATTGCGGTTTTCGATTTATGACGTATTAAAAAAAAAACTACTTACTAGATCTCGTTCAAAACAAATTTTCGGTGGAAGTTTACATGGTAATGTACATTATATGTATTTTTTTAATTTTATCATTCTCTTATTTTAGAAGTTAGAGGGGGGGGGGACACACATTTTACCACTTTGGAAGTGTCTCTCGCGCAAACTATTCAGTTCAGAAAAAAATGATATTAGAAACCTCAATATCATTTTTGAAGACCTATCCATAGATACCCCACACGTACAGGTTTGATGAAAAAAAATTTTTGGAGATTCAGTTGTAAGTATGGGGAACCCCAAAATTTATTGTTTTTTTTTCTATTTTTGTGTGAAAATCTTACTGCGGTTCACAGAATACATCTACTTACCAAGTTTCAACAGTATAGTTCTTATAGTTTCGGAAAAAAGTGGCTGTGACATACGGACGGACGGACAGACAGACAGACAGACAGACATGACGAATCCATAAGGGTTCCGTTTTTTGCCATTTGGCTACGGAACCCTAAAAAGGTGGAGGTTCTCAGTGCGTCGGTTTTTTTTTTAATGTATCATGTTCCCCGATTACTCGAAGACGGCTGGACCGATTTCAAAAATTATTTTTTTGTTTGAAAGGGTATACTTTCCAGGTGGTTCCATCGTCATCAAGTCAGGATCTGATGATGGGGTTCTGCAGAAATCGAAGGAACTCTTCAAATATTATAGGCCAAAATACCCAAGTCGCTATAGGTGTCTATAGCGACTTGGGTATTTTATATAGTAACTCGTGCATTTGCTTTCGGAAAGCACCATTTGGTAAAGTGGAACTAATATGATGAAGACCACAGATGGCTATTGGAACTACTCAATAAAAAGTATTTCACGGGTTGCGATTCGATTACTTTAATATGGTTGCTAAGCAATTTATGCTTGTCACAATGCAAATGGTGAAATGGAACTGATGGTGGAATACCAGGAGAACTCCTCAAAAATTAACGTCCCTGCATCGGGAAAAGTAATATTTTGTATAAGGCGATAAGCAAGTTGACATTATGCTATTGTAACTTAGATACATTATAAACAGACCCACTACTATTATTCCCGATACTTTTTAGACTGGATGTACATAGGTTTTTTTACTGAGGTATCTGGAACATGTGGGTTGATCGATTGGTGACTGAAGGACTATTTCATGCACTTTAATGTTGTCTCATATAAGCAGTTCCGTGTGAATCTCGGGTCTACTATTTCAGGGAGTAGGTGTTTTAAGTAAAATGATTTTAATTTTTGTTTCATTTTCTGTTCCCAAAAAAGGTCATCTTTTTCTATTAATTTTATCTTTAATTTAACTTCTTCTCCAGCCGGACCATACTGCAAACAAGCATTTCTTACGTCTTGTAATAATTATGGAGCTGGCTCTGAACTTGATTATACCAGTTGTGGTTTGTGTTTTTTTAGGCACCCTTCTTTATCTTTTACCCAAAAATTTACTTTTTTTTTGTTGATAGCCTCATTCAAGCCCAACTTGTATGCATTGATTTGGCATTTAATTTCAATTATGGCATCTTCGCCACAAATACCATCAAGTAATTAAAAAAACTAAAAAAACCGACTACGGTAAAAAAAGCTTAAGTTAAAAAAAAACTGAAAAGCTATAAACAAGCTTATTTTTAATTAAATAAAAGTTGGAAGCAGGTGAGACCCATTTGAGTTTGAAAATATAAAAATGGTATGGGTCCCGCCTGCTTCCAAATTTTATTTAATTTAAAATGGGTTTGTTTATAGCTTTTCAGTTTTTTTTACCGCAGTCGGGTTTAATTACTTTTTTTTATTTCCAGATTTTTAGTTTACAAATGTGAAAGAAGTTAATTTTTTTATTTCGTTTTTTACATATTGTCACTTCGAATTACTTTTAACCATATAAGTTGTATATAATTTTGAAATCACCTTTTAAATACCCTTTATTTTTATATCCCACTCGATGGTATTAGAAGAAAGAAAAATTTCGAACTCCACAATATGGCACCCCAAATCCGCCATTTTACTTTGTTTTTTATTTTCATGTAGTCAGTGACACTCGTGCCACAAAGACAAATCTAAAGACAGATAATTTATCCAAATCCGTTCATTCGTATAAGAGTTACGAGGTAACAAAGAAACGGACATACATACATACATACAGGTCAAACGCATAACCCTCCTTCGCCGCAGTCGGGTAAAAACTAAAAATGATTTTTATTTAATATATATTCAACAACGATACCCCATATTGACATAGTTTGTTGACTTTCATTTTTATCATTTTCACAATATGGCGTCCAGTAGTCGCCATATTGAATGTTTACTAACTTCATGTCTTTATTGACACTCGCCGGATTAAGAGGAATCGATTGACGTGTGAATCATAAAAATCGGCCCAGGCGTTTGGTCTGTATAGTGCTTCAAAGGAACATACATACATAGGCTGATAAACACATTACCACTCCTTTGCGTCGCGCAGTCGGGTAAAAAATAAAACATTCAAACTTGCAAGAACTTTCTTCAGCACTAAACTTACCAATTACGTCTTTAAAAAAATACCAAGTCTCACACGATGATTTATATAGAGTGGGCAAGAAACAATGGACAAAGCTACGAATATTTTCCTATAAGTCCAGTTCTAAGATAGTCATAGGTCTATGTAAATTCGATAGTGTTTATCACTGGACTTATTGTGACTTTCTTTCTATGATCTAAGTAATAAAATTGTTATCTATATTTAGTTAGTATGCGCGTATTACAAACTTACTGGTGAAAAACAATTTTCGAAGCTTCACCTACTTCTGAATTGTTCGCCAAACGTTTATTTTAACTGTAAATATTTTTTTTTTTGTAGTCAATTATTACTTTCCAGTAAAGAAAATTAATAATTATTCTAAAAATATGCAAAATAAATTTAAAAAAAAAACAATGAAAATTTGCTAAAATTAATTTAAAAAAAAAAATCCTAATAAGAATCAACTTGGTTTCGAACTCAAAACTCGCTATTCAGAATCTATGCGAAAACGAAGCTTCGCCTGCTTAGTTCTGAACTTTCCGCCAAACATCTTTTTTTTGTAAAGAAAATTAATAATTATTCTAAAAATATACAAAATAAATGAATAAAAAACAATGAAAATTTCCAAAAACTAAATAAATAAAGAAAAAATATAGTTATATAAATTAAAAGAATAAAAATCAACTTGGTTTCGAACTCGAATCTTGCTATTTCAGAAATTACGTAAACACCACTAGACCAATTGAGCATTTTTATCGCAGCCGAATTTACGCTACGAATTGTACAAAGCCTATAAGTATTTTTATTTATAATTTCATTTCTGTTCGTGTACGTGTTTTGTCAATATTACAATATAAAAAAATACTTTACTACTTCCATTAGATGTTTTTGTTAGTATAGAATAATAATACATTTTTGCTGGCCTCCGACATTTTTGTTTGTTTCCCATTTTGCACAGCAAATATTTTCATAACTTAGAACTATATTTACTAATGTCTTTACGTGTTAATATTTTTACAACTTATTGTAGTTTTAGGGAAAAAATAAAATATGTACATATAAGAGTATGTTTGAAGTTGTCAATCAACAAAAAATAAAATGAACGGATAGCGGTTAGCGGGGCAAAGCGACATACGTCCGTCTAGCAGCGCGCCTAAGCGATCACTGTCGGATTGCATACATAAGAAAGAGAAGCGCGATGACGCGACACTCGTAAGTTGTTACAAACCATAAAATAATTAATTTCTTAAAAATAAGTTGAGTAATCAAAAATAAAAAACAACCAAATTTTGTATTTAAATATGATACGTTATTGTTATAAATTTTACCAACGTACGTTGATCAGTAATACAGATATTTTTGTTGGAAGGTCATTTTAAGAGGTTAGTTTACATTTTTTTTGTATCGAGAAAACTTTTCAAAAACGTGTTTTGAATACAACAGGGTTCTCAGAAATATGTTCAAGATTAACATATATTTTTTCCGCCGTGTCAAACTGTATAGATTTGGCTAAAAAATTGTTTGAAACAAGCCTATTTGGCTCTTGTCAGCGTCTTAAATAAGTGAAATGGTTCTATTTGCGGGAACCAACTTTAGGGGTTCGAAACAACATTCGATTGTTTGTAGTTGTTTCATAATCGCATAGGCGTCATCATAGCAGATAACATCGCATTTTAAGGCATCTTGGACAGAAAAAAACTATTGTTATTAGAGCTCAGACAGACACGACGCGACTCTAGTAGAGAAATTTCTACGAAAATTTCATAGAAATTGTTCAACTAGAGAATTTGCCTGCGCCTGTCTGTATGAGCCTTTAGGCATTTTCAGACGACCTATTCATTTATTTACTCAAAGAATTATTTGATTGAAACATTTGCTACAGATGTGGAGTTGTGGACATAGTATAGCTCATCTTTAATAAATTATAGGAACAAGTAACCATTAAAGTTAGAGAGATATACAGTAATCACGTAAATATAAGATTTACGTAAATTAAGAACTACATTGGTACTTAAGAGTCTTTAATATGTGTGTAAATATTTAACGAAGTAAAAGATAAACAGACTCCGGCCAAATTAACACGCTTTCATGAATAGTTTAAAACTCACGTGACTTTGAATAAATAAGCATAAAAGCTATTAAGGGAAAAATAAATAAACTTTTTTGGCAAATAAAACGTTTTCCTGCCACGTGTCTCACTTGACAAACATGTACGTTAACGTGACAGCAGTAAAGTTCAAATGTCAACACATTTTTTCTGCTATTTTCGCCGAAACGTGTCGGACGTATTTTTCCCCCTTTACAAAAACTGACTAAGACCCCACGGTGAGGCGTGGGCGCTCAAATACAAGAACGATACCAAATACTTTATTCAATTCGCCCTATAATTTATACAAATATTATAAATCAAAAGTAAATCTATCTGTCTGTCTGTTATCTTTTAACACCTTAGCGGATTTGGATAAAATTTGTTTCATGGAAAGACGATGACCTGCACCCCAATTGCGAAACACACTATCATTCTCAATCTGAATCATTTTGAAGTATATTGCTATCCATTGCTTCATATGTTCGAAAGATGTATCTGCTCAGCAACGTAAATAACGCAATGAATGTTGCTGAACTGTCAAAATGAAAACCATTGCTATTGATAGTGTGTTACGCAATTACCCTGCTGGGTTAGAAGTGTTAGAACGTAGGGTAATCTTTATCCAGGTACCTATATATTCCCGTGGGTAAATTCCCGACATCCACGCGGGCGACGTCGCGGGAAAAGCTAGTATAATAATGAGCTCGATTTGTCCCACGTAGGGCAAATGCCAGGGCTTCTCCTGCGGGGTAATTGCGTTTACTAAGAATACAGAAGGCGGACGCCTGTCTGTTACCTTGCCACGCCTTCACAGCTGAACGGATTTGGATGAACTTTGGCACACGGATAGACCATGACCTAGGTTAGGACATGGGATACTTTTTATCCGAGAAGTACGTTTCCGAAGGATCATTTTCAACCTCAACAAAAAGCAAAAGCTAGTTTTTAGGCGAGGTATTTTGTTTTAAAGCAAACATTTGCAGTTAGTATTCTTTGCTCAGTCTTTTGTAACGGGTAACCAATTAAATACTTAATTAATGACATTCCACCTACTTATTAACATTTAAATCACAGAATTACGTAGGTTTAATTATTATTCATTTCTTTCTGACGACATAACCAGAGTGTAAAGATTGAGATGCGGTAAGGTTTGATTATTAAATGCACGATATTTATGAATAACAAATAGGTATTTTTTATTAAGTAAGTGGAGATTTCTGACGAGTAAAAACAACCACAATCAAATGAAAAATTAATAGTACAGTACCCGGCGATAAATATTGCACATCGACCTTTGGAAAGAAACAATCGGCTAATTTCGGCTTCGTAGTGCGTTATCTCTGTCGCACACTACCTATGTGACGTTAACTGACGTTTTGTCAGTCGTTGTTCAAGTGCGTTAGAGTGCGGTCGCGTCCAGTTCAAAATATATATCTAGAGTTGTTAACACCCCCAAATTTAAATAATTTAAAGTTGTACTATGGCATCTTTAGGAAAAATAGGGGAAACTTTTTATTTTACCCCAACCTAAAGCAATCATTTATAGAAAAATTGGTGTATTTCATACAAAGAATAAAAAGAATTATCAAAAGAAGCAAATCATAATTGTTTTACTATTTGTATTTCGTGCGACAGAGATAACGCTCTACGAAGCCGAAATTAGCCGATTGTCTTTTTCCAAAGATCGATGTGCAATATTTATCGCCGGGTACTGTACTCCGTTTACTTTTTAGGGCCGACAACTGACAAGTATTAAAATATTATTAAATACGAGTACATGTCAGTCAAATTAGTTGTTATTAAATTGACACAGTACTTACGTCAATTTTCATCACAACTGAGAAAGATTGACAGTTATGATTTGGAAACTTCTGAGTTGAGCACACGCTTACTGACAAATGCTTGCACTGACTGGACAGGTCCACTCAATCTGTGTGGTTCTTCCCTCAAAAGACCATTTCAGATACTTACCTACCCATCTACATGGTCTTCACATGATCTAACCAAGAATATGTCTGGCCTTTCTTCTCAAGAGTAATCAAATAGGAAACGCCGACTTAATTTTGTTTTAAAAATATGATTGACGTGTTAAAGTGTTTGTAAAAACCTACTAGCAGAAATAAAATCATTTATCATTTGCTAAACAATCTGATATGATGAACCACGTCAGGCCAATCAAATAGTTCTTCAAGAATTAATAGTAAATAATAGCATTTATTTTCTTAGTAATAAGTATTATAAAGCGTGCTGTAATTAAATGATTTATCAAGTGCTTCCAGTAACAAGGCGCTTCAGATAATTACACCGAATCCAACAACGGAGCGCTGCCTGACTGACTGCAAAGTGCAAACCATTAAAAGCATAACATTACTTACATTTTAAGAGCTTAATTAATCAAATTATACATTACGTCATTTAAAATCAACCGCGAACCGCCAAAATTAATTTCTTTGTTTGTTTGCCCAAAAAACAACTTGTTAACTGCCATTTTTACCAACTGGTAATCTTGTAATTTCGTCGAAAATTTCAAAGCACAGTAGGTATTTAGCAAGAAGGCACCCCCTCAAAACGGAAGGCTCCCATGGCGTGCACCCAGCGAGGGTTAATGAATTGGTTTCCCTTTTCTATTATTAGTTTTAGTTACTCGTTTAAGAAGACGAGACTAATTTAAGGGAAGTAATGAATGTCGCTGCAGCGTTCATTGACATATCCGTTGCAATCTGTGAGTCTGATACTTTCGCTAGACGAAGGATCGATTCAGCAGAGATTAGACACGATTCGATGCTTCGGTCAATTTAATTTGTCTGAGCACGTATTACTGTATTCGAGCTACAGACAAAATATTTTGCACATGACTAAGACGCAGTGATAAATCGTTTGCGTTGCTCATCCAAAAACATAACAAGAATGCTGTGACTGAAAACAACAATTGAATAATTAATTTTAAGTACGCTATGCAAATTGGATATTTCCTAATTCACGAAAAAGGTTACTAGCCTTGCGACCTAAAAAAGGTGCGCGCTTAAAAATTCTAATAACATTTAAATGAGCTGAAGATATTTACATACTTACATACTAGTTCAATTATCAGTTCAGGGAATTCTCAATAATGACAGGGCTCGATAACCCCTCAGGTTTGTTTCTTAATCAAAGCTTTCCAGGTAAGATCCCGTTCGGGAAATTCGTAGAAACTATCTCCCATTTTGTTCGTGTTAACTAAATAGTTGTTCTGAACCGGCTTTAAGTCTGTTCAAATTTCGTCTCTGACACTCTTTTTGCGACATTAATTAACCGACGTCGTTTATAAGTAGAGTTAGGCATTAACGGCGCTGTTGTTGGGCGTCGTGCCAGCAATCTTAGAGTGGAGATCTTACTCCATGTTCGCTATTTATTGCAATTATTCGCGAATCCCTAGAATGCTCCCCTCTGAACTTGAATGGACTGCTACAATAATACTGTCAAAACTCCGCGCACTGTGTTTGGCTTGATCGTTTGCCTTCAACCGAATTATCAAGCGAGATTCGTTCTAATACTCGACGACATTACTTTGAACGACTTTAAATTGAGAACAGCAAATATAGGATTCAATTAATTAGTACAGCTAGGTAGGAACTATTCGTATGTAAATAATTATTTTGTGTTTAGTAATTTACATTAACGCCACAAGCATAACAATTTTGGCGTGTTTGATAGTAAATTAAATTACATGTCTACAACGTACATCCTGTATTCGGTGGAGTACTAAGAAGTTATTGAGTTAAGTTTTTTTAATTATACTACAAGAACATCATTATTCACGTTAGCCTAATTGCTTTTCAAGTCAGTTAGGTACAAGCGAACGGTGGCAACCTTAATTACCACCAGACCTCATAAATGTACTTTTTTTTGCAACTAACAATAATGTACTGAACTTTATTATGACAGTTGACAATTGACACGAAGAGGATAAAAATTGCCTGCAGAGAAAAAAAAACATGGTTTAACGACCCCAAACAAAAGGTCGACTAAAAAGTATTTCACCCTAGTGAAGTGGATAGTTTTAAAATGTCAGTTTTAACGACCGATATATGTTGAGACGTGGCGGATGATCGATGTCCCCTCTCGCGGCTGCGATGGCTGAGGGATCGGGAGGGTGTGGTAGATCTTTTAATACAGCTAGTTAGGTAGTAACAAAAACAAACAAAGCTGGGTGGTCCGATGTCCGCTGCCGACTAGTTATGCGCTTACGTAAGAGTAGAGTATTTCCCTTATTGTTCACTAACTTCGTGGACTAAGTACTTTAATGGCAGTTTGTGATATCCAATTTTCATGTCCACTTAGCCAGTTCATTAATATCTCTTTGTAAACATTATTTGATTCTTGTCTGTATATATGGAACAAAGGTTTTGTTGAGTCACATTTAAATACACGTGTTATGTAAACATGTGTCCCTTATAGTTCCCTCTAATAAATATTCTACACAACACTATTTTGTTCATACTACACAAGAATCCCTTGTATGATTGACTTTGAATTCTATGATAGCGCAGAATTTTATCTCGAATAGAAACATTACACATCACTACATACAGTACATAGTTTTTAGAAATAGGAATTAAGAGTCGACCAATCGTAAAAGTCCGATAACGAGGTTGTTACAAGATCGACGCGTGCGCTAGTGCGATTAATATAATTGCCCGCCATTATTGACTATCGACAGCAAAACGTTATTCGATAGTTAGCCTGACTAGCCACAAATGTTTTAACAATAAGTACTAGGAAATCTTTAGTATCTATACATTTGTTGTAAAGAAAGTTGTTAAATGATGGCTTCATGGTTTCTTTCAATTCATCCTCAGTCAAGAGGAACATGAATTGAGACTAATTCTCTGGACGTTTTCTGTATGAGGATTTTATAGAATTTGCGAACGTGAGAGGTATAAGTTTATGGCACAGTTAGGTTTACATACTGACAGGAAAAACGATAAAATAGATAATACGAATAGGTAAGTAATATACACATTGGGTCATTATTTTAAGTGTAAAATTATGACCCAATGTGTATATTACTTACATAATGACAAAATGTAGAACTAAATTGTTACTAAGTAGGGGACTGGGAATTATAATTTAAGTAGATAATATACAGGATGCAAACATTTCGCTTCAGATATTTTGTTTTATAACAATAAGTAAGTTATAAAATTGTAAAATATACATTTAAATACTTAGAAATTAAATATTTTTATCTGAATAATAATGTAAACGAAAGTAAATTTGATGAAAACGCCTTATTCATGTTTAAATGGATTAATTAATTTTAAAGTAAGAAGTAATGGACACATAATAATATTATAAATTCGAAAGTAACTCTGTCCGTATGTTACCTTTTCATGCCTAAATTCGGCCTAAACTACTGAACGGATTTCGATAAAATTTGCCAAGGAGATAGATGGTATCCTGGGGAAGGACATAGGCTACTTTTTGTCCCGGTAGCACGTTCCCGTGGGATAATTTCCGACATCCACGTGGGCGAAGCCACGGGCAGAAGCTAGTTTCTAGTATTGTAATCAAAAAAAACTTTTTTACAAAAAAAAAACAACCGACTTCAAAAAAAAAACACTACAAAGTGATAAATAACTTTAATTTCGGAAGTCGGTGTCGTTGGTTCCGCATTTTCGTTTTTTGACACCGACTTCCGAAATTAAAGTTATTTATCACTTTGTAGTGTTTTTTTTTGAAGTCGGTTGTTTTTTTTTTTTGTAAAAAAGTTTTTATTTTTCACTTTTTAGTTGTAACTACCCCACAAAAAGTAAACAAAAAGATCGTTAATGTAGACAATGTAGATAATTTTTTAGATTTTTGTTGATTTTTCAAAAACCGCTTGTCCGATTTCGATAAAATTTTCATGGGACCATTTGGGAACAAACCCTTTCCAACAAAAAAAGAATTTTTCAAATCGGTTGGCAAGCAACGGAGTTATGCGCGAACAAACATAAAAAAAAAAAAAAAAAAATACAAACATTCGAATTGAGAACCTCCTCCTTTTTTAGAAGTCGGTTAAAAATGCTTGCAGTTTGTTCAATACACAATGCCAACATGTTGAACCTTTGACATCAACGGCTTGTTGTTTGTTATTACATAATAGCAAAAAAAAAGTCATCTTGGCAACAAAAAATCTGAAAAGCATAACACCTTGCAAAAACACAAAGTACAAAAACCAGTAATCCATAGGAAATAATAACCCCATACTTCAACCGGTTGGTATACACAAAAAGACAAGTCTGTCCCCTTAAGGAAGCGGTTGGCCCTTGACACAGTGCCACTTGCGGGGGTCAAGGCAACCCACTTGTCCAAATTGTTCATACTGGCTTCAGTGAACTTCAATGCAGCATGGAATTTCTATAGAGCAAGGAAATCTGGGGAATACTGATTACTCAACACTTTATTTTTATACTGCGTTTACCTTGTAGCCTTTTCAAGTCATTGATGCACTTTTGTATGATGATGAATCTGAGATTTTTGTCATACTATTGGTACCTACATAATGTTGTTAGTGTGTGTTTTTCTACATACAAATTCTCCAATCCTTTCTCCTTAAACATCATCATTACATTAACCTCTTTATTCATAAACATTACTTAAAGGTAAGCAGTTATTAGCAACTGTTTAACCATACATTTTTTATGTTTGAACATCACTTTAATCATTTCATTGTTTATAAATAAACCCCATAGTTCCTTGCTCTCCTTTCAAGTTTGTATATTTACATTGTATGCATGTATGTTATTGTACATGTAAATGGTACGGGTGCGCCAAAGTTCACCTAAATTTTCAACTCCGATAATTGGAAATCCGAAAATGTTCTTCCTAACATTTTTCATCCTAACAATCACAATTCCTAACTACTCTGTCTCTAATGTTCATAATTCCGAATCATTCAACTTCATAATGTCAGTAGCAATAAACATCTATTATACTTTTATTTGTTTTCCTATATTTTCTCAACATAACCATCTTTTACACTATTATTCAAAGTCATATCTTTTTTGCTTACATCGTCAACATAGGATGCAAAAGCGAGCAAAGGGCACCCCGAGGTTCGGTTTGGTTAGGTTACTTTAAACCCTTTACACAGAAATAGGGGCCCCGCGAAGCGGGGCTCCGTCGACATAGGATGCAAGGGCGAGCGAAGGGCACCCCGAGGTTCGGTTTGGTTAGGTTACTTTAAACCCTTTACACAGAAATAGGGGCCCCGCGAAGCGGGGCTCCGTCGACATAGGATAACACAGGATGAAAAAAAAAGTTTTTATCATATTAGACTAAATAGGTTTTATGTCTATTGAGTGGTACCTATATCAAACGATTTTATATTAATTGTCTGTTATTCTTATAGAAATTAATTACATTAAAATTATATCAATCGTTTATTATATTAACTTGTCATTATATCAAATAAAATTATAGGTTCAGTTGTTATATCTTGTAAATATTAGAGGTTTAGTATCATATATTACTTACCCGTATAAACTCCCAGGCCATGAAAATATTATGGTAATTATGTTTAGGGATAAAAGCGTTATGATAAAAAACAGTAGGAGTTTAAAATATTTACATTAATGATATTATTAATTACAATTTTCGGAAACATGAGTGTTATGAACATCGCCGGTAGCACTACAAATAGTATGAATGAAAACTTTAGGATGAAAAATTTTAGGAAGAGTGATCATTCGGATTATAAATCGTTAGGAAGAACAATTTCGGGTAAAGAACTTTAGTTGAGCCAATATGGACCCAAATGGTACACCACTGACTACCTGCTGCTTTAATGCATCCAAAGTTTGTCTTTAAAAGATCACTTACATGTAAAATTTCTACATTTCATCATCTGCCTTGACTTTTCCCAACTATGTTAGGGTCGGCTTCCAGTCTAACCAGATGCAGCTGAATACCAGTCTTTTACATGGAGCGACTGCCTATCTGACCTCCACAATCCAGTTACTGGGTAATACAATACCCCTTGGTAAGACCCGTTGTCAGACTTTTGGGCTTCTGACTACCCGTAACGACTGTCAAAGATCCACACATGTAAAATTTCTACATTTATTCTGTAATTTTATGGTGGAGTATGGTGAAAATACTTTTTATTATGTACATAAAAAGTATTTTCTATCTTTTTTATCTATTGAGTTAACAAAAATTTGTTGTTTAGAAGGCTGATAACAACCCCTTGTCCTTGTCTTCTAGCATATTTTTTTTAAACTACTATTATTTCAATAATTATGAGGAAAAATGGGAAACAAATATGTAATCAATGGGTGATTTCACACAGAGGATTTTAATAAGTGTATAGCAAAAATATAAATATGTAGCAAATATGGATAATATAGATTGAAGATATCAGAATCAGAACCACTAGCACCTCAATTGCGAGACACTCTATCAATCGCTATCTGAATCATTTCGAAGCATATAGCTAACCCATTGCTTCGTATGTACGAAAAATTTGTCCGCTCAACAACTTAAATAACGCAATGAATGTTGTTGAACTGTCAAAATGAAAACCATTCCTACTGTTAGTGTGTTAAGCAGATTTTAGCTGGGTCATCAATTCATCACACTATCACACTAATATTATAAAGGCTAAAGTTTGCGCCTTAGGATGATTACAAGAATTCATATGATTACTTCTCCTCTAAAGTTAGCCCTATGTCGATGTTGCTCAGTCAATTTTGCCTTTCAAGCGTCAATATGTATATTTTATAGTAACAGAGATTAATGATGAAGGGATGTATTAATAAACATTAGACTTCTTTAGTGCCAGTCAAAAACCTATGAACCATGGTCAAAATCCATAACACTTAGTCACCTATAGTCAATACTTATAATGATACTACAATTTATTTGAAGAACTTCATCTAGTAGGAGCAAAAATCTAATGTAAAGTATTTCCTATGGGGTAATATTAAAATAATATATTTGATAAGATTTTAACACCTCTATTCCAGATATTATCATTTGTTTGAATAATTGCTAATAATATTATCTATTAATAAATACTTAAGAGATAATCTGATAAGATATTAATATAATAAATTGAATGTTTCGATAAGCTTTTTAAATTTCTTGGAAGAATGTTTTAAGTAGTAGCTTTAACTTAATCCTTTCATTCATTCTTGACTTACAATAATTATCACTAGACAAACATCCCCAAATGAATATGGGTATTAGTGGCAAGCAAATTAGCAGCTTATCACAAATTAATAGTACAGACGCCAGCACATCAAGGCACCCGAAACTGTCAAATTTTCCCAATCAACTTTGAACCTTATGCTTTAGCGATAAAGTTGAAAATCTATTTTAAAGAAATTTGACAGATTGTAGTAGCTTGATGTGCTGGCGTCTGTACTTATTTCTAATGTAGGTCACATTTTAATGTTGTATAGTCTGTTCCAATACTATCTGATTAAAGTGTAAACAAACCCTGTTTACTCACTGAAGGGGATTTGTAACACATTCATCTGTATTGAATTTTCAACTTAATATCTCACAACTTAATCCAACAATTATTGTTTGAATAACATTATTAAATTGTAAATACATTAACATTGAGGTTATCAATTTTATCTCAACTGTCGAAATGTAAAACATCCTCAAGGTGATATAAAATAGAATTTCGGATACTTAAGTATTCAAATAATCAAATCAGAGAACTCAATTTGTAAGTGGAACTGCTAATTGGCATCCACAGGGTAAGTTTTTTGAATGATACATTTGTTTAGATTTTCATCAAATACTTTTGGAACAGACCACAAAAGAGGAGTGTTACCAAAAAAAACATACATCAAGAAGATGGCAATATTGGCAATTCCATCCTTCTTTGTGAAAGTTGGTAAATCATGATCATTGATCACCAATTTGTCTGTTAAAGTGTGAAGAAGATAAGAACAATTATGATATTATTTTCCTTTAATTGTTCATTGCTGAACTATTATATTCATGGTTACTTTTTTAACAAAGTCAAGAGAACGCTGCTTGTAAGAACTTGCCAGTAACAAAAAAAAAAAACAAAACAATTACGTTGGTGTTTACCTAGTAATTTATTACAGCAAAAAGTTTGTTGTTTTTATTTTCCTACTAAATAAATAAACACAAAGTCAATGTCAAAGATTGAAATATACATATTGTGTGTTCAAGGTGTTTTTAATGGTATAACAAGTTATTATTAGTAATTAATTAGAGTCATAAATCTTATAATAGCATGCAGGTGATATTGACAACTGCTTTCAAAGTGTGTGAGGGATTTAATGATGTTGTAATTAATATTGTTTTCGAAACTAAGAGATTAGTGGCAAACTGGCTGAGAAATGAAGAAGAATTGGGTAAGAAATATTGTGAAGAAAAGTATACACCTATTGTTCTGTCAAAAGAAGTTTTAACTAATAACAGTTCTATGAAACTAAGGGCTGATTTGATTTTTTAATCGACAGATAATTTTTATTCATGGAATAAAATTGACAGCTGACAATTTTTGTATGGAAGATTTGTCAAATTCAAAATTATACAAATAAAATTAAAGTCTGTTTGTAATATCAAAATAACAGTTTTTTACTAAATGCATAATATGAAAGAATATGCGGTACTTAAAACAATTTATTTTTATATTGTCTGTCTGTTTGTTCCAGCTAATCTCCGAAAAGGTTGGACCGATTTTGATGAAATTTGTTATGGGGATACTTTGAACCTTGGGGAAGGACATAGGCTACTTTTTATCGACATACCACGCGGGTGAAGCCAGGGGTGGATACCAGTAATTAAAAAAAAAATTATCCATAAGGATTAATGAATTATTTATAGAGACTTATTTTATAATAATAATACTTTCTACTAACTACTCTAAACAAGCTAAATGAGCTTATTTGCATTGGGGTTGCCATTTAAAATTTTGTGTTTCAATTTCCCCTTTTTGTGTGCCTATCACACCCTAGTATTTATTTAAATAAATATGGGGGAAGGTACTATTTTCATGTCAAGGAACACTGATAAATATTGTGGTAACAGCGGTTAATGATATGGTAAATTACACCTAATTCAATACTATCAGTTTCTGATAGTTTCTTGCGAAGTAACAAACATTTTAGAATTGATTGAATTTTTTGTTGCATCAAAAACGAATTTTCTTTTTTGTTAGCTATACGTACCATGAATGAAATAGTTATAGCGACAGTAAAATACTTAATGCAATAAGTCAAAGTATGTCTGAATTACATGTTGCCATTGTGACACAATAAATATTATCCTATGAGTGATGACAAAGGTTTTCAATTTTAATGCAGTGAAGTCAGTTTATTCTGCAAACATAATGATCATATAATCAAGTGTTCAACATGTTATTAGAGGAAGAATGAGTAAATTTAATAGCTTGATGTGATCTGTCAGCATGGGGCGTGGAGTATCAATTGAATGATTTTGATTACGTAGTGCGAAGTTTGACAAATGGACAATTTTATTGCAATGTTGATTGTTGTTTTAGAAGACATTTTGTCTTGTTATGGATGTGTTTTACTAATGCAGTTTCAGCTGATAAGGTGATGTTCATAATAAAAATGAGTGTGACCTGTTTTTCTTTTGTTGAGGACTAAAAACGAATAAACGTGGATTGAACCGAAGTAACCACTTTGTCTGCAATATTAAACAAGATGCCTATCAATATTTTTTTGTTTCCTATAAGTATAAAGTATGACAATTGGTGAAACTTTATTCACACTACAACCTAGCCTAATAGGCTAATAAGTAATTTAAATATACCTTAAACTGCTTAGTAACCACAGGGTGCTTACATGAAAGAAATAGGTTTCCTGTGCAAGCGAGTCTGTGTGGATTGGTACCGATCTGTGCAGGTGAAATAGTCAAACATTAACTTATGCGCTCACACATAAAGAAACAGGTAAAATGTGTAACCGTTTCCTTCCGAAATTCAACCTGCAGAGACCTGTACCGAGAGTCGGGACCAAAAACCTGCTTCTTTATGTAAGCACCCAAAATCTTGTAGTGCATATACTGGTCAAGTTTTTTCTGTGTCTTTTCTACATTGTTTCTAAACATTTTTATCAATATGTTTATTCAGCAATTTCTTGTATTATTTTCATTTCATAATGTGAATCAAGTAGGTAACACAATAATATAATTAATAATAAGTTTTACAATGTTATTTTTATCAAAGCTTTAGTTCTTTATCAGTTCTGCTATTTAAAGTTTCCAAACCACAGTCAATTAAAAATATATATTGCAGTTGATAAATAATTTATAATACATGCATTTGTTGCATTTCCCTATGATTGATTACAGTCCTCTCCCTCTTACAGAGAGGAGGCCTGTGTCCCAGCAGTGGGAACTTTAGAGGCTGATTATGCTTATGCATTTGCGGTCTGTTGCCAGTATACATATATAATATATTATATATAATAAATTATATGTATAGATAATGGCATCTATACTTAAATTCATATTGGAGCAATTATTTATTTAAAAATACTTGGTAGTGTCAATAATAAATTCACATCATTACTTATGCAGTTGATATAATACAGCTGCAATAGTCTTGACTCATTTTGTTTCTATTTACATTAAGATAATATGTTGTATCATGTACTTACTTAAAAACAAGTTAGCTGCAGATGTATTTAATGCCTAATCAAGTCTTTAATCAGTTAATCTGCTGTTAAATTTAAATGCTTGTTGCAGTGATTAGTTGAGCAAGCAGGCATATAGGTTAAAATTATTTATTTGAGTAGTTTTTTAGAAACAAAGGTGTAAGTCATCCTTTTATACCTTTTAGGTGGAAGGAGTTGGCTGAAAAATATTGTAAAGTAAAAGACTTTTAAAATAAAGACAGCCAGGAATACTAGAACAATTCAGACAAGATTGAGTACAAACAAAACTAGCATTTAATTATGCTAAAACGGATATATTCATAAATTGTAAGTTGTATAAATATTACACACGTTTTTGCAACTTTATTTATGTAAGTATATTATTGCAAAATAACTTTTAATTGTTGTAATATTTACCTAATGTTAAGTAATGCCACAACATTTTCATGATGTGCTAAGCTGTCTAGGACGGTGGTAATGAAATGACAAATTCTCATTGACAATAACACTAACTGTACCTGTTTTATGAGTTAATAAATTAGCAATTTTAATAAATCCAGCTTATGCTAAGACATGACCATTATTAACACATGCGTAATACCAATTTTGTATTCAAACCCAACATTCAAAGCTTTCTGCAACCTTCTATCATAATAATTAGTATTATAATTTTTACAACTAAAGTAAATCAGCAAAAGTAAACTTTTCATGTTACTATTGGATATCTAAACATGGCCATACAACTTGCTCTGTAGAGCGTCGTCTCTCTCACACGCCGCATACCGGCTATATGTCTGTCTCCCTCACTCCCTTCACTCCATGGATAAGAGAAAGTAACAAAAGAAAAATAACACATCCCAGCCTCAATACATAGTAGTAACTGCATCCGCATTTATGGTAACTAACTTAAACGTTAGGAATCATCACCAAAACAAATTATATAATTAAAGGTCCGTCTGTGAGTCAACAAACAACTACTGTGCCTTATAACCTATACCCCTCAAATAATTATACATCCAACTTTCGCAACGATGCCGTAATTAAGATATTAATAGACGTTACATGTATAATCACAGATGTGTACGATATATAAAGTAAACATAAACAGGTAAACTAACCCTTTCTTCATGAGCCACCTCTGTTGGCCCCAGTTGATAAAACAACGTTCCAATGAAGAAGACACTCATCCATGTTACGATCACTCATCTATCTACACGATTTATATAATTTATGTTTGCACTACTTGTCACAATCAAACTAAAATTCCACTTTTTGCTGCGCTAAACGCAGACGTCATTGACAAACAACCGAAGTGACGAGTTATTGCACGGGATCACATAGTAGATGAAAACACTGCGTATTTTAAGAGCCATTGCATCGATATATCACAAATCTTATCACTTGAGGTTATTACATTACTAATCACTTCGTCTACATCGGTTATTTATAAAAATAAAAAGGTAAAAAGCAAAAATTACTCGTAGACAGCACTCACGACGTCGCACACTCACATAACGTAACGTGCGATTTCGTTCACACACACACACAACTAAAGTCAAGGTGACAGTTGGGCGCTAGCGTCGTAAAAGTCGGTCCGAATCCGACTCTATTCTATTTAGCTATTGCAACACTGAGCATAGTTTTTCTAGGGTATTGTACTTCTGAGTGCGAATCGGACCGATATTGTACCACGATTCCAAATAAATAAAATAACTTTGAAAAAGACTGGGTTTATTACTTTTGAATATTTATTTCATACGTCATATTTAATTAGATCCTTTTTTATTTTATTTTAAAACGACCGGTTTTATAAACTTTATTGTCAGCGACCACAACACAACAGCCTTTGGATGGTGAATGACGTATTAAAATCACGTTTTTAATGGCAAAGTTGATTTTGACAATATTATTGACCTCTTATTGATAATAGGAAATGAAAAACCGACAAGTCAAGCCAACCGCAACGGTCCATATTTCAAGTCTTCCTACTCTGGGAAGTCACAGTGGAGTGGGAAAATCCACACTTGCTTTATTTAATTATTAGGGTCTGAACATTTGCCATTTTGTGAAACAAAATCTTTTTCATCGAGCTAAGTTTTCTCCTTCTGTAAATAATCGCTGAAAATATATGGGCGCATTTCGGAAGACCCTTGGAGAAAGGCTTCTAAAAATCGTTTGGGCCATTGGGCCTATCTACCGTAAATAGGCCAACCTGTTTATTTATTGTTTTTGGTTTTACTTACGACTCGAAACTTGAAGAACGAGAATTCTGTTGAAATAAATACTAACATGAAGACCTATTAAACGTACAATAAATCACGAAAGACCACTTTGACAACTCGGCTGAGAAGTCTGTGCGGTTTTTCCAAAAGAGAAGCCTTTAACACGACTTTTTTTTTCAGTAAATACGTACGTTTGTTTAATATTTTCTTAGGGAAGGGGGAAAGTTTCAGCACAGCGTAGAACCAGACCACAGAGCAGAGTAAGTAGGTACTTTGTGTGGTATCATAGGCGTACCCGCTTTTGGCCTAAGAGGGGCCAGATCAACGAAAACCAGAATTTCCTGTAATATTTAGATAGAGATATGTACGTAATATACCGTACCTATGAGAACGCGAAGGGGGGGGGGGGGGGGTGAGGAGAGCAGCTGCCCCCCTCACCACGTCCATGTAAAGACAAAGTATTTTATTGACACCTCTCGCAGTAGTCTTAATTATGAACATATTAATTAATTTCTATGGTTTCCAAAATTCCAGCCGATTTAGGGACGCCAACTGCCACAAATATTTAAACTTGTAGGGATGTGACCGACAGATTGTTTACAAGAAAAAAATATCAATTACTAGCTGCGCCCCGTGGTTTCACCCGTATAAGTCTCGATCGCGTGGGAATATCGGGATAAAAACTATCCCATGTCCTTCCTCGGGACTCAAACTATCTCTATACCAAATTTCATCCAAATCGGTTCAGTGGTTTAGGCGTGAAAAGGTACCATACAGACAGAGTTACTTTCGAATTTATAATATTAGTATGGATTCTACGGAATAAGTGAGCGTTACGAAGAACATGGTGTCATAGCTATAGTCGGTAGTAGGAACATAGCGACTGCGAACGTGTTTGTTTGGTTGGAAGAAAACATACGCCCCTCGCGCCCGCACCTTTTGTGAGACCTATGTATGATATCATAATATCATTGATATCTCAACTTTACTTAACTATTTTTTGCTAATTCGGTTTCATAGTACAGTCAACAGCAAAAGTAGATGATGAAAATCAGAAATTCAATACTAATGAACAGAGTTCGTGTCAGAACTGTGTGGCGTCGAAGTGATTCAAAAGTATGTGATTGTAAATTACACCAAACATTTACTACTAGTACAACTGCCATATATTCGTGATCAGTTTTGACTCCAAAAGTTATAAACTCAATCATCATCTACTTTTGCTGTTGACTGTACCTTCAACCTAATTGCGTAACACACTATCAGTATCAATAATTTTAAAGGATTTTGGTAATCCATTGCTTGATACGTTCGAATAATTTTTCTGTACAACGACGTAAATAACGCAATGATTGTCAAAATGAAAACCATTGCTACTGAGTGTCTTACCCAATTACCCCGATGATCATCATCCACAGTTCGACTTCACCCACTGCTGGCCATAAATAAATGTACTCTGTGGGCTTGTCTTTCTTGTGCCATAGTACATAATATGGTAATATGGCGATATTATAATCTCATCAGTTGTCTTTGGCTTGGCTTATCACTCCGCATACATCGGCTATTTACGGGCAGTTAACTTTTGGCGCAAGTTATATTCGATTCTTGATAGCATTTTACTGTGTTTTTTAATTTTATTTTTTACTATTAAAAGATTTTTTTTTCTTTAAATTGATGCTGAGGTTCATTGGTGTTTGCTTCTAGAATACCGTTCGTCTCAGGTTGAAAACAATAAAACAAACCTTCATTAAATACATAGTTTTATTAGAAAATGAAAACAAAATCCCTTACACTACCTAAATAAGGCACGACGTGTTCAAACGAATCGTGTGGCATAGGCGCACCGCACACAGCGCGGTCGCTCCGTCACACGATAGAGGGAACAGAGATTTAGCACACATATGCACGTTGACTTTCACATAAATCAAATAACCCTGTACATACATATGCTGTTTACAAAATATACAATTATAATGCCACTGCGTTATTTATTGCTGATTACACGTAACTTGCTCACAATACTGTAATTTGGCCGGACAACATCGATGTATAAACACTAACATTTCTTTAACAAAAACACATATAAAGCATCTGAAACAAGGACGAAGTACGTCGGTTATACAAATTATACACAAGTCTCTTAACGTCGATATGTTATAGTTTAAATATTGATTTATTTGATTGATATACAAGTGGTAGGGTAGGAAGCAGAGGATCGATATCACTTACGAAGCTTTACAAATACAGTACAGTAAGACTGAAATTTACACAATGTACAACAGAATATTTATAAATATACATAAAATTTGTGCTTTCAATGTGAAGGTGAGATATAAAAATGGCGCAAAATTTCGATATATTTTTTGTAAGTTAACTATTTTATTAAAAATATGTGTCAAACGTGGCGTGTACACAATTTTCTATATTACAATAAGTTAGTATACAAAGGAGCGTAATATTAATAATCGTATATAATTTTATATCTAAAGCGTGATTAAATTACATGTCCCTATATGAATACAATCTCTAAGTTGAAACAAAATGCAAAATTCTTACTATGAAATAAATTACTAAACCAACATTTGATACACTATTCACTAAATTTGTAAATAATAATATAGGAATAATATCTTAATTTGTATGTCTTTGTACCAAATCATGATTTAGATAGAAATTTTACAATTTTGAGCTTCATTAACATGAGAATGGTGTGAGAGAGCATTGATTGATGAGATACATACAGTACACAACAGCTAGAGGTTGAAAATGTCCAACTTTTCATCGTCTGAAAAGGTAATTTCGCACCCCTATTGAAAGACATTAGCAAAATTTTCACGGGAAAAATTTCGTATGCCGAAAATTAAATACAAAGTTTTTTTAATTAAAATTAACGCAGACATCACAACATTCAAAAATGAAATGATCATGAAAAACGTGAAATTGAAATGACGAATAATAACTTACAGAATCTCAGATATCAA
This sequence comes from Amphipoea lucens, assembly GCA_947508005.1. NCBI lineage: Eukaryota > Metazoa > Arthropoda > Insecta > Lepidoptera > Noctuidae > Amphipoea > Amphipoea lucens. The sequence goes on from OX382357.1 coordinate 19,958,450, forward strand.
TGTTTAAAAAGTTTAACAAATTATTGTCTCCGCATTACTGATACGCGCTGACACTGTTCGCTCTCAGAATTGGTCAATACTACATTAACGTTAGGGTAATAATCAGTGTCTAATACTTAGGTAAAATATTACCAAAAAAATGGTAAAAAACGTTTTTTAGTAAAAGCCAAAAAATTCTTTATTGGATTTTCAACATTTTTTTAAGTAGTACAAAAATTTGAAAGACACCGTGTTTTTAGTTCATCAGTCATGTTAAGTGTACTATAATTTAGTCGATGCTAGGGTCTCCGCCCCAGCAGGTTGGCACAGCAGGCTAAATGTCAGTAGTGGTCGATGTCGGCCGTCGGCGCGACTGAGTATACTGACGGTGGTCTGTGGAATAAAATCTGTGTTAGTATTGTTAGTAACTCATACTAGACCCTATTACGTAAGTTTTCGGCATGTTCTGATGTTTAACAACGTGAGATTTCTAAAGAAATCTGTCTATTGTCTATTCTTCCGTCGACAAAACCCGTTTCTATGGTGGTCATGCTACGCGTGCAAGATTAACCCATTTTAAATAATTATAATTATGTAGTAAAATGTTCCAATAGCCCAATAGGAACTCGAATTTCGATTGGTAACAATTTATTTTCTTTTTTTCTAGACATCTTTGTACCAGTCTCTTTTTAAAGCGTGATGTGTAGTATTAACGACTGGGCTGTTTTAAATAACTGGTGAGTGGTCTACACTACAATTGATTAGGGATACATTTCTGACACCTTTTAGTTATATACAGACGCCAGCATAGCAAGCTACTACAATCTGTCAAATTTCTTTAATAGATTTTCAACTTTATCGCAAAAGCATTAGGTTCAAAGTTGATTGGAAAAATTTTACAGTTTCGGGTAGCTTGATGTGCTTGCGTCTGTACAGTCCTTTCACAGTTATTTTACATCTTCAACTTTCTGACTGACTGACGGACTCTTTGACAGTTGAAAAGTGCCTGTAAATGGTTTAGTTAAAATAAATACTTTGAGTTTGAATCTGAAAGCAACCTTATAGCAACTACAATAAAGATCAATGTGATGTAAAATCAAAGGTAAAATAACTGCAAATGTGGAGTACAAAAGAATACTTGTTATTCGAATTTAAACATTATTAGTTCCTAATCGTGTCCAACTGACAACTGACAGGATTGTACTAGGCAGTTATTACCGCAGCCCACGTCGCGGTGCGGGCAGGCGGGATGGGCGCGGTAACGCAGACACGCGCGCGTCGTTGCTTGACGCTGGACGTGGCTGGTCTATTACCGGTGCTGTGAAGAAAAAAAAGTGTTAGAGACCTTACAGGTTTTCCATTAAAGTATACTAGTCATTACCATCTTATTTTTTTTTATATTGAAATCCAGTGCGAGGTTTTATGCCATGAGCAGTACACCAAAACGGGTAAAGAAATCAATGTGCTCCGACCTCCAAGCAAAGCCGCGGGCAAAAGATTCTAATATTATAAATGTGTAAAAAAAATTGAAAACATTAATTTTTTAAAGAAAAAATTAAATGACTTCCTGGTAAATAGACCATATTATACAGTACATGAATTTTTGTCCGACAGATTCGAGATCAGTTAGTGTCAAACTGTTTTTTTTTATGTTTTGATGAAAAATATAGCTCTATTTTAATTAAAATGTCTATTTGAATTAATATACTTATAATATATCACATAAACTTAGGTCTAAGATAACAAATTGTTCACAATGCCTAACATGGTGGAGCAGTGCAAACACACACCAAAGTAACTCAATAACAACTATGTAACCCCTGTTTCTCAATAAAGATCTTTGACTTTGAAAGTTTGTTACTCAATCACGCAAAAACGCCTGAACAGATTTGGATAGAATTTGGCACACAGGTAGACCATGACCTCGGTTAGGACATAGGATACTTTTTGCCGACCTCCTTGAAGGCTAAGCCGCGGGAAAAAGTTAGTTTATAATAATAAGATCCTACTATCACCTTCCCACTCTGCCTACCTAATTAGGCAATACAGGCGTGACATTATGTTATAAAAAAATCAATTAAAAAAACAACCGACTTCAAAAAAAAACACTACAGTGATAAATAACTTTAATTTCGGAAGTCGGTGTCGTTGGTTACACATTTTCGTTTTTTGACACCGACTTCCGAAATTAAAGATATTTATCACTTTGTAATGTTTTTTTTTGAAGTCGGTTGTTTTTTTTGTAAAAAAGTTTTTATTTTTCACTTTTTGCTTGTACCTACCCTACACAAATTCAATTAACATTAGTGCACTGAAGAATTGAAGACACCGACTAGAAGAATCATCAAAATTTACATACAAATGCCGGAGATGCAGTACATTTATGCATATAACTTCGTATTTAAGAATAATTACCTAATGTATTATATACTAAAACCTTTCTGAAAGTATGTAGATCACTTTAGTGAAAGAATTATCAAAATCGGTTCATTAGTTTCTAAGAAAATCGCGGACATACATACATACATACCCTCCTTTTTTGAAGTCGGTTAAAAAATAAGATTTTTGTTACTCACGCGCTGGTTTAGGCGGCACCGGTCCGGAGGCAGGCCGGGAGGTACGTTGGAGCTGTGACGGTGCCGCTATCGAGTACGGCCGTGTCGTGGGCGGCTGTAACACGTCACACTGACATATAACATGGGTAGATTAATATTACTTAGTTTGTTATGAGCAGTGATCGGAATAGGCTGAGTATATTTACCTAAAGTTTAAAGAACAGAGACGGAAATCGGAGACTTCCTTATGACAATTTTTTTTTTACCGGAACGTTAATTATGTAACTTTCGGTACTTTATTTTATCATTAACATTATAAATGCTTTAATGAATCGTAATCAATGTTTTCAGAAATAAAATAACCAATATTAAAAATATTTTGTTTTTTATGTTGGTTGAACATTTCAATATAACATGAATATATTAATTAGTCATTAATATATTCATGTTATATTGAAAAAATTAAAAATATATCTTTTAAAAAAAATTAGTCATAAGGCAGTCTCCGATTTCCGTCTCTGTTCTATAAACTTCAGGTAAATATACTCAGCCTATTCCGATCACTGGTTATGAGTTAGCCCTTACACCACACATTTTGAGTTACCGCTGGACCACTTTGTTAGACATAAGATTTACAACTGAAAATCATTTTTGGTAGAAGGAATGTGGAAATAAGAAGATATCAAATAAGGACCATTTGTTTTGTTTAGTTAAAGAAGAAGAGAAATTGGGGAGGGGTGGGTCTAGAAAACAGAATAAAGCAACAAGCCAAGAATTTATCAAAATGCAGGTTGCCTTAATAATAAATAGGTCTAGTTTTCATAGAAAGGAAACATTTTGCAATGTAGAGAGGTAAGTCAATTTTTTTTAAACATACCTAGAAGTAGTATAAGAAAAGTTTTGCTAGTATTATTGTAATTTCTAAATACCCAGTACCAAAATATCTAAAGTCAATTTCCTATTTTCTTTGAAAATGTCTTTAGATAAAACCAATAAGCAGGATACACTGATGCCGAATGATACATTAATTGTGTATTAAAAAAAAAAAAAAAAAAAAAACTAGTTTCATATCTAACATTTCAGCTTCAAATAAAGAAAATCGTAGCAATCATTACGTAATTTTGGTAAAAAATAATATAGTGACGTATTATTTTTATCGATAGTTATGGGTCCCAGCTCTAGCGACTCTTAGTGCTCATATACACGAGCGGCACGTTGCCAACGGCAGAGGCAACTGCAGCCGTCGACACTCGTCGATGGCAGCCGTAGAGGCATCAACGGCAGAGGCAACTGCAGCCGTCGACACTAGTCGACGATAGCCGTAGACGCGTCAACGGCAGAGGCAACTGAAGCCGTCGACGCGTCTGTGGCTGCTGTGGACAATGTGCCGCTCGTGTATATGAGCACTTACATGACATCAGTTTTTAGGTTTAAAATAAACCCTGAACTGTGATATTTACTTCGACAGAAGTAGAACCAAAGCTGTATCACAAAAACTACCTACAAACGGACCACCCTAATCACCCTTGCAACCCTATTCACCAATAGGGATGCAAGGGTGAATCGGGACGAAACTTTAAAATGGATTTTAACGTTGAAATAATATAGTTTGTTGTCAATAAGGGCACGTAATTGTTAATTAAATTACAGTAAACACAGGGTCCTTTTTGGCCACAAACTATTATTATGTTATTGTTAAAATCCCTTTTAAAGTTTTGTCCCGATTCACCCCTACATCCCTATCCACCCCGTTTGACGGTATGGGTTTGAGTTCATGCCAAATTCATTCCCAGTCATCCTAAATTCGGTCGATAGGTAAGATTGACAAGACAAAGTGAAAACGCATTTCGTAAAGCTGATAACTGCATGAAGCATGAAGAAGCCGACGCAAAACCGTCAAAGCGCATTCGCGTGTGTATTCGGCATCAGTATACCAACACGAGTTACATACGATTACAGCAACTCTTGTACACAATGGCCAATTTTTAAGCATTTTAGATAAGCAAGTAAATTCATGACTATAGCAGACAAGAGCACATTGTATTCATCCAACACATCATTTTCACTAATGGGTCTATGTAAGCCCCCTTTCACACACTCGGACTGCCCAGTAGCGAAGTGTACGAGCCAGTATGAAAGCTTTCAACCTTACCAGAACAATGTACCCGGTTGACCCGGTTGATTTTTGACAAATGCGTGCACTGACTGGACAGGTCCGCTCAATCTGTGTGGTTCTTTCCTCAAAAGGCCATTTGAGACACCAATCTACATGGTCTTTACATGATCTGACCAAGATTTTGTCTGGACTTTAAAAGAGACTGTGACCTCTGAGTTTGTTTCGGCCTTTCTTCTCAGAGTAGTCAGATAGGAATCGCCGACCTCATCTAGCTTTAAAAAAATATGATTGACGTGTAAAAGTGTTTGTACAAACCTACTTACAGAACTAAATCATTTATCATGACTGTCCACCGGATACCCAGCACTGACTATCCGGCAACCTTCCATTCCGCCCGGAATCACCCACTGCTAGGTCTTTCTCGCGTAACACACAGTAGCAGTAGCAATGGCTCTCATTTTGACAGTTCAACAACATTCATTGCGTTATTTACATTGTTAGGCAGTTTTTTTTTTTGATATCTATATGAAGCAATGGATTTTAACATCCTTGAAAATGATTCAGATTGTAATTGAAAGTGTGTGGTGTTACCCGCAACTTTGATGATATAGTAAACCCCACGCGCATTTGTTAGACCCTGGTTTCTTTGACCTAACCTTGGCCGCCATTCGATCAAAGCCTTTACATGTGAAAGGGGGTTATTGCAGCGTTCGGTGACAAGAAACTGTATCCCAACATTGGCCACTGTGTACACGAGTGTCAAATAAACAGTGGACACTCACAGGTAAATGATGGCTTCGCATGGGGACGGGCACGCCTCTGCCCGCAGCCGCGCGTAGCTGCGTCATGAGTTAGTGACGCCGTTAGTGCGTTGTGACGTAGGGTTAACACGTTCAAAGTGGACCCGGAGTTAGGCAGTGGGTTAAAAAGTAGCAACCAAGTAGATGACATTTTTAAGGGGAGAAAAAGTAATAATTACTTATTATTGTTATTCTTTCAGTAGCAACCAAGTTGATGACATTTTTAAGGGGAGAAAAAGTAATAATTACTTATTATTGTTATTCTTTCAGTAGCAACCAAGTAGATGGCATTTTTAAGGAGAGGTAAAGTAATAATCCGTACTTAATATTATAAATTCGAAAGTAACTCTGTCTGTCTGTCTTTAAACCTTTTCACACGTAAACCACTGAACCGATTTAGATGAAATTTGGTGTAGATATAGTTTGAGTCCCGGGAAAGGACATAGGATAGTTTTTATCCCGATATTCCCAGGAGATCGAAACTTATGCGGGTGAAACCGCGGGGCGCAGCTAGTTACTTGTAATTGTTATTCTTTCATAGAGGCCAGATTTAACCACTATAATTAGATGCTGTTATGCGTATAGACACGTGACACTTGATAACAATATTCTCATGAGAGAGTTGGTTAGTATTTTAAGAACTGGAGGTAATAGTCAGGTTACTGCACTTAAAGGTTGACTTAGACAGGGTTGACTTGAGGCAAGTCAGTGCTGACACGATATTTACCTAGTGTAAATATCGGGTCAGCACTGACTTGTCTCGACCCTGTCTAAATCAGCCTTTACAGGTACGATAAATTGGGCAGCAATGTCCAGAACCTGCCATTAGAGTCCTGTCTTCCGAATTAAGTTACAGACAGAACATAATTAAAAAAAAAAAGTTGTTATAGGTATTTAGCATTTAGCAATCGGTTGCCGTGTTTTTTATTAAGATTTGCTGGTATTACAGCATATGAAGATTGCTGGCAGAACCACATTTGAAGGTATGCAAAAAAAAGGGTACCTAATTAAAAATGTAAATATTCTTATCTTTTGGAAGACGTGTGAATTGATATAACAAATGGACGAAGAGTGGTTAGGCAGAAGTGTACGTACAATACACCCACATTTCGCTAGTTATGTTTAAGTCCCATGAACTAAGGGGGCGAGCCTATTGCCATCAACCGGGCACAAATTCAGACACCGGGCTGCTACTGGGAAATTCCAGATGACAAAACCCAATAACACTGCCCGGCCCGGGAATCGAACCCAAGACCTCATGGTTAGCAGTACCGTTTGCGACCACTAGACCAACGTCGCAGTATTATTAAATATTATTATAATTAATAAACTACAGCCAAACCCACAGGGCCGCATTGAACGAGTTAACCATATTTTTAAATTAGGTATAGGTATGATATTAGATTATTCACGTTTTAATGTATGATCGACACCATTAGGGACGCGTTTTAGACACAATTGAAATGACATACACATTTAATATTAGAACAAAATAATTATTATTGCTATTTTACCAACACCAATTATTAGACATGTAAACAAAAAAGATAATTTTAGCTTTATCACATTATCTCTTGTGGAGAACACTTTTCGTAGATAATTATAAATTATAAAAAACAATGGACTCATGAACGTGAAGTAAAAAAAAAATAGTTCGATTTTCTAGTCTCTTCAAATACCTATGGTAAACCAGATAGAATTTGTTTGTTCATAAGTATTTTTAGATCATACAAAAACATCCTTACTAAAGTATCCTAAAAGTTTTAAAAATAAATGTTTCATAAAATCCAAACTTTCAAAATTCCAAAAGCCAAAAAAAAAATGGTTCGTAAAACCCTCTTACATAAGTTTGGGTTTCCTATGACAGTGGTGGCCACATAACAGCTGACACACCGTACAGTCAAACCCACGGAGGTTTGATTTTAAGACGTCACAAACTCTCTCTAGGGAAACACACCAACTTACTTTAAGGGGGCTACATGACTTAAAGCGCGGTCACTGTCGGACTGCATAGAAAAGAACGAGAAGCGCGATGACACAACACTGGTAATTTATTGCAAAATATGAAGCAATTATCTATTTATAAAACATCGACTGTTTGGACTAAAAAATTAAAACAGTAGTGTTTTAGTATGTTGCTTGTAGAATAATCTGACAAAAAATCATTATGATTGCACGTGTATGGTTTTTATTGTAAAAAGAAAGTTTTTAGAGGTGTCTTCATGATGTTTTCTAACGTATTAAATTAGTTGTATTATGTTTTCAACACAGTATCTACCTAGCATATATCCTGAAGAATATCATATATTTTTCTGATTTTGTTTACTGTAGTCGATCATATATTTTTAGGCATTATAAAACTTGCGTTCAGGTCCTGTAGTCCCCTTAATAAATAACGTTTCAGTGATGTTATTTGACGGTAAATTGCGGACGCTATAAGGCGGCCACCGCAGTCTTAGGAAGCCCTAGCTTTTCAAATTCATTTTCAAAAGCGGTGTTACCCGTATAATTTAATCAAAGCATGTCTAACGCAGTATTTATAACGTATTTGACTTACATCTTTCGGTGCCACCAGTTGGCTTTGCGGTCGTTCCCTCCTTAAAGTCTCTGTACCTTGTCGAACTAACGGAGGCGTGGGCGGAATTTCTATTTTCGAGGCTGGTTTCTGAAATTTTCACGTAATTGTGTGATAGGGAAGTGCAAAAATGAAGCATCAAAGTGAAGCATTCCTTTTTTTGAATTCGGCCTCATGCGCTGCATGCTTCAGAAAGATTGCGCAAACGGGGAAGATTGGCACAAAGGGGGAAAAATTGCGCAGTCAAGGAAGAATGGCGTAAAAGAAAGAAGGCATTGGGTTCAAAAAGATCGTAGATGTCGATTCTCGAGCTGTGGGAGGCGTCTGTTGTGGCAATTGAAGACGCCTGCTGGGGCGCCGAGGGTAGACAAACCACGAATGAATAATCATAACAGCCGTAGTCGCTGCTAAATAAACTGTTGACATTTCCTCCTTATTAAGGCGAAAGCGTCAGGATAGCCCGCGAAATATAAAAAAAAATATTATTAAATTAAAAATAATAATATTTAAATTTTTAATTTTAACATTAAATTACAATTATATTTTACTTTAAATTTAAACTTTCTTAAGTTTTTTGTATTTTGCAGGTCAATATGAGTAGGGCGAGTCTTCGTGGATGGCACTATCTGTATCAGGTTGTATGATGATCTAAATATGATTTGCGTGTGCCGTAACAAATATTGATTTATAGAATTATAATCATACAACACTCTAATTTACGTTCGCGACTTATTTTCCAAAAATGTCAAAAAATATGAGCTTATGGAAAAATAACTTTAATTCCTACATAATAAAGTTCAGTTTACGCTACAACATCAAACATTTTTATAACTTTTTCAATAGTGATAGTCACGCTGAAATCAACTTAATAGCCATTCGAATAAAGTTGATATTTGTTTAACTTGAAATAATATCAATTTGAAACATACATTTGAATAGACTTTAAGTACATGTTAGCCATGAAATCATGACATTTGAAGCCAATTCTAACTCAAGGAGTTGTACTGCTGTTTCTAATGAGTATAATTATGTCATATTTGTTACGGTCGGGAATCATATTTTAATGAACATACAACTTGACTCTGACTCGCAAATTGCAAAAAAACGTAAGTAAATTTGAAATTTCGCGGGTTACCTTAGCGCATCCTTCTTAAACTGCTGGTACAGACTGGCAGAGTTGATAGTTATAAACATTCGGGTGTTATATTAGGTACCTGATGGTTCCACGATGGATGGACGATAGATGATGGATGTCGCGGGGGGAGTCAAACACCTTACTCCCCGCCCCAGAGCGGCGGACATCCATGAGGATTTTCCACCCCGAAAAAAAAAAAAAAAGGTACCTGATGGTTAACATTGATGATATAAGACTCGGTGGACACGGGCGGGACGGGCGGCACGCTGGCGGTGGGACTCAGCGCCGGGTTGGACGAGTACACGCCGCGCCGGACCAGCGTGCGGGCTCCTATCGACAGGCCCCGGGTCGCCATGGCCACGCCTGGTACTGCGGCTGGGGCTGCAATCGTACAATAGTTAACAATGCACATTTGTTTAAAATTAATGAGCCCCAATCGGGAAAAAAAAATCAGCTGTTCCCTACATTTTGACGAATTATGCGAACATAAATGTAGGGAACAGCAGATTTTTTTTTTTACGATTTCCTATTTGGTCCCATAGTAAAAGTTGTTCATAATGATGAGCACAAGGAAAACGGTGATTAAAATTTCACCCTGTATAGAAAAAAAAATCACAACACAAAAGTACAAAAAAAAAACATGAAAAATAATAATAATGAGATAAAAAGCATGTGCTACTTACCATTTGTAGATATTCTGTTCAGTTCCCTATGTGAACTGTATTGCCTTAGTTTTGACGCTGGCAAATTTGTTTTCCTTGGAACGGCCAACGGCGGAACCATATGACTGTATGATGCTAAAATAACATAAAATATGGGGAAAATAAAACAATTGATTATGAAGCAATTTTTTTGAAAAAGTATTGGTGATATTGTTTGAATGTAAATGGGTAATGCGTTGTGCATCTAAAAATATAATTAAATTGAAAATCTTCATTGTTTTAAATGTTTTCGTCGATTTTAAACAATAGTTATCCCGCGGAATAATATAGCTTTCGTAAAATCGAAGAAAAAAAATACATCTAAAACGTACATTTTTCAGATAGAAGCGAATCTTAACTGGAATATCATACACCCTGCAGCTAAGATAATTCATCGTACAGTCCGATTCAAACTACTTTATGGTGACTGAAGTGCGCAACTCGCTGCGCAGTACCCCACCCCTCACCCCCGCTGACCTATGAATTTGTTACTGCGCAGCGACTCGCCTCATGTTCCGAGCCGTAAAGTTTGAATCGGGCTGTACTTATCATGTCCTAATTAATTACAAACATCACAGTACAATCAGTAAGTATGTAAGGTTCGGCGTTTCTAAATTTGCCAAAGATGTAAACAACAATGGCCGCTCGAAATTGAATAAAATCGTTATACAAGAACATTTATTTTAAGTAATGTTTCTTTTCGTCTAGTTGGCTCGGAGATTTTCCAAGCTGACTAACCGAAAACAAATAAATGTTTTCGTATATCCATTTTATTCAGTTTCGAGCAGCCATTGTTGTTTACATCTTTGGCAAATTTAGAAACGTCAGACTATAGTATAGTTTCATTCAATGGGATTCATCTTCGTACGATCGACTGCCAATGAGGACTGCGCTTAATAGCACTATTTTAAACGCTTTCGGGGCATATGATACGTTCAACAAGTAAGGATTTTATCCAATTCGTATAAGTAAATCAATCAAGCCGCCCCATACATACCTCCAGAACCCGAAGGTATCACCCTAGACGGCTTCGGCATCACACTCGGCGCAAACATCTTCTTCTCAGGACTAGCTTTCCCCGCCATTATATCCCTTTTAGCCGACGTCTTTTTAACCATCGTCGCACTATTTATAACAGTGGCATTGTGCATATCATAAGTCCGTTCCATTCCCGGGGAATTTGCCTTAGTTATAGTTGTGACGGTGTAGGATTTATCGTCAACCATATCGTAGATCGGTGATATCGTGTTGTGCAAGTTTAGCAAGTCGTTTTTAGCTCCTTTTCGAAGTGACATAAGCGGTGTTGAGGCGACTTGGTGGCCTGCAATGTGAGAATGAGTGGTGTTGTACCGTGTTTTAAGCATTTTGAAGCGCCGTAGCTCCATTTATACACCTAACCAACTAATTTGTAAATACGATAATCTTAAACAAACAAGAGCAGTGGTGGCTTAGTGGTAACGTCCGCGACTTACGAGTTGTAAGTCTTAGGTTCGAACCCTGACAGGCACTTTACCTTGTGTAAATTAACTCATCACCACTGCTCTCAAAACGGTGAAAGAAAACATCGTGAGGAAACCGGCATGTCTTAGGACCAAAAATTCGAAGACATGTGGCATCTACCAACCCAACTAGCGCTGGGCCCGCGTGGTGGATTATGGCTCACTCCCTCTCACAGGGAGGAGGCCTGTGTCCCAGCAGTGGGAACACTATAGGCTGATTATGCTAAACAAATGCATTTTTTTCTCATTGTGCCCAGGGTTTGACATTATGAGCTTTATTATGATTAATGATTCATTGTCCTAGATTTTAGAACAACTCCCATTTAATCAAGTCTTTGCCTTAGTGCGTTGCCTTTTACCTCCAAATAACCACCGGTGTGTGAGCTGTATATATTGTCCTCGCTCCCTTCCCCTTTTATAACCAATAACCCTCCCATGACCTTTACCAAGTGTGTTTGTGTTAATAAAAACATCTACGGCACTTACTTGGATCATGCGTAGGCGCAGAGTCAGGTACGCTGTCTGGCGGACTGGACGAACTGAAGGTACCCGTGTCTGTGCTCTCGCTTGAACCAACCATCGCTCGCTCTTGAGAACCCCAGTCCTGCAAATCAAAGGTAACATATTGTAAAAATATCAGAACAACAGTGTTTTCTAAATGATAGCTTTTGAACGCGGCTTTGCTCGCGTGCATGAGATTTTTCCCGCATAAAAGTAGCTTATGCCATTTTCCGGGCCATAAATTATCTCTATGCAAATCACAGCTCATGGATCCGTTGCTCTATAGCTGCGTGGAAAAAGGACAAGTCAACACACGAGAAAACACACTTTCGCATTTATAAAGTAAGGATTTTGTTAAGATTTTGGAGTTTTTATTTTTGTATTCTATCACTAGAATACTTGCACTACTACAATATTAAAGTCAAAGTCAAAGCATTTATTTCAAATAGGCACATAAAAAGCCCTTTTGAACGTCAAAAATTACCTTAAAATAGAATTGATTCTAGTCGCCCATTCCAAAAGGTAGTTTTCGTATGGAGAAGAATGGGTAAGAAACTCCACCGTTACTCTTTTAAAATGTTTTACAATATTTTGCATGGGTACATTAATTATATAATAACATGTTATTAATACCATGCACTGTGGTAGCTATGGCAACAAGAAACCAAAGCAGTGGATACAAGTATGATTCTACGACTAGAAGATGAATGAAAAAGAGGTAAAAAACAAATACATACCCGATGCTCTTGCTGGAGTGTCCTATCCCCAACATCTATTAGATTAAGCGTAGCCGAATTAATATCTATAATTTGATTATCATCTGTTTTCATATAAACAACCGTTGTGTCCATAGCGCTCGCTCTAGGCGTGAGCTTCTTAAACGTAGCGTTTCTTTTCGGAGTCTCTCTAGCGGGCGGTTCTTCTTGTCTATCGAAACCGTTACCGTTTACCACTCTCCGTCTCGATAGTAACTCTGAGGCGTTCTCCATACTTTGTCGCGGTACTGTTATCACGGTTTGATTCGGTAACTGAATCGTTTTTATAGGCGAAGTGTCTACAGGAGCTGGAGCGGCCTTATCCGGTTCTGTTGGCAAAGCTTTCCTAGCTAAAGACAGCTTCTGCCGAGCTTGAATTATTTCATTCAATTCCTGCTTGCCCAAGGTTACATTCATACTATTTCTACCAACATCTTCAGGTTTCGGTAACCCCATATCTTTATAAAAAGCGTCGTCAGTTTCAAAGTTTTCTTTCTCAGCGTCATTATCTCTCCTACTAAACCTATTATTTGAGTAGTGTAAGGTGATCGGTTCAGCCATATCAGCCGTCGGTACGTTACGGGGGACCATTTTCGGCGAATCCTTCTTATCAGAGTTTTCATTTAGAATTTTCGCTGTGTCGATTTGGCATGCTTCTTCCCGGGATTTAGTATAGGATTCTGAGTTTCGTATGCCGGATTCTCGTTTCGTGTAGCTGTTGTAGAGATGGCACCTTGGTCGGGCGGAAAGGAGTTTCTCCGAAGTTTCTAGATGGGTGAATGTTGCTGATGAGAATATGTTGGAGTCGTTGCTTTCTTTTTGTGGTTTGGAAGTGTTTGAGATGACGTATGAAGAGTTGACGGAGCTGACGAGGGATGGCGGTAAGGAGTCCATCAGGCTGTCGTTGTCAGGGTATGTTGTTTGCGACAGGAAGCTTGTGCTCATGTCTTTTTCGTCGAGGATGCTGAGCGTCATGCTCGTCATCATCGGGTCGAAGCTGTCGCGACCTGACACTGGTAGACCTGGAAATATAAAATAAATAATAATATAAATATAATAAATAAATATATACTTAAATATAACGGAGGGGCTTGTGGCTAAATATAACGGAGGGGCTTGTGGCTAAGTAATAACAGCAGCACGGGTCGATCGATCAGGTTAAGCTACGCTTGCCGCGGTTGGTCCGTGGATGGGTGACCATCTTCACATACCAAGAACCCTCAGTGCTTCGGAAAGCACGTTAAACTGTTGGTCCCGGCTGTCATTCGTGGGTCTTTGACAGTCATTATGGGTCTTCAGGAGCCCGAAAGTCTGACAACCAATCTTACCAGTACTTAAATGGGTTGTGGAGGTCAGATAGGCAGTCGCCCCATGAAAATACTGGTATTCAGCTGCATCCAGTTAGACTGGAAACTGACCCCAAAATAGCTGGGAAAAGGCTAAGCAGATGATATTTAAAAATAACGTAGTTCCATGAGAAAGTTAGGAAGGCGTTTGTGCGATTTGGGTCATAAAGTCTACAGTATAATCTCAAAAGTTAGCCTACATTGGCTTGCCTTATTTGTTTCGATAAAAATCAAGGCGCTATTTTACGCACTAGGTTAGCTGCTGCCACTTTATAACATTTTGTTTTTACTGCTTTATAGGAAATTATATTATGTGTGTAACAAAACAGGCGTACAGAAGCAAGGGTAGATGATCAATGACGTTTAATTTCACAAAAAACGCGCACCTATTACCAGACGTAATAATTATCGTAGTATATCGATATTCTATAGTATAAATACCGACAGAGCACTTCCCTATCCGCACAGGTTATGTGAGTACTGTATTCAGTGAGCCGGTAACTTGACGGATGCTTGCGTAATGCATAACATAAATATGTAAAGGAGACCATGGCTGCAATCCTTGCTACGTAACGTTACTTAATAATCAAGGTGATTGATAGTTATAAGGAGTTCGGGGGACATTACAAAGATTTATTGATCGATGAGGGATGGAATCCGGAATGAGGTGATCTGGCAGAGAAACAATGATGTCGACATAGCTCGCAGAATATGCTGAAGTGGCCATAGATCGACCATATTAGCCGTAGGACCGATGACCGTTCGGGTAAACGTGTTCTTGAGTGGAGACCGCGAGTCGGCAAACGTAAGGTAGGACGCCCTCAGGCTACGTAAAAAGAAGAGAGATGAAGAGAAGGGGAGGGGGGGGGGGTTAGAGTATTCTATTCTAGGTAGAGCGACGATTTTCGCAGGGTGGTTGGTAGCAGCTGGATGAGAGTTGCCAAGAATCAAGCTGAATGGTGTGCAATTAGACAGGCCTATGTCCAACAGTGGACTGCTGTAGTCTGATATTCTTAGGATTGCCCTACCTTACGAATAAGTTCAAAAATATCAGACGGAAATACAGGGTGTTACGGAAAGGGTATATCAATACAAACGGGTTGAAGAGTGTATCTGGTCTAGAATCTCTGTACAAAATTTCAGCTCTAAAGCAGTAACTTTAAAAATGCTTAATATTTTTTTATTTCGATAGTTTATTAAATTGAAATCATAACAAACGTGTCACCGCACTATGAGGGTCATTATCCATTATCTGTAGTGTGTCTGTGCGCCTAGTACACGCACATCACGCCGCCGCGCGCCAGTGCAGCGCCGTGATGTCGAAATAAAAAAATATTAAGCATTTTCAAAGTTACTGCTTTTGAGCTGAAATTTTGTACAGAGATTCTAGACCAGATACACTCTTCAACCCGTTTGTATTGATATACCCTTTCCGTAACACCCTGTATAGAATACTTTAGAATAAGACCATAAAATACTATAGAAAGAAAGAGTTTATTCCCTTACCTGAATCCTTATGTGATGTTATCGACTTCCGACTTTCAATAGACTCGGCGTTGAACGTTCCAGAACCCTCCATGAGCAGTGACGACACGAGACTGGGTGGAGACATGCGCATAAGCGACTCACCGCTCTGGTACATGTTCAGACTTGGACGCTCGTTCATCATATTTGATATGCCCCTGGAAAATTAATCAGAGAATTGTAAATTTCGAGTTGAATTTGAAAAAAACAGCTCATTTTTTGTAGAGAACTCGATGACATAAAAAATGCTGAAGCCTGTTCTTTATTTGAGGTATATTAGATGCTGTGGAAATCAGAAAGAATAAAAACAAAATACGGCTGTAGAGCTTTGAGCAAAAACCTTGGTTCTGGAGTTGGATTCCAATCAAAGCTCTGATACGTAAAATCTATTGTCAAATCTATATGAAAGTGTTAGTGTGTTATGATTAGTTGATTGAAGAGCAGCAAGCCAGCAGCCAATCAAATCATTTGATATGAGAATAGACTAAACTGTAACTGAATTCGATTGGAGGAATCGGGGCTAAAGTACAAGTGGCATTCATAGAAATAATACATTAACAGAAAAGAACATCTAAGTATCCTCAAATAAAGTATAGACTTCTTTAATAAAAAGCGAGAGACCACAACTTAAGCCAATAACATCCCAAAGCCTTCTTAGTAAGCCAAGCAACATCAGCACAAAAACCGGACGCTCCCGACAGTAGAAAGCATAATATAACCTAAAACAGTGCAGCGCCAGATTCTGCGCGGACGCAACACCGTAACACCTCCTTTGCGCGAGCGCCAAATTGAGGTATAAACTGAATATCCACCTGGGTAAACACATCATGCAATTTTTTCAATAGAACTAGCCAGTTGAGTTGATGGTGAATACATTATAATTCGAGATTATTTCCATTTTGTTGGTAGAATTAAAAGTTTGAATGCTGAGTTTTAACGGAACCTAGACATTTAAAGTGTCGTATGATCGATACTCCGCGTACCTATACACTAAGGTGTAAAACATGTATTATAGATACATACATGCGTCTACTAGTTTCGTTTTTGGTTTACACCTAAAACAAGTTGTAAACACTAATTTGTTTACAAAACTTGTCATAAAGTTCCACAAACAAAATAGTTAACAATACTTACATGTCTGAATTAACGCGCAACGTCAATACGTCTATGATACAAATATTTTAGACAAGTGACAATGTTTTAGCGTGTTTTACTTGTAAAAAACAAGTGTCACAATTTCTTAATTGCTTGGCTAAGACCACGTTTTTGACTATTGAATTATAGAGCCATTCAATATCTCATGCAAAATAAATACAACAATCTTAGCACTGCTACTAGTTTCTGGGTAGCATGCATTGTTCTAGATAAAGAACAAATACAGCCAAGTAGGAAAGAGTTGTACTGGCAATTAATAAATTAGGTTAAATAAAGTTTCTCGTGCTAGACAGTAATAAAATAATAAATTATCTGACTGTCACTTCTTTCTTTCTGGAGAAGAAATTACTTATAACTTTGAAGACTCAACCTAGTTTATCTTTGGTCGTCACACTTTTGCCTAACTCCTAATATACAGGGTGGTAGGAACATCGATGCGCAACCTATTACCAAGGATTCATTACATGATTCTGAACACACCTGCGTTGAAATTTTACTGTACACCAAGTGTACGGAAAGTGCTCGAAACTTCAACGGTACACCAAGTGTACACGACTATTGTTATTGTGAAAACAATGACTTCACTGCGTCCAATCAACTACTTCGGTGGAGTTTCTTGCCCATTCTTCTATGCATGCCATACGAAAACTACCTTTTGGAAGGGGCGACTAGAATCATTTCTATTTTAAGGTAATTTTTGACGTTCAAAAGTGCCTTTTATGTGCCTATTTGAAATAAATTCTTTGACTTTGACTTCGACACGTGGGGTGTGTCGATACTCGACAGGTGCACGGGCAAACGTGTGAGAGGTTAAGGACTCGTTCACATATAGGTCCGTTTTTACTAGATCCGTTTTAACGGATCAGAATTGGCCGGAGTGACATGATTACTGAATCCGGAATACTGTTTTGTGTGTGAACACGCTCATACGCCATCAAATTACGGACCTGTAAAACGGATCGCTAATTAGGTGTTCCGTAAATTTTGACCGCGTAGGTACCTATTACATTTTTCTATGACACAGCTGATTTTTTTTTTAATTGATGAAATGTCATGTGCTGCACTGAAACCATGAATTCAGGTTTCAGTTTTCGTGTCGATGCCGCTGCCGCTCTGTATTAAAATCTACTATAGCCCATCAAACAAGTTAGACTCGTTAACACAGCTGTCCAATCAGACATTAATTGTCATGTTTCCTCCGCAATACTTCATCAACTCGATTGTCTTAACATCAAAAGTAAAAGTAACGTGTCATCAGTCTCAGTTCCATAGCAACAAAAAACAAAGATTTACGCTTTCTTTCTACCCGCCTTTTCTTACTTTCCCTTTCCGATATGTACAGTCAGCCACAAAAAAGTGTAAATACATCGACAAGAATGGATTTGATTGTCTACAACTTGTGTTCCATAATACTGTATCGTGACCTTGCACTGCAACCTGATGAAGGCCGCAGGAATCCACTGAATGCGAGAAGCACAGAACCGGTCGTAGTCGCAGTGCTTGGGGGAGGCCTATGTCTAAAGGTCGTCTTTGTAGCTTTCGTAGCTACAATTAATTACCCAATCCATACTAATATTTTATTTCGAAAGTAACTCTGTCTAGCTGTATGTTACCTTTTCACGCCTAAACCACTGAACGGATTTCGAAAGAGATAGATGGCATGCTGGGAAAGGATACCTACTTTTTGTAGCAGGTTCCCGTGGGATAATTTCCGATAACCAAGCGAGCGAAGCCGCTGGCAAAAGCTAGTGTGTAATATGTTTTGTGACTACAAATTGATACAATATTATGGAACAAAGGTTGTAGACAATAAAGTGAATTCTTGTCGATGTTTAGATATTTTATAGGCTGACTGTACCTACTGGAATCAATGCTTATGCTTAGTCATGCACGGTAATTAATTAAAAGAATAAGGAGCTAACCTTTTTTTTTGTCTCTTTAGGCTGTTGACATTAAGATCTTTGCCTTATAAGGTTTTTAATGAGATTTTTGACGGTTTTGGGTGTACCTTTGTGACGTCATTTGATATTGACAGGTGAAATTGTGAATGTTCTACTTTCTTGTGATATTGTGTTCTACTAAACTTAATACTGTTTTGATTGTAAGTATGTATGTTTGAGGGACCGAGAAACAGATTTTTTTTAAGTGAGTTTTTTTTTGTTATGTGCAATTTAGCATCTTATTTAAAACTAGCTTCGTAGCTTCCGCCTGCGGCTTAGCCAGCGTAGTATATCGATAAAAAGCCTATGACCTTCCCCAGGGTTCAAAGTATCCCCATACTTACAAAATTTCATCAAAATCGGTCCAGCCGTTACGGTGATTAGCCGGAACAAACAGACAGACAGACAAAATTCTTAAATACCTAATAGTTTTTTAACAGTACCGTTTAATACTTATGCATTTAGTAAAAAGTGGTTATTTTGACATTACAAACAGAGATTTCAATTTTATTTATGTGAATGTATGTAGTACGTATAGATTAATAAAAACAAACTAAAAAAGATCCTAAAATAAAGACTACGTTTCAAAGCTTGTTTATACAATTCTATTCATCAGCTTTCATATTAATTCCTAAATCAAATGAACTTAATCAAGCGTAATGACGACTGGCCTTTAGTCCATATCAATAATGAAGCCCTGCTTTCATTAGTGGTGTAACACATTTAGTAGCCGCTCTCCCTGCCACCGCTCATTATTTTTAGAACCGAGTTGTATTAGTATCGAGAGTGAATAGTACCATTGTTTTACTTATAATTAATCAAGCACGTTTTTATCAGAGCGAGAATCAATCTAGCTATTGTTAAACGATATTGTTTAACCCTTATTAATAAATGATTTTATTTCTGCAAGTAGGATTGTGCAAACACTTTTAAACGTCAATACTCAATCATAATTTAAAAAAACTTTTTTACAAAAAAAACAACCGACTTCAAAAAAAAAACACTACAAAGTGATAAATAACTTTAATTTCGGAAGTCGGTGTCGTTGATTCCGCATTTTCGTTTTTGACACCGACTTCCGAAATTAAAGTTATTTATCACTTTGTAGTGTTTTTTTTTTGAAGTCGGTTGTTTTTTTTGTAAAAAAGTTTTTATTTTTCACTTTTTAGTTGTACCTACCCCACAAAAAAGTAAACAAAAAGATCGTTAATGTAGACAATGTAGATAATTTTTTAGATTTTTGTTGATTTTTCAAAAACCGCTTGTCCGATTTCGATAAAATTTTCATGGGACCATTTGGGAAGTATACCCTCTCCAACAAAAAAAGAATTTTTCAAATCGGTTGACAAACGACGGAGCTATGCGCGAACAAACATAGAAAAAAAAAAAAAAAAAAATACAAACATTCGAATTGAGAACCTCCTCCTTTTTTAGAAGTCGGTTAAAAAGTAGATGAGGTCAGCGTTTTATTATCTGACTACTCTGAGAAGAAAGGCCGATACAAACTTAGAGGTCTCTTAAAGTCCAGACATAATCTTGGTCAGATCATTTGAAGACCATATGTATAGATTGGCGTCTGAGGAAACCACAAATTGAGTGGACCGCGGGAGACGCTCCGGGCATCGGGAGCCGCGTGACGACTCCCGGCCACAGTAGGCGCGGGCCTGCGGACGGAGAGTAATGGGTAGCTCACCGTCCGATCAGGACCAGGCCCGTGCCGGACGGCGCGTACGTGTTCCACGCGCGCCTCAGAGAGATGTCAGCATAAAGGAAGGGGCCTGTCAGGGCCGAAGCCTGCCGGGGGTGCGGGATTATCCGAAAGGGTTACCGCTACCCCGGAACATAAAGGGCTAAGGAAGGACAACGAATGGGTTTCAGTCAGTAAGAGTCTGACACTCCCTTCCGCTCCACCCAGAGCGGGAGGGGTCATTTGATGATTTCCCATCCAAAAAAAAAAGATTGAGTGGACCTGTCCAGTTAGTGCATGCATTTGTCAGTAATCATGCAGCTCTACTCAGAACTTACGGAGCTCAACGATTCGACGAACGATACCAAAGAAAGGATTTGATAAGGCCGACCAGACCAGGGTTAAAACTGACAGAGGGATAAAAAAAACTGGCCAAGTGCAAATCGGACTCGCGCACCGAGGGTTCCGTACAAACCTGTTTAAAATATTTTTATTATAATTATGATGTAACTAAAAATTTACGGTTTTCGCAATTTTTCCTTTATCTGTGCTATAAAACGTTGCTTCGTACCAAATTTCAAGATTCTGAGTTCACGGGAAGTACCCTGTAGGTTTTGATTCCCTTGCGAGTGTCGAAAATTTGCGGTATAAACGGCTGTATCTTTTGATTGCGTTGGCTTAGAAGTTTGTTTTTTTCACAGCTCCAAGGGACAGTAGGCCTGAGTATTTGATATAAATTCCAGCTTGATAACTCCACGCGTTCCTGAGAAAATGGGTCTTGACAGACAGACAGACGGACGGACGGACAACAAAGTGATCCTATAAGGGTTCAATTTTTTCCTTTCGAGGTACGAAACCCTAAAAACGAGCTTAATAGAGGTATAGGGTTGAGTTGCATTTGATATTATCAAATTATCATTAAAAGCTTATATTGTGTTGTGAGTTGGCACGTGCGGCCTAGTTGAGAAGCCATAAAAGCTTTGCATTAGATTAAGCGTAGTTAGCGTGTCTGAGCTCTTTAATCCGTCATCATCTGACACTGACCTTAGATAACATTTATGCTGATATGTTCAGCCCTTAAAAATGTCAAAGGTTTAATTGATTATTAGGATTAATGGGGTAAACATCCATCCGAATTGCGTAACACATTTTACACGGTCAATTGTTTTTTAGGAAATTCCTAATCCATTGCTTCGTAGGTTTGGAGAGTTCGTCTGCTCAACAACGTAAATAACGCAATGAATGTGTCTGAACTGTCAAAATGAAAGTAATTGCGATCAATTGTCATTTTATGTGTGGTATACAATTAGCCCACAGATTAGCAATGTCTGTTTTGAGCTCAAAGTTAGACGTTGCTGCTTACTATCCTCATAGTACAGACGCCAGCACATCAAAACACCCGAAACTATCAAATTTTCCCTATCAACTTTGAACCTTATGCTTTAACGATAAAGTTGAAAATCTATTAAAGAAAGACAGATTTTGTAGTAGCTTAATGTGCTGGCGTCTGTACATAGCAAGCTAATAAATAAATAAATATTTATCCCATGTCGAAAACAACGGAGGGGCAATTCTCGTAATTTTAAGAACGTTCACAGTCTGATCTCAGTCTCAATCTGTCAAAAATACATCAAATTTCCCTAAATTTTTGAAAAGTTTTTGACACTGATTGTCGCTGAGATAAGATTGCGACTAGATTTTGAACGTTTTTAATTACGGGAATTTGCCTTCTAATTTACATGCTATGCGGACGTCAGCATTCACCCTAATATTAAAGCTTAGAAAATAATGCATGCGGAAGATTTTATCAACTCTCGTCTCAATCAAAACATGTGAAATAAATAAGTATGTAGTACTTACTTGTTGAAGGTGTTGTGGAGATTGTGTGCGGGCTGCGAGAGGTCGATGTTGATCGGCTTGGAAAGCGTGTTGTTCATCGACGAGCGATCTGACACCTCCGATGCGAGAGTCAGGTCCAAGTCTTCCAGCTGTAAAGTGCAATAAGAGACCTTCAGACCACGTTGAGAGAGAGATAGAAGACACATGTTGTTGTGTCTATAGTAATGTTGTTTATCCTACTAATCTACTTTGGCGATATATTTGCCAAAAATGTAAACAAATATTAACTAATGAAAAGTTAACTTTAATTCCTACAAAATAAAGTTCAGTTTACGCTACAACTTCAAACATTTTTATAGCTTTTTCAGTAGTGCTAGTCGCTCGGAAATCAACTTAATTGTCGTTGAAATAACGTTGATATTTGTTTAACTTGAAATAGGTTGGGGGTGTGCAGCAATGCGCAATTTTACTATAGCTAGAGCAGTGGTGGCCCAGAGGTATCGGTTCCGACTTACGAGTTGTAGGTCGTGAGTTCGAAGGCAAGGAAAGCAAGGCAGGCACTTTTCTTTGAATATTTAATTTCATCACCACTGCTCTCAAAACGATGAAGGAAAACATCGTGAGGAAACCGGCATGTCCTAGAGCCAAAAATTCAAAGACATGTGACTTCTACCAACCCACACTGGGCCCGCGTGGTGGAATATGGTCCACTCCCTCTCACAGCGAGGAGGCCTGTGTCGCAGCATTGGGAACATTATAGGTTGATTATTATGCGGAGCTTTCCCGCAAGAGCTAAGAGATTTGTTTTAGCTTGAAATCAGCCAGAAAACCTGATATAAACGTATGAATGAAACCATTCAAATTAATAAATACAGACAACGCATAGACATGAATATATCTGCATTCCTTAAAGTACTGAGGCTAGGTTATTACTATTAGGGTGTCCCATGGCCATCACCAGCTTCAACTTTAACTTTTACGAACTCCTAAAAAAAAAACGCCGCGCCGTCACATTGATGATGATAAATAATTGATGTCAAACTTTTCGCCTAACTATCTTCTATGGATCATCTCAAACCTAGTACCACAAAAAAGATATGACAACCTCAAACCTGACCAAAAACGTTACTTTATTTACATTTTTTATACCAATTGTTTGTATTAGTACTACGAAGAAGGCAAAAAAGCCTTGACAATGAGTAAACATATAATAGAGTTTCAATTTGTTTGTGATCCGTTTCACACCTGAGCTTACGTAATACACTTCCCGCTATAAGATATTTTAAGTATATGATATTTTAGCTCGACACGCCATGCGGCGCGTCATCGGATTACGTCACGCGAATGCATTTATTTTACAAACGTTGGAATCTCCCCTGCTTTCTATGTTTAGATACGAGGATTACGACATTGAAGGTCTTCTCTTCGATATGTCGATAGCGGGAAAAAGTATTTACTATCCGCTTTATATGTATTAACTTTTGGGAACGTAACATAAAGGAGAGAAAAGAAATGTTCGTAATGTTTTAGCTGTTGTAATATATCCTTTAAATGTTTAGATTAGAGCCCAGAACAAAGCTAGTATAAAGGAGAGAAAAATAGTGTTCTTAGCTGTTGTAATATATCCTTTATATGTATAAGAATAAAGTCTAGAACGAAGATAAATCATAAAATACAAAACAAGTTTTCACCATTTTGATTTAAAGCTATTTCAACGCGAAGAATTTGCGTTGGAAGGCTGCGTGACCCATGAAACGTTACAAGCCAAGCCTAAATACTATTTTATGTAATAGAAATTGTAATTATGAAAGTGCCTATTTACAAGAACAAGGTCACAATCACAAGTCCATAGCTTATAATAATAATAACAGAAAGCAGAAACTGTTTCGTGCCAATCACGACTACAAATGAGGCACCGTTAGATTAGAGATCCATCAAATATGGTCAAAACTTTATATGTGAGTTTTATTAAACATTATAGCTTAGTCCATTACTGTCACTTTCGTTCCAGCTCTAGTGGATATTATACACTGAACTGGGGTATCAAGTTCGCCGGTTTTATTGCGATGATGTCATACTAGATAGACGTTTCTGCTCCGATTGTTGCAAGAGCTTATTATGGCACAGGTAAAGCTTTAGGTGGAAACTGCGATCGGCAAATGTAAGGTAGGACGCCCTCAGGTTAGGCAGAGCGATGATCTTCGCAAGGTGACTGGTGGCAGCTGAGTGAAAGTTGCTGAAAATCGAGCTGAAGAGGACTACATGACCTAAAACGCGGTCTTTTTCGGACTGCATAGAAAAGAAAGAGAAGCGCGATGACACAACGCTGATAATTTATTGCAAAATATGAAGCAATTACTTATCTATTTACAAAAAATCTATTGTTTGGACTAAAAAATTAAAACACTAGAGTTTTAGTATGTTGCTTGTAGAATAATCTGACAAAAAATCATAATGATCGCATGTATATTAGTAAGTATGGTTGTTATTGTAAAAATAAAGTTTATGGAGGTATCTTCATGATTTTTTCTATCGTACCAAATACGTTGTATTATGTTTTCAACACACTATCTACCTAGCATATATCCTGAAGAATATCATATATTTTTTTCACTTTGTTTACTGTAGTCAATCATATACTTTTATTGTTTCTAAAACTCGCGTTTTTTGCGTTTAGGTCCTGTAAGCCCCTGAATGGTGTGTATTGGAGAGGCCTATGCAGCAGTGAACCGTTGTAGACTGCCGATGATAACTGGTAGCGCTTGATACTCAACGGAAGTCAACTTAGGTCATCTCCAACTTTACATTTGTGCTTCTTATAAACTGCTGAAGACAATGATAGTGACAGGACTTTCACGGGAAGACAGCTGATGTTATACGGACGGAGTACTACAATGTCAGAAAAAGAATTAGGGTTCCGCGCAAAAAAACAATAGAACTTCAAGAGATAAAAATTCTTTCTTTTCAACGGAGGAGTCGTACCTACATTTTCTCTAAGCGACAAATTACTGACACCCGACATCCACGCGAAGTCGCGGGCACAGCCAGTTCAAACTAAAAGCTCTTAAACCCCATCTTCAATCCAAGACTAATAGCTTAAGAGCGTAGTCGGTCTGCGACAAAATTGAGAAATAGGTATTTGTACAAACTATTGCCGTCGCGTTGCGCCCAAGCGACCGCGCTATCAATGTGTGTGTGAGTAGTCTGTGTTTGTGTGCGTGCGTACCACTCCCGCGCCCGGCCGCTTTTCGTTCTGCGGTCTTTCAGTTGCATTTGCTATCGGCATCGGTCGGCGTTTGTAGTGTTTGGCATTTACGAGCTACTTACTCGATCAAAATATTGTGTTAGACGTTTTTTACCGACTTCACAAAAAGGAGGAGGTACTATGTTCGACTGTTTGTATGTTTTTTTTTGTATGTTTGTTCATCGTATACTCCGCCAATTGTCGACGGATTTACAAAATTCTTTTTTTGTTCGAAAGTAGATAGTTCTGAGGTGGTGCCATTGTCACCAAGTTAGGATCTGATGATGGGATCTTAGAGAAATCGAGGGCAACCCTCAAATTTTATAGGCTCACTTATTGTTTTTCGCATATTTTATGAAGTATCTTGTTTATTTGCGTATGGTTGTCACCATCTCAGGTAGCTGGGCGGATGATGGAAGGTACAACTCCTTAACAGTAAGAAGTTACTCAAACAGGCAAGGACTGTTTTAGTAAATTGTTTTGATGTTTGATAGGGCATTTGCCACATTTGGTCTCATGATCATCAAGTCATGACCTGATGCTGCAGTCAGGATAGTCTGCAGAGTACCTAACTCCTCGACAACTAACAGTAGATATATCGTGTTTAGGCTCATTGAAAAGGGCTCGATGTGTGGATAAACGTACTGTTAATGAGGAACACCGAAGTACATAGAGACCTGATGCTGAAGCCAGGAGCATCAGGAAAAGTACAAACCTTGAAATTACAGCACCGTAGTCGTGTTTGGGCTCATTTTAAACAGAACTAAATTTAAGTTCAATGCAATGTTGACATAAGTCTGGCCTGATGCTGCAGCCAGGATTATCAGCATCTAGTCTAAAAACATCAGGTCAGGATTTGATGATGGGATCCTGGAGAAATCGAAGGAACTCTTCAAATATTATAGGCACACCTCTAGCGATTTGGGTATTTTTTATAGTAACTCGTGCACTTGCTCTCGGAAAGCACCATTTGGTGAAGTGGAACTGATGATGAAGACCCTGTGGTCTTCTTGGCCATCTGTATGGCCACCGGAACTACTCAATAATATCTAAGTATTTCACGGGTTGCGATTCGATTACTTTAATATGGTTGCTGAGCAATTTATGCTCGTCACAATGTGAATGGTGATATAGAGCTGATGGTGGACCTGGAGAACTCCTCAACAATTAACTTCCCTGCATCGGGAAAAGCAATATTTTGTTTGTAAAAGGCGATGAGCATTAGGCTATTGTAACTTAGATAAATAAAAGCAGACCCACTAAAAAGCGTGAAATAAAACTTTTTAAGAAAAAAAAACCAACTTCCAAAAAAACACTACAAAGTGAAAAATAACTTTAATTTCGGAATTCGGTGGCAAAAAACTAAAATACAGATCCAAAGACACCGACTTCCGAAATTAAAGTTATTTTTCACTTTGTAGTGTTTTTTTGGAAGTTGATTTTTTTTTTCTTAAAAAGTTTTTATTGTTTACGGACTTGATTCTATGCTTTACTGAACTGACTTGGCTTGTGTATCGGATTTTGAGTAGGTAATTATATTTACGACTAAAGAAAAAACGTAAGTACCCACCTATTATTTTTAAATATTTTACCCACTTCAAATAGATAAACGAAATGCAATACCTATACATATTATATTTATCTAAAATACTATACCTACTGATTGATAAATAACAATTTACAAATGTGGAGCTATAAGTACCTAATCATGGTAATTGTTGTTTCAGTTAAACCTTCTCTGTGATGGGTAAAAGAAAACAAAATAAAGCGCGTTTATTCTTGAGCGCTAAAAGAAAAAATAGTAGATTGTACAACTAAGGCATAAAAGAAGCTATTTTACCCCGAGACGTTAATATCCACGCGAGCCGCAGGCGAGAGTGGATAGTTAAGTCGAGGGGTAAAATGACTCGTTTATGCCTGAGTTATACACTCTGCTTTTAACTTCGATTGCGAGAAATCGGTCCAGCCGTTCTCGAGTTATAAGTGTTCGGACAAACAAACACGACTTTATTTTATATATATAGATAGCCATTCTTCTTTTGTGTTCTGATTGATTATATTTGCTTTTGGAGAATAAAATTAAAAACTTCAATTCTGTAAAATAAAAACTGAATATTTTTTTGCCTTAGTCAAACAATTTAAAACTATATTATCTGTGGCTGTATGAATGAACTGTCAATGTCAAATTGCTTCTTATTTATAATTCTAGTTTCATATAAAAATACAAAAACACTACTTTTCGCCCCGCGGTTCAAAGCATTTTCCCGTGGGAACGGCATACAGATACCAAACTCTATACAAGTAATATCGATAATGATGGAAATCACTACATTATCG
Source organism: Amphipoea lucens (assembly GCA_947508005.1). Lineage (NCBI taxonomy): Eukaryota > Metazoa > Arthropoda > Insecta > Lepidoptera > Noctuidae > Amphipoea > Amphipoea lucens. The sequence goes on from OX382357.1 coordinate 19,986,138, forward strand.
ATAAAAAAATCGACAGTGGTCACTTCCCTATTTGTATACGTATTAGTCTGACCCCCCCTCACCCTTGATCTTTCCCCGTAATGTGCGATAGGGACAACTGCAGCTCAGACCGATTTTCACTACAAAATCTTGACAAGATCGATGCTTTGTATTCCCCTGTTTTCTCCGCCAAACCTGCGCCGATTCAATTATGTTTGGTGTCGAAATTTAGAGGAAGAGTAGATCTATGTTTCTATTATTTTATTTTAACGTAAAAACTTTTCATATTTGTCTGGTAGTCATCTGAATATGACAGTAAAAATGGGGCATTTTGTAGGTTTTCGAAAATTCGTATCTGTTTTGGTAATTATTTTTTCGGAAAAAGTAAATGACAGGGGCATACATACAGTAGATCTAGACTTTATAAAAAAAAACGAGTCCTCTAGAGGGATAAACCAGGGAGTAAATAGGGGAATACGTTTGTATGGAAAAATGCTGCTAGGATACCCTCTTAAGGCAATCAAGACAGACATACGGCTTAAATCCGGAGTTCCGGACACGAGCTGTCAGTGTGCAGTATCTACAAGACAGGTCTTATGTAGGCCGCACAGGCTAAACCTAGCTAGTTTAATTATATAGCGGCTATCGACCGCGATATGAAAGCCTGTGTAGGATTAGTACTTATGCTTAATGGTATTGTAGGACTTGTAACATAAACATGGAAGTTGACGTCACCGTTAACTTATTGAATTTTCTCAATGGGTCCTTCACGAATGTTTCTAAGGTCTCGGAAAGAATAGCAGGCAAGAAAAGATGGCTGTAGTTTTGTAGCGCTAAATGATTTTATTTATACAGGGTGAAATTGAAAACATGCGACAAATCGAAATGGGAGGTTGTACTCATCATTATGAACAACTTTTACTATGGGACCAAACCTGAAATCGCGAAAAAAAAATCAGTTGTTGCCTACATTTTATGTTCGCATAACTCGTCAAAATTTAGGGAACAGCTGATTTTTTTTTCGCGATAATAGGTTTGCAAAGATGTTTTAAAAACTAAATGAGGTCGCCGTTTCCTAGGTCTACTCTGAGAAGAAAGGCCGAAACAAACTCAAGACCAGACATAAACTTAGTTAGATAATGTGATAACCATGTAGATTGCTGTCTGAAATGATCTTTGAGGAAAGAACCACACAGATTGAGTGGACCTGTCAAGTCAGGGCACGCATTCGGCAATAATCATGTAAGCTCAACTCATGTAAAATCAACAAATATCTCCAGTTTTTCACCCGTGGGTTTCGCAAACAAGGGAATCCTTCTGAAATAACGATTCATGCAGCCAATTTCAGCCTTAGATATTTAGGGATAAAAGTTGCAGGATAATATAGCTTGGATAATGTTTTCGTTCTGAATCAGTGCACATATTCAAGTTTCTATTGATCAGTCATTCTCTTGGCATGTTCTCAGCTTCTCCCAACAATTACGTCTGATTCAGAAGCTATGAGACAGCTGTTTACTCACAACACATTAAGAACTCAGTCACCGGTTTTCAAAGCACCCCCCCTCCCCACAAGGTCGTCTCCCGTTGGTAAATGAGCTTTACAAGTTCGCATACACAGTAGCTGTAATGTATGTTAATACTGTGGGGACTGACTTAATACAAGTCTAGTTTAGTACCCTATTTGAATGACATTACCCTCATTAGTATTGCACGACATGTATGGTTATTGGTTACTGTGACGACTTCTTTCTTGTATAGGCAAGTTGAAGCATAAAAGAAAATAAAAAAGGGAGCGATCGGGGGACCCCGTCACGCGATACTTGGACACTCGTATATTATAGAAAGAGACAGAGAGAGAGAGAGGAAGTCGCATGGAGGGGGCATAACGTTTTTTTCTTACGTGATGATTTCTACCAGTCAACTCCTACTTGGACACTCGTGACTCGACTTTCTCCCTCTCTCTCTCTCTCTCTCTTTCTATAAAAGAGACAGAGAGAGAGAAAGTCGCATGGAGGGGGCATATCGATTTTTGCTTACGTGACGATTTCTACGAGTCAAATCCTACTCGGACACTCGTGACTCGACTTTCTCTCTCTCTCTTTCTATAAAAGAGACAGAGAGAGAGAAAGTCGCATGGAGGGGGCATAACGATTTTTTCTTACGTGACGATTTCTACGAGTCAACTCCTACTCGGACACTCGTGACTCGACTTTCTCTCTCTCTCTTTCTATAAAAGAGACAGAGAGAGAGAAAGTCGCATGGAGGGGGCATATCGATTTTTGCTTACGTGACGATTTCTACGAGTCAAATCCTACTCGGACACTCGTGACTCGACTTTCTCTCTCTCTCTTTCTATAAAAGAGACAGAGAGAGAGAAAGTCGCATGGAGGGGGCATAACGATTTTTTCTTACGTGACGATTTCTACGAGTCAACTCCTACTCGGACACTCGTGACTCGACTTTCTCTCTCTCTCTTTCTATAAAAGAGACAGAGAGAGAGATAGTCGCATAGAGGGGGCATAACGTTTTTTTCTTACGTGACGATTTCTACCAGTCAACTCCTACTTGGACAGTCGTGACTCGACTTTCTCTTTCTATAAAAGAGACAGAGAGAGAGAAAGTCGCATGGAGGGGGCATAACGTTTTACTCTTACGTGACGATTTCTACCAGTCAACTCCTACTTGGACACTTGTCACTCGACTTTCTCTCTCTCTCTTTCTATAAAAGAGACAGAGAGAGAGAAAGTCACATGGAGGGGGCATAACGTTTTTTTCTTACGTGACGATTTCTACCAGTCAACTCCTACTTGGGCACTTGTCACTCTACTTTCTCTCTCTCTCTCTTTCTATAAAAGAGACAGAGAGAGAGAAAGTCGCATGGAGGGGGCATAATGTTTTATTCTTACGTGACGATTTCTACCAGTCAACTCCTACTTGGACACTCGTGACTCGACTTTCTCTCTCTTTATAAAAGAGACAGAGAGAGAGAAAGTCGCATGGAGGGGGCATAACGTTTTCTTCTTACGTGACGATTTCTACCAGTCAACTCCTACTTGGACACTCGTGACTCGACTTTCTCTCTCTCTTTCTATAAAAGAGACAGAGAGAGAGAGTCGCATGGAGGGGGCATAACGATTTTTTCTTACGTGACGATTCCTAGCAGTCAACTCCTACCGCAGTCCGCGTTAAGGAACTTCGTTCCAATAGAACTTCGTATAGAGGCGAAACTGGGCGTTTATTTTCTCTGTACGTATCATCATAATCAGCCTATATTGTTCTCACAGCTGGGACAAAGGCCTCCTCTCGGTGAGAGGGAGTGGGGCGTAATCCACCACGAGCGCCCAGTGCGGTTTGGCATAGTCTGTACGTATAGTACTTCAATATTATTAGAGTGTCGTAGTCTTCTACCACCCAGTTGCACTTAATGTCTATTGCAATTTCCTTTAGATGGGAATCTAGTACCAACAGCTGTAAAGTAACAACTAAATTGAAGTAAGTTCTACCAATGTTATGTCAGACATTCTTGACGAAACAGCATCGACAGTGATTAGGGCGAATGCGTGACCTTGACCTGCAAATTGCAAAAAAAAAAAGAAAACGTAAAAAAATTTGAATTTAGCGGGCTACCCAGAGCATCCCCTTTAAGGTGAATGGGTAGTTGTAGCCCGCGAAATTAAATTTTTCTTACGTTTTTTGCAATTTTCAGGTCAGTGTCAGGTTGTATCTTGATCAAAATATGATTTGCGACTATAATAGACATGTATTTACAGAATTATAGTCATTAGAATCATTAATATATCTCTTTAAGTTAGATTTCTACCATCAACACTTTTCCATACGAGATTTGTTCTTAACGGTAGAAATCTAACTTAGAAAGATGTATTAATGATTCTAATTATTATAATTCTGTAAATACGTACCTGTTATTGTCGCGAATCATATTTTGATCAAGATAAAACCTGACACTGACCTGAAAATTGCAAAAAACGTAAGAAAAATTGAATTTCGCGGGCTACAACTACCCATTCACCTTAAGGAGACACGATCCTGAAACTTCCTTTCGATCATACTCATCTTTATCTCCCGCCCTTATCCCAATTTATTTGGGTTCTGCGCTACAAGATTTTTTGAAGTGAAAACTTCTTTAGGCGCGTTGTTTAGGCTATTTTTGAGATGGGAAAAAACCATTGAACTCGCGACACTGTTACCGACACCGCGCGACATTTGAATTCGCATGCTTATTGGAATACTGCCCTAACTCAAAAAAGACGATTTTTGGGACATCGCAAAAGAAAATCTAGCTATGAGGACGTTCCTACTTGTTGACGCATAAAATTAAAACTGATTTGATTTGATCATGAATGCTTGTATTTTGAACGTCTATGATTAATTTGATGAAATCTGAATAAAAAAAATCTGTAACTCAATTCTGACCTATCTACTATCCCCCTTATTCATAAAACTTATCAAACCTATTTTAGTTAAAATGGGGTTTGTCTCTTTCTTACACACAGAAATGACAACGTGACAGATAAAGACAAACGTTCTATAAACCTATTTTAGCTAAAATAGACATAAAATAGGATTATGAATAAGGGGGTTAGTGTTTGGCTGTCCTCGGGATGTACTCGGTTTTAATGTATTTCCGATATGTCAGTGAGTGATGGCAAAGTATTCTGTTTGTGTTTTGTTTATATGATGATTCAAAAAATACACACGTAATTGTTGAAATTTTCGCTTCTGTCGACACTCCCGGAGTGCCACTTTTTTCTTCCATACTTCTCTATTAGTCGTCATCTCGATAGTCACCCCCTTTCTAGTCATATCAATCTTCAGACAATCCATCCACAGTTTCATACTTTCATAATCAAATTATTATGGTAGTGACGTCTCTTATAAGTCCATTGTTATGTTCCATTATAAAACTTTTACATCACGTGTGATACCATAACATAGTTGTGGTATTTGTGCAGCTGCGCCTGAGCTTATTATTTATACAGTGAGTCAATATTACCACTTGCTATAGTTTCTAGTTTCAGTCGTTTCGTTGCGACACCGGTATCGCCCTGTATATCTCGGGAGTTTATCGCTGCGCTGCCTGTTGGGGAAAATGTGACCTGAACGTATAATGATGCAAACTGCATACATTAAAACATTGTTCATGACCGTGGACGGTATTACCGCGATATCTTCGTCAAGAGAATAATTATGAGAAAATTATATAAATTCAGTAGCTTTAGACTACTACTAAAACGCCTAAGGCGATTCTTGTCTCGAATTGTACATTAGGAACCGGTTATGATGAACTTTTTATAGAACGCTAACCATTGACAATTTATTTAATATTATACAGGGTGGCTGGAACATTGAGCCACAACCTGTTTCCATGGATTCAGTACATAAAGCAGGAAATATTTCGTCAGTTATAAAAAAAAAAACTGTTATTTCCTACAAAAGTGCAATACCTACGCGGTCAAAATGCATGGAATAGCAATCTTTTTTTATAACCGACGGATCTTTTCAACGAAGAGGTGGTTCAGAATCATGTACGGAATCCATGGTAACAGCACCCTAATTGCGTAACACATTATCAATCTCAAACATTTTGAAAGATATTGCTAAACCATTGCTTCATAAGTTCGAAAAATGTGTCCGCTCGACAACGTAAATGACGCAATGTATGTTTTTGAACTGTCAAAATGAAACCCATTGCTACTGATAGTGTGTTACGCAATTACCCCGCTGGTTGTGCGTCGATGTCTCTACCACCCTGTATTTATTTACAGAGGAGGAATTAACTCCTTGGGCATTTTCTACCAGTTAACCCTAAATCCCCTAATAAAAATTAATTCTATCCCTTCCTTCTTTCCTTTCCTTTAGCTCCCTTCCCTAAATGGTACCTACAAGATTTCTAATATTAAAAAAACCGAGTGTGCTTATGACCACACGACTGAAGTGAAACTTCAAACGTATTTGGCTATGAGAGGAAGAGAGAAAGAAAATGTGCGCGCGCACTGCTTTCTCTTGCTTATATCCCCCACTCAACTCCCGCTCGCCCCGCCCGATCACACTTTTCGTAACGCGTTCGCCAGCTTACTCCCCAAGTCAAGCGTGCGTAAAGAAGTTTCTCTTCAAAAATAAAGGTCAGATAAAAACTAATTCATTTTCACCGTATGCCAAGTTATGCTGGGTTAATAGGTGCAGCAACAAGCAACAATACGTGTTTGTCACCGCCAGTTTTGTAAGCGATGCTGCGTGCAGTCAACTGTATCGAACGGTTTCCTTTATGAATTAGTTGCAATTTGAAAAAAAAAAAGGTGTAGCTTTTGATAGATTTCGTCTCGATTGCTGTCGTTCGTGACGCTGACGGCTTTATTCGCGAAATTCAATAGCAGGTCCTACTTCTTTACTGTCTTTTGGGCCGGATAAATCCTGCTATCACACTAATATTATAAAGGCAAAAGTTTGTGAAGATGTTTGGATGTTTGTTACGCAATCACGCGTAAACTGATGAACCGATTTAGATGAAATTTGGCATAGAGATAGTTTGAGTCCCGGGAAAGGACTTAGGATAGTTTTTCTCCCGATATTCCCACGGGATCGAAACTTACGCGGGTGAAACCGCGGGGCGCTGCTAGTCTATACTAATCTATACTTATAATAAATCTGTAGAGAGGTCAATTCTGTACATGAAATATATTTTCAAAATAACTATCAGGGGGTGATTAGTGATCGATACTGATGCCAAAAATGCAATCAGTAAAATTTTTGTCTGTCTGTCTGTCTGTCTGTCTGTATGTTCCTTATAGAAACAAAAACTACTCGACGGATTTTAACGAAACTTGGTACAATTATTCTTCATACTCCTGGGCAGGTTATAGTATACTTTTCATCACGCTACAATCAATAGGAGCAGAGTAGTGAAGGGAAATGTTGGGAAAACGGGAGAAGTTACTCCATTTTTTAAGCTTCCGTCGCGTGTGCAGCCTTAATGGTTAAAGTTACATAGAAATCATGTATGACGGAAATATTTTACATAAAATTGTCTAAAAAATATCCCGCAACAGCACATGTCTATCTTTTATGGTTGACTCACAATAACACGTGTAACTCCTAATAGCTTAGCAGTTCGGAGCATTCTGATTATATTTGTTTACTCTTACGTTTATAATACTCTCACTCATCCCTAATTTGAAAAAGTTAACATTATTACCTATTCAATAAAAAAAGAATCATAGAAATCGGTATAGAAACACCAAACTTATACATGAAATAAGCCATCGCGCATCGCTATCGTGAATACTGAATCATGCTATAAGGATTATTTTTATGTAACGGTTGCCGCGCTTGACACGGGTCGCGGCGGCGGTAGGGTATAAAAAGGCGGGAGGTCCGAGAGCGAGCTTCTAGCCCTGGCTGGAGGCCTTAATTTTGAGGCATCCACAGGCAAGCCCGGTTAAGCAGACGACAACCTCATAGGTTGAACTGCGAGATGCCATATTCAAAAAAAAAAAGAGCGAGCTTCATTCAATATTTGGCTGTTGATGCGTTCAGAGCGTTCGACCTTATTGACAGACAATAATTGATATTGAGAAACCGTGCTTATCAGCGCGACTTTTAGTCTTTAAATAGTTTATTTGAATTTCTTTTGTTGTTATTTTGTAAAATAGGTATGAGTTGTTTTGGTAGTGTTTAAATATTCGTTCAAATTACAAATTATTAAGCGTAGGTACTTTTATTAATTAAAGTAGTTATAGGTATTTATTTTGAAATTTTACACAATGGTTCCCTTTATAATGTAGACAAGGAATTAGGAAAGATTTTTTTAAATTCAATCCCTAAGGGAGTTAAATAGGGGATGAAAGTTTGTATGAAAGTCCGTCAGTTTTAAAGTTAGGATCTTCAAATTTTGTGTTTAGGCTGACGACTAAAAATTAATTTATATGTGTCTTAGCGTTTTTGATAATTCCAACCCCAAAGGGTTAAAAAGGGGGATGAAGTTGTGTATGAAAGTCCGTCAGTTTAAAAGTTAGGGTCTTCAAATTTTGTATTTAGGCTAACGATTGAAAATTAATTTATACGTGTCTCAGCGTTTTTGATAATTTCTCCCCCAAAGGGGGATGAACGAACTGACTGAAATATCAACGCACAGTCTAAACTGCTGGTCCTAGGGACATGAGTTTTGGAGGTTGTGTTCTTTGTGCAGAGTAGGTATCGAATAAGAAGGGGTTTTTGGAAATGAATTTCCAAAAACCTTCACCTTTAAGGGGGTGAAAAGGGGGGATTTTGTTTGTATGAAAAATCTTATTTATTGAGTTAATAACCTTGAAACTTGGCACGAATACTTATCTAAGTAAATTATGAAGTTTGGAATTTTTCGTTTTTCTAAAATACCCCCTAAAGAGGTAATGGGGGGGTGTTAATTTGTATGGAAGAATTTTAACGCCCTGTCCGATTAACTTGAAACTCAGTATTTATACTAAGGACTAAAAATAATTAATAGGTAACGTGTATCAGGGTTTTTCGAAAATCTACCCCTAACTGTATGAAAAGAGGTAGTTAATTTTAAAGGGGAGGATTTTACTGCGTGGCTTGATTAGCTCGAAAATTTTCGAGCTAATCAAGCCACGCAGTAAAATACCAATTGGTATAAATAAACTTTGAGTCAAGTTATGAACACATCTTAAACGATTTTTCAAAATTCTACCCCTGTGGGGGTGAAAAGCGGGGATAGTTTCTTTGAAAAATCTGATTCCTTTGTTCTATAAACTTAAAAATTGGCCCGAATATTTATTTATTTAAGTTAATTATAAAGATCATACCAACATACATTTTCGAAACTTTTAGAGGAAAGTACGAATTTCACGCGGACGAAGTCGCGGGCAGAAGCTAGTATAGTAATAATAAAGCTGAAGAGTATGTTTGCTTGAACGCGCTAATCTCGGGAACTACCAGTCGGATTAGAAAAACCTTTTCGCATTTTACAGCCCAATTCCGAAGATCCTGTGAAATTAATAAGCGCCTGACGTAACTTGACGTAATTTTAGTAGACAAGTTTTTTTCCCTTAACCTTGGCATTGGCAGAATCATCGTTAAAACGATGGAACCATTACTATAAATTAATTGGCAGAATCATCGTTAAAACGATGGAACCATTACTATAAATTAAAAAAAAAAACACGTCTAAACTTGTATGGACTATGGAGTAGTGTCAGGCGCTGATTAATTTGAGAGGACTAAAATAAAATTTATCTTCTGTCCTTTTCTTAATGAAATAGAAAGAAAAAGATGCACGGAACTTAAATTTAGTTTAGTTTGTGATTTGTGAACAAAGGAATCGGCACCATCATCCCCTTAATCTGTCAAGCTCCGCTAATGAGACACAATTGATTTTCTATTGTTTCGTCGCCGATCGGCGAAATGCGCCGCTTGACCGGTTAATACTCTGGGAGACACTTATTTATCAATTCAGCTTTAAACCGATTCGTCAAGCTTTAACCAAATTGGCTTGAAAATCTGACATTTAATAGATTTGTCTACAAAACCGTTAAATGATTTTGTACTATTTTTGGGTGGCCGGCCATTGAGCGCAGTTACTCGTAATCAGCCGTGAAACAGGTACCTACGATATTAAACACAGTCATCAATTTTAAGACATATACGGAGGAATTTTTTATAGGCTTTTTATGGATTTTACACGACAGGATGCCAGGATGGATGTACGTTAGTTGTGTGCAACACTACAACAGTCTACTGCTAGACATAGGCCTCTCCGATTATTTTTATAATTGTTATATTTAAATAAATATTTTTTACCACAATTATCGTTATTGCATCTACCACTGTTTGTCTCTGCATCACCAAAAGGTTGACTGGTAGAAAATGCCGATGACATTAAGTCCGCCTCTGTACTGTACATTGTGTGCTTAAAGTATTAAATAAATTAATAGATTGACCCCCTTTCTGGAAGCCTAATCAAATCTCTGATCAATAAATCCGCTGTCAGATTGGCTTTCACAAGAACCAATTATATTAATTGACAACAGGCGTTCAGAAACAGATGTGTATCGAAAAGCGCGGGAATCCATTTGAAAATAACACACGACATCCAGATACATGATTTACAATTCAATTTCATCCAAGGACGTATTCTGCGTGCCTCGCTTATTCCATGAATAGCGAGTATACGTCACACTCTTGCATTTTTAAAACAGTGTCGTTAAGTGTACACGATGATTTTAAACCATCCGTGATCTCATTTATTATGTAAGTTCAGTGTCACGGCCGGCCATCGAGGCTGTCCACTGATGAAGATTCGGAATAATACCGTTATTGCAGTCGCGAAACGAAGAGGTTAAGCACCTTTAGGTCAAATTTATTGCACCGTGCATCAGGCTTATTTTATCATCGACAATGACCATATCAATATTATGAGTGAAAATGACAGTTCAAAAACTATGTACAAACAAATTGCGAATGCAGCACCTTACACGTGATAGAAGAAAGTGAAACTTCTTAAAAATATATATTTATCTATCTATACTAATAATAAAGCTGAAGAGTCTGTTTGAACGCGTTAATCTCTGGAACTACCAGTCGGATTTAAAAAATCATTTTACATTTGATAGCCCAATTCTTGAGGAAGTCTATAGACTATTTAACGTTACGCTAGGACTCTAAAAAGCCGAGCAAAAAGAAAAAGTCAGAAAGAACGCTAAGTGGAAACGAAGAAATAGCGCGGGCAGGCGATGTACAATGTGATGCGAATGTGTGGATCGGGGGAAAAAGAAAATTCACGCGGACGAAGTCGCAGGCAGAAGCTAGTAAAGAATAAGAGAGATTTATTGTGAGATTCAGAGAGAGTTATATCTTTCTTCTCTCTCATGTAAAAAAGAAGAAAAGTCCTTGAAATTTTCACTCACAATTCTTGTTCAATTGTCGAAACCTTTTTGTTCCGCGAGTGTAGGTACCTAAGTCTGCCTAAGTCCTAAGTATAGACTGTAAATACGAGATTAGTGAATGAAGTCGACCGTAAAGGAGACTCCATTGTGTTTATATCGTACGCGTTTAGATTGGAAGCAGACGTAAATAAACAAGGCATTCGAAAAATATAAAACAGAATCCGATTTTAATATCGACTATCAAAGCTTGTGTTACAGCCATATTCTTTGTTTTTCGGGGGCATTAACATTTTTCAAGTGCAATTCGGATTTTATACGTAAACTTTAATGTTTCTGGTTACTTAAGAGTCGAACTTCAGACGCAAGGAAACCACAAATTACCTACATTTTATGGTACTTTACTTCCAAGTTAGACTCCATTAAGAATACCTCCTGTTTTACATTCAGAGCTATTAAAACGTGGTGCTAACTTGCGTAACAGAATAAAATATGGCTGGGCACCGCATGCAATCACACGCACGTCTCAAATCTCGTGGTTTATGTCCATCGTTGATTGCTAAGCGCAGCGCATGCATAATTACTAAAGACCGGATTATATGCAACATAAAAAGCTTGAAATATGCATGCAAATATGCATGAAAAATGCTTGAAATATGCACGAAAACTGACAGAATATGCAACATTAAATGACTAAATTTTTTTTTTGTTTTGTAAATATTTTTTCTTTAGATTTAAGTTTATTGTTAGTAAATACTTGTTTTAAGTTTTACCTTATTAAGTATGTATGTTTATAATTTATTGTTTTTTAATAAAATAAAAAACTATTAAGTTTTAGATTTTTTATTACAAAATCAGCATACATTTAGTAAACTATCCATTGATATATTTTTTAGTTTATGGAGAGGAATATTACTTGAAAGCAATGCTTCACATAAATCCATGCTAAACTGGTTGTTTTGTTTACATTTAGAGCTAGAAGTAGATGCGGTTATAAGCTGTTGTCGTGGACCTTTTTTCTGCAATCCTGCGACGTGAACACTTGTCTTGACAATCATGTTGGTTTGAAACTTTTTAGTGCACGAAATATTTTTCTTGCAAACTCGACAATACAAAACAGTTCCGTCGTAACTTCGTAAGTAAATGTTTCAGGAAAGTCACTTATCCACGAAGACACTTTTTTTTCCGGGAGGCATTGTAAATTATAGCGATAATATGCACCATCACTAGATCTTAGGAAAAATATGCTATTAGCGCTGAAAATGGCTTAAATATGCAAATGCATATGCAAATATGCAAATGCATATTATCCGGTCTCTAATAATTACACTACGATGTTCCCACTGCTGGGACACAAGCCTCCTCTCTGTGAGAGGGAGTGGGCCATACCGTAATCCACCACGCGGGCCTAGTACGGGTTGGTAGATGACACATGTCTTCGAAACTTTGGTTCTAGGACATGCCGGTGTCCTCACGATGTTTTTCTTCACCGATTTGAGAGCAGCGGTGATGAAATAATTTACACAAAGTAAAGCGCATGTTAGGGTCGAACCTACGACCTGCAACTCGTAAGTCGCGGCCGTTTCCACTGGGCCACCACTGCTCTCACACGCACGTGTCATGATTTATGTCCGTCGTTGTTATTAAATTCCGCTTTGCTTAAAAGAATTGATAAACCGTTCAGCGCAGCGCATAAACCACCATAATATGGGAAGCGTGTATAGCTGCTTTGAACAAGAACGACCTCCAGCAAGTTTCGACCTGTTTATCGTCAATAAAGTAGACCAAAGTAGGCCAGTAGCGCTAGATAACTAAGTAAATATTCTAGCATCTACGAGTAGGTGCATACTTCAATAGAGTTTAGTGCACCCCAGCTACAGTGGTCTCGAATGCATTGTGTTTGTATACGAGAAGATACGTTGCTATAAGGAAAGTCTTATGTCTTGTGGTCGAGACGCTGTGTAATATAAATTTTACACCGCTCTTTGGCTCGTCCAAACCGTCACTCCTATATTTATGGAGAGAACGTCTTAATGATAAAGTACAGGCCGTTTATGATGGCACAATTCTGACTCACCTGCGGATCATCGTCCTGCACCAAACTCCTCCTCTTCATCGCGTACTCTTTGACCGCATGACTGTTCTCCGAGTTCACGTCCACATTGAAAGTCTTCAGCCTCAACATCGGACTGATCGCACCCAACGGGTTGTTGTACTTGTTGTACGTCAGGTACTTATTCGCCGACTGGTGGGCCAAGTTGGCCATATTGACCGACATGTGGGGAGACTGGGGGATTGTGGTAAGCGAATTGATTGGCGACATAGAAGGAGGATTGGATGCAGCTTCGACTATGTTCTGTATGCTCGGCCTATGCATCCGTTTCTTTGGTTTCACGTATGTTCTCGAGTCGAACTTGTGTTTGTCTGGCATTGAGAGGATTTCATCTGAAAAAGAAAAGTTTATTTATAAATACAGTAACTCTTAATTAATGACTTTTGTGAAAAAGACACAGGGGGGTGACAATGCCGTACTTGACGTAGGTAGGCGACCATTTTCCGCCGAGAAATTATAACCACACACCACAATTTTGATAGACCATCAACAATGGCAAATATAGCAATGTGCACGCTCGCTGTCAAATTAGTTTCTCGTAGATGGCACTAAGTATTTGTTACTTATCTAAGTATTTCTTATTTATCTAGAGCTGCCAAATGGAGTTCCTTGTTGAAACTTTCGTCGTGAAAGTGTTTTGAGTTGCCACTGATTGGTCGAAGATGATTATGACAAGTAATATACATTCAGCATTTCCCTCGCGGCGAAGCTCCCAGAAAGCATGGAATTGGAGGCGTCGATTTGGTTTTTGCCAAGTTCCGAACAGGGCATGGTATCATTTTTAACGAGGCAACTTTGGACGACCCCAATTATTTATCAACATAGTTGGAAAAAGGCTAGGCATCAATTGATTAAATTTCTTATAGCTATCTAATATTATCAATAATATCATCATTGTATCGGCCGTAATTTTCATATCAAGATACTGCCCATTCATAACAGGCGCGGGAATGAAACAAAAGGCTACAAAAGTTGAGATACAATACAATGTATGCAGGCTTGCATTCATACACCTAACAATAGTTTGTAAAGTTTTAATCGAAATGTTCAAGCCATATTAGAATCAGGATTGGCAACGGTCACAGATTATACAAAAAGAATGTCTCCAATTTATTCAGAATTAGGTTCTAATTTATCAATAGATTAGGTAAACGCGGAAGATGCTAGTAGGAAGTTCAACAAACCCATTAAAAATCGCATCTCAAAGCTTAGTATTCGTTAAGGCCTCACAAACCACACAATTATGAACGTTACACCTACATATTAAGGTATACTCTCGCTTGATTTGTGTTTAGCGTTAAGTGGAAACAAAATAAAAGCGTCGAAATTCTGTTCGCAACGCACTGCCCGTCGTAGAAACGTAGTTTAATTGGCACCAAAATTGCTGGACAATTTGCATTCGGTGCGCTAGAGGACGTGGTCAGGAAATGGCGGTGACAGCTGTTCTAGTGTTATGAGTTTATGACTGGAATGCGTGAGACGACTGCGAATGGCAGGGCTCCTTAGAATTGAAGCCGTGAAAGGGCAGGTGAAAGAAGAAAGCTATAGGATACATCCTGTGACTGTTACTTGGCAGAATGCGTGTGTTTGCAGAAGCCCGACTGATGAGTGGATATCTGGAGAGACATCAGCAAGTAGGTCAAAATGCCCACAAGAGAGCATATGTAAATAGACATTGGCTATTTCAGGGCAGAATCTTATAACATTCTTTGTATTTTCGGAAAGACTTGACAAGAAACAACATAGGTAGGTAATTATAGACCCTACTTCATTTCAACTAGGATATTGCCCGTAAATCAAGTGCTAATTGCTATGCAAACAGCCAAAAGTAGTCTGCAACAGTGCATAAAAAAACTGAAACGGAAAACTGCATAGGTAATCGCGAGCGGATACTAATTGAATGTGTACAAGCGAATCATAAGAGTGTTGACATATATAATATTGACACACAGACGCGAGCCTGACCTCAAGTGGAGATGACGCATCGAAAACGAGCAAGAAGATCGTACGATACAGCGTAGATTGATAAGTGATCTGCTGGAAACAGCTGTAACACTTTTTCAAACCTATTAAGGATGAATAAAAATCTTTCATGATAATCTAATTTAACATGTGGACACTGACTATTCGGAGCTCCCGTATATCTCTGACCAAATTCATCGCCTATTGGCGAGGAAAAACGTTATGTTTTTAATACTTTCCCCTGAACATAACAATGACTGACAGGATGGCATCACGTTGTTTCCTTAACGTATCAATGCGGAAGAAGCAAAACAATTCCATTGCATAAACTCCACCCACACAACCGACCATTAGTTTCAATCGATTTAGAGTGATGCCACACGGGCGTTGCTGGTGCGTTGCGTCGTCGCAACTGTGATTTCAACGCACCCGGTGCCACACGAGCAATGCGGTGTTGTAACGCAACGCCGCTTACTATGACATCGCAGCTTCTCGGTGTTGGGTGTGTTAGTCTTTTGTATAGTACAAATACTAACAACACGGCGTGGCGCTCCGCTGCGATACCGCTCCAATGCTTGACGTCGCACGTCAAGATCCCTCCCGCTTCGGGCGCTTCGTCTCTCTAGTCCCATTGTCCGTTGAGCGTCAGTTGCGTCGCCGCACGTCGTCGCAACGCTCTGTGTAGGATGTCACTATGGTTTGTATGAAGGATGACGTAGCGTCACCGCTCAAGCATCGCAACGCGCCGGCAACGCATCGTGTGTCTTCGCTCTTAAACGCTTAAGGATTTAATCCGACAAGAAAAACGCCACATTCAGTTTCTTTACAGACAAAAATAACCCAGTTACGTCTTACAAGAGTTATTAAATACTCGTAATCTATTAATTCATCTCGATCCAGCATATGCGTAGAAAGTGAAACTTTTATTGTACAAGTTTCGAATATTAATTGTCGTGTGGGCCGCAATGCCATCGCTATATGGACTGTGTTCGCTACAATACTGACTAGGGATCGAGTGTATATAAATGTCCTACTGACTACGTTGGGTAATAAACTTGCTAGAAATAATATGCCCATTTAGGACTAGACGGCCATCTTAGTCTGTTGTATATTGAGTATTTTAGACCTATTTCTTGTCTGTCATAGTTTCGAGCTACTAATATAGCCCGTCATGCCATCTTAATGTTTTTGTCACATTCTATCAAGCCTGTTGGCATAACAACAAATCTACAGATAGGATATTATAATAAACGTTAACGTTTCCATTACCTGCTATCGATAATGCGTGGGAAGATGGCAAACTCGCGTAAATAATGACAGTTCAGTTTACAATATCCGCCAGTACAGACAGACCCATTTCCCTGAATTTACTCGCATTCGCAAAGCATAAACAGGAACAAACTAACAAGTTTACTTTAATTTTGAATTCTCGTATCACAGGAAAACGTAGAGTGAAATGGTGGATTACTAGTCTTCACGGTTGACGATACAGACCATATCGGGCGCACGCTGATAAGTCAGGCATCTCGTGACATCATCATCTGCCTAGCCTTTTCCCGCCTATATTGGAGTCGACTTCCAGTCTAACAGATGCAGCTGAATACCAGCAGTTTACATGGAGCGACTCCCTATCGAACCTAAATCCTTGACATGATCTACTGAATTATAGCTTGTCTGGACACAAGCGAAGAAGCGTAATTTGAGTAGTAAATCAGCTTGCGTATACTACAAAAGTGCATATGTTGCGATGTATTTGATTAAATTCGAAATCTCGAAAGCTAGAGTAGTCTATAAAGATGCTTACAAGGCTAAGAGTATAGTCGTAAAGGTATTTGAAATCTGTCAGTGAATTATGGTGATATTACGTAAAGGG
The DNA here is from genome assembly GCA_947508005.1 of Amphipoea lucens. Lineage (NCBI taxonomy): Eukaryota > Metazoa > Arthropoda > Insecta > Lepidoptera > Noctuidae > Amphipoea > Amphipoea lucens. The sequence continues at coordinate 20,002,963 of OX382357.1, forward strand.
AGAATATAAATTACAAATACAGGAGTTATGACACAAAACTGACCCGTGCACTTAGACACTATCTAGGTAAACACGTTGGTAAATTATAAAGTCTAGCTATTTATCTCAGCCCACAGACGATGCAAGATAAGAGGCAGGGAATGCTCGAGTCGCATGTGTGTGAGGACGCATCTCATATGGAAAAACATTTACAACTTGTTCTAGCCTACGTTATTACTTCCTGCGGTATCAATTCATCAATTAGCTTGCAATCTTGGGTTTTTGCGACGTCTCTCTCGTAGGAAACTGGCGGTAGGTAACTTCTTTGTTTCCGTTCTGTGCAGATTTCTCTGGCTTTTAATGTAGAGGATTACACATCGAATGGATTAAGATGAGATTCTCAACAAAATGCTTCAAATCGGATTTTTCGAAAACAAATATTCGAAGAAGCAACAGTGTTTGGTTTTAAAACTGAAAGTTTACCTAAAAACAAGGCAAATCCGCTTTATTTTTTGCACTAACGCGAAAGCTGGTGCGTTAAGAATATAACGCCCACATGTGATTTTGCCGAATCGTTCGAAGAAGGCCGCAGTCGTTACAAATATCTTGCCCCTTTTTAGAGACTTTAGAGAAACAGACCGACATTCTTTTGAACAGATATAAATTACTACCTTTTGTCATTGAGTGTTAGGAAAGACTTGCTTTTGGCAAAATATGAAACAACGCAGATTTTGAGACCTGAACATCTAATGAGATTTCCGAAGACTATGGTAGTCAACTAGTATTTCTCCAGAACACAAAACAACGATTAAGATTTTTCGCCGAAATTGATCGGCAACTGATTTCGAATGATTCATTTCTGGGTTAGCTGATGCATCTCATGTGCCAGGGATTCCGGGTTCATGCAGTCGTGGACCTTTTCTCTTGTTTATTATTAAGTACATTATAATTGAGGATCAGACAAAGACAGATGTTTCTAGGAGTTCTATGCCCATTGCGTGCATTTCCAAAGAAAAAAGGAACGGTTAAGGGAAACGCCCATGTTAAAAGATTTCCGTAATGTAAGTCAAATCTCATAAATCTAATTCTTCGAACCTTTTGTTTTACCAGTCCTGCCGTTTTGGGCATATTACAATTTGCATACTGTATTGTCATTATTTAATGTCAATACATAAAATTATGTTTCCGACAGTATTTTCCTGCACAAAATCTATTTAGAGGACCCAATCCAAAACGAAATTTAGCTCTAGGATATAGAGTGCAGTTTTCCATGGCAGATCTGGAGCAACAAAGTGATCTCAATATAATTGGATGATTGCTTTAGTGACATTGAACGGTACTGGAATTATCTAAGTGTGTAAGTGTACTAGAATACCAAATACGAAATGGTATTGTATACCGTTTAAAAAAAATCGCTGTCTCATGTTCTTACAATGACTTGTGATTTACAAGCAATACAGAAAGTTCATACTCCCAAGAAACAAAAATTCAATGTTAAGGAATAGACTCTCTCACTGTCGGGCAATTTGGGCCTATTAGCGTGTTATTCGGGACTTAAAGGAGCTTGAATGTAGATTCAAGCGTGGTCAGAGGTCAGGGGTGAACGACTTTAGGCTCACATCCGAGGCTACGCCTTTATAGTCTTTTCGACTAGATTATGTGTGCTAGTTTAACCACACTAGTTATTTAAACAGTTGCGAATTTATGAACAAACTTCTGAGGTCTTAAAAAATGCCACTGATGCCGCAATGAACGTGGACCTACTGGGCCCAACTCATTTAAAACAATTATGTATGGTACACAATTAATGTTCCACGGATTTTGTATTTATTAAAATTGTGTCATTATCGGCAAGGGTAGTGTAGTGTGGGACGTCCCCCAGCTAAAAGGTGACTGCGATAGACTGGATACAGTAGGCGGAGGAGAGAGTGACCTGTGGTGCAGCCTGGGAGACGCCTATGTAAAGTATTGGACTGGGATATTGAACCTCTCACACTCAGATGGATGTAAGGTAAACAAACAAACATCGATCGAAAGTGTCGATAAAACTACATCATAAACTATGCCAGGTATTTCTTTGAATACTAAAGTGAATCTCAGTTCGTACTAACGAAGCATTCGATGTAACTGACGCACGCGAAACCCTAATGCGAAATTTGACACTGATCTTATACGACTGCATTATAAACTTGATATTATATTACTGCTCTCGCTGTTCAGGGTTTATTGGCAACATCTGCAGGGTTGACCAAAAACTGCCTAATCATGCAATTAGCAACCCACACAAAGGTAGAATTTCAGATACTTAACAGAATACTTCTAAAAGTTTGACCAACATACGGAAGTTTTGAGTCTTAAAATTGGTTCAAGCTGTGGCAATTTAACCACCCACAGCCAGCAAATACCATAGACCTGTTTTATCTAGTCGTTTCATACAACTTAGGTGAATTTATGGTCTGCTAAACTCGTAATTACACAACCCTTTTGCTGATACAGTAAATTGTTGCGGATTATCCTTATCGATAGCATTTTAACTAAGCTTACATTAAACTAGTCTGTTGTACGCTTTGAGAGTTACAAACGATAATACTAAATAGTCCTAAATGGATCAAGTAACATAGTCCACTGCACTGTGCAAGGTCGAGATGGAGATGACAGGATGAAATGGACTCTAATCTAAAGAATTGGCTTTAGCTAGACGGTATAGTAGAGAAAGAGGACAGGAGCACCCACTTTTGGTGCAAAACCAACAATCGAAACCTCGGAATCACTGGAAAAACTTTCGAGTTCCCGCTGTATCAGAGTTTCTTTGAGACAAAATCCAAAGGAAAAAACCACAGAAATCTTAATAATAATTATGATTTCTGTGGAAAAAACTAAAATTTCGTGACTCCAAAGGACTTGACGGAATTATCCCTTTAGTTCTTTCTCGTACTTATATAACTACGTACAAACCCTGATTGCATACAGTGACACGATATCATATCTTTGTCCTGAACCCATGAGGCGTGTCGAATGCCATTAGATCAGCTACCAATTGTTCATGATCATATCCTTTGTTTAACGACTGGCCGACGAAAATCATTCCATAGCTCTTAATTTAATTGCCATTATGTTTTTAAATGTGTTTAATGTGTTTTGAAATGATGTTTTATCCTCCATTAAGTTTAGTGTTATTGTAAAGAGAGAGAGAGGAAGGTTTCCAAAACAGTTTAGAGTAGCCATTGTCGAGTAAATGCTGTGTTATTTTTTATGGGACCTATCTCGGCGTTGATCTCTCCTGATAGAAAGGGATGGGTGAGGAGCGCAGCCAGAAGATGCCCATTCACTCTTACTTTGGAAGTAAGGGGAACGCAAACGCAGGCAGGCAGTTCCACACTTTGCCTGCGCGCACAATGAAGGTTGAAATTATTGGAACTGCCTCCGGCGTAACAGTTTGCGAGAATATCGTCAGTAAAATATACAAGATAACATATTGCATTCGGAATAGATACATCGTTTGAGATTGAGATAAAGTGGTTCAACCAATGATATGTCTAGACTTGTAAAAAAATAAGCAAGGCTGCTGAGACGGCGGCAGTGCAATAGTAATTTTCTTGTTAACCTCTCTAGCCTTTTGCCAACTATTTTTGTTGGGCTCATTGCTATGTAATTACAGCCGCATGGATCGATCGACCAGATGAAGCTACGCTTGACGCGGTTGGGCCGTAGATGGGTGACCATCTTTACATACCGAGACCGTGTCTCGGAAAAGCCGTTAGTCCCGGCTGTCATTCGTAGATCTTTGACAGTCGATGTCGTCAGAAGCCCGAAACTGTGACGACCAGTCTTACTGGTATTCAGCTGCATCCGGTTAGACTGGAAGCCAAGGTCCGATAGGTAGGTCTGGTAGGTGAAGTGTGGTATGTAGTGCCTATCAGACCTCCACAGCCCAGTTAGGTACTGGGCAACACGATACCCTTTGGCTGGTTTTATAGTCACGCCGCTAGACGCGCCGTTGGGCAGCGCGCTGTTGAAGAGCGCGCGTTCGCGTTCACCGAACGGCGCTGCTCAAGCGCGCGAATTTGAATCGCTACTACTACCCCAATACATATCCGAGCGCGCGCGCTCCGACGGCGCTGCTGAAACGCGTGACTATAAAATCAGCCTTTGACTATTGTTAACCCCTCCTAACATGTTTGTACCGAAAAAGCAACATTGATTATAACTGCTTTCCAAAAGGCGCCAAACTCATTAGTAATACTGTTTTCCCTAAAATGTAATTTGTTAGTTTACAAAGTAAATATAAACTCTTGGTAGTTTATAAATAAACTAGTGGTCCGCCCCATCTTCGCAAGGGAGCAATTTTTCTTTCATACACATCTTTCCTGGCAATACCGAATACAACACAAAAAAAGAATGATCCAATTTAGTGCAGTCATTCGGAAAGAGATTTCGAAAGAGAGAGAGAAAGAGAAAGAGAAAAAGACATTTCGGCGACTTTGTTTTGTACTATGTAAGGATAGGGTTGAATATGATAATTATGCAGCTGATTACAGCGCTTCCTACTTAGGTTGAATGATAAATGTATGACTGTACACTAAGTAAATATGACTGGATGAGATGAGTAGAGATGAGTATGTATGTACATAGTATTGTTGTGTAAAAGATTACATGACAATATTATGTACATACAGCCAGTGACTGGAACAGCAGGAAACTTAAATGTGAGCGACGTATTGAGTTTACTATAATGTTTGACATTGTCCTTTGAAAGCAATACCACCCTTGACTGCCAACTAAGGGAAACCGTCGAGGTTCCCATTATCAACCTTAAGAACGTTGAAATAAGGTCGCTGTGCGGTGCTTCAGCAGGTGCGCACTGAGATGAATACTGGGCCCACTCTATGTAATTTGCAGGTGCAAGTAGGATTAATGAAGAGTTCTAATATCAGCTGTTTGTAATGGTGTTTTAACTTGAATTGATGACTATTATGATAGACATCTAGATCTTCATATTAAAGTAGAGGAATTATGTAAAAGAAGAAAATAGATCTGTTTCGTATATGTTCACAATGGTTGATCTATACTTTATATTATAAAGAGGTAAAATTTGTTTGTTGGTTTGTATGTTTGTATGTAGGGGGTAAAACTACCAGTCGGATTTGAGAAATTCTTTTTGCATTTGATAGCCCAATTCATTAGGAAGGCTATAGGCTATTATTTGACATCACGCTATGTCCCTTAGGAGCCGAGCAAAAAGTCAGAAAGAACGCTAAGCGAAAACGAAGTGATAACGCGGGCAGGTGATGCTATGCGACGTGGTGGGTCGGGGGAACAAGAAATTTCATGCGGACAAAATCGCGGGCAGAAGCTAGTTATTGATATTTGTAAACAGTAAGCTTTTTAAATCCTCTATATAGAACACACACCGAAGTTTAATTCTATTAAATCCTATTTCCTACTATCCTACTAATATCCTACTTCCTAAGTTCCTACTATCCTACTAATATCCTACTTCCTAAGTTCCTACTATCCTACTAATATCCTACTTCCTACTAATCCTACTAATATCCTACTATCTAAAAAAAAGAGAAAAGAGAAAAAAAAGAGAAGAGACAAAGAGAGATCTAAAGAGTATTCTATTCTATTCTACTATCCTACTTCCTACTATCCTTCCTACTAATATAATAAATGTGAAAGTTTGTGAGGATGTTTGTTACTCCCACGCAAAAACTAATGAACGGATTTTGATGAAACTTTGCAGTAATATAGCTTATACATCAGAATAACACATAGGATACTTTTTATCCCGATATTCCCATGGGATCGACACTTATGCGGGTGAAACCGCGGGGCGCAGCTAGTTACATATAATTATTCCAGAAAAAGCATGGAGATGGGTTTCAATAATTTCATGAAGTTTCAATACCTTACATAGACAACATATTTACAGCAGAGGAATGTGTGTGTAATCTTATATAATTTCTTGTTTTTGCAATGCTTGTAACCGTTACAAAAATGACTTCATAATGCAGACAATTAAACAGCTGTTTCATAATTTATTAGATCACATTAATCTGTAATGTGACCTAATATTTATGAAACACTTTTTATCACAGAAAACTGCAGTAAATTAACTAAATCCATTGATAACATCCTAAATAAATGATAACAATTTTACAAGAACTCTGATGTCTTTAAGTATCTAAAAAAAAAACAAATAATAAGGACATGAAAGATAAGTACCTATCCTTAGATGAACATGAATTAAGAAGTTCGTTTGTTTCTCTTTACATAATAGCTGTATGCAAATTTGGGCTATTTGCATAATCATGAATGAAGATTAATTTACTTAAGCAATAATTAACAAGATTATAGAATGCAAATAGTCAAACAAAATAAAACTGGTATATATTCAAAATCTAGTCAAAGGACTGTATTAAAAAAAAAACTCATCTAGTGCGTAACCTCCTCCTTTATTGAAGTCGGTTAACAAGAGTATTGAGGAAAAAACATTGACCCCTCACATAGGTCAATATTTAAATTAATGCACACACGTTACACAAGTTTGAACGTGTCTTATCTAATGTCCTAATTTAGTTTATGATGTAACAGATAGGTATCTACTTGAAATAGTAATAACAGCCGCACGGGTCGATCGATCAAGTTAAACTAAGCTTGCCGCGGCTGGTCTATGGATGGGTGACCATCTTTACATACCAAGGCCCCGCTGTACCTCGGACAGCACGTTTAGCCGTTGGTCCCGGGTGTCATTCCTAGATTTTTGACAGTCGTTACGGGTCGTCAGAAGCCCGAAAGTCTGACAACCCGTCTTATGAAGAGGTAGTTATCGTATTACCCAGTAGCGGGGTTGTGGAGGTTAGGTAGGCAGTTACTCCATGTAAAAATACTGGTATTCAGCTGCATCCGGTTAGACTAGAAGCCGACCCCAACATAGTTGGGAAAAGGCTAGACAGATGATGAGGAGAGCTGTTTGTAAAGAACTTTGTCTGGTATATGTAGTACTATCCAGCATAGTAGCTAGGTATTTCTGCCACCAAGCTGTGTTGAAGTGTTCCTGTTTGAAGGGTATGGGATCTGGTGTAATTACAGCCACATGAGACATTTCTGCTTAGTCTCCTAGATCGCAGAGCATTAGCGATTCCAGCGGGGTAACTGCTAGCGGGATTGTCCGAAAGGGTTACCGCTACCCCGGAACACAAAGGGCTAAGAAAGGAACACGGATGGGTTTTAGTCAGTAAGAGTCTGACACTCCCTTCCGCTCCACCCAGAGCGGGAGGGGTCATTTGATGACTTCCCATCCAAAAAAAAAGCGGGGTAACTGCGTAACACATTATCAGTAGCAATGGCTTTCATTTTGACAGTTCAACAACATTCATTGCGTTCAAGTATAGGTTGTTGAGCACACAAATGTTTCGAACCTACGAAATGAATGCTGCAAGACTTTCGACATAACGGCTGATCGTGCTAATTTGAGGTAGTATAGGCCCTTAACGGCTGAACGGATTTCAATAAAATTTGGCACACAGGTAGACCTGGATTACGACCAGTAACGTCTTTACCATAAGGGCACACGGGGCCCGTGCCCAGGGCCTTGTACCCCACGGAGGCCCGGGTAGGCAGATATTACAACGCTTACCTACATTCAAAAGCGCAATTTCATGATTCTAGGATCATGAAATTTAGCAAGAAGCAATGTCATGTAGCACAAGTAAAGGAAAAAATCTGAAAACCGTAATTTTGAAGTTACATACCTACAAATTTGTACGGAACCCTCGGTAAGCGAGTCTGACTCGCATTTCACCGGTCTTTTTTACTTTTCAAAGGGAACCCAAATTCTAGTGTGCCCAAGGGCCCCGGCCTGCCCTAAGACGGCGTTTTTCGACATTGTATGCCTTACCGGTCAAGCCCCGCGCGTGACCGATCGGGCACGAAACAATAGAAAATCAATTGTGTCTTATTAGCGGAGCTTGACAGATTAATCCCGGTACCTAGTACGTTCCTGAGGGATAATTTCCGACCTCTACGGAGTCAGAAGGTAGTTTAATATAAAGAGGAACTTACTTTTAAGCGTTTCGTCGAGTATTGTATAGAGCGTCTTCTCCAGTTGAAGGTATTCATTATCCTCTTTGATGGGCCAGTCACAGGATAAGTTCCAGTCCACAATGTCAACACTCTGCCCCGAGTCGTCTGGAACTTTGTACAACCTGGGTGCAAAAGAAATACATACATATAAGTAAAGACTTTATGTATCCATACAGATACATTATTCCCTTTATTTATAAACGTTGCTTAAAGTTAAGAGGCATTCAAACGTCAACAATGTATGGTTAAACAGTTGCTAATCATTATTTAACTTTAAGCAATGTTTATAAATAAAGGGATATACGGGGTCCCATTAAAATAGATGGACAAATTTTAACACAGTGCTCAGTACGTCTAACTAAAGATATCCAAGCAAAAAAAAACACTGATTAAAGTGATTTTACTTTGACCTAAAATAATAAATTGCCGGCACATTAGTGTATTTTCGTTAGCTGATTATTTTTCTTTTAAGTATCGAATGCGTTTTCCTTATATTTTCTTCTACCATCGCGTCGTCCCTATTTTAGTGGTCTGAATGATCTCTAAAAGTCTTTATATTTACAAGCCGTGTGCCTGGTGGGTGGCGTGTCCTGTCGGAAAAAATTACGACCTTCCTACAAAATTTCATCCCCTATTTAACTTTAGCGGAAGAGTTTAAAAAAAATCGCTTAGTGCTTACTTTCGTTACATCTAAAATTGTTTTAACTTTTTTTATATTTAAATTGTAAATAGCTACCTATAGATTTGTAAAATGACTGCTCTGTCGCAATGGATACCTACAACTGTAAAGATAGTTGTAAGGGAGATTTTAATTTAATAAACTATTGTAAAAATGTTCATGCTTCTACTCCCAGCGGTTTAGGCTGTGTAATGTCAACATTTTTATTAAATACATGTAGGCTATTTTATTAACCGACGAAAAAACGGAGGAGGTTATCAATTCGACGCGTATATTTTTTTTTTTTTTTTTTTTTTTTTTTTTTTTATGTATGATCACGCATAACTTTTTACAGAGCAGTCCGATTTTGATAATTCTTTTTTGATTAGAAAGGATATACCCCGAAGGTGGTCCCATATAAATTTGGAAAAAAAATCCAACCCTAAGGGTAGGAAAACAGGGGATGATTGATAGTTCACTCACTGATTGTAATGTATGACCACGCATAACTTTTTACAGATTAGTCCGATTTTGATAATTCTTTTTTTAATGGATAGAACATACCTCGAAGTTGGTCCCATGTAAATTTGGAAAAAAAATTCCTACCCTAAAGGTGGGAAAATAGGGGTGATTTGTTGTTCATTCACAGATTTTAATGCTGAGCTGTGTATTACAATTAAAATTAAAGGCCTATCTATCAACATAGTAAAATACTTCAAAAAACAGGCTTTATATACCAACGTATATAAAGCCTGTTTTTTGAAGTATTTTACTATACAAAAAATAATAGTTAAAGTAGGATTATATAACAGTTAATATCTAAAGTAAGGTAGGTAGCCATTTTAAAAGTAATTAAAAATTAAGCATGCAGTAATAAGTAAATTATAGCCTCAAAAAATTATAAAATAAAAACTTTTTAACAAAAAAATTAAACCTCCGAAAAAACTGAAAAACAAAAAATAAAAACCTTTTTTTATATTTTACCTTAATAAATAAGTTCTTAAACTAATGCAAGTATACCTAAAAAATTTTGAGTCGGCGCCAAGCAATCAATGAACAAAGATCACTAAATTACCTTTTTATAGAAATAGCCAAATCAAATTAATAATGCAACGTGAAATCTCCAGCGCTAAATATTAAAATTCCAAACAAAAAATGCGCTCTCCGCACGACCACTCGCAACGATATTAAGTTGCTTGTTTGGCGCCGACTCAAAATTAGTTAGGTATACTTGCATTAGTTTAAGAACTTATTTATTAAGGTAAAATATAAAAAAAGGTTTTTATTTTTTGTTTTTCAGTTTTTTCGGAGGTTTAATTTTTTTGTTAAAAAGTTTTTTTATAAATACTTTATTGTACACCACAAAAATCATAACAAAAAAAAAATTGATTGGACACTAAAATTATACAATCGGCGGCCTTATAGCTTTCTGCGACCTCTTCCTGGCACCCTTGGTATGGACAGTGATTTGCCTGGGTATAAAACGGGGCTGTCGGTGGTGCATGTGCAATAATTAGTGGCTATGTTGTCCTACTGAAGGGCAAAAGCCAGCCTCTCCTTTGCCATGTCAGGAACGTGCACATTGTTAATGATAGTGAACTGCAGAATGAATCTATAACCATTATGAGGATGCAACAGAAAGAATAATGGAAAAACCTAGTATCACTGACCACAAGCCCCAAGTTTGGTAAGTCACAATTTTGTTCAATAGATCAATGAAGAAATCAATTATTACAAGAACATTTGATGAATCATTTTCTAATTAGATTTTATTAGAGAAAACGGGTTTGCATGCAGTTAATTGTGTACTGGAGGATTGATGCAATTTGTTCAGAAGTGACTCAGAGGATTACACTGATTTTTTAAAGTAATAGCTTGGCAGTCTACTTCATTAATGGTAAGTGGCCACCGCTGCTTATGGACATCTTCAAATCTTCAATACTCGTATTACAGGTATGTTGGCATTCCCATTGATTTGTGGTGAACATCAATATTACAGATAACATGATAATATCAATACTAATATTATAAATTCGAAAGTAACTCTGTCTGTCTGTCTGTATGTTACCTTTTCACGCCTGAACCGCTGAATTGATTTAGATTAAATTTGGTATAGAGATAGTTTGAGTCCCGGAAAAGGACATAGGATAGTTTTTATCCCGATATTTTCACGGGATCGAGACTTATGCGGGTGAAACCGCGAGCCGCAGCTAGTATCTTTATAATTAGCTATTTTCTCTGGCTGCGATTTTAGAGTTTCAAACAGTTGACTAAGGGAAATTGTCAAGAAGTTTATTATTTATTTCTCAACAAAACTAGCTTTACAGGTTACCCCAAATCAGTAACATGGTCTTAAACAATATTTTTTTCATTACAGCTTATAACACGGTAAAGTAATTTTTGTGAACTCATTCAGAGAACATGTAAATAAATCCACCCTTTCTGCGATTTCGTTAAGTGTATGCAAGGCGCGCGTCAAAGGTGCTTTACCCAGCAGGTTCCGCAAGGTGGCAGGGACATAGACATGCAAACTGTTGGATTCAGTACATGATACTGGACGCTTCTGTATTGACACAAATGTTCATTGGTTATTAAAAGAAAAACATCTGTTTCCTACCAAAAGTGCAATAACCTACATGGTCAAAATGTATGGAACATGTGTGTTGTGCATTGTTGTCCCTGCCAGCCTGTATTACAGAATATTGTCATTTACTGGCCTAAGAATCAAATTGACCATTTGACATTTGGCAGCCATGATTAGACTAATAAATGGCAGAGATGAGATCTTAGTCTAAATAAATAAATGGTATCATCCTATGTAAGTGCCCTTGCCAAGACAGATGTGTTAACATTTCATTCATAGTATTACTATAGGAAATACAGCAGAAGGATGAATGGTGACTATAGAGCTGTGTCAAAGAAAAATAAAAACAATCGCCCTTTGTTCTGCTTAAAAAAAATAATATCAATAGGTTGGTTGTGTTTAGTTGGAATATTTGCAATTTTTTAAATTTCTTATCTTGTAAAAATCAATTTTTGTATGTTTGTCCTCTATGCGTTCCGAAACCATTGGTCAGATTGTGATGAAAGTTTGTAGGGTGTTCTAGGGACACCCGTGAGGGTTCCTAATTATTAAAACATGGGAAAAATATTTTTAAAAAATCTGAGGCGGTACGAAGTTCGCCGGGTCAACTAGTCACACTAATAATATTATAAAAGCGAAAGTTGTATGTGTGTGTTTATATGTTTGTTACTTCTTCACACTCAAATGGCTGGACCATTTTTTATAAAATTTTGTATGGAGGTAGCTGACATCCTGGATTAACATAATTATAGGCTACTCTTTATCCCGATATTCGCATAGGATCGACACTTATGCGGGTGAAACCACGCGGAGCAGTTAGTAATTTATAAAAAGTGATACATAGTAAAACCTTTATCATCAATCTCCTGCCCTTACCCCACTTTATTTGGGGTCACAACGTGTCTTTTTGTTCCATAGTTCTATTCTATTTATTAAATCATCTTGGTAGTCACTCCCTTTCAAGTCATATCATCTTTCACACAGCAAGAATTATAATAAAGCCTTATAATTATTTATTATCAATACCTATAATCAAGCACAATTTATTCATTTGTAAAGACTTAAGTAGGTATTATATTATCACAAAACTTATCATAATAATTCAAGTACAATGTATCAAAGGGATCTGAACAATAAATACAATCTTATCAGTTTGATAATTTCCTAGTAAGTTCCGCAAAATACGCATTAAAACTAAAAACAAGGGAGATGTACTTGAAAGATGTCTGTACTGTTTATTATAACATGTTTTTCACTTTTTCTTTGGAAATGTTGGGGGTAGATGGATACACTTACAAATTAGAAAAAACACTGAAGATCACTCAGAATAACTGTAGTATTCTAGTTCAAATAATAACATGAAAGTTTACAGTTGTTATTACTAATACAATTCATCAATAACTGAAGCAGGTGTAGGTGTGGTGAACACATCTGAGCCGAGTGGGTTGCAAATATTTTATGAATAAGCATGCCTTTATAGATTTTTTTACCTGATCTCATGTTAACTTTGAAAGTGACCACTTTAGTCTTTCGTTAAGAAATGTAAGTTCATTCAAAACAAAATAAAAACACCTGAGTGAAGGTGAATCATCTTACTTAACAAAAACATAGCCACCAGTGCCTGTGCAAGGTGGCTATGTTAAAATACTGGTTAGAGTGGTTCGACTGGAAATAAATAACTCAACGATTAATTGGAACGAGCTAAATATCCATCGAGACTCGACACTCGACAGATAGACTGACATTACGACCGGACACAAGACATGCATGACCCCGTAAATACTCGCCACCGCTTACTGCGACATATTCTCTTACATAAATATTCTTCAAAAGTACTCACCACGTCTGATCATCGGAATAATCCAAAGATTCCACGTCAATCAGATCAGAATCAAACATATCTTTGTTTATATTTTGATCAACCTGATTCATGATACCAATAATAACGAGACATTAATTTGGCACTATAAGCAAATCACATATAAATTTCACACAAGAACTACATTTACTATAAGGAATACTGTAAATATAATAAAGAAAAAGGATATAATAAGAACCAGCACGAATTGTCCCAGACAAGTTTTAGTTTGGAATTTGACATATCACCATAAGCAAAATGCCAAAAAAAGGATGAAGAAAATGAAAGAAGTCAACGGTAAAATTCATAGAGAATTGTAGGAAGACGTCACGGAAGTGTTATTATTCTAATAACTTTTCTTATTTTTAAATAAAATAATTGAAAGCAATACATAGTTTTTTTTATGATTTTTGTTGTAATTTAACTAATGATTGGTTTCTATTTTCTGTAGAACATAATGGCCTGTGCACAAAGGTTCGCACTTTCGCAAATTGTCTCTGGTTCAACCTTAGCGTGACCAAGCTTAAAAACAAAACATTGGAAGTGGGTAAATATATTCCGACATCGCATTTTGTTTTTATTATAGAAACCTTTTTTTATTAAGTTCTAAATGCTTTTTGAATTACTATGGTAAATATTTATCGTTATTTTTTTGCGATGGTATATGAAAACTGCATTGCATTTGTAAATGTGATTCTTTTATACAGGATGTTTGGTAGAAGGACCGACAATTAAAAATAAAAATTGTCTGTAAGCTGGTCGTAAAAAATCTTTGAAACCCTAGATCTCATTATTTATGAACTTAAAATCCATCCACATGAAGCGATTGATCCAATGGACTGTGAAGTACCTAGATGATGATTACACCGACATAAAAAAAAATAGGATAAGGGCAAGAGAATAATGATTTATTTAAATGCCTAAACAATTAGTTAAGCAAGATAATAAATCAATTTACAGGGATAGAAATATTCCTATTCCTGGTATAAACAATTCTTGGTATATACAATTATTGTTGGAAAGCACCTTGCGTTCCCTACTGTATTCACTTATTTTATAGTAAATTGACGGTATCGTCATTTAGATCTCGGGCAACATTAACTTTGACAGCAAGGTTTGACGTTAGCGAAAGCATAGACAAACTTCTTCCTTCTTTTTGTCTACGGACACGTTGTGAGCACGTTGTATTTGGTGTAGTTTTTAGAATAAAACTGCAAAAATGTCGTCCCATCTTAACTGGATGATCATCCGCAACAACAACGCCTTCCTGGTGAAGAAGCGTAACATAAGGAAGCCGTTCAGCAAGGAGCCCAACAATGTGACTAACCTCAACTCGTACAGATACAATGGTCTGATCCAGAAGAAGGCTGTCGGCGTCGTCGAGAATCCCGACAGGAAAGGTTTCACAGTTGTGTACAAGAAGGCAAAGGCAACAAACAAGCCCGTCAAGAACGTAGTGCGCCGCCAATTCAAAGCCGGCGCGAGGAGATCCCTGTTCAAGGTAAAGAGGTTGTTGAAAGCCAACCACTACCGCACTGACCTGTCCAAGGCTACCCTTCGTCGTGCATCAGCCATCCTCCGCTCTCAGAGGCCCATCAAGGCGAAGAAGCCTAAAGCAGCGGCCGCTAAGACCGAATAACTTTTGTATGTAAGCTGACAATAAAAAAAAACTATAAAACCCTACATAGTCTCTTATTTCTTAAGTTTAACCCACCTACCAGAGTTATTACCCGATGTTAAATTTTATTTTACGCCAGTATCAAGGTGTATTTTGTGTTGTGTACAGCATTAATTGTTGATGTGCTGGTGCTGTCAAGTAAATTATCAGCATGCTAGTCTTGATGTAAGTAACTGCAATATTATTTTAATTTTATCTAATTGTAATTCAATTTACCCAATAATCCCACTACAAGATAGCTTATAGAAGCAAAATTACATCAAGATCATCTATAGGATATGGATGGAGCTCTCGGAGGAATTTCCCGATATTATCATTTACACACAATAACACACTTATGAACTATCTTTTCCTACAGAACGTAATAAGTATTAAAGAGCGAATTGATATTCATCAGCATCTGCCTAGCCATATCCCAACTACGTTGGGAGTCGGCTTCTATTCTAACTGGATGCAGCTGTAGCAATATTGCCTCACATCATCTGTCTATCCTTTTCCCCAACTATGTTGGGATCGGCTTCCAGTCTAACCACATGCAGCTGGATACCAGTAACTACCTATCTGACCATATTCTAGTTAAAGTACCCCTTATTAGCTGGTTGTCAGACACTCAGACCTTCAGGTTTCTGTCACACTACCCCCAATGACTGTGTTTAGTGTCATTCAAAAGATCAATTGCTATTGTAGTAATATTGTCAACTAGCAGCGCCCTGCGGTTACACCCCCATAAGTTTTGATCCTGTGGGAATATCAGGATAAAAACTATCCTATGCCCTTTCCTGGGATTCAACTATCTCTATCAAATTTCATCTAAATCAGTTCAGCGGAAGTCTGAAGAGGTAACAGACACACTTTCGCATTTATAATAATAGTATGGATTGCATATGGTAGATAATCAGTTTGCATTATCAATCATGAAAATATTGACAATAAAATTGCAATTGATTGTTTCGGGGATCCTTTATTGAGATATCAGTATTTAAAGTGGGAGTTTGCATAATAATGATGGAAGTAGGAAATTAAAAAAAAAAAGGGAAATTGTTGCACCATTACAATTTATTGATAACAAAACCATGATTTTTTTTTTGTACCACAAACAAGAAATGTTGAACAAATCATCATTGGATAAAAATAATATTAAGTTGTCATGATTATAATTTACAAACATGATCTTTCACTGGAACCAAAAATTGTTATCAAAGACAAAAAAAATATTATTTTAAATGGACATTCAACACAGCACAGCACAGTGCTTCACTAGTAACACAAATAAATTACAAGTCATTGCTTAGACATAATTGTGTTCAATATTTCAGTTAACATCACTATTTTATTTACAATAGATATCACAAATATTTTATACATCAAAAAATGTAAAGAATAGTTTACATCAATAATGTTAAATTCATATTTCAAATACTTTAGAGACATGATTGGGTAAGTATTAATATTAATGTCAAATAAAATAAAATTTGCCTATACTATTGTGGAAAAAAATGGCAAAATAATTGGCGTTTGCTACCATTTGAGGGTCAAAGGTTTAACATTAATTTTAGCAAGCAGGTTTCAAGACATTTTTAGAACATTTAACTATACACAAACTGCACAATTACTATGAGCAAAAATTTATACAAATCCACAAGTCAATTAAATGGACATTCTCATGAATTTTTACAAAAAGATTTAATTTACACAATTTCAATTATTTTACGGAATATTCATCCACTACTACGACTACCTATATTCTAACTCTAAAGGCAGCTTTGTTTGTAAAAGTTGCCTTAAATAAGTAATCTAACATCTTCAAGGTGTAAAAAGCGATTTGTCATCTAGTAAAGGGGGGGTAGTTCTGTGCCTACGAAAAGCTTCAGGTACAAAATACATAGTAAACATGAAAATAAAAGGCACAAACATTTAACCTATCGTTACCAAAGGCACAATACACCAAAATTCATACTTTAGTATTTACAATTCTACCAAATGAAATTTTAATTTTATGTGTAAATGCCTAACTAAAAAAAAATGATATCTTTACTTGCTGCCAAACTCGATGTACAGCCCGATTTCGAACTAAGGCGGTGGCGGCTATGACGTCACATTGGCTATTTCGTCGCTATCCCTAATAGGTCACTTTCACTAATACGTCACCTTGTGCATCTGGTCAGTTTCTTAACTCGTCTCATGCTGTATTTCGACTCATTCCCAACTCGTCCGATGGATATGTACAATTAAGCACAAAAACAAACATTTTCAGTACAACAAAATTTTATTATAAATGAGGTAGTACTCGCACAATCTTGTTAGAATTTTTACTAGAAAGACGATAAAGAAAAAAAATAAATAAACTCAACTTAAATAAAAATGGACTCTCTCGTAACATAAATAGGTAGGTACCTAACTAGCATTTTAATTTACACAGAATCGCCTAAAGGTAGATGATTAATTTAAAAAAAAAAAAAATTAGGTGTTGAGATCATTGTGAACAGTCTGTTCGTCCCGACATTTTTATCGCTGACTGTACGTTGTACATATCCATCGGACGAGTTGGGAATGAGTCGAAATACAGCATGAGACGAGTTACGAAACTGACCAGATGCACAAGGTGACGTATTAGTGAAAGTGACCTATTAGGGATAGCGACGAAATGGCCAATGTGACGACATAGCCGCCAAACCCTCGGAACAAGAGGCGAGTCGCTGCGCAGTAACGACTACACGTGTCAGCGGGGGTGAGGGGAGGGGTGACTGCGCAACGAGTAGCGCACTTCAGAGCCGCCATAAAGTTTGAATCGGATTGTAAAGTTACGTAGTCTGCACGTTGGTAACATCTTGAGCTGGCCTAGCCGTAGTACAGAGGTTTGATAAAATCCGAGGCCAGCTTATACTGGTTTTGTTACCACTGGGATGCGGGCTAATGTTCGAGTCGATAATGCCGATATGCCACGCAATGGGTGCTGACTGATCACTTTGTATGACCTGCATACACCACATTTTCATGTGATCAATGAGGTTGGTATTACAACACAATCGAAAAAAACGACAAACATGATTGGCAAAATTATTAAACTTGACAAAGCTAATCAGGAATTTGATAATGGATGCCATAGGCCTCATCATTATCAATCAATTTGAGGACGAACAGAAATGCAACTTCGGCTAATTTACTCAACTTTGTCTCATTCTGGCAGTGTTAAGAAGACAGTCAATGCCGTTTCCTGCGTGGTGAAGTTGAGATCATTGTATTTGAGGCAATTTGGAGACAGAGTAGGTACAGATTAAGTACTTACTGTAAGTACCGTCAAACGGGGTGAATATGGATGCAGGGGGCTGGGTCGTTCTTTGGCCAAAGAATTAGCATTGCCATTCAACGTGGCAATGCTGCCAGTCTTCTGGGCACGTTTCCGGATGACAGCGATGCGGATGAATACTTCGACGCCTAAGTGTCCTTTGTTTTTTATTTTTATATATTTGTATTGTAAGTTAGTTAGTCATTTATTTTAGTATCTAGTGTATAAAATTAGGTAAGTATTTTAATGTAACACAAGAAATAAATAAATGCAGGGATGAATCGGGACGAAACTTTAAAATGGATTTTAACGTTGAAATAATATAGTTTCTTGTCAATAAGGGCACGTAATCGTTAATTAAATTACAGTAAACACATTAGGGTCCTTTTTGGCCACAAACTATATTATTTTAATGTTAAAATCCCCTTTAAAGTTTTGTCCCGATTCACCTCTGCATCCCTATTCACCCCATTTGACTGTACGTTCTTGAAGTTTCAGCTCAGTATAGGTTGTAGAAGAACGAGAGACCAAAGAGTGAAGAATCCAAAACATTTTTTAAAGGATGCAATTCATAGATTGAACTTTTTTGTTCATAGAACTTATTTAAGTTTGAAGTGACAATGAGAATACTAGAACAATACTCATTATATTTAACACGATCAACTACAAGAAGCTCATGGTATTATTACATAGACGCGTTGACATTTTATTCATTAATTATTTTACAAATTTCATTTTAAGTTTTTTTCCATTTAGCTATCTAAACACGTAACCTAAATTATAGGCACATTTATTTATTCTAATAGTCAATTTTTTAAACATTTGTTTGATAAAACAAATGTGTTATTTTTTTATTCAAAATTATCAGGGAGAAGGCAGTGGATACAATGTACAATATTATTGTCAGATCTATAAATAAATGGTTCAAATAATATTAAAAATAATACTGGTGTGGTTTAACTACTGGCTAACATAGACATACCATATTCATTGGGGATTAAAGGAAAATATTGTGATTTACATGATTCCTAAACAATTTATCAAGTAAAAAAAAAAACATTTCAGTTGGGACTTAGAAAATCATTGTTCATTGGTTGCATAACACCCAAAATAATGTAGGAAGCACCTACAAAAAGTCAATTCATGTGTGTCAACAGCAGAACTTAAACATTTGTACGTTATTTTATGACACCAAATCTTCGATCAACAAGTACTAGATTTCCGGTGAGCGCATTAAAAACGGCTAGAAAAATAATGTTGTGGTCTTATTTTGCAACATAGTTTTTTCAACCTTATTGCTTAGAAATTATGTTTTATGTTCCCATAAATATTTTTGTTCTTATTCAAAAATACGTTTACTTTTCAATCCATGTAGTAAATATATTGCAAACGATAATAAACTTTATGTTTGAAAGTTAAGGTTTATAATTAAGTTATATGCAATCGCGGCCGAAGTATTGTTGATCCAAGCACCAAATAATCAAAGTACAGACACATATTCCTTAAAATAATTTGTGCATTCAAATCATGAATATTAGTGCTAAATTAAAATTAACTAAACGCTAAGTTGACTAGTATACAAAACTAACGCTATGTGATGCTTAATAATAGTTTGTACATAATAATTGTTGATTGGTTAAGAATATTATGGCAATATACTTTATTGGCCATGCATGACGTCATATCTTCTATGACGTCATGTTATGTCTATAGTCCAAGAGCTGGTTACCAATTTTGGGAGCGTATTTAAGTTAAGGTACTTACTATAAAATGTTGCATAGTAGACCATCATTTAATTTTTTTAGCTATTGACCGCCCCAGTCGGAATACAAAAGTTTTCATTATTTAGTTACGTATTTATTTATGTACAGACGCCAGCACATCAAGCTACCCGAAACTGTCAAATTTTCCCAATCAACTTTGAGCCTTATGCTTTAACGATAAAGTTGAAAATCTATTAAAGAAATTTGACAGACTGTGGTAGCTTCATGTGCACACAGTAAAATACGTAAGGACATAGAGTTCGTTTTTTGTTTTTTATCTCATTGCACGACCCTACTCGTTGTAGATATTTTATTTGTCGTTATGAGCTGGGCGCTGCACGCTGGGGCACGACAGTTGATATAAAATCAAGCAGTCAATAGCCTAACTTTCATAATTTCATTTGAATTAATGAGCAAGACATTTAGACAGTCTTTTCATTGTCTATTCGTCTTTTTCTAAGGTCTACTACTACGCAAAATGCCTGATATACCTTCCCAGAATTCGTTACTAGCTCCCCGGCTATAAGCTTTGTGAATAAACAAGAATACTGAGCAAAAAGTGAGCTCGAATTCACAAAAATACATGAGCAAACAAGTTGAACGATTTGTCTACTGTTTTGACTACATAAGTTAGGTATTTACAGATACCTAGTTACATAAAATTTGTTTTGTATTAATAATAATGTGCAAGCATGTGCGTATTCAGATAAAGAAGGAACATTATTCACACCGTAATTCATAAAATTATACACAGTTGTGAAACAACAAACACTATCAAATAAGCGTCGACTTTCCCGCTTGAAACCATAGATATTTGAATAACTATGTTTTTTTTTTATAATGACAACATTCAGATTTTTTTATATAAATACTTTTTTATATACATTATTTTAATTCATATTTCATTAATTAATTTATATGTTACAAAAGCGAAAAAAATATGTAATTGCGGCTACAGTAAAAAGAGTAGTTACAAAATAAATTCCCTCATTGCAGATTAATCTAGTTGGAACAGAATAGATATGAAAGTACATGCATAATATGTGCAATTTTCCTTGGATTTATACCTTGGACCACAGTAAACTACACTTAATAATATGCTTGAGAAATATGACCATTTTAATACAGACTGTTAGAGCACGAGTGGCCTATTTTTATTTTTATGAACTGTTTCACTGTGGAAAAAAAACAATGACACTCCGGGAGTGTCGACAGAAGCGAAAACAAAACACAAACAGAATACTTTGCCATCACTCACTGACATATCGGATAGACATTAACACCGAGTACATCCCGAGGACAGCCGAACACATCCGGAGCGGTGTCGGTTACGGTAACAGTGGCGCGAATTGAATGGTTTTTTCCCATCTCAAAAAATGCCCAACGCGCCTGAAGAAGTTTTCACTTCCAAAATCTATTAAAGCAGTTAATTTCTCAATGTGACACTGTTGCTATTTTTTTTTGATAAGGCACCAACCCTATTTATGACATCTTTCGAGAGATGGTTTAACATTCGATGAATAAATGGATAGCTTAGATGACAGGTGATCCAACTTACATTTTGGCCAATATTAAGTTATGTGGATTTTGGCATTCATAGGGGTTTCATAAAAGCCAAAATGCTCGAAATAGTGTAGCATAGCCTATAATGTTCCCACTGCTGGGACACAGGCCTCTTCTCTTTGAGAGGAAGTGGGCTGTAATAGATGTTTTCCTTGATTTCCTTCATCGTTTTAAGAGTGGTGATGAAATGATTTACACAAAGTCAAGCGCCTGTCTGGGTTTCGAAACCATGACCTAACACATAGTAAGTCAGGGCCAATACCACTTGGCTACCACCACTCGAAATAGAAATAGTGTAAAACCATTTTAGGTCTAACAGTCTTGTGACTAAAAAGGTCATATTTCCCAAACATAGCCTTCCTAGGCTCTATAAACACAACTACACTACAGACTTCGTTCAAACATCGTCGATGAAAGTCGAAACACGGAATAACACAACCTACGTCACAACAAGCACCGAAAACTAAATTATGTGCGTTTGGTTACAATAATAACACAATATTTTATGTGCATCATGGGGCTAAGTACATTAACCAACTAAGTTAATGAAACAACTGGAAACGTGACGTCATCCGCAAATATTTTTGGTACGAAAAATGTACCATTTTATAAACGCCTAAGGCCACGTCCTATTTAAAAGCGATCTTCGAAAACCAGAAAACGCCCTCTGTCGGCGCGACTACGCATTCGGGTTCAGCGAATAAAACATGACATATGCACGCGACGATCGTGTATGCGCGCGGTGACCGCTTTTAAATAGGACTTTATAGGACGCGGCGTAAGTTTATAGCAGGCGCGGTCATAAAATGTGGGAGCAGGACGCCACTAGTCTCGGTATGGTTTTTAGAAATCCCGTTCTATGTGCCGTCTTTCTCGCACGTTTCATGACCGTAATTACCGCGAATGATGGCGTTTAGTATAAGTCAATAGCCGAACCTGAGGTTTTAGTCAGGCGATTGGGCCGCATACATCTTTTTTTCTACCGTACATGTTCTCTATGAAAGGTTTTACATAATGATCATTCGATTGCAGCCAATTGTCAAATCGCCTCGGTCGGCTAGAGAGCAATATTTGTGATGACGAATTCCTAGTCTTATAACTTCCTTCAAAACGTTGTAAGTATAGATGCGAAGTTTATCAACAATTCAAGCCTCATAATATAAAAGAAAAGTCAGTAACTAAATGCGACAGCCACAATGGAATGTAAAAACATAAAAAGAGATCATTCGCAAGCCAGCTTGCTGTCAAACGAACTGAGAGCGATCCCGAACGCCTGTAGCGCACACAACGGATACCGATAATCCATTGTAAAGACATCTTCTGATATGCGCCCGAACTGCATTACAACATAATCCGGCTCAGAGTCATGTACAATTTGAAAGTTCTTCACACTTGCCTGCGTAACCCTTCCATGGAAATTTAGTACGTAGGATTGTGTCTCATCGTTCCAAACGGGGGTTTTGTTGTGTAGAACCACTATGTCGTCTAGGGTTTGGCTCTTGAGTCGTTCTAGCAGTGTCTCGCTGTCGTCTTGCGGTGCGATCGTAACCCGCTGGCGGTCTGGCGTCATTCCGGGGAGGATGACTGTCATTTTTCTTGGTCCTTTGAAGCCTAAGACGTTGGTGTCCTGTAATTGAGGATAATTATGAGTTGTAATATGACTACAAAAGATGACCGAACTTTGATGAAGGTTGTTATATGATAGATATACAAGGTGAAATTTAATTCATGGGCATCCTTTTAAGGGGTCGTTGTACTCATCATTATGAACCACTTTTACTATGAGACCAAACCTAAAATCGCGAAAAAAAATCAGCTGTTCCTTGCATTTATGTTCACATAACTCGTCAAAATGTAGGGCAGAGCTGATTTTTTTTTCGCGATTTCAGGTTTGGTCCCATAGTAAAAGTTGTTCATAATGATGAGTACAATGACCCCTTAAAAGGATGCCCATGAATTCAATTTCACCCTGTATGTGTAGAATACCAAATAGGTTCTATTGCACACTACATAAGGAAACAAAACACAAACATCGCGATTAGCGATTTCTGGTTCGCGATCGGGTATCCAGATAAACCTGGAAAAAAATAAAATGCTGTTTATGTTTGACCACTTTGGCACTTCGTTGCTAACAGTTTCGGATTTCGCCTTTAAAAGTAAAGCTTGCTTAGTATAAAATTGTCTCTATGCCAGAAATGTCATGGTCAATGGCGTTATTTGTCAACTGTATGACTCTATTTTTCTAGAAATTATTTCAACATTTAAGACCGATTATCTTATGCTACATATCGAAATGAAATACTTTAAAGTACTTATCACCAATACACCGACAACAATCCTTTTGAATTCTTCTACCTTTATCGACACAATTATAATAGATGATATTAATTGCATTCGATATGTCGTGCTATAAAATTATGTATTATTGCATCCTGCGAACGTGATACGAGTTCTTATTCTAGATTAGAACATGTTCAATATATTAATATTTTATTCTAGCGCAGTATCTTAGCTAAGCGACGCAGTAGGTCTAGGAAACGAGTTTGGTAATGCAGAGTACTAAAATAAATAATAATACTACTTCATAGGTAATTTTTTAATCCGATCCAGCCAGTCCCTTGTTGTCCTCCTCCAGCGACGCCCTAAGCCGATGTCAATACCCCACAGGATGACTTTATCGTGTAGTCGCTTAGTTTTTAAGCCCTGGCTAGAGGCCTTAATTTATTGAGGCACCCGCAGGCAAGCCCGGTTAAGTAGCCAACAACCTTCTAGGTTGATCTGCGAGATGCCATATTTATAAAAAAAACAGTGGCACTCCGGGAGTGCCGACAGAAGTGAAAACTTGAACAATTACGTGTGTATTTTTTGAATCGTCATATAAACAAAACACAAACAGAATACTTTGCCATCACTCACTGACATATCGGAAATACATTGAAACCGAGTACATCCCGAGGACAGCCGAACACATCCGAAGCGGTGTCGGTTACGGTAACAGTGGCGCGAATTCAATGGTTTTTTCCTATCTCAAAAAATGCCCAACGCGCCTAAAGAAGTTTTCACTTAAAAAAAAATAGGTTACTTTCATAGTTTCGTATTTGAAAACTTAAAACGACTCGAATACACGTAGTAGCTACGCAACGATTGGTTGAAATAGCCTAAAACTCAATAAGAATCAATTACTTACTTAATTATGTTTTTTCATTTAAATAAGTAATGAAAATATGAAACATGAACCACAAAAACTGTATGATAGCAATTTCATTAAAAATGGGCATACCCATTTTTAATGAAATTGCTATCACAATTAGAATAGAATACTCTTTGTTATGTACACCATGTACATAGATTAGAGATAAAAAATATAGAAATTTTACAAAGGGTGACACATTTACCTATTAAGGAAACGAAGTGACCCATTCAAAATACCATGGTGGTCCTTTGCTTTGACCACAATATAGTAGGTAATCAACTAATCACCATTCGCAATTTATTTGCCAAACATGTAAACAAATATGAGTAATTGGAAAAATAACTTTAAAACCCATATAATAAAGTTCAGCTTAATAAAGTTAATATATATAATATTAAGCATAATAAAGTTCGCTAGATGGACAGACGACCTAAAGAAGGTTGCTGGGGTCGACTGGATGCGGAAAGCGGAGGACAGGGTGCTGTGGCGCAGTCTGGGAGAGGCCTATGTCCAGCAGTGGACTGCGATAGGCTGAGTTGATTGAATAAAGTTCAGTTTACGCTACTACTTCAAACATTTTTATAACTTTTAAATAGCGCTGGTCACTCTGAAATCAACTTAATTTTCACTAAAATAAAGTTCATGTTTGTTTAACTTGAAATAGTATTAATTTGAAACATACGTTTGAATAGACTAGGTATCCTATTAAATATTACTTCAATACATTTAAATTGCGGTGAGGCTTTTAGATAGCGACCATTTTCAATACAAAACAATTATGTTGTAGAATACAAAAGTAGCATTTTGTATAAAGTTATTTAACATAATATTACGCCTGCATTTTCGAAGGGGTAGTCAGAGGTTTGTACCACATTTTAGAAATATTGTTTTAAATAAATCTCGTGTAATTTTTATTATTTGTCTACATTAACCGGCCACAAAACGGGACTTCAGGTTACAACTAAGAATTTCTTAGAAAACCTCAATAACATTTTGACCTAACTGGCACCCTAATTGCCTAACGCAGTTTCAATCACAATTTGAACGATTTTTAAGGATATTACCCCGCTGGTATTAAACCCAGGACCCCATGCTCAGCAGTCGCGCATACGACCAATAGACCAACGACGCGATGTGTAAAGTTATACGAACAAGATTTATTATGAATTTAAAATTAGATGGAATATTTATGAGGTTTAAAAACATTATTCTCCAAGTCTGCACGTGTCCTATGACGTCTCGAAGCACTGACGTCACTCATCTGAATAATTAAGAGCGTTATCGCTTAGCGCGGATCGTCAAGTTTAGGTAATTCTTTGCAAATTTCACTCACACAGACGCGTGCGCAACTGTGTGCGTAGGGTTAGCGCGTTCGCTCTGCTTATAGTCAGACGTACTCACTTTGATCCGTTCGCTTTAGGGCAATAATTGTTTTAGCATTATTTTAATTTGAATTTAAATCCAACTTCAATTTTTTGTCATACTTATGATTTATAATAAATCTGAAATCCTCTACACATAAAATTAAGTTATTTAGGAGAAAAAATAATATTAATAGTCCTCGATATGACTTTAAACTGTCGTGCATTTAGTATTGAACTAAATGTAGAACGCCACCTGTAGGCTATGGGATAAATACACCCAAATAGGCTCGGATGGAACAGTCGATATTAGTGCAGGATATCAACTCAGGGCGGCGGCTGATGAACATCTAGCACGTCAAAGGCGGCGCCCACGGACCCAGTCAGGCGGTCCACTGTACACCCACCAACTCGCACTAGACAAGCGCGGTGGGTTAATTTGCCTAAAACCTCTACTCTCTCATGAGAGAGTAGGGAGGCCTTTGCCCTGCAGTGGGACGTCACAGGCTAATAAGAAATAAGAAGATTACTCAAGTGTTGGTGACTAGTTTCAGTTGGTTGTAAATAGCTTTTTTAATATTTATGCACTAGATGAGTAGGTGGGAAATTAAATAAAGGTTTAAAATCAAAATATTTTATTTCACATAAACCTACATGGGCACTTATGAAACGTCAGAAGCTAGGTGCACAGTTCCAATTGGTCGTTTCCTATGGAGAAGAACTGGCAAGAAACTCCACGGTTACTCTTTTAAAAATAATTGGCTTTTACAATGTATTCAAATTACAGTAGGTATTGGAGGACAGCGTAGGCCTGTACCAGGTACTTGATAAAGTAAAAAATGGTCTAAAGGTCTAAAGTCTACAAGGCTTACAAAGTCCCCACATTTACAAAATAAGAATCTATCAAAAGGATAAATAAAATATAAAAGTCTACTAAAACCAAGTGATATGATTTCCATTACAACCACTATAAAAGAGGTGAAAAATTAAAATTGTCTGTATATAATGTCAAATAATAAAAATAGTATGTCAAAGAAGTATGTAAAAAGAAATAAAAAATAAATATCGTAATTTGAGAGCAGTTAAACATTTACGTAGTTATGCCGTTAATGAGGTCCCAGGGAAGCCACATGTGCAGAAGGAATTATTGCCAAAGTACCTTGTCTTTAACATAGTCTTTAATCTTGTAATATTATGCTTTTTTGATAAGGACTCGTTTGATGAGGGTTTTGAACTTTTCATCGCTAAGTTCTGTAACCGGCTTTGGCAACTTGTTATAAAAATGGATGCAGTTTACAAGAAATGACTTACTAGTTTTAGTAAATCTAAATTTAGTTAACACAATTTCATTTTTCTACGTTTATCATGTTATGCTGTTTACATTATAAAATAGTTTCCCTCAGTGGCATTGATCGGCTTTTTGTGGGATCAATTATTTCAGGAAGAACGCACATATAATAAAATGTTGTCAAACGAGGAATCATTTTTCTTTCCAAAATTGATCGTCTTTATAAATCTTCAGAACATTTATTGGAAATTCAGGACCAGTGTACACCGCAAACAAACATAAATTTTTATTTTCAATATTTAGTTGGCCCTGAACTTGGTATTCTTGGTAATACCAGCCATGGTTAACGTTGATAATGACGTTATCGCCATCAATTAAAAAACATTTCAATTGTTTTTTGACGGATTGCTGCTCCACTGTCACCACAATACAATTTACTTTTTCGGCCCATCACCTAAAACATAAAAGGAATAATAGACCACACACACCTAGTTGACACTACACTATTACGTTTATGATTCGAATGTACAAAATAAATATTATAAAAAAAAAAATACTTACGGATCAAAACGTGTCAGGCGTAGTATATACCGCCGGCAACTACGTATCTGTGTATAGTCGATCGATGGCAGCGCGAGCGACATAGGTCCTACCTCGGAGAGCGCCACAGCGCGACTGGCCGACACCGCTCGGTGCCGCGTAATTTATTAGTAACTTTGAAATATTATACTGTCGATAAAATATCTTTATGTAAGTTTTTTTTTTACTGATTTTTGTTTGCCTGAACTCCTCTTACAGTGTATTTTTTTTAAATAATTTCAGCCTTAATATGACATAAAAATGATGTTTTATTTTGCCAAATTTAGATTAAGAAAATATTTTTTTTGAGATACTTAATGAATTAAAATTTATTTTTTATTTTATACAAAAACAATAACGATATCTTTCCTTTTTCCACGTATTTTTTCCAGACTTCCACGACTCATTGTTGATTCATAATTTCATTCCGAAATTCAGTCTTCCCGTATAGTCTCAAAAATATGAGTTCAAAATAAGCTTTTATTTTGATATTTAAGAATATTTTTCAATTTTTATTCTATACAAATACAATATAAAGATATGCTTAATGCGGTACTCAAATTAGTTTTTAATAATTTCATGCCATTTAGTAGTAATTTAACCTTAAAAAACCCCGATTTTATGTTTATTGTCATTTTTTAACGATAACACTCTTAAGAGGAAAACTTGTGTAGCTAACCGCAGAGAACCTACGTAAACAAATACAGAACGTAACAATATGTTCATTTATAAAGTTTCCTAACTGAATGTATTGTTTGTATATATTATTTATTCCAGCTATGTATTCCTAAGGTCCGGCGTTTCTAAATTTGCCAAAGATGTAAACAACAATAGCCGCATGAAATTGAATAAAATCGATATACAAAAACATTTATTTTAAGTAATGTTTGTTTTCGTCTAAATCTCCGAGCTAACTTTTGTGTTATTCCACAAATTATAGGACACTTATACCCATTTTCACTAACAATATGGGACACCTAAATTTATGTGTACATAAAAGCAGAAAGGGCTTTGAAGGTTCGGTCCGTGGCATACCTACCTCTCCGCCATTTTGTTTTTTTTTTTCAAAATGGCGGCAACGCATGAAATCTATATTTAAAATCGATAGCTGACATCAATGCAAATAGAAAACATAAGAAAACTCGTAGTGTCACGTTTCGTTCAAAGTTGATCACATTTCAATTTCCGACATCTACGCGGCGCGGGCCTAGTCGCCCTTGAAAATAAAATATTAATATTGTAAACAGTTCTTTTAGTCCGTCGTGTTCGTTATGCCATTCAGCGGGATTATTCCACTTTGCCCCACCAGCCGCCCCACTGGTGGGGCAAAGCGGAATGTCAAAATTTTTGCAGTGGAATCTGCCCCACTAAATCGAAATAGTGGGGCAGATTCCACTGCTTAAAAATCCTGGTGGATTCTGCCCCACTAGGGTTGGCGCCTTAGAATAAACGTACAAACATTTTATTTTCGCAAATTTTTATTATTAAAATATAACTATGTACACTAAACTTTTAAAATCACAGATATTATGCGATTTTAAATGAAATTAAATTTTTAAATTAAATTATGGGTTTGTTATTAAATATTTGTTTATTAATGGCAACTAGATTTGTTTTTACTATTTTATTTAAGCTTAAGATCACAAACTGAGCACTTATAAATACTCGTAAGAAACAACTTAACTAAAATAAAATCAACTAAAATCACACATTAATAAGCTTACATAAAATCGTTTCAAAAACAAAAAAAAAAAGACCTATACGTTGCATGGTGATTGGGGTAGCTCTCAACACAACAAATATTGTGCCATTCGTGTACGCTGTTATGAGTACAAAGTCAACAGAAGTTTACACCGCTTTTTTTCTGTAGTAAAATCACAGATTCCGGAATGGGAACCACACTTTTCAATCGGATTTTGAGGCAGTGGCAAAAAAAGAAAAAAAAAATTCAAAATTTTGCCAAAACAAGTAGCACTTAGTGCAGCTGTTTTACCCTTATTACCAGAAGAAAAGATAACTGAATGGTTTGGATTATTCCACTTTGCCCCACCGGCCGCCCCACTCCAGATGATGAAGGTTGGCATAATAAACTAAATAAAAAGATTTGCAAAATAGCCGCACAGAGTCCAGAGGATGAAGGTTGGCATAATAAACCAAATAAAAAGATTTGCAAAAAATAAACTCCCCAGTTTATTTATACTCGTTAATGTTTTATATAGATGACGTCTTAGTATAGATGCTGTTACGAATTCAATTGAAACGGAATGTTGGAAATACTTCGCGGCAGTGGATGCTGCATCGAGGTTTCTGTACGAAAACGCAACTATGTCAGTCCGACTCCTGGATCAGACCTCGAAACCTATCCTTCTGCAGAGAGGTGTGAGACAGGGAGACGTTATCTCTCCCAAACTGTTCACTGCTGCACTGGAGGATGTCTTCAAGGTTCTGAACTGAAAAGGGGCTGGCATTAGCATCAATGGTGAGTACCTGTATAACTCACCTTCGGTTATTATACAGGGTGTCCCAAAACTCAACGTCAAGCCGAAACGGGGTGACAGGATTGATCATAACCATCACGAGAAAAATCTGAAAAAAAATCTATCCCATGCAGTTTAAAAATTATGGGCATTTTAAGAAAAACCTAGAAATTTGATCAAACTGTACCATTTTTCGGTTATTGTGGTTATTCTTTTTTATTTTTGTTCATTTGAACTTTGGAAACGTAATCCTAAATAACATTTCTAGAATCCCAATAAAAAATAATGACACAATTGCCTCAAGTTTCCGAGAATTGAGACTATTTGTTAAACTACGAATTTAAAATTTTCAAGATTCGTCGACTTTGACAGGCCCTCCTATAAAAAAAATGTACTAGAGTGCCTTGGCAAGTGGCATTAAAAGTTGGCGCATTTAATCAGAATTCTAAAATGGTACAATACTTGTTAGTTCCATACAATAGAAAAGAGTAAAAAAATTAAAACCTCAAGTAACCCGATTTTTGCTATCTCATTTTACTCAGTTAAAATGTTTTTAATTCACACAAGCTCTAGGTAGGTTCTTAATTTTAAGACAAAATGATGAGAGAGATGGATAATGGGTATGTTCGCCATGAGTGAGCGAGACAGATAGTGACGCCACTTTTACCAAAGTGAAAAAAAGTTAGTAAAATTAGTAAAATAATTAGGTTTGTTGGAATAAAAGTCTGATGATAGAGAAATAACGTTTTTTATTACAATAAATGTTCAAATTGTTTACCATCAGCCTCAATACAAGCCCTACATCTTCTTAAAAAAGATCTACTTATTAGTCGGGCATATCTTCGAGAGTTGATCGCCTCAGCTGCTTGAGAAATGCGTTCACGCAGGTCGGCTACGTTCTCAATGGGCTTTGAGTAAACTTTTTCTTTGAGAACTCCCCAATAGAAAAAATCCAGGGGATTTAAATCTGGTGAACGGGCGGGCCACGAGATAGTGCCCGAACGTCCAATCCACCTTCCCGGATATTCCTGGTCAAGGAAATCTCTTACTTGCACTGCGAAATGCGCTGGGCAGCCATCTTGTTGAAACCACATGTCGCGAAGATCTGCTAGTGGTACGTCCTCTAACAGGGTTGGTAAATCTTCTCTTAAAAAATGTAGGTAATTAGTTCCATTCAAGTTCTCAGGCAGTTCAATAGGCCCAATAATTTTACCGTTTAAAATTCCGGTCCACAGGTTTACTTTAAAACGATACTGGGATCTATCTTCTCGCATTAAATGTGGATTCTCCACATGCCACTCGTGATAATTGTGCAAGTTCATGTAACCATCTTTTTTAAATGTCGATTCATCTGACCAGAGAATTTTTTGGATGAATTGGGGATTCTCATTATGCCTCTGTAGCATTGTTCTACAAAAAGAAATCCTTTCCTGATAATCTCGAGGTAGAAGACTTTGAACTCGTTGTACGTGAAACGGATGCATTTCGGCTCTTTGTAAAATACGATGAGCAGTGCTTTTCGGTATTCCCGTTCTTTCTTCAATTCCACGTACGGAAATACTTCGGTCACGTGCGACCTCTTGCAATACTTCTTCCTGGAAAGGAAACACAGGTCTACCTCCAGCCTGTATTTGATTCGGGAAATGGCCGCCCTCTGTGAGTGAACGGTGCACATTAACAAACACGCGGTGATCCGGGTAGCGCTCTAAATTTGGATATCTTTCACGATAAAGTCTAGCGGCAGCACTTGCGTTGCATCTGCATTCCCCATAAATGAGGTGCATGTTCGCATATTCTTGTGAAGTGTAGCGCGTAGGCATGGTAGATAAAAAGGATGCCAACACAAAAGTCCAGAGAGAAGCCAAAGTTTATGTTATCAACAAGTCCAATTCACAAAGATTCAAGTCCAAAAAGAGAAGCCAAAGTTGTCAGTACTAAATCAACACAAGCGAATACGAACGTGCGCAGTAGACGAATGAGCGAAACGTACTAACTGGTTGGTGTCGGACTGGTAGCGTAGCCATTTGCTTGGCTGAAACTAGTGCGAATGAAACAGATAGATGCCATAGCATCTATCTGTTTCATTCGCACTCGTTTAAACGACGCATCTCCGTCTCAATGCGTGGCGTCACTATCTGTCTCGCTCACTCATGGCAAACATACCCATTATCCATCTCTCTCATCATTTTGCCTTAAAATTAAGAACCTACCTAGAGCTTGTGCGAATTAAAAACATTTTAACTGAGTAAAATCTGATAGCAAAAATCGGGTTACTTGAGGTTTTAATTTTTTTACTCTTTTCTATTGTATGGAACTAACAAGTATTGTACCATTTTAGAATTCTGATTAAATGCGCCAACTTTTAATGCTACTTGCCAAGGCACTCTAGTACATTTTTTTTATAGGAGGGCCTGTCAAAGTCGACGAATCTTGAAAATTTTAAATTCGTAGTTTAACAAATAGTCTCAATTCTCGGGAACTTAAGGCAATTGTGTCATTATTTTTTATTGGGATTCTAGAAATGTTATTTAGGATTACGTTTCTAAAGTTCAAATGAACAAAAATAAAAAATAATAACCACAATAACCGAAAAATGGTACAGTTTGATCAAATTTCTAGGTTTTTCTTAAAATGCCCATAATTTTCAAACTGCATGGGATAGATTTTTTTTCAGATTTTTCTCGTGATGGTTATGATCAATCCTGTCACCCCGTTTCGGCTTGACGTTGAGTTTTGGGACACCCTGTATATTGTAGTCATGGCTGAGACTATGGAGCACCTCAGTACAATGCTTGATGACCTCAGTAGAGCCTCCGAAAGAGTGGGTCGCAAAATGAACTAAACTGATAAGAAAGCAAATGGCCAAATGCACATCTATTGTGTAGGTAAATGATGGTTTGGTCATTCTTACTCCAACGTTGCATGTAACAAATGCTTGTAACAAATCGTGTAATTAATCTGCGATTTACATCCCTTATCCTTCCAGAAACAACTAGGAAATACAAAATTTGCGAAAATAAAATGTTTGTACGTTTATTCTAAGGCGCCAACCCTAGTGGGGCAGAATCCACCAGGATTTTTAAGCAGTGGAATCTGCCCCACTATTTCGATTTAGTGGGGCAGATTCCACTGCAAAATTTTTGACATTCCGCTTTGCCCCACCAGTGGGGCGGCTGGTGGGGCAAAGTGGAATAATCCATTCAGCGGGGTAATTGCGTAACACACTAACAGTAGGAATGGCTTTCATTTTGGCAGTTCAACAATTCATTACGTTATTTACGTTGCTGAGCAGACACATTTTTCGAACTTATGAAGCAACTAGCTGCGCCCCGCAGTTTCACCCACGTAAGTGTAGATCCCGTGGGAATATCGGGATAAAAACTATCCTATGTCCTTTTCCGGGACTCAAACTATCTCTATACCAAATTTCATCTAAATCGGTTCAGTGGTTTAGGCGTGAAGAAGTAACAAACATATAAACACACACACTCACAAACTTTCGCCTTTATAATATTAGTGTGATAGTGTGATTAGTGTGATGGATTAGCAGTATCTTTTAAAATGATTCAGATTGTGATTGACAGTGTTTTACGCAATTAGGGTGCAGGTCTGTGATGGTGGTGGCCGTACCACATTTCGCACAACTTGACACTTACGCTGAATAAAAAAGGGGGGAAAGTCACTTTCGAAATAATAAAAGAGTAACACTTCCCGTGACCCAAGGGTTGGCTTTTACCTTGGCCAGAGGAATGAGGATATGTACAATGCGCGCCACGAAAGATGAGACTTGACCCCGCCTCTCGCGCTCTTTCCGCCGCACCTATGACGTCCGGTTCCGTCCCGCGCTCAGACCACATACCGCTAGAGACCTAAAATCGTGTACTGCGCAAGTCAAACCACGTGGTGTTTCAAGAAGTCTCATCTTTCGTGGCACACATTGTATTGCCATACAACGTGACAATGCCGCCAGTCTTTCGGGTATATTACCAGTGGACAGCGATGCAGAGGAATATTTCGACGCCATATTTTAGTTTGTAAATACATAGTTTTAGCACACCCCGGACACTCCATACAACGCTCGCAAAATAATTACCTACTACTACTACATTAAAAAATGACGTTTGTATACGTTTGAATGTGTGCGTGAGGTACTTGTGTTTGCGAGCGCTCTTGTTAAAGAACGGGCGACGAACATGCCGAAGTGCGGGGTGAGGTGCGGTAACTGATGTTAGTGCGGGGAAGGGAGTGTCCTTTCTGTACGTAGTACTTTAAGTATTCTGTGGTTTTAGTTAGGTTAGGATATTATATTTCTGTGATTGCTTATCCTTATCCTTACATAATATAAAACAAAGTCGCCAAAATGTCTGTACGCGCATAAGTTCCGAATGACTGCACCAAATTGGATATTTTTTTTTGTTGTTATCGGTATTGCCAGGATAAGGTTTGTACGAAAAAAAAACTTCGGAAATTCGAAAAAAAAATTGCACCCTGCGAAGCTGGGCGGGCCGCTAGTTTTTTTTATATATTTAGTTTAGTATTTTTTAGTCCGGGTACATTGTCTTCACATATAAATGTATAATAACTACTACTTACATAAACAACAGCTGCCAACTCGTGTCTCGTGTGAGCGTGGTCGTGTTTCCTCCACGCTTTGCCATTGTCATAGACAGTGAACGCAGTCCCCAGTAGATTCGAGCGAAGCTTGCCGGCAAAGCTGTCGGCTGTACGCGTGAGCTCGGTGGGATCCGTCGATATTAGGTAGTTTGATGTGGCGGATTTCTTGCGTTTGCGGGCTAGAAATGGAAAAAAAATGTTAGAATATTAGAAATTATGTTAGAAGTGAAGAATAAGGGGCATTTCGTGAGTGTGGAGAAGAAGCTGTAGATATCTGAAATGTTTATACTAAATAAACATTTTTACCACTTCTATTTGTTTTTACAGACGGGAACCCAATGCAACAAACAAATTCCACACTCAGAGACGCCACCCAAAAAGCAATACAAAACCACCAACAACAAAAATGAAATGTTTTTAAACTTGACCGATTGAACACCTGACTTTTTTTTTACTGACAGGGCCCAAATTTATCCTGTCGATTAACGTGTATATGGTTAATTAACAAGTCCCAAGTAACGACTCTGAATACCGGCACAAGTCACACAGAGGACAATGTTAAGTGTCACCCTCTGGAATTCTGCCAAAGAGCAAGTAAAGATATCCAATCGCAGAGAGACGATGTTGCACCGTATCCAAATAAACTAGGAAAAGGTCAGAACTATGATGACTGTTATTCCGTTGAAATCAATCGGTTACTTGGAAAGTGACGTCACTTTCCGACTACGTAATCGGACAATGTCGAGGCTGAAGTGTAATCAAACAAAGGCTTAGTCCGGGCTGTATGGTCGTTGGCTTAGTCATAGCTGTAATGTAGGTACGGACAGCGTCAGAGAAAAGGAACCCCCTTTGGTAATGAGTCCCCTTTGGTAAGTAACCAAACGGGGTTCCTTTTCTCTGACGCTGTCTGTACAACGACAGGCTGAGTCGTTTTAAGTCGCACCATTTTTGATGCCATTAAAATATGTCGTGACTTTGACTAGCTTCAATTTGCTTAATTGATTAATTTTGGTCTTCAATTCATTAGTATTTCATGAGTTTTTATGGCCAATATAGACTATTTATTTGTTTGTAATAGCCCATTTCAGCCTAGCACTGAGGTTCTCAACCTTATTTTGCTCACCGCCCACTTTGAGAATATTTTTTTTATAGTGTCCCCCAATTTTTTTTACTTAACCTCTGTCGCGAATCTAAAACAGTTATTGCCACGATTATATTTAAATGAGTAATATTATATAGTCGTACGATAGGATATATAATTTTCTCTGGGTCTTCTACTGCCCCCTTAAAAGTCTCAAGCGCCCACGAGGGGGCGTTATCGCCCACGTTGAGAACCTATGGTCTAGTCGAATACATCAAATTAATTGAATTTCCCGGTTGCTTTTACATCCAATAATTAGATAATGGAATCGAACAGTTTGTATTTAATGAAGGGAATCAATTAATATGAAAAATGAAACAAAGCAGGTTCGATGTTAACGATTGATAAACATTGACCATATGCCGTAATGTTTTTTTATTGGAACTATAAACAGAGAAAGGGCGTTAGCAGTCATCAATCACCAGGCGTTTTAACGTTTCAAGCCACTACCTAGACACAATACTTTCTAACACTATGGTAGTTCGTTTTTAGGCATTAATTTTGTTCTCATTTACATATTAATTTAACATGGCATGGCGCCTTGTTTCCCCAAAGTTTTGGGCAGGGTGTACCTATAGTACAGTCAGCATCACAAGTCGATTAACACTTCAGTTTTTTTAAATCTTAGTTATTGAGCAAAACATTTGTTCAAAATTGCAGCAGAAGAAATTTTTTTTAGAATATATACTCTTGTCTATTACGTGAAAAGCTAAAAATCAGTTTATTGAAAAAAGTTGTTGTCAATTTAATAACATGTAAAAATGATAGTGTTAATCGACTTTTGATGTTGACTGTACCTAACCTACACCCACATTTCGCTAGTTATGGTTATACAGTCATATTATCTTTATCTTTGTTTAGCCTGTACTGTCCCACTGCTGGGCAAAGGCCTCCCCCAAGTCCTTCCAGGAACTCCTTTCCCGCGCCGCCTCAAACCAGCCCTCGCGATACGCGTCCAGGTCATCTCGCCACCGCTTTCTGGGCCGACCTCGGCGGCGCCGTCCATCTTCAGGCACCCATTGTGTGGAAACTTGCCCAGCGGTCATCCTGCATGCGGCTGATGTGACCCGCCCAGTCCCACTTGAGTCTGGCAGCTTTCTTGCCTACGTCTATTATACCCGTTTTGGATTCATATTATGTTGAAAAAAAAGTGCCACTCCGGGAGTGCCGACAGAAGTGAAAACTTGAACAACTACGTGTTTATTTTTTGAATCGTCATATAAAAAAAACACAAACAGAATACTTTTCCATCACTCACTGAAATATCGGAAATACATTAAAACCGAGTACATCCCGAGGACAGCCGAACACATCCGAAGCGGTGTCGGTTACGGTAACAGTGGCGCGAATTCAATGGTTTTTTCCCATCTCAAAAAATGCCCAACGCGCCTAAAGAAGTTTTCCCTTCAAAAAATTCTTGTTTCAATATTTGTGAAAAAAAAAAAATCTTATATGAATATTTTGGTTACACGATATTGTTCAGCCATCTATTACATAGACGAGTCTTTGACCAGTGCGTGTTGCTAGTGATGACCTATGGCACTGAAACGTGGTCGCTCAGAATGGGCCTCATTAGAAGGCTGAAAGCCACCATAACGGCAATGGAGAGGGCTATGCTTGGAGTTTCCATACGTGATCTAATCAGAAATGAAGAGATCCGTACTAGAACCAAAGTAACCGACATAACCCGAAGAATCGCCAAACTTAAGTGGCAGCTTATTAGAATACTACCTTTTTAGCGAAGTCTGAATCTTTTTTTTTTTTAACAACCAGCCAGTATTGTTTTCGTGAGACAGACCTCCACACATTCTATCGCCGTTCTAAAAATAAATACTCTTTTCACTTACCAGCCAGTAAAAATACTTTCTTCCCATAATCCTTTTCTAGATGTAAGAAGTAGGTAGGATAAAGCCCCCGGTCCATGCCCTTACGATCGCGGGCGATGCGACACTTGTATAGCGTGCCATGTTTCGCTGGAGTGACCACGAACGTTTCCACTGCTCCTTCCACTGAGCCTTCTATTTCTGCTGTCTGTTATGAGAAGATTATGTTGATATTACAATCACACTAATATTATAAAGATGAAAGTTTGTGAGTGTGTGTTTATATGTTTGTTACTTCTTCACGCTCAAACGGCTGGACCAATTTTGATAATATTTTGTATGGATACCTCCATACAAAATAACTAATAAAAACTGCCAGATTGAATTTTAATTTCTGCTGGCGAGGCTGATCTTTTCTGCTTATATGGTTAAGTTACGTCAGTGTGGTCTAGAATATCGTCGAAACGATCATTTTGACCATAACATGACAGTAGCTTAAGCTCCATAGAAAACCCTTTCATTTTCAAAAAAAAATCTCATAATCTGCCTCGTGTCCTTGCATGCCAGTAAATATTGGTATGTTATTACAGGCCAGCGGAAGAAGAGGGAAGAAGGACAGGCCAGAATGATGAATTATGAAGGGAGTATCTCCAAACTGATGTTGAATTTTTAAATTTTCTGATACTTGATCTAAAAATTGTAAAATTGTTTGTAAGAAGAGGTAAGTCTTGAAGTACTGAACAGCGGGGTAATTGCGCGACAGCGCGACACGCTAGCAATGGCTTTCATTGTGACAGTTCAACAACATTCATTGCGTTATTTACGTTGATGAGCAAACAAAGGAGAACGAGTAAGACCGTACCCAGAGACAAAGTTAATTGTAGCATTATGGACTATGTCGGTATTTGTTGACCTCATGGAGTAGTTTAATTAATCCTAAGACAGCATGTCTGAATTCACTTGGAGAAAAAAGATATTTAAGGAAGTTAAATTGGTTTTGAGAAGACGGTACCCAGAGACAAGGTTAATTGTAGCATTATGAACTATGTCGGTATTTGTTGACCTCAGGGAGTAGTTTAATTAATCCTAAGACAGCATGTCTGAATTCACTTGGAGAAAAAAGATATTTAAGGAAGTTAGATTGGTTTTGAGAAGACGGTACCCAGAGACAAGGTTAATTGTAGCATTATGAACTATGTCGGTATTTGTTGACCTCAAGGAGTAGTTTAATTAATCCTAAGACAGCATGTCTGAATTCACTTGGAGAAAAAAGATATTTAAGGAAGTTAAATTGGTTTTGATAAGACGGTACCCAGAGACAAGGTTAATTGTAGCATTATGAACTATGTCGGTATTTGTTGACCTCAGGGAGTAGTTTAATTAATCCTAAGACAGCATGTCTGAATTCACTTGGAGAAAAAAGATATTTAAGGAAGTTAGATTGGTTTTGAGAAGACGGTACCCAGAGACAAGGTTAATTGTAGCATTATGAACTATGTCGGTATTTGTTGACCTCAGGGAGTAGTTTAATTAATCCTAAGACAGCATGTCTGAATTCACTTGGAGAAAAAAGATATTTAAGGAAGTTAAATTGGTTTTGAGAAGACGGTACCCAGAGACAAGGTTAATTGTAGCATTATGAACTATGTCGGTATTTGTTGACCTCAGGGAGTAGTTTAATTATTCCTAAGACAGCATGTCTGAATTCACTTGGAGAAAAAAGATATTTAAGGAAGTTAGATTGGTTTTGAGAAGACCGTACCCTGCAGAGACAAGGTTAATTGTAGCATTATGAACTATGTCGGTATTTGTTGACCTCATGGAGTAGTTTAATTAATCCTAAGACAGCATGTCTGAATTAACTTGGAGAAAAAAGATATTTAAGGAAGTTAATTTGTTTTTGAGAAGACCGTACCCAGAGACAAAGTTAATTGTAGCAATATGAACTATGTCGGTATTTGTTGACCTCGTGGAGTAGTTTAATTAACCCTAAGACAGAATGTTTGAATTCACTTGGAGAAAAAAGATATTTAAGGAAGTTAGATTGGTTTTGAGAAGACCGTACCCAGAGACAAGGTTAATTGTAGCATTATGAACTATGTCGGTATTTGTTGACCTCATGGAGTACTTTAATTATTCCTAAGACAGCATGTCTGAATTCACTTGGAGAAAAAATATATTTAAGGAAGTTAAATTGTTTTTGAGAAGACCGTACCCAGAGACAAAGTTAATTGTAGCAATATGAACTATGTCGGTATTTGTTGACCTCATGGAGTAGTTTAATTAACCCTAAGACAGAATGTTTGAATTCACTTGGAGAAAAAAGATATTTAAGGAAGTTAAATTGTTTTATTAAGGATTAATTAAACTACTCCATGAGGGAAACGAATACCGACATAGCTCATAATCTCTGCCCCGAATAGCAGAATAGCTATTAAAACATGGGAAAAAATTAATTAAAAAAAAAAATTAAAGGCGGTACGAAGTTCGCCGGGTCAGCTAGTATTGAATAAGAACCAATATAAGTATGGTAATAGGTAACAATAATGAATAAAGATAATGAACTTTCCTATTATTTTATTAAAACAATTTAACATCCTTAAATATCTTTTTTCTCCAAGTGAATTCAGACATGCTGTCTTAGGATTAATTAAACTACTCCATGAGGTCAACAAATTCCGACATAGTTCATAATGCTACAATTAACCTTGTCTCTGGGTAGGTACCGTCTTCTCAAAACCAATTTAATTTTCTTAAATATCTTTTTTCTCCAATTGAATTCAGACATGCTGTCTTAGGATTAATTAAACTACTCCATGAGGTCAACAAATACTGACATAGTTCATAATGCTACAATTAACCTTGTCTCTGGGTACCGTCTTCTCAAAACCAATTTAACTTCCTTAAATATCTTTTTTCTCCAAGTGAATTCAGACATGCTGTCTTAGGATTAATTAAACTACTCCATGAGGGCAACGAATACCGATATAGCTCATAATGCTACAGTCATCTTTTTTTTTGGGTACGGGGCCCATACAACTTTACCCATTGTTCTTTATTTATTTAAAAATTTGTTCCTTATACTTAAAACTTAAACAAGGCACACACTTAGACCTCTGGGGTCTGTCTTAGAGTCTTAGCATGCCATGGCCTGAGATTTGATCAACGCGCATTAACAGTTATGTTATAATCGAATTGATGTAATGTTCTTTCGGCTTACGTTTTATGTTTTTACTATTCATTGAGTCTCTAATGTCTACAGGTATTTGGTTTAGTAAATTGGGTATTGTGAAGGAAGCGGTACGCCTGCCATAAAAGTTATTTTTGCGTGCCACTTGAAATGATTTTGATTTGGCTTGTCGTGTATTCACGTCATATTTAACTGGAATTTGAATATCACTGTTATCAAATGAACCCATAGATTAGCAATATCCTTCAAAATTATTCAGATTGTGAATGATAGTGTTACGCAATTAGGGTGTTGGTTACTAAGGAGGTTAAGCTCCAGTCAGATTGTGGTCTGATGTCTCAGAACATGATCATAATTTGCATTAGGGGTGTTGCCATGGTAACAAAACTCACCTGACTAGGCGAGCTATCTCTCCTCGGCTTATCATGCAGGGGCGCCACAGCGGCGTCAGCACATACGTCATCAGTACTCGCTTCCCGCCCCACACTGCAGACCGGCACGCTTTCATCGTCTTCTTCCCCGCTACCGTCCCCTTCGCCTACAGTCAGCACTTCTATCTGATTGCCTAGCTCTGTAAGGTGTTAGGAAAGAGGTGTTGAAGAAAAGTGCCT
Source organism: Amphipoea lucens (assembly GCA_947508005.1). NCBI lineage: Eukaryota > Metazoa > Arthropoda > Insecta > Lepidoptera > Noctuidae > Amphipoea > Amphipoea lucens. The sequence goes on from OX382357.1 coordinate 20,044,697, forward strand.
TCAAAAATGTACGGTCAACAGAACAAAGTAACGCCTGAACAACGAAAAGAGCCTTTAATGAAATAAGGGTCGGTGGTGATCGCCGGAGTGGCGGCGAAGAGCAGTTTACGAGACATACCGAGCGACGAGGCGCGTATCTCACCAACGCAACGCCTCTGTGAGTCTCTGAGGGTTACATTCTCTTCGCCATGCACCTCTCGAGGACGCTTCGGGCAGCTTTTTGTGTTTTTAAGTATCATGAAACGGGGTGGATCCAGGGACAGTTTGTTACCAACAAGGACCCTTTATCGTTAATTATAATACGTTAAACACATTACAGTCCTTTCTGGAAACAAACTGAACTTCAATGTTAAAATCTCTTTTAAAGTTTCGACCCGATTCACGCCTGCATTATATTCACCTCGTTTTACGGTCATATAAATTTCAGCCGTATGCTATGGTAAATAAAATCGGCTTTCAATTGTTATGGAATTATTAGCTTCGCCGCCACTTCGTGGGTCTGCGCTAAAGGCGCTGTCACAGTGAAATCGTTACCTTGGACGAGCGTTTGACCGTACTTGAGTCAAGCTGTTGTTTCTGCTGTGTTCAAGGACTTTGCTCATAATTATGTGCTTGATGTATTAACACAGATGCTGACATTGCCAACGATGAAATAAGTGTCTATTCACAGATCTCGGGGTCAGGGCATCTCGGGGTCAGGGCCTTTCGAGCTCTCGGTCGTTAAGGCTCAGTGTCCCGAAAATATTGCTTCAAAACATACACAATGTATTGCAGGCTTAGTTCCGGGCCTTCAGTGTTTCGGAGCATATTCTTACGCCGGGTACAGATTGGTGAAATGTATCATGAAACGTACAGCCCGATTTAAACTTTATGGCGGCTCGGAACATGAGGCAAGTCGCTGCGCAGTAACAAATTCAGAGGTCAGCGGGGGTGAGGGGTGGGGTACTGCGCAGCGAGTTGCGCACTTCAGAGCCACCGTAAAGTTTGACGAGAACTATAACACCCGTTTAAACAAAAATTTTCTAGTCGTTGTGATACATTTCATGTTATGTGTCAAAAATTTGTACCCGGTACTACGAACATGGACCCTGAGCCTGGAAGACACCGACCTGCCATAGTGTGATAGATTATAAAATTTCCAGTGTAGTAATAATATGCTCTGAAGTTGATGCTATTTTGATAGGCATTTGTTTAGAGTCTAGATGTATTTGTAACTTTGATTGCAATAGCTGAGCATCCTTGATATAATCCTAAGTGTGGATTAATCTGAAGAATGTCTGATTCTGAAGTGTTTATCTATTGGTTGGAGTGGTGCTATCTATCCTTGTGGCATTATTTAATATACACGAGTCATTTTGAAACGGTTCTATTGTCACAGACCCAAATTATTACCTACAACCTACAACAGATCTGATTCAAAGACTCTTGTTATCATGATAACCGTTTGCGACTATAGGCTGATGATTAAATAATGTATTTTCGACGTCGACACTCGTCGACGGCTGCAGTTGCCTCTACCGATGACGCGTCTCGCTCGTGTGTATGCACACTTAGGAAACATCGAAATTAAATTACGACATCTTGGTCAATTTACAGTTATCACCATGACTGATAACCCTACAGGTATCTTTACCTACCCATTATCACCAGCAGTCGCAATGTTGCACAACAACATATCTAGTAACCCTCTCACTAATAAACGTTGTAAAGTGTCTCTATAGTTACACAACGCTTCGTCTTCTTCTTTCGAAAGTCAAATTACTGACGACTGAAAGAGAGAAATCGGTATGTAACTATTCATCTGATATAATACGTTTATTAGTAAGGGGGTAACAGTATAAGCATAATCAGCCTGTAATGTTCCCACTGCTGGGACATGCTGGGACACAGGCATCCTCTCGCCTCTCGGTGATAGGGTGTTGGCCGAAACCCACCACGCGGGCCCAGTGCGGGTTAATAGATGTCACATGTCTTCGAATTTTTGGTTAGGACATGCCGGTCTCCTCACGATGTTTTCCTTCACCGTTTTGAGAGCAGTGGTGAAATAATTTACATAAAGTAAAGCGCCTGACTGGGTTCTAACCGACGACCTACAAATCGTCCTCTTTAACGTTGTTTAAAGACTGTTAACGTCACTTAATTTTAATCATCGTTTATAATTAAACCCCTAAGTATATGTCGGGGCCGTTACCACTGGGTCACCACTGCTCCTCATGTAATCTCCATCTAGTACTTAATGTTTTTATATAAATCCATTAGCTACAACCATAAACAAATATTGATACCTTTTAACAATCTTGGAACTACAATATCGTCATAAATTACTCAGCTTTATTATCGTAAGACAACATCATTATTTTAAGTGTTCAAATGTACTACTGTAAGTTAAATAAAATGAAATAGATTGTGCGTGGTTACTAGTTTCAGTAATTAATTATTGAATATTATTGTTTTTGATAGAAGGTAATGGCTTTACTTTAAATCATCACTGTGCGTTTTAAGAATGAGTCACATAAAAGCCCATTCATAAACAAGTTTTAAAGATAATTCTTCAATAAGGTTTTGCTAAGCTATTTCCATCTTTGCATAACGAAACCCCTCAGTGCCTCTTAAAGCAAGTTAAGGCATTGCTTCTGGCTGTTATTCGTGGATCTTTGACTGTCATTACGGGTGGTAGTCAAAAGCCCGAAAGTCTGACAACCTGTCTTACCAAGAGTGGTATTGTATTACCCAGTTACATGGTTGTGGAGGTCAGATAGGCAGTCGCTCCATGTAAAATACCGATATTGAGCTGCATCCGGTTAGACTGGAAGCAGACCCCAACATAGTTGGGAAAAGGCTAGATAGAATGATTTTTGATTTCTTATAAATATTATAAGTCAAATACTGAGTACTTGCTCTACATACAATGGCATAGTATTTCATAGTAAAACCACAGTTAGGTAAATTAACAAGTCATGAATGAATAACATGTTTTTCCGTTCTCTAATAACAAAGTTATTCATTCCTAATATGATTCACCGTATCAATAGAACAAGGTCGCAAGTTTACTACACAATAAGGGTCCTTGAAATTTACATTCGCAAAAAATATTTGTATTGTTTCTGAATATTTATGTAAAGAAAATTGTGTCTACAACTTATTGTAAACATTTCATTATTAATGTTTACAATACAGGAGGACTACAATATACCCGACTAAAGAGACATGTCATCCCTAATCTCGCGAAAAGATTCCCACAATGAGACATAGAGAGAGTTCGTTGGAAAGAATGTTTTCAAAACTTTATGGCTCTCGGCGATAACATTATTCAGATATTTGTCAGCCAGAATAGTGGCTTATTGTTCCTGGAACAGATTACCATGAAGCAGTAAAACAAAAAACAAAAAAAAATTAATGTTTACAGAAAATTCAAGTGTCATTCCTACGAATACTTTATTATATTTTACTGATATTTAGACCCATTTTTAAAAGCAATATAGTAGGAATGAGAATTTATTCATCAATATACTGGCTGACTAATGTTGGTAGATTTAGGTGGTTATCACACTGCATTGGAAACCGCTCAGGTGTGCGGTCTTTGGCTGTGGACTGCTCGGAGATGCAGTGTCAGTGTGCTATACCCTGCAGTTTACGTATCTCAGGTTACTACGGTCAAAGTTTCTGTAGCACCACTCACCGGAGAGGCGTCCGGCGCAGTGTGATAAACACCATAGAACCAATGGTGTTCTTCTAGTTTTTGAAAGACGAACAGGTGTTAATAAACACTGGCTGCTCGATTGTAGAAATAATGAATAAATGTATGTCTAATATAATATGTATTAGTAAATATATGTAAAATAATGTATACAGAGAAGTGTAAGTATAATGTTTTGCAAGAAAAGTAAGCGTAGCATTCCTACTTACCATCATATGTTGATATTCTATTTGTTTGGAGGGGTATTACTTGGTCCGGATTGACTGGCGACATAAGAAATTGCATCGGGCCATCATAGCCTGTATGAAAGAAAAAAAAAATGCGCATAACGAAAATATACATCAAAAAACCATGCATGAGTCAACTAAATATTGAGAAATTTTGGTTAATAAGGATATAAAGTGGAAAAACACTTACCATGTAGCTCGCGGGAACGGCTGCCTGATATTGGGCGTTTTGCAGACCCTACCCTTAGATCATTGGCTTGAACCATTCCAGAATTTTGGCGTTTCTGTTTCATCTTCTGTTCCATCAGTTGGCGCTAAAATTACAAGTAAAATTAAATGACAAGGCATCATTCATTAAAGGACTCAACAAATACTGATAACACCAACTCGTAAAATATGCAAATGTTCAAGAAATGTGTGACTTTTACAAAATTAATTTTAAAACCACTTACTTGTTGTTCGATTTTTTGATCCCGCATTGAAGCCATGGTCGTATGCGTTATTTACTTCAAATTTCACTTTAACTACAGCGCACTACAGTTTAGTTGTAAAAGTCTTAACTTTTATCTCAAAATTCAATACAATAATTGGCATTTTGTAAGCTCATTTTTTGTTTATAAATCATCTTGCCTACCGTTGCCCAGGAAAATAGTGTTGTCAACGTAATGAACTTCATAATTCTCCTGAATAGTAGTTTTTCTAAAACGTCAAAATATGGCATATAAAATGTATTTATTGTTTGTTTTCAGTTATTCACAAAACAGCAATAGTCACAAAAATGTTCTAGCTAAGCACAAAAGTAAGATTTGCCATTTTAGTTTAGTTTTATTTAGTTTAATGTTTTGTGAAATTAGTATTCGTTTCAAGTTTTCTTTTTGGCAAGAATTAGATTTCTCTAAAGTTCAGTGTTTTCACTATGAAATATTTTACCCACATTTTGGAAAACTATTCCGACTCCAAATGTAGGGGCTTGTGGCGAAGTAATAACTGCCGCACGGGGCGATCGGTGTGGATAAGCTGCGCTTGCCGAGGATGGTCCGTGGATGGGTGACCATCGTCCCATACCAAGACCCCTCCGTCCGTGCCTCGGAAAGACCGATATGCCGTTGGTCCCGGCTGTCATTTGTGGATCTTTGACCGTTGTTACGGGTCGTCAGAAGCCCGAAAGTCTGACAACCAGTCTTACCAAGGGGTATCGTATGACCCAGCAACTGGGTGGTGGAGGTCAGATAGGCAGTCGCTCCATGTAAAATACTGGTATTCAGCTGCATCCGGTTAGACTGGAAGTCGACCCTAACATAGTTGGAAAAAGGCTAGGCAGATGAATTTGACTTCAAATATCTGACTTCAATTTGTCTGCTTCTGCGACAATCTAACAAAATATCGTGTTTGATGTGTTTATTCTAATAAATATATAAAACTGGGAATACTGCTGCACTGCAACAAAACATGATACGTGAAATGTTTGGGAAGTATTTACATGTGCAGCAATTATTTAATGTTTTCGATTCAGTTATCATTCTAGAGCGTTTTGTTAGGTCTATCCAAGGCCTATATTATTTTTTTAAATATGTTACCCGAATGTATATAGGCCAGCACTATTTGTAAACACAAAAATATCATCACAGCTTGGTTTCATTACTGTTTGATTCTATAGAGCAGATAATCGCCATGCCAGTATTGTATTGAGACGGCAGTACTAAAAAAAATCATGACACTGAAAGTGCGTTGAGCACACAACTTCTGTCATCTTCGCCATTCAAATTCGTCTATAAGTCAAGTTGATATTTCTATTTACTTATTTTATTCTTACTGAATGTTCTAACATTTATTTTGTGACGTTTTGCATCTACTAACTAAAAATGTTTTGTCCTTTTTTAGCATGGGGATCCATGGATGCCACCGCTACAAACACTGATCAATACCTAGTTGTGTTACAGTTTACGATCATTACTTTCTCATACCTTGACATTAGCAAAATCATCAAACGTTATCGATGGAGCCAGAACCTCAAAAATAGAATAGAATAGAAATCATTTGTGTCGTATTGCGATTAAACTATGGCATATGTGTAAAGTGTTGACAGTGCCGCCCCTAGCAACAGCCGCCACCGCGCCGAGGGCGGCTGAGCCGGCTCCGTGTTCTGTAGGGTATTTCGTTTTTTTGGGGGTTGGGTAACTTTTATGAATGGCAAAATTAATATTTTATCTGTAAACATTGTCTTATCTTTCAAAATTCTTCATCTGTCTGATGTCAAACTCAAATGTCATTTTATTTTATGTCATTTAATTTTTCAAGATGGCTCCTAATCGGAGTGTTTTAGGATTTTTGAACCCAAAAACTATTAGTACAGTTTTCAGCAATAGTATTGTAAAAACTCCTTATCGTTATGTGCATGGGTGTAATAGTTGTGATAATTTTTTAGGCGGTCACGTCGTATCTTTTGCTTCCTTAGCACGTAAAAATTGTAAGTTTTACATGCTTTCATTACATCACCGGTTTTGATTTATTTCATGATGGACATATTAAACGAGCTGAATGTAATATTCCCTAGGCCTTCCGCATATTATGTATTCTTTATGGTATCTACTGCAAATGTACATTGACATTTTTCATGAAACATAACCTAACTTTCGTACATATTTCGTCTCTCAGATAATGTCGGTGCTAGACATCGATTTATTCACACGACGAACATTTTGAGTGCTCGAGCTGACTACTACAAGGTCCTCGGTGTCGCTAAGAACTGTTCAGCCAAAGATATCAAGAAGGCGTACTACCAGCTAGCCAAAAAGTACCACCCTGATGCAAACAAGTCTGATCCAGAAGCTTCTAAAAAGTTCCAAGAGGTGTCGGAAGCCTATGAGGTATGAAAATCTACTAAAATATGATTTTTATTGATTATTCTTGGTTGAAAACAATGTCAACAAAGATTAAAACAAAACAGCTGACCTTATTGTGAAGAAACAATAAATTGATTTTAGACTCAACCTTTGTCTACTTGCTTAAATTGAGATGAATGTGGATTTAGGATTAGGGTTCTTAATAGAAACTGTAAATTATTGTAAAAAAAAAAAAATGTAATATTTTGGTCTTTTCTAGATCCTCTCTGATGAAGGCAAGCGCAAGCAGTATGACACATATGGCACCACTGCAGATGATATGGGCATGGGAGGTGGACCATCTGGAACCGAGGGTTTCACTCACCAATGGCAGTACAAGTCCACCATAGACCCTGAAGAGCTGTTCCGGAAGATATTTGGAGATGCTGGCTTCAAGAGTGATGCTTTCAGTGACTTTGCTGAGTCCAAGTTTGGGTTTGGCGCAGCACAAGAGGTAAAGTTATGATTTTATAACATTTTTGTATTGTAAGAAGTTTATATTTAGATCATTGAAGTTTAATTAACAGCCAACAGCTGGGCCCTCATTATTCTACTAATTTGCAAGTGTTTCAGTGGTCTCTCAAATTGTCAGACAGTTAGGACAGAATTGTCATACGATATGTGTTATAAACACACAATGGCCCGGTCTGTATGTAAATATTTTTTGAATTTCATACTATTTACAATACTTGATTATCTACCATTAATCAGGTAATTAGTCAGGCAAAACATACAATTATAAGGCCATTGAGTTACTCTTCCCCTCCTACTTATTATCTACTACCAAATTAGCATCACCCTGCAGGGTGTAACCTTTTGCATTCCACTTCGAAGTCCCTGAATAATCTCTGGAAACAAGCGGTAAGATGTAACTCCAACCTGGTAAAGTTGGAGTTACATCTTCCCGCTTGGCTACCTCAACAGAACGACAGTAGGGTGTGAATGTGGAGCTATGGCACAAACTACGCTCCACATCCTGTCCTGTGCTCTGTCTCCCAAAACATGCAGTCAAAGTAATCCCTACTTTGCCACCGACGATGCCATGGAAGAGGCAAAGTTTTGGGCCTGTTGGTCTAAAACTGACGACTAACTGTTGTTGATCTTGTTAGATTGGACATAAATTCATCCATTAAGCTTTATAAATGGCTACCAATGAAATGTCCTCAATCTCACATCAGGCAGTTTTACTGTTTACTTACAATCCAACATTTATTGATATTTAATTTTTTGTTATACTGTTTTTCCAGGTGGTAGTCAATCTCAAGTTCACCGAAGCAGCCCGAGGTGTCAACAAAGAGATAAACGTGAATGTGGTGGACACATGCCCCAAGTGCTCCGGCTCCCGCTGTGAGCCCGGTACTAAGTCCATTAAGTGTACTTACTGCAATGGAACAGGCATGGAGACTTTCTCTCGAGGTATGATTGGTAATTAGTTTAGTTGATATTCCAACAGTACCCTTTATCATTATCATTTCGGCCGAAAGACTTCCACTGCCAGGCATAGGCCTCCCCCAACATCCACAGTTAGACATAGGCCTCCCCCAAGCACTGCCACTTTGACCAGTTCTGTCACAGTACTCTTAGCAAGACATAATATGCATTGCCTTGTGAATCACTTGAAGATTAATCATTATTAATACAAGCAATTGAGTGTAATTTCAGTTCACAAAAGTAATAAGCTGAGCTTGTTACTTAAAAAAAAAAATACAGATTAAGGGATTTTTTCAAACTACTAATTAAGGTTTTCTGTCTCAAGTACCATCTGGCTTCTTGCTAGCCATATACCCTCCTATGTTGTCCCAACCCTCCTATGTTGTCCCATTGTAGGGCAAAAGCCTCCCTTCCCTCTTCCCACTTTTCATGGGCTACTGTGATTTTAGGCCAGTCTTAAAATGTAGTTCCATTTTCAGGTCCATTTGTGATGCGTTCCACCTGCCGACACTGCCATGGAACTCGAATGCTGATTAAATTCCCGTGTGTCGAGTGTGAGGGGAAAGGACAGTCCGTAAGTGTCTTGAGTACATGCTAAAGATAAGAAAAAAAAAATTGAAGGCTGGAATTACAGAATTTTCTAAGCTTTACGATTTTTATACGAGCTTCAGACCGAATTTGCACGACCGCGTGAATAGAGAGAAGAATGTGTGATAGGTACACTCGCACGAGCTTTCGTCTGAAATCTCAAGTGTTCACACTGGAAAAACTGTTAATTAAATACACGAGAGTGGGCACGACTGTGTAAACCTCTTGCCAAACAAAGACAAACTTCTTGCTCATTGGTTCAAATTATGAACAATATTTTTTAAATATAATTTCTGTAAACAGGTGCAACGTAAAAAGGTGATAGTTCCCGTGCCAGCTGGTGTAGAAGATGGGCAGACTGTCCGCATGGCTGTGGGTTCCAACAACGAGATATTTGTCACTTTCAAGGTGGAGAAGTCGAGTTACTTCAAGAGAGATGGACCAGATGTGCACACTGATTGTTGTGTAAGTAAAAGATTTTACTAACTTTGTATAGATATACAAAAATGTTATGCCACGTGCCCAAAATCGGAACTAACGATCTTGTTTATGAAGTGAAAACTTCTTTAGGCGCCTTGGGCATTTTTGAGATGGGAAAAAACCATTGAATTCGTGCCACTGTTACCGTAATGACACCGCTTCGGATGTGTTTGGCTGTCCTCGGGATGTACTCAGTCTGTGCATGCACATGACGCATGTGTCTGCTTGCTGCTAAGAAGATTTTGATTTATTTGGCTGACAAATATAATTTTTATATTAGTTTGAGAGATATTGGATGGGCACAATAAAAAAAAAAAAAATACAACCGAATTGATAACCTCCTCCTTTTTTTTGAAGAATGCCCATTAGTGGGAGAAGTCGTGTTGTTCGTGATTCTTCCTGGATTGCCAAGATGTATCAACCTCAAATGGTTTTTTTTTTTTAACATTTATTGTTTTTTTTTTTTTCAGGTTTCCGTATCACAGGCTTTGTTGGGTGGCACAGTCAGGATACAAGGGTTATACGAAGACCATACGTTGCAGGTTAGTGTTTAACTGTCTTACACAAAGAGAACACTGCACAACTAAAGATTTTCTTACGATTTGCATAAAAACGCTATGTATGTATTTTATTGCCTGCATTTAATACAGGTGCAACCGCAGGTCACCCGTGACTAACGAGTTTTAGGTCATACGTACGAATCCAGGCAGGCGCTTTACTTTGTGTAAATGATTTAATCACCACTGCTCTCAACACGGTGAAGCAAAACATCGTGAGGAAACTGGTATGTCCTAGAAATTCGAAGTCATGTGACATCTACCAAACCGCACTGAGCCCGCGTGGTGGATTACGGCCGGCTTCACGGAGAGGAGGCCTGTTTCCCAGCAGAGGAAACATTATAGGCTGGTTATGCTATTTTAAGAAAACGGTCATCCATTTAAGGACTGACCTCGGTAAAAGCAGGTTACCTTCGCAGATATATCGGTCTACGCGGCTATTACTTAGTCAAAAACTTTACCTTAACCACACCTAAAGTAATGCATTTGTTACAGATAATGCCCTGCACGTCATCACACAGCGTTATCCGACTATCGCGAAAGGGAATGAAGAGGGTCAGTCAGAACGGCTACGGGGATCACTATGTGCATGTTAAAATACAGGTTAGTACTGCTGAAATTATACAGAGTGAGTCTTTTTACAGGAATCGCCTATACTCCATTTGTTTAGGTAAATAAAGGTAAACAAAAAAACTTCAATTTAGCATCGTTATTTACGAATTATAACGTTGCTAAATTGAAGAGTACAATTGTGACGTAGCATGACAACTGAATAGACTGGTATTACGTTTAGTCGGTTAACCACGCCACGTGGTTTTTTTGGTTTAACTTTATTTAATTGCCTAAAGAAATGGACTATAAGTGTTCATACACACGAGCGGCACGTTCCGTAGATGTGTAGATCGACTGCAGTTGCCTGTGCCGTTGACGCGTGCGGCTCGTGTGTCGGGCGCAGCGCAATAGTAGGAGAGGGGAAGCTTTAATGTTATAATTTTTAAAATGGTGTTAATGGTGCGGTGCGGCACCGTACTGTAATTAATTCGAGCAATAGGGTGCCACACGGGCGGTGCGGCACCGCAGTAGAACGCTGTTTGCCGTGGTGCGCGCCGCAGCGCGTCACCCCTCCCCGTCTCGCCTCGCAGGTCACAAGCGCGGCCCAACGCATCGTGTGACATGGCATAGTGACTTGTATGTAGGATGACGTTGCGGCACCGCCCCGGCGCCGCACCGCACCGTTAACGCATCGTGTGGCCTCACTCTAATGCCCGGTCATGCGTTGCAATTCCGTGAGGAGCCTTCGCCAGCGTGCACACAAAAGCTTGCCAAAGTTTCATCACAATCGGTCGAACCAATTACATATTTCGACATCGAGCCATTTATAGATGATGGTTGTCGTTAGTGGTAGCCAGATGCCCAAAAGTCTGACAACCAGTCGTACCAAGCGCAAGTGAGGTATCGTGTTATCTATTAACTGGGTTGTGCAAGTCAGATAGGCACTTGCACCATATCAAATTCTGATATTTAGCTGCATTTAGTTAAACGAAAGTCGACTCCAGCAAAGTTGAGAAAAGGCTACTGCCGGTTATAAATTCGAAAGTCTATCTGTATGTTACATTTTCACGCCTAAACCACAGAACGGATTTCGATAAAATTTGGCAAGGAGATAGATAGCATCCTGGAAAAGGACCCGACAGGCAGAACCTAGTGATGACATACATTCACTGTGGTGAAATTTTAACATAGCCCTCTCAATTAAAATTAAATTATAATATTTTCTCCGCAGTTACCTAAAACTTTGTCGGACAAGCAGAAAGCGCTGATGTACGCATACGCCGAACTAGAAGAAGATACTCCCGGACAGATTCACGGCGTCTCGATCGACAGAGATGGTAAGAAATGACCGAAGCTTACGTAGGAAACCAGCTTAATTTACTAGAGGAAGCCTACCAAACTGACAGGAATATCGTAGAAGATTAATGTTTAAGATTGTATTAACGTCTGGTTAGGAAATATAGGCTTCATTATGTGTAAATGCCAATATAGAATCTCATTTAGGTAGGACAACGTCGGAAAAACATTAGCAAGTCATTGCAATGTAACTCTTATCCCGGTAAGGTAAGGTATAAATTTGAATGATTGCCGAGACTTTTATCAAACTCAACGGTAATCATTCTAATGAATACTATGACATAAGAGTTACATTGCAATAACAAACTAATGGTTTTTCGTCATTTATAGCTTTAGCGATTTAAAAGTCACGGTACAAGGCCTCGTCAAATTAGAAAATGTATGGAAAAAACACATTTATTTTACAGAAAAAGGTAGCAGTGATACGGGCAGTAAATCAGAAACAGTTACGGGGTCTGATAAGATACACCGCACGAACCGCGATAACGAAGATCACGAAAAGCATAGAACGAAAGCGTGGACGTTTTTAGAAATTCTAAGCGAGTCTTATTCGAATAACAAAGTTTATTTTGTGACTGGATTCGTTATGGCTGTTGTTATGTGTATGATTGCGATTACGAATGACCCACAGGACCGCTATGGGGCCTTTGAGTATGTGCGCGAGTTGGAGGAAAGACCAGCTCGGGATATTGATAAGCCTTATGGGTATGAAAGAGCGCTTAAGCGTGAAAGGGAACTTCATCCTGAATTTTATAAGGACGCATGAGAGGTGATGTTCGTTGAGATTTTTGTCTATGCTACGCTTTCAAAGAGTATGTGGTTGTAAGATTTTAGGGGAGGATTTCGTCTACAATTCCTTTATTCTCTATGCGCAAATTATACGAAGGATTTCATTAAAGCACTTTAATGCTTTGCTGTTAATATTATAGAGAATTTGTTTGTTTGAAACTTGATCAATCTTGAGGGCTTGGAATGGGTTAAAGTTATTGGAGTAGGATATCGCACCCTTAGAACATAAATGGCACTATACGAAAATGTTCATTTTACGGTATGGCCGTTTTAAGTTTTTTTAAGTAATGTATGGGTGATATGGAACTCAAAAAAAAAAATTAAATAAAGCTTTGTGATTGGCTTAAAATAACAATTTAACTAATGCTGTTTCAGTATTCAGTGTCATACAATAAAATTATGTGTGTGCGGCATACAATATAAAAATGTCATGTAAAATAGTGCCACTTATGTTTTAAGGGTGCGATATGAATTTTGTTATTTATTATTTAAAAGTGAACTAGGCTAATTTCAGATTCAGAATTCCAGTAGTATTTTTTTGATTTATGAAATTCGTCTACCGATATTCGTTCTATATTAACATCATAATATATTATTGATTGTAAATAAGTTATGTATAGATATTTAAAAGTGAGAGAGCATTTATGAAAGTGTTGCGAAAGTCAGATACAACCCGTCCGACTTAACTGTGCACGTGGCGCTGTGACGTTATTCTGTCGTACTGTTTGAAAAAAAAAGTTATAATTTTTTTTTTTTTTTTCAACATGCATAGGTAGGTATGGTTTTTGTCGTAATGATAAATATAAACATTTCGCGCATAAACGCATTCCAGCGAGGTGCACACTTAAGTCGGTCGGGCAGTAGTTTTAAAATGGTTATAGTATGATGGTCATTTATATTTTCAAACATACTTATTGTAAATATTGTAGTCTGTTTCATGAATACACAAAATTTAATTGACATGTTGTTTCATTTCGAACCTCTCACTACCCTAAACCATCATGCTATAATCCACAAATGAATAAACGCGTTAGATGACACAGCACAAATATTCTACAATTTGGGGTGAATCCTGAATTTTTAGTAGACAGATTTAGAACAAGGATAGGAAATGTCGCAAACATGAACTGCGTTATTAAAAAAAACAAGGTTTTTCTTTAGATTAGACATCTATCTATCCATTTTTACAATACAACCTTTATTTTGACTGTCGTAAAGTTCTTTACACAAAAATTAACTTTAGTGAGAGTAAGTTGTAAATTTTGTATTAAGAACTTTATCTTGGTGAGAATAAAGCAGAATTTAGGTATTGCTTCCAATGTGGACACAATTTATAGGCGTACATAACGTTCAAAGAAAAAACAAAACTAAAATAAAATAATAGTTATGAAATCAATAAAGGTACGGCACTGAACAAAAATATCATGGGGAAATATAATATCTAAATTACAAAAACGAATACTAAACTATTTATTTCTAATGTTGGTACGACAAAATGGAGGACAACATGTTTATGCCACGAGAGACGCGCGTTTTACTTATGGTAAACAAGTGTAAAAACACGCTGTGAATGTATGTGTAAGCGCAGGAGCTCTTGGTACCGTTCGATACAATGGCGGAGTCGGAAGTGTGTGTCTTCACGCACAAATTCACAGCGTGTTTGTACACTTGTTTACCACAAGTAAAGCGCGCGTCGCTTCGTGAGATAAAAAAAATACTGTAAGACCGCACGAGGTCTCTTTCGTGAAACGGTAGGGGAATCTCTGCTAGGAGGAGGCTGCAATCAATCTTTCTATTAAGTCTTTCGTAGCACACTACGTAGCGCTACGCCGTAGCTCGACGCGTAGCGTACTTTTTGGAGCTAAATCAGGAAGGTGGAACCACTTAGAACCGAAGCAGTTGTTCTAGGCGACGATGTGACCATCACCCCAATTGCGTCTCACACTTTCAATCGGATTTAGAAGATTGTTCATAAACCATCGCTTCACATGTTTTAAAAATTCGTCTGCTGGACAACGCAAATTACGCAATGAATGTTGTCAAACTGTCAGAATGAATAGCATTAGCAAGTGTGTGTAATTACCCCGTAGATTCTCAATTACAATGCATGTTTATTTTGGTAAACACAGGTATTAAAATTCAGGGAGAAACAAAATGTGACATTTAGTATGAACAAATACAAAATACAACGTGAAGAGAGAGAGAGGATATTCTTTCAGAAACACGGCGAGCAAAGCAGGAGAACGGAATGTAGGAAATATTGTAATGTTGTCCTTGTTCATTGATTTCCAGGAGTAATACGAGAAAAATAACGAAAAAACTAAATAAGCCTTACTTCTTGTAGGTCGAGTAAAATTGTAAGTTAAAATCAATAGAATTTAGTCGATTTTAACATTAGTTTGAGTATGTATGTTCCCTTGTGTGATTAAACTAGTTTTTAAGTTCCAAAAGTATCTATAGTATAATCACAAATGGAAATGGAAAATTTTAACAGAGTTGCTAGTGTTTGAGAAAAAGTTGACCTTGTTTAGTTTATGGTGTGTTAATTTGGTGTTGCCATATCATCATAGTATGTATGCATTTGAGTCGAAATTCCCGACCACAGTAACACCTTGTCGTAAACACAGTTGACGAAAAAAAAAATCAAGGAGAGTCAAGGTGTAAAAAAGTTGAGTTCAAATAAAGATGACTGAATTATCAAAAAAAACCGGCCAAGTGCGAGTCGGACTCGCACACGAAGAGTTCCGTACCACCGTACAATATTTAACACTACATATATAAAAAAATCACGTTTGTTGTATGTGAGCCCCCTTAATTTATTTTATTTTAATTTAATTATTTATTTTTAAAGTAAATATTATACAACGAAGTATCTATTCTGTAAATATTTCAAGCGTCTACCTGTTGCCGTTATTAATATCGAGAAAATAACGGCAAAAAAATCACGTTTGTTGTATGGGAGCCCCCCTTAAATATTTAATTTATTCTGTTTTTAGTATTTGTTGTTATAGCGGCAACAGGAATACATCATCTGTGAAAATTTCAACTGTCTAGCTATCACGGTTCATGAGATACAGCCTCGTGACAGACAGACGGACGGACGGACAGACAGCGAAGTCTTAGTAATAGGGTCCGGTTTTTACCCTTTGGGTACAGAACCCTAAAAATGCTATTAATACTTTTTAAGCGACTTCAAAAAAGGAGCAGGTTCTCAATTTTTTATGTATGTTCGGGAATAATTCCGTCACATATCGACGGGTTTGCAAAATTCTCTCATTTTTAATGGATAAGGTATGCCTCAGGGGTGGCTCCATATAAATTTTATTAAATCAAAATAAAAAAGTCTTTTATTTACGTTACAATCTGTATAGGTTTTACAATAAGTTATTACAATAACAATGTTTTTATACTTACTTACAATTTTATTAGAATGAGCTCAATAGCTGTGAGTAATGAGAGAATTACTTTTTCTATTGTTATAAAATAAATTTTGATTTCCCACAGTTGAGAGGTTAAGAAAATGCCAAACAAGTACTTTCTACACTTGGGAGCAAATAAATCGAGCCACTTGCTTTTTTTTCACGTATAATGGTTATTATTTTTGGTATTATGGAACGTATCAATTCGAAACATATATCACCTAAGAGCTTATTTAATAACCTTTACAATGAGGGTAAATTATTGAATGATAACCTTATTTAATTATAAATTATTCGCTCTGAAAGAAAAACGATAATTTTGATAGAAAATTGTAAGGTTAAAACAGTCCAGAAAATCTATCGAAATCAGGGCGCGGGGGGGTAATACAAGAAATTAAGAATAAGTTTATACCATAATTTTGTTTTTTTCTGGACTTTTTTAACTCTACAATTTTCTATCAAAATTACCGTTTTTCTTTCAGAGCCAATAATTTATCATTAAATAAGGTTTATCATTCAATAATTTACCCTCATTGTAAAGGTTATTAAATAAGCTCTTAGGCGATACATGTTTCGGTTTGATACGTTCCATAATAACAAAAATAATAACCATTATACATGAAAAAGGAAGTGGCTCGATTTATTTGCTCCCAAGTGTATTTTGTATCAAAAGTATGAACTATCGGGGAAAATAAAAGTTCCGTTTGTCCACACTGTGAACGAATGAAACATTTTTTCCCGATCGTCAACAGTGTTGATGACAAGGTGTTACTGCTCGGGAATATTCAATTAGAGTTCGTAATATTCACCTCAATTTGTTTAAATCAGGGCTCGGAAACCGGTTACGGTCATTGACCCCAAACCGAAATCGATTTAGGTTCAAGGTTGGACTTTACCGGTTTATGCGGGAAACCGGTTTTTCAATAATTAACCGGTTATAAAAAAGTTTGAACCCCCCCGGCACCCGCCACTCTCGCGCGCACGGTCGGGACGTTGCCGTTTGTATTTGACGTCCTCAGATCAAACATTTTTTTTCCTAATGTTTTCTAAGGTACTAATGTCAATATAACTTGTTGGAAGTGTTAAAAAAGTAGACGAAAAAAATTTACTAATTACGGAATTATCCGGTTAATTTGGGTGTCAAAACCGTTTGTGCTTATGTAACCGATAACCTTTATCATTTGGGTTAAATAAGAACAGTTCACTTGTTTAACCGGTTAATGAAGGAACGATATATTTACCGGTATTTAATCGAAATTAACCGCTCTTTTTAAACCGGTTCAGAGCCCTGGTTTAAACTAATGTTTATAAGTAATATAAAGGAAATTCATTATTTTTTTTAGATTTTCACCAAATCCTCGTTAACAGAGGAATTTACTTTAACTAGTTATTTTTGGGCCAGATGATAATCGTCACTTCTATGTTTCGTGGTCAATGACATTTGAAGTACTAAACATAGTATTGTCTCGCTCACTCAAATTGATAATTGTCCCACATAGTCCCTCAAATTATAACGTCTGATATTATTTATATCTTTGAAGACACCTTTTAAATCCTGCTAGTTTTTGTTCAATCAATATTATTATTAAAACTCCATTCACATTTTCAGGTAAGAAAGTGTCAATAGCGGGGCCCCATAATATGGTGGACGCCGTCAAGGAGGCCATAAAAGGCAAGAAGTCTATTGACGGAACAGCCACCGAGGAGGAAGTGCTCGAGGAATCTAAGAGGAGCAAGGCGTAGATAGCGATTATTATACCTATGTATATTGTAATAAGGGTTGAAGCGCTTTGCTGATAAAAACCGGTCGTGTTGCTGCCTAGCAAAAGCCACGGTTTTGTAAAATTGGGAGTAGGTAGCAATTTATGGATTGATCTTGCGTTTGTTTGAGATGAAGAATTCGTCGAATATATGAGATGCGCGAACGTCGGTCGTGGTAAGGAGTGTTTGTCGCGCTTATTACTCCATTTGCTAACTACTCCGTGGTACATATGTCGCAGATGGATTGTAGAATCCGCTGTTTTACAAAACCACAACTAGCGGTTTTGTAAAACAACTGAACAACGTTCAGCGATTTTCCATAATTACTGAACTTGAACACGCAGAATTGTATAAACTATTAGCGGTTTTGTTGTTTTACATAACGAAGCTGTTTTGTAAAACAGCGGATTCTACAATCCTTCTGCGACACATATATTAAACGAAAAAAATAAATAAATGAAATTAATATTGAAAGACGTTGATTGACTAAAATGCTAGAAATTTTTAGATTATCAAAATTCTAGAATTTAAACTACGTAATGGAATCGAAAGATGATTGTTCAAGTTCTGTACCGTTAATTAACTTGTTAATTTTAAATTGTTTGTACCTTAATCACCAAAGCGCATTAACCTCTTCATAGTAAAATGTTTCGAAAATTGGGTTATAAAATTCTCGCTTCTCGTTAAAACAATGCTATTATTATTTTTGTTTAATTTATGTATTTGAATTTACCGAGAATAGGTATTAATTCACCCATTTGTATGATTTACTTTACAATTCTGTGATACATGAAGAATGGTGAAAACATTTCGTTTTAGACTTGAGAAAAAGATGTTATAGTTGCTTTATGTCTGAAAACTTATGTTTTATTGGACATTTCACTAAGTAATTGTAATCAAAGACGATGTACATAGCCGTTGACTAGTGTGTAGGAAATGGTAGATAAATAAAACAACAAATTACTTAGAGCTTTGTTTTATTTCAGAACATTTTATTGCTTAAGACGCAGTACATAGAGTTAAATTAACTACACGACTTCATCATTCTCCTATCCTTATCCCAATTTATTTGGTGTCGGCACAACATGTCTTTTTCTTCCATACTTCACTATTAACCGTCATCTCGGTAGTTAATCCCTTTCACACAGTCCATCGACTTCCACTACTCTTATAGTCTTCCACATTCTCACTCAAAACTTTCTTTCGACTTATAATAGTTATAATAATGCAACCTAGAAGACTAATGCACCAATAAGTCTTACCCCCTTACTAATAAACGTATTATATCAGATGAATAGTTACAAACCGATTTCTCTCTTTCAGTAGTCAGTAATTTTTCAGTCGTCAGTAATAAATACAGGCGCTTTACAACGTTTATTAATAAGGGGGTTAGTGAATATTTTGTAAGGGGTATCTAATTTTAGCGTTTTCCAACGTAAAGCGCTTAAGATAAGGTTTTCTAGAAGAGCGGTGGCCGCCACGCAACGGCCGCAATATCGGCTGACATGAAAATTATGGCAGCGGGGATTGACTTTACGTTGACAAAAAGCGCTCTAGGAGAACTACTTTCATGAAAAACAGTGACGATTTTCCGACGCTATGTAGCCACCGCTCTTCCCGGCCCTGCACTCTGCAGTCTCTAACGTCAAAAATCGGTCGTTAAGTCTAATCGATGTCAAATTTCTTTAATACATTTTCAACCTTATGCTTTCGGAATAAAGTTGAAAATCTATTAAAGGAATTTGACAACGATACGACTTAGCGACCGATTTTTGTCGCTGTCTAATGTCGAGACTGCAGGGGCAGGAAACGGCAGTTTTACGCAGAAGGCACCTACGTAGCGTTAGAGCTTTAAAAAGGTCAATACTTAACAATGTATTTTGTATGAAGATTTGGAGACGGCAATACCAACCTACAAATTAATACGAATAACCGGAATAACCTCCAGGTAACTGACTCGAAGAAAAATTCCCGTCATTAAAAACGTCCAAAATCTAGTCGCAATCTCATCTCAGCGACAGTCAATATCAAAAACTTGTCAAAAATGTATGGAAATTAGAGCTATTTTTGACAGATTAAGACTAAGATCAGACTGTGAACGTTCTTAAAATTACGAGAATTGCCCCTCTGATTGAAAGTATAAAACTATTGATATAAAACTATTTCATGATTTCATCTTCGCTCTCAAACAGCCTATACTTCTCCATCATGTAAGTGATGGCGCCACCGCTGTGCCGACGCAACGTTGCCAGCGCGCACGACAGCAGCATCATAGCTCCCTCCACGTACCAACCGTACAGGATCCGGACGTGGCCGTTTATCTGTAATTAAATGGCCTTATGTTCAAGCTCTGGCTGGTGCCCTTAATTTATTATACACCATAGGATAGCCCAGTTAAGCAGCCGACAACCTCCTACGTGGACCTGCTAGAAGGCATAACTTGCGAGATGCCATAAAGAAAAAAAATATATATTCAAGAGTTCAAGACATGGAATTAGTAAGTACTTTATAGTACAACACTAGAAGAAAGCTTGGTAAAAAAATATCACCATAATAATTGTCACCATTCCTGGCTGTCACAATCATGTCGCCGCGCTACGGTCGCTTAATCATGTCGCCACGCTACGGTCGCTTTTGGTTAGGATGCGGCCTTAGAGTGTGATCTTTTAATTAATACGACGCCAATTAATACTTGGTGTGCGCACCAGATATTGTGGGAATATAAACATATTTGTGGGTGTGCTGAAAGTTATTCGAACTGAAAACAGCGAGAGCATCAACACTGGGCTTATATAAAACACGCGGGGTAAACGTAACGTAAATTCGAACGATTTTTGACACGAAAATACAACTTCGTTTGGTTTTGGTATGCTTGCAGGCAAAACTTCGTTTACCTATCTACTCTAATCATCGGTCAATGGGACGTAATAATCATTAGATGGCTTGTGCTTCAGGCCTTATAGTGATGGCTAAGATACTTACGCAATCCAATCCCCCACTAGTGGTGAACTCTAGCGGGAACAAAGCGATATCTAGCGAAGTATTCCCGCGCGCTAGGCCGAACGCAGCCGCGCCACACACGTAGTATAAAACCGCGATGAGAGGCACACTGCGATACGCGCCTAACACGCTGAGAAAACGCTGGAAAATGGACAAAATGTTGTAGTAAATCTCTATATTGAAGCTTTGTATGTGGCAAAATACAGGTTGGTACCTGAAGATCTGTTCTGTAAAAATCACGAAAAAAAAATCAAGTTTTAACGGTGATATTTTTACAGAACAGACCGGCTGAAGAACTCATCGTGAAAACATTGGTGAAGTGAGCTAGGATTGACAATATTGGCAGCTCACTTTACCTAAGTTTTCATGGTAAGATTTTTCAGAATAGATCGGCTGTAGTAGGTACCCATAATCCCATAATCATGTTCCCACTGCTGGGACACAGGCCTCCTATCTTCGAGAGAGAGTGGGCCGTAATCCACCATGTGGGCCCAGTGCGGGTTGGTGATGTCACATGTCTTCGAATTTTTTGGTTCTAGGACATGCCGGTTTCCTCACGATGTTTTCCATCATCGTTTTGAGAGCAGTGGTGATGAAATAATTTACACAAAGTAAAGCGCCTGTCTAGCTTCGTACCTACGACCTACAACTCGTAAGTCGCGGCCGTTTCCACTGCGACACCAATGCTCTTCGGTAGTAGGTATGTGCTTGCATAATTCTGGACACACGTAGGTCCGTTAAGCATTCAACAAACTGTTGTATTGCGGATATACGGTGGTCCGTTAAGCACGTACAGGTGGGGACAGCAGGCACTGACTCAGAGGCAGCAAACTCAAGCTCAAAGCATTTATTTCAATTAGATAAACCAATTAGGTACAGGCACTTTTGAACTGTCAAGGATAGACGAAGTTAGGGGAATTTAGTTTCACAAATGTTCCCAAAGTATTTCTTTACAAACTCTATGTGGACACCATGTTCGGCGAACTCCAAGAGGGCTTTAGTCATAAGTTTGGATCATGATAACCTAATTGAACTGACTAGCAAAAGTCATCATCTTCTTAGCCTTTTCTCAAGAATTTTGGGCTCGGCTTCTAGTCTACCAGATGCAGCTGATCGATCGACCCGTGCGGCTGTTATTACTTAGCCACAAGCCCCTCGGTTCCTTTGTCCCTTGGTCTTCAGCAAAAGTATCTAGGTAGCGAATATCTTCTCGCTAACGCTACGTAGGTTCCTACGTCTATACAAAGATGTGCCGTAGTTATCTACCTAAATAAACCAGCGACGACTACACCCACTCACTTCTCCCGCTCCCCGCGTGACGTTGCCTCCGATGTCCGACATTTTTAACCGACTTTAAAAAAGGAGGTTCTGTATTCGACCCGTATGTATGTATGTATGTATGTATGTATGTATGTTTGTATGTCCGCGATTATCTCAAAAACTGCTGAACCGATTTTGATAATTCTTTCATGAGTGTGATCTACATACTTTCAGGAAGGTTTTAGTATATAATACATTACGTAATTATTCTTATGTACGAAGTTATATGCATAAATGTAATGCATCTCCGGCATTTTTATGTGAATTTTGATGATTCTTCGAGTCGTGTCTTCAATGCACTTGTGTTAATTGAATTTGTGTGGGGTAGGTACAACTAAAAAGTGAAAAATAAAAACTTTTTTACAAAAAAAAACAACCGACTTAAAAAAAAAAACACTACAAAGTGAAAAATAACTTTAATTTCGGAAGTCGGTGTCAAAAAACGAAAATGCTGAAGCAACGACACCGACTTCCGAAATTAAAGTTATTTTTCACTTTGTAGTGTTTTTTTTTTAAGTCGGTTGTTTTTTTTTTTATGGATTAGGTCCTACCGTATCGGGCGGTTGTAAGATTTAATGCACGTCGCATCTTACTCAGTAATCTTTTTATTTTCTGCTGCTCAGATGGGAAACTAAAGCAATTTATCAATGAAATCCCTACCATTATTTTCTTGCCAATACCGCTTCTGTTAGCCTTCAAAACTTCCGAGCTTCGACTGCAGTTAGGACTCTCTGGAACAAAAAAAAACTATCCTTACTGGGGATTTTGTTGCGCCACTTCTTCCCAGCTAAAGCACTAGCCGCACTAGGAAGTGGTGAAGGGCGAACGTTTTGGGAGACTGTCTTATGTAATTTTGACGTTCAAAAATAGCTAATTCTCAGCCTAGTTTGAATAAATTACTTTTGATCTCATTATTATTTCCTTTCTGGATAGGTGCCACATAGCTAGGTAGATATCTAGTGTATCTACCTAAATTCTTGACCGACACCTTTTATGTTGAAAATATCCTCTAGTGAGTAGTTCGGTAAAGAGTAAGAGCAGTGGTGGCCCAGTGGTATCGGCCGCGACTTACGAGTTGTAGGTCGTAGGTTCGAACCCAGACAGGCGCTTTACTTTGTGTAAATTATTTCATCACCACTGCTCTCAAAACGGTGAAGGAAAACATCGTGAGGAAACCGGCATGTCCTAGAACCAAAAATTCAAAGACATGTGACATCTACCAACCCGCACTGGGCCCGCGTGGTAGATTACGGCCCACTCCCTCTCACAGAGAGGAGGCCTGTGTCCCAGCAGTGGGAACTTTATAGGCTGATGATGATGATGATGATGATGAGTAGTTCGGTTGTTAGTCCGGTTGACCGAACTACTGAAACTTTCATTTGCGATAGTTCGGTTCTAATGAAGCACCGAACATCAGATAGGTGACTATGGAGTTTCGGCACACCCCGGACACTCCATACAACGCTCGCAAAATAATTACCTACTACCACTACATTGACAAATGACGTTTGTATACGTGTAAATGTGTGCGTGAAATCTAGTAGGGCTGGCTGGCAGTACTCGGCAGTAGTGCGTAGCGGCGGCGGCGCTGCCCGAACGTATGCAACAATGGGGCGCCGCGCGCCGCGAGACTAGGTACTCACAGAAATCTAATTAATAACATTTCTATTGTACTACTTTTCAAGTCGAAGAACGAATAGAACGTGAAAGAAAGATACATAACTAAGGCAATAAAGAGAGAGAGCAATAATTTAATAATTGGTATGTTAATATTACGGACGTTTTTATTGTTCTAAAACGAAGAAAACTTGGAAAATAAATGAATAATAGAGAAAATTATGAAAATAAATTATCAATACATAATATACCTACTAGCTTTTATTTTTTATGGGTTTAAAGGATATTTGAGTTGCTGTTCCTTACCTTCTTTCATGTTTCGGGAACCGAAAGAAACTCCTGTCTTTATCGTTCCTCGATGAAGATAAGCATCCAAATAATGCACAAAATACAACCATCGTGATTAACACAAAATATAAAACTTTAAAAAAATAATGTGTTCGTGTCAGCAGTAGGTAGGTATAGCGCTGCCGTTCTTGTGTACATGCGAGCAGAGCAGGCGTCGAACACACCGAAGTGCGGGGTGAGGTGCGGTAACTGATGTTAGTGCGGGGAAGGGAGTGGCCTTTCTGTACGTAGTACTTTAAGTATTCTGTGGTTTCGGTGACAAACTTGTTTCAGGCAGAAAGGCTAATTATGCACTGCTAGCGCTAACGCTCATAGCGGTGCGTCGTGGCATGATTAATACATTTTGGTATATTTGTTTTTACCGCTCGCGGCCCCGCGCTAAGCTGCCGCTGATAGCGGCAAAGTCGTGGCCAGGCCCTTTACACATTATAACGCAGCGGTAACGTCACCGCCGCGCGCCGCCGCAGCCACGGCGTAATGTGTAAAGGGCCTTGCGCTGCGGCGGCGGCCGCGGCGAGTTTTGATAAGTCTTGATACCGCGGCGGCGAAAAACGCTGCCGTTGCGGCGCCATGTGTAAACGTTCTTACAGCGGTGATAGACGAAGAAAAAAGCCGAATTTACATTATGAAACTAGTTGCGCAAACTTAGTTACCTATTCATTGATAGTTTCACGCGTAAATACAGTAAGTATACACCTGAAACTGCCAATGAATAACTGAGTTTGCGCAACTAGGAGTTAGGTACCTAATGTAAATTCGGGCGTCGTTATTTTCATTAGATCAACGAGGTAATTGCGTAACACAAACCTAACAGTAGGTATGGCTTTCATTTTAACAGTTCGACAACATTCATTGCGTTATTTACGTTGTTGAGCAGATACGTTTTTCGAATATATGAAGCAATGGATTAGCCACAATCTGAATCATCGAAATGATTCAGATTATGGTTGATAGTGTGTTACGCAGTTAGGATGCAGTTTTGATTTCAGAATTGTTTGTTTCGTAATCACGATATGATTCATCACCACTATGCAATTTTACTTGGCAGACTGTTGTAATTATCAGTAAGTGCGGCGCAGGCTGTGAATAGCACTGATAATTCACTTAATGCTTTGTATAATTACTACTCGACCGCTACGCCGCGTGGCATTAAAGCGATTTTG
Source organism: Amphipoea lucens (assembly GCA_947508005.1). Taxonomy (NCBI): domain Eukaryota; kingdom Metazoa; phylum Arthropoda; class Insecta; order Lepidoptera; family Noctuidae; genus Amphipoea; species Amphipoea lucens. The sequence goes on from OX382357.1 coordinate 20,069,884, forward strand.
TTAAGGGGAATATGAACCGCATTTCAGAGCCTCGAGCGCAAATGGGGTTTAATGTAAGTAATCAAAAATGCGCGAGATTCTCAGAATACGCCGTGGCAGGAAGTACTCGTAAGTATATTATGCAAGTACGTCTGATATTTCCGTGTGCCTTTGTCATCATCAAATAAGTTGTTCAAAGTCAGTTTTTTCTTGTTTTGATATAGATAACCAGTACTTTTGTGATGTTTAAGCAAAAAGTGTTGATATTTAAACTGATATTTCAAGTAACTAAGTACACTATCTACGGCCTGACCCACAAAATATTTTTTTTGTTGCGTCATATTTTTGATTTCGACACCCATCACGTTTGCGGAGTTTCGCTAACATAATTTGACTCTATATAGAACCTACCTACAGTACCTAAGCGGCAAACCCTATTTTTCCGAGGAATTCTGTAGCAAAAAATACAAGAAACATGAATGACAGCATATAGGCTGTTTAAAAAAAAGCCATTTTCAAAGATTCTTCATCAAGTATTCACTAAAGACCTTACTGAGCCTCATCTGTCCAGAGTAGTGTATCAAGGAGACTTGAAGACATAGAAGTACGAAGCCCACGACATTGTTGTAATATTACAGCTGTCCATGTGTCCAACAGGCCATAGATTTACAACATCTGATATAGGCTGATGAATGGTTGGCTGCTTTATACTATTCAAACACAACCAAACAAGAATTGGAAGATACATGCAGAAGTTCAACAATAATCTCTTCCGTACAATGATGCCTATGTATGTAGGTACACTATGCCCACTTAGCGACTACTCCTGGAATTGTCGCTGAAGGATGCTATGGCAATCCAAACCGCATTATAATAATCAGTCTATAATGTCCCGACTGCTGGGACACAGGCCTCCTCTCTGTGAGAGGGAGTGGGCCGTAATCCACCACGCGGGCACAGTGCGGGTTGGTAGATGTCACATGTCTTCGAATTTTTTGTTTTATCTTCACCGTTTTAGAGCAGTGATGATGAAATAATTTAGACAAAGTAAAGCGCCTGTCTGGGTTCGAAACTACGACCTACAATTCGTAAGTCGCACTGTTCATAAAAGCTTTGAGTTAATATAAAGTTAAATGGTGCTTCTGTATTTATGTTCGCTTCATGCTTCCCAATGTGAACAGACATTCAGCCACATAATTGAAACTGTCCTGTTAGAGGCGCCCTGATAGCTTTATTGTCATACAATGTAATTATAGCGTTTTGTTAACGCCTACTACACATAGTTGTCATGTTTTTGTTTGTGAACTCACTCTGTGATTTTAATTAATTTTACTGATGAAACAACATGTTTCTAACATATTACACACTAGCTGCGCCCCGCGGTTTTACCCGCATAATCTCGATCCCGTAGGAATATCGGGATAAATAGTACCCTATGTCCTTTTCCGGGACTCAAGCTATCTCTATACCAAATTTCATCAAAATTGGTCCAGCCGTTTGAGCGTGAAGAAGTAACAAACATATAAATACACACACACACACACACACACACAAACTTTCGCCTTTATAATATTAGTGTGATTAGTGTGACAACAGTGAGCAAAAATAACAAACGTATTTAGGCACTGTTCTGGAAGTTTTAGGTTCCAAAACAAACAAACATCTGTCAAAATAATGTTACCTGTGGTTTTGATAAGCCTTAGAAGAATGCGTGTTGTTGTTTAGGGTTGCCAACTTTTAGGAGATATTAATTCTCCTAAAAAAATATTTACGACGTTTGACAGTTTTTGTGTGAAATAACTGTCAAAATTTCAAAATTATTCCTCGAATAAAGTTAACAGATGATTGAAAAATAGCCCTAAAACAAACAAAGTTTCGCTACTCGACGGTTTCATTTATTTGGTTAAGGGCTGATTTTTCAATCGACAGATACTTACCCCCTTATTCATAAAACTTGTCAAACCTATTTTAGTTAAAATGGGGTTTGTCTCTTTCTTACACACAGAAATGACAACGTGACAGATAAAGACAAACGTTCTATAAACCTATTTTAGCTAAAATAGAGATAAAATAGGATTATGAATAAGGGGGTAAATTTTTATTCGTGGAATAGAATTGACGTCTGACAGTTTTTGTATGGAAGAACTGTCAAAAATTTAAAATTATTCCTCCGATAAAATTATCTGGTGTTGGAAAAATCAGCCCTTAGAGGTACGTTATAATGTAGTCTTACCATCATTTTGTGGTGTAGTCCTTCCTAAAACGAAGGGTCGCTTATCCAGGAGGCTGCATTTCAACTGATTGAAGTGAACTTCAACTTGCACCACTAAACACATGCTTGCGTTTAACACTGAAACAATAGACAACATGTACAGGCACCAGCACATCAAGCTACCCGAAACTGTCAAATTTTCCCAATCAACTTTGAACCTTATACTTTAGCGATAAAGTTGAAAATCTATTTAAGGCAACTACATGACCTAAAGCGCGGTCTTTGTCGGACTGCATAGAAAAGAAAGAGAAGCGCGATGACACAACGATGGTAATTTATTGCAAATGTGAAGTAATTATCTATTTACAAAAACTATTTAAGAAAAAATAATCTTTCACTGAACGCAGTTTGGCATTAGTTTAATGGTATATTTTTAATTACAATTAATATGGTTAATGAAGAGATAAACTGCTTTGAAAGACAATTAAAAGGTGTATTTGAACATTTTTTCGATGCATTAATGTATATTTAATTTACATTTGAGTTCCATCACTGTATTAAAATAAGACTTAAAAATATCACATATTTTTTTTTGGTCAAAATTATTTACGGTTAGAGATAGGTACACTGCTTTAAAGAACCAACTTTTTGACCGTTTTCTGAGACCTCCGCCTTAAAAAAAATTACAGATTGTAGTAGCTTGACGTGCTGGCGTTTGTACATCGCATAACATCACGCCTGTAATCCCCAAAGGGTTAGGCAGAAGTGTACCTATAGTACACCCACAGTTCCCCAGTTATGTTTAAGTCCCATGGAATAGGGGGCGAGCCTATTGCCATCAACCGGGCACAAATCCAGACTCTGGGTTGCTATTGAGAAATACAGAACTAAAAACCCGATAACACATTGTCCGACCCGGGAAATTGGTGGTGTGATACGCCCGTGTCTCGGAAAGTATGTTATATCGTTGTTCCTGCGCCTGATCACTCCCGTGAGGGAAGAGCGAGTGCACCTGTGTCTGCGCACACACTTGTGCACTATAATATCTTCTGCGTCGATGGCTAGTCTCCCCTGAGATTGGCCGCGTTTAGTGGTCGCAAGCGCTGCTGAGCGTGAGGTCCTGGGTTCGATGGCCAGGTCGGGCAAAGCGTTATCGGGTTTTTCCATCACAAATTTCTCAGTAGCAGCCTGGAGTCCAGATTTGTGCCCATTTAATGGCAAGAACCTCGCTCCGATTACATTGGACTTAGGGCTCCAACACATAAACACGATACGACGTCGCGTCGTGCTACGACGAATATGATAGTATATGATTGTAGTAACTTTTCATTCAAACGTTAAAACTAGCACGACGCGACGTCGTATCGTGTTTGTGTTGCAGCCCTTAACCTTTTAACCGCCCGACTTTATATCAGTTGTCGTGCCCCCAGCGCCCGAGAAAAAAAAAAAAACGTAAAATAAATACCGATGGAACGAGCTGTGATGATATAATAATAATACAGATTAAAAGAGATGTGTTATTTGGTCGTTTATATACGATTCTGGCGGAATGGGCACGAAAATATTTGTCGGATTAATCCGACGTAGGCGGTTAAAAGATTAAACATAAGTGGCGAAATGTGCGTGTACTATCCCTTCTGCTTATTCCTTCGGGGAATATAGAAGAAAGAAAGAAAGAAAATAAGTTTATTTGTGGTAAACATGACGTAGAGAAAGAACACATAAAAAAAAAACAATTTGGGGAATTATATGCGTGACATCTACGCAAAACGGCCATCGTTCAGCATAAATGCTAAGACCCCCGGCGCTAGTTTTCAGCGACAGCCGACATACCTAGGCGTGATGTGAAGTAAACTCGCTAAATAGAATCATGTAAATCTTACTTAGATAAATATGTGTCGGTACAGCGATGGTGGCGTAAGTCACGGCCGAGATTCTTCCCCACGTTGTATGTGGCACCGGCGCACCGAATCCTGAAAGAGATCATTAGCATGTTTTATCAGGTACATATTTGAATAATCAAGTAGGGCGTGTTTAGAGAACAGCTCTATTGTGTCTTGTTCTTCGAGCTAGCGAAGCACGTACATCTTTATTTATTTATAATACTAGTACATACTTTATTGTAGGCACACCACAAAATAAAATAACAAAAAAAAATATCGTGTTCTGCGATTTCTTCCAGGCAACATTGAAATGGAAAATGATTTGCCTGGACATAAAATGGGGTTGTCATTGGTGCAATAATTAGTTTACAATATACTAAAATAGATACACAGATATCACACCCACACACACCCTCACACACACACGACACACGTACATAAAGATGTACGTGTGTCGTCGCGAAAAAAAAGTACAAAGATGGACGTGTAGTGAAAGCACTACACGTCCATCTTTGTACTTTTTTTGGGGTTATTTAACTGAAATGCAATTATAATAAGTCTGGCACAGACTATAGCTCTAAAGAAAAGAAAAGAATAACTAAAACACGTTTATTTGCGGACTTTCGGAAGGCGTTTGATAGGGTTAACAACGACACACTGCTGATGAAACTTAGCAAAATCGGTTTTGCACCATCTCTCCTCCGTTTCTTCGCAGACTACCTACGCGATCGTCAGCAGTTCGTTAGGCTCGGTATGTACGAATCAACCACCTACCACACACGTTCCGGAGTAAGTCAGGGCTCAATTTTAGGGCCTTTATTATTTTTAATCATGGTTAATGATCTTCCTCAAGTTCTCCGTTATGCAAAATGTCTATTGTATGCTGATGACTTAAAATTGTACCTCGAAATAAACTCCATGAGCGACTGTTTAGCACTACAGCAAGACATAGACGCGATATACAAGTGGAGCTTAGACAATAAGATGGAATTCAATCCCTCCAAATGCTTTGCAATGACATTCGGTCGAATGCGGCACCCAGTTAATTATGAATATAATTTAAATAACAATACCATCATGAAAACATCAGCCATGAAAGATCTGGGAGTCACATTCGACCGAAAGCTCACCTTCCACGACCATATCGCCACGGTAGCTAAGGAATCCTACCAAAGATTAGGTTTTGTTTTGCGTAACTGCCGCGATTTTCGCTCAGCACATGCCATCAAAATTATATTTAATGCGCTCGTACGTAGCAAATTGGAATCCAGCTCCTGCGTGTGGAATCCACACGAAAGTACCTACGTGCTTTTACTGGAAAAGGTACAAAAAGCGTTCCTCAGGTTTCTGTATAAGCGTAAACACGGCTATTACCCTTACCTCTATCCGACTAAATTTCTACTGGGATGCCTCGGATATAACTCGTTAGAGGTAAGGCGAGCAAAAGACCAGCTTACCATAGCCTGTAAGACGCTCCGTGGCACTATTGACGCGCCTGACCTAAATGTTGTGCTGGCGGCTCGCTTCTTTGTGCCAGACAACTACTGCCGCGGCAGAAAGCACAGGCTGTTCGCTGTGCCTCCATGTCGCACAGTTGCGCGTGCTAAGTCCCCAGTACCACGTACTCTGGCCGCACTTAATGATCTCTTGGACTCTAATCCAACAAACGATCTGTTTGCGGACGAGTGGACGAAGATTTTGTCGGCATGTCAGAAGTACTGTGAGAGGGATGTATGAAAGTGTTGTTAACTTCTTTTCATTTTTTATTTTGATGATTTAATCTTTTATGTTTCTTTTATGTGTATCTTTTTGTATTTAATTAATGTAATTGGTTATAAACCGTTTTAATTAAATAAAATAAATAAATAAATAAACATGACGCAAAGAAAGAACACACACACAAAAAATTAAGAAAAAGATGGGGGAAATATGCGTCACATCCACGCAAAACAGCAATTGCTCAGCATAGTGCTAAGACAGAGCAGAATGCGAGGCAGAGCCCTAGCGCTGGTTTTTAGCGACAGCCGGCATTGACGTGATGACGTCAACCAGTGCAGCATACTGCATACGATGGGTTATTCCCAAAGTACTCTAAAAAGACCTACTCTTATATTTTGTGATGACAGTACTTAAGATAATGTATACATAGAAGCTGTTGGTGGCGCGCGTCGCCGAGTGGCGACGAAACAATAGAAAATCAATTGTGTCTCATTAGCGGAGCTTGACAGATTAATAAATAAATACCTACTCTATGAAAAATATAATATTTTTAAGATGAAAAAAAAAACAATATTTATCTCTCTTGTTATTCATGCAGCGTAGCGACCTTATTTTGAGTCCCTAGAAATGCGATAGGTGTGTACGATTATCACAGGCCGAGCCGCAACAGAGCCTTTTAATGTAAAAAAAGAAAAAAAATATACGTACGAATATACATGGGCACGGGTGGCCGTGTCGTGTAGTAGGTGTCTAAAAATCATAACTTATGATTCTCTGGCCTCGCACATTTTTTAAATTAAATTAGGGTAATCTTGGTACTATGTATATTCATGAATTTTAAAAGCAATATAATAAACCTTTATGTTTATATATAAAAATTAAATACCGTTCGTTGATAAGCGCATCACTTCAGAACGGCTGGACTGATTTGGCTACTTTTGTTTTAATGTTTCTAATACTTACTTCGAATTAGGTTTTATTTTTTTTATTTTATTAGGGAAAATAAACAGTTACACATTATGATGTAAGGTATAGAACTTAAGACTAAAATGGGAGTATAAATGTATAACCAACAACATTTTCCACAAAATATTAAAAAGTTAAACAAACACGAACGACATGCGATATAGATTACATTATATTGAAAATAGAGTATGGTAAAATACTTAAAAAAAAAACTAAACTGAAACATACACTACATAGGTAAAAATAATAAAAAGAGAAAGAAGATAAAATTGAAAATTGTATATGCAAAGTAAAATTGGAAAAGCTTTCCGGAATATTTTCAAATTTGGGAAAAGCTGGACGTCTTTTTATATAGTAGGACTTTTGTATGAACTCTAATTTGAACATGACATTGTTCGTTAGGGGTTATTCCACAAATCCCCATTGAGAATTCCCATCAATGGGGATTTGTGAACTTTTTGTTCGTAGTAAGAAATTGAAAAAAATCTAATGATTTTATAAATGACTGTAAAACTGTGATTTTATTAATAATTTTAAAACTTTATAATTCAATTAATAATTTTGAAACGGTGTTTTTCTGTTATGTGGATCCATTACTTTAATTGATTGATTATAAAAATAAATCAATGATTCCTAAATCTCCATAAGAAGTGAAGACTTCATGGTTATTATATTACCTATACCATTATACCTATGTTGTTTTTATTTTAAACACAAATGCCCATTATGTATCTACTCTATGAGACTTCAAAGGGGATTCTCAATGGGGAGTTTTAGAATAACCCGTTTGGTTTGTTAGGTCCTATTCTCAATATTAATAAGATTTATGATACATTTTTGGCAATAGTTAGGTAGAATTAGATAGTTAAGTTTTGCAATAGATAGGTGCTTATGTGCTCTTTCATTCGGATCAGACAGGGTTTCTTTGACACATTGTAGATTTAAGGAAATACCTAAAGCAGTCATCACATAGACAGTGAATAGGAAGGTCCCGGACAGGTCCCAGTACTGCCCGGGATGAATGCGAGCGCCGTGGCTGACCGCCTCCATAGTTAGGTGCCTCTCGTCCTGTATCCGTCGCTCTATTGCGTGCCTCCAGTTCGGTGATAGAGGAGTTATCTGGAACACACATGGAACACATGAGACATTTTATATGAACAAAATTCACCTAAAATATTAAGGGTGTGGCGTAAATAGTAGTCCAACGTTAAGGATTTGATGTACAAGATAATTTACTATAACATATTACAATTTGAACCATTTTAGTAGGACATTTAAAAATAATCAGTCTTGAATTTGCATGATTATGTTAAAAATTAGGGTATAAAATAGAGAAGAACCAACTTTTTCTTCAAAAAGTCTAAATTTACATTAAAAAAAATCGGTTGTCTGTAAAGTCGGTTATCTGACGATAGTTGAACGTGACAACGTCATAAGAAAATACTGATGGAATGGTTTCATTTTTCAAAAGAAAATTTTAATTTTATTTGTTTGATAGATATTTTGTATGGATATAGAGAAGGAGGTAAATGGAAATCACAATTGAATTGATCAAGTTACATTTATTTGTACGCATAAATACAATTATGTCAATTTTTATTATTTTTTTTAAAATAAATATGTTTAGCTTTTAGTTTCAAATACTTTTGTATTTGAAACTAAAAGCTAAACATATTTTGGTTGACTGGGTCGTCGGTCGGAGATTGTATGACTCGTCATTATACAAACGGCGCCATCAGTTTGCAAATCAGTGCGTGTTTGCAAACTAATGGCGCCGTTTGTCAAAGTTTTGCCGTGATCCTACTAATCTTATTCATTTCGCGAAGTCATATGTTAGGGTAACCATGATTTAAAGGATATAATACATGTATGAAAGGGGCAATGTTTACTTAATTCATCTTCTAAGAACTTGTAATGAGGAGTAAGGAGTAGACACTGTCTTAGCGAGCAGTGGTGGCCCAGTGGTATCTAACGGTCCTGACTTACGAGTTGTAGGTCGTGGGTTCGAACCCAGGCAGGTGCATTACGTTGTGTAAATAATTTCATAACCACTGCTCTCAAAATGGTGAAGGAAAACATTGTGAGGAAGCAGGCATGTCAACCAAATATTCGAAGACATGTGACATCTACCAACCCGCACTGGGCCCGCGTGGTGGATTATAGCCCACTCGGGATCTCGATAGGCTGAGTGACTAGACTGGGGGACCAGGGGTCACACGAGTACATGATCATCGCAATCTTTTATTCGAGCTCGCCATACACGATCGCTTTCTACTAGATCACCGGGGTATGCGTTGAATGCTGAGTTAAGAAACCGTTGATTGATGCGGTCCATTTTCATTGATTATTGCATCAATAACTTAAGCCGATAGGTGATTAACTGATAAATAATTGACTAAACGGTTACCTTCTGATCCCTGAGTACGTCTATAGTCAGCGGGCCTGTTCAAAAGGGTTACCGCTGCCTGTTGGGTATTTTACTATTGCAACACCAATATTTTACTGTTGCAACACCAACATAAAAAATGTAATCCAATTTGTTTTCTGTGGCAACACGCCCCTTCCAACTGCGACACTGGTCGAATACACACGTGAACCGAATTTGTCCGCCGTTTTATTTATCTTCCGTGGCACCACGCTACCAGCACCTCATCAGCACCCAACACCATTACACCGCTGCACATTGGTCCTTCGAGGGAGAACAGCGGTGCTGCGGAAGAAGCGGGCTACCTACAGGTTTGCCAAGTTTTTCTCGTCCGTGTCGCAGCCATTTTGGTTGGCACAGGGCACTGCAAGCGGGCTCTGCATCGCCTGACTTCGTTGTCGCAACACGCCTATCGATTCGACAAGTCTGAAGAACAGAAGTCTGGCAGTATTCTTCAAGAGAAGGAAGCAACCCAGCAGCAATCGGTAATCATTCCATCGATCGCCTTTGCCGTCGCCGCCGGAGTCACCTCTGCAGGTGTGAAGAGTACAGCTGACAGCACAAAAGGTATTCCGCAAGAAGAAGCGAGACGGCACGCATCGCAATATTCTACAATTCTGCATTTCTTCAAACCTGAAACGCACGATCCACGCACGCCGTGCGTGCAACAGACAGCGAATTACGCACGAGCGCAAGAGGGACAGCAAGCGACGCCAAAATCGTCGAAGCGAATTTCCGGTTCCGACTTCCGAGCCGACATTTTGTAGCTTCGACTCGTCCTCAAGATCGGTCCACGCGCATCAAAGAATTTTCAACTAATTAATTACTCTATTCATAGTATAAAGTGTATATTTGTGGTACCTATAGTGACAATATTAAGTTTTTATATAAACAAGTGCACTAGAAGTTAAAAATGGAGGACGAACTAAAACGTAAAATCGCCTCACGTGGCTATGTTAAAGGTACGATTACAAGATTACTTAAGTTCGTCGAAGTTTCTGAATTATGTGAATTAAGTTCCAATGAGCTAGTCAACAAACGTGATCGACTCATAACTGCTTTTCAAGAATATGAGTCTTTATGTAAAGATATTCTTTATCTCGATCCTGCAGACAAAGAAAATGTTGAGCAAATAGAAAATAATTACTACAACATTTTGGCATCATTGAGCGAGCAAATAAAGACCCACGAGATTAAAGGCCCCTCCGGTCGCTCCATGCATTTAGATGCAGACACACATAAAACAAAGTTGCCACCAATTTGCATAAATACATTTGATGGTAAGTTTACCGAATACGTACCATTCATTAATTTGTTCGACTCATTGATTCACAATAACACTAGCCTTGACCCTATTCAAAAGTTTTATTATTTGAGATCGTTTCTAAAGGACGAACCATATAATTTGATAAAAAATTTATGTTTAACCCAAGAAAGTTATAGTGAAGCTCGCAAACTGTTGCAAAATCGCTATAATAATAAATATAAGATTATAAATGATCATATAGGTAACATTTTAGATTTAAGTAACATTGTTAAGTCAACTGCTGGTAGTTTAAGGGACTTTGTGTCATTTATTAGGCAACAATTGGCTGCAATTAAAAACCTTGACTCAAATGTTATATACTGGGATGCAATTCTGTTATGTGTTCTTTCTCGGAAACTAGATGGAATTACTGCACGAGCTTATCAGCTAGACCGAGATCCCAGCGTACAACCTAACCTCGAAGATTTCCTGCAATACATTGAGAAACGAGCTCTGGCACTGGAGAATGCCGGACAGGGTCTTCACTTGCAGCAACAATCAACTAAAGTAACAGCAGTCGCCACTGCAGGAGCAACATGCATCTTCTGTAAGTTAAATGACCATAAATTATACAAATGTAAAAAGTTTCAACTATTGCCAGCAGACAATAGACTGACATTTGCCAAAGAACAAAAACTGTGTGAGATTTGTTTGGGTATACATGGTGGCAGATGCAGGTTTCACTTCCGGTGCTCAGAGTGCAAGAAGCCTCATAACACTCTGCTCCACTGCAATTCAGGTGAAACCACACCAGTTGTCACCTTGTCAAGTAATGTTAATAATAATGTGCTTCTACCTACAGCTAGAATCAAAGTTGTAGCAAGGAATGGCACCGAATACATCATCAAGGCGTTACTGGACAGCGGATCTCAGGTTTCCTTTATAACTGCAAAAGTTGTTCAGCTATTAGGTTTAACGCCCTTGCAAAGTAACACTTGTATTGTTGGAATCACTAATGAAAAAAGTAATGTAAAATATAACATTCCCATTGAAATTCATTCATTAAAATCACCATACAAGACAACGGTAACTTGTCATGTGGTAAAAAATGTAACATGTAAATTGCCTCAAAATAAATTTGATGTCTCTAGGGTCATAATACCATCCAACATCATACTGGCAGATGACCAATTTAATGTGCCTAGTGAAATACATATGCTATTAGGGGCTGATGTGTTTTTCCAGACCCTGTTGCCGAACGAGCAGTGCACAAGCATCGACCTGCCAAGGCTCAGCGAGCAGTCATCAGCTCTGCCCCAGAATGCTGCTCATCTACTGCAGCAGCCTAGTAACACACAACTACACATCTTTAACACATACTTCGGGCACATTGTAGGAGGAAATCTGCCACCCAAGGTATCTCAACAGACATGTAATAGAGTAGTATTAAAATGTGAATTAGGTCTCAATGAGACACTTGCCCAGTTTTGGACCAATGAAAAAGTTCCAGAAATATTTACTGAGCAAACATCTGAGCAAGAGCTTTGTGAACATATTTTTCAAAGGTCTGTTAAATTAATTAATAATCAGTTTGAGGTTCCTCTGCCTTTAAAATTACCTTTATTAGATGTAAATGATACTCTTGGGGAGTCATTTCACCTAGCTTTAAAAAGGTTTTTAAATTTGGAAAAGAGATTGCATGCTGATCCTGATTTATTCATGCAATATAAAAATTTCATCCATGAATATCTAGCACTTGGTCATGCTCATTACATTGATATAGGATTGTATGATTTAAATAAACATGCAGTGTATTTTCTCCCACACCATGCAGTTATTAATAATAACAGTAAAACCACAAAGCTTCGAACAGTCTTTGATGGTTCAATGAAAACAAACAAGAAGGTTTCTCTAAATGACTTACAACTCAATGGACCTGTGGTTCAAAAAGATTTATTTGATATAATTTTATTATTCCGCGTAGGTAGATATACATTTACGGCGGACATAAAGCGTATGTTTAGGAACATTAAAATAGATCCTCAATACACTACCCTTCAAAATATTTTGTGGAGGGACAATCCTGACGAACCAGTCAAGTGTATTAGATTAGATACGGTTACATATGGCTTGAAAAGTTCAAGCTATTTAGCAACTCGCTGTATATATGAGCTAGCAAATAGATATGAGTCATTATATCCACTAGCATCATCTATCATAAAAAATAATCTTTATGTTGATGATATTATCTATTGTAATAATAATTTAGAAACTACTATTGCTGCCAGAGACCAACTTCGTGATTTGCTTAAATTAGGTAGTTTCCATACTCATAAATGGTCATCAAATGATGAAAATGTTTTGAACAATATACCATTAAATGAAAGACACTTCGATAGTTTAGAATTACAAAAGGATAATTATAACATGAAAGCCTTAGGACTTCAAATCAATGTAAAAGATGATCATTTTATTATCTCTAGTCCAGAACCGTTCAATAGGAATAAGGTTACAAAAAGGAGCATACTTAGTTATATAGGTAGATTCTATGACCCAATGGGATTCGTGAGCCCAATTGTAGTCACAGCAAAGGCCATAATGCAAAAATTATGGCTACTGGACACAGGTTGGAATGACAGTCCTCCTGCAAATGTTCAGCAAGAATGGTTTCAATTTACCAATAATTTAGCTGCAATGCAGCCAATCCTATTAGATAGGAACATTAGAATTTCAGAAGCAGACTCGGCAGATTTAATCGGCTTTGCAGACGCTTCGAGTAAGACAGCCTACGGATGCTGTGTGTACCTGCGACTCACAAACCAATCAGGTACAACAAAAATTGCATCTACTCTGTTCCAAATCACGAATCAACCCTGTCCAAAAGAAAGGCATGACTGTGCCAAGGCTTGAATTGAATGCAGCACTATTGCTATCGAAATTAATTGTGAGGACTCATAATACACTCAAAGTTAAATTTAATATAAGGCATGTCTGTTTATTCAGTGACTCACAAATTGTCCTTGCATGGCTAAATACTGAATTAACAAAACTTCAAACTTACATATCAAACAGAGTAAGTGTAATTCGTCAAAACACAGCTGGATGTAGTTGGCATTATGTCAACACAAATGACAATCCTGCTGATCTCATAAGCCGAGGCGTCAATCCGAATGAGCTGAGTAGCTGCGATATCTGGTGGAATGGGCCAAAATTTCTGCAAAACAGTGAGTACAACTTTCCTGCTTACAACTCTCCCACTGATTTGCTTGCAGTGGAACCCTGCTTGGCTCTTTCCAGCAACTTGGTTTGCCAAAACCCAAATTCGCTTGATTATGTGTTCAAGCGCTTGTATAATTACTCTAATATAAATAAAATAGTAAGGCTACTATCATACATATTGCGATTTTTAAACAATGTTAATAAAAATAAAGTTAAAATAAATACAGACTTTTTGCTAAGTTCTGAGTTAGATGGTTCATTAATGTTATTAATTAAACATGAACAAAATATATATTTTCAATCTGAAATCAAAACCTTAAACAATAATAGCAATATGAAAGGAAATCTATCCGAATTGCATCCCTTCCTCGACAACCAAGGTCTTTTACGCGTTGGGGGTAGGCTACATTATGCTGATATTGCTTATTCACAAAAACATCCTGTCATACTGCCTAAAGGCTCTTTAATTACTAGCTTGCTTATACGGTGTGAACATGAAAGGTTACTGCACGCAGGGCCTAAGCTGTTACTCTCGCATCTTAACCAAAGATTTTGGATTGTTAACGGATTATTAGAAGTTAAGAAAATAACCCACAAATGCATTGTGTGTTTCAGACAAAAGGCCTATGTGGCCAAGCAGCTAATGGGCTCCTTGCCGGCTGCACGTGTAACAGCTACCAGCCGCCCATTTGAGAAGGTCGGCGTGGATTTCGCTGGGCCAATTGATGTAAAACTCTCTCGCGTAAGACGATCCTTAATAGGTAAAGGTTATATCTGTGTATACGTATGTTTCGCAACAAAGGCCGTTCACTTAGAACTTGCGTCAGACTTGACCACGGAAACCTTTCTAGCATGCTTGAGGAGATTTATCTCTAGACGAGGGTTGCCCACCGAAATTCACTGCGATAATGCAAGTACTTTTAAATGTGCAAGGAGTCAATTAGTTGACCTTTACAAACTGCAAGCTTCTCAGAATCACCAAATGCAAGTTCAAAGATTTACCGCCGAGCGTGGGATTCAATTTCATTTTATACCTTGTTACTCGCCTACATTTGGGGGGCTCTGGGAGGCGGCAGTAAAAAGTACAAAGTTTCACCTAAAAAGAATATTGCAAAAAACTGTCTTAAATTACGAACAACTTAATACTGTATTAATTGAAATCGAAGCAGTGCTTAATTCCCGGCCGCTCTTACCGTTATCTTCAAGCACTGATGATTATTGTTATCTAACACCTGGCCACTTTATTATAGGTTGTGCAATGTCAATGTATCCTGAAAACAATGTATGTAACATTCCACAAAATAGACTTAAGTTTTGGAAACTGTGTACTTCTCTAAAACAGTCCTTTTGGAAAGTGTGGTATCAATATTATTTAAATTTGTTACAAAATAGACCTAAGTGGCGTGATAATATACGTAATGTGAAACTAGGGGACTTAGTTATATTAAAAGAGGATAATACTAGCCCTATGTCGTGGCCCATGGCACGAATTGTTAATTTGTTTCCAGGACATGATGGCAAAGTTCGGGCAGTAGAGGTCAGAACCCCAAATGGGAAAACTCATTCCCGAGCCATCAATAAAATTTGTCTATTACCAATAGAATATGATGATAGTTCTTAAGTATTTTCCTAACTGTTAATGTTAAACATCTTTTTTTTGATTTATCAATAAGTTGTGTTTGTAAAACCATTTAATCTCTATTTCTATATAATCTAAATAAACAATTAATGTAAGCTTTGAGTTTATATACTTAACTGAATTTTATGTAACTTTTTACAAAATGTAAGTTCATTGTTATTTTAATTCTGTGAGGCCGCAGCATGTTGGGTATTTTACTATTGCAACACCAATATTTTACTGTTGCAACACCAACATAAAAAATGTAATCCAATTTGTTTTCTGTGGCAACACGCCCCTTCCAACTGCGACACTGGTCGAATACACACGTGAACCGAATTTGTCCGCCGTTTTATTTATCTTCCGTGGCACCACGCTACCAGCACCTCATCAGCACCCAACACCATTACACCGCTGCACACTGCCCCGGAACATAAAGGGGTAAGGAAGGAACATGGGTGGGTTTTAGTCAGTAAGAGTCTGACACTCCCTTCCGCTCCACCCAGAGCGGGAGGAGTCATTTGATGATTACCCATCCACAAAAAAAAAGTACGTCTATAGTTGGCAATATGTATGTAGAGTAGTAGTAGTATTGAATACGCTAAAGTTACGTAAGAACGCAGGGGATTGAATATTTGTATAAGTACCAGCTAATCTAAATTAATAACAATTCAAGCTGTCAAAGAAACTTTAAGCTCATGAAAAACTCACAGCAAATTGCTAATTACAAATCACTTACACTTCTATTACAACGGAGACTAATTACAACAATACGGATAAACACAAATTGACGGATAACGGTTATAGGGTATAATACATAAATCCGATCCCGGTCGGGGGATAATGGGGCCAGGTTCTGATTAATTGCCAAGCGCGCCATCTTGCGGCGAACAAATTTAATTCGATTAAGTACGAGCGGGTTTCTGCACCATTAGGTGAGCTCATTGCCCTATTAGGTGAGTTAGAGCGATTTTCTATGACGCTGCGTACCGTATGAGGTACAGTTCAGTGCAGAATTAAGTGGACACTTTAATGACATTTTTTTTTTTGTTTTCCGCGTCGTGGTACGGTAGTATACATACTTTTGAGATTAAAAATGTCCATCTAAATTATTTTTGTAAATGGAAATTTAATTTTTTTATTAACCGGTCAAGCGGTGCGGTTCGCCGATCGGCGACGAAACAATAGAAAATCAATTGTATCTTATTAGCGGAGCTTGACAGATTAAACGCAATAAAATACTGGTGACTCAAACCCTAATACTCCTATTTTTTTTTCTCGCGTTGAAAATCCTCATGGACTTCCTCTATCGTGGGGGTGACAGAGGGGCATGCCGGACTCTTACCGGCTAAAACCACCGCGGTGTTCCACCTCTACCTATGGCCGGGGGTGCGGGATTCGCATAAGCATTCACCGCTCCCCCGACAGGCTAAAAAAAAAAACCCTAACAGACTGTGGCCATTGCGATGGAAAATTGCTATGTTTGAAGTTAAGTCACTAACGTTTTTAATACTCAGCCCAGTTTTATAAAGATCGTCAGCAACTTTGTCCATACCAACTTATATTATTATATTTTATATACAAACTACATTATTATAAAAAGAAAAGATTTTATCGTTTTGTATGTTTGTTTGCTATGCGTTCACGCTAAAACGGCTGAACGGATTGGGATGAAATTTGGCGCATGGGTAGACCATGACCTGGATTAGGATACACGATTGACGGACTTTTTCTTTTGAAATTCCCACGGGATCGAGACTTATGCGGGTGAAACTGCGGCGCGCAGCTAGTCAATATAATAAATGCGAAAGTAACTCTGTATGTCTGTCTGTTACCTTTTCACGCTTTAAAGGTTGAACGGATTTTGATTAACTTCGCAAACAGATAGACCTGTGATAGGACATAGGATACTTTTTATCCCTGTGGTACGTACCCGTGGGATAACTTTCGACCTCCACACGTGTGAAACCGCAGGCAAAAGCTAGTGCTTAATAGTCTAAAGCTAATCATGAAAACGGGAATAGGAAAATACTGAGAAAAACTGAAAGAAAATTACATCTAGAAGAAAACTATGCTTTCGGCAGTTATTTCCACAATTGTGTGGGAGAAGACTTGGCTTAATATGTTGTAATTGGTTCCTTTGCATTCTTCAATTAAATTGTTTTTCAAAAAAAAAAGAGACAATTCTTAGAAGACAGAAAACAATTTGATAGTCTATTTGAAGAATTGTTTACTTCAAAAGAAATTAGGTATTCTATAAAGAACTCATCAGTTGTGGAATTTTTTTAGATGCTATGTTGTAGTGTGGGAGCTCGAGTATGAATTTTTGTAGCGACCGGGCAAAACGAGTATATAGTCTGTTTGGAGTATGTAAATTTAAGGATCTTGGCAGGGACAAGGGGCATGTGTGTATCTGGTAAAGAATCCCCTTCCACCCTGTTCTTTAGATTTTCATGTAATAGTAGATAGTACAGTAACATGTATACATCAACTCAGCCTATCGCAGTCCACTGCTGGACATAGGCCTCTGTCAGACTTCGCCACAGCACCCTGTCCTCCGCCTTCCTCATCCTACCCCAGCCACCTTTAGCTCATCCGTCCATCTAGCTGGGAGACGTCCCACACTACGCTTGCCGATACGCGGTCTCCACTCCAGGACTCTATGTATACATAATTAATACAAACTTATGTAGTAGTAAAAGTATTACCCCCTTATTCATAAAACTTATCAAATCTATTTTAGTTAAAATGTGGTTTGTCTCTTTCTTACACACAGAAATGACAACGTGACAGATAAAGACAAACGTACTATAAACCTATTTTAGCTAAAATAGAGATAAAATAGAATTATGAATAAGGGGGTTAGTTGATAATTAGCAAATAATAACAGCCGCTCGGGTCGATTGAAGGTGAAGCTACGCTTGCCGCTGTTAGTTCGTGGATTCGTGGACATCCATTAAAAATCGAGAACCGTCCGTGCCTCGGAAAGCACATTAATAAAAGCCGTTGATCCCGGCTGTCATTCGTGGATTTTTGACAGTCGTAGTCCCAGTTACTGGGTAACACTTGTAGAGTTGTGGAGGTCAGATAGGCAGTCGATCCATGTAAAGTATTGGTATTCAACTGCATTTGGTTAGACCGGAAGCCGATCTCAACATAGTTGGAAAAAGGTTAGGCAGATGATGATTTAACTGCAGAATTACAGGCCTTATTATGAAAAAAACCTAGATAAAGCAAGTACTTCGAAAAGTCTAGGCAGATTAAATCAGCAAGGTGTAAAAGGAGCTAATTGCCCAGGACGTACCAGGCGTACATTTAGATATCAGCATTCATCAAGTCTATTTACAAATGATTATGCAGTTACCGTCCTCAGCTCCTCGTCTACTCATGGTATTAATTTTGCAGACAACGAGTATTATTTGTTTTCTTTCAGTTGCACGAACTCAATGTTGACGTAGACGGATCGTCCAACTAATTGCTACTCTGTTATTAAGATAGAGCAAATTGGATTACTTACTGCGAATTCTTTGTTATAATGCAAATTGTTACAACGGGTCGAAGATCAAAAAAACTCTTAAGTAGTGAAGGTCGGAACATAAAATCTGGCTCTTTTAGAGTCTGTGGAGGTCATAAAATTACTTTTTATGTATCTACTATGAAACTAAGCGAGGGAGAGATTAAAGTGAAATAAAAGTTGTTCTAATGTTGTATTGTGTTTTAAGAGCGAAGTTTAAAGACATTTGAACAACGTTCAGCTGTATTGTCATTGCGCTACGTTTTACAAAGACGTAATGCAGAATGGCTTATCTGCAGTCACAATGAGCGTCTTTCATAAAACTCTGTTAACTTTTAATTAATATTGTCCGTTTTCATTTGAGTTAAGGTCATTTTTTAACCGACGAAAAAAAACGGAGGAGGTTCTCAATTCGTCGCGGATATATTTTTTTTTATTCGTTTTACTAGTTTTATTTATTTCTGTTTCGGACGCCATTATTGTTGCTACGACACACAGAGCCACAAGTGAAAAAAAATTAGGTTAGTTAGGAATTCCAAATTTAAATTCATTTAAAATTTAGGCTTGTGTATTTGTGCTTCGAATTTAGTGATTCATTTGTTTTCGCGCCATTTGCTTTTTTCTGACGTTTTATTTGACTCTCTTTTACAAAACCGATAATCGTTGACTTGCTGCATTGATTGTCACCTTATTGGTGATGTTCTTCTGAGTGTCTGGTGCGTCGTACTCGCAACCGGAGTGCGTGTATGACTAAATGTATGAACGTAAACAAAGCCAAAGGAGTAGGTAAGGATCATAGCAGGAGGCGTTCTGCACTTTATGCCCCCATGGTCCATGGATGAAGAAGGCGCGAGTTTATTTTATGTATTTACTGTCCCGGAATAATCCACTGCTTATTTATAGATCACATGAGCTAGCGCCACTATTTGCTTTGATGGTAAAAGCATAAAAACAAAAATAACTTGATAAACCATCGTTATACGATAGGATATCAGTTGTACCGGCCGCGATTTACGAGGTTGAGGCCGTAGGTTCAAACCTCGACAGGCGGCTTTACATACACATACATACATAATCAGCGTATAATGTTCCCACTGCTGGGACACAGGCCTCCTCTCGGTGAGATGGAGTGGGCCGTAATCCACCACGCGGGCCACCAGGCGGCTTTACTTTGTGTAAATTATTTCATCACCACACTGCTCCCAGAACGGCGAAGGAAAACATCGTGAGGAAACCGACATGTCCTAGAACCAAAAATTCGAAGACATGTGATATCTACCAACCCGCACTGGCCCGCGTGGTGGATTAGGGCCCACTCTCTCATACCGAGGAGGCCTGTGTCCCAGCAGTGGGGACATTATAGGCTGCATATACAGGATATTTCGTTATTAATATCAATCAAACCGTTTGATTAATCCCCGTATTGGGGGAATGATAAATGTATTATTGTTTGATATTATTTATTGGTTTCGCTGAATCTTTTTTGATTTACAGTCTTCCCATTTTCCCTGTTGCCGAAACAAATTGTTATTTATATTGATCATAATCCGATATTCATCACAAAAAAGCTTTGATTTTAATTAAACTTCAGATCAAAAAGCTTCATTACAAAACGAGGTTTATCTTTAGACTCACATTTAAACGATCGAGCCATTTTTTTACATAGAACTTTAATCCGACAAAATTAAACATCCAAAAACTGACGTTAAACCCGAGTCTAAGTTTTCGATATTGTATATACTTACTTAAGTACTTTATGTTTGTCGGAAAAATTTAGAAATTTACGAGTGTCGGAAAAAAGTTTAAAATACAAAATACTGACTCAAAGATTTGGTCTTGACTAAAGTTTACTCGTTTTGAAATGAGACGGAAAGTGTTATCAAAATAAATAATTTTATTTCTGTAAGTAGGTTTGTACAAACACTTTTACACGTCAATCATATTTTTTTTAAAGCTAGATCAGGTCGGCGATTCCTATCTGACTACTCTGAGAAGAAAGGCCGAAACAAACTCAGAGGTCACAGTCTCTTTTAAAGTCCAGACAAAATCTTGGACAGATCATGTGAGAAAATGTTGATCAGTGTCTGAAATGGTCTTTTGAGGAAAGAACCACACAGATTGAGCGGACCTGTCCAGTCAGTGCACGCATTTGTCAAAAATCGTGCAGCTCAACTCAGCTGAAGTGGTTTCTTAACTTTTTTGTCTTTTAAATTGATAAAATATCACGAGAATTTTTATTTCTTCCGTTACAAGTTGAGCAGTAGGTAATTTGCTCAGTTTCAGCCAAGACTCACAGGTTATTTTCTTGGCATCCGCACACAGACCGCCTCTAGAATGCAATTAGAAAATGTAATTATGTTCTGTCTGCTGTAAACCTTTTTGATCAAACATTTCTTCCCCTCTTTTTACTTTCTTGTGATTATTAGATTTTGTTCCTTCGGAGATACACGAGACTTTCTAAGGAAGCTAATTTTTATTACTACATTTTCGATGAGGCAGGCGAGGATATATTTTTTCTATTTTTTGTCAAATGCAGTACTGTTAGAAATTCTTATATAGTGTTAAAACGCTTGTGTCAAATAATACCAAACGTTTATAAATCTGGTTTATTTAAAAAAAAGAATATCTTGATTTGTAATAGGTAACATTAGGTATTATAAACACTGTTACAATAATGTTTATTCAGCTAGCAACATTTATGTAAAATTAAAATGATTGTAAATAGATAAATAAAAGATTATTCCATTTTTAATTTCAGCTGGGAACATTTATGTTACATTTGTATTTATTTTAGGCCAGTAAATTAATTGTAAATAGAAAAAGAACAGATTATTCCATAATTGATTCGGCTGACAGCATTTTTCGTTCATTGCTTATGGTAAACAAAAAAAAAAAACAATAGACGGAGTTGTTTTCATCAAGCAAGCGGGTTCGCGCCCTTCTATGAAAAAAATGTAAAACTATTCCTGTGTTATTTTTGAGTTAAGTAGATGTGTTGTGAAATGTACTGTAGTTGCAGTGAAATAAACTAATTATCCGTAATACGTGGCCTTATTTTAATAAGTGATCTAACAATAGACTACCTCAACTTTTCTACATAATTACTGGGGTTGGTTTCGATATCCGTGGGTTGGTTTATAAATGACGCTTAAAGTAACGTGACGTTTAAACGTCAAAAATGTATTGTTAAACAGACGCTAATCACTATTTAACTTTAAGCAACGTTTATAATCAAAGGGGTCGAGAAGTTTTTGTATATGTCTCACTATATCATCATCATGTTTGGCAGCCTTATTCCACCCTATTATAAAACCCTATAATAATCCGCAATTTTCAGCAGACTGTGGAAAAATATGTCAATATTTTTCGAGATGACATACTATTGAGAGGAAAGGCGTGTGGTCTTTTCTCCATAGAAACGCTCTCGCTCTGTTTTTTTCTGGTTTCTTGTATTTACCAGAGCCACCAATACTAACCAACCAACCAATACTAACAAAATACCAAATCATCAAATCTATATTAACAAATCAGATACTTAAAATAAAAATATGTACAGACGCCAGCACATCAAGCCACTACAATCTGTCAAATTTCTTTAATAGATTTTCAACTTTATTGCTAAAACATAACATTCAAAGTTGATTGGGAAAATTAGACAGACTCGGATAGCTTGATGTGCTGGCCATCTGTAGATAGCACGCACAAAATAATTTGAAGGTGGGTCAACATCTCTGGCCGGTAGTGTACCCTCCTAGTTCGAGTGCCGAGTCATTAGGTAGTGTTGTCAAGTGCAGTACTATGCTATCGGCGTGGGAGTGGGTTGGGTCTTCACGGTCACCGCAATACATGGCGGGGTAAAAAGGGTGAATGAAATGGTCATAAATTATTTAGAGCTGCTTGTGTTGACAGGGTATTTTGTGCTGGTAAGGTTGAAACAGAATGTAAATGGTATAATGGAATCTCAGAATAGTAAGAAAATCTGTGAACTGATTTTCTAAATTGACCAATCAAAAGTGAATGCATTTTAGGAAATCCTTTCGTAGGAATCAATATTAAGATTAGGAATCAACACGGATATCGATGTTTTAAACGATGCAAACACCTCCTATCCTGCGGGGCAATTGCGTAACACATTATCAATCGGAATCGGTTTCATTTTGGCAGTTCAACAACATTCATTGCGTTATTTACGCGTTGAGCAGATACATTTTTAGAACTTATGAAGCAATGGATTAGCAATTTGCTTCAAAATGATTCTGATTCCGATTGATAATGTGTTACGCAATTAGGGTGCGGTTCTCTGTGTCCCAAAACTTGCAGTCAAAGTGACCTCTGTGCTGCCGCCGTCGACGCTTCTGTAGTAACCGATCAGCAAGCTTCTTAGCAGGACTGGTTACTACATAATTATGGATTGGATGACCATTCGTCACATTGGCCATTTCGTCGCTATCCCTAATAGGTCACTTTCACTAATACGTCACCTTGTGCATCTGGTCAGTTTCTTAACTCGTCTCATGCTGTATTTCGACTCATTCCCAACTCGTCCGATGGATATGTACAACGTACAGTCAGCGTTAAAAATGTCGGGACGAACAGACTGTTTACAATGATCTCAACACCTAATATTTTTTTTTTTTTTTAATTAATCGTCTACCTTTAGGCGATTTTGTGTAAATTAAAATGCTAGTTAGGTACCTACCTATTTATGTTACGAGAGAGTCCATTTTTATTTAAGTTGAGTTTATTTTTTTTTTCTTTATCGTCTTTCTAGTAAAAATTCTAACAAGATTGTGCGAGTACCTACTACCTCATTCATAATAAAATTTTGTTGTACTGAAAATGTTTGTTTTTGTGCTTAATTGTACATATCCATCGGACGAGTTGGGAATGAGTCGAAATACAGCATGAGACGAGTTAAGAAACTGACCAGATGCACAAGGTGACGTATTAGTGAAAGTGACCTATTAGGGATAGCGACGAAATGGCCAATGTGACGAATGGTCATCCAATCCATGGTGTCACAACAACAGACTGACTGCTTCAACTACTCTGAGTGAATTCACACAGGCCGCATTTAGTAAAATAATATATTATTAACGGGATGTAATCGGTTTTAACCGGCGGGGCGCGTCGCCGATCGGCGACGAAACAATAGAAAATCAATTTTGTCTCATTAGCGGAGCTTGACAGATTAATGTTTATCCGATATATCAGTGAGTGTTGGCAAAGTGTTCTGTTTGTTTTGTTTTCACTTCTGTCGGCACTCCCGGAGTGCCACTGTTTTTTTTTTGCATTTGATAGCCTATTTCTTGAGGAAGGTTAAAGGCTATTTAACATCACGCCACGACCCTAAGTAGCCGAGCAAAAAGAAAAAAAAAACGAATTAGTAACGCGGGCGAAGTCGCGAACAGATGCTAGTTGGCTTATAAACACCACAGGACTGTATGAACCATGAAAGGCTATAACCACGGAAACTCATTCCCAGCTGTTGACTTTGACAACTCGATGTGGACTAGAGCATGCAACTTGTAAAGGTGCGTTTAAACAGCGCGCAAACACGCGAGCCGAGCGAGGCTCGGCGCGTGATGCAGCGCGCCACGCGCCGTTTAAACAGTTACGCTTGGCGCGGCTCGGCACGGCTCGGCAAAGTTCGTACGATCCATCGCTTGTCGGTTTTTTGACACGGATCAAAGGCGCGCGCGGCTCGGCTTGTTTTAATACATGCCGTCTATATACGAGTAGGCTTGCGTTCGGATTTAGCCGAGCCGCATATACACGGATGGCGCGGCTCGCGTGGGATCGTGCTACCCCGCGCCTTTTAAACCCACCTTTAAACAGTTACGCTCGGCGCGACTCGGCATGGCTCGGCAAAGTTCGTACGAACCATCGCTTGTCGGTTTTTTGACACGGATCAAAGGCGCGCGCGGCTCGGCTTGTTGTAATACGCGCCGTCTATACGAATAGGCTTGCGTTCGGATTTAGCCGAGCCGCATATACACGGATGGCGCGGCTCGCGTGGGGTCGTGCTACCCCGCGCCGCTTAAACGCACCTTTATACAACATGATAGATGAGGAAGAGCTTATGGTTTACGTTGGTAACTGGTAAAGTTAAATATGTTACTACAACAGAACGGCGTGATATAACTTTGCTATTATAGTTTCTAGTTTGCTTACAGGGTGGCAGGGATATCAACGCGCAAACTTCAACAATGAATTCAGCACATGATTCTAGACCCTTTTTTTTTTCTCGCTGTGGAAATCCTCATGGACTTTCTCTATCGTGGGGGTGACAGAGGGGAATGCCGGACTCTTACCGGCTAAAACCACCGCGGTGTTCCACCTCCACCTATGGCCGGGGGTGCGGGATTCGCATAAGCATTAACCGCTCATGATTCTAGCCCCTAGAAATTTACTGTCGGTTATCTAAAAAAAAAACTTAATCTGCTGTTTTATAGAAAAGTGCAATACCTACCCGGTCTTGTCAGCCCGTATAAGTATTCAAGTTATTTTGTAGGTATAATGTAGGTAGGTAGTAGGTATCCATGCATGTTAACATTTTTATTTTCAGAAAATGAAAAAGTAACTAAAAGACCACCGTTCGATGAACCCCCCCCCAAAAAAAAACAAATCTTTTTTTATTATGTTTTGATATCGAAACCCATCACGTCTGCGGAGTTTCGGTACCTAATTTAATTTGAAATACAGACGTGGTGTAATGTTATAAAGTACAGACGCCCAGCACATCAAGCTACCCGAAACTGTCAAATTTTCCCAATCAATTTTTAATCTTATAGACTTTAAGATAAAGTTGAAAATCGATTAAAGTTTGACAGATTGTAGTAGCTTGATGTGCTGGCGTCTGTACTAACCCTCAAGAACTTTCCTTCCGTAAATAACATAGGGTTGTGCAATCTGTTGATACCGGTCACCTTCCAAGGTTGTCACTGCCGAAAAATTTGACATATTGATAGCCAATATTGGTGCTTCAAAGTGACAAGGGTCGAAAATTTTTGACATAGGATAGGACGCTGAGCCGATTATTATAATAAGATCGATCAATTGTTATAAAATTGTTTATGACTTCTTTCGCATGAAATTTCTTGTTTCCCTTACACATCCTGTCGCATCGCATCGCCCGCCGGCGCTATTACTTCGTTTTCGCTTAGCGTTGTTTCTTACTGTTTTTCTTTTTGCTCGGCGCCTAAGGGTCATAGTGTGATGTTAAATAGCCTACAGCCTTCCTCAAGAATTGGGCTACCAAATGCAAAATAATTTAACCGGTTAAGCAACGCGCGTCGCCTATTGGCGACGAAACAATAGAAAATCAATTGTGTCTCATTAGCGGAGCTCGACAGATTAAAATCTGACTGGTAGATCCAGAGATTGGTGCGTTCAATCAAATAAACTTGTAGCGGTATCTATAAACGCCACATGCGAACTATGCGTCATACTGACGTCACACGAAATCCTGTATCTCGCAAGCAGAGTTTACCGCGCAACTAGTATATAAACAACCGCCCGACATCGGGCAGTTGCCCGCCAGACATAACACCCGTCTGGTCGGAGGATCCTCCCTTTTTACCCGACTACGGCGAAGCAAAAAGGAGGGTTATGATTTTGACCGGTATGTATGTATGTTCATCTGTTCCGTCATAACTTCTAAATTACTTGTTATAATTGGACAAATGAGGTATCGTTAGAAGCGTCTTGATCATCCGTTGGTTATAGGCTATGTGACGTCACATTAAATTGAACATGGCGCCCTCTAGCGGACATAAAGTCATGATCTAAAAATAAAAAAAAAATTATTCATGCCGTGTTTGGTACCAAATGAAAGGGCTCAATTAGCACATTTCAAAAATATAAATATTACTGAAATAAGCCGAAAAATTATTAAAAAACAAAAAAAGTTTAAAAACTAAAACCCGACTACTGAAAAGGATGAAACAAGAAAGTACCTTCGCGTGGTCGCATGCTACCATAGCTTATAATAATATGTTAGTACAGCGGCATGCGACCACGGGAAGGTACTTTCTTGTTTCATCCTTTTCAGTAGTCGGGTTTTTCTATAGAGTATGAGTGAACTTTACACCCTGTTCCTCATACCTCTATAAACTGTTCAGATTTAATAATATATGTATGTATAAGTATAGATTAAATTCGCTAGTCCTGTCCGTCTCCATGTCCGCGTTGTTCTTTTAAACTACGCTACGGATTTTGTTGTGGTTTCTACCATAATTTAAAGAAATTATTCCGGAAGTTAAGGTGCAAAACATGAACATTAAACTCACATAATACCTAAAGAAATCTCGATGTTTATCAAGTCGTAAAAACCGTGCGAAGCAGGGGCTGGTCGTTGGTTCATTTATAAAACCGTTTGGCTTTCTAGTAGAGGAAGTAAAAGGTAAGTTAGGGATTACCTATGTTAGAAGGTTAGGTGTTATTGACTTCCCTTTTTGCTTTAACCTTTCCTATGCTTAAACGTGGATCCACGCGAGACACAATGACTTTTTAATTGTGTCTGTAATTACGGCATGCAACCGGTTAAGTACGAAGAGTTATCTTTTGTGTCGTTTAAAAACAATTTATTTGGGTCTGATTCCCCGATCTTATAGAGGTATGAGGAACAGGGTGTAAAGTTCACTCATACTCTATAGAAAAGGGAGGATCCTCCGACCAGACGGGTGTTGTGTCTAGCGGGCAACTACCCAATAATTCATATCGGGCCGTTGTATCTATGCTAGTTGCGCGGTAAACTCTGCTTGCGAGATGCAGGATTTGCGTGGCGTCAGTATGACGCGTTGTTCGCATGTGGCGTTGTAGATACCGCTACAAGCTCCTTCTCAACCCCCGCTTTCTTAGTTCTTCTTCTGTTTTAATCTCTGGCTTATCCACTTTATGCTAGGTTACTCTTAAAACGGCTGATTCTCTGCTTCATTTCGTCATCATTACCGCCGAAAGACGTCAACTGCTGTACATATGCCTCCACCAAGCATCGATACTTCGACCTCTTGTGTTTCTCGCATTCAGCAGATTCCTTGACCTTTCTGAAGAACAGCACTAAATAGGTCACTGTATGTCTTCCTAGGGTATCCCGTCCCGGCGTTTCCACTCATATCTGTCTTATAAAATCCTTTTGTTTTGGCATTTCATTCATCCTGTCAACATAAAACAAATGAAATAACCCGAAAATTGCGGTACTTTTGTTAAATAGAACCCCGTATCATTTATTAGAGCCAGATCAGTGAATCAGATAATAGATTTGTCTCGCCGTTGTTTGAACTTTGTAATTTAATTGAATAAGTATTATGGTCTAGTGATTTTGAACAGAAGATCATTCGAGTATTTGATTGTTGTTTGATCTGAGATAAGGTCGCTGTTGTTTGGGACGAATATTAAAGAGTAATTCAAACTTTATTAATTACTAGCAGCGTCCCGGGGTTGCCGTGGGAATATCGGGATAAAAACTATCCTATGTCCTTTCCCGGGACTCAAACTATCTCTATACCAAATTTCATCCAAATCGGTTCAAGCGTGAAGAGGTGACAGACAGACAGACACACTTTCGCATTTATGATTAGTATGCATGTGAAGTTCACTCTCATCTTTTGTCTCCAGATGATTTAACACTGTTGGTCTGTTATCCACTGGGAGCGGAGAATGCTTATGCGAATCCCGCACGCCCGGCCATAGGCAGAGGTGGAACACCGCGGTGGTTTACACCCCCACGACAGAGGAAGTCCATGAGGATTTCCACCGAGAAAAAAAAAAAAATGGTCTGTTATCCACTGCCTCGTTGGTCTAGCGGTCGCCAGCGCTACTATTGAGCATAAGGTCCTGGTTTTGATTTCCGGATGCAGAATGATACTGGATTTTTGCATCCATGTTGCATCCGGAATTTCTCAGTAGTAGCTCGGAGTCTGGATTTGCGCCCGGTTGATGACAATAGGCTCGCCCCCATGTGGGTGTAGTGGTGTACTATAGGGACACCTCTGCCTAACCTTTCGGAGACAACACGCGTGATGTTATGTGGTTATGATTTAGCAAAGAAATAAACTTCGACTGTAGTAACGGTAAACAATTTTTATTTTTTATTTTCTTTCTTTTGTTTCTTTTGTTTCCTTTCTTCCTTTTCTTTCTTTATTTCTTTTCTTTCTTATCTTTATTTTCTTTCTTTTGCCTCTTTTCTGGCATTTTTGCTGAACTGGGCCTTTTTAGTGCAGCCATGGGGCACACTTTCCTGCTAATTTCTTACATCGGACTTTGCACTTTTTCTGATCTTTATTTTTTGTTTTTATCTGGTGTATTGTATGTCTTTTAGTCTGTGTTAAATAAATGTATTTTCTTTCTTTCTTTCTTTTATTAAAAACAAATACACGCAGAGGAAGTCGCGGGCATACGTTAGTATAAATAATAACATAACAGTAATGAACTCTCTATGTCTAAACAATGATACCATAATGACTCATCCGATGTTTGTTGATGACGTCACTATACTAACCGCAATGCCTCGCGAACATAAATTCAACTTAGAAATACATTCCATATTTCGTGGCAAGCTCTTTCAGGCTTCCAGGAATGTTTAAGGAAACATTGTTGTAAGTGTAGTATAGTTTATCTTACATTACTCGTATCATGCAGTTGTTTTTCTGACGTACAGTCAACAAAGAGACAAGTATGCAGGATCGCCGGATATAGTTGAAGTTTAGTAAGAAACCAATGGATGTTTTCGAATAAAATTTAATTTTATTAGTAGAAAACAAACAGCTCATTTATCAAATTTTTTTTTATTTTTTTGTTTTTATTTTTATTTTTATTTCTTTATAATTAACAAAAATAACAAAATTAAAACCTAACTTAACTAAAACTAAACTTACCGGCTTTCATATCCTCGGTCCACGGCACTGATAAATTAATCAGGAAAATCTTAGCCTGCACACTGAGTAATTCTGATGTGCCGTGTTTCACCGAGGCTATGGATGCCTGGAGACTCGCTTGCCCGAATACAGATCCACCCGACAATCCATCTTCCCAGAGACGGTGGGATGAGCCGCTCTGCAGAGTAGTACAGAACAATTTACTTGACTCGTCTGCTACTTCTGCGGAACGTGCACGCCTGCTGGCTGTGGGTAGATGGGAGTCGGGACTTTGGCTTCATGCACTACCTTCGTCGAACATAGGCACTTTGTTCGACGACACTACTTTTCGCCTCGCTGCTTCCCTGCGACTAGGCACTCCTTGCTTTTCCCCTTATCGCTGTCACTGTGGCGAAGATGTCAACAGCCTCGGACACCACGGCCTGTCTTGCAGCCGAAGTGCGGGTCGCTTAGAGCGCGCCACGCGAACATTAATGACATCATCCGACGAGCTCTTGTTACCGTCGGCGTTCCAGCTGTATTAGAACCCAATGGCTTGGTACGCGACGATGGCAAGAGACCGGATGGTATGTCTCTATTTCCTTGGAAGGTGGGTAGGCCTTTAGTGTGGGACGCAACTTGTGTCGATACTCTTGCGCCATCCCACCTTCCTGGATCGGCATGCTGTGCTGGCGCTGCTGCTGCGGCTGCGGAAAACCTCAAGCGGCGAAAATATAATAACCTTATCGGAAATTATATTTTCGAGCCGTTTGGGGTTGAAACCTTCGGGCCGTGGGGTCCGAGTGCTCATGGTCTTTTTAAAGAAATTTCAAAACGGCTGGTTGACACTTCCCGTGACCCAAGGGCTGGCTTTTACCTTGGCCAAAGGCTAAGCATTGCCATACAACGTGGCAATGCCGCCAGTCTCTTGGGTACATTACCAGTCGACAGCGATGCGGATGAATTTTTCGACGCTATATTTTAGTTTTTGTATAGTTTATCAAATTAAATTTCAGCCGACAACATCCATCGGTTTCTTACTAAACTTCAACTATATCCGACGATCCTGCATACTTATCTCTTTTGTTGGCTGTACTATGTAAAAGGTTCATGAACAAAAAAAATTCAACCCAGCGAGTGCCTTTATCATTTTTATTTTCGTAACAAAAAATCTAAAGCACACACAATAGTTAAATGGGTTGTTGATTAAAGTTTATTTGTTCGATAGTGTGGGTCCTTTAGAACTTGTAATGAGGAGTAAGGAGTAGGCACTGTCTTAGAGAGCAGTGGTGGCCCAGTGGTAATGGACGCAACTTACGAGTTGTGGGTCGTAGGTTCGAATCCAGCCCGGCGCTTTATTAAATTTTTTGTAAATTATTTCATCACCACTGCTCTCAAAACGGTGAAGGAAAACATCGTGAGGAAAAAGGCATGTCCTAGAACCAAAAAGATCCAAGACATGTGACATCTACCAACCCGCACTGGGCCCGCGTGGTGGATTACGGCCCACTCCCTCTCATTGAGAGGAGGTCTGTGTCCCAGCAGTGGGAACATTATAGGCTGATTTTGTGGGTCCTTTCTATAATAATATTATAAAGAGGTATTTGTGAGTTTGTATATACGGGGTAATCTTCGAAACTACTGATCCGATTCTGAAAATACTTTCACTAATGGGAAACTACATTATTGCCGAGGTACATAGGATATGCTTTCACGCTAAAGCGGCTGAATGGATTTGGATACAATTTGGCACATGGGTAGACCATGCTCTGGATTAGGACCTTTAATACTTTTATCCCGATATTTCTACGAGATCGAGACTTATGCGGGTGAAACCGCGGGGCATAGCTAGTACAATATAAATAAAAACCACACAATACGTGTTGTTGGTAATGTTCGTAGCACCGTAGCCGCGTAGCACGGTTACGATGTAGCGCGTAGCATTTTCCTTGTTTCATTTACCTGCGAGCTTCCTTATAAAGTTTTGTATGACGTGAGATAGCGTTAGGTGCAAGAAAAGAGTGTTTTAGTGTTATAGTGTTTGGTTTTTCTCAAAGGTTAAGAAATTGTTTTACGCATTGGATTCTCTCTGTAAACCCGGATAGGAAGTTGGAAATGAAAGCTTCCATAAAAAAAAAGACGGGTTGCACTCCGGGAGTGCCAGCAGAAGTGAAAACTTGAATATTAACGTTGAAATAAATCAATTATTAATTGAAAAAATATAACTTTTTTTTTTTTCACAATTTCTGCGTCACTTTTTTCATTAATAGATGCACTTTGTTCAATTTCCATCTTTTAAACACTTAATATATACACGAATTTTACGAATACACAGCAGTGTGGCTACTACACAGACGGTCGAGCCATCAGCTGTCCATCCATCCATCCATCCATCCATCCATCCATCCATCCATCCACATCCACACCCACACCCACACCCACACCCACACCCACACCCACACCCACACCCACACCCACACCCACACACACACCCACACCCACACCCACATCCACATCCACACCCACATCCACATCCACATCCATCCATACATCCATCCATCCATCCATTGTCGTGTGACACTTGGTTCATTTCGGTTGGCGCCGCCGTAGAAAGAGAGGGGGATACTTAGTAGTTAGGAGTAGTAGTTCTCCCCTGTGTAGTCTCTCCTGACGGTCACGTGTCCTGACGCGATTTCCTGACGCGAGTTTAACATTTTTTACCCATTACAAAAAAGTGTGCAACGCCGCTAAAGAAGTTTTCACTTCAAAAAACGAATAAGTATATTGCCTGACTAAGGGCTGACTTCTCAATCGACATATAATTTTTATTCGTGGAATAAAATTGATGTCTGACAGATTTTGTGTGGAAGAACTGTCAAAAATTCAAAATTATTCCACGGATAAAATTACCTGGTGTTGGAAAAATCAGCTATTAGTTAAATAATCAGCCTAACGAACGCTAAATAACTGCAGCTAAATTATTCATTGGTTTTAACATAAACAAACACGACAGTCTAAATGTACCGGAAGCATCCAATCAATTTCCAATTATTTACGCATTAAACGACACGACATTCAACATAAAACATTTCAACCGTAACTGCACGAAATATGGGCAAAAACACGCAACACCATTTGCACATATTGTTGCATAAATAACACTTCAAAATTTTTCAGTTCAAAAGCTGAAAGTTTATTCGAAATTGTCGGCGAACATTTTTCATCTGGAACTATTTAAATTCAGATTTCGTGAACTCTGAAAACAGGGGCTGACAACCTTCGGTAGTATT
Source organism: Amphipoea lucens (assembly GCA_947508005.1). Lineage (NCBI taxonomy): Eukaryota > Metazoa > Arthropoda > Insecta > Lepidoptera > Noctuidae > Amphipoea > Amphipoea lucens. Next base: position 20,102,811 of record OX382357.1, read on the forward strand.
TTGAGCTTCTCTGTGGGGAAATTGGAATGTCTTATGAAGGACACCAAGTGGTCTGTCATTTCGACTGTCGCCGACTGAAAATATGGAATTTATTTACTATCGATATTCTAATTTTAAATGCTTGAAAAGGCGGCCAATGTCTGTGAGTGAAAGGTCATTTGAGTGTCAATGTATCGGTCTGTTGTGGCTGTCCCATTTTTTAGATTTGATTGGGACAAAGTTTGTTGGTGAAAATGGATTGGTCGTTTAAATAAAAATGCAAAAATGATTTCACTGTACATAATGTTTGACCCTAAATGTAGTTTTTCATAAAATTGTGGCTTTAAATAGCATTGGAAGCAAGCTCCAGGCTATTAATAAACTTTGTTTGATTATATTTAAAAAGTGGATAAAAATATATAAACTGGATAAACTTTTTATTCTTTACTGGGTTGTGGAGGCTAGATAGGCAGTCATTCCATGTAAAATACTGATATTCAGCTGCATCCGGTCAGACTGGAAGCCGAATAGGCTAGGCGGATGATGACTACTTTGGTTTATGTTTTTTTATCTGCGAAAACACAAGTCTAGCTTCAGATGACTTACTGCAAGCGACGACGTACGATTTTGCTGTCAAGTGAATGCTCATTGTAGATTGTAAGTAATAGGCACTTTTTCACAAGAACGTTTGACTTTGCTTTACGGTGGCATTAATTGATAATGCTTTTGGCTTTGGCAATTCAAATGCCAGCCTTTTGGGCACTTATCCCATTGACAGCGATGCGGCCGAATTTTTTTATGCCCAATGAGCTCCTGTCTTTTTTTTATTTTTACTATACATTTGTATTATATATTAGTTTATGTGTACATAAATAGTGATGATGAGTTAATAAATAAATATAATTTATAATGTGAATTGATTAATTCCAATTTCAATTATTATGAGTCATAATGTTAACCTTTTATGATTCTGCCAAAGTGGCCTTTTTAGGCCCCCAAATATTAGGTCCTTACATATGAAATTGGCGTTTTTCGTACTGGCCACTTTAATCACGAATTTCTCCTCTTTGGTAAGGAATTCCAAATTCAAATTTGTACAGCTATTTACTCATGTATTTGTGCTTCGATGACCGTCATTCATTTGTTTTTTTTCTTCTGTTTTTTCTGTTTGCGTCACTCATTTTACAAAATGGAAAATTTAAAATATCGCATTATTTACGAGTACGAGTTCCGCCGTGGCACTAGTGCTGCGGAAACGACTCGAAGGGTGAATGATGTGTATGGCGGTCATGTTGCAAAAGAAAACACAGTTCGTTTTTGGTTCCAACGTTTTCGTTCTGGAAATTTCGACCTGCAGAACAAGTCCCGTGGACGGCCTGAGACCCAAGTTGATAATGGAGAATTGAAGGCTATTGTGGAAGCGGACCCATCGCAAACCACGTCCGAGTTAGCTGCAGGCTTCGATGTTAGTGATAAAACTGTTTTAATTCACTTGAAGCAAATTGGGAAGATTAAAAAGCTTGAAAGGTGGGTACCTCACGAATTGACTGAAGCAAACCGGCAAACGCGCGTCGACTGCTGCGTTACATTACTGAACCGGCACAACAATGAAGGTATTTTAAACCGAATCATTACCTGTGATGAAAAATGGATTCTTTACGATAATCGGAAGCGCTCAGCGCAATGGTTGGATCCTGGCCAGCCAGCCAAATCCTGCCCCAAGCGAAAATTAACCCCAAAAAAGTTACTTGTAAGCGTTTGGTGGACTAGTGCCGGTATTGTTCATTACAGTTTTCTCAAATCTGGCCAGACTATTACAGCTGATGTCTATTGTCAGCAATTACAAACCATGATGGAAAAGCTAGCGGCTAAACAACCAAGGCTGGTCAATCGCTCCACGCCACTGCTGCTTCACGACAACGCCAGACCACACACTGCGCAACAGACGGCTACCAAATTAGAAGAGCTTGAATTGGAATGTCTTAGACATCCTCCGTACTCCCCGGACCTTGCTCCAACAGATTACCATTTTTTTCGCAATTTGGATAACTTTTTGCAAGGGAAAAAATTCAACTCCGATGGGGCAGTCCAAATCGCCTTCAAAGATTTTATTGATTCCCGTCCGACTGGTTTTTTTAGTAAAGGGATCAATGAACTACGTATAAGATGGCAAAAGTGCATTGAAAACAATGGTTCATACTTTGATTAATTAAATATATTATATTAAAAAATATTCGACTTTTTGTTCCTTCCATACAAAACGCCAATTTCATATGTAAGGACCTAATAGTAACCAAAAATGTAATTCTTAAAACCTCAGTTTTATAGAAAAGCCAGAGATATTTATTACAAAACCGCGAGAATCTCAGTGCCAACTCGCGCATAACATGGCAACCGTTGTCATTCGCACAGCGACGGCGTCGCTGAATTCTTAACATGAAATCAAAGGAAGGCATCCCTTAAGGGATCTGAAGAATTTGCGAGACACGCGAAGCTGGCAACCCTGTCCTACCTTTGTCATGGTTGAACACATAGCAACGAGATTTTTGTAATAAAAAGTTATGCTTACACATGAATAGAGTTCATTTACGGACATGTTTTTAAATTTTAGAGTAAGAATAAGTTCTGAATTAAATTATGAATTAATTTTAGAGTTTTGGGTTAAGGGGGATGCGCTAGGTATCCCGCGAAAGTAAAATTTTGTTATGTTTTTTGCAATTTGCAGGTCAGTGTCATGTTGAATGTTGATTAAAATATGATTCGCGAGCGGAACAAATATGGCTTTACAGTATTATATCATTAAATTCATCAATGCAACCCTTTAAGTTCATTATAATCCTATGAATGACGTTTTCATGAAATATCAATCTATGGGATTATATTATGAACTTAGCCCCCCCCCCCCACATTAGGCGTGCGCCGGGCGCGAGCGTTCCTCCGGCGTGTGACCGACGTGCGCGCCGCGCAGTAAATTTGACGGGACGGCGCACGTCGGTCACACGCTCGAGGAACGCTTGCGCCCGGCACACGCCTAATGTGGGGGGGGGGGGCCTTAGAGGGTGGTATGTATTGATGAATTTAATGATTATAATTCTGGGAATACATAATTGTTACGCTCGCGAATCATATTTTGTTCAACATACAACCTGACACTGACCTGCAAATTGTCTTACTTTTGCTTGAATATTGAGTTTAAGGGGTGATGCGCTAGGTAGCGCATCGCCCCTTAAACTAAATTTTTGAACGCTGAGTAAAGTGAACATACATAATTATATGTATGTTCCGTTTGAGTTCGTTATTGGTTCATACGCGAAAAATTGTCAAAGGGGACAGTTGAATAAATAGTGTGTTTATTGCGTTTGTCCAGCAGAGCGCGAGTATTACCATTAGGTACTATTCGTTGGAAACTAGCTCCTGCAGAGAATTTGATGAAAATGTTGTGTACACACGGTTACACATCAAGCTATACATTTCCAGTTTGAGTTGACCTCGCATTGTATAGGTTTTTCATACAATCAGAAGTCAGTTTATATTGGTTATGTATAGCTTGTTGTGTAGCCGTGTGTACACATATTCATTACTTTGTTTCTTGTAAATTCAGATGAATAAAGTTTACATTTCCATTAGCCTGTTTTATTACTCTCCATGTTTTTAATTTGGGTCGTTAATACTTTTCGAGGAAATTATAATTACCGTACATTTCATAAATAAATTACATTGCTTATAGAACTGTGTCTGTCAAAGAGAAACAAAACAATCAGTGTTCGTGGAAATTGTGATAAATTAAATGACATGGACAGGTCCACTCAGTCTGTGTGGTTCTTTCCTCAAAATACCATTTCAGACTTCGATCTACGTGGTCTTCACATGATCTGACCAAGATTATGTCTGGACTTTAAAAGAGACTGCGACCTCTGTTTGTTTCGGTCTTTCTTCTCAGAGTAGTCAGATAAGAAACGCCGACCTCATCTAATTTTTAAAATATGATTGACGTGTAAAAGTGTTTGTGCGAACCTACTTAGAGAAAATAAATCATTTATCATTGAGACCCCTCCGTGCCTCGGACGTTACGGGTAGTCAGAAGCCCAAAAGTCTGACAACCAGTCTTACCGAGGCGTATCGTGTTACCCAGTAACTGAGTTATGGAGGTCAGATAGGCAGTCGCTCCATGTACAATACTGGTATTCAGCTGCATTCGGTTAGACTGAAAGTTGACCCCAACATACGAGTAGTAGTAGGGAAAAGGTTAGGGTGTATATTATTTTTAGATACCGGCAGTTATTTAGAATATTTGTTTCGCTTTGGTATTTCGATCTTGCTTCGATATGAATATTCAAATATTCCGTTAGCTCTTTGTGCACAAAGGGAAGTATTTTTGGCGATATTTCGCTGTACAGCAAAAATATTTTTTATCTATACCTACTAATACAATAAAGTTGAAGTTTGTTGTTTGAACGCGTTATTCTCTGGAACTACCAGTCGGATTTGAAAAAATCTTTTTGGATAGCCCAATTCTTGAGGGTGTTTATAGCTTATTTAACATCACGCTGCAACTCATAGGAGCCAAGCAAAAAAAAAAAAAATAACACGCCAACGCAGTTTCGTGCAGAAGCTATTTTTTTTATACTTATTTTCGATAAAATGATTTAGCTAGAAATAAATTTTATTGCGCTTTGGCTATCTTCACACTAAACGTATTCAGGCTCCCGCAGACAGGCGTGACGCTACTCAAGAAGAACCATTTATATGAAAACTTCTTCATGTTAAATTCTACTCACCGGAATCGCGTCGTACCATCGCGTAAGTGTGCGACACGTCGACGCGTCGGCAGCTGCCGTCGACAATATGCCGATCGTGTATTTGAGCGTCGTAGGTACTCAAATACACGAGCGACACAAAAATATTAAATTTCATAGTTTGTTTATTTCGAATATTTTTGCTAAAAATATAAAATTTTAGGCAGGCGTAAGTATATTTTACACGCTCGAGGTTTTAAGGGGGATCACACACTCCAACGCGCCACGCGACGGGACGCGGGAAATAGAGCCAAATTCCCCGCGTTTTTATTGAATTTGTATGTAAATAATCACACGCGGGTGCGCGTTCTATGCGCCCCCGCACATAGCGCGTTTTAGTGTGTGTTCCGCCTTATTCCTAACCCATGAAATAACATGACAACTTTCAACAGAGCCTACATGATAAATCGTCTCAATATGTTCTCTTGCAACAACCCGTATAGCGCGTCTGAGTAGAAAGCGACACACGTCACGTCAAATTGTCTTCCGATACATTAGGTGCGAAGTGCGATGGTGTAAATTCTTTGCGCCGTTCCTACTCAAACGCATGGCATCAATTTATCACAGTCCCCAGTTATGTTATGTGCAAGAATTTCCACAATTTCGTAGGTAGCGTGAGAAGGGTGTAATTCGTTGGTTTCGTTATTATAAATTAATTGTGGTTTTTGATATCCCATGTTTAGGGACATGCAATTAGGGGATTATATCTGTGTGGACAGCTAGATAAGGGGCGTTAGCACTAGTATGTGCCTACTGGCCTGTAGTGGTAGTGATACGAGCTAGATTGGAATATGATGCTGATGATGATGCGATCCGACCGATTTCGGCCAGGGCGATCGCTTCAACTCCACAGTAGTTGTCGTTCGTGAGCTCGCATGTGGCTTATGTAGCCAACCTTTTTTGAGAAAATCCTCGCGCGTTACGGGCACGTGAGCATACCATCTATGTAATTATAGTTAACTAGCTGCGCCCCGCGGTTTCACCCGCATAAGTTTCGATCCCGTGGGAATATCGGGATAAAAACTATCCTATGTCCTTTCCCGGAACTCAAAGTATATCTATACCAAATTTCATCTAAATCGGTTCAGTGGTTTAGGTGTGAAAAGGTAACAGTCAGACAGACAGACAGAGTTACTTTCGAATTTATAATATTAGTATGGATTGCCGCAGGTGGTCGGGCTTTCAGTTGGTCACGCTTTTTTTGTTTGTGGATGGGTAATCATCAAATGACTCCTCCCGTTCTGGGTGGAGCGGAAGGGGGAGTGTCAGACTCTTACTGACTAAAACCCACCCGTGTTCCTTCCTTAGCCCTTTATGTTTCTAAGGGGGGGGGGGGGTCCACGCTTGGCATCAAGCTCAATCCATGAAGTGAAGAGACTGGCCAGTTATCAAGGATGTGAAGGATTGAATTTGGGTACGACTCGTGGATAACCTTTGAAATAACGTAACATTTAACAGATACGTTGCTACAGTAGTCCTCCAGAACGTATTCCGGCCATGGCAGCCAATCTCAACGGAGACTAGCCTTCGGCGCGAGAGGTATTATTGTGCACAAGTGTGTGCACACACACAGGTGCACTCTCTCTTCCCTCACTCTCATAGTCGACGGTGGGACGGCAAACTGTCACGACCGGAGAGAGATCAGTCTAAGGACCAACGGCTTAACGTTCTTTCAGAGGCACAGGGGTACCACACCGCCAACTTTCAAACTCCGGGCTGTTACTGAGAAATTCCTAATGGAAAAACTCAATGACACTTTGCCCGACCCGGGAATCGAACCCAGGACCTCACGCTCAGAAGTAGTGCTTGCGACCACGAGAACAACGGGGCAGAAGGCGAAAAGTTACTGGCCGAAGCACTAAGCATCACACTATCACACTAATATTATACAGCCTGACAGGCCTGATGGTCTAGTGGTTAGTGACCCTGACTGCTATGCCGGAGGTCGTGGGTTCGATTCCCACCCAGGACAAATGTTTGTGTGATGAGCACGATCATTTGTTCTGTGTCTGGGTGTAATTTATCTATAATATGTATGTATTTAGAAATATATAAGTATGTTTATCAGTTGTCTAGTACCCATAACACAAGCTCTGCTTAGCTTGGGACTAGATGGCGTTGTGTGATAGTTGTGGAATATTATTATTATTATTATATAGGCGAAAGTTTGTGAGTGTGTGTGTTTATATGTTTGTTACTTCTTCACGCTTAAACGGCTGGACCAATTTTGATAAAATTTTGAATGGAGGTAGCTGACGCCTTGGATTAACATATAGGCTACCTTTTATACCGATATTCCCACGGGATCGAAATTTACACGGGTGAAACCGCGGGGCGCAGCTAGTTGAAATATAAAACTTTGTATTCCTATGTCTGAGAAGATAAAATTCTACCTCTTAGCGTGACAAATGCAAGGTTGAATATTAAATCCGGAAAGTGAGAGTTAAGACTATATAAATATAGTAACGTGTCATGAAAGTCAGTTCCCAACATATTAATTCATGTACCGACTGTGGCAAGAGACCGCAGTTTGCAAGATAGGCCGCAGTATGGCTGTGACATCGCGGTAATTGTGAACCTGACACCGTCGCCCGCGCCGCCCATATTGTGGTGATATTCGAACCACTACGAGTATTGTATGGTTCGGGACCTTACACCTTCAGTTGTTGCTGATTGATACACTGATTACTGATGCCGCCAGTCTCTTAGGTACATTACCAGTCGACAGCGATGCGGATGAATTTTTCGACGCTATATTTTAGTTTGTGTATAGGTAGTTTTAGTTAAGTTAGGTTTTAATTTTGTTATTTTTGTTAATTATTGTAAATTAGGTAAAGTTTTTAAATATAATAACCATTGTGATTATTGATTGATTGATATTTATTGATAAAAGTATGATTGCATGATAGATGAGTGCACGTGGTATGAATGCTATTCGTGTACAAAGCTATTATAATATAAACGAATACTTGAATGAAAGATTATAATTGCAATAAATACATATTTAAATATATACATGCATATATTTATCAAGAAGATTATTTAGGTAAATTATAAAATGTTACCTACCTACTAAATCTATAAATTGTCTCTGATAAGGATACATGTAAACCTGATCTCTTTATTAATAATTTGTAATCTTAAAATAATTATGATCTCTTATTAAATAAGTTTTTGTGCTAATATTACCTTAGGTAATATAAATATAAATTTATCTAAACGTAATGATAGTATTTTAAGAAAATAGGTACTTACTTTATATTCCTCTACTTATATATTCAGTTTTCATGTATAATTTTATTTTAACTTTAGTTTCTATGATTTAGATATTTAATTGCTAAGTATGCACCAATTAAAAATGTTTGCTGTGCCGGGCTAACAGGGTGTACAACGGATCTTAGCTCTAAGCCTTTTGTAAACATCTTTTTACCTTGTGGAACGCAAAATAAATGAATATTAATATGAAAAAGTGGGCCGACCCGGCGCAGGTAACGCACTGACATAATTGATATAAAAACTGTGGTGTGCTTGCACTGTACAAATATTAATACTGATGATACTGCCGCTGACGTGGTGACATAAGGTAATGTTGACCAGAGGGCTGGGTCGTACTTTGGCCCATGAATTAGCATTGCCATTCAACGTGGCAATGCTGCCAGTCTTCTGGGCACGTTTCCGGATGACAGCGATGCGGACGAGTACTTCGACGCCTAAGTGTCCTTTGCTTTTTTATTTATTTGTATAGTAAGTTAGTTAGTCATTTATTTTAGTATCTAGTGTATATAGTTATTTACAACAAATAAAATATATATTGATGTTGATTAGGTAATCTGTCGAGCTCCGCTAATGAGACACAATTGATTTTCTATTGTTTCGTCGCCAATATGCGACGCGCGGTGCTCGACCGGTTAAATGATAAATTAATTTATTTCTATCAGTAGGTTGCACTTCCACACGAAAATAAATAAATTATGTTTTAAAACTACATGAGTGCGGTGTTTTCTATCCTAAATGAGAAGAAAGACCTAAACAAACTCAGAGGTCACAGTCTCTTTTAAAGCCCAGACATAACCTTGGTCAGATCATGTGAGGAAATGTTGATCAGTGTCTGAAATGGTCTTGTGAGGAAAGAACCACACAGATTTGAGTGGACCTGTCCAGTCAGTGCAAGCATTTGTCAGTTATCGTGTAGCGCAACTGAGAAGTTATGGAGCTCAACGGCTCGATGAACAATACCAAAAAGAAAGGACATTCGGGTAGGCCCCATAAAGTACTCAAACCGGCGACCATCATTAAAATAAAATTTAAAATAAAATGAGAAAGAAAATAACCTCCTTTTTTTAAGTCCGTAAAAAAGGACCCACATAGTCCTCACATCCACAATAATTAAAGTAATATAATACTTTACAAAGTAAATATTCATGTACTTAATTTTGTAAATTGGACCTATCAAACGGATGTGAAAATTACCATAGTAATTAATAATTTTGTGAACAAAATATACGTTGGTGACAGGTGCTTTTCAGTTAATGGGCCTGCCTACTTATAAAAGAGTAAACTTTTCAATCGTTATATTTTCAGACCAAGGACATTAAATTATTTATTTACTTAACAATTTTAGACAAAATATAAACATAATGATCGCTGAGCAAAAGTTTCCACACAATGGGTGCCTGAAGATGGACGGCGCTGCCGAGGTCGGCCCAGAAAGAGATGGCGAGATGACCTGGACGCCTACCGCGAGGGCCGGTTTGAGGTGGCGCGGGAAAGGAGTTCCTGGAAGGACTTGGGGGAGGCCTTTGCCCAGCAGTGGGACAGTATAGGCTAAACAAAAAAAAAAAAAACATAAACCATGGCAAAAATATGAATTCTAAAATAGTTTGACAGTAAATGTTTTCCAAGAAATAAAATATTTAACGGCCTTTACAAGAAGTGGTCATCGCGTAACTGGTAGAATATCATCAGGATTGTGCCGGAGTCCCGGAGTACAGCAGTTCGTAGTGGACGTGAGACCCATGGAACCCTAATTGTCACAGAGTACAATAATATTTAGCAATAATAGTTCTATGTTTAAAGGGGAAAATATTATTGTACTCTATGGTGGGACGAAAGCGACTCCCTTGACATGATCTTTCATCAGAAGACAGTTGCCACGCAACCATGGTTGCGTTGCGATGCCCTGCTAGAGTGACTGTCACCAGCCAGTACTGTCACCCTAATCCGACATGTTCGGTGATGCTAATAACTTCGTAACAAAACGTGGCGGCGCCACTTGCCGCGCCGTCATTTTCTTTTAATGTAACTATTTGTTCCATTCAAATAATCATACCTAGTTTTAATTTGGCAAATTGTCAAGGAAGAAGCTTTATTTACAACTAGCTGCGCCCCGCGGTTTCACCCGCATAAGTGTCGATCCCATGGGAATATCGGGATAAAAAGTATCCTATGAATTAATCCTGGTTATAAACTATCTGTGTGCCAAATTTCATCCAAATCCGTTCAGCCATTTGTGCGTGAAGAAGTAACAAACTTAAAAACATACAAACTTTCGCCTTTATAATATCTATTACTCGTAGTGTGATTAGTGTGATAGTAGGATTTATAGTATTATTACGAACTCGTTCTGACAATGACAAACTGTTTCAAATTCTTAATACGCTCATAGGATTACAAGCTTCAACACATCCCAAGAAACAACAACAAATGATGGGATCTTACCCTACGGGCTGCGTGTATAAACACAATAAATTAATTTACAAGGGTTTAATAAGATTCCATTACGAGGAGTTCTGTTGATTTCTCGTCACTCGCAGTGAGTCGCTCACTTAGTAATACTTTAATGTAAATTAATAATTTTTGTCACTTCAAACTTTAATTTACAGTCAGTCGTTTAAATAGGTACGGGTAGTTTTAAAAAAGAAAATGGCGCGTGCGGTACCGTACACGTGACAGAAGTGAATCTTAAGAAAAAAAAGACGGGTTGCACTCCGGGAGTGCCGGCAGAAGTGAAAACTTGAATATTAACGTTGTGCATTTTTGATATTTTGGAATGGTTAGGGAATAATTTTGCACGAATTACTTTAATTATCAGTATCATCATTTATGTGATAGAATACAATAATTATTTATTGCGCTATCGTACACAAATATGACAATTAAAGTAAAGTAGCTATTTTTTTGTTTTATAATAATTTTACGAATACACAGCAGTGTGGCCACTACACACACGGTCGAGCCATCAGCTGTCACTATACTTCCGCTCCTATGCCGCGCCGGCTGTCTACTCTCCATCCGTCTTACGAATTTTCGATCAGTGTCACGTGTCCTGACGCGAGTTTAACATTTTTTACCCATTACAAAAAAAGTGTACAACGCCGCTAAAGAAGTTTTCACTTCAAAAATAACAGAGATTTAGTGTGAGACACAGAGAGTTATATCTTTCTTCTCTATCATGTAACGAAATGTGCCTAAGCGTGACGCGTACTTGAAATTCCACTCTCAATTCTTGTCCAATTAATGAATCGCCGCCTAAGAAATTCACTTCAAAAAATCTTTTGTTTTTTTTTTCTTCTGACTTTTGCGTCTGAGTAAGCGATGACAATAAGCTTATTCATGTTATTGTTCACCGTCGGAAATAAAACAAAACAGTGTTTAATCTATGCCATTTGGTTGGTTTAGCTCTTTGATCGTTCGAAATCGAACAAAGCGAGAAGAAAAAAATAGTTTCCGTTTCAGTACGGCGTCAAAAGCAAAGGAAAATGATCAAAGGAATATCTTGGAATCTGAATAAATTGTTACGCGTGAAACAATGGACTGTGGTGAGAGTACTTACCTACGATTTTTTTTAATAATGTAGTAGTAAGTTTTCTTTAAATAAATAAGATGTTGATGTGATTCGCTATCCTCCTCTTAGCGTGTGGAAGGTGATCTCAATGGATTTGGCCCGTAATTCGGCTAGGTGTTTGGCGTCATCACCAGCATCCATCAGCAGACAAAAGTGCAGTGGAAAGGACACGCAGGACACGATATGAAGTGTCCAATTGTTTGTGCCTCATTTACACTCCGGCGGAGCCGTCTATGAAGATTGATAGACGACTCCGCTTTGGAATGCAAAGCAAGGAAAACCCGTTCAAGTGGAGATCCACCTGAACAGGTCCTTGCTTTGGCCAACCTGGGATAGGAGTTTGTATGAAGACTTCCAGGTTAGCCGAAGCAACTTGTATCCAGGTGGTATTTCGAAAGTAATACTGCTTGTAAGAGATTATATTGCTTTGTATTTATCGTCAAATAACGGTATTATACGTTTATATCGAAATAACGAAAGGGCGTTATGCGAATGCGTTATTTTTCTAATGTTATAATAAATAGAGTATTATAGTATTTTATTTGGTTTAACATGTACCAAAACTATAAACAAAGCGATTCACTACTGCCCTCAGCCCTGTAGATTAAATACCAATTCTAGAATGGACAGAACTATCCAATGGAGTGGTTTTGTTAGTTATTCCATTAATCTAGCTGTTTCAGTGGCTTACGAATTCAGTCCTAATACCGGCTGGCGGAACTACGGAACTATTCCAGAGGTCAGTGAACGAATGTTCGTGGTCGACGGTATTAGGAATCCGGTATCGTTGTTTACGAAGACTTTGATTTGAATATTATATTATGCTAGGGTAAGGTAAGCATGTCGGTTCGTTGAAAGAACTTGGTGTCGGGAAACTTTGATTGCTTTTAACTTCCAAGATAATTTTTATCGATTAAGTACGTGATATGAACACGATTTGTGATTTTTACACTGAATTATTTATTTATGTTTGCCAAATAAAGTGCAATCATTTAATTATAGGTTAAGAATAAGTTTATTTTTTCTTCGAAAAAAATATTTTTGCATTTGATAGCCTTTTTCCCAATTCTTCTGCATCTGAATGGTAGCTTCAGAGATTATCGCGTGCAATCAAACTCTTCAGCTATATTTTAAGTAGATATAGATAGATAAAGATGGTGGGTAGATTTTCGTTATTTATTATCATTCATCACACAAATTTTTTTTGGTCCTTCGGTCCTGAGTGCGTAGATTGTTACAATGTATTCACTTACATTGAAAATATAGTATATTGGTATTCGTTTGTTATTTCGTTTGACACAATATATGTTGGGATGTGACACGTGCCGTGGTTGTGGGGCGGTGCCGTATTATAAATAATATAATATTAATAACACCTCTAAATGATGATAAATAACGAAAATCTACCCTGGTACTCAAAAATATGGCAATGTTTTGGTAGGTTCTCTGGCACCCTTAATTTAAGTCATTATGGGGACTACATGACCTAAAACGCGGTCACTGTCGGACTGCATAGAAAAGAAAGAGAAGCGCGATGACCCAACATTGGTTATTTATTGCAAAATATGAAGCAATTATCTATTTACAAAAAATCTTTTGTTTGGACTAAAAATTAAAACACTTGTGTTTTAGTATGTTGGTTGTAGTATATCTGACAAAAAATCAGAATGATTGTATGTACAATATTAGTAGGTGTAGTTATTATTGTAAAAATAAAGTTTTAGAGGTATCTACTTACATCATTTTTTTCTATCGTATCGAATTAGTTGTATTCTGTTTTCAACACACTAGGTATCTACTTAGCATATATCCTGAAAAATTTATAATATTTTTCTGAATTTTTTTTTTTTACTGTAGTTGGTCATATACCTACTTTTAGGCATTATAAAACTTGCGTTTTTTTGCGTTTAGGTCCTGTAATCCCCTTATGAGTTAAATATCAATGCGAAATGTTGCACTTATTTTCGTATGTTTATGTATTCCGTATTTCAAGTGAAATACGTTCCGGGAGCATGACCATTAGATTCTCTTAACAGATTCCCTGATACTTTACTATTCACAATCCTAACACAAACAAGTGGATATCCGCTATCCATCCCTAGTATTACCGCTTAGCCTACAAACAAACATTCCTGCTAATAAAACTCGACACGTGTTATCTAGATGCTGCTAGGAGCACGAAATGTCTTAAAATTTAACACCGATGCCGCAAAATAGATAGCACAGAAGGGCAGCTCCGTATAACGAGCGAAAACGTACGCACACATAGACATGCTTCACGTACAGCGAATGGAAGCGCACTTGCGATAGGCATTTGTTTGACAAAGTAGTAATGATTGTAATTCTTGATAGCCCCGTAAGTCTTTAAATAGACTTCGGACTCGGGTAAGCCGAAGCAAAAAAAACGTGCGCAGGTGGAGATTTACAGATGACTCGGCTCTGGTGTATAATTGTGGTGTTGTCCCACAAACAATGGGGCACGTAGGTAATATTGTACCTATTCAATTTTGTTTTTTTCTGTTAGTTTTTTTTTTTGATTGATTTTATTTTCTCCAATATTTGTACGCCTTCACGGCAAAACATAGCGCCCAAGTTATTAACCAAAGACCTTTATGTAAATACCTATGTTTCACAAATAAATATTCTGATTCTGTGTCCAGCGTGTCCTGTTGTGCACGCACACACGCAACAGGAGTTGATAGACGCTACTGAAGGCGCCAAACTGGCAGCCAAATTCTGGGCTGACTGTATATACAGGGTGAAATTAAATTCATGGGCTTCCTTTTAAGGGGTCATTGTACTCATCATTATGAATAACTTTTACTATGGGACTAAACCTAAAATCACGAAAAAAATCAGTCGTTCCTTGCATTTATGTTCACATAACTCGTCAAAATGTAGGGAAGAGCTGATCTTTGTCGCGATTTCAGGTTTCGTCCCATAGTAAAAGTTGTTCAGAATGATGATTACAATGACCCCTTAAAAGGATGCCCATAAATTCAATTTCAGCCTGTAGATTGCCATCGACGAGCTTAGAAGAAGCCCCGTAAGTACGCGTCTATGTGAGCGTAAGCGTGTTTCCACTCTTTGCATAGAGCTGCGAGGTAATTGCGTAACACACTACCGGTAGCAATGGCTTTCATTTTGACAATGCAACAACATTCATTGCGTTATTTTCGTTGTTGAGCAGACAAATGTTTCAAACATATGAAGCAATGGATTAGCAATATCCTTCAAAATCATTTAAATTGTGATAGTGTGTTACGCAATTCGAGTGCTGGTCTTCTGTACCTTTGATTTTTGTGTGTCTGCATTTGGAAGGGAGCCAGGTTTAACTATATGCGGAGCGGCGAATTATAAATGTTATTGCAGAACGTAGATAAGTACCCTGGAGAGTCTATGCATTTTCTGTGCTGTTCATGTTGGCTTTAGCGTTTTTTGGATTTGTTGTAATTCGAGTATCGTGTAGTTTTTGGCTTTTTGCTACTGCATTTTTGGGCAGGTATTTTTTAATTTTTTTTCTTTTTCTTTGATGCGAGTTTTCGATGTTGCCATTTTTTTGCACGAAATTAAAGTTCATTAAGATGTATATAAGCTATCTCTTCTACAGTGGGATTGTTTTATTTTAGACAGAAGATTTTATGATAAATGCAGTTATTTTTCTCTTAATCACGAAAAAACTTGCGCGCGCAGCACCCTACACATGATAGAAGTAAAACTTCTTAAAAATTAAAGAATAAGAGAGATTTAGTGTAAGAGACAGAGAGAGAGTTATATCTTTCTTCTCTCTCATGTAACGAAATGTGCCTAAAACATGACGCGTCCTTGAAACATCAATTCTCTTTCAAAATTATCGAATCGCCGCCTAAGAAGGTTCACTTCAAAAACATAAAGATAAATCCAATTATATCACACTAATATTATAAAGACGAATGTTTGTGAGTGTGTATGTGTGTGTTTATATGTTTTTTACTTCTTCACGCTCAAACGGCTGAACCAATTTTGATAAAATTTTGTATGGAGGTAGCTGACACCCTGGATTAACGTATAGGCTACTTGTTATCGCGATATTCCCACCGGATCGAGACTTATGCGGGTGAAACCGCGGGGCGCAGCTAGTAATAAATAAATATCATGCTGCTCTTGTTATCACGTCAATAGAAGATTATATGCCATTATATTGTTGTCTTAGAGCCATCACTCTGAGTAATCCCATAGATGATGCTGAGGTAATCCCCAGTGACATCTGGGAAGCATTACTAACGCTCACCTATGTGCAGCTCAATTAATAGACGTTTGACAATCGAGAGAGCTCACATCAAATAATTTGTGGCTAAATTAATACAGATTAGTAAAAGTACATACCTACATACAAACATTGACACAATAATTATGTTCTCGCTAACAGCAAATAGAGGGTATTGAAAGGCTTCGTCGTGAAAAACAAATTCAAATATTTTTATTTGTAGAACATACTCGTACATAGGTAACCAAAAGGTGCAGATGTCAATATTAATAAAACTAACGCTATTGTCTTGCCGTCAACGGCGTACAAATATTTTAATTATAATTTCTAATTTAAAATTATTGGTAAAAATAATAAACAACCGGTCTATTCGGGTTATTCCGTTTATCCACCCTAAGGTGGATACCCGGGGAATCCACCCTAGGCCTAGTTGGCTAAATGGAATTTATAGGGTTAGAGTGGATTCTCGGACTTGCGTTTCCGCTTATCCACCTTAGGGTGGATTTTTTTGTGGGTAGGAAGAGGCAGTCACCTCCTTCTGCGAAGCAGTCATGCTAGCGAAGGAGGTGGCGGGATGGCTGAGGGAGAGAGCCTCACGTCCCAGCCGCCGCGGGAGACGCTCCGGGCGTCGGGAGCCGCGTGACGACTCCCGGCCACCGTAGGCGTGGGCCTGCGGACGGAGAGTAATGGGTAGCTCACCGTCCGATCAGGACCAGGCCCGTGCCGGACGGCGCGTACGTTTTCCACGCGCGCCTCAAAGAGATGTCAGCAAAAAGGAAGGGGCCTGCCTGGGCTGAAGCCTGCCGGGGTGCGGCATTGTCCGAAAGGGTTACCGCTACCCCGGAACATAAAGGGCTAAGGAAGGAACACGGATGGGTTTTAGTCAGTAAGAGTCTGACACTCCCTTCCGCTCCACCCAGAGCGGGAGGAGTCATTTGATGATTTCCGATCCATAAAAAAAGGGTGGATTTTTTGGGGTAAGTAAACGGAATAAAAAAATCTGTAAAAATCTCACGGTGAAAACTTAGATGAACTTAGCTTGATGTGAGCTGTCTTTCCACTAGATGATTCTATT
Organism: Amphipoea lucens; assembly: GCA_947508005.1. Lineage (NCBI taxonomy): Eukaryota > Metazoa > Arthropoda > Insecta > Lepidoptera > Noctuidae > Amphipoea > Amphipoea lucens. Next base: position 20,119,751 of record OX382357.1, read on the forward strand.
GACATATTGATAAGCAAGATAAAGTTGCATTTGCTGTAATTAGTCCTTGGTTAAAAGGATCTGACCAATGAAATTGGTGAATTATTCGGTCAATAGGAGGTATTTCTTTTAACATTTTTGTGTGTAAATATTTCTAATATAGCTCTTTGCGAACTCCTTTTTTAGCAGGGTTTAATTCTAAGGATTTAATTTTAGGATTATTCAGATTCAGAAATTTAAATTTTATAAAAAAAAATGATACTATCATATCGTTATAATTCTATGTTAATTAATGTAATTGGACCTGTGCCGTTTTAATTAACTATAAGTAAATAAATGATATTATTATCATGGAATTTCTGAAAGCCTTTAATTAGAGTAACGTTACCCAGGACCAGAGAGGAAGTGGCAAAATCCCAAAGTGGACCTGAATCCTTTCATCCCAAATAACCAAATTCTCTAAATACCAGATTTTACAAATACTTACCAGATTTTCTAAATACCAGATTTTATAAATACCAGATTTTCTAAATACCAGATTCTCTAAATACCAGATTCTCTGAATACCAGATTCTCAATATATCAGATTTCAAACAGTCGAAATCAAAATATATTATCGAGAACAGTTAATGTCATGTTTTTGTAAACATCCACAAACACGCCATGTCAGCAATATATTCACAAAGCAACATATTAACTTTCTTGAATTAATTTACTTCAACATTAGACGACGAGGTGTAAATATGGTGTTCACAATTACATAAATATACATAGGTACGTACAGCTAATAACCAAATTACATTTATATTCTGGTTAACGGATTACGTATTAGGGTGTCGGTAAATAATCTTCGTTCACACAATATGGAAGCAATTTATGAAATAAGACGTAGCTAATGCCGTAGAACGAGGTTTTATGAGGTCGTGGAGTTGGCAAATCTATGGTATGGTATTATCTGCTAGGTTAGCTAACTAGAATTTTTCCAGGGGTGGTGAAATATGCCATTAGAGTAGGTATCTTTGAGGGCCCACCTCGCGCCTTAATGGTTTTTATCTAGGATCTTTTAGGGATTGTGGTAAAAAGATCAATCATGTCTAGCCTTTACCCAACTATGTTGAGATAAAAACGCATGTTAGCTAGTATTAGATAAATTAATTGTTAAGCAAATTGTCGCCCTTCATTAATTTGCCGGGTTATAGCAATTTCATGCAACTGTCAAAGAATGACAGTTTTCATTGGATTATACGGACAATTTAAGTTGGTAGTTAATTTCCCCTACTTACCTAAGCATCTTTCATCGACATGTATTACAGTAATGATAATTTAATGTAAGCCAGGCATACCTACCCTGGACTACCAGCCGCTGTCCAAATTGTAGTCTCATTACTATTTTCAACTCATTCTATACGGTTTTTAATAATACAAAAATGAGGTAGTTCCATTGAAAAGGTCAGCTGCAAAATTGTTATTTTGCATACGTATAAAAACTCCAAATAAAATCGTAACTACATCCGTTTCCTACATCAACATTAGAGATTTTTATAAATAAGGCTGTCATTTTACACACCTGTCGTATTAAGCGAGTATAAAAATTGCCTCGATCTATCGTCGTGTATAAACGTTGATACAGTTAATGTGACGTGGCTTATTGTTCGCCATTTAGTACATATACACTATGTCTCTCCTGAGCCCGAATACGCTTTTTGTTTGTTGTAGGATTTATGGGCGGTATTTATTTTTTAAATTCTGAGATAGGAGCCTTTTTGGCTTCGCACAAGTCTTTTTTTTGTTGTTTTTGGTGTAGTTTCAAATGCTCTTTTTTACGTTTTGTATTCCCTGTTTGTCCCAAATAAAATAATTTTATTATTCTTTTTTTTTTTTTAATCAAGTTGGTTTAATTTCAGTTATTTTTTGGCAATTTCATTAATTAATAACTTAAAACATACCGAACTGATGAAATGTGGGTGTATGTACTATAGGTGCATCTCTGCCTAATCCTTCGAGTTTTAATAAATGTAATTAGGTATTTGTTGTTATTTACGTACAGACGCCAGCACGTCAAGCTACCCGAAACAGTCAATTTGTCCCAAGCCACTTTGAACCTTATACTTTAGCCATAAAGTTGAAAATCTATTAAAGAAATTTGACAGATTGTAGTAGCTTGATGTGCTGGCGTCTGTACTTATTATTTTAATTATGAATAAATTAAAAGCGCTCGAAAATAATGACATGTTTACCATATATGTGATATTCCTTTAGAAAGATTTACTCCATATTACTTTCATGTCTTTTTGCGACCCCTCGTACGCCTTCCAAAGGACCGCGACCTCATGGTTCGAGATATGTTAAAAAAAAGGGCTGATTTTTTCAACGCCAGATAATTTCGTCCGAGGAATAATTTTAAATTTTTGACGGTTTTCCTGACACTGTCAGCCGTCAATTTTATTCTGCATATAAAAATTATCTGTCGATTGAAAAATCAGTCCTTCAATTAATATGTACATAATTTAAACATGTACTTATATCATTCACCATATCACATAACACAAAGAGAGGTGCAGACCATTAATACAACCTTAGACTAGTATTATTCCTTTAACTCTAATCTTATGTAAATCGAGGGGATTGGCGCTGTTAGCCCGAAATACAGGTTCCTCCTAGTTCGGCTCCAGATGCTAAAACTTTTGTGTACTTTTGTTTTATCATAGCAATTAACTAATGCACTAAATGTAATCTAAATAGGTATTGTTTTTATGAAATTAAGCTATTTATTTATTATTATTACTTATATAAAAAGGAAGGAAAATAATTCCTAAAGACAAAATAATACAGTTTCTGCTTTCGACTGGTCGGTCCACTTGTATTTCAGACCTTATATTAGTGGTAACCTTATTCACTAATGATGCCTTGGTCGTTGGTGGCAGCCCTATTTGCTAATGAGGTTCCGAGAATGTCAAGTGTACTGCAGTGTTTCCTCTATTTGCAGTTTTGTAATGCTGGAAATAGAAACAATTAGGGGTAGTTGTTCAATCGTGCAGATGGACGAATAACTATATCCTATTCAGTTTGGCTTGAGACAAAACGTAAACAATATTTGACTACTATTAATAAAAATAGATTCTGTAAAATATATCAAAACATTAACTTGTAACAAAAAAAAACTTTTTGTTACACAAGAAGACCACACATTTTTTTGTTAGAAATTAATGTTTTGATATGTTTTACAGAATATGTTTTTATTAAGAGTAGTCAAATGTTGTTTACGTTTTATCTCAAGCAAAACTGAATAGGCTATAGCGTCTTTGGCAGAGGCCTATGTCCAGTAGTAGATCTCTTTGGGCTGATATGATGATCAGAAACAATACAAAATACGAGACGGCCGGCTTACATTAGATTAAACAAGAAAGTTAAAAACGAAACCCAACTTTTATTTTATAGCTGAATGGGCTTGCTCTTGACTTCGATCACGCCTCATGGAAAGCGATGGATGAGGTCTATGATGGAACGAGCGTGCCCAGAAGATGCCTGTTCACTCTTGCTTTGAGGCAGACGGGTTAAATGTGGAAGAGAACACAGACGCTGGCAGAGAGATTCACACTTTGGCTGTGCGCATAATAAATGTAAAAAAAAAAACTGGCACTTCGGGAGTGCCGACAGAAGTGAAAATAAAACACAAATAGAATACTTTGCCATCACTTACTGACATATCGGATATACATTAAAACTGAGTACATCCCGAGGACAGCCGAAAACATACAAAGCGGTGTCGTTACGGTAACAGTAGCGCGAATTTTTCCCATCTCAAAAAATGCCCAAACGCGCCTAAGGAAATTTCACTTAAAAAAAAAAGTGAACCAAAAAGGTATAAACGAGACATCGATGTCGATTTTTTATGGATTTCGTATAGCCGGAGTCGCACGTTATTGCTAAGTCATGGAATTAAGGGTTGAATTGTACAGATTACGTGTGACTCCGGCGATATGAAATCCGAAGAAATGAACTTCCTTTTGGCTTTGCCGTAGACCCGTAGTCGGATTTATAAAAATACGAGTACGTATGAGATACCGACTTACTGCTTGTAAAAAATACAAACTGTCTCTTGTTTTGATTTTTTCAAGGATGTCATTTGTGCTCCTAGCAGGGCCTACTTTTCTATAAAATTAATATTTCAGTAGATACCTAATCTGCGTTCGCGTTTTATTCACCAAAAATGTAAACAAATAGGAATTAATGGAAAAATTACTTTAATTCCTACACAATAAAGTTCAGTTTACGTTACAACTTCAAACATTTTTATAACTTTTTCAATATTGCTAGTCACTCTGAAATCAACTTAATAGTCATTGAAATAAAGTTTCATCATCATCATAATCAGCCTATAATGTTCCCACTGCTGGGACACAGGCCTCCTCTCAGTGAGAGGGAGTGGGCAGTAATCCACCACGCGGGCCCAGTGCGGGTTGGTAAATAAAGTTTATATTTGTTTAACTTGAAATAGGGGTGGGGGTGTGCAGTACTGCGCACTTTTACTATACATGTTTTTAGTTTGTTTGTTTCCTCATTATAGGTAGGTACTTGTTGTTATCATTTTAAAAATATCATTTCTTATTAGATTATTTAATAGAAATTCATCGTCACTTAAAACCTATGTTCATGCAAGAAACTCGATTTTTTCAGTTTTGTCTGATAACACCTTGTCCACTTACCCCTTCTATTAGGAACAACAGACGTCCAAACCGTAATTTTATAAATTCTGCCAGTACTGTAGAACGTTGATGAAGGCATCCTGCCTGCTCACAGTTGGCCTCAAAGCGACCATGTGAGCTCGTTTGGCTTTAAGGCCTTGATGATAATGGCACACTGCCAACAGTAGAGTGAAAATTATGTCGTGTGGTTTAATGAAAATTTACTTTTATGATTTTTTGTCGGTGGTAGATACAATGTGCGGATTATTATGTTGTAGCGGTATCTACAACGCCACATGCGAACAACGCGTCATACTGACGTCACGCAAATCCTGCATCTCGCAAGCAGAGTTTACCGCGCAACTAGCATAGATACAACAGCCCGACATGAATCATCGGGCAGTTGCCCACCAGACAAATCACCCGTCTGGTCGGAGGATCCTCCCTTTTCTATAGAGTATGAGTGAACTTTACACCCTGTTCCTCATTTCTCTATAATGTAAATTGGATGTCTTTTGGTTAGTGCTAAAGAGGGAGTAAACTTAACGTTAACTTACGCTTCGATCTGGCAAACACCAAAATACACTAATCGCATCAACGCCGGCTGTCGGTCAAAACCAGCGTTGGGGCTTCGTCTTGCATTGGGACGTAGCATTATGAACATTAGTCGAGCGATGGCTGTTTTGCGTTTACGTGACGCATATTTTACTCAAACTGTTCTTTTTTTGTTTTGTGTTCTTTCTCTGCGTCATGTTTGCCGCAAATAAACGTATTTTTTTCATTCTCTTTTCTTTTAATTATATATTATACCAGCACTAGCCCACGGTTTCACCCGCATAAGTTTCGATCCCGTGGGAGTATCAGGATAAAAACTATCCTATGTCCTTTCCCGGGACTCAAACTACATATCGGTTTAAGCGTGAAGAGGTAACAGACAGACAGACAGACACACTTTCGCATTTATAATATTAGTCTGGATTATATATATTCAAGCAAATAAATAATTTAACCGGTCAAGCGGCGCGGTTCGCCGATCGGCGACGAAACAATAGAAAATCAATTGTGTCTCATTAGCGGCACTTGACAGATTAATTTTCTTTTTAATTTTGACAGATTGAACCATAGATATATCCGTGGTATCCGTGGATTGAACCATAAGAGTACGCAAACTTCGTCTCTGTATCTGACGCGTAGTTAGATAAATCAACAGTGGCATTATTACCACAATAATTGTTATGTTTATTAATGTAAGTTTTATCACGTAAATATTAATTCCCGATCATGATACTAGTAATGACCGTAATACTATCCAAGTTTAAAGTGAAAATTCACATAATTACATAGTACTGGAAATGAAGTCCGCGTATTTATGTTGATCCTCAGAATGAATATTTCGGCATTCAACTCCATATTGCTTTAAAGTATTTCCTTGATTTGATTCTAATTTAATTTAATTTAATTTAATCACACTAATATTATAAATGCGAAAATTTGTGAGTGAGTGAGTGTGTGAGGGTGTGTGTTAATATGTTTGTTACTTCTTCACGCTCAAACGGCTGGACCTATTTTGATAAAATTTTGGATTAACATATAAATAGGCTACTTTTTATCCAGATATTCTCACGGGATCGAAATTTATGCGGGTGAAACTGCGGGGCGCAGCTAGTAACTAATATTACTGCTAACATCACATGTTGATCTTGCGCCCCAGACTCCGGTAGTAATGAATTAGCATAACGAGATTATTCTCAACTTCAGTAGTACAGTCAGCAACAGACGGCGGTTAACTCTGACTTAAAAAACAAAGAAAAAAGGAAAGAAGACAGACAAGACAAGACAGAACAAAGCTGAAAAGTAAAGGAAAGAAAAGAAACGAAAAGAAAAAAGATAAACGAAAAGAAAAAAGATAAACGAAAAGAAAAAAGATAAACGAAAAGAAAAGAAAGAAAGTACGTTTAGTAACAATCTTTACACTGACCATTATTGATAAAGGGGTGAATCTAAAACGAAGCACATCTAAACCGTTCAAGAGCTGTCACTGTCAATATTCCACGATAATGATGATACCGACAGATCTGTTGAACGCGGTTTAGATGTGTTGATCGCGTTAGTTTCAATGGTGAAATTCGCCCTTAATAGTAAATGCATCTACACCTTTATGTTAGACTAGCTGCGCCCCGCGGTTTCACCCGTATAGGTGTCGATCCCGAGGGAATATCGGTATAAAAAGTAGCCTACATGTTAATCCGGGGTGTCAGCTACCTCCATACAAAATTTTATCAAAATTGGTCCAGCCGTTTGAGCGTGAAAAAGTAACAAACATATAAACACACACACTCACAAACGTTCGCCTTTATAATATTAGTGTGATTAACACAAATTCTTGGCTATGCAAAACCAGAGTATCGAAAATATAAATTAAAATTTTGATATTATGTAAAACTGCTTGGTTGGTGCTAGGTTCCAGCCCAAATCCCGGGTCAGGCAAAGTGTTATTGGTTGAATCTCAGTAGCAGCCCGGAGTCTGGATTTGTGGCCGGTTGATGGCAAGGCTTATTCCACTTTTCCCCCCTGAGAGAATCCCCCTCAAGAGGGAAGTCTCGTCCCCCTATTACTGGGACTTAAACATACCTGACACTCGATGGGAGGGCGAGATCGTGCATACGCTATACAGCTGGATCTCGCTTGATGGACATAGCGAAAGACAGAGAAAGCAGGAGGAGGTTTTCACCTCAGGGGTTCTCAATTTGTTTTTAAGCAATTGATAAACACATAAAAAAATAGAAATATAAAGCACCTTTATTATTATTATTTATTTATGAACATAACTGACGAAATGTGCGTATAGATACCTCTGCCCAACGCTACAGGACACAAGGTGTAATGCTATGTTATGGTAATAAACATAAAATCAAAAAGGTTTTCAGAAATCAGCACCCTAATACACTATCAATCGGAATCTGATTAATTTGGAAGCAAATTGTTAATCCATTGCTTCATCAGTTCGAAAAATGTGTCTGCTCAACAACGTAAATACATAACGCAATGAATGTTGTTGACCTGTCAAAATGAAACCGATTCCGATTGATAATGTGTTACGCAATTAGCCCGCAGAAAGGTTTTCATGTTAGGTAATGTTATACTCAATTCTTTATTGCATTCCACAATGTGTGCTTAGGTGGTAAATATTTGCCAAAAGAAACAATCATGGACCCTGTCGGGCACAGCAAAAGAAAGATATGTGGAGAAGAGGACTTACCATTTACGTATCTTATAATCTAACATATTCTAAACACACTTTTACAAAATAATTAACTTATAATAATAATACTTTACCATTTTACTTATATACGTATGTGTTTTAAGGATTTATCGTTTAAATATTCGTTGACAGTATAATAACACTTGCTTATTAATAGCTTTTTTAATTTGTTCGTGAATAGATGGAGTTTTTCTTCTGTTCTTATATACGAGTATTCAGGTAACATATTGTAAATTTTTATTGACATAACTAGAGGGCTTGTTGAGTGTATTTTTAAGCGGGATGTTGGTATGTTGAGTCGTGTTTTGTGTCGGAGTGTGTATCTTGTTTGTATGTCTTCTCGTTTAGTGTAAAAGTCTTTGTGTTAGTGAGCGAACTTGCGTATTTCGAGTATATATAAATAGTAAGCATTTCTGCAGCAGTGTTAGCACCATATGAAAAAGAAGTGTTAAAACCGACTTTTGTAGCTGACCGTACCATAGTAAGGGAGGTGCCGACCTTATTTGATTTGACATCTGGATTTAGCTCATCAGAAAGTTTTTATTAAACTCAGTAAGTTTGATTTATAGCTCTACAAGGAATTTTTGCTTTCTCATTTCCTGCTAATTTTATAGTAAGTCCAAGATTTATGAAGCTGACCGGTCTTGCAAAGTTTTTTTTACGAGTTTATTATGTTTTGAACTTTTTAATTAGTTTTTCATAATGATGTAGGTACGCAATGGATTTGGAAATGTTTTTAAATGAAATAAAAAAGAACTTCTCTTATAAAACCTTTTACTGACTTTTATTATAAAATCAATATTTTCACAAAAGCTTCATGTACAATGAAATGTGTTTAGAGCCTCCTTTTAGGCCAAACAATGCCTGTGTTAGGAGAGAACCACCGGCTTTTTTTAGTATTCATGAAAGTATTCATCTTTCATGAAAAATTAGTTGGCATGCCTTATTTTTGTATTATATTTGCATAACCACCAACTAGTACCTAACACCTATATTTTCTGCAAATAAATGATTCTTATTCAAAATGCAACTTAATGACATCCGCACCCTAATTGCGTAACACACTATCAATCGGAATCAGAATCATTTCAAAGCCAATTGCTAATCCATTGCCTCATAAGTTCGAAAATTTTGTCTGCTCAATACGTAAATAACGCAATGAATGTTGTTGAACTGTCAAAATGAAACCGATTCCGATTGACAAAGTGTTACGCAATTGCCCCGCCGCCGGTCAAAATGTACCGCTCTAATAAAAACCCTAACAAAAAGTGATTAAACAGTAAGTAATTCTTCAATAATGTCGTTTTTTCTATACAAATAAGTTTCTAAGGTAGGCATTGCTCACCCTTGCCCTCTTCTTGTTAGATTCTAGCCCCAAATGGCTTTAACAACTCAAGCGTAAAGATAACATTATAACCCAAACACAACACATTAAACACTTCATCATGTACACCTCTGAACAACCAATCATTTGAGAGGCGTGGAAGCACAAACGCAATTGCACGAAGGTAAATATTGGTTCCCGTGAGACAACAGACCGACGGGTGATTAAATGGTGTTTATCTGTTTATGCCACCTTATTAACCACGTTTATGTTTAGGGAAATGGGCTGTAATTTGTTTAAGTTTCGTTGAGGAGAGAAATTAGAATGAGATCGATGTTTGTGAAAATACAGGCTGATTTTCTTTACCGATTCCAAATTTTTACAGGGTGTTCTACCCCTGAATATAAACAACTTTCACTATGGAACCAACTCTGAAATGACAAAAAAAAAAACAGCTGTTTCATACATTTTGGTCAAGTATTTTTTCGTGATTTCAGAGTTGATCCCATGTCATTCTTGGTAGTGGTGGAAAATTTGCCACTGAAATGACCGCCACATGCGGCCGTAATATCCTAACACAGAACGTTTTTTGACACCTTAATGTCAAATACTGTTGAAAATGACAGATTTTCATGACATCGGTTATAAATATGACGGATCCGGAGCCAAAAGATATAAATTCACACATCGCAAGTAATACCTACAGTGTTACATAAGCGTCAAGTTATGTGTCCTATTTCTATGCCATATGCGTCTTTAGAACTATTCATAGAACTTACATAATGTTACCACAAAGGAATTAAGTATTTAAATATATTCGAGAACGGAATGTAAAGAAGTTTCTCAACGCTGGTTTGGTAGCAGAATATAGGATATTGTAAATAAAAACTATGTTTGCTTGCTGTAAATACTTTGCATAAATAAACCCGAGCTTAAGAACTTTATAGAAAAATAAGATGAGGAATATTAGCTCAAAAATTATCCCCCAAGCGCGAGCAGGAAAACCACAGCATTACATCGACGTGTCGTAAAATCAATCTATTTATACGTATATGTGACGTAACTCACACCGAATATGTAGGGCAGGCACTCCCGCGGGATACCGCAGTATCTACTCATATAAGTAGGTACCTGGAACCCCGCTGACAATATTCAAATTTCATTTCCGACGAGATGTGAAAATTGGCGGGTAACATATTTTCTTCCTATATTCCCACGATGCAGGGTATCAGGATATGGGATATGGGTCCTTCCGAAAATAGTTGATCCGTCAAAACAAGTGTCGAATTATTTTTTTCGGACGGGCAAATACATATTGGTAGTAGAGACTAGTGTGAAATCGTATTGTCATTCATTACATTATAACATTCTTAGTTTGGGCTTCAAAATGTGGGGTAATTGAGTAATACACTATCAGTAGCATTGGGGTTCATTTTGACAGTTCAACAACATTCATTGCGTTATTCACGTTGTTGAGCAGACACATTTTTCGAACATATGAAGCAATGGATTAGCAATATCCTTCAAAATGATTCAGATTGAGATTGTGTTGCGCAATTAGGGTGCTGATCATATGTCCAGCAGTGATACGGATTAAGAAACGCCCGTAATTTCGGACGAAACTACGGACCTCGCGGTTTGGGAGTAGACCAGCACCCTAATTGCGTAACACACTATCAATCGGAATTTGAATCATTTTGAAGCCAATTGCTAATCCATTGCTTCATAAGCTCGAAAAATTTGTCTGCTCAACACGTAAATAACGCAATGAATGTTGTTGAACTGTCAAAATGAAACCGATTCCGATTGATAAAGTGTTACGCAATTGCCCCGCTGGTTTTATACAGAGAAGGAAAGAGTATTGATCACCACATCGTTGGTTGGCATACCTATAATAAGGTGTAAATGACACTAGGGAAGCAGTAGTGGCCCAGTGGAGCAATGGTGGCTCAGTGGCAACTTGTATATCGTGGATTCAAATCCAAGCAGGCACTTCACTTTTTGTAACGCATTTCATCACCACTGCTCTCAAAACGGTGAAGGAAAATATCGGCAGGAAACCGGGATGTTGTAAAACCAAAAAATCGAAGTCATGTGACATCTGCCGACTTGCTCTGGGCCCGCGTATTGGATTATGGCCCACTCCCACTCACAGAGAGGAGGCCGGTGTCCCAGCAGTAGGAATATTATAGACTGATTATGGTTAGCCATAGAGCGCAGTATCCTGGGGATTTGAACACAAAATACTGTGTGCCAAAACCAAAATAACAGACGTTACCCAGAAAGTCGCTAAACTTAAGTGGGACTGGCCGGACATGTCTGCCGCATGTCAGATGACAATTGGGCTAAGATAACCACCGATTGGGTCCCACTAAACGCACGACACCATCGCGGCAGGCCAAGACGAAGATGGCGGGACGAGCTTGACTCCTACCGTAGGGACTGGCCGGCTTTCGCAAAAGACAGAATTATATGGAAAAGGGAGAGTGAGGCCTTTGCCCTGCAGTGGGACAAAACAGATTAGATTATATGGTTACTGTCACTTTGCTGTCAGGGAGCAAAATATAGGTACCTGATAAGTTACTTAATAAGGGTTTTAGGTATATAAAGTACTGCAATCTGTGCAACAGGGTGAAAACTCAAAGTACGCGTGTCGTCAGAAGTTGGAAACTTTCGCAGAGCGTTGAATCTCCAAGATGTCTTGACAATTTAGTACCGAGTGGTTGGCATGTAGGAAGTTATGTCTTTTGTTTTGTCACAGCTATTCCTGGTATTATTAGATCCCTCAGAAATCTCATGTTGTACTAGCTTCTGCTCGCGACTTTGTCCGCGTGAAATTTCACCTTTCCCCCATTCACCCTCTTAGGGGTGGAATTTCGAAAAACCCTTTCTTATTGGATACCTACTCTTCACAAAGAACACATCCTCCAAATTTCATGTCTCTAGGACCAGCGGTTTAGGCTGCGCGTTGATATATCAGTCAGTCAGGACTTTGAAATTTATATTGTATAAATTAATTTAAAGATTTTATTTAGAAGATATGTGATCTTCTACTTCACAAAAATAATAATAATAGACCACGCACAGCCTAAACTACTGGGTCTAGAAGCATAAAATTTTGCACATGAGTTCCGTACGTAATAAATGTGAGCACAAAGACCGGATTTCTGAAAGTTCATCTTTTTAAATACAGGCACCATTTTGTATAACGACATTAAAAACTCCTTGCATAAACTTTTATTTTTCACGTCTATCTGATAATAACATTGTAATACAATTTCTTTTGTTTTCATCTCTGCTCCTTTGACACAAAACAGTTGACTACGTTTTTCATTTTGTATTCTGGTACTCTTGGCTAAAGGTAGTCGATGGATTTTTACTAGCTACAGTCATGCGAAGTATTAAATTACGTCAAAGGCGAGGTTGTGCGAATCGCTCGAGCACTCTTATTCACTCTTTTAGCCATTTTTTATTTTTATTTATTGCTGGATGGGCTTACTGTTGACCTTGATCTCGCCAGATCGATAGCGATGAATAAGGTCTATGATGGAACGAGCAGTCTACAAACTAGCTTCTGCCAGCGACTTCGTCTGCGTAAAATTTCTTGTTCCTCCGACCAGCCGCGTCGCATTGCAACGCCCACCCGTGCTAGTATATAATAAAAGGCTTATTATATTTCAGGCGACTAACAACTTAAAGGGCGACTAACTATTTGCCACTAAAAAAATTACTTGGCTTACTTAAATATTTTAGCAATACTTAATTGTATTAGATGAGCTTCAATATACAAGGAATTATAAAAACTAAAATATGGCTGCTACTTTAAGGTAGCGAACATATTAAACAGGGCCAATTGAAATCACAGGCGAGGTCCTATAAATAACGACATGACGACTAATATTAACAGTGGGATAACAAAAAATTGTATTATAGGCAACTATAGGCATCTCTGAAGACTCATTCCCAGAAACACACAACTTGAGAAATTAGGATGCAAGAGCGAGCGAAGCGAGCTCGGGAATTGGGGCGACCCGACTCGGACAGGTTAGGTTCGAAGGGGATGACGGGGGCTTAAGCGGGCGAGCAAAGCGAGCGAACGAGCCCCCGTCATCCCCTTCGTGTTAGGTTACTTTAAGCCCTGCAGACAGAAATAGCGGGGCTCCGTCGACTACGTACTTTATACAGGGTGTTACGGAAAGGGTATATCAATACAAACGCGTTGAAGAGTGTATCTGGTCTAGAATCTCTGTACAAAATTTCAGCTCAAAAGCAGTAACTTTGAAAATGCTTAATATTTTTTTATTTCGATAGTTTATTAAATTGAAATCATAACAAACGTGTCACCGCACTACGAGGGTCATTATCCATTATCTGTAGCGTGTCTGTACGCCTAGTACACGCACATCACGCCGCCGCGCGCCAGTGCAGCGCCCTGATGTGCGAAATAAAAAAATATTAAGCATTTTCAAAGTTAATGCTTTTGAGCTGAAATTTTGTACAGAGATTCTAGACCAGATACACTCTTCAACCCGTTTGTATTGATATACCCTTTCCGTAACACCCTATATACAACCTCATTGTATAGTTTAAAAATGCCCATTTTCTACTTTTTATCCGCCGTCAAGTGTTCGCTTAACAATAAATTCAGTTACCAAAACAAAAACTCGATGCCAGCCAAAAAACAATGCTAACAATTGATTATTAAAGCTGCTACTTTCTACTTAAAATTATCCTTCGCGGTAGCTGCCAACCTACTATTTTTGCTACCGGATTTAATTATTTTTTAATCCCAAAGTCAGATTAATTTGTCGCCGCGTTAAATACATGCCATAATAAAATATAATAACCTTTCTCAAGAATTGGGCTAATAAATGCAAAAACAATTATTCAAATCCGACTTGTAGTTCCAGAGATTAGCACGTTCATGCAAACAAACTGTTCAGCTTTATTATTAGTATATATGTCGCAGTAAGATGGTTGAAGCTGTGATATAATTACATCCCTAGTGATATAGCTATATCACGGCTTTAACCATCTTACTGCGACAAACATAGATAGACAGGTAGAAGATATATAGATTTAATTATAACATATAGTATATCTATACTATATTAATTGCTGTTGCACACATATACATTATATATTTTTTAATGAAGACGGATTAAAAGTTATTTAACTTTCTAGCCGTATAGACTTTAAATGAGAGGTTTTATGAAACTTTCCTTATCCCCGACGACTCGGCGTTGCATGAAATTAACTAGTGGCCATTCCGAGAATTCTTGCTGCCTTTAAACTATTCGCGTATATAACGCGACATTGCAGTAAAACAGAACAGAACAAAATCTTTGCAAACCACGGAATATGAAGTAAATTTTCTAGGCTAGGCAACGATTTCAAGAAAGTTGTTAGCAATTTTATATCATGAGCAGCAGTTTTATTGAGTACCTACTAGGAGACCGAATCAGGAAACTGGACGTAGGCGGCCGGCCTTAGTTGCGATACAATAAGAGCTAATTGCCTGTTGTTTGTGGTATAAAAGCTCTCACGATTACGCCACGTTAGCGCAGCGTCTACGCGGCATCAACTAACACTAGGTGCGAACTAATGTTACAGTTTATCCAACACTTTTAACCAACTTCAAAAAGGTTCTCAATTTGAATGTAAATTTTTGAAGTGAAAACTTCTTTAACGGCGTTGTACACTTTTTTTGTAATGGGTAAAAATGTTAAACTCGCGTCAGGACATCGCGTCAGGACACGTGACCTGATCGAAAATTCGTAAGACGGATGGAGAGTAGACAGCCGGCGCGGCGTAAGAGAGGAAGTATCCCCCTCTCTTTTTACGGCGCGGCGAACATGTATGCCTTTTTTTTTTTTATGGATGGGAAATCATCAAATGACCCCTCCCGCTCTGGGTGGAGCGAAGGGAGTGTCAGACTCTTACTGACTAAAACCCATCCGTGTTCCTTCCTTAGCCCTTTATGTTCCGGGGTAGCGGTAACCCTTTCGGACAATCCCGCACCCCCGGCAGGCTTCGGCCCTGGCAGGCCTCTTCCTTTATGCTGACATCTCTTTGAGGCGCGCGTGGAACACGTACGCGCCGTCCGGCACGGGCCTGGTCCTGATCGGACGGTGAGCTACCCATTACTCTCCGTCCGCAGGCCCGCGCCTACGGTGGCCGGGAGTCGTCACGCGGCTCCCGACGCCCGGAGCGTCTCCCGCGGCGGCTGGGGTGTGAGGCTCTCTCCCTCAGCCGTTCCGCCACCTCCTTCGCTAGCATGACTGCTTCGCAGAAGGAGGTGACCGCCTCCCACTCCCTCTCGCCCCGGACCATGGCTTGAACCAGGGCCGGACGCGAGAGGTCGCCGCCGCTGTCGATCGCCTCTACGAGGGCACGGCGGTGCTCCGCCCATGCGGGGCAGAACTCCACCGTATGCTCCACCGTGTCCTCTGGGCGATCCTCGCAGTGGTGACACCCGGGCGTCTCCTCCCGCCTGATGATGTGCAGGAACCTCCCAAAACATCCATGTCCGGTGAGGACCTGCGTCAGGCGATAGGTGAGGACGCCGTGACGCCTCTCTAGCCACTCCTCAAAGAGGGGTCTTACCGCCACTATCGTGGCGTGCCCTGAACATGTATGCCTGCTGTTTCGTTTAGGCGGCGCAGGGCGCTGCGCTGGCGCGAATGTTCGTGTGTGTTTATGTTACAGCGTGGCACACGCATCCATGGATGGTGACAGCTGATGGCTCGACCGTCTGTGTAGTAGCCACACTGCTGTGTATTCGTAAAATTCGTGTATATAAAGTGTTTAAAATATGGAAATTGAACAAAGTGCATCTATTAATGAAAAATATCAAAAATGCACAACGTTAATATTCAAGTTTTCACTTCTGCCGGCACTCCCAGAGTGCAACCCGTCTTTTTTATGTATGTTCGGGCATAACTCCGTCTTACATAGACGGATTTGCAAAATTCTTTTTTAAGGGATAAGGTATTTCTCAGGGGTGGCTCCATATAAATTTTATTAACTTTGCTTGGGTAGTTTTTGAGTTAGCTTCTATAATATGATTTTTTGCCTCTTTGTTTATATTGATGATGTTTTAATAACTTCCTGTCACTGATATTTACATAGCAAGTTATGTTATATGATTTTTTGAGGGGTAGGCACAACAACTAAAACGTTAAATATAAAAACTTTTTTACAAAAAAAAAAAAAACAACCGACTTCCAAAACAAAACACTACAAAATGAAAAATAACTTTACTTCCGGAAGTCGGTGTAAAAAAATGAAAACGCGGAAAAGACGCCGAATTCCGAAATTAAAATTATTTTTCACTTTGTAGTGTTTTTTTTTGGAAGTCAGTTGCTTTTTTTTGTAAAAAAGTTTTATAATCTTGTCTGTTTGGCGATCTATGATTCGTATCTTCATCAAAGTTTAGTGGGCCTTCTGTCCCTTCATATTTCGCACATAAAGGTAGCAAATACCTGCCGCGATTATTTAATTTCTGGAAAGAGCAGCTAATACTTCGCATAACTCGCTGCTGTACAAATTATGTTACTTTACAGGGGCGGTATTCGCTGTACTGACTCGCTTTTTCATGATAAGCCGTGTGTGGTAGATGTAGTTTGCTTAGAACGGAATTCTTTATGATTTATGTCTGTTGTTTGAATGGGAGAATTGTTTCAAACTGCTTTTCTTTTTATATTATTCTACGTAATTTTATATTTTGTTTTTAAAACCCTTGTGTCACACAAGGTTTTTTTTGTAGGTATTGTGGGTGCGTTAACAAACACATATCTCATATGCTCAAACAATCCGAAAAATAATCACATTCCGAAAAAAAGTATTGTTGAATTCTGTTATTTAATTCGTTTTACCGGCTATTGTAATTAGCAACTCATCTTGAGTAAATCGAGTATAATATTGAGTAAGTCATGTATTTTAATGTTATTTAGCAAAAACTGCAAACCATTTGTTTCCTTATTGCCATCAATGAACATTACAGTGTGGATTATCGACCACTGTAATAAGCCAGTGTGTTAAGAGCGGACTTAATAATATATACCTAATTACGTCTTTCATCAATGAAGGACTATCGAGCAATGTAAAACGCCATTGAGCCAAGAGCGAACTTAATATAATTAAGGTACCTTACTTACCTGCCTCAGTTCCGTAGCGAGGTCAATCACAAGAAGATCCTGCTTCTTATCGAAGTCTAAAGATACTTTTATTTCATGGGGACCTGAAATTGAATTTATTCACTATTATTTCATTTCTTTAAATACTACTTTTTATAATAATCATCATTGATAACCTTCTTAGTTTATCTTTATTGTCAAAATATCATAAAATTACATTTTAAATTAGAAGAGAAGAGGACTTAAAAAATCTATACAGTATTTGCATGTATAGCATAGCAAACTATTCAACACAATATCAAAGCTATACCTTCAAAGTGGTGAATGACGAAGACCCAAACAGTAGTCCATAATATGAGGAAAGTGCACAATCCAAGCTGGCAGAGAATGCATCTAAAGATGACGGAACCGACGGACTCTCCCGGGAGTTTGGGGAGCGGGTACAATCTCAACCATGTATTCGGAATCTAGACAATAGAGGATTTAATGGAAATTGTTTTGGGAAATCTAGAGCTCTCCCAATGTTGGATTCGGATTAAGGAACTTGCTTTTGAGATTAAATTGGACAATGATCATATGTTTGTAGATGATAATCGAATACGGCTACTTATTTGGCGCCATCACCAGCGTCCATTAATAAAGAAATTATATATTTTCTACTCTAGTTCTTAATCTGTCAAGCTCCGCTAATGAGACACAATTGATTTTCTATTGTTTCTTCGCCGATCGGCGAACCGTGCCGCTTGACCGGTTAATCATGAAATATAATTAAAAGCAGACATTCTGAATGATGATAAATTTTTACTGTGTTAGTATAAAAAAGTATATATTAGTATGAAGTTAAGCATAAATACAAACTTATTTAAACTTTCTTTATTCTCTAGCGAGAATAACCGCAAAGATAAAGAAACATGAGCGTAAATATGTAGACTTGTACAGTATTTCCAGGAACTTTGTTAGAACATGATTACAGAACAGCAAAGTAAGACGCTACCAGAACTTATATAAGTTTCATAATATTCATATATCTACTTACTTTCTGAACAACCATAATTTCATTACCAGCCTGAAGTAATTTATTATTGTTATCTTCAATTCCGTCCGTTTCACCATTAACCTTTGTATTTCCTTTTGTGCTTAACATACTATGACCTTTTCTTAATCCATTACGAGCTGGTTTCCGAATAACCTTATCAAATAAACGTTTCTTATCTTTATTTTCACGAGAGCCACACACAATTATTCTGTTTGCTTTTCTGATTTTCTGTCGACTTAATACACCACCGTTAATGTTTACTATATTTCTTTTGACACTGATTCCGTTGCCATCTAGTTTGAAAAGACTGTCAACGAGAAGTTTAGGCTTAATTTTATTACCATTTTTCAACTTTCTATACAATGGTTTCACTAAAACGTTGTTTTTAAATTTTTCATTCAGTGCGTTCTTCATGTTTTCAAGTCTTAAACTGAGCACTACAGCGAATAGTTCCTAAAACTGGATATAGCGTGTTTTGTAACCCTCGAACTGCTAAATTCCCATTAAAAGTTGAATGCAATTACACGGCAAACTTACGCCCAATTTTGCGAGCGATCTCTGTAGGAGGGTATAATTAAAATCTATTACGGCCCTCGTTCTTTCGTTGGTTTTTGTTTAATGGAAAATACCGGAGAGATTTCTTAACTGTTCCTTTTTGTCAATTGCCACGAAACAGTTAAACCCTTGTGTTACCATTAAATTGAGGATAATATTTTATTGTGATTTTTATTTCAGCATCGTCCTGTTAATTATTTATAAGTAATTGGCTCCACTCCAC
Source organism: Amphipoea lucens (assembly GCA_947508005.1). Taxonomy (NCBI): domain Eukaryota; kingdom Metazoa; phylum Arthropoda; class Insecta; order Lepidoptera; family Noctuidae; genus Amphipoea; species Amphipoea lucens. The sequence continues at coordinate 20,138,953 of OX382357.1, forward strand.
TGTTAATTTTATCCTCGAGACTGTCATTGGAATCTAAAATACAATCAAGAAAAGTAATTTAGAAACTTATTTAGGCAGTAAAGCGGAAACTATAACAAATAAGCGGAAATTATAATTTCGTTCATGTCAAAGGGCGCATCAAATTCGTATTTTAGGTATCGACGAGTTTCTTATAGCGAAAGTATAGTACGGGTAAACTGGCAAACATTATAGATGAACAATATTTTTTCCAATATCACTCATAGTAAAGCTCCTGACTGGGTTATCACTGAGCCGCCACTGCTCTGAAGTGGCAATGTGCCGGCCATATTTGTCGTAGAACCTATGACCGTTGGGGTAGACGTGTTCTTGAGTGGAGACGGCGAATCGGCAAACATGAGGTAGGAGCGACGATATTCGTAGGGTGGCTGGTAGAGGCTGGATGAGAATTGTCGAGAATCGAGCTGAGTGGCGTGCAATTGGAGAGGCCTATGTTTAGCAGTGGATTGCAGTAGGCTGATGATGATGACATAAATATAATGAATCCACCGTACTTTAGGCTGGATTTAGTGATTAGTCAGTAGCGATTTATCAGCGCCACTGTAGTTGTTCATAAGTGTGGTTCCCTATCCATTTGCATAAAATTTTAAGACCTAATATAACTTGGCATACTTTTGTTTCTCCTAATTATATTTTCGCATAACATTATTTACGCATAACAGCTTCCGCGTAATTTTTTTAAGCATAATTTCTCTAATCATAATAATGATTAAGCATAAATTTAGCATGCTTGTTTTATTTCTAACGAACATCAGGTCGACGGAGCGCCGCTGCAAGGGGCTCCTATTTCTGTCTGCAGGGTTTAAAGGAACCTAACCAAACCGAACCTCGGGGTGCCCCTGACGTCGTTTATATTACCTATGCGAAATAAATTTGTGTCAAAACAAATTAGCCTTCAAGATAATTATGCCAAAATAAACTGTATGCCAAAAAAAAATTATACCAAAATAGTTATGCCAAAGTATATTAGGAAAAAGAACATTATGCGTAAAGAAGGGATCCCAGAATAAACGTATCCGCACTGCAACGGACCGTTAACGCAAAGTTTTCACTGCATCATATTCAAATGTATTCAAATATTCATAAAGCATATCCATATTACCATATCGTGAGAACGCGAAAAGAAACAAAGTTTAATGGAGTTCACGTCGTGTGGTCTGTCACTCAGACACCGGTGTGTACCTACCTACTGGAACAGTCGCCGTTAGGTACTATTTTTTGCTGATTCTATGTTTATTTTCATTAATCAGCCTATAATGTTCCCACTTCTGGGACACAGGCCTCCTCTCGGTGAGAGGATCCACCAAGCGCGCTCGGTGCCGGTTTCTTGACTACGACGATGTTTTCCTTCATCTTTTTGAGAGCAGTGGTGATGAAATCATTTAAGGGCGCTACACATGGCTAAGATACTATAATATTTTATCTTAAGATACAATATCGCTCGCCATACAATTCAATGGAATATGAAATAAATATTATCTTCGTCGTGTGTAATGGTCCATTGAATTGTATGATGAGCGATATTGTATCTTAAGATAAAATATTGCAGTATCTTAGCCGTGTGTAGCGTCATTTACATAAAGTAAAGCGCTTGTCGCCGCCGAGGCCGGCCCAGAAAGAGATGGCGAGATGACCTGGACGCGTACCACGAGGGCTGGTTCGAGGTGGCGCGGGAAAAGAGTTCCTGGAAGAATTTGGGGGAGGCCTTTGCCCAGCAGTGGAACAGTATAGGCTAACAAAAACAAAAAAGCGCTTATCTGGGTTCGAACCTACGACCTACAACTTGTAAGTCGCCACCACGGGAGTGATATGAAGATTCGAATGACGTTATTGCGCCTAACCAAACCTAACCTCGGGGTGCCCAGCTAGAACTATTGTAATTTTAGAGTTAATTTTTTGGTGTTAATATATTTTTTTGGTGGTCATTCACTGGTCTCTCTTTTGAACATTGTTTTTCTAAAATCTAAGGTTAGGTTAGGTTATTTATTTTGTATTTGTTGGTATATTGGCGTGGCTAGCTAACATATGGCGAATAATTAATAATGTTAATTACTTTGCATACCCAGTTTTGTATACAATCAAGTATTTTCTGACTCAACAGACAGCTGTGCTGCTGGGGAGTTTGTTCCGCCACTTCTCCGCAGCGAAAGCACTAGGAAGTGGTGAAGGGCGGGCGTTTTGGGGAACTGTCTTTTGTAATTTTGACGTTCGAAAAGTGCTGATTCTCAGCCTAGTTTAAATAAAAAACTTTTGATTTTATTACTAACAAATTAACTATTTACAAGGAACGTAGGTACAGACGCCAGCACATCAAGCTACCCGAAACTGTCAATTTTTCCCAATCAACTTTGGACCTTATAATTTAGCGATAAAGTTGAAAATCTATTAAAGAAATTTGACAGATTGTAGTAGCTTGACGTGCTAGTCTGTACATAATTGGATATAGCTACGTAGAATTTTCATTTACGATAAAGAACCGAAACTAAGTTTTCAATTAAGTAAGTAATTACAATCCACGTGTGAAGTGTTAGTGCTGTTTATAATTGAACATTCTTAGTTTAATTAATAACTGTTACTAAGAATGCGAATGTTGCAGTGATATATAAAGAAGGGTTCCGTAACACTGTACAATATTTAACACTGCATTTTTCTTTCAAGTACTTTATTAAAAACCTCCTTTACTTTAATCTTTGTATAATTTTTAGTATTTGTTGTTATAGCGGACATAGTACAGTCAACAGCAAAAGTAGATGATGAAAATCAGAAATTCAATATTAACCCATTGAATTTCGTAATTACAGACACAAAAAGCCATTGTGTCTCGCGTAGATCTACGTTCCGACAGACGAGAGGTTAATGAACGGAGTTCGCGTCATATATACAAAGTGTAAAAAAATTAACCTTCAAAACTTTAAGAGGTGCTTTAGACCATCGAACTGAACAACTTTCACTATGGGACCAACTCCGAAATCACGAAAAAAAAAATCAGCTGTTTCATACAAAAGTTCAATACCTACTCGACCAAAATGTATGAAACAGCTCATTTTTTTTTTCGTGATTTCAGAGTTGGTCCCATAGTGAAAGTTTTTCAGTTCGATGGTCTAAAGCACCTCTTAAAGTTTTTAAGGTTAATTTTTTTACACCTTATATATGGCAGCTGTACTTACTAGTAGTAAATGTTTGGTATAATAATTTACAATCAAAAACTTTTGAATCACTTCGACGCCACACAGTTCTGACGCGAACTCCGTTCATTAGTATTGAATTTCTGATTTTCATCATCTACTTTTGCTGTTGACTGTACACACTCTGTGTCACTGTCAACAGATGTCTTCCTGTCACAGAGACAGCTCTGTGACAGACAGGCACATAAGTTTAACGTCGCAGAATAATTTGGAAGTAGCGTCGTGTCTCAATATATCACGTCGAAGTAAGATATTATCGAAGTATAGCACGCTCACGCTATTACACACACACACACACACACACGCCCAAAATACACTCACATACATCACACAAGTGCGCTCCTTTTTCTGTTTTTTTTTTGTATTTTTCTTTTTACTTTATTTTTCTGTTTTATTTTAATTTGATTTTTTTTTGTTTTCGTTTTTCAATTGCATACTTATTATTATGATAAGTGGAAGAGCGGAGTTCACCTAACACAAGCATCTTCTTGCTTAAAAGGTGATCTCCATTTAATTTGTTTTCATTTGTATGTAATTGCAATAAACATTTTGTTTTTTAATTTTTTTTTAATTTATTTTATAGAGTACGTCGAAATTGACTCATGTCGGAGTACCATTGTTGTCGAAGAAGCATGTCGTCGAAGTCGCATCTTTTCCTGGTTAAGTAATGTCGAAGAAATGCTTGGTCGGAGTACAATAGTGTCGGACTTAAGGTATTTCGAACTAACGTATTGTCAAAATGAAGACGTGTCGGAGTTCCATAATTTCGAAATAAAATCTTGTCGTATTACAGTTTGTCGAAATTCAGTTGGTAAGTCATGCGACGGACGGAGGGACAGCAGAGCCTAAGTGCCTTTTCACACGTCCCGGCAACCGGGTAGCCGGTGCCGACTAGCACTTTGTAAAAGGGTCCGGCACCCTTTGGCTATGGAACCCTAAAAACAAAAAAAAAAAACTATAATTAGATTTGAATATAACATTTTCAGAACTCCTAATGTATACCTAGTAGGTATTTAATAGATGCCTACAAAATATTGGAAGAAACTTTTTCGTTAACAACCTCGTAACAAGGAAAGTATGTCATGGAAAACTTCGCTAAGTCTGCGGTAGTCTAAAAATACAATATGTAAATATAAGTATATTGATTTACTAACATAGCATGTATGTACAATGCTGAAATAGGGGTTAAAGTGGAAAGGACAGACAAACATGAAACAAGCAACACATTGAAGATAAGTTCTTTCTCAATTTCAAGCAAAGTAATACTATTTTCAAAGATCCAGATAACTGTTCTTATAAAAATAGTCAGGATACTAATTAACGTTTAAAAAATTCAATTATTATTACACAGTATTGTTAAGTATTTTATGTTCGAAATACGAGTAAATCGCAGTTCCAATGGTTTCTAAATTCAGTAACCGAGAACGGACTTGTAGCGGCATGGCGGGAATATTGATTTCTGAATTGCGCAGAGTGTCAGTAACCGGCGCGCGCAGCAACTGTCAAAATAGACGTTCTACGGTGATGGGATGTCTCCAAATTGATGTGAAAATAAATAATTCCACGGAACCTAATGAACGAATAAATTAGTTCTCTAGTGAATTAGTTTATATCTTCTAAGTTTTAGTATGTTGTGAAGTAGTTAAAAGTTTTATTTGAGTGCGGTAGCAAAATTGCCGTACGCCGTCGTGCGATGTCGTTGTGTGCTGTGTTGTTTACAAAAAATCTTAGTTCATAACATGATAAAAAATTACTAAAATAGTATAGTAGTGTTATTGTGTGTCTAGTGCCTATGTAATAAACAAGTAAGAACCATGTTTACTCGAAGAGCATTATAAATAAAAACGATGAAAGATAAAGATGTCCAGATGCCTGCGGATATTCAGAGCTTACTCCTTCAGGTTGACAAGGAAGCATTCGACCATGCTTGTCTCTGCTGCCTTCATAATAACTCTAACCATGATACTGCAAATGTACGCATCCCGGCATCACGAGCCCCCACATCCACAACAGAGGGTCGGTGACTTTGACTACAGACCAGGCGCCTTCCTGAAAGGTCGACAGCCCGGGAACTTAAGTTATTGCATGTTCAACTATGGCCTTCCAAAGAGCCTCAAATGGGGCACATTCCCAGTACTTCCGTCCCCAGAAACTGGAAGTAGGAGCCGCTTTGGAGTCATTTATAATGCTATTCAAGGAATAGTGTTCGCGAATACCAGCAAAGTTGATGCAGTGACGTATGCTACTCAAGCGACGCCTGAATTTCTGTATCATGTAGTTGAAATAGCGAAGTACTGGAATGGCCCTATAAGCCTCGCTGTATACGTACCTAGCTATGACTTGGATATTGCAATGCAAATATTAAACCAGCTGTGTCATTGCTATCCGATGATGGCTAAAGTGTCAGTCCATTTATTTTTCCCAAGCAAAGTGAAGCCCAAAATAAGAACGTTGAAAGAGAGAAGGAAAACTCGGCCCGCGCCAACAACTGTAGTATCTAACACAACAATGGACGCGAGAGAATTGGTGAGGCGGAAATTAGAAAATTACCGCAAGTTGAGTAACAAAACTAGGGCGCAATACATTCAGAGGGCGAGACAGAATAAAATCGAACGTATGATGTTGAAGATGCCAGTTTTAGGATACGTTTCGAATAATTTAAAGTTCGAGGACTGTTCCGGTGTGAGTTCAGAGATAATCACGTATAGAAAATCAACAGTAAGTTTGTATCCAATAAACGTTGGCAGAAATGTTGCAAGAAATGCATCAACGACCAATTATTTCTTAGTGTCTGATATAGAAATGGTGCCTAGTCATGGGTTGGCGACGAAGTTCCTGAAAATGATTAGGAAGCTAATGGGTAACGAGAAAAGAGATGCTGGTTGTGTTTTCGCGAAGACGGTGTTTGTGGTGCCTCTGTTCGAAGTGGAGAGAGGAGAGAAAATCCCGCACGACAAAGTAACGTAAGTTGATAAATATACCGTTTGTCCATCCGCCACCGTCAACGGGACGTCATCGAGGAACGAGATTATTCGAGCCGAGCGTAACGTCTCGGTGACGGCGTACGGTGGACAAGCGTTCATAGTAAATTTATGTAGATGTCATATATCAGGCAGGACGACACATTCGTTTTTTACCCGACTACGGCGAGACAAAAAGGAGGGTTATGATTTTGACCGGTATGTATGTATTTATGTATATTCATCTGTTCCCTTATAACTTCTAAACTCCTTGTCATAATTAGACGAATGAGGTATCGTTGGAAGCGTCTTGATCGTCCGCTGGTTATAGGCTATGTGACGTCACATTAAATTGAATATGGCGCCCTCTAGCGAACATGAAGTTATGCTCTAAAACAAAAAAAATAATCATGCCGTGTGGGATATCAAATGAAAGGGCTTAATTAGCACATTTCAAAATTATAAATATTAATGAAATAAACCCCAAAATAATTAAATAAAAAATAAGTTTTAAAACTAAAACCCGACTACTGAAAAGGATGAAACAAGAAAGTACCTTCCCGTGGTCGCATGCCGCTGTACTAATAAGCTATGGTATACATACATATAAGCTATACATACATATAAGCTATGGTAGCATGCGACCACGGGAAGGTACTTTTCATCCTTTTCGGTAGTCGGGATTTAGTTTTTAAACTTATTTTTTGGTGTATTTATTTTGAAATATTCATTGAGTCTCAAAAATATCGCAAAGAATGTGCGCAATATGGATGGAGTAATGGAACTGTGGAGAAGTGTCTTGACGCTGTGTCGCTGTGTGAACGTGCGTGTTCTATCGCCGCCCGTTCGATGTCCAGAGCGCACAGGATAGATGTAAAGCAGCATAATGAGGTCATTTTTAGCTCCATTGGTGTAACTGCTGCGCTCCAGTAGGACGATAAACTACTTCGGCACCGTCATTTCATTCTCGTTGACGTTCTGTTGACGGTGACGGTGCATAAACGCCCTTACCTCCCTAGTTGATGCGTGCAATACAAAGGAATGAAGAACGCGTACTTAGTGTTTCTGTACCTTTTGTTGCCATTGTTAAGATCCTGTGTGAAAGGTCGCTCTTTTCTTGTCACTGAATATTGTATCCTTTGAGTAGTTTGTAAGAACTAAAGTATACGCTTCAACAGTAAATCCGCATCTCTATTGTGCAAGGATTTTGCAGAGAATCTGCAGAATTTTCTTTAATACACCGTCCAACATTTAGGATTTATCCTACGTTGGGGATACGTTTTAAGACATAACGGTTTTCCTTTGTTTAACTATTGCAAGTTATGGGTAGAAATGTGGGTTCTTCGAAGTACAAATCACGATTAACGGTATAGATTTTTTTATTTACGAAATATATATTATAATTATATGTAAAGTAGTTGACCCGACAGACGTTGTCTTCCCGACAGACGTTGTCTTCCCGACAGACGTTGTCTTCCCGACAGACGTTGTCTTCCCGACAGACGTTGTCTTGTCCTAATTTCAATAATTCATAGAAAAAAGAGCGTTCAGTTTTTCCCGATTTTAAAGATTATTATTTTTTTATTTACATAAAATCCTTATTCGGAATATTACGATCAATTTAAAACAAAAAATAGCCAAATCGGACTAAGTGGTTCTCAAGTGACGAACAGCATTTCATTTTTATTTATAAAAGACTAGCAGCGCCCCGCGGTTTCACCTGCATAGGTGTCGATACCGTGGGAATACCGGGATGATAATTATTCTATATATTATTCTGGCGTATAAGTTATATTACTGCAAAGTTTCATCAAAATCCGTTCAGTGGTTTTTGCGTGAAAGAGTACCAAACATCCCAACAAACTTTCACATTTATAATATGTATTAGTAGGATAGAATATTGAAGTTGCTATTCGTGTTTGCCTGTGTGATTACGTTGTTCTTCTAAACTACGCAGCGGATTATAATGTGGTTTTCTCCATCATTTAGAGAATATTTATTCCGAAAGAATAATGTGCATGTGGGGGTGTGTGTGTTTGTGTATGCGTTTCTATTAAACTTACCTACATGTAATAAAAAAATCTTGACGTTTTGCCAAGTTGTGAAACCCGTGTTAAACCGGGCGTATAAGAAGATACCTTTGCCCTGCAGTGGGACAATATAGGCTGGTATAATAATTATTAAATCATTATCATCATCATTCCAGCCGAAAGATGTCCACTGCTGGACATAGGCCTCCCCAAGCACCTCCACATCCAATCACTACCTAGTAATGTAAGAAAACTTGTTAAAACTAATAAACATTTTTTCATTTTCATTTCATTTTTTTCATTTCCACATTGACCGGTTCTGTGCTTCACGCATCCAACGAGTTCCTGCGGCCTTCTCAAGGTCTTCGGTCCACCTTGTGGGAGGCCTTCCAACGCTACGTCTCGCGTCTTCCGGTACGCAGTCGCCACTCCAGAACCTTTCGGCCCCATCGGCCATCTGTTCTGCGAGCATGTGCTCTGCCCACTGCCACTTAAGTTTGGCAATTCTTCGGGCTATGTCGTATGTGTATGTAATTATTAAATGGTGTAGTTGATTTCAATTAAACAAAACATGATTGTCAGAAAAAAATATTATTATTAATTATTATTTATTCTTTGTAGTATTTCCCCTAAATGCCATCAAAACAATATTTTGGTACGATAAACTTATTGAATGATATGGTCCCTACACTAGTCATCACATTTACCTATATAAAATGTTCTTTATTTATAACATTACATTAATACAGTATTAATAAGTAATCTTATAAATAAGGAAAATTTATGAATTCTTGGTGATTGGTTTATGAATTAAAAATTCATAACTTTTTAAATTAACAAAATGTATTCAGCCATCACTGCTTGACCTAATTTACTGGCATTTGGTTGTACCTACTATACATATAAGGTTTTACAAAATTAACCCAACAAACTTTTAAGAGGTGCTTCAGATGATTGAACTGAACAAATTTTACTATGAGACCAACTCTGAAATCACGAAAGTAAAATCAGCTGTTTAGTTACAAAAATTCAGTACAGTACCCGGCGATAAATATTGCACATCGACCTTTGGAAAGAAACAATCGGCTAATTTCGGCTTTTTAATTTCGGCGTTTCCCTCCAGGGAAACGTATTAACTTTTCCTTACGTCAGGGCTATGAGTCGAGATGCAACGCTGCTGTAGTTTCATTTAATACAACACGCCCTCTCTCCACTCTACATAGATCAATCTTGGGGAAAAGCACCAGACCACTAGTGCTTCAATTAGAGGAGAAACGTTTTAGGAAACGTAGGGGTGTGTTTAAAGATTTAAGAAAGGATAGAAAACGAAAAAAAATTAATAACAAAGAAAGTAGTAAAGATTATGGTGAACATTGTCAAAAGCCAGATATGACCACTTTAGAGTACGATCGCTGCAAAGAGGACTTTTTAAAAAATTTACCAAGCTCAGAAGAAGACAGAAGAAACGTTGAAATATCAACGATTCTTCAAAGAGATTCCAGTGAGTGGTTAGAACTTAGAAGGAAACTTCTTACAGCCTCTAATTTCTCCAAAGTGGTCAATAGACGTCAAAATTCTAGTGTTAAAAATTTAGTTAAAAATCTTATACACTCGGCGTCACATAAATCGCACCTCTTCGAAAATAAGTTTAAAGCATATCCCGCCAGCAACGAATACATTAAACCCAATTAATATTGGTATCAATTGAAAGTATGTTTAACGACCTTTAAATTAACAACAGTTAGAATTCCTAAACACAACAGATCTCATTAGCACGTAACGTTAAAAAAAATGTTGTCAAAATACGCATTACAACGGCCACTAATTGCACCTCCCTACAAGGGTATAAAACTGGCGACCCGGGTTAAATGTGGGTCATTCGCTATTCAACCTTTGAAGTGAACACACGTGAACAGCTACAGCAAGAAAAATACCCCAGAAGATGGATACCACTGCAGATGAAGCCGCTCAAGTCATTGCACTACTGCAATCAGGGATGCGGTAATGTGATGTTGCTCGGCAACTGAACTTGAGTCGTTTTGCCGTTCGACGAGTGTTCCAACGCTTCCAAGAGACTGGTGGCTATATCCGAAGACGTGGATCTGGAAGACAACGGTGCACATCCGAAAGAGACGATCGCTTCGTTGTTTCGACGTGTTTACGTAATCGGTTCTCCAATGCTGTTGAGCTGCAACAACAACTGCGATCAGCTCGCAAAACTTCTGTAAGCGTCTCCACGATTAGAAGAAGACTGCAGGAGAAGAAAATTGCAGCTCATAGGGCTGCTACAGGGCCAAAATTGACTGCACAGCATAGGAGAGACCGGTTGCAATTAGCCCGTGACCATGTGGATTGGACAATAGACCAATGAAGGGCTGTGCTCTTCTCGGATGAGACGAGGGTGTGTCTTTTCTGCAACGACAGGCGTCGAAGAGTGTATAGGAGGCAAGGGGAACGATTTGCACAAGCCTGTATTCAAGAGACAGTGGAATACGGGGGTGGCTCGTGCATGTTCTGGGGCGGCATGTCAATCGGCGGCAAAACGAACCTTGTGTGTGTTTCTCGGACTGGGAGTGCTCGCGGGCAAGGGTCGCTGACTGCTGCTCGGTACATAACAGAGATCTTAGAGGAGAAGGTTGTCCCTTATGCGGGTTTTGTTGGCAGTGGGTTCACGTTAATGCACAACAACGCCCGCTGTCACACCGCTTTTATTGTAAGAGACTACCTGCAAGAAGTTGGAATCCCTGTTATGTGCTGGCCGGCGCGAAGTCCAGACCTAAACCTTATTGAGCACCTTTGGGATGAACTGAAACGGCGAGTACGGGCACGTGATCCTGCCCCTACCACTCTCCAAGACCTCCAAGATGCCGTCGTTGCAGAATGGGACAACATTCCGCAAGAGACTGTTGTCACATTAATTAGGTCCATGAGAGAACGCATGGAAGCAGTCATCAGGGCTAGAGGGGTAACACTAGGTTTTAAGTTGTTTTTAAGGACTTTGTTGTAATTTTTTCTGATAAAATAAAATTTAACTTTTTAATCATTTGCATTAGCTTGCTTTTTTTTATTCCCTGGTAAACAAAAAACCAAATCCATTGATTTATTCTGAAATTTAAATAAATTGCCTTTCCAATGATACCTTATAGTCATATGTCTACTATTGATTAATAGGGTTAAAATGACTTTGAAGGGAATTTTTAAAGAGGTGCGATTTTTGTGACGCCGAGTGTATATCCAAAAAATTTATGTAATGTGCCGTCCATAAAACATGGAATTGAAAACGAAACAACCGCAATGGAACAACTAGCATCACAACTTAATATTAAAATAGAGCCTTGTGGTCTTTTTATTGATAAAGAGTTACCTTCTAGGTGCAACTCCGGACGGAGTTGTGCAGGGAGAAGACACAATAGTAGAAATAAAGTGTCCAATTTCTGCATTCAGGACTTCGTTGGACGATGCAATAGATAAAAAAAAAATAAGGTTTTGGAGGAAAACGAAAGATGGACTTTCCATAAATTTGAAACATCCTTGGTACATTCAGGTGCAGGGACAACTACACATAACTGGGAGAAATACATGTATTTTTGGCGTATGGTCGGGATGCAAAAATCATATCAAAACTGAAATTATACAGAAAGACGATCATTATTGGGCACACACAATTCATGGAACCTAAATTAACAAATTTTTACTTATCATACATGTTACCAGAGTTATGTGATCCCAGACATACACGGAATATGGAAATTAGGGATTTAAGGGAATTCACATAAATGTTTTTGCTTTCGTCATTCTCCTCCTCTTGATTCCTTTTTTTTTTAATTTAAATGTTTTCATTAATAACAACTTATTTTAAAATTCGTTCTATTCTCCTCCTCCTCAAGTCGTACTCCTCATTACTGAGGGTCGTGATCCTCCCTTGAAAACAACTTTTCCCTGACGATGTTTCGCCATCTCTGTCTATCCTTGGCCAAGTGAAGCGCATCATGAAATTTCGTGTCAAGAGAAGAGCTTATCTGGTCAGACCATCGCAATGGGCTGCGACCTCTTGGTCGTTTACCATCCACCTTGCCGGTAACCATCAGTTGTTCGAGGTTATTGTGTTCTATTCTAAACCATCGTTAAAGCCAAAATGTATGAAACTTTCTAATCTTAATAAGCCGACTTATATGTACCAGCCGTTTGGGGCTGAAACACTACGGCCACAGGGTCCGAGTGCCCACTTAATTATTAGAGAAATCGCCAAGCGATTGGTCGACTCTTCACGTGACCAGAGGACTAGCCTATTTTTTGGCCAAAGAATCAGCAAAAAGAAAGTAATTTTAAGGCCGGCGCTCACTGACGGCATGGCACGGCGTGTCATGGCAGAGGATTTTATTACTAATCAAGTTATTTTAAATCTTATTTCAATGAGTTTAGAATTCATGTTACTTTATTTCGATACCACGATGCCGGGAAATGACGCTACGTGCCGCGGGACGCTGCGGCATGACGCGACGCGCCGATGGATGCTGCGGCATGACGTGTTATGCCGTTTCATTCCACGTAATGCCGCGGCGCGCCATTGCATCCCGCGGGACGTGTGGGTCACTTTGTGTCGAGGAATTATGATTGCTAAGCTGGTTGAAATAAGGTTGAAACTTGTGCAGCGGTCATTTCGGTTAATGGGGCGCAGTCCAGTCAGGGCGTGCTTTCAGCAGGATTCCACGGAACGCCGCGGGCTGCCGCAGCACAACCTGCCGTGCCACGCCGTCAGTGAGTGAGCAATGGTCTTTGGTCGGTCATAGAACACTAATGCAGTAGGTATATTGCGGATTTCGCGGTAAACTTTGCTTGTGTGATGTAGGTTGTGATGTCAAACAAAAGATTGGTGTAGTTCGTTTGTAGACGTCGCTACTCAAATATTATGTATAAATAACTTTGTCTTTGCTTTGTATTTGCTATGCGAATGATGAGCGTCCCATGTTTTTTTTGTTATTATATTATTATTTACCTGTCCATTTAAAAGAATTTTATATATACTGCACATACAATGTGAAAGCTAATTTTTATGTGAATGTAATAAATGAATGTTAAGTTTAATCATTTTATTTCTTGACATCCTTCCAACAATAGTACAGTTCACCCTAACTGAATCAGTATGTCAGTGCGAGTGGGATAGAATGATACATAGCGCGGGGAAGTGGGGGCAAAATCTGAATTTGAGCTGAACTATTACAAGCCCTTAAATATAAATTCATACTGGCTGTTCCTACAATTTATGGTACAGTCGTGCGATCTTTAAAACTTACTTTATATCAATTTTATAGAGTTTCCCTGCGAAACGTACCTTCAGTATGCAGCTGTAAAATGATGTAAAATTTTACTGAGACGAATATTTTTATTGCTCTCCATTTTATACATACTTATCGGTCGTCATTGAAAATTTCGTGAGTTGCATACAAGTGAAGTCGCTCAGTCTCACAGCTAGGTAAAATAAACTGGGTTGGTACTCGAGTTTGTGTAATGGGAATACGGACGAGGCTATTAACACTGCTATTTTGTAATCATATTTTGTTCAACATGAGATTGACCTGAAAATTGCAAAAAATGCAAGAAAATTTGAATTTCGCTTAATAAAAATCTTAAGTTTACTAACAGGACAGACAAAGTAGACCCTTTTTTTTGGATGGAAATCATCATATGATCCCTCCCGCTCTGGGTGGAGCGGAAGGGAGTGTCAGACTCTCACTGACTAAAACCCATCCGTGTTCCTTCCTTAGTCCTTTATGTTCCGGGGCAGCGGTAACCCTTTCCGACAATCCCGCACCCCCGGCAGGCAACACCCTGAGGCTGCGTTTCCACCAGAGATGAGCGAGGATGTGTAGCGAGGAATCTGTGTAAAACAAACCAATAACAACGCTAACGTAGTTCAAGCTATGAAAATGAAGCGATGTTATTGGTTTGTTTTACACATATCCCTCGCTACGCATCCTAGCACATCTCTGGTGGAAACGCAGCCTTAAGGCGGTACCCCGACCAAATAACCTTGAGCATTCATTCCCTCCTTGCGACAGAGACAGAGAGCGACACGACTTCCTCGTACGAATATAATGCAACGTACTGCCGCCCGCACCCTGCGCACGCCCCTTAATCACAATTTTTAGAATTATTTTAATAAAAAAGAATAGCGATCTTTTTAAATAAATAAACGTGGATTATTTATATTTTTAAATTATATATCCATTGGTGAAATCCTCAAATTAATAGAACGTCAACTTTAGCAAAAGATGAATGCAATCAATAATTTTAGTCACTTTTCTAAAAGGAGATTTTAAATGTATTATTAACATATAAAAACAAATAATAACGTGCAATGTGATGATAGGATATCTAACTTTAATAATGTGCTTTCAGATGTAGTTTATTTTTCATAATTATTGAGTTATTAACATCTGAATAACGAAGAAAAACGCGGTTTTGGTCGGGGTACCGCCTTAAACGTTGGGTTCTGAAGCTTGAAATTTTGCACAAGAGATCATTATGTTATCTCCCTATTCCCCAAAGTGAGCACGGATGGATTTTTGAAAACTCATTCACTAAAAGGGTTAAAAAGATAAAAGTTTGTATGGAAGTTCGTCATTTTGGCCAACAGGAATCCCTTTGACCATAGAAAGAAAGAAATAGTATAGAATCAGCATTGCCATACAACGTGGCAATTTTTTCAAAAACAAACAGCCTTTTCCTCTTGACAGCGATGCGGACGAATTTTTTGATGCCCTTTGATTATTTCCCCACCTTTTTATATCACACTCACACTAATATTATAAAGGCGAAAGTTTGTGAGTGTGTGTGTGTGTGTGTGTTTATATGTTTGTTACTTCTTCACGCCTAAACCACTGAACCGATTTAGATGAAATTTGGTATAGAGATAGTTTGAGTCCCGGAAAAGGACATAGGATAGTTTTTATCCTGATATTCCCACGGGATCGAGTTTTATGCGGGTGAAACCGCGGGGCGCAGCTAGTCACACTAATATTATAAAGGCGAAAGTTTGTGAGTGTGTGTGTGTGTTTATATGTTTGTTACTTCTTCACGCTCAAACCGCTGAACCGATTTAGATGAAATTTGGTATAGAGATAGCTTGAGTCCCGGGAAAGGACATAGGATAGTTTTTATCCCGATATTCCCACGGGATCGAAACTTATGCGGGTGACACCGCGGGGCGCAGCTAGTTTTTCTCTAAAGTCCGTATTCTAATTCAAGGCAAGGTCTTACGTTTATTCTTGATACTAGTTGTGTATCTATGCCTATTGGTTTCAGTATCTACATCTGTGTACACATAGCTTCATCAACTAAAATCCGTTCACAGATATTTTACCTCTGAGAGCAGTACGTAGAGTATTATATTATCTGTGGACAGCAGCAACCTAACAGCAATCTTATAGTGACGAGAATAAATATAACAATGATTTTGACAAACATGTCAATTACAGCGACCCAATAGCAACCTTATTTAAATGAAAATAAAGGTCACTATGATTTAGACAGTGATGCAAAATCAGAGATTTAAAATAACTGTGCAAGAACTGTTGACTGACCCCAGCAAATGACGCGCAAGTTTAAATTCAACATAGCTGTACCATCGCGGCATTTGCCGCCTGATCACTAAAAAAAATTTTCGCCTAAATCCTTCGGCGGCGCCAAGCCACGCCCCCTTAAAGTTTTCGCCTATCAGGAAAGCGATAACGCAATTAGTTGCAACCTGCACTGCGCAGCTTAGTGACGCATCACGTGTACTCTTTTTGTGAATTTACGGACGTCTATTTCACCTTGGCGGGCTTACTAGAGAGCACTTCTATTTTTTGAGTGCAAACAAAAATGAACTTAGTGGTGATCAGGCGCTAGTGTCCGCGACAGTACGGTCAGCATCAAAAGTTGATTGACACTTCAGTTTTTTTAATCTTAGTTATTGAGCAAAATATTTGTTCAAAATTGCAGCAGAAGAATTTTTTTTAGAATATATACTCTTGTCTGTTATGTGAAAAGCTAAAAATCAGTTTATTGAAAAAACTTGTTGTCAATTTAATAAC
This sequence comes from Amphipoea lucens, assembly GCA_947508005.1. Lineage (NCBI taxonomy): Eukaryota > Metazoa > Arthropoda > Insecta > Lepidoptera > Noctuidae > Amphipoea > Amphipoea lucens. The sequence goes on from OX382357.1 coordinate 20,155,242, forward strand.
ATGTAAAAATGATAGTGTTAATCGACTTTTGATGCTGACTGTACCTATAACAACTTTTTGTCATTAAAGGAAAACTTGAAGGGTGTCCATATAGTGACGCCGCTGTCTGTACGACGTACTGATTATGAATGTTTCTCCACCAGGTTGGTCCGTATGTTAGGCCACAAACGCGCGTCGTACTTCCATCAGAAAATGTGTCCTCACTGCCAACGGTTTCCAGGGCTGCAGACGTGGTTCATGAGACGCGCCCGTGACGTCCTCGAGGTATGATTATACATTTAGGGTCAGTTCACACCGCGACGCGACGCGGTGTGCAGTTTTCAAGATAGCAATACAATTAGACCTTATCTACTACACAAAAAGGTACACATCAGCGAGGAGGGCCGCGCGGCGCCGTGCGGCGTAGTTCGATGTAGTAGACACACAGAATTGTGTACCTTTTTGTGTAGAAGGTAAGGTCTATAATTGTACTGCTATCTTGAAAACTGCGCGTCGCGTCGCATCCCGGTGTGAACTGACCCTTAGTTAGCAAAAATTTGATATTTACTTATAGGTTCACAAGCCGTGTGTCTGATGGGATGTCCCATCGGCAATTACTTCTCAGGTGCTTTGCGATGCGTTTTCAAAAAACGTTAATAAAGTGTGTAACCATGCGACAGTTAAGAATCAATAGTGTCTATCTCAATAAAGTTAACTTTACAGGAGATAAAACAAAAACATTTCTCGGCTTTGAATAGAAAGATACTTGAAATGTATATATATTTAAAAATATAGAAAAAATATGCTGAGTATAGAGGTATGAGGAACAGGGTGTAAAGTTCACTCATACTCTATAGAAAAGGGAGGATCCTCCGACCAGACGGGTGTTGTGTCTGGCGGGCAACTGCCCAATGATTCATGTCGGGCTGTTGTATATATGCTAGTTGCGGTGTAAACTCTGCTTGCGCGATGCAGGATTTGCGTGACGTCAGTATGACGCGTTGTTCGCATGTGGCGTTGTAGATACCGCTACATCACTCCCCCCCGGAGACCGGAGGTCGATAGTGGGCTGAGTCTTGTATCTTGCGATGCTTGCCAGGCCAGCTGAGGTTCCAGTGAGTCGGAACCGGTTGCCGCATAGTTCACGGTGAGTCAGAACTGTCTGCGAAGATGTCCCCAGTGAGTCGGGGTGGCGCTGCGTTATGCTCCAGTGCGTCGGATGTGGTACAGCGCCGGGTTGAGGCTGACTGCTGGCGTCGACCAGGAGAGAAGGGCTCTGCTTGTTGACCGGCCGAAAGTGCAGTGTGCTGTGCCGAGGTTGCTGATGAGGCTGAGGGTGATGACCAGGAATGCGCGGTCGCTGCATGCTGGTGGTCAGGATACCCGTTGAAGCCGTGGGTGCTGGCTGGCTGAGTGACTCGCCGCTCTAAAGCTTGCGGGAGTGATGATGACGTCACGCTGAAGTAGGTGCACGAAGGCTGCGCTCACGTTCATGTTCGGGGTCACCAGTATAGAGGTATGAGGAACAGGGTGTAAAGTTCACTCATACTCATAGAAAAGGGAAGATCCTCCGACCAGACGGGTGTTGTGTCTGGCGGGCAACTGCCCAATGATTCATGTCGGGCTGTTGTATATATGCTAGTTGCGGTGTAAACTCTGCTTGCGCGATGCAGGATTTGCGTGACGTCAGTATGACGCGTTGTTCGCATGTGGCGTTGTAGATACCGCTACATCACTCCCCCCCGGAGACCGGAGGTCGATAGTGGGCTGAGTCTTGTATCTTGCGATGCTTGCCAGGCCAGCTGAGGTTCCAGTGAGTCGGAACCGGTTGCCGCATAGTTCACGGTGAGTCAGAACTGTCTGCGAAGATGTCCCCAGTGAGTCGGGGTGGCGCTGCGTTATGCTCCAGTGCGTCGGATGTGGTACAGCGCCGGGTTGAGGCTGACTGCTGGCGTCGACCAGGAGAGAAGGGCTCTGCTTGTTGACCGGCCGAAAGTGCAGTGTGCTGTGCCGAGGTTGCTGATGAGGCTGAGGGTGATGACCAGGAATGCGCGGTCGCTGCATGCTGGTGGTCAGGATACCCGTTGAAGCCGTGGGTGCTGGCTGGCTGAGTGACTCGCCGCTCTAAAGCTTGCGGGAGTGATGATGACGTCACGCTGAAGTAGGTGCACGAAGGCTGCGCTCACGTTCATGTTCGGGGTCACCAGTATAGAGGTATGAGGAACAGGGTGTAAAGTTCACTCATACTCATAGAAAAGGGAAGATCCTCCGACCAGACGGGTGTTGTGTCTGGCGGGCAACTGCCCAATGATTCATGTCGGGCTGTTGTATATATGCTAGTTGCGGTGTAAACTCTGCTTGCGCGATGCAGGATTTGCGTGACGTCAGTATGACGCGTTGTTCGCATGTGGCGTTGTAGATACCGCTACACTGAGATATAAATTTTGAGATAAGTGCCTCAGTAGGCCAAGCCAAATTAAACTTTAAATCTACCTGCATTAAAAAGTGAAAAACGTAAAAAACTGAGATAGACACTATTATTGGTTCTTAACCGTCATGAATTCAGCACATAATTCTAGCGTAGAAATTTTTTCTTGAGTAAAAAAAAAATACAGCTGTTTCATAGACAAGTGTAATATCTACGCGGTCAAAATGTAAGGGGGAGCAAATGTTTTTAATAACGTTGGAAAATGTCAACGCAAGGGGGATTCAGAATGGGAACTATATTTTCTATCACCAAAATTTATATTTGTCATCAAGTTGTATCACCTAATAAATAGATCTATCGCCACGAAATATTTTCGTTCTCAGATAGCGGGGCTCCGTCGACATAGGATGCAAGAACGAGCGAAGGGCACCCCGAGGTTCGGTTTGGTTAGGTTACTTTAAACCCTTTACACAGAAATAGGGGCCCCGCGAAGCGGGGCTCCGTCGACATAGGATGCAAGAGCGAGCGAAGGGCACCCCGAGGTTCGGTTTGGTTAGGTCACTTGCATTGTTTGGTGACTACATTTTGGTGACAGATCTACTATTTGGAGGACAAACCCTATTATTTAAGAAACACAAAACTAATTAAATTGGTGATAGCTTAAATGATACCCATTCAGAATCAATGTACTGATTCCGTAGTACTTAACATGTTGCCCGTAGATGTTATAAATAGAAATACAAGTCTTCCACGTCTCTTAATTCAGAAATGACGATCTTCCATACATTATTTAACCCCTTTAAGGGATGAATTGTCAAAAATCCTTCCCTAGTTCTCGATTTCGTTATAAAAGGAACGTCAATTCCAGGTTTTTTCTTACAAACGGCATATACTTTTTTTGCAGAATAAGTTGTGTGCCGTGGCTAAATAATAACAGCCGCACAGGCGATCGATCAGGTTAAGCTACTCTTGCCGCGGTTGGTCTGTGATGGGTGACAATCTTTACATACCTAGACCCCTCCGTGCCTCGGAAAGCACGTTAAGCCGTTGGTCCCGGCTGTCATTCGTGGATCTTTGACAGTCGTTACGGGTAATCAGAAGCCCGAAAGTCTGACAACCAGTCTTACCAAGAGGTATCGTATTACCCAGAAACTAATTTGTGGAGGTCAGATAGGCAGTAGCTCCATGTAAAATACTGGTATTCAGCTGCATCCAGTTAGACTGGAAGCCGACCCCAACATAGTTGGGAAAAGGCTAGGCAGATGATGAAGTTGTGTGCCTTTCAGTCTGCGCAGCACCCTAATTGCGGAACACACTATCAGTCGGAATCTGAATCATTTTGAAGCAATCTGCTTATCCATTGCTTCATAAGTTCGAAAAATGTGTCCGTTCAACTCGTAAATAACGCAATGAACGTTGTTGAACTGTCAAAATGAAACCGATTCTGATTGATAATGTGTTACGCGATTGCCCCGCTGAATAAATGTATTTTCTTTCTTTCTTTCATAACTCGTCGCGTTGCTTGGTTCACTTTCATACATTGGTTGCGTGTTCAACGCAGCTATTCTTTTTGAACAATGAATAAATATTTAATATGTGGTTTTAGAGTTTCATGCTATTCCACTGACTTTTGGTTTCGTGCAGGACTTTCTGATTCTTTATACAGGCTCTCAAAGTTAAAAAACCATTTTTTTCGTAATTTTATCCATTTCCAAACGCAACTCTGATTGACTTAGTGTACGGAGGACAAGTCAACTAAAAGTGAATTAGTACTGTTAGTCATATTTTTTTTACCGACTTTAAAAAAGGAGGTTCTGTATTCGACCCGTACGTATGTTTGTTTGTATGTCCGCCATTTTCTCAAAAACTTATAAACCGATTTTGATCATTCTTTCACTAAAGTGATCTACATACTTTCAGGAAGGTTTTAGTATATACATTAGTATAGTAATACATTAGGTAATTATTCTTATGTACGAAGTTATATGCATAATTGTACTGCATCTCCGGCATTTCTATGCGAGTTTTGATGATTCTTCTAGTCGGTGTCTTCAATTCTTCAGTGCACTAATGTTAATTGAGTTTGTGTGGAGTAGGTAGGTACAACTAAAAAGTCAAAAATAAAGACTGTTTTACAAAAAAAAAAAACAACCGACTTCAAAAAAAAAACACTTTAAAGTGATAAATAACTTTAATTTCGGAAGTCGGTGTCAAAAAACGAAAATGCGGAACCAACGACACCGACTTCCGAAATTAAAGTTATTTATCACTTTGTAGTGTTTTTTTTTGAAGTCGTTTGTTTTTTTTTGTAAAACAGTTTTTATTTCTGTTATCAAATAATTACAAATTAAATATAATGTTGTTAAATACTCAAACGAAAAAAAGATCCCACGGCTAGAATGTTAAGTGTTATTAATTATTTTAATTGTGTATATTTAACATATATGTCGGATCAGGAGTAGGTTATTGGCATCAGGCATATTTGATTAACTACTGTGGGCGTACTGTGGGTAGTGTTGGTTATTGCGCAATAGAAAAACCGTTTGGAGTTCAAATCAAATTATAATATCACGAACAAATTAATCACACTAGCAAATCACACACTGTAGGTACACGACACAACTAGATACACAGTAAAATAATTATGTACAGTAACAAAGTAATTGCGAACAAGTCGTAGGATCGATTACTGTTCGTATAGTGACAGAGCCACCCAAGTAAACCGACAGGTTTGTCGGGAGCTAGTGCTCTGTCAGTAGTCGAGTCCGAACACCGACTCACCCTCACTAACTGTCACTGACTGTTACATCTGACTGACTGTCACTGACTGTCCAGCACAAACGAGTGCGCTCAGTTATAAAGGTTTGTCCCCACTACGCACTCGCCCCACAACAACTCTGTCCAAATGGCGTACGGAAATACGTCATCGTGTTTACTTGATACAAAACATTAAAATGTGCTAAATGTAATAAGACTCACATTATAAAGTAATCGAATAATTCAACAAGAATAATTCTATTGTCTTAAATAAACAATAGTGATTTCACAAAGTAAATCATTTTAAAATCAAAGTAACATGTCATCAATTGTTTTGAACAAAACCATCGGTTACAACTATCAAAATAAGTTGCTAAAATCAATTAGCGCGTACACTGAGTACTCAATAAATTATGTTCCGAATTAATAGACAATAATTGATAGTAAAATCACTTAAATTAATAATAAGAAAACAAATCATAACGAATTCTGTTGACTATCCCTCAAATTTAATTGACAACTGTCTCCGACATATATATAAATACGTGGTTTCAAGTAATGTGATAACTTAATTGCCATACTGTATTGTAATGAATACCGTAAAGTTTCTTTAGAAATGTTAATTAAAATAATGTTTATGTTCTTGTTTGCTGATGAAGTTACTTTCTGTGGTTTTTACGGCTCACATTAAACCATATCCTCAAATGTTACAACGTAATTTATTCATTACTAGTTTTTGCCTGCGGCTTCGCCCTCATGTAGGTCGGAAATTATCCCACGGAAACTTACTACCAAGATAAAAGGAGCCTATGTGTTAATACAGGTTTTATAATATCTGTGTGCCAAATTTCATCCAAATCCGATAAGCCGTTTTTGATTGAGTAACAAACATCCAAATACCAAATAGGATAGTAATCGAATTTTTCTTAAAATAGGTAACTTCGTCTATTTCATAAAAATATTTCGCTATTTTGTTTTCAGCAGAAAATACGTGCTTAGGTCTAAGGCTAAAAGCTAAATAAAGACCACATTATATTTGATGTAATTTGTTCGATCTGTATGAAAAAATAAGACGATCAAATACGGTTTGTTAGCTCCTTATTCAGTCAGAAATGCTCAGACAGGCTAAATAACGAGTTATAATTGACTTACCTTTTCCTTCGTTTGGGGATTTTTTTTGGGAATTGTATTTTTTTTTGGTAGGAGCTTTTAAGAGCCTATACTACCTCAGCAAAAATTCACTCTTTATCTCGCTCATACGATACTGCTCGCTGACTGAGTGAGAGCGAGACAGAGTGCGGTGCTGGGCGGCAGGCAGCGCCAATAGTTTAGGTATTTGCTTTTTACAGTGAAAATAATGGTAATTATAAAAAAGTAACTAACATAAGACCTGCTTTAAAGTAAGTTCAGTTAGTATACAAAGTTTCATGATCTAATTTGAAGTATTTTTTGAATGCCAGCGGTTTATTGTTCGGGTTAGAGGTAACTTTGGATTTTTTTTCTATTGAGAAAATTTTATGGAATCGTGTTTTCGTCTAACATAAGACTTAGCATTAATCCTCAACTTTACCGTATATTTATTTCAAAATTAATGGTGCAGTATTTTCGACATAACGGAGGATCACGTTAAGCCATTTGAGGTAGTATAGGCTCTTAAGGTTCATTTATTTTCTAGAACATACACACGCAGTCAGTACTTATTGCCTTATGTCTTTCGTGATTAAATATACCTAGGTACTGTTACCCAGCGTTTATGCCTAATCACATGTTTTGATACTGGTTTTCGATAAGTCTTGGAAAAGGCTTGTCAAACTATATGTATAGACGTTGTTTCAGACATGCATAACCTATAATGCATAGCCTATAATGTATCCACTACTGGGACACAGACCCCTTCTCTGTGAGGGGTGGGCCATAGTCCACTACGCGGTTCCAGTGCGGGTTGGTGGATGTCACATGTCTTCGAATGAAAATAAGATAAGAAATGAAAATACAGGGTGTTACGGAAAGGGTATATCAATACAAACGGGTTGAAGAGTGTATCTGGTCTGGAATCTCTGTACAAAATTTTAGCTCAAAAGCAGTAACTTTGAAAATGCTTAATATTTTTTTATTTCCATAGTTTATTAAATTGAAATCATAACAAACGTGTCACCGCACTACGAGGGTCATTATCCATTATCTGTAGTGCGTCTGTGCGCCTAGTACACGCACATCACGCCGCCGCACGCCAGTGCAGCGCCGTGATGTCGAAATAAAAAAATATTAAGCATTTTCAACGTTAATGCTTTTGAGCTGAAATTTTGTACAGAGATTCTAGACCAGATACACTCTTTAACCCGTTTGTATTGATATACCCTTTCCGTAACACCCTGTATAGTAGCATCGCCTATGTACTATATTTTTTTAGAAATGTAGTATTAAGGGCTCTAATATAGCAGGATACTATATTATATTGTAAGGTTAGAAACCCTAGCACTAACGGTCGAGTCCTTGTTGAGTTAGGTGGATTATCGCAGATGTATAAGGCTTGGGATTAAGCTGTTCCAATAGGTTTAGACAGTGAATGTTATTTTTATTTTACTTTTTTACACTTTATTTTTCTTAATATCTATTTACTTAACCTTTTGAACGCCATTGTCACATATATGTGACAAACGAAATCTTACCCTGCACGCCAACGTCACAAATACATATATGACAAAATACACGTCGCACGGGTCGCACCATATTATGAAATAAACAATTTAATCATTACTTTTGTGTGTTTTTATTTATATAATTTAAAAGTTTAAGCTTCCGTCTATATTGTATTGCATGAAACTACAAATAAACCACCAATATCGAGAAATTTGTTGTTTTAAGTGTGTGTGTGTGTTGTTTTGTTAAGATGGCCTGGCGTCAGGGGTACGGCGATACGTTTATATTCTGGCGTTCAAAAGGATAATGACATGTACATTTACTGTATAAAGTATTACATTTTTTTCATTATTGTGAAGGTGACGACTATGTGGGTCATTGTTTCCGTTTTAATTATGGTTTGGCAGTTTGAGTAGTTTATGCGGCCTACCCAAATGTCCTGTCTTTGGTATTGTTCGTCAAATCGTTGAGCTCCTTAAGTTCTGAGTTGAGCTGCACGGTTACCGGCAAATGCGTGCACTGACTGGACAGGTCCACTCAATCTGTGTGCTTCTTTCCTCAAAACCGACCATTTCAGACACCAATCTACATGGTCTTCACATGATCTGACCCAGATTTTGTCTGGACTTTAAAAGAGACTGTGACCTCTGAGTTTGTTTCGGCCTTTCTTTTCAGAGTAGTCAGATAGGAAACGCCGACCTCATCTAGCGATTGACGTGTAAAAGTGTTTGTACAAACCCACTTACAGAAATAAAATCATTTATCATTTATCAGCCTTAGTTAGTGTCTTATATTCTAAACGTCGGATTAGTCGTCTAATATCGGTTTTAGTTATAACTAAGTAACTAACAAGACGATCACAATTAATGTCAAATGTCATAATCTAGCCCTCTCCCAAGTATTAACGGATCATCTTTGAGACCAATTACATAGCACAATATTAGGTTTAGTATCCAATGTTGTAAGCTCTAGAAACTTAAATATAGAATGAAATATTGTTACGTAAACCAGAATGTATCAAGATATTACAAAATACGTTTTATGCTGTAAAAATCCATTTACCTGGCATTGATGGATGCTTAGACGTATTAAGTACACAGAAATATATTTACTTTAGAGAAAAATGTTAATAATATGAAGGATATTTTGTAGGTTAAATATTTGGAGCACCGAAGTATTTACGTAGAGCAACATCCCAACGGCCCCAGACCTTACTTATTTTCTGAGTAACAAAATGAGTGGGATAGTGTTATTAAGTATTTTGTACGTACGCAAAAGCATGTAGTGTCTGTACGTACTCTTAGTACCTGCTACCTTTAAATTGGCCGTCGGCCCAAACTAGCTAAGGTCCGTCCGCGCTAGCCAAAGATGTAAACAACAATGGCCGCTCGAAATTGAATAATCGATATACAAGAACATTTATTTTAAGTAATTACTATTTTCGTCTAAATCTCCGAGCCAACTAGACAAAAACAAACATTACTTAAAATAAATGTTCTTGTATACTTATCGATTTTTCAATTTCGAGCGGTCATTGTTGTTTATATTTTTGGCAAATTTAGAAACGCCGGACTATAGGTATGCGTACGTTCAAAAAACATACTAGCTTCGTATTTTTTTGTTATGTATTTTCTGGTGTACAATAAAGTATCTATACATATAATAAAATCGTAGGAAAGTCAAAACGGTATATTGAATATTTTTTTAAAAGAATACTTGGGGCGTGATCTACAATCGATATCGAAGCCAAAAATATAGTTTTTAGAATTTTTGTCTGTTTGTCTGTTTGTCTGTATGTATGTCCGGGATAAACTCAAAAAGTACTGCATGGATTTACTTCAAATTTTGCATGAATATTACTAAGAGGTCGGGTCAACATATAGGCTACATATTATCACGCTATCACCTATGGGGGAGGAGCTGTGAATCTTTATTTTTCTTACGCATTCTGTGACAGCGTGTAATCTAACGACGCATATTTAAATGTTGTTTTTCAGTAAGCCATGCTATTATCTAGCTTTACACTATAAAAACTACGCCATTTAAGTAACTTGGGCAGAAAAAACATAGTTAAATGAATTTTAGTAGTATAAAGAAAATTTTAAAGCAGCGCCATCTATGAGATTTCATAAAAATCAAATCAAGTTACATGTTGACACTTTTTGGAAATTAATAATTTAAATTTGATCATGTTGGCGAGGTTAGTAGTTAGTTATTCTTAAAATTCATAGATGGCAATGTGCATTTTCTTCATAAAAGTTGTATCGTATAGTTCGTTTTGACAAATTCAAGTTCCAACAAAACCCTTAAAATATTGAGCATAGTTGAGGACGACAATTAAAAAAAAAATGCGGTGTTAAGTATTACAAAAAAGTTTCTACTGGAGACGAAGTCGGAGTAACTGATGAACGCGTGCTGAACACCTGTCTCAGTTCACTTCAAGATGTGGTCATTTCTATCGGCGGCAGTCCACTGATCGAATATGGGTTACCAGCTCCCCAATCATCAATACGTAAATCGGGAGTATAACGCTGAGACAAATTACGATCCGGGCGAAATGACCATGTCGCTTTGTTCTCTTCAGAGCAAAAACAAATTTATGACACCGTCCTTGAAAGCGTTGGGAAAAAACCAGGGTCAAATGTTTTTCTTGGAATGCGTCTGGTGGAACAGGAAAAACATTTGTTACCACTTGCATACTTGCAGAGGTCAGCAGGCAAGACAAAATTGCTATTGCTGTAGCGTCGTCGGGAATCGCTGCCACACTGCTTCCGAGTGGCAAGACAACACATGCCATGTTTAAAATTCCTATCGATTTAGAGAGCGCCGAAACGCCTGTTTGTGGTGTGTCACGTAACAGCGATAAGGGACACGTGCTCAAGGATTGCTCTTTGATCGTATGGGATGAGTGTACGATGGCCAATAGGAAGGCAGTTGAGGCCGTGGACGGAACCCTGCAGGACATCCGCAGGAACGAACATTTGATGCGTCGTATCACAGCTGTTCTGTTCAGTGGCGATTTCCGGCAAACGCTTCCCGTGGTGACACGGGGATCGAGGGCTGACGAGGTGAATGCTTCGTTGAAACTATCTTCGTTGTGGTCACGAGTTCGTACGCTGCGCTTGACCATTAATATGAGAGCTCGGCTCGGCGGCAATGCACGTGCTCAAGAATTCTCCAATGTCCTTCTAAATCTTGGCGAAGGCACTCTACCAGAAGAGAGAGGTGGACAGGTGGTGCTTCCAGAGTCTCTCGGTAGAGTGGTATCCAGCTTAGAAGAACTCATTTGCTGTGTGTACGGGGACATCAGTCGTATACTGCACCTGCAGAATTCTTGGGTGTGTGAGCGGGCCATTTTGACGTCCAAAAATGATCAGGCTGCAGCAATTAACGAATGCATTCTCTCGGAAATTGAGGGGAGTGAAGTGGTCTACACCTCGATAAACACTGTTGTCGAGCAAGATGACACCACACATTATCCCGTGGAATTTCTGAACTCCCTGTCAGCAAGTGGACTTCCAGCGCATACCATCAAGCTGAAGGTCGGTGTCCCGATTATGCTTCTTCGGAACCTATCTCCTCTGAAGTTGTGTAACGGGACCCACCCTAAAGTCATCTCGCTCTACAGACACACCATTGAGGCGGAAATTCTTACGGGTTGTGGCGTTGGCGAGGCAGTATTTATACCACGCATTCCCTTCATACCTCATATCTTCCCGTTCCAGTTCAAGCGCGTATAGTTCCCCGTGAGTGTTTGCTTCGCGATAACCATCAATAGAGGCAGACACTGAGGGCAGCGGGTGTCGACCTCAGGACGAGTTGCTTCTCACACGGACAACTGTACGTCGCTTGCTCCCGCGTCACCAGTCCTGACTCTCTTTACATTTTGGCTCCTGGCAGCATAACTACCAACGTTGTTTATAGGGAAGTGTTTTAAGGTATGATGCCTTTGTACGTATTTTTACTCTTTTGTGTCCTGGAATGTATTCCTGCATTGTTTTCTCTATTTCCTTCAGTCACATCTTATGACTGAACTCAGCAGGACTCCCATATAACTATCTTCACTTGCTTCGCTTGCAAAAAAAACTTATATTTTAATGCTATTTTAAAAGTTGTTTACTTATAATGCTATAGCGACACTGGCATCTTAGGTATTTTTGGTGCTGTAGAGCCTTCAGGCAGACGACGTCGCGGGCAGCAGCTAGTATATATATAAATAAATTCAAGGCCCTGGGATCTCGGACTATTACGTTTTCAAGTACCTACGCGAAGTATTATTAACAGTATTTGAGAGATTCCCTAGTGTTACGTATCTTGTGCTTTAGACAGAGAAAACGTTATTGATTCAGTATGTCCTTGAACTATGTAACTTCAGTACAAAATGAAGTCTAATCTACTTCGCGACAGAAGCTTCAAATCTATTATCCTTCTTCCTATTTAATATTATAAACGCGAAAGTTTGTGAGAATGGATGGATAGATGTTTGTTACTATTTCACGCAAAAACTACTGAACTTATTTTGATGAAACTTTACAGTATAGCTTGTACATCAGAATAACACATAGGATAACACTTTTTATCCCGATACTCCCACGGGATTGACACATATGCGGGTGATACCGCAGGGCACTGCTAGTACTGAGTAAGTAGTACTAGTAATGAGTTTCTTTGTGTGTTTGAACGCGCTAATCTCTGGACCTTTTAGTCGGATTTGATCTGAATTTTTTTCTTGCATTTGAAAGCTCAATTCTTGAGGAAGGTCAACAAAAAAGAAAGGAAGTGCTAATTAACATCACGTTATGGTCATTAAGAGGCGAGGAAAAAGGAAGAACGCTGAGCGAAAACATAGTAATAGCTCGGGCGGGTAAATGATGCGCGGTGGGTCGGGGAACAAGAAATTTCACGCGGACGATATCGCGGATAGGAACTAGTAATAAAATATATAAAAACATCAGCATCTTTAACATAAAACAAAGATATCTCAAGGAAAAGTGTCAGATGCAGGGACGCGGACGGAATCTCGCAAAACCCTTCGTCTGTCCCATTACGGACACTATTATTTCCTCTTAAAGATAATCTTGTGCATGGAAATGACTTTGACAAACGGATGGCGTTGGCTGCCAACATTTTGTGGAAATCAACGCCTTTGTTTAAGAAGTCGGTTATTAAGGGAAGGCGCTAAAATGGCTCGCGAAATATGTCCATTTCATAAAAATATGATGTTTTTATCCATACTAAACTATAATATTATTCTTCACGCTTAAACCGCTAAACCGATTTAGATGAAATTTGGTATAGAGATGGTTTGAGTCCCGGGAAAGGACATAGGTTAGTTTTTATCTCGATATTCCCACGGGATCGAGACTTATGCGGGTGAAACCGCGGGGCGCAGCTAGTCACACTAATCACACTATCACACTAATATTATAAAGGCGAAAGTTTGTGGGTGTGTGTGTGTGTGTGTTTATATGTTTGTTACTTCTTCACGCCTAAACCACTGAACCGATTTAGATGAAATTTGGTATAGAGATAGTTTGAGTAACGGAAAAGGACATAGGATAGTTTTTATCCCGATATTCCCACGGGATTAACACTTATGACACGGCGAGACTATCGCCGCGATTCTCTCGCTGGTGGAGACGGCCCCTTAGACGTAAGAATAGTCTTAAAGAAACTTCTGTAAGCTTGAGGATTGGATAAAGTCTTATACAAGTTGAGAGTTGTACTCATTGCGGTAGGGGAGACAATAACAAAGGTCACATGATAGTACAGAAGAGCACTCCTACGTGTTTCTGCAAAGAAAATTCTATGTTTATTGTGTAAACTGGGGACTGCGGTAAACTTGCTCTTTGTGGTGTATGCAGCTGCATTTTTGATGTGCATTTTGTAAAGGCATTTCTTGAGAGAATGTTTCGTAAGTAAGAACAGTATAAAAGATAAGTAAACATGCTTGGTATGTTTGTTTTTCTTGTCGAATAGATCGTACAACATTCGTCTAGTTAACCAGATTTCTATGGTCCAGTAGGTGGCCATGTTGATTGCGGCTTCAGTAACGTGTTAGGTGCAGTCAACAGAAGAGATGAAGATCGTCGGATCTAGTTGAAGTTTAGTAAGAAACCGATGGATGTTGTCAACTGAAATTTAATTTGACAAATGAGCTGTTTGTTTTCTATTAATTTAATTTTCTTCGAGAATATCCATCGGTTTCTTACTAAACTTCGACTATATCCGACGATCCTGCATACTTATCCCTTTTGTTGATTGTACCTATTATTACGCTTATTAAAAAAAAAATCTTTATACGATTAAAGCGGTCGTTCGTTTTTGGCAATAAAAATGCACATAATCAGCCTATAACGTTCCCACTGCTGGGACACAGGCCTTCTCTCTGTGAGAGGAAGTGGGCCATAATCCACTACGCAGGCCAAGTAGGGTTTGTTTGATGTCACATGTCTTAGAAGTTTTGGTTCTAAGACCTGCCGGTTTCCTCACAATATTTTCCTTCATCGTTTTAAGAGCAGTGGTGATCTAATAAATTACACAAAGTAATGTGCCTGCCTATATTCAATCCACGACCTATGACACGTAAGTTGGGACCGTTACCACTGAGCCACCACTGAGCCACCACTGCTCTAAATAATAATAAGATTACAGAACCTCCTTGGCTCCTTTTTTGAAGTCGGGTAAAAATGCTCTGAACTGTAGAATGGTTTTAAGTTTTTGGTTCAGGTCAAATCGCTGTAGGTAGGTATTTGTCATGGATTTTTCATACTCGTGTCTTAACGTCTTTAGTAACTATGTTTTATATTGCCTTCAGCCTGGTCTACTAATACTAGCCTACATAATAACCTAACACCAAACGTAATAATCAAGCCAATTCTCGCTAACCCAATCCGGACATCAGTCAACCCGACATGAATCTCAATTCATATGGAAACTGTCAGACCGTAGTCAGAAGTCAATCAAATCCCACTTCCGATGGGATTGCAACTAATTCTACGCCTCCCAATCTGACTCCATCATGGCGGGCGGTTTAATCTTGTCGAGTGACAGGCATGGCACTGAATATATACTAGGTACAGAAGGCTGGTTTCATGGTGAAGCAAACTCCAACAACTCAATAAAGCAACTTACTCAAGTAATTGCTCCATGTCCCCATTCCATTGGTCCGATCAGGACCAGGCCCGTGCCGGACGGCGCGTACGTGTTCCACGCGCGCCTCAAAGAGATGTCAGCAAAAAGGAAGGGGCCTGCCAGGGCCGAAGCCTGCCGGGGGTGCGGGATTGTCCGTAAGGGTTACCGCTACCCCGGAAAATAAAGGGCTAGGAAAGGAACACGGATGGGTTTTAGTCAGTAAGAGTCTGACACTCCCTTCCGCTCCACCCAGAGCGGGAGGGGTCATTTGATGATGTCACATCCATAAAAAAAAAAATCCCCTCGTCTGGTAGAGGAAATGCGGCCGAAGAGACTTTTAAAAAATCCGAAGTAAAAAGTCATAATTCGAAGTTTGGCTCTTGCCTATTTCCTCCTCCAATATTGGACCAATTTAAAAGATATTTCATAAATTGAATAAGAAGGATATGTGTATACTGTCCCTATGTTTTTCTTTTTTCATTAATAGTTGTCAAACTTGTACACTAGGCCTCTGTTGACAGCGGTTCAAATCGGCAGTTTTTGAGAGTTCTAGAGCTTATAAAAATAATGTATCATCAAAACGGAAAACATACCGTTTATTACCGTTGGATCCCGTTTTTTGATCCCGTTTTTTAGGTATTACCGATGGATCCCGTTTGCTATTTCCGTTGAATCCCATATTATAACAACATGTGTACATTTCAGAAGAAAAGTGATTTACCTTTATCAAACACTAAAAAGAGATTATTTTTAGTGGGCTACCCGGAACCGAACTAGTTAGATTAGGTTAATTATTAAAAAAAAAACAATGTTAGGTTAGGTTAGGTTAAAACTGTGACCCCTACGCACGAGCCGAGCGAGCGAAGCGAGCGGTGCCGCGGCAGCGGCCGGCGAGTGCCAGAAACGACTAGATTATATAGAAAATGAGTTGTTTGTGAAATAAATAGTATACGAAACGTTGGTTGTAAACTAAAAATTTGTCAATGGAGTTTTGGTGAAACATTAGTGAACCCCTCATTTTATTATAAACAATTTTGTTGTTGAAAGTACCCGCATTCATATTTTTTTAAGCATTCGGGATCCAACGGAAATACTTTTCGGGATTCAACGACAATAAAACGTAATTATCTTGCATTTTTAAAATTCGGGATCCAACGGAAATACATAATAATGTTTTGCGGGATCCAACGCCAAAAATATTAAAATGGGATTCAAAAACGGGATCCAACGGTAATAAATCAAACATACGGACTTACAAATAGTTAACATTTATTATTCTGTAAACAATCATTGCTTGGAGCTATGTTCATATCGGTCCACTAATTGCTCCCCTTCATTCGGCAATGGATACTGGCAATTAAAAAAATGCAAGAAAAATGACCGCTTATAAGTTTGATATTTCTGCCGCACACAGACGCATACGCGTCTATGTGTAAGGGTTGTCTATGTGTGTGTGTGCAAGGGTTTTATCTTGTTATATGGAGCCGGCCTTCTGTACCAATCTATTCTGTGGACATAGTCCTAACACACTTACCGCCCTCCCCGCTCCCCTTGCCCGTCTCATGGCGCGACCCCCGTACTAATTGCCAACTAATTATCGAGAGCTGCTCGTCTTAACCGTGCCACTTTACCGTATTAGAGCGCTAACAGCCGGCCGTAACTGGTTAGGTCCTTATTTGTTCTGTGGTCGTTATTGGGATAGTGTTTAAAAGTCGTTTTGAACTTTTGTTGGGTAGTAATGGACTGGATAACTGTTTGGCTGTTACCTTTATGACCCGCACCCTAATTGCGTAACACACTATCAATCGGAATCAGAATCATTCGAAGCCAATTGCTAATCCATTATCCAATTGCTTCATAAGTTCGAAAAAATTGTCTGCTCAACGCGTAAATAACGCAATGAATGTTGTTGAACTGTCAAAATGAAACCAATTCCGATTGATAAAGTGTTACGCAATTGCCCCGCGGTTGTCCACCTGGTTAATGAGATACTCATACTTTCTCCTCAATTTCGACGCAACTACAATAAATATTTAATAAAAAACACGCTTTTATCACGCACTGCATAATCAGTCTATAATGTTCCCACTGCTGGGACACAGGCATCCTATTTCTGTGGGAGGAAGCGGGCCATCATCCACCACGCGGGCCCAGTGCGGGTTGGTGGATGTCACATGTCTTCCAAATTTTGGTTCTAGGAATTGCCGATTTTCTCACGGATTATCACACACTAAAAATATAAAATATAATTGACTTGTATTAGTTGTACCTATGCCACTTCACTTCACTTCTTTAATATCTAATGCTTAATTCAACAAGTGTGGACCGCTTTGTTTAAATAAAAGTACACACAAACAAAAGGCGCTCCACGGTTTTTGAATTTTTCGTGCCACTATCCCTCCTGGTGCCATAATTAGACCCTCATTCCTAATTCCAATCTAAGTATGGGACTCGTCAAATCGAATCATATGACCCCAAACATGAGGGGTTTTGGCTCCTCCATCAGATCAGTTCCAAGATACCAAATTATAGTATTGTCATCCAAACTACATATACTTACATAAAAAATTCCATTTTGATACGACAGTTAAAAGTAGGTTAAAATTGACTTAGAAGATTTTATTACATAGTTACAAGTGAAGTTAATATAAAAAGCGGGTTAAAAAAGTGACTTGAATTGCTACAGAGTTAGTTTTAAAATTCATTTGACAATATTCTTGGCTTATGGCCGCGAGTAGGTACTCGGAATCCTTTGATCCCTACTCTGTCGTAATACGGGTCGAACCAATAACACAGCTTTTTTCCAATTCATCTTAGCTCAGTTGGAACACAGAGCAAGTTATCCCTGAATTCATTTTGCTAAGCTTCTCTGAGCGTCGTCTTTTACTCAATAACAATGTAAAACCCATTTGTCTTTTAGAACACTAATGTAAAAACTTGTTGCTTTTGTTTTTTTTGAACGCGACGACAAACTCTTTGCACTTCAGTAAGTTGTAGACGTAGCAAGGAACGTAGGTACAGACGCTAGCACATCAAACTACCCGAAACTGTCAAATTTTTCCAATTTGAAACTTATGCTTTAGCGGATAAAGTAGAAATTCTATTAAAGAAATTTGACAGATTGTAGTAGCTTGTCGTCTGTACTTACCTATTTGTGTTACGATTCTGAGCAAAAATGTTGGAATAATGATGTGGTCATAAATTCGCAGACGTGACATCTACCAACCCGCGTAACACACTAACAGTGGCAATGGGTTTAACTTTGACAGTTCAACAACATTCATTGCATTATTTACGTTGTTGAGCAGACAAATTTTACGAACATATGAAGCAATGGATTAGCAATATCCTTCAAAATAATTCCGATTGCGGTTGAAAGTGTGTTGTGCAATAAGGGTGTCGCTCTGGGCCCGCGTGGTGGATTACGACTCACTCCCTCTCACCGAAAGGAGGCCAGTGTCGCAGCAGTGGGAACATAAGCTTATTATGTAATGTCAATGCTGATTGTGTAATGTTGGTCTACCGGCGATTATGTAGTACGGAGTTTTTAGAATATTTTATAATGTGATATATTTTTAGTAATAAGTAAATAATGTTGTGAAGCCACAATTTATATGCCTTATAGCGTTGTAAGAACCTTTTCAGCTCACCAGTTTTGGCTGTATGAGGTGTAGCGGTATCTAAAACGCTACATGCGAACAACGCGTCATACTGACGTCACGCAAAATCCTGCATCTCGCAAGTAGAGTTTACCGCGCAACTAGCATATATACAACAGCCCGACATGAATCATTGGGCTTGCCCGCCAGACACCATCCGTCTGGTCGAAGGATCCACCCTTTTCTACGGAGGATGAGTGAACTTTACACCCTGTTCCTCATACCTCTCTATAGAAGAGATACCTCTATAGGTAACAAATTATCTCACATCTTTCATTATTGAGGAAGGTTATAGGCTACGCTAAGCGAAAACGAAGTAAAAGCGCGTGCAGACGATGCGATGCGACGGGTTGGACCGGAGAAACAAAAATTTCACGCGGACGAAGTCGCGGGCAGAAGTTAGTACAAAATATAGTTTCTGCAATTCTCTGACAGTAAACAAAGACAAATATTTTTTCTCCTTCTTTTACAAAATAAAAAGGTCCCAACATTTTATTATGGAAACAAGATGTTTAGAGTTCACGATACCTGCAAAGTGACAGGGGAAAACAGGACTCGCACCAATTTTACAAATTGACAACCATCGCGTCGGGGGTCAGGGCAATGGTTTGCGATCGCGACACATTGCGAAACCTTTGGAATATATTCCATTCATACGTTTCGATTGAATTTATTCTTGGTTCGACAAAGATATGAATTTGTTGGGAAATATGGCTTTGTCTAAGGCCCGGCCGCAGTAAATTTGTCAAAGATGTAAACAACAATGGCCGCTCGAAATTGAATAAAATTGATATACAAGAACATTTATTCGTCTAGTTAGCTCGATTTAGACGAAAACAAAAATTACTTAAAAATAAATGTTCTTGTACAGTCACGTCTATAAGTATGTATACGTACGTACGTATGTATAGTATGTATAGTGTATGTGGCTTTATTCAAAGGCGATTTTCTCCTTTATTTTTGAATGAAATTTTATTTTATTACGAAAATAGTATTTTCGAACCTATAGGTTTATGTTAAGTGTCGTATTTCAACGTTGCATTCGTTATTTCACGAAAAAATCGCAATTGAAAATGGTCAAGTGTTGACATATTGGTGCTCGTGACTGTATATCAATTTTATTCAATTTTGAGCGGCCATTGTTGTTTAGATCATTTACATCTTTGGCAAATTGACTGCGGCCGGACCTTACATCGACATCTACACTAATAATAAAGCTTATGAGTTTGTTTGTATGAAGAGTTTGTTTGAACGCGCTAATCTCTGGAACTACCAGTCGGATTTAAAAAATATTTTTGCATTTGATAGCCTAAATTTCGAGGACGGCTATAGGCTTTTTAAAATCACGCTGGAACCAATAGGAGTAGAGCGAAAAGAACAAAATAGTCAGAAAGAACGGTAAGCGCAAAACAAAGTACCGCGGGCAAGTGATGTGATGCGACGCAGTGTGTCGGGGGAAGAAGACATTTCACGCGGACGAAGTCGCGGGTAGAAGCTGTTAAAAGATATATGGGTAGTATCAAAGGATAAGCCTCCCTGAGTGTTTGGCCAGAATGGGGCGCGGGCGGGCGCGGCGCGGCGAAAACAAACATATGAACTTCCTTTGAGTGTCCATAGTGGGCACGCCATACGCGGGCGCGGTGAGCGGCGCGGGCAACTCACGCCATAGCTCGTCCATTCATACAAGGGGCAGCGCGGCGCGGGCGCGGGCGGCCCGCGTTCTCAAACTAGTTCGAGCTTTTTTCTAGTAAAAAATAATTCTTCTTCATCCATATTATATTTTGACAAATTCTGGACACGACAACACGCAGCCGCGCTCGACTGCGGACAGGCAGACCGCGTGCGTTCACGCACCTGCGCCGCTCCCGCCGTCGCTGTCAGTCTGGCCAAGCACTGAATGCTTAAACCTAGGTTCGTCTGGCGCACCCTGTGCCGGTAACCTCGATTCAACCACTATTATTGACTGACTTTCTAGTTTCGTTCACGACAAGGTCATTTACGTGATTCTTATGTAAATAAAATAGATCACGCCAGGAAAAAGAAAGAAATATTCCTAGGAATATTAAATGTAGTAACAATTGAAAGTAGGGAAAACTTTTGTAAACCAAGCTTTTTTCAGTTCTTATGGGTCAAGCGCCTCCCTCAAGAATTGGACTATCAAATGCAAAAAATATTTTTTCAAATCCGACCGATAGTCACCTATAGAGATAAACGCGTTCAAACAAAAAACAAACGAATTCTCCACTTTTATTATTATTGTGGTGTCTTACGACTTCCACGCGAACGAAGTCGCGGGCAGAAGCTAGTGTTTGATAAAGGTAAATCACTTTTCTCCTGAAATGTACACATGTTGTTATAACATGGGATTCAACGGAAATAGCAAACGGGATCCATCGTTAATACCTAAAAAATGGGACTCAAAAGTGGGATTCAACGAAAATGAACGGATATTATTAGCTACACATTTTTATATTCATTAAACTTAATAAGCATAAAGCATAATCAGCCTATAATGTTCCCACTGCTGGGACAAAGGCCTCCTCTCTATGAGAGGGAGTGGGCCGTAATCTACAACGCAGGCCAGTGCGTGTTGGTAGATAAACTTAAATAAAATATATTGAAATTACTTTTCGTAATAAAAAAGGGCTTTGTAGCTAAAACGAAATTCCAAGATACAAAGTTATAGAAGGAATTTTCAATATAGTCTCTATTAAAATTGATACTAAGTGAAGCCTGCTATTCGTTTTATGTCTAGACTAGAAAAAAATTACTTAGATACAAAACTACAACGTGAAATATGTATTTTATATCAAAAATGTACACGGAGCTGTCGCTAAAGTCTGTATATTAATATAAGTTTTATCATTGATCTTCTATATATACATCTATGTTTATATACATAGTTGGGAAAAGGCTAGGCATTTGATGAGATACATCTATCATATAATATTGGGAATACCATATTCTGTGTAGTGGTGGGTGTTTCTACCGACATGTCCTTCCAGTAAAGCCCCTTCCAGCGTCATCATTTGGGTTTATCATTCATCTCGGTATAAGTTTCAATGTTTCATATTTAAACTTTCCCAGTTTTGGTATTCATTTTAAATCCGGATTATAAACTTGTAAGCAGAGTATTAAACTGTTGTAGGATAATTTAAACCGACCAGTATCGTAGTTAATAAACATGTTTATTTTACTATACTTACATGTTTTTTAAATATACGGAGTGGCCGGTACATTGACGCACAAACTGTAACCATGAATTCAGTACAGACGCCAGCACATCAAGCTACCCGAAACTGTCAAATTTCCCCAATCAACTTTGAACATTATGCTTTAGACATAAAGTTGAAAATCTGTTATAGAAATTTGACAGATTGTAGTAGCTTCATGTGCTTGGCGTCTGTACATGATTCTAGACCTCTAGCGTAGAAATTTTTCGTCGGTGTTCAAAAAAAAAAAAACGAGCGTTTTTTAGAAAAGTACAATGCCTATGTATGGAACAGTTAAATAGGGGATTTTATTAAACTTTTTATGGAATTTCGTCATTATTGCCAATGGAAAATCTCATTGGGCACACGGCTTGTCATCCCGATAAAAAAAAAAAAACTTACAAGCAAAAATTTCTCCCAACCAGCAGGTCGAGAGATAAGAGTTTAATTAAAGGCATTGTTTCAGCCGATGATAATAGCGAAGCGGGAGTACCCTTACCACCGATGGGAGCCACTCTACTTCGGCACCAACAAGGAACCCTGGTACAGCGAAACTTTATACTGGGAAGGACTCCAGGACAAAATGACACAGGTACGAAGCTGCTGCGGCTTCGTACAAAGGTCTAAAAAGTTAGTAAAGAACATTTTCGAAATGATTTTTGAAAATTCAAAATCGGTCTAATTTGGCTGTAACACTATTTTTAGAAAATGTTCTTAACTAACTTTTAGAGCTTTGTATCCTGCTTATGCGCACGAAGTTTAATAAAAATCGATTCATTCATGATTTCATTCGAAAGACGTCCACTGCTGGACATAGGCCTCGATTCATTCATTTAAAAAAAAATATATGATGTTCTTCAGGATATATGCTAGGTAGATAGTGCGTTGAAAACATAATACAACTTATTTGGTACGATAGAAAAAAATCATGAAGATACCTCTAAAAACTTTCTTTTTAAAATAAAAACTATACAATCACTAATTTTTTGTCAGATTATTCTACAAGCAACATACTAAAATTGTAGTGTTTTAATTTTTTAGTCCAAACAATAGATTTTTCGTAAATAGATAATTGCTTCATATTTTGCAATAAATTACCAGGGTTGTGTCATCGCGATTCTCTTTCTTTTTTATACAGTCCGATAAAGACTACGCTAGGCTACTAGCGAAGGCACCAAGCGCGTAGTGCGACCGGTAGCGAAAATTTTAGAGCTATTCTTTCATTCGCTACTCGCAAGATGACTCGCTAGGCTCTAAGCGCTGGGGGCGGGGAATGCTTTTGCGAATCACGCACCCCCGGCCATAGGTAGAGGTGGAACACCGCGGTGGTTTTAGCCGGTAAGAGTCCGGCATGCCCCTCTGTCACCCCTACGATAGAGGAAGTCCATGAGGATTTTCACCGCGAAAAAAAAAAGGCTCTAAGCGTTAGACAAGCCACCTGTCAGTGCATACGTAGCCTTACAGTTTTAATGATATGGAACCCTTTGTGCGCGAGTCCGATTGCTTGCCTGGTTAAATCCATTTTAAATGCCTATGTTTTCCACTAGATGCTGGAAATGTGCCTCCTAGAATACCGCATGGTGGTCCTCGACGGGGGCTTCCTGTCTCACGCAGCCAGCTCCAAGCCCAGACGTCGTATGAAAAGAGCTCAGGTCATAAACACCAACAATTACCTGAAGATAATCAAGTGGTTGAAAGAGAAGTATGGAGATCGACACGAGTGTAGAATGCTGTGGGGCTGTGAAGAAGATCCGAGGAAAGACCAAACATAAAATTATGAGTCTAAGATGCAGTTTTGAGTTCCCCAAGGCGATATGTTCGGTCCTTTGTTTTTGGATGCGTGAACTTGATAGCAGGTACAACAGAAGTTAGTTATAACAATATTGATCCATGTTTACAGCAACTTACGCTTGACATATATATATTTTTTTTTATTTATATGGCAATATGCAGTTCGCTGCAAAATGCTTTATTAATTTTTTTTTTATTTTTTATTTATTACTCTTTTACAAAAAATAGCACGTTTACAAGCCAATCTGTGTTCCATTTACGAAGTTCTGTTGTATTTTACATGTTCGTTTTTCATACAAGTGCATACCTACAAGATGTATTTATTATATGGCGTGATAGACCTATGTGCTACAAATTAGCACCCCATTTGTTCTAGGTGCAATTAGTTTGAGAAAACCCAAATTTTACGATTTTGAAAAATATCCAAAAATTTTAAGTACCACCTAATTTTTAGAAAAATGTCAATACACATTCAAAAAGTACACAAAACTGTTGAATTTGTTAATTTTGTGATAATCCTAATACATGAACCGATTTTAGATGTGAGAGATCATGTGTGATGTGATTTTTCATATCTGGCTTTTGGCTTTAAAGAAAAGAAAGAAAGAAACATAATTAAAATTGTTTTTTTTTGTTGGTATTATTGTGTATTTAAGTAAAATATTTTTATAATTTTTTTAAAATATACTTTTCTTTATTTTTGATAACTAAATAAAGATCGCATTTTCTCGAAAACTATCAAATCACTTTTTAGTAATAGGTCGATTGAAAACACCGCCATTTATGAGTAAATGAAACTGCGAGCTGAGAACTCTTGAATAGTGATATCAAAGATCAAACTTTCACGACTATGCAAATGTAAACAATCGAAATGTTGGTATTACACAAAGTATACAAGAATAGTTCGAATATGGTTATACGGAATTTGGACTATGTAAAATTAACAGTGGTAAAACGATATTTGAATTGACTTCAGATTTCATTTCTTTTTTTGATTGTTGTTTTTAATTTTTAATCGTATGCTGCACTGGCTGACGTCATCACGTCAACGCTGGCTGTCGCTGAAAACCAGCGCTGGGGCTGTCTCGTATTTGTGGCCGTTTTGCGTCGATGTGACGCATGTTTTCTCCCATATTGTTCTTTTGTTTGTATTTGTTTATGCGTCATGTTTGCCGCAAATAAACGTATTTTCTTCTTTTCTTTTCTATTTATTTTAATTTTTTTATGAATTTACGAAATCAATGCAGATGTTTGATTTTGTATTTCAAGCCAGTGCTCATGGATTCAGGACTCAGTTTTATCAGATATTCTATACATATACAAATTACGATTAAGGTAACCTACTGGTCTGCTGGTTGAGGGTTGTCTCGTTCGATAATTCTAGCAATGTTCAAGGTTCTTCAAGGTCAAGAGAGTTTTCCGCAGTGACTTTCCTTAAGTCAAGAAAAGTAAAGCATTTGAATATCTAGATTATTGTAGGTAGACTCATCCAGTGGCATTTATAAAATTGCAATGTAAAAAAAAGAGTCATCATCTGCCTAACCTTTTCCCAACAATGCTGCGGTCAGCCTCCAGTCTTACCAGATGCAATTGTATTACAAATGGAGCAATTGACCATCTGACCTCCACAACCCAGTTACTGGGTAACACGATACCTCTTGGTAAGACTGGCCAATTTAAAGAAGAGTAAAACCATAAATCTTTTCCGTTTAGCAAATACTTGCAACTAGCACGCCAGTAGATATGCAAATTAGGATTGTAATGAACTTATGTCTCCTAAACGTACCTTGGCACTTTCGTTCCTACATATATTGCTGTTAACACCAGAGATGTTAAACATTCCGTTTTGAACTATATAATTATGAACATAGCGGTTTTATGTAAAATGCGGCTTACTTTTTAGACATCATCAGGAATTAATAATAGTCTTGTGATAAAATGTTTCAAGTCTCTGGAATTGTTTAAATTTTACAGGTTTTTATGTATATCATCGGGTTATAAGTCGATTCGCACGAATTTACTCGCTCGAAAAGTGCGAATCGTCACTTATAAATATTTTTTTTTACTAAAGGCTACTCGCACGAATTTTCACATTTTGAATTTTTTGCAATAAAGTATATAAAAAGGACACCAGCGCATAGAAGTGATAAGGGCCAAAGCACACACGCTAAGTTTAGCATCGGCGATCGGCGATTTTGCGGCTGCATCGCGTTTTGGCGACTCTGCGTTCGAACGCGGTATCGGAATCGTGCGTTTTAGCGACTGCTCCGATGCTGCATCGCGATTTCGTGACTTCCTGCGTTCGGCTGCGGTATCGGAATCGCGCGTTTTAGCGACTGCTCCGATGCTGGCGCAAATGCCAAATCGCTGCGACCGGCATCCGAATGTGTGAGTGTAGCGTTCAGCCGCTGTGTCGACCTTCCGAAAAGCGACTGAATCGCCGCGTTTGGTGTTTTAAGTGTGCGGTGTGGAATGCTTGGTCGCTGCATTTAGCTTCTGAAAAGCGTCTAAATCGCCGATCGCCGATGCTAAAAGTAGCGTGTGTGCTTTGGCCCTAAGAGTTAAAGATTATAAAACGTGTACTTTTTCCTAACTTCATTGCATAAAATTCAAAATGTGAAAATTCCAGCCAGCCAGCCATTTTATCGATGTTCGACACAGATTATGTTAATTTATAAAGAATATTGTTATTGCTTCGTATTAGGATAATTTAAAGTGAAACCCCGAAGTAGAGCTATGATGGACCCTAGTGTATATACCGAGGTCTTCTTATGTGGAATGTTTCGTCCTAATAAAGATTTTAATATATTACATGCATTTCTTGTGTTATTTGCCCTGAAAACTGTTTTTACCTTTTATGCATCAGGCCTGTATTCCCAAAACGTTTAGGCAAAGGTATACCCATACGAGGTGTTTTTTTTTATATCCCATAACTCTAGGGTATGAATGAGACCATATCAAAGAATCAACTGGCATATGAATAATTTTTCAATTACCAATTTTT
This sequence comes from Amphipoea lucens, assembly GCA_947508005.1. Lineage (NCBI taxonomy): Eukaryota > Metazoa > Arthropoda > Insecta > Lepidoptera > Noctuidae > Amphipoea > Amphipoea lucens. Next base: position 20,181,846 of record OX382357.1, read on the forward strand.
TTTGTTTTAATTTTTCGTACAATATAATTCGACAATGTATTGTACAGACGCCAGTACATCAAGCTATCCGAAGCTGTCAAATATTCCCAATCAACTTTGGACCTTATACTTTAGCGATTAAGTTAATAATAATATAATAATAATAATAATACACGCTGCATTTACTTGGCTTTGGCCCGTGAATGTAGCTAAAACCAGCCTTAGAGCTGAGAAAAAAGAACACCGCCGATAATAATAATAATAAATTTATTTATAAGTAGTTTGTACATGGCATACAGAGTTGTCTTATAACTAAAATGTAATTAAAAGAAAAACCAGTACAACAATAACAGGGGTCATAGGACTCCCTTTTCCTAAACTAGGCAGAAAAACCTGTCTGTATCTTAGGAAAGAGTATCCTTTTATAATGGGTCTTAGTGACGGTTACAAAATATGCGTGCAGGGGGCGAACAAAGGGGGGGGGGGGTTAATAAGTTGAAAATCTATTAAAGAAATTGATAGATTGTAGTAGCTTGATTTGCTGGCGTCTGTACTTTGTATTAACCGGTCAAGTGGCGCGGTTCGCCGATCGGCGACGAAACAATAGAAAATCAATTGTGTCTCATCTCATTAGCGGAGCTTGACAGATTAAAGTACAGGGTGGGCCAAAAGAAATCACCCTATTGGAAGATGCTCTCATTTTCAATGTCAAATCTGTTTTGAGATTTGTGGACTAGACAGATGCAGAATACAAGTGAACAAGCCATGGAGCGATACACTCCCCAAGAACGCGGAATAATCGTGTCTATTTTTTTGCGTAACAATTCGTCTGTGGTGTTGGCGCAGCGCGAATTCCGTCGCCGATTCCCCGGCCGTCCGACACCGACTGCGCAAACACTGCGCCGTTTGGCCACCAACCTTGAAGAGTATGAGACCACACGAGACGTTGCCAAGAGTGGCCGGCGCCGGAGCGCCCGTTCTGCCGAAAATATCACCGCTGTTGCCGAGGATGTCGAGGTGTCGCCGGAAACATCGACCAGACGCCGTGCCACGCAATTAGACATCAGCCAGACGTCCCTAAGGCGAATTTTGGTCAAAGACCTGCGCATGTTCCCGTACAAAGTCCAGTCCGTGCATCAGCTGCTGCCTGCCGACCGCCAAACGCGCGTAACCTACGCCCAAGCCATCCTCAATCTCGAGGTCGCCTCATCTCTCGTTTTGGCGATTTGCACTGGCCCGCAAGATCGCCCGATTTAAGCGTTCCAGACTTTTTTTGTGGGGTTTTTTGAAGTACCGTGTTTACGTGAACAAGCCCGAGGCTCTGGAAGCCTTCAAGGACAACATTCGACACGAGTGCGAGAATCTGTCGCCCGAAGTGATGAAAAATGCCATAAAACGAGCCCGTATGGCAATCAATTGTGACGGCGCCCATTTGGCCGATATAATCTTCTCGATTTGACCAATAAAATTCTAAAGGTTCAAATAAACACAATCAAAAAACAGAATCGAAGTTTTTCATTTATAAAAAAAAAGAGAGCCAAACAACATCGGATGACTTCTTTTGGCCCACCTTGTACTTACGTCGCATTTTCTTAGCTAATATGAATGATTGGTTTCAGTGAAAATGAATTACTCGTATTTATCATTGAATACATGATATCTTCAGAACTATGCATTTTTGGCTTTTTGTATTATTTTTACTTATAGAATATAAATCCTAGAATTATGGGATATAAAAAAACACGTTGTAGTACACCCAAATTTCGCCAGTTATGTTAAGTCCTATGTAATAGGGGACGAGCTTATTGCCATCAACCGGGTACAAATCCAGACTCCGGCTGCTTCCGAGAAATTCCAGATGGAAAAACTCAATAACACTTTGGCCTGCCCGGGAATCAAACCCAGGGCTTCGTGTTCAGCAGTAGCACTCGCCATCACGAGACCAACGAGGTATTACTTTTCCTTTCTACCCAATTACAGTAAGGCTGAGAGGGAGTAATGCTATTAACGCGAGAGTAAGTATGTCTGCTTATTTATCTGGAATTGCGACTGTTGTGAATTGAATTATCTTGACCAAATGTAGCTTAGTCCATTTATTTAATAAGGTACTTATCCCAAAAACAAAGATTGAATCTTTAAAATCTTTTTCTTGTCGTACCTATTTGTTACTCTAGCTGCGCCTCGCGGTTTCACCCGCATAAGTCTCGATCCCGTGGGAATATCGGGATAAAAAGTATCCTATGTCCTTTCCCGGGACTCAAACTATCTCTATACCAAATTTCATCTAAATCGGTTCAGCGGTTTAGGCGTGAAAAGGTAACATACAGACAGACAGACTTTTGAATTTATAATATTAAGTATGGATGGATAGTATATAGTATGGATCATAGATATCTCCGTGGTATGGATAAATCAACTCAATTCTTCTTCCCATGGGGTGCATTTTCACCAGTACAGCATTTTCGATTTATCTCAAAGAAGGTTGTCAAAATGATGTTGGAATTCTCAAGCATGTTTGAGAAAATACCTATACAGGGTGGTTAAAAAGTCACGAATCAAACGGAATAGGGAGACAAAGGAGGAAAAATATATTATTACTTGGATACTAGGACTTTTAGGTATTTTTTAAACTTTGATAGATTGCATGTACAGACGCCCGCACATCAAGCTACTACAATCTGTCAAATTTCTATAATAGATTTTCAACTTTATCGCTAAGTTATAAGGTTCAAAGTGGATTGGCAAAATTTGACAGTTGCCGGTAGCATGATGTGCTGGCATCTGTACGTGTACACATAGGTATATATTATATACTAAGCTCACACCTTCTTCGCATAGCAGTAGGGTAGGCAGGAACTATATAACGCCACCTGCTACGATCCTTACTTAACCCTTTAGCCTCGTTCACTTTCATACATTTGGTCATACACTATAAGGTGTTACAAAATTAACCCTAAAATCTTTAATAGGTGCTTTAGACCATCGAGCTGAACAACTTTCACTATGGGACCAACTCCGAAATCACGAAAAAAAATCAGCTGTTTAATACAAAAGTTCAATACCTACTCGACCAAGATGTATGAAAAAGCTCATTTTTTATTCGTGATTTCAGAGTTGGTCCCATAGTGAAAGTTGTTCAGTTCGATGGTCTAAAGCACTTGAAAGTTTTTAAGGTACATTTTTTTACACTTTGTATATTGATAGGCCACAATTTGAAATCTAGCAATAAGTAAGAATCGGTGTTATAATCAGAGAAAGAAAAAGTAGACAGAAATAATAAAGAGAAAATCAAAGATGTTTTCCTTCTTAATAGTCCTATACCAGTAATATTAAAAGGTCTTCAAGTATGTGCTCAGTGTGGCCACTTGAGAGGCTGAGAGTGGCCTTCTCATTGTTTATCTAGTTGAGTCTACAAAGGGGCCACCTATACTGAAAACCAATGCGAGATCTTCATTTTTTATAAATTGTGTAAGTACAAGAAACGCATAATCGATTTCCAAAGTAAGTATCTGATCATCGGAGATAATTTGCATCGCTGATGAGCCCTGACGGCGAAGAGTCCTGTGGGCGAAGAGTCCTGTGGGCGAAGAGTCCTGTGGGCGAAGAGTCCTGTGGGCGAAGAGTCCTGTGGGCGAAGAGTCCTGTGGGCGAAGAGTCCTGTGGGCGAAGAGTCCTGTGGGCGAAGAGTCCTGTGGGCGAAGAGTCCTGTGGGCGAAGAGTCCTGTGGGCGAAGAGTCCTGTGGGCGAAGAGACCTGTGGGCGAAGAGACCTGTGGGCGAAGAGACCTGTGGGCGAAGAGTCCTGTGGGCGAAGAGTCCTGTGGGCGAAGAGTCCTGTGGGCGAAGAGTCCTGTGGGCGAAGAGTCCTGTGGGCGAAGAGTCCTGTGGGCGAAGAGTCCTGTGGGCGAAGAGTCCTGTGGGCGAAGAGTCCTGTATGCGAAGAGTCCTGTGGGCGAAGAGTCCTGTGGGCGAAGAGTCCTGTGGGCGAAGAGTCCTGTGGGCGAAGAGTCCTGTAGGCGAAGAGTCCTGTGGGCGAAGAGTCCTGTGGGCGAAGAGTCCTGTCGGCGAAGAGTCCTGTGGGCGAAGATTCCTGTGGGCGAAGAGTCCTGTCGGCGAACAGTCCAGTCGGCGAAGAGTCCTGTCGGCGAAGAGTCCTGTGGGCAAAGATTCCTGTGGGCGAAGAGTCCTGTGGGCGAAGAGTCCTTTCGGCGAAGAGTCCTGTGGGCGAAGAGTCCTGTGGTCGAAGAGTCCTGTCGGCGAAGAGTCCTGTGGGTGAAGTGTCAAGTGAAAAAGAAAGGAAAAAGAAAAAGACAGGAGCTCATTGGGCATCAAAAAAGTTCGTCCGCATCGCTGTCAATGGGATAAGTGCCCAAAAGGCTGGCAGCATTACCACGTTGGATGTTCTTTGGGCTAAAAATAGAAAATTTACACAAATCTGAATAAACACGTATACGAATTCGACATTTTCTTAAAACGTCTGTCTTCAAACGTCCTTGCTAAGCCATCAGGGGGTGTCTAAAGATATAATAGACACTAAATGATGGATGGATCTCCCCTTTCTTGTTGCTGAGTAAGAACTAACAAGCTTTTCACAGATAATATTATATAAAATGTATGAAAGAAAAACGCCCACGCGGACTGTGCAAACATAATTCCATAGAGCCAAATAAATCTTCGGTTTTTTTGTTTATTTTGTTTCATCTGGTGGCTGTTTACTCTGCACTTCCAATAACTCGCCATTGTTTGATATCGCGACCGTTATATAGCCTTTTTATCGATATTTACTTTGGACGGCAACTAATAAGATATACTGTGTACTGACAATCATTTTCAGAACCTACTGGTCGTAATATATTTACTTTTCGCTTTATCCGAACTAGCCCGTGGCGAAAAAAAATCCAATAGTCACTAGTTATTTTTTATATCACCTAACGTACAAAATATAGGTTGAAAGAGAGTATTACAACATAATTTGTTTGTTACAAAAACACGGGTAAGTAATTAAAATAGTAACGAAGGCAAGTATTACATATAATAAAATAATAACTAACTCAAACTATATCTACATTGAATATTTTTGAAAAAAAAAATGAAATCGTTACGAGATGCGGGAACGAGTCAAGCCGAAAATAACAGTTTTCATAATTTTTGTCCGGTTTATCTGAATGTATGTTCCGGATTTCCGCAAAAACGGCTGAACTGATTTGAAATTGGAATTTGGCAGACAGGTAGTATATGACCTGGATTAAACACATTTAATCCCGGTAGTACGTTCGCGTGGGATATTTTCCGACATCCACGCAGACGCAGCCGGGTGCAAAACCTAGTCAACGAATAAAGCCGTAAATGATATCATCCGACAGTTATAATTAGCCAGAGTGGTTTCACTTCAATTAATATTTCGAGCACACGTTGGTGGCGTACAATGCTGTTTTTGTTTGCGTTTGGGGTAGCGACATAACAAATGGACACATTACAGTGTTGAACCACAGAATATATAGTTACAGAAGGCTGGCTCTTCCGTCGAGCGAAAACTCACGCACACATACACGCGGATCTACGTACCTTCGACGCGCGGCGATCTCAAACCAATAAAAATAAAAATCAGTTATTCAAATTAGGCCGAGAATCAGCACTTTTCGAACGTCAAAATTAGATAAGACAGTCTCCCAAAACGCCCGACCTTCACCACTTGCTAGTGCTTTAGCTGGGAAGAAGTGGCGCAACAAAGTCCCCAGCAGCACAGCTGTCTGTACAGTTAGAAAAACTTAATTTTATACAACAGTAGGTATGCAAAGCAATTAATATAACGAGACATAGAACATTAAATTATTTGCCATAGGTATGTGAGCTAGCCACGCCAAAATACCAACTTCTTCTTCTAGCGTGTCGATAGCAATCCAAATTTACTCGGCCCAGAATTAGGCTATTTGTTTGGCGCCATCACTAGCGTCCATCAGTTCCTGTATCGTGCAGCTGACAGGACACGCAGGGCACGATATTAAGTGTCCCATCGTTTGTGGAACAGCACCACATTTACATTCTAAGGCGGAGTCGTCTATAAATCTCCACCTGAACAGGTTTTCCTTGCTTCGGTCAACCTGGGTCCGGAATACCAACAAATACAATGAAAACTATACTGACGTAAAAAATAAAAATGTGCTTACACTCGCTGTACGTGAAGGTGTCTATGTGTGCGTGCGTTCTCGCTCGTTGTATGAAGCTTCTTGTACATATCTATTCTGTGGTTGAACGTCTCACGTAGACAAAGGACGGTTCTGCTCCTGCATACAATTGCTTTTGGTGGGACGTGTGGGGGTGAGCCCTAAGATAACAACAGCGTGATTCCCGGCAAACATTACTTCTGGAGACTTACGAACTTGTGTGCGCTTAGTCGATTAGACTAGACTTTGAGTATATTTGAACTTCGCCGTCCAAACTTTTTGGGACTGAATTGATGGTGAAATTGTAACATTGGAGACTGCTACTTTGTAAGTTATGTTTGTACATTTGTGTTCTACAAATCATCATCATCATTTCAGCCGACAAACGTCCACTGCTGGACATAGTCTTCCCCCAGGCATCTCCACTTCGACCGGTTCTGTGCTTCTCGTATTTTACGGGTTCCTGCGGCCTTCACAAGGTCGTCGGTCCACCTTGCTTGTATCGTCATACATTCTACAAATATATTTTTATAAATTTTAATTTAATGTACACAGTCAGGGAAATTAACTGTTAAGCAAAAAACCCAACCGTTTACGTCGAATGGAGGATGATAGACTTGAACAAAATTTTGGCTACACTTTTTAAATAGTATTAGTATTTATTCGTTTAAATGATTATTTTGACTTATTTTGAGATAGCCAGATGGTATCTAAGGCCTAGTTTATAAAAATTATAGGGATAGGTCACGTAATCTATGGTATAGGTACTTACATGATTTTACCAACATTCTTTGTCTCCCTCTCCCCCTTCATTGGCATCGTTAAGTGCTCTTAGAAAGCTTTTATGTCTAATCTCATATTGTAAAGAGAAAAGATTTGATTTTTTGTGTTTTTGTGTTACGCTTTCACGCTAAAACGGCTAAACGGATTTCGAAGACAATAAAACCTTTAGAAAATTGGACTGGCCTGAGACTTTCAATTGTAATCAAGGTTTTATATGAAAAATAAAGGTAATTTTATTTCTATAGTCTGACCTGAACGCTAAATTTTAATGGAATATGTTAGCCGCTTTACAATATGTTTAGGGATAACCTGAACTTTAGTTGAAAGGGCCATTCTGAGGAAAGGTCGGCACATGGGTAGACTATGACCTGAATTAGGACAGAGGATACTTTTATCCCGGTATTCCCACGAAATTAAGACTGATGCGGGTGAAACCGCGGGGCACAGCTAGTACCTGATAAAGAGGAATAATGTATTATGTAACTATATTGGAAAAACATGTTTAAAATATACTAATAGCTTATGCTTGTCTTAAGTTTTTAAATTTTCTCATATAAGCGAAGATGCAAACTAAATTGCTTATCTAAAGTAAAAGGATTTTAAGGAAAAACCTATTTTGATACCAACCGTTTACCAACCAACCGTTTATAATATTCTATATTGGTTTTCATTAGGTGTAGCAGAAATTTCCCTAGAGGCAGGAATATCTTGGAAAATGGGGGTAGAGTTGAGTGGAGTGGCACGGCGCGAGGAAAAGTGGACAAAACCTCAACAAGTGGGAAATTGTTTTGGGAAAACCACCACCGCGATTATATTAATTTTGAAAATGTTAGGTTAAGAAATGTGCTTTTTTCCCGTTTTGATTTGATTAGTTTTTTTTGTAAAAAAAAGTAAAAATCATTTCGACACGGGTAACGAAATTACGGGCCACGGCCGCCGGCTATATGGCTAAAATGGGCTTGTTTTTGGCTTTTCAGTTTTTTTTTAACTTACAGTTTTACAGCAGTAGGGTTTTTTAGTTTTTTAATAACATTTTTTTTATTTCGAGTTTTTAAAAATGGTAAAAAGGAACCCTTATGATGTGACTCAGTCTGTCTGTCACAGCTGGATATCTCAAGAACCACTAATGCGATCAACTTGAAATTTGGAATAGTTTTATATCGGGGCAGTTAAATGTTTAAAAAAAAACAATATGGCGCCGCCGCCGTTAGTTCTAGTACGTATACTTTATCCTTTGTACGGTATATGCATATACCCTTTGTACATATGTTTAAGGCAGATAAGATTACGTAATACGAAGTGAATCCAAGTTTTATAAGAAAACAAAATCTTGACCCGTTTCTGAACTTTTTGTTTTACATCCAAACTTCTTGAAGCTGCATAAAGCCGCGATCCCTTTATTGTATTTTCACAATTGTTTGATTTATTCTGTTAGTAAAGTTATTCTTCGGATTTGTGTGGGCTTTCGTTTCGTATCGGTTTCGCTATGAAACTGGAAGTTTAAAAGTGCTGGTTTCGCTCTATTTCAGCTGCAAAGAGTTTTCTGTTTGCCGTTACTTGTTGTCGACGAAAGAAGAGTATTGAGCGAGTTTTACCTGCGGTTTTAAAAGAACCGGAGTTACCGACATAGCTTGCAGAGTAAGCAAACTGAAGTGGCAGTGGGCTGGCCATGTCTGTCGAAGGACTGATGGCCGGTGGAGCAGGCGAGTCCTGAAGTGGAGACCGCGTACCGGCAAGCGCAGTGTAGGACGCCCCCCCGCTAGATGGACGGACGACCTAAAGAAGGTGGCTGGGGTCGACTGGATGCGGAAGGCGGAGGACAGGGTGCTGTGGCGCAGTCTGGGAGAGGCCTATATCCAGCAGTGGACTGCGATAGGCTGAGTTGATTTACCTACGTATATGACTTCCGATATGAATGCAAGCTGTAATAACTTAGATCGTGCTGTTCTATGGCAAAATGTAGGTAGTGACCTAGGGAAGTATAGAACCCGAGCGGTGTTATGGCAGATCGGTATTTAGAAAGAGACTTTACAGGTAGACAGGTTTGAGTGACCGAGAGGGTGACACACCAAACAGCTGAACTTAAAAAAAAAGGATTCGGGTCGGGGGACCCCCGGCAGGAACGAAGTTCAAAATGAAAATCCAAGATGGCCGATGGCACCGATGAAGAAAAATTTGAAATTTTTTGCGGCCGCCATCTTTGATTTTCATTTTGACCTCACTATCGGCTTCAGCACCCTCAAAAACCATAAATACGATAGCTATGGCGAAAAAATTTGCTTATTTATAATAAAAAGTCGCATGGTACGAGTATAACGTTTTTTCGTTAAGTGACGATTTCTCCCAGTTTACTCCTACCGCAACCTCCGTTAAAAAACTTCGTTCCAAAAAATCGATGTTCCTTTTTCACAGCTGTATGTTTAAATAATTATGGTTACTTTCTGCTACCCAGGCTGCACGGGGTACTAAAATTAGGCACACACGAATTTAGCCAACAATTAATGGTATCGTGTGTTAGCTTCGTGCCTGGATGGGTAAATTTAATTTGTGTTGCAACGTTGGTACTGTAAATATTACCAACGTGAGGGCGTGGGTGGCCTCCCACGCGATGCGTCCACCGCATTGGCATGACAGAAATAAATTGATGACCATGTTTGCGAACTTTAATTCGATTTCGGCCGAAATTATTTTGCAAAGGCACCCATAAAACAAATATAACACACCCAAAAATGTATAGCAAACCCACATTTTTACCCAGTTGTGTATGAATTCTATGTGTCTAAGGGCGTAACCTATTGCCCTATCCTATAATGCGATATCCTCTTTTGAGTTGAGAAAAGAGTGTCGGTTTAGTTTCTTGCCCATTCTTCTCCATAGGAATCTAGTACGCTTTGGAGTGAGCAACTAGCTTCGTCTTTCTTTCTTTTTGTTCTTTTTTGCGTCATCTTTAGCGCAAATAAACGTGTTTACTTTATTTTCTCTTTTCTTTTGACTGACCGATCCCTTGACGATTCAAAAGTGCCTGTAATTGGCTTATTTGAAATACATAAATAGTTTGAGTTTGATAATTCTGACTACGGCCTGTTGCTGAAAAACTTCTAAATGTTAAACTTAATCTACGAGGCGGCATAGTATTGTGGCGGCATCTACACTGCCGCATGCGAAAATACGCATCATGCTGACGTCACGCAAAATCCTGCATCTCGCAAGCAGAGTTTACCGTGCAACTAGCTTTTATATAACGTCCGAACATCAATCGTAGGGCAGCTGCCCACCTGACCGTCTGGTCGGAGGATCCTCCCTTTTCTGTAGAGGATGAGTGAACTTTACACTCTGTTCCACATACCTCTACTATGATCAGCCTATAATGTTCCCACTTTAGGAACACAGGCCTCCTCTCTTCAAGTGGGAGTGGGCTGTAATCCACCACGCGAGCCCACTGCAGGTTGATAGATGTAACATGTCTTCGAATTTGGTTTTAGGACAAGTCGATTTCCTTAAATGTTTTCGTTCACCGTTTTGAAAGCAGTGGTGATGAAATAATTTACACAGAGTAAAGCGCCTACCTGGGTTCAAACCCACGACCTACAACTCTGAAGTCAGCGATACCACTGGGCCACAACTGCTCTAACCAAAGAGGCTGTCAAACACAAATATTTGATGAAAAATACAAAAACTAGAATACCTATCTTCGAAGTTTTTTTTTTTTGTAAAACCATGTTACGCGCATTCCAGCGTCACATAGGTACACTATTATACCAACTGGCCTAAACTAACACAGAAAACAATAATCACCCAACTTACGTAAGCCTAGCCGCAGAACACAACTTCGCAAATAGCCTCATTTTAGGCCATTATTATTATATTTGACCTCGTTTGTCCCCAACAAACAGTATTATCTGCTCTGTTTGGGGACGGATTAGCAGGCCTGTCACGGAGGTACAGGAGGCATCCAATCAGACGTGGATTTATTTAATCTCCGTATGAGAAGGCCTTGTTATGCACAGGGTGAGTAGGTTTTTTGGAACGAAGATTCTTATCGCACTTTATACTCTGCACACTTTTTTTTTTTATGAGCCTGTTATGCCCCACTGCAGGGCAAAGGCCTAATTCCGTCTTTCCATTTTTTCCTGTCTCTTGCTACATCTGGCCAATCCTTTAGATAGGCGTCCAGTTCGTCATGCCATCTCTTTCTGCACACTTGGCGAATGATAACTAGATCTATACTGTCTTTCGATCACTTTTTAACCGACTTCAAAAAAGGAGGTTCTGTATTTTCTGTCTACTCTCATTAGTCAAGTGTTCAAAACACAAAAAACAAAGTGTAGGGGGTAGTGTTCAAAGGAACTCGTTTCTACGACACCTCTCGACTGTTTTTGAAGTGAAATGTCACGTTTAGGCACATTTCGTTACATGAGAGAAAAGAAAGATATCTCTCTCTTTCTCTCGCAATATTTTTTTAAGTGAAAACTTCTTTAGGCGCGTTGGGCATTTTTTGAGATGGGAAAAAACCATTGAATTCGCGCCACTGTTACCGTAACCGACACCGCATCGGATGTGTTCGGCTGCCCTCGGGATGTACTCGGTTTTAATGTATATCCGATATGTCAGTGAGTAATGGCAAATTATTCTGTTTGTGTTTTGTTTTCACTTCGGTCGGCACTCCTGGAGAGCCACTGTTTTTTTTTTATGTACGCTAACTCGATTCTTTGATGCCATTTTACACAGAAAAGAAATTATCCGATTAGAATAAGGACTGTTTCGTGGGTCTAGTGGTCGCAAGCGCTACCGCTGGTTGATGGTAATTGGCTCGCCCCCTATTTCGTGGGACTTAAACATAACTGGCGTTCGGGTGGTCACAAAAAGTAAACCTCTGCCTCCTAAACCTCTGTAAGAAATAATGCTTGGCATACAACTGCAATTTGTGAGTATTTACTTTTTTCTTCAGTAAATGCATTTTACAAAGAACAGAATAGAATATTATTTACTACCGGTGCCCCGCGTTTTCACTCGCATTAGTTTCGATCCCGTGGGAATGTCGGAATAAAAAGTATCCTATGTGTTAATCCTGGTTATAAACTATCCGTGTGCCAATTTTCATTCAAATCCGTTTTGTAGTTTTTGCGTGAAAGAGTAATAAAAATATTACTCATATTTTTATTACTCTTTCACGCAAAAACTACAGAACGGAAAAGAAACGGAACGGAACGGAAGAGGGAAAGTTTGTGAGGATGGATGGAACGATGGATATACACAAATTTTCCCTTTTATAATATTCACAGAGCACGTAGGTAACCATAATATTAGTAGGATTGTTGCTACAGCACTCACTAAGTACACTCGTAAGTAGTTGTCGGTCTCGTTCCTAAGTAGGTAGGTAGGAAGTTTCAATTTTCTTTTCCCGTGTTATACATCACCTTATGAAACATCATCCTGTATACCTACATAAAAAATATGGATCATTTATTTTCTCAGCGCAATGAAGGAGTGCAGACTACGAAGGTAGGTTGGTGGTATGCGCACACAATGTTATAAAAATAATGTAATAATATTTTGTTAAGAGAATAATAATTATGATCACAATTTCGCACACAGCAGGACAGATTAATACACCGTGAAATTTTAATCACCGTTTTCCTCTTAAGGGGTCATTGTACTCATCATTATGAACAACTTTTACTATGGGATTAAACCTGAAATCGTGAAAAAATTCAGCTGTTCCCTACATTTATGTTCGCATAACTCATCAAAATGTAGGGAACAGCTGACTTTTTTTTCGCAATTTCATGTTTGGTCCCATAGTAAAAGTTGATAATAAGTTGCTAAGTTACTTAATAGACATCTATTGTATGATCTCTTGCTAGGACCATACATTACTTTTAGATGAGGGATGAATCGAATAAAAGAAGGTAAGTACTAAAACACTACTCTATTGCCCCAAAATAAATTAAAGGCTAAATGAGCTTAATGGACTAATGGTGTGGAAATAAAGTGAGTGACGCGGCCCTTGTTGGCTGTAACGAGAACGCCTGGCTGACTTGCTAGCCCAACGCGAACTGAACGAATTATTATGAGTTGAAATGAATGTGTGGCGTGAACTGCTGAATGTATGTGTGGTTGCACCGTGCATATACAGGAATATTTATTTATCATCATCCAAATTTTTACAGGGTGTCTACTCATGAATATGAACAACTTTCACTATGGGACCAACTCTAAAATCACGAAAAAAAAATCTGCTGTTTCATACTTTGGCCAAGTAGGTATTAAATTTTGTATTAAACAGCTGATTTTTTTTCGTGATTTCAGAGTTGGTCCCATAGTGAAAGTTGTTCATATTCATGGGTAGAACACCCTGTAAAAATTTGGATGGTGATAAGAAAATCTTCCTGTATAATTATATTATATTTGTAGTTTTAATAGGTTTTGCGTTCCTTTATATTTAAAAATATTTATTCCTAAAGGAGACTGTTAAAATTTGTATGGGACGTGGTCTATGATCCAATAGCGATACTGTAGAGGTATTTCTGTGGGAATACCTCAACTATACCCTTGTGCAAAGGGGCATCAAAATCTAACCCGGCAGTTTTGAGAAAAATAATAGTTTAAAATTCACATTTCTTGCTGCATTTTTTTATTTTAAAAACGTTTTAACTGGTATTTCTGACTTTATACTACTTAATTAATGTGGTTTTCTGCTAAACAAAGACACTTACCACCTCGACAGTGCTGAATTTCAGTTTTTTTTTTCGTTTTTAACCGACTTCAAAAAAGGAAGGAGGTTCTTAGTTCGTCGGAATCTTTTTTTTTATTGATTAAGTGTTTTGGATATAAAATAATAATAATATTTATTATCACCAGATCAGGTTTGAACGGGTATTTCTGACTTTATTAATGTGTTTTTCTACTAGGCAAAGTCACTTGTCCCCTCAACTTTTTTTTGTATTTACCGATTTTTAGGCATTTTTTAAATATTTATGTAGGAAGGATAGGTCTTAAAATAAGTAGGAACTCTATTTGTAGCAGCAGAAAGAAGAGTGTATGTAAAAAAAAAACTTTTTATACATCACTACATAGTATAAAACAAAGTCGCTTCCCGCTGTCTGTCCCTATGTATGCTTAGATCATTGAAACTTCGCAACGGATTTGAAGTCGGTTAAAATCGAAAGAAATACTAAAATCTAGGAAAGAAACACATTAATTAAGTATTATAAAGTCAGAAATACCCTTTAAAACGTTTTTAAAATAAACATGTTATCATGAAATTATGTATTCAAAAATATTATATTTCTCAAAACTGCCGGGTCAGATTTTGTTGCCACTTTGCACAAAGGTATAGTTGAGGTATCCCCACAGAAATATCGTAACAGTATCGCTATTGGTTCATAGACCACTTTTTAATGTTATCATGAAATTATGTAATCTAAAATATTATATTTCTCAAAACTGCCGGGTCAGATTTTGATGCCACTTTGCACAAGGGTATAGTTGAGGTATCCCCACAGAAATATCGTAACAGAATCGCTATTGGTTCATAGACCACTTTTTAATGTTATCATGAAATTATGTATTCTAAAATATTATATTTCTCAAAACTGCCGGGTCCGATTTTGATGCCACTTTGCACAGGGGTATAGTTGAGATGTCCCCACAGAAATATCGTAACAGTATCGCTATTGGTTCATGGACCACTTTTTAACAGTCTCCTTTTTCACAAGAGCACCTAACACTGTTGTCTCTGCATCACCCAAAGTTTCACTTACTACCCCTATACACGCTATTAAGCATAAGTGTTATATCACAATGTATACGTTACGTACGTAACATATACCCTTTAATCTCAGAATATTCTCAAATAACCAGATTCTCTAAATACCAGATTCACAAAATACCAGATTCAAAAAATACCAGATTAACAAAATACCAGATTCTCTAAATACCAGATTCTCAATATATCAGATTCTCAAAATAACTAATTCTCAAAATACCAGATTCTCAATATATCAGATTCTCAAAATAACTAATTCTCAAAATACCAGATTCTCAATATATCAGATTTCGAACAGACGAAATCAAAATATATTATAGAGAGCAGTTAATACTATAAGTCATGTTTTTGTAAACATACACAAACACGCTATGTCAGCAATAGAATCACAAAGTAACGTATTAACTTTCCTCATTCAATTTACTATTATATCGCGAAGTTGGCGTGGTTTGAACTGTCAAAATACCACTCGTGACAACCGTACGTGGTTCGTACGTGGTAAGATTACGCGGGAAATAATAATTACCTTAAATAATTGGGGCCTTTATGGCACTTGGGCAATATAGTAGCTTTCCATCAGTGAAAGTATCTTTGAAATCGGATAAGTAGTTTCGGAAATTACCTCGTTCATCCAAACTTGCAAACTTTACCTATTAGTGTAGAAGTCTATACACAAAGACGATATGAAACTGACGTCGTTGCAAATTGCGAGCGCATCAACTATATAGGAAAGTTACATAATAATAGGGATTTGAACGGAGTCGTAAACCGTGCCCTATAATGACACTTTTAGTGGCGCAAACGGTTTGTTTTCCTACTTTTGGGGAAAAGGATGAAGATATTGAAGAAAATTGGAAATTATTTTATTGGGTGCCGCCCTTTGCTTTTCGACTTTTTATGAAGAATATTGTCCATAATGGTTCTTTTATCGCTCTTCTATACTGTTTTAAAAAAACGTTTTCAATAAAAATGTACCTTAGGTAGTTACAATAAAAATAATATAAGTCATTCTTAAAGCGTTTATTGCAAAAGTAAACTTATAAAATTGCAAAATTCTAATATTTATTAATACTTAAATTGTAGAATAAATTAGTAGGGACTTGATCGTATTTCTTGAGGCAAACTGAAACAAGAGACACAAAATATTAGATAACACATAAGTTTGAAAGGAAAATGTTAATAAATTCTTATTACGCTATTCGAGGTTGTGGGTTCAAATCCGGCCGAAGTCATATTTATTGCTAGTTATTGTGAGTTTTTCAGTTCATTTACGTGCTTTCTGAGTTTATTTTTAAACATAACTGTCATCAGTGTTGGAAATCATCGTGAGAAAACCTGGACCACAAGGCAAAAAACGATGAAAAAAACACGTTTTTTGTATGTTCCTTTTAATTTTCAACTTTAAATTTATTTTTTTGTTATAACGGCAATAGAAATGCAGACTGTGAAAATTTCAACTGTCTACCTATTACGGATCATGAGATACAGCCCGCTGAAAGAGAGACGGACGGACCGGACGGACGGACAGAGGAGGCTTAGTAATAGGTCTGATCTCCTGAGCCCCCCTCCACCTCCCCCTCCTTGATTCCCTGCTAGTTCGTCTTTTGTTTTAACTCTGGCTTTAAATGTCAATATTTTACGTTGGGACCGTTTGGGTACGACACACTAAAACTAATTAGCCTGGGATAACTTAAGCCAGCAAATATTAATCAGGTTTGACCTTTCAAAATTCTCAATTAAAAATCTCCATAATATAATAATAGTCATCTCTAACTAAGTCAGGTAGATAAAATATTCCGAAATCAATCTGCATACTGATTATAGATTCAGAAAGTCCTCAAATCAAATCTTCCCAACGCTTGAACTTGTCGGGGACTTGTTTAATCTAATTTGGAAAGTCGTACAACCTCTGCTGCCGACAGTAAAAGGCACTAAAACTCGGGAATCGTACGAACAGGAATTCCTTGTGTATTAAAATGTGTGTAGGAAGTTTTGAAACAGTCATACGCGGATTTGGTTAAATGCGTATGTTTCATGAATCCCAACAATGTTTCTACACCAAATGGGACATTTATTACAATACTTACATAATTTAAAAGCTAACCCCCTTATTCATAATCCTATTTTATCTCTGTTTTAGCTAAAATAGGTTTATAGAACGTTTGTCTTTATCTGTCACGTTGTCATTTCTGTGTGTAAGAAAGAGACAAACCCCATTTTAACTAAAATAGGTTTGATAAGTTTTATGAATAAGGGGGTAAGTATATAAAATAGGGAAGAATATAGGGCATAAAAAAATCGTTCGCATTGTTGTCAACAGGAAAAGTGCCCAATGGCTGGCAGCATTGCCACGTTGTATGGCGATGGTGGTTTCTTTGGCCAATAATAAAAACAATATTGAATTTGTATTGTATTTTTGACTGCACTAGGCTGGCTCTATGAATGTGAACGGCTATAAGAGTGACGGAAAAATTAAGAAACGATGGATATACAGGTTGGTAGGGACGTCGACACGTAATCTATAACCATATATACTATACATGTATATACTCGTATAAGCCAATCTCTCGAAAAAATTATTGTGAATGCTTTTTTTTTTCTTTATTATGTTAACGTTAGGTATTTTATTCTTCTATGTTTTAATATTTTACAGAATTTTTTGTGTTTTTTATGTTCTACTGTCAAATTTTTTTGTTTTATTATTTATTAGGTATTTAATTTGTTAGCTTAGTTGTTCATTTTATGGTGCATGCTGTGGTCTCCTGTAATTGAAAGAGAACACCTACCAAATACTTTGTCGTCCATTAACCACATAATGTTTTGTGTATATCTTTTGTTAGAGATCCTAAAATAAATAAACCATGGACTCTGTATATGATTCTGGACCCCCCCGCTTAACGCTAGGGCTTCTAGTCAATCATGAGCTGAATTATTCATGGTTGTAGTCTGCGCGTTGATATCTTGCCACGCTGTATTGTGTGAATGGGACTTGGCTAGACAAGGTGTGACTACTGATGACAGCTAATAGACATGTATGGAAGATGAAAACATGCTGTACCAAAAAGAAAAAAAGACTTTATTATACAGGGTGTCCCTGGAAGTATGGATCAAATCGAATAGGGGCGTGGGCAAGGTCATTCGCAAATGTTTTAGCAAAAAAAAACTAAAAAAACAGAGAAGAGAAATCGAATCGTTTTAAAAAATCTTTAAAAAAACTATCAGAGCTATCAATTTTTTTTTTTAGATAGCCCTGATAGTATTTTTTATGATTATTTTCTGTGAGCACTATGCGAAGTGACTGAAAAAAAAATCACTGACATTCTCAGGGTTAAAAAGTTTGGAAATGACCTTGCCCACGCCTCTATTCGATTTGATCCATACTTCCAGGGACACCCTGTATAATAAAGTCTTTTTTTCTTTTTGGTACAGCATGTGTTCATCTTCCATACATCTCTATTAGCTATACCAAAAAGAAAAAAAGACTTTATTCATCAAGTAACATGACTCAGTTGTGTTAGCAACAATATTCCTTACCCCTATGTTAGCATTCCTATTCTAATCACTTAGCCTAAAACCATGAATACATGTGAATCACTGACACACGCCTAACGACGAAGTGGACAGCTTGCAGCAGCGACTCACATATAAACAATCGAGTCTGCTCGCCACACAGCTCAGAATAAGGTTGGGGCTGGCCCGCACGCGGCGCACGCGCACCAGGGAATCGCATCTTTGTATAAAAACAGTCGACTCGAGCTTTAGCAAACATCCCTGACGCACTACAGAAGCGCAGCAACCCCATCAATATCCTGAACGCATTATTATATTGAACGCGAAGGACGCTGTACGATTTCTGCGTAAAATGGTGAGACGGGTAGGAAAATGATGCATAATATTTCATCTGCTCACCTGGCAAGGGATTTCAGTACGGCAAAGATGTTTTTGTAGAGAGTATATAACTGAATGGCATCCTGAAAATAAAACCAGAAGAATATCAATCTTCAAGAATCATTTTCAGGATTCTAGGAGACTAGTTAAACTTTGTTGACTCAAAAGTAGTTTTTTTTTTGACATTGTAATGCTCCTTGCCAGTTTAGCAGACGAAAACCTTGTTGAAAAGGTATAATGCCTAGTTTGTCATAAACCATTACATTGTTTATTTTTACCTAAGTCCAATTTACTTGCCATAATCTGCCAGAACTCATTCAGAGATGGTTTTTCATTTTTTATTTTTTTACTTTGTTTATTTATTTATTTATTTATTAATAATCAACTTATATTGACAGTCTGCACCACACATACAAGTTATTAGTCAATATTAGTAATTACACATGTCATACAATCATAAAATTAGGTTAAATCACATAATAGAAAGTTGAAATGAAATAAAGTGAAACAAGATTGGTCCAAAACTAGATAAAAATTAGATAAAATTAGATAGAAATTAAGATGAATTGGAATAGAATTATTAATAACAGATAGCTATTTTAATAAATTAATATAAAATTTATTTATTTATTTACTCCAAGGAGATTGGTGAAATGGTAAAACAGGCCAAGGATATAAACAAAATAAAACTTACTTCGGCTGTATTAAATGGAAAGGCATCTTTCTGACAGCTTCTTCAGCGATGTCGAGAGGGAAGGCGAACTCGATCATGTTTTCGTTCAGGCAGTCGTTGTAAGTGGAAGCCAGCTGGCATCTGTCAGACATGCCTTCGATGCTGTCCAGGCAAAGCCGGGAGACGGCGTTGAGCTTGCGAACGACGCGGGAGTTCTTGCCATTCACCAGGCTGGCAAGGTGGACTAGGAGTTCCCTGTTCACCTGTAGAAAAAAAAGGATTTAGTCAAATAAATAGCGAAGATAGTCGCTCCATTTAATTTAAAGGCGTCGCGTATTTCGTACACTGCCTCTGCTAATTCACGATCTCGAAATGTAATGTAAATTCTCAAACTGCGAGGCAATTGCGTAACACATTATCAATCGGAATCGGTTTCATTTTGACATTTCAACAACATTCATTGCGTTATTTTCGTGTTGAGCAAACACATTTTTCGAAATTATGAAGCATCAAGCAATAGATTCCGATTGATAGTGTGTTACGCAATTAGGGTGCTAGATGAAGATATATGGTCATATAAAGAGAACTGTACAGGCCAACATAACTTAAAACTACACAATGTTTTAAGTGCGATTGAGCGCACTCAGAATGTTGTGTAGTTGTAAGTTTGCTGTCTTCGTGTCGGTGGCACGACAGTTTATCAAATTTTATTGGCTCAAAACTTCGCACTTAAGACTTTAGACGGCGTCGACGGTGGCAGAGGCGAAGTTTGAGCCAAAGCGCAGAGGTTACAATAGCTGCATTTTTTGGAGCACTGAGTGCAGGATATTAGGTGGAGCAAGGTAGCAGCAGGACACCGTGTGGTTTAAGTCAGTAAGAGTCTGACAGACCCCTCCACCTACCCCAGGGTGGTCGACATCCATGAGGATTCCCACACGATAAAAAAAAGGTGGAGCATAGTTGTCAAATCCACACCCTACTCTGCCGTTCCATCCAGGTAGTCCCCACTTTACAAGGTTGTAGTTACATCTTCCCACTTGGGCTCGGGGGTGGTTCAGGGACTTCTAAGTGGGTCGAGTGGTAGTTTGCTGTAGTCGTCTTTTACATTACACCTTTTTAGTATATATTTAGTTTAATTAAAGCACACAGTAAAGACGAATATTGTCAGTGTAATAAAAAAATGAATATTTTTACCTGTATACCTAACTCTTTGCTTCATATTCATCCATGGTTTCACTGTAGGTACCAAATTTGTGTACGAGGCGTATATAAGTGACGAGGCGCCTTGTGGCGGGCCGAGAAAAAATGTGGGACATTGGAGGCAACGTCACGCATGGAGGGGGACACGTGATACAGAATTAATATTTGATAGCTTGGATATCGATCCAAACTAATAAATATGAATTTGGTATCGTTCTTTTTATCACGCCTTGTTTCCCCGAAGTGTTGGGCAGAAGTGTACCTATAGTACACCCAGTCGGGTCCCACATTTCGCTGGTTATGTTATGTGATACCAGCTTATTGCCATCAACCGGGTACAAACTCAAACTCAAAGCATTTATTTCAATTAAACCATGTACACTGTACAGGTACTTTTGAATTGTCAAAATTAAATAGTCGGTTAGTTAGTCAGAAAGTTGAAGCTAGTTGCCCATTCCAAAACGTCGATGTCTATGGAGAAGAACGGGCAAGAAACTCCATAGACACTCTTCAAAGTCAAGATATTACAAAATCCTGGGCACATTCTTCTTGTTGCTTCTATATGTGAGAACAATGTAAAAAAACACGAATGAAGAAACAATTAAAAAAATAAGATTAAAAATAAGCCTTGGCAGTTAAGAGATGACCAGTCTCAACCGACACCCACAAACCACAAATCAAGACTCCGGGCTGCTATTGAGAAATTCCAGACAGATAACCCCAATCACACTTTGCTCGACCTGGCAACTCAGGAACCCACGCTCAGCAGTAGCGCTTACAACCAGAAATCAGTTATCAATAAAACCCCAGCTATATTTACCTTGCCATGATTAATGACGTCACTTTGCTCCAACATGCAGGCGGCGAAGCACTGACCAGACCTGGATACTGGCGATGAGTTGGTAAAATATGCTCTGACGTCTTTAGGAGTCGCTCGAACTTTGATGACGCAGGACTGGGCCATTCGGACTAGGGCGTCTAAGTGTCCTTGTACCTGAAACGGTACGAAAATGCACTATAGTTGCTGTAAAGTAAAGATAATTACCTGCCATTTCTTCATCTCAGAACATTTCTAAATATTTGAATGATGGGACTTGATTCAATAAAGGGTATAATAGGGTCCTCCAGACCGAATATCGGCCATGGTAGCCAATCTCAAGGGAGACTAGCCATGTATTTGGGAGATATTATAGTGCACAAGTGTGCGCGCAGACACAGGTGTACTCTCTATTCCCTGACTCTCATAGTCCGGTGGGACGGCAATCCGACACGACCGGAATAATACCAAAGAGTTAAAATACAGCTTTGGACACGCCACGTACATGACGCATGACTTTTTTTTATGGATGGGAAATCATCAAATAACCCCTCCCGCTCTGGGTGGAGCGGAAGGGAGTGTCAGACTCTTACTGACTAAAACCCATCCGTGTTCCTTCCTTAGCCCTTTATGTTACGGGGTAGCGGTAATCTACTTTGTATCTTTAAAATTAATTTTATTTTTACAAAGTCAAAGTCAAACTTTGACTAATTAATTTCAGTACTCAACACACAACCTGACACTGACTTGCAAATTGCAAAAAAAATAAGAAAATTAGAATTTCGCGGGCTACCCTGGCGGTTTCGCCTCAAAATTGTCGCCCTGTGACTTTGAATTTATGCAAAGTACACTTGTCCTAAAGTACAGACGCCAGCACATCAAAGCTACTACAATCTGTGAAATTTCTATAATAAATATTCAACTTTATCGCTAAATTATAAGGTTCAAAGTTGAGTTGAGTTAGTACCTTAGGGTCTGCGAAATCGACTAGTGTTCCCGCCGACCGCTGTGTGGTTATTCCCATGACGAATGGCAACAGAACGGCTACAATTTTGAAGAGCTGCATTGTTCTGGAAAAATTAAAACTTATTAATTTCTTGGAAATTATTGCTGTTCTTTAACGCGGCTTGTGGTAGGAGTTGACTATGGGGACTTGATATGTGAAGATGGTCACCCATCCACGGAACAACCGCGGCAAGCGTAGCTTAACCTGATCGATCGACCCGTGCGGCTGTTATTACTTAGCTACACTAACTTCACTCACATTTTTACTCGCATCCTAGGGGATCTATGTGTATGATCTATCGGGAAGACGAATAGCGTCAGCGCATAACACACACACGTACACACACCCCCACACACACACTCTCGACTTCGCCATTCTCTCGGACGGGACGGTACCGAGAGTAAGGGCTCATTTAAAGCAAGACTCAAAGCGTTCCTGTTAGGAAGATGTCTCTTCTCATTAGATGATTTGTGTTTGTAATTGACTTGTTGCTTGTAATTATTTGTATATGGTGTTATATTGTGTTCTCTGTGCATACCTATGACTTTTATTTTTTATTATTGTTTTCGTTTAAATTGCTATTAATTTATTGACATAAGGTTTTTATTTTTTGTTTGCATGGTATTATAAAATTTTTTTGTTTTATAAAATCTTATTTTCTAATTTAAATTGAATTGCATGTATTCTTCTAATATTTGTACCTACATCTAATTATGTTGTTAATGTTAATGTTTTATGCCGGATTATATTCGAATGCAATGTGAATTGTTACTGAATAAATTGAATTGAATTTCGCACTACGTCCGATCCGAATCCGAGAAATAGTCCGTATTCGTATTTATTCGGGTCTAGAGCGCAACCCCTCATACAAATATAGGTTACCGGCATTTCTCGGATTCGGATAGTGCGAAACCGCTCTTATGCCGGGGCCACACTAAACGGGAAATGCCGATAATTATCGCGATAAGTTGATGCTCATTGGCTGGACCTACGATGTCAGCCAATAAGCCACAACTTATCGCCATAATTATCGGCGTTTCCCGTTTAGTGTGGCCACGGCATAATACAAACATTCACAGCGTGTTTTTACAGTTGGTAACCACAAACTGTAAGCGCGAGATAAAACTGTACTGAGAAACGAAATGTATTTCAGCAATACAAATATGTGGAATAAATAAACATAACTTTGGGACGAATGAGTTATCCCGAAATTGCGCTCATGTATATGTTTATTGGAATT
The DNA here is from genome assembly GCA_947508005.1 of Amphipoea lucens. NCBI lineage: Eukaryota > Metazoa > Arthropoda > Insecta > Lepidoptera > Noctuidae > Amphipoea > Amphipoea lucens. The sequence continues at coordinate 20,205,363 of OX382357.1, forward strand.
ATGACAGTATTTGAGAAGTGGAAAGATAACCAGTAACGTTATATGAAGAAGCAGTGGAGTGGAACCAGGTTTTGAATTAATTTTGGGTAGCAACGGGCTGCTAACCGTGTGACGAATTTCCATACAAACTTTCATCCCATTTCGTGAATGGGTTTTCAAAAATCTTTCTTTCTTCTTATAAGATCACTTCGTTGTCCGTCTGTCTGTCCATCTGTCAAGACCCTTTTTGTCACGAACGCGTGGAGTTATCAAGTTGAAATTAATATCAAATACTCAAGGCTACATTTCCTTGAAGCAGTGAAAAAATCAAACTTCTACGTCAACGTAATCAAAAGATGCGGACGTTTATGTTCCGGAATCAAAACCTATAGGGTACTTCCCTTTGACCTAGAATCATGTGATTGCAAGAAGCAATGTCATGTAGTAAAGGAAAAAATCCGAAATCCGTAAATTTTTAGTTACTATTATTACATTTTGATAAAGTTATATTTACTTAGGAAATATTGGGTATTACAAACACTTATTTAAATGACAATACTGGATTATGATTGCCTATAACAATACTGGATTATGGTTTCCGCTCAGCACCGGTGTATTTTGATAACGACCACTAATTTGTACGGAACTCTCAGTGCGCAAGTCCGACTCGCACCTGACCGGTTTTTCTACACAATGTCCACAATTTCACACAACGTGTCACAAATTACCAACCAGTGCCAAATGGATAACACGTATTCAATATTTACTCGTATCTAGTCTAAAAATATATATTGATAAGCATAATCAGCCTATTCTGGTATCAATGCTGGGACACAGGCCTCCTCTCTGTGAGAGGGAGTGGGCCATAATACACCACGCGGGCCCAGTGCGGGTTGACGGATGTCACATGTCATTGAATTTTTTGGTTCTAGGACAGAGCAGTGGTGATCAAATAATGTTCACAAAGTAAAGTGCCTTCTTGGGATTGAACTCACGACCTACAACTCGCAAGTCGCGGCCGTTACCACTGGGCCACCATTGCTCATATTAATTACTAGCTTCTGCCCGCGACTTCGTCCGCGTGAAATTCGTACTTTCCTCTAAAAGTTTCGAAAATGTATGTTGGTATGATCTTTATAATTAACTTAAATAAATAAGTATTCGGGCCAATTTTTAAGTTTATAGAACAAAGGAATCAGATTTTTCAAAGAAACTATCCCCGCTTTTCACCCCCACAGGGGTAGAATTTTGAAAAATCGTTTAAGATGTGTTCATAACTTGACTCAAAGTTTATTTATACCAATTTTCGAGCTAATCAAGCCACGCAGTAAAATCCTCCCCTTTAAAATTAACTACCTCTTTTCATACAGTTAGGGGTAGATTTTCGAAAAACCCTGATACACGTTATTAATTATTTTTAGTCCTTAGTATAAATACTGAGTTTCAAGTTAATCGGACAGGGCGTTAAAATTCTTCCATACAAATTTTAACACCCCCCCATTATCTCTTTAGGGGGTATTTTAGAAAAACGAAAAATTTCAAACTTCATAATTTACTTAGATAAGTATTCGTGCTAAGTTTCAAAGTTATTAACTCAATAAATAAGATTTTTCATACAAACAAAATCCCCCCTTTTCACCCCCTTAAAGGTTGAATTTCCAAAAACCCCTTCTTATTCGATACCTACTCTGCACAAAGAACACAACCTCCAAAACTCATGTCCCTAGGACCAGCGGTTTAGACTGTGCGTTGATATTTCAGTCAGTTCGTTCATCCCCCTTTGGGGGAGAAATTATCAAAAACGCTGAGACACGTATAAATTAATTTTCAATCGTTAGCCTAAATACAAAATTTGAAGACCCTAACTTTTAAACTGACGGACTTTCATACACAACTTCATCCCCCTTTTTAACCCTTTGGGGTTGGAATTATCAAAAACGCTGAGACACATATAAATTAATTTTTAGTCGTCAGCCTAAACACAAAATTTGAAGATCCTAACTTTAAAACTGACGGACTTTCATACAAACTTTCATCCCCTATTTAACTCCCTTAGGGGTTGAATTTAAAAAAATCCTTCCTAATTCCTTGTCTACAGCAGAAAGGGAACCATTGTGTAAAATTTCAAAATAAATACCTATACGAGTAACTATTTTAATTAATAAAAGTACCTACGCTTAATAAATTTGTAATTTGAACGAATATTTAAACACTACCAAAACAACTAATACCTGGTCCTAACTTTAGCTACCTTACACTTAAAATCTAAGTGACTATTTAAACTAAAATATTCTTATAGAATTATAACCAGAAATATATACAACTCACAACAAAAAAGAAATGAAAATAAAGCTGAAACGCCTGTGCAATACTATCTACCTATACCTACTTCACTTAAAAATAAATACTTATAACTACTTTAATTAATAAAAGTACCTACGCTTAATAATTTTTAATTTGAACGAATATTTAAACACTACCATAACAACTCATACCTATTTTACAAAATAACAACAAAAGAAATTCAAATAAACTATTTAAAGACTAAAAGTCGCGCTGATAAGCACGGTTTCTCAATATCAATTATTGTCTGTCAATAAGGTCGAACGCTCTGAACGCATCAACAGCCAAATATTGAATGAAGCTCGCTCTCGGACTCGGACCTTCCGCCTTTTTATACCCTACCGCCGCCGCGACCCGTGTCGAGCGCGGCAACCGTTACACAAAAATAATCCTTATAGCATGATTCAGTATTCACGATGGCGATGCGCGATGGCTTATTTCATGTATAAGTTTGATGTTTCTATACCGATTTCTATGATTCTTTTTTTATTGAATAGGTAATAATGTTAACTTTTTTTAAATTAGGGATGAGTGAGAGTATTATAAACGTAAGAGTAAACAAATATAATCAGAATGCTCCGAACTGCTAAGCTATCAGGAGTTACACGTGTTATTGTGAGTCAACCATAAAAGATAGACATATGCTGTTGCGGGATATTTTTTAGACAATTTTATGTAAAATACTTCCGTCATACATGATTTCTATGTAACTTTAACCATTAAGGCTGCACACACGACGGAAGCTTAAAAAATGGAGTAACTTCTCCCGTTTTCCCAACATTTCTCTTCACTACTCTGCTCCTATTGATTGTAGCGTGATGAAAAGTATACTATAACCTGCCCAGGAGTATGAAGAATAATTGTACCAAGTTTCGTTAAAATCCGTCCAGTAGTTTTTGTTTCTATAAGGAACATACAGACAGACAGACAGACCGACAGACAGACAGACAGACAGACAGACAAAAATTTTACTGATTGCATTTTTGGCATCAGTATCGATCACTAATCACCCCCTGATAGTTATTTTGAAAATATGTTTCATGTACAGAATTGACCTCTCTACAGATTTATTATAAGTATAGATTTATACATAAAAAATAATACATGCATACAAGTACATATACTATTTTGTAATGTCAAAATAACAGCTTACTAAAGTACTTATATAAAAACAATTTTTTTTAAATGTTGTCTGTATGTCTGTTTGTTCCGGCTAATCTCCGAAACGGCTGAACCGATTTCGACGGGACTTTCACTGGCAGATGTATGATATTATAAGGAGTAACTTAGGTTACTTTATTTTATTTTAGAAAAAGAATTAGTAAAGGGACACGTTATTGTTTTCCGACATCCACACGAACGAAATCGCGAGCACAGCTAGTGACTAAGAAGATCTAACTCACCAAGTATTCAGTAGTTCAGTACGCCGGCAACAAGTCTAATGCATTTCAAAGGAGGTGACATACCGAGCTTATAAAACGTTTGAGTAAAAAGATGATTGTGGTAGGAACAATCCTCATTGTTGCGACACGATTTACTTTGTTTTCGTTTTTGCCACTCGACAGGTGGCCGCTGTGCCCATATGAAATGATCTGTTGTTTTATTTTCAGGAAGTCGGCCATTCTCTCAGTACAGACACGAGCATAAAAGTGACGCAAACATCCAAAAGCGATTTTCTCATGAAATAGCAATTGCAACATGAGAATAGACCTATTTCATAATATTATGGTGTCGAAAATACTTTGTTCTTAACACCATAAAATTGATATCAATGCTTTAGTAGAAAATCGCTTTGAAATTTTGCGTATTTATGCTGGTGGCTGTTTAGATCATTAATTTTTAATTCGATCCAGCTTGTTCCTTGCTCTTTTGTTAATCAATCAGGTTATGCTACGCCTGCCGCGGTTGGTCTGTGGATGGGTTACCATCTTAACATACCGACAACCCTTCGTGCCTCGGAAAGCGCGTTAAGCCGTTAGTCCCGGCTGTCATTCGTGGATCTTTGACAGTCGTTACGGGTAGTCAGAAGCCCGAAAGTCTGAAAAACAGTTTTACCAAGGGGTATCGTATTACCCAGTAACTGGGTTGTGGAGGCCAGACATAGGCCGTCGCTCCATGTAAAATACTGGTATTCAGCTGCACCCAGTTAGACTGAAAGCCGACTCCAACATAGTTGGGAAAAGGCTAGGCAGATGATGATGATCCAGCTTGTCCCTTGCTGCCCTCCCCCAGCAACGCCCTAAGCCGAGGTCAGTACCCCACAGGGGGTGCTCTTAGCGTGTAGTAGCTGGAGGCCTTAATTTATTGAGACGCCCACAGGCAAGTCTGCTTAAGCAGCCGACAAGGTTGACCTTAAGTATAGTCCGGCGTTTCTAAACTTGCCAAAGATGTAAACAACAATGGCCGCCCGAAATTGAATAAAATCGACATACAAGAACATTTATTTTAATTAATGTTTGTTTTCGTCGAAATCTCTGGGCCAAGTAGCCAAAATTAATTAAAATAAATGTTCTTGTATGTCGATTTTATTCAATTTCGGGCGGCCATTGTTGTTTACATCTTTGGCAAATTTGGAAACGCCGGACCTTAGTTACTTAGTTAATCTTTGTTGCTTGTTTGACTCCCTCGTTTCTCTAATGGTTGCAAGCATGACTGCTGACCATTATGATCCTGGTTTTGATCTCTAAGCCCTTCTACCTTGTCCTTGTTCTTGTATCTAGCCTTTTGGGGATTATGGGCGTCATGTTAAATTAGACTGTTTTTTGTTGTTGTGTTTTTTTTTAATGTTAGGTATTTTTGTTTTAATATTTTACAGAATATGTTGTGTTTTTATGTTCCACTGTCAAAATTTTTCTTTTATTATGTATCAGGTATTTAATTTGTTAGCTTAGTTGTTTATTTTATTGTGCATGTTGTGGTCTCCTGTAATTGAAAGAGTACACCAACCAAATATTTTGTCGTCTATTAACTATATAATGTTTAGTGTATATCTTTTGTTGGAGATCCTAAAATAAATAAATAAATAGACCATTATTTTAGTTAATTGGTTAGTTTGTGTAAAGAGATCACTGTAATATTGACAGACTTGTTAGTGGCAGCAACTCAAAAGCAACCTTATTGTAGCGACAGTAAAGATAAATGTGATTTTGACAGTGATACAAAATCAGGAGTAAAATGAAATAACTGTGAATGGGCTGTAGAGGACTTTACAATCTAGAGCGATCTAGATGTTCACATTTTTAATTAAAATAAAAGGTCATTTTGGCCACTCCTATGAGCAAGGGAATTTATGTTTTCAGTGTATCTGAAATGTATTCGAGGCACATGAAAGCCATAAATTCACTTCTGGTCGCATAGCTACACATTTATGTGACCTGAATGGAATGCCTCATATGGTCCAGAGGACGTGCTTCTGAAATCAGATGGGAAGCATATTCATACATATTCATTAGTGGGCTAAGTTTTCTTATGGATGTATTCAGCCATGAGCCCTGAAATCCAAACTTCCAAACTAATATTATAAATGCGAAAGTAACTCTGTCTGTCTGTCTGTCTTTTCTTCACGCCTAAACTACTGAACTGATTTCGATGAAATTTGGTATAGAGATAGTTTGAGTCCCGGGAAAGGACATAGGATAGTTTTTATCCCGATATTCCCACGGGATCGAAAGTTACGCGGGTGAAACCGCGGGGCGCAGCTAGTATCAATATATTTTAAATCGGTTATGCTACAATGAAAGAACAAACTGTAGAGGTATCTACAACGCCACATGCGAACAACGCGTCATACTGACGTCACGCAAAATAATTAAATTAAATAATAATAGTAATTTATTTATGTTATAGTAAATGAACCATAAACAATCTGCCTAGTCTCGTCCTAGCTCTAACCTAACCGGATGCAGCTGAATACCAGTATTTTACATGGAGCGGCTGCCCATCTGACCTTCAAAACCCAGTTACTGGGTAACATGATATCTTGGTAAGACTGGTTGTCAGACTTTTGGGCTTCTGACTACCCGTAACGACTGTCAAAGATCTACGAATGACAGTAGCAGTTTTCCTATTTCCATCTATGGTTAATGAACTACATTTTTATTATAGAGCAAAGACAACTTTGCTCTATAAATAAATAGATAGGTAATGTTGTAACTAACTATATACACTAGATACTAAAATAAATTACTAACTAACTTACAATACAAATAAATATAAAAAAAACAAAGGACACTTAGGCGTCGAAGTATTCGTCCGCATCGCTGTCATTCGGAAAAGTGCCCAGAAGACTGGCAGCATTGTCACGTTGAATGGCAATGCTAATTCTTTGGCCAAAGAACGACCCAGCCCTCTAGTCACGTGAAGTATCGACCAGCCGTCGAGAAATTTCCTTTAAAAGGAGACGCGCGCTCGATGGTAATTATGTAATTTTTCGACGACTTATATTTTATTTTGAGAAATGAGATAAAGATGCGGAATTTTTGTTTTGTAAAAGCATGAATGCTATTAGGAAATTCAAAATGAAAAAACCCAATAGCACATTGCCCGACCCGGGAATCAAACCCAGGACCTCATGATCAGCGTAGCGCTTGCGACCACTAGACCAACGAAGCAGTCAGTGTCGCAGCGCTGGTATTCTGACCGCTGCGACATTTATTTTTTAAATGTCGCATTATCATGCTGAGATAGGAACCTTTTGGCGTCGTACAGGACTTTCCGTTTTTTTTTCCTTTTATACATGGAGTAACAGAATAAACGCAAGTCCTGAAAGTAGTTTGTTCATAATTGACTACTGAATCGAATTCAGTAACTTTTGATGTAGGTATTTTTTTTTTCAAAAATTATGTATATTGTCATTCTGACCGCCAATTGAGGCAAAGAAAATTAAATCTCATTTCAAGGCAATAAGACTCAATTTTAAATGCATAAAGTAATGCTGGGATCAACACTATTTTCGTTGTAAAAAATGTTAGCTTTAAAAAATATTTTTTGGTAAATTGTATTATGCTTTTAACTCAATACTCTAAGTGGGGTGTATGAGTTCTTGCGTTAATTATTTTACATATTATTGTATGATTTTGTTTTTTATTTATTTATGATTGTATTTAGTTTAGTTTGTGATCTTCCTGTACGAGTCACAATAGACACTTTTTCTTTCGTTTTGTTCAGTCTAAAGATAGGATCATTTTGTTTTACCCATCCGCCCTCTTCTTTATGTTAAAACGTGACTCGGCAACGCGACCATTCAGGATTATCCACGAAATAATGAATGCCCAACTTTCCCCGCTCAGCGAACCCAACCGAGTAACCCAAGTTCCACTAAATTAATCAAGAGACTTAACTTTCATTAAAACATCTGCAAATAAACTACGTAGAAAATAGATTCACGAACAAGATGGTCGACGAACTTAGCTTTATTTCCGTAAAAAAGAGCATCAGTTTATTTTCCAGTAACTATAAGTGCTGATACACACGAGGGTCGACGGCTGCCATCGACGCGTGTTGACGGCTGCAGTTAGTCGTCGACACCCGTCGACGCTCGCCGTTGATGCGTCAGCGCGTGTATTTGAGTACGGTGCTCAAATGCACGAGCGGCATTTTGTCGATGGCAGCCGCCGACGCGTCGACTGCTGCAGTTTCCTCTGTCGTCAACGTGTGTCGCTCGTGTGTATGCACACTCTTAGGCACGGGCCACACAGAAGAAACGTGAGACGAGGACGGGAGGCCGACTCGTCAATAGCATGCAACGCGCCTGTGACTTGTCCTTTCTGTATCTTTTGTTCCAGGGAGTCTACTCCCTACTCAATAAAACAACATAAAATTCATTTAATTCAGGCAAGACCCATATTCTGCCGTGGTATACTTAACTAAAATGCCGTTATCCGACATCTGGTCGATTTTTAACTTTTGATGCTATTATTTTTGTTAAAAAAAAACATCTATCAACCTGTGTTTCCGAATTTTCAATACCTTCAATATCTATTCGAGGTATTGAAAATAGATTTTTTTTCTCATCAATCTATTCCATATAATAGAATACCATCAAAAGTTAAAAATCGACCAGATGTCGGATAACGGTATTTTAGTTATGCCACGGTAGTATTACATAAAATAAAAATATCACAATGCCTACTGCCACAGAATACTCATAGCTCTGAATAAAATTTCAATGCGTACAAATAAAACAAATTAATGAATACAAATTGAAAAGTTCGCAGAATTAAAATTTAAATAAAATGTCGATGCAATTAAAATAAAAGATACAAATTGTCATGGTCACAGAATTTAAAATTAAATCACAAGAAATTAAAAAAATCAAATTATAAAAACAATACAATACCTACTCAATACTTTTATTGCATTCCACATGTATGTACTCGTAGGTATTCTTAGGTGGTAAATTTATAATTAGATCTTATGGACCCTGTCGGGCACAGCAAAGTAAGTGAGTTAGGAGAGAAGAAGCATTTGTTAATTAATTTTATTACTTAGTGGGCTCACTCTTGACCTCGATCACGCCTGATGGAAAGCGATGGATGAGGTCTATGATGGAACGAGCGTGCCCAGAAGATGCTTAAGGCACTGGAACTCCCACGCACCGACGAAATACAGCAGGCTGCTTGACGCCGGACTCCGGTGGGAGGGTGGTCGCAAACCAGGCGGGCGTTAGCCCTACCACCTTATAATTATGATGTGGGTATTTTCTGAGATAAACTAATAGCCCTAAGCACGAAATTAGTAACTTCGGGCGTAGTTACGGGCGGTTCCAACTCCGCATCACTTACGAACATAAATGGTTAGTATGGGGCCCGAACGAAGAATGAATGACAACATGATTTGGCAGTTGTCCCTACTACTTTCGGACGAGCCCGTATATTCGTTTACGGATTTAGAAAGTAGACCCCTTAATCACGTAATACATTTTGTATGAAGAATAATGAAGATAAGTGAAAGGGACGCCGCGTCTGCGTCCCTTCTTTGTCTCAGTCCCTTTTATGTGACCCCCGCCTTAAGGGTTATAAAATAAAAGTAAGTACATCCACGTGGCCGCCTCTTTCTGTTGTTGTGGTACTATTTTTATAACCTTCCTCTTTCGTTCCTTTTTCACTTTTAGGGTTCCGTACCTGGAAAGGAAGAAACGGAACCCTTATAGGATTACTTTGTTGTCCGTCTGTCTGTCTGTCAAGACCCTTTATTTCGGGAACGCGCGGACGTATCGAGTTGAAATTAAAACTATATACTCAAGTGTACAATCCCTTGAAGTTGTTAAAAAATCAATCTTCTATGTTAACGTAAAAAAAAGATACGGCCGTTTATGACGCGAAAAACGGCAAAAAAACGTATATTTCGACACCACTGCATGGGGTACTTTCCGTTGACATAGACTCATGAAATTACAAGAAGCAATGTAAGCACAAGTATAGGAAAAAAATCCTAAAACCGTAAATTTGTAGTTACATAGTTAGCTTAGCATAGGTAAATATAGAAATAAAAAAAAGTGATTTGTTTAAACACACTAAATAGCTTAATAATTGGCTCGAAATAAACCACTTTTGATAATAAGGCACTAGACATGCGCGGGGCGATATTATCTATATCTATACTTATAATAAATCTGTAGAAGTGAAAATTCTGTACATTGAAAATATCAAAAAAATAAATGTCACAACTTACTAGACCGACACCAAACCCAAAAATGTGATTAAAAAATTTTTTGTCTGTCTGTCTGTTTGTTCAGGCATCACACAAAAACTACCGGTTCGATTACGATATTACGATGAAACTTGGTATAATTATTCATTAATATCCTGGGCACCACACGGGGTACTTTTTATCCCGGAAAATTATATAAAATAAAAAACAAACTTAATTTTGCGGTTCGATCCCTAGACCCGATTACTGTACCAACCGCAAATAATAAGTTTGTCGTAGGTTACGTGGAGAGTGTGTTCTTTGTGAAGAGTAGGTATCCACTAAGAAAGTGTTTTTCGAAATTCCAACCCTAAGAGGGTGAATGGAGGCGGGGTGAAATTTCACGCGGACAAAGTCGCGGGCAGAAGCTAGTCAACGATAAACAAACAACATAAACTTTATGATTTTGTTAATCACAAATTAAGTTTAATGTTGTTAAAGACTCAAACGAAAAAAAGGGTCCCACGGCTAGAATGTTAATTGTTATTATTTATTTTAATTGTTTACTTATGTTTAAAATATGTAATGTAGAATACGTGGTTTCGATTAATGTGATAACCAAATCGCCAAACTGGATATCAAAAGAAATTACTCAAACTCAAAGCATTTATTTAAAATTACACCAATTACAGGCACTTTTGAATTGTCAAGGGGTCGGTCAGTCAGAAAGATGAAGCTAGTTGCCCATTCCAAAGCGTAGGTAGGTACCAATGGAGAAGAGCGGGCAAGAAACTTCATGGAGACTCTTTTAAATCAAAATAATATGGTTACAAAGTCTTGGTTACATCATTCATGGTGAGAACGATGCAGAACGTTAAAAGCGTCCGTAATGAAAAGACGAAAAAAATAAACAAATATTAAATTAAAAATAAGCCAGCAAAGAGATGACCAGTCCCTACTGACGGCGCCCGTTCGCGAACATGACGACATTACATTTTAAATAGAAGAGAAATTCTAAATCCCCTGGAAAGACGCAACAGATACAAAATGATATGCTAACGTAATAATCCAGAGGAAGCCAGCGCGTCCTAATCAAAGTGCAATTTCATCATATTATAACTTTGACATCCCACAGAGGATCATTTTGCAGAAATTCCTTTTGAACTCCGTTTAATTTATATCGCTTCCAGTAAAGACATTCTCATTATTTCTCATCATCTAATTTTTTTTGTAAATATCGATCGATCGACCCGTGCGGCTGTTATTACTATAATAACAGCCGTACGGGTCGATCGATCAGGTTAATGCTACGCTTGCCACAGTTGGTCCGTGGTTGGGTGATGGGTGAAAAATAAAATAAAGTAAATTTTAATTTTTTATTTTTATTTTGGGGTGCTGTTTTTTTCGGCGTTTTTTGCCTTGTGGTACGGTACTCTTCGTGGGCGAGTCCGAGTCGCACTTGGCCAGTTTTTACTTTAAGCGTAGTTGGCTATAAATATAGAGGTAGAAAACTCGAAGATGAAAAACATAGTCCCTATAATTACTTAGTGCTAACTTTTTCACAAACATGTCACATTAGTTAGTTAAAAAAAATTGTTTAATCCACACTAATATTACAAATACGAAAGTGTGTCTGTCTGTTAACTCTTCACGCTTAAACCGCTGAACCGATTTAGATGAAATTTGTTATAAAGATAGTTTGAGTCCCGGGAAAGGACATGATAATTTTTATTCCGATATTCCCACGGGATTGACACTTATACGGGTGAAACCGCGGGACGCTGATAGTCCTCGTATAAATCGTATTGGCATCAGCCTAGTATAAACAAAAAGTTCATTCGACGTTAGTTTATGGTTATACAGCTTTTGCCTGTGACTTCGTCCGCGTGAAATTTCTGCTCCCACCCATCGTGTCGCATCCTATTACTTCGTTTTCTGACTTTTTACCTTTTTGCTCGGCTCCTACTTGTCGTAGCGTGATGTTAAATATTCTATAGCCTTCCTCAAGAATTGGGCTATAAAATGCATAAAGAATTTTTCCAATCCGACTGGTAGTTCCAGAGATTAGCCCGTTCAAACAAACAGACAGACTCTTTAGCTTTATTATTAGTATAGATTCCCCGCAAAACATTTCCACACCACCAGATTAGGTACATAAAAAAAAACAATACTTTGCAGTTTAATTTCACGGAAACGCGAGAAAATCCTTAAATAATGAAAAAAACACTAAAACTTCTGTTACATCGCAAATTGTTCTCGGAGGTTAATCCCCCAGTTTAGGAAGACTTGTGTACCTGTCCATTACTCATGATGTTTCCTTGTTTTTAAGCAAAGAAGGGGGAATGTCGAGGTCTGGTTATACTGGTCGCGATTTGTAATGGGAGTTTATTAGATTCCGTCACAAAAAATATAGGTACAGAAGGTCGGCTCCTAACAACGAGCGAGAACGGGCGCACGCGCAGATATACTCGTAGATCTCAAACATAAACGAATTCCAGTTGCAAGTGCAACAAGCATTAAGCCCGCCTTTGTACAGCATTTTTTAATAGTGCATAAAGTTTAAATAAATAAATAAATAAGTGCGGTTGCACTCGCTTTAGGGCTTAAAATACCTGGATTTTTGGGAACCGGTTTTTAACCATTGGCGTTGTTGTGATACCTGGTACCGGTACCTATAATATTGTTCTTTCTATTCAGTTTCGGTAGATACTGTACCGGTACCTAACAAATAATTCCCTAAGTTAGAGTGAGACTGCAGATATTCTTAGAAAGTAAAGAGGATAGATCACAAATATGAGATTTGTGGCACGCGCCGGGGACCTGAATTTGGTACAGGTACTTTTTAGGTGGTGTACCAGTGGTGGTACAGGTACCAAAATGGCTAGAACCGCTAATTACCGATACAGAACCTGTACTCTTGGTACCGGTTCGAAGCCCTGCTGTACGTTTAGTGTGTCTGTGTACAGTCTCCAAAGGAGATAGTAACCAGGGTCGTCGGATATAGTTGAAGTTTAATAAGAAACCAATGAATGTTTTCGAATAAAATTTAATTTAATTAATAGAAAACAAACAGTTCATTAAACAAATTAAATTTCATTCGAAAACATCAATCGGTTTCTTACTAAATTTCAACTATATTCGACGACCCTGATTAATTATCTGCTTTAGTGACCGTACGTTCGCTTTCGCTGTTTCGTTTTCAATGTATGTACAGACGCCAGCACATCAATCTACTGCAATCTGTCAAATTTATTTAATTGATTTTCAACTTTATCGCTGAAGAATAAGGTTCAAAATTGATTAGGAAAATTTTACAGTTTCGGGTAGCTTGATGTGCTGGCGTCTGTACCTGACCTTCTGCTTCTATCAATTTTGATATTCCGTGGTCGGTTGCTCGGATATGACGGGAACAAATTGTTATTAAAGACATCGGAATTATCCCTTTGTATTCGTTACACGATATTGTTTGTTTTTGCATTGTCGGACTAATTGACGCTCGGTGAATGCCACTGAGGGATGAAAAAACAATTGAATTAAAGAAGAAAGTACTAATTTGCTTTTATCGGCTCAGTTTGATAGATGCTATGTTTACATGTTAAAGAAAGAATAGAAAGAAAGAAAATACATTTATTTAGCACAGACTAAAAGACACACAATAGGTACACCAGATACATAAATATCAAATAAAAACAAACAAACAAAAAGTAAACATTAAATTTAAAAAAAAGTATAAAGTAGTAGTGGCAGTATAGTAGTGTACCTATTTGGTGGGATCGTGATGTTGAATTGTCTAAAGTTCTGTTGAAGTGTTCAATTTAGACAAATAAATTGTTAAAATTGTATAAAGTACTTCACACACGGCAGCTATAATGTAAAGGTGTGTATTATAGCGCGATAGATCTCATTACATCTTCCCATAGAAATCGTCAGGAGACCACACATGACAGCTCTAATGTACATATATGTACGGTAGGCTGCAAAAGTGCATGGGTAGTACAGAAACAAAATCGTATGAAGCGAGAAATGACGCCATCTAGCGTAAAACCAGTTAACGACTAACAAAATTGAATTATGCTGTTATTAGATGGCGTTGCTTTGCTTTATATGATAAAATATTTTTGCAGTTTCTTTTTGTCTCTTCAAACATTCAAACAATTTATAATTAATAGTTTCTATTAAAGAAAATTAATCCTAATTATTAACCTACTATGTTAAAATTGAATATCAATTTATAAGTAGGTAGGTATCTGATTTTCTAAGTTTTAGTTATCAAACTTGAGAGGGTAGGTTAAATATGGATTTATAAATAATTGGTAGGAGGTATGAATAATACTTAGATCGAAGATTTATGACAGCTCAATAATTGATCGTTCGCTAAGTTAATTTCGATTACCTCGTTCGAGTGCCTTTTGTTCAGTTTTTATTTATGATCAGGCGGATTACTTATTTTACCAAAACGAGCACGAGTTATAATATTGATTTCGTTACAAGAGCTCAATTAATTGCTTTGAATAATCAAGCCAAAAACTTGTCAGAAATAGCCAGAGACCGGTGTATACGTAAGTTGTTTTATTTTTACACTTTTATATTAAAAACTGCATTATTTTTTTGTTACTATACTACATAATAATCATTATCGGGTATTATATATTTCTGTTTTATTGTTGCAGAGAAAAACAGTTGTTCTTTGAGTACGACGATTTGAAGAGGAGGGTTCTTTGAAACACCATCAAAGAACTGGTAGACCACGACTTATAAAACACATTGCAGCATCAAACCATGATAAGGCAGTATGAAGAAAATGGATTTCTGCCGCCGAACCACTATGCTGGTTTATTTGACACAAGTTTTGACACGGAGCCGCGTCAAAACTTGTGCCGCGGAGGCATGCTGTGAAACCCTTGCTCACGGAAAACCATAAAAGGGCAAGATTACAGTTCGCTTTGGATCACATAAACTTCGATTGGAGTAATGTCATCTTTACAGATGAAAAAACTTTTAAGTCCAGTGAACACGGACGCTTATGTTTGTGGCGTCGAAATAATACGCGATACACAAGTGGTTCCGTAGCTACGAGCTAAATAATTATACTTAGATAATATTATTTATATTGACTGGAGACCTGGTTATGTGTGTATAAACTATAACTTACGTATTTTTAATAATTTAAAAAGTTATGAACACTTTAAGTTTAAACAACATAGTTTTTAGGTTTTTATGTTGCCTACTAACCATTTGATATGTTTTTGTGCAATTTTGTAGTTTTTAGCCTACTTATTTAGTATCCATTTAATCCGTTTGACCTTTGTAATAAAATAATCTGGTCTCCTGTTTGTTTTTATTGAGGTTACATAAGCTTCAATCCTCTTTCCGATTTTGGAAACGAATACTTAAGCTACCGCCTCAATAACTTCATAATATTAGAATGTTATACCTATAATATTTAATAAACTGACTATTCAATTTGAATAATAAACTGTAAGAAATAAACCTCTATAATTTTTTATAGTGCCTTTTTTTGCGAGCCCACAAGGCGAGCCTGTTTACCTGCGATGAATCTGCTCTTTTTTCCTGTTGCTAAGTAACTACCTACCAATTCGAATATTAAATTAATTATTAAAATACCCACTCGTTAGCTTAGTAAATATATTCCTATCGGTTTCTATTATTATTTTTATCATTTAAGCTACGTATGCTGGTAATTGTAATGTAATAATTAGATAAATGTATTAGCCTTGTAATTCCTTCGTTTCTTCCTAACTCCTTACTTACGTTTCGTAAATTAGTCATAGTTGTGAAGAAACCAACGCCATCTAGTTTATTTTCGAAAACTTGAATTCAAACGTTCACGGGAAAATAGACACTAAGGTACCCATGCAATTTTGCTGGCGACTGTACATTATAGCGGGTTGTAATGTAAATTAATATAAATTATAGCTGCCGTGTGTGAAGCGCTTAAGGTTTTACTTACCTACTTTTATATACCTACTAATATTCAAATAGCGCACCGGGAGACGAAGCGATGGAAGCATTCCCACAAGGTGGACTAATGACCTTGTGAAGGCCGCAGGAATCCGCTGGATGCAAGAAGCACAGAACCAGTCGAAATGGTGGCGCTTGGAGGCCTATGTCCAGCAGTGGACGTCTTTCGGCTGAAATGATGAATCAAATTGCCACACAGTACATCATAGATTCAATATCTCATAATGAGTTCTTCAACCATTTTTGTTTTGTAGAAAACTCAAATTTTTCTCATTTATTTATTAGATAATAATCACTCTTCTTTGGCCAAAGCACGACGCAGTCCTCTGGTCACGTGAAGTGTCGATCAGCCGGCGAAAAAGTTCTTCAAAAAGGAGACGCGCCCCATGTCGGGCCCCATGACCCGAGCGTTTCGACCCCAAACGGCTCAAAGCTGTAGTTACCCATAAGGTATTTGTGCCGCTTGAGGGTCTCAGCAGCCGCAGCAGCGGCGCCAGCACAGCCCGCCGTGCTAGGATCATGAGACGGCGCAAGGGTATCGACACGGGTTGCGTCCCACACCAGAGGCCTACCCACCTTCCAAGGCAACTACGACGCCTAAGTGCCCTTTCGTTTTTATTTGTAATAGTTAGTCATTTAATTTAGTACCTAGTGTAAATAGTTGTGTCAATAAATTGAATGTTTTTTTAATAACTTCTAATATCGATAATCATATTGTACAAAAATAGATTGGAAGGTGACCTCCAAACTAGACCTTGTTATGTGTCTTGGAGGTCGGACTGTATAATGTACCTATCTATATTTTATTCTTCAGTAATGGCAACAAATGAAGCATTTATATTGTATTTCAACAAACTTACCAATTTAAGATGAGATTACGTAGTACGAATTCCAAGAAATGGTATAGACAATCTAGAAATATCTTTATTAGGTACATTTGAAGGTTTCTCAATATTTAAAGAATGATGGAAAACCAGCGGGGAAATTGCGTAGCACACTATCAATTGGCTTTCATTTTGACAGTTCAACAACATTCATTGCGTTGTTTACGTTGTTGAGCAGACAAATTTTTCGTACATATGAAGCAATGGATTAGCAATATCCTTCAAAATTATTCAGATTTAGTTAGGGTGCAGATGTAGGTAGCCAGCATAAACACAAAATAACTACCTACTTATTTTTAGTTTTAGTTGTGCCTGTCTGCTTAAATGGTTTATCCGTAAATAACTCTTCACGACCTTGTGCATTTTAATTGCAGCATATTATTCAATGTAATTATTTCCTCTCATAATAATCGCTTCCGAAATATATTCGATTCGCCTAATGCCCCTATCATCCATAATACACATTAGTTTTCTGTTTGCAAACGAAATTGCAGTTCATAACTCATGTGATTTGAGTTTATACAAAGCCAAACAGATGACAATCGGTATAGATGGTTATCTAAATTACGGCATGGTTTCAAAACAACTGAGCATCGTCCATTTTGTTCCAAAAACTGTAGTCAACACACATGTTTATAATTTAGAACAAAATAAAGAAGGAAAGAAAGATATAAACTCAAAGAAAATAAAGAAAGTGTCTAAAATGATATCGAAAAAGGTGTTACTGGTTGTAGTCTACTTGACGGTTCTGATAACCTTAATGGCATGCCAGGAGGAAACTACGATGGCTGCAACCACGAAGGGTGACGAAGAAGAAGAGGAGGAACCAGCCAAGAAGGGCTGTTCCATCTGGTGCTGGATACAGAAGATAGCGATGTTTGTCATCTCTCAACTGCTGAGCGGTAACTGAACATTTGTATTGATTTCTGGATTAAATTATTTAAAGGGAACATATGTTTTTTATTTGGTGTGTTAGTTACTAAGAGGGGCTTGTGGCTAAGTTATAATAGCCCCACGGGTCGGTCAATCAGGTTAAGCTACGCTTGACACGATTGGTCCGTGGATGGGTGATCATATTATTATTTACACACCGAGAATCCTCTGTGCCTCGGAAAGCACGTTAAGTCGTTGGTCCCGGCTGTCATTCGTGGATCTTTGACAGTCGTTAAGGGTCGTCAAAAGCCCGAGTCTGTCAACCAATATTACCTACCAAGGGGTATCGTATTACCTAGTAACTGGGTTGTAGAGGCCAGATAGGTAGTCGCTCCATGTAAAATACTGGTATTCAGCTGCATCCGGTTAGACTGGAAGCCGACGCCAACATAGTTGGGAAAAGGCTAGGCAGATGATGAGTTAAAAAGACTGGGCTAACACCACCATAGCATGGGTTCCTGAAAACGTCCAACGGTATCGCGGAAGACCCAAGCGTAGATGGCGGGATGAACTTGGCGCTCATTTATTTATTAAAACTTTATGCACAAGTAAAAAAAATACTGTACAAAGGCGGACTTAATGCCTGAGGCATTTTCTACCAGTCAACCTTGGGTGATCCAGAGAAAAAACATGGCAGGTGCAACATAGAGGATAACTAGCTAGGAAATTACTAAAAATACAAGACTATATACATAGATACATACATATAAACCAAATGAACTCTCAGGGGGAAAATGATCGAAAGAGGAGAAAACGAATCCAGCAAATCAGCGCTGGGATGTTATAGCCAACTTCTGCCGAATATGTTCATGTGCCTATAGGAGGGATTGGTGCATATTGGCTCAGGATCAAGTTGAGTTAAAAAAGGAATGGGAGGCATTTGCCCTGCAGTGGAAAACGTATTTTGTAAAACCTTGCCTGCATTTTGCATAATACAATTTGTTGCCGCGCAGTTTCCAATCTGTGGTACAAAAATGTGCAGGCCCCGTGATTAAAAATAGTATACCTACAACAAAATATCTACAAAAAATTCTGAACTGTATTTTTTAAACCTAAAAATAGAAGCATGGATTTGAAGTAAAAGCCACTTAGATGTGCATAATGTACGTGTTTTCCGAATCTAACAGACGTACTCGTAAGTAAGTAAATATGTATAAATGTAAATATTTACGGTGTACGAAAACACAATAAAACCATTAAAGTATAGACATTCTCAAAGCTTCACAATACATTGCCTAAATAAGAAAAAAAACAGCATTTTTTAAGGTAAAAGCATTGTAATTTAAAAATCGTTCTAGATTGCCTTCAAAGGATTCCTAATTTGAATTTCAAATGGCTTTCCAGATTATGTTAAGCTTATTTTCTAGAAGCATTTCAATTAAGTGTTCCTCGTGTGGAATTTTCAAAAAGAAAGTTTGTATTCAGTGACAAAATGGCAGCGTTCATTCATGTTGAATTATTTATTGGGAAAGTTGTACACATTTTATTTGGAACGCAGTAAAAATGAGTGCTAGTAAAATAAATATGAATGCTCTCAGGATGTCCACTTTACTTTGAAGCGCTGTAATTTTGTTCGCCTTCGTAGTGGCGAAATAAAAGCAATAAAATGCAGTTATTAAAGGCGAAATAAATTCCAGCAAAATTTAAAAATTTCAGCATCCGGAATTTTTCTGGCCCCAGTTGCGTTATTCCTTCTTTTGGTGTTTGTATTTTTTGTTTTTATACACAAAAAATCAGCTTCATACATTTCAACATTAAAAAATCTGTAAATTTTTTGATTAATGTGATTACTTTCTCCATTTTGGATCCTCTGGAGATTCACTAAACTGGTTGTATATGTATGTATTTATAATTTTATACTAATAATAATCTATCTATACTAATAATAAAGCAGAAAAATTTGTTTGTTATTATAAACGCACTATTCTCCGGGACTACCACCCGGAATTAAAAAAAAAAATCTTTGCGTTTGATAGCCCAATTCATGAGGAAGGCTATAGGTTGCGAGCCGAGAAAAAAGTAAGAAAGAATGCGAAAACTAACTAACAGCGCGGGCAGCCGATGCGATGCGACGGGATGGGTCAGGGGATCAAGAAAACGCGGACAAAGTCACGGTCAGAAGCTAGTACTAATATTACAAGTGATGAGTTTGTTTGTTTAAACGCGCTAATCTCCGAAACTACCAGTCGGCTTTAAACAATTATTTTTGTATTTGATACCCAATATTCTTGAGGAATTGCCAAACTTAAGTGGCAGTGGGCAGGGCACATTGCTCGCAGAACAGATGGCCGATGGGGCCGAAAGGTTCTGGAGTGGCGACCGCGTACCGGAAGACGTAGCGTTGGAAGGCCTCCCACAAGGTGGACCGACGACCTTGTGAAGGCCGCAGGAACTCGTTGGATGCGAGAAGCACAAAACCGGTCGAAGCGGAGGTGCTTGGGGGAGGCTCATGTCCAGCAGTGGACGTCTTTCGGCTGAAATGATGATGATGATTCTTGAGGAAGGCTATAGGCTATTAAATATCGCGCTGGGACCCTTAGGAGCCAGGCAAAGAGAAGAAAGTCGGAAAGAACAGATAGCTAAAACGAAGTAATAGCACAGACAGGCAATGCGATGCGACGAGGGTCAGGGGAACAAGAAATTTCACGCAGACAAAGTCGCGGCCAGAAGCTAGTATTAAAGAAGAAAACTAGCCTAACAAATTCGGGACGGCTGAGGGAGAGAGCCTCACGTCCCAGCCGCCGCGGGAGACGCTCCGGGCGTCGGGAGCCGCGTGACGACTACCGGCCACCGTAGGCGCGGGCCTGCGGACGGTGAGTAATGGGTAGCTCACCGTCCGATCAGGACCAGGCCCGTGCCGGACGGCGCGTACGTGTTCCACGTGCGCCTCAAAGAGATGTCAGCAAAAAGGAAGGGGCCTGCCAGGGCCGAAGCCTGCCGGCAGTGCGGGATTGTCCGAAAGGTTTACCGTTGCCCCGGAACATAAAGGGCTAAGGAAGAAATACGGATGGGTTTTAATCAGTAAAAGTGACACTCCCTTTCGCTCCACCTAGAGCGTGAGGGTTCATTTGATGATTTCCCATCCATAAAAAAAAGCCTAACAAATTGAGAGAAGCCACTTAACAAAAGGTACCCATATTGGTCTATAAATACAAATTAATTAAGAGACTCCCCCATGTTGACTGTTGAGCGAAATCCCCTTTCTATTTAGAATCACGTAATTGAACAAGGTTTATTCAACCTTAAGGAGCTTGTATTAATTTCGTGGGTGTGATGTTGTAAATAAAATCCACTATAATTAAATATATAACGGAGAAGGTATGTGTGTCGTTATTATCAGCCATATTTTAACCACTGTGGGCGAATACTGTGCGTATAGTGTTGGTTATTGCGCAATAGAAAAACGGTTTGCAGTTCAAATCAGATTATAATTTCAGGAACAAATTAATCACACTAGCAAATCACACACTATAGGTACACGATACAACCAGATACGGAACGCGGGACAGTTTCTGAGCACATGTTGTTCGTCTGATGTCTGATGTCCAAGAGGGCGCCCCACCTTACTGCACGCTTTCTTGTACTCCCCACGAACTCAGGCTAGACTCTGTCGAGCGCCGCCAGATGGCGCTGGCGTTCCGAATAGTCAAACGAATGACAGGATGCGACATATACATATTGTAGTCTATTGAGAGATGGTGGCCTAGTGGTATCGGCTGCGACTTACGAGTTGAAGGTCGCAGGTTCAAACCTTACTTGATGTAAATTATTTTATCACCATTGCAAATCTGTGAAGGAAAAAGGAAAACATCGTGAGGAAACTGGCATTTTCTAGATCCAGAAATTCAACGACATGTGACATCTAATCTCACCGAGAGGAGGCCTGTGTCCCAGGAGTGGGAACATTATATGCTGATTATGTTTATGCTGTTGAAAAGCGGTCAAGTACATAAACTGGAATGACAAGTCGTTGATGAACAATTTCGTTTACGAATGTTGACATACTCGTAGGTATAAAAATTCAAGGTTTCTAATAAAATTACACAAAATAATCATCATCATTTCAGCCGAAAGACGTCCACTGCTTTACTCGACTGGTTCTGTGCTTCTCGCATCCACCGGACCCCTGCGGCCTTCACAAGGTCGTCGGTCCACCTTGTGGGGGCCTTCCAACGCTACGTCTTCCGGTACGCGGACGCCACTCCAGAACCTTTCGGCCCCATCGGCCATCTGTTCTGCGAGCAATGTGCCCTGCCCACTGCCACTTAAGTTTGGCAATTCTTCGGGCTATGTCGGTTACCCTGGTCCACTTGCGGATCTCCTCACAAAATAATATGATGATCAGATTCGATAGATACTACACGTGGGCCAGCAAAAAAATAAACATTTATTTAGTGTCAATATGTTCATATTAAAGTAGACATTTTTAACGATAAATAATCCATTTACGCGACAAACACATTGCCATGTGAATCCTAGCCAAAATTAAGCTAAATTAAATAATGTCACACTGAATTCTATCTTTTTATGACCAAAATTAAGCATTAACACATTTAATAAGTGAAGCGTAGGCCATAGAAAGTCAAGGGATACTATTTAATTTATTTCGTACAATTCGTACAAATTAGTCGATATCCGGAATGCTGTTTTGACAAGCCAATGTGAAATCGTTCGTGCAGAAATTCCAATTCAATTCCTGTTATATGTTCTAAAAGGTTTGTTTTAACTTGTTCGTTGTTTGTTCAGCGAATTTGCCAATTCATGAAGAAGATTAAAAATAAAACACGTATCTACGCCTTTTTAATATAAAATACTTTTATTAGAGCAAAGATTTCACATACAATGAGAACGACGATGAACTTTGTATCAAGTACCTAAATTGGAGTGACGCCTACTTTACCACACTTTTTCTTTCTCAACGAAATTACATGAGGACCCTCAATTTAATTAATTAATGGGCACAGTCTCGAACAAAAAGTGTGTGAAGTAAGTGTGTAGTGGTTTGTTTTTTCTGAAGAAATGACGGATTTGTTAGACAATTATAAAGTTACTTTAGTAAGATTTTATATAAATGTGTGCAGTCGTTGAACACTTTGGCTTTTTTACAAACATCTTGCTTGTGCTGAGTCGCCTCAGCGCTTTCCAAACAGTTGCCACCGTAGTCAGCTATCCCGCTCCTTTGATCTAGCTGGTGCGCGATTTTAACTCGTTTTCTGTAATAAATAACACGTAAATAGATATTGTAATATCGACCGCGAAGTGACAGAAAATCTAACTGTCGAAGTCAACAATTTACACAAAGTGAAAAACACGTTTAATTTCTTGACCAGTTAAATTAATGAATCGAAGTGCCAAGAACTCGTTGGATGCGAGAAGCACAAAACCGGTCGAAGTGGAGGTGCTTGGGGGAGGCCTATGTCCAGCAGTGGACGTCTTTCTTTCGGCTGATGAAGTGCCAAGAACTTCTAACAGTCGACGCCAAAGAAACGCTGATTTAGTAAGAATGTATTTCTATATTTTGATATTTATTATGTTTATGTTGTTGCAAAAGTTGCAGTTAAAAATGTAGTAAAGAATGCGAATTTGGCCTTTAAATTCAAAACCATTAAAAAGCGAATTTTTCGAAAAATTACAGGTAATGTCACTGCGCCGTCAATATATTTTTTTACTAAGAATTTATAACTAACTAGCTGCGCCCCGCGGTTTCACCCGCATACGCCTCGATCCCGTGGGAATATCGGGATAAAAAGTATCCTATGTCCTTTCCCAGGACTCAAACTATATCTATACCATATTTCATCTAAATCGGTTCAGTGGTTTAGGCGTGAAAAGGTAACATAAAGACAGACAGACCGAGTTACTTTCGAATTTATAATACTAGTATGGATAGTATATTCACAAAAGGTAGAATCAAATGGCTCTTTAGGCAACTGAGGCCGCTCGAACTTATCCCGTGGGATGAGGTGACTAAATAATTAATTTTATTATTTTTCCTTTGTCAACTGATCCCACTTTAAAAAAAGATTATTATTCATACATATACATATTTACACATGTGAACAAAATTCTTTGGGGAAAAAATTACCTACACACAATGACAAAAACAGTTGAATCCGTCCAAAATAAAATCACGATTCGTTATAACAGACGTAACTACGTGTGGATAGACCGTATTTTATCTTAGTGACCTTAAAAAGGAGTATTTTCTTGAGAATCTCGATTTAGTTGCTGACATCCTCGGACCAAGTGTTCCTTTTATCATTTATCTGGATTTGGGCTCGACATGTTCCTTGGATCTGACAGTAATTGTTGGACGGAAACGATTTATGTACGAGTGTTGGACTGAAGAATAACCTTCATATATTCCTAGATTGAGACAGAAAATAAGTTACTTGTAGAATGCGTAAAGTTGTTGTTTTAGCACAATTTGGAAAACATTCACATTTTGTGGTAATGCTGCCAGTCTTTTGGGCACTTATCTCATTGACAGCGATGCGGACGAATTTTTTGATGCCCAATGAGCTCCTGTCTTTTTTTTATTATACATTTGTATATAGTATGTATATATTTTAGTTTGTGTGTACATAAATAATATCAATGATGAGAAAAAAAAGTTGAAACTTATATAATATTATAAATTTGTTTATACGTATTATTCCTATTAGAACACAGTTTAGATAGAGAGGTACTTAAATCTATAATAAAGGTGGTATAATATTTGGAAAAAGCAATATCTGTTGTGTTAACAAACTAGGAGTGATTTGTAATTACTTTTTACGAATAGTATGAAAAACTGCTTCCACATATTTTATGTTTTACTTTTCTAATGAAACAAGGTGACAAACAACTTTCGGTAGTCAACAGTAAGGCACGAGCGACACACGTCGACGATAGAGGCACCTACAACCGTCGCGCGTATCGGCGACAGCCGTCAACGTGTGTCGGCGGCTGCTACTGACAACGTGCCACTCGTGTATTTGAGCACGGTGCTCACTATAGGCCGACCACTTAAGGCGATTACATGACCTAAACCGCGGTCTTTGTCGGGCTGGGCTGCATAGAAAAGAAAGAGAAGCGCAATGTTACAACGCTGGTAACTTATTGCAAAATATAAAGCTATTATCTATTTACCAAAAAATCTATTGTTTGGATTAAAAAATTAAAACACTAGTGCTTTAGTATGCTGCTTGTAGAATAATCTGACAAAAAATCATAATGATTGTATGTACATATATTAGTATGTTTTTTATTGTAAAAAGAAAGTTTGTAGAGGGATCTTCATGATTTTTTCTATCGTATCACATTATAGTTGTATTATGTTTCCAACACACTATCTACCTAGCATAGTATATCCTGAAGAATATCATATATTTTTCTGAGTTTGTTTACTGTAGTCGATCATATACTTTTATTGTTTCTAAAACTTGCGTTTAGGTCCTGTAAGCCCCTTAACTGAGACGTTGCCTGAGCTAGCAGCGCAGTTGCAGGTGCGGTGGTGACGTGATGCGAGAGCTCAGTGATTCATCAACTTGTGACAACTATTACCCCTCCCGCACCGCACAGCTACCGTCTTAGTTAGGGTCTTTCCACATTTATCGACGCGGAATCAGCTAATGCCGGTCAAAAAAGCCTTTATGTCTACGTAATAAGGGTGTTACTAATACCATTCGCATCGGCTCGGCTCGGACGACGCGGCGCGACGCCGATCGACGGCAAAACGAGCCGTTTGCCTATTAGCTCGGCGATAAGTCGAGTAGTTTGATGATACGCACTCGGCTTAAGCCGATTCCGCGTCGATAAATGTGGGGACACCCTTAAGGTGAATGGGTAGTTGTAGCCCGCGAAATTCAATTTTACTTACGTTTTTTGCAATTTTCAGGTCAGTGTCAGGTTGTATCTTGATCAAAATATGATTCGCGACTATAACCGGTATGTATTTACAGAATTATAATAATTAGAATCATTAATACATCTTTCTAAGTTAGATTTGTACCGTTAAGAACAAATCTCGTATGGATAAGTGTTAGTGGTAGAAATCTAACTTAAAGAGATATATTAATGATTCTAATGACTATAATTATGTAAATACATGTCTATTATAGTCGCGAATCATATTTGGATCAAGATACAACCCGACACTGATCTGCAAATTGCAAAAAACGTAAGAAAAATTTAATTTCGCGGGCTACAACTACCCATTCACCTTAAGCGGTCGGTAATAAGTTTGCTTCATACCGGTGTGGCGCTCAGAATAGGTACAGTCGACTTTAACTAAAAGCTGCGCTTACTTATAAATCTCCAAATTAAAAACACCAGTGGCGCTCATGATACCAAACTTCTTGAGCACACAGAAGATGATGCAGGGCTCATCAGATTCCTGCACCTCAATGCGCTTGTTTCTAGGGTACATCTCGCTCAAGCACTGCTGGGCAACTATGTCGCTTAGCTTGTCGTGAGCATACATCACCGATATGCGAGCGTACGCGAACCCCGTGAGCATTAGGAATGTGAAGAGCGGGAGATCTGGAAAAACAAAATGGTGGCCGTTAAAAAGGTGATCATTTTATTAGGTATGATGGCGGTAACTCAATAGAAGATGTATAAAAGATACGATGGATTGGAGTTAAAGACGGTCTTGACAAAGTTCAAGACAAAGAGGAAGGTAACGGGGATGATAAAATACACCGTTTCCTTCCTATTTGTCTCGTATTGGCAAAAAAGGGGATATGGGGCGGGCTCTTGGCTGATAATTAGAAACTGTGGTCAAAAATTACAACCCGCAAGAGATCCAAACGGCCCCCCCTCCCGCCCGTCCTGCTATTACCGCTCTTGCCATCGACGACGCCTCAGTACCGCGCGCATACGTCATACGAGCGAAGTCTCAAGTCAACTCTTGCGGGTTGTAAGTCCATTGTCTTTAGACCGTTCATATTAGACAATAATAAATGTTACCAGGGATATGTCCGTTTTCACTAACACTAGACGACACCTTAATGAATGTCTAAATGAAAGCACGCTATTGGATTGTCTACTTTCCGTGCTAAGCCAAGAGTTGATAATTTAACAGCGCGCGCTTTTAGGTGTCATTTAGTGTTAGTTGAAACGAACATTGGATCATTGAGTTATTTTGGTAGCAACATCAAAATGGAATTGGGCTGGACACATCTGCCGCATGTCAGCCGACCAATGGGCCATACTTATGACCCAATGGGTCCCTCTTAATGGCAAGCGACATCGCGCCAGGCGCAGACGGAGGTGGCGGGATGAGCTAGACTCCTTCAATAAGAACTGGTTTTTAGCAGATTTAATCAAAGAGAAGTGGAAAGAGAGTAGGGAGGCCTTTGTCCTGCAGTGGGACATCACAGGCTTTCAATAATTATTCTATCATTACTGACAGGACTATTGTCGCCAATAAGCCTGATATAGTGGTGACAGATCGATTAGCGCGCCAAACAATGATTGTCGATGTTAACATTCCACATGACGGGAACCTCGTGAAAGCTGAGAAAGAGAAACCAATTAAATATCTTGACTTAGCACACGAGGTTGTTGACATGTGGAATGTGAGCTTGGCTATCATTGTGCCGATTGTCGTATCGGCCAATGGCCTTATGGCCGAAAGCCTCGATCAACATCTGTCGAGGCTCTCGTTAGGCGGTTGGATCAAGGGCCTGATTCAGAAGGCAGTACTCCCCGATACTGCTCGCATTGTGAGGAGGTTCCTGTCTCTGGAGCCCTAACCACCGGTAGCTTGGACCCTGCGCCCGACACCGGCGGGCTACTATTTTTTTATATTTTTTAATGTTTTTTATACTTATTTTTTATATTTTAAGAAATATTTTAAAATGTAATAATTAGATATGTACATATCAAAAATATAAAAAAATAGTAGTCCGCCGGTGTCGGGCGCAGGGTCCAACCCTGCGCCCGACACCGGCGGGCTACTATTTTTTTATATTTTTTAAGGGTTTTTATACTTATTTTTTATTTATATTTTAAGAAATATTTTAAAATGTAATAATTAGATATGTAAATAGATAAATAAGGGACATATTAATAATCTGTTATAAGGCCTCAATCCGGGTGTTGCTACGCAACTTAGGAAAGTTCCAAACCCGGAAATGTGGTCTGTGGTCAAATCTTATGTAGGTTATTATGTACCGTCATTATCACAATGTTACCCTGCGTTTACATCCTTAATAAGTTACGATATTGATTTAACAAGCCTTGTAAAAGACTTTTAAAAACATGTCGTGTACCTATATCTAAAGCATGCATGTATTGAAGCTGCTTCCAAAAAAAACAAAAAAAAATGCCTACCTGCATAGGTAGATATGTTTTATACGCGGGGTTATATGTATTCTAGGTATAAGTCCCCAAACCGAACATCCACGTAATCTATACTAATATTATAAAGAGAAAAAGATATGATTTTTTGTATGTTTGTTTGTTACGCTTTCAAGTTAAAACGGATGAACGGATTTGGATGAGATTTAGCACATGGATAGACCAGGACCTGTACTAGGACATGGAATACTTTTTATGCTGATATTTTTACGGGATCGAGACTTATGCGGTTGAAACCGCGGGGCACAGCTAATGTTACGTTTACAATTTAAGTAACTTCCAAAACTCTCCATCGCAATAGTATCATAACGTTGAAAATTATTGCTTTAATTAAAATCTTACGCTCGATTGCTACCGTAAATCTAACCGATAACTTCTTTAATGATATCGGAACGTAATCTTGGAACTTTGTGAATTTGATTGGCTTCCGGAGTTTGTCAAAGGATAATTTAGAAATTGCCATTTGATACTGTTGGTAAGCCGAGAATGACCAGGATATTGGATTTTAAATCTATAATATTATAAAGGCTAAAGTTTGTGAGTGTACGTGTGTGTGTGTTTATATGTTTGTTACTTCTTCACGCTCAAACTGCTGGCCCAATTTTGATAAAATTTTGTATGGAGGTAGATGACATCCTGAATTAACATATAGGCTACTTTTTATTCCGATATTCCCACGGGATCGACATTTACGCGGGCGAAACCGCGGGGCGCGGCTAGTACTAGTACAACGGGTGTAAAATGACGTTTTTTTTTACGAAAACAAGTTTTTAATGTTATATATAACACAACTTTAAATACCCCCACGACCCCTGTACCCTTGCATGCATCCATAAGCACAACGTTTTGCGTGCGTTACATTGTACTACCGCAAACAGCAAATCACACCAAAAATAAAAGTCGTTTCCCAGCAATTATTTTTGTGCAATGTAACAGAATGCGTAGTTGACAGCTTTGTGATGTGTCTTTTTACATCCTGTATAGTAATACTAATAATAAAGGTGAAGAGTTTTTGACGTGATCGATGAACGCTGGGTGCACGCACAAAAAAGCATGATTCATTGTCACGTTCCGCCTAAACCGAGCGTGCTAGTGAGAGCGCGGAACAAGCGATAGAGAGACACGATATGACGTTATCACGTAAAATTATCGTAAGTAAACCGACAACACAACCAATCTTTTTTTGTTGTTTGTTTGAACGCGCTAATCTCTGAAACTACAAGACGGATAAAAAAAAACAGCACGCTAAGAGCTGGGCAAAAACACAAAAATGTCAGAAAGAACGCTATGCGAAAATGAAGTAACAGCGCGAGCGGGCGATGCGATGCGACAGGTGGTACGAAGACGCGGGCAGAAGCTATAGTATTATAGAGTTAACGTTTTGCGATCCGACGGGATGGGTCGAGGGTATAAGAAATTTCACGCGGATGAAGTCGCGGGCAGAAGCTGGTAATATATGTAACGGAGAAGGCATGTGTGTCTCGTTATTATCAGCCATATTTTAACTACTGTGGGCGAATACTGTGGGTGTAGTGTTGGTTATTGCGCAATAGAAAAACGGTTTGCAGTTCAAATCAGATTATAATTTCACGAACAAATTAATCACACTAGCAAATCACACACTATAGGTACACGATACAACCAGATACGGTACGCGGGACAGTGTCTGAGCACATGTTGTTCGTATCATGTCCGATGTCCAAGAGAGCTGCTCCACCTCGTTGCACGCTCTCTTCTACTGCCCACGAACTCAGGCTAGACTCTGTCAAGCGCCACCAGATGACGCTGGCGTTCCGAAAAGTCAAACGAATGACTCCGTCGAAGCGTTGTCGTTTCAGCGCTTCCGCCTCGTTGTCAAGTCAGCGCGGGTACTAATGATTTCTCCGACATATGTATAATTAGCTTTCACCAGTAGACACATTTAATACAAATGCTAGCAGCCCGCCCCTATTTAGCACGTTTTTTACAACT
Source organism: Amphipoea lucens (assembly GCA_947508005.1). Lineage (NCBI taxonomy): Eukaryota > Metazoa > Arthropoda > Insecta > Lepidoptera > Noctuidae > Amphipoea > Amphipoea lucens. Next base: position 20,235,431 of record OX382357.1, read on the forward strand.
TCACAAACCATCGAGATTACTTTATTACTATAGGTAAGTTTAATATTATTATACAAAAAATATAGAAATTTCTTGTTCATCCACCCGCGCTATTTTCGCTTAGCGTTGCTTCTGAATATTTTTCTTTTTGCTCGGCTCCTAAAGGCCGTAGCGTGATGTTAAATAGCCTATAACGTTCCTTAAGAATACTTAAGAATAGGGCTATCCAACTGCAAGAATAATTTTTTAAATCCGTTCAGTAGTTCCAGAGATAAACGTTCAAATAAACAAACAAAATCTCTTCAGCTTTATTATTAGCATAAAAGGTGCTATAAAAATACATATCTGCCACGGCTTCAATACTAGAGACAGTATTCTGTATATAGATTACTCGTACAATAGTAAAGATACATTATTGATCTTATGTCATAAATTTTTACATATTTTTGGCACGCGAAGTTGTTGCTCTTGCGTTATCTCGGTGTATCTCAATTGGCCAATGGAGCACCGAAAGATTTTCCCATCACTAAATAGTGCTTGTATAGTCAAAATAGGAAGTCAAAAAATGGCACGCTTGGTTTTCATACATATCGTGATACTTGCGTTATCTAGATCTATCTATATCTGTGGTGGTCACGTTAATAGCAGCATCAGTGGCGTTCATTGGATCCTCAAAAATGCAGGTATATGGACAGTTCGGAAATTCCAGCAAGTGCGTCATGTTCTGGACAGGTCTCACATTACTACTTAAACTTTCTGGCTTCTAATCACAACTAATATTATAAAGGCGAAAGGTTGTGTGTGGGTGTTTATATGTTTGTTACTTCTTCATGCTCAAACGGCTGAACCAATTTTGATAAAATTTTGCATGGAGGTAGCTAAGACCCTGGATTAACATATAGGCTTTTAACATATAGACTTTTTATCCCGATATTCTCACGGGATCAACACTTATGCGGGTGAAACCGCGGGGCGCAGCTAGTCACAGCCATAAAATCAATATTTCTAGCCTTTTTCCAACTATGTTGGGGTCAGTCCAACTCACACCCCTTGGAAAAACTGGTTTTCAGACTTGCGGGCTACCTGTAACGACTGTCAAAGATCGATGAATGACAGTCGGGACCAACGGCTTAATGTGTTCCGAGGCACGGAGGGGTCCCATCCACGGACCAACCGCGGCAAGCGTAGGTTTATCTGATCGTGCGGCCCGTCCGGCTGTTATTACTTAGTTATAACCCCCTTGACTTCTAATTACAGTATTACAACACGACGCCTTACGCCATCTACCGGATTGTATGCACAACACTACTCCACCGTAGTACGCCACAGTATATCGCAACACAAAAAAGATCAATCATCAATAAGACCACTACTAGCGACATCTTACATGCGACGTGTGAAGTGCTCATGACGTCAAGGAAGGTCACAACCATGAGATAGTGAAGACACACACATTGATCGGTCCAACCGACTATACAGGGTGTTACAGAAAGGGTATATCAATACAAACGGGTTGAAGAGTGTATCTGGTCTAGAATCTCTGTACAAAATTTCAGCTCAAAAGCATTAACTTTGAAAATGCTTAATATTTTTTTATTTCGACATCACGGCGCTGCACTGGCGCGCGGCGGCGTGATGTGCGTGTACTAGGCGCACAAACACACTACAGATAATGGATAATGACCCTCGTAGTGTGGTGACACGTTTGTTATGATTTCAATTTAATAAACTATCGAAATAAAAAAATATTAAGCATTTTCAAAGTTACTGCTTTTGAGCTGAAATTTTGTACAGAGATTCTAGACCAGATACACTCTTTAACCCGTTTGTATTGATATACCTTTCTGTAACATCCTGTATAGTGAATAAATTCCTAACTGTCATCATTGGTTTCATTCAACCGCCACCATTATAGTATGCTAATTAAATGCAAAAGCAATGTTAACAACGTAATGTGTTTTGTAAACCAGTCGTGCAGTTCCGATAAAATTCACGTGATCGAAAGTGCACATGTTCGTAAACATCACAAAGGTTGCGTCATAATAGTTTGTTTATACGCATACGTAAAACTAGCTAGGCTCGTGGCTCCACCCGTGTTTCATATACTAGATGCCTTTTTCCGGAATTAATCAAAATTACTTTGTATTTTTTTTTATCGTATCCATCTGGCAGACAGACCCCCATTTCCATATATCAGATTCAGTAGTAGAGATGAATATTTTTTCCAAACTCATTTCTCAGTATCTTTTGCACGTACTAAATAAAGTAAGTAGCAAAATCCTAAAACTAAATAAAAATCTGGACAGCTTGTGTACGATCTAATGAAACCTCCAAGGCTTTGATATGCAGAGAGAGTACTTTTAAATTATGCAGGAATGTTGTAATCAAAAGCCCTCAATGAAAGCAGGTCCCCAAAACGCGAAGAAAGAAATATGGTTTAATTTACATCGACTTCATATAAAAATGTAAATGATTTTGATCTTAAAGGGGGCATCCCAGTAATAAAAGCAGCGGTAACGGTTATTGGTTTTATTAACAAGTTTATAAATATAAAAAAGAGTACATCTAATGGTTCTACGACTGGAATTCGTCAGGATCTCTATACGACACAGCGTACAGTTGCGTACAGTCATTAAACACTTTCGCTTTTTTGCACACATCATGGTCCAGGTTCATTCCGTTAATGTTCTGAGCACAAGTCTCTCCGACGTCCGATATCAATATTCTCGGATCGTACCTATGAATCGACTGCACTCGCCTGTAGTAATTCTTTATATTTATATAACCATCGTTTGTCATTATACCGAATTTTTTGAGCACACAATGTATTATACAGGGAATGTCGTTCCTATCGATACGCAGAGGGTATTTGTACAAGTTCCGTGGGTACATTTCTGTTAAACAATCATTTGTTATTTTATCACTTTTCTGGTCACGCGCGTACAAGATCGAGATCGGGTGTTCCGATTCCAAGCTTTGTGAGAAAAACTTTGTTTTAAAGCTGTTCACTGTTACAGCTACTGATAGGAAAGTCGTGAAGATGAGTGTTTCTGAAAGTATTTCAACATAATTAAAGTTAGCGCCACGAAAGATGAGACTTGACACACCACGTGGTTTGACTTGCGCAGTACACGGTTTTAGGTCTCTTTAGCGGTATGAGGGCTGAGCGCGGGACGATACCGGACGTCATAGGGGCGGCGGGGTCAGTCTTATCTTTCGTGGCGCTAACTATACGTAAAAGTACTCCAGATCGAATTGCGGCCAAGACAGCCAATCTTAGTGGAGACTAGCCATCTGCGCGGGAGATTTTGTAGAGCACAAGTGTGTGCGCAGATTCACTCTCATAGTCCGGTGGGACGGCAATCTGACACGACCGGAGAGAGATCAGGCGCAGGGCCAACGGCTTAACGTGCTTTCCGAAGCACGGGGGTATCACACCGCCAACTTCCAAACTCCGGGCTGTTACTGAGATATTTTTAATAAACAAACCCAATAATATTTACTTTGTCCGACCTGGGTGTCGAACCCAGGATCCCACGCTCAGCAGTCGTGCTTGCGACCACGAGACCAATAACATATTTAAATACTAACGCTGTAACAATACACACTGGAAAATCGCGCTGTTGTGATCTGAAGACGTCGAGGAAAACTTTCAACAATGTCAGCGGTTCACAGGGCAGAAATGAAAATGAAATAAGATTTCATTCAAACAATGTTGTGAAGAAACTTGCAAGACGAGAAAGTTATATAAATGAAATTTCTGCAGCCATTAAAAGAAATTTCTTGTTCTATTTCAAAAGAATTCATTTTAAGTTTAACTCGTTTGTTAGTCTATGGACATTTCTCTATTCCCGCCTCTTCATAATTTCTTATTGTTACGCCTTCATGAACATCGCAGGCATGGCCTGGGATTGAAAAATGAAGATTTTCGGTATTAATAGATTCAAAATGACTTACTTTCCATTCTGGCTAGTTTTTTTTTTGTAGCAAATATCACATTTATCTCACGCGTAACGATTGGACATCATTACACAAGTCCAACAAAATTACTGAAAGCTGAAACAGAAAAAATCGGATATTTTTCTTTCCTAACGCCAGGAAATGGATTGTTTCGAAAATTCACTGGCTAATGTTTTATATACTAGATGAATTTCTACAAAACAATCGCCCATTGTTCTGAAGGCTTCGATAAGAACTAAAAATGGTCGCGAGGCGATGTAACGTAAAAAATAACCAAAGACGCCAGGTGTGTGGTTCATAAAAATTGTTTTTTTTTTAATTTATAATTCGTTAAGAGCGTTCATCCCACGCGGGCTGGCAGCATCGCATTTCTAGTGGTTTTTCGTTATTATTTTAATAAATTTAAACCAAATTACAATTTTTTTACAGGCAAACAACAGAAATCGTTTGTATTTAATAATCACGAAAAACCACTACAAATGCAACGTTGCCAGCCCGCGCAGGATGAAAAATCTTAAGTACCGAATAAAATTGTGAATGCTTTCATTGAAATTGGAGTTATAGGCACGCATTATATTTTAAGGCTTCGCAATTGGCAACACTCTTCAGAATTCGATTATATTTTATGGCGAACAACACATTTTTATTTCCTTTCAAATTCCTCAAACATCTCGTCTTCGGGTGATTGTGATATAATATTTTCTCCGGTAACTTAGATTTCGCTTCATTGAATTTTCTTTTCAGACATTCTTTAATATTAAGGAATTATCTACTGCTTTGAATATAACAAAAGGGGAATTTCCAACGAATCTGAGCGTTCTTTTTATGTCCCGTTTCGATTGGTTAATGATCTAATGCCTTCGGGGGACAATTAAAAATTTAAGCTAACGTTTCCTGCGTTCCGGGAGATTTGAATTTGATTTTTCCTGTTCCTTTAATTCGGCTGTGTTGTAATGTTCTTTCCTCGGTATAACAGCTTGGTTTTATATTGGGGTTCTTCGCTCATTGTTATTTATAGTCCGCCATTTGATTGGATATTTACTGTAAATTAATTGGCATTAAAATGTAATTTATTATATGATCGAAGTTTTGCTTTTTTATTCACATGCTTTGATTGTATTTTGGGGTTTTTGGGAATATTGTCAAAGTTGGAAAATAGTAGACAAGTACTTTTACTATAGGACGTATTTGGTTGAGTAAGGTTAAGAATTTTCTCAGTTCTAAAATAATGGGAGCATTGGTGGGAAAGTTGTAACTGCAACTTACGAGTTGTAGGTCGTAGGTTAGAACACAGACAGGCGCTTCACGTTGTGTAAATAATTTCATCACCACTGCTCTCAAAACGGTGAAGGAAAACATCGTGAGGAAACCAGCATGTCCTGTAACCAAAAAATCGAAGACATGTGATATGAACGGTACATATCACATGTCTTCGAATTTGTTGGTACATAATGTACAGACGCCAGCACATCAAGTTACTACAATCTGTCAAATTTCTTTAATAGATTTTCAACTTTATCGCTAAAGTATAAGGTTCAAAGTTGATTGGGAAAATTTGACAGTTTCAGGTAGCTTGATGTGCTGGCGCCTGTACCAACCCACACTGGTCCCGCGTGGTGGATTACGCCGACTCCCTCTCACCGAGAGGAGGCCTGTGTTCGAGCAGTCCACGTTATAGGCTGATTATGTATGAGTTTAGTTATGCAAGAAGCGACATTATTTACCTAAATTAGCGAGGTAGTTAACCGACAAAGCTCAAGACAGACCACCAAAGCTTAAGGTAATAAATAACTAAACAGGCTCTGACTTGGTCTAACATTCTGACTAATTTTAAAAGCTTCTGTTGCCACAGTAGACCTGTGTTAACACTGCTAAAGTAGGCTTTAACACTGCTTCTAATAATCACACTAATATTATAAAGGCGAAAGTTAGTGAGTGTGTGTGTGAGTGTTTATATGTTTGTTACTTCTTCACGCTCAAACGGCTGGACCAATTTTGATAAAAAAAATATGGAGGTAGCTGACACCCTGGATTAACATATAGGCTACTTTTTATCCCGATATTTCCACGGGATCGACATTTACGCAGGTGAAACCGCGGGGCACTGCTAGTCTAATATAATGTTGCCGCTGCTGGGACACAGACCTCCTCTTTTCGAGAGAGAGTGGGCTGTAATCTACCACGCGGGCACAGTGCGGGTTGGTAGATGTCATATGTCTTCGAATTTTTGGTTCTAGGACATAGGGCTTCTTCACAATGTTTTCCTTCACCGTTTTGAGAGCAGTGGTGATGCAATTATTTACAGAAAGTATTAAAGCGCCTGCCTGCTCGACTGGACAGAACTGCTTGCTCAAAGTAAAATGAAGGCAATTACTGGACTAGCTTGTTTACTAGCATAGAACTCAAATCGTTTGAACAAACCTTGGAATATGAATTTATTGTAATTTTATGATTGGTTTATTTATTAGGCACACTCCATCTTGCGCACTTATTAAGGATTCCATTCATTTACAGGTTTCATTATTGTTGGCAGGTAAATTGGTTGTGGCTGTATATGGTAAATGTTAATGACATTTCTAAAACCTTTTGATAATGTGAAGGTCAAAGTCAGGGTAAATATTGTATATATTTTTTCTTTCTGAAGGCACTGTCCTTTGGTTCCTATGCGTCAAACGTGTGACGTTATTTAAAAATTGTATCAACTATAGTTCGGCCGTCTAGAGAATGCCTTCCTGACACATTTCAGTTTCATACACACGTGTCATTCGTGTCGTTCATAACACGTGTTTTGCGAATTTGATATTTTTTTTAACCGACTTAAAAAAAAGAGGTTCTGTATTCGACCCGTATGTATGTATGTTTGTATGTCTGCGATTATCTCAAAAACTACTGAACCGATTTTGATAATTCTTTCATTAGTGTGATCTAAATACTTTCAAGAAGGTTTTGGTATATAATCCATTAGGTAATTATTCTTATGTACGAAGTTATATGCATAAATGTACTGCATCACCGGCATTTCAATGTGAATTTTGATGATTCTTCGAGTCGTATGAATGCACTAGTGTTAATTGAATTTGTGTGGGGTAGGTATAACTAAAAAATGAAAAATAAAAACTTTTTTCCAAAAAAAACAACCGACTTTCAAAAAAAAAACACTACGAAGTCAAAAATAACTTTAATTTCGGATGTTGGTGTCGAAAAACGAAAATGCGGAACCAACGACATCCGAAATTAAAGTTATTTTTCACTTCGTAGTATTTTTTTTTGAAGTCGGTTGCTTTTTTTAGCTACAAGAATTGCCACACTGACAGGTGTCAGGTACGCATTTTCTCGACGGCCGGACTAATGTTCGTGCTGTGGTCGACGACCATGCCGGAGGCATTGCACCGCCATGAGAGCCCCAACAAACCCCTGAACGCGTTGTTGTTGACCTACGCGGTCCAAATTAGCGGTTATTCAGAATCATGTACTGAACCCTTGGTAACAGCTTGCGCGGCATGTCCCTGCCACCCTCTATATTATCTCTGCCTAAAGGGCGCTACACACGGCTAAGATACTATAATATTACACACGACGAAGATAATATTTATTTCATACTAGCTGCGCCCCGCGGTTTCACCCGCATAAGTGTCGATCCCGTGGGAATATAGAGATAAAATGTAGCCTATATGTGAATCCAGGATGTCAGCTACCTCCATACAAAATTTTATCAAAATTGGTCCAGCTGGTTGAGCGTGAAGAAGTAACAAACATAAACACACACAAACCCACAAACTTTCGCCTTTATAATATTAGTGTGATTCCATTGAATTGTATGGCAAGCGATATTGTATCTTAAGATAAAATATTTTAGTATCTTAGCCGTGTGTAGCGCCCTTTAATGTTCGGCTGTTTATTGCGTATAATTTCGTTGAATAAGATATGAATAAGATAAACTATCTCCGCTCATGGGAATAGAAAGTTGTGTTTATATTTCTGAGTTTGTATGAAACTCGTAATAAGTTCTAGATATTTCCTCCATTCGATACGTGACTGATTTATTTGCTTAACTTTGTTTGTTTCTTTTTTGGCTACAGCAGTTTCGTCGTATTTTTTTTTTTTCCTCCTTGCCAGATTCTTTTTTTGTTCTTAAACTTAGAACATATTAACAACATTATTTTTAGATGTAATTATAAGTACCTACTAATAGTTTTTTTGTAATTGTAACTAGGTACTTAAGTTAATTTTAAGATAACCCTATCGAATTAGGTATACACCTGTAGTGATAGTGATAAGGGAGATTTTAATAAATAGGTAAATAGATAATCACGCCAGTAATCCTCGAAGGGAAGCAGAGGTGTACCTATAGTACAGATGACAGCACATCAAGCTACTAAAATCTGTCAAATTTCTTTAATAGATTTTTAACTTTGTCTCTAAAGGTTCAAAGTTGATTGGGAAAATTTGACAGTTTCGGGTAGCTTGATGTGCTGGCGTCTGTACATTCACATTTCGCCAGTCCAATGTAGGTAATAGGGGGCGAGTCTGTTGCCATTATCTGGGCAGAGATCCAGACTCCGGACTGCTACTGAGAAATTTGTAAAAAAAAATCCTTGTCGTATAAGACGGGAATTTGAAAGGTGTTGAGATGTAAATCGTCATCGATACTTTAAAAACAAAAGTGAGTTCGTTTTCCAATGCTCAGCCACTTGTGTGAGTTTCGATGTCAAAGTCAAATCATTTATTTCAAATAGGCACATAAAAGACACTTTTAAATGATACTAAATTTAGTGTTTTGAGGTTAGGTTACAATCATTTGTTTTCTCAAATAAATAAAAATACGTTACTAGGGATGGTAAGTATTGCCATCTATCTTATTAGATGTTGCTTCATTCCAATAAATAAAATTGTGCATGGTCGGTTTTGAATAGCTAGGCGTCAAAATAAATAGGTAATTTTATATTTAAATCGTACATGTGTACGTCAAAAACCGAATCCAAAAAAATCTCCATTAATATTGTGCAATCAGTGTTGCCGCACGAAAAATATATTCGTTGTGTTGCCACTTAACTTCAGCTAAATATATTAAAACGGATCCTCTTTGTTGCAAGATACCTCTTAATTTACTGCGTGAAGATAAAACAAATACATTTAATGTTTTCGGCTGGCAACTCGTTTGCCTAGCGTTCCCGGAACAACAATTAACACTGATTTATCTTGAGAATTGCGGCCCCGTGGTTGTTTGGCTTGGAAATATCTTCTAGAGACGTTCAACGTTTTGATTAAAATGATTTATGTTCCATACTAAGATTCGCTGTGATGAAGGGCTGTGTGATTGCTTTTTTTGATAAGAAACAAAAGACGGTGTTACGAATTTTGGGTGTATACTTAAGTAGTATAGTAGGTAGGAGAAGAGGAGCTTGTGGCTAAGTAATAACAGCCGCACGGGTCGATCGATCAGGTTAAGCTACGCTTGCCGCGGCTGGTCCGTGGATGGGTGACAATCTTTACATACCGAGACCCCGCCGTGCCTCGGAAAGCACGTTAAGCCGTCGGTCCCGGCTGGCATTCGTGGATCTTTGACAGTCGTTACGGGTCGTCAAAAGCCCGAAGATCTGACAACCAGTCTTACCAAGGGGTATCGTATTACCCAGTAACTGGGTTGTGGAGGTCATATAGGCAGCCCCTGTTAGCAACGAGAAGACAGTTCGAACTTTATTCACTCCTATCTGGCCCCCTATCGGTGATAAACAGATGAAACTTTTTATTCCTGTTTGTCCCCCATAGAATTTAAAATAAATAATAATTCAATTTTAAATAATTTAATTGTTAATTCTTAAAAGTAATGCCACACATTATAAGTAAGCAACATTACATTAAATAAAAGACTAGTGATAAAACATCAATTAACATACATTATAATGTCATCATCCGATCCGAATCCGAGAAATGCCGGTCAGAAGTGACCATACTTAGTCCTATTTGACAACATTCCCAATTCGGATTGAAGTCGGATTCGGATTCGGATCGGATGCAGTGCGAAACCGCTCTTAGAGTTGTATCTATAGTATACCCACATTTTGCCGGTTGTGCCTAACCCTTCGGCGATTATAGGCGATATGTGTTATTTAATTAGAATAAAAGATTCAGACGAGCTAAGAACCTCCTCCTTTTTCTGACGTCGGTTAAAAACTGAACACGTTCCGGCGCGGGAAACGAGTGTGAAAGTGTTAAGTAATACTCGTATATTTCAATGACGATTAAGTTGATTTCAGAGTGACTAATACTATTGAAAAAGTTATAAAAATGTTTCAAGTTGTAGCGTAAACTGAACTTTATTGTGTAGGAATTAAAGTTATTTTTCCATTAATTCATATTTGTTTACATTTTTGGAAAATAAATCGCAAACGCAGGATAGCTATCTATGATATATTGTTCAAGTGATCTATCAGGAATTTAAGCACTAAGTAGTAGCTCTTTGAACGTGAATACGTGAACCATTTCCAATGAAAATTATTATCGAGAGTAATTTCAGGTTAAGAGCGGAATCATGTAGAATCCAATTTCTACTCGATCATATGAGGACGCTCTTCAAATATTGGGGATTGCGTGACAACAATATTAGAAGGTATTTACCGTATTTGAGGAACTTATTAACCCTTTCTTTACTTGAATATAACGGCTTTACCAGCCCCCTAATCACGTAACACACTTTTAACCACAATTTGAATCATTATTTTTGAAGGATATTGTTAATCCATTGCTTCATATGTTCGAAAAATTTGTCTGCTCAACAACGTAAATAACGCAATGAATATTGCTGAAATGTCAAAATGAATGCCTTTGCTACTGTTAGTATGATACGCAATTACGCCGCTGAAGTGGTCATCGTATTAGTGGTTCAGCAGCTGCAAATCATCAGGATTGTGCCGGAATATAGCAGTTCGTCGTGGACGTGGAACGACAGCAGTTCCGCTGTCATCATCTCTGTCATCAAAAGACAGTCGCCACGCAACCACCGATGCGACGCTCTGCAGAGGGACCCTCACCCTCAATCTGACCTTTTCGGTGTAGTAACTTCGTAACAAAACGAGATGGCGCCACTTGCTGCGCCGTCAATTATACAGGATGACATTAAATATGTGCGACATATTAAAATATCTAATTCAGCGTACTATATAGTAAATTTAGAAAATGTTATTAGGAAAGGGTTGCAAATACATACGTGCGCGCAGGCGAGTGATTTGCAACGTCGTAACCTAACCTTTTTTTTTCGCTGAGAAATGCATTACGCATCCCCGCTCGTGGGGGACGAGACGGGGTATGCGGGACTCCTGTCGGAATGACACCGACAGTATACCCACTAAAACTCAGCGGTGTTCCCACATCGCCGTGATGGAAGGGCCATGGGAAACCGGCTCAGCCTTAATTTCCACAACCCTCCCGGCGCATGCCCGCCTAGCTGGCGGGCCCCGCATGCCCCCCTCGCTGGGCGGCTACGGGAATGGCCGGGAACACCTGGCCATTCCCGTCCGACACTGGTGGAGGCCTGTACAATACAGGCAGGGGTGCCCCCGCATCCGTTGCCTGCTGGCCTCCATCTGGGAGGAGTCGGAGATGATTGTCAAACTGACGTCTTCTTCGACCCCTCCTTAACCTAACCTAACCCCCTTAGGTTAGTACTTTACTATGTTCTATTAAAAACAAATGAGTAATCAACATATTTATTTCTCACTACGTGTTATCAGCCAGCAACTGCTGCACTATAAAAAGCCCCACTCTTCGAATCCAGCACCATATATTACATGTTCTCCTGGTAGATGTATCCTCTGGCATTGGCGCTGTAGTTGCTGCAGTAGTGATGTTCATCACGGTAATATTAAATTTATAATACTCTGGTATGTCTTCAAAATCGTAGTAGCTTGGGTAATAACCTGGATTGTAGTAGTAGCCCATGAATTGTGGTAGGTAATAGTAGTAACAAGCCCATGTTGGGTAGATTAGGAAGAGTATCAATACTGCGTGGATTATAACGTCAATTTTGTTCATAATGTTCTCTGATTCGAATTTCTTGCTCTTTTTTGTTCTTTTTATAAAATTGTGAGTACTTCTAATTTAGATTCTCGTTTGTTTTTTTCGTGACGTATTATATCAACTTCAAGTCTATTTGCATCATTTTTATGTAGACTTATTACAGAGCTGCATTTCTTGACATCAATATAAACATTATAAATTTTCTTGATAATTTCCAAAGTATTTTTTACTTCATCACTGAGACAGCAGTAATAACCTGGAAAGGTAAATGATTTTAAATATTATTATTATTTTCAAATATGGAACACGCTGCGTCACCGCCGCGGGCCGTCCCGCTTAATAGGTATTTTTTTAATTCTCACTGGCTGTTTGTACACTCACAAGACCGCAGCATTTTTCTTAATTATGTTAAAAAATTCGTAGCTGACTACCTAACCAAATTTAGTTCTATTTTTAAAATTCATTCCCGCTCTAGAGAGGGAAGTAATTACTATGAGTCTTTCCCATCCAAGGGTGGGAAGCAGCGTCTTCCATCCGCTATTCGGATCAAACAAACACTACTTTCCGAGTATGAGAAATGAAAAGGATTTCATCCTATTAGATGTGTCGTTAAAGGTGAATAATTATAACGTTTTTCGGGTGTTCATATACGGAAAATGATACATGACTTTCATAAAAGTTACCAATGGGGTTCGAACTCCACCACTTTATGCTTGTTCAATCTTCTGAGTACTGTACTATACTCGTATTGCGTTAACCCCCTCTGTCAATTCCCATAAATTTTTATTAGTGGTAGTTGGTATTTCAGTCAACCAATCACAAAACTAAACGAGATTTGACAGGAAACAAACGACAAGCGGCAAACAAAATACAATCTCATTTTTCAATTCAATAAAAGCCGCAACGCAATATCTCACATGCCTTTTGAAAACGTATTTACTCAATAATATCACACTAATAAAGGCGAAATTATAACGATGAAAGTTTGTGAGTGTGTTTGTATGTTTGTTACTTCTTTACGCACAAACGGCTAAACGGATTTGGATGTTGGCACACATATTATAGTTTATAACTAGGATTAACAGATAGAATACTTTTTATCTCAATATTCCCATGGGATCGACACTTATGAGCGTGAAACCGCGGGGCGGTGCTAGTATTATAATAAAGAGAAAATATTTTTTGTATATTTGTTTGTTACGCTTTCACACTAAAACGGCGGAACGGATTTTGATGAAATTTGGCACATGGTAGAACATTATCTGAATTAAGACATAGGATACTTTTTATCCCGAATTTCCCACGGGATCGAGACATATGCGGGTGAAACCGTGTGGCGCTGCTAGTCCACAATAAACGTGAACATCTATCAGGTTATTCAATAAACTGCCTATACAGGGTGAAATTAAATTCATGGGCATCCTTTTAAGGGGTCATTGTACTCATCATTATGAAAAACTTTTACTATGGGACTAAACCTAAAATCACAAAAAAAAATCAGCTGTTCCTTGCATGTTCACATAACTCGTCAAAATATAGGGAAGAGCTGATTTTTTTTCGCGATTTCAGGTTTGGTCCCATACAATGACCCGTTAAAGGGATGTCCATGAATTCAATTTCACCCTGTAGAGGACGCTTTGCTTACCTTGTGTTTTTATTAGATTTATTCAACCTTTATTCTGTTCAGGCTTGAGACTAAACTAGCTCATTGTCTACGCTTCAGTTTTGAACTGCAAGTTTACAATGATTCTACCACAGATATAGATAGACCTAGATAACGCAAGTATTACGAACTGTATGAAAACTAAGCGTGCCACTTTTTGACTACCTACTATGACGTCACAAGCTCGCGCTCTCTCGCTCACGCTCACCCAGCTAGCAGTACGCAGGACTGAGCGTGAAAGTAGCGGCCTACGATTTTCAAACGTAAGCTGCACAACCATACGACAGGCTATCGTTTCGAAAACCTGACATTTCGATAACCTGATTTTACTTGCCCTCAACCGCAAATAGCTGTTGGAAGAATAGCGGGCGTCTATACAAAATTTTCGGGTTTTGGACTTGTGAATAGCGTTTAGAAGACTCCTACGAGTACGGTAACAATGATTAATGTTCGATACGATACGGAAGCGTATCGAGTGTTTGTGAATAGCTATGCTGGTGCGATTTTTGGCTCGCGAAGTAGTTGCTCTTGCCTTATCTAGGTGTATCGATATCTGTGGACTCTACTCTGTTAAATTGTTCATGTCCGACCTAGTTTGTGCAATATTGAGTTCTGTTTGAATATGGAGGCGATTGTGATCTTGTTTTGAAATTGGCTTTTGTTGTAGGATAGTACTTATTGATTTGATAATAATGGGTGTATGTAACCTTAATTGAGCATGAATTAGGATAGGTGTTATGAAATCAATGAGTAGGTACTATAAAGATTTTATTTCATACTAGCTGCGCCCCTCGGTTCCACTCGCATAAGTCTCGATCCCGTGGGAGTATCGGGATAAAAACTATCCTATGTCCTTTCCTGGGACTCCAACTATCTCTATACCAAATTTCATCTAAATCGGTTCAGTGGTTTAGGTGTGACATACAGACAGACAGACAGAGAGACAGATAGAGTTACTTTCGAATTTATAATATTAAGTACGGATGGATAAAATTGGACACTACGTTAGAATATTTTATCCAGTAGGAGCGTAGCTGATGAACGGCTTTGAGCTGGCATCGTTTTAATATGAAACATTATTCTAGTACCAAATTATAGAATCATAATCAGCCTATAATTTTCCCACTGCTGGGACACAGGCCTCCTCTAGGTGAGAGGTAGTGGGCTGTAATGTGGATTACGGCCCACTCCCGCGTGAGTATCACATTTCATGAGTGACGGTTTGAACATTTTGTTTTTATACAGAAGTTTTTTTATTAACCAATAAATAATTGCACATGGTACAGACGCCAGCACATCAAGCTACTACAATCTGTCAAATTCCTTTAATAGATTTTCAACTTTATCGCCTTAATTATAAGGTTCAAAGTTGATTGGGAAAATTTGACAGTTTCGGGTAGCTTGATGTGCTGGCGTCTGTACAACGCAACCCAAAGACTTCTTCTTATACAGGGTTAAATTGATTTAGCTAGTGAAACGGCAGACGTGATGGGCATCACGTCTGTCGTCTGCGTCTGTTACGTATCGTATGGGTGTCACGTTTATCGGCATCTAAACACGATAAAAATAGTGATGCAACGAATACGAATACGAATAATAATAATAATAATCATTTTATTATCAGGCAACTAAGGCCCATAGATAAAATACACAAAATAATCTTATGCTATAATAAACTAATACATATTAAAAACCTTAAAGCTATGACTATACACGTAACGTTGTCGGCGTCGTGTTTCGCTGCGTGGTGTCGCGTAACCGTCCTCGGAAACGTCGATATGCGACACCTTTCGGCCAAAAGTCCTCTTTCAGGCAGGTCTGTAGATGTTGGGTTGGAACTCGTACCACGAATGACTTAAAGTTGATGTTGTGGCGCGATTCCAACCTTTCGACCCTCAGAGTCCAGTTGGTCTTCACCTTCAAATACTGCACTACGTCCTCAGTTATCGTGGAGTGATGCAGACGCGAAAGGTAAATATTCGTATTCGCCGAATAGAAGATATTTACCGAATATTCGTATTCGGCGAATACTAATACGAATATTTAAAAACTAATATTTTTGTACGCAACTCTATTTACTGCAGATTTGAAGAACGCGCGTAAAAATATGACGTGTGCAGAGGCCCTTAACCGCAACGACGACGTGACGAAGCCATGTACAGTCGCCTCGGAAAGACTTTTTCAACGGCTGGGAACATCCAGACTGAAAAAAGAAATCGCCTAAAACCAGAAAATCTACAAATTTTATGTTTTTTAAATAAAAATTTGCCTGTTGTAAATTTTAATTATTAGAAGAGTAAACATTATTCAAATAAATAAGTCTTTGATTACCATGGCGAGATATTCGTATTCGTATTCGCCGAATAGTAGGTTTGATATTCGTATTCGTATTCGTATTCGTAAAAGTAGTATTCGTTGCATCACTAGATAAAATAAAAGTAAAAAAGATTAAGGTTTTCTTAGGGAACA
Organism: Amphipoea lucens; assembly: GCA_947508005.1. Lineage (NCBI taxonomy): Eukaryota > Metazoa > Arthropoda > Insecta > Lepidoptera > Noctuidae > Amphipoea > Amphipoea lucens. The sequence continues at coordinate 20,251,518 of OX382357.1, forward strand.
AGGACGGTGAGTTGGGAAAATATGCTTTATCATATTAAGACATCGATACCCATCGCGACTGCAGAGTTTCGCTACTTTTTTTTTGAAGTGAAACTTCTTTACGCACGCTTGACTTGGGGAGTAAGCTGGCGGACGTGTGACGTAAGCGTTACGAAAAGTGTGATCGGGCAACGCGAACGGGAGTTGAGTGGGGGATATAAGCAAGAGAAAGCAGTGCGCGCGCACATTTTCTTTCTCTCTTCCTCTCATAGCCAAATACGTTTGAAGTTTCACTTCAGTCGTGTGGTCATAGGCACACTCGGTTTTTCTTTCTTTCTTGGCTTTGCAGTCGTGCCAAGTGCAGTTATTTTTAGGTTAATAAAAAGATGTCTGTTTAAAATCAAAATGCTCAAACCGCAATTTACGAAATATTTTTCGTTAAGTAGGTACTTAAGTTTTCAAATTCTAGTACACAAACCATTAGGTACCTAATTTACCAGAATAAAGTGAAGTATTTAGCACATTATAAAATACAAATTTCAATAAAGTTTTGAAGATAGATAAGTAGTAGGTAATTACGCGATTTCTTAGACAAGTTTCTAACTGAATGCCTTAGAGACTAACGAAGACGAGGCCGCGAGAAAAGCGATGTTAATTTTTATACTTTTTGAACAAAACTTTTTTACAAAAAAAAACAACCGACTTCAAAAAAAAAATACTACAAAGTGAAAAATAACTTTAATTTCGGAAGTCGGTGTCGTTGGTTCCGCATTTTCGTTTTTTGACACCGACTTCCGAAATTAAAGTTATTTTTCACTTTGTAGTATTTTTTTTTGAAGTCGGTTGTTTTTTTTTTGTAAAAAAGTTTTTATTTTTCACTTTTTTGTTGTTGTCTAGTGCATTGAAGAATTAAAGACACCGATTAGAAGAAGCATCAAAATTCGCATAGAAATGCCGGAGATGCAGTACATTTATGCATATTACTTCGTACATAAGAATAATTACCTAATGTATTATATACTAAAACCATCCTGAAAGTATGTAGATCACATTACTGAAATAATTATCAAAATTGGTTCATTAGTTTTTGAGAAAATCGCGGACATACAAACATACATACATCATACATACGGGTCAAAAACAGAACCTCCTTTTTTGAATTCGGTTAATTATTTTACCAAAATAAATAAGAAAGCAACTCATTGGGGAGAAAGGCTAAGTCAAGACAGTTATATGGAAAACTTTCTCTGTTTGTATTCGTATTTAAGTCATAATAATTAATTGCATTATTTCATCATCATCGTAATTTATTTCATCACCAATTCACCACTGCTCTCAAAACGGTGAAGGAAAACATCGTTAGGAAACCGGCATGTCCTACAACCAAAAATTTGCAGACATGTGACATCCACTAACCCGCATTGGGCCGGCGTGGTGGGTTACGGCCCTCTCCCTCTCACTGAGAGGAGGCCTGTGTCACTTTTTTAAAAGGAGATTTTAAATGTATTAGTAACATATAAAAAAAAAATAACGCGCAATGTGATGATAGGATATCGAACATTAATAATGTGCTTTCAGATGCAGTTTATTTCTCATAATTATCGAGTTAATAGCCTCTGAATAACGAATAAAAACGCGGTTATAGTCGGGGTACCGCCTTAAGTACGGAATTACCTCGCTGGATGAGGGACGTAGGGAACCGGGAACTATGGCAGAAATGAGGGGAGGCCTATAGACAGCTGCAGCGGGTGATTCCGGGTTGAAATGATGATGTTTATTCCTGCCGACATAGACATACATACCAACAGTCGACATAATACATAATTTATTTTTGACGTTAAGAAGCGTTTTTATATACTACTAGCTGCGCCCCGCGGTTTCACCCGCATAAGACTCGATCCCGTGGGAATATCGGGATAAAAAGTAGCCTATGTGTTAATCCAGAATCCAGGGTGTCAGCTACCTCCATACCAAATTTTATCAAAATTGATACAGCCGTTTGTGCGTGAAGAAGGAACAAACATACAAACACACTCACAAACTTTCGCCTTTATAATATTAGTGTGAATGTGATGTAGAGCTGATTTTTCAATAGTCAAATAACTTTTATCTGAGGAATAAATAGGCTGTTTGACAGCTTTTGTATAATATAATAAAGGGTGAAATTGAAAACATGCGACAAATCGAAATGGGAGATTGTACTCATCATTATGAACAACTCTGTCGTTGGTTCCGCATTTTCGTTTTTTGACACCGACTTCCGAAATTAAAGTTATTTTTCACTTTGTAGTGTTTTTTTTTTGAAGTCGGTTGTTTTTTTTTTGTAAAAAAGTTTTTATTTTTCACTTTTTAGTTGTACCTACCCCACACCAATTCAATTAACACTAGTGCATTGAAGAATTGAAGACACGACTCGAAGAATCATCAAAATTCCCATAGAAATGCCGGAGATGCAGTACATTTATGCATGTAACTTCGTACATAAGAATAGTTACCTAATGTATTATATACTTAAACCTTCCTGAAAGTATGAAGATCACAGTAATGAAAGAATTATCAAAATCGGTTCAGTAGTTTTTGAGATAATCGCGGACATACAAACATACATACATACATACATACATACGGGTCGAATACAGAACCTCCTTTTTTAAAGTCGGTTAAAAAGGAAACTTTCTTTAAAAAAAACTGTCTTTCCTTTAATATAAACCATAATAAGTAATCATTTTCCATTAACGAGGTGCTAATTCTAAAACTCCATAATTCCGAGTTTACGATCTTCTATTCTATAGAGTGTCGCCGCGTTCGAGGCCACGGTTACAAGATAAATAGCCTCAGGGTAAAGAAACAATTTAAAACTTGTTTCATTTAGTTAATTAAGCCCGTCGAAGGCGTCCCAGTTACAAGGTTTCCATACAAATTAGCACAGTTAGCAGCTTAGACTTATTGCTTGCAGCATGCTCGAATAATAATTTAGTACTTGGTTGTCGTCGAGTGATGTTCTATTGTTTTTGTAACTTGTACTCCATTTACTATAGCATTAGACAGAAATTAAAAAAGGCTCTTTTAGGGGCACACTTTGTAATAAAAGTACAACAAACATTATTACAGTCAAGATTGATAATCAATTTAAATAACAGAAGTCACACTTAATTGTGCTTACTTAACCTATCTACCTTTTGAAATTACAAGGCTTTCATTTAATACTGTTAAGTTTTTACATAAAATATTGTCGTGTCAATGTTTAAAATCTAAAAGAAGCAGGGGCGGACAGTACCGGGAACGTTTTTCATGTCACTATAACTCTACCAAATTTAAAATGTTACCTATTCCCTTCATAAGTTGTGGCAGCACGTTTTTTTTTTTATTTTGTCGGTTTATATAAAGTTGTTTTATTGTATGCCATTCATTGTTATTTACAAACAAAAAAAGCACATACAATATTTATTAAAATTGTTTGAACTTAACTTGAAAATAAAAGGTTTCGTACTCCTGCTTCTGCGAGCCTCTTTTTTCTAATGTTATAATAAATGGAGTATAGCTCACTCGGAATATCGTGGTGCGGTTGTTTGTTTTTTTGTTTGAATACGCTAATCTCTGGAACTACCAGTCGGATTTGAAAAATTATTCTTGCATTTGATAGCCTAATTCTGGAGGAAGGTTATAGGCTATTTAACATCACGCTACGACCCTTAGGAGCCGAGCAAAGAGAAAAAAAGGCAGAATTATTTAGTACTAGCTGCGCCCCGCGGTTTCACCCGCATAAGTCTCGATCCCGTGGGAATATCGGGATAAAAAGTATCCTATGTCCTTTCCCAGGACTGAAACTACGAGTATATCTGTACCAAATTTTATCTAAATCGGTTCAGCGGTTTAGGCATGAAAAGGTAACATACAGATAGACAGACAGAGATACTTTCGAATTAATAATATTAAGTATGGATTCAGCTGCATTCAGTTAGACAAGAAGCCGACCCTAACATAGTTGGGCAATGTCTAGGCAGATGTTGACGTAAGTATGGCAAACTCATAATAAGTAAATAGGTACAAACTTCTGTACAAATAGCAAGGTAATCTTTAGATCAGTCTTGACTTAATTAATGAAATTGCCTTAATCACATTTGACTAACAATCAGACCAAGTAAACTTAGGGTTATCAAATCTGATTATCAAAGTAATTTAGTTCAGACAAGTTTGGGCCTAGACATGTTTGGAGACATAGCATAGTTCATTTGGTAAAAGGCATGGCTAAGAGTGACGCCACACGGGCGTTGCCGGTGCGTTACGTCATCGCACCGCTACGATTTCAACGTACCGCATACAATCTGTCAAATTTCTTTAATAGATTTTCAACTTTATCGCTAAAGCATAAGGTTCAAAGTTGATTGGGAAAATTTGACAGTTTCGGGTAGCTTTATGTGCTGGCGTCTGTACGTAACGTACCACACTGGCAACTGCCCCGTTGGTCTTGTGGTCGCAAGAGCGACTGCCGAGCGTGGGGTCCTGGTTTCAATTCCCAGGTCTGGCAAAGGGTTTTTCCATTAGGAATTCCTTAGTAACAGCCCGGAGTTTGAAAGTTGGCGGTGTGATATTCCCGTGGCTCGGAAAGCACGTTAAGCCGTTGGTCCTGCGCCTGATCTCTCTCCAATTCGCAGCGCGTACAGTCGCGTCCAATATATTATGTGCGGCAGGTGCGGCTATACCACAGAAATTTTACAGGGCCAAATTAAATCCTAGCGTGTCGATGGCAAAAATAACTCATTAAGTATCATTTTTTTTTTTTTAAGTTTGGCCCAAAATCAGGGGACCGGGCAGTATGGCAGAAGAAAGTGAAGGCCTGTAGCCAGCCGAAGGTAGGATTCCGAGCTGAAATGATAATGATATTTAGAACTCCGCAGCGGCACTGTTAAGGCGCCGCACCGCCCCCGCAACGCAACGTGTTGTCTGGACAGACCTGTCTGGTCTGTCTGCCTGTCTATACCTAAGTCTGGGTCTAACTTCAAGGACAAAAGCCTACTTTGTAGGTACTTGGGCTACTTGAGTGACTATTTGCTTGGGACTCGTAAATCGTTGTTCAAATAACTTAAATAGCAATGTAAGTGTGTGTCTGACAATGTGCTGGATTAAACTTTGCTGGCTTATCTATTTCTTTGTTGTAAATGTTCGGTTTATGTAATAAAATTGCTGTTAATATGAAACGGTTTATGTTTAACTTATCACCAGATAAAATAAAATATAACATCAAAAAACACTTTTTACTGCCAAAAATAGTAAATGATCACCAAAATTAAAACTCCATTTTATTGTAAAATACCTAGGTGTTTGTATTCTCATTTGCTCGCTCTTGCATCCTATGTCGACGGAGCCCCGCTTCCCGGGGCTCCTATTTCTGTGTAATGGGTTTAAACTAACCTAACCATTTTTTTCGTCAAGTCGTCAACGTCGAGAAATGCTCATGCTTTCTGCACTACCACGGGGAGATAGTACAGTTATGTGGGACTCCAACCCACTAAAACTCCACGGTGTCCTCCTCTGCCGCTTACGGCGGGAACACGGGCACGCGTTAGCACTCATCCGTGAACCCGCCGCGGCTGTCCGTCCCCGGACCCTCCTCTGGGGAGTATTCCCCATCACCGGCGCACCAGAACACATAGCACGCCGTGACCACCCCAGGGACCAAACCAGCACATGGGCGCCAGACGACCCCGTGTCTGGGCACCCTTGGTCCATTCAGGTCATTGGCCCCGCCGCCTGCCAATTTTCGGCCGCAGAGGATAGGGAGAACGGCCAACGTCATACCAACACTCCTCTTCTTCTGCGGCCCCACCGCGTCCGCCATCAGACGGTGGCGACCCCGTTAAGGCCGCGGAAGGTAGGGAGAGCGGCGCACCGCAATACCGGCACTCCTCTCCCACCGCGGCCTCCAACCCTCAGCCGCGATGCCTCCGATACGACATCGCGGCCCGCCTCAGCTGCGATGTCGCTCAAGCGGCACCGCAACCTACTTGTTGGCCGCTACGTCGTCGGCTTACCGGCAAAAGCCCTGACGAGCGGCCCCTCCTCGGGTTCCTCTACGCTTCACCGTGGGTGTCCAAGCCACGGCTACCCCCCCGCCTCGACAATGCGGGAACCCACCGGGGGGGAAACTAACCTAACCAAACCTAACCTCGGGGTACCCAGCTAGAACTATTGTAATTTTAGACTTCATTTTTTGGTGTTCAATATATTTTTTGGTGATCATTATATTTAACCCCATATGAAACTACGATACTATTAGTGGGTCTTGATAATAATATAGGTATAATATACTCACTCAATAATAAAGGTAATAATACTAATACCGTAGCTTTCAGCCGTTGCGTTGGTCCCGGCTGTTATTCTGATATCTTTTACAGGTCGTCGAACTCGAAAGTCTGACAGCCAGTCTTACCAAGGGGTATCATGATACCCAGTAACCGGGTTGTGGAGGTTATGGGTTTTTCCTGCAGGAATTTCTCAATAGCAGCCCGGAGTCTGGATTTGTGTCCGGTTGGTGGTAATAGGCTCACCCCCTATTACATGGGACTTTAACATAACTGGAGAAATGTAGGTGGCGTTGCTAAAGGTACACTTCTGTCTAACCCTGCGGTGATTACAAGCGCGATGTTACTTAGAGATTTAAGAAACACGAACTCTTCGTTTGTAACCAAGTTGCAGCATTATTTTATTCAGGACATTGACTGGCTTCTTGCGAGTTTTTATTAAAATTTCTAAAAACTTTCTGGTTACGAAACCCTTTACCGAAAGAATTAAAATTAGATTTCAAAAGAATATAACAAGCAAAGTTAGTTATGAAAGTTAAGTTACACTTGAATATTCTTGGAACAAAAAAGATCTACGAAAATATATTATAGAGGTTTTTTTAAAATAATTTTACGTTAATGTATTTTACGAGAACTTGTGACCTCGTCGCGGTTGGTCCGTGGATGGGTGACCGTCTTTACATACCAAGACCCCTCCGTGCCTCGGAAAGCACATTAAGCCGTTGGTACCGTCTGTCATTCGTGGATCTTTGACAGTCGTTACGGGTCGTCAGAAGCCCGAAAGTCTGACAACCAGTCTTACCAAGGTCGTTTTACCCAGTTCGTATTACCCAGTTCCTGGGTTGTGGAGGTCAGATAGGCAGTCGCTCCATGTAAAATACTGGTATTCAGCTGCATCCGGTTAGACTGGAGGCCGACCCCAACGTAGTTGGCAAAAGGCTAGGGAGATGATGATGTATTTTACGAGAACTTCTCATAGTGTATTATTTCATGTGCCTATTTGAGACATATAATCCGCTTATAATGTTCCCACTACTGGGACTCAGGCCTCCCCTCTGTGAGAGGGAGTGGGCTATAATCCACCACGCCGACCCAATGCAGGTTGGTGCCAGGCCCATGCCGGTTTCCTCACGATGTTTTCCTTCACAGTTTTGAGAGTAGTGGTGATGAAATAATGTAGACAAAGTAAAGCGCCTGCCTGGGCTCGAATCCACGACCTATAACTCGTAAGTCGGGGACGTTACCACTGGGCCACCACTGCACACACATCATTTGAGACATAATGTAAGTTTATCTCTCAATTTAAGTTTTACTCACTAAATTATCATCAAAGACAATTTTGCTGAGAAACTTGCTTTTCTCAACCCCAAACCGGTTTCATGAAACTTGAACAATCTACTAAAGTTATTATTAATTCATTAGTTTAAAGATTAGACAACTAACGCTAAGACAGATTTCGCTTTTGCTGACGTAAAAACGGCTTTAGCGAACGGAATAATTTATTAGCTGGGCCGTAACGCTTTGCTATTTCGTGACGTCGTCGTGTCAAAGTAATCTTTGTGAATCCTGCGTTCCTGGTAAACGCCTTCGCTCACAGGTTAAACACGCTGAAATATGCATGTTTAACCTGTGAGCGAAGGCGTTTACAAAATTTTCGTGAATCACAACTATCACACTAATATTATAAAGGCGAAAGTTTGTGAGTGTGTGTGTGTGGTTATGTGTTTGTTACTTCTTCACGCTCAAATGGCTGGACCAATTTTGATAAAATTTTGTATGGAGGTAGCCGACACTCTGGATTAACATATAGGCTACTTTTTATCCCGATATTCCCACGGGATCGATACTTACGCGGGTGAAACCGCGCGGCGCAGCTAGTGTGGCTATATGTGGGTTACATTTAAGAAACGTTTGTTAAAATAAAATTGCCTTAAGCAAAATTGACAATCGCAAATTTGATTTTTCATAATTTGCAAGTCTTGGGTATGAAATAATTTGCTATTAGCAAGTATTTTGTGAACCAACAACATAAAATTATAATCTCGATAGAAAAACATCACGGAGTGAACTCTTTTTTCCAGGCACTTGATACACTAAATATGTTGGTGATAATTAATTTACGATGAAGAAAGTGCAGGCATTTTAAGAAAGTAAAGCGCCTGCTAGGTTCGAATTCACGACCTGCAGCTCGTAGATCGCGGCCGTTACCATCTGCTTTAAAAACGGTGAAGGAAAACATCGTGACAGAATATAATATAATAGTATATCCTTGAACCCAAAATTAGAAGGCATGTGACATCTACCAAGCCGCACTGGGCCCGCGTTGTGGATTAAGGCCCACTCTCTCTCATAGAGACGAGGCCTGTGTCCCAGCATTGGAAACATTATAGGTTGATTATGCTATTTTAAGAAACTGCACGATAAAAGATCGTCACTCACTGGACGCCTGAGGCAGGACATCGCCGTCGAGGTAGACCAAGACGAAGGTGACGATCTAATATCATTCGCAGGGCCAACATGGCCAGAGATCGCACAAGACAGGGAGATTTGGAAGAAAAAAGGGGAGGCTTTTGCCCAGCAGTGGGACACAAAAATAGGCTAACAAAAAAAAAAAAAAAGAAACTACACAACTCTTACTACGTTCTTATAAAAAAGTCATCTTTCGTCGCATATAGTTGCGGAAACTACACAAACAAGGGTTTCGGAGAGATTTTTTCTAAAATAGCCGCTTTACGAGGGAGTGGAATGGATGGTCTTCCCTTTTAAGGTGAATGTGCCATGGTAGACCGCGAAATTTATATTTTCTTACGTTTTTTGAAATTTGCAGATCAGTGTCAGGTTGTATCTTGATCCAAATATGATTCGCGACTATAATAGACATGTATTTACAGAATCATAGTCATTAGAATCATTAATATATCTCTTTAAGTTAGATTTCTACCATCAACACTTTTCCATACGAGATTTGTTCTTAACGGTAGAAATCTTAATTCTGTAAATACGTACCGGTTATAGTCGCGAATCATATTTTGATCAAGATACAACCTGACACTGACCTGAAAATTGCAAAAAACGTAAGAAAAATTGAATTTCGCGGGCTACAACTACCCATTCACCTTAAGTAGGACTTAGTAAAGTCCGAAAGAAAGTTAGAGGAAAACTGTGGGGATTATAATAATATGGGTTGAAAGACCGACATAACCTTTCGCCTTACCAGGGCGGAGGATACTCACAGGGGTTCAACACGCAAAAGAAGTAATGCGTTTATTTGTATACCGAGGGGTCTTGTTGCTATGTGTGATTACACCTAAACCGATTTTGTCGGCCGATGGCGGAATGAACTATTCAGAGGAGTCGGAGGTGCATGTCTTTACACTGCTGTGCCGACGTTGGACATTGCCGGTCTTCTGCAAGGAGAATGTAAACACTAGCGTAGTTGACCAGATGCGTTTTTTAAATTGAGGAATTCGAAGAAATGTATCTTTTAGAAAATTCGTACCGCAATTTTAACAACACAATAAAGACAGAATAATTAAATTAAATTATAAATACACTCAATTTGCGCTGCAGACTGGCGAGAAATCCCAACAAGTTCGGACTCGACGGTTGATCGACCGTCATCGGGCGTCTTCGGACGATGGCGGTTGAAGTAGTGTACGCGCTCCCTTTCTTTTACATACATTTGATTTGATCGGCCGAATTTGGCCGAAGACGCCCGAGTAATGATCGGCCGATAACGGTTTAGGTGTACGCGTGCCGTAAATGTTGCCAATTTAGTATAGTATTTGTATCTCACGAAGCGACGCGCGGTTTTCATGTTTGTAGTAATCAAGTGTACAAATAAGCTGTGAATGCGTGAAGACAAGTAGTGCCAGCACGTGACACACACATACCTACACACACCTTTGACTTCGTCTTACACACATCGCTGCTTAAATTCAAAAGGCCTACAAGTCGAAAAAATTACAAATCGAATCAATTTTTTTGGACTTGTGGCCCTTTTGAAATTGATTCGATTTTTTGCATTAAAAAGGATTTGTAATTTTTTCGACTTGTGGCCCTTTTGAATTTAAGCAGCGACATATTCACAGCGTGTTTGTACACTATCTTCGTGAGATAAGTACCTATACTATATTACAAATTGACAACGATTGATAAATGATTTTATTTCTTCATGTTTTGTACAAACATTTTAACACGTCCATCATATTTAAAAAAATAAAAACTAGATGAAGTCTGCGTTTCAATCTGACTACTTTAAAAAAAAGGTCGAAACAAACTCAGAGGTCACAGGCTCTTTTAAAGTCCAGACACAATCTTGGTCAGATCATGTGAAGACCATATAGATTGATTAGAACCAAATTTAGGTAGGACCTTTATCTACTAAGTAGTTAAAATTCATGATATTTCTTTTAATTAGAATGTAACGCTACAACATTTTTTTTTCATTACTTTAAAAGTTAGTGAACAAAATTGCCTAACTGATGAAAAAAATGCTTTAACTTTTCTAACTAATCAGAAAACTCGTGCTAAAATATTGAGCAGTAAAAATCTAACAAAGAAAACAAAATTAAAACCTTGTAAAGTCGACTAAATAACTCTTTTAGGATTACCTGAAGTAGAAGTAAATTCTAATTTAGTCCAAGTAGCTACCTAATTTAGTAATTTAGCCTGTTAAGTTTAGTCGGAAGAAGAAAACTTGATTACGCAAAGCTACCTAACGATTTACCGATTTCAGAGAAAATAGGTTGAAATCTTAGAAACATAATTTCTAGAAGGAGCTTCAGTAGGCTTAGCCAAGTTGACAATCTACAATCGTTAACGCTAGTAGAAAACTAATCAAATGTATAGGAATGACATCATCTCAACGTTAAGTCACGTGGTCAGTACAAACGAATAGAAAATTCGTAGCCAAGTTTACTCGTTCAAAATGTTAGAATAGAATGTAATCGTTTCTACAACGTAGATCGCTACATCCCATACAAATGGTAGCCAAGTTACACTTTTGACAAGCGCTAACGAAACGCTGTCGAAGTTTTTGAACGATAGCTAAGCGATCGCCGAGACCCAAGAGAAAACGATAAAAAATGGCGTCTATTATGATACAGCTGTGTTAAGACCGAGAAGTGTTTTGTTTATTTACCTTATTTTTGGACTATATTTATCATTTAGCATTTAAAAAATATTTCAGAGAAACAAAGGGTCTATTGATTAAGTAGTAAGGGTCAATTGTTTTGTTTGTTTCTTTCGTAAGTATTAGTTCATGTTGCGGATCACGTCATTGTTTATGTTTCAAACTTTCAAGTGCCCGAGGTGGCCCGAGTATGATAGATTTTTAAATAACAAAGGAAGATATTTACGAAACAACTAATAATTTACGTACCTTTCCATGAATTCCAATAAAGCTGCGAACTGTTCTGGGCTTGCTCGAGATCTAGATTCCATCCTATACTTAAAAGTTATCACTTCATTTTTTTAAGGTATCTTTCATTACATTTCGAGATGCAGTAATATTTAAAATTACATTCCACACTGTGTTATAATAATAAATCGAATATAAGAAGAGCTTTAATTTATTTCGCTTACTTTCAAATTTCAAAACACTTAAAAAAACAATTATTTGCCCGCGCACTAAGTACACAGCTGTGACTTTGACGTCTATCGGAACGCTCACCATAGACTAAAGTATAGGTTTTTTCTAAATACGTTGTAGAATGAGCGTTCGACTCGGTCGTGTCAACTTGGCTACCAACTTATCGTTTTCTATAATCGCTTACGCCAAAGCGTTAACGATTGTAGAAAGAGATTCGATATGAAACGTTTGTAACTTGGCTAGGCCTACAGAACGCGCAGGGTGAACCATTCGACGGTTCCCCGGCTATTTGATCTAAGCGACATTTTTTGCGAAATATGTATGTGTATGAGTTATATACATAATTGGAATCAGAAAAATTCGCTGATTCTAACTATGTATATAACTCAATTTCGCAAAAAATGTCGCTTAGATCAAATAGCCGGGAACATTCCCGTCGTTTAACCGTCGAATATTTTTTAATTAGGTACCTACCTACGGCACAGTTTGCATTATCTGTGGCTCGCTGTTGTGTGTGTGTTTAAGCAAGGGAAGGAAATTCTTTTGGATTATTAACATTTAATTTCTAACAGATGAGATGAGATGTACTCGGTTTTAATGTATATCTGATATTATGTCAGTAAGTGATGGCAAAGTATTCTGTTTGGTTTTCACTTTTGTCGGCACTCCCGGAGTGCCACTGTTTTTTTTTTTAATAAGACGTGTTTTTGATATCCTATTTACAAAACAAACAATTTTATTTTAAGTACCTATTTAATTACCAAAACACAATAAACAAATAAAAAATATCAGCACACAAAATGAGGACAAACATCGAATACCAAATCTCTAATGAAGCCAACTAGAACAATAATTAAAATATAAACTTAAGTCAACGAATAAGAACACCTAGAAGTAGCATCACAACACGTGTCACCGACAAATGATCTGTGTGCGCGCTTTTTTACAAAGGAAATTATTTATTTCGAAAATTAAGCTAAGAACTGATTCAATGCAAGCACGCGACGAGACAAATGATAATTTAATTATAAAGTCAATCATTTTTCCTAATCGTTTTCCAACATTGTTGGGTCGGCTTCCAGTCTGACCGGATGCAGCTGAATACCAGTACTTTACATGGAGCAACTGCCTATCTGACCTCCACAACCCAGTAACTGGGTAAGACGATACCCCTTTGTAAGACTGGTTGTCAGATTTTCAGGAATCTGTCAACCCGTAACGACTGTCAAAGATCCAGGAATGCAAGCCGGGACCAACGGCTTAACGCGCTTTCCGAGGCACGGAGGGGTCTCGGTATGTAAAGATGGTCACTCATCTACAGACCAACCGTAGCAAGCGTAGATTAACCTGGTCGATCGACTTGTGCAGCTCTTATTATTTAGCCATGGGCCCCTATTCCGGAACCTACATTTAAAACATTAATATTCATAAGCATTCATTCATTTACCGTTTTGTTTGTATAATTTTAAGTTCCCTTTTATTTTTTATTTATTTTTTTACTTTAATTTTATTTTATACTAGTTCGGCCCCGCGGTTTCACCCGCGTAAATGTCGCTCCCGTGGGAATATCGGGATAAAACGTAGCCTATATCTTAATCCAGCCTAGGGTGTCAGCTACCTCCATAAATGTTTTTATCAAAATTGGTCCAGCTATTTGAGCGTGAAGAAGTAACAAACATATAAACACACACACACACACACACACACACCCACCCCCACAAACTTTCGCCTTTATAATATTAGTGTGATTTAGTTTGCATGTTTACATTGTCTACATTTCAATTGCATAAGATAATGAAAAGTGGAAGCGCGGAGTCTCCTAATACAAGTAATTCCTTGCTTAAAAGGTGATCCTTTTAAGCAAGGAATTACTGTTTATGTAAAAATGTTTATTTCAATTACAAAGGGCATTGCGATACATTATATTAGAGATCACTCTAACATAATGTATCGCAATGCCCTTTGTAATTGAAATAAACATTGTTTTGAATTAAACTTACGTATAATAAGGAAATCTTGATGTTTTGAAATATCACCACATCAATTAATACATTGTACGTGTGCTAAGCAGAGCCGGGTCGCTAGTAAGCTTATAAAAACCGGCCAAGTGCGAGTCGGACTCGCACAAGAAGTGTTCCGCACCATCGTACAATATTCAACACTACATATTAAAATCACGTTTTTTGTATGGGAGCCCCCCTTTATTTATTTTATTTTAATTATTTATTTTTAAAATGAATATGCAACTAAGTACCTATTCTGAAAATATTTCTTGCGTCTACCTGTTCCCGTTATTAATATCGAGCAAAAAAAATCGCGTCTGTTGTGTGGGAGCCCGCTTAAATATTTATTTTTAAAGTGAATATACAACTAGGTAAATATTCTGTGAATATTTCAAGCGTCTACCTGTTGCCATTATTGATATCGGTGAAAAAAGGGCAAAAAATCACGGTTGTTGTATGGGAGCCCCCCTTTAATATTTATTTTATTTTTAGTATTTTTTGTTATAGCGGCAACAGAAATACATAATTTGTGAAAATTTCAACTGTCTAGCTATCGCGGTTCTTGAGATACAGCCTGGTGACGGACAGACGGACGGACGGACGGACAGACAGCGAAGTTTTAGTCCCGTTTTTATCCTTTGGGTACGGAACCCTAAAAATATATCGAGGTTTGTGATTTAATTACAATGCTCTGTAGCCATGTTCAAATACAAGTTGAAAGGTATTCTAAATAATTGGCAATTAGCACAGAACACGCAATCACAGTTCAATTAAAAACAAATGAAATAGAGGTAATTCAAAATCAATCAGCGTAGCTTTTTCCCAGCTACGTTGAGGTCGGCTTCCAGTCTAACCGAATGCAGCTGAATACCAGCATACTTGAATCGAGTGCCTAGGCAGTCGCACTCACCCAAAATCAATCCTAGTGATCTTTATTTTTATTGCAATAACGTTGCTGTTGGGTTTTTTGTCAGTGACAAGTTTGTCAAAATCACAGTTATCTTTATTCCTCTGAAGATTCAATTTACCGAGAGTTTTTATCAATAATTACGAGACCAATATACAGTGTGGCAATTAGATTACCACATTAATTGAAACCACGTCTTCTACATCGAAATATGGGCAGTTCTGGCCTCTATGCAACGATGTCGAATTGACTGGCGTTACATCGAAGTGTTGAGATGTTTGTATGACGCTGCAACGATGACTGTCCAGATCCAGAATCAGAAAACCAGCCCCATCCAACTGCTCAGGGGGGTGAGACAGGGGGATGTAATATCCCCTAAATTGTTTACCAACGCGTTGGAAGACGTTTTCAAGACGCTGGACTGGACTGGACAGGGTATCAACATTAACGGCGAGTACATCTCCCATCTTCGATTTGCCGATGACATCGTCATAATGGCAGAGACGTTGGAACTGCTAGACCAAATGCTGCACAGCCTAAATGGAGCCTCCCGGCGTGTTGGCCTCGGCATGAATTTGGACAAGACGAAAGTCATGTACAATTCGCACGTCTTGCCGAGTCCAATCCACATCGAAGGGTCGCTTCTCGAAGTTGTGAAGGAGTATGTCTACCTAGGGCAAGTCATTCAGCTCGGTAGACACAACTTTGAGAAGGAAGCTGACAGAAGGATCCAGTTGGGTTGGGCAGCATTTGGAAAACTCCGTCAAGTCTTCTCGTCGCCTATCCCGCAGTGTTTGAAGACTAAGGTCTTCAACCAGTGCGTCCTGCCCGTCATGACATACGGTGCTGAAACGTGGACACTGACGGTCGGGCTGGTCCACAAATTCAAGGTCGCTCAGCGCGCTATGGAGCGAGCTATGCTCGGAGTCTCTTTGAAGGATAAAATCAGGAATGAAATTATCCGGAAAAGAACCGGAGTTTGGCAGTGGGCTGGCCATGTCTGTCGAAGGACTGATGGCCGGTGGAGCAGGCGAGTCCTGGAGTGGAGACCGCGTACCGGCAAGCGCAGTGTAGGACGCCCCCCCGCTAGATGGACGGACGACCTAAAGAAGGTGGCTGGGGTCGACTGGATGCGGAAGGCGGAGGACAGGGTGCTGTGGCGCAGTCTGGGAGAGGCATATGTCCAGCAGTGGACTGCGATAGGTTGAGTTGATTGACGTCTTCTACATCACGTATTTTAAATATACTTACACAATTAAAATTATTCATAACAATTGACATTTTAGCCGTGGTACCTGATAAGAAAACCAGAAAAATGAATCGCCAAAATGTACGTACGCGCATAACTTCTGAACGGCTGCACCAAATTGGATAATCCTTTTTTTGGTTGTGTTCGGTATTGTCAAGACAAGGTTCGTATGAAAGAAAATTTCAGATTTTCGTTTTTTTTTTTTAATTTCTATTTTTTGTTTTAATAACCGCTGTACTGTTTAATGTGATTACCGAATCGCCACTCTGTATAGTAATTGGAATAAGCTTTAGCGCAAATACACCATTACACTTATACACATAAATATCAGCCTATAATGTTCCCACTGCTGGGACACAGGCCTTCTCTTTGTGAGAGGGAGTAAATCCTAATCCATCACGCGGGCCCAGTGCGGGTTGGTAGATGTCACATGTCTTCGAATTTTTGGTTCTAGAACATGCCGGTTTCCTCACGATGTCTTCCTTCGCCGTTTAAATACTCCATTAATAAATAAGAATATATCAGTATCTAATACCTAAGCTTCATAGACGATAAATCAAACCCAATTCGACGTATCTTCAGACAGTTTAGTTTCGACGTATCTTCAGATAAATAAGTTCAGTAGAATCTTAATCGACCTCGCAATGTAGGTCAGAACCAAGATCATGTAAATAACCTTAGTTAATAAATTCGGCCTAGAAATCTAGATCAGACTATAATCTTTGATTTTACTATTCTAGCATTTCTAATCACACTAATATTATAAAGCCGAAAGTTTGTGAGTGTGTGTGTATGCTCACATATTTGTTACTTCTTCACGCTCAAACGGCTGGATCAATTTTGAGAAAATTTTGTATGGAGGTAGCTGACACCCTGGATTAACATATAGGTTACTTTTTATCCCGATATTCCCACGAGATCGAGACTTATGCGGGTGAAACCACGGGCGCTGCTAGTACTTACATAAAAGCTTACGTTAGTTCTATATTGCCAGGCTTGGGTTCAATTCTCATCAGAAATTTCTCAGTAGCAGCCCAAAGTATTTGTGCCCGGTTGATGGCAAAGGGCTCGCCCCCTATTACATGGGGCCCAAATATAACTGGCGAAATGTGGGTGTAACTACAAAAGGTACACCTCTGCCTAACCCTGCTGGAGAGGTGGTGAGGTGATGATATGATTTAGGTATCACACTAATATTATAAAGGCGAAAGTTTGTGTGTGTGTGTGTTTATATGTTTGTTACATCTTCACGCTCAAACGGCTGGACCAATTTTGATGAAATTTGGTATAGAGATAGTTTGAGTCCCGGGAAAGGACATAGGATAGTTTTTATCCCGATATTCCCACAGGATCGACACTTATGCGGGTGAAACCGCGGGGCGCTGCTAGTGTAGTTCTAAAGTTCGAAAAATGTTCGTAATTAACCCGAAACTGTCAATTTCTTCCAATCAACTTTGAATTTTATGCTCTAGCGATAAAGTAGGTATATAAAAAGGGAGGGGAAATAATCAAAGGGTATCAAAAAATTCATCCGCATCGCTGTCAAGAGGAAACGTGCCCAAAATGCTGGCAGCATTGCCAAATTGCGATAAAGTTGATTTGACAGATTGTAGTAGCTTGATGTGCTGGCGTCTGTAAAATTACCCCTTTTCAGGTTTTCAGTAGGATCAATTGTACAGACGCGAGCACATCAAGCGACTACAATCTGTCAAATTTCTTTAATAGATTTTCAACTTTATCGTGAAATTATAAGGTTCAAAGTTGATTGGGAAAATTTGACAGTCGGATAGCTTGATGTGCTGGCGTCTGTATATACCTTGTATAATTTAATTGAAACAGTAGGTACATTATTTAATTCTCACACACAAAGTCCTTTTCTAATTATAAACGAACTTATACAAACAGCTGTGACCAATGTATCCAACGTCGGATAATTTATGTAATCTACTTTTCCTATCGGAGTCCATTGCTGAAAGAAGCCTAATTTATGTAAACCTTATGTTAATCAAGCTATCTACATCCTTAACTCGTTTGAGGGGAAAATGTACAGGGTCATTAAGTCGGCAAAAAACATCAAATGACCCATCGTAATTACCTTTGGGAATAATTGGGTCTTTAACTGAAGTCTTTTGGCTGTCCATTATTTCAGTCCCTTTCGATTTATTCAGGTAATCGAAATGACGAAGTCCAAAAAATACAGTCAAGGATAGGGTGCTTATATTTTACATAACCACCTTACTAATAAACCTATTTAATCAGATGAATAGTTACACACCGATTTCTCTCTTTAATTTGACTTTCGAAAGAAGAAGTCAAAGCGTTGTGTAACTATACAGACCCTATAGGTACAACGTTTATTAGTAAGGGCGTATTATAACTATATTATTATTTATCTATTTCTGTAACTGCCCGTGACATCACAGTGGGCCCCTATCAGAATACCAGCGCTACGACATTTGTTTTTTAAATGTCGCAACATCATGCTGAGATAGGAGCCTTTTGGCCTCTGTAGGACTTTGTTTCATTTTTCTTTTTGTTACTTTTTAAAAATATAATTTTGTTTTTTTATTTTTGACTGTGTTTAGTTTAGTTTGTGATCTTCCTGTACGAGTCGCAATAAATACTTTTTCTTTCTTTCAAAAGGAAGAACAACACTGCAGTAGTTACTAATTTTCAGATTAAATAAAATGGAAAGCATATAGTCAGGCCCCTTCTCGGTAAGTGGGCCTTACCTTATCCGCACACCAGGCAAATCACAAAACAAACCAAACCACAAACCAAACGCACCAAACCAAATGATTGCAAACCAGGCGGGCGTTAGCCCTACCACCGCAAGGGAAGAACTGGCCAGTCAAATAAGGTGTTGGGTGTGACTGTCCAGGATGCGCCGAGCGCTCGGTTCAGTTGAGTAACTGGCGAAACAAACTGCGCAACATGAGAAGGCTTCTTCATGCATCCCAGTTGTAGGTAATATAATAAGTCCATGATCCCAAACACCTGTTATTACAACTGACGTCATGAAAATCTGTCCTCTTCACCAGTATTTGACATCAAGGGCCGGCGCGGCGCTCACTGACGGCACGGCACGGCGTGTCGTGGCAAAGGATTTTATTACTAATCAAGTTATTTTTAATCTTATTTCAATTAGTTTAGAATTCATGTTACTTTATTTCGATACCACGATGACGCGACGTGCCGCGGGATGCTGCGGCATGACGCGACGCGCCGCGGGATGCTGCGGCATCACGTGTCATGCCGTTTCATTCCACGGGTTGCCGCAGCGCGCCATTGCATCTCGCGAGACGTATGGGACACTTTGTGTCGAGGAATTATGATTGCTAAGCTAGTTGAAATAAGGTTGAAACTTGTGCAGCGGTCATTTCGAGGAACGCCGCGGGGTGCCGCAGCACAACCTGCCGTGTCATGCCGTGTCACGCCGTCAGAGAGCGCCGGCCCTAAGTTGTCAATGAACGCTCTGTATTTGGAAAGCCGCTATTGTGTGACCGTTCACCGATTTCTTAAAAAACCAATAGTGCTAATGACTGAAAATCGTCACCTACATTTCTTTTGACAATTTCAACCTTCAAGTAGGTTTTATTCAACGTTGTTTTCTTGAACGTTTGAAACGAACGTCTGGGAGCAAAAGCCAAGTTTTTGTTTGGCACACAATGGCTGATGAACAATGGGGCTGGTACAGTCGCCGACACTCCAATTGATAAGAGAATTAATGAGCCTGACAGAGACGTGATGAAGTCTTGAAGTAAGAGGCGTTTTGTTCATTACGACAAGAAGAAAGGGCTTTAAAGTGTAAGGTAAAATGTCGTAATAATTCAAGTATTTCGTCACTACGTAGGAAATTTTGTCGTTCATATTGCAATTAGTTCTATGTCAAAAATTACAAGTTTACAGGAGATAAACATTACCACTCCTTTGCGTCGCGCAGTCGGGTAAAAAGATAGCATACTGCAAAAAAAACCTTCATGACACCAAAATGTTTTTTAACTAATGTTTCCTAACTATTGTGTTCTATTAAACGTGCATTTTGAATTATACCTTAGAAATAAAACAAAATTGATTGAACAAATTGCAATATGAACGACGATTTAACGCAATTCTTAAAAAAAAAACATTTTTCTAATATAAAGTCCTGAAAATGTGTGTTAGGTTCCCTAACAGTCATATCACGACAAAGCAATATGCTCTAGCAATATGATACGACGAGTAAAAAGATTACTACCCACATATCGAATCCTCAAATTAGACACCGTCAAGGCTAAACCCACGATATAAGTAAATAATAAAGCCCTAATATTACATAAAAGGGTTTACTACAAAGCTCCATAAGTACCTACTTATTGAGCGTAAACATCTTGGAAATATCGGTAGTTAAGGGCTTAAGTAAAGCCCACGAATATCGATATAATCACGTAGCTAGTGCTTGGTGTGCGCGCCTGTACCATCAGGGCACCCTATTTAATCCTTCTTTGAGGTTTTGACATCTTTATTGTATTAGCTGTGCGCGATGGTACATTAAAATTTAATTTTACGGGCGACAGTACAGTTACGTGCAAAATATGTTTGTGAATGAATACACTTGTCAAAGGAGAAGGGAAATCCTGGGCCCAGCAGTTAACTAGTTGAAATGGGTATTAAAAAAACCGTTATATTTTTCTAAAGAAAATCACAAAATACAGTACCATGTTTCTATCGCGACACTGGCCACTCACTATAGTCTAAAGTAATCTGTGCTGGTCACCGACCGACAGATGACAGGTAGAAAAAAACCGGCACCTATCAAAAAGTACTCTGTGACCGGCACTCGTTCGTTTTCTTTCGTTGTGAGTGCGCAAGTATTTTCCGTTCTCAATCTAAACGTGTCAGGATCTTCAACACATCGCACATGGGACTCTCTACTTGCATTCCATGCGTAAAACCATTATACAACCAAAACCATTCAAAAATATTTCGCAAATAACATCAAAAAACTACAATGTTATAATGTAACCTCACTTTTACTATATTTCATATAACTTGATTCCTGGATAGCCAAATATCACCAAATTTTCAGTGAGGCCTTGTTATTATATCCACTTACAAATAAAGCTAGTTTGATTGAGTTAACACCTGGGCCCAGGAAACTATGGAGTCTTTCCCTTCTCCTTTCAAAATGTTCTACTCGTAGAGAATTGTAGGAGAGTATTGCTTAAAATCTTGAAGTGTAGTAAGAAGATGAGCTATCACAATTGCACAATACACAATTGAAAATTAGGGAGAAATTAGAAGCAGAATACATGCCATGCGCCAACCTTACAAAAACTGAGATGAGGAGGACAAGAGGAGGATGATGATCTGCCTAGCCTTTTCCCAACCAAGTTGAGGTCGGCTTCCAGTCTAACTGAATGCAGCTGAATACCAGCATTTTACATGGTGCGACTGCCAATCTGACCTTTATAACCAAGTTACTGGGTAACACGATACCCCTAGGTAAGATTAATTGTCAGACTTTCGGACATCTGACGACCCGTAGCGACTGTCAAAGATCCACGATGGACAGCTGGAACCAACGGCTTAACATGCTTTCCGAGGCTCAGAGGGGTCTTGGTATATAAAGATGCCTCTTGGTAAGACTAATTGTCAGACTTTCGGACTTCTGACGACCCGTAACGACTGTCAAAAATCCACGAATGACAGCCGGGACCAACGGCTTAACGTGCTTTCCGAGGCAAGGAGGGTCTTGGTATATAAAGATGGTCACTCATCGACGGACCAACCGCGGCAAGCGTAGCTTAACCTGATCGATCGACCCGTGCGGCTGTTATTTAGCAGGAGGAGGATGTTCATAAAGTAATTATTGTGAAAGAGAAAATTCATTTGTTGAATTTCTTTTTATTGTCAACATATTTTTGCAGGTGACATTACCACGCTTGTGTTACGACTAAATAAAGTATTTTATTTTAGCGCCATTGCGGGAAATTGCGTCGTAACTAAATTTAGTAATTTTATTATGTTGCTTGAATGTAAGCCATGATAAAGGGGTGCCCATTCCCTTCTAGTCTGAGATTTTAACGGAGGAGGATATTTTCTTGAACAGACGCGCACATCAAGCTACTACAATCTTTCAAATTTATTTAATAGATTTTTAACTTTTTCGCTAAATCATAAGGTTCAAAATTGATTGGGAAAATTTTACAGTTTCGGGTAGCTTGATCTGCTGGCGTCTGTACCCTAGATAATTAGATTTATTTCCGTTGGATCCCGCTTTTGAATCCCAGTTTAAATATTTTTGGCGTTGGATCCTGCAAAACATTATTATGTATTTCCGTTGGATCCCGAATTTAAAAAATGCAAGATAATTACGTTTTATTGTCGTTGAATCCCGCAAAGTATTTCCGTTGGATCCCAAATGCTTAAAAAAATCTGAATGCGGGTACTTTCAACAACAAAATTGTTTATAATAAAATGAGGGGTTCACTAATGTTTCACCAAAACTCCATTGACAAATTTTTAGTTTACAACCAACGTTTCGTATACTATTTATTTCACAAACAACTCATTTTCTATATAATCTAGTCGTTTCTGGCACTCGCCGGCCGCTGCCGCGGCACCGCTCGCTTCGCTCGCTCGGCTCGTGCGTATGGGTCGCAGTTTTAATCTACCCTAACCTAACTTTTTTTTTTTAAATAATTAATCTAATCTAGTGTTGCATGGATGGGATTGAATTGAAACATGGGATTCAACGGAAATAGCAAACGGGATCCATCGTTAATACCTAAAAAATGGGATCCAAAAGTGGGATCCAACGAAAATAAACGGATAATTACTGTGATATCTTGTACTTCTGCGTACTAGAGATATCTACCTACTATACTTTGGTGTCTGCAGTATCAAGTATCATTAAGTAACTCCAGTATTCAGTTCCCAGCCAATTTACAGTGACAATTTGTTGATTAAAATGTCCAGCCGCCCAAAATGTTTAGCACAATCAGCCTATAATATTCCCACTGCTGGGACACACGCCTCCCTCTGAGAGGGAGTGGGCTGTAATCCACCACGCGGGCCCAGTGCGGGTTGGTGGATGTCACATGTCTTCGAAATAGTTAAGACAACTGCAAGCTGCGAAGGAAATAACAATTGCGTCTAAGTAGTTCAACTAAAAACAGCGCTATTATGCCGCCCTCAATAGTAAATTCACGAAAACAAAATACCAAGATTGCATAACAAAAAAACTAAATGATATAGGAATCAACTCAACGGAAGAAAACATCGAAATACCCTGGAATACCATAACGAAAATATTAAAAGCGGCTGCCCAGGAAACTCTGATTCTTCAGCCAGTTTTTTACAGAGACCATCGACTAGCTCTTGCTAACCTACAAAAGGCTAAATTCTTACAAAGTAGGCAACCAGATAATCCAAATAGGCACAACCTAGTAAAAGAACGTCGGGCAACACTTCAAAAGGGTAAATAAAAAGCAAAAAGCGTGCAGGGCCTGCCTCAATGGACTGGGGAAAAACCACCCTGCATGCGTTATGCAGTGGGTGGGTGGGTATTTTTTTACAGTAGAAACAAACTCCATCAAAACGTCGAAAAAGATCTACTTATATACCGATGACCAAATGGGAGCAAATATTAAAAAAATCCGAGGGCCATCTTATACCAACAGTTAATATTAAAAAGCCGATAACCCGAAGTACAGTGTGATGGACCCACTGCGGATGACGTAATGGGAATCATTAATAAAATGCGGAACGGGACAGCTCCCGGAATTGACCAAGTGGTAATCGAGCTTTACAAAGCAATGCCCCAAATAATACAAGAAGCCGTCACCAAACAAATGAACAAAGCTTGGACACTGAAAAAAGCACCCGACACGTGGCTGGAGACAGTACAGGTACCAATTCCAAAAAACAATAACCCTAAAGTTGTGAATGAATATCGCCGCATATCGGTTTGCAATGCGGGTTACAGAATTTACGCCTCCTTCGTACTTAAAAAACTAGATGAGATAATAACGGAATTAGGCAACTATCAAACGACCTTTTTAAACAATAGATCAGCAGCACAGCACACAGCAGAGCAACGACATACAAAAGAACCGAGAAAGCAGTAGAACCCCGCCAAAAGACTCAAAGATGAAACTCGACCTTAACCAACCTGGCGGCAAGGTCGTTAAAAGATGCCCATCCATAGATACATATAATCACCCATCTCTCCACTAGTCCAATGCTTGCTCTAGGATGCATATCCGGTAGGCTCTAAATCCTTACCTATCCTTCGGGCACGTCTTCCCTACCATTACCGCGCCCCCCAGTCTGTTCCTTGATATGCAATGGTCGCTGTAGCACCATGAACATGAGGCTACAGGAGCTAGTGCGAATCTTGGGGTTCATTCGATTAATCGAGTCTGGTTTAACCATGCTGGGATCGGTGCAATTCATTCATCAGTCATTCATTGGGACATGTCGGTTTCCTCGCGATGTTTTCCTTCACCGTTTTGAGAGCAGTGGTGAAGAAATAATTTACACAAAGTAAAGTGCCTGTTTCTACTGGGCCACCCTGCCAAAATATTTAGCTTAGTTAATATTGAAAAGGTCGTTAAGTTCATAAACTTCCTAGCTATTAACTAAATTATTATTATTTAAAAGTTGCAGAATCCTAAAACATCAAAAACTCGTCGCAATAAACCTTCAACTGTTATTATCTCCCGCCGGTTTTTATTATTTAGACGTAATAATATAAATCTTCGTTTATCGCCCCCGAAGTTTTATGTTCAATAACATTTGATATACAATAAGAGAGCCTTTAGGGCTCATCGGTTTCTTAAGATGAGAATGTATAAGTGAGTCTCGTAAGCGAGATTCGTCAGGAAATTATCGCATACAATAATGAAATTTTTTTTTTTTTTTTTTTTTTTATTTTAGTAGTAAATCTTTATTCTTTTAGAAACTAACTATATACACTAGATACTAAAATAAATGACTAACTAACTTACAATACAAATATATAAAAATAAAAAACTTAGGCGTCGAAGTATTCATCCGCATCGCTGTCATCCGGAAACGTGCCCAGAAGACTGGCAGCATTGCCACGTTGAATGGCAATGCTAATTCTTTGGCCAAAGAACGACCCAGCCCTCTGGTCACGTGAAGTATCGACCAGCCGGCGAGAAATTTCCTTAAAAAGGAGACGCGCGCTCGGGCCCCATGACCCGAGCGTTTCGACCCCAAACGGCTCAAAGCTGTAGTTGCCCACAAGGTTACAGTATTTGCGCCGTTTGAGGGTCTCAGCAGCTGCAGCAGCGGCGCCAGCACAGCCCGCAGTGCTAGGAACATGAGATGGCGCAAGGGTATCGACACATGTTGCGTCCCACACCAGAGGCCTACCCACCTTCCAAGGCAACAACGTCATGCCGTCTGGTCTCTTCCCATCATCACGTACCAAGCCGTTTGGTTCTAGCACCGCTGGTACGCCGGCGGTGACAAGGGCTCGACGAATAATATCGTTGATGCTGGCGTGCCGTGCTATGCGACCTGCGCTTCTGCAGCAGGACAGGCCATGGTGTCCGAGACTGTCGACAGCTTCACCGCAGTGACATCGATGCGGAGCAACACAAGGTGCGCCCAAGCGGAGACACGTAGCGAGCCGAAACGATGAGTCATCCATCATTGTGCCTATGGTGGATGACGGGAGCGCCTGAAGCCACAAACCTGACTCCCATTCTCCCACAGCCAGCAGACGGGCACGCTCAACAGTATTACGTGACGTGTTTACAAGGGTATTCCGTATAATACTGCAGAGCGGCACGTCCCACTGTCTCTGGGAAGACGGGTTATCAGGCAAAACCGTATTGGGACAAGCCATTTTCCAAGCATTCAACGCATCGGTCAAAAACGGCACTTCAAAATCGACCAGTGAGGAAGATAAAATGTTCCTGGTTAATTTATCGGTACTGTGGACCGAGGAGAGGAAGGCTGGTAAACTAATACTTGAAATTTTGCGGACGCCGAGACCGCCCAAGCGAATGGGTAGTGTGGCTTGCTGCCACGCACGGTCGTCCAGGGCCACATTTAGGATGGAAGTTAATGTGTTTCTAATAATTTGGTCTACTTTTTCTAAAAGTTGTGGATGCTTCCATAGATGAGAGGAGCGAAGGCTATAAGTAAATTTTGGTCCAAAACAACAGTACCGAATGAGTGTGAAGGCCGAATGAATATTAATTTTGAAAAGTCTTTCCGAGACGTCATTAAAATTTTGTATCTTCTCCTCAATGAACGTTGGAAAGGATTCGTCAAAAATTGGGGACCCTAGAAGGTGAAGAGAGTTTCTTTCCGTAATTTTGATATTTGGAGCTATTGTACTAAATTTTGCAATGGTTGTCTGTCTGTCAGTCGTTTGGGGAAGATAAATTTCGCATTTTGAAAGGTTAAGGTCTAGGCCAATGGAACTGAATTTTTCTTTTAAAAACTGTAAATCTTTTAAGACTGTGTCTACATCACCTCCTAGGGTTCCGTCATCCAAGTACCATACGTTGAATTTAGAATTTAGTTGTCGAATAATTGGATTTATTGCCAAACTAAAAATGACTGGCCCAAGAGGGTCACCCTGTTGACAACCAACTGCTGATTTCAAAAGGTTGTCTTTATAAAGTAATTTAGAGGGGTGCCTGTAACATTGATAGAGAAAACTGTAAATTTTGGGTATTTCTTTTTGAACTTCTGTCAACAAGGTGTCCCTGTTTACGGAATTGAAAGCATTCTTAATGTCAACCTTAAGAATGACCTCTCCTTTATCGCTATTGAGATAGGTGGATAATGCATGTACCGCAGCCTCACAGCCCCCTTTAGACCCAAAGCCTAGCTGTCGGGGCTGGAATTTGCTAGCTAGTGATTCGCTGTAAAAAGCACAACAAATTTTGGCTGCGATACGACGGTAAGTGGACCCTACGGCAATGGGACGAATGCCGCCATCCTTCTTGCGCAGGGCACATAAATTTGCCCCATACAAAATATCAATGACGGCTTCGTTCACATTGCCGGAGAGCATGAGATTGATGAGGGCCGTCAGCTCCTTCAAAAGGGACTCACCAGCCTCCCCGGCGCCTGAACACATTAAGTCCTTCAGGTGTTGAGGTGTCAGGCCGTCGAGGCCGCCGGCGGAGCCACTTCGAAAAGAGCAAACGGCCGCACATACTTGTTGAGCTGTAATTTCAAAATGAATAATGAAAATTGTAATGACGTGGATTAAACAAGATAAAATTATAGATTACATAATAAGAGTACAGTGGGATGCAAAAGTCCATGGATAGTACAGAAATAAAATCGTATGAAGCGAGAAATTACGCCATCTAGCGTAAAACCAGTAAACGACTAACAAAATTTAATTATGCTGTTATTAGATGGCGTTGCTTTGCTTTATATGTTAAAATATTTTTGTAGTTAAAATAGACACTAAGGTATCCATGCAATTTTGCTGGCGAGTCAACATGATAAGAGGAAGTCTGAATTTGGCACCGGTAACAGAAAAGTTGTATGGAAATCGGTTGTCATGGTATGGGCATGTGATACAGGGGAATGAGGAAAATGTCGTGAGGAAAGTTTTGAGAATGAATGTCGATGGCTATAAGAGTAGGGGAAGACCAAAGAATCGATGGACGGACTGTGTGAATGATGATAATATAGTTAGAAAGAGGGTGACAACCGAGATGACGACTAATAAAACAGTATGGAAGAAAGTATCCCTACCAGTGGAGATACATCAGTAGGGATATATGGAACAGGGGGCAAAGACATGTTGCGCCGACCCCAAATAAATTGGGATAAGTATAGGAGAATGAATGATAACAATTGACGCGGGTTAGTATTAGTCAAAGACGCTGGTTCATTGCACTAAAAATTGTTTATTTTATGCACACAACGACAAAAATTTAATAACTACGAGTATTGAATCATTAAATTCTTCTTCTTCGCGTCGCTGACACCACTGTATGCCAGATCTTGTTGGCCCAAAACTCCGCCAGTTTCACGGTGTTGTCCGTGGCAGCGCAAAGGTCACGTTGCCTGCATATTTTGGGACACAGAGGGCAGGATAGATAGGAGGTAGTTAAATTTAACGTACGTCACGTTTTTTGTTTCTTAAATTTACAAAAAGTTGTGTAAATATTTTTAACTGGAAGGACTATTTTGTACAAGTCGTTGTGTGCATAAAACAAACTGATTTTCGTGAAAAGTACAGACGGCCGGCACATCAAGCTACCCGAAACTGTCAAATTTTCCCAATCAACTTTGAACCTTATGCTTTAGCGATAAAGTTGAAAATCTATTAAAACAATTTGACAGATTGTAGTAGGTTCATGTGCTGGCGTCTTTTACTGAAAACTAGCGGTTTCGCACTACGTCCGATCCGAATCCGAGAAATCAACCCGATTTGGAAATTGTTCTAAATTCTGACGGATAGACTTCGGATGTAGTGCGCAACCCCTCATACAAATAGTACTACGGTCATTTCGGACCGGCATTTCTCGGATTCGGATCGGACGTAGTGCGAAACCGCCCTAACACAATAACAAATGTCGGCCAAACGCCTACTAAAATCATAGTCGATTAGTTGACATCATGTGTTACGTTCTCATAAGCCCAGTTTGTTACTTCACACACAAGGCGTTTAGTGAATCCATGTGTCTTACTAGGTGCGTCATTATAGGGACAGGAAACCAGCGCTTAACAAAAAGGAGTATTATTTTTAAGGCCCTGCGTAACACATTTTCATTTACAATCTGAATCATTTTGAAGGATATTGCTAATCCATTGCTTCTTAAGTTCGAAAAATTAGTTTGCAACAACGCAATGAATGTTGTTGAACTGTGAAAATGAAATCCATTGCCACTGGTAGTGTGCTACGCAATTACCCCGCTGGATTAAAGTGGTAATCTACGGCTTCTTTTATTGTAATACTAGCTGCGCCCCGCGGTTTCACCCGCGTAAATGTCGCTCCCGTGGGAATATTGGGATAAAATAGTAGCCTATATGTTAATCCAGGGTGTCAGCTACCTCCATACAAAAATGTATCAAAATTGGTCCAGCCGTTTGAGCGTGAAGAAGTAACAAACATATAAACACACACACACACACACTCACAACTTTCGCCTTTATAATATTAGTGTGATCTATCGTTATCCCAAGAAATCACTACAGATTTTGAAACTACATATACAGAGTTAAAATAACGTTTTCCTCAAATAAAACCACCTTTCAAATGTAGCGATAACTATTAAACAGTAACCTTTTTATCACAAGACATTTCTAGGAAATGTAAACCTCAAACACGAACATTTCCATTTAAATAAGTGTGCTCCAATTATTTTCCGCAATGTCGGAATCACAACATTGTGGAAAACAATTGAAGCACAAGCTCTTAACAAATAAAACACCAATAAAACAAAAGACAACACTCTAATAAAATTAATGGCGACCTCAATCCCTGAAGACATTACAATAGTTAAACAGTAAGGCTTTAAAGAGACTCGATTCGAGGACAATTAAGGTCATTGTAATAGGGAGAAAGGGGTAATGAATACAACGCAAATCTAACAATTTAATTAACAATTGTAAGGCAAAGGGCGTCCGTGAGTACCGAGATTGGTTTCACCGTCTTCGTCATTTCGGGATTCAGTGAGAGAAATGATTGGCTGGTTTCGTGGCCCTAAATGAAGCAACTTGTCACGCAATAAATTAACAACGTTTAGTATGAGGAAAAATAGAAAAAGGACGGAGAAGAACGTTCTTCTTCATAAGATTTAATTTAAAGCTATATGTTGGAGAACATTTGCTCCGTTTTAGCTCGTTAGACGGCTTTTGGTGTAGGTTATGTTTAGATATGTAATGAGGGTACTTTATTCTGCTATAAAGCGGGTGTTGTGAGCAACAGATGATGAGACAGCCAGTCCACTAGCATTTTCAGTATGAAAGTTTTTATTAAAATAAATATACTTGGAATACTGATGAAACCTTATGTGTGTGAGTTATCGATTGACAGGACGGAGGTATCGTTACAGAACGTGGGTCAGTGGGTCGTCTTAGGGGCGGACTTGTTGGAGTTAGTGCCCCTAAGCGTATACTAAGATCAGCAAATGAATGTAAAAAAAAAAATTGTTTACTTATAC
Organism: Amphipoea lucens; assembly: GCA_947508005.1. Taxonomy (NCBI): domain Eukaryota; kingdom Metazoa; phylum Arthropoda; class Insecta; order Lepidoptera; family Noctuidae; genus Amphipoea; species Amphipoea lucens. The sequence goes on from OX382357.1 coordinate 20,281,710, forward strand.
AAAATTTTCAATTTTTTTTTTAATATTTCGGGGGTTTTTTTTACATCACCTCATCGTTTACATCTAGAGAAACGACTTAATTCTAGAAAAGATTTTTATCCGAAATACCATTTTGGAAATAAAGAGCCTTTTATTTAAAAAAAAAAAAATCAAATGCTCCTAACTCGGAAACGGTGCGTCCTAGGGCCATGTTTCTTAGAACCTAAAAATAACCCGATATTGCAATAAAATTGCTAGATTTCCGAAAAAAAAAATGCAATAGTATTCATATTCCCTTGAAAGCAAGCCCATGCAAGCTTAGGCAAGGCTTTGGTGAGGCAGTTCGGCGATCAGCGATTCCGTACTTATGTACTTACTTGATAGTGATATCACCTTTATGTCCTGTACATAATGGTGACCGATGTCTCCTAGGACGATAAGCAGTTACCTTTTACATCCTGCAATATTTTTGTTTCTACAAGATCTGAGCTAATTGCCACACCTTTATTTGATTTTTTTTTTTTGGGTGGGAAATTATCAAATAACTTCTCCCGCTCTGGGCGGAGCGAGAGGGCGTGTCAGACTTTTACTGACTAAAACCCACCCGTGTTCCTTCAGTTGCCTGTGCCAGGGGCCACGGTATCTCTTTCGAACAACCCTTCATTATCATAGGCCTGTAGGTTTCCGGTAGCCCAGTGAGAAGAAGAGTGCCTAAGCCACTCATCGTCGACTATAAAACCTATAAGTTTGACGTATGTCATTACTTCCCAGAATTCGATCCTTATTAGCGACACTATCGAATGGTGTAATAATACAGCGTGTGTTTTTTTTTTTTTTTCAAAATCAACAGGTTCAATTCCTGGCTACAATTATTGATTTTTCAAAAATCCAATGATGCTGTTTTAGTTTTCATCAAAATCGAGCCCGTGACTCCTTTGAGTACTTTTTGCTATTCCTCATAGTTTCGGAGTTGGCCATCCACGCCCACTTGATAAATTCATCCTGTATATGACGGAGTTATGCCCAAACATACATAAAAAAAATATAATTATTTAAATTGAGAACCTTCTCCTTTCCAGTCTCTCCTTTAGTCAGTTAAAAAGGCGTTTATTATTAAAGTGAAACCAAACTACGGTCTGATATGTTTATTTAAATTTAAAATATTTCCATTACTTACTCTTTGAAAAGGTGAAACCACAATAATGAATAAATAATTTCGTTGGTTCTGAAACGAAATTCCTAGAACTGTTTATTTGCGGTATCATGGATTATTAATGTGTAATTTTATAGCAATAATTATTTGGTAATTATAATATTCCAGTGAAAAGCTCGGTGCTTCCGATATTTTAATTATGAGTACAATCCCACGCAATTCGCCGTAATTGTAAGCTTACCAATTAATGAAATAATTTACCGAAATATTTTAACTTGAAATTGTCGAGCTCCTGTGAATATTCGAAAATACCCTAGAAATAAATGAAATTGCCATTATAAAATCGAACGACCGGTATCAGTTATATTTTTGGAGTTCTCCGGAATCGTAATGCATAAAATGTAGCTTCAATCGCTTGATCTCCGCTAATGAGACACAATTGATTTTCTATTGTAATGGGCCGCCAGAAATCCGCGCCGGGACGGAGCGATTAAATTCAACAGGATGAATTCAAAACCATATACACCCCAATTAGAGTATAAAGCCTGCACTACACTGCTCGAGAAGTTGATCGAAGTTAAGCGAAAACGAGAGTGTAGAAATAAAATTTAATTTTCTTTGGCTCAATCGCCACGCCGCGCCGCGCCGCGGCACGCCTATTGAGACAATCCGCCGCGGCCGCGGTCAGTATGGCCAAATACATTTTTATTTATTTATTAGCTTTATTTTAACCCTTTTTAGTTTTGTGTTGTGTACTTTTTTATTTATTTGTTAGTCATTTTAGTTTTGAACTTAAATAAGGTTAGTATTGTTTGTTTTGCGGTTAAAGCCTCCTCCAAACCGTTCCAGATGGCTCTATCCTTTGACTTTAGGACTTGAGTTTGTTCTGTTACACCTGTATACATAACGTTACGCAAAATACATACCAAACCCGTGGTTTATGTATTTTTGTTGCAAAAAATAGTCATTTATTTACAATTCAAACACCTATCATCTCACAAAAATAGAAGTTCTAAAAAAACGTAGCAGTCAAACGCAATAAATAAAAATTACAGTCCGGCCGGCGTTCAGACCGACACCTGCAGCCTGTGCGACAGGTCTAGTCCATACTATACTAATCTCACTAATATTATAAAGGCGAAAGTTTGTGAGTGTGTGTGTGTGTATGTGTGTGTGTTTATATGTTTGTTACTTCTTCACGCCTAAACCACTTAACCGATTTAGATGAAATTTAGTATAGAGATAGATAGAGTCCCGGAAAAGGACATAGGCTACTTTTTATCCCGATATTCCCACGGGATCGACATTTACGCGGGTAAAACCGCGGGGCGCAGCTAGTAATATTATAAATTCGAAAGTAACTCTGTCTGTCTGTCTGTATGTTACCTTTTCACGCCCAAACCGCTGATCCGATTTAGATGAAATTTGGTATAGAGATAGTTTGAGTCCAGGGAAAGGACATAGGATACTTTTTATCCCGATATTCCCACGGGATCAAGACTTATGCGGGTGAAACCGCGGGGCACAGCTTGTAACTAATAAAGATCAAACTCACAAAACACGTATGAAACTGACGGGTGTCAAGAACGCATTCTCTGACTACCGGACTGTAGATAAGATTTATTTTCCGATAAAAACCTACCAATTTCCCGTTATGTACCTAAGTGCTTGGCCAGACTGGCAGCTCGGGGCGGGAGCGGTGCGGGTGCGGGAACGTGCGCAGTCTACCTGTCCGCATTGGAGCGCGGCTGCGTTCTGCGTGTTGTAGTGTCCAGTGTTTGTCAAAATATAATATGGATGAAGAAGACTTAGTTTTACTAGAAAAAAGCGCGAACTATTTTAAGAACCTCGGTGCCCGCGCACGCGCCGCGGACTCACTGCGGCCACTTGTATGAATGAGCTATGGCGTGAGTTGTCCGCGCGTTCTAATCTGGCCAAACACTAACACTGGAAAGGATAGATGAGATACCAAAATCCAGTCAACTGTCCCTTAATATGTACAGAAGTCAGCACATCAAACTACTACAATCTGTCAAATTTCATAAATAGATTTTCAACTTTATCACTGGACCATACGGTTCAAAGTTGATTGGGAAAATTTGACAGTTTCGGGTAGCTTGATGTGCTGGCATCTGTACGTCTGCTCCAATAATCAAAGGGGTCTGTCGTTAAGAGGGTTACAAATTCAATTTAAGAGGCTTACTAGACCTAAGTGTCCTTGAAAAACGCATGCACACATATGCAGAATCGACGCAAACGCCATCTAACGACGACGCCCATCACAATTATGACATAAAGCATACATGAGATTTAGAAGTAACGGTTTTGTGAGATTACGCCCTAGTATTCTAATAGATGGCGCGGAAACGATGTGCAAATAAGAAACAAATTATGTAGTTATGTGTGACAACATAATAAATTTTATTCGTTTTGAGTGTGACTTGAAAAACTTAAGGATGTGGGTGATTTTGAAATAAAACTGATTCAATGAAATTTAAAACATTTTTAACCGACTTCAAAAAAGGAGGTTGTGTATTCGACCCGTATGTATGTATGTAATGTATGTATGTGTGTATGCTTGTATATATATTTGTAGATTTTCTAAAAAACTGATGAACCAATTTTGATCATTCTTTCACTAATGTGATCTACATATAATACTTCCAGGAAGGTTTTAGTATATAATACATTAGGTAATTATTCTTATGTAGTATGTCCGAAGTTAATATGCATAAATGTACTGCATCTCCGGCATTTCTATGCGAATTTTGATGATTCTTCAATGCACTAGTGTTAATTGAATTTTTGTGGGGTAGGTACAATTAGAAAGAAAAAAAAAACAACCGACTTCAAAAAAAGCACTACAGCGTGATAAATAACTATAATTTCGGAAGTCGGTGTCAAAAAACGAAAATGCGGAACCAGCAACACCGACTTCCGAAATAAAAATTATCACTTTGCAGTGTTTTTTTCTAAAACAATGAATTTTGGAAACATCTAAGAAAATGCAGTCGGTATTTTCGACTTCACATACAACTGTCACAGTGACGTATGTGGACGACGTGTAGATTTGTATTCGAGAGTCCCCGGGTTCGATTCCCAAGGTTACGAAATCGAATTTTCTATTTAAATGTCATTTTGAATTTTTAAATATATCTATTAAATATTTTTATAAATAACTAAAAAAAGTCTGCAGGAGAAAGAAAGTCGAAAATATCAACACGGAAGTTAGGTATTTCTAATGCGCAAGTACCTACACGTTATCTAAGCTATTACAAAAATAAAAAAAATTCTGACCTAATGTTTTTATTAACCGACCGCGACTTATTGATAATGGGCATAATGAAATAGGTAACAGATTCATCTGAAAATTGCGATGAAAATGATCAAAAGCAAGAAATTAGATTTAAAATTGATTTTGTTTATAATAAAAAGGAATCATAGTTATATATGAATGTTAGGTACCTAATCTTTGAGGCCGTTTACACATTATGCCGCAGCTGCAGCGGCACCGCCGTCGCTGCATCAGCTATTTAGTAATCTGTGGCATCAGTCACCCTTGGATTTGTATGAACACACGGCGCCGCGGCGGCGCGCCGCAAGGGCTCATACAAATCCAAAAGAAACCAATACAGCGGCATCGCCACAGAATATAATAGTATGGCACCGCGGGCGGCGCACAGTGGTCTGAAAATCGAGCTCCATACTCATAGAAACTTAAAGTTCGGAAATAAAAAAACAAAAATTGTAATGGGTCTAGTATACCTCCCTTTACGTAATATTAACGTATGGATGGTATCAGTCGCTCCACGCGTGAGAAAAAAAAGTTTTTTATTTTTTTTTGTATGGGAGAAAACACTTAATGTACATTTTTTTGAAACTGGATGGAACTGATAGGCTGGAGCTCGCACGAGCTATTGTACGATACACGGCCATCAAGATGACATACAATTCATGCACCGTTCGGCGCCGCTTTGCACGTAGCAAATTTTTGAAATTTTGAATTTTCGATACGTGATTTTTCAAATCTTTGACGAGGTTAAATTAACTTGCCGATCGATTTACTTATACTATCGTTAGTTGTAGCCTGCTTATGACCTTTGTGATGACAACAATTAAAAATTATATTGATTATATACGTTTTTTTTTTATTTCATTCCAAGAACTAACTCATTTAATCACCGTGATTATGGTTGAGTTATAATTATATACTAATGACATGAGCATCAACCAGCTCTAGCAGGGCCAAATGGGCCCTAGTCACAATAAAATTCTATTGTCTGTAATATTAAAGTCTGTAAAACCTAATTAAAGAATAGCGAACGATAATGAGGGTAGTTGTATAAAAACAGGACGTTTGAGCTTACTTTTATCAGTAGCTCTCAGTACTTGTGCGCGCTAACTTATTACGTTATTTTTTTAATTGTGCTGTGATGGAAGGTTGTGATACCAATTTGGACATTGTCATGTTTGTGACAAACAACAATTGTTTTTCACAGCCCAATGTTTTATTTGAAGTTTTTGAGAATACTATTGATTTGTTAGAAAATGAAAAGAGGGTATTGAAACAATTCTGTCAGACTTATGTTTGTTCGTTGAGGAACAAATGGATCTCGTGTAATCTCACGAGACGTACATACATAACAAAGTATGAGACATGGCTGCAAGAGAACATAAAATGGCCTGAGATCATGAAAGGAAAGATGACCCCTTATTTAGTGTCAGTAGAGCAGCAAACCCGTTCCAGTTCTGACTTTACCTACACACCGGAGACGTGCAGTGTTGGAACATCAACATCAGTTGTGAGGCCGAGAAAACCATTTAAAGAGCTAAGCCCGCTACAGAAGAGAAGGAGAGCGGAAGACCTCCTAACGTATAGCACTGAAAGCCTTGCTCATGCAACCGGTTTGAAAGCACATGACAAGAATATAGCAGATATCGTTAAACTAGTCTCGGAGCAAAGAGGCTACAAGGATAAATAAATTGTTAAAGCCCAAGGAAACTGTGCCTATATATTCCGCTGATAAAGCTTTATTTATTTTGACCTCATTGAAGCTTTCGAAGTGGCAGTATATAACATTAAGATCTTGTGCAAAAGAAGAAGGAGTACCACTGTGTCCTTCTTATACTGCCATCCTTGAGGCGAAGAAGGACTGCTGCCCTCCAAAAGTTACCATTGTACATCACGGAAAAAGACCTCTTCTTCCGTGATGTACAATGGTAACTTTTAGCTAAAAGCTTTAAGCTTTTAGGTAAAATTTAGCTTTACTTTTACCTAAAAGTAAAGCTAAATTTTGGATAAAACTGTGCAAAGCTTGGAAAATTCCTACGTGTGGAACCTTCGCTGGATGGCAAAGAGTTAACAATTATATGCAAGTATGGCTTTGATGGTGCTTCAGGGCAAAGTTTGTATAAGCAAACTATGGCAGACGAAGACGATTCCAGTATGTTTATGTGTTATTTTGTGCCTCTGCGCTTAGTTTGTGGCGAAGAAAAGGTATGGGAGAATCCAAAGCCATCTTCCACAATGTTCTGCTGACCAATTTATTTTAAGTTTTCAAACGAAAACAAGTTGAACATCGTGGAAGAACAGGCTCTGATTGAGGCTCAGATTGAAGCAGTATCTAATTATAACTCAACCATAATCACGGTTGTAGAATCCTGTTGATTCCGTACTTATGTTAAACATATCACTTCACTGGCTCACTACCACACCAAGCGCCATCGTATATAGCCTGCTTCACTTTGTCTGTTTCCCGCCATTCCTCGTAACTGACAGATGACATAACATAACTGACAGCAGCTACCCCGCTTGTGTGAATGAGACAGTGTTTACATATCTATTTAATAGATACACTACAACGGTGATTAAATGAGTTAAGTAGTTCTTGGAATGAAATTAAAAAAAAACGTATAGGTACTTATAATCAACATAATTTTTAATTGTTGTCATCATAAAGGTCATAAGCAGGCTAAAAGTAACGATAGTATAAGTAAATCGATCAGCAAGTTCATTTATTCACGTCAAAGATTTGAAAAATCACATATCGAAAACACAAAATTTCAAAAATTTGCTACGTGCAAAGCGGCGCCCAACGGTCCATGAATTGTATGTCATCTTGATGGCCGTGTATGGTACAATAGCTCGTGTGAGCTCCAGCCTATCAGTTCCATTCAGTTTCAAAAAAATGTACATTAACCCCCTTATTCATAAAACTTATCAAACCTATTTTAGTTAAAATGGGGTTTGTCTCTTTCTTACACACAGAAATGACAACGTGACAGATAAAGACAAACGTTCTATAAACCTATTTTAGCTAAAATAGAGATAAAATAGGATTATGAATAAGGGGGTTAGTGTTTTCTCCCATACAAAAAAAAACAAAAAACTTTTTTTTCTCACGCGTGGAGCGACTGATACCATCCATACGTTAATATTACGTAAAGGGAGGTATACTATATATACTAGATATATATACTAGATATATATATATACTAGACCCATTACAATTTTTGTTTTTTTATTTCCGTACTTTAAGTTTCTATGAGTATGGAGCTCGATTTTCAGACCACTGTGCGGCGGCGAGTTTTGATAGATCTTATCAAAACTCGTCAACGCGCCGCACCGCCGGCGGCGCGGCGGCGCGGCGGCGCCGTGGGTTCATACAAATCCAAGGGTGACTGATGCAGCGGCGCCGCGGCGGCGGCGGCGGCGATGCCGCTGCAGCTTCGGCATGATGTGTAAACGGCCTCAAGGATTAGGTACTCGTACCTAACATTCATACATAATTATTATGATTGCTATTTATTATAAACACAATCAATAAAAATTAAACTCTTGCTTGTGATAATTTTCATCGCAATTTTCGGATGAATCTGTGATTTCTTTATGCATATTATCAATAAGTCGCGGTCTGTTAATAAATTTAGGTTTTTTTTATTGTTACAATGGCATAGAAAACGTGTAGGTACTTACGCATTAGAAGTAACTTCCGTGTTGATATTTTCGACTTTCTTTCTCCTGTGAAAGATAATTACATTGTAGACGTTTTTTTAGTTATTTATAAAAATATATTTAAAAATTCAAAATACATTTAAATAAAATTAAATCGATTTCGTATCACTGGGAATCGAACCCGGGGACCCTTGAACACGAACCTGCGCGTCGTCTACATAAGCCAATGTAACGATTGCGTATCTCGTCGAAAAAACTGAGCTTATGCGTAATAAGTGCATTTTCTTAAACTACCAAAATTCATAGCGAAAAAAAAATATTCAGTAATAATAAAATGCTCTTACTTTTTAATTTCGTTCATATGTTCGGCGTTTGTTTTATATGAACGTTTTGTAGTCCTCCTAAGGGAATGTTTCACTTTATTTCCCATATTTACAAATGATATAATTGATAGCAAATTATTACGCTATTTTAACTTAAAAGTATTTTATATTTACATGAAATAAAAATATTTACAGAAAGAAGATATGCAAATAGTAATAATAAACAATGAATGTATGTAGGTACAAATAAATAATGCGGCGAAAAGAGCGACGCGTCCGTATAGTATCAGGGCCTCGGCCGGCATTATTGCTACACGCACGGGGGTTTACCGTTTACGTACACATGCGCACTTATTATGTTCGGAACTATGAATATTATGCTATTTACAATAAAACTATTGTTTGAACTAAAAAAATAAAACACTATTATTTTAGTATGTTGCTTGTAGAATGATCTGACAAAAAATCAGAATGATTGTATGTATAGGTATTAGTATGGTTTCTATTGTAAAAAGAGTTTTTAGAGGTATCTTCATGATTTTTTTCTATCGTACCAAATTAGTTGTATTATGTTTTCAAAACACTATCTAAAAATTCAAAATACATTTAAATAAAATTTAAAAAGAAAGTACAATTTCGTAACCTTGGGAATCGAACCCGGGGACTCTCGAATACAAATCTACACGTCGTCCACATACGTCACTGTGACAGTTGTACGTGAAGTCGAAAATACCGACTGCACTTTCTTAGATGTTTCCAAAATTCATAGTTTTATTGCAAAAATAAAAATATTCAGTTAAAAATAAAATGCTCATACTTTTTACTTTCGTTCATATTATGTTCGGCTTTTGTTTTATATGAACGTTTTGTAGTCCTCCTAACGGAATGTTTCACTATATTTCCCATTTATTTACAAATTATTACCCTATTTTAACTTTGTTAGGTTACGCGGACCACTGCCGGTAGACACAAGTTAAACGCCCGGGAGTTGGGACTCGCCGTACAATAGATGGCGCGCGCCTTGCACCCATACATAACAAACTTAAAAGTATTTTATATTTACACGAAATAAAAATATTTACGGAAAGAAGATAATGCAAATAATAATAAACAATGAATTTACAAATAAAACTTAACAAAAACATAACAATTTTGACGGAAATAGTGCGGCGAAAAGAGCGACACGTCCGTATAGCATCAGGCCTCGGCCGGCACTGTCGCTACACGGGCGTTCACGCACACATGCGCAATTTTTATGTTCGGAACTATGAATATTCGATTTACAAAAAAACTATTGTTTTAAATAAAAAAATAAAACACTATCATTTTAGTATGTTACTTGTAGAATAATCTGACAAAAAATCAGAATGATTGTATGTATATTAGTATGGTTTTTATTGTAAAAAGAAAGTTTTTTAGAGGTATGTTCATGATTTTTTTCTATCGTACCAAATTAGTTGTATTGTGTTTTCAAAACACTATCTATCTAGCATATATCCTGAAGAATATCATATATTTTTCTGATTTTGTTTACTGTAGGCGATCATATACTTTTATTGTTTCGAAAACTACCGTTTTTTTGCGTTTAGCTCATGTAAGCGCCTTAATTAACTAAATCAGGAATTCATTGGAGGCATTGAAAAATTCCCTTCGATTCGAATTAAATTATAAGTTAAGTAATTTAATTGACATAAAGAAGGATCTTTTTGATTTCCTTTTAGAGTATTAAGTATCGACAGGGTAAAATTAAAAGAAGAAGAAAGGTAGAAGGTGGCTAGGACGGACTGGACGCGGAAGGCGGAGAACAGGGTGTTGTGGCGCAGTCTGGAGGAGGCCTATGTCCAACAGTGGACTGCGATAGGCTGAGTTGATTGAGGGTCAAATTATATTAGCTACCAAATCTCTGCAGACGTGATGGGTATCAATATCTAGACACGATAAAATAAAAATAATTTTGATGTTTTTTTAGTGTTGGGTTAAGAAGTTTAAACAAAAAAAAAAAAGATTTTTTTACTGATATTTCAAGTGACTATCTGCGGTCGATGTCTCAATTTTTAACCGACTTCAAAAAAGGAGGAGGTTCTCAATTCAGTGGTATTTTTTTTAATTTATTTTATGTTTTTTACCTTTGTACGCCGTCATTTATAAATCGATTTGGAAAATTCTTTTTTTATTTGAAAGGATATACTTTCAGATTGGTCCCATTGTCATCAGGTCAGGATCTGATTAAGTTATCCTGGAGAAATCGAAGAAACTCTTCAATTATTATAGTCTCACGTATAGCGATTTGAGTATTTTTTTATAGTAACTCGTGCATTTTTTTAAATCAAATTAATTATTTTTTGGTTTTATTATGTTAAGATATCGATATCCCTCACGTCTGCGGAGCTTTGCTAACTAATTTCATTTGACCCTGTATACTAAAATATTCATCAAAGCAAACTCAAACTCAAAGCATTTATTTCAATTAAACCAATTACAGGCACTTTTGAATTGTCAAGGGGTCCGTCAGTCAGAAAGATGAAGCTAGTTGCCCATTCCAAAGCGCAGGTACCTATGGAGAAGAACGGGCAAGAAACTCCATGGACACTCTTTTAAATCAAAATAATATGGTTACAAGGTCTTGGTTACATCATTCATGTTAAAAATTATACATGTGAGAACGATGCAGAACGTTAAAAGCGTCCATAGAGAAAAGATGAGAAAAAATAACAATTCAAATATTAAAATAAAATAAGCCATGGCAGCAAAGAGATGACCAGTCCCTACTGACGGCGCCCGTTCACGAACAAGTCGCATGTATTAGCACCATTCAGCGAGACATTTGAGTGAGCATGACATACTCTCAGCCGCCAGGGCACATTCAAGTCAATGAAAGACTAAGAAAAACAGAACAGAAAAGCCTTTAAGAAATCTTAATAAAATATAGCAGCATTGAGCATTAATAAACTGAACAAGGACCTTTTGGAAAATTCCGGCAACACTCTCGGAAGTAATACGACATGATAATGATGTTTGCTTTTAAAGGAAACTCGATAACCGAGGACAAAAAAAAACACTCATTATTTGACCTCGGAAAAGGTGAAAAAACGACGCGAAGTATTTCCGCTCGAGTGGAATTAAGTGGAACGAAAAGGTGTCGAGAAAAATCAGAATGAGTTAAAATTCTTTCACATCCATTTGATGTTAAGTACCGATTATTTTTTGGTTTTCAATTGAGACATTGAGGGCTGGAAATGTTGCTGGGGATTCTGTCGATTGTTTTGTTAACGACGAAAAAACCACCGAGCCAACGTTAGGAATAAAGAATTGGTTTTGTAAATTCTACGTCATCATCATCTGCCTAACCTTTTCCCAACTATGTTGGGGTCGGCTTCCAGTCCAACCGGAGGTGGCTGAATACCAGTATACATGGAGTGACTGCCTATCTAACCTCCACAACCCGGTTACTGGGTAATATTATGATACCACTGTTTGTCAGACTTTCGGGCTTCTGACTAACTGACCACCCGTAACAACTGTCAAAGATCCACGAATGACAGCCGGGACCAACGGCTTAACGTGCTTTCCGAGGCACGCAGGGGTCTTGTTATGTAAAGATGGTCACCCATCCACAGGTCAACCGCGGCAATCGTAGCTTAACCTGATTGACCGACCCGTGCGGCTGTTATTATTTAGCTACGGGCCTCTCCTGTTTCTGTACCTGTATTTTGTAATTCTATTTACGTGTATCCAACAAATTTCATCATCATCTGCCTAGCCTTTTCCCGACTATGTTTGGATTAGTTTCCAGTCTAACCAGTTGCAGCGTAATACCAGTATTTTACATAGAGCGACTGTCTATCTTATCTCCTCAACCCAGTTACTGGGTAACACGATACCCTTTAGCAAGACTGTATTCAACCGCGGCTTCGCCCGCTTGTACGTAGGAAATTATCCCACGGGAACGTGTTACCGGGACAAAAAGCCTATGTCTTTCCTCAGGATGCTATCTAACTCCTCGCCAAATTTTTCGAAATACGTTCAGTGGTTTAGGCGTGAAAAGGTAATGTACAGACATAGTTACTTTCGGATTTATGCTCCCCGAAAGGTAAGGTAAGGTTTAGAAATGGCCCCCGTGCCTCAGAAAGCACGTTAATCCGTTGGTCCTGCGCCTGATCTCTCTCCGGTCGTGTCGTCCCATCGGACTATGAGAGTGAGGGAAGAGGGAGTGCTCCTGTGTCTGCGCGCGCACTTATGCCCTATAATATATCCCGCGCCAAACGCTAGTCTCCGTTGAGATTGGCCGCCGTGACCGAAATACGGTCTGGAGGACCCATGTTTGTTTTCGGAGGTTAATGACCCTCATCAATCCACCCTCTTTTTTATTCCCTAAAATAACTAAGTATCAGTTTGTTGAACTTTCATTTATCGAAAAACCCATATCACACATTGACAATCCGTTGCTGTCCCGGGATTTTGGTATCATACCCTCAATTTATCTTCATTCGCGTTGACGTTATCTAAATAAACATAAGGCCTCTTTGATTTACGTCTAAGTCCAATAACAGTACATAATAAAAGAGGACACGAGATATAGTACAATGGATTGCTGTTCATATGTGTCAGAAATGCGTAGGTCTGTCGTTTGACTGATTGGGACGCCAGAGACTAGCCTGACGTTCGTGCGAGTCGAGGAGAGCTATAGTTACAACAGAGTGGTGTGGAGCAGTCCTCTTGACCATTGGACGTCGTACGGACAACATGTGCTCAAAAACTGTCGCGCGTTCCGTATCTAGTTGTGTCGTGTACCTAAGTACCTACTGTGTGTGATTCGCTAGTGCGATTAATTTGGTCGTAAAATTACAATTTCATTTGAACTGCAAACGGTTTTTCTATTGCGCAATAACCAACACTACCCAAGTACGCCTACAGTCATTAAAATATGGCTGATGATAGCGAAAGACAGACAAACCTTCTCCGTTATATGTATAAAATGCCGGTTATAGGAGAAAACCAGCGCTGGAGCTCAGTCTCACATAGGGTCTTAGCATTATTAAGAGTGATGGCCGTTTTGCGTGGATGTAACGCATATTTTCCCCAACTTGTTCTTTTTTGTGTTTATTTATTTATATATACTTTATTGTACACCACAAAAACACATAAATTAAAAAAAAAATACTTCTAACACTACAAAATATATTTTTTTTTTTTTTTTTTTTAATTTATCATTTATACAAAAGAATACAGGATTATTCATAATAAATAGCAACCAAAAACCACTAAGGTTTGAACTTGTGCTATCATGAGTCTATCTCAATATCGAACTATACGAGTACAATTACTAACATCTTAAGGTCTTTAAATGGTTACAATCATTCCTACATAATACTTAAGTAATATTGCTTAAGTTTACATTTGATATTTTTCTGTGTAATACATTTGCGGCCTTATCACTTTCTGCGATCTCTTCCAGGCGACCTTGGAATGAACAGTGATTTTCCTAGACATAAAATAGAGCTGTCCTTGGTGCCAATATTATGTACATACAATACACTAAAATAATTGTTTGTATTCTTTCTCTGCGTCATGCATACCGCAAATAAATCTTTTTCTTTCTTTCAGAACTGAAGATATGTGCAAACACCACGCCGATCGTGAATCGTAATTATCCACTCACATGACCTCCCCCCCCTTTTTTTTTTGGATGGGAAATCACCAAATGACCCCTCCCGCTCTGGGTGGAGCGGAAGGGAGTGTCAACTCTTACCGACTAAAACCCATCCGTGTTCCTTCCTTAGCCCTTTGTGTTCCGGGGTAGCGGTAACCCTTTCGGACAATCCCGCTCCCCGGCAGGCTTCGGCCCTAACAGGCCCCTTCCTTTATGCTGACATCTCTTTGAGGCGCGCGTGGAACACACACGCGTAGTCCGGCACGGGACTGGTCCTGATCGGACGGTGAGCTACCCATTACTCTCCGTCCGCAGGCCCGCGCCTACGGTGGCCGGGAGTCGTCACGCGGCTCCCGACGACCGGAGCGTCTCCCGCGGCGGCTGGGACGTGAGGCTCTCTCCCTCAGCCATCCCGCCACCTCCTTCGCTAGCCCCCCCCTCCCTCCTCCTGACATCGTATCAGATGTTCTAGAACACTTTTTTTCGGCGCGTCACGGGGCATCTCGCTACTTATAAACGACTCGTACCTACACAAAAAAAATCTATTGACCGCTGTTAAACTAATGGCTGTTTCTTCAAGTGGACAGACTAGGGTACATTACACAGCTTGTTTCGTAACTTTAAATGTCTTTGAGTTTTTTCAATAATTGTTTATTTTATTGGTTTGTTTACATTACGCCAATGCTATGAGGTAGATACGAGGATTTATTTCCGTTGGATCCCGCTTTTGAATCCCATTTTAATATTTTTGGCGTTGGATCCCGCAAAACATTATTATGTATTTCCGTTAGATCCCGAATTTAAAAAATGCAAGATAATTACGTTTTATTGTCGTTGAATCCCGAAAAGTATTTCCGTTGGATCCCGAATGCTTAAAAAAAATCTGAATGCGGGTACTTTCAACAACAAAATTGTTTATAATAAAATGAGGGGTTCACTAATGTTTCACCAAAACTCCATTGAAATTTTTAGTTTACAACCAACGTTTCGTATACTATTTATTTCACAAACAACTCATTTTCTATATAATCTAGTCGTTTCTGGCGTCGTAGGGGTCACAGTTTTAACGTAACCTAACCTAACATTGTTTTTTTTTTAATAATTAACCTAATCTAACTAGTTCGGTTCCGGGTAACCCACTAAAAATAATCTCTTTTTAGTGTTTGATAAAGGTAAATCATTTTTCTTCTGAAATGTACACATGTTGTTATAATATGGGATTCAACGGAAATAGCAAACGGGATCCATCGTTAATACCTAAAAAATGGGATTCAAAAGTGGGATCCAACGGAAATAAACGTATCGTATCACCCAGTAACTTGGTTGTAGAGGTCAGATAGGCAGTCGCTCCATGTAAAATACTGGTATCCAGCTGCATCCAGTTAGACTGGAAGCCGAACCCAACATAGTTGGGAAAAGGCTAGGCAGATGATGAGAAGGCATCAGATATGAACGTAAACGAAAGAAAAGGGGTATGTAAGGATCGTAGCAGGTGGCGTACCTCCATGAAAGAAGGCGTGAATTTATGTAAACTGCATTAGCGATTTATTTGCCAAAGGTGTAAACAAATATGAGTTTATGGAAAAATAACTTTAAATCCTACACAATAAAGTTCAGTTTTCGCTACAATATCAAACATTTTACAACTTTTTCAATAGTCCTAGTCACTCTAAAATCAACTTAATTACCATTAAAATAAAGTTGGTATTTTTGTTTAATTTGAAATAATATTAATTCTTTATGTATGTAGAAGGCACTGGTGTAGTAGTGAACAATGACTTTTTTTACTAAGAATCAAGGCTTTGCCCCACCAGTGGGGCGGCCGGTGGGGCAAAGTGGAATAATCCGGTTCGATTCCTGCGAAACAATATTTTGTTAGACGTACTGATTGTGCTTCCACTTGTAAAAATGTGTTTGTGTCTTTGCGGTAACAAAAATAATACAAAGACATGATCATCATCAAAAAATACAAACACATTTGAAGAAAATACAATTTGAAAATCAGTTCAATTTACTTTTTATACTAACTATTTTAGGTATGTGATTCATTCACCGAGAAACTGCCATAAAAGTTAGTACTTAAATGACACACTCCTTATATGACGTCAAATAATAAAAAAAGACTAGTAAATTCGCTATTAGGCCAAAGTCAGCTACTAAACTTGTAACTACATATTACAGCATTTTTGTTCTAAAATATTACTCACGTAAAGCAAAAATACAAGGAAAATACAGAGTCCTCGTTTGCTCTGTTTTAGAGTTCATCTACAAAAGTCAGACTGCATGCCTGACCCAAGAGATACCAGTATTCACATGTTGAATAAAATAAATAATAAAATATCAGAAAAGCGCCAGGCGCTTGAGCAAAGCATCACAAATTGCTTCAAAAGATTTAAAAAGCTAAACACATTACTTTGTATTTTTTTCCAAAAGGTTCTACTTCACTAGGAACTGCATTTTATTTTGGTTAAAAAAACATGCACAACATTGCAGACCCAGATACACGTTATTGCTGCAGTAAAATTTCAATAAAAATAGGGGGACGGACCCGTGCTTCACCTATTTTCTCCACCTGGGTGAAGCACGGGGTCTACTGATTCTTGGTCGGGTCCCGTGCTCCAACTGATGATCAAGTACAGTCAAGTAATTAAGAAACATACGTAATTTAATAATAGGTATACTACTCTGTCAAAAAAGTACCTGCCGGGAACAGATCAAAAATGTTAGTTATTCATTTATTAACTTGTGCTAGCGACCATTTTCGGGGGGCCCATTATTGAGTGTGCAAGTCAGTCATAGAATTTATTTTAACTCATTTTTTCCAAAAAATGGCTCACAGAAATTTCATTATTAATAAATTCACTTTTATTAAATAATTGTTCTATTAGCGGTAACGTTGATTGGTCTCAATGTACATAATTATGTTGATACTTAAGAGGGAGTAACCAAAATGGCCTGCCTTTGATTTAATTTATCATGAAATTGATAAGACTTAGGTAGAAAATAAAAATAATATGAGTATTTCAATTAAACCATTTACCTTAATTAACAAAAATAGTGAGCAGTGGTGGCCCAGTGGTATCGGCCGCGACTTACGAGTTGTAGGTCGTAGGTTCGAACCCAGACAGGCGCTTTACTTTGTGTAAAATTATTTCATCACCACTGCTCTCAAAACGGTGAAGGAAAACATCGTGAGGAAACCGGTATGTCCTAGAACCAAAAATTCAAAAGACATGTGACATCTACCAACCCGCACTGGGCCCGCGTGGTGGATTACGGCCCACTCCCTCTCACAGAGAGGAGGCCTGTGTCCCAGCAGTGGGAACATTATAGGCTGATGATGATGAACAAAAATAACAAAATTAAAACCTAACTTAACTAAAACTATACAAAAACTAAAATATAGCGTCGAAAAATTCATCCGCATCGCTGTCGACTGGTAATGTACCCAAGAGACTGGCGGCATTACCACGTTGTATGGCAATGCTTAGCCTTTGGCCAAAGTAAAAGCCAGCCCTTGGGTCACGGGAAGTGTCAACCAGCCGTTTTGTTTCTTTAAAAAGACCATGAGCACTCTGACTCCACGGCCCGAGGGTTTCAACCCCAAACGGCTCGAAAATATAATTTCCGATAAAGTTATTATATTTTCGCCGCTTGAGGTTTTCCGCAGCCGCAGCAGCAGCGCCAGCACAGCATGCCGACCCAGGAAGGTGGGATGGCGCAAGAGTATCGACACAAGTTGCGTCCCACACTAAAGGCCTACCCACCTTCCAAGGAAATAGAGACATACCGTCCGGTCTCTTGCCATCGTCGCGTACCAAGCCATTGGGTTCTGATACAGCTGGAACGCCGACGGTAACAAGAGCTCGTCGGATGATGTTATTAATGTTCGCGTGGCGCGCTAAGCGACCCGCACTTCGGCTTCAAGACAGGCCGTGGTGTCCGAGGCTGTTGACATCTTCGCCACAGTGACAGCGATGAGGGGAACAGCAAGGAGTACCTAGTCGTCGAACAAAGTGCCTATGTTCGACGAAGGTAGTGCATGAAGCCAAAGTCCCGACTCCCATCTACCCACAGCCAGCAGGCGCGCACGTTCCGCAGAAGTAGCAGACGAGTCAAGTAAATTGTTCTGTACTACTCTGCAGAGCGGCTCATCCCACCGTCTCTGGGAAGATGGATTATCGGGTGGATCTGTATTCTGGCAAGCGAGTCTCCAGGCATCCATAGCCTCAGTGAAGCACGGCACATCAGAATTAATCAATGTGGAGGCTAAGATTTTCCTGATTAATTTATCAGTGCCGTGGACCGAGGATATGAAAGCCGGTAGCCGAAATAATTGTTTAGATCTTTTGATTCATATAGGGAAGACAATTTACTGCATCACTGTACAATAACGTCATCAGTTGGAGCACGGGACCCGACCAAGAATCAGTAGACCCCGTGCTTCACCCAGGTGGAGAAAATAGGTGAAGCACGGGTCCGTCCCCAAAAATAGACACATTTACAATAAGGAAGGAATAACAATAAGAAATAATACACAGTAATAACTAACAAAACAACTAAAAATAACAAACAACTATCAAATAATATTACCACAAAAAAAAAAATCATCTATAGTCCATCGTCTCACAGAACTAGTCTTTAATAGGCACATTATATACTTTGCAAGTAATGGTCTCTTATGTCATGTGAAATGACTAAGTACAAACAAAGCTATTGCTTTTTAATGTTTAACAAGAATAAGATGGGAATCTATGGGACGCATGAAGAAGCCTCCTCGTGTAGCGCAGTTTGTTCCGCCAGTTACTCAACTGAACCGAGCGCTCGGCGCATCCTGGACAGTCACAACCAACACCTTAGGGCTTACTTGGGCGACTAGAACCAATTCTATTTTAAGATTTTTTTGACGTTCAAAAGTGCCTTTTATGTGCCTATTTAAAATAAATGTTTTGACTTTGACTTATTTGACTGGCCAATTCTTCCCTTGCGGTAGTAGCACTAACGCCCGCCTGGTTTGCCACCAACCACCCACCGGAGTCCGGCGTCAAGCAGCCTGCTGTGTTTCGTCGATGCGCGGCAGTTCCAGTGCCTTAGGGATCTACTGGGCACGCTCGTTCCATTATAGACCTTATCTATCGCTTTCCATCAGGCGTGATCAAGGTCAAAAGTGGGCCCAAAAGCAATTAAAAAAAAGATGGTACAAAACTTGACAATTGAGACTAACTTCCAAACATGGTGATATGACATCTGAGGATATGCCAAAAACACACGGAATGAACTAATCTCCGGTCTCTTTTTAAGGGGTATCCGTTTTAAGGTAGCACGCACAATTCGACTTACGATTTTTGCAACTGCCAGCGACTTCGTCGGCGTGAAATTATTCCCGCGACCCACCGCGTCGCATTGCATTGCCCAACCGTGCTATTACGTCGGTTTCGCTTAGCTGGTTTTCTGACTTTTTTTACTTTTTTCTCGACTCTCAAGGGTCGTGATGCTAAATAGCCCTCTTTTAACCTTGAGAATTGGGTTTGCTATCAAATGCAAAATGAAATCCATTGGTAGTCCGACTGATAGTGCCAGAGAGGAGCGTGTTCAAAATGTTCAGCTTTATTATAAGTAAAAATCAAAATCGTTTATTGTAAGATTTATTTCAAATAATAACTAATACCTACGTAATCAATTAATAAAATAAAAAATCCTAACTTAACTAAATCTTTTTTTTGCATAAAATATGGTAGGACAAAAGAAGATACATATTTCGGGGTATTCCTCGTTGAAACGCACCAAAAGTTTCTTTGAAAAAATAAATTAAATATTAGACACATTCCGCCATGTAATGATGGCATGCAAATATTTAATACATGAAGTGGGCATCTAAGTTGACTAACATACACGTATAAAGTAAAGATAAATTCAATACGCGGCAATTATGATAAAATACTTCATTACTAAATTAAACATACACATAGGTATGTATAATGCAGCTCTCGAAAGTAGACAGGGTGAATTTTCCAAGTGGGTGTAGATGGCCAAATCCGAAACCATGAGGAATAGCGAAAAGTACTCAAAGGAATCACGGGCTCGGTTTTACTTCCCAGAATTTGATCCTTATAAGGGACACTCTCGAATGGTGTAATAATACAGTGTGTGTTTTTTTTTATCAAAATCAACAGGTTCGTATCCTGGCTAGAAACATTGATTTTTCAAAAATCCAATGATGCAGTTTTAGTTTTCATCAAAATCGAGCCCGTGACTCCTTTGAGTACTTTTCGCTATTCCTCATAGTTTCGGATTTGGCCATCCACGCCCACTTGAAAAATTCAACCTGTATTTGATGCAAATATAATTATTTCGTGAAAATATGACAATTTACAGCTGAAGGAATCACATTAATAAAATTATACAATACCAAGTTTATCCCCTCTGCTACCCCGTATCGGTGGCCATGTATAATCGTTCTTCAAACAACAGTGTCCAGCCAATTACTACCCAATTCCCTCTAATCCTAGCTAATCCATGTTGAACAAGCGATTATTGCCACCCACTGGTGCAACAGAACGATGCAGCGTACAACATAATTGGTAAGTACTTCCAACTTTTCTATAAACATAGATATTGATTCCTCTCGACGTGCACTCAGCTGAGAACATGGCTGAAAGCTTAGCGAGTAATGAGATAGATTAGGCTGAGCGAAGAATGATAAAAGCGGTTGCAGTAGGAGCTAGGAAAAGCATGTAAAAAATATTAACCTTTTGAACGCCAGAGTATAAACGTATCGCCGTACATCTCACCGTGAAAACTGAGGAAGCTGCCAATAGTGTCAATCTCTAGCATCAAGTGGAATGACTTCACCTATGTTTTCACGGTGAGAATCTTATTTATTTATTTATTTTACCTTTTATGTACACACATATATAAACAGTAAAAAAAACAGAACAGAAAAATAGGTACAAAGGTGATGCTTATTTCATAAGAAATCTCTTCCAGCATACCTGCGTTAGGGCATAGATAGAGAGATGTAGACAGCGTGTGAAAGAGTAAAGGAGACAAAAAATACCTTAAATCAAAAACTATACACTTAATAAAACTAAACAAATATTATGAGAATATACTTACATATTTTATTTATTAAGGTTCTCCAACAAAGGATACACATACACAATATAAATTTACAATAATACAAAAGGTTCTTTTACGTGTGCTCCTTCAATTACAGGAGACCACAGCATGCACATATAACTAGGAGTAAACACGATAAAAATAGACAAAGTAAATGACTAATGAATACAAAATATAAAAACTGAAGGAAAAAATAAAATTAACATGTCAAGAGATTCATATTGCAAATGGTGTAGACAGGATAAGAATAAAATATTGAGAAAAATTGAATAAATTTGAGAAAAATAATAATTATTAAGAATTAAAATGTTGAGATTGAGCATGCTTAATGGAACTTAACTCAAAAAAGACGATTTTTGAGACATCGCAAAAGAAGATCTTGCTATGAGGACTTATCCTACTTGTTGACGCATAAAATTAAAACTGATTTGATTTGACTATTAATTAATCATGAATGCTTTTATTTTAAACGTCTATGATTAACTATTGATGAGATCTGATTAAAAAAGAATCTGTAACTCAATTCTGACCTATCTACTAATGGGTCAATGTTCCATTAAGCATGCGATATGTACATACAAATAAACATACATACATACCCCACACACACATATTTTAACAGAATAGACCGCTACTTCGGCAACGAGGTATAAAACACATTTTTACTGGTAAGTGCAACATACATAGTTTGTACCTGAGACAACTTATGAGAGATGACATGTAAGTATTTTCCTCTATTTTTCTCAGCTCGCACTGTGACATGAAAAATTATTAAAGTACATGCACTTCACACTTTTCAGGGAAAAGAGAGTAACAAAATATCTAATTGTGTGTCTTTCGTGGTAAATGTATGAACCTCGTTGAAATATAACGTTGCACATGAAGGGATCAGGGGAAGAACCACTTTTGTCACGTAATGAATAAACTGAGATACTCTTAGTACTAATTAAAAGATTAGATCTTAATAAAATAGTGTCATTTATACCCAAGGCTTTTTAACTGTAATAGGTATAATGGTATAGATGGTAGGGGTAGGTATAGCTGTCACAGTCGACCACGAACACCGTTTGATTTTTTTTTTCCTGAACGGTCCGGACTTTGTATTTTTTTCCCTGTATCGATATTTTAATTAAAAGCATGAAAGCTCGGAGACTATGTATGTTATTGCCCTGTTGTTTTTGACAGAACATAGCGACAGGTATAACCATTCAGTCTGCATTGCCAGTTGAAAAAAAATTAAAATGTGACAAAAGTTGTTCTTCCCCTGATCCCTTCACTTGTAAGTTTTAGAAACGCCTCACATGATAGCATAACTCTTTCTTTTAAGAACAGAGTATGAGACTTGCAATGTTGGTTAACATGTTACTTATTCTTCTACTAATTATAGGCATCCGCGATTTATTTACAAAAAATATAAACAAATATGAGTTTATGGAAAAATAACTTTAATTCCAACAAAATAAAGTTCAGTTTACGCTACAACTTCAAACATTTTTATAACTTTTTCAATAGTGCTAGTCATTCTGAAATCAACTTAATTGTCATTGAATAAAGTTGATATTTGTTTAACTTGAAGTAACATCAATTTGAAACATACATTTGAATAGACTTTAAATGCTTGTGGTTCAGTGTGGGTTAAATTCAAGGATATAAAAAGTAAAAATAGATAGGTTCAGTTATTCCGTTTATTGACCCCAAAAAATCCTCCCTAAGGTTGACGCGGGAACGGATATCCGAGAATCCAATGCTCATAAATTCCGTTAATCCAACTAGGCCTAGAGTGAATTCTCGGACATGTGTTTCCACGTATCCATCTAAGGGTGAATTTTTTGGGGTGGATAAACGGAATAACCCGAGAGGTTAAAAACTTACAGTTAGTATCGTAGGTATAACTTACATATCGTCTTGTCTCTTTTTCTCTCCCAATAATTACGACATGCCGTCCTACTTCCACATACCTAACATTTAATACTGTGACATTGTGCCATTTTGAAGATCAAAAGTTGGGTAGGTGACCACTCGTATCCGTTTATTTCCGTTGGATCCCACTTTTGAATCCCATTTTTTAGGTATTAACGATGGATCCCGTTTGCTATTTCCGTTGAATCCCATATTATAACAACATGTGTACATTTCAGAAGAAAAATGATTTACCTTTATCAAACACTAAAAAGAGATTATTTTTAGTGGGTTACCCGGAACCGAACTAGTTAGATTAGGTTAATTATTAAAAAAAAAACAATGTTAGGTTAGGTTACGTTAAAACTGTGACCCCTACGCACGAGCCGAGCGAGCGAACGAGCGGTGCCGCGGCAGCGGCCGGCGAGTGCCAGAAACGACTAGATTATATAGAAAATGAGTTGTTTGTGAAATAAATAGTATACGAAACGTTGGTTGTAAACTAAAAATTTCAATGGAGTTTTGGTGAAACATTAGTGAACCCCTCATTTTATTATAAACAATTTTGTTGTTGAAAGTACCCGCATTCAGATTTTTTTTAAGCATTCGGGATCCAACGGAAATACTTTTCGGGATTCAACGACAATAAAACGTAATTATCTTGCATTTTTTAAATTCGGGATCTAACGGAAATACATAATAATGTTTTGCGGGATCCAACGCCAAAAATATTAAAATGGGATTCAAAAGCGGGATCCAACGGAAATAAATCATACGATACCCCTTGGTAAGACTGGTTGTCAGACTTTCGGGCTTCCGGCTACCTGTGACGACTGTCATAAATCCACGAATGACAGCCGGGACCAACGGCGTAATGTGCTTTCCGAGGCACGAAGATGTCTCGGTATGTGAAGATGGTCACCCATCCACAGACCTAACGCGGCAAACGTAGCTTTACCTGATCGATCGACCAGTGCGGCTGTTATTATTTAGCGATGGGCCTATATTTGGTGCCTTCTATTCTACACTAGCTGTGCCCGCGACTTCGTTCGCGTGGATGTATGAAAACAATAATGTGTCGCTTAGGAAAGGTGTAATTGCCACTCCTTCATTGAAAAGGAAGAATCTTCCGATTTTGCCTGGTATCGTTTCCCTTACCTGGGGTTCACTACCACAGCCCTTTCGACTGCAGTCACTGCGTCTTCATGGTTCATAATGACAGTGCGACGAAGTGTCACTTAGATTTTTGAGAGTACATAAAAATGAAAGCGCCAAACTCGAGGCTGATTATCTGACCAAACTGCCATAATTATGTCCATTTTATTTTGCGTCTGTATTTAGAATACTAATAATACCACCATTTTATCTAAAGTATATCTGAAATAAGTATGTGAAGTTTGAAGTTAGTTTTTCTAAGTCTTGGTTTCTTCTTTGCGGTAAATTTAGAAATTCTTAAACTTGGTATTGTAGATATCTTACATACCAATATTATGCCTTATAAAGCGTCGAGAAATCAAGAAGATAAAAGGAAGAATTCATCAATGGTGTTACTCTTAAATCGTACTGAAGTTAATCTGAAAAGTAGTTTGAAGTCTTTCTTAACTTATTCTGTACCTGTGCTGTGCCCACATTTACTTACTTTTTCTTGGTGGATAGCCTTAAAATATCTTGAGGGTCGATATGGTTTTAACAAAGACAATGGCCAAAAATTTAGTTATTGTCTTGAAGACAATCTACAATATCTTTTTATGATATGGCAGTGCTACTTGGGTGTGCAACTGCCGTACCTACTCAATAAGTCAACTTCCCGTCTGGCGGAGTGTGCTGAAGCGTTATTGTCGTAAATTAAGGTTAAAACTTGAAAGTAGGCATGATTAAAACCTAATGTAACTAAAAAAAATGCTTCTCTGTAAACGATGTTAGAAAGGGTCCTAGCTCCTCGAAAGAGCTTCTACATAAGGTTGCCCGTGTGAAAAGCAACCCATTTAGTTTGGTTATATTCGACACCGGCCGACCTCGAAAACCATGAAAACGACACCCATGACGAAAAATTTGAAAATTTTTGCAACCGCCATCTTGGATTTTCGTTTTGATCACAGTATCGGCTTCAGCAACCTCGGAAACCATGAAAACGACACCCATGATGAAAAATTTGAAAATGTTTGCAACCGCCATAACTTGGCTTTTTATTTTGACCTCACTATCGGCTTCAGCATCCTCCAAAACCATGAAAACTATCTCTCTCTCTCTCTCTCTCTCTTTCTATTACTATGAAAAGTATAAGGCTTTTTCGTTATTTGACGATTTTTCCCATTTTATTGCTACCGCAAGCTCCATAAAAGAACTTTGTTCCAAAACTTCATCGCGATTAACAAACAAAGTGGTTAACTCCATAGAAATGTAAATTCATATATCTATGGGTTAACTCGAAACTCGCTTTGCATTAATCAACTTTCATAAATCAATAATTATCTAACACTAGCTGCGCCCCGCGGTTTCACCCACGTAACTTTTGATCCCGTGGGAATATCGGGATAAAAACTATCCTATGTCCTTTCCCGGGACTCAAACTATCTCTATACCAAATTTCATCGAAATCGGTTCAGTAGTTTAGGCGTGAAGAAAAGACAGACAGACAGACAGAGTTACCTACTTTCGCATTTATAATATTAGTTTGGATTACATTCTTTATCACTCGGAACACCACATCAATTATTATTATCTTACATTATCCTCACTCTATTTGAAATTATTTTAGCGCTACAGGCGCCACTAATAAACCATCAATGTATAGCGATTTTTCTAATATTATAATCATTATCATTACTTTTTAAAATAACACAGACATAAGTATCTGTGTCATTTCATCATAAAGGTAAATAGGATGTGATTATTCACATATTAAATTTATGTTTTCGTTAGTAGGTATCAAAGAGATTTAAAACCAATTGAGAGCCGATAGACCGATTTCGTCTAGGTACACGACTCAACACTGCGGGCCGGGGGACGAAGAAAATACAGCAGTTGTGATTGGCCGATGCAACAATGTCAGGACGAATATTCCAAACATAGTGATACCCAAGTCAGTTTTGCAACAATAATATCGATATCGATAAAATCGACGTCTATTAATTCTACATTTTTTTAAACTATGCTGATCGGGTGTTAACTGGGTGCAAATAAAACAGCAAACAAAGCAATCTGCTGTAAAATGCCTTGAACAAACAACGCTGCATTTTTTTTGGAAACCAATTTTCCCTGTGAACTGCATTAATCCACTTTTCTTTCAGTTCCGGAATATTTTTAAATCTAAAATGTAAATAATAAGTATTGTTACTTTTTTACCATTATCATCGTAATTTTTGACTTTGTTTTGATGGTTTTAAAATTGTTAAAACACTACAGAATGACTACAGATAGAAAGGGACAGACGTATTGACAATACCCTAGTGAGAGAAAGGGACTTTTCAAAAAGACATCAACTCGGGTATACATGTTTGTGCCATTTTACGTAAACAACCAGTTTAGCTTGAGCCCTGGGCTGCGATTATTAAATTTAATTAGTTAATTATACTATGCTAAATAATTTTATTTACTTTTTATTTACCATCTGGTAACAATTTAGACAGAATCTCTAAAATTCGATGTCTTGTAAAGTTAGCACCTTGGACACTGTCCCGCGAAAAATCCCACAAATTTACAAAAAAAAGTGCTTCCGCACTGGGCGACCGGTCTCACACAAAAGCAAATTTTATTGAGTCTTAATTTCAAAGAACTCAATTATCAGTTTAGACTTTAGACTTCCTAGTAGGCGGGTAAAACAAGATAGAAAATATTTTAATAATAATTATCATTATTTACATCGTAATGTGTATGTATGGGAATCTTTGTGCCATACAAACCAATATATGCTAAAACAACACAGATTATTAAAACACTATTCACAATGTTTGCGAACTTCACCCAGTCTTCACTGCTTGATTTGATATCGACTGTAACATCATCAAAATCCCACCGAGGAAACACTAAATACGTTCTATACGTATTTTCATATACAAAATCATTGATTAGTTTTATATAATTGTGTGGCGTTGATTTTAACTTGCACATTGCAGCCAAAACGAATGTCGAGAGAATAATGATAACAGACAAAACAATTGAACCACGATAATACAACAATAAGGTCGGTGGGAAGTGAGATTCCTTCGGTATATCGTAAGACAATTCCGTCAAGATATAATAGTGTCCCAGTAAACTGAAGCAGATGATTGCTAGCCGTTCTTTACGCCGCACATCCAAACACAACGATAAAATACTGAGAACAGTTAAAACGAAGGCAGGACAGATGACAATCGCAGACAAGCCCAATGCTTCCCGCATCATAAAAATGGTAAACTTCTTCTGCCTCTTGGTACTGTTGTCTTCCACTTGCTTGTAATCGTAAACATACCATTCAGCGCTATTAGGTTCTATGACTATGAAATCAAAGTCAATTGTATAATTCCCTGTTTTCCCAGAATATTTCACTGTTAAACTGCATTCTTGCACGTCGTATGGCCAGTCTGTGAGTTTGGTGCTACACCAAGCCTCTTGCGCCATCAAAAATTGGCAGTGGACATCTCCAGAACTCCTTAAGACGTAGTGATAGGTGGATAGGACAGCGCGAAGTTTCGTTGGACTATCCTCGGAATTGGATAGTAATAGTCCAAACCTTGGAATCCATAAATTAAAGTGTGCGTTAGACTCGTTGATGCCGTGATGCTTTTCGGGGTCCCATTTCAGTCTTTCATCTTTCCACTTGGCGTTTACCCACATTTGTAATGTCATCATTTGCTCTTTGCTGTCAAATTGAAAGGCTTTCAAGAAGAAAGAGACATTCACTACTGTGCTCTCACTTGGTGCATGGGTTGCGCTGTAGCCGCGCTTTAAATCGTTCAAGAGTTCTTTTTCCCAGGTAAAATAATCTGGCGTATTGTTTATAACACAGTTGTTGGCCAGAGTGTAGTTCAAGAAGTGTAGAAGTAAAATATAAGTGAGCAGGGCCATGGTTCCCTCGATACTGCGAAATGTATCAGTCGTTAGACTGTTTTGAAATATTATACGAAAACGCCCACTGCGAATGTTTTGATAAAAGGACTGAACGTTATCAATTGTGGCAAAATTATATTTATTCTTTTAACGTTCTTATATGTTCGAGCCATTTGGGGTTGAAACACTACGGCCATGGGGTCCGAGTGCCTACTTCGTTTTTCGAGACATCGCCAAGCGGTTGGTCGAGTTTTCATGTGACCTATTTTTTGGTCAAAGAATCAGCATTGCCATACAACGTGGCAATGCTGCCATCCTTTTGGGCACTTTCCTTTTGACAGCGTTGTTCCTTTTGACACTTTTTTTATGCCCTATGATTCTTTTCCATCCCTTTTTATATACTTGCACATATTATTATTTAGCTATTAAATGGGAAAAACAATGATTGTCAAAAAATTATAAGTAAGAGAAGAACAAGTTTTTATAGTTCGAAAGTCTGTAGGTATTTCTTTTATTCTGTTCTTTGTATATAAATATTGTATTATAATATGACTTACTTTAAAAAAATCAGGTCTACAGATATGGGTCATATTTTTTTCATACAATTTGTAAGTAATCTGTGAAGAAGGCATTAGATTGTGTATGTATGTATTGTACGACTGTATGAGTAAGTAAACTGGAACAGACGCCAGCACAACAAGCAACCCTAAACTGTCAAATTCACCTAATCAACTTTGAACCTTATGCTTTAGCGATAAAGTTGAAAATCTATTAAAGGACTGTAGTAGCTTGATGAGCTGGCGCCTCTACCTTCATAAAACTATATTCCGTTGGTTTGGGTAATTAACTAAAGGTAAACAAAATTAATAAAATAATTTGTTTTTTTTTTATTAATTAATTTGAATTTGAAAAATATACGTTACCCACAAATTAAATTTATTTTAGACTAGCTTCTGCCCGCGACTTCGTCCGCGTGAAATTCATACTTTCCTCTAAAAGTTTCGAAAATGTATGTTGGTATGATCTTTATAATTAATTTGGATAAATAAGTATTCGGGCCAATTTTTAAGTTTAGAACAAAGGAATCAGATTTTTCAAATAAACTGTACTGTACTTTTCACACCCCCAGGGGTGGAATTTTGAAAAATCGTTTAAGATGTGTTCATAACTTGACTCAAAGTTTATTTATACTAATTTTCGAGCTAATCAAGCCACGCAGTAACATCCTCCCCTTTAAAATTAACTACTTCTTTTCACACAATTAGGGGTAGATTTTCAATAAACCCTGATACACGCAATTAATTATTGAAGTGAAAACTTCTTTAGCGGCGTTGCACACTTTTTGTACTGGGGAAAAAATGTTAAACTCGCGTCAGGACATCGCGTCAGGACACGTGACCGTCAGGAGAGATTCCCCCCCCCCCCCTCTTTCTACGACGACGGCGCCAACCGAAGTGAACCAAGTGAGACACGATAATGGACGGACGGACGGACGGACGGTGACGGTGACGGTGACGGTGACGGTGACGGTGACGGTGACGGTGACGGTAACGGTGACGGTGACGGTGACGGTGACGGTGACGGTGACGGTGACGGTGACGGTGACGGTGACGGTGACGGTGACGGTGACGGTGACGGTGACGGTGACGGTGACGGTGACGGTGACGGTGACGGTGACGGTGACGGTGACGGTGACGGTGACGGTGACGGTGACGGTGACGGTGACGGTGACGGTGACGGTGACGGTGACGGTGACGGTGACGGTGACGGTGACGGTGACGGTGACGGTGACGGTGACGGTGACCGTGACGGTGACGGTGACGGTGACGGTGACGGTGACGGTGACGGTGACCGTGACGGTGACGGTGACGGTGACGGTGACGGTGACGGTGATGGTGGACGTGGATGTGGATGGATGGATGGACAGCTGATGGCTCGACCGTCTGTGTAGTAGCCACACTGCTGTGTATTCGTAAAATTCGTGTAAGTATATAAGGTGTAAAAAAATTAACCTTAAAAACTTTAAGAGGTGCTTTAGACCATCGAACTGAACAACTTTCACTATGAGACCAACTCCGAAATCACGAAAAAAAAAATCAGCTGTTTCATACAAAAGTTCAATACCTACTCGGCCAAAATGTATGAAACAGCTCATTTTTTTTTCGTGATTTCAGAGTTGGTCCCATAGTGAAAGTTGTTCAGTTCGATGGTCTAAAACGCCTCTTAAAGTTTTTAAGGTTAATTTTTTTACACCTTATATAAAGTGTTTGAAATATGGAAATTGAACAAAGTGCATCGATTAATGAAAAAAGTGACTGATGCAACAATAGTGAAAAAAACTTAGTTATATTAATTCAATTCATAATTGATTTATTTCAACGTTAATATTCAAGTTTTCACTTCTGCCGGCACTCCCGGAGTGCAACCCGTCTTTTTTTTAGTCCTTAGTATAAATACTGAGTTTCAAGTTAATCGGACAGGGCGTTAAAATTCTTCCATACAAATTTTGACATCCCCCAATACCTCTTTAGGGGGTATTTTAGAAAAACGAAAAATTCCAAACTTCATAATTTACTTAGATAAGTATTCGTGCCAAGTTTCAAGTTTATTATTTTATTAACTCAAGAAATAAGATTTTTCATACAAACAAAACCCCCCTTTTCACCCCCTTAAAGGTTAAATTTCCAAAAACCCCTTCTTATTCGATACCTACTCTTTACAAAGAACACACCCTCCAAAATTCATGTCACTTGGACCAGCGGTTTAGACTGTGCGTTGATATTTCAGTCAGGTCGTTCATCCCCCTTTGGGGAGAAATTATCAAAAACGCTGAGACACTTATTAATTAATTTTCAATCGTTAGCCTAAATACAAAATTTGAAGATCCTAACTTTTAAACTACACACACATACACAACTTCATCCCCCTTTTTAACCCTTTGGGGGTGGAATTATCGAAAACGCTGAGACACGTATAAATTAATTTTTAGTCGTAAGCCTAAACACAAAATTTGAAGATCCTAACTTTAAAACTGACGGACTTTTATACAAACTTTCATCCCCTATTTAAATCCCTGAGGGGTTGAATTTCAAAAAATCCTTCCTTATTCCTTGTCTACATTATAAAGGGAACCATTGTGTAAAATTTCAGCTTTCTAGGTCCAAGGGTTTAGGCTGGGCGTTGATGAGTCAGTCAGTCAGTCAGGCCTTTTGTTTTTATTTATATAGATAGAATACTCGTAGATAGATTTTTTTCCGGGATAAAAAGTACCCCGTGTGGTGCCCAGGATATTAAAGAATAATTATACCAAGTTTCATCGTAATCGAACCGGTAGTTTTTGCGAGATGCCTGAACAAACAGACAGACAAAAATTTTTTAAAATCTCATTTTTGGTTTTCGGTGTCGGTCTAGTAACACCCCCTGCCATTTATTTTTTTGTTTTGATATTTTCAATGTACTGAATTTTCACTTCTACAGATCTATTATAAGTATAAGGTATAGATTTATTAGATTTAAATAGGTACGTGCTATGAAATCGGGTACCAAAAACGTTTTAGCAACATCACAATACTAAATTAACAGTTACGTAAATATGCCTTCACCTTTCAGTATGTGTAAGCAAAATAAACATCATTCGCGTCCGGTAAAGGCTGTTTATACATTGTAAACATGTTCGTGTTTTTATTTGCCGTTTATGTTTATTTTACAAGGATATAATATCAAGTAAATATTTTGCTCAAAATGATTGTTTTTCCGGTAACATATCAAAGTAAGTTCAATGTATTTGATTGATAGATAATATCAGAATTTGGAGAGCAGTGGTGGCCAATATTGGTAACGGCCGCGACTTAAGAGTTGTAAGCCGTAGGTTCGAATCCAGACAGGCGCTCTTCTTTGTGTAAATTATTTCATCACCACTGCTCTCAATACGGTGAAGGCAAACATTATGAGGCAACCAGCATGTCCTAGAACCAAAAAAATCGAAGACATGTAACATCAGCCAACCCGCACTGGGCCCGCGTGGTGGATTATGGGCCAGTCCCTCTCACTGAGAGGAGGCCTGTGTCCCAGCAGTGGGAACATTATAAGCTGATTATGTCATGTATAAGATTTTATGCGCATCGCTGACACATGCTTGCGCTGACTGGATTGGTCTACTCAAATCTGTGTGGTTTTTCAACATTGTCTTCACATGATCTGACCAAGATCATTCCGACAATCAGCACACCAAGCTACTACAATCTGTCAAATTTCTTTAATATATTTTGTTATAAACCAAAATGAAAATGAAGTGAATTTCATGTGGCTGTATTTTTCCATCGCGTCGCTGAGGACACGACGCCAGTTCGTTGTCACCAGGCAACGATTGCCAGGGCTGCGCCGTAATGCATCGGCGGCGCGGCGCCCTAGGCCGCCTGCGTGACTTGACTGCGTCGGTCCTGTCACAGCTCCCGTCTTGTCATTCGAATGTCACATAGACTTTTTAGTGTTTTTATTAGTTATTTTATTATATTGTTGTTATTTTAATTAGTTTTAATAAGTAAAGTTAAATGCTTAGTGGCAGGAGCGATGTGGTGGATAACAGTGCTTGTCAACCTTCGACATCGCTGAGCATCCTGGAGAGATGTCTGCTGTGTACCCAGGCACGGTTTTTTAAAGGTAAGCGGGGTTTGAATGTGCACATTGGAAAGGTGCACAGACCACCAAATGTGCACATCTCAGACCCTGCCTCAACAGCCACTCTTACAACTCCAGCTACATCCACTTCTGACCCGTTTTGGAAAACCCTGTCCAAATTCAAAAACTCTGTTCCTGTTTTAAAGCGAGTTCCCGGCGGCGCTAGACCTCTAGTGGCGCAACACCTAGCAGGTTGCGTTCGTCTTGCCGCCCGCGAGAACTCGTTAAGTGCTTGGGAACAACTACTCACCTTCCCTTACAGAATTCTACATGTTCAAAAGAATTTGGCAACAAAAAAGACATTAACTGCACAAATTAAAGAAAACTGTAATATTTCGACTCATAATTTAGATTCTAAATTGCAGACACAGAGATATACCTCATCAAGAGGTATATCCCATCTGGTAGAAACTAAGTTAGGGGAAGGTGACATAAGTGGAGCAGCCAGGATTCTATTTAGTAGTGATGTGGTGGCACCGTGTTCTCCAGAAACACTCGCAGCTCTGGAGAGCAAACACCCTGCCGCAGCGGATGGCCTTTCTTTTCCTGACCCTCCTGATCCTGATAACCACTCCCTCACCATTACAGGTCGAGAGTTGGTCACAGCTGTTTGCTCCTTCAGGAACGGCTCCGCTGGCGGCCTCGACGCACGCCAGGAAGGTCGGCCTTGGCTGATATTTGGACCAAACGTATTTGAACTTTTTGCTACCAATCCGGTAAGAGTATTACCGCTTTTCTTTTGCCTTTTACGACATACCAAAATACAGTTGAAGCCACGAGAGGTAAGAATGTGGGCAAGAATTTGTTTTATAGGTATTTTGAAATTCAAATACATCGAAGGAAAAATATTTATTTATTATTTATTTATTAAAACTTTATGCACAAGTAAAAAAAATAATACTGTACAAAGGCGGACTTAATGCCTGAGGCATTTTCTACCAGTCAACCTTAGGGTGATGCAGAGACAAATCATGGCAGGTGCAACATACAGGAGAACTAGCTAGGAAATGAATATAAAATACTATATATACATACATACATACATACATATAAACCAAATGAACTCTCAGGGGAAAAATGATCGGTAGAGGAGAAAACGAATCCAGCAAATCAGCGCTGGGATGTTACGGCCAACTTCTGCCGAATATGTTCACGTGCCTTCACTTTAAAAGATAACCGACTGGTTGCCGTCCTGATGTTCAGAGAAATATCTCATCATCACCTGCCTAGCGTTTTCCCAACCACGTTGGGGTTGGCTTCCAGTCTAACCGTATGTAGCTGAATACCAGTATTTTACATGGAGCCACTGCCTATCTGACCTCCGCAACCCAGTTACTGAGAAATACGATACCTACTCCTTAATAAGACTGGTTGTCTTTCGGGCTTCTTGTTGGTTGTTTAACGTGCTTTCCGAGACACGGAGGGGTCTCGATATGTAATGGATCGTCACCACATCCACGAACTGGCCTCGGCAAGTGAAGCTTAACCTACGATCGACCCATGCGGCTGTTATTACGAGATATAGCCACGAAAAAAAAACCTATGATCTTTAAAAGATTCTCTAGAGTCTAAATAAACAAAACACATTGGAACTAGAAGTAATCATGCAATACCTACAAGGAATGCCAAGAATAGTCCAACTGACTTCGGAATTCAATCTGAGAGCAATTGAAACTAAAGGTGCGACCAGACATGATTGGACATGATCAAAGGTTGTACGTCAATTACTACTACTGTAATTTATAATGTCTGCTGAAACGAGTTATCGTAGTAAATATTGAAACCTATAGTAGTCACCGGCTAAAATTATCGCTTTTAGCGATAATAATAACAAATTTATTTCAGATTAAAATCCATATGTTGTAAGAAAAGTCTTAACCTAATGTTAGTAAAAACACAAAAACACAAAATTGAAAATTAAAACGACTGACACCTAAGATAAGAGCGTACATTACCTGATTTTTTTTTTAAATTTCTGCATTTATATCTGTAATTTTTATGGTGTTTCCTAATAAATAGTATTCTATTCTAATATATTTTTGTAGGAATAGTGCTGCTAACTGCTAACTCATCGACATGTGCATCCTGCCCGTCCTAACTTAGGGTGCACAAAGTTGGTCACTTACTGAACAACAGAAGTCCAAACTCAAGATTTGCCAACGGGCAATGGAGCGCAGCATGTTAGGTTTTAAGCGTACAGACCGAGTTAGAAACACCACGCTGCGCTCCATAACTCAAGTAGCGGATGTTGGAGAAAAAACAGCCAGGCTGAAGTGGGAATGGGCCGGACACGTCTCACGAATCCACCCGGAGAGATGGGCAAAGATCGTCACTCACTGGACGCCTGAGGCAGGACATCGCCGTCGAGGTAGACCAAGAAGAAGGTGGCGTGACGATCTAATATCATTCGCAGGGCCAACATGGCCAGAGATCGCACAAGACAGGGAGGTTTGGAAGAAAAAAGGGGAGGCCTTTGCCCAGCAGTGGGACACAATATAGGCTGACAAAAAAAAAAAAAAAGTGCTGCAATCTCTTTTGACATAATTCCTTTTATTGATATTTTTTCGAAATATACTCTTTTATTGACATTAGACCTCGTCTAAGTGACACCACCATTACCTGAAATTACATAGCCCTTACATCGACTTGGGACATGCAGTCTACTTCTTCTTTCTGTAGGTATATTGCTTTTTAAAGAGTCTTTCTTTTTTACTTTTCTACCTAGATATTTGGATATAAAAAATTATGAAAAAGATATGTAGTTATCACATATGTACATACAGAGGGAGCTCCGTACAGCGGGACCTTGTGGCTAAGTAATAACAGCCGCACGGGTCGATCGATCAGGTTAAGCTACGCTTGCCGCGGTTAGTCCGTGGATGGGTGACCATCTTTACATACCAAGACCCCTCCGTGCCTCGGAAAGCACGTTAAGCCGTTGGTCTCGGCTGTCATTCGTGGATCTTTGACAGTCGTTACAGGTCGTCAGAAGCCCGAAAGTCTGACAACCAGTCTTACCAAGGGGTTTCGTATTACTCAGTTACTGGGTTGTGGAGGTCCGATAGGCAGTCGCTCCATGTAAAATACTGGTACTCAGCTGCATCCGGTTAGAGTGGAGGCCAACCCCAACGTAGTTGGGAAAAGGCTAGGGAGATGATGACATACAGCTCCGTACAATGTAATAAGTAGTTCATCAACCACTTATTCATCAACGTGTTCTCTATTCGCTCCTGTAACACAGATAATTTTACCTAGCGCAGGAGTCAGGGCTTTACTTTGTTTGTACACATTTTTTATGCCAAATAAGGAATTGATTTTATTATCTATAAACGCGCGTTATCTCAACTCGCCGTTACAGTCATCTGAACTTACCCTAAGTTTAAATTTCTATCTCCAGTTACCCTTCACAGTCTTAGAGAACATACTTTGAGCCTTTGGCAGTTACCCGTATGCCTTTGCGTCCAATACGACTGCAAAGAACTTTACTGGAAACCTGAGATTGTCTATGCTCTGAGGCCCTAGCACGAACATGCGACGTACACGTAACGTAATATCGAACGAATTTTTTTAATCGAAATACAACACTATTTTACAGCATTTAGGTTTAAATTTCTGCGAGAAACACAATATATAATATCCGCCTGCATCATCCGACTGCAGGGAAAAGGCCTCTCTTCATGACTTCCAGCTCTTTCGATCCAAGTCTAAAGTGAGCCCTGACACAGCTAGAATGCGTCGCGGTAGACCTCGTAGAAGATAGCGAGATGAGCTAGAGAAAATAAAGACTTAAAAATAAGTAAATATTGTCTGCGAAACGAGTATTTTCAAATTTAAAGAATTTACGTTACTTTTAATCCGCGCGTTCGTGCTAGGCCCACAGTTCTGAAAGACTAATATATTATGTTTTAAGTTTGCTTTGCTCTCATTGGTATGCTCGACGCTATGCTATGTGTAGAAATTCAATTAAAATATAGTGTGAAACTACTCAATAGAGCCACAAGCTGTTTTTAATTGGTTTAATTAAAGTCTTGTGCTAGTAGTGTGTGGCTTGCAATCGACGGGTTGAGTTGAACCGAGGGGCAATTCTCGTAATTTTAAGAACGTTCACAGTCTGGGTGCTTACTCTTGAATTTAATTCCGATAGATCGACATTAGAATTATGACGTTTCGTACTTTTGAGTTCGGTTTAATTAAACTAAAAGGTAAAATTGGGTGTCCATTTTGGTGAACTAAGTGGAAATTAGGGCCGGGCTCCAAAATCAATCATCCAATTTTACCAATCCAATCCAATTTTATCCAATTTTTTTTTTTAAAAGGTAATCGATAGATCGACATTAGAATTATGACGTTTCGTACTTTTGAGTTCAAAAGTACGAAACGTCATAATTCTAATGTCGATCTATCGGAATTAAATTCAAGAGTAAGCACCCTGATCTCAGTCTCAATCTGTCAAAAACTACTTCTAATTTCCCTATATTTTGACAAGTTTTTGACATTTGTTTGTCGCCGAGATGAGACTGCGACTAGATTTTGAACGTTTTAAATTACAAGAATTGGCCTTCAGGTATGTTGTTAAATGCCTTAGGTACCTAAAGAATTCTTCTACGTACTAAATCCATACTAATACCTACTTAATATACTTTATTATCACACTAATATTATAAAGGTGAAAGTTTGTGAGTGTGTGTGTGTGTGTTTATATGTTTGTTACTTCTTCACGCCTAAACCACTGAACCGATTTAGATGAAATTTGGTATAGAGATAGTTTAAGTCCCGGAAAAGGACATAGGATAGTTTTTATCCCGATATTCCCACGGGATCGACATTTACGCGGGTGAAACCGCGAGGCGCAGCTAGTAATATTATAAATTCGAAAGTAACTCTGTCTGTCTGTCTGTATGTTACCTTTTCACGCCTAAAGCACTGAACCGATTTAGATGAAATTTGGTATAGAGATAGTTTGAGTCCCGGGAAAGGACAAATAATAGTTTTTATCCCGATATTCCCACGGGATCGAAACTTATGCGGGCGAAACCGCGGGGCGCAGCTAGTCTTAATATAATGCGTGCCACGAAAGATGAGACTTGACACACCACGTGGTTTGACTTGCGCAGTATGCGATTTTAGGTCTCTTTAGCGGTATGAGGTCTGAGCCCGGGACGGGACCGGACGACATAGGGGCGGCGGAAAGAGCGCGGGAGGCGGAGTCAAGTCTTATCTTTCGTGGCGCTAACTATACCTGTCTAATTATACAGGGTCTAATTAAATTGTGTGTGTGTGTGTTTATATGTTTTTTACTTCTTCACGCTCAAACGGCCGGATCAATTTTGATAAAATTTTGTATGGAGGTAGCTGACACCCTGGATTAACATATAGGCTACTTTTTATCTCGGTATTCTTATTGGATCGACACTTACGCGGGTGAAACTGCGGGGCGCAGCTAGTTATTAATAAACACCAAAATAAATTAGTTCAATAACTCATTTTGCCTTCGTTAACTTTCCCAAACTAACATTTTACATTAAGAGGACCTAATTCACAGGCCCTTATTCCCAAAACTTTTAACGACATTACATAACTTATGGATCATGACCACCTTGCAGACCCCATTTTGTAAATTAATTAATGGGGTGCTAAGTCATGGCACTCAGGGTAGATGAAATGCAGCAAACTGTTAAGTAAATATTAACATAAACATCTTTATAAAGAACTAGCTGCGCCCCGCGGTTTCACCCGCGTAAATGTCGATCCCGTGGGAATATCGGGATAAAAACTATCCTATGTCCTTTCCCGGGACTCAAACTATCTCTATACCAA
Source organism: Amphipoea lucens (assembly GCA_947508005.1). Lineage (NCBI taxonomy): Eukaryota > Metazoa > Arthropoda > Insecta > Lepidoptera > Noctuidae > Amphipoea > Amphipoea lucens. The sequence continues at coordinate 20,320,310 of OX382357.1, forward strand.
ATTTCATCGAAATCGGTCCAGCCGTTTTCATGTTATGTCGTGACAACGGAAAACGGGTTTCATTTTTATATATATAGATGAGTAGTAATTTGAGATGGGTGCTAAAATGATTTTAATGGGGGTGTGGTGTATATAAATGGTTAAATAAATAAATAAAAGCATGGATTTCCCATTCAGCAGAAAATATTAGTTTATTTACTTTATCAACCGACTAATAACATACTTACGAATATACATAGAAACGAGTCACTCTCACACTCTTTTTTACATATAAATTATATTCAGCAAAAAATCTAGTAGCTTCACAAATATGCGTATAAAAATATTATACGGCGTTCTAACATGAATATATAGTAGTTTAGGTAAAGGAACCTGTTGAAGGTAGATGGGAAAAGTTTTACAGACACCGTCGACACAAAACAAATAAATGCAGAAGGTTTATTCAAATAAGGCTAAGAATCATCACTTCTCAAACGTCAAAATTACATATGACAGTCCCCCAAAACGCCAACACATCACCACTTTCTACTGCTTTAACTAAGAAGAAGAAATGGAACAAACTCCCCAGCAGCACAGCGCGTTTAGTTGAGAATCTTGACATTTTCAAAAAAGAGCAATTTTTGAGTATGGTGATTTAAATGTTTAAAGCAGCGGTAAGAATGCGACGAAGCATAAAGTCACGATCTCTCTAGCTCCCTCATTTTTAGGCTTGGCATAATGTCGTTTTTGTAGCAAAAATAATAAGACTTGCCGCGTATATCTGTAAACTTACAATGGCCTCCAAAAGTTAGTTGACATTTTTCTACTTCAGTTTTGACATACCACATTATGATTTAAAATACTGCTATAACGTTATGATGGGCTAATTCAACTGCCTTTGACTTATCATATAAAATAAGCAAGTCGTCCCTTAGCCACTGACATGCCCGCTCCCCCCGTGACATCTTCTAGAATGTCCCAGAACACTTTTTTTCGGCGCGCCACGGGGCGCATTGCCACTTCTACATGATCCGTACACAAAAAAATTCTATGGAACGGTAGCAACCTAAATGTGGCATTACAGCTGAACTGGAAAAATGTCACTATTGGAGCCCACTGTAACTCAAAATTGCAGATTTTTAGTAATGTCTTGAAAATGAACTAGTTGTTGAACGTACTATACAACGAGCAAAAGCGCACGTAATGTAATTTTTGACTTTCAAAAGTGCTTTTAACGTTTTGTCGCGGATAGTCAAAATTGTAATTGGTCAAATGGGCCTATTTGAAATAAATGCTTTGACTTTTGACTTTTTTGACACGCACACATAGACACGCTTCACGTACAGCGAGTGCAAGCGCACTCGCGCCCGGCATTTGTTTGAGATCGCCGCCCGTACGCGTCTGTGTGCGTGTGACTGTTTTGGCTCGTATGGAGCCAACCTTCTGTCCCTATTTATTCTCTTCTCAAAAACTGTTCTCAATATATTCATGACACCTGATAAAGCTGATCGACGGTAGTTATTGGCTCCAGAACTTTGATTACAGGTTCTCTGGAAGTTGCTGCCTTGTTTTAACTACATAGTTTGCGAGCATTGAGACATTGAGTGAGCCATGGGTATGATTCACCTCGCAACCCGAACCCAATTTTTTTATGTTCAAGGCAAGTCACACCTCGAATCGTTATGACGTCTCATCATGTTGTATTCAGAGGGTTACAGTTGATACGGTCATCATGCATTAGAATAATGTTATAACCACCTATTAAACAAAGGGTAAGGGTACCTACACCTCTAAGGGTCAGTTCACACCACGACGCGACGCAGCGCGCAGTTTTCAAGATAGCAATACAATTATAGACCTTATCTACTAGACAAAAAGGTACACAATTCAGTGAGGTGGTGTCTTAGTAGCGGCGTAGCTCGACCTAGTGGTCGAGCTACGCCGCGCGGCCCACTTCACTGAATTGTGTACCTTTTTGTGTAGTAGATAAGGTCTATAATTGTATTTCTATCTTGAAAACTGCGCGCCGCGTCGCGTCGTGGTGTGAACGGACCCTAAGCGTTGTACCGTAAACACGAGTTTCAAGATAAGTCATATCTTCAGTCGTTGTGAAATGAGTCTCATATTTTAATAATAGGAATATTTACAGTTGGTTTGGTAATCATGAAGGATAATGTTATTATATTTACAATGCGTATTACTACGGGTAAGGTATACCTCTAAGCGTTGTACTGTGAACCCGAGTTTCAAGATAAGTCACACCTGGTATCGTATTCTGTTTGACACAATGAACGAAACCGCGGGAAAAGAACGCGAAGTTAGCGTGATTAGATAAAGAATTGAAGTGGTGTCGAAGTAAAGGAATCATTGAGAGGTCATAGTGAATTTGGGCCCTGGAGTCGTTGTGACGTGAGTCCCGATTGCTATGAATCGTTGTGACGCCATCATCATCATCATCTGCCTAGCATTATCCCAACTATACAGGGTTATTGGAAAAACACCAACAACCTCTTAAGATGTCATTGTACTCATCATTATGAACAACTTTTACTATGGGACCATACCTGAAATCGCGAAAAAAAATCAGCTTTTCCCCACATTTATGCTGGCGTATCTCGTCAAAATATCGGGAACAGCTGATATATATTTCGCGATTTCAGGTTAAGTCCCATAGTAAAAGTTGTTCATAATGATGAGTACAATGACCTCTTAAGTGGTTGTTGGTGTTTTTCCAATAACCCTGTATAGTTGGCGGTTGGCTTCCAGTCTAACCGTATGCACCTGAATACCAGAATTTTACATGGATCGACTGTCTATCTGACCTCCACAACCCTTAGTACGACTGGTTGTCAGACTTTCTGGCTTCTGAATACCGGGAGCGACTGTCAGGGATCTACAAATGACAGCTTCTCGGACACGGTCTCAATCTTTGAAACGTGAATCTTCATAAAAGGGTACTGTGACTCTGCAGAGCCATCGGACCGATGACCTGTGACGTCACCTCGCCAAGCTCCTTTCCACTTTCAAACTTCCTTACAGTTTCTTCCTGGTGCGGTCAATAAACTCACAATGGGATTGCATCCTTTTCAGCATAAAAATAATCATAATTTTATAACGAAAAACTACCAGGCTACTAGGCTCATAAGGGATTGGGCGGGTCACATCAGCCGCAGGCAGGGTGACGGCTGGGCAAAAGTCTCCACAGGTGAGTGTTCGAAAATGGACGGCGCCGCCGAGGTCGGCCTAGAATGTGGTAGCAAGATGAACTGGACCAAAAAGGAAAATGGATTATTTTTTATGTACCCCGTACTCAAAAAAATGTTGACTGTACATAATCTATGTCTGTCTTCTTTTTTAAGGTTCCGTACCCAAGAGTATCCTATTACTAAGACTTCGCTGTCTGTCCGTCCGTCCGTCTGTCTGTCACCGGGCTGTATCTCAAGAACCGCGATAGCTAGACAGTTGAAATTTTCACAAATTATGTATTTCTGTTGCCGCTATAACCACAAATAGTATAAACAAAATAAAATAAATATTTAAGAGGGGCTCCCATACAAAAAACGTGTTTTTTATATTTGTAGTGTTAAATATTGTACGGTGGTACGGAACACTTCGTGTGCAAGTCCGACTCGCACTTGGCCGGTTTTTTCCTCAGGGAGAGTAGTTTAATTAATCCTAAGAAAGCATGTCTGAATTCAGTTAGAGAAAAAACATAAGTGAGGAATTTACATTGAATTAATAAAGGGAAATATTTCCATACTAATCACACTATCACATCACACTAATATTATAAAGGCGAAAGTTTGTGAGTGTGTGTGTGTGTGTGTGTGTTTATATGTTTGTTACTCCTTCACGCTTAAACCGCTTAACCGATTTAGACGAAATTTGGTATAGAGATAGTTTGAGTCCCGGGAAAGGACATAGGATGCTTTTTATCTCAATATTCCCACGGAATCGAGACTTATGCGGGTGAAACCGCGGGCCGCAGCTAGTAGTTCATAATACTACAATTTTAACTTTGTGTCTGGGTACGCTCTTACCCATTCTTCTTTGGTATTTGAGTAATTTATTTGCAGTTAAAACTTTGCCTAAAGATTCTATACCGGATGTAATCTTCACCCCTTTTGGTTAGACCCTTTCTGGTTCATGTTGTAAAGGTTCGCTATCACCTTGTTTACTGGCAAATATCACGAGATAAGCAGTATTCAACCAACCCTATTTCCTTCCATCTAATTAATTCCTTAAGTAGTAAACTAATTTCCCTTTGCGGTGAAGTGACTTGTTTCTAACAAGTTACGATCATCTACATTACGTTAAACAGAGTGGCGATTAGGAACGCCAGATCATTTTACCCGAGGAATAATTTAGAATTGTTGACAGTTATTCCATACAAAAACTCTCAGACGTAAATTTTATTCCACGAAGAAAAATTATCTGTCGATTGAAAAATTAGCCCTAAACAGTACAGCTGTTATTACAAGTTGTTATCAGTTTGAAGGACTGATTTTTTAACAGACAGATAACTTTTAATTGTGGAATAAAATTTCCTTCTGACAGTTTTTAACCGACTTTAAAAAAGGAGGTTCTGTATTCGACCCGTATGTATGTATGTATGTTTGTATGTCCGCGATTATCTCAAAAACTACTGAACCGATTTTGATAATTCTTTCATAAGTGTGATCTACATACTTTCAGGAAGGTTTTAGTATATAATACATTAGGTAATTATTCTTATGTACCAAGTTATATGCATAAATGTACTTCATCTCCGGCATTTCTATGCGAATTTTGATGATTCTTCGAGTTGTGTCTTCAATTCTTCAATGCACTAGTGTTAATTGAATTTATGTGGAGTAGGTACAACTAAAAAGTGAAAAATAAAAACTTTTTTACAAAAAAAAACAACCGACTTCAAAAAAAAAACACTACAAAGTGAAAAATAACTTTAATTTCGGAAGTCGGTGTCAAGAAACGAAAATGTGGAACCAAAGACACCGACTTCCGAAATTAAAGTTATTTTTCACTTTGTAGTGTTTTTTTTTTTGAAGTCGGTTGTTTTTGTATGAAAGAAAAGTCAAAAATTCAAAACTATTCCATGGAAAAGATTATCTGGCGTTGGAACAATCTGCCGTCATAATAGTAAACAGATTTTTTCAAATAACATAAATAATTTAATAATTAGCGCGACTGAAACCACCTTTGATAATAAGGCACTGCATAATACATGCGGCGCCATGGTATCAAAAATTCAACACATACTTTATGGTATTGTTACCAAATAATCACAAATGAAGTTTAATCTGTCAAGCTCCACTAATGAGACACAATTGATTTTCTATTGTTTCGTCACCGATCGGTAACGCGCGGGGCTTGACCGCGGGGGTTGTTAAATACTTAAACGAATAAAAAGATCCAACGGCTAGAATGTTAATTGTTATTAATTATTTTAATTGTGTAAGTTTAAAATACGTAACGCAGAATAAGTGGTTTCAATGAATGTGATTTTGGCGTAATTTCAACCTAAAATATTGTTATACAATGTTTTTTTTATGTTTTTTATATATTCGACACCAACCAAATCACCATGAAAATAACCCACCATTTTCACATCAGATTTATCTAGAAAATTACAATGAAATCCCAATAAGAACGCACAATTATCATCTCGAGGTTTCCCACTGAACTTGAATAGGTAAAGGAAAAAAATTATCATATAAAGTGAAAACCCGACCACATGTAATCTGGAGGCTCTACGCACAATATAATAGGGACGCCGTAAATACCGGCTAAATATTGGATTTAAGAGAGCTATGATCCTATTTCGGTATTATTAGATTAGATTATTCGTAAGTATATTAAAAGGAGAATGCCATCAAATATAGGGTGCCCTGTACCAAACGAAAAGTCCGCTGTCACAACCAGACCTAGTGTATTTGGAGGAGAATTTAATGCCCTTCCTATATTGCTAAGTATTTTTTACATGGATTCCTGGTATTCGTATTTATTTACCTACTTCATGTTTTGAGGTTACGTACAAAAATCGTAAGCCGCCACTTTCGCGCTCAGTACTATACTGCTGGTGGGTAAGCATGAGCGCTGGCGCTAGGCCCCGGGGGTACGGCGAGACGGGTGCCGCACGCGGCGGCGTCTTCGAATCGATTTGATTTTCCCATTACTAAATAGTGCTTGTGACGTCATATTAGGTAGTCGAAAAATGGTACGCTTGATTTTCATACAGATCGTAATGCAAGTAATTTTTCTGTAATTTTTTTTTTATTTTTTTTGACAGTCAAAATGAAATTTCTAACATCAGATTCTTGCAGCCTTTCACAGTTATTTTACCTCTGACTCGGATATCTATGCCTCTGACTTTGCCTCACTGTCAACGTCACTGTGAACTTTATTTTCATTCTGATAAGGTTGTTGTTGGCCTGCTGCGACTGACAGGTCTGTCAAAATCACTCTGATCTTTATTCTCGTTAAAATAAGGTTGTTGTTAAGGTCAGAGGTAAAATAACTGAATGGACTGGTGGTTTACCAGACTGGCAGCGCGGGCGCGGCGCGGTTTACTCAAACATATTATGAATTTCCTTTGAATGTCCATAGTGGGCACGCGAGCGCGGTGAGCGGCGCGGGCTGCTCGGTGCGGGGAGCGCGCTGGCAACTCACGCCTTAGCTCGTTCATACAATAAGTCTTCTTCGTCCATATTATGATATTGTGACAAATACTGGACATGACAACACGCAGAACGCAGCGGTTCTCAGTGCGGACGGGCAGCCCGCGTGCGTCCCCGCACCCGCGCCCACCCCGTGCCCGCGCCCCAGTCTGACCAAACACTATCAGTGCGACATAGTCCGTTCTTAGTTCTTTGGTTTCAGAGCTAGAAACAAAAGTGCGATTGGTGTTTCCGTGAGAAAACCAATCGCAACCTGTGATTGGAAACTTGGCACAATGCCCGATGAAGCTTTGAAACCGAGCCTAATACAATTTGTTCTCGCTACGGTACTACCATTCCTCTGTGATCTTTTTCTTCTGTGATTTTTCTAAGGATTATATCCGGTAGGCTGTGGCCTGTACAATTGAGGGTCGGGGAGATAGCTGGGCGGAACTTAATCACTTCAATTAAGGGGAAAACGCCAGGGTATTCCACAAAATTCAAATTTTCTTAATGTTTTTGTTTTATATTTTTAGCCCTATTGATTAATATTTCATGAAATAGTTATTCAATAGAAGGGCTTGTGGCTAAGTAATATCAGTCTCACGGGTCGATCGATCAGATTAAGCTACGCTTGCCGCGGTTGGTCTGTGGATCGGTGACCATCTTTACATACCATGGACCCCTCCGTGCCACGGAAAGCACGTTAAGCCGTTGGTCCTGGCTGTCATTTGTGGATCTTTGACAGTCTTTACGGGTCGTTAGAAGCCCGAAAATATGACAACCAGTCTTACCAAGGGGTATCGTATTACCCAGTGAGTGGGTTGTGGAGGTCTGATAGGCAGTCGCTCCATGTAAAATACTGGTATTCAGCTGCATCCTGTTAGACTGGAAGCCGACCCCAACATAGTTGGGAAAGGCTAGGCAGATGATGATGAGTCATTTAATAGAGTTATATGAACTTAGAAGGTTGTGTTGATGATTTTAATGATTATAATTCTGTAAATAAAGACTCGTTATGGTTGCGAATCCTATTTTGTTCAGCATAAAATCTGACACTGACCTTGAAATCTGACACTGACCTTGAAAATCTGACACTGACCTCGAAATTGCAAAATCGTAAGAAAATTTTAATTTCCCGGTCTACCCGGTTGCGTTTCCCTTAAGTAAGCCGATAAGTTTAATTAATTATTTTTCCTTCAAACCGATAAAATAAGTTCTTCTAGGGTCAGTATGATCTACAGATGGTTTTTCTGTGTCTGGCTGTTTGTGTTTATGCCGATGGAGGAAAAATTCATGGTTTGGTGGAAGTAAGTTGAAAAAACATAAAATAATCAGCAATGTTCCCACTGCTGGGAACAGGCCTCCTCTTTGTGAGAGGGAGTGGGCTGCAATCTACCACGCGGGCATAGTGCGGGTCGGTAGATGTCACATCGCACCTTTCACTCAGTCACTGTTTTTTGTCAATAATATCTGAGAAAAACAGTGACTTTTTTCTAATATTGGCTCTTCTGTAAAATTTCATCATTTCGTTTAGTAACGGTTTTACTTTACTTAAGGTGCGACATGTCTTCGAATTTTTGGTTTTAGGACATGCCGGTTTCCTCACGATGTTTTCCTTCGCCGGTTTGAGAGCAGTGGTGATAAATAATTTACACAAAGTAAAGCGCTTGTCTAGGTTCGAACCTACGACTTACAACTCTTAAGTCGCGGCCGTTACCACTGGGCCACCACTGCTCCGTTCTTACCATTACCGAGCATTAATTTGTATACCTTCTGAGTCGAAGTCTGCAGAAATCAACCATCCAACTAAGATATACCTAAGTATCTAGAATCATTGATTAAAGGACTACATGACCTAAACCACAGTCACTGTCTTTTTTTTTTAATTCTGTATTAATAAGGGGTTTTTAGCCACACGAATACGTCAACCCTATTGTGCCTTATACTCTATTTACACATAACTAACTATTATTAATACATTTATTAAAAGGGGTTTAGGCAAGGGGGGGAGTAAGGTTTATTAAAACATTTATTTTCTAGTTAAGATGACTACATGAACTAAAGCGTGGTCACTGTAGGACTGCATATAAAAGAAAGAGAAGCGCGATGACACAACGCTGGTAATTTATTGTAAAATATGAAACAATTATCTATTTACAAAAAAAACTATTTTTTGGACTAAAAAATTAAAAAGTAATGCTTGAGTATGTTGTTTGTTGTAGAATAATCTGACAAAAAATCAGAATGATTGTATATTAGTATGGTTTTTATTGTAAATATAAAGTTTTTAGGGGGATCTTCATGATTTTTTTTATCGTATCAAATATTTGTATTATGTTTTCAACACACTATCTACCTAGCATAGTATATCCTGAAGAATATCATATATTTTTCTGATTTTGTTTACTGTAGTCGATCATATACTTTTATTGCTTCTTAAACTTGAGTTTTTTGCGTTTAGGTCCTGTAATCCCCATAACGAGGTAAATGTTCTACAAACGGCTGTTACCAGTACTCGTTTACTTTAAAAGCCTATTTACATAGTTATCCCCGACGGTGTGTTTGCGGCTTTACGGGTAGGTGCGAAACTAAACGAGACTCGATAAAATCTTATAACGGTTTATCCCTTCGTATGCTTAAACGTGGATCCCCCTAGACACAATGGCTTTTTAATTGTGTCTGTAATTACGGCATACAACCGGTTAAAGAAGAGCCTATTAGCCTGATATTTAAAGACTAAAGTACCGCCTTCTTTACTTAGCAGTTTGTTATTTATAATTACATATATTGTTTAGTTTAAATTCGGGAGTTTGCGCAAGCACCAGAGTGAGACAACCAGTACTATATTGAATTCAAATACATTTATATGCCAAAATATAGGTTTACAAAGTATGGTCTTAAAACTATAATGGCCCATTTACATTCTATCAATACATATGGTTTGCAAATATTTATCTTGCACAAAGCTATTATTTTAAATTAACAAACAAATTTTTACTCCGCAGGATAATATCATTAAGGCATTTGGTCTTTAATCAAATGATCTATTACAAACAAAGCAAAATGGTTTCAGCCGTTTGGAAGCTACGATGGCGCAGGCAGACACACATATACACAGACACACAGATACACAGAAACATAGAGACACAGATGCACAGACACACAGATACACACGTTAAACTTATAATACCCCTCTGTTTTCGTCTGGTGATAAAAAAAAGACAGCAGCAACAATTAAGAGCTCATGCATTAGGGTTTTTAAGGAAAACATTAATTAATTGATGACTTTGACCTCTAACTAGCAAACGATGTTGAAATACAACTAGCCAACAGTTCACTTAAAAAAGTATCTCCGCAACGCAACTTTTGGACGAAGCAAAAACCCAGGGGAGATTTAGCTTCTCCAACTTTTACTCCCCCTGAAATCAAGTACGTTTTGGGCTACCCTGAAACTCCGCACAGATTTCCATAGAAAACTCAAACTCAAAGCATTTATTTCAATTAAACTATGTACAGGCACTTTTGAATTGTCAAAATTAAATAGTCGGTCAGTTATTCAGAAAGTTGAAGCTATTTGCCCATTCCAAAGTGTAGATGTCTATGGAGAAGAACGGGCAAGAAACTCCATGGACACTCTTTTAAATCAAGAATATTACAAAATCCTGGGCACATTATTCTTATTGCTTCTATATGTGAGAACAATGTAAAAAAAAAAACACAAATGAAGAAACAATTCAAAAATAAGATTAAAAATAAGCCTTGGCAATTAAGAGATGACCAGTCTCAACCGACGACGCTCGTTCACGAACATGACGCGTGGATCAGCACCATCCACCAAGCTGCAAAGTACGCGAAAATAGAAACAGCACTAGACACGACAAATTGATGGAAATTAAAATGTACGGAGCTCAGGGCTACCAGTCGTCTTGGCACTAAAAGTAGGCATTAGTTCTTGTTTAAGGAACTCTTGCTGGAGTAAATCACTTAGTCCTTACACGTGGTAATGTGGACATATTTGTTCTAAGCACTAGACTGCAGAATCCATTTATCAACTTTAAGTGGGAGAACCTATTTTTGTTACGTTTTTTTTTTCTAACAACTATTTTGTGAAGTGCTGCAAAGGTTTGAATCTGGATTGCTTTCTCATCAAACCTCCATGAGTGTTTGTGGAGACAATCATTATTATTTTAACATTATTTAGCTATGCTGCTGGGGAGTTTGTTGCGCCACTTCTTTGTCCTAGCAAAAGCACTAGGAATTGGTGAAGGGCGGGCGATATAAGTCAGTCCCCCAGGACTGTCTAATGTAATTTTGATGTTCGAAAAATGCCGATTCTTAGCCTAATTTGAATGAATAACTTTTGATTTTGATTTAATTTTAAAAGAAAACTTTATTTGGGACTAAGGTCCGACACAACAGCTGACAACGCTGTATCACACTATAGTCACACTAATATTATAAAGGCGAAAGTTTGTGTGTGTGTGTTTATATATTTGTTACTTCTTCACGCTCAAACGAATGGACCAATTTTGATAAAAATTTGTATGGAGGTAGCTGACACCCTGGATTAACATATAGGTTACTTTTTATCCCGATATTCCCACGGGATCGACTTTTACGCGGGTGAAACCGCGGGGAGCAGCTAGTCTTTAATATGAAAGTGCTCGATACTAAATAGGTAAAAATCTTATAACGGTTTATCAGAGTTTAGTATAGTAACGAATTGAGAAACTTCCGTGACTTTAAGAAGACAATACCTTATGCTGTAGGTATCTGTTTCTTGACAAATAATAATTACAAAACTTTATATTCATTGTGAAGCCCTTACAAAAAGAATTCGCTAGCGTCACCGCGAGTGCCCCAGGTACTCTAAGTACGAAGCCTATGCCAAAAAAGGCACCGAATAAGGCTGATGATGAGGGTTTCGTGACGGTGCAAAGGAGGAAGCGCCGATCGCGACCGAACAAGAACCGCTGCGGCAAAGCTCCTACGGATCCCGAAGTCAGCTTGCGTGCCGCAAAGCCGAACACGCCGGTGTACATCTCCCGCCTACACTACACCACTAAGGCGGATGACATCGTGGAGTACGTGCGCCAGAAGACGAGGTACACGCCGAGGGTGCAGTTACTGGAGTCGCACCGCAACGTCAACTTCAAGGCGTTCGTGGTGCGCGTACCAAATTGTTATCTGCCCGTCGTCATGGAAGAAGACTTCTGGCCACAGGACGTAGTGTTCCGTCGCTTCCGCGGACAAGTACCACAGAGCAGTACAAGAACTAGCTAGTGAAGTGATGTACTAGTTTTATAATAAAAATATGTATGTTTAGGTTAAGGTATTTATCTATGGGCCTGCGTCGCCTGAAATAAATGAATAAATAAAAAAATAAAAAAATTGTAAGTTTCAAGACTTATTAGAGGGTAATAATGATCCGAACACGAACATGAACACAACAACAAGAATAAAGAAGAGTCTATTTAGCTTAATTCATGTACAGTACCCGGCGATAAATATTGCATATCGACCTTTGGAAAGAAACAATCGGCTAATTTCGGCTTCGTAGTGCGTTATCTCTGTCGCACGCTACTTATGTGACGTTAACTGACGTTTTGTCAGTCGTTGTTCAAGTGCGATAGAGTGCGGTCGCGTCCAGTACAAAATATATACCTAGAGTTGTTATTACACACACGGCACACGGCACACGAACACGAACACCCCCACACAAACACACGTATATTGTTCGTATTGTTTTTTATATTGTACATTTATTTGACGTGTATTTCATTATCCTATCATCCAATTTCAAAAGCCCTATAATTCAATATGAGTGGAACAAAAATACTTAGGTACTTTATTATTTTACCAAATAAACTGATGTAAAGGTGGAAATACGCTCATCATCTGCCTAGCCTTTTCCAAACTATGTATGTTGGGGTCGGTTTCCAGTCTAACCGGATGCAGCTGAATACCAGTATTTTACATGGAGCGACCGCCTATCTGACCTCCATAACCCAGTTACTGGGTAATACGATACCCCTTGGTAAGACTGGTTGTCAGATATTCGGGCTTCTGACGACCCGTAACGACTGTCAAAGCTCCACAAATGACATCCGGGACCAAAGGCTTAACATGCTTTCCGAGGCACGGAGGGGTCTTGGTATGTAAAAATGGTCACCCACCCACAGACCAACCGCGGCAAGCGTAGCTTAACCTGATCGATCGACCCGTGCGGCTGATATTACTTAGCCACAAGCCCCTCAAAAGTGGAACTACGCTAATTGCTCAAAAATCAAAACAGCATTTGAAGGTGAATTTTGTTCGACAGCGGTGATGCAATTAGCAATTCTCAACCCCAAACAGCGTCAACGCTTTCAAACGCTAACCCCGTCATTACCACAAATTGTCGTGCAGGCGACAACCGGATGCTTCAGCCCTCGAACATCCAACTTCCGAATACATAATTCACCAACCCTATTGCTTGTTTGCTCCAATTAAGTGCTAGACGCAAAGGATGCCAGCATATCATTTCAAATTCCGAAACCCGTTGAATTACTAGCACTCCAGTAACTTCGAGTTGATATCAAAAGCCAGGCACTAACATTTTCAAGACATTCCTGCGTCTGATCTCTAACGGATGATCTAATTTCAGGTTTCATATCGGAACGTGAATTATTCATGAGTTCGCTGTACAAAGGTGGAAATTATCTGCGATACCGAAGGCATGCATTGCGATATGTTCTGATGAAGTGTAATAGAATAATAAAAAAATGAGAAGTTCTCAAAGAATGACTGGTTCGTTTAGCTTAAAGAATTTTATTTTTAGAGTGTGGGTAATTACAGGATAAGATTATTTAGGGTACTATAAGAACTCCGCGCCTTTATATTGGAACACGTAAACACGCTAGGAATGAAACTATTTGACTAGGCATAGAAAAGGTTTTCTTCGCAAGCGACGTACGGAGCCGATCATATACGTCGACATCCTACCGGACGCGATCGGCTGTCGCCGCATCCGTTCGAATCCTTTCCGATCTGATGCGATACGAGCCGTTTGGTGGAAATAATCCTTTATCTTCTAAATAACAAATAGTGTTTATCTTATTATACATGCCATCAACTTGTAAAATATTCGCTTAGGTCGGTTGCCAAAGCCAACTGAACAAAACCTCTATAATACCGACGCATTTAGAGCAAGGCCACATGATGCGTTAACGGTGCGGTGCGGCACCGCACCGCAAGTAATTCGAGCTATTGGGTGCCACACGGGCGGTGCGGCACCGCAGTAGAACGCTGTTTACCGTGGTGCGCGCCGCAGCGCATCGCCCCTCCCCGCCTCGTCTTGCAGGTCACAAGCGCGGCGCACCGCACGCCGGCTCAATGCATCGTGTGACATGGCATAGTGATTTGTATGTAGGATGACGTTGCGGCACCGCTCCGGCGCCGCACCGCACCGTTAACGCATCGTGTGGCCCCACTCTTATACCTATTTATTAACTGAAGAACCATAAATACACCACTTCAATTTCTCCGCTAATTAGTTCCTCACTGCATAATATTCCCATAATGTTTTAATAAAGCTAATTAAAATCACTCCTTCTTTCCATCGCTTTTCTCCCCCGCCAAAGGTTTTATAACAGGTCTATAAAAGTCCTACATCAAAGTTATATGAAGAATATTCCAGCAGTTTTATTAGCATCTAATTAAAGCCTCCTTCAAAGAAGCTTGCTTTTAACTATTTATAGTTCCAACTAGCTAGCCTGGCCTGGAATACGACGGAAATAGCATCGATCGATGTTAGAACTGGACGGAATATTTATTAACAGCTTTGACGTAATATATGGTCTCGGTGGAAATGATATCTTTAGACTTAGGTATTCTGGAACGTGATTTGAGCATGCATCTTGATTTAAAATAGATTTAAGTCCATTGGTTTAAAATGTGATAGTTTTAAATCGGATTTCTCACACATACAATCTTTGTGGTTCTTTCCTCAAAAGACCATTTCAGATACCAATCTACATGGTCTTCACATGATCTGACTAAGATTTTGTCTGGACTTTAAAAGAGACTGTGACCTCTGAGTTTGTTTCGGCCTTTCTTTTTTCCTAGCTTAAAAAAAAAATATGATTGACGTGTAAAAGTGTTTGTATAAACCTACTTACAGAAATAAATCATTTATCATTTACAGGCACATTCGTCCGAAAATAAGGATGACGGATATTCTTATAAAGAACTTTTTGTTTTATATCAAACGTCAAGCGAACAGATAGCGTTGGAAACATCACCCTGCGCTCCACCACAAGTAACGAATTTTCGAAAAAAACAGCCAGGCTGAAGTGGGAGTCAGCCGGACATGTCTCACGAAAGTCACTGGACGCCCGAGGGAGGATATCGCCGGTGAAGTATACCGCGGCGAAGGTGGTGTGATTTCATCAGACTTGAACGAGCACAAAGAGCTGTTCTTAAGGTTCTGCTCTTTCGGCCGCTAAGATATTCCACAGAACAGCTATATGCGGAATCTAAAGTATTAACTGTCAGGCAGCTGTATGTCCTTCAGTCAATGCTCCGTAAGCACTCTACTCGTCCGTCCTCAGAGCCAACAGGCAGAATTAAACACACGGTTTTTCCTCATGAGTCGCATAGAACTTCGTTCGCCAGGAGACACTATTACGTCACCAGCACGAAGCTTTATAACCAGCTTAATAAAGTGCTAAAAATTTATCCCGATACTAAATATCAGTTCAAATCTAAGTTACAGGAATATCTTCTAAAACTATCTTATCGCAATACGGAGGATCTTCTGTTGGGAAACTTTAGAAATATAAATTAATATTTAAGGTTTTCATAAAGGGAAAATTATGATAATTATTATATACTCTCGCTTACGCTCGCACACTCACTCATACTCATAGTCACACACACTCTTTCACAAACATACACTCACCCTCTAACACCCACACACACATAACACACCCCAACACAATAGAGACATACACAACACTTTCATTTATTTTTGTTTTTCTTGTATTCTGATTTGTTTTTTTTTTCTTTTTCTTTTTATTTCTCTTGAACTTGCCCTAACGGATTATTGTGTATAATGTGTGTCCTATTTTCTATATGCTCATCACTTTGAAGGGACACTGGCTTCTAAGATACAGGTACATAAACCTAGTTTAGAAGTCAGGGTTTTACACTCTGGAACACTAACTCAAGCCATTTTAGACTGTAATAATGTATATTGCATTTTTGTTTTGAGAGAAATAAATATTATTATTATTATTTTGTCATTTTACATATCTCGGGACCATGGGGTCCCGGTCCTTTGGAAGGCGTACGAGGGGCCGAAGCCAACCCGCAGAGGCCCCTTAGGAAATTTTAATGAAATGTGGCACCAACCGATGATTATCCCTGTATGCACTATGCACTTGCACCCAAGGACAACCCCCGGTTGGTGTAGGACTATTGCAGGATATGGAAAAATAAAAAGTTGGGCTATGGGTTTGGGTGGCTAAAGTGGGCTGGTTACCAAGAACTATGGAAGAACTATGACCCCTGCCTAATCAATGTTTCATATATACACGGATAAAATAGCAGGGGGTGACTTGCACACTCAATAATGGGCCCCCGGAAACGGTCGCTAGCACGTAGTGACGTAGCAACAAGGGGGCAACATGTCCTGAAGTACTTATGAGGAGTGGAGAGGTATTCCACGGCTATCAGGACAATCCCGGAAGTACGGTCAAGATCCCTACCAGCATCTTACTGGAATACATCCTTCCTTCGAGCACGTTTGCTCTTGCGAATCTCCACTCAAGCCGGCCAATAAAGGCAAGAATGAGGTGGGAGCTCTGTTCCTCGTCATTGTTCACTCCAGCCGGCCAATAAAGGCAAGCCAGAGGTGAGGAACAAGACTTCTCCCGGGAGATAGGGTCCGTGGGGTCGCTACTGCCCAACAGCTTATTATTATTATTATTATGACCTAATCATGTTTGCGGGGCCAATGTGGCCAGAGATCGCACAAAATAGAGAACAAAACAACGAACGGAATTACTTATTCAGTAAATCAACATTAGGTACTTAAAATCACTTAAATATTAATTAGCCACTCGACGTCAGTAATTGACATTTGAAAGGCTTCGATTTGAGTGGAATCAAATCAAGGTTAAAATCGGTACATACTTGGTACTGAATTAACTCAGATCTTTTGTTCTTAGTATACCTTTGAAAGAATAAGTATAAATAATAACATTGTGACACAGGTCGAGTTCTCTAAGGTATAGCTTCGTTTTGCTGACGTACTTTCTATTCGTTATTTTGTTTGTTTTAAGATTTCATTGTTTTAAGAATAAAAGTAGTAATTTGTTGCTATGGATATAATCCCTGAGTGAATCTGCATAAATGCTATTCTTTTTTGTTTGATGTTGTAGAAATTTTTGAAGTGAAAACTTCTTTATGCGGGCTGGAATTTTTTTGAGATGGGATAAAACCATTGAAGTCGCGACACTGTTACGGACACCGCGCTACATTCGGATGTGTTCGGCTGTCTTCGGGATGTACTCGGTTTTAATGTATTTCCGATATGTCAGTGAGTGATGGCAAAGTATTCTGTTTGTGTTTTCTTTATATTACGATTCAAAAAATATACACGTAATTGTTCAAGTTTTCACTTCTGTCGGCACTCCCGGAGTGCCACTTTTTCTTTTTTAGTTGCTTGTCATTGTTGACTGTTCTCAATATCTACTTTAATAGCGCTATGTGACCTAAACCCGCACTTTTTTTTGTGGATGGGAAATCATCAAATGACCCCTCCCGCTCTGGGTGGAGCGGAAGGGAGTGTCAGACTCTTTCTGACTAAAACCCACCCGCGTGTTCCTTCCTTAGCCTTTTATGTACCGGGGTAGCGGTAACCCTTTCGGACAATCCCGCAACCCCGGCAGGTCTCGGCCTTAACAGGCCCCTTCCTTTATGCTGACATCTCTTTGAGGCGCGCGTGGAACACGTACGCGCCGTCCGGCACGGGCCTCGTCCTGATCGGATGTTGAGCTACCCATTACTCTCCGTCCGCAGGCCTGACCTAAACCCGAACTTAAGTCACGCTTTTCTTTGACTTAAGTAGTCTATTTTTACACAGAAAAGCCTGACTTAACTATCTATTATCATAATAGTACTAATAAAAAACCTAAGGGCTGATTTTTGCAACACCAGATAATTTTATCCGAGGAATATATTATTTTGAATTTTTGGCAGTTTTCCATACAAAATCTGTCAGACGTTAATTTTATTCCACGAATAAAAATTGTTTTATGTGTACTACCTTCCCCAACAAGAACAACGCGGTCGCACAGCCAGACATGAAAAGCGACTTTAATCACACTAATATAATAAAGGCGAAAGTTTGTTAGGATGGATGGATGTTTGTTACTCTTTCACGCAAAAACTACTGAACGGATTTATTAACTGACTGACAACGCAGAACCTAAGCCGCTAAGTTTAGAAGCATGACTTTTACACAAGAGTTCCTTTTATTACAAGTTATAATATCAGTATCTCTTGTGCTGAGAGCAGCGGTGGCCCAGTGGTATCAGCCGCGACTTACAAGTTGTAGGTCGTAGGTTCGAACCCTGACAGGCGCTTTACTTTGTGTAAATTATTTCATAACCACTGCTCTAAAAACGGTGAAGGAAAACATCGTGAGGAAACCGGCATGTTCTAGAACCAAAAATTCGAAGACATGTGACATCCACCAACCCGCACTGGGCTCGCGTGGTGGATTACGGCCCACTCCCTCTCACAGAGAGGAGGCCTGTGTCCCAGCAGTGGAAACGCTTTAGGCTGATTATGTTATCTCTTGTGCTTGAAATGAAACATCCCCTAATATTTTTTAATAGAGGATGAAAGTTTGTATGGAAGTTCGTAATTTTTTTCGATGGGAATTACATAAATCCCTGTCTGTAATATGTCATCATCATCTACCTAGCCTTTTCCCCACTATGTTGGGGTCGGCTTCCAGTCTAACCGGATTCAGCTGAGTACCAGTATTTTACATGGAGCGACTGCCTATCTGACCTCCACAACCCAGTTACTGGGTAATACGAAACCCCTTCATAAGATTGGTCGTCAGACTTTCAGGCTTCTGACGATCCGTAACGACTGTCAAAGATCCACGAATGACAGCCGGGACTAACGGCTTAACGTGCTGTCCGAGGCACTGAGGGGTCTTAGTATGAAAAGATAGTCATCCATCCACGGACCAACTGCGGCAAGCGTAGCTTAACTTGGTCGATCGACCAGTGCGGCAGTTATTACTTAGCCACAAGTCCAGTCTTGATATATGTATTGCCTTTTATTCGTTTTTTATGACATCAATCAGTAAATACTTAGGTAGCTGCGGGCCTTTTTCTTAAAAACAAAGTAAGTTAGAAACAAAGTAAGAAACCAAATCAAACGCTCGTGGATATAAGGACTAGATTTGATTACCAGCAGTTTTTATATTATGACATATAGAGCTTACGGTGAAGGAAAACATCGCAAGGAAATCTGGACTTAATGTCTGAAATCGCCAGCTTGCATGAAACTGGCTGGATGATCATTGTTCGTTCGCTCTCTGGTTTTAATAGAGCATATTTGATACCTTAATTAGTGCCGGTTTTCAGCGCTTTTTGGTACTTAAGGCGCTACCTCGAAAATCTAAAATCCTCGAAAACATACTAAGCGAGCGAAAGTGATGTAATTATATACTTTTGAAACTCAAAAGAAGAGTGATGGTTATAGTGTGCGTGCGCTCGGAATAAAACCACGTATGTGCCAAAACGAATTTACTCCATTTTTAACTAAATAAATGAATTAAATTTGAAACTACTTTGAGTAAACTTTGATATGATAATTCTCTATTTTTTAAAATAAATTCCATGGAATAACTCTTAAGCGTTACGCCGTGATGTCAAAAAAAGGAAAATAATAGATATAACTTTGCAATTTTTTTGTATAGAGAAAAATTCATTGAATCGTGTATTCTTTTTACATGATACTAGACCAAAGAGTCAGAAAACATAAACCAAAATGATAAATCCCTATTCCACGTACTTAACAAGTTACATGAAATAGAAAAACCACATTTTTTTCAATATATCACCTTAATAACAGCACTAGGCGGATATAATTATCTAATTAAGACCAGAGTGGCGTTGTAATGCGGTCTGGATTTGTTGTTTAAATGGTTCATTCGGAATATTAATACTAGTAAGAATAATTATTTAATGCAACTAATAATACATTTGTGTGCACTGTAACGTTTAGTATTCGTAAATTGGGCCTAATGAGTAATATGTGGTTTTTCTGCAGAAAACGAGCACATAATTATGTTTTATTGAAAACAATTGCACAATGCGGAGGTATGGCTGAATACAGAAAGAAAGTCTTAGTAAAAAAAAAAACAGTGGCACTCCGGGAATGCCGACAGATGTGAAAACAAAACACAAAAAAAATACTTTGCCATCACACACAGTGACATATCGGAAATACATCAAAACCGAGTACAGTCACGTCTAAAAGTATGTATACACTTGGCAATTTTCAATTGCGAGTTTTTCGTGAAAATTAAATAACGAATGCAACGTTGAAATACGACACTTAACATAAACCTATGGGTTCGAAAATACTATTTTCGTAATAACATAAAATTTCATCTATACTTATAATAAATCTGTAGAGAGGTCAATTCTGTACATGAAATATATAATTTTCAAAATAACTATCAGGGGGTGATTAGTGATCGATACTGATGCCAAAAATGCAATCAGTAAAATTTTTGTCTGTCTGTCTGTCTGTCTGTATGTTCCTTATAGAAACAAAAACTACTCGACGGATTTTAACGAAACTTGGTACAATTATTTTTCATACTCCTGGGCAGGTTATAGTATACTTTTCATCACGCTACAATCAATAGGAGCAGAGTAGTGAAGGGAAATGTTGGGAAAACGGGAGAAGTTACTCCATTTTTTAAGCTTCCGTCGCATGTGCAGCCTTAATGGTTAAAGTTACATAGAAATCATGTATGACGGAAATATTCTACATAAAATTGTCTAAAAAATATCCTTCAACAGCATATGTCTATCTTTTATGGTTGACTCACAATAACACGTGTAACTCCTGATAGCTTAGCAGTTCGGAGCATTCTGATTATATAATATTTGTTTACTCTTACGTTTATAATACTCTCACTCATCCCTAATTTAAAAAAGTTAACATTATTACCTATTCAATAAAAAAAGAATCATAGAAATCGGTATAGAAACACCAAACTTATACATGAAATAAGCCATCGCGCCGTCGCACGTCTGAATCATGCATAAGGATTATTTTTGTGTAACGGTTGTCAGAGCGTTCGACCTTATTGACAGACAATAATTGATATTGAGAAACCGTGCTTATCAGCACGACTTTTAGTCTTTAAATAGTTTATTTGAATTTCTTTTGTTGTTATTTTGTAAAATAGGTATGAGTTGTTTTGGTAGTGTTTAAATATTCGTTCAAATTAAAAATTATTAAACGTAGGTACTTTTATTAATTAAAGTAGTTATAAGTATTTATTTTTAAGTGAAGTAGGTATAGGTAGATAGTATTGCACAGGCGTTTCAGCTTTATTTTCATTTCTTTTTTGTGGTGTAGACAAGGAATAAGGAAGGATTTTTTGAAATTCAACCCCTAAGGGAGTTAAATAGGGGATGAAAGTTTGTATGAAAGTCCGTCAGTTTTAAAGTTAGGATCATCAAATTTTGTGTTTAGGCTGACGACTAAAAATTAATTTATACGTGTCTCAGCGTTTTTGATAATTCTACCCCCAAAGGGTTAAAAGGGGGGATGAAGTTGTGTATGAAAGTCCGTCAGTTTAAAAGTTAGGATCTTTAAATTTTGTATTTAGGCTAACGATTGAAAATTAATTTATACGTGTCTCAGCGTTTTTGATAATTTCTCCCCCAAAAGGGGGATGAACGACCTGACTGAAATATCAACGCACAGTCTAAATCGCTGGTCCTTCCTAGGGACATGCATTTTGGAGGGTGTGTTCTTTGTGAAGAGTAGGTATCGAATAAGAAGGGGTTTTTGGAAATTAAACCTTTAAGGGGGTGAAAAGGGGGGGATTTTGTTGGTATGAAAAATCTTACTATTTCTTGAGTTAATAACCTTGAAACTTGGCACGAATACTTATCTAAGTAAATTATGAAGTTTGGAATTTTTCGTTTTTCTAAAATACCCCCTAAAGAGGTATTGGGGGGTGTCAAAATTTGTATGGAAGAATTTTAACGCCCTGTCCGATTAACTTGAAACTCAGTATTTATACTAAGGACTAAAAATAATTAATAACATGTATTCGGGGTTTTCGAAAATCTACCCCTAACTGTGTGAAAGGGAGGATTTTACCGCGTGGCTTGATTAGCTCGAAAATTGGTATAAATAAACTGAGTCAAGTTATAAAATTCCACCCCTGTGGGGGTGAAAAGCGGGGATACAGTTTATTTGAAAAATCTGATTCCTTTGTTCTATAAACTTAAAAATTGGCCCAAATACTTATTTATCTAAATTAATTATAAAGATCATACCAACATACATTTTCGAAACTTTTAGAGGAAAGTACGAATTTCACGCGGACGAAGTCGCGGGCAGAAGCTAGTTCAAAAA
Source organism: Amphipoea lucens (assembly GCA_947508005.1). Taxonomy (NCBI): domain Eukaryota; kingdom Metazoa; phylum Arthropoda; class Insecta; order Lepidoptera; family Noctuidae; genus Amphipoea; species Amphipoea lucens. The sequence continues at coordinate 20,342,623 of OX382357.1, forward strand.
TAAAGGAGAACATCGCCTTTGAATAAAGCCAAGTGTTATACATACTTTTAGACGTGACTGTACATCCCGAGGACAGCCGACAACATCCGAATGTAGCGCGGCGGTAACAGTGTCGCGAGTTCAATGGTTTTTTCCCATCTTAAAAAAATGCCCAACGCGCCTAAAGAAGTTTTCACTTCAAAAAATTGCGCGTGCAGCACCCTACACGTGATAGAATTAAAAAAATAAGGAATAAGAGATATTTAACGTGATATACAGAGAGAGGAGAGTTGTATCTTTCTTCTCGCTCATTTAACCCTACAAGTGTCAAGTGTACATAAGTGAAAGCGCTCGAAACGTCAACGGTACACCAAGTGTACACAACAGTGTCTTTGTTCTATTGTCATTGTTAAAACAATGACTTAACTGCGCCCATTCAAATACTCCGATGCGTGGGGTGTTACCGACGGGTAGGCGGGCAAACGTGTAAGAGGTTAATGAAATATGCCTAAATGTGACGCGTCCTTGAAATTTCAATCTCGATTCTCGTCCAATTTATCGAACCACTGCCTAAGAAGTTTCACTTCATAAATATGACACAAAAAAAAAATTAAAATATATAAACTACGAAATGTCCAATAGAACATTCTCTTGAATGCAGTGTTGAAACAATTTATGTTGAAAACAGACTCGTACTAATTTACAATGCGGCCAACATGGCTCGCCTTGGCAAGCCACGAGAGAGCTACGACGTAGCCGCTAGGTAGCATCTTAGTGCTACGCCGTAGCAATTTTGCTACGCTACTGTTTCCTGCTACAAGCTTGAGATTGTTTACGTCTTGAGTTGTTTGACCTAACTTTATTATGTAAATAGTGTTATGGTCACTTGTAGGCAAATCAAAGTTATAGTTTTGATACTTCTTTCTAAAGATTAAAACACTTTCTAAAATTTCCTTATAAAGTGTACATACACCTTAAAACCTTACGGTTGAAGAATGTGTTTATTTGTATGCGCTAATCTCTAAAACTGCCAGTCGGATTTGAAAAATTATTTTTGTATTTGATAGCCCAATTCATGAGCAAGGCTAGGCTGTTTAAATTATTAATTTTTCAGTCAAATGTCAGAAACGACGATACGCAAAAACGAAGTGATAGCGCAAGCTGGCGATGTGATGCGACGGGTTGGGTCGGGGAAGTAAGAAATTTTAAGAAATCGCGGGCAGAAGTTAGTTTGTTACATATAACATTTTAAGTAAAATTAAATTGTGACATTTTTTCGCAGAGTTTACGAAATCATTATGTACATACGCCAGCACATCAAGCTACTACAATCTGTCAAATTTCTTTAATAGATTTTCAACTTTATTGCTAAAGCATAAGATTCAAAGTTGATTGGGAAAATTTGACAGTTTCGGGTAGCTTGATGTGCTTGCGTCTGTACAAAGCTGAGCTGGTTCGCCAGCGATTTAATTAGACAGGTTTTCCAGAAGCTTGTTTTATATTGAAAACATTTTATAGCCTTGAAAAATCCACATCATTATTTTTTCATATTACGTTTCCGGAGCATTCCTTTTCAAGCGAAAACTCAAACGAGATAAAAAGGGAATTCCTCAAATTTCTTTTCAAAACACTTGAAGATATTACGTTTATTGAGACAAGAATTTTAACAAATCTTACTCATTTGTGAAGGGCTATCGGCGTAATTGTTCGAAGGTTTCGTAATTAAAAGGAAACTCGGAGTTATTTGAAAGTCTGATTGGTATCTTTTCATGGAGGGTATGCAAAGAGGAACGTCAATACTGGTGTCGATTCCCTTGTTCACAAACTAAACTAAATTTGCGGGGCTTGTGGCTAAGTTATAACAGCCGCACGCGTAGATTGATCAGGTTCAGCTACGCTTGTCGCGGTTGGTCCGTGGACGGGTGACCATCTTTACATACCAAGACCCCTCCGTGCCTCGGAAAGCACGATAAGCCGTTGGTCCCAGCTGTCATTCGTGGATCTTTGACAGTCGTTACGGGTCGTCAGAAGCCCGAAAATCTGACTACCAATCTTACCAAGGGGTTTCGTATTACCCAGTAACTGAGTTGCGGAGGTCAGATAGGCAGTCGCTTCATGTAAAATACTGGTATTCAGCTGCATCCAGTTAGACTGGAAGCCGACACCAACATAGTTGGGAAAAGGCTAGGCAGATGTTGACAAACTAAACTAAATTTAATTTCAGCGCATCTTTTTCTTTCTATTTCATTAAGAAAAGGACAGAAGATAAATTTTAGTTTAGTCCTGTCAAATTAATCAGCGCCTCAGTTCTACCTATGAGATGATAAACAATATGAGCACCTAACGTACCTGGTAACGTGCGTAACGTCTCGAAGCATGTAAATAACCCTCAGTGTCAAACACTAGGTACTTCAGTTACAACAGGGTTGCCAATTTATAGGAGTTTTTGGTCAAATATTCTTGAAATATTGTCAGCATCTGAACTGGTGGAAGCGGTATGATGGCTTGTGAAAGGAGATCAGCCATTTTGTTCGGCGACTTAGGATAATAATAAAAAATAAAATAATAGTACAGGTATATAAAATAATCTAAAATATTTAAGTACATCTTGCAGATAAAATAATACATAAATAATTGATAAGCGAAATGTTTAGTATATTATTCGTGATTTCCTGACTCTGATTATAATTAAGTTAAAACTTTTTCCCACAAAAACAACTGAATTATCTCCAAAAACAGGGCTTCCTCTCTCCTACCCTTTTTGCTGTGCCCTACAGGGTCCATAATGATCTAAATTATATAGTTACCACCTAAGTACACATTATGGTAAAGCAATAAAGATATTGAGTATAAAAAATAAAAAGTCGGCGGCCAGGAATGAATTACATTTTATTTGAATGGTCGCAGTAGTCGAAACATTTATTTGTATGGCGACAACGCTGTAATGAATTTGAAAACAAAGATATACAACGATATTATCTTTCGATATTTAATATATCGCCGAATCTAAATTGTTCCCGACTTTGAGGCCTTAGTAAAAATAATGAGTAATATGTGTACTTTAAAAATATGTAATTATTATCGATGGCCGCCAATAAAAAAATATCCCAGAATGGTTGATGTCCTTTGGACGTATTTATGAAATTCTTATAATATTGAGTACTAAATGTAAGGAGACAGATGCCATCCTACGTTGTTGTACGGGCCTCAATAATAACGTACATTTGGAAATGTAATTTATCGCTTACTTAGAATAGAATAGAGTGGAATTTATTTCCAACGTAAGTGTTACATTGTCACACTTATATTATAAAGGCGAAAGTTTGTGAGTGAGTGGGTGTGTGTGCGTGTTTATATGTTTGTTATTTCTTCACGCTCAAACAGCGGGACCAATTTTGATAAAATTTTGTATGGAGGTAGCTGACACCCTGGATTAACATATAGGCTACCTTTTAACCCGATATTCCCACGGGATCGACCCCCACACCGCGTACCCCCCCCCCCCCCCCCTCCGCGCACCCCGCGGTTTCACCCGCGTAAACACGCGGGTGAAACCGCGGGGTGCGCGTGCAGCTGGTATACCATAACTTAAGACTAATTATTAATCAATATAAGTACTTACAATAAGTTTCCAAAAACACGCATTCTTAAAATTAATCATCCTTAATTAGTAATCATTTCTTATGCTAAAATGATACGTGTTTCTATGGATTTCAGCTAAACAAAATAAAAAAAACTTACTCAGCCTATAATGTTCCCACTGATGGGACACAGGCCTCCTTTCTGTGAGAGGGGATGGGCCGTAATCTACCACGTGGGCTCAGTGCGGATTGATAGATGTTACATGTTTTAAAGTGTTTGGTTCTAGGACATGACGGTTTCCTCACAATGTTTTGAGAGCAGTGGTGATGAAATAATTAACACAAAGTAAAGCGTCTGTCTGGATTCGAACTTACGACCTACAACTCGCAAGTCACGGCCGTTACCACTGAGCCACCACTGCTCCAAACATACAAATATTTGTTACCGACTAAATGTGATCTTAAACAGTGTAGTACCAACCTTGTAGGTAGAAGGCAGGCTATAAATACATGTCTGTAGCAACGTAAACGTCACATGTTGTTGGTTAGGCAGTAAATTAATAAGAATTATAATGTTACGGGTATGACAAGTCTTGTTAAGGTAATTTTCGTGAAATAAGCTTGTGTGTGTGTGGTGACTTTGGTCAAAGTCAAATCATTTATTTCAAACTAGCACGGCCCCGCGGTTCACCCGCATAGTTGTCGATCCAGTGGGAATATCGGGATAAAAAGTAGCCTATATGTTAATCCAGGGCATCAGCTACCTCAATAAGTACTAGGGTGTCAATACTGTTATGTTGTTATACGAGTATATATACGTTTGTTGTACATCAGAGGGCTGGGTCGTTCTTTGGCCAAAGAATTAGCATTGCCATTCAACGTGGCAATGCTGCCAGTCTTCTGGGCACGTTTCTGGATGACAGCGATGCGGATGAATACTTCGACGCCTACGTGTCCTTTGTTTTTTTTTATTTATTTGTATAGTTAGTCATTTATTTTAGTATCTAGTGTATATAGTTAGTTACATATAATATACAATTAATTAACAGTATTGGAATGACGAGTCTAATTTTAACCACAATATTCTACAGAATCCTATAGCTAAAGCAAACATTGTCCAGTAGGCTCTTGATCACTTGTAGACATTTCACACAGAAACCCGCAAGTGACCAAACTTGAGACTTGAGTGGGCAATTGTCCGTAACCGCAGGGTTCCGGGCAGCAAGCGCTTCGGTAAAGGGTCAAATAACTAGCAAGTCTTGAGGCTGCAAACCGCAATTGGTTATGCTGAAATTAATCTATAGTGTAGTTTGCATGATACAAATAAATAGTTTAGTATTAATAAAATCGATCGATCATCGATGTTTTCAATACCAGCGTTTAAAAATTAAAAAGGACACTTAGTGATTTCTTTTTTGATCACGTAAACTAATTTCTCATTTATTAATCACATTTTTACCTTACTTTTTACTCAGAAAACTGTCTACCTTCTCAAATATTTTTTTGTTGTTTAAATGCTCTCTTCTATCTGTGAAAACTTGTAATGGCCTTATTTCTGTTAGTCTCAAGCATGCAAGTGTTTAGCTGTAAGTTTTCCAAAAACTGTAAAATAAAAAAAATAAATAAAAAAAAATGAATTAGAAAGAGGGTAGTCATAAATAAAAAATCTATCTCAATTATTTATAAATTTATACAGTACTAGCTTCTGCCCGCGACTTCGTCCGCCTGAAAATTCGGCAACCGTCCCACTGCGTCGCTGCGCATCGACCGCCCGCGCTATAACTTCATTTTCGCTTAGCGTTTTTTCTGACCTTTTTATTTTTTCCTAATATCCTATAAACCTTCCTCGAGAATTGGGCTATCAAGTGCTAAGATATTTTTTTCAAATTCGACTGGTAGTTCCAGAGATTAGCGCGTTCAGGCAGACAAACAGACGCGGCGGGGGAACTTTGTTTTATAATATACTAGCAGCGCGACGCGGTTTCTCCCGCATAAGTGTCGATCCCGTGGAAATATCAAGATAAAAATTATCCTACGTGTTAATCCTAGTTATAAAATATCTGTGTGCCAAATTTCATCCAAATCCGTTTAGCCGTTTGTGCGTGAAGAAGTAACAAACATACAAACACTCACCAACTTTCGCCGTTTATTTTTTTTATTTATTTTTATTACTTGTCCAAACTTGACGGGACTTGGCAGTTTCTTTTTATTTAATAATATTAGTGTGATATAGTAATAGCGAAAGTCATTAATTAGAAATGAAAGAGCTGGAACAAATATATGTATATTCCCAGTTGTAATCCGACTAGTCACAAAAAAGATAATGGCCCAATGACAAAATTGATCAAGTAGTGGTAGAATGTCGTGCCATAAAACGTGTTGAAACCACTCAGTTGCGCAACAAACGTGCAACAAATACTCAAATTGAAACCACCCAAAGAATACACACATTTCTCGAAGTCAGGTCACGTGTACAGCATTATTCTTTCCAGGGCGTATCGTTATGGCAAAATTCTTAAATGTGACGCACAAATGAGTTCTTCTGGAGGCACGTGACTGCTTATCATGCAAAGTAACAATGTACCGAATATGATTCTATACTCCATAGGTTTAGATAGTTAAATAAAGGTAAACAAAAAAACCACGTGACTTAGTTAACCGACTAAACGTAATACCAGTCTATTCAGTTGTTTTTTTTACATTGATTTACATTCATTACTCACACCCTGACTTATTACTTGTAATTTTTTTTTAATTAAAATCATTTACTTGTACCATGTTTATAGATTATGTGAGCACCATATCGGATAGTTAATTTATATGTCATGGTTTCGTTTTTAATTCTTTTACCTATTGTGGTATAGTAATTTTATTTTAGGTGCATCGTCCTCACATGTTGTTATATAATTAATGTACCCATGCAAAATATTGTAAAACATTTTAAAAGAGTAACGGTGGAGTTTCTTGCCCATTCTTCTCCATACGAAAACTACCTTTTGGAATGGGCGACTAGAATCAATTCTATTTTATTTAAGGTAATTTTCACTCGATAATCGACTCTTCACGTGACCAGAGGGCTGGCCTATTTCTTGGCCAAAGAATTAGCATTGCCATACAACGTGGCAATGCTGCCAGCCTTTTGGGCACTGTTCCTGTTGACAGCGATGCGGATGAATTCTTTGATGCCCTATAATGATTGTTTATTTTTCCATATAATTGTACATATTATTATAGTTTATATTTTAGCTTATATTATGTAAATATTTAATTCTTGGAATAAAAAAAAAAGAAAAAAAAAGGTAATTTTTGACGTTCAAAAGTGCCTTTTATGTGCCTACTTGAAATAAATGCTTTGATTTTAACATGCTACGTCACAGTTGTACTCTTCAATTTAGCAATTTTTTTAATTAATTATAACGTTGCTAAATTGAAGAGTACAACTGTGACGTAGCATGACAACTGAATAGACTGGTATTACGTTTAGTCGGTGAACTAAGTCTCGTGGTTTTTTGTTTACCTTTAAATAACTACCTAAGCCTATGGAGTATAGTAACGAATTTTCTCGCAAAAGTTCTCTTCTATTTTTTAACCGACGAAAAAACGGAGGAGGTTATCAATTCGACGCGTATATTTTTTTTTTTATGTATGATCACGCATAACTTTTTACAGAGCAGTCCGATTTCGATAATTCTTTTTTTATTGGAAAGGATATACCCCGAAGTTGGTCCCATATAAATTTGGAAAGCAAAAAATCCAACCCTAAGGGTAGGAAAACAGGGGATGATTGATTGTTCAAATTTAGGGTAATTTAGTTATCTTTGTTCATTGATTGTTTGGCGCCGACTCAAAATTACTTAGGTATACTTGCATTAGTATAAGAACTTATTTATTAAGGTAAAATAAAAAAACCGGCCAAGTGCGAGTCGGACTCGCCCATGAAGGGTTCCGTAGCAGCAAGTAACATAATATAAAAGTTCTTGTAGTTCGTTGTAACTTTGTGAAAGGTAAATTGCGGTTTTCGATTTATGACGTATTAAAAAAAACTACTTACTAGATCTCGTTCAAACCAATTTTCGGTGGAAGTTTACATGGCAATGTACATTATATATATTTTTTTAATTTTATCATTCTCTTATTTTAGAAGTTAGAGGGGGGGGGGGGCACACATTTTACCACTTTGGAAGTGTCTCTCGCGCAAACTATTCAGTTCAGAAAAAAATGATATTAGAAACCTCAATATCATTTTTGAAGACCTATCCATAGATACCCCACATGTACAGGTTTGATGAAAAAAAATTTTTGGAGTTTCAGTTGTAAGTATGGGGAACTCCAAAATTTATTGTTTTTTTTCTATTTTTGTGTGAAAATCTTACTGCGGTTCACAGAATACATCTACTTACCAAGTTTCAACAGTATAGTTCTTATAGTTTCGGAAAAAAGTGGCTGTGACATACGGACGGACGGACAGACAGACAGACATGACGAATCCATAAGGGTTCCGTTTTTTGCCATTTGGCTGCGGAACCCTAAAAAGGTTTTATTTTTTGCTTTTCAGTTTTTTCGGAGATTTAATTTTTTTAATAAAAATTGGTTAAGTTTTCTCATATTCTCGTCTGGGACAAATTGAGAGTTCGTTTATTCAATGATGTTTCTGACAAATGTGAAGGGAAAATTAGGTTTGCTCATAGTATTATAAGCCTGTGTAAATCTTGTTGTGAAGAAATGTTTTTTTTAATATACAGGACGGCAGGAACGTCGACACGCTACTCATCATCATCTGGCTAGCCTTTTCCCAACTATGTTGGGGTCGGCTTCCTGTCTAACCGGACGCAGCTGCTGAATACCAGTATTTTACATGGAGCGACTGCCTATCTGACCTCCATAACCCAGTTACTGGGTAATACTCGTACAATACCTCTTGGTAAGACTGGTTATCAGACTTTCGGGCTTCTGACTACCCGTAACGACGGTCAAAGATCGACGAATGACAGCCGGGACCAACGGCTTAACGTGCTTTCCGAGGCACGGAGGGGTCTCGGTATGTAAATCCGGTCACCCATCCACAGACCAACCGCGGCAAGTGTAGCTTAACCTGATCGATCGACCTGTGCGGCTGTTATTATTTAGCCACGGGCCCCTCCTCATTTTGAAACACCTTATATAAATAAATATTCATCCCATCTAAAAACTTAACATGATTCCACATTCTTACAATTAAACAAAAAAAATACCAGTCAAATACCAATTGTATTTGTTTCGGGTGTCTATACAGCGCGAATATCTCCGAGCAAAGGGGACGAGCACGTCTTTTAAATTCCTTTATTAGATTCCGAGCAGCGTTCGCTGTGTCGTCGCGTCCGATCTTTTTACATGTTTTGAATGTACTAGTGTGGATGTTTTGTTTTCTGGAGGAATAAAATAATCTGACTCGTTTTGGTAAAAATATGTATTTTACTTTTAACCGTGAAGACTATGCTTAGATAGTTTGGTCATTGGTTTGGTGGTTTGGTTTGGTTTGGTGGTTTGGTTTTGTGGGGCAATGTAGAAATATTAAGTGAATAAATCATTAATTAATTCAGTCATTCATTCATACTTATTACTTCTTTATTTTTTATTCTTATTTTTTTATTGCATGACTTTTCCAGAGTAGTCTATTTTTGACAGTATTTTTTTGTAAATAAATTTTTACTAGTATAATAAAATGATAATACATTTATTTAGATCCATTTACAAATTAATACATTTACAAACTTATAAATACTTAGTAGTACCAAGTTCTTAACAGATTGGCTTAAATCCATACTTCCTTACTAATATTATAAAGAAAGTCACTCTGTCTGTCTGTATGTTACCTTTTCACGCCTAAACCACTGAACCGATTTAGATGAAATTTGGTATAGAGATAGTTTGAGTCCCGGGGAAGGACATAGGATAGTTTTTATCCCGATATTCCCACGGGATCGACACTTACGCGGGTGAAACGGCGGGGCGCAGCTAGCATAGTCAATTATTAAAATTGTTTTCCAAGCAGCACTTTATAATTCCTGCTGTATGCAATACACCCTGGATTTTTAAAAGCATCCACTCAGAAAGGTAAACAATAACGCATCAGATAGCAATTATTAAATTGCTGTTAAAATGTCCGGCTATTTTGTCGACGAAGTCGCTTCATGTTTAATTGGGAAAAAGTATAGTCATGTTTACAAGGTAATATGTTTTATACGAATTTTTTTTTATGGCAGGGTTATAAACGGGCTGACTATCTGATGAATGATTTTAAATAACTTGCCGAGATGTTGCCGATTTTGAGACAGTGGAATTACTCGTATCGCCTGTAATCAACAACGCAGAATAATAAAAAACCGGCCAAGTGCGAGTCGGACTCGCCCATGAAGGGTTCCGTAGCAGCAAGTAACATAATATAAAAGTTCTTGTAGTTCGTTGTAACTTTGTGAAAGGTAAATTGCGGTTTTCGATTTATGACGTATTAAAAAAAAACTACTTACTAGATCTCGTTCAAACCAATTTTCGGTGGAAGTTTACATGGTAATGTACATTATATATATATTTTTAATTTTATCATTCTCTTATTTTAGAAGTTAGAGGGGGGGGGGGACACACATTTTACCACTTTGGAAGTGTCTCTCGCGCAAACTATTCAGTTCAGAAAAAAATGATATTAGAAACCTCAATAACATTTTTGAAGACCTATCTATTACACACGTACAGGTTTGATGAAAAAAAATTTTTGGAGTTTCAGTTGTAAGTATGGGGAACCCCAAAATTTATTGTTTTTTTTCTATTTTTGTGTGAAAATCTTACTGCGGTTCACAGAATACATCTACTTACCAAGTTTCAACAGTATAGTTCTTATAGTTTCGGAAAAAAGTGGCTGTGACATACGGACGGACGGACAGACAGACAGACAGACATGACGAATCCATAAGGGTTCCGTTTTTTGCCATTTGGCTACGGAACCCTAAAAACGCTGCCTGACTGCAAAAATAGGTATAAAAAAGTAGTATTGCCATTTGGTTTTTTTACTAGAAACTCTCTCTTTCTAGAAAGTTTATTAGGTTTTCTAGACAACATCAAACTGGTTGATAATTAAATAATTTTATATGTATATTTAAAAAAAAATTAGTACATTGATTTTTACATTCTGTGACTACAGTAACTCACACACTTGTTTAAATTCTAGGAAAATCATCTACTTTTACAATATTTGTAAAAATGTGAGCACCATGTATCTATATAGTGAGAGCAGTGGTGGCCCAGTGGTAAAGGCCCCGACTTACGAGTTGTAGGTCGTAAGTTCGAACCCAGACAGGTGCTTTACTTTGTGTAAATTATTTCATCACCACTGCTCTCAAAAACGGTGAAGGAAAACATCGTGAGGAAACCGGCATGTCCTAGAACCAAAAATTCGAAGACATGTGACATCTACCAACCCGCACTGGGCCCGCGTGGTAGATCATGGCCCACTCCCTCTCACAGAGAGGAGGCCTGTGTCCCAGCAGTGGGAACATTATAGGCTGATTATGTATTATGTATGTATCTATGACATAATTGATTTACCTGTCATTACTTTAATTATAATTCTTTTTAAGTTTCTACCTTTTGTGGTAGAGTAATTTTATTCTAGGTGCGTTTCTTCACATATAATTATAAAATGAATGTATACAAAACCTTGTAAAACATTTAAAAAAAAGAGTAACGGTGGAGTTTCATGCCCATTCTTCTCCGTACGAAAACTACCTTTTGGAAGGGGCGACTAGAATCAATTCTATTTTATTGTAATTTTTGACGTTCAAAAGTGCCTTTTATGTGTCTATTTGAAATAAATGATTTGGCTTTGACTTCTAACCAAAGTATTGACTACTACTACTACTTAATAGGGTTTTAGAGAATAGTGATAAAATTGAATTTTCGAAAACACAAAAGCATGGATTTTCTCGAATCCAATGGATTTTGCCTAGGGGTGCTTCTATCATTCAGCCTATAATGTTCCCACTGATGGGATACAGGCCTCCCCTAAAGAGGGAATAGGCCATAATACACCACGCGGGTCCAGTGCGGGTTAGTGGATGTCACATGTTAGATCACTTATTAAAATAAGTCCACGTATTACGGATAATTAGTTTATTTCACTGCAACTACAGTACATTTCACAACACATCTACTTGACTCGAAAATAACATAGGGATAGTTTTACATTTTTTTCATAAAAGGGCGCGAAACCGCTTACTTGATGAAAACGACTCCGTCTATTGTTTTTTTTCTGTTTTCCATAAGCAATGAACGAAAAATGCTGTCCGCCGAATCTATTATGGAATAATCTTTTCTTTTTTTATTTACAATTAATTTACTGGCCTAAAATAAAAACAAATGTACATAAATGTTACCAGCTGAAATTAAAAATGGAATAATCTTTTATTTATCTATTTACAATCATTTTAATTCTACATAAATGTTGCCAGCTGAATAAACTTTATTGTAACAGTGTTTTAATACACATGTCTTCGATTTTTTGGTCCTAGGACATGCCAGTTTCCTCACAATGTTTTCCTTCGACATTTTGAGAGCAGTGGTAATGAAATTAAATAAACAAAGTAAAGTGCTTGCCTGGGTTCGAACTCACTACCTACAAATCGTAAGTCGGGCCCGTTACCACTGCTCCTGCGGGGTGCTTAATTGTTGCAACAGAGTTACATAATATCAGATTTAATATACAGGATTTTAAATCTGATATTCCCAAGACATAAACCTGATGACTATTCAAAGCGACGCGGAAATAACCCTCTTTACATGCGATAATATAATGTTTGTCTTGAACAAGGAGTTCTGGCCAAATCCCTCGTCAAAACTGTGATAAAGTGTCAGCAAACCATTCTCTTTACTTTAAGGAACTATAGTACCTCCTTGATGACATTGGAGAGTAAACTGTGTAACGTAGACGTTATGGTTTAATTTCGGTTGTTGTGTGATATAGCGGTATGTAAGTATTCGGTTTCGTATGATTTGTAAAGTTTTGTCAGGGGGCGAATAATAAGAATGTGTGTGTGTGTGTCCTTGGTTTGTTTTGTTTTTGACGCGACACGTGTATTGAGAGTTATTCCCGTCTAATCCCCTGAACCCCCCCTCCAACCCCCCTTGGATGTCCTGCTATTTCTTCTTCTGTTTTAATCTCTATCTTATCTACTATAAACTTTCTCTCTGATCCTCCTACTCGTATTTCTTATGTTTTTATTCCTGACGGATCGTCAGCAACAAAATATACGTAAAGTCCACACCACCACTGAAGTCCAACGGATCAAGGCATTTTGGTTCATATTCCAAAGATAATGAAGACTTTGACGCAGGACTTCAGTGGTGGCGCGACCTCTACAGAGTTTATTGAAATATGTACAGACTCCAGCACATGAAGCTACTACAATCTGTCAAATTTCTTTAATAGATTTTCAACTTTATCGCTAATACATAAGGTATCAAAGTTGATTGGGAAACTTTGACAGTTTCGGGTAGCTTGATGTTCTAGCGTCTGTACGTTCGTAATTCTTGATACAAAAAAAAAACATTTTTTTTCTTATTGTAAGCTGCTGGTGTTATTAACTCAAACAACTCAGCCTATCGCAGTCTACTGCTGGACAATAAGCCTCTCCCAGGCTGCACCCTAGCACTCTGTACTCCGCCTCCAGTATCCTGACTGTCCCAGCCACATTTTTAAGGTCGTCGGTCCATCTAGCTGGGGGGCGTCCCACACTACGCTTGCTGGTAGTCTTCACTCCAGATTACTCGTCTGCTCCAACGGCCATTAGTCCTTTGACAAACATGGCCAGCCCACTGCCACTTCACCTTGCTTACTCTGCAAGCTATGTTGCCAACTCCAGTTCCATTCCAGATAAATAAATAACAAAATTTATTTCAGATTAAAAATCCATATGTTGTTAGTAAAAATCTTAACCTAATGTTAGTAAGGGACACCAAATTAACACAAAATTGAAAATTGAAACGACTGAAAAAAAAAGTCTGAAATAAAGATTTTATTACTATTATGGTTTTTAAATTTAAATTTCTCAGGTTAGTACCTGGTATTTTTAGAATCTCACGGGTGTGAACCAAGGTGAGATTCTAGTTATTATTTTCAGAAGGTAAATCGCTCTGTACTGCAGTGAAATTATTATCCAAGTATTATTATAAAGTCAGATATGAAATTATCTCCGCTCCACTGTTGCTGGGGTGAACTTAGTAGCTAATAAAGATAATTTTCGCAAAACACGTATTCGTTTGTATGAAACTGAGAGGTGTCGGATTCTCACGTCAGCCGCACTGTAGTACCTAACTTTTTTAACCGACTTCAAAAAAGGAGGTTCTGTATTCGACCCGTATGTATGTATGTTTGTATGTCCGCGATTTTCTCAAAAACTAATGAACTAATTTTGATAATTCTTTCACTAATATGGTTTACATACTTCCAGGAAGGTTTTAGTATATAATATATTAGGTAATTATTCTTATGTACGAAGTCATATGCATAAATGTACTGCATCTCCGGCATTTTTTTTGCGAATTTTGATGATTCTTCTAGTCGGTGTCTTCAATTCTTCAGAGCACTAGTGCTAATTGAATTTGTGTGGGGTAGGTACAACTAAAAATGAAAAATAAAGACTTTTTACAAAAAAAAACAACCGACTTCAAAAAAAAGCACTACAAAGTGATAAATAACTTTAATTTCGGAAGTCAGTGTCAAAAAACGAAAATGCGGAACCAACGACACCGACTTCCGAAATTTAATTAAAGTTATTTATTAATTTTTAGTGTTTTTTTTTTTTCTTCAAGTCTTCAGACACTCCTTGCATTCTAAGAACTAACCTATTTACAGTAAAACAGTTTAACTTAGTAAATATAAAGAGTCTCCATTCCACATTACACTCGTCTATATTTATTCAGTAGTCAAGTGAAGTGTGCATTTGAATGGATAAACGGTGGCGCCCTCTTGCGGCGAGTGCATTTCTTACTGGCTAGTATATTTTATTTATATTGAGTTTTAATATTTTAAGTTGGATTCCTGCATCATTTTTAAAAGATTCATAATAATATGTTTTAAGCTAACCCGCCTTGAGCAAGCGTTGTGATCGACTCTCAGCCTTTTTTTTATCACCTTGGCCTTGAGGCCTTTGCCTTGAGGCCTTTGCCTTGAAGAGGGACAGGAATAGGCTAATAAGTATTATTATTATTAATTTTATTATGTTTTGAGCAAAAGGATTATTATTTTACCAAACCAATGATCCAGAGATTCAAAATGTTAGTACTTAACTGATATCGAGAAGAGGAGAGTGATATAGGAGATTACTTTGATCAGATTTTCCTTTAAATCAGAGACTGCTGAATCAGCAGTAACATGTTTTTTATCTATGTAAAATATATTAAAGATAAGCATTTGTTTGACTATGTGCCGGCAGAAGTGAAAACTTGAATATTAACGTTGAAATAAATCAACTATTAATTGAATTAATATAACTCATTTTCTTTCGCTATTTCTTCGTCACTTTTTTCATTAATAGATGCACTTTGTTCAATTTCCATATTTTAAACACTTTATATACACGAATTTTACGAATACACAGCAGTGTGGCCACTACACAGACGGTCGAGCCATCAGCTGTCACCATCCATGGATGCGCGTGCCACGCTGTGACATAAACACACACGAACATTCGCGCAAGCGCCCTGCGCCGCCTAACCGAAACAGCAGGCATACATTTTCACCGCGCCGTAGAAAGAACTACTGGATACTTCCTCTCCTACGCCGCGCCGGCTGTCTACTCTCCATCCGTCTTACGAATTTTCGATTAGGTCACGTGTCCTGACGCGAGTTTAACATTTTTTACCCATTACAATAAAAGTATACAACGCCGCTAAAGAAGTTTTCACTTCAAAAAAACCTTGGATTGCTTTACCGCATAAACACTACGCATAACAAACATTATATTTATTTACTGAATCGGAAATGTAATAACAACGAAAGCAAATGAAATCTTCAGTAATGTAGACTTTCAATATTCTGGTGCAAAAACAATGGAACGTCAACGAAGCGAATGGGCGAATGTTTGAAAAAATAATGAAGTTTGTTGCGCGTTGTCGGTACGAGCGAAGGAACAATTGAACGAAATGAGCAACCTCATTGTGTATGACAATGTTTGGTTGGTAACAAAGGCGATAAGCATGCAGACTTTTTAAGCCATGTGTGTGCGGCCCAGTATTTGACATTGGTTGTCTGAGTTTATCTATGTTTAAAACATATTACGTGTACAATAAATGTTTCCTGTGTAGAGCTAATATATTTTTGGAATGAAGTTCTCTAAGGCGGAGGTTTCAGAAAACGGTCAAAAAGTTGGTTTTTTAAGCAGTGTATCTCTTAAACCGTAAATAATTTTGACCAAAAAAAAAGAAGATATTTTCAAGTCTTATTTTAATACAGTGATGGAACTCAAATCATAATTAAATATACATTAATGCATCAAAAAATTTTCAAATACCTCTTAATTGTCTTTAAAAGTATCTATCTCTTCATTAACAATTTTAATTATGATTAAAAATATACCATTAAATTTCTAATGCCAAACTGCATTCAGTGATGGATTATTTTTTATTAAATACTTTTTGTAAATAGATAATTGCTTCATATCTGCAATAAATTACCACCGTTGTGTCATCGCGCTTCTCTTTCTTTTCTATGCAGTTCGACAAAGACCGCACTTTAGATCATGTAGTCACCTTAACGGAGCTTGCGATAGGAGTAAACTAGGAGAAATCGTTACGTAACGAAAAAACGTTATGCTCCTTCCATGCGACTTTTTATTACAAATGAAAGAGTCAGAGAGAGAGATAGTTTTCATGGTTTTCGAGAGTGCCAATAAAATGGTCAAAATAAAAATCCAAGATGGCGGCTGTGAAATATTTGTCATAAAAACGACACTCATCGTTTTTATGCTTTTCCACGGAGCTGAAACCGATATTAAGGACAAAATGAAAATCCAAGAGCTGCAAATATTTTAAAATTTTGCGATATTTTCACATTTTCGCAGCCGCTATCTTGAGTTTTCATTTTAAACTTCGATCCTTTCGGGAGTTGATTTTTTTGTTTTTTCTCTAAATACCGAACTCTTTTAGTAAAAGTAATTAAAAATATTATGTACGAACTTCTCCCCGTGACTTCGTTCGCTTAGAAGTCAACTCCATATCCAATGGGTCTCGGCATTGACGTAGTTTTCTATCAGTGAAATCATTTTAGTAATCGGATTACCTAGTATTTCCGTATATTAACTTTACAAAGAAACAAATTTACTTACTTATAAATTTGTGGCTGGTATAAAAAAACAAGATAGGATACGAAATCCCCGGGGTATTTCGTATCCTGTTAGAGAAAAGACAAAAGATTTTGATGTTCTTACCAAAATAGACAAACAATATTGGAAATGGACAGGCCATATGTTAAGAGGCATTCAAGACAAGTGGAGTAAAGTTGTGACAGAACGGTACCCCGGAGATGGCAAAAGGAACAAGGGAAGACAATATAAAAGACCAGCAGCGCCCCGCGGATTCACCCGCATATGTGTCGATCCCGTGGGAATATCGGGATAAAAACTATACTGTCCTTTAATGCTGAGCGATAGCCGTTTTGCGTGGATGTGACGCATGTTTCCCCCTACATTTTATTTTATTTTTTGTGTTTATGTTCTTTTTTGCGTTATTTTCACCGCAAATAAACGTATTTTCTTTCTTTCTTTCTCGGGACTCAAACTATCTCTATACCAAATTTCATCTAAATCGCTTCAGCGGTTTAAGCGTGAAGAGGTAACAGACCGACAGAGAGACACACTTTCGCATTTATAATAATAGTATGAATGGAAAGAAAGTCCAAATTGGAAAAGAATTGCGAGATATATGACTCAGTGGAAGTTGTTAAAGGAGGCCTTTTCAAAACGCACACTGAACTATAAGACATTCTGAAAATACCACAGCGCAAAGATGTTCACAAAAAAAGTGCTTGTTGCAAACTCCTTGGTTGAGTTAAACTTTTTAGAAGGTTTTCATTTCAATGATATTCTTTCTTTTCACAAGGTTTTATTTAACTTGCAATGTATGTATGTAACTATGGTTGTTCGGGTGGACTCTTGCAACTCAATTTTGAAGCAGATATCTTCAACCGATTGAGCTGAAATTTTGTAAACACGTTTAGTTTGGATGACAATGCATGGTTAGCTGTGTGACGTCATTCTAAATCCAAAATGGCGGAACACCCAAGATGGCGGACTAGTTATTTTTTTCATTGCTTGTTTTCTTGTGTCTGTCAAAGATTTGTGTTTCTAATTTCATGTTTTAATTTTCATTTTTATTCACTAAAATCTTTTTAACACACAGCTTTAGTTTTTATTTCATTCTACTAGACACTCGGTCTATTTACACCGCCTTCAGTGCTTATTCTAAGTTGTAACCACAGATATAGATAGACCTAGATAACGCAAGTATCACGAACTGTATGAAAACTAAGCGTGCCACTTTTTGACTACCTGTTATGACGTCATCAGCTCGCGCTCTCGCTCACGCTCACCCATCCAGCAGTACGCAGGACTGAGCGCGAAAGTGGCGGCTTACGATTTTCGAACGTAAGCTGGTGCGATTTTTGGCACGCGAAGTTGTTACTCTTGCGTTATCTAGGTGTATCTATATCTGTGGTTGTAACCTTCGCGCCCAGTGTCGCCTTTAGCTTACCTGTCTTTAGTACGGGAGACTTTGTTTCTTATGACATTTTATTAGCTATCATTATTACTAAGTAAGAAGACTCTTACTTAGTTCTAAGTCATTCCAGAGACCTAAAATAATCCAGATGCTTTAATTAGTTTGAGAACACGTACCCTGTAATAAACTACTTTGTTAATTCTATTAATGATGATAGATATTGGAAAAGGTAGAACATAAAATTGAACTTTTTTAGTACCTATCACATTGTTGTAGGTACAGACGCCAGCACATCAAGCTACTACAATCTGTCAAATTACTCTAATAGATTTTCAACTTTATCGCTAAAACATAAGGTTCAAAGTTGATTGGGAAAATTTGACAGTTTTGGGTAGTTTGATGTGCTGGCGTCTGTACATTGTTTTTGTATCCAAACTATATTATTATAATATTAATATTATAAATTCGAAAGTAACTCTGTCTGTCTGTATGTTACCTTTTCACGCCTAAACCACTGAACCGATTTAGATGAAATTTGGTATAGAGATAGTTTGAGTCCCGGGGAAGGACATAGGATAGTTTTTATCTCGATATTCCCACGGGATCGACATTAATGCTGGTGAAACCGCGGGGCGCAGCTAGTATTGTATATGCAGTACTAATATTATAAATTTGAAAGTAACTCTGTCTGTCTGTATGTTACCTTTTCACGCCTAAACCACTGAACCGATTTAGATGATTTGGGTCCCGGGGAAGGACATAGGATAGTTTTATCCCGATATTCCCACGGGATCGACACTTATGCGGGTGAAACCGCGGGGCGCAGCTAGTATTGTATATGCAGGGCTTCTAGGGGCCTACCACCACCTCTAGCAGTATTATTTTATTCCCTATTTGACCCCAGCGGGGTAATAAACAGTAGCAAAGTTTTTCATTTTGACAGTTCAACAAAATATAATTTAAATAAAAGAGTGTCCATGGAGTTTCTTGCCCGTTCTTCTCCATAGATACCTACTACGCTTTAAAATGGGCATTTGTCTTCATATTTTATGACTGACCTACTTCTTGACAGTTCAAAAGTGCCTGTAAATGGTTTAATTGAAATAAATGCTTTGAGTTTGATTTCAACAACATTCATTGCGTTATTTACGTTTTTTTTTCGAACATATAAAGCTATGGATTAGCAATATTATCCTTCACAATTATTCAGAATGTTATTGAAAATGTATTACGCAATTAGATTAGGCTTAATTGCGTAAGTAGGGAAGACTTAGTTGCTTAGGCATGGTCACTAATAAAGTGTTTCTAAGATTCTCATTTTTGTAAATAAAAATACAAATTGTCCTTTGTCCTTATTCATTACAATTTTTGTCTGACACATATTTATTTATTTTGTTTAAGTATGCATACCTACACACGTCACATTGCAGTGTAAAACTGATTTACATCCGTCACCTCACACATCAGGTTCAGTTGAAAACCAGCGTCAGGCACTAGTTGTCTGGCATTATTACTGAACTGGGCCTTTTTGGCGGACTCGGATATCGGACATTACGCTTTTTATTTGATCTTTATTATTATTTTATCTGGTATATTGTGTGTCTTTTAGTCTGTGCTAAATAAACGTATTTTCTTTCTTTCTTTGTGCAAGCAAGAATAAATTAAACAAAGTTGCTTAGTTAACCCTTTGACGGTGCAGTTCAAAACTTTGACCAGCAGTCAGTTGACTTTGTACGCTAAGGTTCTGTTGATGACACAAATGTAGCAGCTAACTATTTCTGTTTCAATCTAACAATTTCATGGGTTTCTTTTTTGCGCGGAACCCTAATTCTTGTTCTAAAATAAAAGTAAGCCTAAGTTACCAGCCCGTATTATCTATTACCTAAGCCTAAGTTACTCCTTATAACATCAGCTGTCTGCCAGTCAAAGCCCCGTCAAAATCGGTCTAGTCGTTTATGAAAGCAGCCGGAACAGACAGACTGACAAACAGACAAATTGCTACAATACTTTTCTACCAGCTTAAATTACGTTTTGATATATACCTAGGTAAAGGTATTTGTATTCTCATTCGCTCTCTCTTGCATTCTATGTCGACGGAGCCCCGCTATTTTTATGTAAAGGGTTTAAAGTAACCTAACCAAACCGAACCTCGGGCTGCCATTGACAAAACCTTTGTTGTTGGTAACTTAGTAATTTTGTCGGAGGTTCAGTATTTTATTCGGAAGTTTAGTTTTGTTATTCGAAGATCCATTTTTTTTAATCGGCCACAGATCGCTGGAGATTAATTTGTTTTTCGGAACCATTATTATTTCCCTTTTGACATTACAAACACACATTTTAATATTATTTCTTTGTTTATATGGTAAAATGCCGCAACAGATTTTTTAAGGACGATGGGCGAATATGTATGTAATATCGAAACCGCGTCAATAAAAAAAATTGCGCGCGCAGTACCGTATACGTGATGAAAATTAAACTTCTTAAAAAACAAAGAATAAGAGAAATTTAGTGTGAGAGACAGAGATAGTTATATCTCTGTGTGTGTGTTTTGTGCCTTAACGCGACGCGTCCTTGAAATACTACTCTAAATTCTCGTCCAATTATACAGGATAAAATTTTAATCACCGTTTTCGTTTTAATATGTCATTTTACTCATCATTATGAACCACTTTTACCATGGGACCAAACCCGAAATCATGAAAAAAAAAACAGCTGTTCCATACATGCTCGCATAATTCGTCAAAATGTAGGGAACAGCTGATTTTTTTTTCGCGATTTCATTTTTGGTCCCATAGTAAAAGTTGTTCATAATGATGAGTACAATGACTCCTTAAGAGGAAAACGGTTATTAAAATTTCACTCTGTATATTTTTACCTCTTGCATTTATCTTTAGGTATAGATCTTAGACCTACTTCGATAGTGTGGCTAACTATTATGATTACCTAAAATAATTTATATCAGGTACTTATATTTATTACGAAATAAATGAACATTATGAATCTACTACTAAAAGAACAATACCTACTCAATTAAAATCAATCAAAAATGTGCCTACTTAATTAGCTATCTAGCTACTAAACATAGATACAATCATCATCAGTTTAACAAACAAAATAACTTAAGAACTAAACATAACAATTAAACCCAAAGAGCTTCCTCTTTTATTTATTAATGAAGTAGTAGGTACTGTGAGGGTCTGATGAACTTCTAAGAAATCAAACCACGTTACGATTTCTTCTAAATAATGATGCTGAATTCAATGGACAAATAGTAGACTCGACAAATGTTACAAAATTCCTTGGCATTCTAATTGATAACAAACTGACTTGGAAACCTCATTCAGAGGAAGTTTGCAAGAGGCTAAGCAAGTCATCGTACGTACTTTATAATCTAGCAAAAAAAGTAAACACTCGCACCGTACTGGAAGCTTATCATGGTCTGGTTGCATCAGTTTTGAGATTTGGAGTTATATTCTGGGGTAACTGTACTGAGAGGGAGAGGATATTCAAGGCTCAGAAGCGTTGCATAAGATCAATGGGTAATCTTAAAAATACCGACAGTTGTGTACCTGTGTTCAAGTCTCTAAAATTACTCACCTTTCCGTCCTTATATATATTAGAGGTTGCATTGTTTGTTAGAACAAATTTACACCTTTTTACCCGAATAGACGATATTAGAACACGGCCGGGATCTGTTAGATCGCAATATAAAAATCTAATGTTCACAGGTAGGTACAAAACTGCGTTATTAAGAAAAAGCTTTTTATCAATGGGGCCAGTCATTTATAATAAAATACCTCATGCATATAAAGAAGAACCATTAGGTATATTTAAAAAGAGGCTAACATCCTTACTTTTGGATAAATGTCACTATTCTATACAAGATTTTTTGAATGATAAAGGATTATAATGTTATATTAATTAATTATATTTTATTCTATTTTAATCGATATGATCTAAGATTTAATAATTTATGTGATTGATTGTTTTCTTTTTTTTTTGTGTTAGTAATTTGTGTTAATTATTGTTATGATCCAAAGACATGTAATTTTTATCTTTTTTTATTTTAAATTTTATTATGTTTGAATAGATGTATGTTTATTTTACTTTTGCATGCCGTAAGGTAGAGTGTGTTGGAACTATTATTTATTAAAATATCGACATCTTATTTTGTATACCCACATTCTGCGCAAAATAAATGATTTCTGATTTCACATTTTCCCGACTAAACTAACACTGAAAAAAAAAAAAAAGAAAAATTGTTTATTCTGCACAAACAAAACGCACATTACACATAAAAAAAGACATAAAATATACACATACAATGTAGTCAAAAGCCTCATACTCAAGCACACACACACACACACTGTTTTATCCTTATCAAAAAAACCTAATACAATATTTGACACCGCGTTTAAAACTTGCTTGACTGTTCGAATGGAACCAGCGCTAAATTATTGTTGACTTTAGCGGACAACCTTTATATGTAGTACCATCCTAAAAAAAGAACTACATTTGATAGAACTTTTGCAAATACACTCAAATTGTACGACAAAAATACATCTCAGCTCTCGAGAACTTCGTTTATTATGCGGATTATTCGGGTGAGGGAGGTTTTCGCCAGGAGATTACCGAATCGTCGCCTCAGAAGTTTCACTTCAATAATGTATTTGACATTGGAAACGTTTTATAACAATGTTTATCGGAGCGTCTGGCTGCTCCCATTTGCTGTCTATTCGAATGCGTAGGTTGACTAAGGTCTCAGTTCTATTTCTGATAATACATAACAATGCTTCTAAAAGAAAATGTATCTACGGTCGCGTCTTAATCGAAAGCAACCGTGGCGCGAATCCACGATTGTCGCTCTCTTTAATATGCATATGACTTACTCGTGCGATCAATCAAGAGGGGCTTGTACTAATACAAAACCTGAAATCGCGAAAAAAAACAGCTGTTCCCTACATTTATGTTCGCATAACTCATCAAAATGTAGGGAACAACTGATTTTTTTTTCGCGATTTCAGGTTTGGTCCCATAGTAAAAGTTGTTCATAATAATGAGTACAATCTCCCATTTCGATTTGTCGCATATGTTCAATTTCACCCTGTACAGATAGGATGGACAATGGTGGACCTTTGACCGTGTGTGAGAGAGAGATAAAATATATTAATTTGAATAGTGCATACTGCCCTTGGGCTTTTTGGCTTTTGACTCGATGTCAAAGGGATTTTAAAATGAAATTGAAATAAAATGTGAACATTTTTTATTTATTTCGTCCATGGTAAAAACAATAACGAATCAACTTCGATATTTTGTTCCCAAATAATTCGCATTGAAAGCATTGTTAAGGAAAAACATAAGTTTCGAATAATTATATTGTGAAAAAGATTATATCGTTAATTCAGTCGAATGTTACTTACTTAATTGAATTTTTTGTTCAATTTTGATCAAACAGATTCTACAATACTCCACACTTTGCTAATAGTATGTGATCCAGATTCCAACTTAATACATCAATCAACTCAGCCTATCATAGCTGCTGAAGATAGGCCTCTCCCAGGCTGCGCCACAAGACCATGTCCTCTGCCTTCGGCATCTAGTCTCTCCCAGCCACCTTCTTAAGACCGTCGGTCCATCTAGATGGGGAATCCCACTCGAGTCACCACTCGAGGTCTGCTCGTCTGCTCCACCGATCCTTCGACAAAAATGGCCAGCCTGCCACTTCAGATTGGTAACCAAGCTATTTCGCTAACTAAAGTTTTTTCCGGATAACTTCATTCCTGATTTTTTCCTTCAGAGAAACTCCGGACCATTCCAATATTATATTTACTAACTTTATTAGATACGCTTAAATCCTACATGTCGTCTTTTCCGAAATATATCTTTTCTTACATTATTTTTGGTAAAAGATATCATCGAAAAGAACTTCTAACGACCATTATCATTTGTATGAGCTCCTGAACTTTGTACTCAGAGGGGTGGGTAAGCTATCAATAAATCTGTAACGAGAAATTGATATTGCCTTGAGGTGTTTAATGGTGGAAGTTGTAATCCAAAGTCACATATATTAAAAGTACGCAATTTGGAAAGAAAAAAGCTGTGTAATGATGTGATATTTTGTTGTACCTAACCCCTTAAGCGTCAAGTTTAGTGTACATATGGGAAAGTGTTCGAAACGTCAACGGTACACCAAGTGTACTCAACTATTGTCATTGTCAAAACAATGACTTGCGAATGTGCTCGCAAACTCGTTATAATTCCGCCACAAGCCCCTCGCAGTGATTTCGTATTTTGAAAAATTGAAATACGATTTTCAATTAAACGAAAGCTTAGATTTTATAAACGCGCGCCCACTGCCGTCATTCACGATGTGAGTATCGTTTGTCTACGAGTGAACTTTCTTATCTCCTTTTGATAAATGGACTATTTATCTAGCCTCGTGTAAAAATAATCCTTTTTACAACTACGGTCGAGAGACAGAAAATCGGTTTTTCCAAATACCTGCGGGTATTTTCAGGGTACTGTTAACCTAGTGGATTTTGTGTAAGGCTTAAAGGCTTGAGCTTGAAACGGCTCAGTAAAAAGGTTTTCCTTGGATTAAGTTACACTTTGAATTTTGCTCTGCCGTCCTGAACAAAATATTAGTAAGGATTCGTTTTTATCCCGTCTAGATAATTACCAGACCGTTTAGAATATACTATAAAGGGATCTCATCAGTTTATGAATTTTGTTCTACATGAAGAAATATTCCGTAGCTAAATAATAACAGCCGCACAGGTCGATCGATCAGGTTCAGCTACGCTTGCCGCGGTTGGTCTGTGGATGGGTTAGCATCTTTTTTTTTTTTTTTTTTTTTTTTTTTTTTATTGCTAAATGGGCGCACTCTTGACCCCGATCACGCCTGATGGAAAGCGATAGATGAGGTCTATGATGGATCGAGCGTGCCCAGAAGATGCCTGTTCACTCTTGATTTGAAGGCAGACGGCTTTTCATTCCGAGACCTCTCCGTGCCTCGGAAAGCACGTTAAGCCGTTGGTCCCGGCTGTCATTCGTAGATCTTTGACAGTCGCTACGGGTAGTCAGAAGCCCGAAAGTCTGATAACCAGGCTTACCAAGGGGTATCGTATTACTCAGTGACTGGGTTGTGGAGGTCAGTAGGCAGTCGCTCCATGTAAAATAGTTGAGAAAAGGCTCAGCAGGTGATGATAATAAACCTATCTTGATAACAATTTTTTTCCCGAACATTCTGTAAAGCGATTATTAAATACAGTATATCTTTTAAACGATAAAACAAATTGGCAAATCGCTTGAATGTAGTCTCTCATAAACAATTGTTTCAATAGCCATTACCAAGTTTGGAGTTGAGCTGTTCATGCTGAAGTTGTATTGAAAACTAGGACGTGCCCGCAATCCTAACTTTGCTGACACACAGCAATTATTTGTTTAGTGTTATTGTTACAAGTTATTACGATTCGTATTTTATATTGTTTTATTACATCAGAGGGGCAATTCTCGTAATTTTAAAAACGTTCACAGTCTGACCTGTCTCAATCTGTCAAAAACACCTCTAATTTCCCTACATTTTTGACAAGTTTTTGACATTTGTTTGTCGCCGAGATGAGACTGCGACAAGATTTTGAACATTTCAAATTACGAGAATTGGACTTCAGGACATAAATAAAAAGCGATGAGAAAACTCCTTTAATTAAATGAATAGCGTAGCATTTAATTTCAACAGGGGATCAGTGTGATCAGTGGTGGCTCCGATTTACGAGTTGTAGGTTCTGTACAGTGGTTCGTGGTCGAACCCAGGCATGCGATTTACTTTTTGTAAATAATTTCATCACCACTGCTCTCAAAACGGTGAAGGAAAACATCATGAGGAAACCGACATGACCTAGAACCAAAAATTCCAACACATGGATCAACTACCAACCCGTGCTGGGTCCGCGTGGTAGATTACAGGCCACCCCTTCTCAAAGAGACGAGGCCTGTGTCCACAATTAATGATTTCTTGTTTCTTCGAATTAGCTACGAGTATAGGACACATTATGTATAATGGTAAATTGTTTATACTTTAAGCAAACCACTTCTTGACATGAATTTCTGTTAGTTTTCAATACCACAAAAATATATCATTTGACAAATTATCTACGAATACGCCATAGCTGTCGTCGTAAGTGCTACGACGATTACGCCGTAGCTGTTGTAATAAGTGCTACGATGACTACGCCGTAGCTGTCGTAGTAAGTGCTACGAGCCTCTTAGCTACGACGTAGCATAAGCGTTGTTCGTTCAAGATGCAAAATTATTTCAATCTACGAAGACTGTCATCATATTCAAAACAACATTTCTTATGAAAAACCGTATTGTATATAAATGTCTCATTACATCGCAGAGAGTGGCATTTCAGGCACCACACGCCCACACAATGTCCACAAGTTTAGAAGTGAAAAGGTCGTTCAAACGATACGAAGGAAAGTTCAAATATTCTCTCGAAACGTCACAAAGCCCGCAAGGTTCTATTGAAGTTACACATTTTGTTTATTTTTAATATCCGGGTAAGTGTTTGGTGAGACAGGCGGAGTTCTTGTTATAGAAGTGTGACAGAATATAAATTGAATATTTTAATAAAAAGCAGATCATTCGATAGGTACAGTTCGACACAACTTAGATGTAGCATCGGCAAAATTCGTAAAACCGATCACATCCGAACTAAGTGCGCCTTCAAAATCAAAAATCTTTATTACTACTTTAGGAAAGATTTACGAATACGAATTACGAACGTTTTACGAATTTTGCCGATGCTACATCTAAGTTGTGTCGAACTGTACCTATTCGATTTTTTGCCAGAATCAATATACATGATGATGGTAACGATGTCTGACAACCAGTCTTACCAAGAGGTATCGATATAGGAAGGGGCCTGTCAGGGCCGAAACCTGGCGGGGGGGTGCGGGATTGTCCGAAAGGGTTATCGCTACCCCGGAACATAAAGGGCTAAGGAAGGAACACGGATGGGTTTTAGTCAGTAAGAGTCTGACACTCCCTTCCACTCCACCCAGGGCGGGAGGGGTCATTTGATGATTTCCCATCCATAAAAAAGGGGGGGTATTATTATCGAAGTATTCCCGTTTGAGCACCTACTTTTAGAGCATCTATGCATTGAGCACCAAAGATATTCCCATTTGAGCACCAATCAATATTTTTAACTGGGTTGTGAAATTCAGATAGGCAGTCATCATCATTTCAGCCGAAAGACGTCCACTGCTGGACATAGGCCTCCCACAAGCACCTCCACTTCGACCGATTTTGTGTTTCTCGCATCCAACGAGTTCCTGCGGCCTTCACAAGGTCGTCGGTCCACCTTGTGGGAGGCAGTTGCTCCATGTTAGCCAAAGTACATACATGTTTTATGGGGTACTGTGTTAAATGTTACAATAAAACACCTTGTGATATATTGCAATTAAATGAAAGAAAATTTAAAACTCACATTAAACGTACACTTTGTAAACAAGCATACTATAAATTAGAAGATTATATCTAAGATAAGAACGCTTGGAAACATGCTGGTCCTGCTCCATAGGACAATCTAGAGTCTAGACAAAATCAAACTGGTTGCTAATTTAATTGTAATTTTTTTTATTCTTTTTTTACATTCATTACTCACACCCTGACTTATTACTTGTATTTTTTTATTTTTATTTAAATCGTTTTGCTTGTACCATGTTTGTAAATATGTGAGCACCATGTATCTATCAGATAATTAATTTATATGTCATGGTTTAGTTTGTAATTCTTTTACCTATTGTGGTATAGTAATTTTATTTTAGGTGCATCGTCCTCACATGTTATTATATAATTAATGTACCCATGCAAAATATTGTATGTACCTAAAACATTTTTTTTTTTTTTTTTTTTTTTTTTTTCTTAACCACGAGAACTTTATTGATGAAATATGCCATGATTAATGAATATTTACTCATATTATCTATTACTTAACAATAATAATTATAAAAGAAGGTATAAAACTATTGTTAAGTATCCTATCTCCGTGAACTAATTACTTACATAAGCTTATATCATAAAAAGTATAAATTAAGTATCAGTATCTTTTGCTAATAGTTGCATTTCCATCGAAGTCGTCATCGACTCGTTTATTTATTTTAGCAATATATCGATAAAAAGTGAATTCTATAATCAACGGTGCATATGCTAATTATAATAATATCGTTTATTCATAAAAATGGTGCAGATTTACAATAATATAACTTAACAATTATATGTAGAGGACACAGTTGCTCATTTGCCTGAACTAGGTAGAACCTGTGTTTCAGGCTAGAAAGGTGCCTATAATTTTATAATATAAAAATAAAAAATACAAAATTAAAACTAAGAAGTCTAATTAAAAACTAATATTATCTTAAAAGACTAACATGTTTTATTTACAGACAACGAGTAAGTCCTCTGTTTCATTGTATGTTATGCTAAGTAAAAATTGCTGAATAATCTTTTTACAGTCGTAATTATTTAATTTATAGATACTTAATTTCCTATTTAATTTATTGTATAGAAATGGGCCTAAAAATGTATAGAATCTGTTTACAAAAACATATTTAGAGGATGCATTTGACTCACATACAATATCATACCGTCTCTTATTAGTACTTGGGATGTTATAGGAAAGCATGGAGTGCTGTTTTAAAACCAGGTGCGTTATGAAAAGCTGGCGAACAGTCAGCACGTTACAGGATTTGTATAGCAGGTCTGTGGGATAGAGAAAGGGATGGAAGTTTGCTACTTTTAAAATTGCTCTCTGTGCTCTTTCAAGAGGCAGTAAGTAAGTTTTTGGTGCTCCACCCCATGAAGTAATACAGTACTGTATTACAGATTGACCTAGGGCCAAGTAAACTTGTGACACTAGTTTTCTATCTGCAATTGCTCGCAACTTTTTAAAAACAAATATTAATTTGCGCACTCTTGTAACCAAACTGTCAATATGTGGTCTAAATGAGAGCGATTCGTCTATTATAACCCCGAGATATTTTATGTTACATGTTTGGAGGATACAAGGACACTTACATACGCTGACTGAGCGGAGTCCGCAATGATGGGCATACAGATGAGAGTTAGTAATATTAAGGTGCGGTTTGCGGATAGAAAAGTGAATATATTTTGTCTTGTCGGCATTTAGTGTTAGTAAGTTGCTTTGAAGCCAGTTAGACACAGTATTGAAACCTATTTGAGCATATTCGTACAATTCGTTATTTGTTTTAGCGGTGAATATTAACGCCGTGTCATCTGCATAGGATATAATTTTGCCATGTTCAATATTTAAATTACATAAATCGTTAATATAAATCAGGAAAAGGGTGGGGCCTAAAATACTTCCCTGGGGAACACCAAAACATGTGTTTTTTTGCTCGTCGCTACTAATATTGTCAATTTTAACACATTGATATCGATCTTCTAAGTAGTCAGCAAAAAGTTTCAGCGGCGTTCCCCTTATTCCTAAGGCCTCTAATTTGTATAAAAGCGTCGAAACGGAGACTGTATCAAAAGCCTTCGCCAGATCAAGGAAGATCCCCAGGGTCTGGTTTCCTTTACCAAGTTCTTCTGAGACAAAATCTGTTAGACTATGCACTGCATCGGCTGTGGATAATTTGGCTCTAAAACCAAATTGCGCAGATGATAAAAATCCATTTTTCTCTAGATAGTTAACTAGTCTACTGTTAATAATTTTTTCTAGTATTTTAGATATTGAGGGGAGTAATGATATTGGCCGATAATTGTTAACTAGGTCTTTGTTTCCGGATTTGAAGATAGGGATTACAATTGCTTTTTTTAGACATTTAGGGAAAATGCCTTCAGAAAAACACATACGAAAAATATGGGTTAAGGGAGGTACAAGGATATGCTTGAAGAGTTTAAGGGTCTTATTGCTAATGTTATCCCATCCAACAGCACAGTCATCTTTTAGTCCACCGATTATTCGGGTAATTTCTTCTTCGTCGGTGTCTAGCAAGGCAAAAGATTTTAGAGTACGTCTGTTTTCACACTTTTGGGAAGAAGGTTGAACACAGTCAGGTTTTGGAATCTGCTCAGCAAGAGAAGATTTTAAAAGAGTAACGGTGGAGTTTCTTGTCCATTTTTCTCCATACGAAAACTACCTTTTGGATTGGGCGACTAGAATCAATTCTATTTTAAGATAATTTTTGACGTTCAAAAGTGCCGTTTATGTGCCTATTTGAAATAAATGCTTTGACTTTGACTTTGATGTAAAACACTGGTATTCATTTGTATCCTGTTAGAAAGGAAGCCGACCCCAACATATGTAGTTGGAAAAGGCTAGGCAGATGATGATGAAGGTGGCAACGATGCTCGCCGAACAGATGGCCGATGGGGACAAAAGGTTCTAGAGTGGCGTCGCATTGGAAGTCCTCCCACAAGCTGAACCGATAACCTTGTGAAAACCGCAGAAATCCGCTGGATTCGAACAGATAAGATAAGATTTTTATTTCACACTACAATATTACAAAATACATATTACGTGGTATCAGAGTCAGATAACATTTTAATATTGTGGGAGACTGAGGCCTAAACTAAGCTCTAGGCTTGTATTTCAGGATACCAGAAGGCCAATTCTCGTAATTTAAAACGTTCAAAATCTAGTCGCAGTCTCATCTCGGCGACAAACAAATATCAAAAACTTGTCAAAATGTAGGGAAATTAGAGGTTTTTCTGACAGATTGAGACTAAGATCAGACTGTGAACGTTCGTAAAATTACGAAAATTGCCCCCCAGGTCTCCGCCCACAAAATGATACTTTTTTTTTGTACTTGCACAGACGCCAGCACACCAACCTACCCGAAACTGTCAAATTTTCCCAATCAATTTTGAACCTTATGGTTTAGCAATAAAGTTGATTAAAGAAATTTGACAGATTGTAGTAGGTTTATGTGCCGTCTGTACACTGAGAGCCTAAAAAAAAAAAATCATCATTACAAAAAGATTGTTGGCTCGAGTGGAAATTTTAAACTTTACATGATTATAAACTAAACTTTATAGAAAGGCACAGAACCAGTCGAAGTACCTACTGGCGTAGATATTTGGAGAAGCCCTATGTCTGGACATAAGCCTCCCCCAATCCTATCATCATTTCATCCTTTATCGTGGTAATAGAATGAGGGAAAGATCATTAAAGTTGCCAAGCTCACTTGTAATTGCACAAAATTAAAGCGAAGTGGTACCTATGAAGTCAAAAATCATAAAACACACAGTTATTGTGTGGTTTTATTTGCATCACAAAACCTTGATGACCTCTCAAGCTCCGCTAATGAAACAATTGATTTTCTATTGTATCGTACTCCATAGGGTACGCGCGGAGTTTGACCGGTTACAAAAGTAGGCGTAATCGTCAACGTTAAACGTTTAAAAACGTTCTCACGTCGGCGTCGTGGACAATAGTGTGGGTTATACGTTTTTTCGACTGTCATATAACTTTTTTTTTGTAAATGCTGTAGTTTATAACTATTTTTGTCCCAAACCACACTTCACACTAATATTATAAAGGCGAAAGTTTGTGAGTGTGTGTGTGTTTATATGTTTGTTACTTCTTCACACCTAAACCACTGAACCGATTTATATGAAATTTGGTACAGAGATAGTTTGAGTCCCAGAAAAGGACATAGGATATTTTTTATCCCGATATTCCCACGGGATCGAAACTTATGCGGGTGAAACCGCGGGGCATTGCTAGTAAATAAAATAAAACGTTGCTAAAACTACATAAAAACCTCATATGACGTTTATGAGACACTTAAACTATGTAATAACACGGCTTCATTTTACGTAAACCGCATTTTGCAGTAAACCCACATTTTATAATGCCGCTTCTATAATCCAGCTTAAATTTAATAAATAAATAAGTTTAAAAACTAAAATGCGACTACTGAAAAGGATGAAACAAGAAAGTACCTTCCCGTGGTCGCATGCTATTATAGCTTTGTATGTTAGTACAGCGGCATGCGACCACGGGAAGGTACTTTCTTGTTTCATCCTTTTCAGTAGTCGGGTTTTAGATTTTAAACTTATTTTCTATTTAATTATTTTGGGGTTTATTTTAGTAATATTTATATTTTTGAAATGTGCTAATTAGGCCCTTTCATTTGATACCCAACAAGGCATGATTAAAAATTATAAATTAAATTTTTAATATCATGACTTTATGTCCGCTAGAGTGCGCCATATTCAATTTAATGTTACGTCACCTAGCCTATAACCAGCGGACGATCAAGTCGCTTCCAAAGATACTCTATTTGTCTAATTATGACAAGCAGTTTAGAAGTTATGAGGGAACAGATGAACATACATACATACATTTCGGGTAGCTTGATGTGCTGGCGTCTGAACTATCTCCATATTCAAAACAACGTTACTTTCACTTTTTCTAACACTCTTGATTACACGAATCTTATGCACCAAATCATTTACAGTAAACAAAAAAACCTTATGCATAGCGTTTATTTATATCATTAAACTCCTGTGCATATCAGAAGGCTAATTCTCGTAATTTAAAACGTTCAAAATCTAGTCGCAGTCTCATCTCGGCGACAAACAAATGTCAAAAACTTGTCAAAATGTAGAGAAATTAGAGGTATTTTTGACAGATTGAGACTGAGATCAGACTGTGAACGTTCTTAAAATTACGAGAATTGCCCCCCTGTTTACTTTAAAAATCAGTGAGAAAATAACACAAGTTGTGATCGGTTTTTCAATAAATGAGGTAAATCATTTATTTTTATAAATAAAAATCTATTGCAACATGTAATAAAGATCATCACTTGAAAACGGCTCGACCGATTTGCCTGATTTGGTTTTCGTTGTGTTCGTAATTTTGTCAGGACAAGGTTTGTATGGAAGATTTTTTTGAAAATCCACGGATGAAGTCTGGAAATAGACATGAAATTCACCCACGCGACGCCGTGCACGAACAACTACTTAGTTTATAATAAAAAATAGAAACGTACAGTCAACAAAAGCGATAAGTATGCAGGATCGTCGGATATAGTTGAAGTTTAGTAAGAAACAGATGGATGTTGTCAACTGAAATTTAATTTGATAAATGAGCTGTTTGTTTTCTATTAATAAAATTAAATTTTATTCGAAAACATTCATCGGTTTCTTATTAAACTTCAACTATATCCGACGATCCTGCATACTTATCTCTTTTGTTGACTGTACATATATATCCCAGAGTAACGTCTGAGTTGCCTGTTTACCAATAATAATTCACTTAAACGGTGTTTACGCTCATTTGCTCGACAATCTTGCTCGTTGCTTGCAAGTTAACCTAAAGTTCTGCACTCAGCCACTCGAGAATTTTTCCAGTTACGCGGTCTCCGCAGATGACGACTAATAAAATTTTGTTGACAACCCGCCACCGTGCGACAGGGATGGCACTCTGTGGTATATCTATAGAGATAATAATACCGAGACGACTTTTTTTTTTTGTTTATGGACTACTTTGATGGAGTCGTGTGGTTATAAATAGAGCCGAATTTATTAGCTTTCGTCATCTTTTCTTATTTTTAGTTTTAGGGAGATGGCCATCTGCAATTTGCAACCGTTTGATGGCCAGGTTTTTTGTTTACGATTGTAATATTAGCGGTGTCGATCTCGTCTTTTCATATCTTCAGTTGGCCTTAAACGCCTCTTAACATAGTCGTAGATATTTGAGTCGACGTGGCTTGTAGCCCAGATGACATCCGTCAAAAGTTCTGTTAACTACGGTGATAAAAATACTGTTAATAAACCACATAAAAAAATATTGTGCAGAAATCGGATATTTTTGCAATCTTATCCCGTTAAAGAAACTTATTCAAAAAAATAGGTACCAAGGAACCTATTTTCAGTTTCAGCTGCCAGGATATCCGAAAAAGTACTGTAACACATTTTTTTCTTTCACTCACAAAAACAAAGAAAATGAAGAACGTGCAATAACAGCTCTGTATAATGCCGCCCACAGCCATCGCGTTTGGGGTTGAGAGCGTCGGTATAAGGGCTCGCGCGGCGCCCCAACACTCATTCGCGTCCCGAACCGCGACCCGACCAGACGGGCGCTGTCCGATCCACGACCTATACTGCGACCGCGCGCGTATGTATCTTCAAAGTTCCTTATTTGAAAATCATCATCAATATTCCATCTTCCAAGTTTAATTGCAAAAGTTTAACAATTTTTTTTAATTTAAACGAATTTAATCATTGTACGTTCAAGTTTAAATTGTCTTTTTTTATCTTCGTGGAGGTGCGTAAGTGTTCGTGTGTTGTGTGTGGCGAATTCGGTGAGTCGAAGTTTGAGTTTCGAATTGGTGGACGTCGGCTATCGGTGGAGACCGGGTTTGTTTCAATTTCGGCTTTTACAGGGCGCTCAATTGTTATTTTTAGCATTGAATTTATTCCTTTTGATATCAATTCGTTAAATTACAAAATGTTTATTTTACGGTAATTGGGTTGAGCCGATATTGATATCGTAACGACAATGTCAAATAAAATCAGCCAAATAACCGTTACTTCAATATTGTCCTTTCATAATCGAATTTCAGGCAATGTTTGGCTGAATTTCTTTTAATTTGCATCGCCGGGCGTGATATGCAAATCGCCAAAAAATTCAAATTGAGCATTCAGATACGAATTCATGCATTTGAATGAGTTTTGTCGTTTTTTGGGCTCAAATTGTTATTTATATCGGTTTCGTAAGCTATTTCGATAAAACGTGTGTATGTTAATTAATTTGTGACCTAATTATGGGAATGGAGTGAGGTTTTATGGTCTGGACGTTTTTATTTCTCCGTGTGTCCTTCGTCGGAACAAATCGATTGCTATGCCTCGTTTGTAACATTTTACGAGGAACTTTGTATTTACACGTTGTTGGCTGAAAAATAAAGAGGAGCCTGGAAACTACTGTGTCTTGGCACGAGATCTGTATCACCTTTTTGGCATTGACGAAGTAGGTAATGTAATGGTTTTGGCAGCAGTTTTGTTTTGCCAACAATATACGGGTTTGCTCAGCTTGGTCTCGATTCAATTTTTAAATTTATTGGTCAATGTTTTGATCAGAAAACAAATGTAAATTGGCAGTTAAGCCGCAGTGAATTGTGAAGGCTGTTAGTAGCAGTAAGTACGTAATAAATCAGCAATTTAATTACTTGTTAAATGAGGCCAGTTGTTTGTTACGACTCTTGGTAAACTGAGTCATTCTCGAAGCGTTTAAAATTACAATGTTTATACTGTACTTGGAGACAAATACAGTTGTTTATTTCACCTAGAGATTATATTCAATTAACAAGCAACACAAGATTTTTGTAGTGAAACTTCTTAGGCGACGATTCGATAATTGGCGGACAATTGAGAGTGTTTCAAGGACGAGTCACGTTTAGTCACATATCGTTACAAGAGAGAGATGAAAGATATCACTATCTATCTGTCTCTCGCACTAAATCTCTCATTCTTTATTTTTTAAGAAGTTCCACTTCGATCACGTGTACGATGCTTCACGCGAAATTTTTTCACATAGAACTTCATTGGTAATTATTTGTATGAGGCAATGATACTTATGCAATTTTAGTTTTTTTTTTTTAAATTCATTACATTCAAGCAAAAATATGGATTGATCACCTCGCTGTTTCTAAATTGAGACAACTATATTGCAGTAGCTGCTTTCCATAAATATCTCACCGTGAGTGCTTAGGAGAAGCGAGCTGTCAATCCCTGAGGATCGCTAGTATCAGGGTGAATGGCAGCTGACTTCAGATGAGTTTTCGCGGTGAGATCTTTACAGAATATATCGGCTGTACTAATGGAAAGAAAAGAAAAAACGTTTATTTGCGGTGAACGCAATAAAGAACATAATACACAGAAAAAAAAATAAAAAAGGGTTGGGGGAAACATGCATCACCAGCTAATATAAAAAAAAACCGGTCAAGTGCGATTCGGACTCGCGCACCGAGGGCTCCATACAAATTTGTAGGTATGTAAATAGTTTAAAAATTATTTTGTTTGTAATGTAACTACAAATTTACGGTTTTCTGTTTTTATTTTCTCTACTTGTGCTACATGACATTGCTTCTTGCCAAATTTCATGATTCTAGGTCAACAGGAAGTATCATAAATAGGTTTTGATTTTGATGATTCCGGAACATAAACGCCCATATCTTTTGATTGCGTCGACTTAGAAGTTTGATCTTTTCATTGCTTCAAGGGATTGCAAACTTGAGTATTTGCTATTAATTTCAACTTGATAACTTCACGATTTCCTGAGAAAAAGGTTCTTGACAGACGGACAACGAAGTGATTTTACAAGCGTTCCGTTTTTCCTTTTAAGTACCTACGCCATAAAAACACAAATCCAAAAACAAATGAACTATGCATCCAATCCTCTATAAACCCCACTGATTCCCTTCAACCAATAGTATAGATATATACTAATCCTATTAAACTCGCAGAGCATATGCCGTTCCCCATTTTGACACACGACTATCTATTGAATTACAGGATTTAAGCCCATTCGCAGACTATATCATTCATGTTGAGTTCAGATGTCTGTCACCAATAATTATTATGTTCAGTTAATCCCTTATACTCCACGGATTTCCCATAATTAGAAGCGAGGGGAGAACAGAGTGCTTTATAGGTTTACCTTGATGCCTAAAAGGGTGGCAATGGAATCTCATTACTAGGCTTTCGAATGCGATGTCTGGGTGTCAACTTTTAAACGGTTTACCTTAATAGAAAGCACTGATGGTGTTTTGTTTTTGCATCAATTTCAGCAAATAAAAATGAGAAGGATCTACCAATGTCCGATGATGACTTTGCATTTAATTGGTTTTATTACTAGTATTGGTTATTACGGGGTGGAACCTTTTCTGTCGCCATAACTCCCTCTCGAAGGGAGGAGGCCTGTGTTCCAACAGTGGGAACAGTAAAGGTTCATTATCTGTTATGTGTGTATAACTTGGAGTAGGTATATAAATGGAAATGGATTATTCTAATCTTAAACACTCACGACAACATAATATAGACTTTTGAATCCTCGTCTTACGTTCAAGTTTGAGTTTGAGTTAGTTGACATTTAAAGAAAGAAGAAAGTGGAGAAAAGAAAAATATTTAACATAATATCATGAATGTATTAGATACCCAAGGGGGAAGGCAAGGGTAAGCGAAATGTGGTACGCCTGTAAGGAAATTGCAGACTTAAATACAGGGTGTTTGGCGCATGGACCGACACAGTTCTTTGGGGGGTTGCGAGGGCCATTTGCGAGGTTTTACCCATTGACAGAATTCATTCATTCATCCATGACCTAAGTAATGAATGAATTATTTAATTTAGAAGTTGTAATTTTTTGTACATTAAAAAAAAATACTTTGGAAGCACATAAGTATTTTTTTACAGACCAATTGCATCAAATTTAATTTAATTTAATAAAAACACATTGCAGAATACAATAAAAGTTATTTCGTGCAATTACAACCATAAACAAAAAAGTAATGACGATTTAAAGGCGAGATTTCGGGTAATTTATGGAAAAAACTAAAAAAAAAACCATATCTTAATAACCGTGACACTTAGGACATGGCGTCTTTGGGTAAAACCTCGCAAATAACCGTCCCAACCCCCCAAAAAATTGTGTCGGTCCATTCGCCAAACACCCTGTATATTTCTCCCTGTATATTTCTTTTGTAAAGCCTTTTACAAATGCTGTGTGTAAATGTATTTTATTAGTACCTGATATACAAGACCGGCTTCTAGGCTTTTAGGATTATCCTGGAACATTGGAATTCAGGCTCAATAGAAGATTTATCGGAGACGTTCCATTTGAGCTAAGTACGGCGTAACATAATTTATGTATTCCAAGAATGAGACACACTTAATTCAGGTACAGTCAGCAACAAAAGTCAATTAACACTTCAGTTTTTTTTTAATCTTAGTTACTGAGCAAAATATTTGTGCAAAATTGCAGCAGAAGTACAATTTTTAGAATATAAACTCTTTGCTACTATGTGAAAAGTTATAAAGCAGGTTATTGAAAAAAAAATGTTGTAAAAGAGATGGCTAAAAAAAACCCAGAATCGCCAGAAACTTCATATATGCCATTTTTATAGGCATAATATGTACAACAAAAATATATAATAATATACTGCAAAAACGATGTGGTATACTAGATATACAGGGTGAATTTTTCAAGTGGGCGTGGATGGCCAAATCCGAAACTATGAGGACTAGCGAAAAGTACTCAAAGGAGTCGCGGGCTCGATTTTGATGAAAACTAAAACTGCATCATTGGATTTAAAAAAAATCAATATTTCTAGCCAGGAATCGAACCTGTTGATTTTGAAAAAAAAAAAAACACACTGTATTATTACACCATTCGATAGTGTCGCTAATAAGGATCGAATTCTGGGAAGTAATGACATACGTCAAACTAAAATAAAGAGTTCATTTATAACAAAGTAAAAAAAAAAACATCCTGTATAAAGTTTATT
Source organism: Amphipoea lucens (assembly GCA_947508005.1). NCBI lineage: Eukaryota > Metazoa > Arthropoda > Insecta > Lepidoptera > Noctuidae > Amphipoea > Amphipoea lucens. The sequence continues at coordinate 20,381,466 of OX382357.1, forward strand.
AATAATAAAACATATTGAAAGATGAAGGGTATATTTTTTACATTATTTTAATATATTATCATAATTATACTAAAGATATTGTGATAAAATAAAAGTCAAGTAATCAATGTAAGTATGAATAACATAAACACACAAAGTATAATAACTTTTATACTATATGGTTTAGGAGGCTGATTTTTTGAAACCTTACTGGGCTTATTATAGTGAACCCATTTTTATACGTTTCGTTGCTGGCGATTCTGTATTTTTTTGTCTATGAACTTTTAGCCATGTCCTTTAGCAACATGTATAAATGACAGTGTTATACGACTTTTGTTGCTGACCGTACGACTTAACATAAATAATGACAGGAAGAATAAGTCTTCACAAAAGATTAACCCCCTTACTAATAAACGTTGTATAGCGTCTGCTACACAATGCCAACTGCTATATTTATCCTCCAGATAAAAGTTATGTGATTTGCAATCACAAGTAATTCAGGAACACCTTATCACACTAATATTATAAAGGCGAAAGTTTGTGAGTGTGTGTGTGTGTTTATATGTTTGTTACTTCTTCACGCTCAAACGGCTGGACCAATTTTGATGAAATTTGGTATAGAGATAGCTTGAGTCCCGGAAAAGGACAAAGGATAGTTTTTATCCCGATATTCCCACGGGATCGAGACTTATGCGGGTAAAACCGCGGGGCGCAGCTAGTTAATCATAAAGAGACCCTTGAAATCTTTTTATCCACTGGTAGCGATAAACGGAAAAAAAAAATCCAACTATCTCAACCAGTGCGGATCAGTAGGTATATATGGAGCACCAGGTTCCATATATCCCTACCGGTAGCGATGATTGGAAAAAATCTCCAAGTATCCCTACCAGTGGATCTCCACTGGTAGGGATACTTGGAGATTCTTCAGTAGGGATATAAGGAACAGGAGGAAAAATCGAGCCCTTATAACATCTTAGAAAACAACCCATAACGAATTGAATTTATCAGAATCTTTCAGAACCTCATGTTACTTTCATGTTTTAACCTCTCGTCTGTCGGAACGTAGATCTACGCGAGACACAATGGCTTTTTATTTGTGTCTGTAATTACGACATTCAATGGGTTAATATGAGTCTTTTCGCCACATTTAAAAACGTTGTAAAGTTACGATTTCTCAAGCACATCCATTGTACAGCCAATGCCTGTTCAAATGTATCGTGTTGATGAATACCGGCTAATCCATTTAGTACCCGTGGCGGGTTTACTGGCCCGAACGACCCCTCTGGTCAAGCGGAGGACTTTAATTTAAATTCCACACCTCTGTATATATAGCTCATTCTTACCAAGGGGTATCGTATTACCAATTTAAGTTACAAAGTTTCGAAAAACACGTTAAGCCATTGGTCATTACGGGTCGTCAGAAGCCCGAAAAGTCTGATAACCAGTCTTACCAAGGCGTATCGGTATTACCAAGTAACTAGGTTGTGGAGGTCAGATAGGCAGTCGCTCCATGTAAAATATTGGTATTTAGTTGCATCCGGTTAGACTGAAAGCTGACCCTAACATAGTTGGGAAAAGGCTAGGCAGATAATGATGAGTCGAATTAGGGATTTATTTTCGTTGGATCCCACTTTTGAATCCCAGTTTAATATTTTTGGCGTTGGATCCCACACAAAAGTATTATGTATTTCCGTTGTATTCCAAATTAAAAAAAAATGCTAGTTTAAGTTTTTTCTTAACGTGGAAACTTTTATTTATTTATACATATATGTATACATACTTTATTATACACCAGAAAATAAATTTAAAAAATACACTTATCACTACAAAACATACAATGGGCGGCCTTATCGCTTTTTACGATATCTTTCAGGCAACCTTGGAATGGACACTGATGCTACTACACTACTGTCGATACTTTTCTGGATACCATAGATCAAAGATGCACGTATGACAGCCGGCTTAACGTACTTTTCGAGGCACGGAGGGTCTCGGTATCACAAAAAAAAAACAGCTGTTTAATACAAAAGTTCAATACCTACTTGACCAAAATGTATGAAACAGCCAATTGTTTTTTTTTTTTCGTGATTTCAGAGTTGGTCCCATAGTGAAAGTTGTTCATATTTATGGGTAGAACAACCTGTAAAAATTTGGATGGTGATAAAAAAATAACCCTGTATAAGCGCAAAGATAACTGTTAACAATCTTATCAGCTGCAATCGATATTTTGCTTATCAAAGCGGTCTTTGAGGGCAGTGAGAATTTTAACAAGTATAACCACAAGTGCATGTCAAATTATGAAACTTAATTCACTGGTATTAAAGTTCCAATTCGCGGAACAGCATCACAACTTGCTGGCTCATCGCGGATGCCCCGAGAATAACAATAAGAGTAATCTATTTTCCTATGTTGACTTTTACGGGGTTTACAAACCGGAAAGGACGGCCGCCGCCGCCGGTGGCATTAACCGGTTTCTGTAGCCAGCGGTTTTTGAGACGTGTTGCTATGAGTGGTATTGAGCCTTGAATCGTGATAGATATGCCTGCCTGTCCTTTGGTTTCGACTATATCTGAAGTCTTAATATGTCTCCTCAATTGATAGTAACATAAACATCATGCCAGTTTCCCTGCAGGATTAGGCAGAGATGTATCTGCAATTCATTTGTCTATCCCATTTTCGTTATAAGAAAGCATTCATTCAATCAATCAATCATTTAATCTTTCACTCCATTCATTCATGTACTCTGTTTTTATTTTTATCTCACGTAGCATTAACAATCAACAAATTAGTAATAAGTAGATTATGTTGTTGGTAGTATAATAAGAAGGTATTAGAATAGAATACTCTTTATTATGTACACCATATAAATTACAGACATAAATATAAAAAGTTTACAATGGGTAACACAATGGGAGGTCTTATCGCTAAGAGCGATCTTTTAAAGACGACCTTTGGATGGATTAAAAACGGGAAGGACAGACAAATACTGTAGGTAGTCTGTGGTGTACCATTTACACAATACAATAAATATTAGGTCCTTACATATGAAATTGGCGTTTTTCGTACTGGCCACTTTAATCACGAATTTCTCCTCTTTGGTAAGGAATTCCAAATTCAAATTTGTACAGCTATTTACTCATGTATTTGTGCTTCGATGGCCGTCATTCATTTGTTTTTTTTCTTCTGTTTTTTCTGTTTGCGTCACTCATTTTACAAAATGGAAAATTTAAAATATCGCATTATTTACGAGTACGAGTTCCGCCGTGGCACTAGTGCTGCGGAAACGACTCGAAGGGTGAATGATGTGTATGGCGGTCATGTTGCAAAAGAAAACACAGTTCGTTTTTGGTTCCAACGTTTTCGTTCTGGAAATTTCGACCTGCAGAACAAGCCCCGTGGACGGCCTGAGACCCAAGTTGATAATGGAGAATTGAAGGCTATTGTGGAAGCGGACCCATCGCAAACCACGTCCGAGTTAGCTGCAGGCTTCGATGTTAGTGATAAAACTGTTTTAATTCACTTGAAGCAAATTGGGAAGATTAAAAAGCTTGAAAGGTGGGTACCTCACGAACGAAACAGACCACACACTGCGCAACAGACGGCTACCAAATTAGAAGAGCTTGAATTGGAATGTCTTAGACATCCTCCGTACTCCCCGGACCTTGCTCCAACAGATTACCATTTTTTTCGCAATTTGGATAACTTTTTGCAAGGGAAAAAATTCAACTCCGATGGGGCAGTCCAAATCGCCTTCAAAGATTTTATTGATTCCCGTCCGACTGGTTTTTTTAGTAAAGGGATCAATGAACTACCTATAAGATGGCAAAAGTGCATTGAAAACAATGGTTCATACTTTGATTAATTAAATATATTATATTAAAAAATATTCGACTTTTTGTTCCTTCCATACAAAACGCCAATTTCATATGTAAGGACCTAATACATACATAAAGTACTATTAATCTATACAGGGTGAATTTTCCAAGTGGGTGTGGATGGCCAAATTCTAAACTATGAGGAATAGCGCAAAGTACTGAAAGGAGTCGCGGGCTCGATTTTGATGAAAACTAAAACTGCATCATTGGATTTTTGAAAAATCAATATTTCTAGCCAGGAATCGAACCTGTTGATTTTGAAAAAAAAAACACATACTGTATTCACACACCATTCGATAGTGTCCCTAATAAGGATCAAATTCTGGGAAGTAATGACATACGGCAAACTTAAGGAAAATGTTGAATTTTAATAAACTGCTTCTTATTTTAGAGTATTCATACATACATTACGTACCTTGTTCGAAATGATGCTCAATATTTTTATTAACACACCCGCAGCGCAGTCACCTTCACAACATTAGATTCAAAATTCAAATTTCTATTACGATCTTTGGAAAATATTCTAATGGAATCAATAATATTGTAATGCTGAATGCAGTACAATCCTTGAGACGTCGAATCCAGCTATGTATTAAAAACAACATCATTTTGAACAATTAATCAGTTAAGGTTTAGTAGGTAGGTAACATAACCCGGGCCCGGCTAAATAATAACAGCCACACAGGTCAATCCATCAGGTTAAGCTACGCTTTTTTCAAAATCAACAGGTTCGATTCCTGGCTAGAAATATTGATTTTTCAAAAATCCAATGATGCATTTTTAGTTTTCATCAAAATCGAGCCCGCGATTCCTTTGAGTACTTTTCGCTAATTAATCCTCATAGTTTCGGATTTGGCCATCCACGCCCACTTGAAAAATTCACCCTGTATATTTTATTTCACATAAATCTACATGGGCGCTTATGAAACATCAGAAGCTAGGTGCACGGTTCCAGTTGGTCGATTCACCTACTTGTCAATGATGTTTAACTACCATTAAATAGGGGGCAATTTAATAGGGGGCGGAGGACAGGGTGCTGTGGCGCAGTCTGGGAGAGGCTTATGTCCAGCAGTGGACTGCGATAGGCTGAGTTGATTGAAATAGGGGGCAAGCCTATTATAGCATATAGTCTGAGACTACCGGCTGGTACTGAGAAATTCCTGTTGCAAAAATTCAATAAAACTTTGCCCAAATTCGGAATCATGACCTCATGCCCAACAGTGGCACTTATGACCATTAGATCAACGAAGCGGTTAATCGCTTCTATTTTACCCAGTCCATCTTGCGTTATTGGACATAGAACTCTCGCAATCTGTCAACTTTGTCCATTACTAAACCACTTTCCAACAAGGCTATACCACAAAGGCACTAAGTCAGCCATTGACTGCCCCCAGCACGGAATACTAACACTCCAAGCCTAGCTTGACCACTGCTAAGCCGACGGAGCAATCCGGACTTCCCACATGGTATGTAAAGCCAATAGATTCCCCGAATGACATGCAGCCACATTTTTTTTTATCCCAACGTGGAAATACGGTGGCAATCGCCACTTTTATCGCGGAACCTTCATTGCATCAATGTGTGCAAACATTTCGTTTCGACGGATTTTAGATTCGAATGGTTTCGTTGCAAGGTTTTTGTGCCTCCTCAGTCGTAAGGCGCGATAACAAGAGTTAAAAGCTTGGAAGTCACACCAACTTCTCGTTGATAACATCGCTACTTAAAGGTACTTGCGTTTTAGACAAATGCCAGAATAGCTGTGGAAGTGTTCTTAAAAGTCTCGGCAGATAATAAAACGAACAATAAGATTGAAATAAAAATATTTGTAAATATGTGAGCACCATGTATTTATCACATAATTGATTTACCTGTCATTGCTTTATTTTTAATTCTTTTTACATTTCGTGGGTACTCTAATTTTATTCTAGGTGCTTCGTCTTCACATATAATTATATAAGGAATGTCTACAAAATCTTGTAATACATATAAAAAAATGGAGTTTCTTGCCCATTCTTTTCCATATGAACACTACCTTTTGGAAGGGGCGACTAGAATCAATTCTATTTTATTATTGTAATTTTTGACGTGCAAAAGTGCCTATAATGTGCCTATCTCAGACCAAATAAAAAAACCAAGACAGAGGGCTGTCAACAGTAAAGTGAAGCCGGTTTCGTAAACATGTGTGCACTTAGTGAGGTGTAGTTTGATTGTAAATGTGTGCGTGTGAGCGTGTATGCACAGAGCGGAGGTGTAATTTTGGCATGCTTCACTGTATTATTCGCAGCGCTATGTCTTGACTCTTTTATTTTGTCTAAGGTGTCTATTTGAAATAAATGATTTGACTTTGAAAAGAAAAATCATCATTCTCCTGCCCTTATCTCAATTTATTTGGGGTCATCGCAACATTTCTTTTTCTTCAATGCTTCTCTTTTAGCCGCCATCTCGACAGTCACCCCCTTTCTGACCATATCATCATTCACACGGCAGTCAAAAAAGAAAAACGTTTGTGTTAAAATGTATAAAATTGAAGTATCTGTTTCTAATGTCAAAATAACAGCTTTATACTGAATGCACATAAAATTATATACGGTACTTATAACAAAACAACAATTTTGTCTGTCTGTATGTTTGCCCCGGCTAATCTCCGAAACGGCTGGACCGATTTGGACGTGACTTCACTAGCAGATAGCTGATATTATAAGGAGCAACGTAGGCCACTTTTATTTTAGAAGAATAATAAAGGGGACGCACAAAAAAAAAACCCAAGGTTACAATAAAATTGATATCCCAGCGGATCAGCTAAAACCCCTCGGCAAAGAAGCTAACACACTAATAACATCATATATAGTTACATAATACCTAACCCCTATGAGCCACTAAGCAAGGTCAAACTCCACAAACCCAATGTTTGTCATTATTTAGACGATCATAATTGAGTTTAGATATATACTCCTAAACGAGATTATATTACCGGTCGTATCCAGGGATACGCCAAATAACATAAACTTATTTGCGGTTTTATGTGGAAAAGGCTAATAATAGTATTATTATATCATCATCTGCCTAGCCTTTTCCCAACTATATTGGGGTTGGCTTCCAGTCCAACCAGATACAGCCGAGACCAGTACTTTACATAGAGCGACTGCCTATCAGACCTACACAACCCAGTTACTGGGTAATACGAAACCCCTTGGTAAGACTGGTTGTCAGACTTTCGGGCTACCACCCCAGAAAACGCGACTATTGTTGACAATCCCAATACAAATATAAAACCAATATCCAGCTAAAATGTTGAACAAAGTTTTGTTGCAACTTTTGCTCAAACTTTTGCGAGAGACATCGGGGCCAGCTAATTAACATGAAAATGAGCCGGCTTTGTCTGTAACTCGTTAGAATAACAGAAGGCTTTCCTCACTGTTTTACAAAAGACCAACTTTATCTCCAACCGTTTATAATTGCCAAGTAATGGGTATTTGGCTTCGAATTTACGGACAATGCATTACGTAAAGATACCGCTACTGAATGAGGGGTTTGTGGCTAAGTAATAACAGCCACAAGGGTCGACCGATCAGGTTAAGCTACGCTTGCCGCGGTTGGTGACCATCATCACATACCAAGACCCTTCCGTGCCTCGGAAAGCACGTTAAGCCGTTGCTCCCGGCTGTCATTCGTGGATCTTTGACAGTCGTTACGATCGTCACGACGTCCACTGCTGGACATAGGCCTCCCCCAAGCACCTCCACTTCGACCGGTTTTGTGCTTCTCGCATCCAACGAGTTGCTGCGGCCTTCACAAGATCCTCGGTCTACCTTGTGGGAGGCCTTCCAACGCTACGTCTTCCGGTACATGGTCGCCACTCCACCAGCACAATATAACCCTGCAAATCAGCAGTTTATTTTTAGCAGACAGTATAAAGACGCGCCCACAAACATCACAGAAATTAACCATACAAATGGAACCTTTGTTTATGCCCGTGTAGTTCTATTAATACGGTCAACATTACTTGGACATCAAACATTATGTAAATATCTTCGTATGTCAGTGACGGAAACTCGTTGCTTTGATAACCCTGACGAGGGTTGGGTAGTTCGGGGATGACGTCAACATGTATAGAGATGAGAGAGATGGATCTGGATTGACGCTGTTTTAGTTCGGTTAGCTTTTAGTGAAGACCAAGTTTAGGGTTCTAGATTTTGAGTATTGTCTTAGCCACTGACATGTCCCGCTCTCCGCGTGACGTCGCCTGGAATGTGTTCTTTACTCGTTCAAGTTAATACGACAATATTAAAAATACGTACGTCTCACGCGTAATGCCATGACGTTCGACCTTCGCAATTGACCACCCTTAAGTAGGCATGCCTACTCAAATACCACACTTTTGACCTCACTTTTTTTCTGATTAGTGACCGCGTTTGCTTAGACTAGACCTGGCCTAGTGCCTACCTATTCTGAAAACCAATGCACGCCACTGGTATTGGGAGTGAGCCTATTGCCAATAACCATGCAGGGACTGTTCTCAGTGCCCGCGGGGTAATGGCGTAACACACATAAAATGACAATTGATCGCAATGGGTTTCATTTTGACCGTTCACTGCGTTATTAACGTAGTTGAGCAGACGAATTTTTCAAACCTATGAAGCAATGGATTAGCTATATCCTTCAAAACTCTTTGGATTGTGATTGAGAGTGAGTTACGTAATTGGGTACTGATCTTATTAAAAGGATCAAAAACTCAATAACACTTTGCCATTTTTATCAATTAAAACTGAGATTTAAGGTTTTTTAATTAATAACATGCAATTTGTTTTGCTATAAAATGCTTATGCGAATAATCATAAATCACAATATTGAATGCGAATTAAACCCCCTATAAAACTTTAACAACTCTGTTACAAATTAAGGCAGTATTCAAGTATATGAGGCAATAAATTACTTAAGGCATCTAAGTACAGGAACATAGTATACATGGAGTGCAAGGAATTACTGAGAAACCGCGGCTTCCTAAGTTCTATATTAAACTAGTCCAAGACGAGGAAGTAGCGAACGTCTTGAATATATTCGCCTTTGTTTCTTTTGTTCTACGAAGTACAGATGAAATTATAATTTGGCTATGAGCAAAATACATTCAGGACGAACGAAGAATTTAAATCACGAAAGTCTGAATGATGTTTGTATCATTTTTATTTTATTTTTTTTTAGACTACTAGCTGCGCCCCGCAGTTTCACCCGCATAAGTGTCGATCCCGTGGGAATATCGGGATAAAAACTATTCTATGTCCTTCCCCGGGGCTCAAACTATTTCTAAACCAAATTTCATCTAAATCGGTTTAGTGGTTTAGGCGTGAAAAGGTAGCATACAGACAGACAGACAGAGTTACTTTCGAATTTATAATATTAGTATGGATATGGGGAATGGCCTCCCCCAAATCCTTCCAGGAACTCTTTTCCTTCGCCACCTCGAACCAGCCGTCGCGGTGCGCGTCTTGAGGGGCAATTCTCGTAATATAAAGAACGTTTACAGTCTGATATCAGTCTCAATCTGTCAAAATAAAATACCTCTAATTTCCGTTTTTGACATTGATTGTCGCTGAGATGAAATTGCGACTAGATTTTGAACGTTTTTAATTACGTGAATTGGCCTTCAGGTCATCTTGCCATCTCGGCTTCGGCATTTGTTTAATTAATAAGTAAAATCTAAACATAACAGTTTATCTCTTACCTAAACTTCAAAGTGGTTTTATCAATCATCTGTCTAGCCTTTTCCCAATTATGTTGGGGTCGTCTTCCAGTCTAATCGGATGCAGCTGAATACCAGTATTTTACATGGAGCGACTGCCTATCTGACCTCCACAACCCAGTTACTGGGTAATAGGGTAGAGCGGGGCTTGTTGAGCATAGGGGCAAGTTGGGCAATCGAAATATCTCGAAAACTATTCACCGTACGTATAGGCATCGTATGGCGGAAAGAGGGAGGCGCGGGAGGGGTAAACATCACGCGATCGCTAGTGGCCGCTGGGTAAGCGAGTGAGGCGCACGGGCGTTTTGTTTATTTTAAGACCAAAAAGTAAAAACGTCATTTATCGCAAGTTTTCGTCTGTATTAGTCAAATGTTATTTGTTTTTAATCAGGTAAGTGTTAATCTTCCATATAATTATCGTACTTTTGATATGCAGAGAGGTTCTGGGTATAATTCTCACGGTTTTTTTATAACCTCACTTTTATTTTGAAATTCTGGGTTGGGGTTAGTTGAGCATAGTTGCTCAACTTACCCCATGATTCAAACAACTAAACTAATGAATGTTTTATTTTTTGTTAGGATGCGGACTTACAAGAGAAAAACTACAAGATGTTCTTACACTACTGAAGATTTAAAAAATGCCGCAAAGGCTGTAAACGATGAAGGTAAAAGTGTTAATGCCACCGCTACAGAATTCGGTATCAAACGGATGACTTTGACAAGATATCTGAAAAAATTAAATGAAGGTGGCGATTCATCCATGGGCTATGCAACACCGAGACAAGTATTTTCTTCTACACAGGAAGATTCACTGAAAAAATACTTGCTACAAATGGCATCAATCTTCTACGGATATTCTCCAAAAGATGTCCGTCGCCTTGCCTACGAATGTGCTAATAAATTTGAAATTGAAATTCCACCCAGCTGGGCTGCAAATAAGATGGCCGGAAAAGAATGGCTTACGATGTTTTTAAAACGAAATCCGGAGCTATCCATACGAAAACCAGAACCCACCAGCCTTGGTAGGGCAACATCATTTAATGCGCAGAATGTTAAAGTTTTCTTTGATAAATTAGCGGAAGTAATGGATAGATATGGATTTACAGCGGCAGACATTTGGAATATAGATGAGACAGGAGTATCCACTGTGCTGAAGCCAAATAAAATTGTAGCTGCCAAAGGTAAGCGCAACGTCGGCGCAATGACTTCTGGAGAACGAGGAACTAACGTTACAGTGGTAACTGCTGTATCTGCTCTTGGAAATGCTGTACCTGCTATGTTTGTATTTCCGAGAAAACAGTTTAAGACACACTTTCTTAATGGTGGTCCCCCTGAATGTATAGGAGCAGGCAATGCCAGTGGATGGGTTACAGACGAAGAATTCTATCAGTTTATGCAACATTTTATAAAACATGTGAAACCGTCCATGGAGCGCCCGGTTTTGTTAGTGTTGGATAATCATTCCTCTCACTTGAACGTGAAGACACTAACTTTAGCCAAAGAGAATGGAGTTGTAATGCTGTCCTTTCCACCGCATTGTAGCCATAAGTTACAACCGTTGGATGTGTCAGTTTTTGGACCGTTCAAAAAATATTGCGCTGCTGCTCAAGATGCGTGGCTTCGTAACAACCCCGGGAAAACCCTTACTATTTATGACATACCAAAAATAGTCGCAGATTCGTTGCCGTTTGCTCAGACAAGTATAAATATTGTTAACGGTTTCCGAAAGACAGGCATCTTCCCGTATAATGCAAACATTTTTGGTGAGGATGAGTTTTCCCCATCATTTGTAACTGACCGTCCTGGATTAGAAAATAGCAATCCGGGAAAAGATTATCTAGAGCAACCTGTGATGTCCAGCACTGAATCTAATCCCACTCCTTCTACCTCCACAAGCCAAGCTGAACCCGAACCTGGTCCAAGCAATAAAGAAAATGAGTCGGTTAACCTAATACAAGTATTTTCCCCGGAAATTGTAAGACCATTCCCAAAGGCTGGTCCTAGAAAAGTAGGTACAACTAACAGAAGAAAGAGGAAAGCTGCAATACTAACTGACACACCCGAGAAGAACGCCCTAGAAGAACAACAAAATAAAACCACAAAAAAAGTTAAGAAGACAAAGAAGAACGTGGGTAAGAAAAAGGGTGTCTGTAAAAAAGTACTCCAGTCAAGTGATGAAAGTGACAATGGTGATTACTCCTGTCTGATTTGTTGTGAAGACTATGCTGAAAGTTTACCAGGAGAAACTTGGATCCAGTGTCAAACTTGCAGGGAATGGGCTCATACAAAATGTGTTCCAGGTGCTGGTCTTACTTTCGTTTGTGTCAATTGCAATAGTGACAACGACGATTAAGTTGCTAAGATCTTATTAATATATATTTTTAAATATTCAAGTCTAATTTTAAATAGAAAGACTGAATTTAGTCCTAAAGTCTGTCTTAAGATTCGTTGATGTTTTGTTTATTCTATTTTCAGTTAATTACGTAAAGAAAATTACTTTAAGTTTTGTTGTTCTGTCACTAAGACAATTACCATTAAGTTCCAAAGATTAATTATTATTTTTAAGATATAAGCTAAGTATATGAGTAATAATATAAAAAAATAAGTCTGATTTTAAACAGAAAGACTGAATCTAATGGTGAAGTTATTCCTAAGATACGTTATTGTTTTGTTGATTCTACTTTTGGTTAATTATTCAAAGAAAATTACTATAAGTTTTGTTTTCTCTGTCACTAAAAGACTATAAATAAAGAACTGATGGTTAAACACTTATTTTATTTCATCACTAGTCAACATTGAACCTATGGTTTCATTATACTTTCTTAGTGCTCAACTTGCCCCACACCTTTGCTCAACTTACCCCACCTATGGGGTACATTGAGCGTACTTGACTTTCTGCATTAAAACAGCTGTAGCTCTTAAATTTTACTTATTACAAAAAAATACTATTGACACTTTTGTTAAGCGATAAACAACAAATCCATCAAGCCGCATAACAATTTATTGAGACTTATCATTAAGGAGCTACATCCGTTCAAGTAAAAATTTGCTCAACTAGCCCCGCCCTACCTACGATACCCCTTGGTAAGACTGGTTGTCAGACTTTCGGGCTTCTAACTAGCCGTAACGACTGTCAAAGATTCATGAATGACAGCCGGGACCAACGGCTTAACGTGCTTTCCGAGGCACGGAGGGGTCTCGGTATGTAAAGATGGTCACCTATCCACAGACCAACCGCAGCAAGTGTAGCTTAACCTGATCGATCGACCTGTGCGGCTGTTATAATTTAGCCACGCGCTAAAGAGGGCTTTATTGTCAAGAACTAATTGCTTCATGCAAATACATATTAACACTACATATTTTTTCAACTCACTAAACGCGTTCAAATATTTCGCGCGTCACTATCAAATTGATTGAAACACGAATGCAAAACGTTATTAATAAGTTTTTTTTAAAAAGAAAAAAAAAAAAACGAATAGCGCTCCAAATACAAAAGTCAATCAAACGTGAGCAAATAGAATTTATGAATTCATCAAACTTCAAAATCTAGGCCGCATAGAAAAATCAAGCTGCATATTTTTGCGACGAAACTTTTTGTGTGCGGTCTCTATGGTCAATTAATTCAAGCATGAACTACACTCGTGATCATCACAGTTGACCTGGCCCGTCTATGTTGATACCATTCAGGCTGTCTGCCCCGTTTTACATCGCAGCCCGGACTAGATAAATGGTATTTTGTGCGCTTTACTGCGGCGGACATGACTGATGGCCTATCCGATCTATTCCAATTTTGCATCCTTATAATAAGGGGTCATATTCTCCTAAGGCCCAGTTCATACGTACTATGTAGCCTTACCTAACCTCATCTATGTAGCCTTACCTTTTATAATGCAGGCCGGTCATAATTTAGTCAATCTGGACAAAATCAATGGAAAATCAAAATGGAAACAAAATCTTGATTGTGGAAACTACTTTTTTTTTCAGGGAAAGATTTAGGTTAGTATATTGCTTGTCAGATAGAACCAATCTCGCTATTGAACTAAAACGGAATTGACCTAAGTCACAATACCCTACATCTCGCCTACATCTCGTTTGGTCTAGGCATAACGCGACTTAGGCACACTGCGTTATAGGTATACAGCGAGCAAAGAGTTTTAACGTAGTATTGTAATGTTCTCATAAAATATATGCTGATCACACCCGCCACACGCGCGGGAGTTGAATTTGTATGTAAAAAATCACGCGCGGGGGCGCGTTATCTGCTAACCGCGGCAGAGCGCGGTGCAGTGTGTGGAGCGCCTTAGGCATCGTCATAAAAATTAGCGTCCGTCCACGTGTTGTCGTTATGGTGTGGCTGTGGTGTGGTGGTGATCGGTACGTGTGATCGGGCCCTTACGAGGATAGGGTTGAGGCTCCACATTTAATATTAAAACCTCATTTATTTCTTTTATAAGTAAAGAAAATGAATAAACGGAATGAACGGAACTCGTTCCATTTATTTCTTTGAAATTAATTTATCTTTGGTTAAATCGGTACAAAAATCTCTGATCTTTTGCCCCTTCCGGATTTACGGGCTAATTGGTGACAGAGGGTTTAACTTGAAACATTAAACACCATATTTAATTAGTTATTACTCTGGAAGTGCCTCAAAATTGTAGGGATTTAACTCCGCCGTGCGTTCCCTTATGAGTTGTTGGAAGTTTGTCGTTAAATTTCATTTTATGGGGGTGTAAAATAACGTGTCTGGGATAATGTTTTGTTGCTGGCAATTTCATTAAAGGCAGCCTTGGTTTTGGATTTTGTATTATTATAATCTATAGGGATGTAATCGAAACATTGTTCTTTTAAAGAGTAAGGTAATATTTACCTGTTGATTAATTAAAAACACTTGAAATAACAGCAGCCATTTTGTACTTGTAAATAGGAAATTATTATCGAAATTATTTGAAATAGGGTGGATTTTTGAGACGAGTATTAAAGGTACCTTAACGTTTTAGTTATAGAAAAACGGTCTTAGGAGACTGTCCTTACTTTACTGAGAAATTTTAATACCAATCCACACATTGCAAAAAAAAAAAATTGCTGAATTGTCCCGCTCTTAACCTCGATCACGCCTCGGATATCTATGATCACGCCTGATAGAAAGCGGTGGATGAAGTCTATGATGGAACGAGCATGCCCAGAAGATGCCTAAGGCGCTGGAACTCCCACGCATCGATGAAACATAGCAGGCTGCTTGATGCCGGACGCCGGTGGGAGGGTGGTTGCAGACCAGGCGGGCGTTAGCCCTACCACCGCAAGGGAAGAATTGGCTATTCAAATAAGGTGTTGGCTGTGACTGTCCAGGATGCGCCGAGCGCTCGGTTCAGTTGAATAATTGGCGGAACAAACTGCGCTACACGAGGAGGCTTCTTCATGCATACCAAATTAGAGTCATCAAGAAAATGGGTAATCTTCACAAAATCTTTTTTTTTATGACAATCGATCCTGTTTCTTATAAGGAACTCTATCGGATCAATTGAGGTTTGAGTACTAGAAAAGTCAGAAAAAAAAAATCCCATACATTTCGTAGGAAATGAGACTCCTAGTTCCAACTTAGTTTTAAACAGTGGATAGACCCAGTTCCAAAATCCGCCGTCTACACAGGATACATGAAAACTTTTTATATAAGTAAATATATCAATGTCTAATGTTCTTGCTTTCTCCTTTTACTAAGATCAAAACTTTGTTTCTTTCAGTTTGCAAATAAATTACATTCACTCGAGGCCTAAACAAGAAACAAGAACTCAGAAGTATGAGTACCTACAAAATGTATTGCTTTCTTTTTTTTATTTTTTGAAATGGGTTTGCTCTTGACTCTAGTCTTTTTTTTTTGTGGATGGGATATCATCAAATGCCCCCTCCCGCTCTGGGTGGAGCGGAAGGGAGTGTCAGACTCTTACTGACTAAAACCCATCCGTGTTCCTTCCTTAGCCCTTTATGTTCCCGGGTAGCGGTAACCCTTTCGGACAATCCCGCTACCCCGGTTGACTCTAGTCTAGGTCAGAGATGACAGAGACAAAGTCGATATTTATATTTATACAAGTACTTCATACAGCCGGAAAGTGTGGTCAAATTTAAGGGTGTGGACAGACCATCAAACTGAACAATCTTCTTCATGGGACCAACATCGTAATCGCGAAAAAAATATCAACTCTCCCATATAAAACTTCAATTACTACTCGACCGGAATGAGAAAGTTTATAGTGGATAAGACAGAGATTAAAACAGAAGAAAAACTAGCAGAGGATCGCGGCCGGGGGGGTGGAGGGGGGGCTTCAGGGGATCAGGCCATACATAACGTTCCCACTAATGGGACACAGGCCTCCTCTCTGTGAGACATAATTCCACCACGCGGGCCCGGTGCGGTTTGGTGGATGTCACGTGTCTTCGAATTTTTAGTTCTAAGACATGCCAATTTCCTCACGATGTTTTCCTTCACCGCTTCGAGAGCAGTGGTGATGAAATAATTTACGCTAAGTGCCTACCTGGGTTCGAACTCATGACCTGCAATTCTTAAGTCAGAGCTGATACCACTGTGCCACCACTGCTCCTGCTGATATCCCATGCAAAAGTTCAATACCTACTCGACCCAAATGTATGGGACGGCTGGTCATTTTTTCTTGCTTACAATGTTGGTCCCATGTAGAAAGATACATGCTTTATAATAAGTACAATAACTGTGAAAACTCCGGGAGTGCCGACAGAAGTGAACAGAATACTTTGCCATCACTCACTGACATATCGGATATACAATAAAACCGAGTACATCCCGAGGACAGCCGAACACATCCGAAGCGGTGTTGATTACGGTAACAGTGGCGCGAATTCAATGGTGGTTTCCCATCTCAAAAATGTCCAACACGCCTAAAGAAGTTTTCATTAATAAAAAAAAACAGTTATAATTCTCAGGAACTCGATTGTTCATATACCTAATTAAAAAAAAAAAAAACTTAACAAAAATTCTTAAAAAAAATTCTCCCAATTCAAAATATCGCAATCGAATTCCCTTTTATAAATTGTAACAAAGGAATGCAAGAAATCTCTCTTACAAAAATTCTTCTATTGTGCTTTCATTTAAAGCCGCCATATTTTTACGATGTCCCTTTATCAAGTACCGAGAGCTACCTAAAGCTCCGCTCCCACGCGCCGTTTTTCCAGCGATCAATTCCCGGCAACTGTTTCCTGAGGCAGAGTAGAAATTAATTCCATAATAAAAAATCGACGATACCTCTAATTGCTCCATATTAGCAGTGGTGGCTCAGTGACACCGGCCGCGACTTACGCGTTGTAGGGTGTGGTCACAGCCAAGCAGGCACTTTTCTTTGCGTTTCATCACCACTGCTTTCAATACGGTGAAGGAAAATATCGTAAGGAAAATGTCCTAGAACCGAAAATTTAAAGACATGTGACATCCACCAACCGTTACTGGGCCAGCATGGTGGATTATGACCCAATCACTCTTACATAAAGTGGGGGCCTGTATCCCAGAAGAATATTATAAGCTGATAATACTGCTCCATATATCTATTTATAAAATTCAAAGTCCTGACTGACTGATATATGAACGCACAGCCTAAACCGCTGGTCCTAGAGACATGAAATTTGGAGGGTGCGTTCTTTGTGAAGAGTAAGGTATCCACTAAGAAAGGGTTTTTCGAAATTCCACCTCTAAGAGGGTGAATGGGGGGAGGGTGAAATTTCACACGGACAAAGTCGCGGGCAGAAGCTATTCTGTATAGGAAACCTATGTTTGGCCTAGTTTATCAAAGTGCTCAATTAATATCGATATGGTGGGGCAGTACCTATCTCTAGTTATAATTTCTATAAGTTGATCCCACAGTAAATTGCTTGATGTTGTCGTGAAGTGATAATTGACTAACTGTTGCCCAGGATTGAGCCACTCAGCCAGGCAGCCAGCATATCATTCCAGAACCAAAAATTTTAAAACATTCGACATCAACCAACCCGCACTGGGCCCGCGTGGTAGATTATAGTGCACTCCCTCTCAAAGAGAGGAAGCCTGTGTCCCAGCAGTGGGAAAATTATAGACTGAGCAAGTCAAGTTTTTTTTATGGTATTCTGACTGGAAGCTGACCCTAACATAGTTAGGAAAAGGCTACGCAGAAGAGGATGAATTGAATAAATTAAGTTGCCCGTGTGAGCATACCTTTACAGGGAATTCATCTAAGGAATATTAACTGTAACTCAGCGGCTTTACGACTCCTTTCGTAATTGTGGGACTGATAATACCTTTATCCGGTTCTCCGGATATACTCACTGGTTTTATAGACTCGACCCTGATATAGGATTTATTTAATTAGCGATCCTGGTTCTGTTTCGGTAAATTAAGATTAATCATTTAATTTAACGTTCTGTGTCTCGTAATGTTAATTACTTTGCATACCTATTATTGGATAAAAGCAAGTTTTTGTAACTGAACAGACAGCTGTGCTGCTAGGGAGTTTGTTGCGCCACTTCTTCCCAGCGAAAGCACTAAGAAGTGGGCGGGCGTTTTGGGGGACTGTATTATGTTTTTGTAAGTAAGGTGGTGCGATTTTTGGCACGCGAAGTAGTTGCTCTTGCGTTATCTTGGTGTATCTATATCTGTGGGCTCAGATAACTAAAAAATAAACTATTGAACTTAACAGAGCTTTGGTGTAACTTAGCGTGCTACCTACAACAACTACCGAGGTATCCGCACACCCCGGACACTCCATACAACGCTCACAAAATAATTACCTATTACTACTAAATAAACAAATGACGTTTGTACACGTGCAAATGTGTGCGTAAACTCTAGTAGGGTTGGCTGTCGTGCGTAGCGTAAAAAATGGCGCGAAAGCGATTTGCGTCCGAACGACAACATCGCTGCCCGAACGTGTGCATTATTATGAAGTGACCTTGTAGTCTTAAGTGGCAGTGGGCAGGGCACATTGCTCGCAGAACAGATGGCCGATGGGGCCGAAAGGTTCTGGAGTGGCGACCGCGTACCGGAAGGCGTAGCGTTGGAAGGCCTCCCACAAGGTGGACCGACGACCTTGTGAAGGCCGCAGGAACTCGTTGGATGCGAGAAGCACAAAACCGGTCGAAGTGGAGGTGCATGGGGGAGGCCTATGTCCAGCAGTGGACGTCTTTCGGCTGAAATGATAATGATGATGATGACCTTGTAGTTCAATTGTTTATTTATATAGTCGGGTTCATAATGAAATAAAAACACTAAAATATGTTCGTTAATAACTTATCTGTAAAAAATCGGTTATTCAATAGCATGGTATTAAAATTGCGAAATCTTACAAACAGTTTATGTAAATACAAAGTCGGAAAAGCATCACAATATTCAACCATCGTAATTAAAACTCAAATAAAACTTTTAAATCGTAAAATTGTGTGTTCGTGTCAGCAATACAGCCAGCGCTGTGGTTCTTACGATTGCGAGCGCCCTTGCTAAAGAGTCGGCGACGAATACCTCGAAGTGCGGGGTAAGGTGCGGTATCTGATATGAGCGCGGGGAAGGGAGTGTCCGTTCTGTACGTAGTACTATTAACTATTCTGTGGTATCCGTCAACGACAAGAAAACCCCTACAAGTGTTAACAATTAATGTTGTTTTCAATACTCTCTCGTACCTAAATTTATCTCACTTTAAAAATATTGAACACTAGATTCTGCCCACGACTTCATTCGCGTGAAATTTCACCCTCCCCCCATTCACCCTCTTAGGGGTGGAATTTCGAAAAACCCTTTCTTAGTGGATACCTACTCTTCACAAATAACACACTCTCCAAATTTCATGTCTCTAGGACCAGCGGTTTAGGCTGTGCGTTGATATATCAGTCAGTCAGGACTTTGAATTTTATATAATACTAGCTGTGCTCTGCGGTTTCACCCGCGTAAATGTCGATCCCGTGGGAATATCGGGATAAAAATATGAAATAGCCTATATGTTAATCCAGAGTAACAGCTACCTCCATACAAAATTGGTCCAGCCGTTTGAGTGTGAAGAAGTAACAAACATATAAATACACACACACTCACTCACAAACTTTCGCCTTTATAATATTATAGTGTGATAGAAAGATGCTAAATTACAAAATATAAGTTCCTTCACAATATTGCTAAAAGCGCAATAAAATAAAGAAGTGTCGTTTAAAGTTCGTAATGGCGCAAAAGTATAACGTTGCTGACAAAACGGTTACCAACTGCACGACAATTTATTTCACTTACAAGTTAGAACTTATAATTTACAGCAAGTTAAACGACCAACACTAGTGTCAGCAGTTAAGTAATTGCTAAAGTAAGTTTACCTGTATTTTGAACTTTAAGGTAGTTTTAGGTACTTCGGTTTATTTACCTGAAACAACATAGCATCACGCCAGTATTCCTTGACGGTGTAGGCACACTTCGCATGTTTAGGCGGATTACAGGACCTAAACGCAAAAAAAACGCAAGTTTTAGAAGCACTAAAAGTATATGATCGACTACAGTAAACAAAATCAGAAAAATATATGATATTCTTCAGGATATATGCTAGGTAGACAGTGTGTTGAAAACATAATACAACTAATTTGATACGATAGAACAAAATCATGAAGATACCTCTAAAAACTACCTTTTTACAATAAAAACCATATTTAATATACATAAAATCATTCTGATTTTTTGTCAGATTATTCTACAAGCAACATACTAAAGCACTAGTGTTTTAATTTTTTAATCCAAACAATAGATTTTTTATAAATAGATAATAGCTTCTTACTTTGCAATAAGAACCGTTGTGTCAACGCGCTTCTCTTTCTTTTCTATGCAGTCCGACAGTGATCGCGCTTTAGGTCATATCGTCCCCTTAAGCGCTATGTAGTAGAGGCACACCCCGGACACTCCATACAACGCTCGCAAAATAATTACCTACTACTACTACATTAAAAAATGACGTTTGTATACGTATGAATGTGTGCGTGAGGTACTTGTGTTTGCGAGCGCTCTTGTTAAAGAACTGCGACGAATACGCCGACGTGCGGGGTGAGGTGCGGTAACTGATGTTAGTGCGGGGAAGGGAGTGTCCTTTCTGTACGTAGTACTTTAAGTATTCTGTGGTAGAGGGCGAGTCTATTGCCATCAATGGGCATGAATGACTTTGGGCTGCTACAGAGAAATTCCAGATGGCAAACCTTGCCCGACCCGGGAGTCAAACCCAGAACCTCATGCTCAGCAGGAGCGCTATCAACCAGACCAACGAAACAATCTTTAATTTTTTACCTGTAAATGTACATTAATTGACTTGTGTAATCGTAAACGTAAATCGTAACGGCCGCGACTTACGATATGTAGGTCGTAGGTTCGAATCCAGACAGGCACTTTACTTTGTGTAAATTATTTCGTCACCACTGCTCTCAAAACGGTGAAGGAAAACATTGTGAGGAAACCGGCATGTCCTAGAACCAAAATTTCGAAGACATGTGACATCTGCCAACCCGCACTGGGCCCGCGTGGTGGATTACGGCCCACTCCCTCTCACCGAGAGGAGGCCTGTGTCCCAGCAGTGGGAACATTATAGGCTGATTATGTAATCGTAAACTGAAAGATTTCAAAATGGATTGAGGATGGTAAATTCTTGGTCTTTCATCCCTGCATCTGACCATAACAAAATACTCGAAATTCAAGCGATGGAAGTTTGCGAACTAAGTATGCGAACAATTTTAATAGCATGCACACACGATAGCATCGACTGACACGTGATATACAAATGATACAATTACATCAACCCTAACAATGCAAACTACGCAAGGAATCCAATTAATTTGACAGCAAACACATAGCGCGAATGACGGCAAACACTCAGACCTTTATAAACATTTCTAACATCTATAGTATAGATGTTGAATAAATAAAATTGAGCTTCTGTTTGTATTGTCAAAATAACAGCTGTTTACCATAATAATTGCATACGAAAGTACATAAATATACGGTACTTATAACAAAAAAACATTTTTAAAGTGAAAACTTCGTTAAGCGCGTTGTGCATTTTTTGAGATGGGAAAAACCATTGAATTTGCGCCACTGTTACCGTAACCGATACCGTTTCGGATGTGTTCGGCTGTCCTCGGGTTGTACTCGGTTTTAATGTATATCCGATATGTCAGTGAGTGATGACAAAGTATTCTGTTTGTGTTTTGTTTTCACTTCTGTCGGAACTCCTGGAGTGCCACTGTTATTTTTTCCTTAATTTCTACAAATTGTTTCCGTTTATTCTCCTTTAAATATAAATTCCGACCGTACATTCAAGGCCCAACTGAACTAATTTCGTAAATTCTTGAAACACTCCGACTTTTGGCGTGGCTCCTAAAAACAAATCCCGGTAGACCTTCAGGGGTTTACTTTGCGACTGTCTGTTTTACAAATTATCTCAAACGATAGCTTCGGGCGAGGTAAACAAAACACAGAAACGTCAAGACCCTAAGATCAACATAAAAGTTATGGGAGAAAATATTATATATCCCCCGCAATGGCTTTGGGTCCGAAGAAAAAAAGATTTGCTCAACCATAAACGATAAAAGTTTCAGGAGTATATTATGTACGCGTAATTTCTGAAGTGGCTTTTATTGCTGAATACCGTATTTGGAGCAAGAAATAGAGGACTAAATGGACAATTTGGTACATTATTTTGAAATAAAGTAAGGGTCTAAAACTCATTGTTTGAGATGAACGTTTTTGTACACTGAAACGTTTTTACGGCATTTTAAAGACTTTTGAGGATTATGAAAAGTTAAGTTACCCGCGTATTTGAAAACGGTGAATTAATATAAAGTCTGTTTTTATTCTGGCAATGTCAAAAGAGCTTTTCATTTTATATCTTCAACTATTTTTAAAAAGAACTTGTGTAACTAAGGTGTATTTCTAACGATGCCACTTGCCTACACGCGCGTGATCTTTGCTCCCTTTCTAGCACGTAGTTATCTTATCATTTAACTCTATTTCTTTCTATATTTCAAGACAAATTACTCTAGGCTAATATTATAAAGAGAAAATTTGATTTTTTATTAGTGTGATTATTTGTTTGATACGCTTTCACGCCAAAACGGTTGAACGGATTTGGATGAAATTTGGCACACAGATAAACCATGACCTAGGTAAGGACAAAGGCTACTTTTCATGCTGGATGGCAGACAAAGTCGCGTGCAACAACTAGTCTTAAAGTAACTGCACTACCCGACCTAAAATTCTACAAACTATTTGACACAAGTTCTTTAGTTTTAACTGACTGCCTGCCTCTTTGGTGTAGTAATTTCAACCGCTAGTGCTGAGCTGATGTTCTAGGTTAGAGTCCTAGGTCGGACTAAGTGTTATTGTATTTTTCCTACAGGAATTTCTAAGAAACAGCCCGGAGTCAGAATTCGTGCTCGGTTGATGGCAACGGGCTTGCCCCTTATTACATGGAACATGAACATAAGAGGCGAAAGGTGGGTGTACTATAGGTAGAGGTATACTTCTCCCTTCCCCTCCTCAGCCTTAACCCTTTTGGGATTACTGACGTGATGTTATGTTCTTTACTTTTCTAAACCAATCACAAACTCACTCGACTCACAGTACGAAAGGCGAGGGGCCTGCCTTTCAATCAAAGTACCTCAATAAACTAGGCTAGTGCTACACTTGCAGTTTTCGAGGATCACAACAGTGTAGAGGTGGAAAGGATCATTTGCAGCTGTGCATTTGGTATGCGTGGGGCTCAGGATTTGTGTATCTAAGCAAATATTCTCGTATCTACATTCACGAGCGGTAGAACGTGTCGGTGACACTTAAGGCTTTGCGAAATATCAAAGCGATTTTCTGATGGAGTATCGTTTCAAATATTTAAATATGATACTGTCTGCGAGTGTGTGTTCTGGAATCTTATATCTTATTTTAATCAATACTTTATGAGAACAACAGAGGGGCTTATGGCTAAGTAACAACAGCCACACGGCTCGATCGATCAGGTTAAGCTACGCTTGCCGCGGTTGGTCCGTGCTTCGGTTGGTCCCGGCCGTCATTCGTGGATCTTTGACAGTCGTTACGGGTCGTCAGAAGCCCGAAAGTCTGACAACCAGTCTTACCATGGGGTTTCGTATTACCCATTAACTGGGTTCTGGAGGTCAGATAGGCATCTGACCTCCAGAACCCAGTTACTGGGTAATACTGGTAATAATATGGCGACTGCCTAGTCGCTCCATGTAAAATACTGGTACTCAGCTGCATTCGGTTAGACTGGAAGCCGACCCCAACATAGTTGGGAAAAGGCTAGGCAGATGACGACTTTTTGAGAACATTAGAGTAGATTATCTTCACTAACTAAATACCAACTTTTTGCTCATAAGTGTAGGTACTATTACCTAAGCCCTTGTAACTGGAACTTAGCCAGTAGCACACCCCGGACACTCCATACAACGCTCGCAAAATAATTACCTACTACTACTACATTAAAAAATGACGTTTGTATACGTATGAATGTGTGCGTGAGGTACTTGTGTTTGCGAGCGCCCTTGTTAAATAAAGAACGGGCGACGAACATGCCGAAGTGCGGGGTGAGGTGCGGTAACTGATGTTAGTGCGGGGAAGGGAGTGTCCTTTCTGTACGTAGTACTTTAAGTATTCTGTGCCAGTAGCGAGTTTTATTTGGAGTACCAATGTCTTAAAACAAACGAACACATAAAAGAGAGCCTGAAAACACTGTGTACGGCTTTTGCTGCCAATAAAGTTCTTTATATTATCTCAATGAACACTAATATTGGAAACAGCTACACAAGAACATTTCATGTAGGTAGGTACTTAGATGTTTCGCAAAAAAAACCTTTCCAACGGAGAATGGATCTCGTAAGACCGACATTTTTATTTTCAGTGAACTTATACCGTAATTCCAGGAAGTAATTTTGTACGTTTCTAGGCTTCTAACATTTTATTACCACAGTCCGTTCACAGTAAGTTATTTTGCATCACTGTCCAAATCATCTTTATTCTCATTATAACAATGTTGCTCTTGGGTTGCTGCCACTGCCTAGTCTGTCGAAATCATTGTGATCTTTATTCTCTTTGCAATAAGGTTGCTACTGTAGAGGTAAAATAACTGATAACCATCTGATAACGGACTGTAAACAGCTCTTTAGACTGGATTTATTAACCAAAAAAGAGTAATATTATTGTTTTGGTTTGTGGCTAAGTAATAATAGCCGCACGGGTCGATCGATTAGGTAAGCTATGCTTGCCGCGGTTGATCCGTGGATGGGTGACCATCTTTACATACCGAGACCCCTCCGTTCCTCGCAAAGCACGTTAAGCCGTTGGTCCCGGCTGTCATTCGAGGATCTTTGATATGCGTTATGGGTCGTCAGAAGCCCGAAAGTCTGACAACCAGTCTTACCGAGGGGCATTAGTTCGGTCAAGTTAGCTTCAAAAATAGAGGTAAGGTTACATTAATTCGCATTAAGTTGAATTGGTATAAATGTTAGGAACAACATTACAAATTGTCAAAAGTCCCCATCGATCCGACGACGTGTGCAAAAAAATTATTCAAGGTCAAATGTTGCAAAAACCTATTTTTATGATATAATTTATTATATCATAAAAATAGGTAGACAAAATTGTTCATCATGCAATCATCTTCAAATATTGTTCTTACACTTTTTCTCTAAGAATCACCATTTCGGAAATATAGCGATGCAAAAAGTTGAAAAAGTTGTGTTGTGGTGTGGCGACTCTAGAGTCGCTTCACACCTGTCTGCGGAAGCCTTAACAAACTGTTGTTTAATTTACTCAACCCGTAGAGCTCGCAAGAGCTCTCACAGTACCTACTAAGCACTTAATTTGCTCTTACCTTGATATGACGGTGACGTAACAAAAGGGTTTAGTCCCATCTCGGCACCTTCCCATCTCGGCACCCATGATTTAATTTATCATCTTTAAGAAAAATTCCCATCTCGGCACTCCGTTATTAGTCGTTGCTAAGTACAGTCATCAAAAAATGGATACACTGTATCAGTATAGTGAGTAAATCAAATTGACTCAAAACTAAAAAATGTAAAAAAAGTACCTATAAAATAAGTTTAATTTTAAATTTTTAGTGTTTAGTGGACAAAGTAAAATATATTTTCATGGGACTTAAGAAAAAATACGCAAGTAATAAGTAAGCGAGTAAGTGTAATATTTTCTGGCTATCTCTTTCGCCTCGTACATACAATTCCGATTTATGTGATAATTAAGACTGAAAATGAATGTATAGCGAGTTATAGCAATTAGCTGGCCTCCCTTTGCAATTATTTTATATTTTATTTATTTGAGCGAAGTAAATAAAATATAAAAGAATTGCAAAGGGGGATCAGCTAATTGCTATGTGAACGCGTAATCAAGCCTACTCGTATCATTTAGTACCAGTATGAAAGTCCTCAAAGTATGGACGCCCTTTTGCCTACGTCCCGGTTATACTGATTAAACGTTAATTGTACATAATAACTGTTGATTTTTGTAATATGTTTTTACATAATTGCTGGAAAGATTTTAAAACAATTATTCCTACGAACCGTGAATTTTTCATATATTTTAAAATTTGTTATGTTACTGCCAAGGCAGAGATAATGGAGCCTCTAAAAAACGATTCAAGGGCTTGTCTGTGAAAATGGTAATTTAAAAAGAAACAAAAATGATTTAATAAATAATAAAGTTGATTTACTTACTATACTGATACTGTGTTTCCGTTTCTTTTTGTGTACCTTAAAATGATTCATGAGAGGGTGCCGAAATGGGAATTTTTCGTAGACAAGATAAATAAATTCATGGGTGCCGAGATGGGAAGGTGCCGAGATGGGAATAAACCAACAAAAGGTACCTGGAACTGTAAACACCATTTTGTTTCTTTCAAAGAAAATACACACGTCATTTGACACATTCCTTTGTCAAAAAGCACTTAGGAAGCTCGTGTGAACTAGCAAATCTGTCTCAATACCAACATCGCGACATTATCTTTTAAAGATAAAATCTTTCTTTCTTTTCTACATTTATCTTTTTTTACTGGCAATGCTGCCGAGGTGTTTTATGATGAACGTAATGCATTCCGGAGTAGGAACACTTTAGTTTTACAGCGTTAAGAATTGTACGGAACCATTTCGTTGAGATTAAACTTTAAAATGCAAAATGACTCGCACAGACTGGCACTCGTAGCATGACCACTATAGAAACGGCTTTTGTCGTCGGAATAATGGACAAAATGACGGATAGAATAGACAAAATGACAGATTTTTTTAGAAATCTGTCTACAGTCTGTCGTTTTATCTATGCATCCGTCGACAAAACCCGTTTCTATACAGGTTGAAATTGAAAACATGCGACAAATCGAAATGGGAAATTGTACTCATCATTATGAACTACTTTTACTATGGGACTAAACCTGAAATCGCGAAAAAAAAAATCTGCTGTTCCCTACATTTTGATGCGAACATAAATGTAGGGAACAGCTGATTTTTTTTTCGCGATTTCAGGTTTGGTCCCATAGTAAAAGATGATTTTTTAGAAGCAACTTCGCATTTTTATGCTCATGTTGTTGCATGTTTTTGTTGTGTTACGTAGTCCTGTATTATTTTATTGCAATGGGAAATATTTGCTGGGATTTTAATAAAAATATTTTTCTCCGAAATTCTAACAACTGGTGACTTGGTCCGTGTTGCCTATGCCTATGAAAAGTGAAAATCTACGTTAAATTAACAACCTTTTAATTACATAAATTACAATCATTTAAAATGCAAATGAATTGTGAAATCATTGATTGAATAATATTATTCACAGAAAACGTTTAAATAAATTATATCTAATTTATGTCCCATTTCAACATCTGTTAGTATTTAAATAATTTGAATACCTACTTGTTATGTTATACAACGCTAAGATTAGCATATACGATAAAAAGTTTTTACCCGACCAAGGGTTTTATTTAAAAGGATTCGCAATAAACGTATAAAAATAAAAGAAAGGTTACTAGTTTGTTTTATTACCGTACCCTAATAAAACGGGTGTTTGAAATCGTAAAGAAAACCTTACTAGATACATTGCGAAGAAATGGCTTGTGAACATTAATATTAAACGAAGTACTGATCCTAGACCCCAGAAACAAGATAGCATCGTATTAAAAGTTGAGAATATTAATTATCTTTTCCTCGAAATAATTTTATTCGGAGATCCCACCCCTTCTTAATAGTATTTTGGCGACAGAAATTGAAAAACGGTAATGTTTAAAATGGTTTTGATTATCTTGTTTTATGATTATTATTGCATAATATTTATTTATACAACGTATTTTTTTTATATTTCATAAACCTAGGGGGTCATTGTACTCATCATTATGAACAACTTTTACTATGGGACCAAACCCGAAATTTCGAAAAAAAAAAACTGGTGTTCCCTTCATTTTGACGAGTTATACGAACATAAATGCAGGGAACAGCAGATTTTTTTTTTCGCGATTTCAGATTTGGGTCCCATTGTAAAAGTTGTTCATAATGATGAGTACAATGACCCCCTAGAGTTATGGGATATAAAAAAACACGTTGTATAGATACCATAATTCAATTTGACAAATGAACTGTTTGTTTTCTATTAATTAAATTAAAATTTATTCGAAAACATCCATCGGTTTCTTACTAAACTTCACCAAAATCCGACGACACTGGTTACTTATCTCCTTTGGTGACCGTATATAATAAAGAGTATTCTATTCTATTGATATTAAAACTTTACAATAAATTATTGAATGAGGTCTTATGCTAATCTAAGATTTGTTTTAAATAAAACTTGAAAAATGTCTAGGTTTGTTTGAAACAAGAAAAAGTAGAGATACACAATTTTTTTTTTTATCGCATCACATTTGTTTTTTTTTCTCCTTTACATAGGCCAAACGTGCCACACTGAACCTTTTACAAATATCACAGCATTTCCTGGTCACTGATAACTTAGTAAAGATCGGAATAAATTACGAAGAAGCTAATACCTACCCTTCGAGTACAAATTGCACACTGAGCGAAATTCGAACGGCCGACGGATGGTCCGTTCAGGGGCCCGCTTCGACGCCTCAACGCCCAAACTTTGGACCCTCAGCGAAATTATGTATGAAAGTTTTATACGGAACCAGAGAGGCGTATTCTAAATCGGGTCTTTACGACCCCTGACATCGAAACCGGGTAGCGTTGATTTGATTTGTTTAAATTAAATTAGGGTTTCCATGATTTAATGTAGGGCGTTATGAGTGGAAAAATTAAATTATATTTGGATTCACGATAAAATTTGCTCCATTAGTACGACTATATTTTAGATTAGATAACTGGTTAAATTATTTTTTAAATATTTTGAAAATAATTTTCTTCAAATGAAATTAAAAAAACTTGGATTTTATGTTGACCTCGCTATCGGCTTTAGTACTCTCAAAAACAATTAAAACGAAACCCATGACAAAAAAAAAAAACAAAGTTTTCACATAACGAAAAAGCGTGTATGCATGCATTTTTCTAAGTTCTCATCGTTTTCAAGGATGTTAAAACGGATAATAAGGTCATAATGAAAATCCAAGAGGGCGACTGCGAAAACGTAATTTTATTTTTTGAGGGAATCTCAAAAACGATGCAAATGACATCCATGACGAAAAATGTTTTAAATTTTCGCAGCCACCATCTTGGATTTTTTGAAAAACAAGTGAACTATAAAACAAATAATAATAAAAATAAAATGTATTCAAAAATACAGTTTTTCTTAAATCTATGTCAAGTTCACCCATGATTATGACTATGACAGAAACTTGACATCATTAGGAATTCATGCAAACCTGCAGTCATAGCCAACTCCGCTAAACGTAGTTTCACGCCTTGAATGTCGATCTAGTATGCAAATGAATTCTCAACCACACCGTGTTTGAATATCGTACTACGACCACACCTCTGTTTTGAAGGATATTCAGGATATACTTACTGATACTATACGGGCTCGTTATTATAACAACGTTCACAGTCTGATCTGTCTTAAGCTATCAAAAATACATTTCACAATTTCCCTAAATTTTTCACAAGTTTTTGACATTCATTTTCGTTGAGATAAGATTGCGACTAGATTTTGAACGTTTTTAATTACGGGAAATTGGCTCTCAGAGACAGATCAACAAGCTGAAAGTAGTACCGTTCACGAATTCTAGAACAATCCATCTTTTATTGCATTTTATAATATCGGCTATAAAGAAAGAAAAAGAAAGAAAATACATTTATTTAGCACAGACTAAAAGACACATAATACCCAGATACATACACCAGATAAAAACAAAAAATAAAGATCAAATAAAAAGTATAAAGTCCGATGTAAGAAATAAAAAAACATTTAATGAAGCCGAGAGTTACTTGTAAAAAACTTACACATATCACACCACATGTCAAATTATTATCATTGTCATCATCATCACATCATGTTACATCATTGTTATCATTTTTTGCACTGGACCAAGTCTTCCTTCTGGTTACGGAGATATTGAAGGTCAAAATTCCAACTTTTACAAAACTAAGTTTTTAATGACACAACTTTAAATACCCCGATGGACCCTGTACCGTTGCATGCACCCTATATAATGGTTTGCACTACCGCAAACTTTTCATTTTTACACCAAAAGTAAAAGTCGTTTCCCAGCAATTATTTTTGTGCAGTGTTACTTAGTTGAATGCGTAGTGTTATTTAAATAATTTAAAAGATAACAGACTAGAAATAATAATATGTACTAGAATATACAAAAGGGAGGGGAAAGAATCATAAGGCATCAAAAAATTGGTCCGCAACGTTGTCAACAGGAAAAGTGAGAAAACCCATCTCAAATTGTTGACTTTTCAAGACGTGCAGCTGCCACTTATTTTATTTCATGTCCTCTTTTTTCTTCCCTAGAGGATAAAACGCTGATGTTTTCCCCCGAGTTGAATAATGGTATTAGGTTCCTTTTTAACGGGGTTGGACGTTGGGCATTTTATTTGTACTTTTATATGGTCCTATCTGTAAACTGCAAAGCTGCAACGCCTTGTTGTTGCACAATGCAATATTTGTATCATAATGTTACACATTAATGTATAAAGAAGCAGAATTTATGATCCTCTTTCTTGCATTTTTTATCTGGCACATTGCCAGTTTTGGTTATTTCCTGCTCAGTACCCTTTTTCTACGAAAAACGTAGTTATTTTTGTCACAACTTTTTCGTAATTATCCCATTAAACCTTTTTCTTTTTGTTAGTTTAATCGTCAAAACTACGATACCATCCCTTCCTGAGTTTTGAATTGTTTTTCATTCCCAAGTTCTATTGTTTTTCACTCCAAGCATTAGAAATAGATTCAAGGTTATTTTCTCAAGTTAATATACTTTCAAAGTTATAAGCCAAACGGGAGCGCCATTACAACCCCCATCCAACTTCAACAACGGCACTCTAATTTACATTGACACAGTTTTTCAAGCTATTCTTGAGTTGACGTTTGAAATAAGTGGGGATGCCTTTGTCAGCGGAGGATAGGATGGGAGGATGGGAGGATGCTCCAGTTTCCACGTGTCATGGCGGAGTCGGGAGCCGGTCTGTTGTTCTCTAGGCGATTAAGCGTGGTTTAAATGAGTACTTGCTGTTGGATTGTTTGTTGTATGTGTGTTTAAATGAGGGTTTGTTTTTTTCTTTTGAAACCGTAGTTTGTATTTAACTGTTAGCCCTGTGTGTTGTATTTTACGATTTCAAAGCTAAGCTTGAGAGAAAAGACAGATATGTTTTGTACCTACAGATGGACTTTACAAACATCTACGTCATCAGTTTCCATTTATCGCCTAATTTTCCTATGCAAAACAATATTATATTAACCACTACCAATAAAAAATATCCGCCACATTCGTGTTATAATGCGGCGCGTTATATATAGTGCAGGCGCGTTATACAGGCGGCCGATAATATCGGACGCGTTATAGCGATAATGCGTCCCGATTCTTTGCCACACAGCTGCGTTTTTATCGTCTGATATAAATAAACTAGCTGCGCCCTGCGGTTTCACCCGCATAAGTTTTGATCCCGTAGGAATATCGGAATAAAAACTATCCTTTGTCCTTTCCCGGGACTCAAACTATCTCTATACCAAAATTCATCTAAATCGGTTCAGAGGTTTAGGCGTGAAAAGGTAACATAGAGACAGACAGACAGAGTTACTATCGAATTTATAATATAATATTAGTATGGATATAAATGATTTTATTTCTGTAAGTACGTTTGCACAAACATTTTCACACGTCAATCATATTTTAAAAACTAAATGAGGTCGGCGTGTGCATGTAGCCTACACCAGAGGCCCCCCGCCCGCGCAGACTCGCTACTAACGCAAGTATGTGTAAGATCGTATGCGTTCTAATACAAAATGTTCTAAGAACTAATGTCGAAATATCTCAGGACGTAGGAACGCAAGTATCCTGCTTCTGTTGCGTCATTATTACCGCAGCAGTGTGTAACTTTGTAGCTGCCCCACTACAATATGTTCTAAAAACAGATATCGCAATAACGCATCCGATATTATCGGCCGACAATAACGCGCCTATGCGGGAGAGCCTTTAAAGCTTTGATTAAGGGGTATCCGTTACCACGCTACCGAAACGATTTGTTTGGCGCCACACAGCCGCGTCACGACTCCCGAAGCCCCACGTACCACCGCGAAGGGCCACTTATCGCGAATATTGCTGGGTCATTCAGTTTAGATATTATTACAAACGGCTGCTCGGTCTTCCATGTGATTCATATTGATAGAACTATTTGCTGCTTCAAACTCTATTTTAAGTTACTTTTTGATTTATTGATAGCTATCGGAAGATATGGTAGCAAATCTGAGAGTAATTGGTAATAGACATACTGACAGATCTTGTCACTTTTTGTTGTCAATATGCTTCATCATCATCATCATCAGCCTATAATGTTCCCACTGCTGGGACACAGGCCTCCTCTCTGTGAGAGGGAGTGGGCCGTAATCCACCACGCGGGCCCAGTGCGGGTTGGTAGATGTCACATGTCTTTGAATTTTTGGTTCTAGGACATGCCGGTTTCCTCACGATATTTTCCTTCACCGTTTTGAGAGCAGTGGTGATGAAATAATTTACACAAAGTAAAGCGCCTGTCTGGGTTCGAACCTACGACCTACAACTCGTAAGTCGCGGCCGATACCACTGGGCCACCACTGCTCTATTATGCTTACATCAAAGTATTTTGGGCATTGTGCCCAAGTAATAACAGCCGCACGGATCGATCGATCAAGTTAAGCTACACTTGCCGCGGTTGTTCCGTGGACGGCTCACCATCTTTACATACAAAGACCCATCCGTGCCTCGAAAAGCACGTCAAGCCATTGCTCCCGGCTGTCATTCATAGATCTTTGACAGTCACTACGGATCGTCAGAAGCCCGAAAGTCTGACAACCAGTCTTACCATAGAGTATCGTATTACCCAGTAACTGGATTGTGGAGGTCAGTTAGGCAGTCTGCATCCAGTTAGATTGGAAGCAGACCCAAACGTAGTTGGGAAAACACTAGGCAGAGGATGATGAAAGTATTTTGTTGAATCTTATCTCTCATTTAAGTATACATGTTACATTTAAATTCCCATCCACCGGAGTCCGGCGTCAAGCAGCCTGCTGTGTTTGTCAACGCGTGGCAGTTGCAGTGCCTTAGGCATCTTCTGGGCACTTTTGTTCCATCACAGACCTCATCCATCGCTTTCCATCAGGCGTGATCGAGGTCAAGAGCGGGCCCCTTCAGCAATAATAAAAAAAAAATTGTGTTAAAATCTTTGTTTTCTCCATTTGCTCTTGCAAGTCTTAAGCAGCAAAACAATTTAAAATCTCATTAAATGCACCCAGAGCTCTTTGTAGCCATATAAAATCTATTCTGTTGAATCTTAAATACATAGACTACTAATTATTTTCTGGTTTTACACATATACTCTGACCTACATTGACCAGACAATTAATATAATCCCTTAATTGCCGTCCACGATACCCTTGGGATGAATTGAGACAAGTCAAGAGCCATTAACAAGTTCAACATCACTTCAAATAACATCAGAACATAACGCGGTTTTGGTCCAATCTTTCCCAAAAGAACACAAGTTTGGTCGTTAGAACTTGGTCCAAATCTACTTTGAATAGCCACGATACATAATGTGCATTCGCGATTTATTTGCCAAACATGTAAACAAATATTAGTTTTTGGAAAAATAACATTAAATCCTATACATTAAAGTTCAGTTTACGCTACAACTTCAAACATTTTTATTACTTTTTCAATAGTGCTGGTCACTCAGAAATGAACTTAATAATCATTAAAATAAAGTTGATATTTGTTTAACTTGAAATAATATTAATTTAAAACATAAGTTGAATATATTTTACATACCTGTTATCATGGATTGAGTACATGATTCTCAACCCTCCTGCGTTGAAATTTTTCGTCAGTTATTAAAAATAAATTGACTGTTCCATACGTATTGACCACGGGTCGCGTAGGTATTGCACTTTTCATCAATGTCATTTTCTGTTTTAAGCCTAATATTTAATTTTATATTATTAAATAAAGTTGATATTTGTTTAACTTGAAATAATATTAATTTGAAACATAAGTTTGAATATATTTTACATACCTGTTACCATGGATTGAGTACATGATTCTGAACCCTCCTGCGTTGAAATTTTTCGTCAGTTATTAAAAATAAATTGATTGTTCCATACGTATTGACCACGGGTCGCGTAGGTATTGCACTTTTCATCAATGTCATTTTCTGTTTTAAGCCTAATATTTAATTTTATATTATTAAATAAAGTTGATATTTGTTTAACTTGAAATAATATTAATTTGAAACATAAGTTTAAATATATTTTACATACCTGTTACCATGGATTGAGTACATGATTCTGAACCCTCCTGCGTTAAAATTTTTCGTCAGTTATTAAAAATAAATTGACTGTTCCATACGTATTGACCACGGGTTGCGTAGGTATTGCACTTTTCTATGAAACATCTGAATTGTTTCTGCGTTGATGAGCGTTGATGGCCCTGGCACCTTGTATATAAACTCACGATTTCTATCTATGGGCAGAAAATACGGACACCAAGTACCTACTACGTTTCTAGCATACTGCTTTTGCATCGTCTAGGTTCATACCTCGACGACGACTATCATTTTAGCTCTTTTAGCAATAGGTACCTACTTACACCCCAGCCAAGATAGGTTCCATTAACCACACAAGGGCACACGATCGTAACCCATAGCCATCAAAAGCAGAAATAGTCACCGTAGCCGAAATCGGCATATGGATATAATATAAGTATACTAACTTCTGCCCGTGACTTCGTCCACTTGAAATTTCTTGTTACCCCGACCCGCCCGTCGCATCGCCTCGCCTGCCTGCGCTGTTACTTCGTTTTTGCTTAGCGTTCTTTTTACTTTATGCTGGGCTCCTAAGAGTCCTAGCGTGATGTTAAATATCCTCACGAATTGGGCTATCAAATGCAAAAATATTTTTTCAAGTCCAACTGGTAGTTCCAATGTTTAGCGCGTTGAAACAAACTCTTTAGCATTATTATGAGTATAGATAGATTTAGACATAGATTTATCCACTTCAGAAAAGTAAGATATTAAAGTCCATAACCAAAACAAGATCTCAATTTGTCAAATTAAACATGAATTACGATGCAAAACTTGAATAAAGTTCTCTACTCGACGCGGCGTCACGGCGCCAAACGTGTTTGTTTGAACAATGATAAATCCTAACTATGAAAAAAAAACAAAAACTTGCATGCAAGTAATGGGCTATAAGTGTTCGTTCCGATAGATTAAATAACAGGTCAGACGTAAACCTTTTACGAACGAAGTAAACCGTGCCAGCTGCCCGTAAATTGTTGCCATTTTTCTCGGGAGCTGCTAAATCAATTTAACTGCAGGTCTTCCATTTTCGTAGCGAACGTACTTTGACATTCAAAGCAAACGAGCTGAATTTTTCTACTTTGAAATTGCGTAAAAACGGTGCGAAGTTTACATTAATTAGCGGTAAATTAATCAAAAGCCACCGGGGGTGGGGTGGGCTGGCCATGTTTGTTGAAGCAAAGATATTTTGCAGAAAATGTTGCGTGCCTTTTACCACAATGTTTGAAGACTAAGGTCTTCAATCAGTGTGTCCAGCCCTTTATGTCTTACGGTGTCGAAACTTGGATACTGACAGTCAGGCTGGTCTACAAATTCTAGGTCGCCCAGCGCGCTATGGAACGGGCTATGTTCGGATTTTTTTTGAAGGATAAAATCAGATATTAAGTTATCCGGAAAAGAACCGGAATAACCCGCATATCTTGCAGAGTAAGAACACTGAAATAGCAGTGGGCTGGCCATGTTTGTCGAAGGACCGATGGCCGGTTGAGCAGACGTGTCCTGGAGTGGATACCGCGTATCGGCAAGCGTAGTGTGGGACGCCCCCCAGCTAGATGGACCGACGACCTTAAAAAATGGTTGGGACAGACTGGATGCGGAAGGCAGCGGACAGGGTGTTGTGGCGCAGCATGGCAGAAGCCTATGTCTAATAGTAGGCTGTGATAGGCTGACTTGATAATCAGAAGCCGATTTAAATTTAGCACGGGTTTATATTTCAGGGTTTTTTTACACATTAAGGCCCGGACTCCACTGAAGCGGAGCTGGGCGGAGCGGAGCGGAGACGTGCAGGAATCGTCCAATCACAGGCGAGACGAGTGACGCGATGAGGATTTTAACCATTGTGACTGGTCCATTCCTGCACGTCTCCGCTCCGCTTCAGTGGAGTCCGGGCCCTAGGCTGCGTTTCCACCAGAGATGTGCGAGGATGCGGAGCGAGGAATGTGTGTAAAACTAACAACGCTAATTTAGTTCAAGCTATGAAAATGAAGCGATGTTATTGGTTTGTTTCACACACATCCCTCGCTACGCATCCTCGCACATCTCTGGTGGAAACGCAGCCTTACAGTAAATTAATGTCGCTTAATAAAAAG
This sequence comes from Amphipoea lucens, assembly GCA_947508005.1. NCBI lineage: Eukaryota > Metazoa > Arthropoda > Insecta > Lepidoptera > Noctuidae > Amphipoea > Amphipoea lucens. Next base: position 20,418,149 of record OX382357.1, read on the forward strand.
GTCAAATTCATACGTACAGTGGATCGTATGTTGATAACTGAAGTCTGAAAATTACGGCTTTAAAGCTTGTAATTTGGTCTGTCTGTCTGGGCCTCAATTAGGTTTTAACTACGTTCCTGATTACCGCGGCTACCTGTACGGACGGGAATTATTTTTTAAATTTGTCTCTCGGTAGGTTTTGATTAAAACGGTTACGGGGATTTTGGATATTGTTATTTCGAGATTTTTAAACAAGTTATTTAATTATTACTGTAATAATTTATATAGTATTATTGTAGGGGCTTGTGGCTACGTAACAACAGCCGCACAGGTCGACCGAAAAATTTCCATTCAAAAACACAAAAGATTTTGAAAAAAAAAACATTGTTTGCAATAATTTTTTTGCAGGAAATAATAAAAAAAAAAACAAAAAAAAGCCTCAAATCATTAGTCAAAGAGCGCATTACAAAACAGGGAACATTATCATTACTTAAAAAAAAACACGTGCATACTCAGACACATGTTAGTTTTTATACATTAAGGAAACCGTCCCCTAATCCCTTTTATAACCATACGTAAATTCAACGGAATTCATTTTCTTTTGTAACTATGGACGACTGTGGCACTGAATAGATAGGCCCAGAAGGTCGGCTTCAAACAACGAGCGAAAACAGGCATACGCACACAGACACGTGTGTACGTACTGTCGCCAGCACATCAAGCTACCCAAAACTGTCAAAATTTTCCAATCAACTTTGAACCTTATGCTTTAGCGATAAAGTTGAAAATTTACTAAAGAAATTTGACAGATTGTAGTAGCTTGATGTGCTGGCGTCTGTACAGTGAACGCAAGCGCGCTCGCGATTGGCGTTTGTTTGGCGACGGCAACGCTGTCCGTGAGTGAGGGACTTCGTCACTTTTAATGGTAATTTCGTTGGTTCCAAGTAAAGCGGTCGGGTCAGATGAGTTTTTTTATTATTATTATTGAAGTGAAACTTCTTTACGCACGCTTGACTTGGGGAGTAAGCTGGCGAACGCGTGACGTAAGCGTTACGAAAAGTGTGATCGGGCGAGGCGAACGGGAGTTGAGTGGGGGATATATTGCTCATTCGAAATTTAATTTTTTTTTAGATTATAACTTTTAAGTAATTCAACTAACGATGTCTTGTACGTACTATTAATTTATGTGCTAGTGCTGTGCACTTCTGTAAGTGACGAATTCACTATTCCTAAAACTGTATGTGTTCTTAGTTTGTGTAAGTCTTAGTGAGTAAGTCGTTGAAGTGTCATATTAATAAATAAATAAGCAAGAGTAAGCAGTGCGCGCGCACATTTTTATTCTCTCTTCCTCTCATAGCCAAATACGTTTGAAGTTTCACTTCAGTCGTGTGGTCATAAGCACGCTCGGTTTTTTTTTTTATATAGTGATAGGCCTCGGAAAGCAAGTAAAGCCATTGGTCACGACTGTCATTCGTAGATCTTTGACTGTCGTTACGGGTAGTCAGAAACTCAAACATCTGGCAACTAGTCTTGCCAAGGGGTATCGTGTTACCCAGTGACTGGGTTGCGGAGATCAGATAGACAGTCGCTTCATGTAAAATACTGGTATTCAGTTGCATCCGGTCAGACTGGAAGCCGAATTCAACATAGTTGGGAAAAAGCTAGACAGATTTATTGATTACTAGCTGCGCCCCGCGGTTTCACCCGCGTAAATGTCGATCCCGTGGGAATATCGGGATAAAAAGTATCCTATGTCCTTTCCCGGGACTCAAGCTATCTCTGTACCAAATTTCACACAAATCGGTTCAGTAGTTTAGGCGTGAAGAAAAGACATACAGACAGACAGAGTTACTTTCGCATTTATAATATTAGTTTGGATTGACAGACTCGCGTTTGACCACAATCTCGTCTGATGATAAGCACTACAGTTACATATCGCTGGACGTCCATAGAATAGAATACTCTTTATTATGTACACCATATAAATTACAGACATAAATATAGAAACTTTACAATGGGTGACACAATGGGCGGTCTTATCGCTAAGAGCGATCTTTTAATCTATCAAGCTCCGCTAATGAGATACAATTGATTTTCTATTGTTTCGTCACCGATCGGTAACTCGCGGGGCTTGACCGGTTAAAGACAACCTTTGGATGGATTAAAAAGGGGAAGGACAGACAAATACTGTAGGTAGTCTGTGGTGTACCATTTACACGATACAATAACTACATACATAAAGTATATTATACTAATTTATCGTTCTTATGTGCGTGCGGGGCTGTTTTCGTTCGTCGTATGCAGTTGGCCTTCTGTAACTTCTATTTGGTGCCAGAGGGTTGTCAACGGCGCAATTTCTGAGCGGACTTTAAAGTAATTTGTCGGGGTCCGGTCTAACAGATGCGGCAGTTGCGAAATTTTCGGTTAACTCACTTTAATGAAAACGTAAATTCAATACAGGTAAGTTCGCTAATGTGCTATACAATTACCAGTTAGTTATTATTACGATCCGTGTGTCAAAGGATTTTGTTACTTATTGCTAACTTACATTTTTAATCTGCCAAGTTTCGACTGATACACGATTGCTTCTTTACTCCCGGGAGTCACAATTACATTCTTGTTTAAGATTTCTACGACATTACTATTTAATTGTCATTAAATTATTGTATGGTCGGCATGTCCGATGTCCTACGGACGGAGTTATTTAATTTAATTTATTCATTCACTTCGGACAACAATATAGTCCATTTTGTTAGTAAAATATCTTATACTAGTGTTAGTAGTACAGTCAGCATCAAAAGTCGATTAACACTATCATTTTTACATGTTATTAAATTGACAACCACTTTTTTCAATAAACTGATTTTTATCTTTTTACATAATAGACAAGAGTATATATTCTAAAAAAAATTCTTCTGCCGCAATTATGAACAAATATTTTGCTCAATAACTAAGATTAAAAAAACTGAAGTGTTAAACAACTTTTGATGCTGACCGTACACAAAACAAGGAGAAGAAAACTAAGGAGAACAATAGTAGGTGACAGAGGCAGGATGTGCAGAGATTGATAACGCAAAAAATTAACTACCTGACCATTCTCCCCACATAATGCCTCAGAAAAGGGGAGTAAGGACTCTCCACCACTGTTTTCAGGATGCTATTGTCACTGTCCCGCGTTCTACGCATAAGTGATGCGACTTTTTTGCGAATCACTGCATGGAAGCCGTCAGTTCGGTTCTGAGCAAACATCTTCGATGCGCTACAGAAACGGGGCACGGAACGGGGGCGGGTAACGAGGGTTATGCGAAAATTAAAGACAGACTAACAAAATCATAGTGGCCTCGATTTACGAGTTGTAGGTCGTGAGTTCGAACCTAGGCAGGCATTTTACTTTGTGTATTTAATTTCATCACGGGTGCTCTCAAAATGGTAAAGGAAAACATTGTGAGGAAACCGGCATATCCTAAAACCAAAAATAGGAAGACATGTGACATCTACCAACCCGCATTGGGCCTGCGTAGTAGATTATGGCCCACTCCTTCTCAGATCTCACAGAGAGGAGGCCTGAGTCCCAGCGGTGGGAACAGTATAGGCTGATTATGCTAAGAAAATCAAGTAAAAATAAACATTTTCCCTTTTTCAAATCAGATGTTGAAGCAGATTCAGCTAGGTAAGCACAGTTCCAGTCAACCGTGCACCAAACAGAAAGTTGGCAACACGACTTGGCTTAACCAGTATAAGTGCTTGGTCAAACTGGCAGCGCGGGGCGGGGAGCGGCGCGGGGCGGGGAGCGGCGCGGGGGCGGGAACGCGCGCGATCTGCCTGTCCGCAGTCGAGCGCGGCTGCGTTCTGCGTGTTGTCGTGTCCAGTATTTGTCAAAATATAATATGGATGAAGAAGACTTATTTTTATTACCCGACTACGGCGAAGCAAACCCTCCTTGGGTTATGATTTTGACCAGTATGTATGTTCATCTGTTCCCTCATAACTTCTAAAAGTACTTATCATAATTAAACAAATGAGGTATCGTTGGACTATGCTACCATAGCTTATATGTATGTTAGTACAGCGGCATGCGACCACGGGAAGGTACTTTCTTGTTTCATCCTTTTCAGTAATCGGGTTTTAGTTTATAAACTTATCTTTTACTAGGAAAAAGCTCGAGTTATTTTGAGAACCCCTTGAGTACGCCGCGCCACGCCCGTCCCGCGCCCGCGCTATCAGTCTGGCCAAGCACTAACAACTAATGCATCGCGACAGGTTTTCTAATGAAACTCAGTTCAGCAACTTTATAGCAAAGAGTACTAACAAGGCGTCTAAACATCAGGAGTCCAGATCATGAGATTTGACGGTGTGGAAAGACCAAGTTTGATCTCCAATTTGAAATAGAAATCTGAACATTTTTCTCGCACCGTTTGAGTTTCTCTACGGATTTTGTTCGTTGTTATTTTTTGTGATGGTAACTCGGTCCTTGCTTTTGTGAAGATTCTATGAGCGATTTGTTGAGGTTTAGTTTTTAAGTTCTAAAATCACGCCTGAATTCCCCGAAAGGTAAGCAGAGGTGTACCTAAATACAGGGTACTCTCAAGTAAAGTAGTTTGAGAGCTGTGGTGACCCAGTGGTAATGACCGCGACTTACGAGTTGTAAGGTCGTAGGTTGGAACCCAGACAGGCGCTTTACTTTGTGTAAATTATTTCATCACCACTGCTCTCAAAACGGTGAAGGAAAACATCGTGAGGAAACAGGTCCTAGAACCATGAATTTGAAGACATGTGACATCTGCCAACCCGCACTGGGCCTGCGTGGTAGATTACGGCCCACTCCTTCTCACCGAGAGGAGGCCTGTGTCCCAGCAGTGGGAACATTATCGGCTGATTATGTTATGTAAAGTAGTTTGTGTGTGTGTAGTGTAGAGGCTATAAAGTAAATTGCCTGTCTGGATTCGAACCTACGACCTACAAATCGTAAGTCGCGGCCGTTACCACTTGGCCACCACTGCTCCTCAGCAGTTCCTCCTGCTCAATTAGGAATACTTATCTTGAATCCATTAAAAACTTACCCCCTTATTCATAATCCTATTTTATCTCTATTTTAGCTAAAATAGGTTTATAGAACGTTTGTCTTTATCTGTCACGTTGTCATTTCTGTGTGTAAGAAAGAGACAAACCCCATTTTAACTAAAATAGGTTTGATAAGTTTTATGAATAAGGGGGTTAATATCTAAAGATATCTCAAAGAAAATAACGGCGACGAAAAGCAAATCCAATTACGCAAGTTCAGAGTTTAATCGGTACGACTCGACTTCTCAAATGTCAAATAAAATCGATTTGGATTACATTAACGTAATAGGGTTAGATCCCCTGTACGAGACCTTGACATTCTGCCAAGACTTTTAACACTATTTACTTTGTTATTTTGTACCCTTTCTTCATTGACTTTATTTTTGAAGTGAAAACTTTTTTAAGCCCGTTGGGCATTTTTTGAGACAGGAAAAAACTATTGAACTCGCGCCACTGTTACCGTAACCGACACTGCTTCGGATGTGTTCGGCTGTCCTCGGGATGTACTCGGTTTTAATGTATTTCCGATATGTCAGTGAGTGATGGCAAAGTATTCTGTTTGTGTTTTGTTTATAAAACGATAAAAAAAATACACACGTAATTGTTCAAGTTTTCACTTCTTTCGGCACTCCTGGAGTGCCACTTTTTTTTTTTTTGTCTTTGCTGAATTTTGTCCTTAGAAACGTGCTGCTCATAAAGGTAGCTGCTATTTAACAATATTTTTATTTATATTGTATTTTTATCTCACAAAGCGACCCGCGCTCTACTTGTGGTAACCACGTGTACAAACATACTGTTTGTAAGCGCGGGAGCTCTTGGTACCGTCCGAGAAAATGACATAGTGTTATTTTTGCTGACGCTACTCGTTGTCTCGCACACATTCACAGCGTATTTGTACACTTAGTTACCACAAGTAAAACACGCGTCGTTTCGTGAGTTATAAACCAGTAGTTGTGTTAATTCAGTAGTAGCAATAAATTGTCGGGATTTGCTGGCAATGATCGAGGGGTCGTAAAATTTTATTGCCACGAACTATTGATTCGAACCCATTTCAACTAGGATTTAGTAAACGGGGTTGATAGGATATCGCACCAAATATTTTTGACATAAGTATTTTGTTCACATGATTTTATTTAAGGTAATATTATGTTCGTGTTAAAACTATAGTCCGCGCGAAACTAGTTGGCCGCTGAGGTGCGAACAGTGGTGAGGTGGCGCGGCGGCGGCGGTACGTAACGCACGTACTGAGTAATGCGCCCCGCCCCTCCGTCCCACCGCTCACATACCTAAGGCGCGGCTAACTAGTTCCGCGCGGACTATAGTTGTTATGATAAATAAAACGTTAAGGGTCTTACCACAAAAACTTAATCACTTGTTCAACGTGTGTCTAATGTCAGTGTTACGTCAAAGTCAATATAATTATGTCGTGTTTAAAAGGTGTTTAGCCTAAACAACTGATAAACACTAGGTAACTGTTTTTCACAAACGGTTTGGGGAAAATAAAACAATAAATTAAGTTGTTTTTGCCAAGCCACATGGAATAACAAATCACCACACACAACTTTCATCCTTTAGAACTTTCAACAAACTTCTGCACCGTCAGCTATGTCACAAATTACGTTATAAAAACAAAAGCATATCACTCAACAACTACCTACATATACGAGTAAGGGCTCGTACACATATAGGTCCATTTTTACTAGATCCGTTTTAACGGATCAGAATTGGCCGGAGTGACATGATTACTGAATCCAGAATACTTTTTTGTGTGTGAACTCGCTCATACAACTACATACGCCATTAAATAACGGATCTGTAAAACGGATCGCTATGTGTACAGTCACGTCTAAAAGTATGTCAACATTTGGCAATTTTCAATTGCGATTTTTTCGTGAAATAACGAATGCAACGTTGAAATACGACACTTAACATAAACCTATGGGTTCGAAAATACTATTTTCGTAATAACATAAAATTTCATTCAAAAATAAAGGAGAAAATCGCCTTCGAATAAAGCCAAATGTATACATACTTTTAGACGTGACTGTACGAGCCCTTAGTAAGTACCTACAGCTAGGCCCCTTAACGCTAATCCTTCATTGTCTGTATAAATTCAGTTACAAGTTCCCGTGGGCCTCCTCTGGTCGACGCCAACTTGCTCCTTAGAGGCCTCAAGTGATGTTTCGCGATTGTCTTAATGGCGACTGTAAAGTCTACCTATGAGTTAATTCTGGTCTATTTTGACAGAAGCAGATGATAATTGGCTTACGTAACTGGTTAACGTAAAGCGGGTTGCAGACCAAGAGCTAAGCTAAGTTAGTCTAGCTTAGCTCGCATAGCTGATGTAGTTTTTCATACTTGTGTACAGTCACGTCTAAAAGTATGTATATACTTGGCAATTTTCAATTGCGATTTTTTCGTGAAATAACGAATGCAACGTTGAAATACGACACTTAACATAAACCTATGGGTTCGAAAATACTATTTTCGTAATAACATAAAATTTCATTCAAAAATAAAGGAGTAAATCGCCTTTGAATAAAACCAAGTGTATACATACTTTTAGACGTGACTGTACAGACCGCAAACTGAACAGAAGTAAGAAAAATTAGCTCAGCTATGCGAGCTGATTTTTTTTTTGTTTTGTTTCCGGGGTTGTAAATCCTAATGGATGTCCGCCGCCCTGGGGCAGGCGGCGGGGTCTGTCAGACTCTTACTGACTAAAAACCACCCCGGTGTTCCATCTCACACCTACGCCGGGGGTCGTGGGAACGTACGATCCTTCCGCAACCCCCGGCTGATGCGATCTGAGCTAGACTAACTTAGCTTAGCTCTTGGTCTGCAACCCGCTTTAGAATGGATAGAGATTTTATATTTCTTGCCTGAATCGAGAAAATGAGTACCTATACTTGGTCCTATTCTTCATCTAGACACTTTTACTTGTTGCCCACTGTTGGTCGACAGCCAAAAATTACCCACTAATATCAGGGAGCAGAGCACTGGTCGAGCAGTGGTAACGGTCCCAACTTACGAGTTGTGCTACGATGTCGTGGGTTCGAACACAGGCAGGCAATTTACTTTGTGTAAATAATTTCATCACCACTGCTCGCAAAACGGTGAAAGAAAACATCGTGAGGAAACCGGCATGTCCTATAACCAAAAATTCGAAGACATGTGACATGTACCAACCCGCACTGGTCCTGCATGGAACATTACCCACTCCCTCTCGTCCTGTGTCCCAGCAGTGGGAACATTATAGGCTGATTATGTCATCCATAATTATTATTCTATTTATCTAATGAGGTCGTTCGCCAAAATAGGATTATTAATTACCTCAACCATTTTTATGATGGTTATTTTAACCTCTCATCAAATAAAGTTCATGTCGACGAAAAGCGTGTATCATAATTGTTAGGTAGTAAACAAAAACTTTATTACCCCTTCACTTACAATATTAAGTAATTACTTTTGTTGTGCAAGTCTGAAAATACAAACAAAAATTTAATTAGACCTCCCTCAAACTAACCAATATCGTAACGTATCAACAATTTATATATTACTACATGCATAAGTGTCGATCCCGTGGGAATATCGGGATAAAAACTATCCTATGTCCTTCCCCAGGACACAAACTATCTCTATACCCAATTTCATCTAAATCGGTTCAGTGGTTTAGGCGTGAAAAGGTAACATACAGACAGACAGACAGAGTTACTTTCGAATTTATAATATTAGTATGGTACCGTCGTAGATTTTTTTTTGTTATTTTTTCCCATGTTTAAATAATTATTCTGCTATTCGGGGCGAAGACAATTCTAACAAATAAAAGATCATAAAAATCGGTACAGCCGTTCTTGAGTTATAAATGGTGTAACTAACCCGACTTTGTTTTATATATAGGGTCCCATTAAAATAGATGGACATATTTTAACACAGCGCTCAATACGTCTAACCAAAACTATCCAAGCAAAAAAAAAAAACACTGATTAAAGTGATTTTATTTTGACCAAAAATAATAAATTGCCGGCACATTAGTGTATTTTCGTTAGCTGATTATTTTTCTTGTAAAATATCTAATGCGTTTTTCTTATATATTTTTTACCATCGTCCTTATTTTGGTGGTCTGAATGATTTCTAAAGGTTTGTCCATCTATTTTAGCGGGACCTTATACTATATAGATTACAGGCACGTGTTTATAATACCGCGTGTAATCCCTGAAAATTCTAGGAAAAAATACTTGAACGTGTCCTTAAAAGAAAAATGGGCTCGGAACCCGTATCGAATTTAATCCCAAAAAAGAAAATGTAGAAAATAGCACACACATGTAAACTTATGTAGGAAGGATACACATAAAAGAGTTTTTATCTGATATTGTTTGTTGTTCCAAAAGGACTCCAGTATAAATCTATTGAGAGCAGTGGTGGCGAAGAGGTAACGACCCCGACTTACGACTTCTAGTTCGTGGGTTCGAACTCTGTCGGGCGCTTTACTTTGTGGCAATTATTTCATCACCACTGCTCTCAAAACGGTGAAGGAAAACATCGTAAAGAAACCGGTATGTCTTAGAATTAAAAAAAAAAACCGAGTGTGCTTATGACCACACGACTGAACTGAAACTTCAAACGTATTTGGCTATGAGAGGAAGAGAGAAAGAAAATGTGCGCGCGCACTGCTTTCTCTTGCTTATATCCCCCACTCAACTCCCGTTCGCCTCGCCCGATCATACTTTTCGTAACGCTTACGTCACGCGTTCGCCAGCTTGGGGAGTAATCCAAGTCAAGCGTGCGTAAAGAAGTTTCACTTCAAAAATCGAAACATGTGACATCTACCAACTAGATTACAGCAAACTCCCTCTACTCGTAGAAGAGAGGAGGCCTGTGTCCCAACAGTGGGAACTTTATACGCTGATTATGTTAAAAAAAACTACATAACATAGATCAATAGGCTTGCCCCTTACTACATGGGACTTTGAAACATATCTGGGTGTACTTTAGGTACACCTCTGCTTAACCCTTTGAGGGTTTATAGGCGTGATGTAAGGTTATGTATGTATAGTTCAATGATTGGTGTTCCTGGTCAAGAGACATAAATCACTAGAAACATGACCATGAGAAAGTAAAAACATGATTAATGCGATGGTTGAGCTTTTTGCGCTTTGGGTCACATGTTCGATCCGAAGAAACTAAAATAAATGTGCAAAGGTCCTGTCGGCCTCTTTTGTAACGGCTGTAAAAGTACAGACGCCAGCACATCAAGTTACCTGAAATTGTCATATTTTCCTAATTAACTTTGAATCTTATACTTTAGCAATAAAGTTGAAAATCTATTAAAGAAATTTGACAGATTGTAGTAGCTTGATGTGCTGGCGCCTGTACCTACTGTAACCGAATGCAGCTGAATACCCGTATTTTATATGAAGCGACTGTCTATCTGGCTTCCACAACCCAGTTTCTGGGTACGATACCCCTTGGTAAAACTGGTTGTCAGATTTTCGGGCTTCTGACTACCCGTAACTACTGACCATTTCAAAATTAAATGAAGTAATAAATAAAATGAAATCTGAACCAGAATTTAGCAGGACTTTAAACTTTTCTGCTCCTGTAGCTATTCCGTTTTTTATAGACTCTAAAAAATTGTACAGATTCTTCGAAAGCAAAATAAGTTACCGGTACTTACAACTTAAATCGAAATTAGTATTCCTACCAGTGTCCTACAATACTCTATAAAATTGCAAAAGATGTCTATTTCTTTAATGGTTAGAATAAAATCAACATACAAAAGAATTGGTGCTTTGTATTCTGAAGGTTCCCGCGATCGATGTAAACGGCTTTTGAAGATCTTTTATAAAAAGAAGTGAATTTCATACAATTGTTTCGTGGGTCTAGTGACTGCATCATTGGTCTAGTGACTGCATCGTTGGTCTAGTGACTGCATCGTTGGTCTAGTGACTGCATCGTTGGTCTAGTCACTGCATCGTTGGTCTAATGACTGCACCGTTGGTCTAGTGACTGCATCGTTGGTCTAGTGACTGCATCGTTGGTCTAATGACAGCATCGTTGGTCTAGTGACTGTATCGTTGGTCTAGTGACTGTATCGTTGGTCTAGTGACTGCATCGTTGGTCTAGTAACGCATCGTTGGTCGAGTGACTGATCGTTGGTCTAGTAACTGCATCGTTGGTCTAGTGACTGCATAGTTGGTCTAGTGACTGCATCGTTGGTCTAATGACAGCATCGTTGGTCTAGTGACTGTATCGTTGGTCTAGTGACTGTATCGTTGGTCTAGTGACTGCATCGTTGGTCTAGTAACGCATCGTTGGTCGAGTGACTGATCGTTGGTCTAGTAACTGCATCGTTGGTCTAGTGACTGCATAGTTGGTCTAGTGACTGCATCGTTCGTCTAGTGACTGCATCGTTGGTCTGGTGACTGCATCGTTGGTCTAATGACTGCATCTTTGGTCTAGTGACTGCATCGTTGGTCTAGTGACTGTACATAAATTGTTTTCAATTCAATTTCAATTAACGGACACAAAACGAGACTCCAAGCTTGCGTCCACAGAATAGTCACTTACCCCCTTATTCATAAAACTTATCAAACCTATTTTAGTTAAAATGGGGTTTGTCTCTTTCTTACACACAGAAATGACAACGTGACAGATAAAAACAAACGTTCTATAAACCTATTTTAGCTAAAATAGAGATAAAATAGGATTATGAATAAGGGTGTTATAATATAGCTAGAACATAGTATATTATAACTATCTCTGTTGAAAGGGAAGCCTATATACATATTCGTTTTATACGTCTGCTCTTACCGTCCTCGATTAACACCCGATGGAGCGCGGCGAAGTGTGATAGAATAGAAAGTAAATAGAAGGCTTCGCAAATTGTGTTCGCACATCTTCGGGTAACTTCGCGGTTCATTTGCTCACAGCTGACAAGAAGAACAATCGCGAATGTATCAGTAAATCAACAGCACTTTTTACTGAGTACTTAATTGTCTAAGGTATGTACCTGCACGGAATACGTATTTGTAGTAGACAAATAGATATTTGTTTCGGGTCTTGGTATTTATGATCTGTGGCTGTTAACGAACCAAATATACAGAAGGAACCCTGATTTACATTATAGTTTTTTTTTAATTAGCGCCCCGCCCCTGCTGCGCACGGGTTTTGGGACTTGACAAAACATCTAGATTTCTTTATTATAATGTAAGTTTTATGCACACATACATCTTCCGGAATAAATTCTCTAAATTATGGCGTAAATCGCATCAAATTTCGTTGCGTACTTTAGAAGAACAACGCACAGAGAAACACGAGAATTTACTTTAATTTTCTGGATATGAAAAACGCTTCACATTGGACTCTCCAAAATACAATTCAAGCTCCCCAGTCACGGAGTACTATGCTCAAAACACGGCATACAGTCGGCGTATCCCAAACACATAGGTACATTAGCCGGGCAGCATCAACAAAGCACGCAGTACCGGCTAATCTAGGTGACAACGTACAAATCAGAACCATGCAATCACAGCGTTTTGGCAACGCGTTCGTATGTAGACACGAATCATGGCGTCCAGTCAGTTTCGGATTCGGAATCATTCGGAATGTGAAATCAAAATGATTCGGGTTTCGCCATTTGGGGCAACTGAACCTTAGCTTGTAGCTCTGTGCTGTTGTTGATGTTTGTTTGTGCCCCGCTCACACTTGTAGGTACTTATATCTATTTTTGGCATGATAATTTCTATAGCGACTGTTCGTAACTGTTTAGCCAATAAACAGCACAAACTTACCTTTCAGCATTGAAGAGCGGTTTAAAAAAAACTTACTTACCTAAGTACTTAGCATAATAAGCATATAACTTTCCCACTGCTGGGACACAGGCCTCCTCTCAGTGAGATGGAGTGGGCCGTCATTCGCCACGCAGGCCTATTGCGGGTGACGTCACATGTCTTCGATTTTTTGGTTCTAGGACATTACATTTGTTTTCTTACGACGTGACCTCTCCTAAGTGCATACTTTACGAATATTCTGTTTCATCGAAGCAATAACGTATCTTCTTGTGGTAATACCATAAGTGCCTCTCTATTGTTGGTTGTTTTCATCAATGTTTTACAAAAGGTTTAGATTTTTTTCGAAAATAATCGAATGATGGATTACCACAGCAATACATGGGTGGTTACTGAGGTAATCCATCCTTCAATTATTTTGCTCGAATCAAATGATAGATACTGTAAGGATCACAATACACACATGTAAACAACGAACACATAGACACGGACATGTAAACGATAAATCATATTTAATTATGTAATTTGGAAAAAAAAACACAATGTCGCGTCAAATAATAATTATATTTTAATACTATATGAGTTCCGTGATTCCTACCCGAAAGGCCGAAACATACTCAGAGGTCACAGTCTTTATTAACGACCAGACAAAATCTGGGTCAGGCCATATGAGGACCATGCAGATTAGGGTCTGAGATGGTTCATGTTTTGTAAAAAGCCAGATATGTATTTAACACAAACCACTAAGCTCAAAGACCACGTTAATCAAACTATCACACTAATATTATAAAGGCGAAAGTTTGTGAGTGTATGTGTTTATATGTTTGTTACTTCCTCACGCTCAAACGGCTGGACCAATTTTGATAAAATTTTGTATGGAGAGAGCTGACACCCTGGACTAACATATAGGCAAATTTTTATCCCGATATTCCTACGGAATCGATATTTACGCGGGTGAAACCGCGGGGCACAGCTTGTTTACCATAAGTTCCGCATATTGCCGTCATTATAAACTATTAGTGCCATTCAAGACAACCATCCACCATTGTTGTTTATTTCCAGGAAATAATCCGACATATTCTCCTTTGAAGTACTTTGCAAATTTTGCCAATTATGGGAAACGAAATGTCAAGATGAAGGGCAATTAAAGTTCTGATCATAATCTAATTGAGTCTAGAGCGACAACATAATCTAACTTGTTGGACGATGTCAGTCGTATACGGGGTGACGTCATGACTTGATACTTGAGTTTCTTGCTTGTCCAGTACTGCTAATTTGCTTGGCAACTTAAATTGGCTTAGAAGTTGAGTGTTGATTAGTTAGTTTGGTATTTGGGAAGAGAGCTATTTATAGTGGTAATGGGAAGCCATACTAATATTATAAATGCAGAAGTCTGTTTATCTCTCTGTTACTTTTTCACGCCTTAGCAGCGAAGGTATTTTGATGATGCTGAAATTCAGGCAAAAGCTAGTAGACTTGTATATCTTGATCATACAGTATGATCTTCTAGTCTAAACCAACTCTAGGACCTATCATTGTTTTACAAAAAACTACATTTCAGTTATCCTCAATGTCATTTCCAAGCGATTTTTTATCAAAATGATTTATAGATTTTATACTAGCTGCGCCCCGCGGTTTCACCCGCATATGTCTCGATCCCGTGGGAATATCGGGATAAAAAGTAGCCTACGTCCTTTCCCGGGCCTCAAACTATCTCTATACCAAATTTCATCTAAATCGGTTCAGCGGTTTGAGCGTGAAGAAGTAACAAACATATAAACACACACACACACACACACACTCACAAACTTTCGCCTTTATAATATTAGTGCGATTAGTATTAGTATATTAGTATTAGTATAGTATATTAGTATTAGTATGGATTGTCTTAACAGCCTAAAAGTCTTCTGCAATGAAATTCATATTCGTTTGACAGCAAAAGCTGATACTTGAACTATTATTCTATATGTGATTACAGCAACGTAGCTCACTGCTGCAGTGGCAACGGTGCAGATTGATTCTCCCTTCCCTTTGAAACACAAGTTCGAGTAGAGAAAGGTAACATTTATGCTCAATACTCTGCCACATATGAATCAAATTTCTCGAGCAATTACAGAGCCACAATCGCGCTTGCACTGCATAATTATGAACAAATTTAAACTGGGTTACATGGAACGCGAGAAATTTAGCTGCACTAGAATAATTTGGTATAAATCATACACAAAGGCAGGATTCTTATAGAAATCACGCACGTTTTTTAAATTTATCGGACCGCATGTTGTGGGAATGTGATGCGGCAGAAATATTTGTAACCAGTGCCGGTTTGGATTCAGTTTTTTTTTTTGGTGAAATATCCTGTGTGTGTATTTAGTAAGAGTCGATGATGTTCTATTGTCTTCTTTTCGTTTCTGGAATTGATTGAGATGTACGATGGTAATTTTCTTTTTGTACCCAGTATGTCACTTAGTATGAGTTGAAATTAAACTAAGAGAAGCATTTTGAAAGGTACTCGCTATATCGCCATTAAAAAACTTGTAAAAAATCCCATTTTTCTATAAACTGTTTAGTAGATACACACATACAAAATATTATAAGTTCTACTGATTGAAATTGAAAACATGCGACAAATCGAAAAGTGAGAACCGCGAACAAAAAATCAGCTGTTCCCTACATTTTGACGAGTTATACGAACATAAATTTAGGGAACAGCTGATTTTTTTTCCGCGATTTCAGGTTTGGTCCCATAATAAAAGTTGTTCAGAATGTTCACAATCTCCCATTTCGATTTGTCGCATGTTTTCAATTTCACCCTGTATACACAAAATCTTTAAACACATAAAAGCAGTAAATTGTATTTCAAAACTTCAACACTGGGTCGCTTAAAATACACCGATACCAAAGTTCCAACACAAAGTTGTTCCTTAGAACTTGCCTGGCTCCATGCTAGCAAAACTTCGCTCCTTCAGAAAAATATGTTTTACTTTTAAGTGTACGGACTAAGCGAAAATTAAGTTAATATTGGTCTAATATAACGTACAAAGTTCTCACAATAGGCTTCTACGCTAAGCGTAAGCTATGCGTTAAGCGTTGTACTTTCTGCCACAGATTTTTAGCGAGATTGTTTCGCCTTTGTATCGTTAGGTTCTTTGTACACGGCGCCGTGTCTTTGCGGCATGGCGTATAAACCGCGCCGTAGCAAAAACGTGAGGCTCTTTGTACACGGCGCGGTTTCTTTAAGGTATGGTGCATAAACTGCGCCGTAGGAAAAACGTGTCCGTCAACAAGCTTCCATAGTGATCTATACAACACTGACGGCCGTGTCTAGACACGGCATGTTAACCGCGCCGTAGAAAAAACATGTCTTTCAACAAGCTTCCATGGTGGCCATACAACATTGACGACCGTGCCTAGACACGCCGAATAAACCGTAGTTTTTAATGGCAAGAAAAACATGTGTGTACAAAGGGTCTTAGTAAGGTGAAGTTTCCATGTAAACTAAGTTTTGATGGTACGAAAGTGAAGCATTAACTACATTTTCATAATGTACGGGGTGTGGAAATATTCACTTTAATTATTTTTAAATTGAAGTTCAAAGAGGATGTTTAACATAAAACAAGTTTTAGTCGAAAATTGACATCATTCAGTGTCTCAAAAATAATAATATAATAAATGTAATGCCGTTAAAATTGTAGCATCAGCACAAGTTTTATAATTACGTTATGTTATGAATAATTATCACTGTACCATTAAACATAGGGGACCGAGATATTATTTCGTTTATTGATTTAATTCTTACTTATTAAAACATTTTTATAAGAAACACATTTAAAAATACCTAGTAGTCCGTCGGTATCGGGAGCAATTTATTAATTAATTCAACCAACTTGTTTATACGACACCTTCTTTATCAAGATCCAGTGACATCTCTAACAGTATCACGTACCTACAAATTCGTCACGTAGGTCTTAAGATTAATAAATTATGTAAATTGTAAGTTATGTAAATTATGTAGTTGTTGTTAACTTGAGCGATTCAATTAATTGTTGCAATAAATTAATCGAATCGCTCAGGTTATATCGCATTGTTTTCTGGCATCTGTATGTATAATGTTCCAATAAGGTGCCACTGTGTCCGTCTGTTTGTGTATGTAGGAGTGAGCTTCTATAGTAAACAGTATAAAACAAAGTCGGTTTTCGTGTCCATCTGTATGACCACTTAGTTCTTGTAAACTACACAATGGATGGTTCCTATTACACCATCTTTTCGATAATAATATGTTCCGAAAGGTATATTAATACTCACGCATAGCAAATGACGTTTTTAAACACAATAAAAGCAATATAATTTAAAATGGTGTTTCTATATTTAGCGTATTTTTAAGTAATAGTTTATGTACCAGGTTTTTTTTAAGTAGTTTGAACCCTAACAGGCGCTTCACTATGTGTAAATACTTTCATCAACACTGCTCTCAAAAACGGTGATAGAAAATATAGTGACGAAACCGGCATGGTCTAGAATCAAAAATTCGAAAACATGTGACATCTACCAACCCGCACTGGGCCCGCGTGGTGGGTTACGGTTCACTCCCTCTCACCGAGACGAGGTCTGTGTCCCAGCAGTGGGAACATTATAGGCTGTTAAGAGATGAAGAATAAAGATAGTGTGAAAAAAAAGTGGCACTCAGGGAGTGCCGACAGGAGTGAAAACTTGAACAATTACGTGTGTATTTTTTGAATCGTCATATAAACAAAACACAAACAGAATACTTTGCCATCACTCACTGACATTTCGGAAATACATTAAAACCGAGTACATCCCGAGGACAGCCGAACACATCCGAATGTAGCGCGGTGTCGGTAACAGTGTCCCGAGTTCAATGGATTTTTCCCATCTCAAAAAATACCCAACGCGCCTTAAGAAGTTTTCACTTCAAAAACCACATCTTGAATAGTAAAGATTGACTTCTTACTCACTACCCACTTTGAAAAAACTCCCCGTTCAGAGTCACGCGGCATTCTTTATTACTCGAAGTTGTCGTTACTTAATTACTTTCCGTCCGATTGCAGTTTCTATTCGTTCACGTTTGCAGACCTTCATCGTGCTTACCTACTTTCCTTGAGGGAATTGGATTTGTTTTTTTTTTCTTTTGTTCTATATTGGTTACTGGATACTTGAGCTAAGGTTTTATTTGAGGTCCGTTATTTTGTTGTCTTTGGCATTCATTCAGCATTCTTCGCGTTGATTTCAAAATTGGGCTATAGTCATTTGTTTTATATCCAAATTAGAGAGCGTTTCTTATTACAATAAGGGCTGATTTTTCCAACGCCAGATAATTTTATCCGAGAAATAATTTTGAATTTTTGACGGTTCTTTCATACAGAATCTGTCAGACATAAATTTTATTCCACGAATAAGAATTATCTGTCGATTGAAAAATCACCATTTAAAAGTATGTGTATCTTGCTTTTTGAACTGTAATATCCATACTATCCATACTAATATTATAAATTCGAAAGTAACTGTGTCTGTCTGTCTGTCTGTATGTTACCTTTTCACGCCTAAACCACTGAACCAATTTAGATAAAATTTGGTATAGAGATAGTTTGAGTCCCGGGAAAGGACATAGGATAGTTTTTATCCCGATATTCCCACGGGATCGAAACATATGCGGGTGAAACCGCGGGGCGCAGCTAGTAATATTATAAATTCGAAAGTAACTCTGTCTATCGTCTGTCTATCTGTCTGTATATCAGTATGTTACCTTTTCACGCCTAAACCGCTGAACCGATTTAGATAAAATTTGGTATAAAGATAGTTTGAGTCCCGGGAAAGGACATAGGATACTTGTTATCCCGATGTTCCCACGGGATCGAGACTTATGCGGGTGAAACCGCGGGGCGCAGCTAGTATGTATATAAATATCATCATTATCATCATCAGCCTACAGCAGGACATAGGTAGACCTCTATTGTACGCCATCTAGAACGATTCTCGGCAACTCTCATCCAGCTGTTACCAGCCACCCTGCGAATATCGTCGCTCCACCTAGCCTGAAGGTTGTAATAAACCCACTTCCATATTTCTCCCTAGACAGTATTAATTTCTATGAAATATACAGAGGTACTGCTTTTAATATGGCCCAATTTCTAACACAAACCCAATAATATTGCCTCCGTGGGAATTAAAGGCGACGTAGCGTATAAATTGATTAGCACAATTTTATAAACTTTTTATCGCTCCCCTGAAACATTCGAAAGGAAAATACACGGATGTCAAGGCCGCCATCTTGAATTTGTGTTACAAGAATAATTTTGAACAGAGAAATAAAATAAAGAAACGTTTGGAATCTTTGTGAAATTGCTCTTCATGCTCATTGTAGAATGAATGTTTAGGAACCAGGTGGCAGGTTAAAAACCTTTAAATCTTTTTAGGCTTCGCACAGTATCCTAATTGCGTAACAAACTATTAATCTCAATCTGAATCATTTTGAAGGATATTTATTGCTAATCCATTGCTTTATATGTTCGAAAACTGTCTGCTCAACAACGTAAATAACGCAATGAATGTTGTTGAACTGTCAAAATGAAACCCAATGCTACTGATAGTGTGTTACGCAATTGCCCCGCAGGAGAGCACACGTGTGTGTGAAGTCGGAAGTGTGAGGGTATGTGTGCCTGTGTACGCACTTCGCCACTGTCTCAGACAGTACCTAGAGCTCCTGCACTTACACACATATTGACAGCGTATTTATACACTTGTTAACCACAAGTAAAGCGCGCGACGCTTCGTGAGAAAAAATACTACACCATGTATAATATTTCTCTTGTATGAATATTTCCGCGCTCATATTTTTACTCTCATACATCTTGATAATTCTATTCCTTTAACTTTAATATTCTTCTAATGTATTCCCCTCCTATTTCTGCTGTCGCCAATATTATCACAAACGTAAGAAAATAACCATAAATTGAACAAGGTTGCCAACATAACCTACCTTAATTCCGTCAAGTTGGTAGCTATTTTTAGCACTGGCAGCACCGAATGTGTTTGGCTTCGTGCCATCTATTTGAGGCTGGCCTAAATAGACTAGTTTGTGAATCACATATAAATAAATCGTTAGGGAACTGTTTAGTTCTATGGTAGAAAATACCTCGACAATGTTATAATAAAAAGTTTTTATTTTGTCACAGAATATTTACTAATGCAAACAACAGACATTATACAGGAACAAATAAATTTCAGTCGACAATATCCATCGGTTTTTTTATTAAAACTTCAACTATATCCGACGATCCTGAATACTTATCTCTTTTGTTGGCTGTACATGAACTTTTAAAAATTTAACGTCTTTTTTACTAAAAACTTGCTGAAACGAAGTACACTGTCGAGTAGTGCTGAGTGATGACACATTGTACGTCCGGTGCGCTCCGCTACAACCTTCCTGAATAGTTAATATTTCAACTCTATCATCTGCCTAGCGTTTTCCCAAATATGTTGACGTCGGTTTCTAGTCTAACCGGATGCAGCTGAATATCAGCATTTTACATGGAGCGACTACCTATCTGACCTCCACAACCCAGTAACTGGGTAATACGATACCCCTTGGTAAGACTGGTTGTCAGATTTTAGGGCTTCTGACGACCTGTAACGACTGTCAAACATCCACCAATGACGGTTAAACGTGGTTTCCGAGGCACAGAGGGGTCTTAGTATGTAAAGATGGTCACCCATCCACGGACCAACCGCGGCAAGTGTGGCTTAACCTGATCGATCGACCCATGCGGCTGTTATTATTTCACCTCAGTATGAACTATATATCATACAGTTCATTCCTATCCTAGATGATAAATTATTAGTGTGAGAGCTTTTTGTTGTTTTATAACTATTCTCATACAAAATTAAAGTGCTATATCATGTAAACGGTTGAATGCCGTAACAGAAACAATTAAAAAGCTATTGTGTCTCGCGTGGATCCACGATAGGGTAAAATAATGGACAGATAATGGAGAATAGTCAAGTCCATCTACCTATTAAAGAAATTGTTTTGGAGCCCATAGTTTGGAAACCAACCATTGTTCGTTTAACCCTTTATTCCAATCCCAAATTTATTTATCAACTTGTTCAACTCCGTTACGTAATTATGATTCCATGAAATGTGGATTTTCCGCCACTCCACACTAGAGAGGAAGGAGGAAATCGTTTTTTTCAATATGTATTACTGGAATGTAAACTAAACATTTACATACATATACTCGTGCAAACAACAAACTTAAACTACACGTGGTAGCAGGCAGGGACATTGAAATGATGAATTGAGCACATAAAAAAAATTTTAAAAAAAATCTGCTGTTTTAAAGAAAAGTGCAGCACTTACGCGGTCGAAATATATAGTACAAGTGGTGTAAAAAATAAATAGAGGTGCGAGGAACAGGGTGTAAAGTTTACTCATACTCTATAGAAAAGGGAGGATCCTTCGACCAGACGGGTGTTGTGACTGGCGGGCAACTGCCCTATGATTAATGTCGGGCCGTTGTATCTGTGCTAGTTGCGCGGTAAACTTTGCTTGCGAGATGCAGGATTTTGCGTGACGTCAGTATGACGCGTTGTTCGCATGTGGCGTTATAGATAACGCTACATGGAACAGCAAATATTTTCTTAACAACCGATGACCGACGACCGACCGAAAAATTTCTACGCAGAGGTGTGCAGAATCATGTGCTGAATCCATGGTAACTTAGTGTATACAATAAATGCGAAAGTGAGTTTCTTTGTTGTGGCCCAGGGTTAAGGCTAATTCTCATTCTTCATTCTTTTAGGTCTGTCGTTAAGCCCCGTATATATAATGTTGCCCTTGGATTTGTATGGACCCTTGCTCAAGGCGCCGCGGCCGCGGCGGTGAATTTTGATAGGTCTTATAAAAAAATCTTATCTCCTCCACTTCGTTCAAGAAAAATATCTTAAAAGGAAATCTCCTAATCTGAAGTTTTTACAGTTTCACCGCAATGTGAGTGCGAAGGCCTTCACAAGACAAAGGAAAAATAAAAGGCCGGTAGGAATTCGCTGATCGAACGATTAGCGATCGGTCAATGAAGTTCTTAACTAATATAAAAGGTCTATAACTAAATCAACAGCGGCCATCGATCACTGGCAAAGTTCACGCAACTTGTTTTTCGTCCATCGTTTGTTTTCAATTAAGCTGTGAGGCGGATATTGAGACTTCCTTTGTAATTGATGATTCTTTCATGAGATGAAATTAGATTCTTCGTTTTCTTTGTATACAGGTTGAAATTGAATTCATGGGCATCCTTTTAAAGCGTCATTGTACTCATCATTATGAACAACTTTTACTATGGGATTAAACCTAAAATCGCGAAAAAAAAAACAGGTGTTCCTTCCATTTATGTTCACATAACTCGTCAAAATGTAGGGAAGAGCTGATTTTTTCTCACGATTTCAGGTTTGGTCCCATAGTAAAAGTTGTTCAAAATGATGATTACAATGACCCCTTAAAAGGATAATGAATTCAATTTCACCCTTCTTCTTCTTAGCGTGTCGATGGCAATCTAAATGTACTCGGCCCAGAATTCGGCCACTTGTTTGGCGCCATCACTAGCGTCCATCAGTTCCTGTAACGTGCAGCTGACAGGACACGCAGGGCACGATATTAAGTGTCCCATCGTTTGTGGAACAGCACCACATTTACACTCCAAGGCGGAGTCGTCTATAAATTTCCACCTGAACAGGTTTTCCTTGCTTCGGCCAACCTGGGTCCGGAGTCTGTTTAAAGACTTCCAGTTTACCCAAGGTAACTCATGTCCAGGTGGGAGGTCCTCAGCGGGTGGAACGAACGGTTTGGGTAAGGAAGCACTGTCTCGCCACAGCCTCAGTCTTTCTTGTGGTAGTTCGCCAGTGAGTGGGACGACACACTTTAAGAAGCTACTTCGGCTTTTCAGCCTTTGTGGCACAAGGGTGTTGTCGTGCAAAGGGTGTCGTGTGTCGGAGACCATTTTGGCCCTTTCGTTGGAGCTTGCCACCGCTCTGCGAACCACTGGTGGCGCTATTCCTGCTAGCGGATACAGCATTTGTACCGGGGTCGGTTTTAGGCAACCAGTGATGATCCGGCACGTTTCGTTCAAAGCTGTATCCACTAGCTTTGCATGTGCAGAACGACTCCACACGGGGCACGCGAATTCTCCCGCAGAAAAGGACAGCGCCAGTCCAGTAGTCCGCATAACGTCAGGCGAAGCACCCCACTTCGATGAGACCAGTCGGCGAAGAAGACTGTTGCGAGTGTGCACCTTCTGCTTGATGTTCTTGCAGTTTTTGCTGAATGTTAAAGACCTGTCCAGAGTAACACCAAGGTATTTAGGGGAGTTGCTGTGCTCGATAGACACCCCACCCCAAACGATGTTAAGTTTGCGGCCCGCCTCTCTATTGCGGAGATGAAATACGCAAGGTATACTATTTTTGGTTTGGTTGGTTCTGTGTAAGATTTACTTTTTGATAGAAGATAGGATGAGTAAATGTCTATGTCAAACAGATACATAATGTAAAAGGTTCATTAGAAAACCAACATTTCTGCCGCGCTAATTAGAAGTGCAGTAAGGAAACCTCCTTACTGCACTTCAAACTACGAATAACCATTCGTAGTTTAAATAAGGATCAAATCACCGTATAGAGCTCATTACGATTTATTTTCGTTGGATCCCGTTTTTGAATCCCATTTTAATATTTTTGGCGTTGGATCCCGCAAAACATTATTATGTATTTCCGTTGGATCCCGAATTAAAAAAATGCAAGATAATTACGTTTTATTGTCATTGAATCCCGAAAAGTATTTCCGTTGGATCCCGAATGCTTAAAAAAATCTGAATGCGGGTACTTTCAACAACAAAATTGTTTATAATAAAATGAGGGGTTCACTAATGTTTCACCAAAACTCCATTGACAAATTTTTAGTTTACAACCAACGTTTCGTAGACTACTTATTTATTTCACAAACAACTCATTTTTTATAATATAATCTAGTCGTTTCTGGCACTCGCCGGCCGCTGCCGCGGCACCGCTCGCTTCGCTCGCTCGGCTCGTGCATAGGGGTCACAGTTTTAACCTAACTTAACCTAACATTGTTTTTTTTTAATAATTAACCTAAACTAACTAGTTCGGTTCCGGGTAGCCCACTGAAAATAATCTCTTTTTAGTGTTTGATAAAGGTAAATCACTTTTCTTCTGAAATGTACACATGTTGTTATAACATGGGATTCAACGGAAATAGCAAACGGGATCCATCGTTAATACCTAAAAAATGGGATTCAAAAGTGGGATCCAACGAAAATAGAGGATTCAGAATCTATAAGTAACTCAATTTTCCAAAAAACCTTCTTTACTGCGTTTCTAATTAGCGCGGCAGATCTGTCTGGCATTAATGCTGAAATTAACCTTTTTGGCGCAGCCGTGAGGCACACACTATTGTTGTCCGAAACATTATTTTTATTTTGTATTTTGTGTTTCACGAACTGTGTCCACATAAACTTTTTTCTTTCTTTCTTTCTTTTCTATTAATGCATAACGCAGTTTGTCATTTTTACTTCTGGCACTTAGCAGTTATTGGCTACGCTACGGTAGCGTAGATTCGTAGCACTTATTGGCTACGAAGCGTAGCTCCGTAGCAGTTACATGATCACGTTAGCTACGCCGTAGCAATCATTTAATTCTTGTTGTTCTTTCTGTCACAATACCAATGAACGGCAAAGATTTTCTTCTGTCTAATTTAAATTTTATTCAAACGTTTTCAAGTCCATGATCATCAGATATTGGAGTAGGTAGATTGATTTAAGGTCGTTGACGTCAAACGTAGAGGATAATATGGATATGCCTCCAAAATACCGGAACTTCATATTTATTGTTGTTCCGGAATTTTGAAATTAGCACGAATTTGTGTTTAAGGTGAAAAACGTATTAATAATATCAATCTACGCTGCCAGTGTTAGCTAATGGTGAAAGAAATCAGTATTTTATTTTATACAAAAATACCTTGGAATAGTTAACATCGTATTTTGTCCCTTACTGTTGAATTAGGAATGACGCTTGACAGTATTAACGTTGTATTAACGTTGAAAGCCAAAATATGGAATAGACATTCAAAGTTACTTTAATTCGCAATAAAGCTGAAAATTGGTATGAATGTTAGGAACACCATTACAAATAAATTGTCAAAAGTCCCCATAGATCCGACGTGTGCAAAAAAATTTATTCAAGGTCAAAAAATCGGTTTTTTGCATTTTATCATAAAAATAGGTGAAATAGACAAAATTGTTCATCATGCAATTATCTACAAAAATTGTTCTTACACTTTTTTTTCCTAAGAATCACCATTTCAGATATAAAGCGATGCAAAAAGTTGAAAAAATTGTGTTTTTCTTCATAATATAATACAATCTCAATAAGTCTTCGTAATATCTACAAGTAAAAATTTTTTTTTTTTTGTTGTCGGGGTGAAACCTTCAAAAGGCACCTGACCTCCGGGGAGGGATTTTAACCTCACTAAAACCACCCCGGTGATCACCATCAGCAAATAGGGGCGGTCCCGGTTCCTCTTAAAAGACCAATTCCGGAACCCCCCCGTGCAACGCCTGTAAGGCACATCCCTGGGGAGACTGTAAAGGGGCCTCCCCTGAGCCTCGATATGCAAGACAGCACGTGACAACTATGCCACCGTCTTCACTTTACCTATAAATCCCCTTAAGGCAAGTACTTATTCTTTCCCATTCACAGATCCTCACTGCACGGTCGGCTATTCTTACCAACCGTTAATTTGTCGACCCGTTTTTATTAACTGTGGGTAGCGCGTGTGCTTGTATAAAAGAGTTTTTACAAAAGTGGACCGTATTGGTTCTGATTCAACACATTATTAGATTTTCGGGGTCTTATTCACTGGGCATTTCGGGCTTTTGAAGCAGCGCTCTCCAGTTAATATAATATATTGTGGTCTGCTCGAAATTTCTTGGAGTTTCTTGAACCCTGTTGAGACAGTTTGCTCCGTACCTACCTCTGCTTTGTAGGAATAAATTAAATTGTGTTTGAGAACAAAGCAGTCACTTCAACTGTTTTCGAGTTTGTATCCATACTAATATTATAAATTCGAAAGTAACTCTGTCTGTCTGCCTGTCTGTCTGTATGTTACCTATTCACGCCTAAACCGCTAAACCGATTTAGATGAAATTTGGTATAGAGATAGTTTGAGTCCCGGGGAAGGACATAGGATAGTTTTTATCCCGATATTCCCACGGGATCGACACTTATGCGGGTGAAACCGCGGGGCGCAGCTAGTTATAAAATAAAATAATGGACTGGCTCGTTTTTCTAGTGGTCGCAAGCTGACCATGAGGACCTGGATACGATTCATGGGTCGGGCATAGTGTTACAAAGAAGACACGGGCATTGGTCACCACACTTGGTCAAGACAGGTTGGCGTTGGCGTTTTCAGACTTATATTAACTATAAGTCCAGGTTTCCTCACGGCGCCTTTGCTTCACCGATGTTAGTAATATCTAAGATAAACTCAAAAAGTGCATCATCATCTGCCTAGCCATTTCCCAACTATGTTGGGGTCGGCTTCCAGTCTAACCAGATGCAGTTGAGTACTAGTATTTTACATGGAGCGACTGCCTATCTGACCTCCACAACCCAGTTACTGGATAATCCACACTCCACATCCACACACTACTTTCACACTACATTTTCAATACCCTCTAGTACTATCTCTATTGTAATTTCTGCATGCTCAAAATTATACTTAGTGTTCTTTAAAAATCTTAGTTGGTATAAATAAATAAAAGTATCATGTAATTTTTTTGGAGAAGGCGCTGAAATCCGACATACAGGTTTTTACCTAGTTTGGGTTTCAGAGGCTTCATATGTTTTGTAACACTATTTTATTCCAATAAAAAAAATATTCTTATTATTATAATACGATACCCCTTCGTAAGACTGGTTGTCAGACTTTCGGGCTTCTGACAACCCGTAACGACTGTCAAAGATCCACGAATGACAGCTGGCGCCAACAGCATAACGTGCTTTCTGAGGCACGGAGACTCTTAAACCCCCTACCCATATAATAATTGAAACAATATAAAACGTACAGACTATAGATGCTGGCGGGAAAAATTCCGAATCATTCCCGTCGAATACTTCGGAAGTATTCCGAAATATTCTGAAACTTTGGGAATATTTCAATTGTCAAAAAAAAAACCGGGAAAATTGTATTAACCTATTAAAAGTCACTGAACTCGATTGAGTACAGCGTAACAAAGTAAAATAATAAGGTGTATCACTTAAAATTTACAAGATCTGTAATTTACACTTCGGGATAAGGCTGTACTCAATTGAGTACAGTTACCTCTGATGGGTTAAGATCAAAAATATACACACCTACATACGGTTGAAACTCATAACCTCCTTTTTTTTTAAGTCAGTTAATATATATAAAACCCTACTCCTAAGTATAGCAAATAGGTACTTTTCTGAAAACCGCATCAAAACGTGTTTGCTTGCAAGATTTGCCTTTATTTGTTTTTATTGACTTTTATACGCGTTAAGTAGATAAGTAATGATTAATACCTATCTATGTGACTCGCGAATACTCGGGATGCGAACAGAAGAGCTATATACAAACTAATCAAAAACATAGGTAATCCTTTTTCAAAAAACAAATCAAATATGCTCGGTGGTTTTTTATTCCACAACCAAGTACAGTCACGTCTAAAAATATGTATACACTTGGCAATTTTCAATTGCGATTTTTTCGTGAAACAACGAATACAACGTTGAAATACGACACTTAACATAAACCTATGGGTTCGAAAATACTATTTTCGTAATAACATAAAATTTCATTCAAAAATAAAGAAGAAAATTGCCTTTGAATAAAGCCAAGTGTATACATACTTTTAGACGTGACTGTACCTAACATTTAGAAAAATAGCATTTGCAAAAATAGCACAAAGAAATAAAAATCCTGTTAATCGCAGGATAACATATTTACCTATAAAAATATCAACATAATATATTATACTTAATCAATCATATTTATAATAAAATAAACATTTATATTTTACTTACTTATGTGCCACTGAAAAATAAATTCACCCACCACACAACAAATAAACACGTTTATTCCTGAATAATTCGGGCGAAATATTCCGCGGAAACATTCGATTGCGGGGTATGAATCTTTCACCGGGGGCGAAAACTTCTCCGGGGAGCATCTCCCCTCTTACCGCACCCCGCACCGCCATCGCCTGCATCACCGCTAACAAAGAGTTTCAAATAAATGTCACTAGATGGCACGACATTTATTGATTAATGGTTGAAGTGTAATTTTCAAGTTTTTATTGACTTTTATAAGGTTTATTCATACATAATCAACTCTTATACACACCAAATGATGTAACAATAAGCTTTTATTTCAAATTTCAAAGATGATTGGAATGCACAATTAATAATTATACCAGTAGATGGCGCTGTATTGAATTTCAAAGGTTAACATCTCGATTTTTTAAATTTTGTTTTGTTTAATAATATCACTGATAATAGGAGTACGTAGCAGCAGTACAAAAGTACATTGTGCTTTTAACGTCATCTATTCGGAATAAAAGTATAATGTAACCCATTAAAATAGCTAAAATAATTGCCAGATGAAATCTGCTCTTTACGTCGGGACATTTCTTTGTATGGGATGAGGCATCTGTATGCTAGTATCGATGCAAAATACGATATTTCAGCAAAAAAAAAAAAAAAATTTCAATAAAATTCATTTTGAATAATTCTGATTTAAAGAAACTTTCCCAGAAGTATTCCGGA
This sequence comes from Amphipoea lucens, assembly GCA_947508005.1. Taxonomy (NCBI): domain Eukaryota; kingdom Metazoa; phylum Arthropoda; class Insecta; order Lepidoptera; family Noctuidae; genus Amphipoea; species Amphipoea lucens. Next base: position 20,446,840 of record OX382357.1, read on the forward strand.
ATTATTCAGAATTTTTCAGAAGTTTTGCAACTATAGTACAGACGCCAGCACATCAAGCTACTACAATCTGTCAAATTTCTTTAATAGATTTTCAACTTTATCACTACATTATAAGGTTCAAAGTTGATTGGGAAAATTTGACAGTTTTACAATGAAAGCCGCAAAGAAGAAATATCGTCACATTCAGCCCGCGTTTCCCTCATATTTCATAATTATGGTCTCCGAGTCATTAAATTCAGGACATTACACTAAAATTTATTATGGTCATGTCCGTACTTTCATAATTTAACAATTAAAAGTTGAAGTATGGCTTTATGATAGGGAATGATGTTGATAGTACTTTTGCAACATTTAGATTGCTATCGACACGCTAAGAAGAAGATGTACTTTTGCAAACACCGAGTTGTAGTATTATGACTTGGCCTATTACCCGAATCCGACTTGACGTTGACTTACGGGACACCCTGTATATGTAAATGGTAAACCACAGACTACTTTCAGTGTTGTCTCTCCTTCTCTCTTCATCCATCCAAAGGTTATCTTTAATAAAAACTTTTTTACAAAAAAACAACCGACTTTAAAAAAAAAAAAACACTACAAAGTGAAAAATAACTTTAATTTCGGAAGTCGGTGTCGTTGGTTCCGCATTTTCGTTTTTTGACACCGACTTCTGAAATTAAAGTTATTTTTCACTTTGTAGTGTTTTTTTTTAAGTCGGTTGTTTTTTTTTTGTAAAAAAGTTTTTATTTTTCACTTTTTAGTTGTACCTTCCCCACACAAATTCAATTAACACTAGTGCTTTGAAGACTTGAAGACACGACTCGAAGAATCATCAAAATTCGCATAGAAATGTCGGAGATGCAGTACATTTATGCATATAACTTCGTACATAAGAATAATTACCAAATGTGTTATATACTAAAACCTTCCTGAAAGTATGTAGATCACACTAATGAAATAATTATCAAAATCGGTTCAGTAGTTTTTGAGATAATCGCGGACATACAAACATACATACATACGGGTCGAATACAGAACCTCCTTTTTTAAAGTCGGTTAAAAAAATCGCACTTAGCGATAAGACCACTCATTATCTCACCCCTTGTATTTCTACATTTAAATCTGTCTAATTAACTAACTACCTACATATTTTGATAAGGAAAAATGAACCTGCCTTGCCCACAAAGCTACAGGAAATTTGAAACTTATTTAATTATAAAATTGCTTCTAAAATAATCTCCCTTATAACAGAAATGTTGACCTTTACAAAGGTCTCAAGGGAACACCACAATTGTTCTCAAAGTTGGCTATTCAATTATCTAACTTTTTTGACGGCATGTCATTTGTTGTTTTCCCTGGCATAACATAGGTCACGTTAAGATAAAAACACACATACAGCATACATAATTAGCCTATAAGAGGTTGAGGAGATCGTGGAGTACATGCGTGTGAAGACCAACTGGACTTTGAGAACAGAAAACAGGACATAATTATCAAATCAATCAAAACATTTATTTCTTTGCAAACATGGGTATAGTACATATTCGGTGTTTTTATAATAAAGTTCTCCATATTTTACCGGAATTATTCCCAATAGTCCCCTCTAGTCCTGTCCTCCGGGGTGACAGCTGGGAATTGTCTTTCCAGTTGTCACCGGGGTGACAATTTGTGCCGACTAGAAGGGACAAATATGGGAAGTCTGTTTTTCAGTTGTCACCGGGGGGTAACATTTGCTATGATTCCTTCCTTCACAGAAAAAAAAATGTAATTACCATAGATTTCAGCTTTTTTATTTCTTATGCTACATAGAATCAAATAAAAACAATTAACACAATGTCAACACGCTTACAACATTAGAAAAATACTAACTATTAAGTAAGTAAATAAAAATGTCAAAAAAGTTATATAGAATCAAATAAAAAAAAATCAACATTATGTTTCCTTTAATAGGTACAATCACAGATTATTAACTTATATTAACGTCACATGGGCATGCAAAGGTTTACAATTCCAAATAAAAAAAAACAAAAATAAGTGCCAGATCATTGGAATTACAAATATATAATGATGTATTAAAAAAAAAATATTGTGATGATTGATTGTTTTTTTAGTATTTCTACCTAAACCACGTACCTACAATACCTACGTGTCTTACCAACACGTCCAAAAATAGGCGAGCAAACGAAGCGAATGATTTGTTCGACATCGCAAACACTTAGCGACGGATCAAGTTACCATAAAGTTGCTTAACGTTTTGCCTTGAACGAACAGACGTCATACAGTCTGGGTACGATTATATTTACAGGAGAGTCCAATCGATTTCTATTTGTGTCTTGTAGGTACAGTGAATAAAAATGACAAGTATAATGCAGGTAGGTAATGTCTGTTCCAAAGTAACTTTTAATAACATTATGTAGTTAAAAAAAAAAAACAAATCACGCACGTAAAAATGATAAAATAATTAAACTGACTTAAATTTTATTCTAAAAGCTTGGAGCGCACCTGAAGAGTTCCATTATCCACCTCCTGGCTGCATCATCAGATCAGTTCCAAGATATCAAATTATAATTTTGTCATTCGAACTACATGTTGTACATACAAAGTTACGTTTCAATGCGACATTTAGAAATAGGTTAAAATTGACTTCTACGATTTTATTGCATTACTTGTTAGTTAGATACAAGTGAATATAAAAAAAGCGTGTTAAAAAGAACCCTATTCAGTTAAAATTCTTAGGCTATCACTTACTAAAGGGAAAAGTAACAAAACAGTTTTCAACATTACCACAAAAACTCGCCACTTTTTTCAAAAGTTATAAATTAATAACATTATTTAATTGAAAAACCACCGAGGAAAATTGAGGTTATAAAAACTTCAATTGTCAAATGAAAATTTTTAAGGTGATTTAAAGTTAGAATTTCGGGTTGAAGTTTTTTTTTTCTTTGTGTAAAGGGCTTTATAGATGAGCGACAACGGCGCCCTGTAACAGGTTTGAAGTATTCAAATACCTAATCAAATCAAAGTAATACTCAATATTTTGTAACTGGCACTACATCGACAGGTAGGTACTTTTCATCATTATTTTTGGAACAGACCATAAGTGCAACAACTTTTGAAAACCATATTGCTTATGAAAACTACTATCTACCTATACCTAATTTTTTTTTCTACCATAATAATAATAGATACGTAGTCTTTTTTTTTTTTTTTTTTTTGTAATAACTTTCAAATCGCAGTATTCAATTAAACTCAATACTTTATATTCATTCAACAATGTGTACTTAGGTGGTAATTTAAATTATGTGTGATTATTATGGACCCTGTCGGGCACAGCGAAATCGTAGGAGAGAGGAAGCTTTGAAAAACTTAGCTTATAGTCTTCTGCGGGGCAATTGCGTAACACATTATCAATCGGAATCGGTTTCATTTTGACAGTTCAACAACATTCATTGCGTTATTTGGTATGTGTTGAGCAGACAAAATTTTCGAACTTATGAAGCAATGGATTAGCAATTTGCTTCAAAATGATTCAGATTACGATTGATAGTATGTTACGCAATTAGGGTGCCGGAATAAATCTAATATTATTGTTTTATACAAATCTAATTAGCTGTACTAATACTTACTAAAATATATTTTTTTTGTACTTATATTTTGTCATTTAAATATTCGTTTATGTTCGTTGTTATTTTATACAATTAATTCATATTAAGATTAGGGGCCATTCAAGTATTATGTAAGCACTACAGGTTTCTTTGCTTTGCTTATTTTTGATGACATGGGGGATGGCGAGGTCTGGATGGTGATTACATCAGAAGTATTTATTTTTTTTTTATCGTTTTCTACAAAATTTAGTTGATTTTGGTTTGAACACATGGCAACCCTACTTGTCTATGCTTGAAAACGAAACGCATAATTATAACTGCTGCTCATAAATCAATAAAGAAACCAGAACACATCGAAAAATGCATGTACGAATGTTTACGTAAGCATGGGAGGGGGGGGGGGGGGTTAATAATTACAAAAAATCTGCTTACGTAATACTTGAACGGCCCCTTATTTCTTCACTCTCTATAATGAAAAAAAAGTAACAACACTGAACGCCTTACTCATTAGCCCTACTCAAACACCCTTCGCCCGCATCGAGAGACATCGCCGACACTCAAGCACGTCCTTCATGTAACACATTATCCCTGAACCAAAAAGGCCTCCATTTTTCGCTGACAGCGAACTTCGGAGGCCTCAATCAAAAACGCCATACAAACGAACACCAATCAGTGTACAGCATGTGGCCCCCTCACGCGTTAAATTGCTTGTCTTATTTAACGATTGTACCTTTTATTGCGCCCCGATTGTAGACGTAATGTCTTTTAAGATTTCTGCCCGTATTTCAGTCCCCAATTGGGGTTGGCAAGTATTTAAGGAAGCAATAAAAAAGTGGGAAGTAGTAACATTTTATTTTCTGTTTGCGAAACCGAAGTTGTTCGCAATGTGGGAGAGTAAAGCCTATAAGTGCCTGCTCGTGTTTGTAAAGGTGATAAACATGAGTCACGTTTTATCAAAACTATTAACTCGGCGTTTCCATCTAGGGTTTCTTATTTCGCTAGGTCTTGCGTTATGTAAGTGCCAATTTCACCAACGAAATTAAACGGCATCAGCACATCTACAGTTCAGATGTGGGGATGTAGGGTTGCCACCAATCACTTCTTAATTTAAGGGTTACTAGCATCAAAAATTCGGAATTTAGTTTTTTTTTACGGGAGACGATAATGATTTCTTTTTAAATTTATATTTGCTGTTTGAAGAAACGGCTTTCAAAAGCTCATTTTATGAAGCAAATGTAGAAACATGCTTACATTTAACTTAAAGTTACATTTAACTTGAAACTTCACAGTATAATTTAGGCTATCCGCGCGTCCACGCATAACCCCGTAAATTATTTAAAAAAAAACGGTTTCCTACATTAAAGCTGGAATTACGGGGTAACCCGTAAAATACGGGGCGTCTGGCAAGGCTAGCTGTCAGTATCAATATTCCACAACAATGATGATACAATACAGATAGCGTTCAGTTTCATTGTTGAAATTCACCCTAAGGACGCGAGTAAATCCATCTGGTAGTTTTATTATAAACGCAGAACTCATGTGTAAAAACCTCTTTAAGGAAAATAGTACGAAGACTCCACTAAATATGTTCTGCTTCCCGAACTCCGTCTGACCTCTTTTAAAAGGCGATCTTATGATGGAATGTGAAGATTCTAGCCCATTCTTTTCCCAACGAAACTACCTTTTGAAAGGGGCGACTAGAATCAATTCCACTTTATCGTAAATTTTAACGTTCAAAAGTGCCTTTTATGTTACTATTTGGAATAAATGCTTTGACTTGACTTGACATTTTTACCATCACAACAAATTTTTCAAATATTTGGGATTTTTTATTTGTTCATAACGTATTGTTATGAACAAATAAAAAATCCCAAATATTTCTGATGACTGTTGAAAATCTATTCAAACACTCATTTTTATGTGAAATCCTCTCACAAAGAGGCGCTAACTCATCTCAAACAACTCGAAACTACTACTTAAGTAGTTTTGCTTGTGTATCTCAAGTCGAAACCTAGCCAACACAAGAAAAATCGAAAAACTTTGGTATTGTTGTTGGTCAAAGAATTCTGTAGCGAAATGGTAATTTCATTCTTATGTTGGTAAAAGTTTTTGTGAACTTGAAGAACGGAGGTACTTCTATATTGTAGGCTTTGAGATTTTATTGTTAACTAGCTTTTCCACGCGTGGATGTCGGAAAATATCCCACGGGAACGCACTGCAGTGATTAAAAGTACTCTATGTGTTATTCCAACAGTGTAATTGCGTAATAACAGTAGGAATCGCTTTTATTTTGATCAAGAACGTTAATTGCGTTATTTACGTTATTAGTAAGTTCCACAATATTAGTTTGTTTTAATTTTGCGACTGTCATTTCATTTTCATTGTGTTTGAAGCTTTACCAAACAAGTCAAAATAATTACATTTTGTAGAAACTAAGTTGATATAAAGTTTTATTAACATCAACTGTAATCTGTTTTAATGAGACTTATCGTTATTTGCCCATTATGATTTGTATTTGTTTGTATTTGTAGTGTTTGATGTGTTTATTTCATGTTATGTATTTTTGTGGTGTACAATAAAGTATATATAAATAAATAAATATTTGCTAATATAATGAAGCTGAAGAGTTTGTTTGTATTTTTGTTTGAACGCGCTAATCTCTGGAACTATTTGGTATAGAGATAGTTTGAGTCCCGGGAAAGGACATAGGATACTCTTTATCCCGATATTACCACTGGATTGACACTTAAGCGGGTGAAATCGCAGGGTGATGCTAGTCATCCTATAATGTTCTCACTGCTGGGACACAGGCCTCCTCTCAGTGACAGGGAGTGGGCCGTAATCCACCACGCCAAGAGCGGATTGGTAAATGTCACGTGTCTTCAAATTTTTGTTTCTAGTACATGCCGGTTTCCTTACGATATTTTCCTTCACCGTTTTGAGAGCAGTGGTGATGAAATAATTTACACAAACAGCGCCTGTCTGAGTTCAAACCTATGACCAACAACTCGCAAGTCGCGATCGTTACCACTAGGTCACCACTCATTAACTTATAACAAAAACAAACCTTTAAAATAGTATTTGCAAAATGCTGAGGGCAAATACTTTTCACGCAAGCAAAATTAAGCTCACACATGGGGCGCGAACCTCATTGCCAGTGTAAGGCAATTGGGGTGCTGTTCAAATGAAGCTATCATACAGTCTACACTCTCATTTGGCTCACCGCTTGAGAACACGGCTTAATTGAAGCTCCATTAATATAGGGTAAGGGTGGGTTAGATGATTTCACATCCACAAAAAGGGTGGGTTAGGTTTTATTTTAGGGATCATTTAGACTGTCTGAATACCTGTCTACTGTGATTTGATGTAGGGCACGTATTCATAATTGGCTCTAAAAAAAAAGCTATTAGAATACTTTAATAAAGCCACCCAAACCCATAGTCTATATATAACTTTTTATTTTTGCATATCCTGCAATAGTCCTACACCAACCGGGGGTTATCCTTGGGTGCACTTGCATAGCATACAGGGATAATCGTCCGTTGGTGCCGCATTTCATTAAAATTTCCTAAAGGGGCCTCTGCGAGTTGGCTTCGGCCCCTCGTACGCCTTCCAAAGGACCGGGACCCTGTGGTCCTGAGATATGTAAAATGCTAAGAGACAACAAACAATCAACTCAGGCTATCGTCGTCCAGTGCTGGACATACGCCTCTCCCAGGCTGCACCACAACACCCTGTCCTCCGCCTTCTGCATCCTGTCTATCCCAGCCACCTTCTTTAGGTCGTCGGTCCGTCTAGCTGAGGGGCGTCTCACGCGATATGCCTCACGCGATATGCTACGATATAACCCTTGAAATTAGGTGTGACCTGCCGTTTTTAAGAGTTTTCATTATGTGATAGGAAAATCTTGCATGTAGGCACAGAATACTTAAAGTACTACGTACAGAAAGGCCACTCCCTTCCCCGCACTAACATCAGTTACCGCACCTCACCCCGCACTTCGATGTGTTCGTCGCCTGCTCTTTTACAATGGCGCTCGCATACACAAGAACCGCAGCGCTGTACCTACCTACTGCTGACACGAACACATTATTTTTTTAAAGTTTTATATTTTGTGTTAATCACGATGGTTGTATTTTGTGCATTATTTGGATGCTTATCTTCATCGAGGAACGATAAAGACAGGAGTTTCTTTCGGTTCCCGAAACATGAAAGAAGGTAAGGAACAGCAACTCAAATATCCTTTAAACCCATAAAAAATAAAAGCTAGTATATTACAGACAAACAAGTTAAGCCAGTGTTGTGATAATTTATTTTCATAATTTTCTCTATTATTCATTTATTTTCCAAGTTTTCTTCGTTTTAGAACAATTAAAACTTCCGTAATATTAACATACCAACTATTAAATTATTGCTCTCTCTCTTTATTGTCTTAGTTATGTATCTTTCTTTCACGTTCTATTCGTTCTTCGACTTGAAAAGTAGTACAATAGAAATGTTATTAATTAGATTTCTGTGAGTACCTAGTGTCGCGGCGCGCGGCGCCCCATTGTTGCATACGTTCGGGCAGCGCCGCCGCCTACGCAATACTGCGCCAGCCAGCCCTACTAGATTTCACGCACATATTTACACGTATACAAACGTCATTTGTCAATGTAGTGGTAGTAGGTAATTATTTTGCGAGCGTTGTATGGAGTGTCCGGGGTGTGATGTAGGTCTTTGTTAGAATACCTACTCACTGGTTTGCCCGTAATTTCTGCGATAGAAAATAGGTGACTTAAATACGATTTTACAATCATAAATTACAATTACGTATGAAAGTATTTTAATTAAAACGCCCTATGTAAAGCTATGTACAGTCAACAAAAGAGATAAGTATGCAGGATCGTCGGATATAGTTGAAGTTTAGTAAGAAACAGAGGCCTATGTCCAGCAGTGGACGTCTTTCGGCTGAAATGATGATGATGAAGAAACCGATGGATGCTGACGACTGAAATTTAATTTGATAAATGAGCTGTTTGTTTTCTATTAATAAAATTAAATTTTATTCGAGAACATCCATCGGTTTCTTACTAAACTGCAACATCATACCATGTATATTATCTACACATGTTTTTGCAAATAAATGAATCTTTATCTTCTCTCTTTTGTTGACTGTACACAGAGTGTCGGTGAACACTGCTGATTTGAAATAGGTAGGTATGTATTCGTTTACATACGCGAGTTTTGTGAAAGGCTTTGATGAATGATAACCTTATAACATGAAAAATGGAAATGTCATTACCTTTTTCAACGACATTTTGCGAGAAAAAACGTCTGTTGATATGTTTTTCTGAGTACCTACTGCCTAGGCATGTTTTTATGTTTATCGAAATGAAGTATGTACTTATTGTGTATTTCTTGGCGTAAATATATTTTTCATTTTCTCTAACATTACTTTAATAATGGTTTTACTACGATTAGGTGCTGGTAGGGATCTTGACCGTACTTCCGGGATTGTCCTGATGGCCGTGGAATACCGCTCCACTCCTCATAAGCACCTCAGGACCTGTTGCCCCTTGTCGTTACGACACTATGTGCTAGCGACCGCTTTCCGGGGTCCATTATTGAGTGTGCAAGTCACCCCCTGCCATTTTATCTCTGAATATTATATTATCATTGGTCAGGCAACGGACATAGTGATTCCATAGTTAAAGGTTACCGATCCACTATAACCAACCAAAACCCATAGCCAAATATATTTTGTTCCCATGTTCTGCAATAGTCCTGCACCAACCGGTGGTTGCCCTTGGGTGCACTTGCATAGTGCATACAAGGATAACCGTCGGTTGGTGCCTCCTTATCACACTATTACATCACACTAATATTATAAAGGCAAAAGTTTGTGTGTGTGTGTGTGTGTTTATATGTTTGTTACTTCTTCACGCTCGAACGGCTAGACCAATTTTGATAAAATTTTGTATGGAGGTAGCTGACACCCTGGATTAACATATAGGCTACTTTTTATTCCGATATTCCCACGGGATCGACATTTACGCGGGTGAAACCGCGGGGCGCAGCTAGTTATTTCATATTGTCTAAGAGGCCTCTGCGAGTTGGCTTCGGCCCCTGGTACGCCTTCCAAAGGTCCGGATCCCCAGGATTTTGCTACTGCGGGATTAAAATTTATTTATTTATCTAGCCAACAATTGTTTACAATATCATAAACAAATTTTAAAATAATTTCCTTAATAGTACCAAAACGTTAAAACGAAACGGCTAAAAGGATTGAATAAGGATGCAAAACTATTATTAACCTTTTAACCGCCCGACTTTATATCAGTTGTCGTGCCACCAGCGCCCGAAAGAAAAATAAAAAAAAAAACGAAAAATAAATACCGATGAAACGAGCTGTGATGATGTAATAATAATACAGATTAAACGAGCTGTGTTATTTGGTCGTATATATACGACTCTGGCGGAATGGACACGAAAATATTTGTCGGATTAATCCGACGTAAGCGGTTAAAAGGCTAACGGACGAGAAAAAGGAGGATCTCAAGTCAACGCGTATCTTTTTACATGAACCCTTCGTATTAGCTTATAGAAAAAGACGTGAAAAACTATCCCCCACGGACCACGTTGGCTCTCGGTATGTAAAAATAAAACGTTACAAAGTAAACCTATACCTAGTCGAGACCATGTAGCTTAATGTGGGCACATCCATCACATTGACATTTATTACACCGACACTGCCTTTTTAGGGCGGTTAACTGCTCTTAGATCTTTGTATATAGCCTAAAAAGATATAGTAAGTTGTGCTTACGGAGATATATGTCGGACAGTTTTCACAAAAAAATCGCGCGCGAATTTTATTATCTTAGGGTACAATGCACGCTATATCTTCGTTTGGCCCAAAATAATATCATCATCATAATTTCAGACGAAAGACGTCGACTGTTGGACATAGGCCTCCCCCAAGCACCGCCACTTCGACCGGTTCCATAAGGCGGACAGATGACCTTGTGATATTGTGAAGGCTGCAGAAATCCGCTGGATAAGGGAAGAACAAAATAATAATAGGATACAATAAAGTAATACCAAATACGATATTTTAATATTATATTCTATTCTATTAGTAGGTAATATTATATTCCTCAAAAACGTCACTCTTTTTTTACAAACTATGATTTAGATACGTAAGCGCCTCTTGATGGCCCCCAAACTCTATATGAATCTCTATATCTAAGCGACTTTTCGTCATATACAACGATTATGGGCAATTCTTAAACTATTTTCAATCGTACACTAACAGCGTAATGCAAATTAAAAAGAACATTACGCAAAACTACGCAGAAAGTTGTGCTCGTAATTATTTTCGCGCTCATGAGAATATACTTAATCTACGTTCGCGATTTACTTGCCAAAAATGTAAACAAATATGAATTAATGGAAAAATAACTTTAATTCCTACACAATAAAACGCTAAAACTAAAACATTTTTATAACTTTTTCAATAGTGCTAGTCACTCTGAAATCAACTTAATGTTCACTGAAATAAAGTTGATATTTGTTTAACTTGAAATAGGTTGGGGGTGTGCAGCACTGTGCACTTTTAGTAACAAATAAACATACATACCTACTTACATACCACACACACAAATACACACACTTTTTTAAAGAATAGATCGCTACTTCAGCAATAAGGAAAAATATATCGGACAATACATAAAAGACATACATATATAGTTACTCTACTAAAATATTAATAATGACGAAACAACTATGACGAAGTCGAAAGTTCTTAGTTTCCACACTATGATTTTTACAGAATCAACCGGTCGTTTATTCGTTCGATATGAGGATTTGTGCAATTGCCACTTTCGTGCTCCCTTGAAATCTCATCACGCAAAGCCCCATAATAATCCGATTCCATAGTAATCGGATATGAACCATTTCATATACATTCCATCCCAAACCACTGTGAGATAAAAACTGACAAAAAATTGGGATCACTGGTTTTCGTGATGCAATTCTCATAACGACTTTTGAACAAATACTTAATTGTTGCTTGTCTCCAAATCCTTTGAGTTTTTGCAATTAAGAAAGGCCTATTACCGGACGACTGCGTTGAAAGATAAGCCTGTTATTAATATTTGGGGGTAAACTGCGTTAATTACAAAGGACTTTTCGTAAAAGGCCTCAGGCTATCTCATTTTCACCAAACTTTACACTTTAGCAAAATTAGCTTAATATTCCATTAATTTCCTTTTGCTTCTCTTTTATAACCACTTTTCAATTTATTTTCAATTTTTTGTTGTTCTCGTGAATAATTAATAATCAGGATACAAAGGTCTAAAAAGTTAGTAAAGAACATTTTCGAAATGTCTTATTTAAAAAAAGATAACTGGAAATCTCTGTTTCTATGGAAAATTTAAAATCACTATAAAAATGTTATTAACTAACTTTTTAGACCATTGTATCCTGCTTATGTGTACGAAGTTTCATTAAAATCGGTTCATTCATTTCGAAAAACAAGGGCTTGTAAGTTTGTATGAAATGCCGTACGTCGTAAACGCTCTTAACAATATACAAATTACATTGCAACCAAAAACTTATTAGTACATTTTTGTTACAAATGATCACTCAAAAATCAACTTAGAATAAATTCTCTTAAAGTAGATAACTGATTAAGTGGCAATGGAATGAAATGGTTTTGTATTTTCGGTTTTTGCCACCGACTTTGGAAATTAAAGTTATTTTTCATTTGTAGTTTTTTTTTATGGAAATCGTATGAGTATTTTTATAAAAAAGTTTTTTATATCCTGTATAGTACAGATACCAGCACATAAAGTTACTACAATCTGTCAAATTTCTTAATAGATTTTCAACTTTATCACTAAAACATAAGGTTCAAAGTTGATTGGGAAAATTTGACAGTTTCGGGTAGCTTGATGTGCTGGCGTCTGTACATAGATAAACCAATGTCAGTACCAACTTGATTAATAAGCATTTCACAAACATATTATTATAATTAAAGTTATTTAGTTAAAGCTATGCATAATGAATTCAAACTTTGAAGACATAATATATTCAAATATCTTTGTTATGTTAATTATTCTGTTTAGAGAGTTGCTCCTCAGGTTGGTTTTAGTTTCAAGGTTAGAAATACCTACAACGGAATAATAAGTTACTATTCTGAATATTTTATATAGCTTTGGTGGACCAGTGGTAACGGCAGTGAATTACAAGGCGTAGGTCATGGGATTGAAGCCAGACAGGATTGGGTACTTTGTGTAAATTATAATTTCATCACCACGGCTCTCAAGACTCTCAGACGGACGGACATGGCGAAACTATAAGGGTTCCTCGTTAACTACGGAACCCTAAAAATATATATGGGTACTAGCTGCGCCCCACGGTTTCACCCGCATAAGTCTCGATCCCGTGGGAATATCGGGATAAAAAGTATCAAAGTCAAAGTCAAAGCATTTATTTCAAATAGGCACATAAAAGGCACTTTTGAACGTCAAAAATTATCTTAAAATAGAATTGATTCTAGTCGCCCATTCCAAAGGGTAGTTTTCGTATGGAGAAGAATGGGCAAGAAACTCCACCGTTACTCTTTTAAAATGTTTTAGGTACAATATTTTTCATGGGTACATTAATTATATCCTATCCTATGTCCTTTCCCGGGACTCAAGCTATCTCTATTCCAAATTTCATCTAAATCGGTTCAGTGGTTTAGGCGTGAAAAGGTAACATACAGACAGACAGACAGAGTTACTTTCGAATTTATAATATGTATTACACGGGGTAAAGGGGCCAGACTTGAAACTCCCAAGTTTCTTGCGGTGAGATCAAAATAGCAAGCACTAATATAGTTCAACAACTGGTTAACAAAGACAATAAGCTTATATCTAGATAATTATATAGCAAGTGTTACGTCTTTGTTAAGTCAAGCGAGGTAAAAGGGTTATTGGAGTTGAGGTAGAAACTTGAAAGTGTTAATAATGCGTTTAATAATGGTATCTACTGTGGTGGTGTCGTAGTTTGTATATTTGTAGTATTTCGCGATGATGTTTATGAATTGGCTATAAATACACATCCTCCATAGAACAGGGAGGATTCTCGATTGATGTCGGGACGTTGTATACACGGTGTTACGGAAAGGGTATATCAATACAAACGGGTTGAAGAGTGTATCTGGTCTAGAATCTCTGTACAAAATTTTAGCTCAAAAGCAGTAACTTTGAAAATGCTTAATATTTTTTATTTCGATAGTTTATTGAATTGAAATCATAACAAACGTGTCTCCGCACTACGAGGGTCATTAGCCATTATCTGTAGTGTGTCTGTGCGCCTAGTACACGCACATCACGCCGCCGCGCGCCAGTGCAGCGCCGTGATGTCGAAATAAAAAAAATATTAAGCATTTTCAAAGTTAATGCGTTTGAGCTGAAATTTTGTACAGAGATTCTAGACCAGATACACTCTTCAACTCGTTTGTATTGATATACCCTTTCCGTAACACCCTGTAGAGGTATGAACACACATCCTCCATAGAACAGGGAGTATCCTCGATTGATGTCGGGACGTTGTAAATAAGCTTGTCGCGGAGTAAACTCTGCTTGCGCGATGCAGAATTTCGCGTGACGTCAGTGTTATGCGTAGTTCGCATGTGGCGATATAGATGGCGCCACAAGACGGCATCAAGTATCAGTAATTGTCGGTTCAAGTGACGGATCGTACCAATTGGTAAGAATCGAAATACGACTAACGATTGTATGGGATGTTCATTAACAACACAAGTATTGGTCGAACCTTTAGTCAATCAGCGTAAGAGCAACCTTATTATATCGGAAATAAAGATCACAATGATTTTGTCATTCTTGTCAGTGGCAGCAACCCAAGATCAACCTTATAAGAATGAGAATAAAGATCAATGTGATTTGGACAGTGATGCAAAATCAGACGCAAAATAACTGTGAAAGAACTGTACTATTGTTTAGCTGGCAGAATTATTCTTTTCTCTTGTATGAGAACAACTCATACTGTTTTCAAGGTTTGCAGGAAGTACAGACGCCAGCACATCAAGCTACTACAATCTGTCAAATTTCTTTAATAGATTTTCAACTGTGTCGCTTAAGCATAAGGTTCAAAGTTGATTGGGAAAACTTGACAGTTTCGGGTAGCTTGATTTGCTAGCGTCTGTACATTTAAGTATTTAATCATCACAGTACTAATAAAGTTTACTTTATACCAGCACACTAATTTCGTAACACACCATCAATCTCAATATGAATCATGTTGAAGCATATTGCAAATCCATTGCTTCATATGTTCGAAAAATGTGTCTGCTCAGCAACGTAAATAACGCAATGAATGTTGTTGAACTGTCAAAATGGAAGCCATTGCTATAGTGTGTTACTTACGCAATTACCCCGCAGTCCTTTACGTATTACATAACGGTTCGAAGTCAAAGTTACACCCTTAGTATGCCTTATTTATTTGATTTCGATAAAGCAATGAGGCGGCAAAATATCCATAAATATTCATTGAAATGGATAAACTTAGCACTCTCTACCGACAAAGGATGAACGAATGTCGACCTTCACAAGTATGAATCGTTTTTGACGTGATAACGTTTTATAAATCGATGAACGCCGGCTGCACGCACGAAAAAGCATGACTCATTGTCACGTTCCGCCTGAGCCGAGCGTGCAAGCGAGAGCGTGGAACAAGCGATAGCGAGGCACGATCGGCCTAAGCGTTCGTATGACATTATCACGCAAAATTATCCTCCGTAAACCGACTTTACAGACAACCATTTTTTTTTTAAATTATACTTAGCTTCTGCCTGTGACTTTGTCTGCGTGAAATGTGGGACACCGGGATTCGGTTCCCCGTGACACAACACTGGTTGCTATGCTGGGGCCGCGTATCATGCGCATTCGTATCATTGGCTGTATTGTGATAACACATCAGATACAGGCAAGATAATCTAACCAATGACTGAGGATTACTGATAATCGCTTTATGGCTCTAATCCCTTACTCGTGACGTCCAGTAGCCACAGTACAGTATTACGTCAACCTACTATATTCAATGACTAGTTTCTGCTTGCGACTTTGTCCGCGTGTCATGTTCCCCCGATAGTTACTTTTTTTTTGCTCGGCTCCTAATAATCCTTGCGTGTTGTTAAGTCATCGTCATCATCATCATCAGCCTATAGCAGTCCACTGCTGGAGACAGGCCTCTCCTATTGCACGCCATTCAACTCGATTTTCGGCAAGTCTCATCCAGCTGCTACCAGCCATCCTGCGAAGATCGTCGCTCCACCAAGCCTGAGGGCATCCCACGTTACGTTTACCGATTCGCGGTCTCCACTCAAGAACACGTCTACCCCAACGTTCATCGGTTCTACGGCTAATATGACCGGCCCATTACCACTTCAGCGTTATTCTGTGAGCTATGTCGACAACTTTAGTTATCTGTTGTTATTAAGTAACCTTTAGCTTTCCTCAAGAATTGTGGTATCTAATGCAATAAGAATTTTTCAAATTCAACTGAAAGTTTCAGAGATTAGCGCGTTCAAACAAACAAACCCTTCAGCATAAAGCTGAAGGGTTTGTAATAATAATAATAAATATTAGTATAGATACATATAAGAACCCCTGTATTTTGTCCGTCTTTCACGCTTTTAATTTTCTGGATATCGCACCTTCAGAATAGTAGTGACTTAACTCAAAAATCTAAGAAATCGAGTTACAATCATTAATAAGATATATTCATATATCTTATTCCACCATAAAAACGTCGCTTCTTTAATATTCACCTAAAAGTGCGTACCTTTTCGTGAGCCTCTATGATCGTAACTGTTTTTAGATTTTTGAGTTAAGTCACTACTATTCTGAAGGTGCGATATATCAGCCGCGGGTAGTTGCATTAAAAACTTAATACCCAGTTGCTGAATTGAGAATTCAAGTTGAAAACTTGTCAAAGTCTACTTTAGCATTACTTTAGGTGATTTCTGGAGTGGACGATTACGGGTCATCAGCCTATAATGTTCCAACTGCTGGAACACAGGCCTCAGGTCTTCGAGACGGAGTGTGCTGTAATCTACCACGCGGGCCCAGTGCTGGTTGGTAGGTGTCACATGTCATCGAATTTTTTGGTTCAGGGACATGCCGGTTTCCTTACGATGTTTCCTTCACCGTTTTGAGAGCCGTCGTGATTAAATTGTTTACACTAAAACACTATCTGACCTCGACAACCCAGTTACTGGGTAATACGAAACCCCCTGGTAAGATCAGTAAAGTCTGACAACCATGTCAGACTTTCGGGCTTCTGACGACCTGTAATAGTACGCCCACAGTGATAACGAGAGACACGTACCTTCTCCGTCATATATACATATATATTTTCATGTTCCCAACTCTATCTTTACATTTTTATTCTCGAAGGGAAGTCTCCAATCATCCGCGCTTTTATCGCTCTACGCAAATTAATGTCGTAGCGATAATACTAACCGTCAACCACCCAGTTTACAGCCCGTAATAAAA
This sequence comes from Amphipoea lucens, assembly GCA_947508005.1. NCBI lineage: Eukaryota > Metazoa > Arthropoda > Insecta > Lepidoptera > Noctuidae > Amphipoea > Amphipoea lucens. Next base: position 20,463,989 of record OX382357.1, read on the forward strand.
CTCCTTTGTAATTGACTTCTCAAACAGATACAAGAATTTTATTCTGCTACATTAGATAAGAGCAGCGGTGGCCAAGTGGCAACGGCTGCGACTTACGACTTGTAGGTCGTAAGTTCGAACTCAGACAGGCGCTTTACTTTGTGTAAGTTATATCATCACCACTGCTCTCAAAACGATGAAGGAAAACATCGTGAGGAAACCGGCATGTCCTAGAACCAAAAATGCGAAGACATGTGACATCTGCCAACTCGCACTGGGCCCGCGTGATGGATTACAGCCTACTCCCTTCTCGAAGAGAGGAGGCCTGTGTCCCAGCAGTGGGAACATTAAAGTTTGATTATGTTAGGCAAATGTTGATGTATAAAATTACGATGTTTTCATTTCGTCCTTACATAAACCCAAGCAAAAAGATGAGGAAAATGTTGCAAGATAGAATCAGGTGTACAGCAAATACCAGCAATATTTGCCAAGAAAACCCAGCGCAAGCGTGCCCACAAATCCGTGGATTTCGATTTGAAATGCGATTCAGAAATATCGTACTTGGCATTCCAATTGCAAACAAATAGTCAGAAATATCGGAAGCAACATGCACATAGCCGCACTTTGGCCACAACTGCCCCGGCTACAACCATTGGAACCAACATTTGGGCCCGAGTTTAAATGGACAGGACAGAGTTTGTGTAAATCAGGCAAACATTTGAAACAACTTTGGCTCAGATTGGAGAACTGCACCTAGATTTTGGAATCGAAACGACAATAGATACGAAAGCTTACAAGCAAATCGGCATCCCGCAAACGGAATTCCATTTCCATCTGAATTTCATAACTGATTATGCACAGCTTCCATAATATTATTTGGCCTCGATACAGGAGATCGAAAATTCCATAGGAAAACTTTATTTATTTAGCAGATAAAAGCAATAAACAGATTTATTGGGCTATATAACTTGAGTTTCGTAGTTTTGATGTTGAAGCCGGTATTACGAAACTCATGCTTTGTATAGATGCCAGCCAGCATATCAAGCTACCCGAAACTGTCAAATTTTCCCAATCAACTTTGAACCTTATGCTTTAGCGATAACGTTGAAAATCTATTAAAGAAATTTGACAGATTGTAGTAGCTTGATGTGCTGGCGTCGGTGTAATGGATAGTTTTGTCTTAATATGCTAAAGTTTGTAACAGGGTTTATCTCACGGCCTTGTTTTAATGAGGTTTTGGGTTCCATTTCCAAATCGATACGACCTAATTTCCTAATTAACTAAGGTAGGTTAAGTAGTTAATTAACAACGAACCTTAACTAACAAAAAAAAAAACACAAAGGAAAAACTTTATTAAAATGTGTGCCAATGAGTCGAATATCGCAAATACTAACAATGAACTTTTGTATAGCCAGGGAAATAAATTGAAAACATATTGATTGTCACCCTACGTCAATTTTCCGTAGCCATAATAATAGCCATTTCGTACAACTGTCAAAGAATGTTGAATGTACGGACAATTTAACTTGCTTGACAATTAATTTCCTTGACTTTACATACGTCATTTCAATGACAGTCTAAGCCACACATGATACGAATAACATTGAATATAGAACGTAATAAATTCTATGAGTGAGTCCTCCATGAGTTTACGTTTATAATACTACTCTCTATTCACAATAAATTTGTACGCGAGACGATTTTATACGTAATCGTTATTCTTTGTAAGCCTAGGTACACACGGGTGATTTTTTCCCGTGGCGATTTTTATTCGCGCAATATATTTTCAACGCACTGGCTTAGCGCCAAGAGATGAAAATCAAACAGTGTGTTTTTTGACGCGATGAGATGCGCTCTGTTGAATTCTCAATGCTTGGCTCAACGCCGACAGTTTAAAATCCAGTGCACGATAAAATACCGCCGCGATATTTTTGCGCCCGGGCAAACGTGAACTCAGGGTACAGACGCTATAGCTCATCGTCCGATCAGGGCCAGGCCCGTGCCGGACGGCGCGTACGTGTTCCACGCGCGCCTCAAAGAGATATTAGCAAAAAGGAAGGGGCCTGCCAGGGCCGAAGCCTGCCGGGGGTGCGGGATTGTCCGAAAGGGTTACCGCTACCCCGTAACATGAAGGGCTAAGGAAGGAACACGGATGGGTTTTAGTCAGTAAGAGTCTGACACTCCCTTCCGCTCCACCCAGAGCGGGAGGGGTCATTTGATGATTTCCCATCTATAAAAAAAGGGTATAGATGCCAGCACATCAAGCTACTTAGTATATAATCTATCTAGATTTTTTGTCAATCCGTAAGAACCATGCAAAGTAGGGGCGGGACGCTAGTTTATTGTAAAATTGACTTCATGAAGTGATTTCTACACAGAATACCATAATAACACTTGCAACCTTAGGATCATCATAATTAGACTATATCGTTCCCACTGCTGGGACACAGGCGTCCTCTCAGTGAGAGGGACGCCAGTGCAGGTTGGTAGATGTCGCATGTCTTCGATTTCTTGTTGGTTCTAAGGCCTGCCAGTTTCCTCACGATGTTTATCTTCACCGTTTTGCGAGCAGTGATGATGCAATAAGTTACACAAAGTAAAGCGCCTGTTTGTAAGTCGGGGCCTTCACCACTGCTCTTAGGATAGAACCCGGAATTTCACAAAAAGACAGTTATTTTACCAACAGGTTGCCTGCTTGTTGGTCTTTTGCAGAGTGTACTTCAGCGAGTGTGATCAAGAACTCCACGACCTCATTCCACCGGCCCCCTTCCACCTTCGGACATCCAGACGAACTGCAAATTACCATCCCTGCCTAGTTGCTATTCCACCAATTCGCACTAAGCGTTTTCAAATGTCCTTTATAATGCGCACAGCAAGAGAGTGGAACTCTGTACCTGCGTCTGTGTTTCCGAGCGCATACAACCCGAATCTCTTCAAAGTGAGAGTGGACAGGTTTCTTCTGGGTAAGCTCACTCCATCATCGACTTTGTCTCTGTCACCTCTGACCTAGACTAGAGTCAAGAGCAAACCCATTTTTAAATAAAAATAAAATAAAAAAGGTATAATTGAAGAGTCCAAAAACCAACCTCCTTTCACCATCCGCATCCTCATCAAAAACGCAAGAGGCTATAACTTGAAGCCTGTAAAAGGTCTAGCCTAGTTTCGGGTTTCAGCAAAATTGATACGTATATCTACGTCCTTTCGTTAGCCTAAGTGTTTAATTAAGTGGCTGTACGAAGGCTGGCCTTGTTCACTTTATGAAGGCCTTTTGTTCGGCCCTATTGGAGGGCTTGACGTGTCGTTCGACAGTTCGGTGGAGTATCGGACAATGAATGGTTTTTGTATAGTTGATTAATGGACACGATTATTTTTTGGGCTTTTTTTTTAATTAACAGAGTAATTTATCTCACTTTTGTAGTTAGGGACAAAAACGGTATTGGGTCATAATTATAAGAATGACATGTAATAGACATATTTTGGTTTAATTATATCATAAAAATTACACTGATGAATGATGTGATAAAATAACGGTACGGTTTAAAGATAATGTAGTGACAGAGAGTGAAAAGAGTATGCTTAGATGGTTTGGGTATGTTGAGAGGATGAATGAAAGGTGACTAACAAAACGTACTACAATACAAGGCAGACTGGAAGCGCCGGGAGGGGACGCCTAGGAGGACATATCGCACCTTCGGTATCGATATAATTCACAACAGCTCATTTTTAAATTTTAGAGGAGAGGACTTTTAATTTTTTTTTCGCATTTATTTCCTCATTTTTTCGCATTTATTACCACAAAGGCACCTGCGCTATCTAGTAGAATTTTGAGATACGCGGATGTTTTTGTTGCCCCAAGTATAGGCATGGTTCAGAGACAATTTGGCATACTTACCTCAATTTTGCAGTTTTGGCTATTTGTGACTTTGTTGCACCGAAGGTGCGATATAGTGACCTCATTGGCGATGTTTTTGATGGTGTAACTGGCGTGTGTGTATGACCTGAGGGGCAATTCTAGTAATTTTAGAAACGTTCACAGTATGTTCTGTCTCAATCTGTCAAAAATACCTCAAATTTCCTTATATTTTGACACGTTTTTGACATTTTTTTTTGACGCCGAGATGAGACTGCGACTAGATTTTGAACGTTTTAAATTACGAAATACATTAGACGCCAGCACACCAAGGTACCCGAAACTGTCAAATTTTCCCAATCTACCTTGAAACTATAAATGCTTTAGCGATAGAGTTGAAAATCTATTAAAGAAATTTGATAGATTGCAGTAGCTTGATGTACTGGCGTCTATACGTAAACGAGGTAAAAGGAATACTTATATAAGGAGCATACTAGGTGGTTCTGTAGTTTCTGTCTATCGGTCTATGGGAAGAAGGTGCTAGTTTATGTCAAAATTTTACTTCAACATTTGGTTAAAAACAAAATCCGATCTACCCTAAATAAACCTAAATACAAATGAATGCGTTTAGTTTCAAACGCACTGTTCTGGGGCCGTATTCTTTATGACACAATGAGCGAAATGAACGCGAGGTTGGCGTGTTTAGCTAAGGAATTTACGTGGTTTCCAAGTAACGAATCATTGAGTGGTCATAGTGAATGATAATTTAAAAGCAAAAATATTGGTTTTAAAAAGCCTTTGCAAATATAGGTTGCTTTTGACGCAAACATTTCTCTTGCCTGAAATTAAAACTACCAAATTGAATTGAAACTAGAACCGCGTTCACCCACAACAATTGGAATACTAACAAGAACTTTACTTTGAAATAAAATATTGTACAAGAAGGAACAAGTTTCCTTACAAATACCTCTATATTTATGTCTATAAATTGCTGCAGAAGTTTTTCTATAACAGGGAGCATTTTAATGGCTTCACGGCAAAGAGGGTATTTGCTAACGGCTGTAGTTGACATTACGTTGATTTCAAAGAAACCCGGTGACCTATGTATTGCAATTCGCGCCTCGCAGCCCTGGCTATGACGTCACTGGGAATCTTGGGTACTTGTTGTGAGGGTCCTGGGTTTTATAGATGGACGTTTAAATAATATGGTTGAGATTTATTAGCGGTGATTTTGTTCAGGATTAATGATTTTCTTTTAACATTATTGTAATGTTTTATTATTGATAGGGAAATTCTAAATAAAATAATTTATTTTATTTATACAACGTGTTTTTTTTATATCCCATAACTCTAGGGGATCATTGTACTCATCATTACGAACCACTTTTACTATGGGACCAAACCTGAAATCGCGAAAAAAAAAACAGCTGGTCCCTACATTTTGACGAGTTATGCGAACATAAATGTAGGGAACAGCTGATTTTTTTTTCGCGATTTCAGGTTTGGTCCCATAGTAAAAGTGGTTCATAATGATGAGTACAATGATCCCCTAGAGTTATGGGATATAAAAAAAACACCTTGTATATAACGTATTTATTTATAAGAGGAATTTCTCAGTAGCAGCCCGGAGTCTGGATTTGTGCCCGGTTGATAGCAATAGGCTAGCCCCCTATTACATGGGACTTTAACAGTTATGTTAAAGGGAATCTTCTTCATACGAAAACTACCTTTTGAAAGGGGCGACTAGAATCAATTCTATTTTAATGTAATTTTTGACGTTCAAAGGTGCCTTTTATGTGCCTATTTGAAATAAATGCTTTGACTTTGACTTTGGACTTAGGGGAGGTGTACCATAGGTACAATTCTACCAAATTTCTGCTGAAATTTATTTTAAACTGTAGTTCGCGCGGAACTAGTTGGCCGCGCCTTAGGTATGTGAGCGGTGCGCGGTGGGACGGAGAGGCGGGGGCGCATTACTCAGCACGTGCATTGCGAACCGCCGCCTCACCCCTGTCCCCACCTCAGCGGCCAACTAGTTCCGCGCGGACTATAACAAAAGGTTACAGAATATTATCTTGCACAGTCTATTTTTGTTCATAACTTGGTCGGAGTTGGTTCAATTATTCTAATTGCAAAATGGCACCGGTAAAACTTTGAGTTTTTATTCAAGTGCGCGATAGAACCTCTTCGAAATCTTCAGAAGTTGGTTCGAAACGATTTTCCTTTTAAGATAAGGTTAGAAACTTGGATTACTTTGAATGGAAAGGTTGAAGATCCGTAATGAGGTTTGCATTGTGTCACCCAAATGGTAATTTTTTTATATTTATGTCTGTAATATTTAACTCGATTTTTTTTTCTTTTGTTTTTAATTGTGATCTATGTTTTGATAATATAATCGATAAAATTTTGTTAAAGAAGTGAAAGGAGAGAATCGACTACCTAATGATTTTGATACTAACTATACCTGCTCAGAAAGTACCTTATTACTGTTTTAAAAATGAGGTAGAAAATACCTCATCACTCTTTTACTGCGGCTCGAAAAAGTATATCAAAATCCATTCATTTTGCATAAAAACGCCATTCCTTTTGTTGATTAGTTACACTGATCGTTTTTTTGCGAATAAGGATTAAATTCTGCAATGTTTATTTTGTCCTCCTTGTTTAAGAAGCACTACATATGTAGTTTTAATCATGATCTGACAGTTTGAGTAATTTACGCGGCCTACCCAAATGTCCTTTCTTTGGTATTGTTCGTCGAATCGTTGTGCTCCTCAAGTTCTGAGTTGAGCTGCACGATTTTTGACAAATGCGTGCACTGACTGGACAGGTCCGCTCAGTCTGTGTGGTTCTTTCCTCAAAAAACCATTTCAGACACCAATCTACATGGTCTTCACATGATCTGACCAAGATTTTGTCTGGACTTTAAAAGAGACTGTGACCTCTGCGTTTGTTTCGGCCTTTCTTCTCAGAGTAGTCAGATAGGAAACGCCGACCTCATCTAGTTTAAAAAAATATGATTGACGTGTAAAAGTGTTTGTACAAACCTACTTACAGAAAATAAATCATTTATCATTTTAACCCCAGGTACGCACGGACGATTTTTTATCGCGGCGATTTCCTTTCATTTGTTTTCTTGACACGCTGGGATGCACTCTGTTGAATTCTCAATGCTCGGCTCATTACCAAGAGTTGAAAATCCAATGCGCGGAAAAACATCGCCCGTGCGTACCTGGGCTTACTTTAGTCAAATGTAAACATCTACAATAATAACTTTAAAAGCTATTTAAATACGTAATACAAAGTAATAGCACCTCGTGCCGCTTCGTAATATTATTATCTTCTATTAATACAGCATTATTAATAACCGTTGTCCGAAATAAACAGCTCATTTACTGTCTTAATAACGGAATCATAAATTATTTATTAGTTCTTCTGATATATATTCTTTTCGCAACAGGAAAATAGGTGTTAATATTAGTAACAATATTGCGTTAATTTAGAATAAATATTTGGCTTTTGGATATAGTTAGAGGCTGCTTTTTAGAGGGGGTCGTGGCTAAATAATAACAGCCGCACGAGTCGTTGCTGCGGTCAGTCCGTAGACGGGTGACCATTAATTACAAATCGGGAGCCCCCCGTACCTCGAAAAGCACGTTTTAAGCCGTTGATCCCGGCTATGAATCGTAGATCTTTGACAGTTGTTACGGGTAGTCAGAAGGCAACTAGTCTTACCAAGGGGTGTCGTGGAGGCCACAAAGGCAGTCGCTCCATGTAAAATACTTGAATTCATCTACATCAGGTTATACTGGAAGCGAAATCAAATTTAGAATTTGGAATCAAATTTTGGGAGTATTCCCGTTTGAGCACCTATTTTTAGAGCACCTAGGAGATACCCTATCAATGGAAGAAAAAATATATACGATTTGAAATAGGTGCTCTAAAAATAGGTGCTCAAACGGGAATACTCCAAATTTTGATTTTACCACATTTGAGAGGAAGTTTATGGAGCATTTATCATTTAAAATTAAAATCAATAAAGGGTGAAAGTATCTGTAACCTTTCCGACCTCCATCTGTTTTCTAAAACCGGAACCTATCATCAATAATCCTTTATTAAAATGTATCTACGGTACCAAATGGTCCCGTACCCTAAGATATATCGCCGTCCTCCCCACTTCATCATCATCAAGCAATATTAGGCCACTTCCGCGTTAAGCACAACCCTTAAGCCCGAGACCTTTGCCTTTAAACCATACAAGGGAAAATGTGGCACAGTAACCTTAGTTTAAAGGGTACTAGAGTTAACGGCGGTTAAAGTATTATGTATAGAGTAGTAGGATATTACCTAGTTTCATCTTGATGAATGTAATATGTAGCTCTCAATACTTATTTATTTATTTATAATAATAAGCACACCAACAGCACAGTCACAATTCAAAAGAAAAATCAACTAAAATTAGCTTTTCAGTAACCATGCAACGGGTATGTCGGCGTGAGTAAATTATTACGACATAAAACGAAACGCAACGCCCTGTAATTATCGTACCACTCAATGAATCAGGCGAGTTGTGGAAGGGGTCGGCCTTTATAAGACGGAGCGCCGAGCGATGCGGTCATTCCGATTCTAGCGAGCGCCCCGTCCACAACTCTAATTGTGACACGGATCACGCCTGAATGGAATCATTATTTGTTTAATATTTTTATTATTATTTTATTACTTTATAATCATTTGTATTTACTGATTTGATTTTCGTTTGTAATTCAATTAATTGATTATTTAATTAATTTAGTTTTATTTATTTATTATTTATAAATTTGGTTTTGTTAGTAGTATAAAATTACGTTTGTTATTAAATACTTTGTATTTAATATTGATTTTGTGTTTAACAATGGCGAATGACGACCCTCAGGACAACATAGAGCCCGTAAGAAGTCGGTCTCCTTCACCAATTATCCAGTCAAGCTTCTCTCGAGCCGAAAGGTATGCATGACATCTAACTCAAAAATTTTAGAGACAAAGGAGAACAATAAATAGTGTGTTTAGTAGAACTTCTAGAATACTACAAAAACAAACCAATTTAAGCTACATAGACGTGCACTCTTCACACTGTCTAAATAGGGAACGTCTGTATGAAGCAAAACTCATAGAAAAAAATATCAATAGGAAAATCTGTCAAGTTAGACCTTTCATTATATTGCCTTGCCATACGTTTGTGTTTATGTTTCAACATGAATGATAATTATAATCAATATTTTGTATCAACATTTTGATGTATAGTATAAGAAACTCCATGGACACTCCATGGAGTTTCTTGCCCGTTCTTCTTCACAGGAACATACTACGCTTTTGAATGGGCAACTAGCTTCATCATCTTTCTGACTGTCCGACTCCTTGACAATTCAAGTGCCTGTAATTGGTTTTTGAGAATTTGAGTTTAAAACAGCTTTGCTTGTGTATTAAGTTGAGTTTAAAATAACTTTGCTTATTTGGCTTTGGGTTTTTTTTTAATAGTATTTTTTTTTTGTTAAATAAACCTTTTCAAACGACCAGTGGTTCACTTTAGCCCTAAATCGAAAGAACTGGAAGTCATGGGGAGAGGCCTTTGCCCAGCAGTGGGATGATACAGGCTAACAGTAACAGTAACGTTTACAAAAAAATGACATTAAGTCAACAGTAGATAGTAAGGTTTCCAATATAATCGTTTATTAGTGCCTAAAAATAACAAATAAATGTGTGACATGAGAAAGGCATATTATTTTTTGACAATAGAGCACAAATTAATTACCAAAGCTTCTAAATAGATAACAAAACCTTCACATGCAATTAATCACGCTTTACCATGCTTATCGTAAATCTGCCATCTGCATCGCCTGACAGATATTTTGGGGTACATTTCTACCCCGCCATTGTTTCTACGCAATTTGATTTATTATGTTATAATTTGGTAATAATAATGAAATATAGCTTGAAATATAATTTAAAGGGAGGTCGAATAAACAGAAAATTTATTTAGTAGGTACTGAATTGGAGAAAGGAGCCAAATTTTCAATTAATATAAAAGGGTAATTTTGAATCTAGTACTCGTAAACTGAGTTACGGATGGTCCCTTTGTTGGTATTGTACGGGGCAACTAGTTTATGTGAATTTGTAACACGATCTGCTAACACAAAGCCATCTACCAAGCGTACTTTCCAAATAATTAAGTGTATACGTTACGGCTAATAGCCGAAGTGCGGCTACACCTGCATAGCATATTTAGCCGGTTACAACTAGGTGCAGCATCCTACGTCGACGGAGCCCCGCTTCGTGGGACTCCTATTTCTGTGTAAAGGGTTTAAAGTAACCTAACCATTATTTTTTTTATCGTGGTGACATGCTCATGCATTGTGCACTACCACGGGGAGATAGTGCAGTTATGTGGGACTCTAACCCACTAAAACTCCACGGTGTCCTTCTCTGCCGCTTACGGCGGGAACACGGGCACGCGTTAGCACTCATCCGTGAACCCGCCGCGGCTGTCCGTCACCGGACCCTCCTCTGGGGAGTATTCCCCATCACCGGCGCACCAGAACACATAGCACGCCGTGACCACCCCAGGGACCAAAAGTAACCTAACCAAACCTAACCTCGGGATGCCCTTCGCTCGCTCTTGCATCCTACGTCGCCTATCGACCGACCGCAACCATTCAAGATGCAACCGATGTCACCCGAAGCACACACGAACCGCATGTGGCCGGCTGCACCGCACTTCGGCTATTAGCCGTATCATACTAGAAGAAGTGTCTTCTGCCTTTAGTGCAATAATTCTGACTGAGCAGAGACTTATTAGTAGTCCAGACCGAATTTCGGCCATGGCAGCCCATCTCAACGGAGACTAGCCTTGGGTGCGGGACACATATATAGAAGTATGAGAAACAGAGTGTAAAGTTCACTCATATTTATAGACAAGGGAGGATCCTCCGACCAGACGGGTGTTATATCTGGCGGGCAACTGCCCGATGATTTATGTCGGGCCGTTGCATCTGTGCTAGTTGCGCGGTAAACTCCGCTTGCGAGATGCAGGATTTTTGCGTGACGTTATAGATACCGCTACACATATACCTAGTGCACGAGTTTAGTGTGTGCGCAGACACAGATGCACTCCCTCTTCCCTCTCTCTCATCGAGCAGAGAATTACACAGATGGTAGGTATATCAACATTTAATCATCATCATTTCGACCCAGAATCACTTTGTCATTTTCTACGATTCCGTGCGTAAAATCTCTTTCTACCGCATAATTTTTATTACATTTTGTTATGGCACCACTGTTTTCGCCGACCACAGTTTTTTGCCACTAGTGGAGCTTCATATCTATTTATATATAAATTAAAGTCGGGTTAGTTACACCATTTATAACTCAAGAACGGCTGGACCGATTTTTATGATCTTTAATTTGTTGGATTTGTCCCCGCCCCGAATCAAAAGTCATTTATTCAAACTAGGCTGAGAATCAGCACTTTTCGAACGTCAAAATTACAAAAGACAGTCCCCCAAAACGCCCGCCCTTCGCCACTTCCTAGTGCTTTCGCTGGGGAGAAGAAGTGGCGGAACAAACTCCCCAGCAGCACAGCTGTCTGTTCAGTTAGAAAAGAATTAATTTTATACAATACTATGTATGCAAAGTAATTAACATTACAGGACACAGAACCTTAAATTAAATTATTTGCCATAGGTTAACTAGCCACGCCAATATACCAACAAATACAATAAACACTATACGTACTCAAGCAAAAAAAAAATTAAAAATATAACCAAAAAAAAACTTACTGACCAAATAAAAGCCTCCAGGTATATAGGGCGTGACAGCTCACATATATATGCAATGCTGGGTTCTGTTTACATAGCTGAATAACTAATATATATATATATAAGAATAGCAGAATAACTATTGAAACAAGGGAAAATTTCACGAAAAAAATTTTAATGAAAATAATGAATTTTCTCATACATTAATTCTTATTGATTCTGATGCGGTACTAAATTCGCCGGGGTCATCTAGTTTCGAATAAATCAGCCTAAAGTATATAAACTAAATAAACTCAACATTTTTTTCCATCTTGCCCAAACATCATTCACTGGCCGTCTTACTTAAATGAAAATAACAAAGACGTTCTGAGATTTATTGACAGTTTGTAAACGTCAAGTTTTTATGAAGAGGAGGATAGAAGGGGATAGATAGACTATCATCCGGGGCTGTTTATCATTCTACTCTAGCTAACGTCTTTGTAGATAAGAAAAGGGATGTTTTCGTTGTATCGGAGATGGTAACAATTTGTCACTTTGTGGATGGACGGAGTTGGAAAAATATTTTAGGAAAAAGATGTTCTTGAGTTTCTTTATAACTTTACGAGTTGGCACAGTGGCTGAGTGGGAATGGCTTTTGGTTTACGTGTTTTGCATTTGATTCGCACGATCAACGTTTTTATGACTAATATACAAGGTATAACAGAATAAACGCAAGTCCTGTAAGTAGTATGTTCATAATTTTCTACTGAATCGTTTTCGTTTACTTTTAATATTTTTTTTTCTAAAATTATGCATTTTGCCATACTGCATAAAGTAATATCTTCAACACGATATTCTTAATAATAAAACGATGTTCTTTATATATTTAAATAAATAAAATTAAAAAATAATAATAACAATTGATTGATCAATCAACCAATTGAATTGATTTTTGATTGATTGATTGATAATAATAATGGTGTGAAAAAGGAAGAAGGAGGCCTTTTCCCTGCAGTGGGAAAATACAGGCTAGTTAGATTAAATTAGAAATAAATAAATAATAATATTTGGCTTAGAAAAATAAATTTTAGTAGTTTTAGTATTGTATTATGCTTTTAACTCATTACTCTAATTGGGGTGTATGAGGTATTGCATTAATTACCTATGTTACATATTGTATAACGCAAACCTATTTCGAACCGCTCCCACCACAATACGCTCAGCTAATAAGGGTGTAGCCTCTAGAATGTTCTAGAATGAGCTAGGGAAGCCCTGTAAAAACACCCTTCTTTTGACATTAGCCGTCTGACGTCCGTCAACTGGGCTGTGCACCGAAAAGGGATTATTTGTTATACAATTAATTTACGAAACTTTATCTTCGCCTCAAACCCTATTGTTTTGATATAAACTAAAAACAAAAGCACTTACAGTATATAAATAAATGTGTGTATGTTACAACTTACAATAATTAATAACGGTTGGTAATGTCCAAGGTTGTCTGGAAGAGATCGTAGAACGCGATAAGGCCGCCCATTGTATGTTTTGTAAACTTTTGTACAATAAAGTATATATCGATGGGTCCTATGTATAAGGGCCAATGTGTTTGTGAAACTCAGTTCAAGCATGTAAAAAATATAGAACCTCTATTGAAAAGTTGTCAATTTGCACATTGACCCTTGTACATTGGACCCATCGATATATAATATAAATAAAAAAATGTCCGGAATCAGGGTGTTTGTGCGTGTACGAATTTCGTTTGTTACCGTACTCACGATACAAAGAAAACTTCTATATGTGAGGGAGATTTTTTGCATATACTTTAGGCAAAGCCGTCATACTAACCTTTGTTCTCAAATGATTAATCGGTCAAGCTCCGCTAATGAGACACAATTGATTTTCTATTGTTTGGTCACCGATCGGTGTCCCGCGGTCCTTGACCGGTTAATATTTTAGTCCAGAAAATAATGTTGATTGCGGGTTGGTAAAAAGACGCAATCTTTTTACCAACCCGCACTGGGCCCGCGTGGTAGATTACAGCCCACCTCCTATCGAAGAGAGGAGGTCTGTGTCCCAACAGTGGGAACATTATAGGCTGATTATGCTATTAAGACTAGGAACAGACGCCAGCACATCAAGCTACCCGTACCTGTAAAATTTTCCCAATCAACTTTGAACCTTATACTTTAGCGATAAAGTTGAAAATCTGTCAAAGAAAATCCACCACGCGGGCCCAGTGTGTGTTGGCAGATGTCAACGTCTTCGAATTTTTGGTTCTGGGACATGTCGGCTTCCTCACGATCTTTTCCTTCACCGTTCTCCATCACACATCATACATCCGAACTCGCGACCTTCAACTCTTACCGGCCCGTTACCACACGGGCACCACTGCTCCACTACTCTTCATCAAAATAAGCAATTATTGTTTTGAATATTGGCAGGCTTTACGGCTACGTTATATACAAGCTAATAATTAAAGTTAGTGTGATAATTATAAGTGGAACAATAATCCCTTTCGGGCCGCTGCGTATTTTACATTAATTTTGTGTGTGGATCATAAATTATCTTAATTACAAAATACGCCTGGGAAATGCTTTCATGTTTCATTAGCAGTCAATGTATTGGAAAATCTTTTATATACATAAAACAAAGTCGGACTCAAGAACGGCTGGATCGATTTTAATGATCTTTGATTTGTTGGAGCTGTCTCCGCTCCGAATAGGATAATAACTAATAAAACATCGGAAACATTCACGAAAAAACTGGATTAGTAGGGTAGGGTAGGGTAGGAGTAGGGTAAAGGTTGCCCACCAAGCGAATAAAGTCGCGTCAGCAAAAAAAAAAAAGGCAGCTAGTAAGTTTTATAAAGAAGGTTTTTCTGTGTAACCATAGATGATGAACATTGAACATCCTTGTTTTCTTTTCTTGTCCAGGCTATAACTGGAAAGAGTTATCTTGAGCGGGAGGGCGTGTCAGACTTTTACTGACTAAAACCCACCCGTGTTCCTTCAGTTACCTATTTATTTATTGACACACCAACGACTTATTCACTAAAACATTACATTAAATATATTCTAAATCAACAGCTTTGCGGTGAATTCGTCACAGGTGTGCACAGCACTTGTATAGTCAATACTAAAAATTGAAATGGAAATATACGTATGATACTAACAAAATTAAAATTTACAAAGTTTACATTGAATCTAAAATGTCAAGTAGTTAAATTAAAATACATTATAATTCAGAAAAATACATTATAATTTAGAAAACGAAAAGTTACCTGTGCCAGGGACCACGGTAACTCTTTCGAACAACCTTGGAGTCTGAATTTGGGCTGGTTGATAGCAATAGGCTCGCACACACGCTACTTTTTGCATCGGCGATCGGCGATTTTGCGGCTGTATCGATGCTGCATCGCGTTTTGGCGACTCTCTGCGTTCGGACGCGGTATCGGAATCGCGCGTTTTAGCGACTGCTCCGATGCTGCATCGCGTTTTGGCGACTCCCTGCGTTCGGACGTGGTATCGGAATCGCACGTTTTAGCGACTGCTCCGATGCTGGCGCAAATGCCAAAATCGCTGCGACCGGCATCCGAATGTGTGCGGAGTGTAGCGTTCAGCCGCTGTATCGAGCTTCCGAAAAGCGACTGAATCGCCGCGTTTGGCGTTTTTAAGTGTGCATTGGGGAATGCTTGGTCGCTGCATTTAGCTTCTAAAAAGCAGCTGAATCGCCGATCGCCGATGCAAAAAGTAGCGTGTGTGCTTTGGCCCTTACATGGGACTTAAACGTAACACCTCTGACTGACCCTTCGGGGAATACACTGCGTGATGGTGTTATATGTGAATAAGGGTTGATTCCAACAACATTTGAAGTTCATAATTATCAACAATGTTCAGAATCTGTTTCTCTACATTCGTTAACCGTGATAACCGACTTGTAAAGTTCTCCATAACTCCCTAGGGCAAGATATATATTCTAACTATCCAGTCTAGATAACAACCTTGTAACCCAGCTAAAATTAAGCTGACAACCACGACAAAATTAGTCTTTAGCCGCAAATAGTTTTGTAATTAAGGAATGGTAGCGTTCCACGATTTCACGCGCCAATATATCTAATCAAAGGGGGCAGATGTAATCAAAGTTGGTCCAACTATTCGCTTTGAAGGCGGTTTGACGATACTGGTTTAATTGTTGTTGGTGATATATCGATTGGCACTGGTTGTTGCAAAGTAAATGCTTGATACATACTCATTTTAGACAAAAGAAATGTAAAATATTGATCCGTTTTTCAGTGTAAGACTGATAAACTTGTAATAAACATAATGGTAATGCTTTTTTTTTAATGCTTAACTTCCATCATCCCATACATTTTCATACTTATCTCTTTTGTTGACTGTACCTATAATACAATACATACAAAAGAGATAAGTATGCAGGATTGTCGGATATAGTTGAAGTTTAGTAAGAAACCGATGGATGTTATCGACTGAATTTGATAAATGAGATGTTTGTTTTCTATTCATAAAATTACATTTTATTCGAGAACATCCATCGGTTTCTTACTAAACTTCAACTATATCCGACGATCTTGCATACTTATCTCTTTTGTTGACTGAAAAAAATATGGGTTCAAAAACGGGTTATGCTAAGAAGAATTAACCATAAGGGGGAAAGGTAGCCCGCGAAATTCAAATTTTTTGAATGACTATTTCGTGAAATACTTATCAATCAATGAGGTTATATGAACATAGAGGGTTGTTTTGATGATTTAAACACTATAATTCTGGACATATATGCTATTTATAAATGTATAATTTAATACCTAAATTTTCATTAATAAATATAATTATTTCTATCACACTTAAGCTATTTTACAATCTAAAATATATACAAGTGTAAAAAAAAGGAAAAAAAAAGACGGGTTGCACTCCGGGAGTGCCGGCAGAAGTGAAAACTTGAATATTAACGTTGAAATAAATCAATTATGAATTGAATTAATATAACTAATTTTTTTTCACTATTTCTGCGTCACTTTTTCATTAATCGATGCACTTTGTTCAATTTCCATATTTTAAACACTTTATATACACGAATTTTACGAATACACAGCAGTGTGGCTACTACACAGACGGTCGAGCCATCAGCTGTCCATCCATCCATCCACATCCACGTCCACCATCACCGTCACCGTCCCCGTCACCGTCCCCGTCACCGTCCCCGTCACCGTCCCCGTCACCGTCACCGTCACCGACACCGTCACCGTCACCGTCACCGTCACCGTCACCGACACCGTCACCGTCACCGTCACCGTCACCGACACCGTCACCGTCACCGTCACCGTCACCGTCACCGACACCGTCGCCGTCACCGTCACCGTAACCGTCACCGTCACCGTCACCGTCACCGTCACCGTCACCGTCACCGTCACCGTAACCGTCACCGTCACCGTCAACGTCACTGTCACCGTCACCGACACCGTCACCGTCACCGTCACCGACACCGTCACCGTCACCGTCACCGTCACCGTCACCGTCACCGACACCGTCACCGTCACCGACACCGTCACCGTCACCGACACCGTCACCGTCACCGTCCGTCTGTCCGTCCGTCCGTCCGTCCGTCCGTCCGTCCGTCCGTCCGTCCATCCATCCATCCATCCATTATCGTGTCTCACTTGGTTCACTTCGGTTGGCGCCGCCGCCGTAGAAAGAGGGGGGGGGGGGGGGAAATCTCGGTGTATTCCCGTTCGTCCCATCGACTTCGTCCCCTTAAGGAGCCCTTAGAAAACAAACACGAAATTCGGAAAGCATTTATTGTATTTAAAACAATACAACATTTCTACACACAGAGATATTATTATATATGTCTTGTACCTTAATTGGTAATGGTATGTTATCATTTTAAATGCTTAATCCCGTTCGTCGCACGACGGGGACGAAGTCGGTGGGACGAACGGGAATACACCGAAATCTCTCCTGACGGTCACGTGTCCTGACGCGAGTTTAACATTTTTTCCCCATACAAAAAGTGTGCAACGCCGCTAAAGAAGTTTTCACTTCAAAAAAGAAAAAGACAGTAACTCATTGGGCATCAAAAAGTTCGTCCGCATCGCTGTCAATGGGATAAGTGCGATATACAGAGTATTACGGAAAGGTTATATCAATACAAACGGGTTGAAGAGTGTGGGCAGACGAACAGTTGCGTCGGCGAATCGTTCGCCGGCGAAAGGTTCTATCGATGAAATTTTCAAAAGTGAATCATTCTGTCGGCGAATCGTTCGCCGTTGAACTGTTCTTTCGGTGAAACAATGAAAAGTGAATCGTTCTGTCGGCGAATCGTTCGTCATTGAAACGTTCTATCGGTGAAACAATGAAAAGTGAATCGTTCTATCGGTGAACCGTTCAACGGCGAAACGAATGTCGGAGAAATGTTTCAGAATCGAGTGTATCTGGTCTAGAATCTCTGTACAAAATTTCAGTTCAAAAGCATTAACTTTTTTGTAAATGCTTAATATTTTTTTTATTTCGACATCACGGCGCTGCACTGGCGCGCGGCGGCGTGATGTGCATGTACTAGGCGCACAGACACACTGCAGATAATGGATAATGACCCTCGTAGTGCGGTGACACGTTTGTTATGATTTCAATTCAATAAACTATCGAAATAAAAAAATACTAAGCATTTTCAAAGTTACTGCTTTTGAGCTGAAATTTTGTACAGAGATTCTAGACCAGATACACTCTTCAACCCGTTTGTATTGATATACCCTTTCTGTAACAGCCTGTATGCTTGTTTCGGTCGCGAATCATATTTTGTTCAACATACAACCTGACACTGATCTGTAAATTGCGAAAAACGTAAGAAAACTTGTATTTCGCGGGCTACCCGGACACTTATCCCTTAAAAGGTTTTTATCTACTTAAGGCGCTACCTCGAAAATCTAAAATCCTCGAAAATGTAATAAGCGAGCGAAAATGATGATATTACTTTTGAAACGCAAAAGAAGAGTGATGGCTATAATGTGCGTGCGCTCGGAATAAAACGACGTATATACCAAAACGAATTTACTCCTTTTTTTAACAAAATAAATGAATTAAATTTAAAACTACTTTGAGTAAACTTTAATATGATAATTCTCTATGTTTTAAAGTAAATTCCATTGAATAACTCTTAAGCGTTACGCCGTGATGTCGAAAAAAGTAAAAAAAATAGATATAACCTCGCAATTTTTTTGTTTTGAGAAAAATTCATTGAATCGTGTATTCCTTTTACATGATACTAAACCAAAGAGTCAAAAAACATATACCAAAATGTTATATCCCTATTCCACATACTTAACAAGTTACACGAAATTGAAAAACCACATTTTTTCCAATATACCACCTTAAAAAACAGCAAATAAACAGCCCAAAAACCTTAAGCTCTTTAAATATGTTAACGCCCCAAAAATATAACTATTATTGAAATTTTGATCTAACATGTATAACAATATGACATTTTTTAATTTGACAATCGATTGCTTAATGTACCTAACTCAATTTAAAATTTATTTTGTACCTATATACACTAGATACTAAAATAAACGACTAACTAACTTACAATACAAATATATAAAAATAAAAATAACAAAGGACACTTAGGCGTCGAAGTATTCATCCGCATCGCTGTCATCCGGAAACGTGCCCAGAAGACTGGCAGCATTGCCACGTTGAATGGCAATGCTAATTCTTTGGCCAAAGAACGACCCAGCCCTCTGGTCACGTGAAGTATCGACCAGCCGGCGAGAAATTTCCTTAAAAAGGAGACGCGCGCTCGGGCCCCATGACCCGAGCGTTTCGACCCCAAACGGCTCAAAGCTGTAGTTGCCCATAAGGTTACAGTATTTGCGCCGCTTGAGGGTCTCAGCAGCTGCAGCAGCGGCGCCAGCACAGCCCGCAGTGCTAGGAACATGAGATGGCGCAAGGGTATCGACACATGTTGCGTCCCACACCAAAGACCTACCCACCTTCCAAGGCAACAACGTCATGCCATCTAGTCTCTTCCCATCATCACGTACCAAGCCGTTTGGTTCTAACACCGCTGGTACGCCGGCGGTGACAAGGGCTCGACGAATAATATCGTTGATGCTGGCGTGCCGTGCTATGCGACCTGCGCTCCTGCAGCAGGACAGGCCATGGTGTCCGAGACTGTCGACAGCTTCACCGCAGTGACATCGATGTGGAGCGACACAAGGTGCACCCAAGCGGAGACACGTAGCGAGCCGAAACGATGAGTCATCCATCATTGTGCCTATGGTGGATGACGGGAGCGCCTGAAGCCACAAACCTGACTCCCATTCTCCCACAGCCAGCAGACGGGCACGCTCAACAGTATTACGTGACGTGTTTACAAGGGTATTCCGTATAATACTGCAGAGCGGCACGTCCCACCGTCTCTGGGAAGACGGGTTATCAGGCAAAACCGTATTGGGACAAGCCATTTTCCAAGCGTTCAACGCATCGGTCAAAAACGGCACTTCAAAATCGACCAGTGAGGAAGATAAAATGTTCCTGGTTAATTTATCGGTACTGTGGACCGAGGAGAGGAAGGCTGGTAAACTAATACTTGAAATTTTGCCCCAAAATAATTACAATTTCAGGGTCGTTAACATACTTTAATAACTTTCATTGGCTAACATTGTGTCTTTTTACCCAGGTAGGTATAAAAATGCATTAAATACCCATTAAAATAATATCAACACTCTAATACCTGATGTCTCCTCCAAATATTCATAATATAAAAATCTCCATACATTATTAACATTCCAGTTGGAATATCCCCGATCCAAACGCTCATTCAAATTGATCCGACGCCATTTTTTTATTCGCTATTGTTTTCCGAGACATATCGTGTATCGTGTCATATGACATTATTGTTTATGAATACTTGAACACATCTCGCTGCGAATGTCGACCTGTCAAACTGACAAAATTGTGTTATAAATATTTTATTGAAATGGAGATACTGGAACTTGCGAAGTTCACTTATTTTTTTTTAATTTTGTTTTTTCTGACGTGTATTCGTTCTTGACAGATGATATAATATACACTAGCTGCGCCCCGCGGTTTCACCCGCATAAGTCTCGATCCCGTGGGAATATCAGGATAAAAAGTATCCTATGTCATTTCCCGGGACTCGAGCTATCTCTATACCAAATTTCATCTATATCGGTTCAGCGGTTTGGGCGTGAAAAGGTAACATACAGACAGACAGAGTTACTTTCGAATTTATATACAGGGTGATTGGAAGATGGGTGCAAAGCTTTAAGGTGAAGATAGTATAGACAATTTAGGACCATTTAAGCCATGGTTGTCTTAGACGAAGTCTTACCAAATTTTTTTAACCAAATTTTTAAGTTTTTTTTCGGAAATTCTCAAAATTTAATGAAAACTGCATAATTATGGCCAAATTGAATGATAAATGAATTAATTTTTTATTTATTTAATTAAAGTAATGTGTAAGCAACCAAGCAAAACATGTTTTAGGCTTCTGTGTCATTAGACATTTTTTTTACAGATATTTAAACCTCAGAAAAAATAAAAAAATTGTACAATACGTCTTTTAAACCTTATTTAAAAAAAAAACGGAGGGTGCTTTTTTTGTTCAAACCTTTTTGAAGACATGCTTGATAATCGCTCTTTCTTTTGAGGTATCATTTATGCGGATATCTTACAAATTATTGAAATTAGGACCTAATAAACCAAATCGAGGGAGAAATTTTAAATTTTAGGCAGTCTAACAAAACACAAAATTTTTGCTTAAAAGAATACTTTATGTGCTCGAAATGATAACATTGTTCAATTCTAAGAATTTTTGGCACATGCAGGAACCAATTGAGGGGAACCCATTGAGGGGATTCTCTAAACAATGGCCACCGAGCGCGGTGCGACGGCATTTCCAGGTAGAACGCCCAATGAATAGCAAAAAGCGATAAAGAGTTGGTTTTTACAGCAAAATGGTCTTAGTTACTGAGGCAACAAAGTCGTTTTTCTTTAGTCAGGGTCAGTCGGTCTGTGATGAAGCCGTTACATCTTTTACTTATTAGTCAAACTACTGCCCTTGTGAGTGGACGTTGTCGTGTTGATTCACAATTTACCGTGTTCAGTTGTAGCCCTTTGCGTTCCTGCACTTGTTGTTTGCGTTAGTTTTGAACTTTTTTGTTTCACCGTGTCCAGTCGTAGCCTCGCGCTCCTGCACGTGTTGATTTTTGACTTAATTGTGTTGAGTTGACGTTTAGTGCGCTCCTACGCCGTTTTTCTTAATTGTTAAGTGACTATGGCTACTTTTTCCAATCAAGAATATGCGGATATCGTATTTATGTACGGTAGAGCAGACGGCAATGGATCTTTGGCGCGACGGATGTATCAAGAGCGCTATCCGAATCGCAGGATACCGAATGTCCGAGTGTTTTACAACACGTTTCGTCTTCTTGCCCAAGATGGGTTTCACCGCGTGGAACCTGGAGTCAACCCGGGCAGACACGAAACTGCCGTCGACGAAGACATTTTAGCAGCATTTCAAGCGGATCCTACTACCAGTACTAGAGCAGTAGCTCGAAATTTAAACATTTCTCAATGGAAGGTGTGGCATACAATGCACCAAAATGATAAGTATCCGTTCCATGGCAGGAGTGTGCAAGGTCTAGTAGAGCAAGATCCTCAAAGAAGAATTCAGTTCTGCCGTTTCCTCCTCAACAGAGACATCGAAGATGCGTGGTTTCTGAAATCAATCTTGTGGACGGATGAAAGTAAATTTTCAAGGGAAGGTATTACAAACTTTCACAACATCCATGAATGGGCCGACGTAGACAACAATCCACATTTTAAGAAGCAGGTGTCATTTCAGATGAAATTCTCTGTGAATGTATGGGCTGGAATAATTGGCAGAACATTGATTGGGCCCCACTTTTTGCCTGATCCATTGAATGGCGAAAATTATTTGCAATTTCTGCAAATTGATTTACCACTGCTGATAGAGGAATCAGGTGTCCCGATCTTCGAAAGAGACCAAACAGTCATCTTTCAGCAAGACGGCTGTCCAGCGCATTGGACTTTAAATGTAAGGGAACACCTCAACAATTGCTTTCCTGATAGCTGGATCGGCAGGGATGGACCCATCCCTTGGCCCGCTCGCTCCCCAGATCTGACCCCGTTGGACTTTTTCGTGTGGGGCCGGGCCAAGGAACTGGTGTATAACAACAAAGAAATTAACACTAGAGAAGAATTGATACAAAGAATAAATTCAGCGTTTGAGACAATGAAGCAGGAGATGATGTTGAAAATAACGACTACAGAAGTTAGAAGACGGGGCCGTGCTTGTATTAGGAATCACGGCCGTCATTTTGAACATGAAAAATAAATAATTTTAATTCAAATGTTGTTTTAATTAGTCTGCCTAAAATAAAAAAAATTCTCCCTCAAATTGGTTTGTAGGCCCTAATTTCAATAATTTGTAAGATATCCGCATAAATGATACCTCAAAAGAAAGAGCGATTATCAAGCATGTCTTCAAAAAGGTTTGAACAAAAAAAGCACCCTCCGTTTTTTTTTTGAATAAGGTTTAAAAGACGTATTGTACAATTTTTTTATTTTTTCTGATCTTTAAATGTCTGTAAAAAAAATGTCTAATGACACAGAAGCCTAAAACATGTTTTGCTTGATGGCTTACACATTACTTTAATTAAATAAATAAAAAATGAATTCATTTATCATTCAATTTGGCCATAATTATGCAGTTTACATTAAATTTTGAGAATTTCCGAAAAAAAACTTAAAAATTTGGTTAAAAATATTTGGTAAGACTTCGTCTAAGACAACCATGGCTTAAATGGTTCTAAATTGTCTGTACTATCTTCGCCTTAAAGCTTTGCACCCATCTTCCAATCACCCTGTATAATACATATTAGTATGGATTTCTTTTTAAATTGTTTGTAGGTCGGTGATGCTTTTAAGCAGTTAATCTGTACTAATATAATGCAGCTGAAGTTTGTTTTATTTTTTATTTGTTTCTTTGAATGCGCTAATATCTGGAATTACCAGTCAGATATTAAATGAATTACTTTTTTGCATTTGTAGCCCGAAATTCCATTCGAGTAAGGCTATAGGCATATTTAACATCACGCTAGGACCCTTAAGAGCCGAGCTAAAAGAAAAACGGCGGAAAGAATGAAAAGCGAAAATGAAGTGATAGCGCGGGCAGATAATGCGATGTAACGAGGTGGGTTGGGGGAGCTAGAAATTTTACGCGGACGAAGTCGCGGGTAGAAGCTAGTATTTTATATTTTTTCACGACTGTCAGTTAGGTACCCGCAGTTTTACCCAAACTGGGCCCGCGTGGTGGATTACAGCCCACCCCCTCACACTGAGAGGAGGCCTGTGTCCCAGCAGTGGGAACATTATAGGTTGGTTATGCTAAATCACTGTCTGAGAGGGTGTCAAAGTCAAAGCATTTATTTCAAATAGGCACATAAAAGGCACTTTTGAACGTCAAAAATTATCTTAAAATAGAATTGATTCTAGTCGCCCATTCCAAAAGGTAGTTTTCGTATGGAGAAGAATGGGCAAGAAACTCCACCGTTACTCTTTTAAAATGTTTTAGGTACAATATTTTGCATGGGTACATTAATTATATAATAACATGTGAGGACGAGGTGAGTCGAAACACAATCATAATAAAAACTAATACCTAGCAAACACAGAATGTTATTTAGAAACATGCTTTACCCACATTCTCAAGCATCTGTGACTAATAACCCAAAAAAACGAAACTGCCATCTTGGGTCAAAGATAAAAGCCAAGTTTCCACTCGAAATCACTTAAACGGCAACCTGTCAATATAGAAGTCTGTTCCGCTCCATATCCAACGATGTATTCAAGACTTTCTAGACAATAAACTCGGACCGCTTGTCTTAGGTTGCCATAGTTACGGGTTAACAGGCTAGGGGGCGGGAAATTCGACCAGCGATAGCGCGAAATGGCTCTAATCGCCTCGTAGCCCACAGACTAAAGGCGTAGCGATGTAGCAAGTTGCTACGTGATTTTTCGTAGAGGATCTACGAAGTTGGATGTCGGTATAATAATTTCTTCCCTATATTTATCTCAGGCTGTAATCTACCCAGTGTGGGTTGGTAAATGACACATGTCTTCGAATTTTGAAGTGAAAACTTCTTTAGGTGCGTTCGGCATTTTTTGACATGGGAAAAAACCATTGAATTCGCGCCACTGTTACCGTAACCGACACCGCTTCGGATATGTTCGGCTGTCCTCGGGATGTTCTCGGTTTTAATGTATATCCGATATGTCAGCAGCATAAGTTTCGATCCCATAGGAATATCGGAATAAAAAGTAGCCTATATGTTAATTCAGGGTGTCAGCTACCTTCATACAAAATGTTATCAAAATTGGTCCAGCCGTTTGAACGTGAAGAAGTAACAAACATTTTAACTTTCGCCTTTATAATATTAGTGTGATGTATAATAGTACTAATTTAATTTATTACAGAACTGGTAATATTAAAACACTTAATGGTCTGTGGGTTTAAAATAAATCAAATAAATATTTATGATGTTTTATCCGGGGATTTCATTGAAATAATTGTGGTTTAATTTACGGTTTACCATGCAGTAATTTTAATGATGGTAATTAAATTATTTAAATGCAATGAAACATTGTGTTTAAATCGTTTAATGAGCTGTGATTCTAATTACCGGTTTTGTTGAATAACTATAATAATCATACGGCCTGAATTTCGTAGTTATTTTGTTTACAGTAGGTAATAAACCAAATACATGGTGAAATGAGTGAGTATCTTATAGATGGCCCTCTGCCTAAAATTCGGGGTTTAGGCGTGATCTTAGATTAACCTTTTAAGCGCTTGGCTAAATATCAATTGCCGTGCCCCTAGCGCGCGGCTACTAATCGATAAAGTACACAAAAATAAGGAAATACAATAAATAAGGAGGAGCAATCGTATCGATAAAAAAATAGTCAAAAAGTTTTTATCTCTATTTAATAATGGTTTTAGTTGTACGACGCAGTTAATAGGACGAAAATAGAACGAAAAAGTCGTGCATGTTCTCTGTCGCAGAAATACGACACGAGCGGTAGGGGCACGGAAAAATGTGTCGCGTAAATGCGACACAAGCGGTCAAAAGGTTAAACCAATCAATTACTACGTTTCGGTTATGAAGGTCCTCGTCGCTAGGCATTATAATGATATATACCAGTGAGAATTTCTCACAACCGTTTTCGGTCTCGCTAGTTTTTTTGAAGTGAAACGTCTTTACGCACGCTTGACTTGGGGAGTAAGCTGGCGAACGCGTGACGTAAGCGTTACGAAAAGTGTGATCGGGCGAGGCGGACGGGAGTTGAGTGGGGGATATAAGCAAAAGAAAACAGTGCGCGCGAACATTTTCATTCTCTCTTCCTCTCATAGCCAAATACGTTTGAAGTTTCACTTCAGTCGTGTGGTCATAAGCACACTCGGTTTTTTGTTTAGTCTATGGAAATCGTATTTGTCACTCATTACTGGGTCTATAAAATTAAGAGTCTGATTTCTTTCATTGACTTCTTCATGGTCTTCTAGGTTTCTTGTAGGGTTCTCAAAAATATCGTATGTTTAGAAAGGAATCGCCACACACAACTCGGAACTTTTCAGGACTTTCCACGTTTTCTTCTTAACTTTAAGTTTTGTTAAAAGTTTTGATCGCTAGATTTCAAAGTGAATAGAAATACATAGTAAATATTATGTATCTTAGATATTTAAATGTGACATGTTATAGATAATTGAGTATCACTAACTCAAAACATGAAAAAAAAATTATCTAATGTTTTCTCCAAAGAATTTTGTATTCTAATTGATTTCATTTTGAAATCCCAGCATAATCAATTAGGTACAGACGCCAGCACATCAAGCTTCTACAATCTGTCAAATTTCTTTAATAGATTTTCAACTTTATCGCTAAAGCATAAGGTTTAAAGGTAATTGGGAAAATTTGACAGTTTCGGGTAGCTTGATGTGCTGGCGTCTGTACATTTCTTATCACTGGCTGTCAAAAGTCCATCCTCTATAAAGGTATGATCATACTAACGTGACGTTATTTTGCAGACAAACAGCGGTAGTCGCGTAGGCAGAATGCCGCGCGCCGGCGCACTTTTGCTGGCGATAGCGGCTGTCCTACTCGCCGCTGAGTGGGCTCATGCTTCATACATCGATCCTGGTAAATATACAAACCTTAAGTAGGTCATTAATGATCCAATTTGAATGACGTAAATCAACTGGCTAAAAATGCCGTGACTCTTATCTCATTGTAATAAAGTATAATTTAGAATGATTGCCGTGAGTTTGTTAAATTCGCGGCCATTATTATAATGTGTCTGTGCTCATATACACGAGCGGCACGTTGCGAACGGAACAGGCAACTGCAGCCGTCGACTCGTCGACGGCAGCCGCCGACGCGTCGACTGCAATGTGCCGCTCGTGTATATGAGCACTTGCCTTACCGTAATAAGAGTTGTATTGCAATGACTTAAATTTTTTGCGTGATGCTGTTGGGATAAAACCGTTAGTGGATTCCAAATTTGACGTTGCGCCATTGTTTTAGCCGGCTTGATGTTTACGTCATTCTTCGATCCTGAATGTCTTGCTTTATACAGTAGCATAAGTATAATCAGCCTGTAATGTTCCCACTGTTGGGACACAGGCCTCTTCTCTATGAGAGAGATTTATGTAGTACCCAGGCGTAAGCATGACATCTAGCACAGATATAGATATACCTACCTAGATAATGCAAGAGCACCTACTTCGCGTGCCAAAAATCGCACCAGTTTACGATCGAAAATCATAAGCCGCAACTTTCGCGCTCAGTCCTGCGTACTGCTGGCTGGGTGAGCGTGAGCGAGAGAGCGCGAGCTTGTGACATCATAGTAGGTAGTCAAAAAGTGGCACGCTTAGTTTTCATACAGTTCGTGATTTTTGCGTTATCTAGGTATATCTATATCTGTGACATCGAGCTTAAAAAAAGAGAGATTCCGGTATGAGTGACACTCTGTCACGTATACCGCTTAGACTCTCTCTCAACGCTCAACAAAGTTGAACTTTTTCTAAAACTGGATGTGCTCATATTTATGGCTGAGTACATAGTTTGCTGCTATTAGACAGGCGTACATGAACATGAAGAAGAAACATTTATGTTGGATTTTATGGTTAACTGTTTAAAGTAGAAGTTAACTGGTAAAAATTGTCAGGTAACGTAAAAGTGTTATGCCCCTCCATACGACTTTCTCTCTTTATATTTTTTTATTCATAAGTTCAGACCAAAGTTGAGTACAGTTCTTATCAACAGCTTATGCTTGTTTTCATTCTCCTTTTTTCACTAAACATTTCTAAAGATAATAATCCTTTTTTTATTGCTTTTAATCCACCTCAGACAAACAATCAAACCTTTTATCTTTATAAAATAATCTTTTCCGGAATTAAACATACAGGAAAAACAAAAAGGTAATGAAAATATCCGTTTTTAGAAGTACAATCTTCTTTAGTTAAATTACGGACTTGAGAATCACCCACTTTTATATTTCTGACAAAGTTGCAAAAACATTTGGAGGCAGTAGGAAAAGGATTTACGGAAAAATATAATTTTGATGGAAAAATAAACTCATTTATCTTGTTGAATGATAAACATGATTAAAGGACCCCACAATGAAGACAGTTTTTCATCACAAGGATTATTGCATGACGAAATATTCCAGAATGAAGTCGCACATTCTATCCGTCATTGGCAACATAATTATTTTTCCGAGTGACAAAGCAAGTTTAATATTAAATATAATATTATTAACCAAACATAATGAACTTATTTGTTTCGGAATATAATATTTACATAATATATAAGCTTTAACAGACTTAACATATATACATATTTTCATTAAAAGCGTCTAACGGGCCTCTGCGAGTTGGCTGCGGCCCCTCGTATGCCTTCCAAAAGTCCGGGACCCCAGGGTCCGACATATGTCAAAGACAATTTAAATCTTAATAATATGTAAATGTGTACAAAAAATTGGGTGTCTGTCAAGTCGGTGTACCGACGATAATTTTACGTGATAACGTCATAAGAAAACATGAGATAGATGCGTCACAAGCCGAACGCTAAGGCCAATCGTGCCTCTCTATCGCTTGTTCTGCGCTTTCGCTTGCACGCTTGGCTCAGGCGGAACGTGACAATGAGTCATACTTTTTCGTGCGTGCAGCCGGCGTTCATCGATTTATAAGACGCTATCACGTCAAAAAAAGGAGAAAAAGATCGACGAATTTTTTGATGTCCTTTCAAAACATTCGTTCGCATCGTTGTTATCAGGAAAAGTGCGCATAAGGCTAGGAGCATTGCAATGTTAATTTCAAAATGCTACTGTAATGCCTTGTAATTTTGCAGTCTTCCTAGAAACTGCAGGTCAAAATTGTTTTACTAAGGACAAGTGGCTGCTTGAAACTCTAGTCTCCACGTCTTAGTTAAATGTTTCATGAAACAAAAACTATAACAAAGCTTTTTGTCAACAGGAGACGACGACGTTGAAGTAAACCTGTCTGATTACGGAGAAGATCCCGCTGATCTGCAGCTGCTCCAGGATGTTGGAAAGTGAGTTCTAACACGTTACGTATAGATATCAAAATTGAATAAGTAGAAGCTTCCAGTCAAACAAGGTGAATCTTGGGAAACGTTAACGAAGCGAGACGTCGTGATTATCAAGTTTGAGTTATGAACTTAAACTTAAGTATAATTAGATATTGACAATGTTCCAATCTATTAGGATTTGAACTACACGGAATACATAATTAAAAAGTTTCTGAACATATTTCATGACTTGTGAGTGAAAAGAACGGAGATAGTTGCTTCTCACTTCTCAGCCATTTTTTATCCTCCCAAATATACCAACTGAATTATGCAATATATCCAATAGATTTCTAGTAACACAGAAGAATAAAATAACCTTCCAAATCAAGTAAAAAGTGAATGCATGCGCTACTGCATCGCATTGTCACGGACACAAACTTAGGCTAGCGTTCACTGATGTGGTTTCAGACGATCGTCGCTGATCTACGTTTTCAGGCGCGCCTGTGTGAAGCGAGGAGGCAACTGCGACCACCGGCCTGGCGACTGCTGCCACTCCTCCTCCTGCAGGTGCAACCTCTGGGGCTCCAACTGCCGCTGCCAGCGCATGGGGCTCTTCCAAAAGTGGGGGTAGGCCTTCGCCCCACACTCCGACTCCCCTGAAGCGGCGACCAACTCCCACCAGCCGACTTGACCGCCGCTCCATCGGACGACAACATCTGCATTTTCAAACGGACCCGTTGCTTTTCTTTACCATATTTCATTTCTCTACGATCCCCTCTCTAGTGTTACCTTCACTTATCGCTTAGAGAGATTCGAATTGAAAACAGGGACCTAGATTTTAGTTCGGAAATATTTTTGGACCTTTTATGATATACAAAATTTATAAATGGTATTGTTTTCCTTTTTAGACTTCAGTCCCTTGGTTTGGTTCTTGTAGTTTTTCGTTATCTGATTCTCCGAGTGTCCGCTTACGTGGTTGGGCAATCACCCAGCCTTATTGCCCAATCAGTACGCCCCGACGTCAAGCTCGGCCAATCAGACCCCGGCAACTGCCTCTGGCGACGCGTCCTCATGCGTTCCGTTTCGTTTGAAGTTTTGGTTTGGACGAATCGACCCGTCGCCTCGCAGGCAGTCCAGCTATTCTATTACAATGTATGTATGTAGAGTTAAGTAAGCTAATCGTAGATGAATAAAGCAGTAGCTGCTAACTTGATGGTAAACTTATGTCAATAGAAAGTAGCGATCACTACAAAATAGAAAAAAAAAATATAAATGTACTTTTAAACTAAATGTTCTAGTCA
Source organism: Amphipoea lucens (assembly GCA_947508005.1). Taxonomy (NCBI): domain Eukaryota; kingdom Metazoa; phylum Arthropoda; class Insecta; order Lepidoptera; family Noctuidae; genus Amphipoea; species Amphipoea lucens. The sequence continues at coordinate 20,494,529 of OX382357.1, forward strand.
TATAAGAGAGTATCGGTAATGGAAAACTTGGTGAAAGACGCTATTATAAGCCTTTATATATAACAACGCCATTTGTATTTGCGATTGGCACCTTAGATTTTTAAAATATCTATTAATAATGTGTCAATACATAATTCATATAATATTAATAAAACGAATCTTAATGTATTGTATGCGACTCTCGGACAGGAGTATATATATGGTATTGCAGCCAAGTAGATTCTCTGTATGTATGTAGCTTCTTATGTATGTTCCTGATTGTGGAATATGGTAATTGTATTAATATTGGAATATGGAAAATGATAAAATATATTAATAAATGTTTATGGACGATATTGGTGTTGTTATTTATCTCCTTATTAAAATATCCTTAGGGTGTTACGGAAAGGGTATATCAATACAAACGGGTTGAAGACTGTATCTGGTCTAGAATCTCTGTACAAAATTTCAGCTCAAAAGCAGTAACTTTGAAAATGCTTAAATTTTTTTTTTTCGATAGTTTATTAAATTAAAATCATAATAAACGTGTCACCGCACTACGAGGGTCATTATCCATTATCTGTAGTGTGTCTGTGCGCCTAGTACACGCACATCACGCCGCCGCGCGCCAGTGCAGCGCCGTGATGTCGAAATAAAAAAATATTAAGCATTTTCAAAGTTACTGCTTTTGAGCTGAAATTTAGTACAGAGATTCTAGACCAGATACACTCTTCAACCCGTTTGTATTGATATACCCTTTCCGTAACACCCTGTATATGCTATGTGGACCAATGAATATGATTGATGGATATCAAACGCATCCATAGCAACGTAGCATAGCACATTTCTGGTGGAAAAGCAGCCTAAATTCACACTAAAGTCGTTAACGGTGGCACAACCACCACCCGTGGAAAACACGTAGGTAAGTAATCGTAGTGTGCATTGCAGTATCTTGACACGAATCCACTGTGATAATTGTAAAGAGAATGCTGGAGACATAAAACACTAGAAAGCACCCCTACAGAGTTGTGATGCCAATAAACGTGTGTCATCGAGAAGCAGAAGCAGAATGCTTGAAACGTAAGTATATATGTTACCGGTAATCTGTCGGTAATGCGTCCAGGCAATGTATGTAATATTATTAATATTATTGTCCGTTACATGCTTTGCCTAGGAAATGTATACATTTCTTAGGGATTGTATAGAATGCCTGCTGGTTCACCGGCAATGTGTAAAGTAAATAGATTTGATCTATATTGATCAATGTTATGTAAGCACTATGGGGGAAACGAACATCTACACACCGTAAGGACTATCTTACTTGCAACACTCGGCCGCTATAGTAATACTTGCTAACAGGTGTGTTCATCTTGTGCACGTGATTTTTATTCGACGAAAATAAAGGGGGAGGTTCTCAATTCGACACGTAGGTCTATTTTGTTTTCAAATTGGTCAGATGTAAGTTTCCTCTATAGTACTTACTTACCTTACTTTGATCAAAATTAACTTTATTAAAATTAACAATCACTCATTAAAAATAATCTTTACAAAATAGTTACCCCCTTATTCATAATACTATTTTATCTCTATTTTAGCTAAAATAGGTTTATAGAACGTTTGTCTTTATCTGTCACGTTGTCATTTCTGTGTGTAAGAAAGAGACAAACCCCATTTTAACTAAAATAGGTTTGATAAGTTTTATGAATAAGGGGGTTAGTATACAATACTTTTATAATAAGTACTTTTTTTGCAGTAGCACAAGAATTATTCCAATCAATCATATTTATTAATAGTGCGAGAGCCGGCTGCAAAAATACCTACCTCATCGGCTACCCCAATAGGCTATATTTAGATCGTTAACCGACACTTAAACACGTAAAAAAAATCAGGTCTGCCAGAGCCGATCCTGCCGGGTCATAGAAATTATCGATACTTTTTGACGTAATTTTTTAGTAAAAATTACGTCATAAGATACCCGAATGAAAGTGCTGGCAGCAGTTAACCATTGATTAGTTATGTAAAAAAAAGTGGGTCTGCCATTGCGCACCCTGCCGGAAGTACTTGGCAGACCCCTAAAATATGCCCTTCTGACACACTAAACCTACCTCATCGAATACCCGGATGGGACCAACGCTAAATAATAACCAAGATACCCCTCATAATGGATCAAATGGTCTGCCAGGTCTTATCTTGCCGGAACTTAGTGTTCAAAGCATTTGAAGTTGATAGGGAGCATACTTTCACTATTTTTTTTTTGTGTTGTCGGAGGGAAACCTTCAAAAGGCACCTGACCTCCGGGGAGGGAGGTCGGGGAGCGTGGGATTTTTACCTCACTAAAACCACCCCGGTGATCACCATCAGCACATAGGGGATATGCACGGCAGCACGTGACCACTGTGCCACCGTCTTCCCTGGGGTCACTTTGTGCGCAGACAGAGTCCCCACTCGGTTCGCCCGCGACCCTAAAGGTTCCACCTACCTTATTTGGTAAGCGGGTTTCGGCGTATTAGGCGCCAAGGCAGTTGCCACCCCGACGCCTCCTTCTCCGAGCAGTATCAGCCCTCTCCCGATCCCGCTCGGCGGCCTCCTTCTTGACCATCACGGTCTCACAGAAGGAGGCTACTTCCGTCCAATTTTCTGTCTCTACCAGCACAGCCCTCACTACTGCTGGCAGAGCCAGGTCTCGCCTGATCCTGGCAACTAGGACCCGCCGCTCGGAGGCCCACGCAGGGCACTCCTCGAGCGTGTGTTATGCGGAATCCAGGCTGCCTCCGCAGTGGTGGCAATTTGCCGTGGCCTCTCGCCCAATTCTGTTCAGGTACTTTTCGAAGCAACCGTGTCCGGTGAGCACCTGGGTGAGCCTGAAGGAGATGCGCTCCCCTCTTTTCAGCCAGGCTTCGAAGTGCGGCAGAACGGCTTCGACAACGCGCTTGCGCGAATATTGCGGTTGCTGTAGTCGCTCGCGCCACCGTTCGAGCGCGTGTCGCCACTCCCGCCGCTTCAGCCTTACGAATGCGTTTCCTGGAACACTATTCCCGCTTTGGCGGATATCGCGAATCTGGTCGTAGACCTTCGCGTCCATATCCGCCAGTATGTCCAGCGGCGGAAAGCGTGCCAGGAGAGTTGCCGCTTCAAAGGATCCTCGTGCAATGCGAATTGCATTTTCCGCTGCAGTCTATTGACTTTAGTCCTGCAGCGTCGGACACCTGACAGTCTACCAGACCAAACAGGCGCCCCGTAAAGCACGATCGATCGCACGACACCCGCATAGAGGCGGCGAACTTCCTCCCGAGGTCCCCCGAGATTGGGCAGCAGTCTATGCAAAGCACCCACTGCCTTCTCGATCGGCGGAACCAGGCGCTCGAAGTGCTCTTCGAAGCCCCACCGACCGTCCAGGGTGAGGCCAAGATACTTTATGTATCGCCCCACCTGGACTTGCGCATCTCCGACATGGACCAACGTGCTGGGTGGCTCCCTGCTCCTCGGCAGTTTATGGAACCATAATGCCTCAGTCTTCTGAGGCGCTATCTCCAGACCCAGCCCGCGGATTGCCGCCACGACTTTTGCCACCCCGAGCTCGGCAATCAGCAAGGCTTGGCTATCAGCAAGGTCGGGACCAACCCGCGACAGGTGCTCGACGAGCCTTTCAGCAACCACTCTTTCAAAGAGCTTGGAAGACTCGTCGAGCAGGCATATGGGACGGTATGCAGAGGGAGACTCTGCGGCCCTGCCTTCCTTCTTCAATAAAACCAATCCAGCTTCCTTCCAACTAGAAGGGAAAACACCTGCACGGAGACAGCTATTAAATAACCGTCTCAGGCGGTCACCCAGAGCAGCCAGAGTTAGAACCCACGCCCGGCCAGGGATACCATCTGGACCTGGCGCGGTGTTGCGATCGCCCAAGCGCTTCACGGCTCGGTCGAGCTCCCCTTCCGTCACCCCTAACTAGTCAGACCAGTCTGACAATGACAGGGGCGGCGAAGGTCTGTCCCTGGCTACTGGAAAGAGTGTGTTTACGACTCTCTCCAGCAGACCCGGATCCATGGTCTCCGTGATGGGGGGGGACCCATGGTCGGAATTTGCCCATGACCATCCTATATGGTTTCCCCCACGGATCCCTGTCCAGCCCCTCGAGAAGCTCGCTCCAGGACCGAGACCTGACATCCGCGATAGCGTGTTGAAGCGCCGTAGTCGCTACTCGGTAAGATCTATAAGCTCTGGCTATCTCTTCCTCCGTAGCTCTCGGCTGCCTTCTGCGCCGGGTGCGCTGAAACTGGCGCCGGGTTCTAAGACAGACAGTCCGCAACTGCGCGATGTCTTCCGACCACCAGTAAACCGCACCAGGTCGCTGGGCGCACCTGACCCGAGGCATGGCAGCGTCGCAAATTGACGTCATTGTGTCCCGGAACCAGGTCACCTCCTCTTCTGGATCGAGCGAGATCCCCTGGGATCCACCATCATCTGGCCACGCCGTGATGTTGGCAGCTGCGACGAGAAAATCTCGATTGAGCTGTTTGAGGGCCCAACGACGCGCCGGTGGACTTGAGCTTAACGGCTCGGGCCGCCGGAAGGACGGAGTGCCACATCAAAAACGATGTGGCGATGATGGTCAGAAAGAGTGACCATCTCCTACGCTACTCTCCATTCAGACACCATGCGGGCTACAGAAGGAGTCGCCCATGAGAGATCCACGATTGACTCCCCTTGCCATCGAACGCATGTGGTAACGGACCCTCGATCCAATAATCGAAGGTCAAGCGAAGCCGCCCAGTCCTAACTGCGTGTCCCCTCGGCCTATCTCGGGTGTTCCCCATGCTCTGGAGTGAACATTGAAGTCTCCTAGAACAAGCACTGGATGGGGTGAGCATTTGTTTTGAATGCAGTTCGCAACCCCATCCAGGTATCCCTCAAATTGGGCGAGGGAAATGTTGGGAGACACGTAGCAGCCCAATACGGCCAGATGTCCCGATTCGCCTGCGACATATCCCTGTCCTCTATCGAGCAGGGAGCAGTGAGGCCCACTGTCTCCACCAGTCCAGTAAACAGCAACAGAGTCCAAGGTGTCCCGGAACCAGCGAGGATGATCCCGGAGACCGTAGGGCTCTGCTACCACCGCCAAGGCAACCGACCACTCCGCAATAGTCTGCAGAAAAAGATTTTGCGCATTGCGGCAGTGGTTCAGGTTGCACTGAAGGACTTTCAGGGCTGGGAAGATGAGGCATCCATCTCCTCTAGTGGGCCCGCACCCAGTGGTGCTATAACTAAAAAAGGCGTATCTACTAAGGCTTATTTTTCTTTGCATTTTTTTGCGCAGTTGTGGCTTTCTTGGTTAAGGCGGCAGTATATCTGTCTCGTTTTCGCGCGATGGTTTTTATGTACCTATTTGGTTTTCTTGGTCTATTTATTATTACTTCATGTTGTGATAAGAAAAGCAGTTAATATTCATAAAATAATGTTGTTTTGACTTCAGGTGATAGTATGCTCCCTATCAACTTCAAATGCTTTGAACACTAAGTTCCGGCAAGCTTAGACCTGGCAGACCTTTTGATCCATTATGAGGGGCATCTTGGTTACTATTTAGCGTTGGTCCCATCCGGGTACTCGATGAGGTAGGTTTAGTGTGTCAGAAGGGCATATTTTAGGGGTCTGCCAAGTACTTCCGGCAGGGTGCGCAATGGCAGACCCACTTTTTTTTACATAACTAATCAATGGTTAACTGCTGCCAGCACTTTAATTCGGGTATCTTATGACGTAATTTTTACTAAAAAATTACGTCAAAAAATATCGATTATTTCTATGACCCGGCAGGATCGGCTCTGGCAGACCTGATTTTTTTTACGTGTTTAAGTGTCGGTTAACGATCTAAATATAGCCTATTGGGGTAGCCGATGAGGTAGGTATTTTTGCAGCCGGCTCTCGGACTATAACTGTCGCGTGGAATTTACTGCCTGCTGGCACGTTTTCCCCTTCCCGCTTTCGTCTTTTTCACACATTGCTGGCTGCGCATTCGGTAATGTATAGAATGCCTAGGCAAAGTATAAAATAAATAATATTTCATACATTACCTAAACGTTTTAGGTATTCTATACATTGCCTAGGTATTGTATAGAATACCGGATTATACAGATTACCGGTAACATATATACCCCTTTACAACACTGAAAATGAAGACAAAATCACACTGGTTGCTAATTTATAGCAACCAGTTTGATTTTGTCTTACCTGTAGATTGTCCGATGGAGCAGGACCAGCATGTTTCTAAGCGTGCTTATCTATACATATAATAAAATCGTAAGAAAGTCAAAACGGTACATTGAATATTTTTTTAAAAGAATACTTGGGGCGTGATCTACAATCGATATCGAAGCCAAAAATATAGTTTTTAGAATTTTTGTCTGTTTGTCTGTTTTTCTGTTTGTCTGTTTGTCTGTATGTATGTCCGGGATAAACTCAAAAAGTACTGCATGGATTTACTTCAAATTTTGCATGAATATTACTAAGAGGTCGGGTCAACATATAGGCTACATATTATCACGCTATCACCTATGGGGGAGGAGCTGTGAATCTTTATTTTTCTTACGCATTCTGTGACAGCGTGTAATCTAACGACGCATATTTAAATGTTGTTTTTCAGTAAGCCATGCTATTATCTAGCTTTACACTATAAAAACTACGCCATTTAAGTAACTTGGGCAGAAAAAACATAGTTTAATGAATTTTAGTAGTATAAAGAAAATTTTGAAGCAGCGCCATCTATGAGATTTCATAAAAATCAAATCAAGTTAGATGTTGACACTTTTTGGAAATTAATTATTTAAATTTGATCATGTTGGCGAGGTTAGTAGTTAGTTATTCTTAAAATTCATAGATGGCAATGTGCATTTTCTTCATAAAAGTTGTATCGTATAGTTCGTTTTGACAAATTCAAGTTCCAACAAAACCCTTAAAATCTTGAGCAGAGTTGAGGACGACAATTAAAAAAAAAATGCGGTGTTAAGTATTACAAAAAAGTTATGTTTCTACTGGAGACGAAGTCGGAGTAACTGATGAACGCGTGCTGAACACCTGTCTCAGTTCACTTCAAGATGTGGTCATTTCTATCGGCGGCAATCCACTGATCGAATATGGGTTACCAGCTCCCCAATCATCACCGCATCAAGACCGTGTAAATCGGGAGTATAACGCTGAGACAAATTACGATCCGGGCGAAATGACCATGTCGCTTTGTTCTCTTCAGAGCAAAAACAAATTTATGACACCGTCCTTGAAAGCGTTGGGAAAAAACCAGGGTCAAATGTTTTTCTTGGAATGCGTCTGGTGGAACAGGAAAAACATTTGTTACCACTTGCATACTTGCAGAGGTCAGCAGGCAAGGCAAAATTGCTATTGCTGTAGCGTCGTCGGGAATTGCTGCCACACTGCTTCCGAGTGGCAAGACAGCACATTCCATGTTTAAAATTCCTATCGATTTAGAGAGCGCCGAAAAGCCTGTTTGTGGTGTGTCACGTAACAGCGATAAGGGACACGTGCTCAAGGATTGCTCTTTGATCGTATGGGATGAGTGTACGATAGCCAATAGTAAGGCAGCTGAGGCCGTGGACGGAACCCTGCAGGACATCCGCAGGAACGAACATTTGATGCGTCGTATCACAGCTGTTCTGTTCAGTGGCGATTTCTGGCAAACGCTTACCGTGGTGACACGGGGATCGAGGGCTGACGAGGTGAATGCTTCGTTGAAACTATCTTCGTTGTGGGCACGAGTTCGTACGCTGCGCTTGACCATTAATATGAGAGCTCGGCTCGGCGGCAATGCACGTGCTCAAGAATTCTCCAATGTCCTTCTAAGTCTTGGCGAAGGCACTCTACCAGAAGAGAGAGGTGGACAGGTGGTGCTTCCAGAGTCTCTCGGTAGAGTGGTATCCAGCTTAGAAGAACTCATTTGCTGTGTGTACGGGGACATCAGTCGTATACTGCACCTGCAGAATTCTTGGGTGTGTGAGCGGGCCATTTTGACGTCCAAAAATGATCAGGCTGCAGCAATTAACGAATGCATTCTCTCGGAAATTGAGGGGAATGAAATGGTCTACACTTCGATAAACACTGTTGTCGAGCAAGATGACGACACACATTATCCCGTGGAATTTCTGAACTCCCTGTCAGCAAGTGGACTTCCAGCGCATACCATCAAGCTGAAGGTCGGTGTCCCGATTATGCTTCTTCGGAACCTATCTCCTCTGAAGTTGTGTAACGGGACCCACCCTAAAGTCATTTCGCTCTACAGACACACCATTGAGGCGGAAATTCTTACGGGTTGTGGCGTTGGCGAGGCAGTATTTATATCACGCATTCCCCTCATACCTCATATCTTCACGTTCCAGTTCAAGCGCGTACAGTTCCCCGTGAGTGTTTGCTTCGCTATAACCATCAATAGAGGCAGACACTGAGGGCAGCGGGTGTCGACCTCAGGACGAGTTGCTTCTCACACGGACAACTGTACGTCGCTTGCTCCCGCGTCACCAGTCCTGACTCTCTTTACATTTTGGCTCCTGGCAGCATAACTACCAACGTTGTTTATAGGGAAGTGTTTTAAGGTATGATGCCTTTGTACGTATTTTTACTCTTTTGTGTCCTGGAATGTATTCCTGTATTGTTTTCTCTATTTCCTTCAGTCACATCCCCCACACCACACTGAACTCAGCAGGACTCCCATATAACTCTCTTCACTTGCTTCGCTTGCAAAAAAAAACTTATATTTTAATGCTATTTTAAAAGTTGTTTACTTATAATGCTATAGCGACACTGGCATCTTAGGTATTTTTGGTGCTGTAGAGCCTTCAGGCAGACGACGTCGCGGGCAGCAGCTAGTCTTGGATATAATCTTCTAATTTATAACATGCTTGTTTACAAAGTGTACGTTTAATGAGAGTTTAAAATTTTCTTTAATTTATCAAAAGTAAAGAAAACAAACCTAATTATAAACAGAACCAAACGCAAAAGCTATACATAAGTACACAAAACACGAGGTCTCCTACTTCATTATTAGTAAAGTTTCACACAACTTTTTTTCCATCCATTTCATCAATCACTCCTTTTACCCATAGCTTCGAACAAACCATCCCCTTTTTGAGACAAAATTAATTATTTCACTTTTCAAATTGTTTTACTGTGTAAGCAAAAAAGGACGTTTTGGGACTCTCTATTATATTATTTACTAGCTTGACCTATTTTAGTCACAAAGGGGACCGTGATTATACCATGACGGTTCGTTTTAACATCGGAGCTATGGATGGTCAGAAGTTGGGATCAGTTTAATGATGAACAGGATTATCTGTTACAAAAAACAAAAACAAAAGAAGGGTAAAAAATAATGTAAATCCTTTTTGAATGAACATTCCATTACCCTTTCATAACGTACTTTAATATTACAGCAATTTAAACTAATATTTTAAAGTGGTAAAGTCTGTATTTTTTGTGTTTTAATATTTATGTCGCCGTTTAGTTAACCGCCTAGCCTTTTAACTAAACGGCGGCCGTTCAACTAACGGCCTGAATGATATTCATTTATAGTTTTGGTTGGAACAGTAACCAATCACGCGCGAGCCAAATTGGTCGCAGTAACTAAGCCAGGATACCCCGACCAAATGGGTTAGGTGAGGTTAGAACTATGTTCAATCGCGTGCGAGCCGAGAGAGAGAAGCGAGGCGAGCACTACTTCCAAATGCCAGGCGGCATTGTCCGAAAGGGTTACCGCTACCCCGGAACATAAAGGGCTAAGGAAGGAACACGGATGGGTTTTAGTTTGTAAAAGTCTGACACTCCCTTCCGCTCCACCCAGAGCGGGAGGGGCCACTTGATGACTTCCCATCCATAAAAAAAGGCGGTTAACTAAACGGCTAATTTAACCAGTTGGCTGCGACATTTACACTGACTCTTTACGTATTTACACACACATTCTCTCATACATTTACATTAACTGCCCCGTTGTTGTAGTGGTCTCCAGCGCTACTGGTAAGAGCTCTTACACATCTGCGACACTGTGCCGCAACAGCTGTCGCCGACTGTCGCGCGACCGCCTCCGACTATCGCGCGACGGTCGCCGACACTCGATCGCAGCACTCTATCCAGCAGTCGGCAGCGCATGGACTGAGAGACAGGACGTATTTCTTTTCGTACAAACCATCTGAGAGGCAATTCTCGTAATTTTAAGAACGTTCGCAGTCTGATCTCAGTCTCAATCTGTCAAAAATACCTCTATTTTCCCTACATTTTGACAAGTTTTTAACATTTGTTGGTTGCTGAGATGAGACTGCGACTAGATTTTGAACGTTTTAAATTACGAGAATTGGCCTTCTGGTATCTTGCCGGTCGCGGGCAGTCGCAGGCAGTCGCGGGACAGTCGCAGGCGGTCGCGCGACAGTCGTGGACAGCTGTCGCGGCACAGTGTCGCATATGTGTGTGAGCTCTTAGCATGAGATCCTGGATTGAATTCCCAGGTCAGGTTAAGTGCTATTAGGTTTTTTTATCTGGAATTTCTCAGTAGCAACCCGGATAGTAGATATATAGCAAATGCAACAGTACACTGCACATAAAAGTTAAATAATGCCGGGCGTCGTATTTCATAATTATGCAGAGCCAATACTATCGCATATTAAGTCATACAGATTTCATTCTCCTTTTAAATGGAGACATAGAATGGCTCGTAAACTCTCTTTTACAGTCAAAAAGTTCATTCAAAATGGAGTTCATCCGAACATGGTATTCTTACAACTTCTGATGGGTATTAAGCCTTTTCATTTTCAATACATAATTTTATTTCAATACTCAATACTTTTATTGCATTCCACATGTGGGTATTCTCAGGTGGTAAACTTATAATTAGATCATATGGACCCTGTCGGGCACAGCAAAATAAGTGAGTTAGGAGAGAGGAAATATTAATTGTTAATTTTATAACATTACTTATTAAACGCGCTGAGCGGCCTTGAATTTGTGGACCAGTCCGACCATCAGTGTCCACGTTTCAGCACCGTATGTCATGACGGGCAGGACGCAAGCTATGCTCGGAGTCTCTTTGATGTATAAATTCAGGAATGAAATTATCCGGAAAAGAACCGGAGTTACCGACATAGCTTGCAGAGTAAGCAAACTGACGTGGCAGTGGGCTGGCCATGTCTGTCGAAGGACCGATGGCCGGTGGAGCAGACGAGTCCTGGAGTGGAGACCGCGTACTGGCAAGCGTAGTGTGGGACGTCCCCCAGCTAGATGGACGGACGACCTAAAGAAGGTGGCTGGGGTATGGATGCGGAAGGCGGAGGACAGGGTGCTGTGGCGCAGTCTGGGAGAGGCCTATGTCCAGCAGTGGACTGCGATAGGCTGAGTTGATTGATTGACTTATAAACTACTACATATATTATAATAATGATGTAGATTACAATGATGATGATTTGATGATTTACGAAAATTATAACCGAACTTATAACCGACTTTTATATAAAAAGAAAGAAAAATGAAATGCTGTTTGTTGGTAAGCGCATCACTAGAGAACGACTGGACCGATTTGGCTATGTTTTGTTTCAAACTGTTCATAATAGTTCCAAATAGGTTTTAACCGGTGGAATGCCGTAATTACAGAAACAATTAAAAAGCCATTGTGTCTCGCGTAGATCCACGTTCGAACGATACGAAGGGTTAATCAAAGAAAAGTTGCCCACAAAATTTTTAAATTTGGAAAAAACTGAAAGTCCTTTTTATTGAAATTTGGACAGGACAACGTCTGACGGATCAGCTAGTCAATAATAATCCCTTTATGCCAAGAACATACAAGATCAAATCTTAAACCTGACCCCAGAACAAAGAATAATGACCCGAGAAAGACCCAAACATCTCGGTATATAATCGAAGAAAGAGAACATCAAAATAAAAGTGCACTTATCACCCTTGTTTCCACCTAAAACCCTCCCGAAAGGGACAAGAGACATAACCATAAGAAAATGTATAAGTATAGTCAACAAAAGGAAAATCCCTCATGTATTGTGCGTCTTAATGTAAAAAGTCCATACCAAAATGTAGGAAAGTATTCTTATTGTCACGTATGGGGGACTATATTAATTCGGTTTGGACCGTATCTATGTGTTGGTTATAAGTTCGTAATCATAAGTTCTAATGCTCAGCCGACTGGCTCTCGATAAGGTAAATCTTTTGCAAGGGGTCTTATTAATGTTTCAAAAGATTCGGGTGTTGGGTTGAGGCGCGCGGTAATATTTATTATGTGTACGAGCTTCGATATTCGATAGTGATAAGCTGTTGCGTGAAGAGGGTTGGGTACTTCAAAAGCTGATTTCGTTTAACGTAGGTATTACTTACCCACTAGATAGTTTTTCCTAGTAGCATATTTTTTTTTATCTGACATAAAAAAGTACACAGACACAGGGTATTTGTGCCATTTTCTTCGATAACTTGTTGCCATTTTGTAGGTGGTAACATAATCCCATTGCTGTAGTTTTGGGACTTCTCATCAAAAAACTGCGAGAAGTAGTTTTGACAGTCTGCTCTTGATGTTAACCTAACACTACCTAAAGAATTCTGAAGAGACCGAAACAGGGGGAAAGCTAAGGGTGCAAGGTCAGGACTATATGGTGAAAGAAAAGAAAGAAAGAAAATACATTTATTTAGCACAGACTAAAAGACACACTGTACACCAGATACATACATCAAATAAAAACAAAAAGTAAAGATTAAATAAAAAAAAGTATAAAGTCCGATGTAAAATAAATAAATAAGCAGGAAAGTGTGTCTCACGGCTGCGCTAAAAAAGGGCTAGTTCAGTATGGATAGCCGTGTATGCACGAACGAACAAAAACATGGTGAACACGAACATAGAACACTTTGTTCGCACGAGCGTAACACTAACGAACATCAAACGTGTTCGTCAAAAATGTTCGTGGCGATCCAATTTGGTTGGTCTGTCCGAAAGGTGTTCGGAAAATTTTGATGCTACTTCACTGTCGGTCGACCACTTCTAACGGTGAAACCATGGTTACTGAGGGGTTGAGCACGAACACAAGTAGAACTGTGTTCATGTTCGCTTTGCTAATTTACGTCCACACGTACGAATCAAATGTTCCGTGATCGACGTTCGTGTTCACCGTGTTTTGTTCGGTTTATACGCCGTACCGTAATGAAACTGTAGCGGTATCTAAAACGCCACATGCAAACAACGCGTCATACTGACGTCACGCCAAATCCTGCATCTCACAAGCAAAGTTTACCGCGCAACTACCGGGCAGATGCCCGCCAGACACAACACCCGTGTGGTCGGAGGATCCTCCCTTTTCTATAGAGTATGAATGAACTTTACACCCTGTTCCTCTAACTCCATAAAACCGTGCCGTGTGAAAAGGGCCTAAATCGATGTTATCGATTAGGGAAATATAGGTTACTGGAAGTAATAGTATGGTCACGTAGGCATGATGCGATATCAATACAGGCGTGCAAATTGGTTACATTTTTACGGAACGAATAGAATTGTATGAAATAGCTGTATGGCCTAAAAATTGTATTTCAGGCCTGTTTACCAATTCACATAAGTGATTTAGGCTTGAAAGCCTATTTCGCATGCTTAATGGAATACTGACTTAACTCAAAAAAGAAGATTTTTGGGACATCGCAAAAGAAGATCTTGCTATGAGGACTTATCCTACTTGTTGACGCATAAAATTAAAACTGATTTGATTTGACTATTTATTAATCATGAATGCTTGTATTTTAAACGTCTATGATTAACTATTGATGTAAACTGAGTAAAAAAAAATTCTGTAACTCAATTCTGACCTATCTACTAATGGGTCATTCGTCGTTCGCGTGGATGTCGGGTATCAACTATATTTCGCTTATAGAAGGTATAGGTACCACTTCTCCATTGAAAAGGAATCTTTTTTTCCTTTCTGAGTTTTTTTTTTCACGGATCTTACTCTAGCCTAGCAAGAGCAGTATCTACTGACAAACAAAACAAAGGAAATATATCCACGGTTATTAAAAAAAAAATTATGTTCCATACATTTTGACCGCATAGGTTTTATATTTTTATAACAAACAGCAGATTTTTTTTGGTAACTTAATTGACACCGTACGTCAATTTCATACAAGAAGGTACGGACAATTAAAGTAGGTGGTCCATTTCCTTATCAATTAATTTCCCTGATCAATTGATTTCTTTTTGTTAAAAAAATCAGCTGTCATAGAGAAAAGTGCAATACCTACGCTGTCAAAATTTATGGAACAGCTAATTAAAAAAAAATAACCGATGAGAAATTTCAACGGAGGGGGTTCAGAATCATGTAGGTAGGTACTAAATCCATGATCACAGGTTGCGTGTCGATGTCGCTGCTATCATGTACATTTTTGCGACACGAAAATGTACTCAAAAATCGATTTTTCAAAGCGTACCAATGAAAATGCTCGTAAGAGTTTTACATTCAAAATGTTATGTTGGGATAACAACAAATGTCTATCTAAATTTATGAAAATTCGGCGCAAAAGGCACCCTTTTAGGTGAAGACGAACTACTGAAATTCATTGAGTCGATTATAATCTGGTAGTATTTACTACTGAGCTACGTTTTACGCTTCAAAGACCTTCCATAAATAGGTTTCGTTTAAGTTTTAACCCCGGTTTATTGTAAATAACATCGCGCTTGTAATCAATGTCGGGGTTAAACAGAGGTGTAGATATAGTAGGTAGGTACAGACGCCAGCACATCAAGCTACACATGAAACTGTCAAATTTTCCCAATCAACCTTGAACCTTATGATTTAGCGATAAAGTTGAAAATCTATTAAAGAAATTTGAACCCAGTTAATGGGTAAATACGAAACCCCTTGGTAAGACTGGTTGTCAGACTTTCGGGCTTCTGACGACCCGTAACAACTGTCAAAGATCCACGAATGACAGCCGGGACCAACGGCTTAACGTGCTTTCCGAGGCACGGAGTGGTCTCGTTATGTAAAGATGGTCACCCATCCACAGACCAACCGCGTCAAGCGTAGCTTAACCCGATCGATCGACCTGTGTGGCTGTTATTATTTAGCCACGGGCCCCCTCTTACCCCCAATTATTATGAAAATATTCCTCGAAATTGAAACACACAAAATTTAATTTAGCAATTTAACCCTTAATTGCGACACCGCTCAAAGGGACAAATTAGCAATTAAGATCTCATAAGACGTAGGCAGACATAAAGTTTGTACGACTTGTTGCTTCGGGGAGCCGCGAAAATCTTTTCGAAAGCCAGTCTTTTATGACGTCACCGAGACTGTATCACTTGATTGTACGCCTTTGACACACAATAGATAGGTACAGAATGTCGGCTTCATACAACGAGCGAGAACGCACGCACACATAGACACGCTTCACGTATAGCGAGTGAAAGCGAACACGCGACTGGCACTTGTTCTTCGTCATTAGCTGGGTCCACACCGGACGGTCCAGTGGGCTGTGGAGTGGCAGGAGCGTGATCGAGTCAGTGCGGAGGTGCCGCGAGCGATCCGAGCAAAAGCGGTGGAGCGCGCGCTCCGTGAAGCGGCCGATCCAAGCGCTGTCGGTTTTTTGACAATTCTCAAAGGCCGCTCAGTCGTTTGACACGCTCGGTGTGGACGGTTATATGTGGATCCAGCGATCTGGAAAAATGGATAAAGCGATAATGTTCAACTAACTTAATTTAGCTATAACGTGGATCGGCACTGGAGCGCTCGGCAGATTTTCTAAAACAAAAGAAGATAGATAGAAAGGAAAACATTTTATTTGAGACACACACGGTAAATACAAATAGTAATAAAAAGGGAGCATTTAAATTTAACAAAGTTACATTAAAAACGACCTAAAAATAAAAGTAAATAAACCAATAAATAAGACCTGTGTGAAGCCAAGAAGGCACCTCAGCATAATGCTGCGCTATTTAAGAAATAAATACCGCAAACGTGCTAAAGAATCTTTGATCCACAATCGGTGCTCCATGATCGTGGATCGTGGAGCGCCGACCCAAATTCGGAGCGTCCGTTGTGAACCCAGGTATTCGCCATAAGCTAAGTACTTTCGCGTCTATGTGTGCGTGCGCCTGTTTTCACTTGTTGTACGGAGCCGATCTTCTGTACCAATCTATTCCATGTCTTCCATATCGAGGCCTATATCCACACTGTATTAAAACATTTAATTAGATCATCAAAGTACAGCTTTGCTATATTAAAAGCGAATGTTTTATATGATATTAATTAAAATGTTGTACTAACAGGGTTTATATTTTCAAAGGGTATTTGATGTAATTAATATTAGGAGGGTAATATTTTTCATGTAGGCTGAGCGAAACATTGTCATATAAACGGCGTAGTGATGGGCCCATTAATAGGAAATGCGGTCGGACACTTTTGAAAAAGCCTAAGTAAAAAGTCGTAATTCGAGGTTTAGCTCTCACCTATTTCCTCCTCCAATATTGGACCAATTTAAAAGATATTTCATAAACTGAATAAGAAGAATATATACTGTGTCCTGTGTACTATATACTGTATGAGAGCAGTGGTGGCCCAGTGGTATCGGCCGCGACTTACGAGTTGTAGGTCGTAGGTTCGAACCCAGACAGGCGCTTTACTTTGTGTAAATTATTTCATCACCACTGCTCTCAAAACGGTGAAGGAAAACATCGTGAGGAAACCGGCATGTCCTAGAACCAAAAATTCAAAGACATGTGACATCTACCAACCCGCACTGGGCCCGCGTGGTGGATTACGGCCCACTCCCTCTCACCGAGAGGAGGCCTGTGTCCCAGCAGTGGGAACATTATAGGCTGATGATGATACTGTGTCCTTATGTTTTTCTTTTTTCATTAATAGTTGTCAAATTTGTACACTAGGCCTCTGTTGACAGCAATTTAAATCGGCATTTTTTTAGGGTTCTAGTAAAACATGGGGACATACAAGTAGTTAACATTTATTATTCTGAAAAAAAATCATTGCTTTATGGTCATTAACCAGAAAGAAAACATGCTAGAGCGTTTCTATGGAGAAACGACCACCCCCGCATTTCCTCTTAAAAACGGAACAAAGTTACCTATATCGGTTATAGATTTTTCTCTGGTAACTAAGTAATAATAGCCGCTTGAGTCGATTATCAAGGTTAAACAACGCTTGCCGAGGTCTGTCCGTGGATGGGTGACCATCCTTTACATGACAAGATCCCTCCATGCCTCGGAAAGCACGTTAAGTCGTTGGTCCCGGCTGTCATTCGTAGATCTCTGGTAGTCGTTACGGGGAATCAGAAACCTGAAAGTCGGGCAACCAGTCTTACCAAGGGTATCGTATTACAACCATTATCATCTGCCTAGCCTTTTCCCAACTATGTTGGGGTTGGCTTCCAGTCTAACCGGATGCAGCTAAATACCAGTATTTTACATGGAACGACTGCCTATGTGACCTCCACAATCCAGTCACTAGGTAATACGACACCCCAATGGTAAGACTGGTTGTCAGATTTTCGAGCTTCTGACGACCCGTAACGACTATCAAAGATCCACGAATGACAGCCGGAACCAACGGCTTAACGTGCTTTCTGAGGCACGGAGGGGTCTTGGTATGTAAAGATGGTCACCCATCCACAGACCAACCGCGGCAAGCGTAGCTTAACCTCATCGATCGACCCGTGCGGCTGATGTGCGGCCAAGCCCCTCTTGCTGAAGTTGATTCTCAGCCTAATTTGAATAAATGACTTTTAATTTCTTTTAGCCATCGACGTTCATACTCAAAACTTTCCTAACGACACTTTTTGCTTATTCTTCCGTATCATGTGCTCATGTCGTGGCCATATCGTAGATTTGCTCACTTCATGAAATGCTCGAGAATTTCATGAAATGGTCGCATTTCATGGAATGTTTCACTGTCTATTGGCCACGTCATAATGTGGTCTGGCCAGATCAATTTTTACTCAACGTTTGACGATGTGAACAGTTAAACGCACGACTACTTCATGATGTGGCCAAACATTAGTGATCATATCGTAAAATAATTAGAATATCCGCCGGTAGAGGCGTTGATGTCGGTTTCCTCTGTGGGTTCCCTATCCATTTGCATAAAATTTTAAGACCTAATTTAACTTAGCATGCTTTTATTTCTCCTTATTATATTTTCACATAACAGCTTACGCATAATTTCTCTAATCATAATAATAATTAAGCATAATATTCTAAAGCATAAATTTAGCATGCTCGTTTTATTTCTAACGACGTCAGGTCGACGGAGCTTCTATTTCTGTCTGCAGGGTTTAAAGGAACCTAACCATACCAAACCTCGGGGTGTCCCTGACGTCGTTTAGTATTATGTGAACCCTAAATTCATGATATGGCCAAACGTTGAATGATATATCATTAACGTTGACTTTTAAACGATAATGATAAGCGTCATGTTCGTGAACGGGCGCCGTCAGTAGGGACTGGTCATCTCTTTGCTGCCATGGCTTATTTTAATTTATTATTTGAATTGTTGTTTTTTCTCATCTTTTCATTATGGACGCTTTTAACGTTCTGCATCGTTCTCACATGTATAATTTTTAACATGAATGATGTAACCAAGACTTTGTAACCACATTATTTTGATTTAAAAGAGTGTCCATGGAGGTTCTTGCCCGTTCTTCTCCATAGGTACCTACGCTTTGGAATGGGCAACTAGCTTCATTTTCAAATATATTTATATTTTCATTTAGAAATATATAAGTATGTTTATCAGTTGTCTAGTACCCATAACACAAGCTCTGCTTACCTTGGGAATAGATGGCGTCGTGTGATAGTTGTGGAATATTATTATTATTATTTCTGACTGACCGACTTCTTGACAATTCAAAAGTGCCTGTAAATGGTTTAATTGAAATAAATGCTCTGAGTTTATCTGAGTTTATAAGGTCAATCTTAGCTGGCCATTTCATGATACACAACCATTTCATGAAATGACCGAACACTTCATGAAATGATCAATTCTACGATATGGCCACGATACCCATACAATGACAACCGACTTCCATACAACTATTCAGTTACCGGTGCCACTTTCAGACTTCCTCTCATATACTCATTTCTTATTCTATCCATTCATCATACAACACCGCATATTCCTCTTAGCATTTTCATCTCAGCTGTATCCAATTGCCTTTCATTCATCCATTTACACCAAATCGACGCAAAAAACTAAAAATAACTTCACTACGCCTTTCAATTTCAGCCTATAAATCCATCATTTATAACTCGTTCGTGAATTTCAATACGACCCTACGGATCCTCAGGGATTCCTATGTCGAGTGCGTCTCATTATACCAAGGAAGGCCGCCGAGATTTTATTTATATACAGAAATACATATTTACGTGGTACGTAGAAAGGAAAGTTATTTGCGTGCCAATTAAAAACACATGCTGGCCTATTTCTTGGCCAAAGAATTAGCATTGCCATACAACGTGGCAATGCTGCCAGCCTTTTGGTCACTGTTCCTGTTGACAGCGATGCGGACGAATTCTTTGATGGCCTATGATTGTTTTGTTTATTTTTTCATATAATTGTACATATTATTATAGTTTATATGTTAGCTTATATTATGTAAATATCTATACAAATAAATAAAGATTTGTATTAAAAACAATAATCGCGAGCGTGTCTTTAAGGGTTTTTTTTTTAAGATTATAAAAAGAAAGTAAAATACAATTAATTAGCATAATCCGTCTATAATCTTCCCACAGCTAGGACACAGGCCTCCTCTCTGTGAGAGGGTCATAATCCACCACGCGAGCCCAGTGCAGGTTCATTGGTCTTCGAATTTTTGGTTTTAGTGCATGCCGGTTTCCTCACAATGTTTTCCTTGTTCTACCGAACCGCACGTTACAAAATTTTATTTCAGTGCGGTTAGTGGAGTGCTCAGGTGCGGGTCGTCCAAGTGCGGTTGAAATCAGTGCTCTTCGTGGAATAACTCCTTATTCATCACCATCATCACCAAGGTGATTAAAAAATTTACACAAAGTAAAGCGCCTGTCAAGATTCTTACCTACGACCTGCAAACCGGAACTCACTGCAAATTATTTAGCACAGACTAAAAAACACTCAACATAATCAGGTATTGTACTAAAGTTAGGTTTGGTTAGGATTGCATATTACATACTATGTAGAATTATGCTAACATTTCTTACTAAGCTAGTAGTGTGGTAGTATGGTCAGCAACAAAAGTCGATTAACACTTCAGTTTTTTAAATCTTAGTTATTAAGCAAAATATTTGTTCAAAATTGCAGCAGAAGAAAAATGTTTAGAGTATAAACTCTTTGCTATTATGTGAAAAGCTAAAAAGCAGTTTATTGAAAAAAATTGCTGTCAATTTAATAACATGTAAAAATGACAGTGTTAATCGACTTTTGTTGCTGACTGTACGTTCATTCCTCTGGTTTATTTGTTCATTTATAAAGGTTTACCAACAGGTTCTGTATATGACATATCTTAAGTACTATAGGTATCAATATTCTCGGTGTGACACTGTTGCCACTTACAGGTAAACCAGAATTCTCAGAGCTAAGTGATAGATAACACAAAAATAATAAAGCCAATGGACTTGGACATAAATGGCGAAATGTGGGTGTACTATAGGTACACCTCGGCCCAAGCCTTTGGGGAAACAAGCCGTGTGATTTAGGTACGGTCAGCAAAGGAGATAAGTAACCAGGGTCATCGGATATAGTTGAAGTTTAGTACGAAACCGATTGATGTTTTCGAATAAAAAATTCATTTATCAAATTAAATTTCATTCGAAAACATCCAGTAAAATCAATGTCGAACAGAATCAAGATGGATTTTTCTTTTATCTTTTAAAATCGTCCTTTTGAAACCTTTCTTAGAAACTCCTCTTTATTCTATACTTACGTAAGTATATACATACGTATAGAATAAAGAGAAATTTCTCTCTTTAAACTATATGTATGTATATACGTATAGAATATAGATGACGTCATATTAATTTGTTTACTTATATGTGTATACATAAGTAAACAAATTAATATGACGTCATACTCTTTCCTGTGGTAAGCCCTGCCAATAGAAACTATTTATATCTTTTTTATAGCTTCAAGGCAGTTATCTCATTGCTTATTTTCCTCCGAAATGAACAACTAAAACCGAATGGTCTTGCTATTTATTGTTAGAAACGACAAACAAAACTCATTAAAAAAGTGTATTTATGTGTTTATTACTTAGACTTCTTATTACTTGTAGGTAAGCTTAAAGAAAATATTTGTCAACAAAAGATTGTTGGCCTTCGACCAGTTCCCCGGGAGGTAGAGGGAGAGGGGCTCGTGGCTAAATAATAACAGCCACGTGGGTCGATTGAAGGTTAATCTATGCTTGCCGCGGTCGGTTCGTGGATGGGTGACCATCCATTACATATCGATACCCCTCCGAGCCTCAGAAAGGACGCTAAGCCGTTGGTCCCGACTGCCATTCGTACAATGACAGTCGTTGCGGGTAGTCAGAAACTCAAAAGCCTGACAACCAGTCTTACCAAGGAGTATCGTGTTACCTAGTCAATGGGTTGTGGAGGTCAGATAGGCAGTCGTTCCATGTAAAATACTGGTATTCAGCTGCAACCGGCAAGACTGGAACCCGACCCCAAAATAGTTGTGAAAAGGCTAGGCAGTTTGATTAAAGAAGCTTACCAGGAAACACGCACCAACCGTGCTAGTTTCCCAGAAAGTTCTAGAATTCTTGATATTATGTTCAAGATACTTCTTCATTGTCTGTTAACAAAGAAGCTTTTGAACTGCACTGGGCAATTAAAGGCTCATCCCCTCGCCCCTTTTTTGTAGGTAAATATTTTTCGAGAATCAAGTTTAGCCTTTCTTACATTCGGTTTAATTAGTTAGTGGATTATTTATTGAATTGCATATTCAGACAAACACTAAAACGATTATTATAATATGATGTTTACTGCAAATTGAGCAAATTGATTTAAACAAACACTTTTACCCGTCAAAAAAGAAGCATTACAACTAGATAAGAAACAACGAACTCGTGTTTATCCGTCAACTCAGAGAAGACGCACCAAAACAAACTCAGAGGTCACAGTCTCTATTGTTCTGTCGGCGAAATGTCCGTAGATGAAATACTCTGCTGGGGAAACGGAAATAAAAGAATGATCCTGTCGACGAACAGTCCAATGGCGAATCGGTCTTAGGAGAACGATTGCGGAATCGGTCAAACCATACGCGAACCATGCAGATTAGTGCCCGAGATGGTTTTTTGAGGAAATAACAGTGCACGCATTTGTCATTAATCGTATAGCTCAACGACTCGACGAAAAATGCCAAAGAAAGAACGTAAAATCATAAAATCACGCCTATAATTCCCGAAGGGTTGGCAGACCTGTACCTATAGTAAAACTCATACACAAATCCAGACCCCGGGCTATTAGGGCTTCTGAGAAATTCCTGATAAAAAAAACCAATAACACTTTGCTCGAACTGAGAATCGAACCCAGGACATCAAGAAAGGAAATCACACTATCACACTAATATTATAAATGCGAAAGTCTGTGAGTGTGTGTGTGTGTGTTTATATGTTTGTTACTTCTTCACGCTCAAACGGCTCAACCAATTTTAATAAAATTTTGTATGGAGGTAGCTGACATCCTGGATTAACATATAGGCTACTTTTTATCCCGATATTTCCACGGGATCGACAGTTACGCGGGTAAAACCACGGGGCGCAGCTAGTTTCACATAAATATTGTCTTCTCACCACGTTAACACTACAAATCTCATTTCAGTCGCATTTCCTCTGAAGCAGACTATTTTGCTGACAAGTTGAACGTGCCAACTCTAAACAGTGTGCTGTGGGCCTAGCACAAACGCACGGAACGCGATTTTAAAATTGAAAATACCTACTCATGTTGCACTTAACATTTACTTAGTTATAAGGTTTTATTTATATATCACTAGCTGACCCGGCGAACTTCGTACCGCCTCAGAATTAAATAATGTGACAAAGTTTAATAGATTATCATAATATCGTTATTGTTGTTTTCCTCGGGAACAGCACTTTTTTTGGGATGAAAGGTACCCTATGTCCGTTAAAACTTTTCTCTTAAACCAAAAATGCTAAAGCATACTTAGTTGTGTTTACGATTAAAAAATCGTTCAAAATTACATTGCGTTTACGTCGTGCGTTCGCGCTAGGGTCTCGGCAGTACACTATTTTAAGCTGGCATGTTCAAACTCAACACGCGTACTTTCAAGAGGCTCTTTAAATGAACTACGTTGACGTAAAGTATAAAAAAGTCTACCAAAGAGTAAACAATTTCTTTAGAAACTTTATACTCTTCAGGCGTTTGTTAAGCATCTAGGGATAAAAATCTTAAGATAATTAAAACGTACTTTGCTAAGTTATAAAGTATTCCAGTAATCACAAAGAAGCGCTCGTGGCTAAGTAACAAGTTACAGCCAAGAAGCTGACAGACTCTCGAGATAAGCTGCCCTTGTTACGGTCAGTTCGGAGATGGGTAATCATCATTTATTACACGTTGAGATTGAGGCTTCCCTGTAGCCCCAGGTTTTCATAAGATACGTAAGTAACTCGAAAATTTGGGGCCAACACCCTAATTGAGTAACACACTACCAATTACAATCTGAATCATTTTGAAGGATATTGGTAAACCCTCACATTATCACACTAATATCGACATCACGGCGCTGCACTGGCGCGCGGCGGCGTGATGTGCGTGTACTAGGCGCACATACACACTACAGATAACGGACAATGACCCTCGTAGTGCGGTGACACGTTTGTTATGATTTCAGTTTAATAAACTATCGAAATAAAAAAATATTAAGCATTTTCAAAGTTACTGCTTTTGAGCTGAAATTTTGTACAGAGATTCTAGACCAGATACACTCTTCAAGCCGTTTGTATTGATATACCTACCCTTTCCGTAACACCCTGTATATCTCAACATCGGTCTTTACACTTTTCATTTGTTTTTATCTGATGTATGTATCTGGTGTATTGTGTTTCTTTTAGTCTGTGCTAAATAAATGTAAGTATTTTCTTTCTGTCTTTTCTAAATCTATTTTATTCTCGACCCAGGCTCAAAACTGCATCACATTTCCACATCATACTAACTTTATCGCCTTTTTCATTCCCCAGGGTAATGTAAATCGTATTACTGAAAGGCTGGCGACTCGGGTACGTTCGGTCCAAGACAAAAAAGTGCTTTCCCAAGAACATGTGCTTTGATTTTCTAAAGGGACCCGTGACATGAATTCATAAAGCCTTTTTGACACCGCTGTAGATATAATATACATTTTATATTTTGTCTTTACGCCTGTTTTTGGGAAAAACGTGATTAGAATTTTAAGTTGATTCTATGGTATTTTTGTATGACTATGAGGTTTAAGCAAAATCAAATTGAATCTATTATTTTAACAAGAAATTGCGTCTTGCCTAGTGATTTGTGAAAGTGACTATAGGCTGAGACGTTGCCTGAGGTAGCTGCGCGGTGCGGGAGGGCTGATAGTTGTCTCAAGTTGACGAATCACTGAGCAGATTTTGCATACGTTAATTATATAATAATATGTGAAGACGATGCACCTAAAATAAAATTACTATACCACAATAAGTAAAAGAATTAAATACGAAACTATGACATATAAATTTATTATCCGATAGATACACATGGTGCTCACATATTTATTTACAAACATGGTAAAAGTAAACGATTTTAAGGTAAACTCATTTAAGGAACTTCCCATCCTCATATTCAAGAAAAAAATGACAAGTTGGTTATTGGATAATTGCTTTTAGGACATTGGCGAATATATGGAATATTTTTAAAAGCCAAGACCTAATTTCGACCTCGATTTTAAAGGAACAATTACCTAATTATAATTCAATTATTGGATTATTATTGGATTATTCAATTATTGGACTAATTGTAAATCACAAATCTTAAAATTAATTGTACTTAGTTATTTAGGAATGACATTTGAATATTAGTACACCATATGTTGCGGTAGAGTGTATAAAAATAAAAAAAAACATTGAAACCATACTATGTAAAACTACATTCTTACAAATAAATAAATTCTTATTCTAATTTGAAACACGTGAGTACCTAATAACACACTGAAAAAAAATAATTGCTTACTGCACCACATTAAAGCGATTTCATTTGGTAAGACTTACTGACTTTATACAGTAAGAATAAATGTTTCTAAAACAGTAACTTTTAATGATTGAACAAGAACATACTATTTACTGAAAAAAAAACAACAAAAAAAAGGAAAACCACCATTACTGCATTAAATTTCGATGAATAAAACAGTTCATTTTGTGAACTTTTAGCTACTTAAAACGTTCGGTAACATTTTGCCTCGAGCTTTAACTGTTTTCGGATCAGTAAAAAACACTGTTTTGAACGTTAGGCTCATATGGAACTATTTAAAGCAGTTGTTCAGATCAATGTTTTTTCATTTTTATTTACTGCTTATTTCTTTCAGTGTACGGTTAGGTTACTCAATAACTAATAATGAGATATTATATATCCATACATAATATATTATGTACCTTGACACATGCTCCTAACATCATTTATCAAAGTAATGATAATAAGATACGGAGGTTATTTTCCTCGAGAATTCTCCGTCGTTTCATATCTTCCCTCGTATTAAATTAACCTTACCATTAAAAATGATGAAGGCTCAGCTGTCTTTTACGAATCGATATTAGGTTCATATTTAGCTATTTTATTTTTAAAATCAGCGATCGAAAATGTACCCTGTGTCTTTAAACGTAAGGTACATTTTTCTGTTTAGCTACTTAATGGAAAATCTCTAGGTTAGAATGTAATAGCGAAGCAGTCGATCTAAATAAATTATCGGTTTCCCTCGTAATAACAAAAATGAGAAATATAATTTTTAATCTTAAGGCGCTATCTCGAAAATCTAAAATCCTCGAAAACCTACTAAGCGAGCGAAAGTAATGCAATTACTTTTGAAACGCAAAAGAAGAGTGATGGCTATAATGTGCGTGCGCTCGGAATAAAACGACGTATGTTCGTGCCAAAACGAATAATTTGCTCCTTTTTTAACAAAATAAATGAATTATATTTAAAACTACTTTAAGTAAACTTTGATATGATGATTTTCTCTGTTTTAAAGTAAATTCCATTGAATAACTCTTAAGCGTTACGCCGTGATGTCGAAAAAAGGAAAAAAATAGATATAACTTAGCAACTTGTAGCCTTTTCCCAACTATGTTGGGGTCGGCTTCTAGTCTAACCGAATGCAGCTGAATTCCAGTATTTTTCATGGAGCGACTGCCTATAGATAGCCCCAACCCAGTTACTGGGTAATACGATACCACTTGGTAAAACTGGTTGTCAGACTTTCGGGCTTCTGACTATCCGTAACGAGATTTATTACCGTTGGATCCCGTTTTTGAATCCCATTTTAATATTTTTGGCGTTGGATCCCGCAAAACATTATTATGTATTTCCGTTGGATCCCGAATTTAAAAAATGCAAGATAATTACGTTTTATTGTCGTTGAATCCCGAAAAGTATTTCCGTTGGATCCCGAATGCTTAAAAAAATATGAATGCGGGTACTTTCAACAACAAAATTGTTTATAATAAAATGAGGGGTTCACTAATGTTTCACCAAAACTCCATTGACAAATTTTTAGTTTACAACCAACGTTTCGTATACTATTTATTTCACAAACAACTCATTTTCTATATAATCTAGTCGTTTCTGGCGTAGGGGTCACAGTTTTAACCTAACCTAACCTAATATTATTTTTTTTTTAATAATTAACCTAATCTAACTAGTTCGGTTCCGGGTAACCCACTAAAAATAATCTCTTTTTAGTGTTTGATAAAGGTAAATCACTTTTCTTCTGAAATGTACACATGTTGTTATAATATGGGATTCAACGGAAATAGCAAACGGGATCCATCGGTAATACCTAAAAAACGGGATCAAAAAACGGGATCCAACGGTAATAAACGCGTAACGACTGTCAAAGATCCACGAATGACAGCCGGGACCAACGGCTTAACGTGCTTTCTCAGAATACAGAACAAGTATTCTGAGCGTGCTTTCTAAGCGATCGAGATCTAGGAGTATAAGTTTTTAATATGAAAACTTGGCCCTAATATTCAAGCGCATTAAGCCATTATCAGATCATCTCCACTCTCCATTTTCCCAAAATATCACTCACTAATCTATGGGTGTATCTCATCGAAGAGGGGAGATATTCTCACCATAAGAATATCAACACGAGACAAAATACACCTACTAGTGGCGGAATGATATTTTTCTGACAATAAATTAGAAACACGTGTAGGTAGCTCACTCCACCAAAAAACGAATAAATATTGACACTAGCTATTTTTAATCTGTATGAATATTTTTGGTTTTTAGTCCATATATCGTGTACACCAACCAACCAACCGTGATATTAGATAAAACCGATATATTCCGATTCCAGGCTTCGAATCAAATTAGGGTTGCCTAACATTTTTTTTGCCTATCATTTTTTTTATAATGTAAGTAAAGTGTGTTTGTGTTTATGTTGTACCTACTATGTTATGTTTGTACTATGTGACGTAAGTAATTATGTTATACTTACTATGTTTTGTGCTTTTAATCCATACTTCCATACTTAATATTATAAATTCGAAAGTAACTCTCAGACTGTCTGTCTGTATGTTACCTTTTCACGCCTAAACCACTGAACGGATTTCGATAAAATTTGGCAGGGAGATAGATTGCATCCTGGGGCCTTCCCCAGGATGCAATCTATCTCCCTGCCAAATTTTAAAACTATCCTATGTTTAATAAAACTATCCTATGTCCTTACATAGGATAGTTTTATCCCGATATTTCCACGGGATCCACACATCTGCGGGTGAAACCGCGGGGCGCAGCTAGTCTTGTAATAATTTAATAATGTTGTTAGTTTTAATTTTTCTAATTTGGCTATTGTAAGTATACAGTATGTTAAATAACAGAGGGCGTTCCCTTAAACTCGTTAATCTATATCATTAATAGATTAAAATAAAAATATCAGCATAGAAAAATAAGCATAAAATAATCCGAATTCAAAAAAATTATTAATTGACAATAAATTCGAAACCTCCTGTTTAAAATCAAAGCAGTAGCGCGGAATAGTACCTAGCGGATAGTGCATTGCCCAAACCGGCAACGTCGCAATGCGCACACGATGCCGAGCGTCTCACAGATACTCACGAATAACAAGAGTACAGAAGGTCCACTCACGGGACAAGTACGCGAATTTGTTTTACCTAGCCACTCAGACCGGTGGTACGACAGGCTTACAGTGTTAATTATGAAAAATTAATTTTACCTAAAAAATAATGTACCGCTAATAAATAGTGTGCGGTTAAGTTTGGAGAAAGTTTCATTTATTTAATCCACAGTTTAGGCTAGGGTTTAAATGATAAATGACGGTATTACACGTTAGCAAGTGAATGTTTTCTTCAATAACAGAAATTTAAAAACTTTTACTTTTTGCAGTTGCCTTCGTAATACCTAAGTACTTGCGTTTATTCATAGCAATCGTGTAACGTCACAGTAGTAACACGTTCGTTGAACGGGTACCCCGTTCCATCCCTGAGTATAAAAGCAGTTTTAGGAAAGAGTGGGCCTTCTAAACTTATTAATTTTGTGGCACAGTCGTTTAGTGTTATTTTTTATTTCAATGTTTTAGGTATTATGATACATTTACTCGTAAATAACGTTAAAAACCTACCTAGATTTTGAACTGCTCAATATGCTGACCTCCTCTGTCTACACATTGTTGCATTGTTTAAAATTTTAAAGACTGCGACGTGACTCATGTTTAACAGGCGGCCGGCTCTTCTAATGCTTGAACCGGGCTCTTCCTCAAAATACCTTAGCACGTACTCTTCCTGCCGCACAGAGATCACGGGTCGGGGGCCACCAGAACGACGCGGCACTACCGGTTCATTGTTACGAATACGCTACCAGGGCACTCACAATAACACGAGAATTCCGCGGTTGATGTGCATTGGGGTACCTCTCAACATACATCCTCAGAGCACGTGCACCATCATAATTACACTCAGCATAAATGAGCACCATGTTCACATACACCTGAGCTGAACTGATAACGTGGCATTTTCCACACAAGAATGACGCAAGTTGTTGCAATGCGAAAATAATGCGCGTCCGGTCAGCGCGTGAGATAAATTCCGACTAAAATTAGGTGGACAGGACATTCGGGTTCGGGGGTAGCGGGCGCACACGCAGCCCGTCATTCATAAAGAAATTGCGACGGTGCCGTCCTTCAAGTACGCGTGTATAGTATTGTGTACAGTGTGTTTCTTTTACGTATCTATTTTACATTTTTAGTGAATATTTTAATATTAAAAAAAATAAAAACATTTTGTTTTCGAATGGTAATATTTTTTTTAGCATGTATGGATGCTATACTATTGCGGGTTAACGGGAACGCCCTCTGTTAGTTAACATACTGTATTATAGCTTAGGTTATTAGGTTAACCGATCAAGCGGCGCGCGTCGCCCATTGGCGACGTAACAATAAAATCAATTGTATCTCATTAGCGGAGCTTGACAGATTAGGTTCTTAACTATCGCGTTAGGGTAAACCTTGTAAAGGTAGTTTAAGCTGTTATAAATAAATAAATAAACATTACGGGTGCAACTAATATTATGCGTGATCTCTTTCTAATGTCAGTCATCTGTCAAAAAAACCTCTAATTCACCTACATATTTATCAACTTTTTGACATTGTCGCCGAGTTGAGATTGCGACTTGCATTTGAACGTTTTTAAGCACAAGAATTGAAAACTCTCTACTTAATAATTGCATACTTTGGCACACATTTAGAGGGTACCATTGTTACCCAGTAATTGGGTTGTGGAGGTCAGATGGGCAGTCATCATAATCTTAATCAGCCTATAATGTTCCCACTGCTGGAACACTTCCCGATACCGGTGGGCTACTATATTTTATATTTTTTTTATCTTCTAATATTTAAAAATATAATTTATATGTATTTAGTTGAATAAAGGAAATAAAATAATAATATCAGTGTGCACTTTTATTTTTCTGTAAGGAAAATACTTTTCTTTGCGTGTTTGTTTATTAACGATATTTACAAGAAGTTTATGCTTACGATTTTTTTTTACAACAAAAACACGTGAAAACCACATAAATGTTTTTCATATTTACGTGTGAAAAATATGTAAAGATAAAACAAAAAAGACACACAAATCGGTCATATTGACGAAATACCGAACGTGATTCCACGTCGTAGAAAAGTCAAAGATGGTAAGCGGATCTCGAATTTTAAGTGGATGGCTATAATATTGCACTGAGAAAAATAATAAAATAGCCAAAGTCACTAAGGCTGAGGCTACATTAGGCCGCGACGCGACCTGCGACACATGAGCGATTAAAACAAATAAATTAATGCTCACGTGTATGATTAACCGTACATCAAATTTTACTAGCGATCTTTGATCTCTTTATGTGAACAACATTACTGTAATCACGGCATCGGCTACATCAACCTATCAGCGAAATTGAAGCGAGTTTATTAAAAAATTTCTCACTTGCACGACTAAATAGTCCAATAGCACTAAATATGCGTGTGGCTACATTATGCGTATAGTAAACCACGATGGATGATTTGATAGCATTGTGTACTGTAGCCACGTCATCCCCGAATATACGCCGGATTTTAGCTTATAATGTAGCCATACCATAATTAACGGAATCACGCTAGACGAGAAATTACAATGGGGACCTCACATAACATCTCTTGCGGGGCGGCTTAGCTCGGCCGCTTATGCTGTTAGGAAGATAAGACAGTTAACAGATGTAGAAACCGCGCGTTTAGTCTACTTTAGCTACTTTCACAGCATTATGTCGTACGGCATTTTACTATGGGGTCGAGCTGCTGACATTGAATCCATCTTTATTTTGCAAAAGAGAGCTGTCAGAGCCATTTATAATCTACGTCGCCGCGAATCTCTCAGGGAACTATTTAAAAGGATTAATATTATGACGGTACCTTGCCAATTCATTTATGAAAATATTATGTATGTAAGAAAAAATCTACATCTTTTTAATAAAATAAGCGATAGACATAACTTTAATACAAGAAATAAAGATAAAATACATCAACCATTTTTCAGATTAGCCAAAGTACATACATCTTTTATGGGGTACTGTGTTAAATGTTACAATAAAATACCTTGTGATATATTGCAATTAAATGAAAGAAAATTTAAAACTCACATTAAACGTACACTTTGTAAACAAGCATACTATAAATTAGAAGATTATATCCAAGATAAGAACGCTGAAATTCAACGTGTGGTACCTAGATGATGGAACGCTAGGAGGTGATGTAGACACCGTTTTGAATGACCTACAACTTCTCAAACAGGAATTTAAATCTATTGGCTTGGACCTTAACCCCTCAAAATGCGAAATTTACCTTTCTGACATTACCGACAGACAATTGACCCTAGAGAAATTTAATGCAATAGCCCCACAAATAAAAATTTTAGAAAAAAGCTCACTGCACCTCCTAGGTTCCCCAATTTTGGAAGATAGTTTTCCTCCTTTCATCGAAGAAAAAATTAAAAAGTTCAACGACATTTCGGACAGACTCTCCAAAATTAATCTACATTCGGCATTCACCCTAATTAGATACTGTTGTTTTGGCCCAAATTTTATGTATTTTCTACGCTCTTCCCCTTTATGGAAGCAGCCACACCTCTTGGACAAAATTGACCAAATTATTCGCAGCACTTTAACATCAATTCTAAATGTGGCCTTGGACGACCGAGCGTGGCTGCAAGCCACACTACCCATCCGCTTTGGTGGCCTCGGCGTCCGCAAAATTACCAGTATTAGCTTACCGGCGTTCCTGTCCTCTGTCCACAGCACCGAAAAGTTGACCGGGAAGATTTTAGCCCCCTCCCTGGTTGACTCTGAAGTGCCGTGCTTGGCCGACGCGGAGAACGCCTGGAAAATGGCTTGCCCGGATACAGATCGGCCCGCGAACCTATCTTCCCAGAGGCAGTGGGATGAGCCGCTCTGCAGGTTGGTACGGAATAATCTTATTAATACGTCCACCAATACTGCTGAGCGTGCCCGCCTACTGGCTGTGGGTGAGTGGGAGTCGGGTCTCTGGCTTCAGGCACTACCGTCACCCAACATAGGCACATTGCTGGGTGACACCACCTTCCGGCTCGCTACTTGTTTGCGTCTGGGCGCCCCCTGCGTGGCTCCGCATCGCTGCCAATGCGGTGAAGGTGTCGACTGCCTCGGACACCATGGCTTATCCTGCAGTAAAAGCGCAGGCCGGATAGCACGGCATGCCAGCATCAATGACATCATCCGTCGTGCTCTTGTCACCGCTGGGGTGCCAGCTGTTTTAGAACCCAATGGTTTGGCACGCGACGATGGTAAGAGACCAGACGGGATGACCATAATGCCTTGGAAGGTAGGTAGGCCTTTGGTGTGGGATGCAACGTGTGTCGACACCCTTGCGCCATCCCATCTTCCAAGCACGGTAAGCTGTGCTGGGGCGGCTGCTGCAGGTGCGGAAAACCTCAAACGGCGCAAATACTCCAATCTCTTTGGAACTTACATATTTGAGCCGTTTGGGGTTGAAACACTAGGGCCATGGGGCCCGAGTGCCCACTTAGTATTCCAAGACATCGCCAAGCGGTTGGTCGACTCATCACGTGACCAGAGGGCTGGCCTATTTTTTGGTCAAAGAATCAGCATTGCCATACAACGTGGCAATGCTGCCAGCCTTTTGGGCACGTTTCCCGTTGACAGTGATGCGGACGAATTTTTTGACGCCCTTTGATTATTTTCCCTCCCTTTTTGTATACTTGTACATATTATTATTTTAAGATTGTTAGTTATCTAGTGTATATAGTAAGAACGCTTGGAAACATGCTGGTCCTGCTCCATAGGACAATCTAGAGTCTAGACAAAATCAAACTGGTTGCTAATTTAATTGTAAATTTTTTTATTCTTTCTTTTTACATTTATTACTCACACCCTGACTTATTACTTGTATTTTGTTTTTTAATTAAAATCGTTTTGCTTGTACCATGTTTGTAAATATGTGAGCACCATGTATCTATCAGATAATTAATTTATATGTCATGGTTTCGTTTTTAATTCTTTTACCTATTGTGGTATAGTAATTTTATTGTAGGTGCATCGTCCTCACATGTTATTATATAATGAATGTACCCATGCAAAATATTGTACCTAAACATTTTAAAAGAGTAACGGTGGAGTTTCTTGCCCGTTCTTCTCCATACGAAAACTACCTTTTGGAATGGGCGACTAGAATCAATTCTATTTTAAGATAATTTTTGACGTTCAAAAGTGCCTTTTATGTGCCTATTTGAAATAAATGCTTTGACTTTTGACTTTGACTTTTGACTTTATTTATATCGTTTCGCTCTTCCAGTCGCAACGCAAATCGCTGCCTACTGTAGCGTCAGCCTAAGGCCTCATTTACGGAGACGCGGGGCGTCTCGCGTCGCGTGTGGCGTGGCGTCTCGCGGCGCGTCGGACGTTTTTTCTGTTTACGGTGGGGCGGCGCGTGAAGCGGCATGCATCATCGCACGCGTAAACACAAACTTATAGCAATATACGACCATGTTCATAGAGAAGCGAGACGGGAAGCGTGGCGGTGCCCGCCGCGGCGCCCGCGGCGGGCATCGCGGCGGCGCACGCTCGCCTCGATCAAATCGACTAGTTTTATGTTGGCGAGAGATGGGAGCGCACGTGTCGCAACTTGCAGCATGATCATATCATACTCCATTGCGACGGTGACTCGTCTGTGTTGCGCGGTTTCTAAATAAGACTGACAGAAGATTCCGCCTCGGACATAGCTTCGTCGAGAATTGCCGCTGCGTGCGCCGCCGCGATAAACGCCGCGTGGGACGCGTCGGTGCCATCCGCGGGCTCGGCCGCAAAAAACGCCCTAATTCAAACAAACGCGTCTAAAATCGCTTCTCCGTAAACGCATTCATACAACGCCATATATTTGAATTCAGTGCGGGCCGCGCCGCTCAACGCAACGCACGACGCCCCGCGTCTCCGTAAATGAGGCCTTAGACACAGGAAATGTAAAATGATTTGATGTCGTTCATTTAACTTTGATTTTGACAGGCCTGATGGTCTAGTGGTTAGTGAACCTGACTGCTATGCCGGAGGTCGTGGGTTCGATTCCCACCTAGAACAAATGTTTGTATGATGAGCACGATCATTTGTTCTGTGTCTGGGTGTAATTTATCTATAATATGTATGTATTTAGAAATATATAAGTATGTTTATCAGTTGTCTAGTACCCATAACACAAGCTCTGCTTAGCTTGGGACTAGATGGCGTTGTGTGATAGTTGTGGAATATTATATTATATTACATATAATTGAAATGCCGTGGGATCAAGATGAACACTAATCAAGATAAACACTAACTGTCACACAGGATATGTAAAATTATTTGAGAATACCTAGCTGGCTTTATTGTGTTAGCAAGGTTGTGTCGGTTATTCAATTACGTTTACGTAATCGTTATTATTTTACGTACATCAAGCTACTACAATCTGTCAAACTTCTTTAGTCGATTTTCAACTTTATCACTAAAGTATATGGTTTAATGTTGAATGGGAAAATTTGACAGTTTCGGGTAGCTTGATGTGCTGGCGTCTGTACGTATGTTGCGTTGACCAACCGTTTGAAACTACCGGCCCTTACAGTGACATATTTAAAAAAAAACCTAACAAATAGGCGAGTCAAAAAATGTCATCCAAAAAGACAATAAAATTTAA
This sequence comes from Amphipoea lucens, assembly GCA_947508005.1. Lineage (NCBI taxonomy): Eukaryota > Metazoa > Arthropoda > Insecta > Lepidoptera > Noctuidae > Amphipoea > Amphipoea lucens. The sequence continues at coordinate 20,529,448 of OX382357.1, forward strand.
GAATATTCTAAAACGAGCCTATAAAAGCTGAGTCAACCCTGTTCGCGCCAATTTCGTCAACATTTCGCGCCAAAATGAGCTATTATGGCGCCGAGTTCGCTTCACTTCGCTTAAAAACGTCACCGACAGCGCCCGATCCTTTGTGACGCGAGTTTATTTAGTCTGTTTATTTTCAGCCATTGTTGCTTAAAATCTGTACGATTTAAACAATCCTTTGGTATATAACTGAAGCGGGAAACTGTAAAATGTTTGCCTTTTTACGATTGCAGTGGCGAAGTTTGTTTACCTTGCTGTTACAAATGGAAAGACAACACGAACGGGCGTAGTAGTAGGTAGTGCTTTGATATTTTCTGCATTCAGCGTTTCATCATAAATTTTAAGATGCAAAAGAGAAATAAAAAAAAGACGGGTTACACTCCGAGAGTGCCGGCAGAAGTCAAACATTGAATATTAACGTTGAAATAAATCAATTATTAATTGAATTAATATAACTCATTTTTTTTTCACTATTTCTGCGTCACTTTTTTCATTAATAGATGCACTTTGTTCAATTTCCATATTTTAAACACTTTATATACACGAATTTTACGAATACACAGCAGTGTGGCTACTACACAGACGGTCGAGCCATCAGCTCTCCATCCATCCATCCATCCGCCGCCGTAGAAAGAGAGGGGGATACTTAGTAGTTAGGAGTAGTAGTACTCCATTCGTCTTACCTGACGGTCACGTATCCTGACGCGAGTTTAACATTTTTTACCCATTACAAAAAAGTGTGCAACGCCGCTAAAGAAGTTTTCACTTCAAAAATAATACAGGGTGGCAGGACATCAACGTGCAACCCAATACCATGATTCTGAACCCTTTGTTGAAATGTTTCGTCGATTTTTTATAAAAAATATAGCTGTTCCATGTTTCACCGCGTAGGTATTGCACTTTTTTATGAAACAGTAGTTTTATTTTTTATTAGCTGTGCTCCGCGGTTTCACCCGCGACGAAAGTATTATAGTCCTTATTTATTGATTCCCTTTACAAATCTCCACCCCCTTTTTTATACCCTCAAGGGTTCATTTCGGGGATAAAACCTATTCTATATCCTTCCCCACAACTCAAACTATCTCCATATCAAATTTCATCTAAATCGGTTCAGTGGTTATTTATTCCCCATACAAACTTCCACCCCCTTTTCGCCCCCTAAAAGGATGATTTCTGGGATAAAAACTATCCTATGTCCTTCCCCGGGATGCAATCTATATCTCTGCCAAATTTCATCTAAATCCGCTCAGTGGTTTAGGCGTGAAAAGGTAACATATAGACAGACAGACAGAGTTACTTTCGAATTTATAATATTAGAATGGATAACCGCCAAAACAATTCTACGGTACGTCTATAAGCATGTGCCGACTTCATGATACAGTTGGAGCGTCGATGTTCTACTCTGTGTAGTGAAATTAAGGCAAAGAACGGGGTTCAAAATCCACTTTTCGAAAATCCTTAATGCTTAATCCACAACGCAACGCAAGACTCCCGGAAGTCTCACATCAAGAGATTATTAATTGTGTCTCATTAGTCAATGCTTGATAATAGGACACATATGTAATTACGTCAGTTATATGATCAGCGTAATTATGATAATAATATCATTAACAATCGACGCTAATTGGCGAACCCTAGTCGGCTTACCACTTACCGAGAAAACTAATTAATACGTCCAACTTCATCAAGACGGTATTATACCGCACGAGCATTGATTTCAACCAACATCCGAACAAAAATAGGTCAAGCGGAGCAGAAATTAATCGCGAAATAAGGTATGGAACAATAGTACAACCCAGCTCCATACAACGAGCGCGCACGCACACATAGACACGCTTCACGTTAAGCGAGTGCAAGCGCACTCGCGATTGGCATTTGTTTGAGATCGCCGCCCGTACGAACACGTATATGTGTGTGTGTGTGTGTGTGTGTTTTCGCTCCGCGTTGTAGAAGCCGACTGTGCTACTCTATGCTCCGAAAGAAATTAATCATAAAATAAAGTCTGGAACAATAACATTCTTTGTTAGCGTTCGAAAATAGGAAAATAAACCAATGGACGCCCCTCGACGTCCTTCCGATTGTTGTTTGACTCCCTCTTGGACAAAACACTCTAGCTTCCTCAAAACGTTTTTAATGAGAGAAAATGTTGTAATTCCAAAGCTGTGTGTATACTTGATTGCTTGAAGGTTTTTGTTTAACAAATTCTCGAGATATTTTCAGCACTTAAACTTTATGTTCATATTTTGGTTTGTTGTCACTTAATTAAGTCCAGGATAGAGCAATAAAGCGAGATAACTGTGAGATTAATATTAGTGTAGACGAGAATGTTTATCTAGGGTAGGGATGGCGAACCACGAGTTGGTCGCACGTAACAAAATAATTTCGACACGGCTTCATTTCAAGAATTTTGGTACCTAAATCATCAAGTTTGCAACAGCAGAAATCGCATTTATTTCTCATTTTATTTAAATAAATATAAAACTGTTAATTATTAATATAACGAAGAAGGCATGTGTGTCTCGTTATTATCAGCCACATTTCAACTACTGTGGGCGAACTATGGGTAGAGTGTTGGTTATTGCGCAATAGAAAAACGGTTTGCAGTTCAAATCAGATTATAATTTCACGTACAATTTAATCACACTAGCAAATCACACACTATAGGTACACGATACAACCAGATACGGAACGCGGGACGGTTTCTGAGCGCATGTTGTTCGTATGATGTCCGATGTACAAGAGGGCGCTTCACCTCGCTGCACGCTCTCTTGTACTCCCCACGAACTCAGGCTAGACTCAAACCAATGACCGGATGCGACAAATATATTATTATTACATTAGTTCTATACCAAATGGGGGTTGTCCTTAGGTGCACTTGCATAGTGCGAACAGGGATAATCATTTCATTAAAACGTCTTAGAACGGGCCCATTGTACGTCTTCCAAAGGACCGGGACCCCAGGGTCCCGAGAAAAATCAAGAAAGATTAAAAAAAAATGGGAAGGTACGAGTATGTATAGTTCTTTTCCAGTACTAAGCCAAGATTGTTTGTTGGTACGTCATGGCCGCATACAATATTTATTGGAAAAAAATGGCACGTAGATGAATAGAGGTTCGCCATCCCTGTTCTAGGGAATGAGATACTTAAAAAAGAACTATTTTTTTGAGAATCTTCTTGTGTGTTTTCTTGTCTTCTACAGTTTTCCAAAAATGCCACAGTACCTAATATTACCAAGTCGTCGGTCAGTGGGTCGTCTTAGGGGGGGACTTTTTATCCCGATATTCCCATGGGATCAAGACTTATGCGGGTGAAATCGCGGGGCGTTGCTAGTTTGCACTAACTGCCTGCTTGGGTTTGAACCTACGACCTACAACTCGTAAGACGCGGCCGTTACCACTAGGCCACCACTGTTCATACTTTTACCATAGAGGTAGGGTTACACTGTGGATCAAATCGTTTTGCTTGTACCATGTTTGTAAATATGTGAGCACCATGTATCTATCAGATAATTAATTTATATGTCATGGTTTCGTTTTTAATTCTTTTACCTATTGTGGTATAGTAATTGTAGGTGCATCGTCCTCACATGTTATTATATAATTAATGTACCCATGCAAAATTTGTACCTAAACATTTTAAAAGAGTAACGGTGGAGTTTCTTGCCCGTTCTTCTCCATACGAAAACTACCTTTTGGAATGGGCGAATAGAATCAATTCTATTTTAAGATAATTTTTGACGTTCAAAAGTGCCTTTTATGTGCCTATTTGAAATAAATGCTTTGACTTTGACTTTTTGACTTTGATCAAAATAATAGTCAACGTTTAGTTGCAACGACAAAAACGTCAGTAACTGTAGTAACAGAATATTATGATAATAGGCAGTGTTAAACTCCACCGAAGAGCTGTTCTCACCTTGTTACCTGTATGCAGCGATGCAGCGCTTAATTTACACTTGAGCAGTACGTGCCTCCAATGAAAACTATCTACACTTCGACACAACTTAGATGTAGCATCGGCAAAATTCGTAAAACGTTCGTAATTCGTATTCGTAAATCTTTATTACTACTTTAACAAAGATTGGTGATTTTGAAGGCGCACTTAGTTCGGATGTGATCGGTTTTACGAATTTTGCCGATGCTACATCTAAGTTGTGTCGAACTGTACTTATTAAGGGGGATGCGCTGAGGTAGCCCACAAAATTCAAATTTACTTACGTTTTTGCAATTTGCTGGTCAGTGTCATCTCAGTGGCTCTTGATGCATTCGTCTTAAAAAGGCTGTTTACTTAGGAGAGAGAAATAAACATTAAAGCTATGTAATGTTAAACATTTTTTTTCCGTTAGCCCGTACTGTCCCACTGCTGGACAAAGGCCTCCCCCCATTTTCTCCCACTTTTCCTTGTGCTGTGCCTTCTCCGTCCAGTCGGTTAGGAATGAGTCTAAGTCGTCACGCCAGCGTTTCTTAGTCCTGCCTCGGTGACGACGCCCGTCTTCAGGCACCCACTGTGTGACGACTTTGGCCCATCTGTCTGGATGCATCCTATAAGTGTGACCCGCTCAGTCCCACTTCAGCCTCGCAGACTTGCCACCAACATCAGCGATACCTGTCTTGGAGCGTATTGTGGTGTTGCGAATTTGGTCGGTGAGTTTAATCTTTAAGATACTACGCTCCATCGCTCTTTGGCAAACCATGAGTTTGGACTTCTGAGCCTCTGTCAAAGACCAAGTCTGAGATAAAAATACAAGACAAAAAAAGCTTATTATTTTTTAACAGTGATTTCCGTAGCAAATTTCGTTATTTTTTTGCAAAGCTTTCAAGTTAGAAAAAAAAAGTGGTACTCCGGGAGAAGCGAAAACTTGAACAATAACGTGTGTATTTTTTTATTCATCATATAAACAAAAAACACAAACAGAATACTTTGGAAATACATTAAAACCGAGTACTTACATCCCCAGGACAGCCGAACACATCCGAAGCGGTGTCGGTTACGGTAACAGTGGCGTAATTCAATGGTTTTTTCCCGTCTCAAAAAATGCCTGACGGGCCTAAAGAAGTTTTCACTTCAAAAAAATCGTAGAACATTGTTGTGTCTAAAGGATCTTTGAAGTTTAGTTACTAATCATTAGATATGGTTCTTGGTAAGTAAACACCGGTATCGTTAATAGTGCCCAAGGGATTAATCAGTGCCAGCATAATTAATCACAATTAATCTATAATTAGCTGAAGAATAGGCCCCAGGGGGCGTGTCTTCAGCTATGACGTCGGAGTGGCGTGATGGCGGTACGAGACGGAGAGGGGAGCGCAAGCGGGCGAGCGAGGACACCGGCAGGCATCGGCCCTTTTTTGCCTGCGACCATCGGATCGGACGGACGTTCACTAACATTGCTCAGTTACGGTTTAATTAATTTTAGTGCTTAGAATATTTGATATTTTGTAATCATTTTAATAAATGTTTTTGTTGGAGTGGATTTTTTTTTAAGCAATAATTGTCTAAAACGCTAATTCTATATATAGAGCTGAATGTATCAATTACTCATCAATAATAATTCTATAAATTAGTCATTTCTATTTCGGGCTAATAATGATGAATGAATGCCTGCTGATGTTCAAATATAAACAAACAGTCTGTATACGGCGGGTATAAAATTTGTATGGTCTAAAAAAATCATCTGTATACATTTGGGTGGAGTAGGAATTGAAGTTTTTTTATGGGACAGTTATCCGGAAAATAACTGGAGTTGCCAACATAGCTTGCAGAATAAGTAGCTGTAGTGGCAGTGGGCTGGCCATGTTTGTCGAAGGACCGGTGGCCGGTGGAAAAGACGAGTCCTCTAAAGGCAAGTGTAGTGTGGGACGACCTCCAGCTAGATAGACCGTTGTCCTTAAGAAGGTGGCTGGGACAGACTGGATGTGGAAGGCGGAGGACAGGGGTATTGTGGCGCAAGAGAAGAGACCTATGTCCAGCAGTGGACTGCGACAGGCTGAGTTTATTCATGGGTCAGTTGATAATTACTTCTTGATTACGATGTTGGTCAATGGTTACTTACAAAAGGGTGGAGCTGGATGGTGCTGATCCACGCGTCATGTTCGTGAACGGGCGCCGTCGGTTGAGACTGGTCATCTCTTAACTGCCAAGGCTTATTTTTAATCTTATATTTTGAATTGTTTCTTCATTTGTGTTTTTAACCGACTTCTAAAAAAGGAGGAGGTTCTCAATTCGAATGTTTGTATTTTTTTTTTATTTTTTTTTTTTGTGTTTGTTCGCGCATAACTCCGCCGCTAGCCAACCGATTTGAAAAATTCTTCTTTTGTTGGAAAGGGTATACTTCCCAAATGGTCCCATGAAAATTTTATCGAAATCGGACAAGCGGTTTTTGAAAAATCAACAAAAATCTAAAAATTTATCTACATTGTCTACATTAACGATCTTTTTGTTAACTTTTTTGTGGGGTAGGTACAACTAAAAAGTGCAAATAAAAACTTTTTTACAAAAAAAAAAAAACCGACTTCAAAAAAAACCACTACAAAGTGATAAATAACTTTAATTTCGGAAGTCGGTGTCAAAAAACGAAAATGCGGAAACCAACGACACCGACTTCCGAAATTAAAGTTATTTATCACTTTGTAGTGGTTTTTTTTGAAGTCGGTTTTTTTTTTTTTTGTAAAAAAGTTTTTATTTTTTACATTGTTCTCACATATAGAAGCAACAAGAATAATGTACCCAGGATTTTGTATTTAGTTTGTAGGCATAGACAAGTAGTGAGGTTACGCCTGGCGAGGATTAAAAATTATTTTTTATTTTATTTGCTAGTATTTTACATGTTAAATCTATTTTAACATTTATTTATTTATTTCTGTAACTGCCCATGACATCACAGCGGCGGGCCTTATCAGAATACCAGCGTTGCGACATTTATTTTTTAAATGTCGCAGCATCATGCTGAGATAGGAGCCTTTTGGCCTCGTATAGGAGTTTCTGTCTCATTTTTCTTTTTGTTACTTTTTTATACAACTTGGTTTTTATTTTTTACTGTGTTTAGTTTAGTTTGTGATTTTCCTGTACGAGTCACAATAAATACTTTTTCTTTATTTCTTCTATTTCCGTTGGGGCACCTATTTTTAGTTGAATATTTTTATTGTTCCCCTTTGAGCACCAAGGCAAAATTTTGATTGGTGCTCAAATGGGAAAACCTTTGGTGCTCTAAAAATATGAGTTCAAATGGGAATACTCCGAAATAAATACTTTGAGTTTGAGTTTAAAAGTTATTCAGTTTGTTGGTCTGTACATATAACCAAACGTTTATGACGCACACTGTATAATGTTGTCGATTTATTCCCACATACAGGATATTGCCAACATAATGTAGCGAAATTAATTTAAATTCAATTTAAATTTGGTTTTCAGTGGAACTAAATAATAATAACAAAAGTGCTTTCATAGTGAACGTTATGTTTGTAGAATGGCTGCAATTCGGCCAGTAATTTAGTTTAATTGAAAATATGATGGAACGTAATTATCGCACACTTTTAGGTATGATGTGTGGGTTGTTTAAGTACCCAAATGGTAATTTTGATTGATTTTTATTGCACTCCGGGAAAATGTATGATGCTTTCGTGCTGGGGCTGAACATTAATTAATGTAAAGTTTTATTCCGAAGTATTTTCCAATTAGTAGCGAATGTAGTCGAGCATTCATTATTAAGGGTTTGACTATTTACTGACTGCAAAACTGTAGTCTAACCTGAAAGCGCGAAAAAAAAGATCAGCTCTTCCCTACATTTTGATGTTATGTGAACATAAATGCAAGGAACAGCTGATATTATTTCGCGATTTTAGGTTTAGTCCCATAGTAAAAGTTGTTCATAATAATGAGTACAATGAACCCTTAAAAGGATGCCCATGAATTTAATTTCACCCTGTATACATTTGGACCGCGTAAGTATTGTATTTTTCTATGAAACAGCTGATTTTTTTTCGCCAACTGCATTTAGGTCGACTTCCAGTCTCTTCGGATGCAGCTGAATACAAGTATTTTACATAAAGCTGTCTATCTGACCTGTACAACCCATTTACTCAGCGATACAACACCACTTAGTAAGACTGATTGAATACCTAATCGATGAACAACATAAAAAGGAATCTTTCTACTTCAAACACAACTATTTAAGCGTTTCTAAAATAAAACCACTATAAGTTGAACCGTGTCCCCTCTAGGTGCTAAGTAAATGTCAAATAGAAAGGAGAACTCTACAGGGTGTTACGGAAAGGGTATATCAATACAAACGGGTTGAAGAGTGTATCTGGTCTAGAATCTCTGTACAAAATTTCAGCTCAAAAGCAGTAACTTTGAAAATGCTTAATATTTTGTTATTTCGATAGTTTATTAAATTGAAATCATAAAAAACGTGTCACCGCACTACGAGGGTCATTATCCATTATCTGTAGTGTGTCTGTGCGCCTAGTACACGCACATCACGCCGCCGCGCGCCAGTGTTTTGTACAGAAATTTTGTACAGAAATTTTGTACAGAGATTCTAGACCAGATACACTGTTCAACCCGTTTGTATTGATATACCCTTTCTGTAACACCCTGTATACATGTTTAGGGTTCTTGTTAGTGTGGTTGTGTTTCGTCAACCTCAAAAGTTTCCTCAAAAGTTTGCACTTCGGTACTTGCTAGCACTTCTTTAACAACTCCCATTAACTATGTCTCCTACACAAACTAGTTTTAGCTGAACGTGAACGCAAGCGGGTTAGCGCGAGCTTAAGTTGCGTTTATACCGGCAATTTTTGCCCAGCAACAGTTGCCCACGGTGGTGGCGCAATTAGCGAAGCAATTTTGTCTTGTCTATAAATTCGAAAGTAACTCTGTCTGTCAGTATGTTACCTTTCACGACTACATCGCTGAACCGATTTTAATGAATTTTGGTATAGAGATAGTTTGAGGCCCGGGAAAGGACATAGAATAGTTTTTATCCCGATATTCCCACGGGATCGAAACTTACGCGGATGAAACCGCAGGGCGCAGCTAGTATGTAATAATATTATAAATTCGAAAATAACTCTGTCTGTCTGTCTGTCTGTATGTTACCTTTTCACGCCTAAACCGCTATACCGATTTCGATGAAATTTGGTATAGAGATAGTTTGAGTCCCGGGAAAGGACATGGAATAGTTTGTATCCCGATATTCCCACGGGATCGAAACTTACTAATTTCAAATAACTCTCAAAGTATCAGTTTTCGGCTACACATATATTATGGGGAGTTGAATTTGCTACATTTTAGCACTCCTATCACCTCCTACAAGAAAGTGGTCGAGTTACCAGTAACCCTGTATTACTGGTAACTCGACCACTTCCTCGATTCTTCTTATTCATTCTCAGCGGTAAAAGCGATCTCTTAAACAACCTTTGGATGGATTTATAGGGAGAAGGAGAGTCTGTGGTGTACCAGTTTCACACACAATTAATACATAGTTACATACATAAAACATAAACTTATCTAATACAATAATAATTATCTAATCATGAAACAAGAATTAAGAACAAGAGGGGGCTTCTTCTGGGTAAGCTCGCTCCATCGTCGACTTTGTCTCTGTCACCTATGACCCCCTTAGGACTCTAGCCTACTAGAGTCAAGAGCAAGCCCATTTAAAAAAAAAAGAACCATAAATAATGATGAAAAATGAGAAAGTATTTTTTTTACCAGAATTACCTTTTTTATTTATATCTCAATATGTGTGGCGGTAAAGGTGTCTTGTAGGTAATAGCAATTGTTAGATATTAGCAACGCAGTAATTTGATTGATACTTAACTGTCATGACGTCTTACTTGACCAATATTACCCAGAATTAAGCAATTAAAGTTGTCAGTGTGAGCGCAACTTTAAGTGCTTGGCCAGACTGGCAGCGCGGGCGCGGAGCGGGCGCGGCGCGGCGTACTCAAACTTAAGAACTTCATTTGAGTGTCACACGGGCGCGGCGCAGGGAGCGTGCGGTTAATTCACACCATAGCTTGTTCATATAAGTGGCCGCAGTGAGAGCGCGGGCGGTCCACGCGGGGCCCGGGGTTCTCAAACTAGTTAGAGTTTTTTTCTAATAAAAATATGTCTTCTTCTTCAATTATATTTCTACAAACACTGGACACGACAACATGCAGAACGCAGCCGCGCTCGAATGCGGACAGGCAGATCGCGCACTTTCCCGCGCCCGCGCCGCTCCCCGTCCCGCGCTGCCAGTCTAGCCAAGCACTACTTAGCTACAAAGTAGCGTGCTGCTGAGTGCAACGCAAAGATGTTTTGGAGCTAAGTAGAGCACGTTTTGAGTTACTTAGGGACTAAAAGTGCTTGACGCTAAATCAACGTACGTACCTTTAAGTGCTTGAAAGTTTGAAGATATTTTCCCGCAGTAAAACCCTGATGAGTTCTGGAACGGTGGCTTATATGACACACGAGAAGCTATTAGACCAGAGATACCTATTCCCTAGATCTGTCATATATACTATTTATTCACAAATGCACCACAATTACAATTTACAAGCTAACAATATACAGGGTGTCCCTGGAAGTATGGATCAAATCGAATAGGGGCGTGGGCAAAAAAAAAAAGAACAGAAATCGAATCATTTTAAAGAAATCTTTAAAAAAAACTATAAGGGCTATACTGCTGAGCGTGCCCGCCTACTGGCTGTGGGTGAGTGGGAGTCGGGCCTCTGGCTTCAGGCACTACCGTCACCCAACATAGGTACTTTGCTGGGTGACACCACCTTCCGGCTCGCTACTTGTTTGCGTCTGGGCGCTCCTTGCGTGGCTCCGCATCGCTGCCAATGCGGTGAAGGTGTCGACTGCCTCGGACACCATGGCTTATCCTGCAGTAAAAACGCTGGCCGGATAGAACGGCATGCCAGCATCAATGACATCATCCGTCGTGCTCTTGTCACCGCTGGGGTGCCAGCTGTTTTAGAACCCAATGGTTTGGCACGCAACGATGGTAAGAGACCAGACGGGATGACCATAATGCCTTGGAAGGTAGGTAGGCCTTTGGTGTGGGATACAACGTGTGTCGACACCCTTGCGCCATCCCATCTTCCAAGCACGGTAAGCTGTGCTGGGGCGGCTGCTGCAGGTGCGGAAAACCTCAAACGGCGCAAATACTCCAATCTTTTTGGAACTTAGATATTTGAGCCGTTTGGGGTTGAAACACTAGAGCCATGGGGCCCGAGTGCCCACTTAGTATTTCGAGACATCGCCAAGCGGTTGGTCGACTCTTCACGTGACCAGAGGGCTGGCCTATTTTTTGGCTAAAGAATCAGCATTGCCATACAACGTGGCAATGCTGCCTGCCTTTTGGGCACGTTTCCTGTTGACAGTGATGCGGACGAATTTTTTGATGCCCTTTGATTTTTTTCCGTCCCCTTTTTATATACTTGTACATATTGTTATTTTAAGATTGTTAGCTTTTTAAATTATGTAAACATGTAAAGAAGACTGAATTAATAATAATACATATTAAACTCAAAAAATAAGGGCTATCAATTTTTTTTTTTTTTTAGATAGGCCTGATAGTATTTTTTATGATTATTTTCTATGCGAAGTGATTGAAAAAAAATAAAATAAAAATCGTTCATAACTTTTAAACCGTAAAAAAATTCACTGACATTCTCAGGGTCAAAAAGTTTGGAAATGACCTTGCCCACGCCCCTATTCGATTTAATCCATACTTCCAGCGACACCCTGTATATTATATACAAGTATATAATAAAAAATTAAAGAAAAAGGCAGGAGCTCTTAGGGCATCAAAAATATCAATAACTAAAAATAGGCCAGCCCTCTGGTCACATTTGTTCTCTAGATAATATACGAGAATATTTATTCGCCTGAAAAACAGCTAGATAATTTTACACGCTAGATACATAGAGCTATTCGACGACCTAACTGAGGATTGAAAAATCGACCCTATGTTAAAAATGCACAACAAATGTTAGCTGGGAATTTATAGGTACATGTGTATAACCTATTTTGGAAGGTAGACTAGAGTATTTCCTGACTTTATCTAGGTTTTGTAACTTTGAAAAGAGTGTCCACGGAGTTCCTTGCACGTTCTTCTCCGTAGTAACTTACTACGCTTTGGATGTTTCTGACTGACCGACTCCTTCACAATTGAAAAGTGCCTGTAAATGGTTTCATTGCAATAAATGCTTTAAGTTTGGGTTAGATTCTCCGAGATTTAGTTCTTATATCAACTACATAGCTTCCAAGATACCTTTTTTTATGTGTGAGAAATTACCAAATAACTTCTCCCGCTCTGGGCGGAGCGGGAGGGAATGTCAGACTTTTACTGACTACAACCCACCCGTGTTCTTAGTTCCCAGGGGCGACGGTAACTCTTTCGAACAAGCCGCTACTCTGGCAGCATCGGCCCTAGCGAACCCCATCCATCAGTTAGTGCTGACATCTCTTTAGGCCTGGTCCTTACCAGACGGCGAGCTACCCATTGCTCGCCATCCGCAAGCCCGCGCCTACGGTGGTCGGGAATCGGCTCTCGACTTCGCTTCCAAGATACCTACTTATCTAATAACGTGTTCACGCGACATGAGCAGATATAAGAGTGAAAGAAGTAAGTAGGTATTAAATTAATATTCGACATGATGATTCGTGCAATTTTCGACCATTCTTAGGGTTTCCACGACCATTGCGGTTGTACTTACTTGTTGATAACTATAAGATCGTTAATTGCCCTTGTTTGTAATTTCCTTTCTATAATTACAGATCGTAAACAGGAAATTAACTTCGTCATAATGAGAGTTCACTGTTAAAAAACATTCAAATGTCGAGAGAAGTTTTAAGCCAAGTCTCTATGGAACTGATAACTTCACCGCTCATCCTCGATGCCGCACTGCAGTCAAAGTAACGGTAACTACATTTCAATAAAGTGGTATTTCCTACCTTGACACACTTTTCTCAAGTAGATCCAGGTTGAAAAGCTTTTACAAGGTTGCGTTCGAGGAAGGCCGATTCGGTTTTACTTCGACAGAAGACATGCAGAATGTGAATGCGACGGGAACAACTCCTCAACTAGTTTTTAAGCTGTTAAACACACCGACGAGTAATATAAAAAAAAAACATCAACGTGTGACCTTTTTTTTTACCAGTGTACCAGTTTTACTTTCAATTTCTGCAACTGCTCTTTTTCAACTACCCTTTCCTTAAATCTATAAAAAAAAGCCACTTGTTACTGCCACGCGAACTTCAACCAAGCTGCCCTCATCTATAATACATTACAATCAGTCGCCAAAGTGAGTGTGGTGGAGAGTTAAACTTTTCCTACTCCTCTTAGCCCGAATGTTGCCAGTACAGTTTCCTACGTGCTGTTACCGACTTCCAAATTAACTTGTATATTCTTTGGAAGCCCGAAGCTTCGAATTTCCTTAAGTCTTCACCTTAATAACGTGAATTGGTAATTTCTTTTCCCACGAATCAAAAACTTGGATCTTTTAAAGCGCTTTCAATGGAATATATTATAAACTTTCTGCGTTTCGATTCTTTTTGTTGGCTGAGATCAAATTTTAGTTTTATTTTTACCGTCAGTATTACGTAAATCTAAGCGTCTGAGTGGACGTTATTGGAAATAAGACGTTAAATTGAAAGTTTCAATGAGAAATCCTACATAAAAGTGATATTATATTCTCTTTCACTACTTCATATTGCTGATTTGAAATGCGATATTTGAATGTAAGCTTTTCTAACCTAAATTTTGATGCTATGTTTAATGGTCGATGATTTTATGATGTATTTTTCTTGAACATCAAAGTAACACATAGTACACACTTTCTAATATTCTCACAACACGACATCAGACATCAACATTACAGACATGTGGCAAAATGTACCAGTAATATCAGCTTGCTGCACTTGACTCGGTGAAACGCAGAGCTAAAAGGCTTATAGGCGACGAGACGTTGCGCGTTGGTAGCTACGCTTCACAGCCTGGTTCATCGGCGTAATGTTGCTTGCCTGTCGGTCTTCTACAGACTGTACTTTGGAGAGAGTGCGCAGGAGCTCCTGCGGCCTGCTCCCACCATCGCCCTTTTGACACCGGCCAACCAGACGTACTGCAGCGTACCATCCACACTTGGTATATCCCGACGAGTCGTACTCAGCGCTTCTCCTCCACGTTTATTATGCGCACAGCCAAAGTGTGGAACTCTCTGCCGGCATCTGTGTTCCCTCCCACATTTAACCCGTCTGCCTTCAAATCAAGAGTGAACAAGTATTCTCTGGGCACGCTCGTTCCATCATAGACCTCATCCATCGCTTTCCATCATGCGTGATCGGGGTCAAGAGCGGACCCATTTAGCAATAAAAAAAATACCATGAATATGTATCGAGGAACCGATAGCCCGTGTTCTTTCTGTAAAAGCTCTCGGAGTACTATTCGACCCGAGACTAACTTTTCATGATCACATGAGGACGCTCGCTGCTGAATCATATTTACTGGAAACCGAAAAAAGGATTTGTTATTCGAAATATACGTGAGTTTAACAATCCACTGGCCATTACTGGTTTACACGGCCTCAGTCAGGAGTAAGCTAAAAACAGCTGCACTGATTTGGAACCCGTATGAATGCACTTACGCTTTACTTCTTGAAAAAGTTCAGAAAGCCTTTCTTAGAGTTCTATACTACGTGTTTTTTTATATCCCATAATTTCAGAGGGTTATTGTACTCATCATTATGAACAACTTTTACTATGGGATCAATAAGTTGTTCACAATGATGAGTACAATGACCTCCTAGAGTTATAAAATATATAAAAAACACGTTGTATAAACCGATTTTCGATGTACAGAGCGGCGAAGACCGCCCTCCAAGGGGCTGTCCAGCGGGCCAAGGATACGGCCCGCGAAGAGATGGTGGAGACTCTGAACAGAGATCCATGGGGGCGCCCTTACAAAATGGTGCGGAATAAACTCCGCACCTGGGCCCCCCCGCTGACGCAGAGTCTCCGCCCACAGCTCGTGGAGGAGGTGGTGAGCACTCTGTTCCCTTCACGGGGGGAGCATACTCCCCCGCCCATGGCTCCGCCACTTGCGGTGCCCGAAGCGGACCATGAAGACGACGACGACGACATCCCTGAAGTGACCGGGGTAGATCTGAGAGCGGCGGTAGGCAGGCTGAAGGCCAAAAATATCGCCCCAGGACCCGACGGCTTGCCGGGTAAAGTCTGGGTCCTGGCCTCGAGGGCTCTCGGGCCTCGACTAGAGGCGCTCTTAAGCGCATGCATGGAGAGGGGCCAGTTTCCACTCCGTTGGAAAACGGGGAAGCTGGTCCTCATTCAGAAGCCAGGGCGCCCTGCGGACTCTCCGTCCGCATACCGGCCCATAGTGCTGCTCGACGAGGTCGGCAAGCTCTTTGAGAGAGTGATTGCAGGCCGCCTCGTCGGGCACCTAGTGAGGACGGGGCCGGATCTTGCGGATAGCCAGTTTGGCTTCCGCAAGGGGCGCTCGACAGTGGACGCCATCATGCGCGTGAGAGCCCTCACGACGGGGGACGCGGTGACCCGGGGTGGGGTCGTCGTGGCGGTGTCACTCGACATCGCCAACGCGTTTAACACCCTGCCCTGGAGCTGTATTGGGGAGGCACTCCGGTATCACCGGGTGCCGACCTACCTCCGTCGAGTAGTTGGGGCGTATTTGACGGACAGAGCCGTCATCTACCCTGGTCGCAACGGGGAATGGAACCGGCGAGAGATGTCGTGCGGTGTCCCACAGGGATCGGTTCTGGGGCCGCTCCTGTGGGACATCGGTTACGACTGGGTGCTGCGAGCCGACCTCCCTGATGGCGTCAGCGTGGTTTGCTACGCTGACGACACGCTAGTCCTGGCGCAAGGGAGGTCGCATCAGGCGGCGGCCGACGCGATGACACGCGGGGTTGCGATAGTCGTGGAAAGAATCCGGCGGTTGGGTCTCGAGGTGGCATTGCACAAGTCCGAGGCCATGTCTTTCCATGGGCCTCGGAACGGGCCACCATTGGGATCCCAACTAACGGTGGGAGGGGTTCACATCGGCGTCGAGGCAACGATGAGATACCTGGGTCTCGTCCTCGACAGCCGGTGGAACTTCGTCGAACACTTCCGACGTTTGGCCCCCAAACTGGAGAGGACCGGGGCCGCCTTCAAGCGGCTCCTGCCCAACCTGGGGGGGCCAAACACCTCCTGCCGGAGGCTTTACGCGGGGGTCGTGCGGTCCATGGCCCTATACGGGGCCCCGGTGTGGGCGCGTTCTCTGCGGCGGCGAGCCGCCCACTATCTGAACGCGCCCCAAAAGGTGGTAGCCGTAAGGCTGATCCGGGGGTACCGCACGATCTCGGGCGAGGCGGCAAGCCTCCTTGCCGGACTGCCGCCATGGGATCTGGAGGCGATAGTCCTAGCGCGCCTGTATGAGTGGCGCGCGGAGGCACTGAGCCGGGGGGAAACTCCGCTTCCGCGGCAAATCGCGGCGGAGCGGACAGACCTCCGGCACGATCTCATGGTGGCATGGAAGGAGCGACTTTCGCAACCCAGCGCAGGGCACGCCACGATAGTGGCGATAAGACCCCTCTTTGAGGAGTGGCTAGAGAGGCGTCACGGCGTCCTCACCTATCGCCTGACGCAGGTCCTCACCGGACACGGATGTTTTGGGAGGTTCCTGCACATCATCAGGCGGGAGGAGACGCCCGGGTGTCACCACTGCGAGGATCGCCCAGAGGACACGGTGGAGCATACGGTGGAGGTCTGCCCCGCATGGGCGGAGCACCGCCGTGCCCTCGTAGAGGCGATCGACAGCGGCGGCGACCTCTCGCGTCCGGCCCTGGTTCAAGCCATGGTCCGGGGTGAGAGGGAGTGGGAGGCGGTCACCTCCTTCTGCGAAGCAGTCATGCTAGCGAAGGAGGTGGCGGAACGGCTGAGGGAGAGAGCCTCACACCCCAGCCGCCGCGGTAGACGCTCCGGGCGTCGGGAGCCGCGTGACGACTCCCGGCCACCGTAGGTGCGGGCCTGCGGACGGAGAGTAATGGGTAGCTCACCGTCCGATCAGGACCAGGCCCGTGCCGGACGGCGCGTACGTGTTCCACGCGCGCCTCAAAGAGATGTCAGCATAAAGGAAGGGGCCTGCCAGGGCCGAAGCCTGCCGGGGGTGCGGGATTGTCCGAAAGGGTTACCGCTACCCCGGAACATAAAGGGCTAAGGAAGGAACACGGATGGGTTTTAGTCAGTAAGAGTCTGACACTCCCTTCGCTCCACCCAGAGCGGGAGGGGTCATTTGATGATTTCCCATCCATAAAAAAAAAAAAAAAAAAAAAAAAAAAGGCACCAGTCTCTCACAAAGTTAGCTCCTTGTTCGTGCACTATTTTGTATAGAGAAAATAAACGTTTTATATTATTATTACTACTTCTATATAAAAGACTCTTCGGATACTATCCCTTCCTTTATCCTACAAAATGTTTTACTCGGTGTGTTTAATCTGTCAAGCTCGGCTAATGAGACACAATTGATTTTCTATTGTTTCGTCGCCAATGGGCAACGCGCGCTGCTTGACCGGTTTACATTCTTTCGAAGTAAGGCGTAATTTATCCTGCTTATCACTACCTATCGTATTATGCGGGGTGCGTCCGATTACCAGGAACTGGTAGCGCAGTTGGTACGGCTGTTTGTTGTGTAAATCATTTCAACACCACTGCTCTCAAAACGGTGAAGGAAAACATCGTGAGGAAACCGGTATTTATTTATCTAATACTTCAAGCACATAAATGTACAGAGGCGGACTTAATGCCGTAGGCATTTTTTACCAGCCAACTTTTGGGTGATGCGGAGACAAATTGTGGGTGGTGCAATCATGAAAATTGAGGAATAAATATGAAATATTTTAAATATAAAGATAAATCTATTAGAACTAGAACCAAAGATATGACCTAGAACTAAAGATTGGAAGACATGTGACATCTACCTACCCGCACTGGGCCCGCGTGGTGGATTACAGCCCACTCCCTCTCACAGAGAGGAGGCCTGTGTCCCAGTGCAGTGGGAACATTATAGACTGATTTAGCTATAAAGCGTTCTCTACTTTATGTCGAAATGAATGCAGCGATTCTCTTTGACAAAATTAGACAGTCTGGATTTTCTGAAATCAAGAATAATTTTACCCATGAAGAGTTACTGTTACTGTTGGCATGTATCATCTCATAGCTGGGCAAAGGCCTCTCCCCATGACTTCCAACTATTTCGATCCAGGGCTAATATTGACCACTGGTCGTTTGTTTTCTTCAACTCCATGAAGAGTACAAGATTTCATTATCACTTCTATTATCCTACACTATTATATTAACCATTTAACCGCCGGACTTTATATCAGTTGTCGTGCCCCCAGCGCCCCGAAGAAAAAAAAAAAAACGAAAAATAAATATCGATGAAACGAGCTGTGATGATATAATAATAATACAGATTAAACGAGCTGTGTTATTTGGTCGTATATATACGACTCTGGCGGAATGGACACGAAAATATTTGTCGGATTAATCCGACATAAGCGGTTAAATGGTTAATATTATAAACGCGTAAGTTTGTGAGGATGGATGGATGTTTGTTACTATTTCACGCAAAAACTACTGAACGGATTTTGATGACTTTACAGTAATATAGCTTATACGTCAGAATAACACACATGAATAATTTTTATCCAAACATTTCCATGGGATCGACAATTATGCGGGTGAAACAGCGGATCGCTGCTAGTAAACAATAAATTCAACCCTCGTTCAAAACCTTCCGTCTAATAACCAACATCAAGTACACAGACGCCAGCACATCAAGCTACAATCTGTCAAATTTCTTTAGTAGATTTTGAACTTTATTGCTAAAGCATAAGGTTCAAAGTTGATTGGGAAAATTTGACAGTTTCGGGTAGCTTGATGTGCTAGCGTCTGTACAAGGAAAAGGGACTAAACCAAAAAAGTTACGCGAACATTGTCTACTTAACATTCAACAAGCACCAAGCCATAAATCTAAAAACATTGCTTAATTCAAAAGTAGATACTACGGCACGTTTTTAACTAATATAATACACTTTTGAATATGTCTGGAAGTTTGACAGTTTAGGGGCCCATTGTGGGTAATTTAATTCTAATATCGGCTTACTAACTTTTATGTGGTTTTCTTCCTGTCGCGTCGATGGCATGAGTATCAATATTTTTTTCGCGTTCTTCTCCATGGGTGCTTGTGCCATGTTTGTAAATATGTGAGCACCATGTATCTATCAGATAACTAATTTATATGTCATAGTTTCATTTTTAATTTTTTTACCTATTGTGGTATAGTAATTTTATTTTGGGTGCATCGTCCTCACATGTTATTATATAATTAATGTACCCATGCAAAATATTGTACCTAAAACATTTTAAAAGAGTAACGGTGGAGTTTCTTGCCCATTCTTCTCCATACGAAAACTAACTTTTGGAATGGGCGACTAGAATCAATTTTATTTTATATGATAATTTTTGACGTTCAAAAGTGCCTTTTATGTGCCTATTTGAAATAAATGCTTTGACTTTGACTTTGGGTACTGTAGGAGCTATGCTCAGATAGGAGCTTTTATTAAATGAAACTCCTATACTTATTATGATTTCATCCGATATTATTTAGGGAGTTTTCACAATAATCAGATAAAACTAGCAAACTCTATATAAGGTTACATGCCAGTCTGACGCAACTGTCTAATAAAAAAAGAAACTATGAAACGTGTACTAAACATAATGGCGGCTATCGCTGTCTCGCTTTAACATGTGCAGTCTGTGCATAGTCTGCGTCATTTTGAAGTGGAACTTTTTTACGCACGCTTGACTTGGGGAGTAAGCTGGCGAACGCGTGACGTAAGCGTTACGAAAAGCGTGATCGGGCGAGGCGAACGGGAGTTGAGTGGGGGATATAAGCAAGAGAAAGCAGTGCGCGCGCACATTTTCTTTCTCTCTTCCTCTCATAGCCAAATACGTTTGAAGTTTCACTTCAGTCGTGTGGTCATAAATAAAAAAAAAAAAAAATAAATAAATAAATAATTTATTTTAGACCAAACACTTGTACACATTATCATAAACCTGCCAAACTGCTGTGTGTCATAAGCACACTTGTTTTTTTTTTTTGCTATGTTGGTATTCAGTTTTAGTACAAGTTTCATACAAGAGACGTTTTCTTCTTTTTCTATGGGACTCCCGTCTCTTCTTACATATAATGAACATTACTGACTCTATGCTCTGTGCTCTATATGACACGTCAAACCTAATCTAAATCTTTGACGTCTGCTTTAATGTTCGAACAGCAGATGCCGTTAATTATGACCGGCCAGCATTATAAAAGGTAAGGCTACATAGACAGCCTCTACAGTACCTACTTTGGAATGCGCAACAAGCTTCATCTTTCTGACTGACTGCATAACCAACATATCAGCCTGTAATGTTCCCACTGCTTGGACACAGGCCTCCTTTCTACGAGAGGGAGCGGCTGTAATCTACCACGCGGGCATAGTGCGGGTTTGTAGATGTCACATGTCTTCGTTTTATTTCTAGGACATGCCCGAGTGACCGACCCCATGACAATCCAAAAGTGCCTGTAATTGGTTTGTGATGTTAAATTGCCTGATGAGCGAGAGGCCGGTCGCCAACACGATGGTCCGACCAAGTGAAAGAAGCTACGTCCTCAAGCCATTTTCAGCAGGTGGTGATGGCAACTTTGGACCGGAGTAGATGGAGGCAGATTGTCCGTTTGAAAAAATTCAGTGACCACGATCCTTAGTAATGAGGGACCGATTGCAGAAGAAGTTAAATTGCCTATAGTCTTCCTCAAGAAATGAGCTATAAAACGCAGAAAGAATTTTTTAAATCCGACTGGTAATTCTATACGTACAAACTTACAAATTATCATGTAATTAAAATAATAAATACGTAGGCAACAATAAACTAAAATTTTATTATAAATCTATTACGTTAGCAAAAAGTTCCCAAAAAACATGTACTTATTTGAGATTTTTATGATACACTACACGTAACCACTTAAGGAGCTAGTGGCACCATTTTATTTACTTTTTACGCCCCCTTCTCGCCCCTAATAGGGAAGAAGTAGGCTTTTAGTTTAACGACGTGGAAAAAGTACGTGTTAACGTTATTATGGGTGTTATAATCGTGATCAAAACGCCATATTGTTTAAGTTAAGAGTTTGGGCTTAAGTTTTTTTTGATGGACTTAACGTTTGAACTGAAGTCTTATCTTTTAACCGACTTCAAAAAAAGGAGGGGGTTCTTAATTCGGTTGTTTTTTATGTTTGTTACCTCAGAACTCCGTTATTTATAAGCCGATTTGCAAAATTCTTTTCTTAATGGATAAGGTATGCTTCAGGCGTGGTTCCATATAAATGTTATTAACTTTGCTTAGGTATTTTTTTAGTTAGCTTCAATAATAACTTTAATTTTGGAAGACGGTGTCAAAAAACAAAACGGCGGAACCAACGACGGAAATCGGTTGTTTTTTTTTTAAGTTTTTTTTGTATAGGTAGGTAATGACGAGCTTCATCGAGACCCCTCTATGCCTCGGAAAGTAAGTTAAACCGCTGGTACCGGCTGTCATTTGTCGAGCATTGACAGTCGTTAACGGCCAGAAGCCCAAAAGTCTGACATCGAATCTTACTAAGGGGTATCGTCTTACCCAGTAACTGGGTTATGGACGTCAGATAGGTAGCGCTCCATGTAATATATTGGTATTCAGCTGCAATAGGTAGGCAGATGAAGCAGACCTTTGAGTTGAAGATCCGGTGACCGAAAATGAAAATAATTATAGCACTGAATACTCTAAGTACAGACGCCAGCACATCAAGCTACCCGGAACTGTCAAATTTTCCCAATCAACCTTGAACCTTATTTTGTAGCGATAAAGTTGAAAATCTATTGAAGAAATTTGACAGATTGTAGCAGCTTGATGTGCTGGCGTCTGTACCTAGTTGTACAGCGAAGAAGGCTTGTATACCAGCAGTGGGAAATTTTAGCCTGACTCAAGTATAGCTTTTAGGCTTGAAAAATGTACAAGCATATTTTTTTAAGTAGTGCCAAGTTAAGTTCTCTTATGAGAATCTTTTCGTAAGTTTAAAGGTCTTCACATGATCTGAACAAAATTATAGAATAGAATAGAATACTCTTCATTATGTACACCATATAAAGAAAAAAAAATTAAATAAAAAATAAATTATGTCTGGACTTTAAAAGAGACTGTGACATCTGAGTTTTTTTTTTTCGCCATTTCTTCTCAGGCGTAGACAGATAGGAAACGCCGACCTCATCTAGCTTTTTTTATATTTTTTTAAATTTAAATCGTCGTCAAATGAAATTGTTTATTTTGTAAATAGGATACCGGTATCTTATTTACAGAATAAACAATTTTATTTCAATTATAGGACTCCTCCTTAAACCTCTTTTAAGTCTCCATTTAAAAGAGGTTTAAGTTCCAGCCGTGGGAAATTGTTTACGAGTGCAAAACTAAAAGAAAAACAGTTTTCGTACAAAAAATTATTTACTGCAGGCGGCATTTTCGTTCTGAGCTATCTTTTATTTAAAATTCAAAACATTTCACCTCAGCAAGTAAGCACTTACACTGAAAGCCAACTGTTTTCTCTTTTAAAATAAAACATGTCACAGAAGCCTCAAACCGCTCTCTGAACGGAACAAACACCTTTCAGTTAATTCCGTTCGTTCTTTCATTCATGTGTCTGTATACTTTCGCTCTTATGTTCCTCTGTTCGCTGGCTGTTTATTTTGGAAAGGTCAATATAAACATTGAGTTTAATTGAGTATCTACATTTGAATGCGGTTTTCTACGTTGTTTACTGAGACCACTTAAGTCCCTTTGTACACGGCACGGGTCTGTATGGTAAAAGGCTCGATGTAGGTACAAGAAAATAGCGGACTTGTGATGTAAACGAATAAACAACTTTAACAAGCAAAAATAACAGAAAATAGTACAATAATTTTTATCGACGATGACAGATAACAGAAAAAAATGCACATCAATTTGACGGCTAATAAAAAGAAAACAAAAATTGTTCGACCTTTTACAAAAAAGTCTGATAACAAAAAGTTCTTATGCGAGTTGCATCACTTAGTTTCTTTGCGGTACGGTGTATAAACCGCGCCGTAGAAAAAACGTGGCCGTCAACAAGCTTCCACAATGACCCAAGCAACACTGACGACCGTGTCTATACAGCGCGAATAAACCGTAGTTTTACGTAGTATACAACGTAGAAATACTAAATTATCATTTTGTTCAACCACGTTGAAAAGATATAAAACCACGCCTATTGCTAAGTACATAAGCACTAGAATCACGTTTCACTCCCTTACAAGCATGCATGCTGCATTTGCATTTTTCAGTTATTCACGTTACGAACTACGGTCTAGACTTTTCATATTGTATTGCGTAGAGTACCTACGATCCGAGTCTAGTATCGAAACTTTTTTAATCCGTATATCCGTATCTGTGGGCTTATCCTTCAAAACCAATAAAGATCGAGTACCTACCATTCGAGTCTACTCGCAATATTCGTACAAGAGATACGGAGTATTGCCCGAATGAGCGTTAGAAATTCAATTTTAGAACATTCTTATTCCAATTTCAAACGCATTTCGGAGCATGATGGAAGTTCCGAGTGGCCTCGTTTTTAGTTTGCTCAAGCAAATCCCCGAGGACGGTAGGGCTAGTGATGTGGATCATTCAATATTAGAGTGGGTACTTAATCGATTAATTTTAGCTAGACACTGATTATTTTGATCTGTATATTTTAAATTGAAATTAAATACAAGAACTGTTAGTTTTAATCTTACAACTGTGTTATTTGTAGGTGCATAGTTTCACTTTTAATTTCCTCTTTTTTGTTTACTTAAAGATTTGGTTTAATGATTTACCTACTATCCAGCGCGTACTAACAGCTCATTAACTTCGCTCACCATTTTCAAAATGCTAGATAGATAACCTTTTATTCATAAGCGTTGCTTTAAGTTAAATAGTGATTAGCGACTAATTATCCACACATTTTTGACATTTAAACGTCACTTAACTTTAATTATCGTTTATAAATTAACCCCTTAAAGTACTCATACATGTAGGTGGGTACTCAATCACCACACTTACTGCAATTGACTAAACAAACATTGCATAAAAAAAACGTAATTAGCTATTATGATTAATTTCCATTTTATCGTTTATCGACAACAAGAAACGCAATTAGGAACACCACCTAATTATTCACGGGCACATCACTAACGGTGCTTAGCATGGCTGCCGCGTGGGCAAGCATAGAATTGCACTTATCCGTTTAGTTGTGGACTCTGTAATGCCGTTTGCGCGGCCATCTTGTGTACTCTGTAAGTCTGTTCCCTGTTCCTACCCTCGTAAACTTACGACTAACTTATTTATCACAATAGTGTGAACGTCCTTCTGCGTGTATATTTATATTTGCGCGTAAAAGCCTTGGAACTGTTTTGAACGTTGAGTTGTTTCGCTTTTGTTTTTGTGGGAAGTCTTTTTAGGTGTAAAAAGGAGTTAGCGTGGTCGTAAGGACTCGTTCTGGTTCAGGAAAAAGGTGATTCTAATGTACTGTTATGTATTGTAGTAGATAAAGACGTGTTGAAGCGGAGTTTGTAGCTACACTTCTTCTTTGAACATTAGGAATTGGTTAGGTACCTTTTGTTACCATGACGTTAAGGCGGAGGTTTCAGAAAACGGTCAAAAAGTTGGTTTTTTAAAGCAGTGTATCCCTTAAACCGTAAATAATTTTGACAAAAAAAAAAAAATATGATATTTTCAAGTCTTATTTTAATAAGTGATGGAACTCAAATCATAATTTGATATACATTAATGCATCAAAAAAATGTTCAACTACACCTCTTAATAATTGTCTTTAAAAGCAGTTTATCTCTTCATTAACAATTTTAATTATTTCTAATGCCAAACTGCATACAGTGATGGATTATTTTTTTATTAAATAGTTTTTGTAAATAGATAATAGCTTCATATTTGCAATAAATTACCAGCGTTGTGTCATCGCGCTTCTCTTTCTTTTCTATGCAGTCCGACAAAGACCGCGCTTTAGGTCATGTAGTCGCCTTAGGGTCAAATCACACCGAGATGGCAGCGAAGCGGCGAGCAGTTTCAGTGTCATATAATTTTAGACTTTATCTTCATTACTATAATACATAGTATCGCATGAGAAACTTGAAAGGTCGCGCGGCCGCCCGTGGCGCCGCGAGCACTCCGACGACTCAAGTTTCTCAAGCGATACTATGTATTATAGTAATGAAGATAAAGTCTAAAATTATATGACACTGAAACTGCTCGCCGCTTCGCTGCCATCACGGCCCTTAAAGAAGAGTACTAACCTACTTATATTACAGTCCGGCCATCGAGAGAATGCGTTACTGACACCTGTCACCCGTTACCACTTGGTCACCACTGCATACCATTCCAAGGTAAGTACGTTACCTGGTATTTACCTGAGCAATGACGTTCGAACGCGGCTTGATTGATCGCGCGACTAGTTCAAGCACAAAAGACATATGCATGTCAACGACAGGTCCACGGCTGCTGTCGACGCTATGACCGTATGACTCGCGAAGCGGGGCTCCTTCGACATAGGATGCAAGAGTGAGCGAATGAGAACTGGTTTGGCCTAGTCGAAACTAATTCATCCTAAAATCGGGCTTGGCCGGTAACATATTTCACACTTTAACGGATTGTACCCGGTAATTTGCAGATTACCTAGTTAATGCACATATTAACGTATTCCGTATTCTAACGGTAACATATACAGGGTGTCCCTGGAAGCAAATCGAATAGGGGCGTGGGCAAGTTCATTTCCAAACGTTTTAACAAAAAAAAAAAAGAAATGAAAAAACACCAAAAAAAGAAAGAGAAGAGAAACCGAATCGTTTTAAAAAAATCTAAACAAAAAACTATCAGGACTATCAATTTAATTTTTTTAGATAGCCCTGATAGTATTTTTATGATTATTTTCTTTGAGCACTATTCGAAGAGATTAAAAAAAAAAATTGTCATAACTTTTGAACCATAAAAAAATTCACCAACATTCTCAGGGTTAAAAGTGTTTGGAAATGACCTTGCGTCCCTATTCGATTTGATCCATACTTCCAGGGACAGCCTGTATATTAAACTTAAATATAAAAGAGTAATCTCGATGTTTTGTCAACTCATACATAACTGCGGCGCTACTACGTTCACATTTATTATACCTTGTTTTAATTTTCAGATACAATGCTAATTTGTAGCTAATTGGTGCTGAATCATTATCAGAACGTTACGTTTCACATTATTGATAGGTACCTCATTACAGTAATTAATATTGCTAATTACCCTTTTGCGTGTTAAAACATTGAGAATGTTACACATTTCAAAATTAACTTGTTCTTTTTGATTAATTAATAATTGGCGAAACAGCCAATTACAAAAACTGTTTTTTTGGACCAGTATCAGACATGAGTGACTGGTAATTACCGATACTTAAACATCAACACAACATGAGAGCAGTGATGGCCCAGTGGTAACGGCCGCGACTTACGAGCTGTATGTCGTAGATTCGACTCCAGACAGGCGCTTTACTTATTGTAAATTATTTCATCACCACTGCTCTCAAAACGGCGAAGGAAAACACCCTGAGGAAACCGGCATGTCCTAGAGCTGACATTTCTTTGAGGCGCGCGTGGAATACGTACGCGCCGTCCGGCACGGGCCTGATCCTGATCGGACGGTGAGCTACCCATTACTCTCCGTCCGCAGGCCCGCGCCTACGGTGGCCGGGAGTCGTCACGCGGCTCCCGACGCCCGGAGCGATACAACATAATAAACTCCCAGTTAATTCTTTATGGAAGCAAGGAATTTCAGTCCTTCCTATGCGTACTCATTGATCGTTTAAGTAGAAATCAAAACGCCCATTAGGTACCTACTACTAATAAAACTCGTATTTAAATACAAAAACCGTTCAAGTGCGACTCGGACTCGCGCACCGAGGGTTCCGTACAAATTCGCAGGTATGTAACGTACTCGTAAATAGTTTATCACGAGTTCTTTATTTACTAAAAAATCACTTTTGTTGTTTGGGAGCCCCTCTTAAATATTTTATTCTGTTTTTAGTATTTATTGTTATAGCGGCAACAGAAATACATCATCTGTGAAAATTTCAACTGTCTAGCTATCACAGTTCATGAGATACAGCCTGGTGACAGACATACAGACGGACAGTGGAGTTTTAGTAATAGGATTCCGTTTTTGCCCTTTGGGTACGGAACCCTGAAAATATAGAATGTTGTATTCCTCATTTTACTCGTAAATTAGCAGCATAGGCTCCGGTTACGTTTGCAGCCTGATTTATAGACTCCAGGGGACGTTGCGTCCTGAATGTGGTCCAAGTTGAAATATTATCGGCAATGGACCCATGATACACATAATTATGCATATAAATTGAGTTGGTGTAATGATTCGTGAATGTAGCGTATCTATTTGAACTTACTTATGGCCGATTTATAGAATTTACGGGTCGTTATTGGTGAAAATTAAGACTCTTGTATCTTTACCAATAATAAAGCAAATACCACATAACTTTGCATAGTAGACCCTTCCATGTGGATGTAGCTAGCACAGGTAAAATTAGCTTAGGTAAGAATCTATTTATGTGCCCAGTTTGGTAATAAAAGAATTCTGCCATTTATAAGCATAACGATTCGATTTTGATTTCATAGCTACGAGTATTCTGGGGTGATCTGATTTCATTTGTTTTTAAACGAAAAGGTCTAATAAAGACTGAATAGAAAAGGATGGACCTCCGCAATGACCATGGACTATAATATAATATTCCACAACTATCACACAACGCCATCTAGTCCCAAGCTAAGCAGAGCTTGTGTTATGGGTACAAGACAACTGATAAACATACTTATATATTTCTAAATACATACATATTATTATAGATAAATTACACCCAGACACAGAACAAATGATCGTGCTCATCACACAAACATTTGTCCTGGGTGGGAATCGAACCCACGACCTCCGGCATAGCAGTCAGGGTCACTAACCACTAGACCATCAGCCCTGTCCAACTGGACTGATTCTGTTTGTCATCTTGTGCAAGTTAAGAAAGACCGTTCCGAAAAACCGAAAAGGTAAAACGTTTCTAGGAACACAGCAATCGGCAAGAATTATTACCTACTGACTTTATGCTAGATTGATTTCTCGTTCGTAACATTATAATGTAAATGCACTTAAGCAGGGGTTTGCTTAGACAGGGGTGCCGCCCACATAGCGTCCGCAATTTACCGGCGAATGACGTCACTGAAAGGTTATTTATGAAAGCAAGTTGGTCTGTTTTCCTAGAGACCGTTTTTGACACCATTGAAGTCAAACTCTGGTGCCATCATTTCTACAGCCGTCACTGCGATCGTAACGTAGCGGCCACCGCTTGAGACATAATATGCTACAGTGATGATCCAAAATGAATCACAAGTTCTCGATTTCCGACTGTATTTGAGAGGATATTAATATAAAAACGAGATTCATAGTAATACATGTACGGGGGGAATTTATAACTTTTACTGACGATCTTATACAGGGTGTTACGGAAAGGGTATATCAATACAAACGGGTTGAAGAGTGTATCTGGTCTAGAATCTCTGTACAAAATTTCAGCTCAAAAGCAGTAACTTTGAAAATGCTTAATATATTTTTATTTCGATAGTTTATTAAATTGAAATCATAACAAACGTGTCACCGCACTACGAGGGTCAGTATCCATTATCTGTAGTGTGTATGTGCGCCTAGTACACGCACATCACGCCGCCGCGCGCCAGTGCAGCGGCGTGATGTCGAAATAAAAAAGACGGGTTGCACTCCGGGAGTGCCGGCAGAAGTGAAAACTTGAATATTAACGTTGAAATAAATCAATTATTAATTGAATTAATATAACTAAGTTTTTTTCACTATTTCTGCGTCACTTTTTTCATTAATCGATGCACTTTGTTCAATTTCCATATTTTAAACACTTTATATACACGAATTTTACGAATACACAGCAGTGTGGCCACTACACAGACGGTCGAGCCATCAGCTGTCCATCCACGTCCGCGTCCGCGTCCGCGTCCGCGTCCACCATCACCATCACATCACATCACATCACATCACTTCACCATCACCATCGCCATCGCCATCACCATCGCCATCGCCATCACCATCGCCATCGCCATCGCCATCACCATCGCCATCACCATCGCCATCGCCATCGCCATTACCATCACCATCACCATCCATCCATCCATCCATCCATCCATTATCGTGTCTCACTTGGTTCACTTCGGTTGGCGCCGCCGTAGAAAGAGATGGGGGGGGGGAATCTCTCCTGACGGTCACGTGTCCTGACGCGATGCCCTGACGCGAGTTTAACATTTTTTACCCATTACAAAAAGTGTTCAACGCCGCTAAAGAAGTTTCACTTCAAAAAATATTAAGCATTTTCAAAGTTAATGCTTTTGAGCTGAAATTTTGTACAGAGATTTTAGATCAGATACACTCTTCAAGCCGTTTGTATTGATATACCCTCTCTGTAACACCCTGTATTGTTATGTCAACAGTTTACTTAAGGTAATAAACTGAGCACAAATAAATAAAAATAACATAATTAAATCCTAACTTAATTATACAGAAACTAAAATATAGCGTCGAAAAATTTATCCGCAAATAAATAAATAGTTGAACATTTCTCTAGCATACATTTTGTAGGAAACAATCTTGCCGTAACAAGGTACAGTCAACAAAAGAGATAAGTATGCAGGATCGTCGGGTATAGTTGAAATTTAGTAAGAAACCGATGGATGTTCTCGAATAAAATTTAATTTTATTAATATAAAACAAACAGCTCATTTATCAAATTAAATTTCAGTCAACAACATCCATCGGTTTCTTACTAAATTTCAACTATATCCGACGATCCAGCATATTTATCTCTTTTGTTGACTGTACATTTATCTTTACATTTATGTAACTAATTGTTATTTTGCTACCCTCTTTAACAACTGTAATACACGCACCTACATTAACGACCGAGTGTACCGCTCAAGTGTACATCAATCACCTGTATGTTGGCATGACGTAATGTTTAACGCAAGTTATATTTTACACGTTCCATTACACCATATCATAATATCACGCCTATATTCCTTGAAGAGACAGGCAGAGGCGTATTGTACAGACGCCAGCACATCAAGCTACTACAAACTGTCAAATTTCTTTAATAGATTTTCAACTTTATCCTTAGAACATATAAGGTTAAAAGTTGATTGGGAAAATTTGACAGTTTCGGGTGGCTTGATGTGCTGGCGTCTGTACGTCTGAATTCCGATGCGATTTCCCAGCGGCAAAAATGACGGACTTTCATGCAAACTTTCATCCCCTTTTTAACCCTTTTAGGGGATCAATTTTCTAAAATCCTTTTTAAGTGTTCACCTTCGTTACAAAAGGAATTCTTGAGCGAAATGTCATGCTTCTGAATCCAGCGGTTTAGGCTGTGCGTTGTATGTCAGTGAATGAACGAATTGAAGATTTTTATTAACACACTGAAGGACACTGAACGACACACAATAGAAGTTTTATTGTTATATGTCGAGGGGCGTTAAGAGATTTTATATATGTGGTGTTACGCAAATGGATACAATAAGAAATCCACCCATACCTACTTAATATTATAAATGCAAAAGTGTGTCTGCCTGTCTGTCTGTTATCTCTTCACGCTTAAACCGCTGAACCGATTTAGATGAAATTTGGTATAGACATAGTTTGAGTCCCGGGAAAGGACATAGGATAGTTTTTGTATCGATATTCTCACGGGATCGAAACTTATGCGGGTGAAACCGCGGGGCGCTGCTAGTGATTACAAGATGAAGTCAAAAATAACCGTACCGTAGAGACCGTACAGCGGTCTAAATCGATCATTTAAATAATCGATAATTTTGAACATTGTATGAGCAGTTTTCCTACCTGGCAACAATCTGGCTGCTATGCCTGATGAAGCGCTTGCTGTCGAAGCGCGATTTTACCTTGGCTTCGTACCTTCGCCAAAATAATAAATATTTATATTAATAATAAGAAATATTTTAGGGTGCGTCCACATCTGGCGAATGTGCCGCGAATGTGCAGCTCGCGAGCCGTTTGCGAGCTGCGCGCATGCAGTGACGGCAATGGTTTGGTGCGCCTCTTTAGCGCAACTCTCGCAAGGCTCGTATAAAGGCGTGCGCGCGGCGCGCGATCTGCGCGCACTCAATTCTCGCACGGCTTGAGGCCCGGGCGGAAGGAAGACGCAAGCCTCTAGCGCGCCGCGCGCGCTCTGATCGCGTACGGCGCTTAGGTCGCGCGCGAACTGCGCGCGGGCGGCGCAGGAGCGGCGCAGGAACAAAAATGTACGCGCGCAGCTCGCGGGCAGCTCGCAAACGACTCCCGAGCTGCTCATTCTCGGCACATTCGCCAGATGTGGACTCACCCTTATGGCAGCGGTGCGGCTCTCAGCGCGCTTTATATAGCCACGGACGCGCAGGCGCAAGGCGAACAATAGAATACCTTAACAAATGTTCGCCGTGATTCTTTAAACTGACATAACTTTTTTTATTTATGAACCGATTGACATGAAATAAACACTAACCCCCTTATTCATAAAACTTATCAAACCTATTTTAGTTAAAATGGGGTTTGTCTCTTTCTTACACACAGAAATGACAACGTGACAGATAAAGACAAACGTTCTATAAACCTATTTTAGCTAAAATAGAGATAAAATAGGATTATGAATAAAGGGGTAAATGTTAAGTGAAGCTTACTACAATATACTAGTGAAAACCGTATCTAAATCGAATAAGCCGTTTCTGATATTAGCGTGCACAAACACACAGACGAACAGACAAAAAAAAATTAATTACAATTTCGGGTTCGGCATCGATATAACAACCCCTGCTACTTTTTTTTATATATTTCCATTGTACAGACACCACTTTTCTACAATTTTATTATATGTATAGATTATTTTTGTCTCATTTTTTAAATATATTGTTGTACCTATGTATGTATATACATATGTATTTATTCTTATATCTATTCTTAATATGTCTTAGTTAAGTATAAATATTTTCTTTTTTTTTTTCTGTTATTGCACCTACTGTGTATTGTCTCTGCATCACCCTAAGGTAGACTGGTAGAAAATGTACAAGGCATCAAGTCCGCCTTTGTACAATTTTTACTTGTGCATAAAGTTTTAATAAATAAATAATTCTTTGTCCAACTTGGGAATCAAATCGCTCGTAGTTGGACTTTTGACCACAACAGCAACGACGTAGTCTTCTTCGAGTATTTCGTAAA
This sequence comes from Amphipoea lucens, assembly GCA_947508005.1. Lineage (NCBI taxonomy): Eukaryota > Metazoa > Arthropoda > Insecta > Lepidoptera > Noctuidae > Amphipoea > Amphipoea lucens. Next base: position 20,561,947 of record OX382357.1, read on the forward strand.
GAAACCACACGCTTATTCTTTTTACTTGCAACCCAGGCTTGCGTCATGGTTTTTATTTTCAATCTCTAACAAGGGCTATAAAAAGCCGCCGCCATTTTTTTCCAAAGATAACTTACTTAGTTGTGGGTGGTTCCAAGTTATATATCTTATTGCAGCCAGTTATTTCTGTCTATACATTTATATACACACATAAAATATTTAAAAAAAGAAATAGCTACGAGGTGTGGGAACGAGTCTGATGCCGAAAATATATTTTTTGTCAAATATAGTTTTTAGTGTTTTTGTTGTGTATGTTTATCTTATGATTTGTATGTTCCAGACAGGTGCAAAACGGTTGAAAGATTTCGATGGAAGGGTATTGAAGATTTTATATAAGGAGCCTGGCATTCCGATTACCTACCTGTCCTGTCGGCATTTTGTTTTTTTTTTTTTCAAAATGGCGGCGACTCTTGTGACTTATATAAATAGATAGTTGACATCAATGCAAACAGAAAATATAGACCAAACCCCGTAAAGCGTCACGTTTCCGAGATATTAACGTTCAAAGTTGATCACGTGACATCATAGATTACATTAACAATAAAAGTTATATGCGTGGCCGCCATTTTGAAAAAAAAATCAAAATGGCGGACAGGTAAGTACGCCACGGACCTTCAAAGCCCTTAGGCACACATTATAGTCTACTAGCTGCGCCCCGCGGTTTCACCCGCGTAAATGTCGATCCCGTGGGAATATCGGGATAAAAAGTAGCCTATGTCCTTTCCCGGGACTTAAACTATCTCTATACCAAATTTCATCTAAATCGGTTTAGCGGTTTGAGCGTGAAGAAGTAACAAACATATAAACACACACACACACACTCACAAACTTTCGCCTTTATAATATTAGTGTGATAACCTGGATTAACACAAAGTAGGTTCATGCTCCTGGGATATTTTCCGGGAAGCCGCGGGCAAAAGCTAGTTTGGAAAAAAATAACAGTGTTTTTTCCTTAACGGGGCGCGCAACTCTCGGGTAACTTAATAATGAAGATAAACAGGGGTTCTAAACTATTGACATTTTTATGCAAGGATTATACGAGCTGCGTAATCTGACCTAATAATTTGTACCTAACCTCTCTTAGCCGGATTTCAAACTAATACAGTTTTATGGAGTGAAGAGTTTTAAATACCTATTAAAAGGCGAAGTACGATAATGATAGTGGTGACACTTAGCTTTAATGAATCGTTTCTGTACCACAAGGTTCGAGTCTTTTATTTTGTAAAAAGTTATGTACTATCAACCTGCACTGGGCCCGCGTGGTGGATTACGGCCCGCTTTCTCTCACCAAGAAAAAGGCCTGTCACGTGTCCCAGCAGTGGGAACGTCATAGGCTGATTATGCTATGTACTTTTAGTTAATAGGTACACCAATAATGGTGAAGAAAAACTTTGATGTAATATTCATACGAACACTTTAAAAATTCAGTTTTTTTATTTTCATATTCTTTAATAAATACTTACTACAATTCGTAGTGCATTGCGACATACCCAAACATACACCACACACATACGACACATACTATACACTTGCAAAATTCACTATAGAGAAAGCTATATTTTTTTTTTTTTTTTTAAGTTTTTTTTTGTTTTTTTTTTTTACATTTTGTACTCAACGACAGCTATTAACGCAATGTGACCCCGTATAAATTGGAAAATGTATAAATAGAGAGCACCCGGCCACCCACAATACAATTGAGTGCCAATGGAGATAGTCAGTGATTTATGCAATTTAAAAATAACAGTGTCATACTCGTAGTATTGACCCATCGCCTCTATGTTAATTGTAAAATTGGAAATAAAGCTATTATTTATTTATTATACTCATTTGCAACACATTGTAATTGTAATTAATGTAAATCATATTTTTACTGTACTGTATACTTGAATAATTTTTTTATTTATTTATTTTATTTTTTATAATATTATGGAATATGGCGTATGTTATATACATTTATAATTCTTGTGTATTTATGACTTAGTAAGTATAAGATTTTAATGTAAGTATAACTGTTTATTTTCCCGAACAAATAAAATAATAATCTTCCAACATACAGAATTACCTAATAATAATTTTCCAACCTAAGTCACAAATATAACGCTCCTACTTTCACGATTATGTCACACTGGTCCGACTAACAATTTCGCACTCGGAAACCGGATATACATCCACTTCGGTGACAAAATATCAATTACATACACTGTTAATTAACGGGTGACACGCGGAAGTTATAATAATATAACACAAAACATCACGCCCGTAATCCCCCAAGGGCAAGTCAGAGGTGTACCATGTGGGACGAGTTGCCCCCTGACCCACCTTATAGAACTCCCACATTACGCCGGTCATGTTTAAGTCCCAAATAATAGGAGGCGAGCCTCTTGCCTCAACCGAATTTTTGATAAAAAAGTAGCTGATAAATATAAGATACTAGCTTCAGCCCGCGACTTCGTTCGCGTGAAACTTCTTGTTTCCCCCGAGCCACCCCGTCGTATCGCATCACCCGCCCGCGCTATCACTTAACGTTCTTTTTTACTTTTTTTCTTTTTGCTCGGCTCCTAAGGGTCATAGCGTGATGTTAAATAGCCTATAGCCTTCCTCAAGAATTGGGCTATCAAATGCAAGAAGAATTTTTCAAATCCGACTGGTAGTTCCAGAGATTACCCCCTACATACAAACTTACAAACATACAAACTTACAAATTTTACCTCTTTATAATATTATTATTATTATTATTATTATTATTATTATTTCGTTTATTTATTTATGTACATATTAATTTACATTTTTAAATATTTCTTAAAATATAAAAAATACGTATAAAAAACATTTAAAAATATAAAAAATAGTATTCCGCCGGTGTCGGGAGCAGGGTCCAAGCTACCGGTGGTTAGGGCTCCAGAGACAGGAACCTCCTCACAATACGAGCCGTATCAAGGAGTACTGCCTTCTGAATCAGGCCCTTGATCCAACCGCCTAACGAGAGCCTCGACAGATGTTGGTCGAGGCTTTGGGCCATAAGCCCATTGGCCGATACGACAATCGGCACAATGATAGCCGAGCTCACATTCCACATGTCAACAACCTCGTGTGCTAAGTCAAGATATTTAATTTGTTTCTCTTTCTCAGCTTTCACGAGGTTCCCGTCATGTGGAATGGTAACATCGACAATCATTGTGCGGCGCGCTAATCGATCTATCACCACTATATCAGGCTTATTGGCAACAATAGTCCTGTCAGTAATGATAGACCGATCCCAGTACAGCGTGGCATGGTCATTTTCAAGAACTGGGTCGGGCACATACTTGTAATACGGTACCTCAGAATCCACAAGTTTATATTTCAAAGCAAGTTGCTGGTGAATAATCCTGGCTACTTGGTTATGCCTGTGCAAGTACTCGCCGTTAGCCAGACGAGAACAACCAGAGATAATATGTCTGATAGACTCACCCGGACGGTGGCATGCCCGACACACGTCAACCGTCCCGTCCTTCATAATATGTCTGCGGTAGTTATTCGTCAAGATAACTTCGTCCATAATTGCACAGACGAAACCTTCGGTTTCCCCGAAAAGATCACCAAAACGTAACCAGGATACGGACGCTAAGAAATCTACACCGGGCTCATGGAGAGCCCGATAGAAGCGCCCGTGAAGCTCCTTGCTTTGCCATACCTTCTTGCGGTCATCGGTAGTAAGTACTACAGGTTTGCGCCAGTTCTCTTTAGCCATGGACAGCGGGGTGAGCCCTTTGTCCACTGCGACCACATCACGGTGCATACCCACTTCAGCTTTTAAAAAATATTCCCTGAGACTGCACACCTCGCGGTTGTGGAGGGTCTTTGCATTTAAAAAGCCTCGACCCCCACACTTCCGCGGGATATACAGTCTCATCACCGATGATCGTGGGTGATGCATCCGATTTGCAGTCAGCAGTGTGCGGACTCTTCTATCCAGGGCGTCGAGTTCGGTTTGAGTCCATTTGAGAATGCCGAAAGAGTACATCAAAACCGGCATCACCCAACCGTTGAAGGCTCGCACCTTATTTCCGCCCGAAAGAAGACTAATTAATACCTTCCTCAGGCGACAAAAGAAGCGTTCCTTCAACGATTGCTTCATGTCAGCATCGTTGATGCCTAACGCTTCCGACATACCCAAATACTTATAGCTTTCAGATGAGGAGAGGGATCTAAGGTTTATGGAATCCGAGAGTTGAATTCCCTCAGAATCCATAATCTCCCCTCGCTTTACATGCATGACTGCACATTTGTCCACACCAAATTCCATCCTGATGGCGCTACTGAAAGTTTCAGTTACCTTCAGTAGCTCCATCAGACGCAATTTGTTGGGGGCAAAGAGTTTCAAATCGTCCATGTAGAGGAGGTGAGATATGACCTGACCACCTCTCCTCAACCGATAGCCTAGACCTGAATCCTCCAGTAGTGTACTTAGAGGATTCAGGGCTAAGCAGAACCAAAGTGGACTCAAACTGTCGCCCTGAAATATTCCCCGCTTAATCCATACAGGTTCATTATTCCCCTGGATCTGCCGACATCCTGGATAGCGAAGGACCGTCTTCCATTGCCCCATACACGACTCAAGGAAGGTGCGTAGAGTTGCATCTATCTTGTACAACTCCAGCACCCTCATGAGCCATGTATGTGGCACCGAGTCGTAGGCCTTCTTATAGTCTATCCAACATGTCGACATATCCTTGCGGGATCGACGAACCTGTTGGCTAATGGCCATGTCTATGAGGAGTAGCTCCTTAGTACCGCGGGACCCATTCCTACATCCGTTTTGAGAGGCAGACATAATCGAGTTACTCTCAATGTGCGTGTTAATTTTCGCTCTCAAAATGGATGTAAGAAGTTTATAAACCGTCGACAAACACGTGATCGGTCTATAATTCTTGGGTTCCGCGGGACTACCTGATTTATGGAGCAGGTGGGTAACGCCTGTTGTTAGAAACTGCGGTAGCGACCCAGACTCTAAAGATGACTGGAACTGAGATGCCAGGCAAGTGTGTGAACTAATTAGCCATTTCAACCAAAAGTTGTGCAGTCCGTCCGGTCCCGGCGATTTCCAATTCGGTAACGGACGGACGGCTTTGGCAACATCTAATGGCGTAATTAGTATTGTTTCCATTTCTGGTACAGTCTCACACACTCGCTCGACATCCCGTATCCAGCCAGCTTCAGTGTGACAGACGGGCACCGACCAGATGCTGCGCCAAAATGCACTCGTGGCGGCATCATCCGCGCGGCATACATCTGTCACATTTTGTTCAGGTCGCTCCCAAGCTCTATATACCCACCTTTCATCGCTCTGGAACATGCGATTCTGCGTGTATCGATCAATCCGCCGCTTATACCGCCGAATTCGGCTCGCCCATGCACAAACTTTCTGCTTCAGGAAGTCGATGCGCTCTGTGACACGGGATATGTACTCTCGAGGGCTGATTCCAGTCCCCGTGAATGCTCGTCTCACAAAGCGCATCACTCGTGGTCGTGTATTGCCCTCCCTGAAGCAGTATAGTTTGCCGATGAGTACCCTGGTCTCATCGATACGACACTCGATCCTGTGCTGCCAGGCTGGTACGGCTGGTTTTGGTCGAGTAGCTCCGTCACAACTTGGGAACTTGACGTTAGCTAAACGACATGCCGCCACAGCCGCACAATACAGGATCGAGTGTGTATCAACGAGATCCTCGCTGCTCTCGAAGAAATTCTTGAGCTGCGAATCCAAGGCACACACCAACGCCCTATTTTTTTTGTGCATGGGTAACCGTGGTAATCGGGGTCTAAGCTCGGTCGGAGTGAATCTATACTCGAGAAACGCATCCTCCAGTGCGCTCCTCAGTCGATCGTTGCACTGGCTACTTACTGTGTCAACCCTATCATCCTCTTCTTCAACACGATTGAACTGCGGCGGGCTGGCATCAATAGTTGACGCTTGTGCTGCGGTTTGTGTCGGAGTCGAGACGATATGGTTGCTCAGTACCTCTGAGCGCAGCCTATCAAGTGCGATATCATCCAACCTATGATCGCGTTGGATGACCCGCACCTGATCCGACAGTCGTTGGGCCGAGACGTTGACGGTTCGTTCCAGTTCCTGGAACAGAGTCAGCATCCTATCACGGTACGCAGTGAGGTTAGTTCCCCCCTCTGTAGACCCGTAATATGCGCGCATGACGTTCTCGTTCATAGACAGAGTCCATCTCATGCGCTGCACACAACCACCGGTAGCGGGGACCCGGCTCGGGGCCGGTTGGCCCCTAAGTCCCAAGCTCTTCGGTGGCCGGCCTCTCCCCTGCCGACGTACAGGTGTTGGCGACGTCGGCGGGGAAAAATATTCGTCGCTCGAGCTCGACGCAGCTGCCACGGCCGGTGTCACAGCACTCTCGATGGGGCTGGGTTCCGGCGGCAGCGGGGCGGAGCTGAGCGACGAGTCCGGAGGTGGTAGACGTGTACGGCGAGCTGCTGATCTCGTCAACATTATGTGTTTTCCATAGTCTTCACAGATTTATTTTGGCGGAGGCTGAATTTGACAGCCGTCATATTTAATTTTTCTATGTTTGTATATATTTATCATATTATTTTTGGTTTATTGTCTGTAGGTAATTTGTGTTTTATTCCGAAAGGTTTTATTTGATAACTATTACGATAAAAGACGGGAAATTGATAAAAACAACAAAAATAAAATATGAAAAACAAAATGTACGTTGTTGACGTATCAGTGTTGCCAAGTATTATTATTATTATTATTTTGTTTATATATTTTTTTTTCTCGGCCTAGCCGGATAGAACTGATAGCACGGGCCTAAGCCAAGTGTCCAACAGTGGGGTTAAGTGTGGGAGTAATATTATAAGTAGACTGTGTGGTAGACGAAACAATATTTGAGTGGTATTGGTGTAAGTTGTCCGACTCACACTGAAGAAATTTTCTAACTAGCCTGCATGTGTTAAGAATCACTGCCTTTTGCATCAGGTGGTAGGTGTTAGGTGGCAGGTTGAGGGAACTAAGGGACTGATGAAGCTGTTTTGGAATTACTCCTGTTGTAGATAGCACTATGGGGACTATTGTGACTTTTTGAAGATGCCAAATTCGGGTTATTTCATCTTTTAGTTCGGTGTATTTGGATAATTTTTCGGCTATTGTAGTCTGTACGTTATGCGTATTTGGCACCGCAATGTCTATAAGGAACCCAGTTTTATTTATTTTATCAATTAAGGTGATGTCGGGTCTATTAAAGTGAATTGTGCGGTCTGTGAGTATGGCTCGGTCGAAGTACAGTTTTGTTGTGGGGTTCTCTAATACCGTTTCAGGGTTGTATTTGTAATAAGGTACTATAGTGTCTATAAGTTTGTATTTATGGGCTAGTTTTTGGTGTATGACGTTGGCTACTTGATCGTGTCGATGTTTGTAGTCTGTCTGGGCTATTGATTTGCAGGCGCCGGTAATATGTTGGATTGTTTCTGGAGAACTGTTGCATTTTCTACAAATATCGGTTGTTAAATTCTTTATAATGTGTTTTCTGTAGTTCTTGGTCTCAATTACTTGGTCCTGAATTGCAAGCATGAACCCTTCAGTCTCCGGGAATAGTTCGCCTCGATTCAACCACGCGTTCGACGCATCTTTGTCGACATTTAATTGGCATAAATCTTGGCGATGTCTCCCGTGTAGAGACTTCTGGGTCCACTCTTGACATTTGGTTTTGTCATCAGTCACTTTCTCGTTTTTTTGTTCTGTAGTGTCTTTTAAATTAAGAGGTGTTAAGTGTTGGTCGTTGTGTGCTATTTGTTTGTGGAGTGGGGAAGATTCAGTTTTGGCAAAGAAGTATTGCCTAAGAGCTGTGATCTGTCTGTTGTGTAAATTTAGGATATCTATAAGTCCTCTGCCTCCTTCCTTTCTCGGTAACGTTAACCTTTGTATACAAGATCTTGGGTGATGTTTGCGAAATTTAGTCATTGTGGTGTTTATTTTTCGTTGTAAGTTTTTTAACTCAGTTTTGGTCCAATTTATTATCCCGAATGAATAGGTGAGAACAGGTATAGCAAAGGTGTTGATTGCTTTTATGGTATTTCGTGAATAGAGCTGTGTTTTTAGTATTGTATTAAGTCGGTGTTGGAACTGTTGTTTAAGTTTTTGTTTAGTATCTTTGTAGTGTATCTGACGAGATTGATTGTACCCTAAGTATTTATAAGTGTCTAGTTCATCCAATGGTTCTATTTGTTCTCCTGTATCTAAGGTGTATTGGTGTTGGTAGTTCTGTCCTGCTCTGACTGAATTTATTTTACATTTATCTATGCCGAACTCCATTTTAATGTCATTTGTGAATGTTTCTGTTAGGTTAGCCAGCTCGTAAAGTTGACTCTCGGTTTCTGCATATAGCTTAATATCATCCATGTACAGTAAATGATTTAAAACGTCTTTCTGTGGGTCAGTCTGTCCGTTGGTAGCTGAAGAATTTAAAGGGATTCCTAATGAGGTAGCGTTTAATATTTTAGATAAGGGGTTTAGAGCAAGGCAGAACCACAGTGGGCTCAGTGCATCACCCTGGAAGATTCCTCTCTGTATTTTAATTGGGCTAGTATCTGTTGTTTCTGTTGGGGTAGTCAGTCTTAATACTGTACGCCAACTTGTCATCATAGTCTTCAAAAATGTAACTATTGTTGGGTTTATTTTGTAAATTTTTAACACTTGTAATAGCCATGAATGGGGGACAGAATCATACGCTTTCTTGTAATCAATATACATGGTGAATAAATTAGTCTTAGATTTCTGAACTCTTTTTAAGATAACGGAATCTATGATTAATTGCTCTTTGCAGCCTTGACTATATTTTCGGCATCCTTTTTGCTGTTCGGCTAAAATGTTATTGGCCTCAATGTGTTCGTATATCATTTCAGATATGCAGGATGTGATGATCTTATACAAGGTCTGTAAGCATGTAATAGGTCTATATTTAGCTGGGTTAGAAAGGTCATTGCGATCTTTCGGTATCATGTAAGTTGTGCCTGACGTTATATAAGAAGGAATCATATTGGGATCTTTGATGAAGCTGTTTATAAAATTATATAAATAACAATGAAGTGCTGTGAATTTTTTATACCAGTAACTATTATTATTAGTATAGATGATGCTGAGGTTTAATTATATTGCTTTATTTTTTTTTTCTTATGTGTTCAAATAGATACGAAACCCTAATAACCAATGTTATTAAAAATGTTTTAATTTTAACAAATTACATACAAGTTACATTTAACTTGTTTAAATATTTGTATGCCAGACTATGGCGAAACATGTAAGATCAACACGTTATTTATAAGACCTTAATGTACCATGTTTTAAAGCAAATAAATATTCTATTCTATTCTAACCGGGCAAACATCCAAACTCCGGGCTGCTACTGAGAAATTCCAGAGAGAAAAATCCAATAACACTTTGCTCGACCTGGGAATCTAACCCAGAGCCTCATGCTCAGCAGTACAGACGTTAATAATTATGCTTATTTCATTTCTTTTTTCGATCATTCGGTAAGCGAGTATCGAGTATCGAAGTCCAACATTGTTGAATCGGTTCCCTAATGAACCTGTTTTTCAATTTTCATTAATTTTGTATTCAGAAGTTTCACTTCGAGTGAAAAATCCTGATTGAAAGACAAAAATGAACAAAAACGAAACCACCTAATATCGAAGACCAATTCTCGAAACAACGACAAACAAATGTCAAAAGCTTGTCAAAAATGTATGGAAATTAGAGGTACTTTTTACAGATTGAGACTGAGATCAGACTGTGAACGTTCTTAAAATTACGAGAATTGCCCCTCTGGTTAGATTCAATGGCGCTGGTACCTTTGATTTTATAGCCGAAGTCAATGACTTCGCTAAGCCAGATGCCAGAAAATAGAATACGTATTGCGTATTATGTTCCTATGCCAAAGCTTGATTTCTCCAAAGAAGCAGACTACATATCCAAACTAAAATAAAATCTTCCTTTTCTTACCGTCAGCCTTTTGTTCAAAAGTTGAACCAACAAGTAACACATTGTCCAATGAAGAAAGTTTATTCAGAAAGAAAATGTAGATCCGTTGGCGCGGCGCCAAGAGGCAGATAAACTCTTTGAAAAGTTGGTGTGACGGCAATTTTTTTTTTCACAGCTACACTATCTAAAATGTGAAACGGTTTTATATTTCCTGCACTTGCTAAGATTATTAAGATATTAGAAAGTTCCTAATCTGAATTCTGAAGTGTTTGATAAAGGTAAATCACTTTTCTTCTGAAATGTACACATGTTGTTATAACATGGGATTCAACGGAAATAGCAAACGGGATCCATCGTTAATGCCTAAAAAATGGGATTCAAAAGTGGGATCGAACGAAAATAAACGTGATTTTGTAGATTTGTGTGTGACCGATTCTTGTAAATGTCAGTGTCTTTTATCTCCTTTATATCGTTATTTACATATACATTAAATTTTTAAATAGCAAAGATCGTCACTCACTGGACGCCTGAGGCAGGACATCGCCGTCGAGGTAGACCAAGACGAAGGTGACGATCTAATATCATTCGCAGGGCCAACATAGCCAGAGATCGCACAAGACAGGGAGGTTTGGAAGAAAAAAGGGGAGGCCTTTTCCCAGCAGTGGGACATAAAATAGGCTAACAAAAAAAAAATAGAATATAAAAAATATAAAAACATTTAAGAATATAAAAATAGTAGCCCACCGGTATCGGAAACAGGGTCCAAGTACCGGCGGTCAGGGCTCCAGACAGAGGAGCCTCCTGACAATACGAGTTATGTCTAGAAGTACTGCTTTCTGAATCAAGCCCTTGATCCAGCTGCCCAACGAGAGCTGGCTTAGGTGTTGGTTGAGGCTCTAGGCTATTAACTCATTGGCTGTCACGACTATCGGCACAATGATCCATGAGTCCACCTTAGCATCTTTATTTGTTAGAAAAACTTTTTTTTTTTATATCATAAAAGGGACTGGGTTGTGTCAGGAGAATAGACAACAGTAATTAATAATTATCTCTATTTCGAAGAGCAGTGGTGGCCCAGTGGTAAAGTAGCCGCGACTTACGAGTTGTAGGCCGTAGGTTCGAACCCGCGCTTACTATGAGTAAATTTTAAATATTTTTAAAATATTAAATATACTTAATTAAATAAATAATAAATAAATAGATAGACCTGCATGTAAAATATTAATGGAATAAGTGAATTAATAGAAATATAAGTACATAGTTAATAGAATAGAAAATATTTCTAACTTTATAATAAGGAAAATTAATAAAGCGCTCTTCCTCTCTCTTACTTATTTAAAAAATTGCTGTGCCCGACAGGGTCCATAATTGTTTCTATTATTTTTATTTACCACCTGCAATTGTACATTATGGATTGCAATAAACGATTTGAGAAATTATTTCATCACCACTGCTATTAAAACGGTGAAAGAAAACATCGTGAGGAAATCGGCATGTCCTAGAACCAAAAAATTCGAAGACGTGTGACATCTACCAACCCAGACTAGGCCCGCCTGGTGGATTACGGGCCACTCCCTCTAACCGAGAGGAGGCCTGTGTCCCAGCAGTGGGAACATTATTGGCTGAAACTCTAAAGAGGCTCTTGCCTTTTTAGAGCTAGGCCCTATTACTAAGGCTCCGATGTTCGTCCGTCTGTCACAGTCCGTCGCCTACAAAAGAGGATCCCCATACAAGAAACTTTTTTTTTACATGTAATGCTAAATATGGTACGGCACCCTTTGTGTGGAAGTTCAACTCGCACTTGGCCACTTTTTCACATTCTCATCTTTATAAATATGACCTACCGACATAGGAAAAGCACATAACACGATCATATAAAGTTCGTCCAATATTCTTTCTATTTAGGCCAACGACATAAGCCAATAAGCACATATAAAAATATTGCGTACTTACTCCGATAGTTTAGTTTCTTGACCTTCAAAACGGGAGTACAGTCAACAGCAAAAGTAGATGATGAAAATCAAAAATCGAATACTAATGAACGGAGTTCGCGTCAGAACTAGCAACTGTATTAGTAGTAAATGTTTGGTATAATAATTTACAATCGTATACTTTTGAATCACTTCGACGCCACACTGTTCTGACACGAACTCCGTTCATTAGTATTGAATTTCTGTTTTTCATCATCTACTTTTGCTGTTGACTGTACTACAACCTTTTGGGAGCTTATACCATCAGCCGAAATGCTTAAGGGTGAAGCGGCAGAGTAACCCGCGAAAGAAATGTTCTTACATTTTTTGCAATTCGTCAGGTTGTTTGTTGAACAAAATACGATTCGCGACCGTAGCAAGAAATGAAATGAAATTGTTTATTCTGTAAATAGGATGTCGGAATCACTTTTACCCGTCATATTATAATACTAGCTGCGTTCCGCGGTTTCACCCGCATAAGTGTCGATCCCGTGGGACTATCGGGATAAAAACTTTCCTATGTCCTTCTCCGGGACTCAAACTATCTCTATACCAAATTTCATCTAAATCGGTTCAGTGGTTTAGGCGTGAAGAAGTAACAAACATATAAACACACACACATACACACACACACACTCACAAACTTTCGCCTTTATAATATTAGTGTGGATAAAAAATAAGCTAGATGAGGTCGGCGTTTCCTATCTGACTATTCTGAGAAGGCTGAAACAAATTCAGAAGCCATAGTCTTTTTTTAAAATCCAGACAATCTTAGTCAAATCATATGAAGACCATGTAGATTGATGCCAGAAATGGTCTTTTGAAGAAATAATCACACAGATTTGAGTGGACCAGTCCAGTCAATGCACGCATTTGTCAAAAATCGTGCAGCTCAACTCAAAACTTGAGGAGCTCAACCAGTCGACGAACAATACCAAAGAGTGGACATTTGGGTAGGCGCATAAAGTACTCACGTATGTATTAACAGAATTATAATCATTAAAATCATCAATAAAAGCCTGTAAGTGCATAAAATCCTATTGATTGGTCATTTCGCACGCTACTTCGGGGCTTCCCCTTTAAAAAAAACAGGCCCAAGTACGAGTTGGACTCACGCTCCCATATAATCCTATTGTTTGATTAGTCATTTCCAGTGATCGGAGTAGGTAGATTGATTTTTGGTACTTGTATCATAAATCTCCACATAAAGAATAACATGGATAATCCATTTTCCCGGAAAGTAATTCCGGTATTTCCGGATCCAATTAAATATTGTTACATGTTGGTAGTGATATTATAACTACTTAATTCAAAATTTAAAGGAAGGTATCAAAACTAAATTAATTTATTATTTATCTGTTTAATAATAAACAATCGAATTCCGAAATTCCGGAGGAATGTCCTTATTAATATAAACGTTTCGGATCAATGACCCCAATTCAATCTACCTACTCCGATCACTGGTCATTTCGCATGCTATAACGAGGCTTCCCCTTTCAAAAAAAATTACCCAAGTCCGTACGGAGTCCAACTCGGACTTGGGTAAATTTTTTTGATTATTTTTTTATAAATGGGCAATCCACCGGGTTTAAACCCGGTGCTTTTGGTAAACATCCGATAAACACCCAATTTTCTTTGTGTTTATGGGTGTTTACGGGTGTTTATCGGGTGTTTATCCAAAGCGCCGGGTTTAAATCGGGTGGATTGCCCATCTATATGACTTACCAACTGAACTTCGACAAACTTTAATACGACACTACGGAACTCCGACACGTCTTCATTTCGACAATACTTTTAGTACGAAATACCTTAAGGCCAGGTATTCCCAATTTTACATCACTTTGATTTAACAATAAACAAAGAAATCGTGATTTTTTAAATCGAAAAAAAAAAACTTGTTCTAGTTTACTTTATGTATTTTGACAATTTGTGGTTCAAAACACGATATCGAAAACTTCACTCGATCAAAAAAAAATCCGAAAAACAGGCTTAATCGATATTTTTTTTATGTTTTTCTTGTTTTACTCATAGTTTATAAATGTTTTACTACTAAAAAATCATATCTAAAAAAAGGCAATAACGTAGAGAAAAGTAATTTGTGGTTGCATTTTACAAAATAGCTTAATTCTTTTAATAATAAATTATTATATAACACAGCGGCTCGCGTTCGTCAATATCCAGCTTTATAACCACTCATACCTTGAACCGCTCTGCCGCCCGGCCCCCGACAGGACCCCGATTCAGTATTTGTCAGTACCAGTCTATCAAAAAGTACTCTGTGGTCAGTACCGCTTCGGCTATCAGACGGGGAACTCGTGTCACTTTGCTTGCGCTCAAAAGACCCGATTGACAACGTTTTATGTTCTGAAGAAATTATGTAATAAAGTAAAATGAAATATAGATGTAAAATATAAGGCCTCGTATTTTTATTTTTTCCAAATTTTGTAGTTTTCATTCATAAAATAATTTTTGAAATGGTTTAAAATCGTAATCTCATGTCAATGTCAAAACATTGTCAGAAATTTAGGGAGGTAAACGTACCTATTTTAGACAGTTCCCAATGTGTAATGGTGTTTTCAATATATTCAGCAAAACTATTTTTATAAATATTTTATCTATTTATTGATACAGGGTGTAAAAAGACTTATAGCCGTCGTACATCAAACTAAGTAACATTGCACAAAAGATCTGTGACAAAAGTAATTGCTGGAAATCGACTTTAATTTTTGGTGTGAAAATTTGCTGTATGCGCACTACCACAAACAGCAAATTTTGCACCTGCATGTAACTGTACAGGGGTCCTGGAGGTATTTAAAGTTGTGTTATAATATCAAAACTTGTTTTCGTAAAAAAATAGAGCCTTGTGGTCTTTTTATTGATAAAGAGTTACCTTTTCTAGGTGCAACTCCGGACGGAGTTGTGCAGGGAGAAGACACAATAGTAGAAATAAAGTGTCCAATTTCTGCATTCAGGACTTCGTTGGACGATGCAATAAATTAAAAAAAATAAGGTTTTGGAGGAAAACGAAAGATGGACTTTCCATAAATTTGAAACATCTTTGGTACATTCAGGTGCAGGGACAACTACACATAACTGGTAGAAAAACATGTATTTTTGGCGTATGATCGGGATGTAAAAATCATATCAAAACTGAAATTATACAGAAAGACGATCATTATTGGGCAAAATTCATGAGACCTAAATTAACAAATTTTTACTCATCCATCATACCTACATGTTGCCAGAGTTATGTGATACAAGACATACACGGAATGTGGAAATTAGGGATTTAAGGGAATTCACATAAATGTTCTTGCTTTCGTTATTCTCCTCCTCTTGATTCTTTTTTTTTAAATTTAAATGTTTTCATTAAAAATTAAAAATTTAAAAAACCCCCGAACCCGAAATCTGCGCAGCTGTACGTATTATTTTACCACAGTGAAGCGAAGCTAGTTAGGTACTCGTGGTCGTTGGCGTTCATACCATACTAACGTATTCCTCTGTGAATTCGCCATTTCTGGTGGTGGCCATCTTAGATTTGAAATTTGTAATAGTGTATAGTATTTTACTAGTCAAGCCCTTTCATTTGATACCCATATTGAGGGAATTCGAAAAAAAAATATATAATTCGCCATTTTGTGGTGGCGGCCATCTTGGTTTTGAAATTTGTCATAGTGTTTGGTATTCTACTTGTCAAGCCCTTTCATTTGATACCCATATTGAGGGAGTTGTAAAAAAATATGTAATCCGCCATTTAGTGGCGGCAGCCATCTTGAACCGATTTTCTTCAAACATAGCTAAGAACACTCGCGACTAATTCACCTTTCAAACAAAAAAAACAAAATCAAAATCGGTTCATCCGTTCGGGAGCTACGATGTAACAGACAGACACACACACACACACACACACACACACACACACACACAGATACGTCAAACTTATAACACCCCGTCGTTTTTGCGTCGGGGGTTAAAAACAACTTATTTTAAAATTCGTTCTATTCCAAACCTCCGTTAAAGCCAAAATGTATGAAACTTTATAATTTTATTGACATCAGTCATTCCGATGACGTATTATTATGCGTTATAACCATTGCGTGCTCTTGACAGTGCTGGGTTGCCAGCTGTTTTAGAACCCAATGGCTCGCGACGATTGGAAAAGACCAGACAGATTGACCATAATGCCTTAGAAGTTAGGTCGGCCTTTGGTGTGTGATGCAACATGTATCGACTACCTTGCGCCACCCCATCTTCCTATTACGGTTGGCTGTGCTAGTGCGATTACTGCGGGTGCAGAAAACCTCAAACAGCGCAAATAGATACTCTAATCTTATTCCGACTTATATGTACCAGCCGTTTGGGGCTGATACACTAGGGCCATAAGGTCCGAGTGCCTACTTAATTTTTCGAGAAATCGCCAAGCGATTGGTCGACTCTTCACGTGACCAGAGGACTAGCCTATTTTTTGGCCAAAGATTCAGCAAAAAGAAAGTAATTTTAAGGCTTTGTCATGGCAAAGGATTTTATTACTAATCAAGTTATTTTGAATCTTATTTCAATGAGTTTAGAATTCATGTTACTTTATTTCGATACCACGATGCCGGGAAAGGACGCGACGTGCCGCGGGACGCTGCGGCATGACGCAACGCGCCAGGGATGCTGCGGCATGACGTGTCATGCCGTTTCATTCCACGTAATGCCGCGGCGCGCCATTGCATCCCGCGGGACGTGTGGGTCACGTTGTGTCGAGGAATTATGATTGCTAAGCTAGTTGAAATAAGATTGAAACTTGTGCTGCGGTCATTTCGGTTAATGGGACGCAGTCCGGTCTGTGCGGGCTTTTAGCAGGATGCCACGGAACGCCGCGGGATGCCGCAGGCCGCAGCACAAACTGCCGTGGCACGCTGTCAGTGAGCTGAGCGCCGGCTCTATTTGGCTGTCGATGTCTTATGGTGACAAATATATGGCGATAGAGCAATGGTCTTTGGTCGGTCATAGAACACTAATGAAGTAGGTACTTATATTGCGGATTTCGATGTAAACTGTATTTGCTATGCGAATGATGAGTGTCTCATGTTTGTTTTGTTATACCTACTTATTATTTACCTGCCCATTTAAAAGAATTTTATATATACTGTACATAAAATGTGAATGTAATAAATAAATTAATTTCATCATTTTATTTCTTGACATCCTTCCAACAATAGTTCAGTTCACCCTAACTGAATCAGTATGTCAGTGCGAGTGGGATAGAATGATACATAGCGCGGGGAAGTGGGGACAAAATCTGAATTTTAGCTGAACTATTACCAGCCCTTAAGTCCGACACTACTGTACTCCGATAAAGCGTTTCTTCGACATGACTTAACTAGGAAACGTATCCGTACCACCAAAACTAATTTACCTTCTTTTATTATTTATCCAGATAGAACCCACAGCAAAGTGTACTGTTTGATTAACTTGTATACTGCTGTGGAAGAGCGGAGTCTCCTAGCATAGGCATTACTTGCTTAACGGGAGGCTCCAATCACCAACTAATGTAAAACTTTTTGGTTCAGAAATAAATTTGATTTGATTAATTTGCTAGTTATTACGGTTGAAAAATTACAGTTCTATTACAGGAAGAAAGGCGGCGCTTAGTAACGGGGCCCCTCACTAGAACCCTTTGTGTACGGAACCCTAAAAACATCACAACAAAAATCTTTCAACTCCTTCCCATTTCCCCATCAAAACATGCTTCAGTTAACCGTAAAGTTTAGTTTAAAGTCCCCAAGTAGCGTCGACGGACTGTCGACTCAATTTCGTGAGCCGTCGAGCGTGGAGGCGCAAAGTAGATAAGTAGGTGCAGAAGGTCGATTTCATACAACGAGCGAAAACAGGCACACACACAGAGCATACGTATAGCGATCTATAGTTTAAGGATTTCATTAGAATCCATACTAATAATATTATAAATTCGAAAGTAACTCTGTCTGTCTTTATGTATGTTACCTTTTCACGCCTAAACCACTGAACCGATTTAGATGAAATTTGGTATAGAGATAGTTTGAGTCCCGGGAAAGGACATAGGATAGTTTTTATCCCGATATTCCCACGGGATCGAAACCTATGCGGGTAAAACCGCGGGGCGCAGCTAGTAATATTATAAATTCGAAAGTAACTCTGTCTGTCTTTATGTATGTTACCTTTTCACGCCTAAACCACTGAACCGATTTAGATGAAATTTGGTATAAAGATAGTTTGAGTCCCGGGAAAGGACATAGGATAGTTTTTATCCCGATATTCCCACGGGATCGAAATTTATGCGGGTGAAACCGCGGGGCGCAGCTAGTTAGCAATAACTTACTTAATGGAAACAAAATTTACTTAAAATGAAACTAGGTTAAAAGTATAATAACAAATAGGAAGGTAGGCGATCACAAAACATATCAGTTAATCACCAGCCTATAGCAACCACGGATATTAAGTAAAAGTCTGATTGGCAAGGATTCATAGCAGCGTACGGCCCTTTGTACACACGTTTTTCTTGCCGTGAAAATCTATGGTTTACTTCAGTGTTGTATGTATCACTATGGAAGCTTGTTGACAGACACGTTTTTTCTACGGCGCAGTATATTCGCCGTACCGTATTGAACGTTTATTTTCGTTGGATCCCACTTTTGAATCCCATTTTTAGGTATTAACGATGGATCCCGTTTGCTATTTCCGTTGAATCCCATGTTATAACAACATGTGTACATTTCAGAAGAAAAGTGATTTACCTTTATCAAACACTCGATTAGGTTAATTATTTTTAAAAAAATTGTTAGGTTAGGTTAAAACTGTGACCCCTACGCACGAGCCGAGCGAGCGAAGCGAGCGGTGCCGCGGCAGCGGCCGGCGAGTGCCAGAAACGACTAGATTATATAGAAAATGAGTTGATTGTGAAATAAATAGTATACGAAACGTTGGTTGTAAACTAAAAATTTGTCAATGGAGTTTTGGTGAAACATTAGTGAACCCCTCATTCTATTATAAACAATTTTGTTGTTGAAAGTACCCGCATTCAGATTTTTTTAAGCATTCGGGATCCAACGGAAATACTTTTCGGGATTCAACGACAATAAAACGTAATTATTTTGCATTTTTTTAAATTCGGGATCCAACGGAAATACACAATAATGTTTTGCGGGATCCAACGCCAAAAATATTAAACTGGGATTCAAAAGCGGGATCCAACGGAAATAAATCGTATAGAAACCGTGCCGAGTACCTACCGTGTATTTTATTTGTTTCTGTTGTAAAAGATGAAGCTCGAACTGAACCAATCTAGCGGCAAGGTCGTTAAAAGATACCCATCCATAGATATAACTACCCATCTCTCCACTAGTCTAATGCTTACTCTAGGATGCATATCCGGGAGGCTCTTAAATCCTTACCTATCCTATGGGCACGTCTTCCCTACCATTACCGCGCCCCCCGGTCTATTCCTTGATATGCAATGGTCGCTGTAGCACCATGAACATGACTACAAGAGCTAGTGCGAATCTTGGGGTTCATTCGATTAATCGAGTCTCGTTTAACCACGCTGGGATCGGTGCAATTCATTCATTCATTCATAAAACAAAATATGATAGTCGCAAGCGCGCTTGCACTCGCTGTAGACGTATTCTCGTTATTATGGATCTGGCCTTCTCTTTCTATCTTTTATGTGGCGGAACGTGCAAAAGTGTTGCCGTGTAGGTAATCCGCTGGGCTTGCTGACTGTTCTCCCGTTATTTATGTCTGTCGATAGGCTGAATCGGTGCTTATGTGAGAAAAAGTGTCGCCACTAGTCGGGGTTAAGTTTTTGTTGAAGGTGAAAGATTTGTGCTTGGGGAACGATTATTTTTTGAGAATATGTACGTTATGGGAAGCCGGTTTATTGCATCTAATGATGTTTTGTTCATCTTACGTAGTAACCAAATACACGATTCACCTTTTTAGAAGAAGGACCAGCGGGGTAGTCGCGTAAGAGAGTATCAGTAGCAATGGCTTTCATTTTAAAGTTCAACAACATTCATTGCGTTATTTACGTTGTTGAGAAGACAAACAATTCGACATATGAAGCAATGGATTAGCAATAACCTTCAAAATGATTCAGGTTACCAACACCAAAAAGACCATCTGAACTTTTGCAAATAGTTAGAGTTGAGTAAGACATACATAAGGATCTTTCAGCAACACTGCCAAAAAGCACAAATATAACCCACATCTCCCGCGGTCACGCTGACCCACATCGCAATAAAATCCTCCGCTTATTGAGGGGTTAACAGGATAAATAGATAACCATAAATCGTTCCGAGTCACAAGCGTTCTTCCCGCTCAGTAGATTAAGGACCCAAGGGCATACCTACATTTAATACAATTCCGAGTGTTCCGAGTCACTTTCGAAACGGGCCTACCTAAGCCTATTACACATGTCCCAATTTACCGCAAGTGTAGGGTATGTTGGTCGGCATAATTTGATCATCCTGACTGCATACTAATGTTTCGGGTAGACAAAACGGTCTTTCAACACATCGTCACTTCTTTAGGCATTTTATTTTGAAGTAGAACTTCTTAGGCGGCGATTCAATAATTGGACCAGCACCCTAATTGCGTAATACATTATCAATCGGAATCAGAATCATTTTGAAGCAAATTGCTAATCCATTGCTTCATAAGTTCGAAAAATGTGTCTGTTCAACACGTAAATAACGCAATGAATGTTGTTGAAATACCAAAATGAAACCGATTCCGATTGATAATGTGTTACGCAATTGCCCCGCAGAACTGAGAGTGAACCTTCAATTGCGCGTCACGTTTAGACATTTCGTTACATGAGAGAGAAGATAGATTTAATTCTCTCTGTCTCATACCACACTGACATATCACACTAAATCTGTCTTATTCTTTTTTTCCTTATTTCGCGTTGGCACGGGAATAGAAAGGTAGGTACCTCATGCAGTAGTGTCAAGATTATTTTTACTGACTAAGGAAGGGGCCTGCCAGGGCCGAAGCCTGCCGGGGATGCGGGATTGTCTGAAAGGGTTACCGCTACCCCGGAACATAAAGGGCTAAGGAAGGAACACGGGTGGGTTTTAGTCAGTAAGAGTCTGACACTCATTTCCGCTCCACCCAGAGCGGGAGGGGTCATTTGATGATATCCCATCCATAGAAAAAAAAATGCAGGCAAGGTTTGGTTGGTTTGGTTTATTCTGCCAAGAGACGACGGAAGACCTACAATATTTTATCAATCGCGATGACCCTTATAATGTGTTTTACTAGTTCTTCTTTTTAGCGTATCTATGGTTATAACTTCAAATATTATATTTGGCCCAAAATTCAGATACGCGAACTCGATAACGCAACGCTCACTGACAGTCATAAGGTCATCAAGTGTATAGGTGACAGAGAGAAGGTGGGTCATTGTTTGATATAGTTTTATTTAAAAAGATTGTATCTGGATTGTATCTCGTATAGACAGTGTAGTGGCGCTGCGGCGGCGCGGCGACGGCGCGGTGACGGCATCGTGTGCAGGAGCGCTAACCCTCCAGCACCAGCGACACAGTAAATAAGTTTACGTAACGATTTATGCATCAATTTTGCGCAGATTGAAAACTGTGAGTGCAAACTCAGCTTGTATCAAAAATAATGTCAGTAAAGCCGCTCTCTTTTCCCATACGGTTTGAAAGACAATCGATACACTTTGCACAGAATGTGTTGGCACTGTTCAACGTCACGTTTTATAAAAGTCGTTGCTCTAAAAGATTGAAAATGCATAAGTGGTGACAGTTTTCAAACGCTCACAAAGTGCTTTGGAAATTGCTTATTCTTGGTCGACTTTTATAACATATGCGCTAGACTGCTGAGTAATTAGTTTGGCTTGATATTTTCATGTTCAAAATGACATACGTTGCCACATATTATCATGTAAATCACTTTTTATATAATGTGATAGGGGTGGGACTTCTAACCCGTTAAGGCTGAGTACTACATCTAATTTTATCGACAAAAAAAATAAATATGGGGGGTAATATCGACAAAAAAATTAATATGAAAATATTGAAAAATAGCGATTTTTTCTGTCAAAATAATTCAGAAATGATTTTTTTTTCTCACCAAAACATTATCAAACATATGAAAAAAGTAATGAATTAGTTAGCCAAGGTTATTAGCTACCGTTTGTCGTTTTTTTTTTTGTTTCTACGACGCATACAACCTTTGATATCACATAAAGTATCAAGCGCGCCGTAGTACATTAAAAAAAATATTTAAATAGCCATAATTTTTAGGGGAAGGGGGTTCAACCCCCCATATTATTTTTTTTTGTCGATAAAATTAGATGTAGTACTCAGCCTTAACGGGTTAGAAGTCTCACCCCTATCACATTGTATATGGGTATGAAATTGCGGGCAAGTTGAAAATAACCACGAGGCCCGTTTTATCAGATACTAGCTGTGCCCGCGACTTCGTTTGTCTGAAAATAAATTGGATATTATGGGTTTTAATTTTTTTGGGTCAAACCATCAAACCCTTATTATTTTACTAAAATAAAAGTAGCCTACGTTATTCCTTATAACACCAGCTATCTGCCTAGTGAAAGTCACGTCGGTCAGCCAGAAGTCAGGAAAATCGGTCCAGCCGTTTCAGAGATTAGCCGAAACAAACAGACAGACAAACAAAAAATTTTTTTTTGTTATAAGTACCGTATATATGTCCTTTTATATGTAATTATTAAAAAGCTGTTATTGTGACATTACATAGTTACAAACAGACACTTCTATTGTATATTTGTATATAGATAAACAATTTGGTAGTACTCAATTGGAAGAATCATTGTAACTTACTCAGTTTATTATTAACCTGTCAATGCCACAAACACCATTCATCGCTATTTGTTATCATCAATAAGGCCCACTCATAAACGTGAGTTACCTAATGGATAGCTACAATTCCTGACAAAGCTTACACGCAGTTTATGGAAGGCTACAATTCAGGAATTTGCCGTTTTGAGCCTAAAAGCCACGATAGATACCAATTTACGACTAAGGGCGGGTTGTTTCACGTCCACCTGACGCAAGCGTTTAAGTTAAAAATGGCGCTAACCATCGTCAAACCGCGTTAAAAATAGCGTTGTTCCAAATTACAATTACAAAATTATGGCCTACGTATGTTACGTTTACCAAACGTTTAAAACAACTGGTCCTAGACGTGTCAAAGCTACATAGCCCAACAAACCAAACATAGTAATTTTGGCGCTAAAAACCAAAAAAGAACGAATTCAAAACTATGTCGCCACTCTCGCCAGTCATTGGCCGAAACGTGTTACGGCAACGTGCTAAAATGACAAGAGTAAACAAAATTTTAGAGCGGGCAACCCAGTTAACTACCCTTTGAATACGATGCGGCCTTTGTGAGTCTTGTCTGTTCCATGCTTTGACTTTTGACTAGGCCATCGTCAGTTTTGAGCGTAAGGAAAAAAAAATGGAAGTTGTGTTTGATGAATATGAAGCGGACACAGGGTTAGTTACAGATTTTTTGCTGCTTCATGCACATGTCAAAGTCAAAGTCAAAGCATTTATTTCAAATATGCACATAAAAGGCACTTTTGAACGTCAAAAATTATCTTATAAAATAGAATTGATTCTAGTCGCCCATTCCAAAAGGTAGTTTTCGTATGGAGACATGCTATTATAAGAATGTTGTTTTTTGTTGTGTTAACTAGGTAGCAATTTATATTCTGAATATTGTTGTTGTAGGGGCGCGTGGGAGCAGTGGTGGCCAAGTGGTAACGGCCGCGACTTGCGAGTTGTAGGTCGTAGGTTCGAACCCAGGCAGGCGCTTTACTTTGTGTAAATTATTTGATTTATTTCCGTTGGATCCCGCTTTTGAATCCCAGTTTAATATTTTTGGCGTTGGATCCCGCAAAACATTATTATGTATTTCCGTTGGATCCCGAATTTAAAAAATGCAAGATAATTACGTTTTATTGTCGTTGAATCCCGAAAAGTATTTCCGTTGGATCCCAAATGCTTAAAAAAATCTGAATGCGGGTACTTTCAACAACAAAATTGTTTATAATAAAATGAGGGGTTCACTAATGTTTCACCAAAACTCCGTTGACAAATTTTTAGTTTACAACCAACGTTTCGTATACTATTTATTTCACAAACAACTCATTTTCTATATAACCTAGTCGTTTCTGGCACTCGCCGGCCGCTGCCGCGACACCGCTCGCTTCGCTCGCTCGGCTCGTGCGTAGGGGTCACAGTTTTAACCTAACCTAACCTAACAATTTTTTTTTAATAATTAACCTAATCTAGTGTTTGATAAAGGTAAATAACTTTTCTTCTGAAATGTACACATGTTGTTATAACAAAGGGATTCAACGGAAATAGCAAATGGGATCCATCGTTAATACCTAAAAAAAGGGGATTCACAAGTGGGATCCAACGAAAATAAACGAATTATTTCATCACCACTGCTTTCAAAACGGTGAAGGAAAACATCGTGAGGAAACCGGCATGTCCTAGAACCAATAATTCGAAGACATGTGACGTCTGCCAACCCGCACTGGGCCCGCGTGGAGGATTACGGCCCACTCCCTCTCACCTAGAGGAGGCCTGTGTCCCAGCAGTGGGAACATTATAGGCTGATTATGTAGGGGCGCGCGGCTAAGTAATAACAACCGCACAGGTCGCTCGATCAGGTCAAGCTACGCTTGCCGCGGTTGGTCCGTTGATGGGTGACCACACAGCTAAACACACGCGAACACACCCCAGCACACACATAAGTATACCGCAGCCATCGACACCAGTCGACGCCTGCAGTTGCCTCTGCCGTTTACGCGTATTGCTCGTGTGTATGAGCACTTAATAACAGGCCACATAGAAATACTAGCATATAGAAAAAAACAAACGAAATTACTACCGTTGAAAATCCTTGTCTCATAAACTTGTTTTTTGTCAACAATTTTCAACAACACTCTAGCTAAATTGACAAACATGATACAACAACACAAACAGTCACAAATGTTGAATGCGTCCATGCATTTATTCCCTACATTTTACAATTTTCTGCACGTTCCGATTGCATTACAAAAAATGCTAACAGCAGCGTCGGATGCTGGAGAGTGGAGCAAAAACCAACACCGACAGAGCATTCGAATTGTGTTTATCCAAGACGATTTGTTTTTCTTTGATTTGTGTAAGTATGTTTTTCTTTGCGAGTGCGGAGCATACTAACTATATATCGGTAGGCTTTTTTTTTATTTTACTAAAATAAAAGTAGCCTACGTTATTCCTTATAACACCAGCTATCTGCCTAGTGAAAGTCACGTCGGTCAGCCAGAAGTCAGGAAAATCGGTCCAGCCGTTTCAGAGATTAGCCGGAACAAACAGACAGACAAACAAAAAAATTTTTTTTCTTATAAATACCGTCGTTTTATATGTAATTATTAAAAAGCTGTTATTGTGACATTACATAGTTACAAACAGACACTTCTATTGTATATTTGTATATAGATAAACAATTTGGTAGTACTCAATTGGAAGAATCATTGTAACTTACTCAGTTTATTATTAACCTGTCAATGCCACAAACACCATTTATCGCTATTTGTTATCATCAATAAGGCCCACTCATAAACGTGAGTTACCTAATGGATAGCTACAATTCCTGACAAAGCTTACACGCAGTTTATGGAAGGCTACAATTCAGGAATTTGCCGTTTTGAGCCTAAAAGCCACGATAGATACCAATTTACGACTAAGGGCGGGTTGTTTCACGTCCACCTGACGCAAGCGTTTAAGTTAAAAATGGCGCTAACTATCGTCAAACCAAAAATAGCGTTGTTTCAAATTACAATTACAAAATTATGGCCTACGTATGTTACGCGTGCTACGTATGTTACGTTTACCAAACGTTTGAAACAACTGGTCCTAGACGTGCCAAAGCTACATAGCCAAACAAACCAAACATAGTAATTTTGGCGCTAAAAACCAAAAAAGAACGAATTCAAAACTATGTCGCCACTCTCGCCAGCCATTGGCCGAAACGTGTTACGGCAACGTGCTAAAATGACAAGAGTAAACAAAATTTTAGAGCGGGCAACCCAGTTAACTACCCTTTGAATACGATGCGGCCTTTGTGAGTCTTATCTGTTCCATGCTTTGACTTTTGACTAGTCCATCGTCAGTTTTGAGCGTAAGGAAAAAAAAAATGGAAGTTGTGTTTGATGAATATGAAGCGGACACAGTTACAGATTTTTTGCTGCTTCATGCACGTGTCAAAGTCAAAGTCAAAGCATTTATTTCAAATAGGCACATAAAAGGCACTTTTGACTGCAAAAATTATCTTATAAAATAGAATTGATTGTAGTCGCTCATTCCAAAAGGTAGTTTTCGTATGGAGACATGCTATTATAAGAATGTTGTTTTTTGTTGTGTTAACTAGGTATAGGTGTGGTGTGTGGTGGTGGGTTATTTATATTCTGAAAATTGTTGTGGTAGGGCCGCGTGGAAGCAGTGGTGGCCAAGTGCTAACGGCCGCGACTTGCGAGTTGTAGGTCGTAGGTTCGAACCCAGACAGGCGCTTTACTTTGTGTAAATTATTTCATCACCACTGCTTTCAAAACGGTGAAGGAAAACATCGTGAGGAAACCGGCATGTCCTAGAACCAAAAATTCGAAGACATGCTACGTCTGCCAACCCGCACTGGGCCCGCGTGGAGGATTACGGCCCACTCCCTCTTACCTAGAGGAGGCCTGTGTCCCAGCAGTGGGAACATTATAGGCTGATTATGTAGGGGCGCGCGGCTAAGTAATAACAACCGCACAGGTCGCTCGATCAGGTCAAGCTACGCTTGCCGCGGTTGGTCCGATGATGGGTGACCACACAGCTACACACACGCGCACACACCCCAGCACACACATACACCGCAGCCGTCGACACCAGTCGACGCCTGCAGTTGCTTCTGCCGTTTACGCGTATTGCTCGTGTGTATGAGCACTTAATAACAGGCCACATAGAAATACTAGCATAGGTATAGAAAAAAACAAATAAAACAAACGAAATAACTACCGTTGAAAATCCTTGTCTCACAAACTTGTTTTTTGTCAACAATTTTCAACAACACTCTAGCTAAATTGACAAACATGATACAACAACACAAACAGTCACAGATGTTGAATGCGTCCATGCATTTATTCCCTACATTTTACAATTTTCTGCACGTTCCGGGTGCATTACAAAAAATGCTAACAGCAGCGTCGGATGCTTGAGAGTGGAGCAAAAACCAACACCGACAGAGCATTCGAATTGTGTTTATCCAAGACGATTTGTTTTTCTTTGATTTGTGTAAGTATGTTTTTCTTTGCGAGCGCGGAGCATACTAACTATATATCGGTAGGCTTTTAAGATAATAAACATTTAAAAAAATATAAGCTAAGCTAGAAAAAAAAAAACGTGATTAAAAAAATTAATAAACCCGACTGCAACCTTATACTAAAACTAACTGAAAAGCTAAAAACAAGCCCATTTTAAATTAAATAAAAGTTGGAAGCAGGCGGGACCCATTTGAGTTTGAAACTATAATAATGGTATGGGCCCCGCCTGCTTCCAACTTTTATTTAATTTAAAATGGGCTTGTTTTTAGCTTTTCATTTAGTTTCAGTATAAGGTTGCAGTCGGGTTTTTAATTTTTTTTAATTACTTTTTTTTATTATTATTAGCCATTATGTCCCACAGCTGGGCAAAAGCCTCTCTACTCTCTTTCCACCTCACTCTGGTCAGAGCTGTCAAGGACAATCTTTATTAAAGAAGTCTAGCTCATTCTGCCAACTTCATTATTATTTTAACAATACTTGAATGTGTAAATAAATCTGTATATATTTTGTAAGTCTCTACAATGAGGCACATGGCACAAAAACATGTTAAAACAATGCAATGCTATACAAATATGAAGCTTTTCAACTGTCGAAAACAGCTACTGCCATACATTTATTGTTCTTACATTCACAATCGTTTGTTTATAACAGACAGCTAGCAGATAAAGTTTCAATTCTATACAAGTTAAATACTGCGAAAATATTCGGAATGCGACAAATGTTTATCTGTTTTTTTTTTTCAAGATAGGTTCGTATCTGGGCCCCTGAATGGCGCATTCCATCGAGGGCCCTTGTAAAGACGGTTCGTTGGAGGTTCCTTGGGGTTGTCAATAGCGTCCTATTATTGAAAATGTCGCGTATATTTGATGCAAAACTTATCCTAGTTTTTATGCATTTCAACGCTGAAAATGTATCATCTACTTGACTTCGTTTCTTTAGCAATTTGTGTCATATTTCGTTCATTTTATTTATTTTAGTTATTAAGGGATAATAAACAACTACAACATAATACGTAAGGTTAACAAAAGTTTAGAAAGTAATGTTGCAGTTCACTATATTATCCACAGATTGGACATATTAAAAGATCAGAGGTTGCCAATAGACGAGCATTAAAATTTTTTTTTTTTTCATATGATTATTTATCTTTAACATACATACATTACCTATACCATACATTAAGTTTTAGTTAAGTTAGTTTTTAATTTTGTTATTTTTGTTAATTAAGTTTTTAAATTCAAATAAACTAATTTATTTCCCACAGAACATTAAAGATCACATTACCTATCTATATAATGTTCCCATTGCTAGGACTTAAGCTTCCTCTCTGTAAGGGGCCGTCCCCGCGAGCGAGAGACTCGCGGCGATATTATCGTCGTGGCACGTATTTCTTACACCCTCTTAGAACGTGTATTCACACGGCGATATCATCGCGGCGAAAATTTGATGGCGCGGCGAGACTATCGCCGCGATTCTCTCGCTCGTGGAGACGGCCCCGTAGAGTTTGTGACGGTAGACGTCACATGTTTTCGAATTTTTGTTTCTAAGACACGATGATGACGATGACGATGCTCACGATGTTTTTCTTCACCATTTTGCGAGCAATGGTGATGAAATTATTTACAAAAAAAAAACCGGCCAAGTGCGAGTCGGACTCGCCCATGAAGGGTTCCGTAGCAGCAAGTAACATAATATAAAAGTTCTTGTAGTTCGTTGTAACTTTGTGAAAGGTAAATTGCGGTTTTCGATTTATGACGTATTAAAAAAAAACTACTTACTAGATCTCGTTCAAACCAATTTTCGGTGGAAGTTTACATGGTAATGTACATTATATATATTTTTTTAATTTTATCATTCTCTTATTTTAGAAGTTAGAGGGGGGGGGGCACACATTTTACCACTTTGGAAGTGTCTCTCGCGCAAACTATTCAGTTCAGAAAAAAATTATATTAGAAACAAGTTTGATGAAAAAAAATTTTTGGAGTTTCAGTTGTAAGTATGGGGAACCCCAAAATTTATTGTTTTTTTTCTATTTTTGTGTGAAAATCTTACTGCGGTTCACAGAGTACATCTACTTACCAAGTTTCAACAGTATAGTTCTTATAGTTTCGGAAAAAAGTGGCTGTGACATACGGACGGACAGACAGACAGACATGACGAATCCATAAGGGTTCCGTTTTTTGCCATTTGGCTACGGAACCCTAAAAAGTAAAGCGCCTGGCTGGGTTTGAACCTAGGACCTACAACTTGCAAGTTGAGGCCGTTACTACTGGCCGTGGTGACCCAATAATGACGCTAGATTTATTTTTGAAGTGAAAACTTCTTTAGCGGCGTTGCACACTTTTTTGTAATTGGTAAAAAATGTTAAACTCGCGTCAGGACATCGCGTCAGGACACGTGACCGTCAGGAGAGACTACACAGGGGAGAACTACTACTCCTAACTACTAAGTATCCCCCTCTCTTTGTGGATGTGGATGGCTCGACCGTCTGTGTAGTAGCCACACTGCTGTGTATTCGTAAAATTCGTGTATATAAAGTGTTTAAAATATGGAAATTGAACAAAGTGCATCTATTAATGAAAAAAGTGACGCAGAAATAGTGAAAAAAAAAATGAGTTATATTAATTCAATTAATAATTGATTTATTTCAACGTTAATATTCAAGTTTTCTCTTCTGCCGGCACTCCCGGAGTGCAACCCGTCTTTTTTTTTTTAAATAGCCGACGAAAAATTTCAACACTCACTCATGTATTGAATCCATGGTTAGGTACTGATTCATCGATATGACGAAAAAGAACTGAATTCAGGCATGATAAGATGGCTAAAAACTATCCTGCAGCCTGTTATTAAAAATGCCTGCGTTTCCATAGCAAAAATAAAGAAACCTACAAAAGCTAATTAACATCGTATGAATCGTATCCAATCAAGCAAAAACCTATAGGAACGCGTATCTCTCAACAGTTTGTTTTCGTACGTCGCCGGCAAGTTGGTCGGATGCGAATTATCGATCTGTGTAATCGGAAACAAAGCCTCTCGTGGCTTGGCGAAAGAAAACAAACGACATACGATAAACGATACTAAGGGAACTCGATTTAATGGTCTCTTGTTTCATGTTATTATCTTTTATGGTTGGAAAAGGCTGGTGTTTTCTTTCAGACAATATCATGGTTCAGAATTCGGAATACAAATAATACATTTACAAATAATATATTTAACTTACATGAGATATGCCTATACAAGCAGCTCTTTGACGAAGCCAACCGGTCTATTCTGTAAAAATCTCATCGCACAAAGTTGGGTGAAGTGATATTGGAGTGAGCTGTTGTTCCTCCTGATGCTAGACATTGGCACTATCACCTATGTTTTCACGGGGAGATTTTTACATTTGGTAACGAGTTTGACTACCCAGGATACTCTGCACGCACTCAGGTATCCTTCTTGTGTAGTCTTTTTTTCTGAATTATTCCTTTTGAAGAACAACAAAGTATTAATGTAAATGAGAAAATTAACAACCAAATAATTCAAAACCCGTCGATTTTAACCTTTTAACCGCCCGACTTTATATCAGTTGTCGTGCCCCCAGCGCCCGAGAAAAAAAAAACGTAAAATTAATACCGATGAAACGAGCTGTGATGATATAATAATAATACAGATTAAACGAGATGTGTTATTTGGTCGTATATATACGACTCTGGCGGAATGGGCACGAAAATATTTGTCGGATTAATCCGACGTAGGCGGTTAAAAGGTTCAAGTGGAAATCCGACCTACTACCCAATAATCTACAAAAATATTCTCCGGCTGTCATACACACCCTATGATCTTATTCTTGTTGTTCGTTTGTTACAAAAGTAGTTATTTTTCCACTCTGCAATTGGCATTTTGTTTTTGTTTTCTATTATATTTTTTTTGAGGTCCTGGCTCCATCGGTAACGTTCGATGATGTTTTTTGTTTTGATTGTTTTTTTGTCATCTACCAGTGTCGCGGGCGCATCAATGTCAATTAATGTGTTTGTCAATGTCAATTAATGTGTGTTGTCTTTGGTCCCTGGTTCTAAAATCAAGCAATGGACAAAATTGACAAATTTTTATAAGCTTGAGTACAAGGATTATGACTACTTTGTACCAGTATATTTTATGTCTTTTTTTTTTGTAATGTGCGTTTTATTTGTGCCGAGTAAACAACTTTTCTTTCTTTATTTTCTTCTTCTTTCGTTGTATTTAGGTATGTCAAGAAACGAATTATATTTCTTTTACGTCATCATCATCATTATTTCAGCCGAAAGACGTCCACTGCTGGGCATAGGCCTCCCCAAGCACCGCCACTTCGACCGGTTCTGTGCTTCATGCATCCAGCACATTCCTACGAACTTCTCCAAGTCATCGGTCAACGTTGTGGTCTTGCAAGCATGCACCGCTACGTCTTCCGGTACGCGGTCGCCACTCCAGAACCTTTCGGACCCATCGGCCATCTATACTGCATTGTTCTTTTACGTATTCTATATATTTTGTAAATAATTCTCATTCTAGTACTAAATTCTGTTCGAGTTGTCGGCGGTGTTACAATGCTGGCGTGAAAGACTACTCAGCAAGCCTGCTCGAACTCCCGTTTGTATTAACGGACTGTATCTTGGTCTGGTTTCCAGGAGATGAGGGGTGGGAAGAAACGCAATAAAGAAATTAAATAATACGCACTGGTTACCTTGAATGCTTATATCGAAGCCATCTTTATTTGCACACTGAAGGAAATGTCACAATACAGGTGACAGATGATCTGTCAAAATGACAGTAGTACAATGTTACTGTTACTGTTAGCTTGCATCATCCCACTGCTGGGCAAAGGCCTCTCCCCATGACTTCCAGTTCTTTCGATCCAGGGCTATTGACATAAAATGTTACAATGTGTAAATATTGATTAAAATGTCGCAACTTCCAACGAATTCCAGTAGTAATATTGTTAACGACTAAAGACATAGAGAGTGCATCAGCTCGGCTTGCGTCAAACTAGTGGAGCGAGAAAAAAGATAAGGGCACATACTAGGGCCACCCTTATCATCCCATTTAGCTTTACGATACTCACTCTTCTAGAGGATTTTGTATATAATGAAGTTGAAAAGGGTTATAAATGGTCGCTGAATGGCTCATAGCATTTGGAACGGCGAGCGAGAGATCGATCATCAAAATTATCCCTTTTCTCGTGAACAGTGTAAAATAAAGTAAAGTAAAACAGCGTAAAATGAAACGTCATATTATAGATTTTAGTTATTGGCGATCGCTATTTTTTTTTGTTATTGACGCTCCTTGATCTGTGTGTCACAACAACAATAATGGCGTCCGAAACAGAAATGAACAAAAACATAACAGACCTTTTTTTGGGCAGTCGTGTAAAAATGAGTAAAACGGCGAGCGGTTATGTAAAACAGCGGATTTGACAATCAATCTCCGACATATACCGGCTGACTTTTTTAGCGGCGTCTGGACGAAAACAAGGTATAATAAGTAAACGGAGTCGAAGCCTATAGAAAAGAAATTTGATTTTTTTCACAAAAAATTGAATAAAAAGTCTCTTTTTTTACATTCAATCCTTTGATTGAAGCCGGCCTGTTGTAGATTAAATAAGAGCCAAAGCAGTAAGTCGTGGTTTTTCGGTAATTTTTATGACATAACAAAAATCACAATGACAATAAAAAAATTAGATTATTAAGAGTACAAAATACAAACAAGTATTTAATACGTACTTTGAGTATTTACTACACGGCCGCTACGAATTCATTGATAATTTGCGCGCGTAGAGAAAGGTGCCTTTAAGTTAAGCTTTTATATTATTTTCTTTTACCTTGAACAAAGGCTAAACATTGCCATACAACGTGGTAATGCCGCCAGTCTCTTGGGTACATTACCAGTCGACAGCGATGCGGATGAATTTTTCCACGCTATATTTTAGTTTGTGTATAGTTTTAGTTAAGTTAGGTTTTAATTTTGTTATTTTTGTTAATTAAGGATATATTTTATTATGTTAAAATAAAATTTATACTCCTTTTGTCGATTTATTTGTTTCTTTTTTTAAAGAGATTTCTGCGGCATGGGCTTTTACTCCGTTCACTTTTTATACCCTGTTGTTGTCCCGACGCGACGGTAAAAAAAAGTCAGCCGGTATACAAGGTGTAATAAAAAGACCCAGCACGAACCCCTCATCTTCGCCTTCCATCAAACTAAGTAACTTTGTGAAAAACAATTGCTCGGCTACAACTTTTATTTTTGTTGTAAAAATTTGTGGTTCACGTCAGAAAAATTTGGAACTTCGACCTTCAATATCTCCGTAACAGAAGGTTTCCAGTTCCTAGAGGGGCAATTCTCGTAATTTCAAGAACGTTCACAGTCTGATCTCAGTGTAAATCTGTTAAAAAATACTTCTAATCACACTTATAATATTATAAAGGCGAAAGTTTGTGAGTGTGTGTGTGTTTATATGTTTGTTACTTCTTCACGCTCAAACGGCTGACCAATTTTGATAAAATTTTGTGTCGAGATAGCTGATACCCTGGATTAACACATAGGCTGCTTTTTATCCCGATATTCCCACGGGATCGACACTTACGCGGGTGAAACCGCGGGGTACAACTAGTTTCCCTATATTTTGACAAGTTTTTGACATTTGTTTGTTGCCGAGATGAGACTGCGACTAGATTTTGAACGTTTTAAATTAAGAGAATTGGCCTTCTGGTATGGTCCTATAGAAAAAAATATTATAGTAACGGAAAAAACAAGTGACACTCGGCTTCATTAAGGGTATTTTTGCACCTGTATCTTTTAGAGGCTTATACTGTACCTACCTATTTATCTGTATGTTAACTTTATCATGGCTGCTTCTAAATCGAGCAGTATCGAACACTGCAAGAGAAATAACATTGCGCAACATTCGTCGCCCACTAAAAGCGCTTTACAATAATACCTTTACAATAGCGTATTCATAAACGGGGTGCTTTAAGCGGCTTACGTTTGTGGTTGTGTGTCGCGCGCGCATTGAATGCATGCATTTATTTTTAGAACAACGCCGTATATGCCCACTGCATTGTGCGCCCACGCGAAATATCTGGAAAATGCTACGCAAGCGCTAACGAATGGATTTATTAAAAATGTTAGTGATTTTGTTCCGAACATAATGAACTTACATTGGCCATTAATTGAGAGAGAGAGTTGGAAGGTAATACAGCGAAAGACTAAGTATAGCTCATTAGTCGAAGAAGAATTTTAAAAATCTTTGTTTCTGACACAAATTGAACCAACCCCTTTCTACATAGGCGTGTTTTTAAAGGTTTGTTGTGTAAGAGGACTACAGGACCTAAAGCGCGGTCTTTGTCGGACTGCATAGAAAAGAAAGAGAAGCGCGATGACACAACGCTGGTAATTTATTGCAAAATATGAAGCAATTATCTATTTACGAAAAATCTATTGTTTTGACTAAAAAATTAAAACACTAGAGTTTTAGTATGTTGCTTGTAGAATAATCTGACAAAAAATCATAATGATTGTATGTATATTAGTATGGTTTTGATTGTAAAAAGAAAGTTTTTAGAGGTATCTTCATGATTTTTTTCTATCGTACCAAATAAGTTGTTTTAGGTTTTCAACACACTATCTACCTAGCGTATATCCTGAAGAATATCATATATTTTTTTGATTTTGTTTACTGTACATACTCCATCATATTTGTTTCTAAAACTTGCGTTTTTTGCGTTTAGGTCCTGTAAGCCCTCTCTTTCTGAGCAGTAAATGTCACGCTCGGTTTGGTGACGCTGGATCGGGTATACTCGGCTCCAGTCCGTCCGTATTTTACCTAGCTTTTTGTATCACTTTTTAGTTTGTAAATTGCTCTATATGTATAACGTCTTGAGATTCAATTCTCTAATGTTGTGTAATGTTCTTAAATAAATAAAAATAAAATATATATTTATTTTAAAGGATTTCCTTCATAGCTATTCCATCGTCGCATATTACAATCCATACTAATATTATCACACTATCACACTTATCACACTAATATTATAAAGGCGAAAGTTTGTGAGTGTGTGTGTGTGTGTTTATATGTTTGTTACTTCTTCACGCTCAAACGGCTAGACCGATATTGATGAAATTTGCTATAGAGATAGCTTGAGTCCCGGGAAAGGACATAGGTTACTTTTTATCCCGATATTCCCACGGGATCGAGACTTATGCGGGTAAAACCGCGGGGCGGAGCTAGTAAATTCTAAAGTAACTCTGTCTGTCTGTATGTTACCTTTTCACGCCTAAGCCGCTGAACCGATTTAGATGAAATTTGGTATAGAGACAGTTTGAGTCCCGGGAAAGGACATAGGGTACTTTTTATTCCAATATTCCCACGGGATCGAGACTTATGCGGGTGAAACCGCGGGGCGCAGCTAGTAAACGTATAAAGAGAAGAAATAAATTAATTCGTAGCAAATTTACGAAAGCCACATACTTAGTAATAAAGTGTCTGTACCCGACATTGCCAGCTGTTTATTTATAATGCAGTGTCACAGTATAGTATCTTTCTACTGTGGTAGTGTTTAGGGCAATATTACAAACAATGATTAATAAAAACAGTGCATAAAAAAACCGCCATCTGTCTAGCGGCTAGCTTTTTTCCATCTATGTTGGGATTCATATTATCGGGTATTTGCAGTCAGAACAATTTTGGTACAATTCTTTAGTGTACACTATGTCCGGGTACGCCTAATAGTTTACGAAATCCGTGGTGGCGCGGCCAGAAAGTATACTTCCCAGCCGCGCCACCTAAACTTCATTATATTTCATTATATTCTTTGAGGTACAATTTTTTTCACTACATGTACCCTGAAGTACATAAAGGGTACAATTTATCTAGAAACGTGTTACTTTAATTTTCCACTGTGGCGCGGCCAGGAAGTATCACACGCTTAACGTGCTTTCCGAGGCACGGAGGGGGGTCTTGCTTTGTGAAGAGAAGATGGTCATTCATCCACCCACCCACGGACCAGCCGCGGCCAGCATAGCTTAACCTTATCGATTAACCCGTGTGGGTATTAGCTAAAAATAGAAGAAAAACACATAAAATCAAAATCAACCCACTCATTGTTTCGGGTTTATTGTTTTAACTTTCCGAAGTACAGACGCCAGCACATCAAGCTACCCGAAACTGTCGAATTTTCCCAATCAACTTTGAACCTAATGCTTTAGCGATAAAGTTGAAATTTAATTTGACGGATTGTAGTAGCTTGATGTGCTAGCATCTGTACAATATACCCTTTTCCGTTCGCGGTTGTCGATTGGCTAATTAATAAAAAGTAATTCCCTTAAAATGTTTATAAATTAAAAGCTTGGACGGAGAGTACCTACCTACCGATGAAATACGGAAACAATCAGTTGATTGATACCTTTTTAACGTTATTATTATGTAATCACATACTGACTTTGTATTGTAGAATATGTTCTTGTCTGCGACACTGTTGTTGACTTTTTCAGGTAACAATTAATTTAAAAGTTAAGCAGATTTATACGATAGGAATATTGAGAATACATTTTGATAATACCAGGGAGGGATCCGTGGCTAAATAATAACAGCCGCACAGCTCGATCGATCAGGTTAAGCTACGCTTGCCGCGATTGGTCTGTGGATGGGTATATCTATCCATACCGAGACCCCTCCGTGACTCGGAAAGTACGTTAAGCCGTCGGTCCCGGCTGACATTCGTGGATCTTTGACAGTCGTTACGGGTAGTCAGAAGCCCGAAAGTCTGACAACCAGTTTTAACAAGGGGTATCGTATTACCCAGTAACTGGGTTGTGCGGGTCAGATAGGCAGTCGCTCCATGTAGAATACTGGTATTCAGCTGCATCCGGTTAGACTAGAAGCCGACTCCAAAATAGTTGGGAAAAGGCTAGGCAGATGATGATACATGGTTTGCTGGTTGTATGCTGTTTTAGTAATAGCGCCAGTTTTTTTTAATTACATCCAGGACATTGTAAGACTAGGTATGAACTATATGAGCGCCAACAAATGTAATTAAGCGCACGTAATCGAATGCTGTCAAAAATAAAGCGAAATAAGCCAAAAAGTTTCAAAAACAGAAAATCTTAAATTGGGATCTTCTAACTCTTTCACTGTATTCGGGTTTTCTTCAAATCTATGGATTGTGTATTTTTCTTAATTACTTGACTGTACTGATCATCAGTTGGAGCACGGGACCCGATCACGGGACCGTAGTCCCCGTGCTTCACCCAGGTGGAGAAACTAGGTGAAGCACGGGTCCGGACCCATATACCTACATCATTAATCTAGAGGCAAAATAATATATTGATATTACAGAATTATATAATATTATTTCAATTTAATAAAAACACGTAGGTTCTACTTCCATATTAACCGGTTAAGGCGCAGATATACGACTTCTAATGATTTTAAATTCAACATCACGTCTAATCGACCGGACTGATTTTTTTGAAAAAAATAAATGTTATACTAGACCATTTGCTTCGTAATTTGATATGTGAATATTTGCAATTATATTTTTTTAACATAGTGTAATTAATTTGTAAAGTAATGTCTACCGCGGACATAAAAACGATAATCACGCAAACACTATCGGGTGTATTTTCATAAAACTTTCACCATCTAAAAGACAATTTAATTCCCCGAATTTTAGTATACGGTTTTTATTTGTTTGGTGTTTGAGAGTTTTTGTAAATAGATAATTGCTTCATATTTGCAATAAATTACCACGGTTGTGTCATCGCGCTTCTCTTTCTTTTCTATGCAGTCCGACAGTGACCGCGCTTTAGGTCGTGTAGTCGCCTTAACGGGGTGAGTACCCTATGTCATCATGATCATTTCAGCCGAAAGACATAGGCCTCCCCCAAGCACCTCCACTTCGACCGGTTTTATGCTTCTCGCATCCAACAAGTTCCTGGGGCCATCACAAGGTCGTCGGTCCACCTTGTGGGAGACCTACCCTACCCGTACCCTATGTATTACGATACAATAGAAAATCAATTGTGTCTCATTAGCGGGGCTCAAGCGATTAATTATGATGCTGATAGGTTTACAAAACGAAATAACATACTGTGGGAAAAATAACAGGCTCAGATCGACATGTTGTAACAATAAACACCTGCTTACGTCGCTACAGGAATCATGGCCTAGGGAAGGTCGTTATGCCAGTGGCCGCCGCACTGCGGGCTCGGTTTTAGGTATACAACCTTTTTGGTTTTACTGGCCGGTATGTACTAACGTTTTTTATTACTCTGGTCTAGGTTTTGTTCGGGATTTCGGGATGTGTACTGTGGAAGTCCGCAGGGAAATAAAAAGAGAGGTTTGTAACCATTACGTGCTTTACAGTCTCAAACTGTGCATAGATAACGCAAAAAGATTCATAGAATCGTATAGAAGATGATATCGCTCATTTGGAAAAAACATCGACGTAACTGCTACTTTAATTTTTTGTTAGATCTTTGTTGAAGTGAAAACTTCTTTAGCGGCGTTGTACACTTTTTTTTAAATGGGTAAAAAATGTTAAACTCGCGTCAGGACACGTGACCTGATCGAAAATTCGTAAGACGGATGGAGAGTAGACAGCCGGCGCGGCGTAGGAGAGGAAGTATCCCCCTCTCTTTCTACGGCGCGGCGAAAATGTATGCCTGCTGTTTCGTTTAGGCGGCGCAGGGCGCTTGCGCGAATGTTCGTGTGTGTTTATGTTACAGCGTGACACGCGCATCCATGGATGGTGACAGCTGATGGCTCGACCGTCTGTGTAGTGGCCACACTGCTGTGTATTCGTAAAATTCGTGTTTATAAAGTGTTTAAATAACAAATCAAACATAATGATCCTCTTTCTTTAATAAAAGAAATCTATTCACAATAATTTCACTTCCTACAACAAAGTTAATTAAACATTATTACTTTTCTTTCCAAAGGAACCACGCAATGAGGTCGTGGTCGCGACCGTTTTGAAATTCAAATTCAGAATTAGATACATAATATCTCATTCACTTTTTAAAATGAACAACGCTACAAAGGATTTTATGCAATCGGGGCGGGACTGTTTTATTTGTGAATGATTTTTCTTTAAGGACGTCACCCATTAGAAGGTCGGCTACTAACCTTGCTAGATAATCAGATACCTACGTTACGTATAATTAATAAATTATTGACTATAGATACGTCATTGACGCCTGAAAATATGAAAGACCTTCAGACAGAAGAATCTATTTAGAATGCTATTTTCTATTGTCTGTCATCAGAATATTTCGGCAAAAACAAAATCCAAAGCAAAATCAAAAGTCATTTATAATATTAAATATACTTCTTTATTTATTCTTTCAGAAACTAACTATATACACTAGATACTAAAATAAATGACTAACTAACTTACAATACAAATATATAAAAATAAAAAACTTAGGCGTCGAAGTATTCATCCGCATCGCTGTCATCCGGAAACGTGCCCAGAAGACTGGCAGCATTGCCACGTTGAATGGCAATGCTAATTCTTTGGCCAAAGAACGACCCAGCCCTCTGGTCACGTGAAGTATCGACCAGCCGGCGAGAAATTTCCTTAAAAAGGAGACGCGCGCTCGGGCCCCATGACCCGAGCGTTTCGACCCCAAACGGCTCAAAGCTGTAGTTGCCCACAAGGTTACAGTATTTGCGCCGTTTGAGGGTCTCAGCAGCTGCAGCAGCGGCGCCAGCACAGCCCGCAGTGCTAGGAACATGAGATGGCGCAAGGGTATCGACACATGTTGCGTCCCACACCAGAGGCCTACCCACCTTCCAAGGCAACAACGTCATGCCGTCTGGTCTCTTCCCATCATCACGTACCAAGCCGTTTGGTTCTAGCACCGCTGGTACGCCGGCGGTGACAAGGGCTCGACGAATAATATCGTTGATGCTGGCGTGCCGTGCTATGCGACCTGCGCTTCTGCAGCAGGACAGGCCATGGTGTCCGAGACTGTCGACAGCTTCACCGCAGTGACATCGATGCGGAGCAACACAAGGTGCGCCCAAGCGGAGACACGTAGCGAGCCGAAACGATGAGTCATCCATCATTGTGCCTATGGTGGATGACGGGAGCGCCTGAAGCCACAAACCTGACTCCCATTCTCCCACAGCCAGCAGACGGGCACGCTCAACAGTATTACGTGACGTGTTTACAAGGGTATTCCGTATAATACTGCAGAGCGGCACGTCCCACCGTCTCTGGGAAGACGGGTTATCAGGCAAAACCGTATTGGGACAAGCCATTTTCCAAGCATTCAACGCATCGGTCAAAAACGGCACTTCAAAATCGACCAGTGAGGAAGATAAAATGTTCCTGGTTAATTTATCGGTACTGTGGACCGAGGAGAGGAAGGCTGGTAAACTAATACTTGAAATTTTGCGGACGCCGAGACCGCCCAAGCGAATGGGTAGTGTGGCTTGCTGCCACGCACGGTCGTCCAGGGCCACATTTAGGATGGAAGTTAATGTGTTTCTAATAATTTGGTCTACTTTTTCTAAAAGTTGTGGATGCTTCCATAGATGAGAGGAGCGAAGGCTATAAGTAAATTTTGGTCCAAAACAACAGTACCGAATGAGTGTGAAGGCCGAATGAATATTAATTTTGAAAAGTCTTTCCGAGACGTCATTAAAATTTTGTATCTTCTCCTCAATGAACGTTGGAAAGGATTCGTCAAAAATTGGGGACCCTAGAAGGTGAAGAGAGTTTCTTTCCGTAATTTTGATATTTGGAGCTATTGTACTAAATTTTGCAATGGTTGTCTGTCTGTCAGTCGTTTGGGGAAGATAAATTTCGCATTTTGAAAGGTTAAGGTCTAGGCCAATGGAACTGAATTTTTCTTTTAAAAACTGTAAATCTGTTAAGACTGTGTCTACATCACCTCCTAGGGTTCCGTCATCCAAGTACCATACGTTGAATTTAGAATTTAGTTGTCGAATAATTGGATTTATTGCCAAACTAAAAATGACTGGCCCAAGAGGGTCACCCTGTTGACAACCAACTGCTGATTTCAAAAGGTTGTCTTTATAAAGTAATTTAGAGGGGTGCCTGTAACATTGATAGAGAAAACTGTAAATTTTGGGTATAAATTATATATATTAAATTAGGTTGAGAATCAGCACTTTTTGGATGTCAAAATTACATAAGACAGTCCCCCAAAACGTCCGGCCTTCATCACTTCTTAGTGTTTTCGCTGGGGGAAAGTAGTGGCGCAGCAAACACCCCAGCACCACAGCTGTCTGTTCAATTAGAAAAACTTACTTCTATACAATATTCGTTTTTCAAACTAATTAACATTCAAACTCAAAGCACTTATTAAAAAAAAAAAAATTACAGGCATTTATGAATTGTCAAGGGGTCGGTCAGTCAGACAGATGAAGCTAGTTGCCCGTTTCAAAGCGTAGTAAGAAGGAGATCTATGGAGAAGAACAGGCAAGAAATATGGTTACTAAGTATTGGTTACAACATTAATGTTAAAAATTATGCATGTGAGAACTTTGCAGAACGTTAAAAGCGTCCGTAATTAAACAAAAACAATTCAAATATTAAATTGAAATAAGCTATGGCAGCAAAGAGATTACCAGTCCTTACTGACGACGCCCGTTCACGAACATGACATTACGAGACACAGAACATTTAAGTAATTAAATTATTTAGATTCCAACAATATCTTATTTATTTATTTGTTTGTACATTTAGATTTGTAGTCCCGATGTGGCTGACTAGCTTAACTGAAACTAATCTCGATTTTAATTAAGTATACCAACTTCAACTTTAATTATACTTATTTCGTATAAATTATCAAAATGTTGTACCGTTGTAATGGTGCCCAAGACAGGCTGTGCCTAGTTTGGGACTAACAATCCATACTAATATTATAAATTCGAAAGTATGTCTGTCTGTCTGTCTGTATGTTACTTCTTCACGCTCAAACGGCTGGACCAATTTAGATGAAATTTGGTATAAAGATAGTTTGAGTCCCGGGAAAGGACATAGTATACTTTTTATCCAGACATTCCCACGGGATCAAGACTTATGCGGGTGAAACCGCGGGGCGCAGCTAGTACCTCCATATTTTAATTTTGAATTATGAAACAAACGATTTTACTTTACTTTACTGTATCTGCAACTACGGTAGAGTTATGCTCCAATATGGCTTTCACAGTTACTTACGTTATGCCAGTCAACATCTCAATTAGGACAGGTGGAATCTGACTTACCAACTGAACTTCGACAAACTTTACTACGACAAGATTTTAATTCGACACTACGGAACTCCGACACGTCTTCATTTCGACAATACTTTAGTTCGAAATGCCTTAAGTCCGACACTACTGTACTCCGATAAAGCGTTTCTTCGACATGACTTAACTACGAAACGATGCGACTTCGACGACGTGCTACTTCGACAACTATGGTAGTCCGACATGAGTCAATTTCGACATACTCTACTCCGGCATGCTGTACTTCGACAATATCTTACTTCGACGTTATATATCTGAGACACGATGCTACTTCGAAATTGAAATTTGTGAAAGATGATATGGCTAGAAAGGGGGTGACTACCGACTACTACTAAAAAAAAATGTATAGTGCTCTTAAATAGAAAGAAAATTAATATTTTTAAAACTATTATAGAGTTAAATAAAGAAAGAACAAAGGAACACAGAAAATGAAAGAACTCGAAATATCTGAAATATCTGATATTGTCGAAGTACAGCATGCCGGAGTAGAGTATGTCGAAATTGACTCATGTCGGACTACCATAGTTGTCGAAGTAGCACGTCGTCGAAGTCGCATCGTTTCGTAGTTAAGTCATGTCGAAGAAACGCTTTATCGGAGTACAGTAGTGTCGGACTTAAGGCATTTCGAACTAAAGTATTGTCGAAATGAAGACGTGTCGGAGTTCCGTAGTGTCGAATTAAAATCTTGTCGTAGTAAAGTTTGTCGAAGTTCAGTTGGTAAGTCATCTCAGTGCAGCTGCCAGGACAACGAGATCGAATATTCACATACAATTACATGGCATGGTATTGTGCGTCGTCGACAGCAGAAATTAGCTTTAGGGAACAACCCGGTAATTGGAGCTAGGGTCCGAGAGACGGAGTAGGAATAAATTGGCCATTATGTTACGTCGAAATGGTTGAATATGTATTCGGATGCAGCGTAAAATTTACGTGGATTCTGAATACAGTTGGTTATTTTTTAAATCCGTCTGTATTTTAGAGCCCTCTTTCAAGTATCACAACCACAACAAGTTTTCGAAAAAACGGAGCTTGTAGTCGTCAATGAAAAGATTAATCCATACTAATATTATAAATTCGAAAGTAACTATGTCTGTCTGTCTGTGTTACCTTTCACGCCTAAACCAATGAACCGATTTCGATGAAAAAAGGTAGAGATAGTTTGAGTCCCGGGGAAGGACATAGGATAGTTCTTATCCCGATATTCTCACGGGATCGAAACTTACGCGGGTGAAACCGCGGGGCACTGCTAGTCGTTTATATAAAAAAAGACGGGTTGCACTCCGGGAGTGCCAGCAGAAGTGAAAACTTGAATATTAACGTTGAAATAAATCAATTATGATATACATTTACCTTTATTAACAAAAATAACAAAATTAAAACCTAACTTAGCTAAAACTATACAAAAACTAAAATATAGCGTCGAAAAATTCATCCGCATCGCTGTCGACTGGTAA
This sequence comes from Amphipoea lucens, assembly GCA_947508005.1. NCBI lineage: Eukaryota > Metazoa > Arthropoda > Insecta > Lepidoptera > Noctuidae > Amphipoea > Amphipoea lucens. The sequence continues at coordinate 20,606,057 of OX382357.1, forward strand.
TGTACCCAAGAGACTGGCGGCATTGCCACGTTGTATGGCAATGCTTAGCCTTTAGCCAAGGTAAAAGCCAGCCCTTGGGTCACGGGAAGTGTCAACCAGCCGTTTTGAAATTAATCAATTATTAATTGAATTAATATAACTCATTTTTTTTTTCACTATTTCTGCGTCACTTTTTTCATTAATAGATGCACTTTGTTCAATTTCCATATTTTAAACACTTTATATGCACGAATTTTACGAATACACAGCGTGTGGCTACTACACAGACGGTCGAGCCATCCACATCCACATCCATCCATCCATTGTCGTGTGTCACTTGTTTCACTTCGGTTGGCGCCGCCGTAGAAAGAAAGGGGGATACTTAGTAGTTAGGAGTAGTAGTTCTCCCCTGTGTAGTCTCTCCTGACGGTCACGTGTCCTGACGCGATGTCCTGACGCGAGTTTAACATTTTTTACCCATTACAAAAAAGTGTGCAACGCCGCTAAAGAAGTTTTCACTTCAAAAAATTAGCTATTCCATACGTAATATGTTGACCACGTAGGTATTGCACTTCTTTTTTATTACCGACAGTATATTTCTAATAGCTTCTGCCCGCGACTTCGTCCGCGTGAAATTTCACCCTCTTAGGGGTGGAATTTTGAAAAACCCTTTCTTAGTGGATACCTACTCTTCACACAGAACATGCCCTCCAAAATTCATGTCTCTAGGACCAGCGGTTTAGGCTGTGCGTTGATATATCAGTCAACTTCACTTTGAATTTTATATAATACTTAAATGAAATATATATAAGTACTTATAGATGATTCGATCCCGCAAGGAAACTCCAAGCATAGCCCTCTCCATTGCCCTTTGAGTGACTTTCAGCCTTCTAATAAGGCCCATTGTGAGCGACCACGTTTCAGTGCCATATGTCATCACTGGCAACACGCACTGGTCAAAGACTTTCGTCTTGAGACACTGCGGTATGTGGGACGAGAAGATATTGCGTATCTTCCCGAACGCTGCCCAGCCGAGTCGGATTCGACGATTGACCTCTTTCTCGAAGTTGGACCTACCTAACTGGACAGACCGACGACCTTGTGAAGGCCGCAGGAACTCGTTGGATGCGAGAAGCACAAAACCGGTCGAAGTGGAGGTGCTTGGGGGAGGCCTATGTCCAGCAGTGGACGTCTTTCGGCTGAAATGATGATGATGATGACTTATAGATGTTAGGGAGTCTAATCATGTGCTGAATTTATGATTTTAGTTTGCGCGTTGATGTTCCTGCCACCCTGTATATCATTTATCAGTATACTAGCTGCGCCCCGCGGTTTCACCCGTGTAAGTGTCGTACCCGTGGTTATATAGGGATAAAAAGTAGCCTTTATGTTAATCCAGGGTGTCAGCTACCTCCATACAAAATTTTATAGAAATTGGTCCAGCCGGTTGAGCGTGAAGTAGTAACAAACATATAAACACACACACACTCACAAACTTTCGCCTTTATAATATTAGTGTGGTAAAAGTTCAGATATAAAGTTATTTGGACTCTAAAGCGTAATAAAGGGTCTCATACGTAACCATTTTCAAAGTAGGTAACAGACAAAATAATAATACTTACCTACTGAAAAGCGAACAGAATCCTTGCACGTGTTTCTTTATATTTATTTATAGAAAATGAAAACCGGCAGGCACCCATTTTAAAGGAAAAATATACGCAAAATAAACGGTTGAAAATAGGTGTATTATTCTATTGTCAACCTCATTGCATAGTTTTACTCCTGGGTGGCTCGGACGTTGCTTTTGTCATACGGCAAATATAATAAGGACTACTTCCCCTCCCAACTTTGCCTATATCCTTTACTACAGAGGAGGTACAGAGGTTTATTTGATAGGTCAACATAATTGGTTGTTAGCACACATATTGTATATCAATGAGACGTGCAATGAGTGTGCAAATGAGATGTTTTTGTGGAATTTATTTTGGAATAGAATTCTAAAGATTTTTTATTATTGTGAAGTGAGTGTATCATGCCGCATGGTCTACAGCTCATCACACAACGTAGCAAGGATAGGAGTATACAGGGTGAAATTAAATTCATGGGCATCCTTTTAAGGGGTCATTGTACTCATCATTATGAACAACTTTTACTATGGGACTAAACCTAAAATCGCGAAAAAAAATCAGCTGTTCCTTGCATTTATGTTCACATAACTCGTCAAAATATAGGGTAGAGCCGATTTTTTTTCGCGATTTCAGGTTTGGTCCCATAGTAAAAGTTGTTCATAATGATGAGTACAATGACCCCTTAAAAGGATGCCCATGAATTCAATTTCACCCTGTATATGCTATATGCTAGAAAGAAGCGTACCTACTGAAAATAAGAAAGATACAGAAAATCTGAAGTGAACTTAGGACAGAAAACGAAGAAATCTGATTTTCTACATATACCCTTAAACTGCAGTGGAAATAAGCCGGACATCTGGCCTTTTATACCGACAAAAGATGGACTGTAGAGGTGACCCGGTGGGCAAGACCCAGTTTTGAGTTTGGCAGCCTTTTTACCTACGACTAGGATCGCCGTTTTGGAGCGCAGCGTGGTTTTTCATATTCTGTAAGTTCGTTTAACGCCTAAAATGCTGCGTTTCATTGCTCTTTGGCAAAACCCAAGGCGGAACTTTTGTGACTCGGTGAGGGACCAGGTCTGAGCACGGTAGCTTGGGACAAATTTATATATTTTTAAATTAATTCCAATTCTGACTGTTAGGGGTGGTGCTACAAGAACTAGGTTTGTTGCAACGAAAACAGGTAAACTTTTTAAATCACGTTCATTGTGTGTTTGAACAAACAAGATGGTCGCGAGCGGAAAAATTAGAAATTCGGGCGTGCGCATTGACAAGCATGTCAGCGTGTCTCACCTCTTGGCTTACCTAGTGATGCATTTACTAACTAAATAAATACATTAGCCATTAATAATTTTTAAAATATATTGAGCGCGTCGCTAACACTGACTCTTTGTACGCCTTCTTGCATGATATACCGAACTTTATTTTCCTGTACCCTTTCTATCTTCAACAAATCAATAAAATAGCTTATAAGTTATGACTTTGTTTAGTTACCTACTGTCCATCTCGCCACCCAGATACACATCATCTTGATAAGTGAACCCGACCCGCAAAAAAACGTCAATTCAGACATTATCACTCTCTGACTTCACAATATCTAATTACATTAGCATGTTTAATTAAAGAAAGAGCCAGAAGTAGATGTAACATTCTACTTCAATTAACGTTATCTTGTTAGAACTTCAGCTGAGCAGGCACTAGTTTCAAATTAATTTGTTAAAATTGAAACTTAAGAATTAGCTGGTTCTTAATTAATTACGAAGTTTAAATATGAAATTGTAGGAGTAATGAAGTATATTATATACCTCTTTCTGAAATGTAACTTTAACCACCTGGTGCTAGCCGAAAGTAAGGCTCTCCGGTCCTATTCTACTTTATACAGGGTGTTACGGAAAGGGTATATCAATACAAACGGGTTGAAGAGTGTATCTGGTCTAGTATCTCTGTACAAAATTTTAGCTCAAAAGCATTAACTTCTAAAATGCTTAATATTTTTTTATTTCGACATCACGGCGCTGCACTGGCGCGCGGCGGCGTGATGTGCGTGTACTAGGCGCACAGACACACTCAGATAATGGATAATGACCCTCGTAGTGCGGTGACACGTTTTTTATGATTTCAATTTAATAAACTATCGAAATAAAAAAATATTAAGCATCTTCAAAGTTACTGCTTTTGAGCTGAAATTTTGTACAGATTCTAGACCAGATACACTCTTCAACCCGTTTGTATTGATATACCCTTTCCGTAACACCCTGTATACCTTACTAGCTGTGTCCGCGATATCGTTCGCGTGATTTCATGGGTTTTTATTTTTTTGCACGGAACCCTAATTTTTTTTAGTTACTTCTTAATAACATCAGCTATCTGCCAGTGAAAGTCCCGTCAAAATCGGTCCAGATGTTTCGGAGATTAGCCGAGACAAAAATATTAGAAATGGTTTTTTGTCTATTACTACAGATCGCTGAACACGTAGATTAGAAATCAATCAATCAATCTGGCTAGCTTTTTCCCAACTATTTTGGGGTTGGCTACCAGTCTAACCGGATTCAGTTGTATTTTACATGGAGCGACTGCCTATTTGACCTCCACGTAAGGGTGTTTTTAATATCGTGCGGATTTCATCACGCACGCGGGATTGGCCCGCATGCGGAAAATTTCACGCAGCGTGAGACACGCAAGCCCACGATTTAGTTTTCTGCGGGCTGCCATGCATTGTGGTTGTGTATAATGAACGACAAACTCAGAAAATTATTGATCATATACTCAAACTTTCGTTTGGTGCTAGTTCCTTTAGGTAATATTTCTTTCCAGGCAGCGTCTCTAGCATCTCTGTTTTTATATAATTCATGGGATTTATCCCATAAGCACGGCCGCAGATGCATTTCAACTATAACACGTTCTGTGTCAATTTTTATTTTAAATGGGACTGTACTACGCGCGCGTGCACCCCGCATGACAGTAAAACGCACACTGATTTTCATAGAAGTGCTCACGCGCGCGGAGTCCCCGCGCGGGGCTGTTGCCACGGAACACACCTCGCGTCCCGCGTGCGTATTCCACGCATTACAATAAATACTTGTATAAAAAGGACACTTGCGGGTGTTACGAATACGGGGCAATCCCGCGTGCGTGATGAAATCCGCACGATATTAAAAACACCCTAATACGATAACCCGTGGTAAGATTGGTTGTCAGACTTTTTTAGCCTTCTGACTGCCCGTAATGACTTTCAAAGATCTACGCATGACAGTCGGGACCCAACGGCTTGAAGTGCTTTTCGATGCACGGCTACTATATATTGGTATGCTATTGAGCATCATCCGTTCTTCCTGTTAGGTTAATACTGCCTTTCAAAGGCATTTGCCCTTCAGTTGGCCTTTTCACGGCAAAGACCTCTCCATTGAAGTCAAGTTCACCGTCCTTAAACCTGGTAAATTAATTCAATGTAGTGTAATGTATCTCATCCAAGTTTTAACCAAATATCTCGATATTCTACCGAACTTCCAAAAGTATCGTAAGCCATTTGGCCAATCAAATGGCTTCTGAATACATTGGATAATAGAAAAGTTCACCAATGTACTCACCAACTTTTCTATTGACTTAAAGTTACTACACTAAGTATAAGTAAGTTCAAGTCCTGTATTACAATCCATACTATAATATTATAAATGTGAAAGTGTGTCTGTCTGTTACCTCTTCACGCTTAAACCGCTGAACCCATTTAAATGAAATTTGGTATAGAGATAGTTTGAGTCCCGGGAAAGGACATAGGATAATTTTCATCCCGACATTCCCATGGGATTGAAACTTATGCGGGTGAAACCGCGGGGCGCTGCTAGTAACTATATTATGTTTATGCCAGGAACAAAGTTTTGAAACTTGTACGGTCGAACAAGCTATTTGGTATACAGGCAGCTAACTTGCAACTACTTTTAAACAATGGTGTGCTGAGTTAGTCAATGCTTTTATACCACTCTATGTAATTAAGGATGCCATAAGCTGAAAAAGTGTTACAGCACAAAATAAAACTAAATACTGGCTGTGTATTGGAAAGATGAATATTTTTGCCTATATACCAAATAGCTTGTTCGACTGTACCACTTTAAACAGGATCTCGTGAAATTCGTTCAGAAATTATTGAGAGTTCGAACTACGCCTTGTTTTAAAGGAATCATTATTAATTTTGGAATTCTCTTGACGTCGCTAAGTTTGGATTAATGTTCGTACTTCGTTTTTTGGGTCGATCATTTTTCTTTTGGTGTTGATTTATGTTTGAAATTAATTTAGTCTAGACTGTATTACAAAGCCTAACTGAACTAACTTGAGAATTATCTGATTTTTCAATCGGATATAATTTCGGAGATAATTTTTACTCGTGGAAAATAAATTTGACGTCTGAGAGAATAGATGCAAAATCTGTCAAAAATACAAAATTATTCCTTGGATAAAATTATCTGGCGTTGGAAAAATTAGCCCTTAATTGTGAAATATCCTTTATGTTTTGGGAATGAAGCAAAATTTAAAGATGACAAACTGAGACAGCATATCGACGGTGTAGTATCAATCCATACTAATATTATAAATTCGAAAGTAACTCTGTCTGTCTGTCGGTCTGTCTGTCTGTCTGTCTGTATGTTACCTTTTCACGCCTAAACCGCTGAACCAATTTAGATGTAGTCTGGTATAGAGATAGTTTGAGTCCCGGGAAAGGACATAGGGTACTTTTTATCCCGATATTCCCACAGGATCGAGACTTATGCGGGTGAAACCGCGGGGCGCAGCTAGTATCTAATAACTACAAAATCATGATTTTACAGGAGGCGAAAAAACGTTTCATTTCTATACCTAGTTTTTAATATTTTAATAAAAATTTTCTTATATTAAACAAATAGTAGGAAACGTCGTCGTCGATTCAAGACCTCATGTCCTTGCAAATATGAGCTATTTCATATTTTACCTACCAATATGCAATAAAGTGAAAATCGCTAAAATGTTAGTTATTAGATATTGACACTTCACCGTCGATATGACGTTCATACGAGGATTCTTCTTATTTTTTTTTTAAATGTGTCTTTGTGGTCAAATCGTATGATTTTTTTTGGGTTTCATCAAAATCGGTCCCGTTACTTTAACACTTTGCGGACACTTAACGCCCCTCGACGTAATGACAATAAAACTTCCCCTGTTCCTTATATCCCTACTGATATATCTCCACTGGTAGGGATACTTGGAGATTTTTTCCAATTATCGCTACCGATAGGGATATAGGGAACCTTGTGCTCCATATGTCCCTACTGATCCGCACTGGTTCTATTGTGTCTCGTTCAGTGTTCTTCAATCTGTTAAGTATTTTCCGCTATTTCTTGTAGTTTCACCTTGTATACAGGGTGGCATCGAAGCGCAACCCGCTTCCATGGATTCAGTACATGAATTTGAATCCCACGTTTAAATTTTTCGTAGGATAGGTATGTATTAAAAAAAATTGCTCTTCCATACATTTTGACCGCGTAGGTATTGCACTTTTGGTCTCGTGGCTAAGTAATAACAGCCGCACGGGTCGATCGATCAGGTTAAGCTATGCTTGCCGCGGTTGGTCTGTAGATGGGTGACCATCTTCGCATACCAAAGACCCCTCCTTGCCTCGGAAACCACATTAAGCCGTTGGTCCCGGCTGTCATTCGTGGATCTTTGACAGTCGTTACGGGTCGTCAGTAGCCCGAAAGTCTGACAACCAGTCTTATCAAGTTGTATCGTATTACCCAGTAACTGGGTTGTGGAGGTCAGATAGGCAGTCGCTCCATGTAAAATACTGGTATTCAGCTGCGTCCAGTTAGACTGGAAGCCGACCCCAACATAGTTGGGAAAAGGCTAGGCGGATGATAAGTAAGTATTGCACTTTTATCCATACTAATATTGTAAATTCGAAAGTAACTCTGTCTGTCTGTTTATGTGTCTGTATGTTACCTTTTAACGCCTAAGCGACTGAACGGATTTCGATAAAAATGTGGCAGAGAGATAGATTGCATCTCGGGGAAGGACATAGGATAGTTTTTATCCCGATGTTCCCACGGGGTCGACACTTCTGCGGATGAAACCGCGGGGCGCAGCTAGTATGAAATATCAGATTTTTTTTAATGGCCGACGAAAAATTTCTACTAAATAATGTGCTGCTTTCACGGTTACAATGCGTCTGTATTTTTTACTACAAATTGTAAGTATCATACTCATTTCTCAAAAATAAGATCCTTTTTCAGTCAACGACAAAATTATAATGACTAGAGGAAACCAATAACATCGCTGCAAACACTTCAGTGGTTAAACCATACAGTTAAAATTTGTATCACGTAATAAATTAACATTTCGTGATGGGAAACCGCGGCGTGAAATTACAAAACGTGGGCTATAATTGTTGTTCATGATAAACTCAATAAATACAGGGCTCTGTTAATTTTGCACTAGGATTTTTAATTCAAAAATATATCTATTTAAATTTTTAGAGAGAAAATTAAAGGGGATTATTTTTATACGGAGCCTGGCATCTGTCATCTGTCCTATCTCTCCGCCATTTTGATTTTAGGTTTTAGTTTTCATACGTGGCCGCCATTTTGAAAAAATAACAAAATGGCGGCCACGTAGGTATGCCACAGACCTTCAAAGTCCTTTGAGAGCAGTGGTCCAGTGGTAATGGCCGCGACTTACGAGTTGTATATCGTAGGTTCGAACCCAGTCAGGCGTTTTACTTTGTGTAAATTATTTTATCACCACTGTTCTCAAAAAATGGTGAAGGAAAACATCGCGGGGAAACCGGAATGTCCTAGAACCAAACATTTTAAGACATGTGACATCTACCAACCCGCACTGGGACCGCGTGGTGGATTACAGCCCACTCCCTCTCACTGAGAGGAGGCCTGTGTCCCAGCAGTGGGAACATTATAGGCTGATTATGTTGTTTCAATTAAAAATTACACAGCCTTATTGCTATATTTGGATTTTTTATCCATAAATATTCCTATTCCTATACAAAGTGTAAAATAATTAACCTTAAAAACTTTAAGAGGTGCTTTAGACCATCGAACTGAACAACTTTCACTATGGGACCAACTCCGAAATCACGAAAAAAAAAATCAGCTGTTTCATACAAAAGTTCAATACCTACTCGGCCAAAATGTATGAAACAGCTCATTTTTTTTTCGTGATTTCAGAGTTGGTCCCATAGTGAAAGTTGTTCAGTTCGATGGTCTAAAGCACCTCTTAAAGTTTTAAGGTTAATTTTTTTACACCTTATATAGGTATTCCTTTCGAATGTATTTTACACGGAGCAACTGCGTGACCAACACGGTCGACTATTACCCAATTGACCCACCATTAAATTCTATCACACCAATCAATCTGCCGAGCCTTTTCCCAACTATTTTGGGGTCGGCTTCCAATTTAACCAGATGCAGCTGAATACCAGTCTTTTACTGGAGCGACTGACGCGATCTGAATTACACAACCCAATTACTGGGTAACACGATACCCCTTGGTGAGACTGGTTGTCAGAGTTTTAGGCTTCTGACTACCCGTAACGACTGTCAAAGATCTACGAATAGCAGCCGGGACCAACTCGAGGCACGGAGGGGGTCTCGATACGTAATAGTGGATCACCCATCCGCGGCAAGCGTAGCTTAATCTTTGATCGACCCGTGCGGCTGTTATTATTTAGTGACGAGCCCCTCACACTTCAACAAAATCAATGTCGAACTAATTTCTCGAGATATAAAAAAAAACCGAGTGTGCTTATGACCACACGACTGAAGTGAAACTTCAAACGTATTTGGCTATGAGAGGAAGAGAGAAAGAAAATGTGCGCGCGCACTGCTTTCTGTTGCTTATATCCCCCACTCAACTCCCGTTCGCCTCGCCCGATCACCCTTTTCGTAACGCTTAGGTCACGCGTTCGCCAGCTTACTCCCCAAGTCAAGCGTGCGTAAAGAAGTTTCACTTCAACAAAGGGGTTCCAACTAACATCTTTCGGGACTCAAGCCAACCTCATCTGCCCGTGGTGCACCCTGCTGACAAAGAAACGAGGCTATGGCGACCCGCCAACACGCACTGGACCAGCATGGTGGGCACTGGTGGGTCACAGTCCAATCCTCCCAAAAGGATAGAAGAATAAGAGACAGGCCCCAAGTGCCCGGCGACTCCAGAGGTTGTGTTGACGTGGACGGGCGCGGGCGCAGCCCTGTAGTCAGGGAGCTAAGAATCTCCGGGTGAGATCGACTAACCGTCAAACGACCTCTTCAAACCGCTAGGCATAAATCTCTACACTATGGGTGCCTGAAGATGGACGGCGCCGCCGAGGCCGACCCAGAAAGAGATGGCGAGATGACCTGAACGCGTACCGCGAGGGCTGGTTCGAGGTGGCGCAAGAAAAGAGTTCCTGGAAAGATTTGGGGGAGGCCTTTGCCCAGCAGTGTGACAGTAAAGGCCAACAAAAAAAAAAAAAAAAAACAAATCAACGATTAATATTTTTTAATAAAAAATCTATAATAATCTAATTCAGTACTATTTAAGTGCCTCAGCAAACCTCAGCAGCCCTGCACTGACCTCCTTTGCAGCGGGCAATATCTTTTGAGAGGAAATAATGTCCAAGCCATAATGACCTCTAGTTTCTATAATATAGGAATGTTTTATATTCTTGACAAAATACATCCAATCCATAGCCATTCCAAAACTATTTAGCCCAATATTTTTGACGTCCCGATTTATAAACTGTTGGTTATCAACTTTACGCATTGCCTGTAATTAAATAACAGAAATTTAAAAAAAAAATCATGCCTGCATTCCCCAAAGAGTTTCATAGTTGTTCATATGTTTTAAGTCTAATGTAATAGGGGGCGAACTTGTAGCCCAACCCGGCCCTGCTTAGCCATTCACAACGATTTGGCAGGCTACAGAGTCAAAAATGACATATTTTTGTTGGGTACACTACATAAATACGAAAAACTTTATTCCGACAGTCAGAAACACCAATTTCAAAATACCGATTTTCAAAATTCTGAATGGTTCAAAATTCCTAATATAACAACTCCGATTTATCATTCATCCTATTTATTATAAATCCGAAATTTCAATATTCCTAACGTTTATACAGGGTGTCCCTGGAAGTATATATGGATCAAATCGAATAGGGGCGTGGGCAAGGTCATTTCCAAACTTTTTAACCCTGAGAATGTCAGTGAATTTTTTTACGGTTCAAAAGTTATGACCGATTTTTATTTATTTTTCAGTCACTTCGCTTAATGCTCAAAGAAAATAATCATAATAAATACTATCAGGGCTATCGGGCTATCTAAAAAAAATAAATTGATAGCCCTGATGGTTTTCACGAATTCGATTTTTCTTCTTTTTTTTAGTCTTTTTTTTTAGTTTTTTTTTTTTGCTAAATCGTTTGGAAATTACCTTGCCCACGTCCCTATTCGATTTGGTCCATACTTCCAGGGACACCCTGTATATTCTCAAAATACCGAGTTTCAATAGATCGAATAACAAAAAGTCCGAATTAATGATAATTCGAAACATCAATACGAATTTCGATTACTTAAATTCCGAAATAAAGACGCCTTGATATACAGGATGAATTTTTCAAGTGGGCGTGGATGGCCAAATCCGAAACTATGAGGACTAGCGAAAAGTACTCAAAGGAGTCGCGGGCTCGATTTTGATGAAAACTAAAACTGCATCATTGGATTTTTGAAAAATCAATATTTCTAGCCAGGAATCGATGCCTGTTGATTTTGAAAAAAAAAAACACACGCTGTATTATTACACCATTCGATAGTGTCGCTAATAAGGATCGAATTCTGGGAAGCAATGACATACGGCAAACTAAAGGAAAGAGCTCATTTTTAACAAAATACTTTTTTTATTTTTCTTATGTTACCTATCTCATCATCAACAGCCTAGGCAGTATACCCCAACATAGTTGGGAACATAGTCGGCTTCCAGTCTAACCGGATGCAGCTGAATACCAGTATTATACATGGAGCGACTGCCTATCTGACCTCCACAACCCAGTTACTGGGTAATACGATACCCCTTCCCCTTGGTAAGAATGGTTGTCAGACCTTCGAGCTTCTGACTACCCGTAACGACTGTCAAAGATCTAGGAATGACAGCCGGGACCAACGGCTTAACGTGCTTTCCGTGGCATGGAGGGGTTTCGGTATGTAAAGATGGTCACCCATCCATAAACCAACCACGGCAAGCGTAGCTTAACCTGATGGATTGACCTGTGTGGTTGTTATTATTTAGCCGGGCCCGAGTTATGTTACTACCTACTTACTAAACCTTAACTGATTAATTGTTTAAAATGATGACCATTGTTTTCAATACGTAGCTGGATTCGACGTCTCACGGATTATACTGCATTCAGCATTACAATATTATTGATTCCATTAGAATATTTTCCAAAGATCGTAATAGATATTTGAATTTAGAAACTAATGTTGTGAAGGTGACTGCGCTGCGGGTGTGTTAATAAAAATATTGAGCATCATTTCGAACAAGGTACCTACGTAATGTAGGTATGACGAGTCGTTCAGTAAGTCGTCCTACATGCCTACGGCCCATTTGGGACGACTTGACGAAAATCTAAATAAATTATATTTTCGTTCTGCAAGTCGTCCCACGTTACTCTTAAAATGAGAAAATGTACAATCAGCAGCAAAAGTGTTAATGTGGAAATAATACAAAAAAAGAATTGGTTACAAAATATTTAATAATCACAACATTGTCACATACATATAAACAGAAAATATTAAATCATGACAAATTTACAAGAACAGTTCACAAGCACAGAATACAGTCAGAAGGCACAAATAGGAAAGAGTCACCAGCACTAGAACGATAGGCAAAGGTTTTAAACAGGAAGAATTAATTTATGCACAGCCAGAATCACAGATTCATCGGAGTTCAAAATGAAACCAACAATAAATTTGTAATTTGTTCCACATTCATTTAGTTTAGTTTTATTTGAAAAGTACTAGGGTAACAGAAGTTAGTAGGAGGTTGTATAATACGTAATGCGTACCCCATGCATAAGCCGTCTCAAATAATGTCTTTACCTTTTCTTTCGGAAAGTATAAACCATACTAACTGGTTTTAGCAACAATAAATTCTATGAAATACTCCCTCTCCAAGTCATGCACGTGTGCATGACTTGGAGAGGGAGTATTTCATAGAATTACTAATCTTAACTACTTATCTCTAAGTAGTTTTATTGATTTATTGATACTGAAACAAAATATAAGTATTTTTGTATCTTCATTTTATTCATAGGTCTGTCCTGTCATCGTTTACTTCAAAAGTAACCACCGTAACCATTGTTTATTACCTGATAATAACCGAAAGTCATACATGTCTACTATTCTTATTAATTTCTGATAACCAGTGATCGAAACAGGCTGAGTATATTTACCTAAACTTCGGAGAACAGACACAGAAAGTGGAGACTTCCTTACGACGAATTTTTTTCCGGAATTCGGGAAAAATCTTATATAAGTTGAAAATAAGCTTATTTAAGATGGGTAAAGGCTATTTTTAACTAAACTTGCAATTACCCGAAATAAGTACTTAGTCTAACTTTAATTCATGTATTCCAATTATATGTAATGTATGATACAACGGCTAGTTTAAGGATCGTAAATATAAGTCGAATACATGAATTAATGTTAGACTATTGATTTCGGGATTTTACGTAAAAATCCCGAAAATTTGGCAATTGCAAGTTTAGTTAAAAATAGCCTTTACCCATCTTAAATAAAGCTTATTTTCAACTTATTTATGATTTTTCCTGAATTCCGGAAAAAAAATGTCGTCATAAGGAAGTCTCCACTTTCTGTCTCTGTTCTCCGAAGTTTAGGTAAATATACTCAGCCTATTCCGATCACTCCTGATAACACTTCGAACTTGTGCGTTTACTTGTAAAATGAAACAATAAACTGTTGTTCTAGAAAAATATTATTTAGTAGGTAGGTCTGTACTGACTTTTTTAATATTAAATAATCTATGAACAAAACGAAAGTAAAAACTAAAAATACTTAAAAATATATTGTTATGACTTGTCTTGCTAACTGTACTAAACGTCGATAAAGTTTAAAGTTCCATACAAAAAAAATGTGGGACGACTTGCAGAACGAAAATAAAATGTATTTTGTTTTCATCAACTCGTCCCAAAATGGGCCGTAGGCATGTGGGACGAGTTGGGGAACGACTCGGTATGACTACTTTAAAATAAGAAGCAGTTTATTAAAATTCAACATTTTCCTTAAGTTTGACGTATGTCATTACTTCCCAGAATTTGATCCTTATTAGGGACACTATCGAATGGTGTAATAATACAGTATGTGTTTTTTTTTTCAAAATCAACAGGTTCGATTCCTGGCTAGAAATATTGATTTTTCAAAAATCCAATGATGCAGTTTTAGTTTTCATCAAAATCGAGCCCGCGACTCCTTTGAGTACTTTTCGCTATTCCTCATAGTTTAGAATTTGGCCATCCACGCCCACTTGGAAAATTCACCCTGTATACGAGTAGAATACGGAGTTTCGACGCACAAAATATCAATAAATGCTAACAGAGAAATCCCCAATGGAAACCCTGTGCGACCCTATGGGTTCGTATCCCACAGACTTATTGTTGACGTTTCCAAGCTATAAAGACCAAACAAAAGCACCTGCAAATGCAATGCACCACTATATGCAAAAGCCACCACTCAGTGGATCCACAATGGCAGGAAACGACTGCGCGGCAGGCCTAGAAAGAGATGGCGGGATGAGCTGGAGTCCTTCTTAAAGGATTGGCCCACAATCGCAATAGACCAGGAAAAGTGGAAAGAGGGAAGGGAGGCCTTTGCCCTGTTGTGGGACAACACAGGCTTATAAAAAAAAAAAAAGTACCTGACCTGAAATGGTGAATGGCATCACCTCATAGACCATTGGCATGGGCTTTGGACTACGATGTCATACCTTTTTTTTTTTTTTTATAGATGGGAAATCATCAAATGACCCCTCCCGCTCTGGGTGGAGCGAAGGGAGTGTCAGACTCTTACTGACTAAAACCCATCCGTGTTCCTTCCTTAGCCCTTTATGTTCCGGGGTAGCGGTAACCCTTTCGGACAATCCCGCACCCCCGGCAGGCTTCGGCCCTGGCAGGCCCCTTCCTTTCTGCTGACATCTCTTTGAGGCGCGCGTGGAACACGTACGCGCCGTCCGGCACGGGCCTGGTCCTGATCGGACGGTGAGCTACCCATTACTCTCCGTCCGCAGGCCCGCGCCTACGGTGGCCGGGAGTCGTCACGCGGCTCCCGACGCCCGGAGCGTCTCCCGCGGCGGCTGGGGTGTGAGGCTCTCTCCCTCAGCCGTTCAGCCACCTCCTTCGCTAGCATGACTGCTTCGCAGAAGGAGGTGACCGCCTCCCACTCCCTCTCGCCCCGGACCATGGCTTGAACCAGGGCCGGACGCGAGAGGTCGCCGCCGCTGTCGATCGCCTCTACGCGGGCACGGCGGTGCTCCGCCCATGCGGGGCAGACCTCCACCGTATGCTCCACCGTGTCCTCTGGGCGATCCTCGCAGTGGTGACACCCGGGCGTCTCCTCCCGCCTGATGATGTGCAGGAACCTCCCAAAACATCCGTGTCCGGTGAGGACCTGCATCAGGCGATAGGTGAGGACGCCGTGACGCCTCTCTAGCCACTCCTCAAAGAGGGGTCTTATCGCCACTATCGTGGCGTGCCCTGCGCTGGGTTGCGAAAGTCGCTCCTTCCATGCCACCATGAGATCGCGCCGGAGGTCTGTCCGCTCCGCCGCGATTTGCCGCGGAAGCGGAGTTTCCCCCCGGCTCAGTGCCTCCGCGCGCCACTCATACAGGCGCGCTAGGACTATCGCCTCCAGATCCCATGGCGGCAGTCCGGCAAGGAGGCTTGCCGCCTCGCCCGAGATCGTGCGGTACCCCCGGATCAGCCTTACGGCTACCACCTTTTGGGGCGCGTTCAGATAGTGGGCGGCTCGCCGCCGCAGAGAACGCGCCCACACCGGGGCCCCGTATAGGGCCATGGACCGCACGACCCCCACGATGTCATACCTAATCTGATCAATAGCCAAAATACGGGAAAATAACGGAAAATATACAACTGACCTTCTAATGATGGACACTTTTTTAGGGTTCCATACCTCAAAAGGAAAATCGGAACCCTTATAGGATCACTTTGTTGTCCGTCTGTCTGTCGTTCAAGACCCTTTATTTTAAATTAATGAACCTCTAAAAACTTTTTGCGCTTCTAATGATGCACACCTTTTTAAATAATTGAGCCTCTCTTCAACCTTCTAGCTTCTAGGTTGACCAACTGCGTTACCGGACGGTGAGCGCTACATCCAAATTGGTCGCAGTTATTTGGCTATTTAGTATTTTTAGGATTCCAAAATACGAATTATTTGAGGTTCACAAAAAGAGGCGCAATCATTATATTAGAGTATTCAACAATATTTTCCGGAGCGCAGAATAGGAAATATTAGAGGTTATATTAAATACACGTGAAGACAAACTAACCAGAGCAATTTCCTTGGTCATTAGAAGATGTCGGCGATGATCTTCGTGATCTGCCCCCAATGGATACAAAACTTTTGTACCAGCCGAGTGAACCGATAGGTATCCGTAAAAATGTGTACCGTCTGCTAATTTCTGAAACAATTCCGTAGTTAGATGGCTGATTTGAAAACAAGATTTTTTTTAGACATTCAAAGGGATCCCGTTGAATTGAGTAGGTTATATTGGAAATAGTTCCAGCAATACATAGCGTTTTTATTTTAGCATTTCATCCCATTAGAACATCCATAGAAAGAAATAAAGAAAGAAAAAACGTTTATTTGCGCTAAACATGGCGCGCTCTCACAGAGAGGAGGCCTGTGTCCCAGCAGTGGGAACGTTATAGGCTGATTATGTTGTATGGCGCAAAGAAAGAACGCAAAAAGGACACGTTGGGAAAAAAAGTAATTAAAAAAATTAAAAAACCCGACTGCAACCTTATACTAAAACTAACTGAAAAGCTAAAAATAAGCCCATTATAAATTAAATAAAAGTTGGAAGCAGGCGGGGCCCATACCATTATTATAGTTTCAAACTCAAATGGGTCCCGCCTGCTTCCAACTTTTATTTGATTTAAAATGGGCTTGTTTTTAGCTTTTCAGTTAGTTTTAGTATAAGGTTGCAGTAGGGTTTTTTAATTTTTTTAATTACTTTTTTTTATTTCCAGCTTTTTAGTTTACAAATGTGAAAGATTTCGCAGACGATTTAGTTCTTGATACGTGTTTTTTACGGTTTGTCACTTTGAATTACTTTTAACCATATAAGTTGTTTATATTTTTGTAATTACCTTTTAAAACCCTTTATTTTGATACCTCACTCGATAGGTTTTGAGAAAAAAAAATTTTTTGAAGGCATAATATGGCGCCGAAAATCCGCCATTTTGTTTTTTTTTTTTAATTTGATATACCCAGTATCACTTTCACAGTCAATACGAATCTAACGACACCTCTCAAGCTAAAATCCATCGAGCCGTTCAGGCCACAGAGCGTGCCAAACAATTATACAAACAAACATACATACATACTCTCGAAAAACATAACCCTCCTGGCGCAGTCGGGTAAAAATATGCGTCACTTCCACGCAAAACGGCCATCGCTCAGCTGCGACCATAATAATTGCGAGACCGAATCCCAGTAGTTTTTACCCGACCACGGCGAAGCAAAAAGGAGGGTTATGATTTTGACCGGTATGTATGTATGTACGTACGTTCATCTGTTCCCTCGTAACTTCTAAGCTGCTTGTCATAAGTGGTCAAGTGAGGTATCGTTGGAAGCGTCTTGATCGTCCGCTGGTTATAGGCTATGTGACGTCACAATAAATTGAATATGGCGCCCTCTAGCGGACATAAAGTCACGACCTAAACTTTTTTTTATTTTTTGATCATGCCGTGTTGAATATCGAATGAAAGGGCTTAGTTAGCACATTTCAAAAATATAAATATTACTGTAATAAACCATAAAATAACGAAATAAAAAATAAGTTTAAAAACTAAAACCCGACTACTGAAAAGGATGAAACAAGAAAGTACCTTCCCGTAATCGCATGCCGCTGTACTAACATACAAAGCTATGGTAGCATGCGACCACGGAAAGGTACTTTCTTGATTAATCCTTTTCAGTAGTCGGGTTTTAGTTTTTAAACTTATTTTTTAGCGACAGTCGGCGGCGTTGACGTAATGACGTCAACCGGTGTAGCATACAATGAACAAAATCCTTTTCAGTAGTCGGGTTTTAGTTTTTAAGCTTATTTTTTTAGCGACAGTCGGCGGCGTTGACGTGATGACGTAAACCGGTGTAGCATACAATGACCAAAAAATTAAAACACTTTTTCGAACCACATGCTTCTCATAAACTTCATCCCTTTCAATTGGGTCAATCTTGATTAGGTCATTGCGACAATTTTATTTACTTACGTCATCGACCCATTACTTTCGGTTTGTCTACATTTTCCTTACCTTAAATGCTTTAGTTTCTTCCTCAGAGAAAGGTATTGGTCCACCGTAGTTTTCACTGCATGCGTCGAGTGCAGCATTGTGCTTGCCCCAGTTGTAACTTGAAAGAAACACATAAAAAATACATTACTCAAAAATGATATGATAACAAACCTCGGGCGTGAGGAATTGTTCTTTTTTTTTGGTTGGATTCAACTGTTTTTTTTTGGGATTTTTCTAAACAAAACGCAGTTCCGTTCCGAATCGTGATTGTTGGCAAATCGTGAGGATTTGCCAACAATCACGACTTGAAAATAACGAATCATCCATGGGTGAATGCGCTTCTATAAAAAATAAGCAAGTATAGGACACCCTACTTTTGACAATGGGCCGGCCATATTATTATGTGCCATAGAACCAATGACCGTTGGGGTAGACGTGTTCTGTGACCACGAATCGGCAAACGTTAGGTAGGACGCCCTCAGGCTAGGTGGAGCACCTCTCGCGTCCGGCCCTGGTTCAAGCCATGGTCCGGGGCGAGAGGGAGTGGGAGGCAGTCACCTCCTACTGCGAAGCAGTCATGCTAGCGAAGGAGGCGGCGGAACGGCTGAGGGAGAGAGCCACACGTCCCAGCCGCCGCGGGAGACGCTCCGGGCGTCGGGAGCCGCATGACGACTCCCGGCCACCGTAGGCGCGGGCCTGCGGACGGAGAGTAATGGGTAGCTAACCGTCCGATCAGGACCAGGCCCGTGCCGGACGGCGCGTACGTGTTCCACGCACGCCTCAAAAAGATGTCAGCAAAAAGGAAGGGGCCTGCCAGGGCCGAAGCCTGCCGGGGGTGCGGGATTGTCCGAAAGGGTTACCGCAACCCCGGAACATAAAGGGCTAAGGAAGAAACACGGATGGGTTTTAGTCAGTAAGAGTCTGACACTCCCTTCCGCTCCATCCAGAGCGGGAGGGGTCATTTGATGATTTCCCAGCAATAAAAAAAAAAAAGGCTAGGTGGAGCGACGATGTTCGAAGGGTGGCTGGTAGCAGCTGGATGAGAATTCCCGAAAATCGAATTGGACGGCGTGCAATAGGAGAGGCCTATGGCCAGCAGTAGCTGCTGCAGGCTTATAATGATGACGAAAGGAGACCTCTGCTGCTCGCCACATCGAAACAATACAAGCAATTAATACTAAGCAAAAATACCGAGTACATGCAGAGCAGTGGTGGCACAAAGTAACGGCCGCGACTTACGAGTTGTAGGTCGTAAGTTCGAACCCAGACAGGCGCTTGACTTTGTGTAAATTATTTCATCACCACTGCTCTCAAAACGGTAAAGGAAAACATCGTGAGGAAACCAGCATGTACTAGAACCAAAAAATCGACGATACGTGCCATCTACCAACCGGCACGGGGCCCGCGTGGTGGATTACGGCCCACTCCCTCTCCCCTATGTCCCAGCAGTGGGAACATTATAGTATACAGGGTGTTACGGAAAGGGTATATCAATACAAACGGGTTGAAGAGTGTATCTGGTCTCGAATCTCTGTGAAAAATTTCAGCTCAAAAGCATTAACTTTGAAAATGCTTAATATTTTTTTATTTCGACATCACGCCGCTGCACTGGCGTGCGGCGGCGTGTTGTGCGTGTACTAGGCGCACAGACACACTACAGATAATGGATAATGACCCTCGTAGTCCGGTGACACGTTTGTTATGATTTCAATTTAATAAACTATCGAAATAAAAAAATATTAAGCATTTTCAAAGTTACTGCTTTTGAGCTGAAATTTTGTACAGAGATTCTAGACCAGATACACTCTTCAACCCGTTTGTGTTGATATACCCTTTCCGTAACACCCTGTATAGGCTGGTAATAAAAAATACTGACCTAAAACCTAAAATACACCAGAACCAACTCTTCCTACTTACTGACATAAAAACGCAAAGAATATAAACGAAAATGCGTATATTGGCGTGAAAAAAAATCAAAATAAATTATCATAAATCCTTTCCACACACCGGAATGTAATTTCGTATCGTGACAAAGAAAATTCCGTGTCTTTATGAATTTTTGATTGAATTTTCTCTATCGGTTACATACTGCTTTGAAAATTGGGATTTTGTTATAAAAGTGATGGATTCTGTTTAATAAAGGTAAAAATATTGGTAGCTAATGTATCATGTTATTGCCTGTTAACATTACATATTTGACAAATGTATTTGTTTTATTTTGCAGAATATGGAAAAATTTTATATTTTTAAACGACTTCAAAAAGGAGGAAGTTCTCAATTCAACTGTATTTTTGAAGTGAAACTTCTTTACGCACGCTTGACTTGTGGAGTAAGCTGGCGAACGCGTGACGTAAGCGTTACGAAAAGTGTGATCGGGCGAGGCGAACGGGAGTTGAGTGGGGGATATAAGCAAGAGAAAGCAGTGCGCGCGCACATTTTCTTTCTCTCTTCCTCTCATAGCCAAATACGTTTGAAGTTTCACTTCAGTCGTGTGGTCATAAGCACACTCGGTTTTTTGAAGTGATTTTTGTATGTACCGGCAATTGTAAATTGATTTCAATAATTCTTTTTTTAATGGATAGAGTATGCGTCAGGGTTGGTCCCATATAAATTTTATTAACTTTGCTTCGGTAGTTTTTGAGTTAGCTTCAATAATATATATTTTTGCCACTTAGTTTATATTGATGATGTTATAATAACTTCCTGTCACTGATATTCACATAACAAGTAGTGTTATGCGAATTTGTGTGGGGTAAGTACAGACGCCAGCACATCAAGTTACTACAATCTGTCAAATTCCTTTAATAGATTTTCAACTTTATCGCTTAAGCATAAGGTTCAAAGTTGATTGGGAAAAATTTACAGTTTCGGGTAGCTTGATGTGCTGGCGTCTGTACAACTTAAAAGTGAAAAATATAAACTTTTAAAAAAAAAAAAAAAACAACTGACCGACCGGTTGTTTTTTTTAATTTAAAATAAATTTGAATTTAAATGAAGTCTAAGCCGATTTGTTAATACCAACGAACATGGGTCACCCACGGGTCACGCGAGCGACGGGGGACGGATTATACAAATCTCGGCAAACATTCTAATTTATATAACTTTATAACAATAACAGTAATATTGCAATGAGTTTATGTAAATAAAAAATAATTATATTTTTTGCACATTCACGAGAATGTTCTCCTTAAAACCAGCACCCTAATTGCGTAACACATTGCTTCATAAATTCGAAAAATTTGTCTGCTCAACACGTAAATAACGCAATGAATGTTGTTGAACTGTCAAAATGAAACCGATTGCGATTGATAATGTATTACGCGATTGTCCCGCAGGACCTTCTAACTGAGCGTTAGGCGCTGTCGTATTTGGCGGCAAGCCGGCAACCCGTGCTCGCAAATACGACGCACTGCAAATCTCAAAACGCACATAACTATCCAAAGATGACAAACGAAATTGGAGATCAGAGCCCTGATTCACAAACATACGACAGGCTATCGTATCGAAAACCTGACATTTCGATAACCTGATTTGACTTCCCCTCAACAGAAAATAGCTGTCGGAGGAATAGAGGGCGTCTATTTGATTTAAACTGACAAAATTTTCGGGTTTTGGACTTGTGAACAGCATTGAGAAGACTCCTGCGATAACAATGATTAATGTTCGATACGATACGGAAGCATATCGAGTGTTTGTGAATAAGGGGGCAGATCAAGCCGTACAAATATAATGTAGGTAAATAAATATAAAAATAAATTGGAAAAAGATCTATCTTCTTCCATAACGCTGTGGGTAGTATTTGGTTATTTTTATGTTCAGACGGGCGACCATCAAAATAACCATGTTTCCTACAGTGGCTGCAGCGTTATGGAAGAAGTACTAAGTCAAAAAAATGCTGAATTTAAGCAGGATGGAATATTATGGTCCCGAGTAACCTGCGAAGTACAGTTTTTTTTTTTATTTATTTATATTTTAGGGCTCGTACACATAGCGATCCGTTTTACAGGTCCGTTATTTGATGGCGTATGTAGTTGTATGAGCGAGTTCACACACAAAACCGTATTCCGGATTCGGTAATCATGTCACTCCGGCCAATTCTGATCCGTTAAAACAGATCTAGTAAAAACGGACCTATATGTGTACGAGTCCTTATACACGAGCAGTGTCGTGGGCATAGATTGTCTTGTGTAGACACAATTAGTAGTTGAAATCGTTTTCTACCTGTTTCGTTCAGTGGTGGTTTTGTTAGTGGTTTTACCTAATTGGTTTTACCTAAACAAATCGAGGGCCAATTAGGTAAAACCGTTCAAAATCCAGTCGCAATCTCATCTCAGCTACAATCAATGTCAAAATTTGTTATTTTATTTGTTTTGGGTTTTTTTGTCTTTTTTTTCGTATTTTCTTTTCTTTTACAAATTGAGACTCAGATCAGACTGTGAACGTTCTTAAAATTACGAGAATTGCCCCTCTTAAGTCTCGTCTTTGACAACGCTATTTCCTTACTGACTCCTTATACATTGAGCAGTCAGGTGCGAGTCATTTGTTTTTAGCCGCGTCCCCCTTCTTACTTCCCAGAATTTGATCCTTATTAGGGACACTATCGAATGGTGTAATAATAGTCTGTGTTTATTAATCAAAATCAACGGTTGTTTGTTATTGCATCTGTTTGTTTCCCAAATAAAATACTTAAATAAATAAAATACCGACGGTGTTAACGACAATTCAGATTATAAACTTAGGTCCGTAACGTTAACGATAAATAGATTACAACAAGCAGCGCCCCACGGCTTCACCCGCATAAGTGTCGATCCAGTGGGAATATCGGGATAAAAAGTATCTTTTGTCATTCTGATGTATAACTATAAGCTATATTACTGTAAAGCTTCATCAAAATCCGTTCAGTAGTTTTTGCGTAAAAAAGTAGCAAACATCCATCTATCCATCCTCACAAACTGTCGCGTTTATAATATTACTAGCTGCGCTTCGCGGTTTCACCCGCGTAAGTGTCGATTCAGTGGAAATATCGGAATAAAAAGTAGCCTATAATGTTAATCCAGGGTGTCAGCTACCTCCATACAAAATTTTATCAAAATCGGTCCAACCGTTTGAGCGTGAAGAAGTAACAAACATATGTATAAACACACCCCCACAACCACACACACCCCCTCACAAACTTTCGCCTTTATAATATTATTGTGATATAGTGTGATAGTAAGAAAGTAAGTACCTAGGGTTATTTTAAACACACCCTATGCTCTATGCCTAACATGATAGACGAACCGGTTTTTGAGAAAAAAAAAAAATGTTTTACAAAACCATATAAGGTAAAGTTTAAGAAATTAATCAAAGTCAAAGTCAAAGCATTTATTTCAAATAGACACAAAAAAGGCACTTTTGAACGTCAAAAATTACATTAAAATAGAATCGATTCTAGTCGCCCCTTCCAAAAGGTAGTTTTCGTATGGAGAAGAATGGGCAAGAAACTCCACCGTTACTCTTTTACATTGTTTTACAATATTTGGAATAGGTATATTCATCGCAATGATTCAGAAACTAAGTTTATCCATAACATAATAGTTATCCAAGACTGGTACCAAACACACTACTCTAACTCATCCCAAACCGGGTGTTTAGTTTCGTTGCAATTTGGGGATGTAACGCTAAACTTGGGGGGAGAACGTTATTCCCCACTCGACAAGTTTATAAATAGGGGTAGCCTGCTCTGTAATATAACGCTAGTTATAATAACAGCGTCGGCAGCCGCGAAATGTCCAGCCATAGAAATAATTGCGAGGAGAAAGTTCGCTAGTCTCATTAAAATTATATTGGACTAGCTTTGGGTTGTGACTTTGCCTTCGAGGTTGAGAGCAGTAAATTACTGTCTTTGAAAATTATGCGAAAGGGTAACTCAAGATAACTATTGACAAATAGCAGGAGGCTGTCAAACTAAAACCCACGGAATTGTCAGCTCAATATTAAGGTCCGGCCTTAAATTTTGGGGAAATTCAACTAATAAGGAAATAATTTTTAGGTTATGGTGATATTAACAAAAATAACAAAATTAAAACCTAACTTAACTAAAACTATATAAAAACTAAAATATAGAGTCGAAAAATTCATCCGCATCGCTGTCGACTGGTAATGTACCCAAGAGACTGGCGGCATTGCCACGTTGTATGGCAATGCTAGGCTTTGGCCAAGGTAAAAGCCAGCCATTGGGTCACGGGAAGTGTCAACCAGCCGTTTTGAAATTTCCTTAAAAAATTTTAGGTCACAAAAGGTGCATTAGGGCTATGTTCGGTCTAAAAAAAACGGATAGTTGCAAACCGTACTTTATTAAATATAATATTTTAATAAATCTTGTTTATTTTTGAAGTAGCTAATTTCGTACAAACCTATCTCAAATTATGTAAAAACCTATCAGTTATTTCAATCCGCAATCGACGGGATATATCGTACCTACTAATAAACTAAATTAAGGTCAATAGGGAACGTTGTTTTTATAGATAATGCTGTTGCTATTCACTATATAATATCACTGGGCCCGCGTGGTGGCCCACTTCCTGTCACAGAGCGGAAGCCTAGGTGTCCCAACAGTGGGAAGAATTATAGGCTGATTATGCTACCTTAAAAATATACGAGAAAACATAACCCTACCTTTGCTGTCACGCAATCGGGTAAAAGGATACGGCTGCATTCCAAAGATACTGTTCAAAATTATGTTTGGGCAAGCTGGTTAATTAGCCATTACCGTTAGTGACCCTAAAAAATTATACAACAGAGCCTCCAGCCAACACTTCATGAATAAAAATGAGTGGCCACGACCACATGGCCACCGAAATTGTATTAAAAATTTAGAGAAAACCTTCAAAATAAGTACGCAAAGTACTAATTGTAGCTTTGGCCGAATTAACGCTATCCGCTTGTCATTAAATACGGAGTAGCTTTTCTTTTGTTTTCTTTGTTGTGAATTTTAATTATTTTTTCGTCCTACTCGCCCATTTTTTATACTTATAGTATGTACTTGACCTAATTTTAGGTATAAAAAGATGTCTGTAGTTCTTTTGTTTTTGAAAGTTTGCTTTTAGCTAAATGTGGACGTTTACTTTGAGAACTAAGCTTTTATTACATACAATGTTAACGTTTCTTGAAACTTTAAAAAAGTAATCACTAAACGAATCCGAAAGTTATGAAAGATGGTTACCTAATACCTGTTTTTTATTCATAACTAGCTGCGCCCCGAGGTGTTACCCGCGTAAATGTCGATCCCGTGGGAATATCGGGATAAAAAGTAGCCTATATGTTAATCCAGGGTGTCAGTTACCTCCATACAAAATTTTATCAAAATTGGTCCAGCCGTTTGAGCGTGAAGAAGTAACAAACATAAACACACACACACTCACAAACTTACGCCTTTATAATATTAGTGTGATAGTGTGATTATAATAGTATATTCTTTATATCGGACTACAAGTGCTCACAATCCATATAGTATCAGAAACAGTGACTTAAAAACTAAGTTAGTAAACTTTTACAGACTGCAAAAAAAAAAAAAAAAAAAATGACCTGGCCCAATACACAATGGCCACGTGCCTCCGTACCCAGTGCCGTACAAAGGGACTGTCCACTTTGTCTATTGTAGCTTTTAGGATACTGTTGGAGCTTCCGCACAACTTACCTATCATTGACGCTGTTCTCTTCTTCATAATGCCATGAGATCCGTCAACACGGGCTTCCGTGAACATCTGCGAAGCGCTGCAGAAGTGCGGAAGCCCCATCAACATTATTAAAGCTTGGTTCGGTATAAAAACAATGTTGTCATACTTATACTATGTACTTGGCCTTATTTTGGGTATAAAAAAATGTCTGTAGAATTATTGAAGATTTTTTTTATTTTTATTTAGAACCTAGTTTCAAAGTCAAAGCATTTATTTCAAACTAGCTGAACCCTGCGGTTTCACCCGCATAAGTTTCGATCCCGTGGGAATATCGGGATAAAAAGTAGCCTATGTCCTTTCCCAGGACTCAAACTATTTCTATACCAAATTTCATCTAAATCGGTTCAGCGGTTTGAGCGTGAAGAAGTAACAAACATATAAACACACACACACACACTCACAAACTTTCGCCTTTATAATATTAGTGTGATGAAGTGTGATAGGCACATAAAAGGCACTTTTAAACGTCAAAAATTATCTTAAAATAGAATTGATTCTAGTCGCCCATTCCAAAAGGTATTTTTCGTATGGAGAAGAATGGGCAAGAAACTCCACCGTTATTCTTTTACAATGTTTTAGGTACAATATTTTGCATGGGTCCATTAATTATATAATAACATATATATTTCCAGGATAATATTTAAAAATATATACAAAAGCCAACCCCAACATAGTTGGGAAAAGGCTAGGCAGATGATGATGATTTAAAAATATGAACAAGTCTATAAAAACCTCAAACACGGCGCAAATATTCTCCCATCTTATTTAGACTTATAAGTTCGAGCCGTTTGGGGTTGAAACACTAGGGCCGAGTTCCCACTTAGTTTTTCGAGACATCGCTATGCGGATGGCCTATTTTTGGCCAAAGAATCACAGTTTTTTGGGCACTTTTTCTGTTGACAGCGATGCGGACTGCAGAATTTTTTGATGCCCTATGATTTTTCCCCACTCTTTTTTATAAGAGTTTTTGGTTTATTCAAATAGGTACTCAATTTAAACAAACCAACGTCCTAATATTTAATCAAACAAATCCCCCAAACACTGTTCGATCAACAAAGTTCCGACTACTAACACAATCACCACGAAAACAACAATTAAATTAATGTGTCCCCCGCTGCTAATAACAAAGTATGAAACAATAAAACTGATTCGGGTTTTAGAGAAAGAAGGAAAATGTCATCCCGTCTCCTAGTGTTGATTTTGAGGGCTCGTGGTCTTTTCATGACAATACAGTTTTCTATTGTGTGGAGAAAATAATTCGACAATAAATGAAAACAAAGGCAATACTAATTCATAGAGTATTTTGAAACTATCAGATACACACACAAAAAAAAAAAAAAACACACACAAAAAATAACACACACACACAAAAACACACAAATAATAAAATAAACAAATAAATAAGTCCTAACATCTAAATTAATCATTTTCATCATCTAGATTGGTTTTGCCAATCATTGGCGCCGATTCCCTTGTTCACAGACTAAACTAAATTTAAGTTCAGTGCATCTTTTTCTTTCTATTTCATTAAGAAAAGGACAGAACATAAATATTAGTTTAGTCCTGTCAAATCAAGATACTCCATAGACAAGTTTAGACGTGATTAAAAAATTGGCTACTAAAAATACGTCAATTTATGTCACTACACAAAAATGAAAAAAAAAAAATCTGCTTACCCAAAATTCCTATTGACATCAACGCCGTAACATTTCCCATGCATCTTCCGTCTGTTTTTCCTCCACAAGCGGTCAGTAGTCAGACTGTAGTCATACCCATCTGGATTCAGCACTGGTATAATGTACCTGAAAAGAAAAATACACAATTCACAATAACCAGACTTAGTATATTTCTGTAAATTAAAATAATAAATAAGCAAATAACAACTAATACCTAATTAATTTAAATAATGAATTTATAAAAATAACAAAATTAAATCCTAACTTATCTAAAATTACATAAAAACTAAAATATACCGTCGAAAAATTCATCCGCATCGCTGTCGACTGGTAATGTACCCAAGAGACTGGCGGCGGTTAGTGGGTCGTCTTAGGGGCGGGCGGCATTACCACGTTTTATGGCAATGCTTAGCCTCTGGCCAAGGTAAAAGCCAGCCCTTGTGCCACGGGAAGTGTCACAACATTTTCGAAATTTTCTTAAAAAGAACATGAGTACTCGGACCCCACGGCCCGAAGGTTTCAACCCTCAACAGCTCGAAAATATAATAACCGAGGAGGTTATTAATGACAATAAATCAATAATATTTTAAAAACTATATTGATATAAGTTGTCGAAATAGCTCACAGAATAAGCAAGCTGATGTGGCAATGGGCCGGCCATATTAGCCGTAGAACCGACGACCGTTGGGGTAGACGTGTTCTTGAGTGGAGACCGCGAATCGGTAAATATAAGGTGGGACGCCCTTAGGCTAGGTGGAGCGACGAACTTCGCAGAATGGCTGGTAGCAGCTGGATGAGAGATGCCAAAAATCGAGTTGAATGGCGTGCAATGGGGGAGGCCTATGTTCAGCAGTGATGATATAGGCTGATGATGATGAAGAATGATAAATGATTTTATTTTTGTAAGTAGGCTTGCACAAACACCTTTACACGTCAATAACACTTTTAAAAACTAGATGAGGTCGGCGTTTCCTATCTGACTACTCTGAGAAGAAAGGCCGAAACAAACTCAGAGGTCACAGTCTCTTTTAAAGTAAAGATGATGATAATGATATGCGAGATTAAGCTGCGCCACCAGAAGGCGGCTAAACTCATCTTGATAGACATTGGACTGATAGATGCATCTTGGGTGAAATGGTCACCGCCGTCACCGCAAATGCGTTGCCAGCCCAGAGCATAATCAGCCTATAATATTCCCACTGCTGGGACACAGGCCTCCTCACGGTGAGAGTGAGTGGGAAGTAGTCCACCACGCGGGCCCAGCGCGGGTTGGTAGATGTCACGTGTCTTCGAATTATTGGTTCCTGGACATGCCGGTTTCCTAACGATGTTTTTCTTCACCCTTTTGAGAGCATTGGTGATGAATATACACAAAGTAAAGCGCCGGTCTGGGTTTTAACCTACGACCTAGTCGCGGCCGTTACTACAGGGCTGCACAGGCCTCCACCAGTGTTGGACGGGAATGGCCAGGTGTTCCCGGCCATTTCCGTAGCCCCCCAGCCAGGGGGGCATGCGGGGCCCGCCAGCTAGGCGCATGCGCCGGGAGGGTTGTGGAAGTAAAGGCTGAGCCGGTTTCCCATGGCCCTCCCATCACGGCGATGTGGGAACACCGCTGAGTTTTAGTGGGTATATTGTCGGTATCATTCCGACAGGAGTATCTCAGCGAAAAAAAAAAGAGAAAAGGCCACCACCTGCTGCTGCCACCCCAGAGATAAACTTTAAATGTATCGTGTGCCTGTAATCCTACCGGTACTGACCCTACAAACTAAACGCTTTTGGCGACAAAAAATATTGTGAAAGTACACACTTTCCCGTACAAAAAATTCTCATCATCATCATCATTTCAGCCGTAAGACGTCCACTGCTGGGCATAGGCCTCCCCAAGCACATCCACTTCAACCGGTTTTGTACTTCTCGCATCCAAAGAGTTCCTGCGGCCTTCACAAGGTCGTCGGTCCACCTTGTGGGAGGCCTTCCAACGCTACGTCTCCCGGTATACGGTCGCCACTCCAGAACCTTTCGGCCCCATCGACCTTCTGTTATGCGATGCGAATGTGCCCTGCCTACTGCCACTAGTTTGGAAATTCTTCGAGCTATGTCGGTTACCTTGGTTCTCGTGCGGATCTCTTCATTTCTGATTCGTTCACGCAGGGAAACTCCAAGCATAGCCCTCTCCATTGCCCTTTGGGTGACTTTCAGCCTTCTAATAAGGTCCATTGTGAGCGACTACGTTTCAGTGCCATATGTCATCACTGGCAACACGCACTGGTCAAAGACTTTCGTCAGTCAAAAAATTCTATTACTAGGTACAGATTTTTAACATCATACCAATTTGTTTTGGTGATATGCGCAGGCTGTTGGTAAAACTTCCGAACGATAGAGTCGATGAAATAGAGAGTTGATATCACAGCCGTCCACTCCCGACCATGCATCCCACTGTCCACGAGTATATTTTTATTGTTCCGGTCGCCGTTTGATATTTTTAACATCTAAAATCAAAATATTTTATTTCACATAAACCTACATGAGCACTTAGGAAACGTCAGAAGCTAGATGCACGGTTCCAATTGGTCGTTTCCTATGGAGAAGAGCCGACAAGAAACTCCACGGTTACTCTTCTTAAAATAATTGGCGTTTACAATGTTTTCAAATTACAGTAGGTATGGGAGGACAGCGTAGGCCTGTCAACGAGTACCGCGTACTTGATAAAATAAAAAATGGTCTACAGATCTGTTAACAAGGCCTACAAAGCCTCACATTTACAAAATAAGAATCTATCAAAAGGAATAAGAATCTATAAAAAGGATAAAGGGAAATATAAAGGTACATGTGAATCCAATTAATCTCCCTAGCCATTTCCCAGTGAAACCAGATGCAGCTAATACAAGTATTTTACATGGAGCGATTGCCTATTTGCCAGTTACACAGTAGGACGATACCCCTCGGTAAGACTGTTTGTCAGAATTTTGTGCTTCTGACTACCCGTAACGACTGCCCAAGATCTACGAATGACAGCCAGAACCCGCGGTAAGCGTAGCTTGACCTCAGATCGACCCTTGCGGCTGTTATTACTTAGCTATGAGCCTTTCCTCTTTTCATTCATACTATCCATACTAATATTGAAAATTCGAAAGTAACTCTGTCTGTCTGTCTGTATGTTACCTTTTCACGCCTGAACCACTGAACGGATTTCGATAAAATTTGGCAGAGAGATAGATTGCATCCCGGGGAAGGACATAGGATAGTTTTTATCCCGATATTTCCACGGGATCAACACTTATGCGGGTGAAACCGCGGGGCGCAGCTAGTCCTCAATATTTGCATAAAAATATGAGATATACAATACACGCAGATAGTTGGTAATGATAAACATAATTATCACTCACTGCCCGCAAAGCAGACACAATAGATAAACAATAGCCCTTTTTTCTTTTTCTTTTTTTGGTGCGCGGTGGAAATCCTCGTGGACTTCCTCCATCTTGAGGTTGACAGAGGGGCATGCCGGACTTTTACCGGCTAAAACCACCGCGGTGTTCCACCCCTACCTATGGCCGGGGGTGCGGGATTCGCATAAGCATTCACCGCTCCTCCGACAGAACTCGACCCGGTGTTCGCATTGTCTGGATCACGGAACGGAAAATAGGGACAGTATTTTTTTTCAGGCCGAATTTGTTATCATATATTTTGATGATGATATTTTATGCGATAAAGGCCACCTTTTGACATTTAAACAATTTATTGAGTTGCTAGCAGCGCCCCGCGGTTTCACCCGCCCAAGTGTCGATCACGTGGCAATATCGGGATAAAAAGTATCCTATGTCCTTTCCCGGGACTCAAACTATCACTATACCAAATTACATCTAAATCGATTCAGCGGTTTAAGCGTGAAGAGGTAACAGACAGACACACTTTCGCATTTATAATATTAAGTATGGATTACAGTACACATTTTGTTAATTAAAAAACCCAGCGACTATGTTTACAATCAGACCGTGGAACCATTCTTTAAATCGAGGAAGACCGCGTTGTTCTTATAAACTACAGTGAGGATATTTATGTGGTTCTCACTATAAATTCGAGAATTTATTCCGAACTAACTGCGCCCCTCGGTTTCACCCGCAGAAGTGTCGATCCCATGGGAATATCGGGATAAAAACTATCCTACGTCCTTCCCCGGGATGTAATCTATCTTTCAGCCAAATTTTATCGAAATCCGTTCTGTGGTTTAGGCGTGAAAAGGTAACATACAGACAGACAGACGACTTACTTTCGAATTTATAATATTAGCACAGAATACTTAATAGTACTACGTAATATTAGTATGGATATGGATGTTTTGTGTTTGAAATTACATAATTACAACAAAAAAAAATCTGTAGTTTTGTCTAGTCGTGAAAACAGTGCGAAGCAGGGTTGCCAGTACTTACATAAATAGGTTTCGAGTGTAACGTCTTCCCAAGAGTAACTATCTTGCAATGCGTTGGATAGGTGGCGGCCATTTTGAGTAAATAATCGTTGATGTCATGTAGTGACGGATAGCTTTTCCATGTAAATGAATCTCCAGACACAGCTTTATTTGTAAAGAATGTAAAATTATTAAATTATGCTTTATGTGAAAGACTAAGGCGCTCCACACACTGCACCGCGCCCCGTCGCGGCGAGCAGATAACGCGCCCCCGCGCGTGATTTTGTACATACAAATTCAACTCCCGCGCTCCCGCGCGTAAGCGCGTTATTAAATAAAAAATATAGAACGCGAGCGCAGGGCTCTTGCTGTTAGAAGCAATATGCTGGTTCGCAGGTTTGCGTGTTGTAGTAAGGAGTCTCGATATCCGTGGGAGTCTCTAATTTTGCCGTGTTGAATGACAGTTGTGATTTGAATATACAGACAATTTAACTTAGCAGTTAATTTGCTTATCAATTAATTACTCTGACTTTACAGTCTAAAAGTTCTGTCACCTTACCGCTACGCCTGGTAGGAAAAGTTTCCAATAAAGCCTCGTCAACTTTTTCACGTACATCCCTTATCAGGACCGAATAGGTAATTCTATTTTCTTTCAGGAAACCAATTATTTTTTCCTTTTCCACATTGAACAGTAAAAAGTCTATTGTCCTGTTATCTCTTATCCAAATTTCTTCTCCTTTGCTTGCTGTGTACGATAAAAGATAGGTTTTCATTATTTTATAGCCGTAGTAAAACTACCATTGCGGTACAATATCTTTATCTCACGAAGCGACGCCCGCTTTACTTGTGGTTACCAAGTTTATAAACACGCTGTGAATGTCTATGTAAGCGTAGGAGCTCTCGGTACCGTCCGAGAGAATGGCGAAGTCGGAAATTTGTGTGTGTTATGTGCTGACACTACACATTTAAGGTCATAGCACACATATCAACTCTTAAAGGGATCGTCACCGCATCGCCTTTCACCTCGCCGTCCAACAGACGTCAACCTTTTTTTTTTTTTTTTTTTTTATCGTGGAGAAATGCTCATGCATTCTGCACTACCACGGGGAGATAGTGCAGTTATGTGGGACTCAAACCCACTAAAACTCCACGGTGTCCTCCTCTGCCGCTTACGGCGGGAACACGGGCACGCGTTAGCACTCATCCGTGAACCCGCCGCGGCTGTCCGTCACCGGACCCTCCTCTGGGGAGTATTCCCCATCTCCGGCGCACTAGAACACATAGCACGCCGTGACCACCCCAGGGACCAAACCAGCACATGTGCGCCAGACGACCCCGTGTCTGGGCACCCTTGGTCCCCCTGCGACGGGTCAGGTCATTGGCCCCGCCGCCTGCCAATTTTCGGCCGCAGAGGATAGGGAGAGCGGCCAACGTCATACCAACACTCCTCTTCCTCTGCGGCCCCACCGCGTCCGCCATCGGACGGTGGCGACCCCGTCAAGGCCGCGGAAGGTAGGGAGAGCGGCGCACCGCAATACCGGCACTCCTCTCCCACCGCGGCCTCCAACCCTCAGCCGCGATGCCTCCGATACGACATCGCGGCCCGCCTCAGCTGCGATGTCGCTCAAGCGGCACCGCAACCTACTTGTTGGCCGCTACGTCGTCGGCTTACCGGCAAAAGCCCTGACGAGCGGCCCCTCCTCGGGTTCCACTTCGCTTCACCGTGGGTGTCCAAGCCACGGCTACTGAGCCCCCCCGCCTCGACAATGCGGGAACCCACCGGGGGGGAACAGACGTCAACCTAACGTAAGCACGGAACCAAAGTGGATCAGCAGCTCCGATACGTTGACTCGGATACGCGCGACGCCGCGCTTACGACTCGCCGACCGCTGGTTGATGGTGCTGCAGGCAGGCCCCGGGAGGGGGTGAGACCAAGGGTAGACGAAGAGACGGAAGCTCGGGTACGGAGAGACGTAAGCGCGGGGACGACGAGCCGTAAGCGGGGAAACTGCAAGTTGACCACGCACCGCACCGCGGTTCGTGAGCTTGTCCCTAGGCGAGGCGATTACGTTACGATTCCGATTAGTGTGCGTTGCAGTAGGAAGTTCATGCAAAGAATACTGAACGGCTCGAGTTGATACGGTGACGATCCCTTTCCGAGTTGATATGTGTGCTATTTCCTTTACTGCGTCTTCACTCACACATTTGCTGCGTGTTTGTCGCGAGATAAAAATACCATAACTAATATTAACTTTTCAGTGAAATTCAAAATAATTGAGAAATATTACTTGCGTTCCCCTTGAGGGACCACATTTGAATTTTGAGCTTTGAATACGTCATCGTTTAGTAAAAGTTCTCAAACAATTGTAAATTCAGCCTCTAGTTTGTAAAAGTAGCCACTCAAAAGTTACAATCGGTTAAAGGTGGTCCCTCAGTCGTGACTGACTCTCCTATCTCAAAATCTACTTAAAATTTACAACTGCTATAAATGACTACTCTTAGTAAAAGATTTACGAGGTGGGTTTAAATGTTTCGAATCAAGCAACAAATGTAGCCATGGATTTTGTAGTATGATCAAAATTCCACTGTTTTGTCATTACAAGAGGTGTTTGCAGACAGGATGCGGACACTAACGGATTGACCGTTAGCAAATCATGATAATCTTCCGATTGACAATCCATGTACATTTACGAAACTGCCTTTTTGTCAGGCGCAACCTGTCTAAGTTTTCACAAGTAAATAGCCTGCGCAGAGCCGGTATGCTACATTTGGTTCCAAACAAAACTGCATTGTTTCGGAAAAGCATATTCGCAATCGCTCCAAAGGTTTATAATAAACTAACAAAGTGTATTAAATCAGCAGGCAATATTATTGAATATAAAAAGAAGTTATTTCTATTTCTGATCGAGAAGACATTACTTTATTGAGGAATTTCTTAATGACCGAATATTATAATTATGTGTAATTGGTTGTCAAGTACCTATATTGCTTGCTTGTTATAAAATTGGGACCAAGTATATGTATATTATGTTGACTGATATTCTTAATATGTAATATAATGCTTTTATCGGACATTTCCTGCTATTTTAATTGAAATCGTGATTAATTATTGGTATTATTATTTGTACACCACCAAGTCAAAGTCAAAGCATTTATTACAAATAGGCACATAAAAGGCACAGTTGGACGTCAAAAATTACATTAATAAAATAGAATTGATTCTAGTCGCCCCTTTTAAAAGGTAGTTTTCGTATGGAGAAGAATGGGCAAGAAAATCCAAGCGGTAGGACATAGAGATCACAATATACTTGACTGTAACACCTATTGTAGCCTATGTTCACAAATAATTGAATTGAATTGAATTGACAATGACTTTGGTTTATTTTTGTTTAGCCACATTACATAGTCACGTCATAGTGAACATCAATACCTTAAAAAAAATAGATATTAATCAAGATTACCTCTATCGTAGAACTTGTTCAACACATCGTCATTGAAATCACCTTGTGCTCTCCATAACTGTACATCTTTTAGCTCAGTTTCCGCTAGAACACCTGAAATTATAAACTTAAACTAAACCTACTCACTTACAGAAATAAATCATTTATCAAACAAATATATATTTTGCTAAAGACTACCCCCTTTAATCCTAAAGGTATTAAATTACACAAACTCAAAATAATAACGCAAATATAATGAACCTTTTAGAACAAAAAAAATAATAAGTTTTAGCAAAATCATGTCTACATTGAGAAATTGAATCAATTCTCAGAAGGCACACGATAAGGAATTTTATAGACGTATAAAACAGAAGTACCTACGTTTGCTTACAAAATTAATTGACTGAGCATTTTTTTTAGACAGAACTATTTAATATTCACGACCTAAAATACTTAGAAGAATCTCTTTTATTAAATAAAAGATACGCTCCGTTAAAAGTTTCAACAGAATTTAGTGAAATTAAATAAAAAGACGAAATTACAACGAAAAGATGAAGAAAAGAAGAGAAGAGACCAACATTTCTTTATGTGAGGGGCTTGTGGTTAAGTAATAACAGCCGCAAGGGTCGATCAATTTGCCGCGCTTGTTCCGTGGATGGGTGACCATCATTACATACCAAGACCCCTCTGTTCACCAGAAATCACATTAAGCCGTTGGTCTTGGCTGTCATTCGTGGATCTTTGACAGTCGTTGCGTGTCGTCAGAAGCCCGAAAATCTGACAACCAGTCTTACCAAGGGGTATCGTATTACCCAGTAACTGGGTTGTTGATGTCAGATAGGCAGTCGCTCCATGTAAAATACTGTTATTCAGCTGCAGCCGATCCCAACATAGTTAGGAAAAGGCTACGCAGATGATGGTGAAGACGGGCACAATTACGTACAAAAAATATGACATATCTTGCAATTAGCAAGTATGTAAAAAAACTACATTATCTTTCTTTCATAAAACAAAAACCAAAAAGTCCTATTAATTTCAACAATATCCTTTCATTCAGAAGCAAGAAATTCATACAAAAGAAAGACGAATAACCCGAGGGCAAAGTTGCACCACTAAGAGAAAGTTCGGTGTCACCAAGTCTATTACCAATGGAAGGCAATTTGAGCATTCAAACAAGCTGGACAGGGCAACTTTGACACAGTGACACACCGAATAAGCTGAACAAGTCAAAGGGAACTGGAGCCTGAATTTTCACGTTGAAATGTAGCTTTAACATCTCTGACGATCAGACATAGTAGGTGATTGAACAAAAGAAACCTCCAAATGAAGGAAGTTTGGAAATCTATCCTGATATTGATTGCTATTCATTTGCGGGTTATAACTAAGGGCTGATTGTTTAATCATCTGATAAATTTATTCGGGGAACACTTTTGAAATTTCGACAGTTATTTCATACAATAACTGTCAAACGTGAATTTTAATCCCCGAATAAAAGTTATCTGGCGAAGGATAAAATCAGCCTTTACTCTAATTTCATATAAAATAAATAAATGAAAGTTTCAGACAGTTAAAATGTTTAAGTTGATGCACAATATGAAAGTAGGTACATAGTTTGTTCAGTAAACAATTCCAAACGCGTGCGTGCGTTGCGGCGCCGCACCGCAAAGATTTCGGGCACACGAGCGGTGCCGCTCCGACGTCGCAACGCATTCATCCCTCCCCGCCTCGTCTCGGCGGTTACAAGTTCGGTGCGGCGCCGCAGCGCATCGTGTGACATGTCACAGGTTATGTAAGATGACGCAGGGACACTGCTCCGGCGACGCGCCGCCGCAGCAACGCATCGTGTGCTCCCGGCAATTATACGCTTGTGACTGTGTGCGTGCGTAGATTTGTATTGAGACCACAATCAGTATAACTAATATAACAGTATAATTTAATAAATAAAAAATGGTTCACAGATAATATTAAAAACTCAGTGTATGTATTATGAATATAAAAATGTAGGTATTCTAATTGGTGGTGTGCGTTAATTACGGGAAATGTCGTATAAGTAAAAAAAAATCCTATCTTGTTTTAAAAAATTACTACTTTTCCGAGGTCTTAACATTTGTAGTTTTCAATTAAATTTTTTTTTAGATTTTCTTTAACCAATTATACCAACGTATTTACTATTCCAAAAAAACAGTGGCACTCCGGGAATGCCGACAGATGTGAAAATAAAACACAAACAGAATACTTTGCCATCACACACCGACATATCGGATATACATTAAAGCCGAGTACATCCCGAGGACAGCCGATCACATTCGAAGCGGTGTCGGTTACGGTAATAGTGGCGCGAATTCAATGGTTTTTTCCCATCTAAAAAATGCCCAACGCGCCTAAAGAAGTTTTCAGTTCAAAAATTCTAATTGGGGTGTTTGTTAGTGTGCGTTAATTCCGGGATATGTTATGTTGTACCTATAAGTAAAAAAAAATCTTAGAGTGTGTAAAAAAATACTATTATTCCGAGGTCTTAACGTTTGTAGTTTTCAATTACGTTTTTTTTTTAGATTTTCTTTAACCGAATGATTCATATACCAACGTCTTTACTATTCCAAAAAAGAACTATAATAAATTGTACTGGATGACACCTTTCCCTGCAAACGGTCCGAATCCGGGTTAACAGGAAATTCTTCGTTCTGTATGCAGGAATGGTTAGTGCTAAACCTCTAACGTTTGTGCATGTTAATTTGTGTGAACTGGAAGGCACGTCACAGAGAATCTTAGTGCTAATCCAACATCAACATATCTAGAGGCGTGTTGGAAAGATAGGCTGGGCAGGAGCACTTTGTATTACATACCATCACGCCTGTATGAAGGCTTTTTGAGTCACGGAGGAGTCTCAGTATGTAAAAATGGTCACCCATCCACGGACCGACCGCGGCAAGCGTAGCTTAACCTGACCGATCGACCCGTGCGGCTGTTATTACTTAGCCCCGAGCCCCTACATTAATAGTACATTATGATACATGTGTGCTATGTTGATCATTAAACTCGAGGCGGTATTATTCGCGCGAGCCGTAGGCGAGCGCGATAAGGTAGCCGAGAGTTTAATTATCAATGCACACGCGTATCATACGACGTTTTTCAACACACTTGCGAGGAAAAAACAGACTTGTATTGTTAAATATTAACTTGTATGGATAATGGCGGGCTGGGTTTGTTTTTCCGCGCGCCGCGCCGGCGTGCGCGCGCAGGTTTACCCATAGAGTAAGTAATGGCGCGCGTTTATTTATTTAAAGGCACAGACAAAACGTATGTCAAATTGTAGTTCAGTTAGTATGGAATCAGAAAGTACTATTGGCATACAGAAATATACATTAATTCAGTGAGAATCCGCAATAATAGAACGCCAGTGGTCTTTTCCGTTTGGTTCCGCGAGGGACCACGGACCATATTATTATAAGGTGCATCCAGACAGAGCGAGGCATGCGCCGCAAGAATTTTTTTTGTATGTTAGATGCCTCAGCCTGAGGCAACCGTACATATAAAAAAAATCATTTGCGGCGCATGCCTCGCTCTGTCTGGATGTACCCTAAGGTGAATGCGCAGTGGTAGACCGCGAGATTTAAATTTTCTCAAGTTTTTGCAATTCGCAGGTCCGTATCAGGTTGTATCTTGATCAAAATGTG
This sequence comes from Amphipoea lucens, assembly GCA_947508005.1. Taxonomy (NCBI): domain Eukaryota; kingdom Metazoa; phylum Arthropoda; class Insecta; order Lepidoptera; family Noctuidae; genus Amphipoea; species Amphipoea lucens. The sequence goes on from OX382357.1 coordinate 20,645,137, forward strand.
TATATATGTATAATAGATATGTATTTACAGAATTATAGTCATTAGAATCATAATAAGAACTAAGAACTTATCCATAAGAGATTTGTTCTTATGGAACAAATGTAACTAAGAAAGATGTATTAATGATTCTAATGATTATAATTCTGTAAATACATACAGTCGCCAGCAAAATTGCATGGGTACCTTAGTGTCTATTTTCCCGTGAACGTTTGAATTCAAGTTTTCGAAAATAAACTAGATGGCGTTGGTTTCTTCACAACTATGACTAATTTACGAAACGTAAGTAAGGAGTTAGGAAGAAACGAAGGAATTACAAGGCTAATACATTTATCTAATTATTACATTATAATTACCAGCATACGTAGCTTAAATGATAAAAATAATAATAGAAACCGATAGGAATATATTTATTAAGCTAACGAGTGGGTATTTCAATAATTAATTTAATATTCGAATTGGTAGGTAGTTACTTAGCAACAGGAAAAAAGAGCAGATTCATCGCAGGTAAACAGGCTCGCCTTGTGGACTCGCAAAAAAAGGCACTATAAAAAATTATAGAGGTTTATTTCTTACAGTTTATTATTCAAATTTAATAGTCAGTTTATTAAATATTATAGGTATAACATTATAATATTATGAAGTTATTGAGGCGATAGCTTAAGTATTCGTTTCCAAAATCGGAAAGAGGATTGAAGCTTATGTAACCTCAATAAAAACAAACAGGAGACCAGGTTATTTTATTACAAAGGTCAAACGAATTAAATGGATACTAAATAAGTAGGCTAAAAACTACAAAATTGCACAAAAACATATCAAATGGTTAGTAGGCAACATAAAAAACTAAAAACTATGTAGTTTAAACTTAGTGTTCATATCTTTTTAAATTATTAAAAATACGTAAGTTATAGTTTATACACACATAACCAGGTCTCCAGTCAATATAAATAATATTATCTAAGTATAATTATTTAGCTCGTAGCTACGGAACCACTTGTGTATCGCGTATTATTTCGACGCCACAAACATAAGCGTCCGTGTTCACTGGACTTAAAAGTTTTTTCATCTGTAAAGATGACATTACTCCAATCGAAGTTTATGTGATCCAAAGCAAACTGTAATCTTGCCCTTTTATAGTTTTCCGTGAGCAAGGGTTTCACAGCATGCCTCCGCGGCACAAGTTTTGACGCGGCTCCGTGTCAAAACTTGTGTCAAATAAACCAGCATAGTGGTTCGGAGGCAGAAATCCATTTTCTTCATACTGCCTTATCATGGTTTGATGCTGCAATGTGTTTTATAAGTCGTGGTCTACCAGTTCTTTGATGGTGTTTCAAAGAACCCTCCTCTTCAAATCGTCGTACTCAAAGAACAACTGTTTTTCTCTGCAACAATAAAACAGAAATATATAATACCCAATAATGATTATTATGTAGTACTTATAGTAACAAAAAATAATGCAGTTTTTAATATAAAAGTGTAAAAATAAAACTACTTACGTTTACACCGGTCTCTGGCTATTTCTGACAAGTTTTTGGCTTGATTATTCAAAGCAATTAATTGAGCTCTTGTAACGAAATCAATATTATAATTTATAACTCGTGCTCGTTTTGGTAAAATAAGTAATCCGCCTGATCATAAATAAAAACTGAACAAAAGGCACTCGAACGAGGTAATCGAAATGAACTTGGCGAACGATCAATTGAGCTGTCATAAATCTTCGATCTAAGTATTATTCATACCACCTACCAATTATTTATAAATCCATATTTAACCTACCCTCTCAAGTTTGAAAACTAAAACTTAGAAAATCAGATACCTACCTACTTATAAATTGATATTCAATTTTAACATAGTAGGTTAATAATTAGGATCAATTTTCTTTAAAAGAAACTATTAATTATAAATTGTTTGAATGTTTGAAGAGACAAAAAGAAACTGCAAAAATATTTTATCATATAAGTAAAGCAAAGCAACGCCATCTAATAACAGCATAATTCAATTTGGTTAGTCGTTAACTGGTTTTACGCTAGATGGCGTCATTTCTCGCTTCATACGATTTTGTTTCTGTACTACCCATGCACTTTTGCAGCCTACCGTACCTGTTATAGTCGCGAATCAAATTTTGATCAAGATACAACCTGACACTGACCTGAAAATTGCAAAAAACGTTAGAAAAATTGAATTTCGCGGGCTACAACTGCGCATTCATCTTAAGGTAAATACATTTTAGTTCATTTTGGGACCAAGGACAATTCAGACTATTAAAAAAAAAAGTGAAATATGGCTCGCGGATTCCTTTTGGCATGAAGTCTCTTTGAACAGATTAAAAAAAAAACGCACTTCTCCGACCTCCGACTAGTAAATTAAATAGTTATCTGTGGAAATAAAGCACAAGTACCGTAACGTAAAGAAAAAGCACACGTTTGTAATACACTGCATTATGGTCCTAAAAGCGGTGCATTAAGAGCCATTTTACGAGCAAGTGTGTTGAAAAAAATATTATGTATTTCGCAATACACACATATGTCACACAGATTGTATTCTGCAGGCTTCGACATTCTGTCATCGGCATACTATTCACATTGCCAATACATAACTTGTCACCAGCGGAACATATTCCGAGAATCTCCGCATGTTCTGACGTTCCTATGTGTTGTATTGAACATAAATTGGATTCAAGATTGAAGTATCGACTGATTGCAAACGGAATTACATTAAACATTACGCTGTTTGATAATGTAAAAGTATACTGTGTTCATTTTATGCTGGTCGACAACATAAACATATGGCACGTGCTTGTTTATATTCTATCGTCTTACAAACGTGACAAACGTTCTTTTCATATAACAAACTATCACGCATTGTTTTCCCCGAAAGGTTAGGCAGAGGTGTACCTAAAGTACACCACCTTTCGCCAGTTATGATTAAGTCTCATGTAACTAATAGGGGGTCAGCCTATTGCCATCAACCGGGCACAAATCCGGATATTCCGGGCTGCTGCTGAGAAATTTCAGATACACGAGTGAAACTATAAGGGTTCCGTTTTTACGTTTTGAGGCACGGAACCCTAAAAGTAATCTTACAAATCCTACGCTTACAGAATTTTTAGGCTATAAACGACGTGATGCAGGCGCTATTTTGTGTAAAGTATTTTCGTTACCACTGCTCTCAAAACGATGAAGGAAAACATCGTGAGGAAACCGGCATGTCCTAGAACCAAAAATTCGAAGTCATGTGATATTTACCAACCCCCACTGGGCCACACACAGGGGAACACCAGTAGTGGGAACATTGTAGGCTGATTATGTAAACGACGTGACGTGACACTATTTTTATAACATACTTTCTTGGAGGACGCTATTACCAGGCATTTATTCATAGTCAATCGTAAAAATTCGGACAAAGTCGTAACTTGTGTTACAAAATAAATAAATGTGCCCTGGACCACATACGTATTATTATTATAAGAAAAAGGCAACTTTAATATTATCTATGCCCAATTCTTTGGCTAATTCCAACTTATTATAACCTACCTACTTAGTCGAATAATAGAAATAGTACGAATTTGAAGTACGATGAATATTCAATTTTTAACACGCTTTTTTATTACTAGCTTCACTTGTAACTAACTAAGAAGAAGTCATGTCACCTCCGATAAAATCAAACAGAAACACAATAAGAAAATGTTGTACAAGATCACGTGCACAACTACCACCTCCGGACTCTTCGCTCAGCTCCGCCTCACCGCCCGCGCCGCCGGTACCCAGCCCCACTGTGAGCGCTGTGACGACACCGGCCGCGGCCGTTGCGTCGAGCTCGAGCGACGAGTATTTCTCTCCGCTTACGACGCCACCACCTGCTCGTCGGCGGAGAGGATGCCGGCCGCCGGACGGCTTAGGACCTCGAGGCCCACCGGCCTCTGATAGGGTCCCAGCTCCCGGCGGAAGTGTGCAGCGAACATTACATAAGAATGTAATAAAATCTTAGAAGTCAATTTTAACCTACTTCTAATTGTTTTATCGAAATGAAACTTTGTATGCATATGTAGTTCAAAAGACAAAACTATAATTTGGTGTTTTGGAGCTGATCTGATGATGGTGCCAGGAGGTGGATAGTGGAACTCTTCATTGGCTATTAGTAAACCCCTCGAGTTAGGGCTCATATGATTGGTTTTAACGAGTCCAATAGATCGCACTTGGTGTCGAGGTTCTATTGATGGAGCTAGGAGGTAGATAGTGCAACTCGTCCCTCGTTCGTTCCTGACCCGATTTCAGACACGACAGACAGAAGACACAAAAAACTGTTGGATATGGGTTCGACGATAATTAAAAACTAACACACCGTTTATAAATAATTTATTAAATAAACGACCGGGGCCTAAAAAGGCCACTTTGGCAGAATCATAATAGGATAACATTATGAATCATAATAAAAGTCGTAACATGGTCACAAACTGACAATTCATAATATTATTTGACATTAAACTAATTCTTTTTTTTTTGTGGACCAGTTTACGAATCTCCATACAAAACTGTCAAACAGATGAATTGCGTGATATGAAATTGTACGCAAATAATATTATGAATTGTCAGTTTGTGATCATTATACGACTTTTATTATGATTCATAATGTCATCCTTTTATGATTCTGCCAAAGTGGCCTTTTTAGGCCCCCTGCTTCCCGTTTTCCCAACCTTTCGATATCCTTAATTCATCCAGAATCGTTATTAAAAAAGAGATGCTTCTAATTTTGAATAATCAATACTTGTCACCGTTGCTGGTTCATCGTTAGTGTTGCCAGCATCTAACGGTTCTGGCACATTAGTACCAGTAGGTACATTTTTCGGTGGAAATTTTTCCAATATGGCGTCGTCGACGTTTTCACGCACATCGTCCATCAGAACGGTATGGGACACATTGTATGCATCCAAAAAAGCCGCTAAATCTTTGGTCTCTTCATTGAATAATAAAAAATCTATTGTTCTGTTATCTCTTTTCCAAATGTCTTCGGTGAAATGTGCTGTGAAGGGTAAAAAAAAAATTATTGAGTACATTTTTATTGAACTAAATTCCTTTATGTATTATGTACTTTTGTAGATAATGCAGTGCCAATGCCTTTCATTTTGACAATCCGACAACATCCATTGCGTTATTTACGTGGTTGAGCAGACGAATTTTTCAAACTTAAGAAACAATGGATTAGGAATTTCTTTCAAAATCCTTCGAGTTGAGATTGGAGTGTTACACAATTAGGTTACTGGTCATGCTCAGTATAAACATCTGATCTCTATGTCTTACGTATGTACAGACGCCAGCACATCAAGTCACTACAATCTGTCAAATTTCTTTAATAGATTTTCGCATAAGCATAAGGTTCAAAGTTGATTGGGAAAATTTTACATTTCGGGTAGCTTGATGTGCATATAAGTAAAAGTTGTTCATATGTGCATATGAACAACTTTTACTATGGGGCTAAATCTAAAAACGCGAAAAAAAATCAGCTGTTCCTTGCATTTATGTTCACATAACTCGTCAAAATGAAGGGAAGAGCTGAATTTTTTTCGCGATTTCAGGTTTCGTCTCATAGTAAAAGTTGATCATAATGATGATTACAATGACGCCTTAAAAGGATGCCCATGAATTCAATTTCACCCTGTATAATATTACACGTTTCAATATAATCCTGGCAATAACTGTTTCACATTCACGACGGACGGTAAGTAAAAAAAATTGGGGGCTCTAGAAAAAACAATATTCTCAAAGTAAGCGGTAGGCTAAATATGGTTGAGAATCTATGATATATGTAGATAGATACAAAACCAGATAACTAAACCTAATAATATCCACATGAATCAAACTTTAACTGTAGGTACTACAACTGTAGGTACAGTCAACAAAAGCGATAAGTATGCAGGATCGTCGGATATAGTTGAAGTTTAGTAAGAAACCAATAGATGTTCTCGAATAAAATGTAATTTTATTAATAGAAAATCAATAGCTCATTTATCAAATTAAATTTTAGTCCACAACATCCATCGGTTTTTTACTAAACTTCAACTATATATATACAAATTACCGGAACAAATAAAAGAAGAAATTAAATTCAATATTTAACAGGAAATTAAGAGAATATCTAACACAAAAATGCTTTTACTCAGTTACAGAATGTCTAGAACAAAAAAATTTGTAAATATGATAGCTAGATAAATAATTACATATTTTAATATAGTCTACTGTATTATTATGTTAAAATAATTATTATTATTATGTTGCCGTGCCCTAACCGGGTTTCATGTTGGAACTTATTTATTTTGTAACAACTTAATGTACAGTCAGCATCAAAAGTCGATTAACACTATCATTTTTACATGTTATTAAATTGACAACAACTTTTTTCAATAAACTGATTTTTAACTTTTCACATAATAGATAAGAGTATATATTTAAAAAAAAATTCTTCTGCTGCAATTTTGAACAAATATTTTGCTCAATAACTAAGATTAAAAAAACTGAAGTGTTAATCAACTTTTGATCCTGACCGTACCTACACATGAATGCAATAAAGAATTTTGAATTTGAATTTGAACTATATCCGACGATCCTGCATACTTATCTCTTTTGTTGGCTGTACCTATTACACATTAGTAACAAAACTGTTAGTTTAGTTTTATAGGAACCGGCTCCACTATTCGTCTTACCATACCCCATTGACTTCTTTGTGGGACAGATCTATTGTGACCCAGACTTTTACGAGGTCACATTAGTGGGATTATAGTGTACTTAGTCGGCTTAAACGTTTACAGTGAAATGGGCCGGAAGACGATTCCATACTTTCGCCACAGAATAGTACAGAAGGTCCGTTCCATACAATGAGCGAAAACAGTCGCACGCACGCAGTAAAGTTCATCACTCATTAAAACAGCACCGTTCCAACACAGCAAATAACTAGTCATTCGAGTTAGGAATTTAAATCAAATGCATTAATAGTTATTTATGCAACTGTTTTATAATAAGGGGTATTAAAATACGAATATGGGTTTATCACACTAGGCGAAGCCGAATATGATAATAGTATAACATGAGTGTTTTAATACCTAATTATGTACAGTTGCATACAAAACTTTATCTACACCCATGATATGAATCCTCTATAAAAGGTTCTGAAACAGTTTTTTTGCAATACTAATACGGAACAAAAATGGTGGCCGGCGGGATACGACGTGAATTCGAATAACCTATAAGATCCTTTTTTAAATTACTGCGTGCATGACAATGTTCTTTTTTTGAAAACGAGTTGCATAATGAAATTTAGTACAACATAATAACACTCGTTGGGATGATATTATGGTTACTATGACACTGGTTGTTTTAATGTCTGCAATAAGCTAACTGTTTCAGAAACTTTTCTAGAGGATTTATAGCATGGGTGTAGATAAAGTCAATTTTACGATGATAATAGTGGACAGCTCACGGGCAGCGTGCTGCCAGCGTCTGTCACACGTCGCGCCGAACGCGCGCGGTCCTCGTGCCGCTCGCACGGCTGTGTCCCTGTCGCCCGCAAATTATCCTATTCTTTGTCGAGTACAATAGCTATGGTTGCCAGTTCACATAAAGTAAACTAAGACATAACGGAGAAAATGCGTATGCGTGCTTTTCACGCGAGATCACTCACTAATGTTCGTATACCGGTCTGTGAGCTGAACATTAGCCGATGCCGCGTGGACAATAAGCTGTCATCAAACCGGTGCCGTACCAGCAGCGAGCGGTCGTCTTGTTGACGGCGCTTTGGCGACAAGGGGGGGATTTTTCCGAGACGGGCGCGTTGCCGCGTTGGCAAAAAAGGGTTGGATTTTTTCCGAGGCAGTGCCAGGCCATTGCTGCGCTGGAGCGGTTATACCTAATGAGTGATGCGTACGTACGGGCGACGATCTCAAACAAATGCCAGTCGCGAGTACAGTCACGTCTAAAAGTATGTATACACTTGGCTTTATTCAAAGGCGATTTTCTCCTTTATTTTTGAATGAAATTTTATGTTATTACGAAAATAGTATTTTCGAACCCATAGGTTTATGTTAAGTGTCGTATTTCAACGTTGCATTCGTTATTTCACGAAAAAATCGCAATTGGAAATTGCCAAGTGTATACATACTTTTAGACGTAACTGTACGCCTGCATTCGCTGTACGTGAAGCGTGTCTATGTGTGCGTGCGTTCTCGCTCGTTGTAAGGATCCGATCCTTCTGTAGTTATCTTCTTTGTGCTTTCACTATTCAGGGAGGCAAACGTCTTGTTTATTTTATCTTTCATTGAGTGTAACCGACCGAAACGGTACGGATACTTTCTCGTCTATATGAGGGGGCTTATGGATAAATAACAGCCAATTGATCTATCTACTTGCCTGTCCGCGGATGGGTGACCGTTCTTTACACATTTAATCCACTGAGTGACTAATCGGTTTCGGCTGCCATGCAAATATCTACACATAGTTTTATACATAATCTTTGATTGATGATTTTTTTAGGATAGTAACAAAAAAATAAGAATTGTCCTTACTAAAAATATTAAATCTACTGCCTAAAATACTTACTTTTCGACTACTTTGTCCGAATAAAAATGACGAAACGACCGAATGAGATACTGAAATCTTCGAAAAATAAACATGACTGTTTATTGCTATAATACTTTTCTCCCAGCTTAAATTACGTTTTCATATATACCTAGGTAAAGGTATTTGTATTCTAATTCGCTCGCTCTTGCATCCTATGTCGACGGAGCCCCGCGGGGCTCCTATTTCTATGTAAAGGGTTTAAAGTAATCTAACCAAACCGAACCTCGGGGTGCCCTTGACAAAACCTATGTTGTCGGTAACTTAGTAATTTTGTCGGAGGTTCAGTATTTTATTCGGAAGTTTAGTTTTGTTATTCGAAGATCCATTTTATTTAGTCGGCCATAGATCGCTGGAGATTAATTTGTTTTTCGGAACCATTATTATTTCCCATTTTTTTATTTGATATCTAAATGAAATCCTAAAGCGACACCTGAGTATTCTCTACAAGATCGGGGATTGGGGTGACTGGTAAATTAGTGACCGTTACTTAAATATACGATTGTACTCATTATAGTAAACAACTTTCCCAAAGAAACGTTTTTTTAATTTACTTAGTGTATGACCCCAAGCACCCCAATAGAATATTGAGTACCTAAAATCCTCCAGACCATATTTCGGCCACGGCTGCCAATCTCAACGGAGACTAGCCTTCGGCGCGGGACATATTACAGTGCACAAGCGTGCACGCAGATACAGGTGCACTCCCTCTTCCCTCACTCTCATAGTCTGATGGGACGGCAATCCGACACGACCGGAGAGAGATTAGGCGCAGGACCAGCGGCTTAACGTGCTTTCCGAGGCACGGGGGTATCACCGCCAACTTCCAAACTCCGGGCTGTTACTAAGAAATTTCTAATGAAAAAAGTCAATAACACTTTGCCCGATCAGGAAAACCAGGGGATTGAGCACCTAACAAGATGATATACCATCAGCTGTAATTTAATTCAGTTACTAAGTAATCCGTTTTTACAAACAAAACCAATCCACTTTTACTATGATGTTTTTTTTCATTCACCGTACGGACCGCGAGCGCGGTTTCATTGGCGTGATCGGGGTCATGCGCTTGGTAAATGAAAAAAAAATCGTTTCTTTGGGAAAGTTGTTTGTCATGATGAGTACAATCATGTGTTTAAGTAATTATGCTGAAATAGGAGCCTCTTTGGCTTCGCACAGGTTTTTTTTCTTTTTGGTTTATTTACTTTTTTTTGGTTGTTTTTAATGTAATTTTGTTAGTTTTAAATACTTCTTTTTTAATATTTGTATTTCCCGTGCGTGTCTCGAATAAAATTTTTTTTCTTTCTTTAAGTATCGGTCACTTATTACCAGCCACCTTATACAGGGTTATTGGAATAACACCAACAACCTCTTAAGAGGTCATTGTACTCATCAATATGAATAACTTTTATTAGCGGACCAAACCTGAAATCGCGAAAAAAAAATCAGCTGCTCCCTACATTTATGTTCGTATAACTCGTCAAAATGTAGGTAACAGCTGATTTTTTTCGCGGTTTCAGGTTTGGACCCATAGTAAAAGTTGTTCATAATAATGAGTACAATGACCTCTTAAGAGGTTGTTGGTGTTTTTCCAATAACCCTGTATATAGCTATAACCACCATCCGTTTGTAAGATGCTAGCTATGGCAAATTTTCTTGGTTATTATTGCAACTACCTACCAGGAGAGTCATTTTCTTTCCATCTCAAACATTAGCAAGCTATGTTTCGTGAAGGGTGAGCCTAATTCAAAGAAAAGATGCACATACCGCAAACACAATTTGACGAAGTGGGGAATTACTGACCCATCTAACACCCAGTGCGAGTACGGTGGAACAGACCATGTCCCACTTGCTGGAGTGTTGGGAATCGAACACAACACAACACCTTGCGCACGGCCTGCATACACAAGCAGGGCGATCAGCGCGTCATCGGCAATCCGGCTCGAAGGACCAATGTTAGCGCTGGGAGCAATGAAAGAGTGGACTGTATTTTATGGGCAATGGTTTATTGCCGTTCTTATAAACGAATATAAACTTTCCCGGACAAACTTAATTCATAATTTAAGTGGAATCTATTGAAGCGAGTGGTCACTGGGCCGAGCCGAGTCGTCGCCGGCGCCCGGGCCTTGGCTTGCCGATGACGCGCAGATCACCCTGCTTGTACGTGCAGGCCGCGCGCAAGGTGTTGCTGATTCCCAACAGGAGTGTCTTAAGTGCTCGTTCACTTTTAAAGACCTAAAGAATGCCCTTGATGCCGCAATTAACGTGGCCACGTACTGCCGGTCAATTCTGTAATAATCTCATCGAGAACATAGAACATAGGCGCAGTTAACTTGAAACGAGCAGTAATACCATCTTTTTTTTTAATCTTCTTTATTTAAGGGATTTTTGTTCACAATTGCGACGATGTCAATCCCATCGTACTTTCACAAATATTAACTTACTTCCTAAACTAAATTAGCTTATAAAAAACCCCAAACCACATGAACTTAATCTAGTTTATTATCTAATAAAAAAGTATATAAAATTTTTGCTGCTTCAGAAGTAGGCTTAGCTAAAATACTATGGAGCACTCCAACATCCATTACTGACAATTTCATCGCGTTGATAACTGCGTTTCTCTTATTAGTATATCGGACACATTCCAAGTAATACCATCTGATGCTAGGGACTGACACTGTTGACACCTCACTTCAAGTTCACTTCACCCAAGTTTTCAGAAAACTACTACTGTAATGCTATTGTGTAAAAATCTCACCTTGAAAACTTACGAGAAGTGGCCTTTAATGTGAACTGTCAATAGAGTCAAACCCTAGCATCACGGGACCTAAAAAGGCCACTTTGGCAGAATCATAAAAGGATAACTTTAAGAATCATAACAAAAGTCGTAAAATGGCCACAAACTGACAATTCATAATATTATTTGACATTAAAGCAATTCATATTTTGCGGACCATTTTACAAATCTGCATACAAAACTGTCAAACAGATGAATTGCGTGATATGAAATTGTACGCAAATAATATTATGAATTGTCAGTTTGTGACCATTTTACGACTTTTATTATGATTCATAATGTTATCATTTTATGATTCTGCCAAAGTGGCCTTTTTAGGCCCCCAGGTGAAATGACAGCTCACTTTAAACTCGCTTCACCTAAATTATCACGGTGATCGTTTTACAGAATAGCACCGCTGGGCTCAAACTATATAATAATAATCAACCAAAGTACACACGACACGAAAAGAAGAAGAATTCGAATAAATGTCGTTTTTATCAACGAGATGATATCTTTCATGTAAAAAATTGTGTTATGTTCATGATTACCTCTTTCCTGAAATTGTTCTAACACATCCTTATCGAAATCACCCTCGGCTCTCCACATTTGCACTCCGCTGCGCTCCGTATCATTTAATTTCGTTTCATTTGTTTCCAATTCGTCAGCCAAGGTACCTGAAAATAACACTTTCAGCTATAAATTTTTGACGGGAACAAAAATGAAAAACGCATTATCTGTTATATAATCCGTTAATTGCTAAGTTAGTATTTTACACAAACGCAAAATAAAAACCTTTTAGAATTAAAAATAGAAAAAGTTTCAACAAAATCATCGTAGGTATGTACATTAAAAATTAACTCTCAGAGAATAGGTACGCACTGCGCGATAAGAAATTTTATTGACGTAAACAGAAGTACTTTTACTTACAAAATTAATTGGCTGAGTATTCTTTTTTTTTACACAGAAAATAATTAAATATTCATGACCTAAAGTAAGAAGAAAAATATACGCTCCGCTAAAAGGTTTGCCATAATTCGTGAAATTAAATAAAAAGACTTTTTTACCTACATTCTTTAAAATAAGTATGATTATATCTCTTTGAATTACTTTAAGCTATGTTGTTCAGTTTGTAGAAAGTCATATTTTATAACACAAAAAAAACGTTCCTACCTATTTTATGGTAGTACCTAGTAAAAACTAAAGTCAAAGTCAAATAATTTATTTCAAATAGGCATATAAAAGGCACTTTTACAAAAAATATAGAATTGATTCTAGTCTCCTTCCAAAAGGTATGTAGCGGTATCTACAACGCCACATGCGAACAACGTGTCATACTGACATCACGCAAATCCTGCATCGCGCAAGCAGAGTTTACCGCGCAACTAGCATAGATACAACAGCCCGACATGAATCATTGGGCAGTTGCCCGCCAGACACAACACCCGTCTGGTCGGAGGATCCTCCCTTTTCTATAGAGTATGAGTGAACTTTACACCCTGTTCCTCATACCTCTATAGGTACTTTCGTATAAAGAAGAATGGGTAATAAACTCCACCGATACTCTTTTAAAATGTTTTACCATTATTTTGTACACATTATAAATGCCACTAATACTCCTTACATGAAAGACCGCCCATTTTACGATAAAAGCCTTTTGCCCAATAAACTACGTCTCATAAATAAAATATTGCAAAATCTTAGCTCTAATAGCTAGACGTCGCGTCCATACATGTATGGTCCACGAACGTTCAATAAGATAAAAAGGCCAGGCAAAAGGCATACGTATTTCTAGCCTTTTTCAAGGGAACACCTTTGAACGTCTGACGCATATTTTGCGTCTGCACATTGTCAAAGAATAGTGCAGAAGGTCGACTCCATACAACGAGCGAGAACGTACGTGCACATAGACACGCTTCAAGTACAGTGAGCGCAAGCGCACTTGTGACTAGCGTTCGGCTGAGATGGACTAAGACTGCCGTACGTACGCATCTATTATTTATTTATTCATTTACTTTAATTAAAACGGTTACAACCCAATTACAATAGAAAGAAAATACATTTATTTAGCACAGACTAAAATACACACAATACACCAGATACATACATCAGATAAAAACAAATAAAAATCAAAGGCCCAGTTCAGTACCTGACGCTGGTTTTGAACTGGACCTGATGTGTGAGGCGACGGATGTAAATCAGTTTCATACTGCAACGTGACGTGTGTACTTGCGTGTGTGATACTTAAATAAATAAACAAAATAAATTTGTGCCAGATAAAAACACTAACGAATATTTATAAATAGTTGTGATATTGAGAAACATTGCAAAGACAAACAAAAAATACTGTCAAATAAATAAATGAGATGGCCGCCTCACCTTATGTGAATAAAGAAATTCTTCGAAACGAGACAAAACAAAAACCTGATTAAATATGCAATTACAATAATAAAAGACAGATAGAATATTATAAAACTAGCAGCGCCCCGCGGTTTCACCCGCGTAAGTTTCGATCCCTTGGGAATATCGGGATAATTAAGTCCGCCTTTGTACAGTTTTTACTTGTGCATAAAGTTTTAATAAAAAAAAAAAAACATGGCACAGCAAACAGCCTGTGCTTTCTGCCACGGCAGTAATTAAGTCTATGCGTGCGTGTGCCTGTTTTCGCTCGTCATTTGGAGCTGACCTTTTGTAATATTTTGCGATATGACGGTCCTTTGATTCAGTACATACTCGTACGCTTCGGTTCAATACGTTGCCCAAGCGAGCATAAGAGATATGAATCATAAATCTACAGCAGACTAGGGAAAACGTCGCGTGATTTATTTTCGCGCTGTATATTTTGAAAAATAAACATGTGTACCGGGAAACGGCTTTACTGTGGTCCTTTTTTGAAAAGGGGCCCGTATAAACAAAACGCCGGGTCTTGTCAAAAGACTAATTAAATCTGAATTCATAGCATAAGCATAGTATAATCAGCCTAAGATCTTCCGTTTACCCACACACACCCACAGGCCCCTCAAACAGAGATGAACGCCAAAAAATAGTAGACGTCACACACCGAAAGAAATGTCTTGCACAGCCACATCCAAAATATGCTCATCACCTTAAGGGTCATTTTTGTCTGTTTACTGCACGATAAAATCTGCTTCACCGACTCAGCATTATGTGTTGCGTCGTTGTTGATACCGCAGAAAGATATTCAGCCATCTTCTTTACATGTCAGACCATTTTAATAATCTTCTTCTTAGCGTGTCGATAGCAATCTAAGGCGCGTCGCCCACACGAGCTAGAGTCGAGGCGGCGACGAGGCGCGGGCGCACGTTTTCTATAGGAATAAATATAGGTATGTATGTATAGGCGACATACCTATACTTATTCCTATACAAAACGTGCGCCCGCGCCTCGTCGCCGCCTCGACTCTAGGTCGTGTGGGCGACGCGCCTAAATGGACTCGGGCCTGAATTCTGCTACTTGATTTCAATAATGTTACAGACAGACTATAAAAATTAAATTTTAAAATAAATAAAATTTATATTTATATAAAATTATCAGGCCATTAAAAAGGTTTAAGGTTGGTGTCAACTCGACATTGGTGAAGTATGCTATTTTTGACCTTCGTTATCAATCAAGTTAAGTATTAAATAAAATGTTCTATGCATTTGTCTGCTAAGCACCTTAACTTCAAAAAGCATTACGTGTCCCGACTTTATAAAAGACAGAATTATAAAACTGACGAAGACAAAAAAGATTCGTCTGTAACTACCAGGTATCACCGTCATAAAATACGATTATTTTTGTATGGCAATAAAGATCATCGCACACATATTTATTCGGCACAGGTTCATCACCTCGCAATCGCATCATCAACCCAACGTAAGAAAGAAAAGAAAGATGAGAAAGAAAGGAAAGAAAATAATCAAAAGAAAGAAAGAAAATAAACAAAAGAAAGAAAAGAAAATAAAGAAAAGAATAAAAGCAAGAAAGAAAATAAAGAAAAGAATAAAAGAAAGAAAGAAAATAAAGAAAAGAATAAAAGAAAGAAAGAAAATAAAGAAAAGAAAGAAAGAAAATACATTTATTTAGTACTTATAGACTAAAAGGCACGTATTATTATAATATACAGCAGCAAGGTAAGCACGTAACCGTAGCCCTTGCCCCGACAAGGGCGACGCCATTGTTACGTGGAACTTAAAAATAGCTGGTAAAAAGTGGATGCACTATACACCTCCGCTTTCACCCCTTCGAGGAATACAAGGCGTGATATTATTCTGAGAATGCTTGTGATGTTCTGATGACGTAACCCTTACCCTATTTTCCACCCACACGAAACGTGTTTTATTTACTGTAAGTCACAGTACAAAGGTTACACGTGCAACTAATGCAAAACAAACAATCACGAACCCCCAGGAAAACATACAGAGTATAATATTTACTTTATAAAGGTGGGCTTTATATATGGACGGTGTTATGAAACTCGTATATCTGGAAAATGGCTAGTTTGCTGGTCGTTTCCTTGTTAGACGGTAACAGAGACGCTAGTTGAACACCCGATAGAGTGGCAACACTAGCGATGAGTGCAGCTTTACCCACCTTTTAATTATTTTTTTTTAATATACAAGGTCCCATTCAAATAGATGGATAAATTTTAACACAGCGCTCAGTACGTCTAACCAAAGATATTTAAGCAAAAACCAAAACACTGATTAAAGTGATTTTATTTTGACATAAAATAATAAATTGTCGGCACATTTGTGTATTTTCATTAGCTGATTATTTTTATTGTACCTAAGTATCTAATGCGTTTTTTTCTTATATATTTTTTACCATCGTCCTTATTTTGGTGGTCCGAATGATTTCTAAAAGTTTGTCCATCTATTTTAATGGGACCTTATATATTCTTTGGAAGATGTGAAATGGAATAGAAAGTCTTTTAACCCGACTACGGCGAAGCAAAAATGAGGGATATGCACGGCTATTCTCTGAACATTACTTTGTATTAAATACATTAAAATTGGTTACGTGTAAGTTGTTTACCTATTTAACAGACGATAAATATTGAATATTAGGTGGGGCTCGTGACTAAATAATAACAGCCGCACAGGTCTATCGATCAGGTTAAGCTACGCTTACTGCGGTGGTTCTGTGGATGGGTGACCATCTTTACATACCGAGACCCCCCCGTGCTTCGGAAAGCACGTTAGGGCTCCCACACATAAACACGATACGACGTCGCGTCGTGCTACGACGCAGCATCGTTTCACCGTTTGAATGACTTATTATTATTACAAGTCTGTGTTATCTCACTACAGGGTCTGCAGGGCAAAAGCCTCCCTTCCCTCTTTCCACTTTTCCCGGTTTAAATGATACGTCACTAAAATCATATACGTCGTAGCACGACGCGGCGTCGTATCGTGTTTATGTGGAGCCCTTAAGCCGTTGGTTCCGGCCGTCATTCGCGTATCTTTGACAGTCGTTACGGGTAGTCAGAAGCCCGAAAGTCTGTCAACCAGTCTAACACATAAACACGATACGACGTCGCGTCGTGCTACGACGCAGCATCGTTTCACCGTTTGAATGACTTATTATTATTATATTATAAGCATTATTATTATATTATAAGCCTGTCTTGTCTCACTGCAGGGTCTGCAGGGCAAAAGCCTCCCTTCCCTCTTTCCACTTTTCCCGGTTTGAATGATACGTCACTAAAATCATAGTATACGTCGTAGCACGACGCGGCGTCGTATCGTGTTTATGTGTGGGAGCCCTTACCAAGGGGTATCGTATTAATGTGTACAACAGAAGTCAGATAGGCAGTCACATCATCTAAAATACTGGTATCCATCTGCATCCGGTTAGACTGGAAGCCGACCCCAATATAGTCGGGAAAAGGCTAGGCAGATAATGATAGATATAGAACTTGGCGCTTTCGCTAGTCGCCTAGCGTGGATCGAAGGATGTTGTCACGATGCACTTTACAAACTTAGAAAACAGTCTCATTTCTACATATTTACTATTAGTAGATATAATAAAGTACTTTTTTTCTTACATAAGTTTTCAAATAGTGTAGGTATGTATCTTTACTACATGCATATAACGGGTTGCAATATGTGACTTCACAAGCACAATCACACTAATATTATAAAGACGAAAGATTGTGAGTGTGTGTGTGTTTATATGTTTGTTACTTCTTCACGCTCAAACGGCTGAACCAATTTTGATAAAATTTTGTATGGAGGTAGCTGACACCCTGGATTAACTTATAGGCTACTTTTTATCCCGATATTCCCACGGGATCGACATTTACGAGGGGTAATTTAGTGTGTTAAAACACAAACTATCAAGTTCTGCGAATTTTGTCTGCCAGTAACGAATAAAAAATGATGAATTCCAAGGAATGGTAAATTTAATTTTAGCTGAGCGAAAGAGAAACATTTGAAATTAATTTGATTGTTTGTTATTTGTCTTTTACTTATTAAAATGGATAAAATTATATATAATGGATAAACTTCTTTTGATTAACTAACAAACTGTTAAAATGAAAATATAATTACCTACCTAACTAAAACTATTAACAAACTAAAATATGGCGTCGAAAAATGGCCGCATCGTTGTCGAATAGTACTATTCGACAGTGAGATAGTTTTCATAGTTTTCGAGGGTGCTGAAGCCAACTAAATTGATTTGGTTTAATCTTATTCATCTAACATGTACCTAAATATCCAACAACATAGGGAGATACTGCTCTCACAAAAATGAACTACAGAGAGATCTTTTCTACGTCTATTCACTTCAAATGATTGACGACAAAAAGATAAAGACGTCGCGAAATATACTAAAGATATAAAAGATACCATTGATACTACATCAAAAGGTATTTTATCGAACTTAATCTCGCATTGAAAAGATATACAAAACTGTTTTGTATACAACTTCAATAGTCTTATTTTTCTTAGGGGTTACACATGTCGGAATTACAAAATGGAACGCTTATAGGATCAGTCGTTTTTTGTCTGTCTCTCACAAATAATTTGCTCCGAATGTAATTGACCGATTAAGTTAAAATTAGGTACACATATGAATTTTTGTGACACAAACACGAACGTGTAAAGTAAATAGGTAAATGAATTATGAATAGGGGGTCACTTTTGGAAGGCAATAAGAAAATTAAAAAGAAAAGTTTTGCAAACTGTACCCTGTGACATCCATCTATACTAATATTATAAATGCGAAAGTGTGTCCGTCTGTTACCTTTTCACACTTAAACCTACGAACCGATTTAGATGAAATTTTGATAGTGATAGTTTGAGTTCCGCCCAGGAAGGACAAAGGATAGTTTTTATCCCGATATTCCGGAAACTTATGCGGGTGAAACCGCGGGGCGCTGCTAGTACTTATACATGTATTACAGAAAAACCTATAAAAAGTCTAATGGTATAAAATAACATGGTATATCACTTAATATTGTGAGTACAAGCTTACATTTGCAAATCAATTCATATTATTCCCAAAATGATTTATTTTTCAAATACTTTCTCAGAATTTTCTTTTGAAAAAGTGCTGTTCCCGAGGAAAACAACAATAACGTTATTATGATAATAGATCCTCGGGAACAGCACTTTTTTCGGGATGAAAGGTACCGTATGTCCGTTTCTGTACACCTGACAACGTATATGGAAAATTTCAGGACGATCGGTTAAGTGGGTTAGGCGTGAAAAGACAACAAACAAACTTATTATATAGTTAGAATTAGGATAGGATTTTACGCGGACGAAGTCGCGGGTAGCAGCTAGTTGTTAATGTTGCAGAGGATTGTACACAGACAACTGGCTGCCACAATTCCCGGAGCCTCATAAAACTAGCTACAAACTGTTAACCTTGCCGCAAAAACCTCTTTTATTGTCGGCTCGTGTTCACGTTTTTCTTAAGAAAAATCCTGTTCCTTTTTCCATCTTAAAGGTACAATTTAAATACACTTTCTAAAAATTATAAAATAAAAGACAGCGAAATTGCCTTTAGCTATTTGTGTCTAAGTGTTTTCTTGGAACTGTTAAAGATTATAAGTTATATTTTCTGGAAAATGTTTTCTTTCATGTAGCATAATTAAGAAGCTTTAAGGTAATCTGTCAGAAAGCTATTAATGTTTAGTAACTTTTATAAAATGAAAAGTCAATCTTAGAATTTATTATAATTATTATTTAGCATTATACACAGACAACTTCAACTTAAGGAGTCGATGTAGTTAAGGGTTATCATGGCAATCATATAATAATAATTATATAATAATAATAATAATTTATTTAATAAAAATGTTTACAAAAAGGTGTAAATTTAGCCAAAAGTAGCAAATTGTCCATACAATTATAGTGTCTAAAAATAAACTAAAACTAAAATATGTTTTATTATAGTTGCAAGTAGTGATGGTTCGGAATTATTGTGTTAGGTAGCGACCCGCCCGAACTAGGTTTATTCAAACCTGTGTTTCAGGCCATCACTTTACATTTTAATTAAATTGGAGCGTTAATTTTTAAAACATTACTGATATAAAAATAATTCATTAACAATTCTGAGAAAAAGCACATTGGTACATTAATACTAAATCTAATACTAAGTCTATGTAAACATACAAAAGTAAATACTTACAAGGGAATAAAATTATGATCATGACAAAATTTCTAGAAGTTTTTCTGTGTCTGTGTAATTGAGTATCGCTAAGTATTCTGATAACATTGTACTACATCTTTTATAGCTTACACTATAGAAGCTTAGTACCTTGTTGAGTCTATTATACAGAAATGGCCCTAAGAACACATAAAAACGATTAGCAAACGCATGTTTTGTTTGAGGCTTTATGCAAACCAAGTCTTTCCTTCTCTTGTCGGGAGGTACTGGGTCAAAAGGAAGTGCAGTGTGCTGGTGTTGTACTATGCTTAGAATAAATAATTGCCTTACTGTTAGTACCTTACATGCTATGTAGAGTTGGTACGTGGGAAATCTAAAAGGGCGAAAAGTAGCAACCTTTAAAATTGCTCTTTGAGCGCGTTCTAGAGTGAGTCTAGTATTTTGTTTTATCTGCATTTAATGTTAGGAGATTATTATGGAGCCAATTAGAGACAATGTTAAAACCATTTTGAGCATATTCATAGACTTCAGCTCTTGATTTAGCTGAGAACAATAGAGCAGTGTCATCCGCATAAGACATAATGACTCCATTTTGGAGTGGCAAGCTGCATAGTTCATTTATGTAGATTAAAAATAACGTGGGGCCCAAAATGCTGCCTTGCGAAATTCCAAAACAACTATTTTTAAGTTCAGAACTTGTACACTGCCCTATTTTTATACACTGATGTCGATCGCTGAGATAATCCGCAAATAGCAGATGTTGTGCTCCTCTTATCCCAAGTGTTTCAAGCTTGTGCAAAAGTAAAGTACATGAAATAGTGTCGAAGGCCTTGGCAAGGTCTAGAAAGATCCCAATTGTGTGCATACCATAATCTAGATCGGTAGTAATATAATTAGTTAATTTGTGTACTGCTTGACTAGTTGACCTATTGCGCCTAAAGCCAAATTGATTATCTGAAAGTAGTCTGTTATCTTCCAAATATTTTATCAATCTACTGTTAATAATTTTTTCCAAAATTTTTGAGAGGCCTGTTAGTACTGAGATGGGTCTGTAGTTATTCACACAGTTTTTTTCTCCAGACTTGAATACAGGTGTGACCACAGCTTTTTTTAGCAATTTGGGGAATATTCCTTGAAATAAACATAGCTGAAAAATATGGGTTAGTGGAGGGGCAAGTAGGTGTTTAAATCTTTTAAGTATATTATTAGGTATGTCATCCCACCCAGTAGCACATGCATCCTTTAATCCGCCTATTAATCCTACTACTTCGTTAACGTCGGTATCTAATAAAACAAAGGAATTTACTGTACAGGATGCCGTAGTCGGGTTTTGAGGGGAAAAATTGGTAGAATTTAAAGATTTTTCAGCCAAGTTTTTACCAACATTAGAAAAAATATTGTTTACTTTATTCACTGCTTCTGATGGATTTATATCTATACATAGTAAATCAAGCGGAGGTTCGGGATTTTTTGATCTAAATGTATTAGTTTTTATAAATTTCCAAACAAGTTTACTATTTTTCCCCGCCTTCTGTAATTCATTTTTATCATACTGATTTTTGAGTTTTTTCAAAAGATTATTACAGAAGTTACGATACCTTTTATATGTCACAGAAAGTATGTCGTTATCAGGTGCGCGTTTCAATTTTAGGTGAAGTCTGTCTCTATGTCTTATACAACGAACGAGGCCGGGTGTGATCCAGGGTTTGATACAACTATACTTTCTGGGCAATGTTTTAGTAAATGTGTTTTTCCTTATTACAAATTGTAGCGAGATTATGAAATACTTTAGAGAATTATTTGCATCGTTTGAATTGTAAACTGGGTCAAAATTAATATCGCGTATGTCATTTTCGAGGTTTGTCATATTCACTTTAGTGTAGCTACGCATGCAATTAATTCTAGGTGAACTTATTTGTAATGTTAGTAAAACAGTTTGATGATCGGTAAGCGAAGAATTAGTAACTAATGTTTTGGATGGATTTTTAGATTTTAAAATGATATGGTCTAAGCATGAGCCGCTCTGATGCGTGGGGTGATAGTGAGCTGGTAATAGTCCATGAAATGAGCAAATATTCAGATAATTATGTACATGGGTATCGGTTTTCCCGGAAGCAATTTTTTTTTAAGTTTGTGTCAAGTGATTCTAAAAATCTGTCCATATTTTGAGAAGGAGGCCTGTAAATAGCCATGACTACTGTATCGGGAAAATGTTTAATTATTAAGCAATTACTATCTTGGGATACCGGTTCTTCTTTAATTGTACGTAGATTATTTTTTATATAAACCACTAATCCATCGTTTTGGTTTATATTTCTCTCAGTTTTGTATGAATAATAACCCTCAAGAGATGGTAAGTTGACTGTCTGTTTTGATAACCAACATTCAGTTAGGACAATAATATCACAGCATAAGTCAAGATTCTGTAATAGGACTTCAAACCCGGTCATGTTTCGATTTATGTTGCGAATATTCTGTGTGAGCAAGGTGAACGTTTTGTCACCAGAAGGGAAGAGATGTTTACAGTCCTCAACATTACAGATTTTAGATTCAGATACAGAAAAACTATCCAGATCATAAATTAGCTGATTTGTCATGATTGTTACAAACTAAATGGAAATACAAATAGAAGATTTAAAACTACCTGTTTTTGTGCTTACTAAATAAAAAAAAAATTGTGGCGCTCTTAGGCGCCTTCATAATCTATTGAGTTAATATAGTTCATCTCTGCATATTTACGCGCCGGGCAACTAACGTCTCCAGTTGGATGGTCACATTTCCTCTTGAAGCGTTTGCACGTCGCACATTGAGGCGGAGAAGATTTGCTGCTGCATTCCTTGAAGGAGTGTCCAGTCTCTCCACAATGGTTGCAAGTAGGACTAGTTTCTCGGCAAAACTTGGCTGCGTGTCCATGTGTCCATATGGTTTTAATAAGTTTTTATATTTAATTTTTTATTTATCCTTTTGATAGATTCTTTTATATTTTGTAAATGTGAGGAATTTGTAGGCCTTATAAAACATTAAGTACTTGTTAAATAAAAACATTTTTTTTTTTTGATAAATAATGCAGAATTATTACAGTGTATCTGAATATTTGCAGGATAAACTATAGGCTTTATTTTTAATATTTTATTTTTAAACCAGATTTATTGATCTCATTCTAAATTTTATTTTGTTAAGTTTTCATTTTTTTGTGTTTTCTTTTTTGTACTCCGAACAGCAAAATATGGTGACACCAAGACTGTGATATACAATTATTACATAAATGTCATCTGCATAATATTTTTTTTTTATTGCTGAATGGGCCCGCTCTTGACCTCGAATCACGCCTGATGAAAACCGATGGATGAGGTCTATGATGGAACGAGCGTGCCCACAAGATGCCTAAGGCACTGGAACTGCCACACATCGACGAAACACAGCAGGTTGCTTAACGCCGGACTCCGGTGGGAGGGTGGTCGCAAACCAGGCGGGCGTTAGCCCTACCACCGCAAGGAAAGAATTGGCCCGTCAAATAAGGTGTTGGGTGCGACTGTCCAGGATGCGCCGAGCATTCGGTTCAGTTGAGAAACTGGCGGAACAAACTGCGCTACACGAGGAGGCTTCTTCATGCATCCCAAAAACGTATTAATAATATCAATCACATCACACTGTATATCACACTTTACACTATCACACTTCACACTATCACACTAACATCACACTAATATTATAAATGCGAAAGTTTGTGTGTGTGTGTGTGTTTATATGATTGTTACTTCTTCACGCTCAAACGGATGGACCAATTTTGATAAAATTTTGTATGGAGGAGGTAGCCGACATCCTGGATTAACATAATATAGGATACTTTTTATCCCGATATTCCCACGGGATCGACACTTATGCGGGTAAAACCGTGGGGCGCAGCTAGTTATTAATAATATTATTACAGTCTCGTTGCACTGCTGGAAGACAATACCAGGCTGACATGTCACAAAGTAAAAAACTTCTTTAAAAAAATACCAATGTAGGTACCACGTTTCCTAACCTTTCACTACACAATGTACGGATATAACAACAAATATTTATCCTACTTTAAGACCGCCGTACGTTATCACGCAAGGGACCTCCGCTCATCACGGACAAAATTGAAGACAGTTCAAGTCCCAATGCGCCAATGTCCAGCATTTTGAGGGAACAACACACGCGATAAGAATTTATTGCAAGGAAACAACAAACGTAGAGATGCGATGAGAAAACAACGGATATTTTCTTCAAGTTAGGCTTTATGTGTACATTTTTTTTATGATTGTTTGCGTTTCCCTCACGTAGGTCATTTGACTTGCGAGCTCGTTTTGTAATGAGCTCATAAATAGTCCGTACGAGACCCGAAAGAAACTTAGTCCCGAAACATACACGCGAATAAAAGATTAAAATCCCTAATGTGTTCCCTTTTTTTCCCTTCCCTTTTTTGCCTGGGAAAGGCCATGTCTTGCAGTGGACTGCAATAGGCCGAGTTGATTTAATGTTATCCCTTTTTTTTGTTAGCTTACTATGTGTCTGCCCCGTTGATCTCGTGGTCGTAAGCGCGACCACTGAGCGTGGGGTCCTGGGTTTGATTCCTGGGTCGGACAAAGTGTTATTGGGTTTTTCCATTAGGAATTTCTTAGTAACAGCGTTACAAGTTGGAGGTGTGATACCCCCGTGTCTCGGAAAGCACGTTAAGCTATTGGTCCTGCACCTGAAGGCCAATTATCGTAATTTAAAACGTTCAAAATCTAGTCGCAGTCTCATTTCGGCGACAAATAAATGTCAAAAACTTGTCAAAGTGTAAGGAAATTGGAAGTATTTTTTGACAGATTGAGACAGATCTCACTCCGGTCGTATCGGATCGCCGCCCCATCGGAAAATGAGATCGAGAGAAGAGGGAGTGCAACTGTGTCTGCGCACACACTTGTGCACTATAATATGTATGTCCCGCGCCGAAGGCTGGTCTCTACTGAGAATGGTCGCCATGACCGAAATTCGGTCTAGAGGACTTTTCTATTTTTATATGTCTCAGGAATAATGTTTACCCGTCCACCTAGAATGTCTTACGATATTTTGAGAACATTTTGTAGCATTGTTCCTAAATAATAAACAATAACACAAATTACTAGGTGTTATTGAGCAACCTAATTGCGTAACACGCCGCACAGGTCGATCGATCAGGTTAAGCTACGCTTGCCGCGGTTGGTCTGTGACCTGACATCTACAACCCAGTTACTGGGTAATACGATACCTACCCCTTGGTAAGAATGATTGTCAGACTTTCGGGCTTCTGACTACCCGTAACGATTGTCAAAGATCTACGAATGATAGCCGGCACCAACGGCTTAACGTGCTTTCCGAGGCACGGAGGGGTCTCGGTATGTAAATATGGTCACCCATCAAAGTCAAAGCATTTATTTCAAATAGGCACATAAAAGGCACTTTTGAACGTCAAAAATTATCGTAAAATAGAATTGATTCTAGTCGCCCATTCCAAAAAGGTAGTTTTCGTATGGAGAAGAACGGGCAAGAAACTCCACCGTTACTCTTTTAAAATGTTTAGGTACAATATTTTGCATGGGTACATTAATTATATAATAACATGTGAGGACGATGCACCTAAAATAAAATTACTATACCACAATAGGTAAAAGAATTAAAAACGAAACCATGACATATAAATTAATTATCTGATAGATACATGGTGCTCACATATTTACAAACATGGTACAAGCAAAACGATTTTAATTAAAAAACAAAATACAAGTAATAAGTCAGGGTGTGAGTAATAAATGTAAAAAAAAAGAATAAAAAAATTTACAATTAAATTAGCAACCAGTTTGATTTTGTCTAGACATCCACAAACTAACCGCGGCAAGCGTAGCTTAACCTGATCGATCAACCTGTGCAGCTGTTTTTTTTAACCACGGGCCCCTACTTTCTCTACGTCATGTTTGCCGTAAATATTATTATTTATTGTATCTATTTTCGGTCTTCTTTCTAAAATAAAATTAAAGAACGGATCTGCATTACAGTTTTATTTTTCGCTTCTCACATTCCTCGTACCCCCAATAGATCAAAGGGCTAACCAATTAAAGCAGCTATTTCCCGATTTCAGGTCAACCTAAATGCCGCAGACACGTTTTCGGCCTGCCCGGCTGGCATGCTAAAATATCTGTCTGGAACCGAAATAATTTAGACGGAAATATTGACTAATTATCATTCATTCGGAGGTTTTATTTCCGTTACATTTCACGGGCGGATATTTTAGTGACTGTATGCGTCATTGTCATAATACGGTTAGACTGAAAGCCGACCCCAATACAGTTGAGAAAAATAAGTTTAAAAACTAAAACCCGACTACTGAAAAGGATGAAACAAGAAAGTACCTTCCCGTGGTCGCATGCTACCATAGCTTATAATATGTTAGTACAGCGGCATGCGACCAAGGGAAGGTACTTTCTTGTTTCATCCTTTTCAGTAGTCGGGTTTTAGTTTTTAAACTTATTTTTTATTTAATTATTTTGGGGCTTATATCAGTAATATTTATATTTTTGAAAGGTGCTAATTGAGTTCTTTCATTTGGTATCCAACAAAACATGATTATAAAATTTTTTTTAGATCACGACTTTGTCCGCTAGAGGGCGCCATATTCAATGTAATGTGACGTCACATAGCCTATAACCAGCGGACAATCCAGACGCTTCCCACGATACCTCATTTATCCAATTATTACAAGGAGTTTGGAAGTTATGAGGGAACAGATGAACATACATACATACATACCGGTCAAAATCATAACCTTCCTTTTTGCTTCGCCTTAGTCGGGTAAAAAGACTAGGCGTATTGATGCGTCATCGGCGTATTCCGGTTAGACTGGAAGCTGACACCAACATAGTTGGGAAATAAAATTCGATACTAACATCTATAAATTATTATAAACAATGCATTCCTTGTGGTACATCTATACCGCGTGCAAGTAAAAAGATACTGTAGCTAGCACTGGATAAGGCACTGTTACTATTACCCCATCTAGGGTTGCCAGGGGACCGGATAAAGCCGGACACAGTTAGGCTTTTTGGTTGCGTGTCCGGCCAAATCAGACGGTGTCCGGCCTGGCCGGTTTTTTAAATTTGACCAAAGCGTGCGCGGTGCGCCCCCGCCTCCCCGTTACTTTTCATCACCACCCCACTCTAGTGTATAGTAAATGATAAAAAAGCATAGTTTTACTTAAAAAAAAATTGTCGTGTTATACTAAGACTAAAAATTAAGGGCGCCCTGCTTTTTTACCCAAATGTCCGGCTAAACTGGCTGGTCTACGGCTTTTCGGTTTTAAGACTTGGCAACCCTAACCCCATCAAAGCAGTAGGCTTACTTTATGTTTATTATCTTTTAGCCCTTCCGCCACGCACCCGAGTTATCTTAATCTTTGCCCAACTTCAGACCACCCTACTTCGTCTTTATGAAAATAAACATAAGTCAGAACTTTATATTTGGAGTTACCATTACTTTACCAAGTTCCTACACACAATCTTTCTGATAACTGTCGCATGGATAAAAATAATATAAAGATTATAATTGATAATGACGATAGAGGGGCTTGTGGCTAAGTAATAACAGCCGCACGGGTCGATCGACCAGGTTAAGCCACGCTTGCCGCGGTTGGTCCGTGGATGGGTGACCATCTTTACATACCAAGACCTCTCCGTGCCTCGGAAAGCACGTTAAGCCGTTGGTCTCGGCTGTCATTTGTGATCTTTGACAGTCGTTACGGGTCGTCAGAAGCCCGAAAGTCTGACAACCAGTTTTGCCAAGGGGTTTCGTATGACCCATTGACTGGGTTGTGGAGGTCATGTAGGCAGTCGCTCCATGTAAAATACTGGTACTTAGCTGCATCCGGTTAAACTGGAAGCCGACCCCAACATAGCTGGGAAAAGCCTAGGCAGATGATGAATTGATGAGTTAAAGACGGTAATATGTACACGGTTTATTTACGCCTCAGATTTGGATAAACATAGGACACGAGTAAGAAAAATACTGACGCCAGCCTGCACATCAAGCTACCCGAAACTGTAAAATTTTCCCAATCAACTTTGAACCATAGAATTTAGTGATAAAGATGAAAATCTAATTAAAAAAATTGACAGATTGTAGTAGCTTGATGTGCTGGCGTTTGTTCTTACCCACACCGAGTTAACCTAAACTAAACTCTAAACACGTTTTGCAGTGCATTTTTATATTATTTAAAGCAGTGGTAGCCCAGTGGTAACAGCCCCGACTTACGAGTTATAGATCGTGAGTTCGAACCCAGGCAGGCGCTTTACTTTGTGTAAATACGAGTAATTTCATCACCACTGCTCTCAAAACGGTGAAGGAAAGCATCATAAAGAAACCGGCATGTCTTAGAACCAAAAATTCGAAGACATATGCCATCTGCCAACCCGCACTGGGCCCGCGTGGTAGATTACAGCCCAATCCCTATCGCAGAGAGGAGGCCTGTGTCCCGGCAGTGGGAACGTCATAGGTTTTGAAAGGCATTGTTACTATCGGGAGTAAACCTGTGAATAAGACATAGGAGCTTGGAGATTGACACAAGCAAAGACACGAATGGCCAACAGTGAGTTACGTCGGGCTGTTGTTAATGATGATGAGCAATATTCAACCGTGTAAACACAATTATGGGGTTTATTTATAAACAACTAGCTGCGCCCCGCGTTTTCACCCGCGTAAATGTCGATCCCGTGGGAATATCGGTCACGTCGGGGTCACGAGGTATGAGGAACAGGGTGTAAAGTTCACTCATACTCTATAGAAAAGGGAGGATCCTCCGACCAGACGAGTGTTGTGTCTGGCGGGCAACTGCCCAATGATTCATGTCGGGCCGTCGTATCTATGCTAGTCGCGCGGTAAACTCTGCTTGCGAGATGCAGGGTTTACGTGACGTCAGTATGACGCGTTGTTTGCATGTGGCGATGTAGATACCGCTACATCGGGATAAAAAAAGTAGCCTATATGTTAATCCAAGGTGTCAGCTACCTCCATACAAAATTTTATCAAAATTGGTTCAGCCGTTTGAGCGTGAAGAAGTGACAAACATATAAACATAAACACACGCTCACAAACTTTTGCCTTTATAATATTGTAATGATTAACGTCTGCTTACCCATACATTTTTTACGTTTAAAACAACGTTTATAAATAAACCCTTGAGTGTGCAATTCAATATCAGGCAAGCTGTTAATTTCTGCGCATTTCAACCAAAGTAAATTAGTTTTGTTGAACCGTGTAACGTTATCATATATCCATGCGCCAGCCATTACAACCCAACCAATTTAGAAACTCATAATTAATATCCGCATGTCTCACAAACTCAGTTAGTTTCTGTATATGGCAGACGTTTGAGCTGGTGGTTACGTACCATTGTCTCATTTAACATTATAAACAGGATGGATTTGGCAAACATAGCCAGATTCGGGGCATAGCCCTCGGCTATCTCCCGGAATCACTTAGTGTTTGTGTTGTTCGCTGATGGTAGATTTAAACTGTATTGATTTACTTGAATATACGGCTAGTATGCAATGTAGTTTCCTTTGAGTGTTGCAATTTGCAGTACAGAGAAGATATATTGTATGAATATAAATTGTTTTGGCTCCAAATAGATATGCACCATCTTGCGTCTGAATACCTGAATTTGTCTAGTTACTGGTGCAAGAGAGAGTGTTTCTGGGTTCAAACTCAAAGCATTTATTTCAATTAAACCATGTACACGCACTTTTGAATTGTCAAAACTAAATAGTCGGTCAGTCAGTCAGAAAGTTGAAGCTAGTTGCCCATTCCAAAACGTGGATCTCTATCTAGCTTCAACTTTCTCCATAGAGATGGGGAAGAATGGGCAAGAAACTCCATGGACACTCCTTTAAATCAAGATATTACAAAATCCTGGGTACATTATTCTTGTTGCTTCTATATGTGAGAACAATGTAAAAAAAAACAAATGAAGAAACAATTCAAAATATAAGATTAAAACCAAGCCTTTGCAGTTAAGAGATGATCAACTGACGGCGCCTGTTCACGAACATGAAGTGTGAAGCAGCACCATCCAGCTCAACAATTTTGTAGGGAACCGAAAGTTTACAGACACAAATGACACATAGATGTACACCCAGACATATCTACTGCATTTCATTTTATGGGTAGGCAATCGAAGCTGATATTAACTCATCCGCTGTCAACTAAATGAACAATTAAGCACAAAAACAGTTTTTTAACGTTACAATTACTCCCTCTGGAATAAAATTGGCCCTGTATACTGCATGCATTTACGAACACCTTCTGTAAGTATAGTCAACAAAAGAAATAAGTATGCAGGATTGTCGGATATAGTTGAAGTTTGGTAAGAAACCAAATGGCTACGTATCTGACCTCCACAACCCAGTTACTGGGTAACACGATATCACTTGGTAAGACTGGTTGTTAGACTTTCAGGGTTCTGACTACCCGTAACGACTGTCAAATATCCACGAATGATTACAGCCGAGACCAACGGATTAACGTGCTTTCTGAGGCACGGAGGGATCTCGGTAAATAAAGATGGTCGGCCATCTTAAAACTATGATGATAAAAATGAGGATACGCGAGCAAAGTTACTCCAAAACAAAAATACAGAGAAAAGATAAAACATTTCATATTTATCTATCTTCATTTCCAGAAAGTCATAAAATACGCCATGTGAATCGCTTAAAAAAATATGATCGTACTTTCCCTCTTCGGTTTACGTTTATGACAAATCATTTCCGTATCCTCGAGCCGGCGAATACGCACAGAAAAGACATGTTTATTTACTTCCTTGTAATAACAAAAACGAAGGAATCTTATAGAAATACACCTATCTTCTATATATCTATACTAATAATAAATCTGAAGATTACGTTTGTTTTTTGTTTGTTTGAACGCGCTAATCTCTAGAACTGCTGGTCAGATTAGAATTTTTTTTTTTTGCATTTGATAGCCCAATTCTCGAGCAAGGCTATATGCTATTTTAACAGCACGCTATGACCCTAGGAGCCAAGCAAAATGACAAATAGACCATAAAAAAAATAGCTCGTTCCATCATAGACCTCATCCATCGCTTTCCATCAGGCGTGATCGAGGTGAAGCGCGGGCCCATACAGCAATTTTTTTTTTTTTTATATTAAAAAAGTCAGGAAGAACGCTAAGTGAAAACATCGCAGAATTTCTACGAATGACAGCCACTTATCGTGCTTTCCGATGCACGGAGGCACTGGTTCTCGGTATGTAACGGATCACCCATCCGCGGACTAACCTCGGCTCACAACGCTTAATTGCATCCGAACGAAAGGAGAAACCTAAATAAAAAAGGACCAATAAAGGCCACGGAACACGGCCAGAAAATACGTAAGAACATAAAAGTGCTTAAAAGCACTAGAAAACCGATAGAGGGAGGCAACTTGCATAAATAAAAGACAACTTCATAATATTCGAGTTCTCAAAGTTTCATCTAAAAACGTATTTCAGCAGAAAATCAGCTTTTGTGTCGGTGAAAGCGCGTTTTAGCTACGAACACGAAATGAATGGGCCCCAATTTGTATGCATTAGGTGCACGCTTGCCGCTGCAACTTTCCACCTATTCGATAGGTTACGTTCAAACTCATTTAACACATTGCTTCCTTCTCTTTGACAAATTTTCTACCCGGGGTATCCTGTCTATTTTCTGGATACTATTACGTTTTACTATGTAGAACTAAAAGCGTGTATTAAAATACGCCTTCTATGGTACGCCAATACTTAGAGTGAGGCCACACGATGCGTTAACGGTGTCGTGCGGCGCCGTACACTGAAAAAAATGCGCTCTAATCAAGTGACCTTTTAGCTTGATTGACGATATCTTGTTTAGATTAATCAAAATCTTAGTTAAGTTGATCATCACGACATGATTGCAGAGCAATACTAGTTCAAATGATTGAACGCTCAAACAAGTTTCTTGATTACCCGTAACATTTAGACTAGCTAAAGTAGACTCATCTTTTATGGGGTACTGTTTAAAATGTTATAATAAAATACCTCCCCACATTCTTCAATTAAATGAGACAAAATTCAAGTCTTGTATTAAACGCACACTATGCAGGCAGGCATATTATAAGTTAGGGGATTACATCGCTGATAAAAATGCCTGGCTCAATGCTGGTTCTGCTCCACAACCACAACTATTTGATTAACACTTGAAAATACTGTTGGAGCTGCTGAAGATTGTAAGTCTATCTTTGCATTGTATAAATTCAATCTTCTAGTATTGTATAATTGCATAGCACATGTTGTGAGTACTATGTACATACTATAAAGCTACCATTTACTGGGTACGTCTTTCATCGACTTGAATGTGCCCTGGCGGCTGAGAGTATGTCATGCTCACTAAAATGTCTCGCTGATGGTGGCGCATGTGTTGGATCATTTAGCTCCCTTCAAAATGGTTGAGCTGAATGGTGCTAATACATGCGTCATGTTCGTGAACGGGCGCCGTCAGTAGGGACTGATCATCTCTTTGCTGCCACGGCTTATTTTATTTTAATTTAATATTTGAATTGTTGTTTTTTCTCATCTTTGCATTATGGGCGCTTTTAACGTTCTGCATCGTTCTCACATGTATAATTTTTAACATGAATGATGTGACCAAGACTTTGTAACCATATTATTTTGATTTAAAAGAGTGCCCGTTCTTCTCCATAGGTACCTACGCTTTGGAATGGGCAACTAGCTTCATCTTTCAGACTGACCGACCCATAGATATGACCGACCCCTTGACAATTCAAAAGTGCCTGTAATTGGTTTAATTGAAATAAATAAATAATACATTTGACCTAGGCTAGAGTCAAGAGCAAGCCCATTTCAAATAAAAAAATAAAAAATGCTTTGAGTTTGAGTTTTGAGCTCATGACATCATTGTAGAAGAGTTTTGTGTCAATCAAGCAACTTGATTGCTGCAAATAGGTTTTGTGATAACTTCAATCAAGATCCCGTTTTAAATCTCAATCAAATAAAAGTAGTAGCTGTGATCATTGTGCTTTATAGGCTCAGATGCAAACAAGTTACTTAGTCAATCTAAAGAAAATCTTGATTGTGGCAACTACTTTTTCCAATTCCTCCAATTTCCTTCCTATAGTTGGAGAGAAAAGGCTTCGCAGATGTACCGATATAACTGAAGTAATTAGTACCTGCACAGTGCACATAGCATAGCAATCAACTGGATACGTTACCAGTTGATTGAAACTCTAATCACAGTGGAAACCGGTTCCATTCATCTCAGTATCACTGATCAACAGGAGGGGACGCAGCATATAATGGTAACCCTCCGATCGCGTTCGCATCACTCCTGTCAAGCGAACAAATTGAATTCAAGAGTCGGCTGAAGAGAACGGGTGAAATGTCGCTTATGTATCGCGAATTGTTGTAATGAAATGAGATTGTGCGAGATTTGTTGTTGATCATTTTGTAAATAAGTACATAAATAATATTATTTTTGGTATCGGCGACTCGCACGAAATTAATTTATTTGTGGGCGAGTCGAAAAGGACACTAGCGCATAGAAGTGATACCAGCTATTTTATACATCAATGGATACGAGTTAAATATTATAAAACGTGTACTTTTTTCATAACTTTATTGCATTTTGTTTATTACTTCCAAAATGTGCCAGTTACTTAATACATATATCTGGAGTTATCGACTCGCCCGTAAATAAATTAACTTCGTGCGACTCGCCTCTACCAAAAATATTATTATTTAAGATACGATTCGCACGTTTCGGACAAGTAAATTCGTGCGAATCGACTAATGGTCAATGTGTCGAACAAGAATGATCCCCGCCACTCGGAGCTCCCCCTTTTATATCCATGAACAAACAACTTTGACGTTTCTATCTACCGTCATCCAAAATATCAACGACATAAAAGGTGGATATATCCATTTGGAATATTTTCTATGTTTTGCTACATTATTCCTTAATATTTTAACTAGTCTACTTTTACAGACATGTTTTAGGTTATGCAAAACATTACTATTTTATCAAGTTTTAACAGTAAAATGATAACAATATCTATAATTAGGATAATCCATTACGTGTAAGTCTGGTGTTCTGTGAGAGAAAGTATTTATTAAATTAAATGCAACATAATCGTCAACATATTGTTGGTACCTTTTTATGTTTTTTTTTATTATGTATACCGTATAAATTACAGATATAAATTTAGAATTTTTACAAAGGGTGACACAATGGGCAGTGTTATCGCTAAAAGCGATCTTTTAAAGACAACCTTTGAATAGAATCAATAGAGGAAGGGGAGACAAAACTGTAGGTAGTCTGTAGTGTACCATTTACATAATACACTGTAGAGCTGAAACAAGATGAGAATACCGGCGAAAATGTTGTAGCGGTATCTACAACGCCACATGCGAACAACACGTCATACTGACGTCACACAAAACAAAATCCTGCATCTCGCAAGCAGAGTTTACCGCGCAACTAGCACACATATATATGTAGGTATACAACGACCCGACATGAATCATCGGGCAGTTGCCCGCCAGACACAAGACCCGTCTGGTCGGAGGATCCTTCCTTTTCTATGGAGTATGAATAAACTTTACACCCCGTTCCTCATACCTCTATAATGTAATTGGTGTTGTACCGTTGTGCTTCACTATAAATAATTATATCAATCAATACGTTATTATGTAGGTAAAAATATCATCAGCGAAATTAATGCATTTATATTCTTCGCTTTATTCGCAAATAATTTTTATATCCCCCGCCGCACAAGCGCGCAGTGGGACATACACCATTTTATGACGTCACAAGATTTACTCGATCGTAACACTTTTAAGAACTTTAACCCGACTTTAGAAGTGACTCGCATTTTACTTTCAACTCATTTTATTTTTATTTTCCTGACATCAAGTCTTTTTACTGTCCCGTAGACGCAAAGGGTCTATAAGATAATTTTATTTGTGTCTGTCCGTTAGGGGCAGAGCAAACTTTGTACTCTCCCGAGAAAGTTTATATAAAACTGAAAAAAAAAATTAAAACACTTCTATCACCGTACACGTGAAAGGAGTGGAACTTTTTAGAAAGTAAAGTATAATGGAGATTTAGTGTAACAAACACAGAGAGAGAGAGAGATCTTTCCTCTCTCTCACGTAAGGAAAGGTGCCTAAAACGCGACGAGTCGTCAATTCTCGGCCACTTATCGAATCGCCGCTTAAAAAGTTTCACTTCAATAATGGTTCTTGGTTGAAAAAATTTTTTGGATGTCAATGCAAGCAAAAACGTGTCCCCAAGTACTTTGAAATTCGAGGCAATCATGTAATTTGCTTTTAATAGGCTTTATATGTTGTGCTTGTGGCTAAGTAATAACAGCCGCATGGGTCGATTGATCAGGTTAAGCTACGCTTGCCACGGTTGGTCCGCGGATGGGTGAAAATCTTTACATACCAAGACCCCTCCGTGTCTCGGAAAGCACATTAAGCCGTTGGTCCTGGCTGTCATTCGTGGATCTTTGACAGTCGTTACGGGACGTCAGAAGCCCGAAAGTCTGACAACCAGCCTCATCATCATCTGTCTAGCCTTTTTCAAACTAATATAATAATAATGTTTATTCGGTATTAAAATTGGTAAAAGTATTACAAAAGTCTTAGAAATTAATTACATAGGTATAATGAAGTTACATGCCTGTACTAGGATAAACCTGTACCACAGGCGGCATGAGCATACCTACTATATGTTAATGGTAGGACAATAAAAATTCTTAACAATATTTAACATTAGAAGTATTGAAATAATGACAAAATTTAATTAATTAATTATTTTATACCTAGTTTACTTAAATACTATTACTATTATTACTTTTATTAACTATGTTGGGATCGACTTCCAGTCTAACTGGATGCAGCCGAATACCAGTATTTTACATGGAGCGACTGCCTATCTGACCTCCACAACCCAGTTACTGGGTAATACGATTCGCCTTGGTAAGACTGCATGGTTGTCAGACTTTCGGACTTTCGGCGTTTCATCATCATCATCATTTCAGCCGAAAGACGTCCACTGCTGGACAAAGGCCTCCCCCAAGCACCTCCACTTCGACTGGTTTTGTGCTTCTCGCATCCAACGAGCGGCGTTCGGCGTTTATCAAACAAAAATATTTTCCCATAGAAAAAATGTTTGAAGCGATATGATCGTTACTCTACAGTGTTATATTACTGGCTCAGGACTTGAGATGACTTAAATTTCGTTGCAAATTAAAGTGAAGTGAGTTGAGGGATTCAGTTAAATGGTTTACCGCTCCGTGGCAGCTTGGAGTGAAATGTTTTATTGATTTGAGAAAGCAATGTTTAGTAAAATTCAGTGTTTATGCTACAGAAAAGTAATACGTATGTTCTGATTTGTTGATATCAAATACCGTCCCATCGGACTATGAGAGCGAGGCTAAGGGAGAGTGTACCTGAGTCTGCCTACACACTTGTGCACTATAATATCTCCCGCGCCGAAGACTAGTCTCTGTGTGTGTCTTGGCCGAAATACGGTCTGGAGGACTGTATGTATGTATATGTATGTGTATTAAATTATAAAAGAAAGATAAATTCAGAAGCAAATTAATGGCTTAAGGCATATGACTGCCGATTTGCAATCTATCAGAAAGGTCAGATGCGTAGTAATCGCTACCGACGGTGACGTCCGTGTACAACGTGTCAAAATCCTTATACATACAGTGTGTAGATATTATTCACACTGTACGTGTTTTGTAAAAAAAATGAAACGAAGAGATCCGCAAGAGAACCTGGGTAACCGACATAGCCCGAAGAATTGCCAAATATAAGTGGCAGTGGGCAGGGCACATTGCTCGCAGAACAGATGGCCGATGGGGCCGAATGGTTCTGGAGTGGCGACCGCGTACCGGAAGACGTAGCGTTGGAAGGCGTCTCACAAGGTGGACCGGCGACCTTGTAAAGGCCGCAGAAGCACAAAACCGGTCGAAGTGGAGGTGCTTGGGGGAGGCCTATGTCCAGCAGTGGACGTCTTTCGGCTAACAGTAACATAAATATTTTCCTGTCTCATACACCTAGTAGGTATTTTAAATACCAAAACTCACACAAAGTGAAAAACCCAAGGTAACCTAAGGTACTTTAAGGTTATATTAGCACAAACAAGTGTACAGTGAAGCGTGACGTAACTTTTACATTTTCTCGACGTCTGTTTACGACCTGCAATGCGCAAGGTAAGGGCGCAGGTGTATTCTATTCAAACGACTCGAAAAGCAGCCGTCCATGAGTTATTGACTGTATTATGGTCTCATTTTTTCTACAAAAACTTTGTCCTGAACTGTAGCTGTTTGCTGAAATAAAGAAAAACACTGCTTTAACGGATTGTACCTAAATACAGTGAAGGGAAAATAAATAAGTGTCAGTCAATTTGCTCTGATAATATTTTACTTATTCTTAAATTGATTTCATTCAACTACACAATAAAAGTTGTTTTTCTTCGCCGTTTTGAGAGCTGTCATGATAAAATAAATTGCAAAAAGTGCCTGCCAGGATTCGAATATTTCGAACACACGACCTACAAATCGTACGTGTGCAACTATAATACACTATATATATAGCATATATCCACCGACGGCCGTCATGGCCCACACACAATGGTCTACTTGAAGGACTAAGTGTGGAAACCAAATCCATAACATAGAACATAGAATCTTCTATATAAGTACCTACATAAAATACAGTCCTGACTGACTGATATATCAACGCACAGCCTAAACCGCTAGTCCTAGAGACAAGGAATTTGGAGGGCGTGTTTTTTATGAAGAGTAGGTAGGTGTCCACTAAGAAAGGGTTTTTGGAAATTACACCCTTAAGAGGGTGAATGGGGACAGGGTAAAATTTCAGGCGGACGAAGTCGCGGGCAAAAACTAGTACACTATAACGTACAACTAGGTAATAGAAATCTGTCTAAACGGAAACAACCCGTCTAAACCTTGAAAACCTCTCCCAAGTTTCGTCATCAGTCATAATTATCATTTTATTAAGTTTATTTTGTATAAATATTGTTTTTTGTGTTTTCATATTATATTTTCTTAGATAATTATTTGAATTTATATATCTCGGGACGATGGGGTCAAGGTCCTTTGGAAGGCGTACGAGGGGCCGAAGCTTACTCGCAGAGGCCCCTTAGGAAATTTTATTGAAATGCGGCACCATCTATTATCCCTGTATACACTATGCAAGTGCACCCAAGGATGACCCCTATTATTAGCCTGTGATGTCCCACTGCAGGGAAAAGGTCTCCCTACTCTCTTTCCACCTCTGTCTGTTCAAAGCTGCTAAGGACCAGTTCTTGTTGACGGAGTCCAGCTCATCCCGCCATCTTCGTCTGGTTAGATAATTACGTTGCAGTATTTATTGTGAATGCTGCGTATACATGTCTAATAAGCATACAAACCAGCACTTTTATATTATTTTGTTTTCTATTAATTCCTTGTATATACTGACGTTCTTGTACCAAATAAATAAAAAAATCCAATCTCGGCCTGTCCCAACCGCCTTATAAGGTCGTCGATCCCACAAAAATATATTATATTTATGATAACCAATTCTTCTTCAGCTCACTGCTCATAAAACAGTATCTAGGTGTTATCCAAACATTACGGCCATCTTAGGAGTAGTAAATAACGTTATCACAACAACGATATAGCGTATCTAGCCTCTTTTACTGCTCGTAAAAACTAGGAGAAAGATGGCACCTAATACTTTATATTAAAGCGACTACATTGACCTAAAGCGCGATCTTTTTCGGACTGCATAGAAAAGAACCGAAGCGCGATGACCCAACGCTGGATGCAGCTGAATACCAATATTTTACATGGAGCGACTGCCTATCTGACCTCCACAACCCAGTTATTGGGTAATACGATACCCCTTGGTAAGACTGATTGTCAGGCTTTAGGGCTTCTGACGACCCCTAACGACTGTCAAAGATTCACGAATGACAGCCGGGACCAACGACTTAATGTGCGTTCCGAGGCATGGAGGGGTCTTGATTCTAAAACACAGATAACAAAACAAAATAATAATGTGTATTTTGCTATCTTTGTTTTAGAATAAGTTTCAACGTATAAATTAAATAAAAATAAATATATAAATAATTAATAATTTATTTTAGACCAAACACTCGTACACATTATCATGAACCTGCCAAACTGCGTGACAGTTTGTCGGCAGGATTAGCGCTCGTCTTAAACATTTGGTATCAACAATCTGATTGCACATCTAAGTACGTAAATACATAAACTTTAAATGGACGGTAAGAAGATTTAACAGCAGCGCAACTAATTATTGTCGCATGTTCATTAAGCAGTTCAGTTTTTAATTTAAAATTAATAATATATAATTAATAATAATTAGCGTTGGTAGATCTCATTTATTTCTAGCCTGTTGATAGTTTTTAGGGTCCCGTACCCAAAGGGTGCCAACGGGAGGGTGCTATTACTAAGACTCCGTTGTCCGACCGTCCGTCTGTCTGTCACAGGGCTGTATCTTTTGAACCGTACTAGGTAGACATTTTAATTTTCTACAGTATGTGTAATACTATGGCCGGTATAAAAACAAATAATAAAACTAAAATAAAGTTAATAATTAAACGGGGCTAAAGTATTTTAAAAAATGTAGTGTTAAAATGGTGATACGGAACTCTCCGTGTGCGAGTCCAACTCGCAATTGGCCGCTTTTTATTCATTTAATTTTAACGATATAAAAGAGCTCGGTCTCTATATCCATTTTACACACAACGCCTTTTAGATACAAGAAAACATACATACATTATAAAGTCTTGACTTGGATTTCTAGATTTCTTGAAACATTGATTTTTTTAATTTCTTTTTTTTTCAGACCAATAACGTTTCTGCAGCGCATCATAAATTCCGTAAGTGCTAATAAAATTTTCCACCAGACGGAAATATCTATTTTATTGAATTCGAACTTCACGATATTGGAAGCTAAAAATGTTGGTTAACACTTTGAGCGGAGCATCTGGGTATTCAAATGTTTGTTGCGCGGCGCACTATTTTCTCATACAAAATACGTAATTAGAATGTATGTGTGTGAGTAGCCTTATAAAGTGAAAAAAACTAACGTGGAGTGGCGCTGGCAGTCCGAAAATTTAAAGTGATACGGCGCGATGACGTAGCTTGAAGTAATTGGTATAAGCCGCAGCCGTTTATACACGTTGCTTAAAGAAAGACATAGTTTTTGCTGACGTAATTAAACGTTGTGTCAAATAGTTTATCAAATTTTACCTAGCGTTTATAAAGTGTTAAGATCAACTAAGTAGCAGTATTTGTCTCCAGTGAAAACCGTAAAACCGGCTTAAATTAGCACTCACTCATTTAACATAAGCCAAACTCTACCGAAGATTAGGTACCTACTCGTATAATATGTATAAGTACGAATTTAATTTTCGAATCAGCATAGCTATTCACAACGGTACGGAAGCGTATCGAAAGGTTGTAGATAGCTATGCAGCATAGCTATTCAAAACCACTCGATTCCGTACTGTATCGAACATACAGTCAATGTTATCGTAGGAGTCCTCTAAACGCTTTTCACAAATCCTTTGTCAGTTTAAATCAAATACACAGACAGCAAACAGCTGTTGTAAGAATCGCGGTCGTCGTCGCTATTCTTACGACAGCTGTTTGCTGTCGGGGGCAAGGGAAATCAGGTAATCGAAAAGTGTCATTTTCGACACGATAGCCTCTTGGAAGGTTGTTAATAGATATGCAGGTTTGCGAGACTTTAATTTCTCTCTAAATACAGGGCCTCGCTTGACCCGAAAAATGCTCAACTTCTCATGCAAATCACATTAGGACAAAATATTTATGTAAACAAAGGGTCCCCTGGAATTTTTGTTTCGGAAAAGTTTTCCCCCATGGTGATTGATGTATGTACTTTAGCACTTTCTCTCCTCCATCCAAATTATCGTAACACGACTTGATCGATTAGCCTTTGATTTTACATATTTTTTATTCATGTAAGGCAGGATGTTATTTTTGTTTCGTTTCTTATGTTTTTTATTAGATGATCTTATTTTTTGTTTAAAAACAAGTAACAAACAAC
Source organism: Amphipoea lucens (assembly GCA_947508005.1). Taxonomy (NCBI): domain Eukaryota; kingdom Metazoa; phylum Arthropoda; class Insecta; order Lepidoptera; family Noctuidae; genus Amphipoea; species Amphipoea lucens. The sequence goes on from OX382357.1 coordinate 20,686,324, forward strand.
AACAAACCAATAACCAATAACTGGGTTGTGGAGGTCAGAAAGGCAGTCGCTCCATGTAAAATACTGGTATTCATCTGCATCCGGTTAGACTGGATGCCGACCCCAACATAGTTGGGAAAAGGCTAGGCAGATGATGATAATCTAATTTTTGTGTTTTCTCATTTTCTGAGTGTACTTTGTAAGTCCTTTCGAACAGTCTGTTTATGTTTTCTATAATATAAACCGGTTGTGTATAAAACCATGTCATCATCATAATCAGCCTTTAAAGTTCCCACTGCTGGGACACAGGCCTCCTCTCTGCGAGGGAGTGGTCTGTTATCCACCACTAGGGCCCAGTGCGGGTTGGTAAATGGGGAAAACTCAAACGCAAAGCATTTATTTCAATTAAAAACCATTTACAGGCACTTTTGAATTGCCAAAAAGTCAGTCCGTCAGAAAATATGAAGCTAGTTTCGTATTTTCTGACTGACAAACCATGGGCAAACCATGTAAACGAGGTTTTAACTCTAATGACAATATTTTGTTGTGACCTCTGCGCTGCCACCCAAGACGCCGCGGAAATAGCGAAGTTTCAGGCCATCAAGATCTGACATACAGCCGTGCCAGCGACACGAAGAAGAAGAACCATTTTAAATACGTACTCCTACCATTCTCTGTTCGTCTGCTTAACTAATAGGTTTTCTCCATGGGCACACACCCGAAAAAGTCAACTTTTATTTTACGTCAACATCATCATTTGTCAAGTCTTTTTCCCAACTATGTTGGGGTCAGCTTCCAGTCTAACCAAATGCAGCTGAATACCAGTATTTTACATGGATCGACTGCCTATCTGACGTCCACAACCCAGTTACTGGGTACCCCTTGGACACCCCTTGGTAAGACTAAGCTTTTATTTTACGTAACATCAAATATTTCACAAGCAGGAAAATTCCCTTTTCTTTACAAAGAAAAAAACAGCCATACTTCATATTCCGTCATCGCAATATTTGCAATCTTTGGCACTAATCGTGAATAAAATCGAATAAAATATGGCGGCAGCAACTAGGATGCCAGGAAATAAGAGCACCTCGCCTGACTTCGACGAATTATCAGTCTTGCAGACGACTAGATTAGATTAAAATTCCTTAATAGTACTGCATCGGAAATAAAAAGGGAAATTTGATTTTGGAACGAAGTTCTTTAACGGAGCTTGCAGTAGGAGTAAACTTGGAGAAATCGTCACCGCAAAAGCTTTTAGCCTTAAGCCTCCATGCGACTTTTTATTACATATCGCTCATTTGGGGAAACATTGACGTAATTACCACTTTTTTTTTATTTACTTCTTTGCTTTCCTAACGTAAATACGCTTTCTAAGTGTGTGGAATAGAGAAGTGGACTGTAATATACGCTGGTGCTAGAAGGTGAAATAGGTAGTTCTGTACGAACGGCGCTCACCGTTCACCCAATCAAGGAACAAATTCAACAGGGAAAAAATCTGAGTACGACTCACCTTTCTTCTGCTGCGGCACGGCTTACGATTGATCTGAAGGAGACTGGCACGAATAACACCACACGGTGATGCACAATTTGTCCTTGTTGTATCAGTTTTCACTCACGGAGTCAAAAAAGCTAGTTTATCGGGTCAATGGCGGCGACCAGACTAAGTGACGCTATCCGTTCTTCCAGCTTCACCAGATGGCGCGCTCGTCGCTTTCGCGCCATAATGTTTAGCGGCTCGCGGGTACGGCGCAGCCAATCGCGTGCCGATTTAGTGAGCGCATACAGACATTCACTCTCAAATTCGTCCAATCATGGGTTATTTACAGAACATACCCCCTACCGAAACCATAGTGATGGTTTCAGAAAATGAAGATTACCTTATTACCTATAATTATCATTAAAGAGATCCCTAAAATAAACACTAAACTAGTGGTCCTATATCTAACAAAAACGTTTTATTTCAATCTAGTTGGTATAAGGTAATAGGCAGAGTTTATTAGTTGGTCTTTGCAAGACACTTTTTTCAGTGCGCAGCGTTACACACCGAACTATACCGTCGGGACCTGGATGTAATTTTTCTATTTTGCCAAGAGGCCAATTACAGGAGGGAACATTATCAGTTTTTATTATTACTAAATCTCCAACCTTTGGGTTAGAGGAAGACGTAAACTTCTTAGCTTTCTGCTGAAGAGTGTTTAAATATTCATGACTCCAACGTTTCCAGAAAAGTTGGGAGCACCTCTGAATATACTGCCAACGTGACAGTCTGTTAATGTTTACCTCTTGAACGTTGTACTCGGGTATAGAAGTAAGGCTTTGACCAATGAGAAAGTGTCCGGCGGTTAAAACATTAAATTCGTTGGGATTATCGCTAGCAGGTAATGGGCATAAGGGACGCGAATTTAAAATGGCTTCCGCCTTGCAAAATATCGTAGAAAGTTCCTCAAACGTTAAGGACTTTTCCCCTACACTTCGCACTAAGTGATATTTTGCGGACTTTATACCCGCTTCCCAGAGACCACCCATATGTGGGGCGCTGGGAACATTAAATTTCCAATCAATCTGTCTTTTAGAGCAGCCATCCGAAATGTCATCTTGACTCTCACGCAGGAACCTTTTGATTTCAGACAGATGTTTACTTGCACCAATAAAATTAGTACCACAGTCAGAGTGGAGAACAGCGCAAAGACCTCTACGAGCTACGAATCTGTCTAAGCACGCAAGGAAACAATCTGCGGAGAGAGAAGATAACACTTCCAGATGTACTGCTTTTGTTGAAAAACAGACAAACAGTGCTAAATACGCCTTGGTCACTTTAGCATTGCGACGTAAGCTTTCTTTAATTAAAAAAGGACCCCCGAGGTCAACTCCGACGTTAGAAAATACCTTATTAGGTATCAACCGAGTTGGTGGCAAAGGTGCCATTTCGGGTTGCAGTAAAGACGGTTTACATTTAAAACACGTTTTACACTTGGATAAAACGGATCTTATGACGCTACGAGCAGACAATATCCAAAAATTTTCATTGATTATACTTTGCAATGTTCGCGGTCCCACATGTAAATATTTTTTATGTAAATAATTGATTAAAAGTTTGGTAAATAAACTGTTTTTCGGAAGAAGCCGCGGATGTTTAGAATTATACGGGAGTTCGGAATGACCTATGCGACCCCCTACCCTGAGGAAGTCGTTGGAATCAATAAATGGAGATAATTTTCGTAAGGATGAAACGTGTTTCTTATCTTTAATCAATTTGAATTCCGCTTCAAAATAAGCATTTTGAACTAATTTTATCAACTTATCGTGAGCTTCGTTTAATTCGAAGGTTGATAATACTCCCGATTTATAGTTAGTGTTTATGTCACTATTTTTTCGTCTAAATCTTAAAATCCAAGCAAACGATCTTTGCAATTTGGAAAATGATGAAAACTGTTGAAAGATTCTTTCACAAAATTCTGTTTTAGGTTCATTAAAATTATCATTATTTTTATGTTCAGTCAAGAAATTAATAGACGTTTTTAATTCCGGTACTTTATTATTACTCTCATTAACAAACACCGTCAGGGGCCAATCGGTATAATTTTGATACATCCAATCAGTGCCCTGTAACCAACGTTGATTACAACTGACAAGTTGTTCCGGAGACGCTCCGCGAGAACAAATATCTGCTAAATTATGTTCACTACACACATGCCGCCAAAAATGAGGGGGTAAAACTTCAATAATTTTCGTAACTCGATGACTGACAAAGGTTTTCAGTTTATAAGGTTCCGTTTGAAGCCACGACAGTACGACTGTCGAGTCGGAAGCTACTGTTATTTTGTTAATTTTAACGAGAGTAAATGTGTCAACGACGAACTTCATTAATTTGCTCAACAAAACAGCACCCATTAACTCCAACCGAGGAATTGTGACGGGTTTTATTGGTGCGACTTTAGATTTCGCGATCACAAGACGAACCTTTACGTTACCCTTTTGGTCGCGGCTAATAACATACACGCATGCTGCATAGCCACGCAATGAAGCATCACAAAATCCCACTAAGTCGCACTCCGTCTCTCTTGGTAGTAGCATATGACGCTCTATACGTAATTCCTTTAACAGAGGAAGTTCCAAAATAAAATTTTGCCACGATTTTTTTATGTTATCGGGCAACTTTTCGTCCCAACCAATGCCTAGCTTCCACAGTTCTTGCATGATCTGCTTCGCCACAAAAGTGCATGGTGCGATAAAACCCACGGGATCGTAAATCGACGCTAGCAATTTTAGCACTGATCGTTTGGTTGACACGCTGTCTGTTAAATTAACTGAAAAAACAAAATTATCGGATTTTGGAATCCATTTAAGACCTAGAACCTTAATGGTACTGTCGTTTTCATCTTTAACGAATGTCACGGAATTTTCCCTATCTTCTGAGGGCACGCGTTGTAGTAACTTCTCACTGTTACTCATCCACTTTTTTAAGGTAAAGTTGGCACTTTTAAAAATACTAATTAATTGATCCTGTACTAAGCAAGCTTGCTCAAAAGTGTTACATGAATATAGAATATCATCCATGTAAACTCCCTCACGGAGGACCTGAGCAGCGAATGAAAAACGTTTTCCTTCATCGTTAGCTAACTGAATTAGCGTCCGAATTGCTAAGAACGGTGAACAACTAAGTCCGTACGTCACGGTTTTTAATTCGTATTATTTTATGGGATCGTTAGGCGATTCCCGATATAAAATGTGTTGATACAAGCGATCTTCTTTTCTTAATGCGATAGCACGATACATTTTACAAACATCACTTACTAGACAATATTCAAATAGTCGAAATTTCAAAATGATTGCCGCAATATCCGGATACAACTTAGGGCCGACTAATAGTATATCATTCAAGGACACGTTATTGCTACTCTTCGCGGACGCATCGAACACTACACGTAAAGGAGTGGAGGTACTAGTAGGTCGCAAAATACTGTGATGTGGAATAATGTATTTGCTAGGTTTGCTACCCTGATAAAGTTCCATATGACCGAGGTCTTCATATTCTTGCATAAACTCCTTATACTTCTTATTTAAATCAGTAGTACGCGCGAGTTTACGTTCCGTGTACAATAACCGGCGTTCAGCCACGGCGCGCGTTGCACCTAGCGGCGAGCGTTCAGGCGCAAAAGGCAGCGGTACTACGTATTGCCCGTTCGACTCTCGAGTATGTTCCTTAGAGAATATCTCCTCGGCTAATTGATCCATTGGATTTATTGAAGGCGTGCACGGCACTTCCTCAATTTCCCAAAAACTGCGTAAAGTTTTTTCAATCGACTGTTCTTCATTGTATGATACCGATAAGTTAAGATTTTGCGAACTATTATTATCAAGTGGATATAATTTTCCGCTAATAACATAACCAAAAACTGTATTAATAACACTCGGAATACCCTTCTTAATGACTAATGGTTTATCTCTAATAATATCTGGCACTATGTCGTTACCTAACAAGATATCTATTCGCGAACGCTTAAAAAACAGTGGATCCGCTAACTTATAAGTGTCATATTCGTTAATGACATTATCTGTGAAAGAGATATTAGGCATATCAGCGGAAACCTTAGAAATAACTACTAAATTAACACTAAATGTTGGACCCTTCGCATGTCTAGGTTTTAAAACACAAGTGACCATGCCTTGATTTTTAACTATGCCCCCACCTATACCGTGAATGGAAAATGGACATTTTTTACGTTGTAATCCTAGTTTCTGAGCACATTCAGTGGTTATAAAAGAACTCTGAGCGCCTGAATCAATGACTGCACGGCAATCTTGATATTGACCAACACAGTCAATAACATGCGTAAGTGTAGTGCCTAACACTACTCCATAATCGCAGTTATTATTAATTAACACTTGCTGTATCGGTGAATGTGTTGTATCACTTACGAAGTGAGACGACACTAGCGCTTGCTGCGAGTGCGAAAGAGACGGCTGCACGTTAATGGAGTTCGTCACGGACGACATTCCCGCGCTTTCTTCCTTCGCGTTATCTTTATGTAATAAATAATGATGCGATGATGCGCACACCCCGCAATTCATTGTACTTTTACAAGTATTAGCCTGATGATCAGATTTAAGACAATTATGACAAAGTTTTAGTGACTGAACACGGTTCATTCTTTCATCAACAGACAATTTACGAAATTGTTCACATCGATAAATCATATGATTTTGTTTACAAATCACGCAAGTCAAATTTAAGTTATTATTACGGTTATTATTATTGTGCGGAGCTCGTGCCGTATTAAGAACTGACTTAGACGAAGATTTACTTTGGTTTTTATTTTGTGTATTATTACTATTAGACTTCGACGTGTTATTCGAGGAGCTGTCTGTAAAAGTGTGTTCTAGAACTTTAATTTGTTTGTTTACAAACGCCATTAGTTCCGCAAACGTAGGTATTAACTTTTGATCACGGCATTCTTCGAATAATTTTCGCGTATGAGGGTCGAGTCGTTGTAATGCCAAATGACACAATAAGAAATCGTCTAAGTTATTAATTTTCAATGCTTGAATCGCTTTAAGAGAATAATCAAAGGTTTCTATAAATGAAGTTAAGTTCGACGTAGAATCTTTAGTTAACGGTGCGAAGTTGAACATTTTATCGAAATACCTACATGCTAGTGTTCTGTGGTCGTGATATTTATCAACTAAACTTTGCCATACTAATTTGTAATTAGCGGCAGTGATAGGTAGATTTTTAACGATATTTAAAGCAGGACCTTTGACGCATGAAAGTAAATAATGGAATTTATCGATATCCTACCTATCTCCCGAATTATATTAGTCGGTGTAAAAAATTCCACATTCTACCTCTATATGAGCGTAGGAAAATTGCAGATCTTGCTTTCTTATTTAGCGTTATGAACGGATCTAGTGACGTCCCTGAGTTGGTGGGCAGGATCGGTCTTCGTGTACCGAGTGTATTTCTTCGGAGACCACGTCTCCTTCATGTGCCTCAAGTCAGAACTATTTACAGACAGAACTCGTACGTGATAAGAGCTTGTCGTTCTTTTAATATGGTGTGTCAGGATGTCGATTTAGATTTATTTACTAGTAGTGTTAAGAAAGTAAAACAAAGTTTGACCAATTGTTTTTTCGATGTATAATCATTTTTTTTTTTTAATTTATTCTTTCTCTCTTTTTTTATTGTGTTTTTTGAGCGTGAGATAATTCGTTTGGTTATCTCTTACGTCACTGTTTTCGCGTATTTGTTAATGTTATTCACATTAATCGTTAGTGGAAACTTGTAATTGGCCATCACTTACACATTGTACTAAATATCTAAATGTATTAGCTGTAAGTTTTCCTTAAAGTAATAAAATAAATAAATAAAATAAATAAATCTGAGAAATTTCTATTGTGCACTAAAGATGAAAACGTGTCGTAAAAAGTTATCCAATTTTCAACTTCTCCGTCAAATTGAAATAATGTTATTTTTGGTAACGCGGGTACTGGTACTACTGTATCATTTTTGTCTGACGCAGTACCGAAATCGGATTCTGATTTAGAATATTTACTAGCGATTAACTGACATGCATTATACATTTCGTCAAATGTTTCAAGTTCACTAATTGACATTTTTGCAGTAGGTTTTATTTGCACTTCTATTTCATACAAATCAAATATGGTGGATTCAAACTTCGCACGAACACTTTCCATTTCCGACAATAATACCGTAAACAATTGTAATGTTTCTGGATCTGTTCCCAACTTTTTGGAATAGTCATATAGCTTTTGTATTTTCGTAAATAAATATTGCTTTCTAACTATTAAGATTTTACGTTTGGTTTCTAAAACTTCCGCCATTTTGGACGCGTGGTTTTAGCAAAATAAAATTAAGAAATACGGGCTGGAATGACCAGATCCGTGTTCAAATGGACCAGATCCGTCTCGAATGGACCAGAATGTGGAATAGAGAAGTGGACTGTAATATACGCTGGTGCTAGAAGGTGAAATAGGTAGTTCTGTACGAACGGCGCTCACCGTTCACCCAATCAAGGAACAAATTCAACAGGGAAAAAATCTGAGTACGACTCACCTTTCTTCTGCTGCGGCACGGCTTACGATTGATCTGAAGGAGACTGGCACGAATAACACCACACGGTGATGCACAATTTGTCCTTGTTGTATCAGTTTTCACTCACGGAGTCAAAAAAGCTAGTTTATCGGGTCAATGGCGGCGACCAGACTAAGTGACGCTATCCGTTTTTCCAGCTTCACCAGATGGCGCGCTCGTCGCTTTCGCGCCATAATGTTTAGCGGCTCGCGGGTACGGCGCAGCCAATCGCGTGCCGATTTAGTGAGCGCATACAGACATTCACTCTCAAATTCGTCCAATCATGGGTTATTTACAGAACAAAGTGCATTGTCATATTTAACTAATTTTTGGGAAAAAAAAATACATTTACGTCGATGTTTCTCCAAATGAGCGATATAATAAAGAGAATCAGAGAGAGAGAAAGAGATAGTTTTCATGGCTTCAACACCCTCTAAAACCATGAAAACGATACTCATGACGAAAAATTTTTTAATTTTCGCAGACGCCATCTTGGATTTTCTTTTAGAACTTCGTTCCTGCCGGGGGTCCCCGGACCCCACACGTTTTTTTAACTTTATGTTTCATTCCTAATGTAATTTAAGGCTCGTGTTTTACATCCGTTAGATTTAATTCGTTAGTTACCTAACGAATTAAATCTTCGACATTTCAGCCGATTACTTATTAATCTGTCAAGCTCCGCTAATGAGACACAATTGATTTTCTATTGTTTCGTCACCGATCGGCGACGCGCGCCGCTTGACCGGTTAATCCATTATTGGTGATGTCGGTTGTCGTATGTGAGTAGGAATTGCTTTTAAATCCAATTCAATAGCATCCTAATTGCGTAACACTCGATCAATCGCAATCTGAATGATTTTGAAGGATATTACTAATCAAGTCAATGTTTTGACAACTTTAACTTTTAGACTGTTTTGTTGTGGTTGTGTATAACTCTACTCAAAACACTGTTTTGACACCAGACAAAACAAAAAGCCAGTTCTTATACTTAAAAAACCGGTCAAGTGCGAGTCGGACTCCTCTCGCACCGAGAGTTCTGTACAAATTTGTAGGTATGTAACTACAAATTTACGGTTTTCTGATGTTTTCCTTTACTTGTGCTACATGACATTCCTTCTTACCATAATTCATGATTCTAGGTCAACGGGAACTATCGTATAGGTTTTGATTCCCTTGCGAGTATCAAAATATGCGGCATAATCGCCCGTATCTTTTGATTACGTTGACTTAGAAATTTGATTTTGTTACTGCTTCAAGGGATGACAGCTCTGAGTATTTGATATTAATTTCAACTTGATAACTACACGCGTTCCTAAGAAAAAGAGCCTTGACAGGCGGAAAACGGAGTGATCTTATAAGGGTTCCGATTTTCCTTTTGAGGTACGCAACCCTAAAAGTGTGCAAATTCAAGTGGCAATCTCATCTCAGCGACAATGAATATCAAAAACTTGTCAAAAATGTAGGGAAAAATAGACGTATTTTTGACAGGTTGAGACTGAGATCAGACTGTGAACGTTCTTAAAATTACGGGAATTGCCTCTCTGTTCTGTCTACGGCAGAAAAAAATGATTTGTCTCTGGTCTGCGCACTGCGTACACAACCTATATTATTCCAACAAATATAACTCAAATTGACCTTTACAATCTCAGCCTTCACAAATATTCGCCCACAACCACTTTATGTAAGAGTTTTTTTAGTATTGTTTGTTCAAAAATACATCGCTAATGACCTTTGGGGATCTTTATCGACTTTCTCTAAATACGGGTTGATGATTTGGAGACGCCTTTGGAATGGGTAATTGATTTTAACTAAAGAGGACTCTTGTCTGGGGCATGCTTTGAAACTTTTTTTTATTGGAAAACAAAAAAAAAAACATGTTTCATACAAGGTGAAATTTTAATCACCGTTTCCCTCTTAAGGGGTGTTTGTACAAATCATTATGAACAACTTTTACTATGGGACCAAACATGAAATCGTGAAAAAATAAATCAGCTGTTCCCTACATTTATGTTCGCATAACTCGTCAAAATGTAGGGAACAGCTGATTTTTTCGCGATTTCATGTTTGGTCCCATAGTAAAAGTTGTTCATAATGATGAGTACAATGACCCCTTAAGAGGAAAACGGTGATTAAAATTTCACTCTGTATTTTGTGTAGTTAGTGGATTTACATTCGTTTGTGTTTGATCTCTACTAATAATAAAGCTGAAGGGTTTGTTTGTTTGAACACGCTAATATATGGAACTACTAATCAGATTTGAAAAATCCTTAGTAAGGAAGGCTATTTATCATCTCGCTACGACCCTTAGTAGCCGAACCAAAACCTAGAAGTAGTACCTAACACGGTTGGACGATGCGATGCGACGGGGTGGGTCGAAGGAACAAGAAATTGTATGCAGACGAAGTCGCGGGCAGAAGCTAGTTAACCAAAAAATAAAAACCGGCCAAGTGCGAGTCGGACTCGCGCACCGAGGGTTCCGTATAAAAATTTAAGGTTTTCGGAATTTATCCTCTATGTGTGATATAAAACATTGCTTCATGCCAAATTTCAAGATTCTAGGTCGACTGGAAGTACCCTTTAAGTTTTGATTCCCTTGCGAGTAGTTGCGAGTTTGAAAATATGCGGCTTAAATTGCGGTTTCTTTTGATAGCGTTGACATAAAAGTTTGATTTTGTTACAGCTTAAAGGTATTATAGACCTGAGTATTTGATATTAATTTAAATTTAATACCTCTACGTGTTCATGAGAAAAGAAGTAATAACTTTAAAATTTTCAAAAATATTTTTTATTATATGATGTAACTAAAAATTTACGGTTTTCGCAATTTTTCCTTTATCTGTACTATAAGACGTTACTTCGTACTAAATTTCAAGATTCTAAGTTCACGGGAAGTACCCTATATGTTTTGATTCCCGTGCGAGTTTCGAAAATTTGCGGAAATTTGCAAACATCTAAGCCAAAGCAATCAAAACTGTATCTTTTGATTGCTTTGGCTTAGAAGTTTGATTTTTTCACAGCTCCAAGAGACAGTAGACCTGAGTATTAGATATAAATTTCAGTTTGATACCTCCACGCGTTCCTGAGAAAAACGGTCTTGACAGACGGACGGACGGACAGACGGACGGACGGACGGACAACAAAGTGATCCTATAAGGGTTCCGTTTTTTCCTTTTGAGGTACGGAACCCTAAAAACAGGTTATACAAAAACAATAATAAAAGGTTTTCCCTTTGCCTGAAGCCCCCAAATTTGATTATTAGATTCTATTCTCAATGCGAAGTTATTCTACACTTTGATGTCTATGGTATTCTTATTCTAAGTAAGTCTTCGTAAGTAGCCTGAATTTCAAACCACCAAGTAGTCTCTAAAAATAAGTCCATACCTATTTTTAGAGAAAGGGTTCTAATATCATGCAAACACAAAAGAGTACTACAAATTGTACTAAATGAATCTAAAAGCAATATTATAAAAACATAATAATAACAAATTTTAAGTTGAGAACTCATCAAACTCTTTATAAAATTTTAAGAAATTTTACATTGAAGGGTAGTGCTACAGATGAGTTCGACTATTTATTTAGGTTTAAAACTTGTCAAACTTCAATTCCCAATTCAGAAACCTCCTGTTTGTCACTGATTTTGTTCTCCAATAGGTACCTACTAGCTAGCTAGTTATTTGCAACGAAGACCTCCCTAGCGCATGAGAATATGTATTTACTGTAGTGAATACACGTGAGATGAATTGCCTAGAAGTTAAACCTTATCTGCCCTCTGCAGACGACCTCCTCAGTATACAAAGTTGCACCCTCACTGTGCAACGTAAACAAGGGTTATTTTATAGTACGCTAGAAGTACAGTTATGAGCGAGATGTTTGGTCGTAAAGTGTACCAAACTGCTGAAAATAACTACCATACACTAGAGTGTGTTTGATGATACCATTTGTCAAACAAAGGCATGACATGTTTAATTTAATGACATTTTAAAAGAGATGAAATTCAGTTAATCTCGTTTTTAAATAATCTTAGAGTGATGAAGGAATATGAAGTGAAAGAAAATATTTTCAGTCGATCCCTCTATAGACAAAATACTTAAGGTGATATGTTGAAAAAAATGTGGTTTTTCTATTTCGTGTAACTGGTTAAGTATGTGAAATAGGGATTTAACATTTTGGTATATGTAAAAGGAATACACGATTCAATGAATTTTTCTCGATACAAAAAAAATTCAAGTTATATCAATTTTTTTGCCTTTTATCACGGCCGGCGTAACGCTTAAAAGTTATTTAATGGAATTTAATTTAAAACATAGAGAATTATCATATCAAAGTTTACTCAAAGTAGTTTTAAATTTTATCCATTCATTTATTTCGTTAAAAAAGGAGTAAATTCGTTTTGGCACACAGTCTCGTTTTATTCCGAGCGCACGCACATTATAGCCATCACTCTTCTTTTGCGTTTCAAAAGTAATTGCATCACTTTCGCTCGCTTAGTAGGTTTCGAGGATTTTAGATTTTCGATGTAGCCCCTTAAGACACATTTTTTTTTCTGTTCTGTTTAATATGATGATACATGTTTTGATTATTATGAGTCAATGTAAATCACAGCTCGTATTATAATAACAGTAAAAGCATACCTACATGATTGCATGCGACTGTACGGTCAGCATCAACAGTTGATTAACACTTCAGTTTTTTTAATCTTAGTTATTGAGCAAAATATTTGTTCAAAATTGCAGAAGAAGAATTTTTTTTAGAATATATACTCTTGTCTATTATGTGAAAAGCTAAAAATCAGTTTATTGAAAAAAGTTGTTGTCAATTTAATAACATGTAAAAATGATAGTGTTAATCGACTTTTGATGCTGACTGTACCTACTGACGGAACCTATTAAACTTACCTTAAGTTGATACAAAGTTGTGGATTAGGTGTCAAGTGAGCCGGAACGGTTCACGGATAAACAGACTGCCTTCATAAGTTATGAAAACTGTCAACTTTTGAAAGATGGCGAAATGAAAATGGATGTTATATAACATCACGCCTTGTGTCCCGAAGGGATGGGCGCAGAGGTGTAATCTGCGTTCGCGATTTACAAATATGAGTTAATGTAAAAATAACTTTCAACCCTACAAAATAAAGTTCAGTTTACGCTACAACTGCAAACATTTTTATAACTTTTTCAATAGTGCTAGTCACTCTGAAATCAACTTAATCATCATTGACATAAAGTTGATATTTGTTTAACTTGAAATAGGGTAGGGGTGTGCAGCATTGCGCAGTTTTTCTTTAGGTACCTACCTATAGTACACCTAGATTTGGCCAGTTATGTTTAAGTCCCATGTAATAGGGGGCCAGCCTATTATCATCAACCGGGAAGATAGGCCTCGCTGCTGGACATAGTCCTCCTCTAAGCACCGCACAAACCAATTTAACTGGTGCCTAAACGTGTCGCGACCTTGAAATTTCACTCTCAATTCTAGTCCAATTATTGAATCGCCGCCTAAGAAGTTTTACTTCAAAGCAACTAGCTTCAACATTCTGACTAACTGACCGACTATTTAATTTTGACAATTCAAAAGTGCCTGCACATGGTTTAATTGAAAAAAATGCTTTGAGTTTGAGTCAAAGTCAAAGCATTTACTTTAAATAGGCACATAAAAGGCACTTTTGAACGTTAATAATATAAATTAAAAATAATAAAAAGAATAAAGATGTGGACTTAGCGATCATTGTGCCGATAGTCGTAACAGCTATGACTTAATAGCCAAGAACCTCGACCAACATCTGAGGAGGCCCTCGTTGGGCAGCTGGCTCAAGGGCTTGATCCAGAAAGCGGTACTTCTGGACACGGCCCGCATTGTTAGGAGGTTCCTCTCTCTGGAGCCCTGACCGCCGCGCGCCGGTACCTTGGACCCTGTTCCCAATACCGGTGGGCTACTATTTTTTATATTTTTAAATGTTTTTATATTCTAATATTTAAAAGTATAATTTATATGTATTTAGCTAAATCTACACACATAGTTTTATTTTTTAGGGCTTAGGTATTTCCAGATAGGCTGCAGCAGACACAGGCTCTATCGGAAAAGCTGGATATATTCACTCCCTATCACCCCAGAAATAAAGCGAAGGCGACGTCGGTATATCGATTATAAATCGATAACGAACACTCGATTAACCTTACAAGAGAAACCCATCATACAGACACTAGCTTTAATTATTGGGGGTGCCAGAATTAATCACTTTCAAAACTGTGGTAGCAGCTCTATTGGCAGGCGATGTTAGTTTAGGCTACAGGGTGTTTGATAACTAGAATGCTGATGTAATATTTATATGCACGGATAACGGGTGAATTTATGCGCTTGCGGTGATTTATACAGGGTGAAATTGAATTCATGGGCATCCTTTTAAGGGGTCAATGTAATCATCATTATGAACAACTTTTACTGTGGGATGAAACCTGAAATCGCGAAAAAGAATCAGCTCTTCCCTACATTTTGACTAGTTATATGAACATAAATGCAAGGAACAGCAGATTTTTTTTACAATGACCTCTTAAAAGGATGCCCATGAATTTAATTTCACCCTGTAGACGAGTTACATTTCTTTTTTTATTGCTAAATGGGCGCGTTCTTGACCCCGATCACGCCTGATGGAAAGCGATAGATGAGGTCTATGATGAAACGAGCGTGCCCAGAAGATGCCTGTTCACTCTTGATTTGAAGGCAGACGGGTTAAATGTGGGAGGGAACACAGATGCCGGCAGAGAGTTCCACACTTTGGCTGTGCGCATAATAAAAGTGGAGGAAAAGCGCTGAGTGCGACTCGTCGGGATATCAACCAAGTGCGGATGGTACGCTGCAGTACGTCTGGTTGTCCGGTTGTAAAAGGGCGATGATTCAATCCATACTTAATATTATAAATTCGAAAGTAACTCTGTCTGTCTGTATGTTACCTTTTCACGCCCGTCCACCACTGATCCGTTTTAGATGAAATTTCTTATAGAGATAGTTTGAGTCCCGGGGAAGGATATAGGATAGTTTTTATCCCGATATTCCCACGGGATCGACACTTATGCGGGTGAAACCGCGAGGCGCAGCTAGTACATAATATTACATAACACAACGCCTGTATTCTCTAAAATGTTAGGCAGAAGTGTACCTGTATATAGCACCCACGTTTCTTCAGTTATGTATAAATCCCATGTAACATGAGGGCAAGCCTATTGTCAACAACAGGGCACACATCCAGACTACGGGCTGCTATTGAGAAATCCCACAAGGAAAACCTAATAACACTATGCCCGACACGGGTATCGAACCCTGGACCGCATGCTCAGCAGTAGCGCTTGCGACCACTAAACCAACGAGGCAGTAAAATACATCCAGAAAAAACACATAAATAAAAAAAGTTACCAAAATATGTTTTCAAAATAATCACGGTACACAATAAAACTGCGGGTTCCGTAACCAGAAATTAAATCTTTTCCTTAATGGATCTTTAACCCTTCGTATGCTTAAACGTGGATCTACGCGAGACACAATGGCTTTTTAATTGTGTGTGTAATTACGGCATTCAACCGATAAAACGTGTACCGACAGCGAAACCGGGAGGTAAGTACGCAAAGAAAGATTTTATTTCATTTGAAACAATTTTTAACCGACGAAAAAACGGAGGAGGTTCTCAATTCGACGCGTATACATATATGTATATTTTCCTTTTTATGTCATTTTTTAAATTGCTAAGTGTGATAGGTGGATGAATTAAGAGCGTTTACGACGTACGGCATTTCATACAAACTTTCAAGCCCTTGTTTTTCGAAATAAATGAACCAATTTTTATGAAACTTCGTACGCATAAGCGGATACAAAGGTCTAAAACGTTAGTAAAGAACATTTTCCAAATAATTCGCCGTGTGTATTTATAAATGTATAGGTACTTTATTGCTTTTCTCTTTTTTTTTTCTTTATTGTCTTTTCTTTTTTGTCGTGATTTATAAGGGTTGTTTGCTTATCTTGACAGCTAGCTATGTGGGATAGAAGAATTAACAGATAAAATAAATTATTGATGAGAGCGTACCTATGTTCTGACAAGAAGGTGAAAATCTATGGGGATATAAAACCACATAGCATAATATTACGGCTGCACGAAGGCGGAGGCAAAGATGTAGTGTATACCCTCATTTACCCTCTCATTTTTTAAAGGCCGTTATAAACAGGAGGGATACCTCAAATTCAGACTCCGAGCCGTAGCCCAGAGTCTACTGAAGTCAGGTCGGCAGTTCAATAGTAACTGAACTCCCGACCTGACGATCGAATCTAGGTGAATCCTAGGTTCGCGACAACCGACCAGGGGGCCTAAAAGGCCACTTTGGCAGAATCATAAAAGGATAGCAGTATGGATCATAATAAAAGTGGTAAAATGGTCACAAACTGACAATTGATAATATTATTTGACATGTCCATACAAAACTGTCAAACAGATGAATTGCGTGATATGAAATTGTACGCAAATTATATTACGAATTGTCAGTTTGTGACCATTTTACGACTTTTATTATGATTCATACTGTTATCCTTTTATGATTCTGCCAAAGTGGCCTTTTAAGGCCCCCAGAGCGTCGGCTGTCGCGCTTGCAATCGTTAAACTAACTGGCTGTGAGAATTAATGCAGTTTGGATTTTCTATAAGACGTCTGCATCAATCAATTCCATAGAAAAAAAAACCACCGACATAGCTCACAGAATATGCAAGCTGAAGTGGTGTGTCGGCCATATTAGCCGTAGAACCGATAACCGTTGGGGTACTAGAGGTAGACGTGTTCTTGAGTGGAGACCGCGAATTGGAAAACTTAAGGTAGGACGCCCTCAAGCTAGGTGGAGTGACGATCTTCGCAGGGTGGCTGGTAGCAGCTGGATGAGAGTTGAATGCAAATCGGGTTGAATGGCGTGCAATAGGAAAGGCTTATGTCCAGCAGTGGACTGCTGTAGGCTGGTCAAGATGAAAAAGAACCACCAACACAAACGAACGTATAGTGTTTGGCTGGCTCCCTATGTGACATAGATATATAGCGGTATTTACAACGCCACATGCGACAATGCGTCATACTGACGTCACGCAAATCCTGCATCTCGCAAGCAGAGTTTACCACGCAACTAGCATATATACAACAGCCCGACATGACTCATCGGGCAGTTGCCCGCCAGACATAACACCCGTCTGGTCGGAGGATCCTCCCTTTTCTATAGAGTATGAGTGAACTTTACACCCTGCTCCTCATACCTGCATCCATACTATCCATACTAATATTATAAATGCGAAAGTGTGTCTGTCTGTCTGTTACCTCTTCACGCTTAAACCGCTGAACCGATTTAGATAAAACTAGCTGCGCCCCGCGGTTTCACCCACGTAAATGTCGATCCCGTGGGAATATCGGGACAAAAAGTAGCCTATATGTTAATCCAGGGTGTCAGCTACCTCCATACAAAAATTTTATCAAAATTGGTCCAGCCGTTTGAGCGTGAAGAAGTAACAAACATATAAACACACACACACGCACTCACAAACCTTCGCCTTTATAATATTAGTGTGATTTGTAATAGAGAGAGTTTGAGTCCCGGGAAAGGACATAAGATTCTTTTTACCCCAATTTTCCCACGGGATCGACACATATGTGGGTGAAACCGCGAGGCGCTGCTAGTATGTAATATGGAACATAAACGCCGATGTTCGACAGAACATATTCCTTTGTTTCCCTTTCGAATATTATCATAGGTTTTAAGCTTATAACATCGTGTAATCGTTTTCTCTGGTCAATGAATTTCATGCCGAATTGGTTTTACCCTTCATAAATCATGCGATCCTATGTTTTGTTCACTGGCATTCTGTTATTCCTTCTTACTGTAATATTATCAATTCAGTGAATATTATGCATACGTTGAGAATATTTCCAATGTGTGTCTTGTTTCGGATTTCATTTGTTTTATATCGTTTGTTTGTGTTCGTGATTTCAAAGGTATAGGATAGGTCTGACTTGTGATACAACTAATAATATTTTTGAAAAAATTTAATTTAAAAGAGTGTCCATGGAGTTTCTTACCCGTTCTTCTCCATAGGTACCTACGCTTTGGAATGGGCAACTAGTTTCATATTTTCTGACTGACCGACTTCTTGACTATTCAAAGGTGCCTGTAAATGGTTTTCAATTAAACCGTTTACAGGCACTTTTGAATAAATGCTTTGAGTTTGAACGAAACCTTAAATTGTCTTGTGGTACGGAACCCTTCGTGTGCGAGTCCGACTCGAACTTGGCCGGTTGTTTTATTTTCATTTATATTATCGAATTGAAAAACTGTTACGATTATGTTAAACCAGAATAAGTAAATAACATTTCACTGCCGCAAGATAGACAACAGATAAAAAAAAATTAAAAATACTATCCCAAGAGATAGTTTTTTTATTTATTTTTTTTATTGCTGAATGGGCTCGCTCTTGACCTCGAACACGCCTGATGGAAAGCGATGGATGAGGTCTATGATGGAACGAGCGTGCCCAGAATATGCCTAAGGCACTGGAACTCTCACGCATCGACGAAACATAGCAGGCTGCTTGACTCCGGTGGGAGGGTGGTCGCAAACCAGGCGGGCGTTAGCCTTACCACCACAAGGGAAGAATTGGCCAGTCAAATAAGGTGTTGGGTGTGATTGTCCAGGATGCGCCGAGCGCTGGGTTCAGTTGAGTAACTGGCGGAACAAACTGCGCTACACGAGGAGGCTCCTTCATGCATCCCAAAATATACTTAGTTTATTGTAGACTAAAATAATAACACAGCTCCCCGAGTGAAATACTCGCCCGCTCGTACTGCCTGCATAAGAGAGAGTAAAAGCGAGCAACATTAATACCTAAAATAAAAATATAGTCTCATAATTTTATATAAAATCTGAAGATTTCACAAAGTCCTCTCCGATTTGTAACAGAAACGAGGTAACAAGTTGGACAGCGCATGTATTCCGATAGCAATCAGGGACAATCATATCGACGATCACTGGTAACTTCCACACGACACCACAGAACAGATATGTTTCAAAATCAGTACAGAAGGTTTATTTATACTGGGTGGAAAAAGGAACATCACCCAGCCGAAATACACGCATTCTGTTCTTCTAAGTAACATTGATAGAATAGAATAGAATACTACTACTTGATCAACTCAAAAAAAACGAGTGTGTTTATAACCACACGGCTGAAGTGAAACTTCAAACGTATTTGGCTATGAGAGGAAGAGAGAAAGAAAATATGCGCGCGCACTGCTTTCTCTTGCTTATATCCCCCATTCAACTCCCGTTCGCCTCGCCCGATCACACTTTTCGTAACGCTTACGTCACGCGTTCGCCAGCTTACTCCCCAAGTCAAGCGTGCGTAAAGAAGTTTCACTTCAAAAACATCCATCGGTTTCTTACTAAACTTCAACTACCTATATCCGACGATCATGGTTACTTAGCTCCTTTGGTGACCGGACGTATTACCACCTGTCAAGGCTATTTTAATGCATATAAACGTCTTGTCGCGACTTACGAGTTGTAGGTCGTAGGTTCGAATCCAGACAGGTGCTTTACTTTGTGTAAATTATTTCATCACCACTGCTCTCAAAAACGGTGAAGGAAATCATCGTGAGGAAACCAGCATGTCCTAGAACCGAAAATTCGAAGACATGTGACATCTACCAACCCGCACTGGGCCCGCGTGGTGGATTATGGCCCACTCCCTCTCACAGAGAGGAGGCCTGTGTCCCAGCAGTGGGAACATTATAGGCTGATTATGTAAACGTCTTGTAAGGAGTAGGTCTGCTGTGACCCTTCTTTTTATATTCTTTGACATGGCGCAATCTAGCGAGCGTGAACTTTGATTGGGGACAGTTTACTTCGCTTGTTTGACACAAACGTTCTAAGGGGAAGTTTTTAAAATTGTTCGTTGAAAATAAAGATAGATCGAAGAATATGTAAGGTTTTTACTTAAGAAAATTAAACAGTTAAAACATGTGAAATATTACGAACAAACACATACATCACATCATCATCATCATAAAAAACTGTCACTGTCAGGCAGGATGACACATCAAAATTTTCTGTTTTTATATAATTTTAATGTATTTACTTATTTTGAAAAATTCATTGAGTCTCAAAGAATGTGCGCAATCTGGATGGAGTAGTGGAACTGTGGAGCTGACGCTGCCTGTGTGAGCGTGCGCGTTCCATCGCCGCCCGTTCGATGTCCACTGCGCCCAGGATGGATGAAAACAGCACATGATGTAATTTCTTGCTCCGTTGGTGTAATTGCTGTATGGCGTTCCAGTAGGAGGATAAATAAATAAATAAATCACTACACTACATACCTACCAATTAAAATATTCGCATCATAAGCACACTGAAAATCTCGTTGATGAACTAGCAGACATGCTTATTACCGTACCTTAGTTAATGAGGCCAATTACTACAAATTGTGCGGGTTTGCGTAGTAAAGAAAACAGTTAATGCTTACCGCATAAAGGTTTGTATAAAGAGTTAATGACACCCTTTCTTCTAACCAGAAAGGACCGTAACAACGAAAATGAAAAGCAACGGTGAACAAAAGAACAAAACACAAATAAACCTGAAACAATTCTCGTGTTCACTGACCCACAAAATTCTGCTTATTTAGAAAACAAACCCACATTGTTTAAGCTCTAAACCTAATAGAAGGAAAGTACATACATTCAACAAACGACACTGTTATGGGTCATGTAAAATTTACGCCGGCGCCGAATCATATAGTTAAGGGATCACTATCTATATGAGGTTTTATGGGTTTTGCTGCGTCAAGCATAGGGTGGAGAGAGGCAGTATTTTGTTAGATAAGGAAGTTTCGATCACTATGGTTATATCTTGGGGCGTATCGAAGACCAGGTTTTCATGGCATTTGAAGCTCGAGTCATCCATATCGGGTCATTTGAAAAATAGTTTTACTTTTATCGCAAGTTGCAACAGCTTTTTTTCTGTGGTGTACAAGTGTACAGGGAAGTTTTATAATGCGGCTGTTACTTTACTATATTGTGGTGTCTTACAACTTCCACGCGAACGAAGTCGTAGGCAGAAGCTAGTGTTTGGTAAAGGTAAATCACTTTTCTTCTGAAATGTACACATGTTGTTATAACATGGGATTCAACGAAAATAAACGAGTTTTTTTGTATCGTAGACAGAGTATGAGCAATAGACAAGTCACTAAATAATAATGAGACAAGCACACGTATTAGATCCAGTAGTAAGAGTGAACGAGACAGAAATATATTTTCTCTATGTCCTTCGCACATGCTTAACTTAAGTTTTTGCCTGGGTCCTGTTGTCTGCAGACAGTTATGCCTGTGGATGAAGTTTTGTCTTATATAATGTAGTCTTAGATACTCTTTCTTCCAACCTACTCGGTCCGAGTGACAGTTTATAAAAAAAAGCATGGCGCGCGGTGAACGGGCGCTTTGTCTTCTTGCTGCTTTGTTTTCGGATGCAACGGACGTATTCTAGGGACGTCATAGTGTTGATTATGGTATGGTCATGTTACAGTGTTGATTAGAGTCGTGATTTTTATCCACTTATTATTTACCTATGTATTTGTTGCTAATTAAAAATAATTTGTAATATAACTTTGTAAGTTATTTAGTCATTTGTTTTTTAATATATTCTGCTTCTGGACTCGAGTACCTAGGTTATAACTAAAGCATTGGAACTGACACAATGATCAGACGCAAGAATAGTGATCAACACTGAAAAATCGCAAGTCTCAACTGATCAAAAAGAATGGGAAAACTCTCGTCTACTGATTAATTTACCTTATAAACCGTCCACAAGTCCACTACTCAATGAAATTGTTACCTGAAAGGCCCGTAGTCCACGAGGTGACTTACTAACGCGTTATTAACTAGTTTGTGATTGGTTGCGTCGTGTACGGACCGCCATTAAAATACTAGTGCTTTAAAATTCTGGCTACTCATTGGTGATTTGAGTTTGTAACATGTAACATTTGAGTAGCGTCGTGCGTGGACGAGAGGCCAAATTTTCATTAGAACAGGCACCAACGATACAATTTTTTTTTTCTGTAAAGTTCATTTTTTATTTAGAAAATTGTTTTTAGGAAACTTAAATATTTTTCTGAAAAAATAATGTTGTATTTCTTTTGTCCTTCCATCTCGCAGGGACTTCATATTATCATCAATGGAAGTGGTGAGAACCGTCAGTTTACGACCACTAACAGGGGCGAATATACTTGCATTTCGTCCTGCACTACTTCCGAAATATCGGTCATAAAAAGTACGCATAAAAACGCCATGTCACAAGTAACTACCGTACAGGCGCCAGCACATCAAGCTACCCACTCAAATTTTCCCAATCAACTTTGAACCTTATAGTGTAGCGATAAAGTTGAAAATCTTTTAAAGAAATTTGACAGATTGTAGTAGCTTGGTGTGCTGGCGTCTGTAAATAGCAGTATCGGTATAAAGGTTACTGTTATAGAGAGGCTTTGGTTCCCTGAACGGTAATTGCGTAACACACTTTCAATCAGTCAGGTCAGTTAGAAAGAAAGAAAAACTTTTGAAAGAAATTCCTAAACCATTGCTTCATAACTTTAAAAAATTCGTCTGCTCAACAATACAAATAACGCAATGAATGTTGTTGAATTGTCAAAATGAAAGACATTGCCACTGTTTAGTGTGTTGCGCATATACAACGCTGGTCAATCAAAATTCATTTCTGTAAGAAAATTATTAGAAGAAAAGTGGGTATGAAAAACCTTTAAAAATAATAAGTATATTCAAAGATCGTTCAGGGAAGTAGTACAGTCGGTTAATAGCAATTAGCTGACCCAACTTTGCATAAATGCATAAAGGTTCAGGTTTTTTAGAACAACATCAACAATTTATGCAAAGGTGGGTCAGCTAATTGCAATAACTGACTGTACTTTCACTGTCGAGTTTCTGTGTTGGATTCCAGAGCATAAGAACCGTTAGATTGGTAAATAATTACAAAAATAAGAAGATATCTTTTGGCATTCTTATTAAGGGCAAAATATCATACAAAACGCCTCGGTCGCGACTCGGTCACAAAATGGCAGCCAAAAACGCCCCTTATTATTTATTGTGTTTGACTAGGCTCCCTCGCTCAATAAGATTTATTGTGCTGAACCAATAAATTCATTTGAACGAAACTTCGTTTTTCCTAACTGATAAAGATATGAACAGACAGGGTAGTATAATGGAGCCTGCTCCTGCATAAGACTTCACTAATACAGATAATGGTACTTAAAAGCACTTTCGCAGTATGAATCTATCAAAAGATAGAAAAGGAAAATGGGAATAATAGATGGTTTTATTCTTTTTAAGGATAACTGTAGACTTATCCAACGTTTGTGCTCAGATATTCGTCTTTTTTCCGTGTTCCAAGTCCAACGGATTAAGTATAAGTTTTTCGTTTATAATCATGGATATTATTTTCGCATTTTGTAGACGACGCGCGACGATAACCATACGAGTATTTGTCTAAAATATTTCAGGCATCTCACAAAATTCGTATTTTATGGTACAGCCAGTAATAATAAATTATGTAGTTTAAAACAGAATTTTCATCTTTGATCTTTCTAAAAAATATGAAAGGTAGATTGTGAGACGTGCGCTTTTCTTTGGCTTGAAATTAATACGCGAAGTTTCTTTCAAAGTTTCTTATTTTTATGGAACTGAGATAAGGATGCTAAGAGGGATGTGTGGTATTACACGAATGGATCGAATAAGAAATGAGTACAGTCACGTCTAAAAGTATGTATACACTTGGCAATTTTCAATTGCGATTTTTTCGTGAAATAACGAATACAACGTTGAAATACGACACTTAACATAAACCTATGGGTTCGAAAATACTATTTTCGTAATAACATAAAATTTCATTCAAAAATAAAGGAGAAAATCGCCTTTGAATAAAGCCAAGTGTATACATACTTTTAGACGTGACTGTACATAAGAGGAAGTTTGAAAGTGGCACCGGTAACAGAAAAAGTTGTGTGAAAATCGGTTGTCATGGTATTGAAAAAATACCATGACAATGTAAAAAAAATCAGCTGTTCCCTACATTTATGTTCGTATAACTCGTCAAAATTTAGGGAACATCTGATTTTTTTTCCGATTTCAGGTTTGGTTCCATAGTAAAAGTTGTTCATAATGATGAGTACAATGACCTCTTAACACTTTCGCGGACAGAACGTAATTGTACGTCATCACTTGAGATTTTGATACGGCAGAACGTATGATGACGTTCAGAAACAGAATATTATTTACGGCAGGACGTTGATGTTCGTTGAATTTTAAAGCAAAAGTTCGTTATATTGTACCTTGTGTCACAACATATCAAAAACTCAAAATTCTACTGTCACCCGAACTTTGTTTTTAACCGCTTCAAAAATGTACTGTTGACAATGTGCGGCGACACTACACACATACGCACAACGTGATTATACGTCCCCCGCGCCTCACGCTTCCCTACATTCAGTGCGGCAGTGTCACGGTAGCGAGGTGCGCGCGTTCCGTCAGCGCGGGAGTGGCGAATCATAATATTTGCAGACAAATAAACATCGTAAGTAATTAGATTATGCTATTATCTTATTATTTATAGGTTGTAAACTAATTCAATTATAACTATATTGTATGAAAATTGTATTTCATGAGTTGTTTTGTTTGTTTTAGATGGTTAAGCGCAAGAGAAATCTAATGAGAATTTTTGAGGATTCCGATGACTCTACCGAGGTGGACCCATTCCAGGATCTGCTGAGGAGTTTGTTGCGCCACTTTTTCTTCCCAGCGAAAGCACTAGACAGTGGTGAAGGGCGGCGTTTTGGGGGACTGTCTTATGTAATTTTGACATTCGAAAAGTGCTGATTCTCAGCCTAATTTGAATAAATGACTTATGATTTTGATTTTTTTTTAATCGTGATGGCTACTTTGGACATGACTAAGATTTTGACCCTCAAGGATATCTCCGTCTCTACCAGATGTATCCATCTGCTGGTGTTCTCGTATTTGTTACTGCCAGAAATCGTCAAAAACCTCTGCTAAAGTACATTCAAACGATGACGTGATAAGACGTTTTTGTCATATTGTCTTTTAAACATGTAATATCATACAACACAACGTAATTATACGTCAAATATATTTGTATGGCAATTTGTTGTGTCATTCTAGAACACGATTGAAATTGAGACTGTCCGCGAAAGTGTTAAGAGGATTTTGGTGTTTTTCCAATAACCCTGTAGGTATATATTACTAGTAGCTGGATTGTGCAGGTCAGGAAGGCAGTTGCTTCATGTAAAATACGGGTATTCAGCTGCATCCAGTTAGACTGGAAGCCGATCCTAACATAATTGAGAAAAGGCTTGGCAGGTAATGATCATCGTCAACTTAGCCAATCCTTGTCCACAACTGCCTTCTAAGTTATAAATCATAATTGCAGCAAACAATAATGCAGTAATGCGGGATGCAGCAGAATACCAGCGTTAGGTATTGTACCTGGCATATGCTGAGCTGGACTCCTATTTGGTGCAACCATGAGACACACACCGCCCAGTAGCACAGAGTACTTTTTGATAGACCGAAACCCAGTAGTGATCGACCGTTTTAAATGTCATATGAGGTGTCTATGGGTCAATTTATCTTATTTATTTATTTATTTTCAATCTCACCGCGGGGCGTCCCACGCTAGATTCGCCATCTCTAATTGTACTATTTGTACCCCGACCCTTGCCCGCTCACTATAAAGTTAACAAAACCGATTTTGTGTCGATCCAGCAGTAAATCGTTCGCCATAAAACGCCAAAGGATTGATGATTTTTTCGCCAATCCTTATGTTTTATTGCTATGTATTTATACTATAAACTAGAAATAAAAGTTAGTAAAGCCTGAAATTGCCCCTAAAACTAGCGGACTGTTATCAACAGGTGGCATTCAATATAACGACTTGTAAAGGGGTACCTAAATAAATAAAAACGTCCATTTGTTTGCTGTAAGGCGTTTATTAAAAGAGAAGAGGCGAATTCTGGATTTATTTCACGAAGGCTTATTCAATACTAGCTTCTGCCCGCGACTTAGTCCGCGTGAAATTTCACCTTCCCCCCATTCACCCTCTTAGGGGTGGAATTTTGAAATACCCTTTCTTAGTGGATACCTACAGTACTATTCACAAAGAACACACCCTCCAAATTTCATGTCTCTAACACCAGCGGTTTAGCCTGTGCGTTGATATAGGTATCAGTCAGTCAGGACTTTGAATTTTATGCGGGGTTAGGTTCTAATTAGTCAAGATTTGGCCGAAGTATAAGCAGGGCTTCATATCATATTATGCAATCAATTAACAATGTCAACTTGCATTCAGAACAGCTCATTAAAAGAGGATACTATTTGATTCAGTCGAGTTATAATTAGGTATCCACGTATCTATTACAGTTTACTTGCAACCTAGCACTAAATGTAAAAGTAGATAATCGTGACACGACGCTGTTGAATAAATTGATATATTGCAATCGCTGTATTCAAGCATTTTAAACATAATAGCATAATCAGCATATAATGTTCCTACTGCTGGGGTACAGGCCTCCTCTCTGTACGAGGGAGTAGGCTGTAATCGACCACGCGGGCCCAATGCGGATTGGCAGATGTCACATGCTTTCGAATTTTTGATTCTAGGTCATGCCGGTTTCCTCACAATATTTTCCTTCACCGCTTTGAGAGCAAGCGTTTTGAAGCGTTTGGTGATGAAATTATTTAAACAATGTAAAGCGGGTTCGAATCCACGACCTACAACTCGTAAGTCGGAGCCGTTACCATTCAGGTACAGACGCCAGCACATCAAGCTACCCCAATATCTCAAATTTCTTTGATAGATTTTCAACTTTACTACAAAGTAATAAGGTTCATATTCAATTGGGAAAATTTGACAGATTGGGGTAACTTGATGAGCTGGCCTCTGTACAACTGCTCTCATGATTCTAACAACATGAAATTATCATCAACAGTACCAATATTCCTAAATGACTACTACGGAACTTCCCTGTTCACAACACAGTCAACGGTCAAGCGTGATCTAGACAAAATCAAACTGGTTGCTAATTTAATTGTAATTTTTTTTTATTCGTTTTTACATTCATTACTCACACCCTGACTTATTACTTGTATTTTTTTTTTAATTAAAATCGATTTGCTTGTGCCATGTTTGTAAATAATATGTGAGCACCATGTATCTATCAGATAATTAATTTATATGTCATGGTTTCATTTTTAATTCTTTTACCTATTGTGGTATAGTAATTTTGTTTTAGGTGCATCGTCCTCACATGTTATTATATAATTAATGTACCCATGCAAAATATTGTACCTAAAACATTTTAAAAGAGTAACGGTGGAGTTTCTTGCCCATTCTTCTCCATACGAAAACTACCTTTTGGAATGGGCGACTAGAATCAATTCTATTTTATAAGATAATTTTTGACGTTCAAAAGTGCCTTTTATGTGCCTATTTGAAATAAATGCTTTGACTTTGACTTTGACTTTGCGTGACCGACCAATCAGCATTAATTACAGGTTTGCTAATCAACCGCTCGGCTAACGGTTGTGGCTTAGCAAACGGTTCTGTCGGTCACCGGTATAAATTACCATTAAGATTCATGATCCATCCGGTCGTACGTAGACAGATGGGTTTTAGATCGACTTGGTAACCATTAAAGAGAATAGCGGTCGTTTCTCTTGATTCTGAGATTTAGGTCGGTAGATTCCTAAGAAAACGGTATAGTTAGGGACATATACTGAGCCCTATGTTGACATCGGTGAAAATTACGGATTTTTAAAAAGGCCTTCAATTTTAATCCGTTATTGTGACTTGGTTGGTTGAAGAGCAGTGGTGGCCCAGTGGTATCGGCCGCGACTTACGAGTTGTAGGTCGTAGGTTCGAACCCAGACAGGCGCTTTACTTTGCGTAAATTATTTCATCACCACTGCTCTCAAAACGGTGAAGGAAAACATCGTGAGGAAACCGGCATGTCCTAGAACCAAAAATTCAAAGACATGTGACATCTACCAACCCGCACTGGGCCCGCGTGGTGGATTACGGCCCACTCCCTCTCACAGAGAGGAGGCCTGTGTCCCAGCAGTGGGAACATTATAGGCTGATGATGATGATTGTGACTTGAGGGGCTTGTGGCTAAGTAATATAAGCTACGCTTGCCGCGGTTGGTCCGTGGATGGGTGACCATCTTTACTTACCATGACACCTCCGTGCCTCGGAAAGCACGTTAAGCCGTTGGTCCCGGCTGTCATTCGTGGATCTTTGACAGTCATTACGGGTCGCACTGAAGCTCGAAAATCTGACAACCAGTCCTACCAAGGGATATAGTATCAAAGTCAAAGCATTTATTTCAAATAGGCACATAAAAGGCACTTTTGAACGTCAAAAATTATCATTAAGTATTACATTAAGTATTACCCAATAACTAGGTTGTGGAGGTCAGATAGGCAGTCGCTCCATGTAAAATACTGGTATTCAGCTGCATCCGGTTAGACTGGAAGCCGACCCCAACATAGTTGGGAATAGGCTAGGCAGATGATGATGATTGTGACTACACCGCCCTTAAGAAGGTGGTTACTCAGAATTTTTTGGGATTTCTAAAAGTGCAGTGTCTTGCGCTGCATATACCGTAATCCTGCTTACGGCAGCAAGGACTTAACATTCTAAAGCCTTTCCTGTCTAGCATAGAACTGTGTTTACTGTTCAAAGCATTCGAAGTTCCTTTTATGCATATAATACCGCGGTCACAGAAGGCCTCAGCAGCCTCGTGCGACAAAAAAAATGTGTCTTATGGTGTACATAATAAAGAGTACCTATTCTATTCTATTCTTCTTAAAAATATTGCCTCTCTGTAAAACTCAATTTATACCGTCCCAGTTTTGAGCCTCCGAGTATGAATTTATTGATTACATTAGATTTCCTTCACTTTACGATGGACTCATAAATATTTATGGAGAAACTCTGAAATACCTAAAGAGGTTTGCTTCTCCGTCTACATCATCTTTAAGGTAAAAATTCACAGAATTATGCAAATACAAAGTATGAAAGGTATCGAAGCGGTACAGTGGCTAATAATGAGAGAAAAAAACACAGTAGTTCAACTCTGTATGAACATTTCACAAGATCTCGCCTGTATTCCCAGTTAGGCACAGTTGTACCTATAGTACTCCTACATTTTGCCAGTTATGTTTAAGACCCATGTTATAGGCGGGTGAGCCTATTGCCATCAACTGGGTACACATCCAGACTCCGGGCTGCTACTGAGACATTCCTGATGGGAAAGTCCAATACCTATAACAGTTTCCCCGACCTGGAGGTCAAACCCAGGACATCGTGCTCAGCAGAAGCGCTTGCGACCACAAGACCGACGAGGCAGTCTAGACTCTGCACGAAGTCAAAAGCTTGTGCAAAGGCACCTAAACCAAATTAATGACGATTTTAAAGATTTGTGATTTATTTACTTTAAGTTTATAAAGTTTCTGCATTTGAAAACTTCCTCAAATAAAAATAAAACAAGATTCTTTTCGGCCAGTTAAATTAAAATCGTATTTTAGTATGGCGGAGCCGAAACTCCGGCTTTCGAGCACAAAACTCCGATTTCTATCTTTTCGTCCGTTTAATTATATCAAAATCAAAATCAAAATCAAAAGTCATTTATTCAAACTAGGCTGAGAAAATAGTTTTGTATGTCACCAGATTGATAATGCCACTCGTGGACCTTCTGCAAGTCAACCTTACTGCTGAAGACAAAGTGATAAAAATGACTTCTTTATGGACTTAATTATATTTGAACGGAACTTTTTATCATTTTAGTCGTTCTCAATTGACTTACCTATAATGGATTTTGAGAAAATTCGCCATAGTTCAAAGGTCATCACGACGAAAGAATTCTTCGTAATTTCTGTTTCTACACGCAATATAAGTGTCAGAATTCAGTTTTTAATAAATATACTATAAAGAAAGAAAGATATTTAATTTGGGACACGCACAGGAAATAAAAACAGTAAGAAAGAAGCATTTATAACTAACAAAATTACATTCAAAACAAAACAAAAACTAAACAACAAAAAAATAAAGTAAACAGGAAGAGATAGGTTTGGAGGATAGGATAGTTTTATTATTTAAAAGATACAATTGTTAACTCCAGAATAACCTCCTTAATAATAAACGTATTATATCAGATGAATAGTTACAGATTTCTCTCTTTCAGTCGTCAGTAATTTGACTTTCGAAAGAAGAAGATAAAGCATTGTGTAACTATACAGACGCTATACAACGTTTTTAGTAAGGGGGTAATTGTTTACAGAATAGCAAGGACATGGTAGGTATGTGACACGTTATAAAATTATAATTTCGTCTTTCTTTTAGAGCAGTGGTGGCTCAGTGGTAAGTGCCCCGACTTACGAGTTGTAGGTCGTGGGTTCGAACTTAGCAGGCGCTTTACTTTGTGTAAATAATTTCATCACCACTGCTCTCAAAACGGTGAAGAGAAGCATCGTGAGGAAACCGGCATGTCCTAGAACCAGAAATTAGAAGATATGAGTGACATCTACCAACGAGCACTGGGCACGCGTGGTGGGTTATAGCCCACTCCCTCTCAAAAAGAGAAAATAGAATAGAAGACTCTTTATTATGTAGGTACACCATATAAATTACAGACATAAATATAGAAACTACAATGGGTGACACAATGGGCGGTCTTATCGCTAAGAGCGATCCCAGAGGCCTGGAGGCCTGTGTTCCAGCAGTGGGAACATTATAGGCTGATTAGTATGTCTTCTAGAAAAAAAAAATACTTTTATGATTTTAGTCGTAATCTATTAATTATGAACACTTACACCCGTCACCGTAGTTGTATGGCAGAGCACAAACCAAGTTCAGTTCCGTAATTATAAATCAACAAGTACCATGTTCCACATTTACAACGCTAATTGGCTTCCGTAGCAAGATACTTGTTTCAACCAACCTTATTAATTCAAAATATTAACATTTTGTTTATAACTTTTAATTAGAAGTTAGAACCTAGTCGGGTGTGTTTATTATCTTTCAGTTGCTTCAGTGTTGAATAAAACATGGTTCGAGGCAACAAGTTTACTCAGCAAGTTTGTGAATAAACAGTTTTGCTGTTGGTAATTGATTTAATCAATTTCTGAGAGGAGTGTTATAGACTAGATGGTTCCCGTGACTTTGTATATAGCAGGTAAGTGTTTCACTCTCTAACACACACACCCCCACACACCCCCCCTCACACACACAAAGACACAACACGAGAAAGATAACAAGAATGCAATACGTCTTTATTTTTTTAGTCCGTTAAAAATCACTGAAACGGCCCCTTTACAGTCAAATTAAACTATTATTTAATAGCCAACCATGCTGGGTCATCAATAAACTAAATCTATCTGTCCTCTGGTTATCAAAGACATTTTTTTCCAACTAGCAAACCGCCCCTGCTACGCACGGTTTATACGACTTGACAAAACATCGAGATTTCCATAATATACTATAGAGATATGGGGGACAGGGTGTAAAGTTCACTCATACTCTATAGAAAAGGGAGGATCCTCCGACCAGACGGGAGTCGTGACTGGTGGGCTAATGCCCGATGATCGATGTCAGGACGTTGTATTATATTCTACAACGTGTTTTTTTTTTATATATCCCATAACTCTAGGGGGTTATTGTACTCATCATTATGAACAACTTTTACTATGGGACCAAACCTGAAATCGCGAAAAAAAATCAGCTGCTGCCTACATTTATGTTCGCATAACTCATTAAAATGTAGGGAACAGCTGAATATTTTTTCCCGATTTTAGTGTTGGTCCCATAGTAAAAGTTGTTCATAATGATGAGTACAATGACCCTCTAATAAAAAAAACACGTTGTATATGCTAGTCGCGCGGTAAACTCTGCTTGCGCGATGCAGGATTTCGCGTGACGTCAGCGTAATGTGTAGGTCGCATGTGGCGTTGTAGATGCCGCCACAATACCTACATTATATTATGTATAGTAAGTTTAATCTTTTTATCTAAATGATGGTGAACTGCAATAAAATCCGTTGAGTAGTCTAGAAAAACAACGCAGTCTTAAAGGCAGACACGAAAAACAAAAAACGCGGCATTTGCTTTAATTCCAACTCAAACTCAAAGCATTTATTTCAAACTAGCTACGCCCCGCGGTTTCACCCGCATAAGTGTCGATCCCGTGGGAATATCGAGATAAAAACTAACCTATGTCCTTCCCCGGGACTCAAACTATCTCTATACAAAATTTCATCTAAATCGGTTCAGTGGTTTAGGCGTGAAAAGGTAACAGACAGACAGACAGAGTTACTTTCGAATTTATAATATTAGTATGGATAAACCACACCTACGGCGACTTTTTATTCCCTAACAGACATTTACATTGAAATGATTATATTATCATATAAAAAGTTTTACTACACAGATATAAGCAGGGTCCGCCATGGAATCGAGTTTACGAGGGAGATGATGTGTTTGCTTTCGATTACATTTTTCTCATTTTTTCCTTATTTTTTCTGACATTTCCAATGAAATGGAGTCGACTTAGCGACGTAGAATAAGGTTTTTTTTTATCGAATGATACGGAGCACCCGCGATATCAAGATATCGATCGATTGATATCGAAATGTAGGACATAATAATATAATATATAACATCACGCCTGTAATATCCGAAGGGAAAGGCAGAGGTGTACCTGAGGTACAGTTTCAGTTCCTGTCGGGGGAGCGGTGAATGCTGTTGCGAATCCCGCACCCCCGGCTATAGGTAGAGGTGGAACACCGCGGTGGTTTTAGCCGGTAAGAGTCCGGCATGCCCCTCTGTCACCCCCACGATAGAGGAAGTCCATGAGGATTTCCACCGCGAGAAAAAAAAAAAAAAAGGTACAGTTTCAGTAGTTGAGTTAAATTAGTCCCATTAAAAAGGGGAAAGCTTATTGTGGAATAGAGAAGTGGACTGTAAGATACGCTGGTTGTAGAATGAGAAATAGGTAGTTCTGTTCAAACGGCGCTCATCGTTCACCCAATCAAGGAACAAATTCAACAGAGAAAAATCTGAGTACGACTCACCTTTCTTCTGCTGCGGCACGGCTTACGATTGATCTGAATGGTCTTTTGAGTGGACCGTTGATCACGGAGACACTTAACACGACACGGTGATGCACAATTTGTCCTTATTTTATCAATTTTCACTCACGGAGTCAAAAATAGATAGTTTATCGGGTCAATGGCGGCGACCAGACTAAGTGACGCTGTGCGTTCTCTCAGCTTCACCAGATGGCGCGCTCGTCGATATCGCACCATAATGTTTAGCGGCTCGTGGGTACGGCACAGCCAATCGCGTGCCGATTTAGCGAGCGCATACAGACATTCACTCTCAAATTCGTCCAATCATGGGTTATTACAGAACACTTATTGCCTCTACCAGGTTTGTTGGGTATTTTAGTATTGCAACACCAACATTAAAAACGTAATTCATCATGTTATCTGTGGCAACACGCCCTTTCCAACTGTGACACTGGTCCAATACACTCGTGAATCTACTCGTCCGCTGTTTTATTTCATCATTGGCACCACGTTACCAGCACCTTATCAGCATCCAACAACAATTACACCGCTACACAACGTTGTTCAAATATAATACAAAAAAAAAAAATTGGACCGCCCAGCACATGTGAAACATCGAAATTGATGGTTATTGAAAGATCATATAAATAAAGAAAACCAATAAATAAATATGAAGAAAAAAGAAATACATTTTTCTAACATAACGGGCCATGACAGCTAAGAGAGCGCCATGACGTTTGCCGTCGCGACATACGAGTCGGTTTTACTCCCAAGGCTACAGATGTTTCGCATCAAACACAAACTTCTGATAAGAGTTTCATCCATACTATCCATACTATATATTTATATTATAAACTAGCTGCGCCCCGCGGTTTCACCCGCGTAAATGTCGATCCCGTGGGAATATCGGGATAAAAACTATCCTATGTCCTTTTCCGGGACTCAAACTATCTCTATACCAAATTTCATCTAAATCGGTTCAGTGGTTTAGGCGTGAAGAGGTAACAAACATATAAACACACACACACACACACACTCACAAACTTTCGCCTTTATAATATTAGTGTGAAGTGTGATTCGAAGGTAACTCTGTCTGTCTGTCTATCTGTATGTTACCTTTTCACGCCTAAACCACTGAACGGATTTAGATGAAATTTGGCAGAGAGATATATTGCATCCCGGGGAAGGACATCGGATAGTTTTTATTCCAGAAATCATTATTTAAGGGGGTGAAAAGGGGGGTGGAAGTTTATATGGGGAATCAATAACCGCTGAACCGATTTAGATTAAATTTGGTATGGAGATAGTTAGAGTTGTGGGGAAGGATATAGAATAGTTTTTATCCCCGAAATTATCCCTTAAGGGTGTAAAAAGGGGGGTGGAGATTTGTAAAGGGAATCAATAAAAAAGGACTATAATACTTTTATCGCGGGTGAAACCGTGGAGCACAGTTAGTGCTTTATAAATAACAACATTTTTTGAAACAACAAATATAACCTCCAATTAATATTGTTAAGTATCTATTCTATTCATAGGTATATAAAATGAGTACCTACCATACTATAAACCACCAGCATACCATATAAAACCACCATACCATTATTCAATTATCCTCAAATTAATCCCTACAGCACCGCACTATGCCGACCAACCCATCATTTTCATACATCGTATACAATTTCGTGCCCTAGGGTAGATGTGGCCGTTCGCGAGCTGAAATATATGGAAATATAAATCTGTACGGGCGTAGACCACGGTGTAAAGCTGCAAGAAATTGCCTGGAATTCAAAGAGCATTCTCGTTTCATATACATGGTAGTATATAGGTAGTATTATTCAAAGGTTTGGGCTAGGTTCTAATTTAATTTGGGAGTTATAATATGTATATTCCATAAAGAGGATATGCATAAATCTTGTTCGTTGATCTGAGGATGAAACTGTCGGTCCTAATTGAACGCCACCACGCGACCATCGCACGTCTTCATCGCGGGAATGTCAATTATGAATTATTTATTTATTTGCTGAGAGCAAATAAATAAATAATACAATAGATTAAGCATGTATATTTTACAATAGATTAAGCGTCGGTTTTTGTACATGAACCCTTTGTCACCCAAAGCCATTTGTCAGGGCACTGTAAAACAATGATGGTTTGCTGTTGAATTAGTGAACATTAAATTAACATAAATTTTGTCCACACACTCCAAACACTAAAAAAAACAGACTTACAATATATTTTTTAAACACAAAAATATATTTCAGAAATTACGCCACATATTCGACTCATTGTACATTTGATTGCGGCTTCACGCGCAAAAAGAATTCGCGTAATCCCGCTCTATTAGTACACCGCCTTACAGTTGCGCTTGTGACCACCAGATGAAAAGACATTAATATACAGGTTGTCCCTGGAAGTTTGGATAAAATCGAATAGGGACGTGGGCAAGGTCATTTCCAAACTTTTTAACCCTCAGAATGTCAGTGAATTTTTTTACGGTTCAGAAGTTATGACCAATTTTTATTTTATTTTTTTCAATCACTTCGCATAGTGCTCAAAGACAAATAATCATAAAAAAAATACTATCAGGGCTATCTAAAAAAATTAAATTTATAGCCCTGATAGTTTCTTGTAAAGATTTTTTTAAGACGATTCGATTTCTCTTCTCTTTTTTTTTGTTAAACGTTTGGAAATGAACTTGCCCACGCCCCTATTCGATTTGATCCATACTTCCAGGGACACCTTGTATGTTTTTATAGAAATAATTTTACAGAAATCGAATAAAATAAACCCTTCACCAATACCACGTTTATATAATATATTCAAACAGTAGCTTCAATAATATCGATTGGTTTCCAATTGTCACTCCATTCAATGCGACAATTATGATAATCACCATCATAATAGCGGTGGCCACATTTACATATGAATGCGGCACAAATACTGTAACTGCATTATGCTAATATAGTCGCGAGGTGAACTGTGTTATCATAAGAATTGTCAAGTTAATAGTATTGTAATGTGGTTTGTTGATACATAGGGATTGTTGGTATATCTACAGGGGTAAATACGAGATACCTTTACGAGTTACAACAATTTAGAGGGGTCAAACTCAAACTCAAAGCATTTATTTCAATTAAACCATTACAGGCACTTTTGAATTGTCAAAATTAAGTAGTCGGTCAGTTAGTCAGAAAGTTGAAGCCCATTCCAAAGCGTAGATCTCTATGGAGAAGAACGGGCATGAAACTCCATGGACACTCTTTTTAAATCAAGATATACAAAATCCTTGGTACATTATTCTTGTTGCTTCTATATGTGAGAACAATGTAAAAAAAACACATAAATGAAGAAACAATACAAGAAATAAGATTAAAAATAAGCCTTGGCAGTTAAGAGATGACCAGTCTCAACCGACGGCGCCCGTTCACGAACATGACGCATGGATCAGCACCATCCAGCTCAACCATTTTGTAGGGAACCGAATGATCCAACACACGTGCCACCATCAGTGAGACATTTAAGTAAGTAAAGGTAACCTATTAATGCTGGCTTCTAATCATTGAGAAATATTTATCCTGTAAAAAAAATATTACCAACAATTTGTCTATTCACTATGCTAGTGAGAGGGCTATGCTTGGAGTTTCCCTGCGTGGTCGAATCAGAAATGAAGAGATCTGCAGGCGAACCAAGGTAACCGACATAGCCCGAAGAATTGCCAAACTTAAGTGACAGTGAGCAGGGCACATTGCTCGCAGAACATATGGCCGATGGGGCCGAAAGGTTCTGGAGTGGCGACCGCGTACCGGAAGACGTAGCGTTGGAAGGCCTCCCACAAGGTGGACCGACGACCTTGTGAAGACCGCAGGAACTCGTTGAATGCGAGAGGCACAGAACCGGTCGAAGTGGAGGTGCTTGAGGAAAGCCTATGTCCAGCAGTGGACGTCTTTCGGCTGAAATGATGATGATGATGATAACTATGCTAGTTTGTGTAGGTCAGC
This sequence comes from Amphipoea lucens, assembly GCA_947508005.1. Classification (NCBI taxonomy): domain Eukaryota; kingdom Metazoa; phylum Arthropoda; class Insecta; order Lepidoptera; family Noctuidae; genus Amphipoea; species Amphipoea lucens. The sequence continues at coordinate 20,723,596 of OX382357.1, forward strand.
AAACTGACCTCTTGAAAAGGAATGCTGAAAAATAAACTATGAAGAACTGTCGAATCTCATTTCTAGCCACGTACAATACTATTAACTTGTTAACATTTCATACTTAGTAACAGACGTGATAGACAGTGGACACCTTATACATAACGCCATCCACCAAGACGCGCCCCACTCTTCTTCCTAATCGCTTACAGTACAAGTGTGCAACATTCCGCTAGTGTTTTATTTTTGTCAATACACAGTAATTACTTATTAGTGGGTAAATAATGTGTATATATCAAAAAATTAAAACACTAGCGGAATTAACTAGCAATAACTACTAGCGATTAGTAAGAAGAGTGGGACGCGTCTTCGTGGATGGCACTATAATATATTATTTCTTATAAACGAACTGTCGCTAATTATCTAAAAAGTTTTAGTTATGTATATTGGCAACTGCAACGCTACGTAATATCTACATGAGATATGGAACCAGATATAAAGCATATTTCACGCATAGAGGAAGACACGCGGACGTGACGGCGACGTGACAAGAACATGAAAGCTCGTCAGGAGCATTTCAGCCCTCTGCAGTACTATTTGCATAATTATCACGCAAGGGACAAATGTCCGCTTTACGTCTGTTGTCCACGACTCTTCATTTCGAATAGAATTAGTTATGTAGGTACTGCACTTTACAGATATGCATGTTAAACTCAAAAACTTAGCTTTGTGAAATTCGTTGAAACTCACGTCTTTCTAGTTTTTACCGACTTCACAAAAAGGAGGAGGTACTATGTTCGGTTGATTGTATGTTTTTTTTTTTTTTTTGTATGTTTGTTCATCGAATACTCCGCCAATTGTCGACGGAATTCCAAAATTCTTTTTTTGTTCGAAAGTAGATAGTTCTGAGGTGGTCCCACTGTCACCAAGTTAGGATCTGATGATGGGATCTTAGAGAAATCGAGGGCAACCCTCAAATTTTTTTCGCATATTTTATGAAGTATCTTGTGTATTTGCGTATGGTTGTCACCATCTCAGGTAGCTGGGCTGATGATGGAAGGTACTACTTTTTATGTCAATAAAGATTATTATTATATTAGGCATTCATTAGGATGACGTTAGTCGTCATTCTCACTTCCAATCGCACCCAGTCCAGTCCAATCAGGGTATTGGACACGAATACACAAACCTCCACCGGCTTACGCACGGGGCTTCCGAACCAAAAAGGTCCAAAAAGGTGCACGTGGACAGTCAACCGCTTTTCTTGTATCTAATACACAAATGCCTTAAAGCAACATTTCATCACGAACTAAAACATCTGACCTCCGGAACACCAAAATTACATTTCCATTACACTTCCTAAAGGTCGTAACACACTTTAAACAACCGCCACCACGCCACACATTCTCATTGGCTGTCAACCAAAGCGTAACCTCGCGGGTTTAATTTTGACCAATGAGAATGCAACGTCCATACCGCGTAGGATAGTGTTTCAAGTCTATTCCCGGCTTACAATGTAAAACAGACTTATACGTTTCGACTGCTAGACTTCGAAGTACATACAAACTTGGTGTCTGTAAGTTATCGTCACCGTCCGACACGTTGGCACTAAGACATAGTGTACCCAGACAGTTTCCAACTGGTGGCAAGTTATGCGTTAGGTCGAGAACTTGCCTGTTTACTGGCGCCAGTTCGAGTTGCTGTGTACTGTCGGAAAACTTTTATAATGTGGGACGACGAGACATGTGTTACATGGAATTTGCCTGTTGCTGTGTTTTAGTTGCGAGTTTTCTTGGGTCTTGTGTTTATTGCACTGTTTTTCAAGTTATTTTGAGCAAACTGCATGCTCGTGCAAGCATTGAGCAAAATTGTCAAGTCACTGATACAGAAAAATTTAAGGGGCCGTCTTCACGAGCGAGAGAATCGCGGCGATATTATCGTCGTGCCACGTATTTCTATACACTTTCTTAGAACGTGTCTCCATGCGGCGATATCATCGCGGCGAAAATTTGATGACACGGCGAGACTATCGCCGCGATTCTCTCGCTCGTGGAGATGGCCCCTTAGAGATTTTCTGCACGATTTTGTGCTTAAAGTGATATAGTTCATTGAGTTAACTTACAAAGTTATTCTTAGCAAAAACTTCAATAAATTCATGACAAAGGCCTTATGAAAATCAAGCACTTAGGCCAAAATGTTTAAGTAAATATCCTTTTTATAGTATACCTACGATCAACGGAATAATTTGTAGGCATTCTTAAACATAAAAGCCAGCTCAAAGAGTTTTACAATATTACTGAACAAAATTGATAGCAATAAATAGTCTTTAAATAAATGAGACGTAAAAAACTGCTTGCGTATAAAAATATTTACGAAGATATTTTTGATCAGTAACCATCTGTGTGTAGGGATGACAAAGCTTTCATTCGTAAGTTTAGATTGTTCGAGTTTAAGTTGTCATTGCTCTCTTTATTTTATTTATTTATTAAAACTTTATGCACAAGTAAAAACTGTACAAAAACGGACTTAATGCCTTGGGCATTTTCTACCAGTCTACCTTAGGGTGATGCAGAGACAACACACAGTAGGTGCAAAAACAGAAAGAAAAGATAAGAAAAAATTTATAACTAAGATATAAGAATAGATATAATAATAAATACATATATACATACATATGTACAACAATATAATATAAATAGTTATGAGACATAAATAAGGAACCCCACAACAACTTAATTCTGAGACGAATCTGCCAACTTCTTGTGTATGTGTTCTCAAGCTTTCACACTTTCTTTACACCTACCGCAATAGTTACCAATAATACGACGACAACCAATAAAAAATCTCCAAATTAAATAACATTAAAGCTGTATTTCCTGGAGGGTTGGCTAGAGGTGCATAGTGCATTTCGGCAGTAATGTTAAGTTAGTCAAAATCCAGTCCAACTGACATTTAAAAAAAAAATTAAAATCAATTTATGTATTATAAGGTACATCCACACCGAAGTTACTTTTCATGGAGCAACGTTTACAAGTGTTGGTTGGCGACAACGGATAACAAAAAAAATATCTAGTAATCTTAGTAAAAGTTATAGAAAGTTACTTAATGTAATCATGTTGCAAATTGTTGCTTTAAAAAAAAAAATAACTTCGGTGTGGATGCTCCTTAAGTTTACATGCACAACATTACAGAATAGAATAGAATCCCAGGGCATTGTACAGATGCGGGATTGTCCGAAAAGGTTACCGCTACCCCGGAACATAAAGGGCTAAGGAAGGAACACGGATGGGTTTTAGTCAGTAAGAGTCTGACACTCGACTCCTTTCCGCTCCACCCAGAGCGGGAGGGGTCATTTGATGATTTCCCATCCATAAAAAAGGTCGTTGTACAGAGCAATTTACAAACTGTGACACACATGACCTACTTAAGTAAGCTAGGTAAAATACAATTAAAATAAATGTAACCACGAGGAAATAACAAAATTAACAAACAAAACACAATCAATAAAACTGTAAAACATTTCCTTGTCCTGATGACAGGTTGCAAATTCCCTGACAACTATCATTTTCTCGTTACACCCCTCGCAGGACTGTGTCTGAATAAATAATGACTTACCAAAAATTCAATTAATCACTTTATTGACAAAACTGTCAGCGTGGGACGAACAAGGGACGAACAGTGCCTATTAGCGCCATCTCGTGCGTGAGTGTCGCAACTAACTTAACCGATTACCGGCCGTGAAACGACAGTTTTTGTCCTATCCATGTATTCTATACTTATCATTAGTTTTAGCAGCACAGTTAAGTAACAAGGGTAGGGATTTAGTAAGAATTTAGAAAGTCACTGAACAACCTACTATAATATATTACCTACTATAATATATTAATATTTAATATAATATTATAAACGCGAAAGTTTGTGAGGATGTTTGTTACTATTTCACGCAAAAACCACTAAACTAATTTGGATGACATTTGGCACACAGATAGTTTATAACCAGAATTAACACATAGGATACTTTTTATTCCAATATTCCCACGGGATCGAAACTTATGCGGGTGAAATCGCGGGGCGCAGCTAGTTATCTACAGGGTGTTACGGAAAGGGTATATCAATACAAACGGGTTGAAGAGTGTATCTAGTCTAGAATCTCTGTACAAAATTTCAGCTCAAAAGCAGTAACTTTGAAAATGCTTAATATTTTTTTATTTCGACATCACGGCGCTGCACTGGCGCGCGACGGCGTGATGTGCGTGTACTAGGTGCACAGACACACTACAGATAATGGATAATGACCCTCGTAGTGCGGTGACACGTTTGTTATGATTTCAATTTAATAAACTATCTAAATAAAAAAATATTAAGCATTTTCAAAGTTACTGCTTTTGAGCTGAAATTTTGTACAGAGATTCTAGACCAGATACACTCTTCAACCCGTTTGTATTAATATACCCTTTCCGTAACATTCTGTATATATTATATTATATTATGGCAAGTTTCAGCCGATATCGTATCCTCATTGCAGATCACAAAAGATAAGCTGTTTTAGACAGTAGGTACTGTAAAGCTGTGTGTTAAAGTCGACCTTATACAGGGTGTTACGGAAAGGGTATATCAATACAAACGGGTTGAAGAGTGTATCTGCGTCTCTGTTCAAAATTTCAGCTCAAAAGCAGTAACTTTGAAAATGCTTAATATTTTTTTATTTCGATAGTTTATTCAATTTAAATCATAACAAACGTGTCACCGCACTACGAGGGTCATTATCCATTATCTGTAGTGTCTCTGTGCGCCTAGTACACGCACAACACGCCGCCGCGCGCCAGTGCAGCGCCGTGATGTCGAAATAAAAAAAAATATTGAGCATTTTTAAAGTTAATGCTTTTGAGCTGAAATTTTGTACAGAGATTCTAGATCATTACACTCTTCAACCCGTTTGTATTGATATACCCTTTCCGTAACACCCTGTATATGTAGTGCAGGCTGACAATCAAATAACTCTGGTTCCATTCGAACAGTCAAGCGAGTTTGGAACCGCCCCTTAGATGACCCACTGACCGAATAAGCTTTCAAATTTTTATATTAGGTTTTAAATTGTTTGCAAGAAAACAGTGATAATACTTATAGCGGGGGTGATGTAAAGACGTTCGCTTGGAATAGACATAGAAATCATAACGTTTTTTGATTTCTCACAGTACTGTAGGAACTCTAGAAGAGAGCCTTATATAGTAAGAAAGAAAGAAAGAAAGAAAAATGTTTATTTGGACACAGTTCGTGAAACACAAAATACAAAATTAATAAAAATATAAATTAATTATATAATTAAACAGCAATAAGATTTGTATTAAATTATATTGATAGAAGACTTTACATTATGACATTATGTCTAGCATTCACTCTACTAAACAAATTTTTGTTGTGTAGCCTGTACTGTCCTGCTGGGCAAAGGCCTCCCCCAAGTCCTTCCAGGAACTCCTTCCCGCGCCACCTGAAACCAGCCATCGCGGTACGCGTTCAGGTCATCTCGCCACCGCTTTCTTGGCCGACCTCGGCGGCGCCGTCCATCTTCAGCCACCCATTGTGTGGAAACTTTTGCCCAGCGGTCATCCTGCATGCGGCTGATGTGACCCGCCCAGTCCCACTTGAGCCTGGCCGCTTTCTTGCCTACGCCTATTATACCCGTTTTGGAACGCAGCATGGTGTTCCGAATTTTGTCTTGTCTTTATACCTAATAAAAATATTTTACACTTGCTTGAACGTTCGAATGGAACACGCTCTCTATTATAACCAGCCTGCATTATAAAGGGTAAGGCTACATAATAATAACATTTATTTCAGACATTAGTCCATATACTGTTAGTACTTAACACAAAAAACCTTATAAAACTATTGTTAGTACAAACATACAAGACATACAAAAGCCACAGAATGAAATAAAAAATAAAAATCATAGATAGCCTATACAGTATTGACAGTAGGTATTTTTCTAAATAATAATCAAGAATCTTTTGATCAGGCTCAGTTGTTCTAGTCTCGATATATCCAAGGATGGGTGAGCACGTGGTTTTTAGGGTCGGGATATACTGGACATGAAATATTATAAGCCACGGCTTCAACACTTAAAGTAAACTTATTTAATGCTAGTAATTTACACAATAATCGAGGCAATGACAAATGGCAATCGTAAAAGGGGGCTGATATCTGCGGCGGCCATTCTGTACCATAGATAGCACAGATAAATATAAAAATAAACATTTATATTTACGAAGGTTCCAGTGGTATTAAAATGAAAATACTAAGTAATAGTGCTCACAAAAAAGCTTACCAAACCGCTCTACGAGATTGTTACAAATATTTTAACAAATACAATCTGATGCCAGAACCAATTTTACAAACGGAATATTTATTCGGATTTCAAATTTAAATATAAGTGGATGTATACAAATAAATCAATATGCTATCTAGTATTTATTCCAGCACTTCAATTGTATTATTTGCGCCATTCCATTAGGTACTCTTGTTTTATGGGATATTTTGAATAAACATTTTGCTTCAAAAGTTACACCAACATTTAACAAATAATACAACAACGAACAAAAAATACCGACTAAGTGCGTGTCGGACCACGCAAAAGGAAAGGTTCCGTAGTTGGGATGAATTTATCCCAAGAACAAACTTAACTTTGCCATGTAGTTGTTAAAATGTTCTCCCATACATCGATATACGTCACGGTCAATTCTCCAACTGCAAATGAAAGTTTGTAATCGTAAAAAAAATTAGATAAACTTGACGATGTTCGGTCTTTTTTTTCTCTACTTGTGCTGAGAGATCTTGCTTCTGGCCAAATTTTATGATTCTAGGGCAACGGGAAGTATAGGTTTTGATTTATTCACGAGTATTTATTATGTCGCGTTGACTTAGAAGCTTAATTATTTTAAATCTCTAAGGGACCGTAGACTTACGTACACACACCAGCACATCAAGCTACCAGAAACTGTCAAATTTAACCAATCTACTTTGAACCTTATGTTTTAACGATAAAGTTGAAAATCTATTAAAGAAATTTGACAGATTTTAGTAGCTTGATGTGCTGGCGTCTGTACTTATTTGATATTAATTTCAACTTTATTCATACACGCGTTCCTGAAAAAAAATTAGTTTGACAGACTTACAGACAGACGGACGGACAACGACGTGATCTTATTAGGGTTCCGTTTTTTTCTTTTTCAGGTACAGAACCCTGAAAAGAATATATAAAACAGTAAAACCAATTGCAATCAGAAGAATAGAAGGAATTGCATTCAGAATGGATAGCATACAATAAGAATGATACAAGAAAACTTAAAAGGAAAAATGTTGCATTTTCTATCTATTCGATTTCACTTTATTATTCAGAGTACCGCTTCTGTCAGTTCGCTGCATTCTTGCAAATAATGAGATTCCACTGAAGAAAATATTCAACGTATGTCGTGACTCGTGAGCGAGCTGGCAACTACGTGATACAATATCCAAAAATTTTTTAATGTCTGTATTCTCTTCCACATTTATACATGAAATAATAGGTAAGTACAGCACGGTTACGAGCAATAATATGCTATGGACAGCTCGGCAACAATATCTCGGGGGCACTTCCCGCATTCTAATCTCCGTCTCAATCTGTCAAAACTACAATCAATAATTACGTACATTTTGAGATTTATTGTCGAGGAGATGAAGTTGTGAACGGGAATTATTGGCCTTCAGATTTCATTGTTTCCCATTAATGTATGACGGCATAATGTGATCATCTGTCGAAGAACTGATTACAACTAAGTATCACATTCTTCTGAATTAAACTGAGTAAGCAGATATTTATGACGCAAGACTCATCCATTAATATTTATTTATTTATCCATTTATTTCGGACATCCAGGCCCATATAAAACACATACAATACTATATTAATATAACTTAAAAATACTATAAATACATACAAAATTATAATTACACTAAAAACTAACTAAACACGAAGTGTCTGCGTCATGTTTCGCTGACTGGTGTCATGTAGCCGGCTACGAAACCGGCGGTACACAACACCCTTCGGCCAGAACTCTTCTTTGAGGAACTTCTCGAGATGGTGTGTCCGAACACGCACCACGAACGACTTGAAGTTCGTGTTGTGACGTGACTCCAACTTCTCGACCCTCAAAGTCCAGTTGGTCTTCACACGCAAGTACTCCACGATCTCCTCAGCCTTCGTGGAGTGGTGCAGTCTGGACACGTAAAGCTGCGTCGTCGGGATTGCTGGACGCAGCAGCATGTTGGGTCCTGCCAGCGCGGTGCCGCACTGGTTCCGACAAGGAGGCTTCTTCACAATTTTATTGGCATCGCTTGTCTCGCCAGAGTGTTCCTTCGATGTCACATATTTGTGTTACCGCAGTATCTACCGCTTGTTTATGCCTTAAATAAATTATCAGATATATTTGCCGTCATATATTAATAGATGAATCATGAAATCGGGTATTATTGCCCAAGTTGTCCATAGTTATATATATTTTAAGCTCGTGGCTGTAAATTCTAGTATGAGCACCAAACAATTTTTAGGACTCGAACTATGAAGCCCAGCTTTTGTTATTCGATTCTCTATGCTCATTCTACTATTTTGCCTGCATTTTAAAAAAGGAAAAATAAATTGAAAGTAATAGGTGCTTCAGAGCAGAGGCCTCCCTTTCCGTTTACACAAACTTTTATTCTTAGCTAATGCTGGCCATTCCTTTTGGTAAGCGACATCTAATACGGTTTATTTTAATTTAAATTGTAGCCTAATATCGGGATCTTTCGTATGACCTCGGTTTATTGATATTGGCTGAAACCTTCATATGAAATCCATAAACAATAGAACTCCATTTTCAAACGCATTCGAACTCGTAATTGCACTAAAATGCAACGTGCCAGTCACACAACGTGCCAATCAGCAACGCTTGGCGACGCTAATAACAGCGATGAGCATTCAGTCGCCAAAACACAAATTGGACGGCCTGATGACACTGTCATGGCGTCACACGGTTCAAATTAACGGAAATATCATCTATCACTAAACACTGATTAATCGGGTACATTGCCACTGAATTGATTTCGCGTATGGGTTATTGGTATCCCCTTCTTTTTAAGCAATAATATGCATGAAACGAAGTCAGAAAGTTAAAATACTTATTTTATTTATTTATTTTACAATTTATGTACACACATATATACAGGGAGTCCCTGGAAGTATGGATCAAATCAAATAGGGGCGTGGGCAAGGTCATTTCCAAACTTTTAACCCTGAGAATGTCAGTGAATTTTTTTACGGTTCAAAAGTTATGACCGATTTTAATTTTTTTTTTCAATCACTTCGCTTAGTGTTCAAAGATATTAATCATTAAAAAATACAATCAGGGCTATCTAAAAAAAAAATTGATAGCCCTGATAGTTTTCACGAATTCGATCTTTCTTCTCTTTTTTTTTAGTATTTTTTTTAGTTTTTTTTTTTTAGTATTTTTTTTTTTTTTTGCTAAAACGTTTGGAAATTACCTTGCCCACGTCCCTATTCGATTTGATCCATACTTCCAGGGACACCCTGTATAAACAGACAAGAAAAAAACAACAGAAAAATAGGTACAAAGGTGATGTATAAGATTCTTATGTCATAAGAAATCTCTTCCAGCATACCTTTTTTTTATGGATAGGAAATCATCAAATGACCTCTCCCGCTTTGGGTGGAGCGGAAGGGAGTGTCAGACTTACTGACTAAAACCCATCCGTGTTCTTTCCTTCCCCCTTTATGTTCCGGGGTAGCGGTAACCCTTTCGGACAATCCCGCACCCCCGGCAGGCTTCGGCCCTGACAGGCCCCTTCCTTTATGCTTCCAGCATACCTGCGATAGTAATCTTTCCGATTTAATCGAAAACACATTTATAGCATATTTGTTAGGTGATGTTCTTCAGAAAGGACAGGTTCACAACCGGCGCGCGTGTATGACCTGACGTATGAACGTAAATGAAGTAAAGGGAGTATTAAGGATCGTACCAGGTGCCGTTCTCGGGGGAGCAGTGAGCCTGTCGGGGAAGCGGTGAGCCTGTCGGGGGAGCGGAACGAGTGTGAGGATACCTTACAAGAAATGAGCATCGATTTTAAAACTTGAATGGTTTAAAATCGACGCTAATTTCATGTTGAATTGATTGACATGTTGATTCACCCAACTTCAACTAAATCTCACCTTTTTCTAGAATATCACATAAAATGAAAACATTCTTCTGACTCAACTCAGTATGATGTGCACAATTCTTTGGAATAACAAAAATTATGAAAGGAAAGAATCCTCTTCCGCAAATCGAAACATAATGTCTTACTCGTCAAAGTATTGTGTCGAAATTAAAACTAATTTCTCATCTCCGCTCCGGTGGTAATAAAGCTGTTGAAGACGAACGTTGTTTTTGTTGTATTTATCTTTTATCTCTCATAAGACAAAGGCAAAATTGTCCGTTATGTAACAGTACATAACCACAACGATGTTCCTTGATGAAAAGGATGGGCAGTATCTACGATTGTTATTTTTTATTACCACCTAGCTACCAGCCGCGGCTTCGCCCGCGTGGTATGTCGATAAAATGTGTGCATGTCCTTCCCCAGGGTAGAAAGTATCCCCATTCTTTGAACCCTGGTGAAGGACATAGACTTACTGAATCATTATAATAACCCCCTTATTCATAATCCTATTTTATCTCTATTTTAGCTAAAATAGGTTTATAGAACGTTTGTCTTTATCTGTCACGTTGTCATTTCTGTGTGTAAGAAAGAGACAAACCCCATTTTAACTAAAATAGGTTTGATAAGTTTTATGAATAAGGGGGTTAAACATATAGACAAAAAATAAAAAAAAATATTGGTTGTCTGTAAAGTCGGCTTACGGACGATAATTTTACGTGATAACGTCATAAGAAAACATCAGATAGATGCGTCACAAGCCGAACGCTTAGGCCGATCGTGCCTCTCTATCGCTTACTCCGCGCTCTCGCTTGCACGCTCGGCTCAGGCGGACGTGACAAGACAATGAGTCATGCTTTTGCGTGCGTGCAGCCGGCGTTCATCGATTTATAAGACGTTATCACGTCAAACATTATTGTACCGTATTCATAATATTTCTTTCATTTAGTAAAAAGCTGTTATTTTGACATTACGAACAGAAACTTCAGTTTTATTTATTTTATGATTATTGTTGGTGATGATTTGATGACTTGTATGTTTGTATGCATACATAGATCATGAGGTCATCAAAGTGATGAAAATTAAAAGAACATTAATATTACAAGCTAAATCATTTATTTAAAAAATACCAAGCAATTTCATTAATTATCTTAATAATTATGTATATATGTGAGTGTCCTACTATATGTTCGAGCATTGCAGACTTGTCGGAATTAGACATACGTTGAACTTTACAAGATATTCAGCAGTACCACAAATTAGGCCTTACATACAGTTCACAATTTGTAATTGAGTCTACACAAACCGAACTATCTTGATTGTTGATTATTATTGTTTGCTGTAATTTTACAAATAATTTCTGAGCAAATGTACAATACAGTCGTTATTAACAGACATAACATTATTACAAGCCCTGTCTTCGAATTGTTTGTTGTAGTTATTATCTAATATAACCTATTATACCACAACGTTTTGCTGTAGGTACTTTTATTATTTCTGTGGTTTTATATTAGGAGAGCCATCTTTCGAAGACATGGTTCTCAAGAATAATAAAAAAGTCAGGAATAATACATTGAAACCTGAAAAATGGCTGGTGTGTAGCGGTATCTACAACGCCACATGCAAACTACGCGTAATACTGACGTCACGCGAAATCCTGCATCTCGCAAGCAGAGTTTACCGCGCAACTAGTATATACAACGGCCCGACATGAATCATTGGGCAGTTGCCCGCCAGACACAACACCCGGCTGGTCGGAGGATCCTCCCTTTTTCTACAGAGGATGAGTGAACTTCTTCTTCTTCTTAGCGTGTCGATAGCAATCTAAATGTACTCGGCCCAGAATTCGGCCACTTGTTTGGCGCCATCACTAGAAGTGAACTTTACACCCTGTTCCTCATACCTCTATAGGTGCTTCGTTTAACATGAAAATCTTATAAAAACGAGCTACCAGTAAAACATCGATCAATGAATCATGGATGAATGGATGGTGGGTCAGTTATTTTGTAACTTTTGCTTGCCTACTGGTAACATATGGCTATAATCTATTCCTTATGTCACCATGTACTATACCCATATTAGCAAAATAAAATAGCTTCATATTTATCTACATGTTGAAACGGAAAAACACCGAGAAACCGATGATACATCTAGACCCAAATATTTATGCAAAATATTTCACTACGAAACAAGCTCAATTGAACCTATTTCAGCAAGTACAAGAACATCTTGGTCTGAGGGATATTGAAAATGTTATATGCAGTTATGAGGGTCACGAATTTGAATCACAAAGTGGCCAGATTCCCTGCGACAAGGAGGCTTGACAACACAGTAAATCTCGGATCACTACGTCACGATATTTTACGGACCTTTGCGAATTGTTCGAGAAAATTAATGATATTTTCTTGTGATTTTCCGTGTGAACTGAGATGAAAAATGTCGTAGATGAACATGGCGGAAGAAATTAGCTATCAATGTACCTAAAGAAATGGTGATCTTTGAAAAGATTTATCGTAAATATGTATATCCGTTTGAGGTTCCCGCATGTGGTTGACCTGCCATGAATAACCTTCATTATTAAGACATCCATACTTATAATATTATAAACTCGAAAGTAACTCTGTCTGTATTTTACCTTTTCACGCCTAAACCACTGAACCGATTTAGATGAAATTTGGTATAGAGATAGTTTGAGTCCCGGGGAAGGACATAGGATAGTTTTTATCCCGATATTCCTACGGGATCGACATTTACGCGGGTGAAACCGCGGGGCGCAGCTAGTAATATTATAAACTCGAAAGTAACTCTGTCTGTATTTTACCTTTTCACGCCTAAACCACTGAACCGATTTAGATGAAATTTGGTATAGAGATAGTTTGAGTCCCGGGGAAGGACATAGGATAGTTTTTATCCCGATATTCCTACGGGATCGACATTTACGCGGGTGAAACCGCGGGGCACAGCTAGTTTTGTATAATTTTCAACCTGTGTTGTCTCACTGCAGAGCAAAACCAATCCTTTCTCTAGACAAGCTCAACCCAGCAACTTTGCCTGGGCCTACTGGCATACCGTTATACGGTTTCTGGGATCAGTTTAGGTCCACAGATTGATTGAGATTAATCTAAAAATAAATATAGTAACTCAATTGATAGAGCTTATAAACCAATAATTTACAGATCACCGTTTGAAAAGGTCATAAAGGTCAAAGGCTGTCATTCGTAGATCTTTGACAGGCGTTACGGGTCGTCAGAAGCCCGAAAGTCTGATAACCAATCTTACCAAGGGGTATCGTATTACCCAGTAATTGGGTTGTGGATGTCAGATAGGCTGTCGCTCCATGTATAGTACTGGTTTTCAGCTGCATCCGGTTAGACTGGAAGCCGACTCCACCATAGTTGGGAAAAGCCTGGGCAGATTTTTGAGGTTTACGTACCTATTTTTCGATTTCTCTCGTATCGGTATAAAGTATATGAACAGAAAAAACTTGCGTGCTTCAGTAAAAATGTATACATATAAAGAAAGAAAGAAAAAGTATTTATTGTGACTCGTACAGGAAGATCACAAACTAAACTAAACACAGTAAAAATAAAAATAAAAACCAAGTTATATAAAATAAAGTAACAAAAAGAAAAATGAGACAGAAACTCCTATACGAGGCCAAAAGGCTCCTATCTCAGCATGATGCTGCGACATTTAAAAAATAAATGTCGCAGCGCTGGTATTCTGATAGGGCCCGCCGCTGTGATGTCACGGGCAGTTACAGAAATAAATAAATAAATATTAAAATAGATTTTTAACCTGTAAAATATTAGCAAATAAAATTAAATCGCGCCAGACGTAACCTCATTACTTGTCTATGCCTTGAGTGTCACAGGCACTTTGGTGGTCTGTGGCATTGCTGTGACAAGTAAAAGGTCGCAGGCGCCGATCTTCCGACGTAAATAAATAAATACATTTTATAAAAAATACATTACGGCTGTCTAGTGGAACAGCATTACAGTGAATATATAATGAAAGTGGAGTGTGAAAGTCAGTTTAACGGCATGGATGAAATGGTGAAATAAAAATAAACTAATGTTGTGTGTTATCAAGCTACAAATTTTACAAGAAACACGTGACAAGGAAACAAAACATTGTGTAAGCCAGCAACATTAATTCGTCTGATGCTACCAGTAAAAGAGTGAGACAAACAATAGAATTAATCAAGTATCGAACTTGTACCAATTGAACACCAAACAAAAACACGATGCGAAACAACTCCTATGCCTATTCAGTGAAACAGTCGCTGCTTAGCGTTGGGACCACCGTTGCAAGTTGCGTGCACATCAAGGGTAGGTTCAAAGTTTGGTATCTTTTTGAAGCTCCAGTAAATGCTGTTTAAATTTTAACCTGAAAGTACCAACTGTCTTTATAGCACGAAAAGGAGGTGGCAAGTCGTTCCAGCAACGAGAGGCAGCGAATTTGAAACTACCACGGAATGCAGCAGTTCTGTGGGATGAGGCTAACATGAGGTAAGAAGAAGCTCTAGTCTTAATTTTGTTGACATCGCGTGACCAGGACAGTTTATTATATAAATAATCTGGTTTTTTTGTGAGAATTGTGCCAAAGAGTAGGGTAGCCAGGTGAAGCTTTCTGCGCGCTGACATTCTCATCAAATTACCCTTATTTAAAAAAGGTGTGATGTGGGACCGTGGTGGGACATTGTAACAGAATCTTGCACAAGCATTCTGCACCCGCTGGATCAGTCTTTCGCTTCTACCGAGAATACATGCCCCATACACAGTGTCAGCGTAATTCAGCTTGGATAGGACAAGTGACTCGCACAGCATGACACGCATATCCACACTTATGTAGGGGCGGATGCGATACAAGACCTTGAGTCGGTAGAAGCAGTTGCGCACGGCCTCCAATATGTGTGCTTCAAAATGCAGCTGTCCGTCAAATACTACACCCAGATTACGAGCTTCCAAAACCCTTTCCACGCCACATCCATCAATCCTCAGGTCCATGTTGCAAGCAAGCATTTTGTTAAGGAAATCCCTAGATCCCATCACAATATACTTGGACTTACTGGGATTCAGGACCAGGGAGTTTCTTGTAGACCAAGCTGAGATCCTTTCCAAATCTTCATTAATCTTTTGTACAGTTTCAGCTACATCCTGGGACCGGAAGGAAAGGTACAACTGCAGATCGTCAGCATAAAGGTGAAACTTGGTGTTGATCAGACAGTTAGTGATGTCAGCACTGTACAGGATGAAGAGAAGTGGGCCTAGGATCGATCCCTGAGGCACGCCCCTGTGTACGCGCATTGGACCAGAGGACATGGTATCTCCCCCGTCACTAGTCACCTGGACAAACTGCGATCGATTGCTGAGGTAACTCTCAAACCATTTTACAGTCTCGACTTCACACCCATAGTAAGACAGCTTGGAGAGTAGGAGTGACGTGTTAATTGAGTCGAAAGCACGCGAAAAGTCCAGTAGGACGAGCAGGGTTCCCATACCCTGGTCTCTGGCCTCAAGAATGTTACCGACAACATCCAGGAGCGCTGTTGCTGTGCTATGGGCCCTGCGAAAACCAGATTGAGCTAGTGGCAAGATACTGTGGTACTCAAGATATGCCCTAAGTTGGTCAGAGACAACCCTTTCTAAAATCTTGGACAGACATGGAAGTAGGCTTATTGGACGGAGGTCTTTAACGCTAGTGGGGTTAGGTACTTTTGGGATCGGTCTAACTATTGCCATTTTCCACAGATCAGGGAAAGAAGAGTCAGCTATGGATCTGTTGATGATAGCTGTGATCACTGCAAGTGTTCTAGGGAGTGTCAACATCAGCATCTCCAGAGAAATTTGGTCCGAGCCCTGCGCATTGGACTTAAGACTACGCAAGATCCTCAGCACTGTATCCTGCTGGACCGGTTCAAGCTGGAAATGACTGTTACCGTGTCTATGATGCTCAAAATAAGTTAAATCTGCAGTAGTGACCTTCCCACTGCCTGGCACATCCAAAAAGTGTTGGTTGATAGAATCAGGGTTGTTACAGAAATGAGGCAGACTATGTTCTGGTTTTTTTAAAGTGGCTACAGTTGCTTTGATATGACTCCATAACTTCTTAGGTTGTTTAATATTATTATTGACATATGTTTTAAAATATGCGCACTTCTCACTATCAAAAGCAGCTCTGACAAGGTATTTAAACTCCTTATAGGATTTAATATGATGTTCGGATTTAGTCGATTTTGACTTCAAATGGCACTTATCACGCAGCCTCATCATTTCCCTAACCGTGTCTGTTATCCAGGGATAAGACTTCTCTTTAATTTGGACTTTTTTGAGGGGAGCATGCAAATCAAAAAGTGTAATAATGTATTGATTAAACATGGATACCATTGAGTTCACATCTTCCAGACTTTCAATATGTTCCCAGTCCATTCTATTTAAATCTTCATTAAAGAATTCGGGGAGGATGTCTCTGAGTGGCCTGTAGGTAAACCAGTGTGGAGAAGGCTTCTCTAGCTTGAAATTAAATTCCACAGATATAATGGCATGGTGACCAAGCTCCGGTATGTGTGATACAGAGACCCCACACACACGGGCATCAGTGCACACAACATCAATCAAAGTTTCACTATGCTCTGTGAAATGGGTTGGCTCAGTATAAGTTAGTTGTAGTAGTTGGCTATCAAGGTAGTAACCAGGCTTTAGTTACACGATTAAAGAATCAATTCTTGGAATTGGTTTATGGAAATACTAGCAGCGCCCCGCGGTTTCATCCGCATAAGTTTCCCGTGGGAATATCAGAATAAAAATTATCCTATGTCCTTCCCCTGGACTCAAATTATCTCTATACCTTCGGTTCAGCAGTTTAAGCGTGAAGAGGTAACAGACAGACCGACACGCTATCCCATTTATAATATTAGTATGGATGCCAAACATGTTCTGTAAATGGAACAGAGAATTGCGCGCGTATCTCCATGCTAACATAACTGAAACCGCACACAAAGTGTTGGACTACCCTGAAAGCCGGAAGCAATTAGGCGGCCATTTTGTCGTTTGAACACCTTATTGCCAAAGTTAGAATCCCTTGATACTTTTGTTGGTACAAACTCGATTCGGATTGTTGATACTCGCATTTATAATTACTTATATCGAAGAGAAAATATATTTATTTCTTCTATAAATAACAAAATTAAAACCTAACTTAACTAAAACTATACAAAAACTAAAATATAGCGTCGAAAAATTCATCCGCATCGCTGTCGACTGGTAATGTAACCAAGAGACTGGCGGCATTACCACGTTGTATGGCAATGCTTAACCTTTGGCCAAGTTAAAAGCCAGCCCTTGGGTCACGGGAAGTGTCAACCAGCCGTTTTGAAATTTCATTAATAAGACCATGAGCACTTGGACCCCACGGCCCGAGGGTTTCAACCCCAAACGTCTCGAAAATATAATTTTCGATAAGGTTATTATATCGCATTTTAGTTTGCAAAAAATTTAATGACGACAAAAGGCGACAGCACGTACATTTATAGAGTCAGGGAAATGGATTGTTACCAACCAACCAAATTGTTGACTACCAACTTAAATTGTCCGTACCTACGTTCAAAACACGACTCAGGATTCACGTAGGGTGCCCATTTGATTAACAGTTAATTTCTCCAACTGTACTTTAGTAAATAACGAGATTGATGTTTATACAGGGTTATTGGAAAGACACCAATAACCTCTTAAGAGGTCATTGTACTCATCAACTTTTACTGTGGGACCAAACCTGAAATCGCGAAAGAAAACCGCTGTTCCCAACATTTCGACGAGTTATACGACCATAAATATAGGGAACAGCTGATTTTTATTCGCGATTTCACGTTTGGTCCCATAGTAAAAGTTATTCATAATGATGAGTACAATGACCTCTTAAGAAGTTGTTGGTGTTTTTCCAATAACCCTGTATAGGAGTTTTCTCTCAAATCGGTGCTAGGGTTTACCGGGCTTTAATTACACAAAAAACTACAGAAGAAATCAATTTTTAATTTTGGTTTATGGAAATATGCAAAACATGTTCTGTAAATGAAACGGAGTACAAACATCTCCAAGTTAACATAACTAGAACCGCACACAAAGTGTTTTGTTACCCTGAAAGCGCAGAGATAAATTCTAGCATAGAACATTAACCTTTATATTAACCTTCTTTGTATAAGGTGTTACCTATTTTATCACAAGAGGTAATGTATCGTCTGGGCTGTAGGGGTGTGACTCATTTTTATTAGACTCGCAAATATTACTAGCAAAACATGAACTGTCTTGAAAATAAAATATCTTCTTTTTAGCGTGTCGCTTTGGAGTGTAAATGTGGTGCTGTCCCACAAACGATGGGACACTTAATATTGTGTCCTGCGTGTTCTGTCAGCTGTACGTTACAGGAACTAATGGACGCTGCCGCTGGTGATGGCGCCAAACAAGTAGCCGAATTCTGTGCCGAGTCCATTTAGATTGCTATCGACACGCTAAGAATAAAATATAGAATCTGCCTACGAAGTTAGGTAACTTATTATATTATATATTCTGAATTATAGAATTAAATGAATCTATGGCGCCGATTCTCTTGTTCACAAACTAAACTAAATTTAAGTTCAGTTCACCTTTTTCTTTCTATTTCATTAAGAAAAGGACAGGAGATAAATATTAGTTTAGTCCTGTCAAATTAAGATACTCCATAGACAATTTAGACGTGATTAAAAAATTGGCTATTAAAAATACGTCAATTTACGTCAGGCACTGACTAATTTCACAGGTCTAAACTAATATTTATCTTCTGTCCTTTTCTTAATGAAATAGAAAGAAAAAGATGCACTGAAATTAAATTTAGTTTAGTTTGTGAACAAGGGAATCGGCGCCAGTGTCAAGGGAATCTGCCTAGCCTTTTCTCAACTATGTTGGGGTCGGCTTTCAGTCTAACGAGATGCAGCTGAATACGAGTATTTTACATGGAGCGACTGCCTGTCCTCTACAACCCAGTTACTGTGAATCGGTGTATTCATGTCAAAACATAACATCTTTTTTAGGACGATTCTTGTCGAAGCGAATGTGTTATTTATTTGTAGCTCTTGTAGACAAGGATTAAAATGTAATTTGAAGACTCTGTAAGTAGTAAGTTGTTGTTGTTGTTGTTGTTGTTGTATACTCTATTCAATTTGTAAATAGTGATAAATTTCACACATTTTTCTTCATTCTAGATTTCAGTAAGAAAATTATTTTAGTGCTTAAAAATAAAATGGCGCTCGTCCTTATTTCACGGAGCAGCGCAGTGTAGTCTTTGTCCACTTAAAGAAGCTTTTATGAAAGACTTCCGGGTCCATTAGAGATTTTTTTATTATTATTAAATGGTTGATTTTGTAAGACCCTTAACCGTTAAATCCCCGGCGTCTCCATTTGTCACATACCGGCGCGCACCCGTTTTTTACGCACACATTTTTTATTTTATCTTTCCCTTTCCCCCTTTTTTTTAATTTTTTTTTTTTTTTTTCTTCCTCTCTGGCCGCTGGCCTTTAATGGCGGTCCGGTATGATGATATTAATGTTTAGAAACACTATTAGGTACTTCAGTATTCTCACCACTCAAATACTTTTAAGAATTAATGAATGATCAATTATAGTGAAGGAAATATATTCTGTCTCTACAATTCATCTTAACGTGAAAGAGACACCGTACGATGAATAAAAATTAATAAAGAGCTTTTCCTCTCTCTACTTATTTAAAAATTTGCTCTGCCTGACAGAGTTCATAATGGTTTCTATTTTTTTTTTTATTTACCACTTGTAATTGTACATTATGGATTGCAATAAACGATTTGAGATTTAACTGTTAAAATCAAGGAAAAACCAAATCCGCCGGAACCGGAATCCGCTAGATACGAGAAGCACAGTACCGGTCGAAATGCCGGTGCTCGGGGGAGAACTATGTCCAGCAGTGGACGTTTTTCGTCTGAAATGATGATGATGAATAATTCCATTGCCATACCTACTTGTCATCTCTACTCCACAACGCTTGACATGCAGCCTAACAACCCATGGATACGATACCCATACATTGACAGATGACGTGAAATTCATCTTCCAAATTCGCCTCTCAAACTACATATCCGAGCTTACACCACGACATAACATCGTTACCTTGTCGAGAATGATTAGTCCTGTGTCTTTAATCTTTAGCTATTTGTTAAAACGTGATAGTGTGGTGAGTTTTCGTGATAGATTGCCTCATATTTGGGTCTCGGTGTGTCGGGTGGAGGGGTTATTGCGACTGTGCCGTGTCAAACGTAGGTACAATGTATGTCCGCTGGAGTGGAACCTTTTAGCTTAGTACCTGGTATTTTTTATGCTTTGACGACTTGGCAAAACGGATAGGCAATTACATTTTTTCTTCACGATATAATACATCGCCAATATGGATTTTAAATTGGCGTCACACAGTGTACAAGGGTGGTGATCAGAGTTCGATTTTGAGGTTACTTAGAATGTTACAAGCATCTTTTGGCGCCTATATGACATTGACATGGCGTTGTTGATAAACGTTTGTGAAATTGTCACAGAAATTGTATTGAAAAACAGAGAGAGATAGCGGCATTAGTTACGATTTTGGCCACGAGCTAAAAGGCTCAAAGGCTTCAAAGTAAGGGAACCCCTTTTGGGAATGACATTAAACCCATTTAAGTTTTTTGTAACGTATTGTATATGGCGTGTTGGTCTAGTGGTTAAGACAGCGGCTTAACAATTCGATGGTCTCGAGTTCAAATCCTCGGAGGAGAAGTTCTTTTTTTTGTTTTTTTTTGTTTCTTTTATAGGTTATTATGTGATTTTTGTTAATTATTATTTAAGAAATCAAATGTTGAAGTAGGTATGAGGTTTGTAAGAAAATCTAGGCATGTTGCATAAACAATATTCATTTATTTCTCTAATTACATTTCTAGGACTTCATGGAATCCACTTCACGGTTGAATATACAGTTTTCTATGTGTGTTAAATTGGGGTTATTTACTTAGAATATTAACTAAACACAAAATAGATACCCTGGGTGAGGTTTAGAATGTTTAACATTAGATAACGGTTAATTTATAGATTTTTCTAGAAACAACTACAATAATATTTATTCATTTAAAGTTGTGAAAACATTAAATTTTTATACTTTGTATGATCTTATCGGAAAAAAAGATTAAAAAATTAAATGTTGTCATTTGTGCCTGTGAATTACAGAGGAAGAACCAACATGCTAAACTATAAAAGTATAGCAATATACATCTTTCTCTTTTATCACATTTTCTGATAACCCTTATTTAACACAACATTAGAAATTATAAAAATATGTGAGGTCAGATGGTGCATCACACATTACAAGACTACTTGTAAACAAAAGCATCTGGATTGATAATAATAAAGGTTGTTTATTTTTGATTAACTACGAATTAATGATTCCACAAATATTGGGAATTATTAACACTTGCTCATACGTTCCAATGTAATTTTATCAGATCAGTTACACAATAAATCTGCCGAGTAAATTGCTTATTAATAACGGAGAGGATGGCCGTCACTGTCTATCACTTCTTGAAGTCACACTTGAACGCGTAGTTTTGAAGGGTGTCACTGAGTGAACTTCCACAATATTACGGTGTCGCCCCGATTCATTAGTGTAAACAATTATTGAGCGAGGGCCTTGGCGATCACATTTCACATCACCAGTTGCATGATACCTTTGTATCCATCTACGAACTGTTTTTCTCTGGAACGAAAATAATAATATTAGGAATACATAAAAAAATCCAACTTGTCAGTAATAATGCAACATGATTGCAACAATAAATACATATATGTGTATAACGTAAATCTTACCGTTATGGCCATATCTCGTTCTTTATGCTTTGTTCCTGTTCCCAGAGAACAACAATTTTAGAGTCCGCGTATCACTGGTCAGTTTCCCTCAGTCGTCAGTTTATTTAATTCTAGCCTTCAAAAAGTTATTAATCGAACAATACTATCGGTTAATATAATCAACTGTTCAAACACTTAATAAATTGGATAATATTTCGACGAAGATAATTACGCACAAGCGGATCGACACGAAAACGAAACGATTTGAAAAGTAATTATACCCTCAATCACAGTTTAGTAAATAAGGCGAAGAAGTATTCTAAATTCAACCTTAACTCGCAGTTCATACAGCTAGTTAAGTTTCTGAAGTAAAATTACGGTAGGTAGTGCAACAATCGGAATCAGGCACATTCTATTCAACCAAACAAGAAATCTATGCAAAATTCAACCTTATCTTTTAGTAAATTGAGGAGTTACGAATTGCATTTTGTAAAACAAGACGGTAAGGTGTTAGTATTTATAATACGTGGTGGAAGTTGAAATTTAAACCTTAATATCTAGAAGATTAGACCGTTATCAACCTTGTTCGATAAAAGGAGTAAAGCTATTCAAAGTTTCGTTAAGATGGCTAACTGATTCAATAGTCTAGTGGTATAAGGCGCGGTCTATGTGATCGGCTGGCGCCTGGTGATGCGGGTTCGTATCCTCAATCGCACGGAAAGTGTCTTTTTGTAAGTTAAGTTATTCTTGGGATACGGTTCGGGCAACAATCCGAAAAAATACCATATTATAATTATTTAAAAACTTGCAAATAATATTTGAGTGGGATCGGTGGATGCTCGGGCAGAGATGGATGCGCCGCGCCGCGCGGCAGCGGGGGAGGGAGCTGCTTGAGGCCAGAGCCACGTGACGCGCCCGAGCGCGCGCGCTCGAGCCCGCCATCGCTCGAGCGACGAGCGACGGCGGGCTCGAGCGCGCTCGGGCGATAATCTTTAAAGTCTTGGGGGGTTCCTTTTCTCTGAAGCTGTTCGTACCTACGATTTTAAATATGACTTCTTGAAAAAAAAAAATGATGGACTAGCTAAAGACGCTACCTCGAAAATCTAAAATCCTCGAAAACTTACTAAGCGAGCGAAAGTGATGCAATTACTTTTGAAACGCAAAAGAAGAGTGATGGCTATAATGTGCGTGCGCTCTTCCATTTAATAACTCTTAAGCGATACGCCGTGATGTCGAAAAAAGTAAAAAAAAATAGACACAACTTTGCAATTTATTTTGTATCGAGAAAAAATCATTGAATCGTGTATTCCTTTTACATTATACTAGTCAACAAATATATGCCAAAATGTTAAACTCCTATTTCACATACTTAAGAAGTTACACGAAATAGAAAAACCACATTTTTTTCATTTAGCTAGTCTAACATTATTATTTGAAAGTGGGAACTATTGATAACTGTTTCCTTTGTACATCATAGAAAATAACAAAAAAATAACATTTTAAAATCAAAACGCAGTAGGTTGTCGCCTCAACGTATGACATGGTAAATTGAACATGTCAACCGAAAGTTTGAAATGTTTCAGGCGACGAACGAGTGCGATTGCGATTTGTGTTTCATTCATAGTTTTGTTTAAAAAATGGAAGATTTAGTATTGAAATAATTGAAAACAGACAAGTGAAGTGCTATAAATATAATATTAAATGATGTCTACAAGTCCCGTGCGTTCTTACAAAAACTTAAAAGCTCATTATCAAATTCTGAAGTCTTGCTAATTGGTTACCTCTAAACAGTTTTATTTTCGAAATTAGTTATTTCTAATAAAGAAGCACGATGTTTCGTTGTTTTCTTTTTTTTTGTAATTACATTTAATTACTAGTTTATTCATTTATTTCTAAGTCTAAAAAGTATGTATTACTAGCTGCGCCCCGCGGTTTCACCCGCATAAGTCTCGATCCCGTGGGAATATCGGGATAAAAACTTTCCTATGTCCTTTCCCGGGACTCAAACTATCTCTGTACCAAATTTCATCTAAATCGGTCAGTGGTTTAGGTGTGAAAAGGTAACATGCAGACAGACCGACAGACAGACAGAGTTACTTTCGAATTTATAATATTAGTATGGATGTACGTTGAAACTGTGTGTACTCCTCGTCACTTGTCCTTCAAGGTTCATTAGAAAACCAGCGTCAGACACTCATGTGTCTGGCATTAATGCTGAAATTAACCTTTTCGGCGCAGCCGTGTGACACACACATTATTTTCACTTTTTTTATTTTATTTCATATTTTGTGTTTCACGAACTGTATCCAAATGAACTTTTTTCTTTCCTTCTCCGGGCGTTGTGTAATGGATAAGTCTCGTTTCATAAATTGACTTTTGCTTGGAAAAAAGTTATACCTATCAAGATTTCTCTCTAAACTTCAGAATGACTAAACAAGACGTATTGTAACAAATGAAGATGGTATCAAAAACGTTAAATATATTTGAATTAAGAACTTGAGATAATCTTCAAGTTATGGAACAACAAACTGAATGTCATACTCAACAAAGTTCAAATTCCATTGCAACCAAAAACTTATTAGGACCTTTTTGTTACAAATGGTCACTATAAAATCAGCTTAGAATACATTTCATTAAAGTAGATAACTGATTAATTGCGATGGAATGTAAATTATCTGAGTTTATGAACACTGCTTATAGAGCAACTGCCAAGTGCCTTCGTGTGGAAGGTCGTTAATATAGATAGGAGGCTTATACATGAGCCTTATTCCTGTATAGATAAGAACTTGATTGATGATGGTGACAATGATGTGTAGGTATTCTGTTTGTTTTCTTTGAGATATTAGCGTCTGCAGTCTATGTAATGCCAATATATGATTTTTTTACTATAATCTGATAGAATCGTCCTATATCGGCGTCATGTTCGTGAACGGGCGCCGTCGGTTGAGACTGTTCATCTCTTAATTGCCAAGGCTTATTTTTAATCTTATTTTTTTAATTGTTTCTTCGTGTTTTTTTACATTGTTCTCACATATAGAAGCAACAAGAATAATGTACCCAGGATTTTGTAATATTCTTGCTTTAAAAGAATGTCCATGGAGTTTCTTGCCCGTTCTTCTCCATAGAGATCTACGCTTTGGAATGGGCAACTAGCTTCAACTTTTTGACTAACTGACCGACTTTTTAATTTTGACAATTCAAAAGTGCCTGTTCATGGTTTAATTGAAATAAATGCTTTGAGTTTGAGTTTTGAGATAAAAGTATTGCTAGTACGAGACCTGTGTAGGAGAACGTTCGTTCAAGACCGGTTTTTTATTCTAAACTAGCGACCCAGCCCACTTTCGAACGGTTTTTTCGACTTGACAAAACATCGAGATTTCTCTACTATGTGTTTGATATTTATATTTTGATAGACATAAACCTTCCGGAACCTTCCTTCTTTCTGGCCCGAAGAATTGCCAATCTTAAGTGGCAGTGGGTAGGACACATTGCTCGCAGAACAGATGGCCGAAGGGGCCGAAAGGTTCTGGAGTGGCGTCCGCGTACCGGAAGACGTAGCGTTGGAAGGCCTACCACAAGGTGGACCGACGACCTTGTGAAGGCCTGCTTAGGGGAGGCCTATGTCTAACAGTGGATGTCTTTCGGCTGAAATGATGATGATGAAACCTTCCGGAATAAATTCTTTTAATAATTATGTTTACGGAGTGATTTGTAATTTGACGTATTTTTTTCAGGACGTGACAGTATGACCCATTTGCAACAATGTGGCCAAGGCATAGTAATGATGGCCATTCAATTTTCAGAGTTTATGGAAAACTGATATTTAGTGACGAATTCTGGAATATTTTCAAAAATACTTCCATGAAAATTGGGTTATCTCGAATCCCATGAAATTTCGCCTATGCTTTATGGGGTCCTTAATTGTTACAAATAGGTCACACTATCACGTCGTGAAAGGAATACGCCACATTACAAGTCATCCTGTAGTTATATGTTATACAGGGTGTTCTATGTTATTGGTTTGGTTTCCGCACTTAGTTCTTTAAGTGGACCATTGTGGGATCTACAGGGTGACTTGTAAGATGACCCTAAAGAATCTTATAGGATTTATACGTAAGATAAAAACATCAAAAGGTACTAAGAAATCGAGGTCTCTTGTAATCTAGACATGAATAGGTACACAGAAGCCTACATGACGATGAAAAGAGTACCTACATGAACGTAGTTACTTTATCCTAATTTATGACGGTCACATATGTAGAAATATCACTGCAGACGGTACTGTAACACCTACGCCACGGGGGAACTATTTTACTTTATGAAACTCCTATCTATTTCATATTATTATTTTAGGAATATTTCATCGAATATATAAAATTAGCTCAACTTATTTATTACACGTCAAACCTACTACTCTGAATGACACATGCTTAAATGTTCGAATGGAATATGCCTTCAAATATTACGGGCCTGTCTCGCAGAGGTCTCTACGGTACACAATGTAGACTCATATTAAATGTTTTATACTTGTTTCTTTACCTGTTCTGTAAAAGTCTGTAGGACTAAACGCAATAGAAAAAACTTTTTCACAGACTGCTATGGCGTAGCTGTAAAATGACGTCACGGCTACACCTGCTACGCTTTCGTAGCAGATATCCAAACTGCTACGCCAAACATAGTTACAATTGTTATGTGTGTTCTAATGGTATTGTAAGTATATTATATGGCTATTCAGATTTTTCTAAATAGTGGAAATGTTATTAAGTAGCTGCCCACTTTTCAAATATTTTTGGAGTAGACTATATTACAGAATATTTAATTGTCAGGTGAATAACAAAAAACAGAAAATGGAAAAATACCAATGTACGAGTATGTTACTGCTAATTTTCCTAAATAAACCTTCATACCTGTTTACACTTTCGCGGATGTGTCCTCACCCTTACAAAATCTTTTCTACGAGTACAACGATTCGTTGTCACCTGTCATCGAAGCCGAAGTTTATCACAATGTTAGTTCAGCTGTTTAATGAAAGCATCAAGTCGCATCAAGTCGCCAGTCGCCCTTCGTCACGCCAACGCTGAACTTTCATTCTCTGTAATGACGTCATGCGCCCCTTTTCACAGACTTTCAATTAACCGGAGTGACAGCGTGAAGAGAGAACCGACGACGTTTCGCAAGCCACGTGGGCGACGGC
The DNA here is from genome assembly GCA_947508005.1 of Amphipoea lucens. Lineage (NCBI taxonomy): Eukaryota > Metazoa > Arthropoda > Insecta > Lepidoptera > Noctuidae > Amphipoea > Amphipoea lucens. The sequence continues at coordinate 20,750,859 of OX382357.1, forward strand.
CTTATGCCAAGGAATGTAAATAGGTTGGACGAAGGAGATGTGTTGGAAATGTATTGTGTTTAGTGTTCGTTTGTTTCTGTGAATGAAAAAATATAGCATGAAATATTCGTTGATTTCATAAATTGATTAAAAAATACAACCTTCTGTTAGCGCATTATAATAGATTAATTCATGTTTCGAGTAAAATTGATTCAGAAGAATTAAGAAAAATTACCTAGGTATATGTACAGCGCACAGTAGAGCAGTGGTGGCCATAGATATAGATATACCTAGATAACGCAAGAGCAACTACTTCGCATGACAAAAATTGCACCAGCTTACGTACAAAAATCGTAAACCGCCTCTTTCGCGCTCAGTCCCGTGTACTGCTGGCTGACAGGTGCTTTATTTTGATACATTATTTAATCAACGCTGCTCTCAAAACGGTACGGTAAACCCGCACTGGGTTTGCATGGAGGATTAGCCCAATCCCTCTCACAGAGAGGAGGCCTATGTCCCAACAGTGGGAATATAATAAGCTGATTATGCTACCTATAAATACGTATATTTTAGAATATATATTTGTTTGTTTTAATTAACAGATTTAAAGTTCATTAGATATACAGTTTAAAATTTCAAATAGTCTTTAGCAATCTTAAAACTATAGGCCGCGCGGAACTAGTTGGCCGCGCCTTAGATATATGTGAGCGGTGGGACGGAGGGGCGGGGGCGCATTACTCAGTACGTGCATTGCGAACCGCCGCCTCAACCCTGTCCGCACCTCAGCGGCCAACTAGTTCCACGCGGAATATAGTTTATCAAGTAATTAAAATTAAAGGTTTAGACAACAGAAATCTCCAGATTGCTTTACTCTTTAGCATAGGCCTCCCCCAGGCTTTTCCATAGCTCACGATAATGAGTTTTTCTCCTCTATGTCCCTCCCTATAGCAGTTTTCAAGTTGTCTTTCCATCTTTGGAACGATCTTCCTCTTTTCCTCATTCCTTCTCTTGGGTACCACTCTTACTTCTCTGGCCCATCTTCCGTTTTAACCCCTGATGACATGATCTGCCCAGTTTCATTTTAGTTTTTACCCGACTACGGAGGGTAATTTTGTATGTCATGTCTGCTACGTTTTAAATATACGGTACTGTGACGTTTACGCCACGGGGGGAACTATTTTACTGGAAAAAAACTCCCAATAAACTTTCTTAGGATATTATTCAGGAGTCTTTCATCATATATATAATTATTCCATCTTGTTCATTATACGTCAAACCTACGACTCTCTATGACACATGCTTGAACGTTCGAATGGAATAATATGCCTTCAAATATTACCGGTCTGTCTCGCAAGGAGGTCAGAATCTCTACAGTACCTACCATCAATTAAACGTTCCTTCAACTTCCATTTCTAAGGTGTAAATGTAAACCAAATAAATCGCCGAGTTACTCCATTAAAATGGCGTCGACTGTTTTAATTACTGCACCCTATATGTGGAGCGGTGCTTAAAAGCCGGCCGCGCCTTAATGAGTGTGGACCGACCCTAACGTGAGAGGAAAAATTGTTTCATACACGTTGCGGATACTTTTAGCTGCTGAGGTATTAAGTTTAATACCCCTAACATAACATCACGCCTGTAAATCTCCGAAGGGTTAGGCAGATGTGCACCTATTGTGTATCGGTTTCATTTGCATCACAATTCTAGGTAAAATCTGTAGTTTTAATTGTTCAACAGCGCCCTCAAATTTCAATTTGTAGGTAATGTATCTTTTTATATGATTCTTGTTTTTAGAGGAAGCGTTACTTAGATATATCAATACGGAGGCGTGGTCGCTGACGGTGGAATCTAAACATGAAATCGCGAAAAAAAAATCACCTGTTCCCTACATTTATGTTCGCATAACTCGTCAAAATGTAGGAAACAGCTGATTTTTTTTTTGCGATTTCAGGTTTGGTCCCATAGAAAAATGGTTTATAATGATGAGTACAATCTCCAATTTCGATTTGTCGCATGTTTCCAATTTCACCCTGTATAACCATGACGGTTGCACAAGTAGTGGTACTAATCATTACGTGATCGAGGCAGTTATGCAGTCTTGTAGGATGGGTATGCCCCAGTAAAAGGCCCATTTCTGCAGTTAGATTTGGATGGGAGGGACTATTTCTATCTGTGGGGGGCCTTTTGTCCAGCAGTGGACGTCTTTCGGCCGAAATCATGATGATGATGCAGAACATTATTAAAGCGTCCTAATAAACCCGCGTTTCAAAGCATTGTTGATCGAAGGTCGTTTCTCATAACAGAACTAGTGAATTTCGCAAATGACATATTGTGATGTATGTCTGCAACGCACGAATTCCCGCCTTTGACTAGCGGTGCGTTAAACTAATGAGTTAAAATGAATGAGCTATGGGCGAAACGTGTGAACGAGAGAGCGCGAGTATATGACCCATTATAATGATTAAATATCGTTCTAATTGTAAGATGGTTTTGAACTAGCTGTGCCCGTAACTTTGTTCGCGGGAAATTTCGGCCCCCGACCCAAGAATCCAGGTGAATTGAAAGAAGAAGTGAAGAAAAAAACCGAGTGTGCTTATGACCACACGACTGAAGTGAAACTTCAAACGTATTTGGCTATGAGAGGAAGAGAAAAAGAAAATGTGCGCGCGCATTGCTTTCTCTTGCTTATATCTCCCACTCAACTCCCGTTCGCCTCGCGCGATCACACTTTTCGTAACGCTTACGTCACGCGTTCGCCAACTTACTCCCCAAGTCAAGCGTGCGTAAAGAAGTTTCACTTCAAAAATAATAATTATTATTAATTATTAATTTAATTGATGCTGCGTGAGCGCGCGTGACCTATCGCCACCCGTTCGATGTGCACCGCGCACAGAATGGATGGCAAACAGCACGTGAAGTATTTTTTGCCCCGTTGGTGTAATTTCTATATGGCGTTCCAGCAGGAGGATAAATAAATAAATAGACAAATAGACCAGCACCCTAATTGCGTAACACACTATCAGTTGGAATCTGAATCATTTTGAAGCAAATTGCAAATCCATTGCTTCATAAGTTCAAAAAATTGTCTGCTCAACACGTAAATAACGCAATGAATGTTGTTGAACTGTCAAAATCAAACCAATTCTGATTGATAATGTGTTACGCAATTGCCCCGCAGGGCCCTAATTCACCACTTAACGATTCCTTACTCGAAACCACGTCAATTCCTTAGCCAATCACGCCAATCTCACGTTAATTTCGCGCGGTTTCGTTCATTGTGCCATAGAGAATAAGGCCCCTTGTAGTTTTATGACGTGCAACTAGTGATAGATTTTATGGATAGAGGTAAAGCACTTATGTGGTCGACTGTACCTGATTTTAGTTATTTTCTGGTTTATTGGGGAACCGACCCAAACACTAATATTTAACATACCTATTTAGGAAAAACGAAAATTTTATCAGCCTAGGGTAATTTAGGAACAGTCACATGTCATTTTCAACGTGCCTCCGTGACTCGGCTGTCATTCGTAGATCCTTGACAGTCGCTACGGGTCGTCTACCCGAAAGTCTGACAACCAGTCTTACCAAGGAGTATCGTGTAACCCAATTACTGTGTTGCTGTCGCTCCATGTAAAATACTGGTATTCAACTGCATCTGGTTAGACTGGAAGCCGACCCCAACATAGTTGGGAAAAGCTAGGCAGGTGATGATATTTTAAATGGCATGTTCCTATTTTATGCCTATAATTATCTTTTTCTGTATTCTGAGGAACCTCTTACCACGGTCAAGTAAAGTTATAGTAAAAGTGCGCAGTGCTGCACACCCCCCACCCCATTTCAAGTTAAACAAATATCAACTTTATTTCAATGAAAATTAAGTTGATTTCAGAGTGACTAGCACTATTGAAAAAGTTACAAAAATGTTTGAAGTTGTAGCGTAAACTGAACTTTATTGTGTAGGAATAAAAGTTATTGTTCCTTTAATTCATATTTGTTTACATATTTGGCAAATAAATCGCGAAGAAAGAAAGGATACTCTTTCCTAAGATACAGACAGGTTTTTCTGCCTAGTTTAGGAAAAGGGAGTCCTATGACCCCTGTTATTGTTGTACTGGTTTCTCTTTTTATTACAGTTTAGTTATAAGACAACTCTGTATGCCATGTACGGACAGCGTCAGAAAAAATGAACCCCCTTTGGTAATGAGTCCCCTTTGGTAAGTAACCAAAGGGGGTTCCTTTTCTCTGACGCTGTCTGTACAAACTACTTATAAACAAAAAAATATTATTTAAGTATTTATTATTAGATGAGAACACACAACATATTTTTGCCTAAAACAGTACCTATAACTATTCATAAAACACTAAGTTCAAAATGGCTACCAAATGGCCACATACAAAAATCGCCTGCAAGTAATGCCGCTATAAATTCAGCGACGAACATTGTGTCATATTCAATTTACTTTTATAGCACAGGAGTTTTATTGTTTGAATAAATGGTAAATAGTTTTTTTTTTTTTTTTTGAAATGCTAAACGTTAACGATAGGCGTTTTATTTCACGGAAAAAAAGCGAATTAATGAATGGCTTTTGTGATTTTTTATCTAAAGGTCAAAGCGATTACAAAATGAACGTCCGACTTTTTTATTTGTTCATCCGTGTGACGCGATTGAATGAGTTTACTGTAACTGGTATTAATACCTCTCGTGTTACCCAGTAGCTCGGTTGTGGAGGTCATATAAAAGCAGGCGCTCCATGTAAAATTATACCAGTGGTGGCCCAGTGGGATCGACCCTGACTTACGAGTTGTAAGTCCTGAGTTCGAACCCAGGCAGACACTTCTTTTTTTTTTTGTGCTCGATCACGCCAGATGGAAAGCGATAGATGAGGTCTATAATGAAACGAGCGTGCCCAGAAGATGCCTATGGCACTGGAACTCTCACGCATCGACGAAACACAGCAGGCTGCTTGACGCCGGACTCCGGTGGGAGGGTGGTCGCAAACCAGGCAGGCGTTAGCCCTACCACCGCATGGGAAGAATTGGCCAGTCAAATAAGATGTTGGGTGTGTTTGTCCAGGATGCGCCGAGCGTTCGGTTCAGTTGAGTAACTGGCGGAACAAACTGCGCTACACGAGGAGGCTTCTTCATGCATCCCACTTTACTTTGTGTATTAAATTTCATCACCACTGCTCTCAAAACGGTGAAGAAAAACATCGTGAGTAAACCGGCATGTCCTAGAACTAAAAAATTCGAAGCCATGTGACATACTGGGCCCGCGTGGTGGATTACGGCCCACTCCCTCTCACAGAGAAGAAGCCTGTGTCCTAACAGTGAGAACATTGTAGGCTGATTATGCTTATAACATGTAAAATGCTGGGAGTCAGCTGCGGGTTTGACTGGTAGCTGATCCCACCATAGTTGGGATATTTGATTTCTTAGCATTTTATTTCAATTAAGCCATTTAGAAATACTTATGAAGCAGCAGCAGCAGCAGCAGCAGCTTTTGCTTGCTTTCTAAAAAGTCGATCTTTATGGAGAAGAACGGGCAAAAAAACTAAACTACTAATTTGGAATTAGCGTCGTGTCTCAGATATATCACGTTGAAGTAAGATATTATCGAAGTACAGCATGCCGGAGTAGAGTACGTCGAAATTGACTCATGTCGGACTACCATAGTTGTCGAAGAAGCATGTCGTCGAAGTCGCATCGTTTCCTAGTTAAGTCATGTCGAAGAAACGCTTTGTCGGAGTACGGCAGAGTCGGACTTAAGGTATTTCGAACTAAAGTATTGTCGAAATGAAGACGTGTCGGAGTTCCATAGTGTCGAAATAAAATCTTGTCGTATTACAGTTTGTCAAAATTCAGTTGGTAAGTCCAAAAAAAACACCCACACACACTTTCCAAATCAAGATAATTACAGGCCATCCATAATTATTATAATTGACTAGCACTTCGCCCGCTACTTCGTCCGCGTGGATTTCGTAATTTCCCCAAAATAGTAGTAGTTATGGAAGAGATAGTTAGTGGATGGATGGATTATTCTTGTCGCTTATTTATGTGAGAACAATGTAAAAAAAAAAAACAACATAAAACTGAAAAGGCTTGTCAAATGCTGATAATTTCTCCAAAAAGGGTTCAAGTAAATTTAAAACTTATTTTACACACACTTAAAATAATTGGAAAAATACTGGTTGTAGCAAAACATAATGAAAATCGATCCACTAAAAAATAGTACAGTTGGCAGTTGGCACGTTTTCAGCGATATTACCTAACTCACAGACTCACTGTTGCTCTTTTTTATGCATGTCCATTCCTCGTCCTGGGTCGTATACAAATACTTTGTGTACAAATAAATTAAGGGGTACCGGTGTACTAAATTTTTACGTAAAAACACTGAATGTGACTCGTCTTTTTTTATTTCACGTTTGAGCGCGAAAATTCACAGATTTGTCGGTATATTCTAAAATATTTCTTTGCAAAACAAAATATACTACTACAAAATATTTCAGAGCGCGTATGTATGTGGTATGTGCAATATATTTAGCCGGAAACCAACAAAAGCATCTCTTTTCAATTAAGGTTTGTTTATTTTTAACCGAGCGGGCCTAGTGCGGATTACTGGGCCCGCGTGGTGGATTACGACCCAACCCTAACAGAGAGGAGTCCTGTGTCCCAGCAGTGGGAACATTATGGCTGATTATATTACACTTATCTTCTATATATACATATATACCTTCTATACTAATAATAAAGATGAAGTGTATGTTTATTTCAATGCGCTTATCTTTGGAACTGACAGTCAGATTTGAAAAATTATTTTTGCATTTTATACCCCAATTCTTGGAGAAGGCTATAGGCTATTATCATCAAGCTAGGACTCTTAGGAGCCGCGCAAAGAATAAAAAAGTAAAAAAAAAGAACGCGATGCGAACGAAGAGCGATCTGACGGGGTGGCTCGGAGAACAAGAAATTTCACGCGGACTAACTTGCGAGCGAAAGCTAGTTGGGTAATAAAGCTTTATGCATTAGCAAAACTGTACGGAGGCCGACGTGGATTTAATGCCTAAGGCATTTTCTGCTAATCTTCCCAACGGGAAATTCTGATATTCAAAGAAACTTAAAGAGAATATTTTGCCATTTTAACAAAAGAATACTGTAGTATTCGTAGTGTAAGATGTAATCAGATCGCAGTAAGATGGTTGAAGCCGTGATATAGTTATATCCTTAGGGATATAGAAAAAAAAGTGGTTCATAACTGTCTTACTAGGAATATCACCATCACCTTAATCATTAAAAAAAGTATTTGAAAAGGACACGTGGGTGTTTTACTCGTGCATTATAAATGCATCCCTTGATCGATAAATTTAATCATTAAAAAAAGTATTTGAAAGGGACACGTGGGTGTTTTACTTGTGCATTATAAATGCATCCCTTGATCGATAAATATCATAAATAGCAGAGGGAATTTTTTTTGGTTAAATGGAACACTATGCGTGTTGTGCTGCATGTGTGCAGCAAGCGAACAACCGCACAGCTTAGGTGGTTTTGTATGTTACCCGCAATGTTACCCGTAAACACTAATTGAGTAATTTGAATTACAAACTAATGTAATTAGAATTACTTGTGACTTATGTAATTGAATAACAGTAATTTCAATTAGATGTAATTTTAACTAAAGTAATTCAATTACTTTTCATTAATTTAGTAATTAAATTATAAAAGTAAATTAATTATGCCCAACACTGGCATGCGGCGCAAGATGAGGTGGGTGATTGCCTGTAAAGAGACACCGCATACACACCGGAGGTCAGTGCCTTCCATGAACCTCCACTTGTGGAGGTTGTCCTTGCTGCGGCCTACTTGGGTACGGAGTCTATTTAAGGTTTTCGAAGCAGGCTACGGTAGCTTAAACAGAAAACTTAAACTGACTGGCGGGGTAAGAGTACCTAAAGGGTGACAGATGAGTGTTTTATTTCAGGCCGCGCCGAGTGCCGCGTGATTGCAGGCACAAAGACTTGTATACCTATACCTAGTCGTTTGTTCCGCCAAGAACGTAACGCAGCTACCAGGTCCGAAGTGACTCAGAAGTAATACTCCTTTCAACCGTAGTAAACGATGAATGCTGGTCTACCGGGTTAAATTAAATTAGCTAGCGAAACTTCGCAAACGTGATGGGTGGTGGGTGGTGGTTGGTGGTGGGTGGTGGTTGGTGGTGGGTGGTGGTTGGTGGTGGGTGGTGGTTGGTGGTGGGTGGTGGTTGGTGGTGGGTGGTGGTTGGTGGTGGGTGGTGGTTGGTGGTGGGTGGTGGTTGGTGGTGGGTGGTCGTTGGTGGTGGGTGGTGGTTGGTGGTTGGTGGTGGGTGGTGGGTGGTCGTTGGTGGTGGGTGGTGGTTGGTGGTTGGTGGTGGGTGGTGTTTGGTGGTGAGAACGTGGTGGGATATATCTTTTCCTCCATTTCTTTCTTTTCTTCCTTTCTCCACAACCCAGTTACAGGCCTGACGACCCGTAACGACTGTCAAAGATCAACGAATGACAGTCGGGACCAACGGCTTAACGTGTTTTCCAAGGCTCTTAGGGTTCTCGGTATATATAAAGTAGTTACCCATTCACGGACCAACCTCTGCAAGCGTAGCTTAAGGCGGTACCCCGACCAAATAACCTTGAGCATTCGCGACAGGGACAGAGAGCGACATGACTTCCTCGTACGAATGGGATGCAGCGTACCCTGCGCACGCCCCTTTATCATAAAACTCGCAAAATTTTTGATCGATCGACCCGTGCAGCTGGTATTACTTAGCCACAAGCCCCTCTTTTACAAATGCAGTGTGCTTATTAATTTCAGGTTTTCACAATTGTTTTTAATTTGTTAACAGTCATTCTTCTGTGTTTTATTGTAATGTGTACCTATTGTTCCAGCGGTTCTAGCCTTGTCATTAGTTCTGGCCTATTTTACAAATTACTACACTTTAATAGAGCTGTAATAAAATGAAATGAAATTATTTATTTTGTAAATAGGGTATCGGAATCACTTTTACACGTCATATTATGAAAAACTAGCTGTGCCCCGCGGTTTCACCCGCGTAAGTGTTGATCCTGTGGGAATATCGGGATAAAAAGTAGCCTATATGTTAATCCAGGGTGTCAGCTACCTCCATACAAAATTTTATCAAACTTGGTCCAGCCGTTTGAGCGTGAAGAAGTAACAAACATATAAACACACACACACACACTCACAAACTTTCGCCTTTATAATATTAGTGTGATTAATAAGCTAGATGAGATCAGCGTTTCCTATCTGAGTACTCTGAAGCCGAAACCAACTCAGAGGTCACAGTCTCTTTTAAAGTCCAGACATAATCTATACCGGATGATTTTTTTTTACCGGTTCCAAATTTTTACAGGGTGTTCTACCCATGAATATGAACAACTTTCACTATGGGACCAACTCTGATATCACGAAAAAAAAATCAGCTGTTTAATACAAAAGTTCAATAGGTACCTACTTGACCAAAATGGATGAAACAGCTGATTTCATTTTGAGCCATTGACCCTAAAATACAGTCCGCTCTTTAATTGCTCCCGCGCTAACAACAATTGACAATTCTTTTATTCTTAAAAGTATTTGAGTGATGAGAATACCGAAGTACCTAATAGTGTTTCTAAATATTAATAATTTTCATACTGGAGCGCCGTTAAAGCTCTTACAAAATCAACAACTTAATGAAAAGTGTGGCACCCGGAAGTCCTTCATAAAAGCTTCTTTAATTGGACAAAGACTATTCGCTGCGCTGCTCCGTGAAATAAGGACGAGCGCCATTTTATTTTTCAGCACAAAAATAATTTTCTTACTGAAATCTAGAAAGAAGAAAAATATGATTATAATTTATAACTATTTGAAAATTTTGTAATGTGTCCAGTCTCTTGGGTACATTACCAGTCGACAGCGATGCGGATGAATTTTTCGACGCTATATTTTAGTTTGTGTATAGTTTTAGTTAAGTTAGGTTTTAATTTTTATTAATTAATTAGGTATTACTTATTATTTAGATAATTCTTGTTATTAATTTTTGTGGTGTAAAATAAAAACGAAATGAATACCTACAAATACATATTTGCAAATCGAATAGAGTATATTCCTATTTAGTACTAACATGGTTAACCGGTCAAGCGGCGCGGTTCGCCGATCCGCGACGAAACAATAGAAAATCAATTGTGTCTCATTAGCGGAGCTTGACAGATTAAAATTACTGTTTGATCCTTGTGCCTACAAGAGTTTTCAGTGTAGCAATGCCATAATTATGACAAAGTGCTCCATATTAAATAATACATTCACTAAGACAAGAATCGACCTAAATAAAGAAGATGTTTTGTATGTTTTGACAGTAATACGATATTCATTTAATTCAGAATTAATCTAAATGACTTACCTACCTTCGCCGGCAGATTCTATATTTTATTTTCAAGATAGTTCATATTTTGCTAGTAATATTTGCGAGTCTTATAAAAATGAGTCACTCCCCTACAGCCCAGACGGTACATTACCTCTCGTGATAAAATAGGTAACACCTTATACAAAGAAGGTTAATATAAAGGTTAATATTCTATGCTAGAATTTTATTTATCTCTGCGCTTTCAGGGTAACAAAATACTTTGTGTGCGGTCCCTGTTATGTTAGCTTAGAGATGTTTGTACTCTGTTTCATTCACAGAAGATGTTTATATATACCCATATGGCCATATATCTATTTATATAAAACAAAGTCTGGTGAGTTACACTATTTATAACTCAAGAACGGCTGGACCGATTTTTGTGATCTTTGATTTGTGTTGGATTTGTCTCCGCCCCGAATAGCAGAATAACTATTAAAATATGGGACAAATTCACGAAAAAAAAATAATAAAGATAATTAATTTTCTCATACATTCGTTCTTATTGATTCTGAGGCGGTACGACGTTCGCCGGGTCAGCTAGTACCTATTAGATATTTCCATAAACCATTTAAGTAAGAACTGACTTCTACGGCAGTTTGTTGCGTAATTCATCATCATCATCATCATTTCAGCCGAAAGACGTCCACTGCTGGACATAGGCCTCCCCCAAGCACCTCCACTTCGACCGGTTTTGTGCTTCTCGCATCCAACGAGTTCCTGCGGCCTTCACAAGGTCGTCGGTCCACCTTGTGGGAGGCCTTCCAACGCTACGCCTTCCGGTACGCGGTCGCCACTCCAGAACCTTTCGGCCCCATCGGCCATCTGTTCTGCGAGCAATGTGCCCTGCCCACTGCCACTTAAGTTTGGCAATTCTTCGGGCTATGTCGGAGCAGTTGCGTAATTAAAGCCCGGTAAACCCTAGCACCGATATGAGAGAGAACGAAAAATGGGTACATAAACAACATACTATCAATCTCATTATTAACCATAGTACAGTTAGGGAAAATAATGGGGTTAAATATAACGATCACTAAAAAAAATTAAGTCTAAAATTACAATAGTTCTAGCTGGGTACCCCGAGGTTAGTTTTGGTTAGGTTACTTTAAACCCTTTACACAGAAATAGACATAGGATGCAAGAGCGAGCAAATGAGAATACAAATACCTTTACCTAGGTATTTTACAATAAAATGGAGTTTTAATTTTGGTGATCATTTATGTACTACTAGCTGCGCCCCGCGGTTTTACCCGCATAAGTCTCGATCCCGTGGGAATATCGGGATAAAAAGTACCCTATGTCCTTTTCCGGGACTCAAGCTATCTCTATACCAAATTTCATCAAAATTGGTCTAGCCGTTTGAGCGTGAAGAAGTAACAAACATATAAACACACACACACACACACACAAACTTTCGCCTTTATAATATTAGTGTGATTTTTGGCAGTAAAAAGTGTTTTTTTGATGTTATCTTTTACTTTATCTGGTGATAAGTTAAACAAAAGCCGAAAATAATTTTTATTCTATATCAATTTCCCGAGTCGTGATTTGAATGTAAGTACCGACTATTTATTAAAGTTGCTAGTCAATTTGCTTAACAATGAATTTCCCTGACTTTATAAATGTAGGTGCTGTCGCCTTTTTATAGTCATTCAATCATTTTGCAAATTAAAATGCGAGTATCAACAATCCGAACCGAGTTTCTTTCAACAAAAGTAACAAGGGATTCAAACTTTGGCAATAAGGTGTTCAAACAGCAAAATGGCCGCCTAATTACTTCCCGCTCGCAAAGTGTAAAGACCTTTTCATTCTGTGATCTGTAAATTACTGGTTTTTGAGCTCTATCAATTGAGTTACTTTATTTATTTTGTTTTAGATTGATCTTAATCCATTTGTGACAAAAAACGTCTAACGGTATCCCGGTAGACCCAGGCGAAGATGGAGGGACGAGCATGATGCCTGTAGAAAGGTTTGGTTTTATTTAATTATTTATTTTATTTTAAAGAAGGCTTACAGACTAACAAACCAATGACATAAAGAATGTAATATTAAAAAATTGCTAATAACAAGCCTCCACATATAGCTAAGGAAATAGTCGACAAAAAGAAAGTACATACACGATTAATATAATTAGTTGGAGAATAGTAGAAACAAAAACAAAAATAAAATAAAATTAACTATCCTTGAAAAATCCTTTATCCTTTTTGCCCTGCAGTAACAACACAGGTAGAGAATAGTACAAAATGTTTTGAGCCCCGCTTTAACCGGTCAATAGAAAATCAATTGTGTCTCATTAGCGGAGCTTGACTGATTAATAATAAAAGGTCCGACCGCGGTAAATTTTCCAAAGATATAAACAACAATGGCCGCTCGAAATTGAATAAAATCGATATTCAAGAAAATTTATTTTAAGTAATGTTTGTTATCGTCTAAGTCTCCGAGCTAACTAGAAATTAGCTATCAATGTAGGAACACAGATAGCTAATTTCTTCCGCCATGTTCATCTACGACATTTTTCATCTCAGTTCACACGGAAAATCACAAGAAAATATCATTCGATTTCTCGAATAATGCGTAAAGGTCGGTAGAACATTGTGACGTAATAATCCGAGATTTACTGTGATATAAAGCTTCCTTGTCGCATAGAATCTGGCCACTTTGTGATTCAAATTCGTGACCCTCATAACAGCATATAACATTTTCAATATCTCCCGGATCAAAATGTTCTTATTTGCTGAAATAGGCTTCATTGAGCTTGTTTCCTAGTGACATCTTTTGCATTAACATTTGGGTCTACGTATCATCGGTTTGTCGGTGTTTTGCTGTCTCAACATGGTAGATAAAGATATTTTATTTTGCAAATATGGGAATAGTAACATTGTGATATACAGGGTGTTACGGAAAGGGTATATCAATACAAACGGGTTGAAGAGTGTATCTGGTCTAGAATCTCTGTACAAAATTTCAGCTCAAAAGCAGTAACTTTGAAAATGCTTAATATTTTTTTATTTCGACATCACGGCGCTGCACTGGCGCGCGGCGGCGTGAATGCGTGATGTGCGTGTACTAGGCGCACAGACACACTATAGATAGATAATGGATAATGACCCTCGTAGTGCGGTGACACGTTTGTTATAAATATCGAAATAAAAAAATATTAAGCATTTTCAAAGTTACTGCTTTTGAGCTGAAATTTTGTACAGAGATTCTAGACCAGATACACTCTTCAGCCCGTTTGTATTGATATACCCTTTCTGTAACACCCTGTAGAGAATAGGTTCAGCCATATGAAATGAAATGAAATTGTTTATTTTGTAAATAGGTTATCGAAATTAGTCTAAACAAACTCAGGGTTGAAAGTCTCTCTTAAAATCCAGACATAATCTTGGTCAGATCATGTGAGGATTATGTAGATCCGAGTCTGAAATGGTCTTGAGGTTATGATACTAGTTGGTATGCAAAAATTACAAAATTATTAGCTAATCAACGATCGATTCATTGATCTATGTTTTGCGTGTCGCTCGTTTTTACAAGCAATGTTTATTAAACAAATTTCCATTTTTCAGGTTTCAATTTTCTATTCCTGACTTTTTTATTATTCTTGAGAACCATTTCTTCGCAAGATGGCTCTCCTAATATAAAACCACAGAAATAATAAAAGTACTTACAGCAAAACGTTCTGGTATAATAGGTTATTAGATAATAACTACAACAAACAATTCGAAGACCAGGTTTGTAATAATGTTATGTCGATTAAATTGTACTCCGAAATTATTTACAAAATTACAGAGCAAACTGTAATCACGATAGACTTGGTTCGGTTTATGTAGACTTAAAATACAAATTGGAAACTGTGTGTTCGGTCTAATTTGTGGTACTGCTGAACATCATGCAAAGTTCAACGTATGTCTGAAGACGAACTAAATGTTTGCTATGCTCGAAATAGTATAATAATTATGTATTTATTTATGCAGGTATCCTCTACATAAATACATAATTATGTAGTGAATAAATGTAATTACTTTAGTGATTTTTTAATTATTAATTTTCATTACTTTGACGAACTCATGATCTATATATCTATACATACATATAAAATTGAAGTGTCTGTTTGTAATATCAAAATAACAGCTGTTTACTAAATATATATAAAAGTATACACGGTACTTATAACAAAAAAAAAACATGTTTTGTTTGGCTACCTGTTTGTTCCCGCTAATCTCCGAAGCGGCTAGACCGATTTTGATGAAATTTGATATGAGGATACTTGAACCCTGGAGAAATACTTTTTATCGAAATACGCGGGCGAAGCCGCGGGCAGAATTTAGTTAGTAAGTCATTTATTTTAGTATCTAGTGTATATAGCTAGTTACTTATTATGAAGCAATAAAAAATTACATTTTATAATTTGTGTGTTACACTATTGACATAAAGTTGGTAATAAAAATTAACAGTCGTAGATACTGCCCATCCTTTTCATCAAGGAACATCGACGTGGTTATGTACTGTTACATAACGAACAATTTCGCTTTTATCTTATGAGAGATGGAAAATAAATACACCAAAAACAACGTTCGTCTACGTAAAGCGTCATCGCCGGAGATGAGAAATTAGTTTTAATTTCGACTAAATACTTTGACGAGTAAAACAATTCTGAGGTGAAAATCCTTTTGAATTTTCTTACACATTTTGAAGACGAAGATGGATTACGTTTCGCTTCTATTTCACACCTCTTCACGGCTTGATTGCCCGAAGTGGTAGACAGAAGTGTAGGTAGATACACTCCACACTCCCTCAGATAGATTGCTATCTGCGATTGCGATTAATCACATGGTCGGGTCACATATTGATGTTACATATTGCGTATAACATATTGACGTTACAAGTTTCATTTTACAGGGAGGCGACCATGTGATCAATTGGACGCAAATCTAGAACTTGGACTGCTACCACACCCCGGACACTCCATACAACGCTCGCAAAATAATTACCTACTACTACTACATTAAAAAATGACGTTTGTATACGTATGAATGTGTGCGTGAGGTACTTGTGTTTGCGAGCGCTCTTGTTAAAGAGTCGGCGACGAATACGCCGAAGTGCGGGGTGAGGTGCGGTAACTGATGTTAGTGCGGGGAAGGGAGTGTCCTTTCTGTACGTAGTACTTTAAGTATTCTGTGCTGCTACTGCCAAAAAAACCTTTAACCTGACCCGGGAATCGAAGCCTGTAACTTACGTTCTGCGGTCTCGCATGCGACCGCTGCAGCTGATAACGATACGCAGTCAGCGGTTCAGTTAGTGTAGAAGATTGTTCTATACGTCAAATAAATATGCATTAGGAGAGGAGAGCAGTGGTGGCCCAGCGGCAATAACCCCGACTTACGAGTTGTAGGTCTTGGGTTCGAACCCAGACAGACGCTTTACTTTGTGCAAATAATTTCATCACCACTGCTCTCAAAACAGTGAAGGAAAACATCGTGAGGAAACCGGCATGTCCTAGAAACAAAAATCGGAGGACATGTACACTGGGCCCGCGTGGTAGATTATAGCCCACTCTCTCTCGAAGAGAGGAAGCCTGTGTCCCAGCAGTGGGTACGTTATAGGCTGAATATGCTTATAATATTTTAATAACAGTGTGGCGAACCAAACTAATTGTTTATGGTTCCCACTATCACATATTATAAAGACAACACTACGCGGACCTAGAGCATGATGTCTATGGCACAGGAATTAGCTAGTTGGTCTGAATTTGAATCGGAATGTAAAACCACTATTATTCCTCTCCACAGGACTTATTAACACGATTGTCATTAGCTTGTTTTTTAGTAAATGTATATTCCTTCGCTGCCACTTGGATACTGTGCTGTGATATAAATACACATCTATAAGAACTGGATCTAGTTTCATTCATATAAACAGGGCGACATAACGCGCTTAAAACAGCATACAATTTCCGCGCAACAATTGATGGCAGGAGGGCATCAATACAAACTGGGTTACTGGATCGTATATAATTGCTACTCCGCCATTGTAATGTATTCAGTCTGTAAGCGACAAGAAGCTGCGGCGAACGGAGTTATATTTTTTCAATATATATTTTTTCTTTCTCTTTCTTTGAAGACATTATGATTCGATTTGCGGAAGAGAACTCTTTCCTTTTATCCTTTTTGTTATTCCAAAGAAGTGTGCACATTATACTGAGTTGAGTCAGTAGAATGTTTATATTTTTTGTGATATTCAAGAAAATGGTGAGACTTCGTTGGATTTGGGTGAATCAACATGTCAATCAATTGAACATGAAAAAATGAGCGTCGATTTTAAACCTTAATGGTGACATGTCTTGTAAGGTATCCTCAGACTCGTTTACACCAGCGTAAGTCAATGAGAGTCCCTCTAAAGATAATTTAACTTAAGTTTCAAGTAGGTACAACTGACCGCATGTGGGTAGTAATACTTTGACATTGAGCTGGCCTAGTATAGTGCGGAGTTTCAATGGATTTTGAAGCCAGCTTATACTGGATTTGTTACTACAGACGTGCTGTCCACTGTACCATAGAAGAAGTCACATTATAACTATCAATCTGCTGATATTTGCAAAACCTATGAGTTAATTAACTATCTGTGTGTGTGTCAAAGTTCATCCAAATCCATTCAGCCGTTTTATCGCCAATCCGGAACATGCATCCAGACAAACAGACAAAAATCCTCGTGTTGCCTTTATACAGGGTGTTACAGAAAGGGTATATCAATACAAACGGGTTGAAGAGTGTATCTGGTCTAGAATCTCTGTACAAAATTTCAGCTCAAAAGCAGTAACTTTGAAAATGCTTAATATTTTTTTATTTCGATAGTTTATTAAATTTAAATCATAACAAACGTGTCACCGCACTACGAGGTTCATTATCCATTATCTGTAGTGTGTCTGTGCCCTTAGTACACGCACATCACGCCGCCGCGCGCCAGTGCAGCGCCGTGATGTCGAAATAAAAAAATATTATGCATTTTCAAAGTTAATGCTTTTGAGCTGAAATTTTGTACATAGATTCTAGACCAGATACACTCTTCAACCAGTTTGTATTGATATACCCTTTCTGTAACACCCTGTATACCCAAACGAACGTTTATCTATAACAATATCATACAAGACTTTCTTAATATAATATCCCATATATCTACTGAATGTACCTACTACCTAAGTACCTACACCTAAATGTCTTCCAACAATGGTATACCTATTAAAGGAACATTTCGCGCCAGTGGACCTGCCTTTGTGGACTACTTTGAATGTGAATGTCTGATTCTGATGTAAATCTTCCATCTACATAAGTAGATTTTGTTCGTCTGACGTAGTCTGTACCAAGAGGAGGTTCAGGTTTCAAATGTCACGTTAACTTGAATGTCTTCCTTACTTTTACATTTCTATATGGTGTAGTAGGAATATACAAATACAAAATCGTTTATTGTCACAATTAGCCTGTAATACATTGAGACGTGTTTGGAGCCTCCCTTTAGGCAAACAACGCCTGTATTAGGAGACTCCGCTCTTCCATATCATTGGCGTATTATACATAAACTAAATGTGATGTGATCCTTAAGATTATATAGTTTATTTTTTTTTATTGATGAATTACTTAAATATTAAAAAGTTAACTATAAAAACAAAAATAAAAAAATTCGAAATTAAAACTTAAAAAATCAAATTAAATTGGTAGATAAATGAAGTTTCCAACAATAAATAACACATTTTCTTGTTGTTGTAGTGGAGGTGTGTAGTGCGGTGTGATGTAGCGTAGTGTAGTGTAGTGAAGTGTAGTGTAGTGAAGTGTAGTGAAGTGTAGTGTGATGTGTGTATATATAAGTCAACTTTAAAGTCGAATTAAAAGTCATGAAACTCTATATTTTTAAGTCTTGTCACTTTTTTATTTATTTCACTTCGTCTCCAGCAGTAAGATTGATTAGCAGAAGGTCCACTTAAGGACATTATAAATCTGGTGGTAATAAAACGGACAAAAAGATAGTAATCGGAGTTTTGTGTTCGAAAGCCGGAGTTACTAAAATACGTTTTAATTTAGTTAGCCGAAGAGAATATTGTTTTATTTTTATTTGAGAATGTTTTCGAATCCAGAAACTTTATAAACATGAAGTAAATCACAAATCTTTAAAATCGTCTTTAGGTTTAATTGTCATTGCGCAAGCTTTTGACTTAGACTTCGTACAGGGACTAGACTGTCGCGTTGGTTTAGTGGTCGCAAGCGCTACAGCTGAGCGTAAGGTCCGAGTTTGGATCCCCAGGTCGAGGAAATTGGGGTTTTCCATCAGAAACTCAGTAGCAGCCCGGAGCCTGGATGCGTGCCCGGTTGATGGCAATAGGCTTGCACCCTATTCCATGGAACTTAAACATGACTGGCAAAATGTAACCTAACCCTTCCGGGAATACAGGCGTGATATTGTGTAATGTTCGTACAGAGTTGAACTACTGTGTTTTTCTCTCGTGATTAGCCACTGTACCACTTCGATACCTTTCATACTTTGTATTTGCATAATTCAATGAATTTTCACCTTAAAAATGTTGTAAATAGAAAAGTAAACCTCTTAAGGTATGTCAGAGTTTCTTCATAAATATTTATGAGTCTATCGTGATGTGAAGGAACTCTAATGTGATCAATAAATTGATACTCTGAGGCTCAAAACAAGGTCGGTGTAAATTGAGTTTTTCAGAGAGGCAACATTTTTAAGAAGACTTTTTTTGCACATTTTTTTTTCTCGCACGAGGCGGCTGTGGCCTTCTGTGAACGCTTTATTATAATAAAAAGAGCTCCAAATACTTTTAACAGTAAGCACAATTCTACACTAGACAGGAAAGGCTTTAGAATGTTAAGTCTTTCCTCAGTCTTGAGCAGGATTACAGTATACGCAGCGCAAGACACTGCACTTTTGAAACCCTAAAAAATGCTGTGCTACCGCCTTATTAAGAGCGGTGCCGTCACAAATAACGGGTGAAAACTGACGGCCGTCATGGAAATCTGTCAATTTCACCAATTTCAAGATAGGACTCTGTATATGTCCCTAACTATACTGTTTTCTTAGGAATCATCTACCGATCTACCGGCCCGTGGTACCAAAAACCAAAATCAAAAGTCATTTATTCAAACTAGGCTGAGAATCAGGACTTTTCGAACGTCAAAATTGCAAAAGACAGTCCCCCAAAACGCCCGCCCTTCACAACTCTCTAGTGCTTTCGCTGGGGAGAAGAAGTGGCGCAACAAACTCCCCAGCAGCACAGCTGTCTGTTCAGTTAGAAAATACTTGATTGTATACAATACTAGGTATGCAAAGTAATTAACATTACAGGACACAGAACATTAAATTAAATTATTTGCCATAAATGTTAGCTAGCCACGCCAATATACCAACAAATACAATAAAATCTAAACGTACTTAAGCAAAAAATAATAAAAAATTAAAATTAAAAATGTAAACAAAAACTTACTACCTAAAAGCCTCCAGGTATAAAGGGCGTGAAAGCTTACATATTTATGCAATGCTGGGTTCTGTTCACATAGCTGTCATAAATCTCAGAATCAAGAGAAACGACCGCTATTCTCTCTAATAAGTTACCAAGTCGATCTAAAGCCCATCTGTCTACTTACGACCGGATAGATCATGAATCTTAATAGTAATTTATACCGGTGACCGACAGAACCGTTTGCTAAGCCACAACCGTTAGCCAAGCGGTTGATTAGCAAACCTGTAATTAATGCAGATTGGTCGGTCACGCTTGACCGTTTACTGTATTGTGATCAGGGAAGTTCCGTAGTAGTCCTTTAGGAACATTGGTACTGTTGATGATAGTATAGATTTCATTTGGTAAAATCACGAGAACAGTGATAGAGGCCTCGACTTACGAGTGGACTGGAACCCAGACAGGCGTTTTACTTTGTTTAAATAATTTAATGACCACTGCTCGCAAAACGGAGGAGGAAAACATCGTGACGAAACCGGCATGTCCTAGAACCAAAAATTCGAAAACATGTGACTTCTACAAACCCGCTCGCGTGGTAGATTACAGCCCATTCCCCCTCAAAGAGATGAGGCCTGTGTCCCAGCAGTGGGAACATTATAGGCTGATTATGTTATTATGCTAAAATCACGAGATTGCAATTTGTAACTTTACTCAACAACGCAGTATCATGATTAGACTTTTACATTTAGTGCGAGTTTACAAGTACACTGTAATCGATAAGTAGGTACGAAACTCGTACCTAATTATAACTCGTTTTAATGAAATAGTATCCTCTTTTAGTGAATTGTACTGAATGCAAGTTGGCATTGTCAATTGGTCGCATAATATGAAATGAAGCCTGAGGCACTTAATTTGGTATATTACGCCCAAATTTTGACTAAATTACCTGGCTAACCTCACCTAATGAGTGTCGCAAACAGGCACAAAATCCATAAAATATTCAATAACTCTTCGTGAAACTTAAAAAAAAAATAGGGCCAGTATTCGCCTCTTCTCTTTTAACAAACGCCTTACAACAAACAAATGGACGTGTTTATTTATTTAGGTATCCCTTTACAAGTTATAATGAATGCCAACTGTTGATAACATTACGCTAGTTTTAGAGGCAATTTCAGGCTTTACTAAGTTTTATTCTTACCCCCTTACTAATAAAAGTTGTATAGCGTCTGTATAGTTACACAACGCTTTGTCTTCTTCTTTAGAAAGTCAAATTACTGACAACTGAAAGAGAGAAATCGGTGTGTACCTAACTATTCATCTGATATAATACCTTTATTATAGAGGGGGCTAGTTTATAGTATAAATAGCAATAAAACGTGAGGATTGGCGACACAATCACCAATCCTTTAACGTTTTATGGCGAACGATTTACGGCGGGGTCGACACAACCCTGGTATTGTTAACTTTGTAGTGAGCGGGCAAGGGTTCGGGTACAAATGGTACAGACGCCAGCACATCAAGCTACTACAATCTGTCAAATTTCTTTAATAGATTTTCAACTTTATCGCTAAAGCATAAAGTTAAAAGTTGATTGGGAAAATTTGACAGTTTCGGGTAGCTTGATGTGCTGGCGTCTTTACAATTAGAGATGATAAATGTAGCGTGGGACGCCCCCGGTGAGATTGACTTACGATGTTACTTAGGACTTATAGCGATACTTGGAAGGGAGTTGTGGACTATGATAGGCTTAGTTGATGATGATTATCATCTACCTAGCCTCCACAACCCTGTTACTGGGTATTACGATAGACTCCGCCTTGGAGTGTAAATGTGGTGCTGTTCCACAAACGATGGGACACTTAATATCGTGTTCTGCGTGTCCTGTCAGCTGCACGTTACAGGAACTGATGGACGCTGGTGATGGCGCCAAGTAAGTAGCTGAATTCTGGGCCGAGTCTATTTAGATTGGTATCGACACGCTAAGAAGAAGACAGTATTTTACATGGAGCGACCACCTGTCTGACCTCCACAACTCAGTACCTGGTTAACACGATACCCCTTGGTAAGACTGGTTGTCAGATTTTCGGGCTTCTGACTACCCGTAACGACTGTTAAAGATTTACAAATGACAGCCGGGACCAACAGCTTAACGTGCTTTCCGAGGCATGGGGGGGTTCTAATACGTACAGTCAACAAAAGAGATAAGTATGCAGGACCGTCGGATATAGTTGAAGCTTAGTAAGAAACCGATGGATGTTCTCGAATAAAATTGAACTTTCTCAATAGAAAACAAACAGCTCTTTTATCATCAAATTAAGTTTCAGTCGACAACATCCATCGGTTTCTTACTAAACTTCAACTACATCCGACGATCCTGCATACTTATCTCTTTAGTTGACTGTACCTAATGGATGGTCACCCATTCACGAACCGACCGCGGTAAGCGGACTTATTCTTCGATGGATTGTTATCATTTAGCCACGGGCTCTTACCGGAGTTGATGTTGATAATATATTTTATTGATTTCTCTGCCATTAATAAATTGATGAGCAGTGAGTTCATCTGGCCTTATTTATTTAATGATCATTACTGCGGTCATTGCGCTACGCACATCAAAGTAATTGATTGGTTTAATTTATTATTTTCCTGGACTTTACCACCATTAAATTATCTGATGCAACCCAGATGATTTAAATTTGTACATGACAACAGTGTTGATCCCTTAAGACTGTCATAAATTTGTCAAACTATGGTTGTAAAAAAGTTTACTTTTGTCCATCGTTTCTGAGAATGTTCGTGAAATATTTAGTTAAGAACTGAAATCATAATCATGAAATTATTTAGAAAATTTTTCGTTTTCATATTTGCTTTGTAAATAAAAAATTATAGAAAGTAAGAACAAGAAACTTTGAAAGAAACTTTGCGTTTTAATTTCGAGTCGTGGTCTCAAAGGAAAGCGTACATCTTACAAACTACCTTTCGTATTTTTAGAAAGATCAAAGATGAAAGTTCTGTTTTAAACTGTGTACGGTCACCAAAGGAGATAAGTAACCAGGTCGTCGGATATATGTAGTTGAAGTTTAGTAAGAAATCGATAGATGTTTTCTAATAAAATTTGATTTAGTTAATAGAAAAGCAAACAGTTAATTTAAACATCCATCGGTTTCTTACTAAACTTAAACTATATCCGACGACCATGGTTACTTATCTCTTTGGGTGACTGTACATAATTTATTACAGTAGCTAAGCTACCTTAAAATACGAATTTTCTTAGATGCCAGAAATATTTTAGACAAATATCGTCGTCTACAAAATTCAAAAATAATCTCGCACAATTATAAACGAAAAGCTTACACCTAATCCGTTGGAACACGGGAAAAACACGAATATCTGAGCACGAACGTCGGATTAGTCTACAGTTATCCTTAAAAAGAATAAAACCATCTATTATTCTGTTTTCCTTTTCTATCTTTTGATAAATTAGTACTGCGAAAGTGCTTTCAAATACCGTTAACTGTATAATTAGTGAATTCTTATGCAGGAGCATGCTCCGTTATACGAGTACTAACCTGTCTGATCACAGTTTTATCAGTTAGGAAAAACAAAGTTTCATTCAAATAAATTTATCGGTTCTGCCCAATAAATCTTATTGAGCGGGAGCCTAGTCAAACACGATAAATAATAAGGGGCATTTTTGGCTGCCATTTTGTGACCGAGTCGCGACCGAGGCGTTTTGTATGTACTCGTATGATAGCCTTCATTATGAATAACAGAAAGATACCTTCTTACTTCTGTAATTTAAGATAACAATTTAACAGCACTGATACCTTGGATTCCAACATTGGAACTCAGCAACGCTGTCCCTAAATATTATTATTTTTTTTTTAAGGTAACTTTTCATACACACTTTTCTTCAAGTGATTTTCTTAACGCAAAGAATTGTGCTAGATACCATCGCGGTTAATTCAAAACACACAATAACACAAACAAAATACACATCACATACACACACACTATCAGCGGCCTTTCATTTTGACAGTTCAACAACATTCATTGCGTTATTTATGTTGTTGAACAGACGAATTTTTCAAAGCTATGAAGCAATGGTTTAGGAATTTCTTTCAAAATCCTTGAGGATACTGATTGAAAGTGTGTTACGCAATTACGGTTCAGGGAACCAAACCCTCTCCATAGTAACCTTTATGCCGATACGTCTATGTACTATCGCGGACACTGCCGCCTGACCACCACTAAGTTCATTTTTGCTTGCACTCAAAAAATAGAAGCGCTCTCTAGTAAGCGCGCCAAGGTCAAATAGTTCGTCTGTAAAATTCACAAAAGGAGTACACGTGATGCGTCACTAAGCTGTGCTGTGCAGGTAGCAACTAATTGCGTTATCGCTTTCCTAATAGGCGAAAACTTTAAGGGGGCGTGTCTTGGCGCCGCCGCAGAATTTAGGCGAAAAAATTTTTAAGTGATCAGGCGAAAAAGTCCGCGGTGTTACATGCTACGGTACTTACTTGTGACATGGCGGGTTTATGCGTACATTTTATGACCGATATTTCGGAAGTAGTGCAGGACGAAATGCAAGTATATTCGCCCCTGTTAGTGGTCGTAAATTTGTGAAACACTGACGGTTCTCACCATTTCCATTGATGATAATATGAAGTCCCTACGTGATGAAGGCAAAGGAATTATAAGAATTTTTTTTTCAGAAAATTTTTTATCTTCCTAAAACAATTTTCTAAGTAAAAAATTAACATTACAGAAAAAAGTGTATCGTTGGTGCCTGTACTAATGAAAACTTGGCCTGTCGTCCACGACGCTACTCAAAAGTTACGTGTTACAAACTCAAATCACCAATGAGTAGCCAGAATATTACAGCACTAGTATTTTAATGGCGGTCCGCACGCGACGCAAACAATCACAAACTAATTAATATCGCGTTAGTAAGACACGTCTAGACGACGGGCCTTTCAAGAAACAATTTCAGTAGTGGACTTGTGGACGGTTTATAAGCTAAATAATTCAGTAGACGAAAGTTTTCCCATTCTTTTTGATCAGTTGAGACTTGCGATTTTTACAGTGTTGATCGCTATTCTTGCGTTTCATCGTCATGTCAGTTACAATGCATAGAGTAAGTAATGTTCATTATAATTATGTAAGAAGAGACGGGAGTCCCATATAAAAAGATGAAAAACATCGCTTGTATGAAACTTGTACTAAAACTGAGTACCAACATAACAAAAATGATACAGACTATGCACAGACTGCACATGTTAAAGCGAGAAAGCGATAGCCGCTATTATATTGTTTAGTACACGTTTCATAGTTTCTTTTTTTATTAGACAGTTGCGTCAAACTGTTATAATGCTTTAGTTATAACCTACATTATTGTCTAAAGGCAATACATAAGACAAAACTTCATCAGAATACACAAGTACAACTGTATACAGACAACATGAGCTAGGAGCTAGCCAAAAAGTTTGCATAAACGAAGGATATAGAGAAAATATGTTTCTGTCTCGTTCACTCTTACGACTGGATCTAATACGTGTGCTTATCTTATAATTATTATTTAGTGACTTGTCTATTGCTCATACTCTGTCTAAGATACAGAGCGACTGCTCTACAGAAATACTGCTCTCAACTCAATAAGCTGTTGCAACTTGCGATAAAATAAAACCATTTTTTCAAACAAATAACCAGATATGGATAAATCGAGCTTCAAAAATAAAAACTTTTTTACAAAAAAAACAACCGACTTCAAAAGAAAACACTACGAAGTGATAAATAACTTTAATTTCGGAAGTCGGTGTGGTTGGTTCCGCATTTATCGTTTTTTTTTTTTTTTTTTGTAAAAATGTTTTTATTTTTCACTTTTTAGTTGCACCTACAGCTCCACACAAACTCAACTAGTGCATTGAAGACACCGACTAGAAGAATCATCAAATTCCGCATAGAAATGCCGGAGATGCAGTACATTTATGCATATAACTTCGTACATAAGAATAATGACCTAATGTATTATATACTAAAACCTTCCTGAAAGTATGTAGGTAGATCACATTAGTGAAAGAATTATCAAAATTGGTTCATTAGTTTTTGAGAAAATCGCGTACCTACATACAAACATACATAGGTACACACACACATACATACGGGTCGAATACTGAACCTCTTTTTCTGAAGTCGGTTAAAAACCAACAAAACCGGGCCTTTGATACTCCCAAAAAAAGTTATAACCACTGTGATCGAAACTTCCTTATCTTACAAAACACTTCCTATGTCCACCCCATGCTTGACGCAGCAGAACCCATAAAAAAGCCTCATATAGGTAGTGATCCCATAACTATGATTCGACATAAATTTTGAATGACCCATAACAGTGTCGTTTGTTGAATATATATACTTTCCCTTCTATTATGTTAAGAGCTTAAACAATGTGGGTTTGTTTTCTAAATAAGCAGAATTTTGTGGGTCAGTGAACACGAGAATTGTTTCAGGTTTATTTGTTTTTTGTTCTTTTGTTCACCGTTGCGTTTCATTTTCGTTGTTACGGTCCTTTCTGGTTAGAAGAAAGGGCGTCATTAACTCTTCATACAAACCTTTATGCGGTAAGCATTAACTGTTATCTTTTATTACGCAAACCCGTACAAGTTGTAGTAATTGGTCTCATCAACTAAGGCAGCGTAACAAGAATGTCTGCTACTTCAGCAACGAGATTTTCAGTGTGCTTCTGATGCGAATATATTAATAGGTATGTAGTGTAGTGATGTATGTATTTGTCCGTAATATTTCCCATGTTTCAACTGATATTTTATACTCTCTCAAGAAAAAACCTTACATATTCTTCATTTTATACATTTTATTTTCAACGAACAATTTCAAAAACCTCCCCTCAGAACGTTTGTGTCAAACAAGCGAAGTAAACTGTCCCCAATCAAAGTTCACGCTCGCTACGAATGCGCCTTGTCAAACAATATGAAAAGAAGGGTCACAGAAGACCTACTCCTTACAAGCTGCTTAGTATGGGGATGGCCTGAAACACAGGTTTTTATTAACCTAGCTCAGGCAGGTCGCCACAAGTTATTATGTCAGTACCAGCGCACCTATCATAGGTAATTAAAAATATGTAAATTGAACTAGCTTTTATACAAGTACATAGTTAAGCCAATCTGTTAAGAACTTGGTACCACTAAGTATTTTTAAGTTTATAAATGTATTACTTTGTAAAAGGACCAAAAAATACATTTATTTATTATTAAAAAAAAATGCATTAAAATAGCTTTCACAGGTTATAGGTACGTAAGTTAGCGTGTTCGGCGCACCCTGGGCAGCCAGCCGCGCCATCACTTTGCTGGGTGGTTAAAATTATATTACAAAAGAATACATTATCTATGATCTGTTCCAAAAATATCTGATGAAAAGGTAAACGAAGCAAAAAGTGTATGTTAGTAGGTCCCAGTTACGCGAATAGCGATAATTGTCACTTATATCAACGTGGTGTAGGCAACAAACCTAAATCTAAGGAAAAATATAATTGGTTGAAACACTAGGGCCATGGGGCCCGAGTGCCCACTTAGTATTTTGAGACATCGCCAAGCGGTTGGTCGACTCTTCACGTGACCAGAGGGCTGACCTATTTTTTGGCCAAAAAATCAGCATTGCCGTACAACGTGGCAATGCTGCCAGCCTTTTGGGCACGTTTCCTGTTGACAGCGATGCGGACGAATTTTTTGATGCCTTTTGATTATTTCCCCTCCCTTTTTATATACTTGTACATATTCTTATTTTAATAATGTTAGCTTTTAATGTAAAAATTTGAATCTTTAATAACAGTTCATGGAATAATTTACAACATAAGATTTACAAATTACAAACATATCATTGGTTTCCCAGTCATTTAGCCATTTAGTCAGTCATCTTAGTTAGAAGAACAGAATGCGTACCTATATTTTGGCTTGGTGATAGTCCTTGTTCCACCCAGTATAAGTGAACCTTCTGTACTGACTTGAAACATAATCTGTTCTGTGGTGTCGTGTCGCAGTTACGAGTGATCGTCGATATGATTGTCCCTGATTGCTATCGGAATACATGCGCTGTCTAACTTGTTACCCCGTTTCTGTTACAAATCGGAGCGGACTTTTAAAGTGAAATCTCGAGATTTTATACAAAATTGCGAGACTTTATTTTAATTTTAGTTATTTATATTGCTCGCTTTTACTCTCTCTTATGCAGTACACGAGTACGAGTATTTCACGCGGTGAGCTGTGTTATTGTTTTGGTCTACAATAAAGTAAGTATATTCTATCTATTTGTCTATTTGTGGATCTAAAATGTAACTAACTACCTATTTAATTATGCTTTAACGTAACCGTAACATGGTATTCGTAATACTCGTAGGTAATAATATAAAAACCTGTGAGGTCATGGTACCTATTCGTTTTATTCCAAATTCATACGATGCTTTTTTGTTTTTACTTTTATGCTACAATTTTGTCCTTGGCCAATCCATTAGGTAATTCATCATTACCACAACGTGGAGATGTCCATTCTGAAACTTGTCGATTTGTGAGACGTCCAGGCTTCTGAATACCGTCGTTACAGGCATTCAGAGTCAAAGGTGTCAGTAGAGAACCAAACTTAATAGCTAAATGTGTTCTCCTAAGGACCTAAGGCGCTCCGACCACTGCACCGCATTACGCAGCGAGGTGCGGGAGATCGAGCCGAATTCCACGCGCGGGAGCGCGTTTTTACTGAATTTGTATGTAAAAAATCACGCGCGGGGGCGCATTATCTGCGCTCCGTCGCGTGGTGCGTCGTAGTGTGTGATCCGCCTAAGGCATGCCAAGACATTGCATTCAATTGAAGGAGTTAGTTAACGCCCTAGACTTAGGTCCATTTTGAACATGAACTCTGTTCGCTTTGATATGGTGATATTGCAATATATCGTGTCGGTATGACACGCAAGAATTCTTCATGACGTGGCTATTTTCGAAATCACGAAATCACGTGTAAATCCGAAAGTGTGTCTGTCTGTCTGTTACCTCTTCACGCTTAAACCGCTGAATCGATTTAGATAAAATTTGGTATAGAGATAATTTGAGTCCCGGGAAAAGACATAGGATACTTTATATCCCGATATTCCCACGGGATCGATACTTATGCGGGTAAAACCGCGGGGCGCTGCTAGTTAAGAATAAAATAGACATCAAAGTGCAAAGTAACTTCGCATTGAGAATAGAATCTAAACAACTCCGCCCCTAAGACGACCCATTGACCACTGACATACTCGTACAACGCACAAAAGTGTCGCGACCGTCAAATACACTTTTGGCAATCTCACTCGCATTAAGGGTTAAATCACACAGAGATGGCAGCGAAGCGGCGAGCAATTTCAGTTTCATATAATTTTAAACTTTATCTTCATTACTATAATACATAGTATCGCTTGAGAAACTTAAAAAGGTTGCGCGGCCGCCCGCGAGCACTCCGACGACTCAAGTTTCTCAAGCGATACTATGTAATATAATAATGAAGATAAAGTTTAAAATTACATGACACTGAAACCTCTCGCCGCTTCGCTGCCATCTCGGTGTGACTGGACCCTAAGTGTGCAAAGTATAACGGGCGATAAGGAACTTCTTTTCAAAAACAAACGAACACCAAACAAAATACTTGTCAAAGAACACAACACCTTCGTCCAACCTATTTACATTCCTTGGCATAAGGCCGTCGCCCACGTGGCATGCGAAACGCCGCCAGTTCTCTCTTCACGCTGTCACTCCGGCTAATTGAAAGTCTGTGAAAAGGGGCGTATGCATTCATTACAGAATGAAAGTTCAGCGTTGGCGTGACGAAGGGCGACTGGCGCCTTGATGCTTTCATTAAACAGCTGAACTAACATTGTGATAAACGTCGACGTCGGCTTTGATGGCAGGTGACAATGAATTGTTGTAGATAAGATTTTGTAGGGGTGAGGACACATCTGCGAAAGTGTAAACAGCTATGAAGGTTTGTTTAGGAAAATAAGTAGTGAATTCTGATGAAAAATGCATGGGTATTTTTTTCATTTACTGTTTTTGTTATTCACCTAACTACCAAATAATCTGTTATTGCCTACTGATAAAAATATCTTTAAAAAAAAAGTGGCACTCCGAGAGTGCCGACAGAAGTGAAAGCTTGAACAATTACGTGTGTATTTTTTGAATTATCATATAAACAAAACACAAACAGAATACTTCGCCATCACTCACTGACATATCGAAAATGCACCCGAGGACACAACACATCCGATTATAGCGCGGTGTCGGTAACAGTATCGCGAGTTCCATGGTTTTTTCCGATCTCATAAAATGCCCAACGCGCCTAAAGAAGTTTTCACTTCAAAATAGTGGTTATGTAATTGTACATAACCGCTATTTTTTTTTTTATCTGAATAGCCACATAACATGCTTACAATACCGTTAGAATGCACACAACAAATTGTATTCTACGCGTAGCAATTTGGATATCTGCTACGAAAGCGTAGCAGGTGTAGCCGTGACGCTATTTTACAGCTACGCCGTAGCAGCCCGGAAAATGTTTTTTCTATTTCGTTTAGTCCTGCAGACTTATACAGAACGGGTAATGAAACAAGAATAAACCATTTTTATGAGTCTAAGGGTCGGTTCACATCTGACGGAAGATGCGTCGGGCGTAACTTCGATTGCGTCTATTTATTCGCTCGACGCACTAACGTATCATCGGTTGAGTGTGAACGGTCAAGTGTTTTTCTATACATTTGTCTGTTCTGGCGTTACGCGACCGATAATACGCGACGCATGTTCCGTCAGATATGAACCTTCCTTAAATTGTGTACCGTCAGCGTTGATGTTCCGAAATAGGTGACCGTCATAAATTAGGATAAAGTAACTACGTTCATGTAGGTCCTTTTTTATTGACCTCTAGGCTTCTGCGTAACTGTTCATGTCTAGATTACAAAAGACCTCGACCTCTTAGTCCGTTTTGATGTTTTTTAGGGTTCCGTAGTCAACAAGGAACCCTTATTATAGTTTCGCCATGTCCGTCTGTCCGTCCGCAGTTTAGCTCAGAGACTCTTAGTACTAGCACGCTATAATTTGGCATGAATGTACATATTCATCACGCCGATAAAGTGGTAAAACCAAATCATGAAAAAAAAAATTACCTCCTGTACACGTAAAGTGGGGATTTGTATTTTTTTTTCCGTCTACCCCATGTTGTGGGGTATTTTTGGATAGGTCTTTCAAAAATATTTCGGGTTTGTAAAAACAATTTTTCCGCCTGTCTGGGTTCGAACCTACGACCTACAACTAGTAAGTCGCGGCCGTTACTACTGAATAGCGTTGAAAATGCCGAAAATAACAATTTGTTTTTTTTTCACGAAAAAAAACAAATTGTGGTTTTTTTCGCATGTTACATAGAAAAATTAATGGAAGGTATCCTTTGGAAAGAAACAGGATTCTTTCGAATGTTTCGCTTGATGTTTTGAAAAGTTGAAAAAAACAAGTTTTATTGATTTTTTTTTTCATTCTACCCTCTTTTTTATTAGTAGGTACGTATTATTATGGAAAGAGATAAAGCATAGAATATCTTAAGTTAAATATAGTAAGAACGGATTTGAATAAAAAAAACATGAAAGTTTCCCGTTTCTTTCATATTTTTCAGTTTTATTAGAAAAAAAATATGAAATATATAGGTACTGACAAATTTTCTTGAAACTTTCGAATGAAACATTGAAAAAAACAACGGAATTGGAAAGAAATGGGAATTTTTCCTGCTTTTTTCAACGCTACTACTGAACCACCACTGCTCTCACTGCCAGCACACGGTTTGGCGGCAACTTAAAATCAATATTGGCTATGTATTACAACGTAAAGAAAAAAATCCTATCCGTAAACCAACGGTTCCACAAAGTCCCAATGCATACAAATAACATAAATCCCACGTACTAAGCTAAAAGGTTCTACTCCAGCGGTCATACATTACTACCCTCGTTTGACACGGCACAGTCGCAATAATCCTTCCATCCGACACACGAAGGCCTAAATATGAGGCAATCTATCACGAAAACTCATCACACCATCTCGAATTTACCACTGCAACAGGATAGATCACGTTTTAACAAATAGCCAAAGATTAAAGGCACAGGAATAATCATTCTCGACATGGTGACGATGTTATGTCGTGGTGCAGGCTCCGATGTGTAATTTGAGAGGTGAATTCGGAAAATGAATTTCACGTCATCTGTCAATGTCTCGGTATTATCTATGGGTCGTTATAAGCATGATTTCACGAGGCTTAGGCTGCATGTCAAGCGTTGTGGAGTAGAGACTAGTAGGTATGGCAATTGAATCGTAATAAAATATTAACTTCGAGAATTTTTTTTTTGATATCCATACTTTTAATGCTTAAATTAGAACAATAAGCCGATTACAGTGCTAATCAAACATACCTCTCATTTGGAGAAACATCAACGTAAAAAAGGACAGTCTTCTTTACATATTTACATAATTTAAAAAGCTAACAATCTTAAAATAATAATATGTACAAGTATATAAAAAGGGAGGGAAAATAATCAAAGGGCATCAAAAAATTGGTCCGCGTCACTGTCAACATGAAACGTGCCTAAAAGGCTGGCAGCATTGCCATTTGCCACGTTGTATGGCAATGCTGATTCTTTGGCCAAAGCATAGGCCAGCCCTCTGGTCACGTGAAGAGTCGACCAACCGCTTGGCGATGTCTCGACGTAAATGTATTTTTTTTTTTCAAAAATGAGTTAAATATGCCACAAGCACTTAGAAAACGTATTTACGTTAGGAAAGCAAAGACTTTAAAAAAAAGTAGCAGTTACGTCGATGTTTCTCCAAATGAGCGATATGTTAATTAATAATACATAGCTCTACTAGACACACTAAAACATGCGCGAACAAAAACGTCAATAAACTTGACGTCAGTCGCTTCACTCAAGTGAGTGGTTCACTCGAATGAACGTTCATTTTTGTTTCATTCCACTTTCAAAATTACCAATATAGGAAATGAATATTCATCCGCGCTTTTCATTTAATTTCTCAATCGTTCAATAGGCGAGCCAAACGATATGCCGACTGCGAAAACCGCAAATCTTTGGATCGGTGCACTAATGACTCCACTTTGATAGATACCGAATGAGAGCGGCTTCGCACTACATCCGATCCGAATCCGAATTAAAGATCCGTCTTCAATCCGAATTGGAAATGTTCTAAATTCGGACGGAAAGAGTTCGGATCTAGTGCGCAACCCCTCATACAAATAGGACTATGGTCACTTTGGACCGGCATTTCTCGGATTCGAATCGGACGTAGAGTGAAATCGCCCTGATAGGAGAAAATGAACGAAAAGTGAAGCGTCTGATATCGGCTTAATAAATATCTCGTAAATAATAAAAAACAAATAGTAGTTCAGTCACAAAATATTCCCATACCTACAGGTGAACTTACAAATCACTGACTAAAACCCAGGCCCAGACTAACAATAATTTAGTTAGTAAGAAGATAATAAAATTACCGGTAATTACAAGGCATTTATTTAGGGCGGGTTGTTTCGTGTTCACTTGACGCACGCGTATACGTCAAAAATGGCGCTATCGTAAAACAAAAAGAAGCGTTGTTTCAAATTACATTAATTACCGGTAATTTAACGATCGAATGATCGTTAAGCCCAAAACCCTTCCCAGATCAAGATAAGTCCATGTCCCTGGCTAACTTTACATTTTGCGTCAAATTGCTAACACGTATGACCGCTATCAGTATGTTCGGGTTGTCGGCGGTGTTATAATATGCTGGTGTGCATCACTACGCGCGCTCACTTACAGCGCTGCGACATTTATTTTTTTAATGTCGCAGCATCATGCTGAAATAGGAGCCTTTTGGCCTCGTATAGGAGTTTCTGTCTCATTTTTCTTTTTGTTACTTTTTTTTTATATAACTTGGTTTTTTATTTTTTATTGTGTTTGGTTTAGTTTGTGATCTTCCTGTACGAGTCGCAATAAATACTTTTTCTTTCTTTCTTTACTCAGCAAACCCGCTCGAACTCCCTTTTGAAGTAGTGGACTGTATATTGGTGTTTGATTTCCAGGAGATAAGGGATGGGAGGAACGAAAAATAACACGCACTTTTTACCTTAAATGCTATTTTGTAGACATCTTTCTATTTTATTCTATTTTTAATAAATGGCAAGCAAAGCCGATGTCGACTATTCTGCCAATGTCTAAAGTGAGCACGAAAAACAAGTGTGCATGAGAGAAAAAGGAGAAAAAAAGTAGACATCTTTATTCGCACTTGTTAAAAAAAGGAGTGTCTCAAGACAACTGACAGATGATCTGTCAAGATGACAGTAGTACAATATTACAATGTGTAAAAATTAAATAAAATCTTGCAACTTCCAACACAGTTCGATTTATAAATTTTAATGATAATGGTCAATGTGGTTTACCAAGAATCTCGGAAAAGGTGTATGAAAGGACATTGGACTTGCAAAGCAGCGGCATTTTTCTTTATGGTAATATTAAAAAAGCTGTTCGTACTTCATGCTGAATTTTAACAAGCTTGCAAGAGGGCTCATGTTTTAATAGTGAATACCATTTTACGTGGATTTATTTTATGTTAATACTAGCTTCTGCCGGCGACTTCATCCGCGTGAAATATCTTGTTCCCCCGATCCACCCCTTCGCATCGCATCGCCTGGCCCACAGAGCATGTAACTGGCCTGCCCGCGCTATTACTTGGTTTTCGCTTAGAGTTCTATCTGACTTTTTCTTTTTGCTAGGCTCAGGCTACGGGTTCTAACGTTAAATAATCTGCATATAGCCTATCTCAAGAATAAGGCTATCAAATGCGAAAATAATTTTTCAAATAGGACTGGTAGTTCCAGAGATTAGCGCGTTCAAACAAACAAACAGCTTTATTATAAGTATCTAATTACATATAGATTATTGGTTTATATTGTTCAGTTAGATGATGATATTGTTCTCTCCATTTATTGTTTTCCCTCTCTTCCTTACCACTTTTCAAAGTATTTTCTTTTTCTTTTCCAATGTTTTTCTTTTGTGAGTGCGGCCCTTTCCCTCTGGAGGCGCATCTATTTGTATTTTCGTAGAAGCTTGCTTATCATTTTCAATTGAGTTTTTTTTTTCATTTTTACAAATATGTATAATAATTTATAATAAGTATTAAAAATTAGTGCTTCCGGTGCTTGGAATTTCCCTGCATGACCAGAAATGAAGAGATCCGCAGGAGAACCAAGGTAACCCACATAGCCCGAAGAATTGCCAAACTTAAGTGGCAGTGGGCAGGGCACATTGCTCGCAGAACAGATGGCCGATGGGGCCAAAAGGTTCTGAAGTGGCGACCGCGTACCGGAAGTCGTAGCGTTGGAAGACCTCCCACAAGGCGGACCGACGACCTTGTGAAAGCCGCAGGAACCCGTTGGATGCCAGAAGCATAAAACCGGTAGAAGTGGAGATGCTTGGAGGCGGCCTATGTCCAGCAGTGGACGTCTTTCGGCTGAAATGATGACGATGATTAAAAATTACCGCAACAGTTACTTACATAAAGCGTTCAGCAATAATCAAAAGATGCCGATATTTCCAGAATATTTTGCAAAAATGTAACCCAAATCCATCAGATCGACACACGGCTTTTACCCAACCGGTGAAAACGAAACGGATTGCGGTTTATTGGCAGTGTAAATCGAAATCTCGACTGTACCGGATCCGTTATTTTTTTATCAAAACTTGAAAATAGATTTCTGCTGGAGCAATGTTTTAAAAGCCGGATTATTAAGTTTAAAACTTAGTAAAGATCACAACAAAAACTTTTCTTCTTGTTTTTGCTCTTCCTACTTCGATATTTACTTGCGTTTGACCTTGTCAAAGAATTATAAACAAAATAAAATAAACTTTCTAAACTCATAAAATGCATTGGATGGGTGTATCGTAATATTGCTACCGTGACGTCTGTGACGAACTTTATATTATTTCTCATGTAAGTGACTTTGTGTCTTTTTCCTTTAAACCTAAACATAAAATACCCCAAATAAACACGTAATAAAATAAATCGCCAACAAAAAAAATTCCAACGTGATTATTTATCAACAAAAACAATGATTTCCAAACTTTATAAGGCTTTTCCCTCGCTAATGACACTCACCATATAATTCCCGCGAAGATTCCCATTTGCATTGTTATAATGAGAACAGGACATTTACATTTTTCTTATATCTACGTGAACATAACAGGAAACTTATAAAGTGGGACATCCATCGTACTAATGGCCAATTTATGTAAACGCCACTCCCGGGCCTGTCAACCGAAAATAAAGGGATGCCTCAAAGATAAATTGAATAATAATGGGAAATCGAGGCTAAAAGTACAAACAATTTTCGTATTTAAAAGCAGAGTGGTTTAAAATGGCCGTTCAACACAAAGACATACCGTTGTCCACTTTGAATTCAAACGAAAAATATTAACACATTTATGTCCATTTGTTCGGAATCTGCAAATCCCGTACTTTAATAAAAAACATTCAAAAACTGGTCGCAATCTCATCTCAGCGACAATAAAGAAACTTGTAAAAAATTTAGGAAAATTAGAGGTAATTTTGACAGAATGAGACTGAGATTAAACGGTGAACATTCTTAAAATTATGAGAATTGCCCCTCTGTTCTCTGTCGCTAATTAGAGTGCGTTTCAACAAATAGTTCCTATGTTATAATGTTGGCTCCCCTGTCCTCCGCTAGGAGTATATGTGTTTTGTGCCCATGTTTGTCAAGATAGTAGATATGGGAAGACGATTCTGCGGTTTTTTTTTTAAGATTTATAAGGTGTCCGTGTTAGAATCATGCCCAAAACATTAAGGAGTGGTGAATAATAAGAAGTGGTACACATTGTTGCCAACATAACGGCATAGGAACTATTTGTTGAAACGCACTCTACGTGTTCACTTTGTCCAATTCGAACTTTTCCACATCTCCGAAAATTTGCGAAGCGCATCATTGTCACAAACACAAGAAATGACTTCGTATCAAAACAACACACTTAATTTAAAATTCGCATTTACAGGGTGTCACAAAGCGAAATCTTCTTTTCGCTGTTTTTCACATCCTTATGCACAATCCCCTCTTCTTACATTCACAATTTCAGTATAAAACGAACATTTATGTTAAAAGCCTTTAAGTAGGCTTGTTTGTCGACAACGCGGGAAATAACGGTATTTGTCATATTTTACATATACGTCGTGAAAATCTTTACTCGCGCAAAAATTCTGCAAAAAATTTGGCTAAAATAGAATTCCTTTGAATCCCTCAAATTATTTCACGAGTCAAGGCAAGGCATTGTATGCGAAGTAACCTATTCCCTCGAAACTTCAAGA
The DNA here is from genome assembly GCA_947508005.1 of Amphipoea lucens. Taxonomy (NCBI): domain Eukaryota; kingdom Metazoa; phylum Arthropoda; class Insecta; order Lepidoptera; family Noctuidae; genus Amphipoea; species Amphipoea lucens. The sequence goes on from OX382357.1 coordinate 20,788,156, forward strand.
CTCCCGGGTAAAAAAAAATGGGCGTTTTATTTGAACAAACTTAAATTCTGACACATTTGGCAGCTCACTGATCAATAACAAAAATCCGTAACAAACCTATTATTCTGAAATCTTAGGCAAAGAGTCAGCATTGCCATACAACGTGGCAATGCTGCCTGCCTTTTGGGCACTTTTGTCACTTTTCCGGTTGACAGCGACGCGGACGAATTTTTTGATACCCTATGTTTTTGTTTTCCTTATTTTTTATATACGTGTACTTACATATTATTATTAACACTTTGCTCGATACTTAACGCCCCTCGACGTAATAACAATAAAACTTCTATTGTGTCTCGTTCAGTGTCCTTCAATCTGTTTATATTATTTTAAGTCTGTAGCTTGTATTATGTAAATATTTTCTGAACTTGGTAATGAAATACTCAATGTTAACCTCAAGTGACAATTTGACGGAGACCTCAGAAGGGCTTCTTGTTTCGTGTTATCTTGTTAATAGAACACAAGGGCAACAAGGACTCTTAGGAGCATCTAAGTAGAAGAGAGCGTTCTCTTGATTAAATAATGTCTTTGTCAAAAAGTCTTTGAGATTGACGTTATTATATTCACTCCGGACCCACCATACCCCTGGCCGTACCCCTGGGGGTAGGGTGGGCTTGAACCATACCACCATAGAGATGTGCCACCCTAGTTCCATTACATATATTGATTTTTAGGAATGGAACTATTGCGAATAACAGGTATATATATATGTAAGTAATAAACATCACACTATTTCAATTTTCGCGAGCGGGAATATTATTTTGTCAACAATCGAATTATCTTATATTTTATTATGAAAACCAAGCTACTAGGTATTTTTAGCCCTGATACAGCCCGAAGACGTCATCGCAGACCGCGTGGGAGGTGGCGAGACAAGCTGGTGGCTAGGCAAAATTAAGTAAGTAAGTATGATATGGTAGGATGGTATTTATTTATTAACATTTTAACCGCTTACGTCGGATTAATCCGACAAATATTTTCGTGTCCATTCCGCCTGAGTCGTATATGTACGACCAAATAACACAGCTCGTTTAATCTGTATTATTATTACATCATCACAGCTCGTTTCATCGGTATTTATTTTTCGTTTTTTTTTTTTTTTTTGTCAGGCGCTGGGGGCACGACAACGACAACTGATACAAAGTCCGGCGGTTAAAAGGTTAAATGATGGCTCGCCAACGACTTATTCGCTATACACATAATTACTTAGTAGCGGATCTTGGAGTAATAATTTGTAATAATCAATGGTTCACAGTAACCCTGGACTGAAATAGCTGGAAATCATTGGGGAGGCCTTTGCCCAGCAGTGGGATGATGCAGGCTGACTGTGACCAAAAAACAAACCAGAAGACGTTTTCATTGTAGATTGTTTTCATAATCTATCTATTCATTCGAAATCCTGACTGACTGATCTGATATATAATAATCAGTGATCGGAATAGGTAGAGCTATTTAGGTTCATTGACCGCAAACATTGATGTTAATATGGATATTGCACGGGATTCCGACTGATACTACGGGATTTTTGTCATATAAATTCGCTTCACTAACATCAACAGAGCCCTGATTCACAAACATACGACAGGCTATCGTATCGAAAACCTGACATTTTGACATTTCGATAACTTGAGTTGACTTGCCCTCAACAGCAAATAGCTGTTTGAAGAATAGCGGGCGTCTATTTGATTTAAACTGACAAAATTTTCGGGTTTTGGACTTGTGAACAGCGTTTAGAAGACTCCTACAATAACAATTATTATTAATGTTCGATACGATACGGAAGCGTATCGAGTGTTTGTGAATAGCTATGCAGAAGTCGTTTTCATTGTAGATTGCAACTAAGGCCCATAGATAAAATACAGAAAATAATAGTCCACAATAATAAACTGATACATTTTAAAAACCTTAAAACTATGACTATACACGTAACGTTGTCGGCGACGTGTTTCGCTGCGTGGTGTCGCGTATCGCAGAGCCTAAACCGCTAGTCCTAGAGACATGAAATTTGGAGGGTGTGTTCTTTGTGGAGTTTAGGTATCCAATCCACTAAGAAAGGGTTTATCTAAATTCCACCCCTAAGCGGGTGAATGTGGGGAGGGTGAAATTACACGCGGACGAAGTCGCGGGCAGAAGCTAGTTTAGTATAAAGCTAGTCAATCATGTTGACGACCGATGAATAATATTGAAACGAAAAAAGAAACATTTCCCAAATAGGCCCGGACCGCGGACGGTTGATCGCGTCGTTTTAATCCCAGGAAATTGCCCCATCTTCTGTATTCAGGTTCATTGTAATGTTTAAAAATTAAGGAACAGATGTTTATTGTTAATTTAAAGCAATGTTTTTTTTTTAAAGAAAGGACTCCTAAATAGGGTGAAACGATACTTTACGCCTGGACAGCTTTTAACCCTATACAAAGCACAAGTCCGATCCTGCATGGAGTATTGCAGCCACCTTTGGGATGGCTCAGCGAAATACCAACTTGCCGCGCTTGACTCGGTGGAACGCAGAGCTAAGAGGCTCATTGGCAACGTAAAACTGGTGGATGCCAAGCTTCACAGCTTGGCTCATCGCCGCAAGGTTGCCTGCCTGTCGGTCTTCTACAGACTGTACTTCGGTGAGTGTGCCCAAGAACTCCACGACCTCATTCCACCGGCCCCCTTCTACCTTCGGACATCCAGGCGCACTGCAAGTTACCATCCCTACCTGGTTGCTGTTCCACCAATTCGCACTAAGCGTTTGCAAATGTCGTTTATAATGCGCACAGCAAAAGAGTGGAACTCTCTACCTGCGTCTGTTTTTCCGAGCGCATACAACCCGAATCTCTTTAAAGTGAGAGTGAACAGGCTTCTTCTGGGTAAGCTCGCTCCATCGTCGACTTTGTCTCTGTCACCTTTGACCTAGGCTAGAGTCAAGAGCAAGCCCATTTCAAATAAAAAAAAAAAAAAAAAAGGACGTAAGAAGATAGAAAAGAGACGTTTGTTTGCGGCAAATACGACGCAAAAAAAAACAACAAAAAAAAAAATAACTGCACTGGCAGCAAATCTGTGTATTGTTATTTAGGTATGTAACGACTAAAATCTATTGCCAAGTTTTATAACATCACATAACTCTTTTATATGTTCCATTTTGAGTTGAGTCTCCTAACACAAACTTTGTATAACAACATTGCCAGCGGTCGTTGACCCCTAAAAAAAACATTAAATCTTTTTATTTTTATACTAGCTGACCCGGCGAACTTCGTATTCGTACCGTCTCAGAATTAAATAATGTGACAAAGTTCAATAGACACGTGGCGCCATCTATTATCATAATAACGTTATTGTTGTTTTCCTCGGGAACAGCACTTTTTTTTCGGGATGAAAGGTACCCTATGTCCGTTTCTGTACACCTGAGTTGTCAGGTGTGATCATCCTGAAATTTTGCATATACGAGTACGTTGGTATATGCAAAATTTCAGGATGATCGGTTCACTGGTTTAGGCGTGAAAAGGTAACAAATAAACTTACTTTCGCATTTATAATATTACTAGCTGTGCCCCGCAGTTTCACCCGCGATAAAAGTATTATAGTCCTTTTTTATTGATTCCCTTTACAAATCTCCACCCCCCTTTTCACCCCCTTAAAGGATGATTTCTGGGATAAAAACTATCCTATGTCCTTTCCCGGGATGCAATCTCTACCTCTGCCAAATTTCATCTAAATCCGTTCAGTGGTTTAGGCGTGAAAAGGTAACATACAGACAGACAGACAGAGTTACTTTCGAATTTATATTATTATTATATATTTATATATATATATAGTGTGTATGGATGGATAGTTAGGATTATTTTCATTTTATCGTGTTTAGATATCAATGCGATAATCACGTCTGCAGAGTTCCGCTAGCAAATTTAATTTGAACCTGTATACAATAAATACTTTAGGTACGCATTCCAGATACTTTTGGTCATATAAGTTTCTGTGCAACACTAATCATTTTCATACAGACACCAACCTGACCAAAAAATTTTAAACAAAAAATATTTCCCTACAACTCCACGTTTAAAAAATATTTTTACTGCGCTTCAGATACTTGTACCTAGGTATGCGCACCGACAGTTGATTGGAAGACCAATGAAAACGGACGGACGCACGGAAATTGGAAATCTCTTCGCGTAATAGAAATTTCACTGTTCAACTGCAGTATGCAGCTTTTTGAATTTCCTCTGGGCCGTACTTTGACATGTATCTTTCGGGTTTTAACTTCGAATACGCAGATATTTGCTGTTCCTAACGAATTGCGGAAAAAGAAGTTGTTCAAAACTTTCCTATTTTGTAGTAGTTTTATTTGAGCGTCGTTTGACAGACACGAAATCTCGGGGGCGTGGTATTCAAAGCTGATAAATAAATATGGATATGAATTAATATGCCTGTAGGTATCTAATTATAATTTATAGAAGGACATCTAGAGCGGAGGAGACTTCTCGGACTTCAAAACCACATTCCTGCGTTCTCGTGAACTGTAATTTATTTATTTATTTATCCATTTTGTTCAGGCATCAAGGTCCACATAAAACGCATACAATACAATATTAATATAACTTAAAAATACTATAAATACATACAACATTAATTACACTAAAAAAACTAACTCGTCGTGTTTGGCTGACTGGTGTCAAGTAGCCGGCCACGAAACCGGCGGTACACTTCCCTTCGGTCGAAACACGCACCACGAACGATTTGAAGTTCGCGTTGAAAACAAACACTAACTTTAAAATCTTCGCAGATGCATTTAACACAGCGTGATGTACCAAATATAGTGGCTAAAAGGTTCATTTTCCGTAGCTCAGGCTTACGAGCGGATACAAGAAATGATTGATGGGTGCAAAAGCAATGGCAAGCGTGATCTATTTTCAGGAAATTACGACGTTCCTCTAATGTAGGGCTCGAAGCGTCTCCTCTACTAGACGTTGCGAAGGCTATTGAATGAAGAAAGGTAACATACTACCTTACACAAGATACACAAACGTGTACATACAGGATGTGGCGTAAATAGTGGTTAAGGATTCGATATACCAGATAATTTACTCTAACATATTACAATTTTAACCATTTTAGTAGTACATTTTTGAAGTGAAAACTTCTTTAGCGGCGTTGAACACTTTTTGTAATGGGTAAAAAATGTTAAACTCGCGTCAGGGCATCGCGTCAGGACACGTGACCGTCAGGAGAGATTCCCCCCCCCCCCCCCCCATCTCTTTCTACGGCGCGGCGGCGCCAACCGAAGTGAACCAAGTGAGACACGACAAAGATGGCCGAAGAAAATGACATTTGACGTACAAATGTTTGAAAAGTCAGTTTCGTAAGCAATAGTACTTCGAGGAGCCGCAGTTGTATTTAATTTATTTTGAACTTCTGTTTAACCAATTTAGTTTATTATTATATACCTACCTACAATACAAAATAGAAGCGACGAAAAATATAACGAAGCACATTATAGCAATAAGAAATACTGTGGGACATTGCTGCTTTTGTGTGAAAACAATGCTTCCGTGTCGACCACGGAAGTTTACACCCTGCAGGGAGATGCTCCAGTAGGGTGTGACTGTGAAGCTATGTTGCAAAACATGCTCCACGTCCTATCCTGCCTTATTTGTCCTACCCAAAACATGCAGTCAAAGTGACCTCTGCGCTGCCACCGACGACAACGTGGAAGTGGCAATATTTTGAGCCAACAAGATCTAAAGTAAAAGAGAAGAAATTTAGGGAGTAGTTCATTAATAAAAAGCTTGTATACAAATATCAGTTTATTTTTATAATACTTGTACGCACCGGGACTTACAGCTTAGTACGGCTGTTATTCCAAATGCATACAGTGTGGCTAAGTTTGTAACAATTGAGTCTGGTATCTATGGTTACCTCACCCTACTGTTTATAAACCTACAGCAACTACTTAACACCCTAGTTATCCTAACACCCTAACCTATCATACAAGCCTACGGGAGACCTACGGGAACAGACAGAATTTGGGTAGGAATAGGGGTTTGTGTACGTCGTGCAATGTGTACACAGGAAATAGTTTTGTCATTGCCGGTCCCACAGACTCATAGAACTGGTGATGGCTAAAGGTGTCTTGGCCATAGTGAGAGGAATTATGGAAGACTAGCTGCGCCCCGCGGTTTCACCCGCATATGTGTCGATCCCGTGGGAATATCGGGATAAAAACTATCCTATGTCCTTTCCCGGGACTCAAACTCACTCTATACCAAATTTCATCTAAATCGGTTCAGTAGTTTACGCGTGAAGAAAAGACAGACAGACAGACAGAGTTACTTTCGCATTTATAATATTAGTTTGGATGAATCAAACTCTACTCCAGCTTGATGACTAATTTATTCATTTACTAATTACTAATTTATGTGGAACGAATGTATGTCGCTCTTGATGCTGACGCTGGCGTATGTAACTCTTGCCTGTTCACGGCTGAACAATACTCTAAACTCTAATTTGGCTTCTAAAACTTGTGCAAGCAGAACAACATTTTTAAAATGTTTGCTTTTCATTTGCCATCTGTGCCATCTCTTCTGTAGGCCGTTTCATTTTCTGCTATTCGTAGTGAAGCACCATCCTTACTAGTCCTATTGACCTGAAATACAAAACTAATGTTATAAATTCTTTCTCTTCATTATCTTATTTATACTGATTTAATTAATCAGTAGCGGCATCAAAATAACAGTCATTATTATTCTTATGGCGGGTTTTTTTTTTTGTTACAATGAGTTTTGTACAGGCAAACGAAGTTCTTCGTAAAATTGTAAATTGGATAGGCACCTAATTCGTAATTCATGCCAGGCTGCCCCTGTTTAGCGTTAGTGCTTGTGTCAGTGTTTTTATTTTCTATTATGGAGACCTCTCCCTGACCAATTCTTCCAAAAAAATCTAAGGATTAGAAGCAAAACCAAGCATAAGTATAAGAAATTGAGAATGTTTACAAAACATAACTTACTTTGAACACATTTTAGCTGTAACAGTAGGTACACACCTTATCCTCCTCCAACCAATATTCAATTCTTTGCCCTTTATTGCAACTAGTCTCCGGTCTTAATTTCATTTATTTTAAATACAAAAAAAATATTAAAAAGTTTTTTAGTTTGACACATACAATATCAAATTCATTCATTGACATATTCATATTGTTTCCATGACGACCATGACGTTGTCGCGTCAAAACTGTTGAAACTGTAGACAATAAATTAGTTTTTCATACGTAATAATGTCTATGGACACAAATATTCGGTTCGTAGACAGATATTCTCGTATGCCGATTTAATGTGTTGGCCAATTTGTTGGATGACTTCATTATAATGGCAACATTTAGAAGTTGTAGGACATTCTAGTTATAGAACCTTTATGAAGCGTTTATGAATACAAAATTTTATCGAATGTTTTAAAGGCCTATTGAGCATTTTAACTAATGAATGGTTTAAACCATAGATATAGAATTCCGTAGATTGGGCATGAGAGTGAATGAGAGCTCCCGCTTTAACGGAACTTTGCTGTGTTAGAAAGAGAGAGAAAGTGACACTGTTAACAGGGCCAAACACGTATTTGCTACCGGCCCATACCGGCCCCGGTGACTGTTTACGTGAGCGTTTCGGCAATTATTTAAGCGAACTAGAGTGATAACCTGTGATTAAATAACCATAATACGATGGTTTCTTGTGCAGTACCAGGATGTGAATCTTCCAAAAAGAAAAACCCCCAGGATTACTCGTTTCACCAGTATGTTTACAATGTGTTTTAATCGTTATTTCTGCATTAACAATGCACTAATAAGCCGGCTATAAGCAAAATATGATGAGAACATTATTATACTTACGATTTAGATGAATTAGCATGCCTAAAACCACCGTATTTAAGAAATAACAAATAGAGAAATACGAAGGAGTTATAACCTCACTTTTTAGTGTTGCGTAGCCTAATTTTTGTTGATATCGACAGCTAAGATAGGTAGCTTCATACAAATGCATAATCTTAGAAAAATAGATTATATTTAAGTACTTATTGTAACAAACAAAATAAAATATAGATATATGTATTACGCACACACTTACATTTTACGCACACTTAGATCAATGGTTTTTGGTCTCGTTTGATTGTTGACATTACCAATCTACGGAATTCTATATCTATGGTTTAAACCTTCAATAGGCTTTTTTTATGAATAAGACCGAAAGTGTTTAAAATATGGAAATTGAACAAAGTGCATCTATTAATGAAAAAAGTGACGCAGAAATATTGACAAAAAATGAGTAATATTAATTAAATTAATAATTGATTTATTTCAACGTTAATATTCAAGTTTTCACTTCTGCCGGCACTCCCGGAGTGCAACCCGTCTTTTTTTTACAAAAATCGCTCTTGAATCTGCATGATTATGTTAAAAATTAGTGTTAAAATAGAGAAGAACTAACTTTTTCTTCAAAAGCTCTAAATTTACATAAAAAGCCATAATTTTACACGATAGCTCTAGTATTCAGCATTAATTAACAGAAATCAAAATGAAAATATAATGGTTTTTGTTGAAACTACAACCTTTGTAACAAAAGGTGGGAATTTCGTACATAAAGAACAAAAAAAATATATTTTCGGAACCCTTGGATAAAAATGGTTTAAATTTTAATATGTTATAATAAATTATCTGGTATATCAAATCCTTAACGGTGGATCACTATTTACGCCACATCCTGTATAACTGAATTAAACCAATGGGCTCCAAGCTTCTCTTTACATGAGCATCATTAGCCTATAATGTTTCCACTGCCAGGACACAGGCCTCCTCTCTGTGAAAGGGAGTGAGGCATAATCCACCACGCGGGCCCAGTGCGGGTTGTCATGTCATGTGCCTTCGAATTTTTGGTTCTAGGACATGCCATGTTTCCTGTCGATGTTTTCCTTCACTGTTTTGAGAGCACTACTACATACATATCTATATCTATCTACAGGGTGAAATTGAATTCATGGGCATCCTTTTAAGGGATCATTGTAATCATCATTATGAACAACTTTTACTATGGCATCAAACCCGAAATCGCGAAAAAAAATCAGTTCTTCCCTACATTTTGACGAGTTATGTGAACATAAATGCCACGAACAGCTGATTTTTTTCGTAAGTTTAGGTTTAGTCCCATAGTAAAAGTTGTTCATAATGATAAGTACAATGACCCCTTAAAAGGATGACCATGAATTTAGTTTCACCCTGTATACTAATAATAAAGCTGAAGAGTTTGTTTGAACGCGCTAATGTCTGGAACTACCAGACGGATTTTAAAAAAAATTGAAGAAGGCTATAGGCTATTTAACATCACGCTAGGGCCCTGAGGAGCCGAGGAAAATGAAAAAATGTCAGAAAGAACGCTAGGCGAAATCGAAGTAATAGCGCGAGCAGGCGATGCGATGCAACGGGATGGGTCAGGGGAAGAAGAAACTTCACGCGGACGAAGTCACGGACAAAAGGCACCTAAATATTGTATACTAGCTTCTGCCCGCGACTTTGTTCGCGTGAAATTTCTTATTCCCTCAACCCATCTCGTCGTATTGCATCACTTGCCCGCGTCTCCTGCTCTATCACTTCGTTTCCCCATACCGCTTTTGCTCGGCTCCTGAGGGTCATAGCGTGACGTTAAATAGCCTATAGCCTTCCTCAAGAATTGGGCTATCAAATGCAAGAAGAATTTTTCAAATCCGACTGGCAGTTCCAGAGATTACCCCCTACATACAAACTTACAAACAAATTTTACCTCTTTATAATATTAGTATAGAAGTATAGATAATAAAAATAAATTAAACCGATGATTCCTAGCTTCTCTTCAATTAAGGCCACATGCAAATAAACTAACCACAAACCCACATCCGAGACATACTCACTCACTGACCTTTCTAGATAATTTAATATCCAACAAATTGTGACAACCGTACCTCCGGTCACAATTCAATGTAGATTAGATTCCGAGATGCGCAAATATCCTTTATACCTTGAGATTAGACTCGGGGAACCGTATCCGCGATATTGTATCATAGATCTGAGCGAAACGTTACGCGAGCTGAATATACAGAGCACATCAAGCTACTACAATCTGTCAAATTTCTTTAATAGATTTTCAACATTATTGCTAAAACATAAGATTCAAAGTAGTTTGGGAAAATTTGACAGTTTCGGGTAGGTTGATGTGCTTGGCGTCTGTACATTACGCACACAATGCACGCACAATGTAATGTACATTAAAACAAAAAGAAAGAAAGAATGTTGGCGTCCACGCAGCTGAAGATCCAATAGTGATGATATGAAAGGATGTTTTGAGTAATTTTTATTGGTAATGAATGTCGATGGCTATAAGAATAGGGGAAGACCAAAGAAACGACACCGGGACTGTTTGAATGATGATATGGTTAGAAACGGGAAATAATAATGGTTCCGAAAAACAAATTAATCTCCAGCGATCTGTGGCCGACTAAAAAAAATGGATCTTCGAATAACAAAACTAATCTTCCGAATAAAATACTGAACCTCCGACAAAATTACTAAGTTACCGACAACAGAGGTTTTGTTAAGGGCACCCCGAGGTTCGGTTTGGTTAGGTTACTTTGGGGTGCACGTTGAAAAGCCTCCTCGTGGCGCACCCTGGGCAACGTCGGCTCCAATTGCCCACTAGGTTTGGTGGACACTTGGGGCTGGCGGCTAATTTTCAACAGGCGGGGAAAGTCATGGTTCCAATCACCGATCATCCTTGATGGTCTGTGAAGGGAACATGGCTACAGACGGACGGTCATACGTCTACTCCCCCTCTGCTTACAGAGGGAGGTGAGTGGGCGTAGACTGGGAAGGGGCGGTTCGCGCCGCTGCACCCATGAGAGTGTGGGTGGTGGAGGGTGTTCAATGTCCACGCTGCGTCTGTCCGGCATCCGGCGGCAGCGTGTGAACGCCGGGGCGGCGGTTGGTTCTGCCCAGCCGTCGGCCACCCCGTAATCCTGAGTTCAGGACCGGGGGTCCGGGCCACTGAGGCTCGGGCCGCGAGGAAGACAACCTCTCTAAAAAATTACCCCAATCCCAAGGTCTAGCGTGCCGAGGGGATGTATGGCCGGAGGGGATCCGGTCGTTAGCGCGGCGAAAAGGGACCTCACCCTTAAAAGGAAATCATGAAAAAGGCTAATGAGGAAATGATTCCCCAGGCGGGCAACCTCCAAGAGGTACAATCCCGCCCTTCTTCGGAAGGCAGCCCCTTCGTATCTGGGGGGGGCACCACTAGCCTCGCGGACCGGCGGATCACCGCCGACCTGCGTCAACTGGTGTCGCAAGAAAAGGAGCTCCGGGTCAGCCTGGAGCGCCTGTGCGACACCAAAGTACCGCTTGCCGTCGCTGACGGCAACGAGAGCCGAGGAGGCTCATGTCCTGAGAAGGACTCAGACTCGCGTGAGTGCACCTCCGAATCTCGGAGGAAGCGCCCGCGAAGCGCGGACTCGATGGGCCTCTCTTCCAGTGAGGAGAACCTGTCGGCCGCCAAGGTGCCAACGGCACAGAGAGGGCGGGGTCGCGCGAGCGTGGGCGCAGCCCCCGCTCGGCTGCCGGGCCATGACAGAGCAGGTCGCTTCGTGCGGATCTCTCGGCCCGCTACACCGGCTCCCATAGAGCGTCTGGCGGAGAGCGTGGAGAGCGACCCCGGGCCCTCGATAATGGACCTGAGTGAGGGCTCCTCGGTGTCCTTGCTGGGGTCCAACAAGGCGGAGGCGAACGCCGCAAAGCGGGCACAGCGGAAGGCGGTGGCGGCTGACGAAGTCAGCGAAATGGCCCGACTAGCCCGAGAGCGACGCTCTGCTCAAGCGGCTGCCGGAGAGAGCCTGTCGGCGGTGGCGCTCAGTCGCCAAGTTTTGGACGGCGTGGACATCGTCCTGAAGGTTGCCACTAAATCTGGCAGCCTGAAGGGCACGTTCACGCGCGCTCTGAAGGAGGCGGCTGACGACATCAAGGAGGCAGTTGGGCTGCTCCTTAATCGCACAAGCTCGGAGGAGACGGCGAAGCTGTGGGAGGAGAACGGCCGTCTGAGGTCTGAGCTCGAGGACCTCAAGCGGGAGCTTGCCGCGCAGAGGGCGGAATGGCAGCAGAGGCGTCCTGCGACTACCAGTTCTGCTCCCGTCACTGCCCCGCCACCGCCGGCCCCATCGTCGTCGGTCCCTGCCCCTGCACCTGCAGATGTGGAGATCGAAAAGATCGTTCGCATCTGCATGCTGCAGTGTGGGGGTATGGTGAGTGCCCGTCTGCAGGACCTGGAGTCGAGGCTCCTGCCGGCAGAGACTCTCCGGCCGCCGCTCGCTGCAGATAGGCGGAGGAAGGAGGAGCCCGCTAAGCCGGGCCCGACAGCCGGGAAACCCAAGGGGGCGAAAAAACCCGGAAAGCCCGTGGAGGGCACTTCCGTGCCAACTTCCCGGACAGCTGCGCCCCCGCCGACCACGCCTCCGCCAACCGCACCCTCGGCGACCGCACCCTCGGCGACCGCACCCGGGTCCACCATGGAGGCCTGGACGACCGTCGTCAAGAGGGGCCGCCGTAAGAAGAGGAGGACGGCGCCGCCGCCACTGGTACCCGCTGGTTCACCGGCACCGGCACCCAAGAAGGCTCAGGGGCCGCCTAGGGTCAGAGCCCCGCGCTCCGCGGCTGTAGTAATTACGCTGCAGCCCGGAGCCGTCGAAAGGGGCGTCTCCTATAAGGCGGTCCTTACGGAGGCAAAAGCCAAAGTCGCGTTCTCCGACCTTGGCATACCGTCCGGCCTCAGAATGAGGCCGGCGATGACGGGGGCGCGACTGCTTGAGGTGTCGGGTGCCTCTAGCGGCGAAAAGGCGGATATCCTGGCCGTCAAGCTGAGGGAGGTCCTCAACCCGGAGGACGTTCGGGTGTCCAGGCCGATGAAGACCGCTGAATTGCGCGTCGACGGACTGGATGACTCGACGACCCCGGCCGAGGTCGTGGCGGCCGTCGCCCAAGCCGGTGGATGTCCGCCCGAGGACGTGCGAACGGGCGAGATACGCGTCGACGCTTCCGGGCTAGGCGCGATTTGGATGCGGTGCCCGGTGGCGGCGGCGAACAAAGTCGCCGACACTGGGCGTCTGTTGGTGGGGTGGGTTGCAGCGAGGGTGAAGCTGCTGCAACCCAGGGCCTTGCGGTGCTACCGTTGCCTCGACATTGGGCATGTCAGGGCACGGTGCACCTCCGTAGACCGCAGCGAGCAGTGCTATCGCTGCGGTCAGGCTGGCCATAAAGCGGCCCAGTGCTCCGCGGCGCCGAACTGCAGCCTCTGTACAGCTGCAGGGAGGCCCGCTGGGCACAGGGCGGGCGGAAAGGCCTGTGGTGCGCCCGCCCAGAAAGGGAAGAGAAGGGATGCCAAGGCTGCCGGAGGCTCTTTACCCCCCCCTCAGCCTGGCTGCCCTTCGGCCGACTCTCGGCCTAGGAATGGTGCGGAGGGAATGGATTGCGCATAATGGCGTTCTACCATTTCCTCCAGGGCAATATCAACCACTCTGCTAGAGCTCAGGATCTCTTACTCCAGAGCATGGCAGAGTGGTCGATTCGTGTGGCTGTGGTCGCCGAACCGTACTTTGTCCCCCCCAGGGACAACTGGGTGGGAGACCTGGACGGTTTGGTGGCCATCATTGGCGGGGCTCTTGTCAGTCCGTCCCGAGGTCACGGCTGGGTAGCCGTCCTCGCGGACGGCATTGGCACGGTTGGTGCGTACTTCTCGCCCAACAAGAGTCTCGCCGACTTCGAGAGGTTCCTTGTCGAGTTGGGTGCCGTCGTGAACAGACTCCACCCTCGCCCGGTGCTGTTGCTGGGGGATCTCAACGCCAAGTCTGCGGCGTGGGGATCTCCTGTGACCGATGCTAGGGGCGAGGTGCTGGAGGAGTGGGCGGTCACGACTGGCTTGATCGTCCTAAATCGGGGCTCGGTGCACACGTGCGTGCGGCAGCGGGGCGGGTCTATAGTGGACGTCTCGTTTGCTAGCCCCGCTGTCGCGAGCCGTGTCCACGATTGGCGTGTCGCCGTGGGGGTGGAGACGTTGTCGGATCACCGGTACATTCGTTTCGACGTCTCCGCCCAGACCGCCGGCGGCCGCAGTCCGCCGGCCCCGCGAACAGACGGTCCGCGCTGGGCGCGTAAGCGCATCGACAGGGAGCTTCTCGAGGAGGCCGCTATTGTACAGGCCTGGATCCGGGAGTCGGCAACGAACGGACCCGTCGACGTCGAGCAGGAGGCGCTGTGGTTCCGCGGGGTGATGACGCAAATTTGTGACGCGTCCATGCCCCGGGTCCACGCACAGTCAGCAAGGCGCCAGGTGTACTGGTGGACCGCCGAGATCGCGCAGCTGCGCGTCGCGTGTGTAGCGGTTAGGCGCCGGTACACCCGATACCGGAGGAGACGTCGTCGGGTCCCTGACGAAGAAGCCGCGCTGTATGAGGTGTACCGCGCGGCGAAGGAGACTCTGTGGCTGGCCATCAGCGAGGCGAGGACGCGAGCCAGGGAGGAGATGCTGGAGACTCTAGACGGAGATCCGTGGGGGCGGCCTTATCGCGCGGTCCGAGGGAAACTTCGAGCCGCGGCACCCCCACTTACGGAGAGTCTCCAACCCGAGCTGCTGGAGGAGGTAGTAGCAGCCCTCTTCCCGGCAAGAGCGGAGCACACTCCGCCACCGATGGCTTTGCCCACAGCCGCAGAGTCTACAGAAGAGAACGCCATCAGCGTTCCAGGGGTGACACAGGCAGAGATGGGGGCAGCTGTGATGCGGCTCCGGGCCAAGAACGTGGCTCCGGGGCCCGACGGGATCCACGGCTGCGTGCTGGCCCTCGCTCTGAAGGAGCTTGAGCCCCAACTGAGAGGACTCTACACAGCGTGTCTTGAGCGGGGCCAGTTTCCCACTTTGTGGAAATCTGGTCGTCTGGTCCTGCTCAGCAAGCCGGGACGCCCTGCGGATTCGCCATCTGCGTACCGGCCCATAGTGCTGCTAGACGAGGTGGGTAAGCTGTTTGAGCGGATAATCGCAGCCCGCCTCGTCGGCCACTTGTGCAGAGAGGGGCCGGAGCTGGACGACAGTCAGTTCGGCTTTCGGCGTGGGCGCTCCACCATTCACGCTGTGTCGCGGGTGAGAGTCCTGGCGGAGGAAGCAGTGTCTCGGGGCGGGGTGATGTTGGCAGTGTCCTTGGACATATCCAACGCTTTCAACACCCTGCCCTGGAGTTGTATTCGGGAGGCACTTCAGTATCATCGGGTGCCTCCCTACCTTCGCCACATCGTTGGGGCTTATCTATCGGAGAGGTGTGTCACCTACATGGGACGTGATGGCGAAAACCAGCACCGCATGTCGTGCGGTGTCCCGCAGGGTTCGGTCGTAGGCCCGCTCCTGTGGAACATCGGGTACGACTGGGTGCTGAGAGGCGAGCTTCAACCGGGCGTGGACCTGACGTGTTATGCTGATGACACGCTGGTCACTGCCCGGGGGAGCTCATACAGGGAGGCAGCGTTGCTAGCGACGGCTGCGGTCTCACAGGTGGTGAGCCGCATACGTCGCCTGGGCCTGGAGGTAGCCCTCAACAAGTCGGAGGCCATGGTGTTTCATGGCCCCCGGCGGGCGCCGCCGCCCGGTTCACACATCGTGGTCGGGGGGGCCCGGATCGCTGTCGAGTCTACCATGAAGTACCTGGGATTGGTGCTCGACAGCCGGTGGGATTTCGGCCCCCACTTCCGGCGGCTGGCGCCCAAGTTGTTGGGCGCGGCTGGGGCGCTGTCAACGCTGCTTCCCAATCTGGGGGGCCCGAGCGCCGCCTGTAGGCGGCTCTACATGGGGATCGTGCGATCGATGGCCCTGTATGGGGCCCCAATCTGGGCGACTGACCTGACGGCCGGTAGCATCGCAGTCCTGCGAAAGCCGCAGAGAGCGATGGCCGTCAGAGTCGTCCGGGGGTATCGCACGATCTCCTACGAGGCGGCCTGCGTACTGGCTGGATCCCCGCCCTGGGACCTGGAGGCGAAAGTACTCGCGTCGTTGTACCGGTGGCGCGAGGAAGCGCGGGCGCGAGGCGAGTGGCTGATGCAGCGCCATATGGAGCTGCGTCGGTCACAGCTTCGCGAGGTCCTGGTGGCGGAATGGCGGGACAGGCTTTCACGCCCTACCGCCGGCCTCGTCACTATCGAGGCGGTCCGGCCAGTACTCGAGCACTGGCTCGGAAGGAGGCACGGCTCCCTGTCGTTTCGGGTGACGCAGGTGCTCTCGGGGCATGGTTGCTTCGGGAAGTACCTGTGTCGCATAAACAGGGAGCCGGACGCCCGGTGTCACCACTGCGTCGACTGCCGGGAGGACACGGCATGGCATACGCTGGCAGAGTGTGCCGCTTGGGAGGAGCCGCGCCGTGCCCTCATCTCAGAAGTAGGCGGTGACCTGTCGCTGCCGGCCGTGGTCGAGTCGATGGTCGGCAGCGAAGAGTCCTGGGACGCGGTGGTTTCCTTCTGCGAAGTCGTCGTCTCGCAGAAGGAGGCTGCGGAAAGGGAGAGGGAGATCTCGTCCACTCACCCGGCCCGCAGCAGGCGCACCGGGCGTCGGCGGAGGGCGGACAACGCGCTCTTCCAGCCCCCCTAAATGGGTCCAGGGGCGACGGACTCGGGGACGTCCGTAGCCCCCCATACACTAGGACCCGAGGTGGCGGCGCGTAGTGTTCCACGCGCGCCCCTTATAGACGTCGCGGGGGGAGTCAAACACCTCACTCCCCCCCCCTGACCTGAGGAGGCCTGCAGCGGCGGGCCGGCACCAGCCGGGGGTTGCGGAAGGATCGTACGTTCCCGCGACCCCTGGCGTAGGTGTGAGATGGAACACCGGGGTGGTTTTTAGTCAGTAAGAGTCTGACAGACCCCGCCGCCCGCCCCAGAGCGGCGGACATCCATGAGGATTTTCCACCCCGGAAACAAAAAAAAAAAAAAAAAAAAATGGTTAGGTTACTTTAAACCCTTTACATAGAAATAGGAGCCCTGCGAAGCGGGGCTCCGTCGACATACGATGCAAGAGCGAGCAAATGAGAATACAGATACCTTTACCTAGGTATATATCAAAACGTAATTTAAGCTGGTAGAAAAGTATTATAGCAATAAACAGTCATGTTTATTTTTCGAAGATTTCAGTATCTCATTCGGTCGTTTCGTCATTTTTATTCGGACAAAAGTAGTCGGAAAGTTAGTATTTTAGGCAGTAGATTTAATATTTTTAGTAAGGACAATTCTTATTTTTTTGTCGGAGCTTTTATTACTACCCGTTAGAAACGGGGTGACTACCGAGATGCCGATTAATAGAGAAGTATGGAAGAAAGAGACACGTTACGCCGACCCCAAGTAAATATAAGGGAAGGAGAACGACGAGTCCTTTTTATTGATTCTTTATGACTTACCTACACAAATACAACCTGATTGGTGACTCAGAGAGGAATATGGAACAGAGGCGGTACAAAGCCACAAATAATGACGGTGCCGTGTATGTGAAAAGTGCTTTTGCCAGCACGCGTAGCGTGAAAGTGGATAAAGAAAAAAGTGTATTTATAAGTATCGTCGCACGTGGCGTTCTGTAGTTTTCTTTTTGTTATTTCCTTATGAAAAATGGCGTGACTTTATGTGTGTCCCTACCTACTTGTATTTTTTTTTGTATTTTCACTTCAATTCAAAATGAGTGTATAGGTATTAGTATTAATAAATAAATAAAGTTCACAATCCTATCGAACATAACAAAATTAAAACCTAACTTAACTAAAACTATACACAAACTAAAATATAGCGTCGAAAAATTCATCCGCATCGCTGTCGACTGGTAATGTACCCAAGAGACTGGCGGCATTAGGTACCACGTTGTATGGCAATGTTTAGCCTTTGGCCACAGTATAAATATGAACAGTATGGAAACTAGGCCAATTTGTTGAAATAAATACCTACGACTCATTGGAGCGTTACGGTTGTCACTCTTAATGTCTGTAAAATTGATGTGTTTTATTGTAACGAAGTTTTTAACGTGGTGTGCGGTTAGAAGTTGACTGATTATCTTTCCCTCCTTCTGGTCAAAACGTAAATCCAAGATGGCGACTGCGAAAAAATTCAAAATTTTCGTCGTGAATATCTTTTTCATAGTTTTCGAGGGTGCTAAAGCCGATAGTGAAGTCAAAATGCGCGTCGCTCGACCGATGCCTAGTTTAACCCTGCACCTTACCGTTTCTACTCGAGAATGGGTGTAATAGTAATTAAAGAAAACAATATTTTTAAATCTTTATTCTTCGTAATTATGTTAAATCACATTTTTCGATACTTTAAACCGACTACTTGGGAAGTAGTGCTACAGTAAAAAGAAAATAATATTATGTGGCGACTTCATAAATGTATTAAACAAAAACAAAGTGGAAGACACAAGGAATAAAAAAATGCTGCATGCGTAAACAGCAATTATTATGGAAGTATCGTAAGAATCGAAATATCATAAAAAAAAAACAATTTAAAAAATTTTGCGAGTAGATTACAACGTGTTATAAAACTGACAAAAAAGTCTCAGAATAATTACTTTATCCATACAGCTCATAACAAATGTAGGGCTACTTGGAACGTTATTAGTAAAACAATGTGTAATGTGCCAAAAAGCGAAATCAATCAAATTAATATACTTAGATGGTAAACAATGTGGTGAAGATCCGCAGACCATTGCGGACTTTTTTAATAATTTTTTTATAGACCAAATAAAACGCAATAAAAGTTGTACTAATAAAACAGAGACCACGGACCGTCCAACTTTTTGAAAATGCGTCGAGCGTATTGGATGAAATTTTTCGTTCTTGTTTTAAAAGAGAACAAAAGAGAACACTGTAAAATTTACATGTAGCAGGCGAAAGTATTTTTCAGTAAATAATTTATAATTACGAATAATAGAGATATATTTTTTTAAATATTGTTTTCTTTAATTACTATTACACCCATTCTCGAATTGAAACGGTAAGGTGCAGGGTTAAACTAGGCATTGGTCGAGCGACGCGCATTTTGACTTCACTATCGGCTTTAGCACCCTCGAAAACTATGAAAACGACAACCATGACAAATAAATGGAAAAATTTCACAGCCGCCATCTTGAATTTAGATTTTGACCTCACTATAGGCTTTAGCACCCTCGAAAACTATGAAAACGACAACCATGACAAATAAATGGAAAAATTTCACAGCCGCCATCTTGGATTTAGACTTTGACCTCACTATCGGCTTTAGCACCCTCGAAAACTATGAAAACGACACCCATGACAAATAAATGGAAAAATTTCACAGCCGCCATCTTGGATTTAGATTTTGACCTCACTATCGGCTTTAGCACCCTCGAAAACTATGAAAACGACACCCATGACAAATAAATGGAAAAATTTCACAGCCGCCATCTTGGATTTAGATTTTGACCTCACTATAGGCTTTAGCACCCTCGAAAACTATGAAAACGACACCCATGACAAATAAATGGAAAAATTTCACAGCCGCCATCTTGGATTTAGATTTTGACCTCACTATCGGCTTTAGCACCCTCGAAAACTATGAAAACGACACCCATGACAAATAAATGGAAAAATTTCACAGCCGCCATCTTGGATTTAGATTTTGACCTCACTATAGGCTTTAGCACCCTCGAAAACTATGAAAACGACACCCATGACAAAAAAATGGAAAAATTTCACAGCCGCCATCTTGGATTTAGATTTTGACCTCACTATCGGCTTTAGCACCCTCGAAAACTATGAAAACGACACCCATGACAAATAAACAGAAAAATTTCACAGCCGCCATCTTGGATTTAGATTTTGACCTCACTTACGATATAAATGTATATTGTGTGCTTGTAAATAAAATGTAGAGTGTAAACAATTGTAGGCTAACCTAAATAAATAAATTTTGGCAACCTCTTTAACTACCTACGACACCCATGACGAAAAAAATGTTAGCAGCCGCCATCTTTGATTTACAAATAAATTCACGTCGGTGCATGATCGCACGAGCCATTATTCGATATCGATTATAACAATAAATCATTCTTACCTTTCAAGATCAGCAGGGAGTTTAAAAAAGGAAAGCTCCGGTTTTGAAGAAGTCGAGATCAAACAGTTTTTATTAAAAAGATGGACGATCCGTGGCGCAAGGAATAAATTAAATACACGATTATTCGTTCCAACACGGCACCCGTGACTGAGAGTACCCCGACCATCGCTTAGGAGTACCGTAGATGCGCGCGTCTGTGTGAGTGTGCCGTTGCGACCGTTTGTACGTAGTTTCCGTACTGTTCGTATCTGTCTGCTGTGCTTTGGCCAAGGTAAAAGCCAGCCCTTGGGTCACGGGAAGTTCAATACACTTCAATACATTTTGCTTTTCTATCTTCGAACCCATAGATATAAGAAAGGAGTTTTATACAATTCTATGTTCGGACCGGAGTTAATAAACCGTACAAATTGAACCTGGCTTTACAAACGTTAAGGTTGGAAGTGATTTCAAAGCAATACTCAGGAGAAATACATTTCTAGTGTATACTTAGGAAGAAAGCAGACGACAGACTTTTAGGAATCCGCTGTAAAATACGGGACCCATTTTTAAAAGTCGTCGTGTCCAGATATACAGGGTTACTTGTAATTCGACTTATACCCGTCAGGAGCTGATAGGGGGGCCAAAATGCTGCAAATTGATGCCCATATGTATGGCCGAAATTCAACAGTTTTCGAGATATTTGAATTTTAAGGGTATTTCGATATAATTCCAAATAAAAAAAAAACTACGTAATATTGAAAGTAACCAAGTAAATCTGTATATTACTTCTTAGTGTTTTAAGTGAAAAATACTACGAAGTAATGTCCCTGATGACTAATTTTATTCATCTACATTATTTACTCTCCGATCGCCAATAAATTCAACGTTATTAATGACTTGTGTAGACTGCCTCCCTGGTCTAGTGGTCGCAAGCGTGCTATTGGGTTTCCCATATAGAATTTCTCAGTGGCAGCTTGGAGGCAGTGGTGGCCCAGTGGTATCGGCCGCGACTTACGAGTTGTAGGTCGTAGGTTCGAATCCAGACAGGTGCTTTACTTTGTGTAAATTATTTCATCACTACTGCTCTCAAAACGGTGAAGGAAAACATCGTGAGGAAACCGGCAAGTCCTAGAACCAAAAATTTGAATACATGTGACATCTACCAACCCACACTTGGCCCGCGTGGTGGATTACGGCCCACTCCCACTCACAGAGAGGAGGCTTGTGTCCCAGCAGTGGGAACATTATATGCTGATTATGATGAGCTTGGAGGCCAGTTTCGTGCTCCATTGATGGCAATAGGCTCGCCCCCCATTAAATGGGACATAAACATAACTTTTATTTATTTATTTACTAGCTTCTGCCCGCGACTTCGTCCGCGTGAAATTCGTACTTTCCTCTAAAAATTTCGAAAATGTATGTAGGTATGATCTTTATCATTTATTTAGACAACTAAGTATTCGGGCGAATTTTTAAGTGTATAGATCAAAGGAATCAGATTTTTCAAATAAACTGTATCTCCGCTTTTCACCCCCACAGGAGTGGAATTTTCAAAAATCGTTTGGGATGTGTTCATTACTTGACTCAAAGATTATTTACACCAATTTTTGAGTTAATCAAACCCCGCAGTAAAATCCTCCCCTGTATACCTAATTAACTAAGTACCCCTTTTCACCCCGTTAAGGGTAGATTTTCGAAAAACCCTGATGCACGTTACTCTTTATTTTTTGTCTTAAGTATAAATACAGAGTTTCGAGTTATCGGACCGCGCGTTAAAATTCTTCCATAGAAATTCCGACGCCCTCAATCCCCCGTTAGGGGTAGTTTAGAAAAACAAAAAATGCCAAACTTCATAATTTACTTGTATAAGTATTTGTACCGTAAGATTTTTCATATACACTGTATTCCCGCTTTTCACCCCCATAGGGGTAGAATTTCGAAAAATTGTTTGGAGTGTGTTCATTACTTGACTTAAAGATTATTTATACGAATTGTTAAGTTAATCAAGCCACGCATTAAAATCTTTCCCTGTATAATTAACTGCCCCTTTTCACCCCATTAGGCGTAGATTTTCGGAAAACCCTGATACACGTTATTCTTTATTTTTGGTCTTAAGTATAAATACCGAGTTTCGAGGTAATCGGACCACGCGTTAAAATTCTTCCATACAAATTTTGACACCCCCAATCCTCCTTTAAGGGCTAGTTTATAAAAACAAAAAATGCCAAACTTTATAATTTATTTAGATAAATATTCGTACCAAGTTTTAAGTTTATTAACCAAATGAATAAGATTTTTCATATAAACCGTATTCCCGCTTTTCACCCCTTACATGGGTCGAATTATGAAAAATCGTTTAAGATGTGTTCATAACTTGACTCAAAGATTATCTATGCCAATTTTCCAGCTAATCAAGCCACACAGTAAAATATGCCCTTGCAAAATTAACTACCCCTTTTCACACAGTTAGGGGTAGATTTTCAAAAAACCCTGATACAGGTTATTCTTTATTTTTAGTCCTTAGTATAAATACTGACTGAGTTTCGAGTTAATCGGACAGCGCGTTGAAATTCTTCCATAGAAATTTTGACACCCCCCAATACCTCTTTAGGGGGTAGTTTAGAAAAACGAAAAATGCCAAACTTCATAATTTACTTAGATAAGTATTCGTGCCAAGTTTCAAGGTTATTAACTCAAGGAATAAGAATTTTCATACAAACAAAATCCCCCCTTTTCACCCCTTTTAAGGTTGAATTTCCAAAAACCCCTTCTTATTGGATACTTATACTTTACAAAGAATACACCCTCCAAAATTCAAGTCCCTAGGACCAACGGTTTAGGCCGTGCGTTGAAATCTCAGTCAGGTCGTTCATCCCCCGTTAGGGGTGAAATTATCAAAAACGCTGAAACACGTATAAATTAATTTTCAATCGTTAGCCTAAATACAAAATTTGAAGATCCTAACTTTTAAACTGACAGACTTTCATACACAACTTCATCCCCCTTTTTAACCCTTTGCGGGTAGAATTATCAAAAACGCTGAGACACGTATAAATTAATTTTTAATCGTCAGCCAAAACACAAAATTTGAAGATCCTAACTTTAAAACTGACGGACTTTCATACAAACTTTCATCCCCTATTGAACTCCCTTAGGGGTTGAATTTCAAAAAATCCTTCCTTATTCCTGGTCTACATCATAAAAAGAACCATCGTGTAAAATTTCAGCTTTCTAGGTCCAAGGGTTTGGGCTGGGCGTTGATGAGTCAGTCAGTCAGTCAGTCAGGCCTTTTGTTTTTATTTATATAAGATAGATAGAAGATTTCTCTCACAAAGGTACATTGTTACAGTAGTGTGTATATACAATTTTGCCTTAGGTATGCTAGAACCTTTGTGAAAGCTGGAGTCTGAACTAGGTTCGAAACCTGTATGACAGATGTCCAGGCTGGTGTGAGCCTGGACCTTTAAACATTTACCATATTTAATGGTATCTTGATTCAGTTTATACGTATTATTACTATTTAACTGGCCAAAAAGAGGGTGTACTATGGGTATACCTCTCCCTAATCCATTGGGGAAACCAAGCGTATTGTTATGATGGACCGTCACATTATACGTGAATGTGACAGTCATTGAGCGCAAAATATCTAATCACCGTTCGCGGTTTATTTGCCAAACATGTAAACAAATATGAGTATTTGGAAAACTAACTTTAATATCCACACAATAAAGTTCAGTTTACGTTACAACTTTAAACATTTTTATAACTTTTTAAATATTCACGGTGGTGACATGTTCAAATATGAACAAAGCTCCATTAATAAATAAAGATTTAAAAAATAGTTTTTGGATAGTGCTAGTCACTCTAAAATCAACTAAATTAATAGTAAAATAAAGTTGATATTTGCTTAACTTGAAATCTATATATATAAAAATGAAACCTGTTTTCCGTTGTCACGACATAACATGAAAACGGCTGGACCGATTTCGATGAAATTTGGTATAGAGATAGTTTGAGTCCCGGGAAAGGACATAGGATAGTTTTTATCCCGATATTCCCACGGGATCGACATTTACGCGGGTGAAACCGCGGGGCGCAGCTAGTAACAACAATAATTTTAAACATACATTTGAATACACCTTATACCATTACTTATACTATCTATTTTCGCCGACCAAAATCGGCCACCGACTGCACCGATAGTCGGATCGGATGGCTGCTGTCATCTCCCTTGCCTGCCCAGTGGAACTAACTTCGTTACATTCCTACTTCCAACTGTAGTGCTCCACGAGATAGTAACAGTAATAGCTTTCGAGAAAACACGGAATTTGTACTCGATCAGACAGGACAAGATAAGTATATTAGGATTTCTTGGCAAATGCAATTTCATACATGTCATGAAATTGAATGATACTCTTTAAACTAGAAAATTTTGGTTTTTTTTTTAATTTCGTTGAAAAACGATAAAGTGAAAATGTGCAGTGTACAAGTTGCAAAATACAAAACACATTTTTTTTTATATTCGTAGGTCTTAAAACCCTGAGAGACGATTTTCATGAGTAAAGGAGGGAGGGGGGGTGGGGAGGAGGGGGGTGATTAAAATTTCTCTCTTTCTTCTTCAAAGTTGCGACGAACAAATTTTTGGGTGTTTGCTAAGTGAAATCATGCATAATAATATATGCATCATGGCCCGCCTTTTGCGTCTATTTATAATTTGCATAGATCCCGAAAAAAACCTCGGTGACACCTGGACAAAAAATATATTGTAAAGATTTTGATTTACATTTGTTAGGTTAGGAACCTTAAAGTCAAAGTCAAAGCATTTATTTCAAATAGGCACTTAAAAGGCACTTTTGAAAGTCAAATTTTTTTACATTTTCTTTCTGCGAACACATGTCACATAGATAGGTATAAAACATTCGGACTTTTATGACAGGTCGAACATAATTGGGTTGGCACCTACCCTGCAATGCACCCCAATAAAATTGTTATATTACCTCGCTAGAAGGTAGAGCCCCTTTAAGATTTCCGTCAGAATCCTGTCTGTCCCTGGATTAATGTGTAGGGGCTTAGAAACGGGGCTTTCCATATATCTTGCGGACTGTACCTGAGATTACGCAACCTTGGTCGTGGAGAGTCGAATTGCCTGCTAAGATTCCATCTGTCAACAGGAATACTGAGGGAATTTAGTGGGTTGAGTGAGCCAGTGGAGTATACTTAGTTTAGGTAGGTAGGGTCCTATTGATAAAAGACGCTAATATGGCGCCTGAATGATGAATGCCAATGAAAATACCATAAAAGATGTTGCTTGTTGATTTGTACGCCGTTGAGGCAAAATATGACTGTGATTTTGCATGCCATGTGTGTATACCATAGATATAAAAGGCAGGTATAAACTCATGTTTTGTACAAATAAATTATATATCTTACTAGCTGCGCCCCGCGGTTTCACCTGCATAAGTTTCGATCCCGTAAGAATATCAGGATAAAATCTATCGTATGTCCTTTCCCGGGACTCAAACTATCTCTATACCAAATTTCATCTAAATCGGTTCAGGGGTTTAGGCGTGAAAAGGTAACATACAGACAGATAGACAGAGTTACTTTCGAATTTATAATATTAAATATGGATTATCTTTTTTATCTTTTGAGTATGAATGTCGGTGGCTATAAGAATAGGGGAAGATCAAAGACCTGATTGAGGTATACCTACCTCAATCAATCAAATCAACTCAGCCTGTTGCAGTATTAGGTAATTTGAAACCTGCCTACCTTTTTTTTATCGTGTGGAGTTCCTTATGGATGTCCACCACCCTGGGGTGGGTGGAGGGGTCTGTCAGACTCTTACTGACTAAAACCACACGGTGTGCTGCTGCTACCTTTTGCCGGGGTGCTGGAGTGCTTGCACATTTCTTCACGCTCCCAGGTGTTGGCCCGCATGAATTGATGCGGACCCCGTCACCTTCAGCGGCCGCAAAAAAAACAATATCCTTTCCCAACCGAATGGAAATTACTCTAAACAGTCACGTTATTACGCTGCTTGGCAATAACTTTCGGATACTACACAAAGCCTTTGTAATAAGAAACCTCGCCAACCTCCCTAGGGAAGAAAACTCGTCGTAGTTATGACAAATATTTAACTTTTTGTTTGTTATACAAATATTATCTAAACATTGTAGCCTCTAGGGTACTCTGATAATAGACAGTTCATTTTCTTAATAGGCCCGGTTTTATCTTACTTAATTTATAATCAAGAACGAAAGCGGAGGGAATCAAATTACCTTCCTTGTTAGTTATATTTAGATTTCCAGAATAATAACACAGTATCTAATAACTACGAAAGAGAATTTGATATACTTAGGCAGGTATGTGCACGCACATGACATGATATTATTATATTTCTGTGACTGCTATGATCACGGTAATGTTAGATTACGGTGCTATAATGCACAAAAAAATTAGCGATTTTAGCAAAGCAAGCATCGGCTACCGTTTTATATATGGGTACCTAAGCCTATCTAGTTCAGCAGCGAACTTCTTACTTTCCATAACCTTTGGTTACAATATCTACTTATTTAGGTGAGAATACCAACGTAAATAACGTAGGTGAAAATACCTACTGGCCCATCTGGGAATCGTAGTCAGGGTCGCAAAACGCAAACTCGACCAACACACTATACTGGCAACACACAATAAAATGAAATTTTTCCGCTGAGGTATCGCTGTTTGGTGCCAGAATATTTTATTTCTTTTTTTTTTCTACGTTTAGATTTGAAATTGGAAGATAGCAGCGCCATTTTAGGTCACGAACGCTCGAACGTCAGTAGTCGTTTCCCGCGCCAACATTTTGATAAAATCGGTCCCGCCCGGCAAGGCAATACATTTTTAGAGCCACCGTAGTTGTTTACAGTACGCAATTTCCACACAAAATAGAAGCCGTCGAGTTGTTATTAGTATCACGTCCTTATACCTCACAGGATTATTCGCATCACGCTTTCGGATAGCTTTATCACAGTTATCATGTTGACGCAGCCTCCCTCTTCCTTTTACGTAGTTAGCTAGGTACCCATATTATTTGTCCCAGACCTCGTTAAGAAATTAAGTTAAATAGAAATTGGTCTGTGTTTAGAGCTTTGTTTAATACTAATGATATCTAATTAATCTTTTGAAATTACGTTTAGTTTTAGATACTTAAGTACTGAATTAAGTTGTATTAAGTAGAAAACCTAGTCTGTCTGGTCTAGCTAACAAAATCACAGAATACTTAAAGTACTACGTACAGAAAGGACACTCCCTTCCCCGCACTAACATCAGTTACCGCACCTCACCCCGCACTTCGGCGTATTCGTCGCAGTTCTTTAACAAGAGCGCGTCGCAAACACAAGTACAGTCAGCATCAAAAGTCGATTAACACTATCATTTTTACATGTTATTAAATTGACAACAACTTTTTTCAATAAACTGATTTTTAGCTTTTCACATTATAGACCAGAGTATATATTCTAAAAAAAAATCTTCTGCTGCAATTTTGAACAAATATTTTGCTCAATAACTAAGATTAAAAAAACTGAAGTGCTAATCAACTTTTGATGCTGACCGTACCTCACGCACACATTCATTCGTATACAAACGTCATTTTTTAATGTAGTAGTAGTAGGCAATTATTTTGCGAGCGTTGTATGGAGTGTCCAGGGTGTGAACAAAATGTAAAAAGTCCACAACCCACCAAAAATATTTTGTGTAAAGTAGGTATCCAAGACCTCACATAAAGCTTTCACTGTTTAAAAAAGTTACCATCTAACGTAGAGCCCAGCCCATAACTTTACAAATCTTTACATATCTAGGCCAAAATGTAGGTACTGTAGAGGTCGGCTCTAAAGCAAACCTGGCTGGAAAGCCACACCTCTACAAGACTCGATGGTTATATTTGTATTAAGTTCCTTTCGAACATTCAAGCAGATGTCATATGAGAGTCATAGGTTTGACGTCTATAAAATAAGTCGAAGATTATAATTACTATGTAAATGGGATAAAAGTCTTTTTTAAATATATCCTAAACAAATAAAAAGGAATTTGATTTAATTCCTATAAATGGTGGAGGACCATTTAAGGTCGCCGGATTTTCGCTAAGCTTGCGAAATAGTTTTTTTTTTCAGCACTCATAGAAGTGAAAAAAAAAACCTCTTGTATGCCAAGCCAAGCGAGGCCTCAAAGTATACTGTGAGTATTTATTAGATGTGAAGAAACGTCGCCAGGAGAAAAAGCTAAGTGGCTATATGTATTTTTTAATATAAAAAGAGTAAGATGGCTCAAGTTTTTACGGGCACGGACGGTGTATGCCTGGAAGATTTTCTTAGGCGATTTGAAGTTGTTGCCGCCTATAATAAATGGCGTGAGAGCGACTGGGCGCTCATATTAATGGCATATCTTGAGGGTGCTGCCCTAGCAGTCCATAAATGGAAATATGAGGATGACATGTCATTTGAGGCTATATGTGATGTGTTATGGGAAGAGCTTCCTTGCAGATGTCACAGAGACAAAAGATTTAATAAGGTGCAAGTAGTCGAGATAGCACAAGATCGGTCTGAGGAAAGCAGACAAGAAAATGTTGTAAATATTGTAAATTTAGATAATGATGCTTCTATATTATTTAGTGGAAGACAAGATGACCCGCTACGGAACGAGCAGTGCTGCCTAGAAAGCAGCGTGGAAGTTGAAGGTGATGGAGAAGATGGTGTCGAGCGCAGCAGCGAGGTGTGCATCCCCGCAGAGGAGGAGAAGGAGCCGATAGAAGTGTTCGAGAGCGAACACAATGATGAAAACAACGAATCGGGTCAGTTCTGTCCAATTATTAACGTAACTAGCAATGTTTCAGAGCCACAGAATGAGCACAATGATCACGATGTGGGAATAAATAAAATTAACATCGCTGCTGATCATTTTGATGTGGATAATGTGTCGATCGATTCGTCCGAAATAAAAGAGAATGGTCATTCCGATTTTTCCAAAATAGAGATGAAAGATCACTTCATCATCGACATGAATAGTAATAATAAGGTGACTAAAGATGAGTTAGTTGAGGATGATATGAACTTGGATGCAGTCAGAGATGAAGATGCAGAGGTGTTGAACGACTCCGTACGATCAATAGACTCATTTAGTTTTCCTACGGATGAAGTTATAGTTCGTAATCGTAGTAATTGTATAATATGTCATGTAGATGTCCCTAATTTTAATAAGTTTTATTCACGATGTGCTGCAAACAATAAGAGAAAAGCACGAAAGAAGAAAAGAATCCCATTTATTAAGAAAGCGAAAACTAAAATATTATTTCCAAAAAGTTTTTTAATAATTAATAATTTTATAAAAACATTTTTTGTAAACAAGCATCATTTTATAAAGAAGTTTTCAATTTTAAAATATAAATTCAGAAAAAGGAAGTTTAGAGATAAAAAACTTTTTAATTCAGATTATTTAATTAAAACCTTTTCATATTAGTATGTTAATAGTTGTTGTTTTTTTTAATTGTCATGTATCTTGTCATGTAATGTAAATATGTCACTTGAATGTAAACATCATATTTTAGTGCATTATTTTTGTTTGTATGATTGTTACAATTTATTAATATGTGTCCATTTGTGTGTTACATATGCTGTGAGAAAATACATCGGACGCGGCCGGGAGGGTGTGAGGTATCCGCACCTCCCAGAGGGCTGTGAGGTGCGCCCTCACACCTGCAACGGGTCAAAGGGAGGCCTGAATAGATTGTCGATTTCAACGTGATTACAAGTAGGCCTAGGACATGATTCATACTCCAGTATTTAATGACGCGAGTGATAGGAGGATAGTTATTGTGAAAACTGTGGTCACTCCTATAGAAGGGGGGGTGACAGACACTCAGCATAAGTTGTCACCGACTTTGCTAACAGGGGTATAACCCTTGCAAAGTGTGTTTGGTTGACACTTTTGGTTCAACTTGTGTTTGAGGACACACAGTTTTATCAGCATAGACTGATATTTAATGATATTAGAATTTTAGAGAACGTAGTAGGAGTTTAAAGTTTTATTTCTGGAGTACGAGCATAATATATTAGATTTTTATTGAACCCTGGCCTCTTAAACTTTTTCCTCCCTCTGGCTCAATCCCGTCCGATGGAGTTAAAAGAATCTGATGCTAAGATCGTTTAATTCTCTTAAGCCTCTTCCAGGTCGATGTGAACTCTCACATCAAGTATTATTAATAATTAGGAGGCCGCGTCGCGCCTTTTACCGAGGTTTTGGCACGACGAGGTTTAAGCATGACGACGTTAGTTTGTATGGGTGCATATTGGCACATATAGATGTTAGCTTGCTTGACACTTAACGTAGTGTTGGATTCGCGATTCGTGCGTCCTGACTTAAGCTTACTCTTGCAAGAGACGGACCTCATCTTGTAAATTTCTTCCTCGGATTTAGGTAAACTTATAATAGGATAGGTAGATAGGGCTTGGAAATTCGAATGGTGTGAATAAAAGTCATGACCTATGCCCAGACTGTTATTCAAGGGTGGGCGTAGCTCATGTAGAGGTCGGCTCTAAAGCAAACCTGGCTGGAAAGCCACACCTCTACAAGACTCGATGGTTATATTTGTATTAAGTTCCTTGCGAACATTCAAGCAGATGTCATATGAGAGTCATAGGTTTGACGTCTATAAAATAAGTCGAAGATTATAATTACTATGTAAATGGGATAAAAGTCTTTTTTAAATATATCCTAAACAAATAAAAAGGAATTTGATTTAATTCCTATAGTACCTACTTAGCTATGGCTTGACTGTTCCGTTGAATTCATAGAAATGTAAAAAACAGTGAACTATTTGATGATCACACACTTGTATTTGGCTTGTCTTGGCGGGGGCACGCGACGCGTCGACGCGTGAAGTCATCTTCACGCGTCGTCGCGTCTTTTGCGGGATAAGCTAACAATGAAAGCTTCATGATTTCTACATTCGTTCTTATTATTGTACAGAAAATATGCCAGCCATCTGTTGACCTATATTTAAGTTTCATTTTTATGATAGATAAACAAAAAGTAAACCCTTACCCCAGGAAGCACGGGCGCTTATTTTACCGCGTCCATGAATTTCAACTGTCAGCGCTAAGCCGAGAGCTCAAAATAGAGTGCACGGTAAAAAACGTCACGGAATAAAAGCGCTGTTGCCAATGTGGGCTTATGAAATGGAGATTTGTTTGTGCTGCTAACTATATAGTGAACTTTAGTCATAATTCACAAGTTACTAAGTATACCTAAAATGATAATAAAGGTTACTAAGGACAGATAGGTACAGCACTTACCTACTGGAACAAAAATAGTTACAAAAATTAGCAACAAATTGTCAAAAGCATGTCAAATTGTCTACTGCTTCTTCTTCTGCTTGTCTATGGCACAACTAAATGGACTCGGCCCAGAATACGTGGCTACGTGTTCGCGTCCATCAGTTCCTGTATCGTGCAGCTGACACGACATGATAATAAGTGTCCCATCATTTGTGGAACAGGACCACAACACAACCCATCAGACCACTTGACATGACTTTAATTTTGATACGTCGGCGTCGCCGTCTTTGCGGGCCGGAAATCACTGTCGACTGCGACGGGTGTTAGTTAATCAAATGCAAGTTTGAGTTTCAAAAATTACTTTAATTTTACTAAATTACAAGTTGATTATAGTAAATATTTTCAACATATAAATTGTCGTTTTCCATCAGTCACGCGTAGCCAATGGCAGTATTAAATGTTTGAACACACAAACGACAGACGCAAGTCTATACAAGTAAACCCACCTTCCAATATAAAAGGATAATAAACGTATTATTGAAATCGCGAATACACGACCCGATACGCGCCCACACGAGCTAGAGTCGAGGCGGCGTCGAGGCGCGGGCGCACGTTTTCTATAGGAATAAATATAGGCAAATATAGGTATGTATTTATTCCTATAGAAAACGTGCGCCCGCGCCTCGACGCCGCCTCGACTCTAGCTCGTGTGGGCGACGCGCCTTAAGAGGAAATACGGTCGGAGAGACTTTTTGAAAAAGCCTAAGTAAAAAGTCATAATTCGAGCTTTGGCTCTCGCCTATTTTCTCATCCAATAGGTATTGGACCAATTTAAAAGATATTTCATAAATAGAATAAGAAGGATATACCTACATGTGTCCTTTTTGATGATACATTATTTTTAAAAGCACTAGAACCCTCAAAAAATGCTCAAAATTACCGCTGTCAACAGATGCCTAGTGTAGGTACCTACAAAGACGACTATTACATGAAAGAGACACAGTATACATGGTGGGCAAAAAATTGTGGATCAAACGAAACAGGGCGATAGTCGGGGTTATTTGCAGTAAAAAATATCTTTGTGGCAGAGCCCTAACTTGATCTCCTTAAAAGTTATGGCAATTTGAGTGTTTACATTATGACTTAAAAGATATTGAAAAAAGTGCCAATACTGATCACAAATCATGGTACCTACTGTCATAAAAGCAGTGTTGTAGTGATGATATTTGTTCAATTTTTTTTTTTTTTTTTTTGACTGCATGTAACCCCAACTATCGCCCTGTTTCGTTTAATCCACGATTTTTTGCCCACCCCGTATATGTCG
Organism: Amphipoea lucens; assembly: GCA_947508005.1. Taxonomy (NCBI): domain Eukaryota; kingdom Metazoa; phylum Arthropoda; class Insecta; order Lepidoptera; family Noctuidae; genus Amphipoea; species Amphipoea lucens. The sequence goes on from OX382357.1 coordinate 20,820,920, forward strand.
TCCGCGTAAAACTTCTTCTTCCTCCGACCCACCCTATAGCACCGCATCGCCTGCCCGCGCTAGTACTTCTTGTTCGCGTCCTTTCTTACATTTTTTCCTTTTACTCGTTTCCTAAGTCTTGGCGTGATGTTAAATCGACTGGTAGTTCCAGAGATTAGCGCGTTCAAACAAACCAACTCTCCAGCTTTATTATTAGTATAGATAGATATCACGATATTTTTTACAATGTAATTGGAGGGTAGATCGTAATTGCATCCTCAAGGTAGATTATGCGAATGACGTCACAGGACTCACAGGCAATAGGGAGTATTAATCATTTGAATAGGTACTTGTAGAGGTAAATCGTTTGTGTGTAAACAACTGGACGCTTTCAAATACATGTCTCATTGTGCGCTATTTCAGTAGTAGGTAGGCAGATACAATACTTACATATAAGTATGAAATATATTTTTATATAATTATTTTAACTTATATGTACTTACATGACTTGAATATAATATTCGTAGGTATAATTACTCTCACGAAGTTTGTATAATAAGTGCAATACAAGAAGAAAAAAATAATATTATTTAAACGCTGAATAAAGGTACCTTTAGTTCGATATACATAGTATTTTTATCTCCGAAGCGAGGCGACGCGCGCTTCACTTGTGGTAACCAAGTGTACAAACACGCTGTGAATGTGCCACTTCTAACTTGTTTACCACAAGTAAAGCGCACGTCGCTTCGTGAGATAAAAATAATGTACCTACCTAAACGTTATTTTGAGAATCAAATAAATTATTAGTAACACAGAAAATCAGTTCGAAGCAAGAGCTCTTTTTATTACCATAAAAAGGTAAATGGACAAGAATAAGAACACATTATTTGGCTGCCTTTCAATAGAAAGAGCTCATGCCAGACCATCCTCGAGATGCTAGTTAACCTTGCAGAACCGATAGATGGCAGCACTGGCGTAACGGACTCTAACAGTTGTAACATCATCAAATACGATAATAATTGTAGGCTAAAAAATTTACAATTTTACTAGTTTGAAAACAAACAACGAAAATATAAATTATCTTTACATCCCTACATAGGTCGTCGCCGAAATGTCTGTATGCGCATAACATCCGAATAACTGCACCAAATTGGATGATTCTTTTTTTGTTGTATTCGGTATTGCCAGGGCAAGGTTTGTATGAAAGAAAATTTCGGAAATTCGAAAAAAAAATTGCACACGTGCGAAGCTGGGGCGGGCCGCTAGTATTCTTATAAGAAGAGAAATTATACTAATAAATACAGTTGAGTATTGAGCTCTACTTCCCACATACATAGACACGACATACAGGATGCTCGGCAGAACGTTGAACACACGAAAATGGCAGATAGATGGGGTCGTCTGCTACCTACCCAGCCCAAAAAAAAAATACCTAGGCCCCAGTTTTTTTTTAATTACCGAAATTCATGAATTTTAAAACTTTGAAGGCCTATAACTTTATGTGGGATAGACGAAACTGGCAACACTATTTTTTTGTTTTTGTCTCGATTATTGGTAGATTCATCTTAAATTATTGTTTGGTGCAAATAGTAAAAAAATCGGCTACAAAAAATTAAAAAAAAAAACTACGGGGCCTAGTTTTTTTTTTTTTGACTGGATAGGTAGCAGACGACCCCACCTATCTGTCATTTTCGTGTGTTCAACGTTCTGCCGAACACCCTGTATATACAACTCACGCCATCTTCGCATGAGGGTAGGCAGATACTATGGTACGGCACCTGCTACGATCCTTACATATTACTTTTGCTTTGTTTACTTTCACTTAGTATAGTATATTATTATTACACTTAGCTTAGTATATTTTGTAAATTCTACTTTTTTTTATAAGCCTGTACTGTCCTACTCTTTGGCTAAGACTACCCTTTTCAATTCTCTCAATTTTCGAAGGAAAACATCTAGGATGCCCCGCTGTCTTCCTCTCGTTTTTATCCTACATTTTTACCTAACACGAGTAAATAGTAAGCACTACTATGCTTACAGCGTGGCCGACGAGAATGCGTTTTTGACAGCTGTCAGTTTCATACAAACGGAACCGTTTTTTCCGATGTCGACTATTCTGCCAGAGTCATGTGGTGACGGCAACGCAGCAAGGTGGGGTCGTCAAACTTCGAATACGTGTTTTGTTTGTGAATTTGAATAGCTACTAGAACTGTCACACTGACAGGTGTCAGCAACGCATCATCTCGACGGCCGGACTGTAACTTATTTTCTACGGTATGTTATGAGAATGTAGGCAGTAAGGTTACATTATTTAGAAACTGACGTCGATATTTGAGGATTCATAAAGTATTATGGACTCATGTTGCGTGAACTTACGCTGCCGTCCCCGAAAAATACAATATAATTACTCCTATGTTATCGTGAGTAGCAAGAACTATACACAATAGGTACAGACGCCAGCACATCAAGCTACCCGAAACTGTAAAATTTTCCCAATCAACTTTGAACCTTATCCTTTAGCGATAAAGTTGAAAATCTATTAAAGAAATTTGACAGATTGTAGTAGCTTGGTGCTGACGTCTGTACATACTTTTACAATATTCCAAAAATAAAGAAAATCACTCAACATAGTTGGGAAAAGCCTAGGCAGTAGCTGATGATGATGGGACGAAAGTCGTAATTGAAAAATTGACTATTGGTGTAAAAACAATAGGGCCTAAACCTATGTCATCATCTGCGTAGTCTTTTCCAAACTATGTAGGGGTCAGTTTCCAGTCTAACCGGATGCAGCTGAGTACCGGTATTTTACATGGAGCGACTGCCTATTTGACCTCCACAGCCCAGTGACTAGGTATAGTCCGCGCGAAACTAGTTGGCCGTTGAGGTGGGGACAGGAGTGAGGCGGCGGTTCGCAACGCACGTACTGAGTAATGCGCCCCCGCTCCTCCGTCCCACCGCTCACGTACCTAAGGCGCGGTCAACTAGTTCCGCGCGGACTATAATACTATACTATGTATGTTTTTTTTTATTCTAGAGATATTATCATGATTCTCTTTAATAATTCATCTAAATATACTTATACAAATTTTATTTAAATTACCTTACAATATATTAGCAAATGCCACCTGCCGATATTCATAAAAATACGGCTTGTATACATAATACATCTCACTTTTATTATTGAACACTTGAATGCTAATATTTAGTGAAGTATTATCAGTACTAAAAAACTGCGTATTAGATATAAAACCTTTACGCCACTAAAACTATTACATTACCTAATATATTTAAAGAAAAAAACAACAAGGTGCTGTCCGAGCATTGTAGAATGCATAAAAGTAATAAAAAAAATACAGTACAAACAACTCCTACCACCTCCCGTCAAGCACCGCGCGTATCCTGTTTGATACGAAACAATAGAAAATTAATTATGTCTCATTAGCGGAGCTTGTGAGGTCACAAATCAGTATTTACAAATGTCAGGCATATTCATCACGCAATAGTCTAACAGGCTACGCTAAATCTAATCATAAGTTAGGAACTTTGGGAGCAGCTACAGAAATATAAACCTTAACAAAATAAAAATAAAGAATAGATTATCACAGAATAAAATAAATTAGAGGTTTGGAGTAGTAAAAGTATTAAAATCACAGTTTATTTCCTCCACGAGAAAGCTACGCGCTTGAAGACAATTTTCACCACGCATCACTAAACATTAAAAATACATTTAGCGTTAAACATAATTATAATAATCCTGTCTCTACCATCTTTTAACAATTGGCAGAAATAGACACGACATAAATACGTTTAAAGCTAAAATCTGCCCCCAATAGTTAAAAAGACGTATCTAACAAAAAGTAAAAACGGAGAAATTAATGCTTAATGAAACGGGAAATTAATTGCTGTTGATTGGGAAATTAATTACTGGAGGAAGTTAAAAAAATATTAAAAATACAAGCAGATGCGCCTTTTTTTCTGATTCCGGTAATGTACAGACGCTAGCACATCAACCTACCCGAAACTGTCAGATTTTCCCAATCAACTTTGAACCTTATGCTTTAGTAATAAAGTTGAAAATCTATTAAAGAAATTTGACAGATTGTAGTAGGTTGATGTGCTGGCGTCTGTACGTAACTCAAATCTGGAAAAAATGTTAGATGCGTCTTTTTTCCTATCGGGGACAGAAATATATTCAGTGATTTGTGGTGCAAGTGAGCTTTAGAGCTATAACCTCATCGGAACGCCATGGTGACTTCGCCAGGTCGCACTGCCAACTAAATGTATACAGCTATATTGGGGGTGGCTCACCTGGCCACCTGGCCTGCTCCGCTTGGTTAGCCACAAAATGTACATACATTTTGTTGGCAACGCGTCCTAAATGTAAAATTAATTAAAACATAATACTTAATCATTAACAAAACCAATGGCAAAATATTTTTGGTATAAGTCAACAGCTGCAGTTTTCCTCAAAACCCCACAAAATAACGTTAAACTTAAAATATAATAAATATCTTAAGACACAGTTAGTTCCAATATTGGCATTTAGAATTTTCATAATGAGCTTCATTGAATGTTCAAATAGTGGATAAACCTCTGTACTTTTAACTACATATAAATATTGAGATATATTTGGCAATTCAATGTATATTATCATTATTATCAACTAGGTGCATAGGTTTAGGTAGTTAAATAAAGGTAAAAAAAAACAATCGACTTAGTTAACCGACTAAACGTAATACCAGTCTATTCAGTTGTCATGCTACATCACAGTTGTACTCTTCATTTTAGCAACATTTTTAATGAATTATAACATTGCTAAATTGAAGAGTACAACTGAGACATAGCATGACAACTTTTTAGACTGGTATTACGTTTAGTAGGTTAACTAAGTCACGTGGTTTTTTGTTTACCTTTATTTAATTACCTAAACCTATGGACTTATGGAGTATAGGTTAGTATGTTATCAACTAAGTGCATGAACTATGTTGAATGTGGTTTTCTATTCTTCTCCTAATTTACCCATTAAAGCATCCTAAGCCTATTTCTGTCACATATCACACACCCTGAATCAATATTAACATTGGTGTATTATGTTCTGTCATTTTTAGGGTTCCGTACCCAAAGAGTGCCAACGGGACCTTTAAATAAGGCTCCGCTGTCTGTCTGTCTGTCACAGGGTCATATTTTTGTCTATTTTGAACCATACTAGGAAGACACTTGAAATTTTCACACGGTGTGTGCTATGGCCGCTATAACAAAAAATAACCTTTTGACCGCCACACGTCAAAAAATCAAAAACGTGCCCTCGGCGTCAAAGTCTGTCATGTAGTCGTGACGGTGGCGTACTGGGCACATTTTGTCATCTATACATGACTGTGGCGGTCAAAAGGTTAAAGGGGTTTTTAAAGTGTAGTTTTAAAGTGTGTGCGTGTATTGCATGGTGGTACGGAACCATTTGTGTGCGAGTCCGTACCGCATTTAGATGTTTTTTTTTTCTTAAAGATTCAACATGAAATCTTCCCTGCTTACAAAAAGCTATTGAATCTTTGAAGTTAGTAAGGCTAGTTTGAAAATAATTGATCTAATGATGACAATATTCTTATCACTGTGACAGCTAAGTACTTATAGGTTTTGAAAAATACAAGCAAACCCTTAGATTACACATGAATGAAATTGTTGTTGAATTGTTGTTCTAAGAAATGTAAGACTTTTTTCTTTTAAAACTGTTAAAAAAACAGTGAAAAACATTATGAATTTTTTTTTTTTCCATACAAAAAACTAGTTTGTAAGGGAAGTTGAGTTCTAGGCTTAGTGTTGATTAATTATAAGAGCTTGCTTATATTTTCTCAATAAACAAGTATACCTACTTATTCAAAACTAAGTTTTAGCATGACTGAAGGCCAATTCTCGTAACTTAAAACGTTAAAAATCTAGTCGCAGTCTCATCTCAGCGACAAACAAATGTCTAAAACTTCTTAAAATGTAGGGAAATTAGAAGTATTTTTTGACAGACTGAGATCAGACTGTGAATGTTCTTAAAATTACGAGTATTGCCCCTCAGCATAAATGTCAGAGTTGTATGCTGCATTGTTTATGGCCCAAAAGTAATGAATGATCTCAACAAAGACAGCTAAAGAACAATAGCCACATCTGGTATCATTATAGTACAGTTTTCATTTAGTTGTGGTGACTGGCACTGTTTGTATTTCGGCTCCAGTTTATCTAGATCCACTTTCATTCCTTTCCTTTTAGCCATTTCTACCACGTAACTCTTCAGCTTCAGATCACTGAAATTGATAAATAAGTGTGATTAGTAATACGTAAGGGTTTCGGTATTCTAGGTATAAATTCTGTGTTAAAAGATTACCTTTAACTCAGATGTTACTGAAAATATTTTTTCTAGGAAAGCCAGGAAAAGGTGGCCTTTTAAAAGGCCCGTCATAATAGAGGGGTTGTATGCATGTCTTAGTTGTACGTTTTGGGTCTTTTAAAAGGCCCATCGCAGTATCTGGGTTAAATCTTCTTACAATTGTAACTGTGGACAGGTCCACTCAAATCTGAGTGGTTTTTTCCTCAAAAGATCTTCTCAGATATTAACCTGATGGTCCTCACATATCGCTAATCTAATCTAACTAAGTCATGTAACTGATTCGAAGCATATTTTACATTACAGCATTACTACTATTGTTAATATTGTTTTAATGATAAATATTTTAATAGATACGTCACTTCATGAGATCTTTGTTTTTATTTTGTTCGGAATACATGATCAGATATCAGATTCGACTTGGAAAATGAATCAAATTACTGTAGTTAGTGGCTTAGTCCAAAATGTCAGATATGTCAGTTTGATTAGCGACAATATGGCCCAACCAAGATTATGTCTGGACTTTAAAAAGAGACTGTGACCTTTGAGTTTATTTTAGTTAAACACCGGTTGGTTGGCAAAACACCAAACTAATCTAGTTTTAAAACATAATTTAATTTTGACAGGTAAAGTATTTTTTTAAACCAATGTGCAATGTGCAGAAATAAATATCATTAACTACAGCAGGGAGTGCTCTGGTTCTTTTGAAATGGAACACAATTGTGATTGATTGCAGGACATGGTTGACAAGTCTATCAATTACTAGTTCAAGGAAGTCTTCAATTGAGCCACTGAGCCAAGATCATACAATTAAGGTGAATAAGTGGTAGACTGCGAAATTCAAATTTTCTTAAGTTTTTTGCAATTTGCATGTTAGTATCAGGTTTTATCTTGATCAAAATATGATTTGCTACTATAATAGATATGTATTTACAGAATTGATAGTCATTAGAATCATTAATATATCTCTTTAAGTTAAATTTGTTCCCTAAGAACTTTTCCGTAAGAGATTTGTTCTTATGGAACAAATCTAACTTAGAAAGATGTATTAATGATTCTAATGATTACAATTCTGTAAAAATGTAACCTGTTATAGTCACAAATCATATTTTGATCAAGATACAACCTGACACTGACCTAAAAATTTCAAAATACGCGGCAACGCATTCACCTTCGGTGTATCAATATAATATACCAACATATTTAGCAATGTATTATTTAAATCAAAACTATACTAACCTGAATTTCATACATATACAACATAAACAGCTCAGCATTGCCATGCTCAATAGTACTCCCAATGTAGTAAACACCATATCCATCAAGCTCCCATCAAGCATGTTTACCAAATAGTTTTTAATGCATGTCTGAAAACAGATTTACATTATTATTAGTGGACAGCGTTGGAAATACGTGTTTCATTTTGCATCAATATTTACTGAAATAAGCGATGATATATAAGTGTTTTACACTTATAATATCATTGGAAATAAGCCCGAAATCAATAAAAACAAATGACAACAGCTGAATTGACGCAAGTGTTTAAAATACTGGGTATGCTCTCGTAATACTTACATTGTACAGATATATAGTTCATAACTGAATAAAATATTTATTTATTTGTGTTCTCTCATTCGATTTTGTAAGCTGATCACGACTACAAACAAATCACTCAATAAAACTGGGGTTTCGCCAAGTTGGGAAAATAAAAACTATAAAAAGTACTCTGTGATAAAAACACTAACAGAAACAAGCAGCAACAGCAAGCAAGCTCGTCTGTCTGTCACTGTCACTGTCACTGTCAAATCTAAAATTCTAAATGTCAATTAATACGTCAACCAGACATTCACCAATGGCTATGGAACTCAGATAAAGTGGAATTGACCAATAGAATGCGCGCTCTACGTTTTCTTTTGTTTCGTTCAAAAACTAACGTGGAAGCGGGAACTATGCGAAATTCAAACATGATTTATATTTTTAATTTTCTATCATCGATAATTTTAAGTTCCTCCTCCCCAGCTGTCTTCTGTTTTATAATCACTAATGAACTGAGTATGTTATGGACATTACTGGATTACAAATGGTCGAAATAAAGTATCAGGTGCTTGGACTTGCTGGTGTTTGCCCTTTAAGCAAGAAATAAAGGCACATTTTTTTTATATTATTTATTCAGCCAAAGTCAGAGGCGAAAGCGTCAGGTTAGCTCGCCAAATTCAAAGCTTACCTTTTTGCAATTTTCAGTTCAGCGTCACGTTGTATGTTGATTTAAATATGATTCGCGGCCGTAACAAATATTTATTTATAAAATTATAATCATAAAAATTATCAACACAACTCTAAGTTCATAAAATAATATTAACCTTTGAATGACAATGAAATCATGACAATTGGCCAGTTCTAACTCAAGGAGTTGTATTGCTGATTCTAATTATTATTATTTCTGTAAAGTGGTCGCGAATCATAATTTACTCCATATACAACCTGACACTGACATGCAAATTGCAAAAACCATAAGAAAATTTTAATTTCGCGGGCAGTCTTAGCGCATCCCCCTTAAACAACCATAACGCCCGTTGGTTCCACAAGGACACTACAATTTTCCGATATCGCCGGCAACGGTGCGTGCTTTGGAGCCACCTTTTTTGAGTTATAATCTCTTTTCAGTTTCTTTGCCACAGCCTTTACATTTTTTTTCAACGTCCGGTCTCTGGAATAAAAATATACATATTATTTCTGCTACATCGTTATCAATCAGAGGGTCGGGCAAAGTGTTAGTGAGTTTTTCCATTAGAAATTTCTTAGTAAAAGCCTGCGCGGGGTTTGAAAGTTGGCGGTGTGATACACCCGTGCCTCGGAAAGCACGTTAAGCCGTTGTTGGTCTTGCGCCTGATCTCTCTCCGGTCGTGTCGGATTGCCGTCCCATCGGACTATGAGAGTAAGGGAAGAGGGAGTGCACCGGTGTCTGCGCGTACACTTGTGCACTATAATATCTCCCGCGCCGAACGCTAGTCTCCGTTGAGATTGGCCGCCGTGGCCGAAGTACGGTCTGGAGGACTTTATTTATTTATCAATCAGAGGTATTTGTATAGACTAGACTTTGTTTCTCCTTTATTTTTTTTATGTAGCCTGTGCTGGCTGTTCCACTGCTGGACAAATGCCTCCCTCCAATCCTTCTATCGTTCGTGGGCCCGCGCGTCCTCCTTCCAGTTTTGATGGAATCTGTACCAAAAAATAAAACAATCGGCCATCGGATTTGACCTCAGAGCAAAGAACGGAAACAGCAGCTACTCTAGAGAGTACTATAGCCTGTAGTGGGTAGGTACTCCTGTAGCCAAACAAGGAGTTGTACGTTCGTACCGTCAATCGCACATAACAATTTGCATTGACGTGGATGTGCGGTTGACTGTACTACCTACCTATACTGCATGGAATGGTTCGCGTGTTCTGTAATAAGTCCATCAATAGCACTTACGTGTAACTAATACGGCAACAGTATATGCAGGCGGATACAACACAAACGCTTGCGCACGTTATGAAGAGGATAACCGAAATCAGGATGCTTCTAAACAGATTCTCTCCTTCAATGTAAATTGCTCCTGAAAGCAGAGATATAAAATATTTTTAGTCTTGTAAATAACTAAAGGCTCAATACGGATACCTAATTAATATCAACACATTATTCCTTAGCAGCTAAATCACAACAGCGTGTGTTAATACAAATTTAGGAAACAACACATAACACCAAAGAACATTAAAGAAATTGCAAGCAGGATTAACGCCATGGTGTGTGCTTTAGTTTTGTCTGACTTTTTCTAACAGTAGGTGAAATTACAAATGTAGGTATTAGGCATGTGTAAAACTGCAAATTAATGCGTCATTTATATACAGCCCAAAAAAAACTGCCAGTTCGTGCTCTAACTTACTCGCCATTTCGTCATCAGCTAAATCGTCAACATCTGTAAAATCAATTTGCTATTTAGATTATGGTTTATTTCTTTGTCTTGGAGGACCAATGTGTCTCAAAGAACACAGTATCAGAGTGAAAAGGCTGTACTGGGTTACCTTAGAATATCCAGTAGGTAATAGTATTGGATACCTATTCATTGAGAAAAGGTTGCTGGTCTTTTAAAATGCTTACTGCGGAACTTCTCGAAAAGGCTCCAAGTTATGACAGAGTTGTAGACATAGTCTTGATTAAGTGTTGGTCTATTGTAACTTCCTCACTATGTTTTACGTCACCGTTATTATAGCAGTGGTGAAGAAATAATTGACACAGTAAAGCGCGCCTGTTTGGGAAGGAAAACATCGTGAAGGAACTTACATCTAGAACCAAAAATTCGGAAGATATGTGGCATCTACCAACCCGCACTGGGCCCACGTGGTGGATTACAGCTCACACCCTCTCGAAGAGAGGAGGCCTGTTTCCCAGCAGTGGGAAAATTATAGGCTGTTTATGTATTGTATCATAATATATAGGTAACACTTACTACTTTGTTCATAAATCACGACTCTCTTCTTAAGTTTCTTGAAATTAATAAGACACCTATCGTTGACGGCATCGTAGATAAACACTCTGAAAACCCAATCCTTTCATTTTAGTCGGCAAAAATATTTCAGTAGAAATATATTAAGGATAACGTTACGTACTCTTCGCAACCGCATTTCGTTTCGCAGGGTTGCAAAACCTGTGGGAATAGAAAAATAATAAATGAAGAGACTAAAACAGAAGGAAGAGCTTGATTTTATGTGACAAAACAAGGACAATCACACACACTTGACACTCTGACGATGATGAGAAGATGGAAGAAACGAGCCATGAAACTTAAGATATAGCTAGGAGACCAACTCAGCCTCTGCCTTCGGGTACCTACTATGTACAGACGTAGTGTCATTTTATAGGGAGACTTTTTAAACTTTTGGAAGGACTTCTCAGACGTCTGCTACGACTTCTTGTAACTCTGTATTTAAGATACATGTAGGTAAGCACATATTACCCAATTGATGAGTATTAATTTACTTACTGCATCATCTGTAGGAGCATCAACAACAGCTTCTGCAACTGTTATAACAGAAAATATAGTCTATTTATTTTATTCTTTAGAACTTTAATAACATATCAGAAAAATAAGTGTTTTTTGTTATTATTTATGTCCTGCAAACTTTCGAGGTCAACTAGCACCTAGCAGGTACTAATCATGACAATTTTATTTTTGTCCACTTCACTAATCATATAAGAAGAAAGGTAACTTACAGGTAATCGGACACAAAATAAAAACCACAAATAGTAGCATCATAATAAACATCTTGTCTACCACATCTATCCGTACTTTCATCATATTTTACACTGCACGAAATATTTTACGAGACCCGATTATTTACGGCACACACTGAAATCGTCTGGCACAGATTTACGAACTGTTTCTATAAATAAACCACTAGAAGTTACAATGTGTAAAATTTAATCTATTGATGTATTGATAAACTACGAAATATCACAAACAGAAATTACGAACTGCAGCAGTTTGTACTGTACTCTTTCAGTCGACCAACGTCTTAGCAGCGTAGGTACCGAAATAGATGCATGACGTGGCATGACCTCGCAGTCATTCAGGTAATTGATTTATTATTTTATTAAATCAAATCTGAGAAAAGCATTATTCTGTTATTGTCTCGTATTATTTTGGGGACTTTTAACGAGGTAAAAAATTCTTCGATTAATCGATGCATGCTATTGATGATTCTTGATTGATGTTTTAGCGCAAATAAAAGTATAGTATGTAAAGTAAGTAGGTATGTATGTCAAACCAGCTTAAACCGCATGATGCTCCATCTTTCTTATGTCTACACTTACAGTCTTATGCCGAGGATCTCTTTAATTTTGAATTCGTCACTTGAATACATTATCATTCATATCATCAGGTTATTAGCCTCAGCTCAACCGCGCAAGAGCTTATCACTGCAGTTAGAACATCAACACCTCGATGAGTAAAATTGTTGGTAGGTGCTGAAGATTGTTTTGTTCTCAAAGCATAACCAACCTGCTGGTGTCAAGGGTCAGGGGTTCACAGAAATCACAGATCAAATAATTAGTTTATTTTACGAAATTGAACACTACTAATTGTAATACTTTGAAATGATGGTGATGATGCTCCCTAAACGTAATGATTTTGAAAGTTATTAAATTCAAATCTTTTCAAATTTTCCCGGAATTGGTTTTGTTACTTGATTCCCCGCTTCACATAATTTTGCTGCACGTAAAGAAACGTTAACTTTCGTTCAGGAACTCTCGCCTGGTTTTTGTAAATGTCATTCGAAATTTCGCATTTAACAAAAAACTTTCAGAACTTGCAAGGTAAAAAATCAAACATGACAAAAAGTAAGTACTTTTAATAAACAAAATAAATAGGTACATACGGTAATGTATTATTGTATTCACTATGTCCATTCAAGTTGATCTAAGTCCAACGACAGCGATGGGTGCAAGAGGGTGCAAGTTGCATGCAATAAGCAGATTAAAGACTTGCAGACTGTAATTATTGCGATCTCTGTTTAACTTGAAAGACATTGGCGTATTTTTTCACGTAAGAGTGAGATAGCAACATTTCTGACATATTGTTTGAGTTCCGTGGGTGCTTGCAACGTAGCTCGCTCAACAAATTGAAATCAAAAAACCAGTTTATTTTATTATTTACCGACCACATCCACAACGCGCGCGTCAAAGGTTTCGTGCCTAAAATTTATAGTCCGTGTTTTCTCACAGAGATTAAAATCACAAAATCAGTTAAGTGCAATTATTTTTCGTGGGTCTTTTATGATAATAGCAAGATTTTATAGTGATAAAAACTATTTTCGAAAGCCCCTATTATAAGTACCTATTGGGAGTGCTAAAAAGGTGTGTCGTGGTTCGAATTTTGAATCGTGAATAAACTTTTGTGCATTCACATGAAAAATACAGGTGTTTTGTTTCGATGAGTTTGTGTGTGCAAAAGAGATGTTGATACGGAAAAGGTTTTCAATCATAAATTGATTGTCAGTTGCATAGTTGAGTGATCTTCGTGTGATTTCTTCAACGAGACGAGTTCGCAAGGTAAACGTGAGTAAAAGTTACGCTAAAATAACTGTTTCCAGCCTTAGATATTAGCTGTTCACTGTATGGTTCAATTAACACGATGAAAAGTTCCCACTGGGTGATTCCAGTGAGATTTTAATTGGAAATCATTGTTGTGCATTCCAATAGGAATGATAATAATAATATAGGTACAGTGAACCAAAATGTTTTGATTTGGCATTCCTTTGTGCCGTAACGTTACTATCGAACGAAGACCGGTTTGCGTACTTTAATTACACAATAATGTTTATGAATGCAGTCAAATGTCGATTTCGCTAATATCTGAGATTAAGCAACAAACTTTTGGCGGTTTCAGTCATGAAACACTGACTGTGGGCATTGCATACTATTCCAAGTCTTTTCCGTATTTCATACTATTTATCAGATTTAGAAAATTATTGAAACTTGGTATTTGTATTGATGAAACATACCTGTAGAGTGACCTCATTTGACATTTACCCATCATACAATACATAATACCTAATAACAAGACTCACATGATCACCATTTTACTTCTTTTATTTTTAGTGCATTGTTGAAAGAAAAACTGAAATAAACAATGAAAACAAAACACTATCAAGAACATCAAAAAGTTGAAAAAAGATGTTTTGGTATTTTTTTTTTTTGTGTTTTCAGACAAGATTAATTCTGAAGTCTTCATCATTCATCAATCAATAAGCAGCCTTATTTAGCATTGTGGGGAATTAACAATTGTCAAATAGAGAAATAAAAAGGACTATTGTTGAAGGACTATTGACCATTTGTTATTTATCATTTACGTTTTTGCTTCACAGATGTGCGGGTCAAGACTCCGCACCCACCGAACAAGCGCTCATCAGCCCTGATGTTGTCCGGAACATTCCATGAAGTTGGCTGACATGCAGCCATGGCCAGTGGCAAGGCTCTATATTCAATAGCGGTAGTCGCATTGGGCTTCATTTGCTTCGTAGTTGGCGCTATCGCAGTGGGGCTACCTACTTGGGGCAACTTCGCTAGCTGTAAGTATTATTAACTAATAGAGCTTAATGTTTAATAAGCCTGTGCGAGATGATGCCAGTAGCTTGCGCAAGTGCCTAACCAATAGTACCTTAACCTTACATTTTTACAAACCAAAAATGAATATTAAAGTTATGGTACTTGCGCAAGAGGTTGTACATCATATAAAACAGTCTTAATTAACATTAAACTTTATAGATTAGTCAGATTAGTCACAAGTTTTGTATTTCGTACCCTACCTCATAGTATTTAGAGAGATAACATTAGAAGCTACAAAATATAGAACATTTACTAAATACTGCAAAAACTATAACAAAGTTATGCACGGCTGATTTAATAATACAGCTCAGCTATTTACCTAATTGGTCAATTAATACTGATCATTTCACAGTCTAATTACACGTCATATGCTTGCACACAGCTAAAACAATATGAAAAGAAAAAAACAACTGTCTGGCATATTATATTACTTGAATTAACAAACAATACAGAAAGACAATAGAATTAAATGAATCAGGCAAGCTTTGTTTAAATGTAGGCTAATGTATCACTCTCAGGGTTAGTGCTCATATACACGAGGGACACGCGTCAACAGCAGAGGCAACTGCAGGTGTCGAAAACATGCCGCTCGTGTAATTGAGCGCCGTACTCAAAAACACGAGCGCGAGCGGCAGGTTATCGACGACGGCTGCAGTTTCCACTGCCGTTGATGCGTGGCGCTCGTGTGCATGCACAATATTAGTCCCGTATTAGGCCGGCCGCCTTCATGTCCGGTTTCCTGATTCGGTTTCCTGATCAGGAATTCAGATTCGGAGTCCCTGAATGCACGCATTTCATAAAAAATTGTCTCTAAGCGCATACGTTCTTATATTTTTCCTGACGGAAATATTCCTAAATAGGCCGTCTTTACAGAACCCTACCCAAGACTCAAGCATTACTTGAAACTAGTTGCAACCAATCAAATGGCTCTAAACTAGTTTTAAATAATGCTTGAGTCTTGGGTGACATTTTGTAATACGGGCCTATGTTGATAGCAAGTCAGTGGCACAAAATTTTTAACAGATGTAACACTTTCTGCCATAATTGCATCAAGTAAAATGATAAAACAATCAAGGAAGGTCAATTTAGAAGAATACACTTGTTATTCCTATTTTTTTTTTTGTTGTCCTATATTGTGTCCCACTGCTGGGCAAAGGCCTTCCCTGTTTCCTCCCAAACTTCCTTGTCTTGTGCCATCTCTGGCCATGTTGGCCCTGCAAACTTTATCAGATATTACACCACCTTCGCCATGGTCTAACTCGACAGCGATGGCCTCACTCAGGGGTCCAGTGAATGGCAATCTTTGCCCATCTCTCCAGGTGCATTTGCCTTAATATGAATTAACTTGTATGGTATGAGGAAATCAATTAATCTGTTTAATAGTATTTTTTTTTTATAGTATTCTGTTAGGCATTTTGTTATGTATGGGAGACAATTCACAAAGTCAAGCCGGTAATAGAGAATTTATGAATATGAAACCTGTTGGTTATTTATGATGATTTACTAATACGATGTACTTATTTTCCTGTATTTTAATGAAATATACATATTAACTATAGGTATTTTCCTACTCATTATGTGTTCAGGGAAAAAGATTATTTGTCAGAATTGTTTGTACAGTGCAAAAATGTCAAACATTGGAATTGAAATGATAACTATGACTCATCAGAATACAGGGTCAAATGAAATTAGGTAGCTAAACTGTAGAAATTATGGGTGTCAAATATCAATATCTAAACACTATAAAATTAATAAAAAACTATGGTGTTCGATGCATTGAAATGTCACCCCCTTCACACAAAATGATCCTCAGTGATTGTAAGAATAAAAAGCACAATTGTTTTGTAAATATGTAGATGTACCTATCATAATTTATAGACAAACCAAAAAAGCAGGTCCTTCTTGCAAGAAAAAGGTGATCTATCCAGCTGCAGCATTCTATAATGTCAATGGCACGTGCTTTTTCGGTCGGCCTATGCCACAGATATAGATATACCTAGATAACGCAAGTATCACGAACTGTATGAAAACTAAGCGTGCCACTTTTTGACTACCTACTATGACGTCACAAGCTCGTGCTCTCTCGCTCACGCTCACCCAGTCAGCAGTACGCAGGACTGAGCGCGAAAGTGGCGGCTTATGATTTTCGATCGTAAACTGGTGCGATTTTTGGCACGGGAAGTAGGTGCTCTTGCGTTATCTAGGTATATCTATATCTGTGGCCTATGCACTTTTACTTTGTCACTATAGATAATTGCTTTGCACCTAGATTTGTATAAATAAACTAATTCTTTCAGATGATTCTGACTTTCAACTCTCAGTCCCTGGGTACTTTAGTAAGTATACTATCAAGTTTTATTAACATACGCGAATGCTTTCATATACAACGCATTCACAATCAAATTTGTATGACGTAAAACCATTGGTAAGTCATTACAATGTAATTCTTAACTCATTGTCATAAAGTTTAAATTAGAATGATTGCTGTGAGTTTGATAAAACTCTCGGCAGTCATTCTAATTTATACCTTACCTTACGGAGATAGGAGTTACATTTTACATTGCAATTACTTAGTAATGTTTTGACGTCGATCGTGAATTCTATCTTAACCCTACTTTCAGAAAGGCTTCACAAATGAATGCCCGTTTTCACTAACACTAAGCAACACCTCTAAATTAATGTCTAAATATAAGCGCGCTATTGGATTTTCGACGTTCGGCTCAACGCCGAAAGTTAAAAATCCAGCAGCGCCTTTACTCTGTCAAAGGTCATGTTAACTGTTTTTATTGGTTGCCCAAAATAACAACGGCCAATCAAATCACTTGATATGAGATTTGACAACAGGTCAAATTCTAGGCCTTCATAAACCGGGTGGTAACTGAAATGTATTTAAATCTGTAAATGAAAATAATAATATGGTGAAGGTTTTTTTAAAAAATACAGGGACAACTAGTGATGCAACGAATACTACTTTTACGAATACGAATATCAAACCTACTATTCGGCGAATACGAATACGAATATCTCGCCATGGTAATCAAAGACTTATTTATTTGAATAATGTTTACTCTTCCAATAATTAAAATTTACAACAGGCAAATTTTTATTTAAAAAACATAAAATTTGTAGATTTTCTGGTTTTAGGCAATTTCTTTTTTCAGTCTGGATGTTCCCAGCCGTTGAAAAAGTCTTTCCGAGGCGACTGTACATGGCTTCGTCGCGTCGTCGTTGCGGTTAAGGGCCTCTGCACACGTCATATTTTTACGCGCGTTCTTCAAATCTGCAGTAAATAGAGTTGCGTACAAAAATATTAGTTTTTAAATATTCGTATTAGTATTCGCCGAATACGAATATTCGGTAAATGTCTTCTATTCGGCGAATACGAATATTCGTATTCGTATTCGTTGCATCACTAGGGACAACCCATGACATCGACGCACTAACTGTAACCATAAATTCTGAAACGCGTTGCACAGTACCTATTGAAAATTTTCGTCGGTTATCAAAAAACAAAACTGCTGTTTCATAGAAAAGTGCAATTAATACGCGGTCAAAATCTATAGAATAGCTTTTTTTTTTAAATAACTGATGGGAAATTTCAACGCAGGTTTAGAATCATGTAAGTACTTTCTGAATCCATGGTAACAGGCTGCGCGTCGATTTCCCTGCCACTTGTATAATTATGTTTCAACTAATCAGACATCTAACATGTGCTTTTAAAGTTCTAACTACCGAAACAAATGAAGATATGAGTACCTATTTACCTACCCACCTCTTGCCTGGCAGGTTTAGGTAGAAAATGGGTTTAACATAGATACTTCCAAGAAAAAAAAACCGCCCCCTCAGCGGGAGCATTCGCCTGTAATGCAACCTTTTTCCGGCGACCTAGCCGTGTTACTTCTACCTATTTAATTTGTATGTATTAACCTAGCCTCTAGCCTGCTGGTTTCAAAGGTGGTGAGCATTGGTGGCCCAGTGGTAGGTCGTTTGTTCGAACTCAAGCAGGCGCTTTACTTTGTGTTAATAATTTCAACATCATTACTCTCAAAACAGTGAAGGAAAACATCGTGAGGATACCGGCATGTCCTAGAACCAAAAATTCAAAGACATGTGACATCTACCAACCCGCACTGGGCCCGCGTGATAGATTACAGTCAGCACAACAAACAACATTATCGATACTAATATTATAAATTCGAAAGTAACTCTGTCTGTCTATTTGTCTGTCTGTCTGTATGTTACCTTTTCACGCCTAAACCGCTGAACCGATTTAGATGAAATTTGGTACAGATATAGTTTGAGTCCCGGGAAAGGACATAGGATACTTTTTATCCCGATATTCCCACGGGATCGAGACTTATGCGGGTGAAACCGCGGGGCGCAGCTAGTAGATTTATAGTCTGATAATTCTGGTTTCAATTAGCTCTACACTACCTAGCAGTTGACGGCCAGCGCAGTCCACTTGCAAGCCCCTCAGTGGAATCTTGGATTGTCGCATTACGGGCGCATTCTCCCGGTGAAGGAGCGCCTTTAGGTACCTACTTATTATTGAAATGATGTAGATAGTTGGGCTTTTATGTTAAAACCACAGGTTGGAAGAAAGCAATAATCAGAAACGTGTCTTATCTCGTAATAGTTTCATCAGTAAATAAATAAATAACTGTGCTCGTATAAAAACCGGATTGAAACATAATAAAAGGCGTTAGTCTGCTGTGTTAGATGCAGAATAGGAAACTCACAGATATTTATATACAAGTTGCGCTCACACTTATGTAAAAACTGCTTTAGGAAGGTGCATACCAAGAGTTTAGTTGTGTAATCTTTAGAATCTGTAAGTATTTTGAACAGGTCTATTAGTTCCGTCCCACGGTTTTCATAATTAGGTCTAGATGGACATTTCATCATCTGCTTCGCCTTTCCCCAACTATGTTGGGGTCGGCTTCCAGTCTAACCGGATTACAGTATTTTACATGGAGCGACTGCCTATCTGACCTCCACAACGCAGTTACTAGGTAATACGATACCCCTTGGTAAGACTGGTTGTCAGACTTTCAGGCATCTGACTCCGTAACGACTGTCAAAGATTTACGAACGATAGCTGAGACCACCGGTTTAACGTGCTTTCTGAGGCACGGATCTAGCTGAACTTTCTTATCACTCATAACCGGCCATAAGAACTCCCAGACTATTCTCATTTTGAATTTCAATCTGCAAAGTTGAAATAATTCAGTCTTAAAAAAGGTTTAGCTTCCACGGCGCACCTTCTTGCTCCAAAAAACTTAAAATACCATATACTGTCTTTACTTTTTTTTGTTTGTACAACCTTCATGCATTGCTATGTAAACACCAAAACGGAGTGTGCGTTATATGGGTGTGTGTGTCTCTTCTATCTCGGGGCACACAACGGAAGTCGCAGGCCCAAGCTCAAGCGCAATAAAGTGGGCCAAACCGCGCTCCTACCTTCGTCTACTGTTACCTTTGATACCTTTGCCTTTCTAACGTACCTTAGTTATTTATAAGATAACATCAATGATTGCCCGTCAAATCTAAAGTTCTCCTCTTATTCGCGGGAAAGTTATACTGTAAACGTTTGTTATTTTCGTAAGATTGTAATAGTTAGCCATTTCTAAATCCATCTCGAATTTCGGCTAAAGTCGTGACATTAACTTTACTTTTAAAAATAAATTGACAATTTGCTAACTATTTTGTGTCAAAATTACTTTTCACTTTTACTTCCTAGTACAATCAGATTGGAAACAGAAAATTAGGAATTAGGGAGACAGTTATTTAATCGTTGAACGTTGTTTTTGTCAGTTCCGTTTAATCTCCGCAAGTAAACTAACTGTATCAAGCAAGATAAAGCTTAATTTTAAACTTCACAGTAAGCAGCACCACTATTATTGTAATTAACTCGTAGGCTGTTCTCGATGTTTACTTGGGCCGGTATACTCAGTGCATTAAAAAATGTGGCACGCCCGCCAAACGGGTTATTGACCCCGAGACCTTTGTGACAAAACTTGTGGGAGATGTGCCAGCGCGGTCGCTGTTATGGAGTTGATTCTGTTTTTTTTTTTTTAATTTATACAGCCATCGTGCATTCAACCTCTTTCTAGAATATTAAAATTTGTATAGGTATATCGTGAATGCTAAATCACTTTGTATTCGTCACGTAGCATACGTTGTAAGTCTTGTAAAGCGGATTTAATTTTGAAGTTCGATCAAAATTCACATCACTAGACATAAAAAAAAGTTTTTATTATTCTTTGATTCGGGATTTCAAGAACTGGATTAAAAAATATTGTAATACTGTGCCGATGTTATAAATAGAGCTGACACAAATATACATCGAAAAACTATTCTTTAGACTAATTTAAAGGTTGTCGGTGCCAAAAAAAAGTAGGTTTGTAAAATCTGTTCCAAAAGTATCTAATGAAAAAGTAAACAAATGGATCAGAGACGCCTATATACCTGTGGATGACAATTTGTGGTGCCACTAACAAATGAAGTTCTTTTATTTGGTTATTTGACTGAATCCCGAAAATCATGTTATTCAGTCTTCTTTACATATTTACATAATTTAAAAATAATTAAAAAAGGGAGGGAAAATAATCAAAGGGCATCAAAAAATTCGTCCGCATCACTGTCAACAGGAAACGTGCCCAAAAGGCTGGCAGCATTGCCACGTTGTATGGCAAATCGAATTTTAAATCACCCTAAAGATATTTATTTTTCATTTGAAATTGGAGGTTAATTTTATAACCTCAATTTTCGTCTATGATTTTTCAATTACAACAAAATAAAATAATCAAACGACAATCATTAGAAAAAATGGCGAAATATAAAGATGAAACCTTCTAAATTAGATGAATGTGCCCTTTAGTAAGTTATTGCGTAAAAATTTAACGTGGACAGGGTTTGTTTACACTTTTTAACAGATACTTTTCAAATAGACTACAGGTATTCTACTTTCAATGTATTACCGCAACATCCTCTTTGAGCTCTTCAAACAAAACAGGTCTCTTGTTCCTATCCCCGAGAAATTTGACCTTTCACGGTCACATAAGTTTGGGTCCACGCCGAACATAGACTCCCAAAGTTTTGAAATAATTTACTGCGAATATCAGTATTCTTTATTTCGACATAATTTTTTGCTTGTATAGATAACTAACTATTTACACTAGGTACTAAATTAAATGACTAACTGACTATAAAACACTTAAGCGTGATGACAGTGCTAATTCTTTTGCCAAAGAACGACCCAGCCACGCCAGCCTTCTCTTCACGTGAACTGTCGACCAGCCGGCAAGAAATTTCCTTAACAAGGAGACGTGCACTCGGGCCCCATGACCCGAGCGTTTCGACCCCAAGCGGTTCAAAGCTGTAGTTATCCATAAGGTTACAGTATTTGCGCCACAGGAGGGTCTTTTTTTGTGGATGGGAAATCATGAAATGACTCCTCCCGCTGTGGGTGGAGCGAAAGGGAGTGTCAGAGTCTTACCGACTAAAATCCACCCGTGTTCCTTCCTTAGCCCTTTATGTTCCGGGGTAGCGGTAGGGGAGAGGTGCTATGAAGGGGACAAAATTCTTTAGTGGCTGATTTAGGGCAGTTAATGAGAGATAAATAAAAAAAGTTTACATTTATATCATAAAGTATTTATTAAAGTTTAAAAAAATAAATAAAAAACAACTGTAAATCGACGCATTTAGAAATAAAAATACAAATTAAACAACATGTCGATATGTCTCATTCATACCAGGGTGGCCATGAATGGGACATCGTAAGTTATGAAAGGGACATATAAAATAAAACCTATATTTTAACAAATCTTATTATTATTATTGTAAATCTTTATGTTTTATAATCAGTGCTTTGTATGCTTATGAAGTATTCATTATTATTTGGAATATTTTAATCATATTATACAGGTTTGATGCAATCAATTAAACATCTTCAAAATAAGTAGCAAAAAAATAATAATAAATGTAGTTGCTATAGATACAAAAAAAATTAAAAATGTCTTTAACACCGCATTTTTCATTTGCCCATTTTAGACAAACTTTGTATTGAAACCAATCCTCCTTACTTGTAGAAAACTGCTTACAGACACGCCCATAATCTTCTATAGTGTTCGATGATTTTCTAAGTTTATATATAAAGGTTCATTATCACAATCAGACACAATCGACCTGGAACAAAATTAGCAAGCAATTTTATAGTAACAGTACTTAGATAATACCATTCAAAAGCAAAAACTGCTACCAAGCATCACTCAGATAATCTCGTAATGAAAGGGACGGTTATGAAAGGGACGTCCCATTCAAGACCTATTAGAGTGTCCCAAACAAAACTTTCATGCTTTTTGTAAAAATAACCCCACACCAAAAAAGCCATAAAGAAAGATTGCGTAATTGTGCACTTACCTGTTAGATACATAAACCACTGATTAGTTTATATTATAGAAACTTTCAAATATTACTACATTCATGTAAAACACGACCATAAAAAACACATAATAAAATACTTTTCATCACGATATATTTCAACAACGCTTCACCATTTTATGACATTTGACAACCAAGTGTCAGTTACGTCAATGTGCCCTATGGGTTAGTGTTGCCAAAATATAAAAAACGAAAATGGACTACTGTGCTCCTAGCAGAATTTATTGAACTTGTCCCATTCAAAACTTGTCCCTTTCATAGCACCTTCCCCCTAACCCTTTCGGACAATCCCGCTACCCCGGCAGGCTTCGGCCCTAACGGGCCCCTTCCTCACAGGAGGGTCTCAGCAGCCGCAGCCGCGGTGCCAGTACAGCGAATATTATAATGATAAATATAATTAACTTTACAAATAAATGTACTCAATATCACTATCAGTTGTAATACTAGCGTAAAATTAAAGTTAACAACAGGCTTCCGTATAATAGCGCCATTACATTGCTTCCCAGACGACAGGCTATAATTCACGCCCACCGTAATAACGGTATCGTCTTGAAAAAGAATAGCTTATTAATTTAAAATCAATGCATGTCTAACAAACTGTCGAAAGCCGGTTGCAGCTGTTTTTACCTATTATATTATTAAATATATTTTACCACAGTAAAATATCTATTATAATCCATAATACTTACTAATATTATAAATGCGAAAGTGTGTCTGTCTGTCTGATTACCTCTTCACGCTTAAACCGCTGAACTGATTTAGATGAAATTTGGTATAGAGATAGTTTGAGTCCCGGGGAAGGACATAGGATAGTTTTTATCCCGATATTCCCATGGGATCGAGACTTATGCAGGTGAAACCGCGGGGCGCTGCTAGTAATATAATAAAGCTGAAGAGTTTTTTTGTTTGAACGCGCTAATCTCATGAAGTACTAGTCGGATTTGCATTTGTCTGCCCATTTCGTGAGGAAGATTATAGGCTATTTAATATCACGCTACAGAGCCGACTACCCTTAGGAACCGAGCAAAAAGGAAAAAGAAAGAACGCTAAACGACAACGAACTAATACCGCAACGGCGCGGCGGATGCGATGCGACGCGACGCGGTGGGTCAGAGGAACAAGGACGTTTTACACGGACAAAGTCGCGGTTATAAGCTAGTTGTATTAGTATATCTAGGTACGAGAATAATCGTTTATTAGAATTTTTTATAAAAAAATATGCAGAATAGCAATTACACCTCAAGGTCTAAATTCTAATTGGTAACCGCTGGATTGTATGTCGACATGACATGTGTTAGATTTCCCAGACTTTGTAGTAAATAATTTACCTGACGAAATTGTAATGTATGTTGGCGTTTGCTGAAAGGCAACACAAAAATTATCCACCACTACGCCCCCTTAAAACTGATGTTAACTTCTGTGATTGTGCTTTTCTATATTTTCTTTCTTGGGGGAGGCCTATGTCCAGCAGTGGACGTCTATCGGCTGGCTGGCTACGTTTTTCGATTTTCGTCCACGATAACGTTACATCGTGTACGTATTTCCATACACCATATGACGTAGACGTGGTCATCCTCGATACTATCGTGACATTAGAAATTATAAAAGCGCACATTGGCTGACTGAAATAAGAGTCAATCAAAACACTTGACATGTGTAGAAACCGGATGAAGTTTCACCAATTTCCAAAATTATTTCAGAGAACTGCAAACATCCAACGCCCCAAAGAGACTGGCATATACTGGAATTCGGACAGAGATTCTGGGAGTCTATACCCTAAGCACGAAATCCGTAGTTCCGGATAAAGTTACGGGCGTTTACTACTCCGTATCACCATAGTATAAAGATTATACTGTGGTATCACTTACGGACATAAAGCTAGTTCAGGGCGCGAACTAGGAGTAATAGGGAATGACAACACGATATGAAGATTGTCCCTACAACATAAGCTGAGTGAAATACCTCGTGTGTTTGCCCGTCCGAAAATTGAATTTGACACTTGTTTTGTCGGATTAACTCCTTTCGGATGGGCCCGTATCTTTGTTGACGGACTTA
This sequence comes from Amphipoea lucens, assembly GCA_947508005.1. NCBI lineage: Eukaryota > Metazoa > Arthropoda > Insecta > Lepidoptera > Noctuidae > Amphipoea > Amphipoea lucens. The sequence goes on from OX382357.1 coordinate 20,845,906, forward strand.
GAGAGTAGTGAACCGGGGATATGTGGGATGAATCTTAATGGAGAATCACCTGCTGATTTGGGCAAGACCTGAAATTGGTTGCAATAATCACCGATCGCATATTAAAACACAGAAGAAGAAAAACTGCGACCACAAAGCGCTAAATCTGAGATAAGTTTTCAACTCCAAGCCAGATGCTACACAACTCCTAAGATTGATGTCATGTTGTGTAAGTTACAATAGTGTAACTGTTGTAGTTCTGCCAGTACCGTGCCATCAATGGTCAGCATGACAATGCCATTTTTTAACTGACAGGCAACGACCTCGCCTCAAACGCAAGCACGATACGCGAAGGTCCTAAGAAAGAATATTTTTTTCATCGAAATGTTTTTGTTTAACGATTAGTCTTCTCCGTCTTCATTGTCCGTGGCATTGATGCCAAATGAAGTGTCTAGTCTGGTATTTATAACAGTTAATTCTGTAACAGAGTATTATGCATTTCTTTTTACAAGCTTGTTGATTAATTAAGATGTTGACGCCATATAGCGACAGCTGTATTAAAAAGAAATGTTTCGTCATTTAGAAGTACAGTCTTTCAGATTAGTACAAAAGAGGCTTGGTGTTCAAGAAATTGATATTTTGTTCCACTTTTTGTGGTTCATTTAAGCAATATTGGATGGAGCATTATCTTTTAACGATTTTGTTTTATAGCTTTTAATACTTTTGATTTCATTGGTCTTTTTTTTGATAATGTTTCTAGGTGCATAGAAACACACTATTGCTCTTTAATCTAGGCTATCGGTTTACCGGGACTGGCCTGGATCGTTAAATTTATCGTTGCACTTTATGACTTATTGTTCCGCAGAGTTCTTTAGCGTTCACAGTTATATTCTGCTTCGCCGCTGTAAATTACAATCGCAGTCACGAATACTTCTAAACACTACTATGTTGATCCATGTCTTCGGATGGACAGGCTAACAGACAGATAATCACGTACAATTATAGAAATATTTTTGTAACAGGAAATTCCAAGTCATCACTTCATCTGTACAACCTGACTTTTAGTTATGATTCGTTTTAGGCTTCAAAAATTTTCACAATCACAATACTGTATTTTTTGTAGAATCTCTACAGACTTACCTATTTATATTTTTTATTGCAATTCGTTCCAGTCCTTACTTCTTTACTAAGAACCGTTCGTTATCGATTGGCTTCTGCCAGTGTATGAATATTAAATTGAAGCTTCCATAGACTATCATTGATTTCGATACGGAGTTTGAATTTCTTCGACCCTAGTAAACGACCCGTGACAAATCTGAAATGATAGAAATCTTGAGTATGGGATTTAGCCAATATTAGCAATACATGCAAAGTTTTCCGAAATACCTTGTTGCTATGCTGAACTCTCTGTTCCATTGGAGCTTTGTGTGCATCTTTTTTTAGGTTCCTTTTTGCTTACCATTATTCTTCTACGTTACGTCCAATTACGTAACGTTTCAATACGCAATGTTCAGTCAGTCCGGTGCATTGTTGACCCGAACACTAGGTGAATGTCGGTCATCGTGTAATCAATTGACATATGACTTGTGACTCATGTCATCATTAATGAAGTGCATACGGCCATCCTAAAGATCTGATTTCGTAATAATCATTTTATCTTTAACCTTGGCTTTTACATTGCCTTTCAGATGATGTTACCAGCTCTTTGAACGAGAAACGTGCCTCTTCATTATAACGGTGGATTCCACAATAGTCACATATTTTTGCGCTATCCATTTTTTGTCCTAAAAATGTGTATAGAAAACGTCGGGCTAGCTTGTGTACTTATTCAACAACTTAACCGTCTATTATTGTTACTTCTGAACTTTATTTCTAAATGGCTTGTACTATTACTATCGGTGGCAATAATATGTTTATTAATTAACGATAACTTGCAATAATTGAGATTTCTAGAACCTATTAAGTACCTAATGATCTTTAATGCGTCATCCGTAAAGTGGTTGTTCGATTGTAAAACGACGTTCGTATTAAAGATTCAAAGACATAATAGTGAAATCGGTAAAACCTTTTCCATTCCAACGTCCACTAATTGAGACTCCTTGAAAAGGATAAAAGAACGAGGAGAGCTAGCGACGTCTCGTTAGACAATTAGCAAGGTCTCATTCGCAACACACTATGAATTAAATTAGTATGCAGCCAGGAAATCGTGACGAGGCCCTCTGTATTCCTCTTAGCGTGTCGCCGACCTTCAGACTTGCAGGCCTTCAATGGGTTCTGCTCAACTAATAGGCTAATTGTCATAGTAATCCTAAACATGACTATTTCCCTCAGCGAAATACGACCTTGTTTCAAACTCTTTGATGCGTTCACTTATTGTATTATGTCCGTTCCTATTGAAACTCCATGATTACAAGGTCCCTTTGGATTAGTTTCACTTACTTCTTTCATACTTCGGAGTTCTGCTTTTAGTACATTTACTAATAAGTTATGTCAGATTTTTCAATAGCCATAACTTGTCAAGTAGCATTGCCTACATTGAGGTCTCATAGCAAACATGTTTGCTTTATTAAGGTATTGTTACGTCAAAAACTGTTTAAGTTATGCGTGTGTAGGTGGTTTTGAGGTCGTCAATGATTTGCGTTTGGATGCCAAGTCAATATTTTTTACGTTACGTCACATGTGTCTGTAAGTAGTTTTCAATATCCCCTTGACCTCCTTCATGAGTATTCAATTACTTAGGCCTAAGTAGGTTGTTTTGTATTCTGGGAATCAGTCATTGGTAATGCGCCAAGAAATGCATGAATTTTATCAACTCTCATTTAATTAAAACGGTTTACAACTAATTACAGAAATTAAAGACACAGCTTGTATATACTCATAAAAGATAAAGTCTTAAGTCAGTAAGTAAAAAGTTAACAACACTTTCATAAATCTCTCTCACAGTACTTCTGACATGCCGACCAAATCTTCGTCCATTCGTCCGCAAACATATCGTTTGTTGGTTTAGAGTCCAAGAGATCAATAAGTGCGGTCAGAGTACGTGGTACTGGGGACTTTGCACGCGCAACCGTGCGAAAAGGTACAGCAAACAGCTTTTCTGCCGCGGCAGTAGTTGTCTGGCACAAAGAAGCGAGCCAGCACAGCGTGCAGATCAGGCGCGTCAATAGTGCCACAGAGCGTCTGACAGGCTATGGTGAGCTGGTCTTTGGCTCGCCTTACCTCTAACGAGTTACATCCGAGACTATACTAACAACTAACGCGGTGATTAAGATTTATATTGAAAGGAAATTGGAAAATCCCGTAAGTGATAGCAAAATGTTGTTTATCAGCGTAATTTCGCGGCTTTCCAGCAATGTTGCCCGAGTGCCGGTGGCTACTTTCCTATATTTATCAAGTCTTGCCAGTTTTAGTTAAACGCGTGATTAAATCTCGGGGCCTACATATTTTACTCTGACGTAATTGAGAGCCTTGGGTGACAGTTTGTAGTTTATTTTAATACTTATCATCATTAATGGATTGTGGACTTGTGGAGCATGTCAATTAACAATGCACGATAGTGGGTTTGTAGAACCTATCTGATAATGCTTTATGTAACCAAGACCATGTTTCTACACTATTACTTTATAGTAGCATTGCTGTTACTGTAACAGCAATGCTACTCTAATGAAATACTCTATCGAACTCATTTTTTTGTTTCCTCTGTTGAAATATGAGTATTCACATTATTAATAATCGAGTCTGTGGTCCTGAGTTCAAATTCCAGGACGGGGAAACTGGTATTGGGTTATTCCTTTAGGAATTTCTCAGAAGGTGCCCGGAGTCTGGATTTGTGCCCGGGTGATGGCAGTAGGCTTGCCCCTATTACATGGGACTTAAACATGACTGGCGAAATGTGGGTGTACTATACGTACACCTCCGCCTAACACTTCAGGGATTACAGGCGTGATGCTATGTTATGTAATAATAATCGAGTCTTTTTTTTTTTGGTTGGGAAATCATCAAATGACCCCCCTCCCGCTCTGGGTGGAGCGGAAGGGAGTGTCATACTGACTAAAACCCATCCGTGTTCCTTCCCTTTATGTTCCGGGGTAGCGGTAACCCTTTCGGACACTCCCGCACCAATAATCGAGTCTGGATTCAAAATTGAGTTCGCTAATGAATGAAGATTTAAAATAACACACGTTATAACTAACAACGACTCTAAACGATATATTTAGCATATTTTTAACATCAAGGACGACATTAATGTTATTTTTCGTTTGTTTACAGTAGACAATCCGAACTTCGACCAGGGCTATTTCGGACCATGGCGGGTTTGCAAGAAACTGCTATACAACAGGGAGAAATGCGGCACGGACGTCTCCAAGTTTCATCCTTCGAGTAAGTTACTTATTTGCATATATTTAAGGACAGATCACACATGTTGTTGGAAAGCCGAAGGTAGCAAGCTCATTGATTAATGTTTCTATTATTAGATTCATTCAAGCTTTTGCTAGGGATTTATCTTATTCTCTGTAGATGACAAGCCTGGGCTCCGGGCCTACAGGAAGCCTTGGATCAATTAATGTAACACTTGTGTATCAAATTACACACAAAATCCTTGACCAAGACCTGCCTGCGGCTTCGCCCGCGTGGATGTCCTAAAATATCCCACGGGAACGCAGTACCGGATTTAAAAGTATCCTGTTTCCAGGTTATAAACTATGTACGTGTGCCAAAATTTATCCAAATTCGTTCTGACGTTTTTTGCGCCACGCGCCAGTCCGGAACATACATCCAGACAAACAGGCAAAAGATCTAAAAACTATATTTTCGGTAGACACTTCGTAACAATTTATTGTGTTTTTTTTTTTTTCAATATTATTCAATGTACCATTTCGACTTCGTTAGGTACTTTTTTATATTAAATAGATGTACCTCCCTACACTGTTGTTTGGGGTTCAGCATTTTTTGAGACTAGCGCTTTCAAACAGCCAGACGCGGCGGGTTAACCTTTCAGCATAGCTATTCACAACCACTCGATACGCTTCCGTACCGTATCGAACATCAATCAATGTTATCGTAGCAGGCAGTCCTCTAAACGCTGTTCACAAGTCCAAAACATCAAATAGACGACCACTTCTTCAAATCAGGTTAACGAAATGTGTCATTTTCGATACTATAGCTTGTCGGATGGTTGTGAGTGAATAGCTATGCAGGTCGTAGAGTATCTTCATGGTGTTCTGTCAGGTATGATGCAAGACATTCTACAACTAAACTAAACAAATAGAATCGTTTTTATACGAGTAACTTCATCGTGATGGAGCAGCAAACATTTATGATATAGTGGATTTATCCAACTCACTCTTGAGCCGTGCATTAGACTTCTGTTTCTTATCCAATATTACGAGTCGGTACCTACACAGATGCGATTGCGTTATGAACGGATAGTCAAATGTGTGTGGTGTGTGTCTGCTGACTTAGAATTTATTGGCAATCTTGGAGCTGAAGGTGAAAGTATTCATTCATGAATTTGTGATACAATTTGTATGGGGCAGAGAGAGAAATACAAATTAGTATCATATCTGCTGTTCCTACAATAATGCATTAGATTTGGACCAATAAAACGATTTTTTATTGCTATTTCAGAGTCATTTTCCTTAAGTAGTCATTTATAAGTTCTTTCAACCCCTGAATTCATTAACAAACTTTCGTGTCTCATGTTCAAGCGACATTAATTTTCAGCTGTGCAGTGAATGCACAGAATAGATTGACCTATTTTTGTAGGCAACGCCCTTAGTTTCCTTTGTCGTTTTAATGCTTATTTACTAATTATATTAATTTAAATTAATACGACTTGTTTCTTTAAAGAAAAACACGGAGAAATTGTAATCAAAATTACGATTTACGCCATCATTAATCGAGTCACTTAGATTAGTCTGTTTTAAAAAAAAAATCTTACTATTATTAAACGTGCAACGCGAATTTAACCATTGTTTTAATGTTCTATGATATGAACTAAATATTGTAAAAAGCAAGCTCTGAACTCGACAGGTAACATAATATTTTGCTCAGAGGGGGAATGTTATAAAGGAAGCAGGCGTCGTTGGAACGGAAAGTCAGGGAAACGGCTGCGTTGCCATAATGCCTTTGCCTTTATTGATTATTTTCGAAAACAGGACACGCTTTGATGGCTTTGTTCCATAGTTTTTTTATGTATTTAGGTTACCTTCTAATGTGAGGGGCTAAGTAATAACAGCCGCACGGGTCGATCGATCAGGTTAAGCTACGCTTGCCGCGGTTGGTCCGTGGATGGGTGATCATATCTACATACCGAGACCCTCCGTGCCTGGGAAAGCACGTTAAGCCGTTAATCCCGCCTGCCATTCGTAGATCTTTGGCAGTCGTTACGGGTACTCAGAAGCCCAAAAGTTTGGCAACTAGTCTTACTAAGGGGTTATCGTATTTAAACCAGTACCTAACTGGGTTGTGGAGGTCAGATAGGCAGTCGCTCCATGTAAAATACTGTAATCCGGTTAGACTGGAAGCCGACCTCAAAGTAGTTACTAAAAGGCTAGGCAGTGTTTTTTTAATCAGTGACTTGTTCAAAACGCTACATGAATCATTATTTTGTCTCTAGTAAGTAGTCTCTGCGCACAGGAAAACGAGTTGTTTTTCTAACACGATGCATGCTAAGTAGTAGAAAATAGTCAGGCTCTGATTACGACTCAAACCACCAGAATATAGGTTGTTTCTATCAACTAGGTACCTAATCAATTTAAAATAACATTCTCTGGCACAGCCATAAAAAAAAGCATGGCGGTAAAAAAGAAAAGTTGTAAACTTGTAAAAGAGGTTTAATATAAAGCTGGGAAAGTACCTACATCTCAAGTTGACATAGCCAATATAGACTAGACGTAGATTACACGTGAAAGTCTCGATAAAATAGTCCCAACGACAATTACTTCACAAGAGACAGTCCGTGAGCTAAGGCCCCGTTCACGACCTCGAGCAATGCGACTTGCGACGCGACTTGAGCCAAGCGACACGCGCGTTTGCTGCACCTTAATTCCGCAACACGCTTTCAATCATACCCTGAATCATTTTGAAGTATATTGCTAATCCATTGCTTCATATGTTCGAAAAATTTGTCTGCTCAACAACGTAAATAACGCAATGAATGTCGTTGAACTAAAATTGTAAGCCATTGCTACTGCTAGTTTGTTACGCAACTACCCGGCTAGAGGTTTACTCCCTTTACACAAAATCCGTAGTATCGGCTGAAGTTACGGGCACTGCATTCTCCGTATCACTTACGGACGTAAGATTAGTTTGGGGCCCGAGCTAAGAGTGAATGACACCTCGATTTAGCAGGTGTCCCTAGCCCTACTCTCAATGAGTTTTTACACATTCGAAAAACTTAATTTATCGGGTGTGGGGTTCACTTCGAAGTTTTGAACTATACTTTCGGACGGGCCAGTATCGTCGTTGACGGACTTGGAGAGTGGGTGTGGATGACTGTTTCCGACCATCGCTTGTCTAAACGACTTGTCGCCTGTTCTAAACGGCTTCTTTCATTGCTTTTCTCCGCAATCGCTGTCGTAAGATGTCTGTCGCCTGCGTGAGCGTGTAGCTCGTGCCCACGGGGTAAGATCGAAAATAGATAGGAGTATCGTTTTCTTTATGTTTTCAGACCACTTAGGGAATTGGTTAGTTCTCTAATTGAATTGATCTTTGTGACTTAACCGCTCCTCTGTTTAGTTTATTTTGCTAACATTTTAATTGCTTAGTTTACTTATATGCTAGCAAGAGCTCGTCACGTGTGCTGACTTGTGAGTTTGTGAGATACAATAGAATAACATGTTACCGTTACGGAACGCGTTAAAAGAATTCAGTTACGTGCATGGTATGTTTGAATCTGACTACTGTCGAACCTACCAGTGTACCTGCCATGATTAATTTAAAACTGCGAATTGGCAATCTTGTCATAGTCAATGTAGAGTCATGGAAAAAGACTGATTAGTAATTCCAACTCCGATCTTAAATTTTTAAATAAAAATTATGACTTTTGTATGCAATTGCTCTAACAAGGCCTATTCCTGTGCCGTTTCAATCTGCATAACTAATTATCATCCTGATTGTACAAAATGTATAATGATGTGATGTATTCTGTATAGCTCGCATTTTATCGTCATCATCATCACTTGCCTAGCCTTTTCCCAACTAATTTTGGGGTCGGCTTCCAGTCTAACCTGATGCAGCTGAATACCAGTAAGTACTTTACGTGGAGCAACTGCCTATCTAACCTCCACAACCCAGTTACTGAGTAACACTATACCCATTGGTAAGACTGGCTGTCGAAAAAAAGAATAAAAGAAAAGTACGATCTTCTACAAATTCTCTTGCTTCCACTCAATTAATTTTCGTCTAAATGCGTTTCCTTTTAAACGGCCTTCAAAATATGTTACACGTTATTTCTGTCAAACATGCTCTAATTACGTTCGTCCAATTCATTCAATCACTGGGCTGACCACACGATTAACAGTATCACATATTCTGAATATTTCGTATTCTAATGTTAATGTGCGTTTAATTAACAATCCGCCATTTTTGCGTGACTTTACTAATTGAATTATTACGTCTGTTCCCAATGATAAATGAAAATGTAAAATACACACATAAACACGGTCTAGGGATATTTCATACTCAATTAAATAACTCGAAAAGTACTGGCCGCATTGGAATCTTTTATACACCGATATGTTTGTAATTTATCTCAGACTAATTCCAAATTTAAATTTTTGAAAATTCTTTTGTTTCGGTGGCAAAAAATGTCTTGATGTATAGGAGAGGGAATTTTCATTTGTGCGAAATTTAGAAAACAATACGAATTACGTTTAGTTACAGTTTTTTTTCATTTTTAAACGAAAGATAAAGTTAAAATTGAGGTATTGTAGCCATGCAACGCCGACATTTGACGAGGGCGGAGATGTTACGAGCTGTGGGAATGCTGGAAGCTGGATCTGTTCAGCGTAATGTTTCTGAGGCCATAGGGACCCATCAAAATGTAATTTCAAGATTGTGGACACGCTATCGTGCCACAGGTGAAGTAGCGGAGAGGCACCGGGGGCCAAGTCGCATCACTACCCCCAGACAAGACCGATTTTTGCAAATTACTGCGCGAGCACAACCAAATGCAACGGCGACTCAATTGGTCCAAAGGCTGCGAGTGGAACACCAAGTGCTTGTGAGTGACCAAACTGTAAGAAGGCGACTGCATGAAAGCAATCTACGCTCTCGTAGACCACTCCGGGTCCCACCTTTACGGAGAGGCAATCGTGGACGACGATTAGAATGGGTTCGGAACCACGTGGACTGGGGCCGTGAGCAATGGTCCAATGTGCTGTTCACGGATGAATCCAGGTCCGGCTTCCATCCAGATTCACGAAGGACGCGTGTTTGGCGAGTTCCTGGACGATGGAGCCGTCTCCAGAACCCTCAGGAAGTTCACCCATACCAAGGAGGAACAATTATGGTTTGGGCAGGAATTCGTCTTGGAGGACGGACGGATCTCGTTTGGGTGCGGGGCAATATGACGGCAGAACGATACGTCCAACAGGTGCTGGGGCCCGTAATCTTGCCCTACAGAACACAAATGGGGCAAGATTTCCTGCTCATGCACGACAATGCCCGGGCACACACGGCGAGAACGGTAGCAGCTTGGTTACATACACATAATGTTAGGGCCTTAGACTGGCCTGCTCAATCGCCAGATCTAAATCCCATTGAGCATGCGTGGGATATGCTGCAAAGAAGAGCTCTGAAGGAAGTTCCTGAAAATCTGGCTACAGAAGATCAACTTTTTGCGCACCTCAGAAGGACATGGGACAATATTCCGCAGCAAGACATTGACAACCTTGTTCTGAGCATGCCGAATCGTTGCCGATGTGTTATGAACATCATGGGCGCTTTCTCAGACTACTAACTTCAAGTTTATAAACACAAATTAAATGATTTTTCTATTTTTTTCAGTTTTTACTCACAAATTAAAAGTTCATTCATATACGATTTCCGTCTATGCTTCATTTTTTTTCCATAAAATCCTGAAATTTTAATCTAAGTACCTTAACCATTATTAAAAAATGTTAGAATATTAAATAACGTATCTTTTAAATATATACATGTCATATAAATAATTAACACATTGATAGTAATTCGCTTTTTTAAAAATATCCCTAGACCGTGTTGATGTGTGTATTACTAATATTAAAAATGTGAAAGCTTTTATGTATGTTACTCAAACACGCAAAAACGGCTGAACGGATTTGGATGAAATTTGGCACACAGATAGTTTATAACCTGGATTAACACATGGAGTACTTCTAATCCCAATAGTACGTTTCCATGGAGCAGTGTTGGCCCAGTGATAACGGCCCCGACATTGGAGTTGTAGAGTTCGATCGTTGTAGATCGCGGTGATAAAATTATTTACACGACAAAACGTTGAATGAAAACATGTTGAGGAACCCTGCATGTCCTAAAACCAAAAAAATTAGAAGACATGTGCCATCTACCAACCCGCACTGGCCCGCGTGGTAGATTATGGGCTAAGGCCCACTCCGTCTCGAAGAGATGAGGCCTGTGTCCCAGCAGTGGGAACATTATACGCTGAATGTAACGAGTACGTTCCCTTGGGATGTTTTCCAAAATCCGCGCGGGCGAAACCGCAGGCAAAAGCTTAGTAACAATAAGTCAGAATTATTATAGTAAAGTCCTACATTTTCACTACCACTTAAAATTAATGACATTGGGGTGTTATTCGTATGTCACTAAATAATGAAATTTCGTGTTAAGGGAAAGCTCTGTTAGCACCTACCGGTTCAATAAATATCACCGTCCTAAGCTAACAACGATTGCGGCGTAGAAATAGACGTGGGAATTTGGGAATATCACAGGAATGCCAGATAGTTTAGTGTGGCGACACAGGGAGAAATGTATTTAATATAACCATAGATATATGAAAGAAGTTTGTTTTTTACATTTCTATAAATATGACACTTCTGGCTTCATGGTTTCTTAGATAACTTTAAAAACCGCAACCGTGCCTGAATCCGAATTCCAATAGAGTTATTTTTATTTGTGTGGATAGATAGATAAATCATTTATTTAGTGCGCACAAAAGAAATGCACAAAACACATAAGCGCGTAAGCGTAGCCAAATAATAACCAGAATTATAACGCTAGCCGCGAATTGGTGCTTGTCAACGACCATAATTATACTGTTAAAGCTAAACCCACTGTAGGGTACACACGACGACATATCAAGCTATACATTTCTAGTTTTAGCTGACCTCGCAATCTATACGCTTTTCATACAGTGAGACGTCAGCTTATACTGGAAATGTAGCTTGAGATGACGTCGTGCGTACATGCCTTTATTGTTTTGTTCCGAACTTCGTACCATATTTTGTGATGACAAAAATAAGAGAGATTTAGTGTGAGAGACAGTCGCAGAGAGAGAGAGAGAGCTATATCTTTCTTCTCTCTCATGTAACGAAATGTGCCTAAACGTGACGCGTCCTTGAAATTTCACTCTCAATTCTCGTTCAATTAATTATCGAATCACCGCCTAAGAAGTTTCACTTCGTCGGCTAAGCCTACTAGAAGGTATTGACTTCTTTCTTTTCTACCGAACATCGCACCACCCTTTGTACCGACAGTTAAAGTGTCCCCTTAAGGGGACTACATGACCTAAAGCGCGGACACTGTCGGACTGCATAGAAAAGAAAGAAAAGCGCGATGACACAACGCTGGTAATTTATTGCAAAATATGAAGCAATTTATCTATTTACAAAAAATCTATTGTTTGGACACTAGGGCTTTAATATGTTGCTTGTAGAATAATCTGACAAAAAATCATAATGATTGTAGGTATGTATATTAGTATGGTTTTTATTGTAAAAAGAAAGTTTTTAGAGGTATCTTCATAGTTTTTATCTATCGTATCAAATTAGCTGTATTATGTTTTCAACACTATCTACATTTTTCTAATTTTGTTTACTGTAGTCGATCATATACTTTTATTGTTTCTAAAACTTGCGTTTTTTTTGCGTTTAGGTCCTGTAAGCCCCTTAAGTAACAGGTCAGTTGGTTCGATAGACCCATCCGTCAGTTCTCGCAGTTCAACGAACACGAGCGCTAGTTAAGGTAAACGTGTTAAGTAATTAACTGCTAGTTAACGTTGACTATCTGTTACGTCGGTATGCAATCGTTATAGTCATTAACAACTGTGGAAGATTACCGGATTTTTACGGAAGGTGATGTTAGTTAATGTTTTTCTCAATTAAGTATTATTTTCCTTGTAGTTCTGTCATTTATAAGTATTTTGTTGGTGGACATATATTTGTTGCTATTCAGACGTATGAAAGGTTCGAAAGGTTCTGGGGTGGCGACCGCGTACTGGAAGACGTAGCGTTGGAAAGCCTCCCACAAGGTGGATCGATGACCTGGTGAAAGCCGAAGGAATCAGAGCTGGATGCGAAAAGCACAGAACTGGTGCTTGGGGGAGGCGGAACATCAGCAGTGGACATCTTTCAGCTGAAATGATGATGAAACATATGAAAATGTCGCTAATGCATCAACTTGATCCATGGCTGAACGTAGGGCTCCCAAACTCCCAATGACCTCTAAGTAGATACTATGATCATTGGAAATTGCCAAACTCGACAGTAATTTACCCTTTTAAGGTCGCTGCAGTTGTTACTGCTCACGTCCACTGTTGAACAAAGCCATCCCGCAAGTGTCGCCGTACCGACCGTTCTATGCTTCTCATATCTAGCGGATTTCCTGGGCTACTATTAAGCCTATTAATAAAAACCTATTAGTTTCTAAAACATTGCATACTAAAGTCCTCCAGACAGTATTTCGGCCACGGCGGCCAATCTCAACGGAGACCAGCCATCGGCGCGGGAGATATTATAGTGCACAAGTGTGCTCGTGCAGACACAGGTGCACTGCCTCTTCCCTCACTCTTATAGACAGATGGGACAGTAATCCGACACGACCGGAGAGAGATCAGGAGCAGTTTGCATACTAATCAGTACCTATCAATCTTTTTTACCTTTGCATGTTTTTTTTTCGTGAATGATAGCGTGACTGTTGACAAGGGAGCATGGAAGGACATGTGTTGCACCGAACCCAAGTAGCATAGGATAAAGGCAGGAAGATGATGATGATGGCCTATCAACCTTTTTTAAAACGCCTACATAATCAACCTATAATGTTCCCACTGCTGGGACACAGGCCTCCTCTCTATGAGAGGGAATGGGTTGTAATCCACCACGCGGGGCCAGTGCGGGTTGGTAGATGTAATATGTCTTCGGTTTTTTGGCTTTTGGACATGCCGGTTTCCTCACGATGTTATCCTTCACCGTTTTGAGAGCAGTGGTGATGAAATAATTTACACAAAGTAAAGCGCCTGTCCGGGTTCGAACCTACTACCTACAACTCGCAAGTCGCGGCCTTTACCACTGGGCCGCCACTGCTCTGAAAACGTTTCTCATTTTAAACGCTTGCCATCTTCATAACACCCAACAAATTACTAGAAGCCAAGGACTGTCTCTTGAGGTTATCTCTAGGTCATCCTTCACGATATCCACGGTTAATTTCCTTAGAAAAGCTGTGGTCGCCACTAACGTCCGCAGTGACGGCTGTCATTCAAATGATGGCAGTGGCAAAGATTTAAATCGTTAGATTCGCCCTACCGCCTCAAAACATAGTCGCATTTCCGATTCGTTTTGACCCCTCTGACACAAAATGGCGTAATGACTTGACTTGATTGTCATGGACACGCATTGTATTGTGTGACCTGAGATCACGTTTTCAGTATGGACAATTTTCTTCTAAGTAGGTACAATGCGTGCCACGAAAGATGAGACTTGGTCACTTGACACACCACGTGGTTTGACTTGCGCAGTACACGATTTTAGGTCTCTTTAGCGGTATGAGGTCTGAGCCGTTCGGTGAGTTCGGGACGGTACCGGACGTCATAGGGGCGGCGAAAAGAGCGCGGGAGGCGGGGTCAAGTCTCAGCTTTCGTGGCGCGAGCTATACGGTGAGGGCGAATCTAGCGATTTGAATCTTTGGGCAGCGGGGTTTGACTTAATGTCAAATACTGGTGAAGATGGCAGATTTTCACGACAGCAGTTATAATATGAGGGAACCGCTTTCCTAGAAAATCAAGGCTTAAGAGAAGGTCTTCTTCACCGCTATAGAGAACTGTCTCCTAATTAACCGAGACACTTTGTTTATGACGTATTGTTACACGTGGGACTTGAAAGTACGTAGTTAACACAAGCACAATGTATGAGACTGCGTGTACCAAGTCGTGCGTATATCACACGCGCCACTTATACTATGATAATTGAAACTATTCGTTTATATGTATTAGTCTTAACCGTGAATAGCCGAGAGAAAATGTGCTCTATTTCCATCCTTTTACTTTCACTAAGCTTAACTCACGATTTTCAAGACTCCGACCCTTTTGTTTAGATGTTGGAATGGAAAAAGCATTGATCATTGTAGTAATAGAATCACGGATATCTATGAATAGAATGGTATAGTAGAAGATTAATATCTACAATCCTTTCCAAAGCCTAGTAGTAATTGCGTATAACACACTACGTCTCTAACAGTAGGAATGGATGAACGGATTTGGATGAAATTTGGCACATGGGTACACCGTGACCTAGATTAGGTCATAGGATACTTTTTATCCCGATGTTCCCGCGGAATCGAGACTTATGCGGGTGAAACTACGGGGCTCAGCTAGTGCAGTCACCAAAAAAAATAAGTATGCAGGATCGTCGGATATAGTTGAAGTTTAGTAAGAAACCGATGGATGTTCTCGACTGAAATTTAATTTGATAAATGAGCTGTTTGTTTTCTATTAATAAAATTAAATTTTATTCGAGAACATCCATCGGTTTCTTACTAAACTTCAACTATATCCGACGATCCTGCATACTTATCTTTTTTGTTGACTGTACCTACATAAAATACTTACAAGTGGCTAAGTTATCGCATTCCTAGCAACCTATTTGCCTAGTTACCACTTACAAGTGGTGATAAGCAGTTTAGTTTTCTTGAAATGGTTTTCTTACATCTCCAGGAAGTTATTAAATCGCTTTTAATCGGTATTGCAAGCAATATAGCAAGTCTCACTCGTTTAAGACGTTATTGGAACTTAGAAATTATTTCTTCTGCTTGCCCTTGTACATACACACGGCTACACATCAAGTTATACATTTCCAGTTTTAACTGACTGATTTTTATTTTCAAACAGGGTAATATTTACATAACAGACTTAAAATAATAATATGTAGAGTCAGCAACAAAAGTCGATTAACACGTTTGTTTTTTAAATCTTAGTAATTGAGCAAAATAGTAGTTCAAAATTGCAGCAGAAGTATAATGTTTAGAATATAAACTCTGCTATTATTTGAAAAGCTAAAAAGCAGTTTATTGAAATAAAAAAATCAATGTTGTCAATTTAATAACGTAAAAATGTCAGTGTTAATCGAATTTTGTTGCTGACCGTACATGTATATAAAATAAAACAAGGGTAAAGTAAGTAAGTAAGGGGTCGTAGGGCATCAAAAAATTCCTCCGCATAGCAGTCAACGGGCAAAGTACCCAAAAGGCTGGCAGCATTGCCACGTTGTATGGCGATGCTGATTCTTTGTTAGCTAGGTACATAAATAGTACAAGTGCACAGTGCTGCGCACCCCCACCCTATTTCAAGTTAAACAAATATCAACTTTATGTCAACGACAATTAAGTTGATTTCCGAGTGACTAGCACTGTTGAAAAAAATTATAAAAATGTTTGAAGTTTTAGCGTAAACTGAACTTTATTTTGTGGGAATTAAGTGATTTTTCCATTAATTCATATTTGTTTACATTTTTGGCAAATAAACCGCGAACGCAGATTACATGGTTTATTCAATAAGATTCGTGTAAGAAAAACATCATTATTTAAAAAGTTTAGCGTCATTTCATACGGTCAATTGTTAGAGCAATGTGCTCCATGGGTCCTGGGTTAAATTCACTGCTCGGACAAAAATCGCCTAGGGATTTATCTTGGAAATTCTAAACAGTTGCAGGGTTAGAATAGTTGATGATAAATTGCTATTGGATCTAGTGAGAATACCGTAATCGCCTAACTGTGAATATACGATGGTATAAATAAACCTCTGGGATTGGACCCTTGGGAATTGCAAACGCTGTAGTTATGTTTATTTATGAACTTTACACGAGCACGTTTCTGTTACTCGTATATAATTTTAGATACTTTTTATTGCTTTGAATATTATCATTATCATACACATCGTTTAAGGTCGGGTCGCAACTGTTTTCTCATTTCCATCGATTGAAAACAAGGGCTTGTGGCTAAGTAATAACAGCCGCACAGGTCGATTGCCGCGGTTGGTCCGTTGATGGGTGGCCATCTTTACATACCAAGACCTCTCCGTGCATCGGAAAGCACGTTAAGCCGTTGGTCCCGGCTGTCATTCGTGGATCTTTGACAGTCGTTACGGGTCGTCAGAAGCCCGAAAATCTGACAACGAGCCTTACCAAGGGTTATCGTATTACCCAGTAACTGGGTTGTAGAGGTCAGATTGGCAATCGCTCCATGTAAAATACTGGTATTCAGCTGCATCCGGTTAGACTGGAAGCCGACCCCAATGTAGTTAGGAAAAGGCTAGGCAGATGATGATGACTCTATTATTGGTTTAGTTGGTATCACTTAATCAGTATCAACGAATAGTCCACCGAATTTAATCTATGTATATCATTACTAAGACTAAAGAGTTTGTTTGTTTGAACGCGCTAATCTCTGGAACTATCGGTCGGATTTCAAAAAATATTTTTACATTTGATAGCTTAATTGTTAAAGAAAGCTATATGCTATTTAATATCACGTTAGGACCAGCAGTGCAATTGCGTAACACATTATCAATCGGAATCGGTTTCATTTTGACAGTTCAACAACATTCATTGCGTTGTTTACGGGTTGAGCAGACAAATTTTTCGAACTTATGAAGTAATGGATTAGCAATTTACTTCAAAATGATTCTGATTCCGATTAATAGTGTGTTACGCAATTAGGGAGCCGGTCAAAAAGAACGCTTAGCGAAAACGAAGCGCGGATAGGCGATGCAATGCGACGGGGCAGGTCGGGAAAACAAGAAATTTCACGCGGACGAAATCACGGTTAGAAGCTGGTACAGAATAATGCCTCTAGTCCTTTAAAAGTATGAAGATGGTAATAATATACTCCCCATACTTCAGTTACTGTTTACTGGCAGTCCACGCAACGCTAAAACAATGTCATTGTGCAGTTGACGAGTGCTTGTGTAATGCTTTCATTGTTTCAAAGCATCCTTCGTTTAATGCTCGAGGCAAATGCCGTGGAACGTTATTAGTATGACTATCAATGCAGTTTTTACCTTGACCTGGTGCTGACGTAAAAAGATATGAAAATAAAAGTCAAACAAAATTATATTAGATATCGATATGCAGTTGTTTCTGCCGAGATTGAAAATATTTGGAAACCGACCTCAAACGATGACGCAACTGATCGAAGCCGAAAACAAATGAATGTGTCTGATTCGATTACTTTTAAAAATAAATTGCCGAGATGTAATTCGGATTTATAACCATCAATCATTAATCAATATTGCGAAGAACTCTCCTTAGTAACCTCTGAGTTTGCAATGTCCTCAATTAGCCAAAAGAGGTTAATCCCATTGGAGAAACATTCAATTATCCGATTGGATCGAATGGTGTATCCGATCCGACAGGCATCATCAAATAAATTCTGGGCTGATAAACTCAAAAAAGATTTCATAACTAATTCTATTTGTTTTCACGAGTAATTCAAAAGCCGTATGACACAAATAGGGGACTGAATGAACGGCTAGTGAATACCAATCCTATTGTAAGGACAGTTTACACAGGTGTTCAATGCATCGCTTTAGGATTCACTGCGGGCCGTTAGCCATATTCGTGAATCGAGATCTTGGTCGTGGATGTACTGAACAATAACTGTGCGTCCTATGTAGTTAGGTACGTATATACCTGTAACGCAAAACTACGGTACTTGCATACTCGATTTAACTTAGAATTCGTTACATTAGGGAAAACTACCAAACATCGCCGTTCATGTAAACGTTCGACCAATTCTTTGCAGAAAAGACACCAAGGTGACCTAAGGCCTATAATTCACGGAACGTTATTGGTTAAAATTAAGACTCTTCTATCTTTACCAGTAATTAAGCAAAGACCTCATAGGTTTGAATAGTATTTAGATTCCATTATGGAAGTAGCTGTCACAGGTAAAATTAGCTTACGAATATATTTATGTGCCCAGTTTGGCAATAAAAAATGCTACTATTTGTAAGCAAACCGATTCGTTTTTGTTTGTAGGAACCGAACATTGTGTATGCCCAAAGTGTGACTTATTTTAGTTTTAGGCCACTTATTTTAAGATTTGCCATCATTGAATAATTGGCTTTTACAGAACCAAAACTTTTATCACAAGAACAAATCAATACTTATGCGAAATTCACTTGCATGTCTGCCTAGTTATATTTCACAGAAACGCAAAAGTCGCGACATGTCAAATAACCTTGAAGGTTTTATTTCGCAAGAAACAGGAATTCTGCTTATCAGTATCTTGGTTTCAACCTCAAAAAGATCTTGAGTTGTTTTAAACATTTTGAAACTGGCCCACAGTAAGTATTCAGGTAAATTACTAACCGTTCTGGTTTAATAAAAAATAATTTTACCCATGTATCTTTCAGCCCAATAAAGCATCATTGACTGTGAAGGAAATCCCCCACAAGCGGTGACATAATTATTTAAATTGATAATAATATTATTGACATAATGGAGTTTGTGGTTGACATAGTCATAATTACATTCGGGAAATCCGACCTCAACCGTACATTTTCCTTGCAGACAAGACAAGGACTGACCGAGTCATAAGAGGAAGGTCTGGTCTATAACATTATACTTCGGTTGCAGTATACAACCTACAGTGAGTCATTGTAATCAGATGCAGTTCACGATTGCGTGTGTACTCAATCTGTATTCAACAGCGTCCTTTATCGTAAAAGAATCTAGAAAACAATAACGATACGATTATTTGTAAATGTTTAGTCACCATCCTGGACCCTAATTGCGTAACACACTATCAATCGGAATCAGAATCATTTCGAAGCCAATTGCTAATCCATTGCTTCATAAGTTCGAAAAATTTGTCTGCTCAACATGTAAATAACGCAATGAATGTTGTTGAACTGTCAAAATGAAACCGATTCCGATTGATAAAGTGTTACACAATTGCCCCGCTGGTCGAGGTCTTATTAGACCAAAAGGCTTTTACTCTTACATGGAGTTGGGAGTCTCATATAAGCCAGCAACGTTTTAGATCAATCATCAGACTAAAAGCACGTTACAATTTTTTTTTGTTACTTCCCAAACCTCCCTTTCTTGTGCGATGTCTGGTCATTTTGACCCTGCAAAACTTATCAGATCATCACACCACCCTCGCCCTGGTCTACCTCGACGGTGAAGTCCTCCCTCAGGCGTCCAGTGAGTGATGGTCTTTGCCCATCTCTCCGGGTGCATTCGTGCGACTTGTCCGGCCCACTCCCGCTTCAGCCTGGCTGTTTTTCTCCAACATCCGTTACTTCAGTTATGGAGCGCAGGATGGTGTTTCTTACTCGGTATGTACGTTTGACTCCTATTATGCTGCGTTCCATTGCCCGATGGCAAATCTTGAGTTTGGACTTCTGTTGTTCAGCGAGTGACCAACTTTTTGCACCGTACGGATGCACGTGTCGATGAGTTTTCTTTGAAGTGTTATAAGAACACTACCTTCCATTATGTTCTTTAAGGGCTCAAAAGATCTTCCAAGCATTTTGGACCTCTTATAAAATAACCAGGTATTGTTAACGGGAAAAAAAATACGTATAAAATTATCATTATTATAAATAAAGACCCCCTTTAGTACCACACCAGCGAGTGGCATAATTATCCACGCTGCCAATTAAACTTCTCTGACATATATGTGATAAAATCATCCTTACCTAGAGGTATAAACGTTCATATTCGCGATAACTATATCAAATAGAATATCTCTATCATTTTTCAATCCTGCTGTAGGCGGGCGCTAGTCATCTACTATGATAAAAATGTGCAGCACATTTATAGTGTTATCCTAGGAGATCATTACAATCGAATCATTACAATCGAATTTTACTATCGAGGTTTTCCTTGAAACTTCGAAAATGTTGTCTGATAGATGATGGAATTATCTGGATAAAACATTTTTTTTTTAAATGAAAATCAGAGATAGCGCGTTCAAATAAAGAAATTCTTCAGTTTTATTATGAGTATAGATTTGTTCAGTACGACTTGCTACGTAATACTTACATTTTGTTTATATATAGTATATTGTAGGTATATATACATGCAGCGATTGCATCTCGTGTAACCACGTACCTTTATATAATATAGACAACCTTGCCGTCTCGTGAGTCTTGTCATTATAACGATTGTTATTAATATAACTACTTATTTCAATTTATTCTATCACAGTTTTTTTTTCTATCGGCAACTAGAAATTAACTAGCTTCAGCTTGTTTAATATTTCAGATTTTACCGATAAAAAAATTCAAAGGAAGTTATTTTTTTTATTTATTTATTTATTTATTTATTTATTTATTTATACCAGCTTAACTGCCATTACAGGGTTTAACCTAATGCGACAGTTAAAAACATAAACTTATAACCTAAACTAATAACCTAAGCTATATATTTACAATAACCAAATTACATAAAATTAAAAATAACATTATTAAATTATTACACCATTAAAATCAAACAATTTTGTATAAAATAAATAAATATTATTTTTAAATATTATTTTGCTTGTAGCATATCTAATATAAATAGTAATACCCTTGCGAATTCACTCACACAACATGTAAACACATCAATCTGAGCTTGAAGGTCGTTGATGGTACGAATAGCTCTGGTAAGAGGTGCCTTGGCAAGCAGGTTAGTTCTCGCTGTAGGTACCAGTAGCAATGGCGGGCTGCGCCGCCTCCACACGTACCGGTCCGGCACACACAGACTCAAGCGCTGCAATACTCCCGGGTTACTCTCCACTCCACGAAGCACCTTCACCAAGTAGGCGACCAGCGTAAACTCCCGTCTGACGTGCAATTGATTATAGCCAACCATGCCCAGGACAAACAGAGTGGGATACATCAGTGGGTAAAACGGATATACCCCATATAATTTCCTGTACAAATGGCGCGTGAACTTGTTCTGAACACGCTCCAACATTACAGAGTACTTAGCTTCATGTGGAGCCCATATGACCGCACTATGTTCAAGATGACTCCTGACTAGTGCATCATACAGGACCCTAACTGCCGTAATGTTTGTGAAGCTGTGTGTCTGTCTCAGAACAAATCCCAAGTTTCTGTAGGCCTTCTTACAGATCCTGGTTACATGCTCACGGAATGTCAGATCGGGAGTCATGAAAACACCCAAGTCTCGCACCTCCGTGACTCGTTGCATTGGCGCCGCGTCCACCTCGTACTCATAGAGCAGAGGTGCACGAGCACGGGTGAAACTCATCAACAAGCACTTTGATACGTTGAAGTACAGTTTGTTTTCATGGCTCCATTGTACTATTCGATCGATGTCTTCCTGTAGGCGCCTGCAATCAGACTCGGACCTAATCTCTAGCAGCAACTT
The DNA here is from genome assembly GCA_947508005.1 of Amphipoea lucens. Taxonomy (NCBI): domain Eukaryota; kingdom Metazoa; phylum Arthropoda; class Insecta; order Lepidoptera; family Noctuidae; genus Amphipoea; species Amphipoea lucens. The sequence continues at coordinate 20,867,700 of OX382357.1, forward strand.
GAGGTCATCAGCAAATAATAAACAATAGCCATGTCTTACGACTTCCGGCAAATTGTTTATCACAATTATGAATTCTAGAGGCCCCAAGTTGGTGCCCTGACTTACACCCGACCAAGTGTAATATAAGTCAGATTCACATCCGTTGCAATCCACATACTGTTGTCTGCCTTGCATGTAACTGGCGAAAAACTGCAATAGATGCCGGGTACATCCAACTTCTGCTAGCTTCCGCAGTAAGATGTCATTGTCGACGGTGTCAAAGGCTTTTCTGAAGTCAAAATAAGCTGTGTCCACTTGCACCCCAGCATCTACCGCTGGCACCACGCGTCCCATAAAATCAAGGAGATTGGTAGCAGTGCTGCGCCCCGGCCGGAATCCGTGCTGCGCATCCGATAACTGTCCGCGCACTTGCTCTTGCATACAGCGCTGAATGGCAGACTCGAACACCTTTGCCGGCGTCGACAACACCGCCACCGGTCTATACCCACTGATGTCAGCTCCCGCCCTGCCTTTGGGCACTGGAATGACTCGCGTAATCTTCCACCGATCTGGGAACTTCGCAGAATGAAGACAGGCGTTAAATATATAAAGTAACGGTTCCGCGAGTACCCTACCACAATCTTTAAAAAGAAACGCTGGTATACCATCCGGGCCCGCAGATCGCTTAGGCTTATGCTTTATGCTTTGTTTTATTCATTTAATTATATTCCAAAGCTGTGATTGACCTCTTGATTCCCAGGAGACGTCAGCCGGCTCAACTTAATTCATACTTTATTTTCTACTAACTTTATGCTAAATCGCGAATCTGAATTAATTTACTCTCATAATAAAATCTAAAGACAAATACATGCAGCAACGAGGACATTTTATAATCGTGTTTGAACGGGCGTGACTCACAACTTCGTCAAACGTGCAAAAATGTCGCATGTCTCGGCGACAGTGGAGACATTGCATTGACTGACTTCAAAACAACCGTCTTTTACATTGAGAAATTTTCAATTCGACGCGTACGATTTTGCAAAACGTTTGAATGAAACCAATCAGCACGGATGATTCCGTTTCGTAGACAATGTTCCGCATATTCGCCGCACCTAATCCGCACAAAGGTTCGTGAAAATAAACATTTACTCCAAAAGCCTGAATTCGTTAAAAAGTTTCACTTTCGAAATTTGACAATAGATGTGAACTGTGATTGCAGTTCTGTTTACGCCAGTATAAGGAATTCATGGTTTTAAATGCCCATAAAATATTACGATCATAAGTAATCAAAATTTTGGAAGAAGTAACCTACACTCTTTTCTTTAACAAAATTCCTTGTTATAACATTTCTCCAAAGACATAACTATAATTTGAATACGTGATACGAGGAACCATTATAATGACGTCATCCTTAAACTTGCGACCCCAAAAGCTTATGGTGCAGGAGTTTAACGCCAAGTTGATACAACCGGTCCCGACATTAACGCTCTCCAAAAACATGCTTATTACGTCATCGGTAAAGAGCAACACCTGGACAGGAATGCGCTTATTGCCACATTTGCCACACCTGTTATCATATTTTTGTTCATAATTCTTTTTAGACTAAAAACGGTCCTCGTTTATATAGCTGAAGGAAATTTCTTTCGTTGTAGGTACTATTCAACAGCTATACTTACCATGGGTTAGTGGAAAACGTTGCTAAATCCATAATATAGGCTATATCAGTGATTACAGCACCTTAGAATGGAAACATGATGAGTAGTGTAGGTAATCGAAGTTTTGTGTAATTTTCTTTGACATCTTTCTGGCTTATGATTGTTGATGTTTCGGGTTTGAAGTCTCGACTACTTTTGGACCTATACCTAGTCTAAACTTTTTCGCATTTCATTTCATCTTGAGAATTCCACGTGGATGCTTATCTAGTAATAATCTACAGTAAAACGATGTCCCCAATGACATTGTTGACATCATTTTCCGTCATTGCATCTTGCAGTTTCTAGGAGACAATCATTCACGACCGGTTGCATTTTCAATGTCACGCCATTGTCTCGTGGATGATAACTGCTTTTTATGTAACCATAGTTATGCATTTACCTGCTATTACTAGCCATGAGCCCATGACTCAAATGTTGTGTACTGATACAGGACAAAACCAGTTTTCAAATTATGGTTAGCTACAAGGGAGAGTATTCAGGAGTTATTATAATAACTCTTGAAACACACACAAATAAAGAAAGACAAATATTCTAAACATCTTTTGATAAAGGCTAATGAGAGTGTTACTTTGACTCAGAAACTATATACTGACTACTAAATTACTATATATTATAAATCAAAGACCCCGTCTGTCTGTCTGACGAAAACTACCGAATGAATTTTCGTACGATTTTCACCACAGTGATTCATGAGGAAAGTCTAGGTGAATAATTTAATAAATTTTGAGTAAATTGGTTGAAATATAACGATGATTGTTGAAGATGTCGGAAAAAATCATGCAGACTGGAAGCTTTACTGGCGTGCGCCGCGTAAACCAATAGAGTTATATGAAAACAATGAACATTGTTTAACTGGTTTAACACATTGGGTACTTTTAATGACGGTAGTAGTACGTTCCCGTAGGATATTATCCGACATCCTCGCGGGTGAAGTCGCGGATAAAGAAGTAGGTACTGGATAAAAATCTTTTTGCTTCTAGCAAAGTTCATGCATATTTCACAAGCTATAGAATGTTGACTGCAATCTATCTATAAGTAGATTCCACGGATTACGTCATCATCAATAGCGACCGGCCTATCAAGATAACTGGCGCCCATCATATAAGCTCATCTCATTATACCCGTAGGTACTGCTCATTTAAAATACATACTCGTATTTGCAGTACGCACATTGACATTTTATAAACACGAAACGTATACTGAGCCTTTGCAAATCAGTAATGCAATTTATGTTTTGATTGGAGCCTTGCGTCAAAAGAGTCTAATCTTTCTGAAATTGAGTGTCCTGCGTAATATAGTTTTTGTATTGTACCGTGTGATGCGAGAAGCTTAGGACAAGATCTGTCGATGCGGCAATGGATATGCTTCGAGACATATCTGGCTGTGGTCGCCTGTCATATAAAATTGTCTAAATAATGATGATTCTGATTACCACCAAGGCCTAAGGGATGTCACGACGATAGACGGCATTGTCTAGCCTGCTAGTAAAACCGTTGGTACTGAAGCTGCCATTACTAATCCGTTTGCCAAGGGTGGTAATAAACATTGAAAATTATACGTTCTTACAATGGCTATGACAAAGCGCAACTAAACATAGAGAATACTCTGTGCCTATTTTTGCTTCTAGGACCCAACCACCTTTCCATTGCCTAGGTACCACTAAGCTATTCATAAATTACACCAGCCCCTCTGCTTAGGTGACCGTTAAATAGTTATTTAATACAATGTCAGGAACAAACGATGTGAAACGAATTGTTTTGGATACACTGCGGTTCGATTGCATTTGTTGATACTCATTTGGACGTCCGGATGTCGCGTTGTTTGCGATTCATTTAATGTTTCCTTTGAGTTAGTTCTGTTTTCAACTCGTGTTGTATCCGGAAAATGTTGATGCTATACGTTCATCAAACTCGACTGCAGTTTCGTTATTATTTTTAATGTCATTAGTTTTCTCCGGAGCCGCTTTATATGCACTACATGACATTGGTCTTCAAATGTACGGCTGTAATAAATGATTTGCGCGATTCTGGTAGAGCAATTTCCATGAAGTTTTCATAGAAATTGTTCTACTAGTGTCGCGTTGCGCCTGTCTGCGGGAGTCGTAAAAGATATGACTTGTCCTACGAAGGTAAAGGATAGACGTGCATGATCAGTACCATAATAATTTGCAGGCAGTTGTGCATGTGTAGGCCTGATCAAAGTCTGTTAATAGTTCCACCACACAAGGTACAAAATTGCTTGACAGTTTTGTTAAATATTCCTTGTTTATATATTGTTTTTCGGGCTATGTCCTATATATTTAAAAGAAAAATAGTTTTAGCACAATATTAAGGCACTCCTTGAAACATGTCCCATTATGTATTCAACACGATATGAAACAAAATAAAGCGTATTACATAACATACACGCTAATCTGTGAATTATACAAAACATGGTTACAGAAGAACCTATATATTAGCTTCTAAAACTGACCTGAAATATGTCAGTGTGGTCAGCCTTGGAGCTCGACCCAAATATGCAAAACACATAGGCAACACATTATCGTAGTAATTATATGAAAACCGAAACTGTGAACTCCGGACAAATTTTGACAACTTCGCCGGACTTTAATGGTTGTACGTGCTACTGAAAGTTCCAGATACCTTAAGGTAAAAGGTATTGAAAAAATGTGATTTTTCTATTTCGTGTAACTTAAGTATGTGGAATAGGGATTTAACATTTTGGTATATGTTTTTTGACTCTGGTCTATTATCATGTAAAAGGAATACACGATTCAATAAATTTTTCTCGGTACAAAAAAATTGCAAAGTTATATCTATTTTTTTACTTTTTTCGACATCACGGCGTAACGCTTAAGAGTTAGTCAATGGAATTTATTTTAAAACTTAGAGAATTATCGTATCAAAGTTTACTCAAAGTAGTTTTAAATATAATTCATTTATTTTGTTAAAAAAAAGTAAATTCGTTTTGGCACATACGTCGCGTCGTTTAATTCCGGGCGCACACACATTATAGCCATCATCTAGAAATGAGTACCTACCAATGGTGATAGCACTGCTTCGGACGACCCCATTCACCCTGAGCTTTACTACAACTAAAGTACCTACTCTAGGCCTTATCAGCAATCACACTAATCCATACTATCACACTAATATTATAAAGGCGAAAGTTTGTGAGTGTGTTTGTATGTTTGTTACTTCTTCACGCACAAACGGCTGGACCAATTTTGATAAAATTTGCCATGAAGGTAGCTGACACCCTGGATTAACACATATGCTACTTTTTATCCCGATATTCCCACGGGATCGACACTTATGCGGGGCGCAACTAGTACACCATAAATCCGTTGAAATTCAGCTGAAATCGACACCCGACGTTCAAAGTTTAAGTCGTCAGTTTTGTGAAATATAATGAGTAAGAGGGAAAGTAGTGGTTGCGTGAGTCTGTTCTGGCCTTTATGTCAGTCACTTGTCTAGTTTGGACTCGTCCCTTAGTGCTAACGTTTGTGAAAACTTTTATTTGCAATGTGTTTCATTAATTAGTTCAACGGAATTGATGTTCCATTGTGTCAGCCTGTTTCGTGCGCATGTTTTTTTTTTTAGTTTAAAGGTATTGGTCGTTACAGTCTAAACTTATTGTAAAGTTAAGGAAATTAAAAGAAAACAACATAAACTGTGGTGCGATGTAACATGGACAGTGGCGATAACTCCAGGATTATAATAAGAAAAATATTCGTGTAAATGTTGCTTTTAGAAAAGGTACAGTCAGCATCAAAAGTCAATTAACACTATCATTTTTACATGTTATTAAATCGACAACATCTTTTTTCAATAAACTGATTTTTAGCTTTTCACGTAATAGACAAGAGTATATTTTCTAAAAAAAAATCTTCTGCTGCAATTTTGAACAAGTATTTTGCTCAATAACTAAGATTAAAAAAACTGAAGTGTTAATCAACTTTTGATGCTGACCGTACGTTCAAAATAGGAAGGTCCAAATCTTCAGATAAACTAATAATAGACATACTTACTCCTGCTTAAAGAGAGGAGATCAGTGTCCCGGCCGGCAGTGGGAACATTATAGGCTAGACAAAATCAATTTAGCCGGGTCCGGGTTACATATAAAAATGTACGTGCGGTTGTTCCTGTTACTTGAAATTATAATGACAGTCGTACATATTATTGATCGAAAATGTACAGTGAATTTTTTCTTCCGTATTTATTGGTAAACAAACATTACGAGAATATTAGGTTTTTTTTTCAATCCTCGTCGAATGATAAATGATTTTATTTCTGTAAGTTTGTACAGACGCCAACACATCAAGCTACTAAAATCTGTCAAATTTCTTTAATAGATTTTCAACTTTATCGCTAAAGCATAAAGTTCAAAGTTGATTGGGAAAATTTGACAGTTTGGAGTAGCTTGATATGCTGGCGTCTGTACAAACACTTTGTCACCTCTGAGAAGGAGAGCCGAAACAAACTCACAGGTCACAGTCTCTTTTAAAAGTCCAGACATAATCGTGGTCAGATTACTAATGAACTCTTCTCTTTTTTCAGCGGCGGTGTACATAGCGGGCGTGGTTGCGTCCGTCGGCGTCTCCGTTCTTGGCGTGTTCTGCGTGCTGTCAGTGCTGCAGCTAGCCATGATATCGTCCAAGGAGCGCGTCGCCTTCAAGTACACACACCTCGTCATGCTGAAGTTGGCGCTGGCACTTCTGGCCAGTAAGTATCAGTTAACATATGTTATTTGGATGGCTTTTTAATATTATTTGGATGGAGCGGATTGTGGATGAGGAAGGGCTTGTGGCTAGGTAATAACAGCCGCACGGGTCTATCGATCAGAAGGCCAATTCTTGTAATTAAAATCGTTCAAATTCTAGTCGTAATCTCATCTCAGCGACAATCAAAGTCAAAAACTTGATTAAAATGTAGGGTTTTACGGGTATTTTAGACAGATCGAGACTGAGATCAGACTGAACATTCTTAAAGAATTGCCCTTCAGGTTAAGCTGCGCTTGCTAGGGTTGGTCCGTGGATAAGTGACCATCTTTAAATACCAAGACCCCTCCGTACCTCGGACAGCACGTTAAGCCGGTGGGCTTTCATTCGTGGATTTTTGACAGTCGTTATGGGTCGTTAGAAGCCCGAACGTTTGACAACCAATCTTACCAAGATTATCTTAAGCATTACTTAGTAACTGGGTTGTGGAGGTCAGATAGCCGGTCACTCCATGTAAAATACTGGTATTGAGCTGAGTCCGGTTAGTTGGCTCAATGCCTTTGGTGTGGCATATCTCACATTTTGTCCTATGATTGTTTCCAGCGTTGCTGTCCATAGTCGCAGCAAGTTTGTTCGCCGTACAAGGCGATGACAGGGGTTTCTTCGTGACGAGGGGAGAGGCATTCTATGTTCAGGTATAATACAAACTATGCAACTTAAATACCGATAGGTTATTGCGAAAAGGTACTATATTATGCCTCATAACATTTCTGTGTCATATTAATTCCTCGTCAGCGCTATTATACAGGGTGGTTTAGTTTTTCAAAACATGAAAATAGATAACTCCTTTTTGATATGATGTGATTTATTTGCAGTGCTCCCGGGCCCTGCAAATAAATAGAAAACTTGTTTTAGTTTTTATAACTATTTTGTATTTTACTTTTTTATTACAATAAAGTGAGTGTGAGGGGTGAAATGGTTTTGTAGTTCCGTGCCCTACTGTCGCGCCATTTTTTTTTTTTTTTTTTTTCAAAATGGCGGCCCCTGAAACGTATTAATTCGATAGCTGACATCAATGCAAATAGAAAAAAAAATAATATCTTTATTCATAAACGTTGCTTTAAGTAGTGATTAGCGACTGTTTAACCATACATTTTTGACGTTCATCATCAGCCTATAGCAGTCCACTGCTGGACATAGGCCTCACCTATTGCACGCTGTTCAACTCGATTTTCGGCAACTCAGCCATCCTGCGAAGATTGTCGCTCCACCTAGCCTGAAGACGTCCTTTCTTACGTTTACCGATTCGCGGTCTCCACTCAAGAACACGTCTACCCCAACGGTCATCGGTTCTACGGCTAATATGGCCTGCACATTGCCACTTCAGCTTGCTTATTCTGTGAGCTATGTCGCCAACGTTCTCTGCTGGATCACCTCATTGCGGGTTCTATCCCTGAGAGAAACTCCAAGCATAGCCTGTTCCATAGCCAACGAGTTGTTTGAACGTCACTTAACTTTAATCATCGATATAAATAAACCCCATCAAGACCAAACTCTGTAGTGTCATGTATCCGAGATATTAACGTTGAAAGTTGATTACGTTAAAAAAATATAGATTTTTTTTTTTTAATACAGTCTATATTTCAAACATCTATGCAACAAGATGTACAGTCAACAGCAAAAGTAGATGATGAAAATCAGAAATTCAATACTAATGAACGGAGTTCGCGTCAGAACTGGCAACTGTACTAGTAGTAAATGAGTAAATGTTTGTTATAATTTACAATCACATACTTTTGAATCACTTCGACGCCACACAGTTCTGACGCGATCGCAGTTCATTAGCATTGAATTTCTGATTTTCATCATCTACTTTTGCTGTTGACTGTACGTAAGTCCGAAAAAATATGGACGTCACATGATCAACATTGAACGTTAATATCTCGGAAACGTGACGCTTTACGAGGTTTATTCTTGTAATATTTACTGTTTGCATTGATGTCAGCTTTGATTTAATACAGGTTTCAGGGTTGGCCGCCATTTTGAAAAAAAAAAAAACAAAATTGCGCGACAGTAGGTATGGCGGCTCATAAAAAATCTTCAATCCCCTTTACCGCTTGATTGCTATTACTTTTTTTTATCAATAATAGAAATGATTGTTTCATGCATAAAGAAAAACAGAGAATTCTATGCATAATAAAATAAAACACTCACATAAAACTTTTTGTTTACAGATAGTGAGTATAGTAATAAACTCGATCCTGTTTATAATGTCACTATACGACGCGCTCTTCGCGCGACGAGAAGGCGGCGACCCGACCAACCCGCTGGGGGAACCTGAAGGTACCACCATCAACAACCCTGGCTTCAAAGACGGAAGAGGTAAATAAAAATGTATTTATTTGCTGCCTCATGACTTCGTAAAGCTGAAAGAACACTTGCCTCCCGGTCGCGAACTGTAGTGGTCTATTTGGAAAGGGGGCATCCATTAATTACGTGAGGCGTTTAAGGGGGGGGGGGTCAAGCCGATTCTCGCCCAATCTCACGTGGGGGAGAGAGGGGGTCCTAGCAAGTATCACGTCATTTTTTTTTTCGCAAGAAACAGTGTACGAACAGCTTCAGAGAAAAGGAACCCCCCAAGACTTTAAAGATTATCGCCCGAGCGCGCTCGAGCCCGCCGTCGCTCGTCGCTCGAGCGATGGCGGGCTCGAGCGCGCGCGCTTGGGCGCGTCACGTGGCTCTGGCCTCAAGCAGCTCCCTCCCCCGCTGCCGCGCGGCGCGGCGCATCCATCTCTGCCCGAGCATCCACCGATCCCACTCAAATATTATTTGCAAGTTTTTAAATAATTATAATATGGTATTTTTTCGGCTTGTTGCCCGAACCGTATCCCAAGAATAACTTAACTTACAAAAAGACACTTTCCGTGCGATTGAGGATACGAACCCGCATCACCAGGCGCCAGCCGATCACATAGACCGCGCCTTATACCACTAGACTATTGAATCAGTTAGCCATCTTAACGAAAATTTGAATAGCTTTACTCCTTTTATCGAACAAGGTTGATAACGGTCTAATCTTCTAGATATTAAGGTTTAAATTTCAACTTCCACCACGTATTATAAATACTAACACCTTACCGTCTTGTTTTACAAAATGCAATTCGTAACTCCTCAATTTACTAAAAGATAAGGTTGAATTTTGCATAGATTTCTTGTTTGGTTGAATAGAATGTGCCTGATTCCGATTGTTGCACTACCTACCGTAATTTTACTTCAGAAACTTAACTAGCTGTATGAACTGCGAGTTAAGGTTGAATTTAGAATACTTCTTCGCCTTATTTACTAAACTGTGATTGAGGGTATAATTACTTTTCAAATCGTTTCGTTTTCGTGTCGATCCGCTTGTGCGTAATTATCTTCGTCGAAATATTATCCAATTTATTAAGTGTTTGAACAGTTGATTATATTAACCGATAGTATTGTTCGATTAATAACTTTTTGAAGGCTAGAATTAAATAAACTGACGACTGAGGGAAACTGACCAGTGATACGCGGACTCTAAAATTGTTGTTCTCTGGGAACAGGAACAAAGCATAAAGAACGAGATATGGCCATAACGGTAAGATTTACGTTATACACATATATGTATTTATTGTTGCAATCATGTTGCATTATTACTGACAAGTTGGATTTTTTTATGTATTCCTAATATTATTATTTTCGTTCCAGAGAAAAACAGTTCGTAGATGGATACAAAGGTATCATGCAACTGGTGATGTGAAATGTGATCGCCAAGGCCCTCGCTCAATAATTGTTTACACTAATGAATCGGGGCGACACCGTAATATTGTGGAAGTTCACTCAGTGACACCCTTCAAAACTACGCGTTCAAGTGTGACTTCAAGAAGTGATAGACAGTGATGGCCATCCTCTCCGTTATTAATAAGCAATTTACTCGGCAGATTTATTGTGTAACTGATCTGATAAAATTACATTGGAACGTATGAGCAAGTGTTAATAATTCCCAATATTTGTGGAATCATTAATTCGTAGTTAATCAAAAATAAACAACCTTTATTATTATCAATCCAGATGCTTTTGTTTACAAGTAGTCTTGTAATGTGTGATGCACCATCTGACCTCACATATTTTTATAATTTCTAATGTTGTGTTAAATAAGGGTTATCAGAAAATGTGATAAAAGAGAAAGATGTATATTGCTATACTTTTATAGTTTAGCATGTTGGTTCTTCCTCTGTAATTCACAGGCACAAATGACAACATTTAATTTTTTAATCTTTTTTTCCGATAAGATCATACAAAGTATAAAAAATTAATGTTTTCACAACTTTAAATGAATAAATATTATTGTAGTTGTTTCTAGAAAAATCTATAAATGAACCGTTATCTAATGTTAAACATTCTAAACCTCACCCAGGGTATCTATTTTGTGTTTAGTTAATATTCTAAGTAAATAACCCCAATTTAACACACATAGAAAACTGTATATTCAACCGTGAAGTGGATTCCATGAAGTCCTAGAAATGTAATTAGAGAAATAAATGAATATTGTTTATGCAACATGCCTAGATTTTCTTACAAACCTCATACCTACTTCAACATTTGATTTCTTAAATAATAATTAACAAAAATCACATAATAACCTATAAAAGAAACAAAAAAAAACAAAAATAGAACTTCTCGTCCGAGGATTTGAACTCGAGACCATCGAATTGTTAAGCCGCTGTCTTAACCACTAGACCAACACGCCATATACAATACGTTACAAAAAACTTAAATGGGTTTAATGTCATTCCCAAAAGGGGTTCCCTTACTTTGAAGCGGACTGTACAATTGCAAGAAAACTGGATTGAATTGAGTCTTATATAAAAATAATGAAACATTTTTTAAATAAATCTAACACAATGAAGCATAGATTAACCTATTTACAATGAAAATACGCATTTTGAACAATCTCACGTGAGATTAGAGGGAAGGGGAGGGGGTCGAGCCAAATCTCACGATATCTCACTAAGGGGGGAGGGGGGGTCCAAAAATCACCAAAATCACCTCACGTAATTAATGGACGCCCCAAAGCACTGAATCGCTTACGTACCCAAGTAGGCCGCTGTAAACATCAATCAACTCAGCCTATCGCAGTCAACTGCTGGACATAGGCCTCTCCCAGACTACGCCACAGCACCCTGCCCTCCGCCTTCCGCATCCAGTCTGTCGCCAAAATACAAGTCACACCCCGTGTCGTAACCAAAAGCCGCGTATTCTCACGACAATCGCTTTTGTTTAGGACACTTTTTTTTTTTTTTTTTTTATGGATGGGAAATCATCAAATGACCCCTCCCGCTCTGGGTGGAGCGAAGGGAGTGTCAGACTCTTACTGACTAAAACCCATCCGTGTTCCTTCCTTAGCCCTTTATGTTCCGGGGTAGCGGTAACCCTTTCGGACAATCCCGCACCCCCGGCAGGCTTCGGCCCTGGCAGGCCCCTTCCTTTCTGCTGACATCTCTTTGAGGCGCGCGTGGAACACAACGCGTCGTCCGGCACGGGCCTGGTCCTGATCGGACGGTGAGCTACCCATTACTCTCCGTCCGCAGGCCCGCGCCTACGGTGGCCGGGAGTCGTCACGCGGCTCCCGACGCCCGGAGCGTCTCCCGCGGCGGCTGGGGTGTGAGGCTCTCTCCCTCAGCCGTTCAGCCACCTCCTTCGCTAGCATGACTGCTTCGCAGAAGGAGGTGACCGCCTCCCACTCCCTCTCGCCCCGGACCATGGCTTGAACCAGGGCCGGACGCGAGAGGTCGCCGCCGCTGTCTATCGCCTCTACGAGGGCACGGCGGTGCTCCGCCCATGCGGGGCAGACCTCCACCGTATGCTCCACCGTGTCCTTTGTTACACTTTTGTTACACTGCCATAGACTATTTGCTTGGATAGTTTATTATGTATAAAAATCTGTTCAGTCGTTTATGCTTTCTTCATAAACTGTCACATTTGGGTCAAGCTATAATTAATTAAACAGTGCATTTGCTCTTTGCTTTCAACTTTTTCGTCATGTATTAATGCAAACTGTCAGTAGCGCATCCAAATCACATAGGTGAAAGCTAAAAACTTGTCATAACTAATATTCCCCTTTATTCATAAACGTAAAGTTAAGTAGTGATTATCTGTTTAACGATACATTTTTGACGTTTAAACGTCACTTAACTTTAATCATCGTTTATAAATAAACCCCATTATGTGTGTGTCGTACATAGTAAAGAGTGGAATATGTTTTCAGGGATCTCAATGACGGACGCGTCAGGCAAGCCGTATAGCACAAATGGTCACGGAAGCGTGGCTTCAATGAACACAACGGCAACCACGCTAACTGGCTTATCGGATGCCAGTACCATCACCCGGTCACCCCTGAGGTCCTCACTCAAGAAGCCCCGGCCCAAGGAAGGCGAGCCCGGCGGCTTGGGCATACAGAACCCAGGCTATTCCGGCCATTCACCCCCACTAAACAGGAATGGAAGCCAGAAGAAAGTGCGCATCCAGACACACAGTACTGAGGTGTGAATGTGTCCTTAGTTAAACTCTAGTTATGCTGAAATGCATCTTAATACGATTTTTGAGCCATTTTTGGTAAGCAAGTATGATGCAAGTTGCACAGTCAAAGGTAAAAATATGTATGCACTTAGCAAAATGCAAGTTTCCAGAAGAGTACAATTCATTAAAGAATGTGTGTGGAGATGCCAAACGCACCTCATAATATCAATCAATACTTGAGGAGAAAATCGTTTTTCACTGTGTACATATTTTTGTCCTCGTCTGAATATGGTTGAAGAATATCTTGCATGCAAGTTGCTACCACACAAATCATGGCCTATTCGCAGTGTGTTGTCGTATCTACTTGCATATCAGAATGGCTTAGAAAAAATTGCAGTTTGCAAAAACTTGCTCCTTCAGTCAAAATTGTAACAATTTTGAAAAAAAAAGTCATGCATTTGAATAAGAATTTACTAACGTATTGTAATATACAAGGTGGCAGGGACATCGATGAGCTAACTTTAACCATGAATCAGCACATGATTCTAGACTCCAAGCATAGAAATTTTGCATCGGTTATTATAAATAAGTCTGCTGTTTCATAGAAAAGTGCAATATCTACACGGTCAAAATGTATGGAACAGCTATAAAGTTTTCAAATCAGAATCATGTATAGATAGTGCCATCCACGAAGACAAGTTTAAAGAACAGAGACGGAAATCGAGACTTCCTTATGACTAAATTTTTTTAAAATATTTTATTTTTTTATGTTGGTTGAACATTTCAATTTAACCAACCAACATAAAATAATTCGTATTTTTAATATTAGTTATTTCATTTATTAAAACATTGATTACGATTTATTAAAGCATTTATAATGTCAATGATAAAATAAGATATTTGAGTTTGAGTTTTGATTGAAAGTTACATAATTACCGGTAAAAAATAATTAAGTCAAAAGGAAGTCTCCGATTTCCGTCTCTGTTCTTTAAACTTTAGGTAAATATACTATACTTAGCCTATTCCGATCACTGCTAATTACCCACTAATAAGTAATTACTGTGTATCGACAAAACCAAAACACTAGCGGAATGTTGCACACTTGTACTGTAACCGATTAGGAAGAAGAGTGGGGCGCGTCTTCGTGGATGGCACTATCTGTACTGAATCTGCCATCCTGTATTTTTTTTTTTTTTTTTTTTGTATAGAATGTACAACGTGGAGATTAAGGTGGTAATAATGATAGCAAAAAGTTTTATTTAAAAAAGTAGACTGAAAAGGCAAGTGCACTTACCACCTAAATAAGCTGAATAGGTATTATAAGCTAATCACAATATTTTAAATATGGAAAGAAATGAATTTAAAAGTCCAAATAAAAAAAATTCTGTAGTACAGTTAACCGCACATCTAAGATAACAATTTGCCATTAACAAAGCTTTTTTTATCGTAAGCAGTAAGGCGGTTTTCGCAATTCAAACATTTGGATGACTGTACCAACAATTTTGGCCGAAGGTGCCAGTGGTTTATTTATTTAAAAGGAAGTAGTTAGATGGGTGTAGATGTAGATTGAGTTTTTAATAGTAACAAGACATAGATGGATTTTAACACTATAGTGTTAACATAAGTAGAACTTTTATATTTAATATATGTATGTCAAATGAAAATTTCGGTACCTTTTTACTGTTTTATAATAGCATATAAGTTTCGACAAAGTGTGCATACAAAAATAGTTTACAAGTTAAACTTCAATTCAGAATCTTAGATAATTATCAAGTTTTGGAACAGCAAACCAACCAAAATTTATAAAGGACCTTTTTATTGGTCATACAAATATTTATTGGATGAGGGACGTATGGAACCGGGCAGTATAACCAGCAGTGGGTGATCCCGGGCTGAAATGACGATGACATTGCAATAAAGTTGATATTTGAGTAAAAGGCAATTAAAGGGGATGCGCCAGAAAAAGCCCCCGAAATTCAAATTAAATTCAAGTTTTTTTTTGCAATTTGCATGTCAGTACAGTCCGATTCAAACTATGGCGGCTCGGAACATGAGGCGAGTCGCTGCGCAGTAACAAATTCAGAGGTCAGCGGGGGGGGTGAGGGGTGCGGTACTGCGCAGCGAATAGCGCAGTTCAGAGCCATCATATAGTTTGAATCGGACTGTATCAGGTTATATGTTGAACAAAATATGATTCGCAACCGTATGCATTCGCAAGTATGTGTTTACAGAATAATAATCTTTAAAATCATCAAGGAAACCCTTTAAGTTCATATAATCCTATAGAATGACAATTTCACGAAATATTAATCAATAGGATTACTTATATGAACTTTTTGAATTTCGCGGTCTAGCTTAGGGGCCGTCTCCACGAGCGAGAGAATCGCGACGATAGTCTCGTCGTGCCATCAAATTTTCGCCGAGATGTTATCGCCGCGTGGAGACACGTTCTAAGAGAGTGTATAGAAATACGTGGCACGACGATAATATCGCCGCGATTCTCTCGCTCGTGGAGACGACCCCTTAGCTCATCCCCTTGTTGTTATTTATCTAAGATTTTGAATTAAGTCTAGAATAGAAGTCGATGCACTGTCGCAAATTGAACCCACATATCACAAGCTGATATACCTACGTATTTTGTTTTACATTATAAGTATATTTTTATTATTTACAATTTAGAAGACATCGCAATCATCTATCTGTATATTTCGTTTGAACAAAGTTCTTAATTGAATATTTTATTGTGTATAAAGTGCATATGTGTACATAAATCAGCACGAAGTGTTGTAAATTAAGAAACTTTTTGAATTTGTTACATTATACAGCTTTGTTGTATAATGACATGCGGTTTTAATATGTTAACATTTATTTTTTAGAATTAAATTCCGATTTATTTATAAGATTTAAGTTAAATGTAGGTAAGTGTAAATATACATACAAACCCACCAGCCTTTATGCGACTCATCACATTTTAGCGACCTATTGATTTGTCTTTTATAAACTGCTTTGTATAAAAATTCGATTGGGAGAATCGTGCCTTACCTTTAGAATCCAAATTCGTGCCTTATGTCCTAAAAGCCATTACCGACTCTCGAGACATTTACCTATTTAAAATAATGTACAGACGCTAGCACATCAAGCTACTACAATCCGTCAAATTTTGTTAATAGATTTTCAACTTTATTGCTAAAACGTAAGGTTCAAAGTTGATTGGGAAAATTTGACAGTTTCGGGTAGCTTGATGTGTTGGCGTCTGTACAGTGGCCTCCAAAAGCCAGTTGACGTTTTTCCATATCAGCTGTGACAGACCACATTATGATTCAAAATTCTAGTTCCAAATGTTGACCTGTTTTTTTTTTACTAATTCTCAACTTATTATTATAAAAAATAATCAAGTGATCTCCCTTAGGATTACCTGGTTACTTTGTTATTTTAAATCAAAATGTGATCACAGCTGAAGTGGAAAAATCTGAACTAACTGTTGGAGGGCACTATGACATAATGACCCTAAATTTAGTCACACCGTCCAAATGTCGAATTTAATTTTCATTTTGGAAGTTTAATCAAATTGAAAAAGTGTTTATATTTTGCGCATAAAGTTGAATATTTTAGTGATTTCAGTTAATTATGGTAATTTCTTAAATAAAAATATTAACATAGAGTATTATTTTTTACTCTGTCCGTCCAAATTCTGGTCTTAACTTTAGATTTGACGTAACTACTTAAAAATGTAGTAACTTTCAAGTGGATGCAAGGAGGATTAAATAAACTTTATTATTGTTACTTTTGTATTGTTGCGGTAAATGTAATATTTTATCTGTATTCTGCACATGTAGGGACAGTCGTTAAACTTCTGTATACTTAATTAAATTACTGTAATTTTCCTAAATTAATATTAGCACTTCAAAACTAAAATAAACATTATTATTTATATTTTTCTTTTTTACATGGTACAGATTTTTGCTTTATACTTCTAAATATACGGTATTATACAATTCCGTCCAAAATATCCCATTATGTTAATGATCTGATATTTAGTTATTATTCTTTAGTAATATTTTGCTGAATAAAAAAAGCAATTGTTTTACAACCAGATTTAATTGTTTTATTATTTATACAGACCTACTTCTTCTTTTACTACTTCTATTTTCTTCTGCTTTATCGAAAGCAGAAAAAAATAGAAGTTTTGAATGGAGGGGCTACTGAAATGTGTTTGATGGGTGCCCTGTCAGTTCACCAAAAATTAATTCACAAATTTTTACTTGACAAACAACGATTGGCAAAAACATGATTTGTCATTTCATCATTATACAAAAACAAGTTTGCCAAATAATTCACTTTACAAAATAATCACTAGATAAACTTTTGTTTAATAACGTGTTATTTAACAAGCAATTCATTTTTTATTCATTTTATCTCATAAAACAACGTTTGGAATAAAAACGTTTCACATATTGACTTATCATTACTTACCTACGCAATTTCCTAAAAATGAAACTCTTTCTTTCATCGACTTGCGCTAATAGAAAAAAAGAGATTATTTTTAGTGGGCTACCCGGAACCGAACTAGTTAGATTAGGTTAATTATTAAAAAAAAATTGTTAGGTTAGGTTAGGTTAAAACCGTGACCCCTACGCACGAGCCGAGCGAGCGAAGCGAGCGGTGCCGCGGTAGCGGCCGGCGAGTGCCAGAAACGACTAGATTATATAGAAAAAAATTACTTTTACACAAAATATGAGTGCCAGAAACGACTTGCGCTAATAAAAGAAAAAAAGAGATGATTTTTAGTAGGCTACCCGGAACCGAACTAGTTACATTAGGTTAATTATTTAAAAAAAAAATGGTTCGGTTAGGTTAGGTTAAAACTGTGACCCCCTACGCACGAGCCGAGCGAGCGAAGCGAGCGGTGCCGCGGCAGCGGCCGGCGAGTGCCAGAAACGACTAAAAATACTTGCCTGAAAATTATTTGACCCAAATGGAGAATACCGTCATGATCACTTTGTGACTGGTTCAGAAAATCTTTACATAGTATAAAACAGTCTCTCCCGATGTCTGTAAGCTTAGACATTTTAAACTACGCAACGGATTTTAATGCAGTTTTTAATGCAGTCGCTAGTGTATTACAAAATTATATTTTGTATAAACGTTATTTTTCCAAAAGAATCTAAATATTAAATGAAAAATGTATAAATGATTAAATATCATCCGTAACATTTGTAAAGGGAAGCATTTGCCAAATAAATTTTTGTAAAGTGAGTGTTTATAAAATAAAACATTTGCGGAATGAGTTGTTTGTGAAATAAATAGTATACGAAACGTTGGTTGTAAACTAAAAATTTGTCAATGGAGTTTTGGTGAAACATTAGTGAACCGTGTTTGATGCCTAAATTAGGACACTCGAATCATGATCAACGTAAAACCGTAAGGCCGCGTTCCCACTATGTCGTGACGACAAATTATCGTGTCGTTCAAAGCGTCGTGGTTTGTTCACATATAGGACTACACGATTAACTGCCGTCCACGACTTTTTGCAGTGACGACGGATTGTCAAGTCAATGGGAACAGCTAGCACGACAGTCGTAAAACGATAAAAAACGTCACGATTTAGCGTGACGACAAATCATTTGTCGTTATTGCGACTATCTATCGTAGCCTCTTATCACACACACACACACGTATCACACATAAGTACACGCGTTCATACCACTACTGATGTTCAAAAGAACGTAGAGGCGACTAATGTGCAAACGACAAGGCGACTGCCATGAACAGTAGGTAAAAATGTCGTCACGATCCAATGGGAACAGCTAGATACGACAATCGTTTAACGATAACATATTTCGGCGACACAATGACGATAAACCGTCTATATAATGGGAACAGCTAGGGACGGCAGTCGTCCAACGATAACATAATTGTCACGACATGGTGGGTAGGTACGCGCCCTAAGTCGTTGCAATTTAGCTCTCTGTATGGTAGGGTATAAATTAGAAGCCGAGGGTTTTAATAACTTTTTCATCCCACCATCTCGGAAAGAGTATTTTTAATCTTCAATATCTGAGTGGAAAAGCCGTTTTTATTCTCTAGAGGATAAAGTAAATTGAATTTAGAACATCGTGTGCACTAAGTTTGTGAATTAAAAAGATTATTCTATAATACTTACCTCAGGCGCGGTCGCAGCCCAAAATTTTGGGGGGGGTCATCATGGGTGCCGAGGAATATTTTAAGGGAGGTACATCTCCTCGTTGGTCTAGTGGTCGCAAGCGTTACTGCTGAGCATGAGGTCTTAGCTGGGTTCGATTCCTAGGTCGGGTAGTGTTTAAGAATTTTTCTATCAGAAATTTCTCAGAAGCAGCCTGGAGTCTGGATTTGTGCCCGGTTGGCGACAGTAGACTCGCCCTCTATGACATTTCGCTTAATAACTGGCGAAATGTGGGTGTAAGTACTACATGAAGGTACACCCCTGCCCAACCCTTTGGGGATTGAAGGCGTGATGATATGTTAAGGTTCATGTACAGTCAACAGCAATAGTAGATGATGAAAATCAGAAATTCATCTCCAGCTCCACATTACTTATGCTGTTCTGGGACGCAGCTTTTACATAGGGGGGGTGTTACTTAAGTGCTGCCAAATTGGTCGTATGTATTAGAACGGCAGATTGTGGAGGGTGGAGAGAGCGAGCGAAGCGAGCTCAAAAATTTTAACAACCCGCCTCTGTTTGATTAGGTTTTGTTTTGTATTTTCAATTATGCAGGTAAGCTCAAGTAGCTATCAGAATCTAAAATGCAAGAGCGAGCGAAGCGAGCTCGAAAATTTTTCACACTCTCGGATAAGTTCGATTTTCTTTCGATTATTCCAAAAGGACTAGGAATTACTTGCTTTGTCGACTTTTGAAGAAAAGCTCAAGAACCAATGTAAATTGCAAGAACGAGCGTAGCGAACCTGAAAATTTTAGCACCCCAAGGTGGGGTGCTATTCAAGGTCCTTTTTCTTTTACCCAGCATACAAAAAGAGAACTTACTTTATCGAATTATGACGAAAAGCTTAAACTCGTTTTACAGCAGTTTAGGTTTTGGAATCTGGCCTTACCTAAGCCTTGCATCCTTACGTAGGTACCTACGTATGGTTCAGCGGGGTGCCCAATATCCCGAGTTTGCTTCGCTCGCTCTTGAATCGTAGATTCTATATTTTTATAACAGGCTTTTTAAAGGAAAATATTTTTTAGGCGCGTTAAAGAACCCACTGCCTTTTCAGTTTTAATTTTTTTACTTCAGTCAGCATGATGTTCTTAATGTTTTTGAATATGCCAATCGGGATTTTCGTGGCTCAAATACATTTTTAAGTTAGTAAGGCAAGTAAATAATTCAGACTCTCGACAGCTTAATGATTTTGGGGGGGGTCATGACCCCCACGACCCCCCCCCTCGGACCGCGCATGACTTACCTGTCATAATGTAGTAATTAATACCTAAACTGAAATAAAAGTGTACCTATCTTGTGATTGTAAACGTTTTTTTTTGCATTTAGTCATTTCCTCGCTGAGGTGGAATGAAAAGTTACGTGTTGCACTCGAGTGCAAAGATTTTTCACCTCGTGCTCTTTTGATTCCCTCGCTAACGCTCAGGATTCTAATTTTGAATCACTCGCTGTGCTCGTGATTCAATTTTAGAATCCTTCGCTTGCTCGGTCATCAAAATTGAACACGCGGTTAAAAAGCAACTTTGCACTCTTGTATAACAAATAACTATTACTTCGAATGCCCATACATACCAAGAGCCCTACATACCGTGCTTCACGCTACTTTAAGCCGTTGCAGTTGGTCCGTTAGGAGTAGGTAAATGTGTTCTGTGCGTTGGTCCTGGCCTGGCTGTCATTCGTGGATCTTTGACAGTTGTCACGGCCGTCAATAGCTCGAAAGTCTGACAACCAGTCTTACCAAGGAGTATCGTAATACCCAGTAACTGTTCTGGGTTGTGGATGTTAGATAGGCAGTCGCTCCATGTAAAATTCTGGTATTCGGCTGCATCCAGTTCGACTGGAAACCGACCCCAACATACATAGTAGGGAAAAGGGATGCGCCAAAGTTCACCTAAATTTTCAACTCCGATAATTGGAAATCCGAAAATGTTCTTCCTAACATTTTTCATCCTAACAATCACAATTCCTAACTACTCTGTCTCTAATGTTCATAATTCCGAAGCATTCAACTTCATAATGTCAGTAGCAATAAACATCTATTATACTTTTATTTGTTTTCCTATATTTTCTCAACATAACCATCTTTTACACTATTATTCAAAGTCATATCTTTTTTGTTTAGATTTCCCGCTCAAGTCATTTAGGACATTTCGGACAGCTTAGGTTAGAAAGCCTTCGTGGCTTCCGAATTATTTCCGTTACTCAACTCCGGAACTCTACGAACGCAATAGACGACGTAGGATGCAAGAGCGAGCGAAGGGCACCCCGAGGTTCGGTTTGGTTACTTTAAACCCTTTACACAGAAATAGGGGCCCCGCGAAGCGGGGCTCCGTCAACATAGGATGCAAAAGCGAGCGAAGGGCACCCCGAGGTTCGGTTTGGTTAGGTTACTTTAAACCCTTTACACAGAAATAGGGGCCCCGCGAAGCGGGGCTCCGTCGACATAGGATGCAAGGGCGAGCGAAGGGCACCCCGAGGATCGGTTTGGTTAGGTTACTTTAAAACCTTTACACAGAAAAACCACCGCGAAGCGGGGCTCCGTCGACATAGGATGAAAAAAAAGTTTTTATCTTATTAGACTAAATAGGTTTTATGTCTATTGAGTGGTATATCAAACGATTTTATATTTAATTGTCTGTTATTCTTATAGAAATCAGTTACATTAAAATTAAATCAATCGTTTATTATAAAAATTATAGGTTCAGTTGTTATATCTTGTAAATATTAGAGGTTTTGTAATTATATCATAATTATATTACTTACCCGTATAAACTCCCAGGCCATGAAAATATTATGGTAAGTAGTTATGTTTAGGGATAAAAGCGTTATGATAAAAAACAGTAGGAGTTTAAATACAATTTTCGGAAACATGAGTGTGATGAACATCGCCGGTAGCACTACAAATAGTGTGAATGAAAACTTTAGGATGAAAAATTTTAGGAAGAATGATCATTCGGATTACAAATCATTAGAGAACAATTTCGGTTAAAGAACTTTAGGTGAGCCAATATGGACCCAGGGAAAAGGCTAGGCAGATGATGATGACTTTGAATGCATAAAGCGTTTTCCAGCTAACCTAACTGTACTATATGCTCCTACATAGTTATGACAACCTGGTACTAGCTAGAAAATGCTTTAGGACTTCGAAATAAAGCGTTTTCTATTTAACACAACTATGTTAGGTAAGGCTTTAGTTCCGATCTTGGCCACGCGCCAAAAGATCCTTGTACAGTCCGTTTACTCCGTTGACAGTAATACCTTTCATGCCGGGGCCACACCAACGGGAAACGCCGACAATTAAGGCGGAAACACATTATTAAAACGCGACGCGACCCGATGAAACGTGATGCGTGTTGAGTCGAATCAAATGTATTGTTTTCTATAGACCAGAAACACACTATGAACATCCGACGCGACGTCATGCGCGCACACGCCATCCGATCCAGACGTGCCAGGTCGGTGTGTTGCCCATGGTGGGGGTAAACACGCCATCCGACGCGACGCGCGCGGTATGTTTCTAGACAACACCCGACGCCACGCGTCAGTCGTTCGAGAACTGTCCCAGAGCGTATATGCATTCTTCGACCCCATCCCTGTTCTTCAAACTGTCAAACGGAATTTATGCCAATATAATATTATTTTTTGCATTTATTTAGCGAAATGACCGACAAACAATTAATTGAGTTGGTAAAACGATATCCTGTTCTATATGGCATGAAATTTTATTTTTCTTGAGTCGTTTAACTATCATATATGTACCGTACCCAAAATTTGCATCAAATCTTCAAAGTCTTCATCTGACTCGTTATTTATTAAATCCATAGTACATAACCATACACTTCCACTGCTGTTAGCTAACTGTATTCAGAAATTGCTAGTATGTCGTCGCGTCGCGTGTTGGTAATGTGCACGGTGCACATCGGGTGTCGACGCGACCCGATGAAACGTGATGCGTGTTGAGTCGAATCATATGTATTGTTTTCTATAGACCAGAATCACACTATGAACATCCGACGCGACGCCATGCGCGCACACGCCACCCGATCCAGAGGTGCCAGGTCGGTGTGTTGCCCATGGTGGGGGTAAACACGCCATCAGACGCGGCGCGCTCGGTATGTTTCTAGACAACACCCAACGCCACGCGTCAGTCGTTCGAGAACTGTCCCAGAGCGTATATGCATTCTTCGACCCCATCCCTGTTCTTCAAACTGTCAAACGGAATGTATGCCAATATAATATTATTTTTTGCATTTATTTAGCGAAATGACCGACAAACAATTAATTGAGTTGGTAAAACGATATCCTCTTCTATATGGCATGAAATTTTCTTTTTCTTGAGTCGTTTAACTATCATATATGTACCCAAAATTTGCATCAAATCTTCAAAGTCTTCATCTGACTCGTTATTTATTAAATCCATAGTACATAACCATACACTTCCACTGCTGTTAGCTAACTGTATTCAGAAATTGCTAGTATGTCGTCGCGTCGCGTGTTGGTAATGTGCACGGTGCACATCGGGTGTCGACACGTTGCGTCGCGTCGCGTTTTAATAATGTGTTTCCGCCTTCATCGCGATAATTATCGGCGTTTCCCGTTGGTGTGGCCCGGGCATCACAGCAGCAACCTTTATTAGTTGCCAAAGAAGAAAAAAAAAAACTTATTCTGTTTGTGTTCTGTGCTGTGTAGCTATTGTTCATTACATAAAAAAAAAAAAAATTGATTGATTATCTTTGGGAGACGGGAGTCTGAGTAGTTGTTTGTTGCGGCCATCCATCCGCCGTGCGGCTGACTGCAGAGCTGCAAAATTAAATCATAATCATCCGCCGTTTATTTTGGTCCTTACTTGGAAAACTTGTGTGATATTTTGAATGAAAATTTTTGTAATTATACGAATTCAGGTGAATAACCAAAGGCCGTTACGTTGTCGTACGCATACGGTACAAACAAAGGGTACTAAGTTTCTTGTTGCTGTGTTGTTATCGTTCGTTAGCTTCGACATCAGTTGATTGTACTTAATTGTGTACAGCATAGAAGTGTAAAATGCTGTCGTAAAAGGTTTTTGATTCCGAAGATGTGAATTTGACGATAGGCGTCGCCCTCGCTACCGAGGGACGCCGTAGCTTAGCTTGCCAAGAAGCTTTGGTTGTAGTTGGTTGTAGTACTTGTAGTGTGTTGAATAGTTGTTGTCTTTGAGGAGCTTTTATTGGTATTGTTGGGTATTATGTTGGTTTAGCAAAATAATCTTTGATAGGGTGGTTTTCAATTCGGCTCTGGTGGGCATTAGTCGTGGACTCGTGGTCTTTGTTGTGAAAAATTAATACAGTGAATCCTGTTTAACTGGGATGTCAAGGGATCTTGAATTTTCAGGTTATTCATTTATCCAGTTTCCTAAATAGGCGGGTTAACATGACAGTTGTCTTAAAGAGGGTCCCACTGGGTGGGACATAATATGTCAATGGGTCATATGTAAAAGATATGTATATTTTATATTGCACAATTTTTATAAAAAAAAAATATGGCTTAAAAAAATCAGTGATGTTAATTTGTATTAGATCTAAGACGACCCACTGACCGATGTTTCTCTATACTTAATATCAATTTGATCAAATATGTCAGGATTACAAGTGGCAATAATCTGTTTCATTCTGCAAGTGTTTCACAGTTCTCTTTGTCCTCTTGTAAGCCTTCACGTTCCGGTACTTCTGTCACTTTAAATCCAGCTTTTTTGAAGCTGTTACTAATGGTGGTATTGCTCACACAAAACCAAGCTATTCTCGCAAATCTCACAGCCTGGAGGATTTTAATTTCAGGGATTTTATTCTCTTTTAAAGATTTAAGAATGTATTGTAAAACTTCTTTTTTGTAGTAATCTTTAAAGTTCTTGATAACACCTTTTGGCAGGTAAATACAACAATTTAACATAGTCAAATTCGGGCATATTATAATGAGCTTGCAGTTATCAACAAACAAAACAATTTTTCTTTTTTGGGTCTACATATTGGCGTTCACTTTTTCAACCAATCCGTGAATAAATTAGATGTCATCCACGCCTTTTTATTGTTTGATAACACTAACAGGCAAAGTTTTGATACCTTTGAAGCATCTTGGAGTTTTTGATTTCCCAATTCAGAGAAGTGGCAGTTTTTCAGTTCCAGACATATTTGCACACTCAAGCACAGTGATTATCTTTGCTCAATTTATCACCATGGCAAGACTGACTTTTCAATGTAAAAGTTTTATTCAGAAGACACTTAGAATAAGCTCGCTTCATCAGCATTGAAGACATTATCGGGTGAAAAATCATGTTATAAAGCTGAAATGTTTTTAATCCACTGATTGCATTTGTTGTTGTCCATGGCATTGCTCTCTCCACAAACATTTTTGAAAACGATATTGTGCCTTCTCTTAAAGCCCACCATCCATTACTACCAGAAAAACTATCAATATGCAGCTTATTCGCAAATTCTTGAGCGTTTTCCTTAATCATTGGGCCGCTTATTGGAATGTTTTTATTCCATAAGTTCAATGTAAGGAAGACCGGCATACTTTTTTAATAATTAAGAGCGTTAACGCTTAGCGCGGATCGTCAAGTTTAGGTAATTCTTTGCAAATTTCACTCACACAGACGCGTGCGCAACTGTGTGCGTAGGGTTGGCGCGTTCGCTCTGCTTATAGTCAGACGTAATCACTTTGATCCGTTCGCTTTAGAGCAATAATTGTTTTAGCATTATTTTAATTTGAATTTAAATCCAACTTTAGTTTTTTGTCATACTTATGATTTATAATAAACCTGAAATCCTCTACACATAAAATTAAGTTATTTAGGAGAAAAAATAATATTAATAATTTAGATTACTCAAGTGTTGGTGACTAGTTCCAGTTGGTTGTAAATAGCTTTTTTAATTTTTATGCACTAGATGAGTAGGTGGGAAATTAAATAAAGGTTTAAAATCAAAATATTTTATTTCACATAAACCTACATGGGCACTTATGAAACGTCAGAAGCTAGGTGCACAGTTCCAATTGGTCGTTTCCTATGGAGAAGAACCGGCAAGAAACTCCACGGTTACTCGGTGAAAAATTAAAATTGTTTGTATATAATGTCAAATAATAAAAAGATTATGTCAAAGAAGTATGTAAAAAGAAATAAAAAAATAAACATCGTAATTTGAGAGCAGTTAATAGACATTTACGTAGTTATGCCGTAATGAGGTGCCAGGGAAGCCACATGTGCAGAAGGAATCATTGCCAAACTACCTTGTCTTCAACATGGTCTTTAATCTTATAATATGCTTTTTTGATAAGGACTCGTTTGATGAGGGTTTTGAACTTTCCATCGCTAAGTTCTGTAACCGGCTTTGGCAACTTGTAATAAAAATGGATGCTGTTTACAAGAAATGACTTACTAGTTTTAGTAAATCTAAATTTTTAACCGACTTCTAAAAAGGAGGAGGTTCTCAATTCAGATGTTTGTACTGTTTTATGTTTGTTCGCGCCTAACTCCGTCGCTTGCCAACCGATTTGAAAAATTCTTTTTTTGTTGGAAAGGGTATACTTTCCAAATGGTCCCATAAAAATTTTATCGAAATCGGACAAGCGGTTTTTGAAAAATCAACAAAAATCTAAAAATTTATCTACATTGTCTACATTTACGATCTTTTCGTTTACTTTTTTGTGGGGTAGGTACAACTAAAAAGTGAAAAATAAAAACATTTTTACAAAACAAAACAACCGACTTCAAATAAAAACACTACAAAGTGATAAATAACTTTAATTTCGGAAGTCGGTGTCAAAAAACGAAAATGCGGAACCAACGACACCGACTTCCGAAATTAAAGTTATATATCACTTTGTAGTGTTTTTATTTGAAGTCGGTTGTTTTTTTTTGTAAAATTGTTTTTGTTATCACAATTTCATTTTTACTACGTTTATCATGTTATGCTGCATTATAAAATAGTTTCCCTCAGTGGCATTGATCGGCTTTTTCTGGGATCAATTAGTTCAGGAAGAACGCACATATAATAAAATTTTGTCAAACGAGGAGTCATTTTTTCTTTCCAAAATTCATCGTCTTTATAAATCTTCAAAACTTTTATTGGAAATTCAGGACCAGTGTACACCGCAAACAAACATACATTTTTATTTGCAATATTTAGTTGGCCCTGAATTTGGTAATACCAATCATGGTTAACGTTGATAATTACGTTATCGCCATCAAATAAAAAACATTTCAATTTTTTTTGACGGATTGCTGCATCAGGGTCTATTCCGCGTATAGAAATGGGACATTTTATTTCTATAATTCCGTCTTCATAAAGTCCGTCTGGCGAAGCACCTAAAAAACAATTGGTCTCATCGATAAAAAGACCACATTTCTGGATGGTTATGTCCTCTTGAATGGCGAGTTGTTCAATCAGCGTCAGTGAAATATGGCAAAGAAAATGAAGGGAAGGCTTCCCTTCATTTTCTTTGCCATATTTCACTGACGCTACATGGTCCAAAGAATATCCATATAAAATGGATTTAACTAGTGGTGCTGAATTCAATTAGGGCGACGTTTACAAATTTTGGCAAAATTGGATGCAGTTAAAATACATCTTCTCAGCTCGAGCCACAACGCACTCTCAGCCTGAAGAATTGTATCTCTTTCGATGTCATGCCGCTCTGTTTTTTTAAATTTTCAAGAAAAGCAACCTGTGCCTGCTTGAAATCATCTGGGTTCATATCCGGCTTTTGACAAGCAATTCCGTAATCTACTTTATTTGCGGGCCCTGCGCTAAAGTTAATTTTTCGACGAGGTATTTTGCGTTTCCGACTTTGGTTGATTGAAAAACGCTTTTGCTCTAAACGTTTCAGGGATCGACCTGGACTTTTTTGGTAGGCAGATTTATACAGGGTAGTTTGAGGTTTACCTGTGTTAAAACTAACCACTGCGGCATGACAACGGACGGAGTAAGAGTCTTTTAGGGAAAAATTTATGCGTTTTCCACCTACAGTCTTTGCTACTATACTATTGAACTGCTCTGCACGGTTTGTGGTAAAGTTATGGAGCAGACTTCGAGAGTGATAAGCCAGCTGAGAGATATTTCGTTGCAGTTTTAACATCAAAGTTTTTGCTTGGAGTGTTTGGTTTGTTTCTTTTTTTCTCTCTTCGGTGCAGTAATACAAGTCACACTCACTGTGATCTCCAAAGATGTGTTGGCGCTGTTCAGAATGTCTCTCTGTATTTTTATAATCTTTTCTGATTCGGTTAAAGTTTGTGTTTGCCAATGCCGTACTGAAGATCTTACTGCTGTTCTCAGACGAATCAAACGTTCTGGTGTCAATAATTTACGCTCCGATAGGGGGATGGAAGTATCAGCTTTAAGTGATAAATTTTTTCCATTGTAATTGCGGAGGAGATGATTGGTACACTCAATTTTTTTAATTGGAATGCCAGGATATGGTCTGCTTTCTAGTATACTTTTATATGTGCTGGCATCACCATCAGCAATCAACGTATTATAAATTAATTTCCGGGTTTCTACGGAGGACTTGAATCCTTCTACCAGTATTAATGGTTCCATGCTAGATGATGAACCGACGTGATTTTTAGAACATTTGTGAGCAGTAGGCTGTTGTTCCTTTTTATTTGCGCGGGCACAAATGCCACAATACTTATTCCGAACTCCAATGTAGAGGAACTTTCCCTGTGTGATGTCCTATAATAGCTGCAACACCAGACAATGCATTATACTGATTTTTATATGAGCGTTTGCTCCAGCAACAGTCTGCTTCCACTGGTATCATCGGGATGTCATCAGTATCACCTCGTAATCGAGCAGCAGCTGTTTCCTCTTGAGCTGCGGCAAACATACTTTCTTCAGCGGCATTTTTCCACATGTCAGCAACTTTATCATGACATTACTATAAGTGAATAATTACATAACAGGTAAGTCCATCGATGCAGCTACTTCATTTAAATTTGTTAGACCAATTCCTGAAATTATGGCTCCTGACACGGCGCCTTCATTGACATTTAGTTTATCTTTTTGTGTTTCATCGTGACTGCTCAATTCGAACTTAGAATTGCACATATTACATTGAAAGAAGAATTTAGATAGAAATCCTGTTTTATTTTCTTTTAATAGTGTAAGGTTCTTCAATGTACATCCAAAGCGATCGTTATGGTCAGCAATTTTAATCAACCCCTCTAAAAAATGTTGAAAATCCACGATTCTCCTTCTATTAATTTTTATTGGCTCATTAATCGGATTCTGTAATAAAAATATTGTATCGTTATATATGATTTCAATTAGTACACTGGTAAGCTTAAAACAATATTATGTTAACTTTACTGTTACTTACGTCTGCAGACATACTTATGTCGTAGTCATGAAGCTCATCCGAAAACTCTTCAGAGATCATCCCTGAAAATAAAATATTTATGTCAACCTAGTCAAAAAATAGCAGCAAATCTTGTCAGACGCTCACGGCAATTCATTCATTTATATGAAATGTATAATAAATATGAAATAAATAATAATAATGGGAAATTATACCTAAAAGTCATCATCTGATCGCATTTATTTGTCACTTCTACTATTTCTGATTGCAATTCCGGTATTTCCAATTCTTTATTAACTCTTGTTGTTGATGTTGAAGGTAGGTGGGATTCTTCGTTATCATTCTCGTGTGACGTTCCCGCATTGTCGCGCCGTTTTTGTATGTTTTGTCGTTTACTCCTACATAAAAACGTAATATTGCATGACATCATCAATCAACATTAAAGCGGGACTTACATAAACAACAATAATTGCATGAGGCTGGCCGGACGCCGGCCAGCAAGCCGAAGTCGCGGTGGTGAGCGAAAGCCATCTGCGAAGATTAACGCGCGTGGGGCCGCCGCGCCCCTATGCTCAATTTGAATGTCCAAGTAAAAAATTAAAAAACCCGACTGCAACTTCATACTAAAACTAAATAAAAGTTGGAAGCAGGCGGAGCCCATACTATATTATTATAGTTTCAAACTCAAATGGGTCCCGCCTGCTTCCAACTTTTATTTAATTTAAAATGGGCTTGTTTTTAGCTTTTCAGTTAGTTTTAGTATAAGGTTGCAGTCGGGTTTTTTAATTTTTGTAATTACTTGTTTTATTTCCAGCTTTTTAGTTTACAAATGTGAAAGATTTCGCAGACGATTTAGTTCTTGATACGTGTTTTTTACGATTTGTCACTTTGATTTATTTTTAACCATATAAGTTGTATATATTTTTGTAATTACATTTTAAAACCTTTTATACCTTTTATGGGGGAGGGGGGGGTTACCCCTCTCCCCTGGCACCACTCCCATTACAAGGTAACTCACCGTTTCCGAGAAAAACAATTTTTTGTAACCTAACCTCAAAACACTCAAAAGTTGCCTAAAAGGCGTAGTCGGAGCCCCGCTTCGCGGGGCTCAATGGTTTAAAAAAAACTAACCACGAAGGGGATGACGGGGTCTGTGTTCGCTCGCTTCGCTCGCTCACTAGACCCCGTCATCCCCTTCTAACCTAACCTATCCGAGTCGGGGTGCCCCAAGTCCCGAGCTCGCTTCGCTCGCTCTTGAATCCTAATGGTGCTCCCACATTGCCGTTATAAAATGTTTGTAAACATTTTATAACACCAAAACATTTACTAACAAATGTTAACAATTGTTGCACTTTGTTAGAAACTGTTACATGTTATAAGTGCTCCTATATATTGATGGAAAATGTTTAAACATTTTATAACATCTAGTATTGGCTCGCAGTTTGGTTTCGCCTTCTGAGGGCCGAGGACGTCTACACGAAAATGGAAGAAGATTTGCTCATTGGAATAGCTTTTATTTTTTGTTTAAAAAAGAAGAAAAAGCGCTCTTATTGGATGCGCCAAACGCTAAAAGCTAGAGGAAAATATAGTGCCACAGACTATCTCAAGGATTTGGGTATTGACGGTTGCTTAAAAGATTTTATAAGAATGAACAGTTCCGAATTTGAATATCTACAAAATTTAATTGGGGCAAAAATAGGCAAACGAGACACTACATTTAGAAAATCTGTAAGTGTGACGGAAAGACTTGCGGTAACGTTAAGATTTTTGGCAACTGGTAGCAGTTATAAAAGTCTTGGAAATGTGTTCAAGTTGTCAGACCAAGTGATATCTATTATCGTACCAGAAGTGTGCGAGGCTCTCAATGAGGTTTTAAGGGAATACATACAGGTAAGTCAAACAACATTTTTAATTATTTTTTTATTTACTTTTAATATGATCTAATCTAATCATACTTTAGGTAGGTACCTACCTTACCTTACTAATAATTTTTTTAATAATTAACAAACCAAACATGTATTTTTTAATTTTTGATTGATTCCAACAAATCGTTTAATGATTGGGTCGAATCTTGGCTTGATTCCGATAAATTAGACGGACTCTGTGTTCTTGTTTCCGAAAAAGTGGATAGATTTGGTTCAGAGTTGTATCCCCAGGAACTACTAGCGGTTGGGTCTGTAAAGGTTGTTGGAAAATCATATTGTCCCATTGTCGCATTGTACAAAATATTGTTAATGTGATGTTGAGCAGTATTCTTAGCATGACTGTTTTTTATTTGTTTCAGTTTCATCGAGACATACTCTCCAAATGCGTCATTTTCATCCCTGCTTTTTCTAGATTCGTACATTCTTTGTAAAATATTTACAGCTTCTTGTTGTGTTGGATCTTGTTCTACTTCAGGCCGTCTTCTTTTCCGAAATGGTTTTGGGGTGGCGAAAGGCGTGCCCGTAGTTTCATCAGTGACAGTATTTCCTGTTTCGTTCAAACTGAGAGTGTTTTCTGAAGCAATTCTGTTTTCTTCGTTACCCTGAAAGAATAGAATTAAACGATAATTTCAAGTTATAGGCGCGTCAAATTAGCTAAAATTGTAAAAAAATCTATAACCGCGATTTTCTTTTTCTATTACTTAACAACCCTTAACTGAAATCATATTTTTTTATAGTGTATTCTATTAATATTTCATACTTAATAAAAATATCCAATAAAATTTGTTAGAATAACGAGTTATAAATTTATTTTTCGCGCCTATTTCTTAATCTTCTATTTTTGTTCCAGATACCAACAACACCTCAAGAGTGGCTACACGTGGCAAATTCATTTGAAGAAAAATGGAATTTCCCAAATTGCTTAGGAAGTATCGATGGAAAGCACGTAGCCATACAAAAGCCAATTGATAGCGGCAGTGAATATTACAACTATTAGGCTAAGTTCATATGACCGCGCGGAGCCGCGCGGTAAGAGCATTCACATGACGGCAAATGTATGCGCGGCAGTCTGGCATCAACATTGCTTAAGAATGGACGTGGAGGAGGCAATTTGCTTATGGATTTTATACCGAAGGCTGAGACGTCGCAGAAGAAGACAAAGACGATACTGGGTGCATCCCGTTTTAAGTGAAAGACTTTCTTCAAGCCTGTACATTACTTTGTATCCCGACCTGAGACTACATGAAGAAAAATTTTTTAACTACTTCAGGATGTCTGTTGCATCTTTTGATTTTTTATATGATTGTGTTGAGAACGATTTAAAACCCAGTGAAGATGCTATTAGATATTGCATATCACCAAAAGAAAAATTCATAGTAACAATACGGTAAGTTAATTCTTAAAAGAAACAATCACTAAACAAAAATCTTTGAAACGAGAAATCAAATACGAGACTTTCCAGCAAATTATATTTTAATTATTATTATTGAATAAATCCAGTTCTTGAGAATCTTCGTATGACCCGGGTGATGTTACTTGTGAAAAATTTGTGGGAGGTGAAGTGTAGGAACTAGTTGTATAACCATATTGTGTTGAAGCTTCTCTATCAGAATACTGCATTGAGTCTCTATATTGAGGACTTCTGAATGAAGTTGAATAGTTTCTTGGCTGCTGTTCTGAATTATATGAAGTAGACGGGTAGTTAATGTCTCCAAATGACTGTGCTTCTGCGGATTGGTAGCGCTCTAATAAATTATACATTTCAATTTTCAACTTCAAGCGCCTTTTTTCGGAAACTTTTTTTATTTCCTTAACCAATGAAAGACAAAATAACTTATCTTCATCATCTTCTTCTTTTTTTTCTGTTACATTTTTATTACGAGCATCTATACTCCTTTCTAAAATATTTGCGAAATGCTCATCGGCTGGGTTCAGTTTATATTTCTTTCTGGGCAAATGTTCAATTGAAGATGATTTAACGTTGTTCGAATCAACATTTTCTGATGTTTCCACTAAGTCAAGGCTATTATCAGTTACTTTTTTTTGGACAACTTGTTTAAGGAATCCTAATCTTTTAAAATATCCATATGAAGATGTTGAAGCTCCAGAACCAGATTTCAAATTTTTATTTTTTTTAAATTCTTTAACGTAGGCATCTCTTAAATTTTTCCATTTTTTCTGCAAAAATGATCCTAAAACAACAAAAAAATATTTATGTTGCAGGTATTTAGCCAGTGGTTGTTCATTAGCAGAGCTGCAGTATGGTTATAAAATTGGCAAATCTACGTTATCAGCTATAATTCAGCAAGTGTGCCAAGTTTTATGGAGAAACTTAAGAGCTATGGTCATGAGCCCACCAACTACAGATATGTGGATAGAAATATCTAAACAATTTGCCAATAAAGCCCATTTTCCAAATTGTATTGGCGCTTTGGATGGCAAACATGTTCGTTTAATTCAGCCACCACACTCAGGATCAATGTATTACAATTACAAACACTTTTTCTCGTTAGTTTTAATGGCTTTGTGCGATTCTAACTATTGCTTTATATGGGTAGACATTGGAGCTTACGGAAAAGACAGTGACTCGGGTGTTTTTAAGGAAACGTCGTTTTACAAAAAACTATCAGAAAATTTGTTAAACATTCCTGAGCCAAGATCTATCACCGATAATGAGAACAATGCATTTAAATTACCATACGTAATTGTAGCTGACGAAGCCTTCGGTATGACTAAAAATCTGATGAGACCATATGGAGGTAAAATGTTGTCGAAAGAAAAAAAAATATTTAACTACCGTCTTTCTTTAGCACGAAGGTATGTTGAATGCACATTTGGAATAATGTGTAACAAATGGCGAATTTTGCACCGGCCAATAGACGTCAAGATAGATTTTGCCAATGATATCGTCAAAGCCATTTGTGTTTTACATAACTTTGTTAGGACAAGAGATGGTATAAAATCCGAGGACATGAATTGTCCAGCGCCATTACTTGACATAAATCCCACTAACACTGGACGTCCAATTCATGAAGCAGATAATGTTCGAACTAAATTAACGAATTACTTTGTAAGTGAAGGTAAATTAGATTGGCAAGAAAAATATATACAGGGTGACTGGAAATTAGTGGCGGAGCCGTTAAGGGGAGGTAGTCTAGGGTTTTTCCGACAGATATCACTATGAGACCTACCGTCCTTACTTAACCCTTTCCAAGATATTCCTACTTAAAGAGGGTAACCCAAAAATTCGTCCAAAAAATTTTCAAATAGTAATAAATCCTAAAAAAAAGTGATTTTGGCCTACTTTTTTTTGTTTTGCAACAAAGATATTCTAAATAAGTAATATTAATTGTAAAATTTCCGCTACTGTCATTATTTTATGCAAAAACTGCTAAACAAAAACGGAAAATGTAAAAAAAATACTTTGATGGCTGATAAAACATCAATTTTCTTTAAAAAGTCACCCTTTATTATTACGTACAAAATAATTTAAAAACTTCTACGTTTTGTTCCCTTTTAAATGAGATATTAAAATCCAAAATCAGTTAAGGAACCATCAAGATAAGACTAATAATAAAAATGAAAGAAAAAACCAAACTACTGAAGAATAAAACTTTATTGAAAAAAAAAACTGTTTAGAGTTCATTTTCGAAGTGTCCACCATTATTTCTAATACAAGCTCGTGCTCTTCTTACGACACCCGTTTTTACAACCCTTGAGTCTGTAAGCTCCCTTTGTATTTCCTGCGCTGCGTGGATTATCCTGTTGCGCAAATCTTCAACGTTTGGTACAGGGACGTCAGTGGCATAAACTAAAGTTTTCATTCGACCCCACACGAAGAAGTCCATGGGTGTGAGGTCGGGGCTACGTGCCGGCCATGGTATTGGACCACCTCTACCTATCCATCGGTCGGGGAAGTTTTGGTCTAGCCAACTTCTCACAGCTAGCCTAAAATGCGCCGGACAGCCATCATGCATGAATATCATGTTTCGCCTCGTTTCTAGCGGCACATCTTCCATTAATTCAAAAAATACATTCCTCAGTAAATTTTCATATTCAACCCCATCGAGGTTTTGTGGTAGAAAATGTGGTCCAATCAAGCGGTTATTAATTATACCCATCCACACATTTAAATTAAACCTTCTCTGTGAACCTTTTTGTCTTTTTAGGTGTGGATTACCCATGGCTCGTTCACTCCAGTAATGAGCATTATGATAATTCGTAATGCCGTCCTTATCAAACTTGGACTCGTCAGTCCATAAAATTTTTCTGAGATAATTCCTATCTTCAACGTCCGCATTTATTAAAAATCTGCAAAACTGCACTCTTCTTAATGGGTCCCCTTCTTCTATGGCCTGAACAGGTGTGTAATGGTAAGGATGGAGGTCATTTTCGTGAAGAGTGTACCACACCTTCCATTGAGAGCGTCCCATACGGCGAGCTATCATTCGTGTAGACAGCGTAGGGTCTCTTTGGAAATAATTTAAAATTTCCTCTTCGTCGTCCCTGACATCCAGTCGAGGTCTACCTGCATCACCTAAAAACAAAAAAGTTTAGAAACTAGCGGCGGCGCAGTAATGTAGAGCGGCCTGTACAGGAAGGAACTACATTTTGTATGGAGAAATCTCTGGTTTGAACATGCTTTAATATTAATAACTTTCTCTTACCTTGGTATCTTACGACGGTACCGCGCTCTCGCACCCGCCGGAAGGTTCGAGAGAATACGCGGGCATCAGGCAGTCGACGATTAGGGAATACTTCGCCATATTCACGACGAGCTTGTTCAGCATTTCCTCTGGCAGCTCCGTAATAAAAAAGAATATCTGCGTATTCTTCGTTACTAAACGATGTTCTTCCTGCCATTATTGGTCCGATAAACCACACAGCCAAATCGTAAGGAGTCACAGAAAACAGGGCACAATCCAAGTTGTCGGGAAGAGAATCAAATACAAAAGTCCAGGAAAAAGCCAAGTCGTTAGAAAAATCAAAACTGAGAAAAAGTAAGCACATCCGAACACAGTAAACCGTAAGAGCGGACTGAGCAAGAGGGAGGGGCAAGCTCGACTCGTGCGCGTCGACCGAGTCCTTTGTTCTCAGAACAAAGGGCTCTACACGGGTTCGACGGGTTTTTTTCCATTGACCATATCTTCATTGTTCCTCAACCGATTTTGGACTTTAATATCTAGTTCGAAAGGGAACAAAACGTAGAAGTTTTTTAATTATTTTGTACGTAATAATAAAGGGTGACTTTTTAAAGAAAATTGATGTTTTATCAGCCATCAAAGAATTTTTTTTACATTTTTCGTTTTTGTTTAGCAGTTTTTGCATAAAATAATGACAGTTGCGGAAATTTTACAATTAATATTACTTATTTAGAATATCTTTGTTGCAAAACAAAAAAAAGTAGGCCAAAATCACTTTTTTTTAGGATTTATTACTATTTGAAAATTTTTTGGACGAATTTTTGGGTTACACTCTTTATGTAGGAATATCTTGGAAAGGGTTAAGTAAGGACGGTAGGTCTCATAGTGATATCTGTCGGAATAACCCTAGACTACCTCCCCTTAACGGCTCCGCCACTAATTTCCAGTCACCCTGTATAACTCTTATATAATATTATACATACCGCACCTTTAAAGTAAAACCGTTACTAAACGAAAATTTTCATGAATTGAGTTATCAATGCCATCTATGTAAAATATACGTAAACTACAACATAAACTTGTCATTTTTGTAAAATATTGTATTTTACGCCATCTAGCGGAAAATTAAGGCGTTACTAAACCGAGTTATGATCGGCTCGCGAAATACAATATTGTGTCTATCAATGAACATGTTCGTAGATAGTCATAACAGAAGTTTAAAGTATTTATGTATTAGTTTATTTATAGTTATAATATTAATATTATGTATTCTACATATGTTATGGGCCATAGTTGCCTGAAATAAAGGTATTATTATTATTATATTATTAAAGTAACAGTGTTATTACCTATTTGGATAAACACGGCTGTATGTCACAGAAACGAAAAGTGTTTCAATTTGTTTAAACACAGTTTTTGTTTAAAATTATTAATGGTAAAGTGTTACTGGTGTTACTATAATAATATAAATCAAAATAAATAATACTGTAAATGAAATTATAATACTTTCGTAAATCACGTGTCATAATGTAAACAGAGATCTATAATAAGACCTCATTAAATGTCTTAAAGAACCCTGCACTCAGATTTTATTGACAAAAAACGGTGATTTTTTTCTAATATTGGCTCTCCTGTAAAATTTTGTAATTTCATTTAATAACGGTTTTACTTTAAAGGTGCGTACGATTGTAACTTACCCAAGTTTTTCTTTTTTTCTTCAGAATCATTATTATTGCAGAAAATTAAAACTAATTCTTCCCAAGATCTTCTTTTTATTATTTTATTCGAATATTCCTTGGAGTTAATATTCCAGATAGCTTCTCTTTTTTCAATCTCGTCGATAAGCAAATCGATGGATACAATGTCGTCTTCTTCGGTGATCATTTTTTCTTCAATCTATGCGTCTATCCGTCTCAACACGCGCGGATCAACTGAACAGGTCGGTACAAGTTTGTAGAACTTGAACCGCGCGGTGCCGCGCGGTTCCTCGCGGTTCAAGAACTAGCGCGCGGGTCGGAGCGCGACGCGCGGTACCGCGCGGTACCGCGCGGTGATGTAAACAATACTAGCTGTTTACTTCGATCTTGTACCGCGCGGTCGAAGGTTCCGCGCGGCTCCGCGCGGTCATATGAACTTAGCCTAAAGGATTTTACAGCGTTGTACTTTTAGCGATAGTGGACGCAGAATACAACTTTCTGTACGTGAATATTGGCTGCCAAGGACGCATAAGTGATGGCGGAGTTTTCGCAAACACAAAATTTCGAAATAAAATTAACGACAATAGTTTGAAAATACCCAGTGACAGCTCACTACCAGGCAGAAACAAACCTGTTCCTTATGTGTTCGTAACAGATGATGCGTTCCCTTTAGAAAAACACTTATTAAAACCTTTTCCAGGACCACAGGATAGCAATTCTAAGGAAAGAATCTTCAGTTACAGACTGAGTCGTGCGAGGAGAACAGTAGAGAACGCATTTGGGATTTTGTCAGCCAGATTTAGAGTTTTACGAACTACAATATTATTAGATCCAGAAAAAACTACTACTTAAATTATGACATGCGTGCTACTGCATAATTTTATAAGAAAAACTGAATCGAGCATGATTTACGCTCCATCTCAATACTATGATGGAGATGACATAGTAACTGGTACACGTATCGATGGACAATGGAGATTAGAACAGCAGCAATTAACACCACTTGAAGCATGTGAATCCCTGACAGATGATGGGAAAGAAATAAGAAAAGAATTCGCAGAATATTTTTCAAATGAAGGGTTTTTGGACTGGGCATCTAAATATTATTAAAAGACGTTAAAATAAAACTCACCTGCAACCCTCCATCGACAGTTAAACTTGGAATATTTTTGCCTTTAAGGAACATGAGTTTTTTAAATGCAAACCATTTACTTGACTCATTAGCTCCTGCACCAGATTTATTAGATTTACATTCTCGGTTAAATTGACCTACGAGTGATCGAATCTTTTTTTCAATTACTTTTTTATCCATATTAAATTCACTGGCAATTTCCATCCAAGCATCGTGTTTTTTATTTCGGTCTTTGTAGCTCTCTGACATCGTGTTCCATAGTACTTCTCTTGCTTGAAACATTTCAGTCAGTTTGTAAACATCATCGTTATTCCAATTACCGGACATATTTTATTGCTTGGCGCACGCGCAACCACTAATACACACGCACAGCGATGCACGCTGACACAAAGGGACTGACAAGCGAGACACCACGCGCAGCGACCTGCGTACTCTAACCCCCACCGCACCGCACCGCCTATCCCGCCATCACCCTTATAAAATGTTTACAAACAAAAGATAACACATGTTTTATTTTGTTATAATTTGTTTTGTTATAAAATGTTTACTAACATTACTAAACATTTTCTAACATGAAAATTTATTTGTGATTAAATGTTTGCTAACAAATGTTTACTAACGTTATTAAACATTTTCTAACGGCAATGTGGGAGCACCATAAGGTCTGCTAGTAACAGTAGTAACTGCCTTTTGTACACACATACAATCAGTGGAAGTACACTAACTTTCTTGTAAGCAGGCTTTCTAGCATATTATTCAAACAAATAAAACAACAATACATTCATTTATATATTTATTTATTAAAACTATAATTTATGACACTTATAAGTTCCTCAAAAGGATCTCTTTTCTGCCTCTCTACGTCTCTTCTCCACAGATATTCAAAAATTAAATTGTTCATATTGACACGGTTGTTGTAATTGTCTTTATAAAAAAAACGTTTGACGACACGCCACTGTGATTCTATCCTTTGAGTGTGGGTGCCGTCCTCAGCCACAAAAGGGTTCCCTGCATCACTGTGGTTTACCTTACGGTGGATGTAACCGTGGTCCCCCAGACAATCATAGGCTCGCCAGAAATCTGTGTGTATTGTGGTGCCCTCAGCCACATGTTTCTTTATCAAGGGCACCAAAACTTCGGCAGACCGGACGTTGTCTGGGCAAACTTCCAAGCGCAGATCCTCACTCCCATCCTCGATCATCCCTAGGATCCAGTGTCCTTCGATTCGACGCCCTTTGTTGTATTTTCTTTTCCCGAACTTGCTTTCATCGATTTGCACAACTTTGCCGGGACCTCCAATTTTTCCCGTGACTGACTGTTTATTTTTTTGATATGTTACAACTGCCTCTCGACAATAATTAAACCAGTCATTAATGGTTGACCTAGAGAGGCAGTGTTCTCCTTCTGAAAAATCTTCTTTAATTGTTCTGTCGTAACTAAATTTTTCAGCGAAGGCGGCATACATTAAGTAAAATACCTGAGGCATCAAAATTTTAATATTATCGAACCAAGTTCCTTTGCCACGACTCATCTTGGATTTCATTCTGCATGGCCCTCTGTTGCAAACAAAAGAGCCCACCGTCTTGTTCGTAGTATATTCTATTTTCATAGGTTTTTTATGATAGTTACATTTTTTTTCACGAGGTATCATGCCTCTTTCCTCTGCAAATTCAACACACTGCTCGCGCGTGCCCAGTTGACGGAATATTTTTACTAAGTTCCACATTCCGCGCACTTCCTCCACATACAAATGGCGCTTAACAGGCGGTTCGTCCTCCGCAGAACTGCTTGATGACTCATCATCAATCGCAAAACGGCTCGTCGACGGCTGAGGCTCGTCCTCAACTGCAGATCGGCTCGTCGATGGCTGAGGCTCGTCCTCTACCACAGAACGGCTCGTCGATGGCTGAGGCTCGTCCTCTAACACAGAACGGCTCGTCGATGGCTGAGGTTCCATGGTTTTGAGGGTCGATCGCGTAGGCAGTAAATCGGAGTCCGGGTAAAGCGCAGAAGTCAGTCGATAAAGCAGAAAATCGGTGTCCAGTGTACAAGCGTAGGTAAATCGTAAAGGCAAACAATCAAAGTCCAGGGGAGAAGCCAAGGTCGTCGAAAGAAGCCA
This sequence comes from Amphipoea lucens, assembly GCA_947508005.1. Classification (NCBI taxonomy): domain Eukaryota; kingdom Metazoa; phylum Arthropoda; class Insecta; order Lepidoptera; family Noctuidae; genus Amphipoea; species Amphipoea lucens. The sequence goes on from OX382357.1 coordinate 20,908,696, forward strand.
CAACAAAACTACGATAGACACAGAGAACATTCACGAAACTCGAGGAGAAACGGAATGATCAAAAACGGATGACAGGTGACACAAACCGCGCTTTTTTTTTTTTACGTTCCGTTTTATCGATTTCGCACGATACTTTACACCACAGATAATATATTGTGACAGATTTGGTTGTCAATCACACGTTTTAACGTTCCGTTTTCGCTTTTATCTGGTTTGAGGTTAAAAACTTATTTTGTAAATTTCTCGAAAAATATGCAATACCTTGTAATAAGAGTGGTAGCGTTATAATCGGGGACCAAACCCCTACCAGCTTCAACCCTTTTTACCTCCCAACTCCTGCCAAACGATACTAGATCCAACCCGTTTTTTTTTATTTTGATATACCCAGTGTCACTCTCACAGTCAATACGAATCTAACGACACCTCTCAAGCTAAAATCCATCGTGCCGTTCAGGCCACAGAGCGTGCCAAACAATTATACATACAAAACATACAAACTTACAAACATACATACTCTCGAAAAACATAACCCTCCTTCTGGCGCAGTCGGGTAAATAGTATAGAAATTTTAATTAAGTACCTTGCAGCTTGTAATTTCTCTAACAATTTCTTTTTTCTCATTCTTGTACCTCCACTGTCACCATAATACAATTTAGTTTTTCGGCCCATCACCTAAAACATAAAAAGAATAATAGACCACACACACCCAGTTGACACTACACTATTACGTTTATAATTCGAGTGTACAAAATAAATATTATAAAAAAAAAATACTTACGGATCAAAACGTGTCAGGCGTAGTATATACCGCCGGCAACTACGTATCTAGTATAGTCGATCGGTGGCAGCGCGAGCGACACAGGTCCTACCTCAGAGAGCGCCACAGCGCGACTGGCCGACACCGCTCGCAGTGTTACCAACTCTCAGAAATATTTACCCCTAACTCTAAGTCAAAACCCCCTAAAACTGCGTCAATTATTTGAAAATCCCCCTAAAAATTAATATTCAATCAAAATAATATAATAAGTAATATTCAGTAATATTTGTTAATGCTTTTTATTTATAAATTAACTAATACATTAAAAATTATGTCAGTTTCCTCTGAAGAGTCAGAATTTTTAAAATCATACATGTTAACATTGAATAAACTTAACATTTTAGAAGATGGAGTGAATGTTGTGCAGGAAAATATAATTACACTAGATGTCACCCAGTCCTAAGTCATTCGCTAGGTGAAAAAATAAATTTAATTGATTATTGCATTGGATAGTTCTATTATATTCAGAATATTATATATTCAGAAAAACCCTAAAAATACCCCTAAACATATAAAACCCCTAAAAAAATCCCATTCCACTATGTTACCCCCTAAATTTGGGGGGAAAACCCCTAAGTTGGCAACACTGACCGCTCGGCGCCGCGTAATTTATTAGTAACTTTGAAATTTTATAATGTCGATAAAATATCTTTATGTAAGTTTTTTTTTTTTACTGATTTTTGTTTGCCTGAACTCCTCTTACAAACAGTGTATTTTTTTAAAGTTATTTCAGCCTTAATATCAATTAAAAATGATGTTTTATTTTGTCAAATTTAGATTAAGAAAATATTTTTTTTGAGATACTTAATGAATTAAAATTTATTTTTTATTCTATACAATAACAATAACGGTATCTTTCCTTTTTCCACGTATTTTTTCCAGACTTCCACGGCTCATTGTTAATTCATAATTTCATTCCGAAATTCAGTCTTCCCGTATAATCTCAAAAATATGAGTTCAAAATAAGCTTTTATTTTGATATTTAATAATATTTTTAAATTTTTATTCTATACAAATACAATATAAAGATATGCTTAATGCGATACTCAAATTAGTTTTTAATAATTCCATGCCATTTAGTAGTAATTTAACCTTAAAAAACCCCGATTTTATGATTATTGCCATTTTTTACCGATAACACTCTTAAAGGATGACTCACGCTAGACCGTGTCGGGTCCGAGCCGAGTGTCGGCCGTAGCACGGTCACCGAGCCGGTTCCGTGTCTGAAATTACTAAGACGGGCCTCGACCGGGCAATCATCGTTGCGCTGTGATACAGTATACTCGTCCGAGAAAAATCAGTGTTGTAACTAAACTACAATCATGTTCAATTTTAACGATCTGGAATTAGCGGCTATTGCGATCGCTCTGGATGACGAAGAATCTGAAGAATCTTCAACTACAAGGAAATGGAGTGTGCATCCACTTTGGAGAGAGCGACAAGAGAAAGGAGAATATGTGAATCTTTGTAAAGATCTACGTAGTTATGAAGACAAATATTGGGACTACTTTAAAATGACTAAGGAATCTTTTGACATCTTACACATGAAAATTAAAGATGATTTGACCAAAGGCAATACAAAGTTTCAGATTCCTATTTCATCCAAACATCGATTAGCTCTTACTCTCAGGTATGTATCTTTATAAACTTTTTATAAGTCTATATAGTATCTATATATATATAAGTAATTTTATACAAGCTTTCCCTAGTTTAGGGTCAGAAGCCCGTGTGTGATTATCCAAGGTATCATTATCATTAAAAAAAATCAATTATTAAAAAAAAAAAACAAAAAACCCGACGGCGTACCGAAACAACTGAAAAGAAAAAAACAAGTTTATTTAAAATGTAGACCTATTCAACTTTACAAAATAATGGTCCCCGACTGTTAAAGTTGCTATTAACAGAAGTCGACTGCTATATTTGTTTACTTTGGGTACGCAGTCGGGTTTTTTGTTTTTTTTTTTTTAATAATTGATTTTTATTTTGGTCTTTTTAGTTAGGTTGTGGTTTAATTATTTTTTATTTTATTTTCCTGTAAGAATTTCGGGATAAAATGTATCATATTATAATCCCGTGATCAAGACGAATCTAACGATACCTCATACATCAAAATCCATCAAGCCGTTTAGGCTACAGGAGGCCACAAAGAAACAGGCATACATACATACACTACCCATTAAAAAGGAGAGACGGTTGGGTTTCTGGCAGTAGCACAGTCGGTCAGAGGCAGAGAAATCATTTACATTAATATTATTACAAAAAAAAATTCATTAATTTAATTTACACATATATTTGTTGAACTATTACAATCACAATAATTTTAATCAGATATAAAATGAGATAAATAAGTTCCAACAGAATTTTCTGTAGATATTGATGGCAGATTTTCGTCTAATGGAGCAGGAGCTTGGACTGTAGGAGATATCGATGGCTGCTCTGTACCAGTTGAGTCTTGTGATTGACGAGATGAATCCAAAACGGTCGATGCCGATGGTGGAATTTCTGTGTATTGTAACATAATTGGTGTTGAGGCCGATGACGAAGGTGTTGATTCATTAATCAGAATCGGTGATGAGGCCGATGACGATGGTGTCGATTCATTATACATCTGTTCGAATTCCAGTTCCTGTACAACTGCAAACAGTCGTCCCTTTGCGACATGTTGGTAATATGGAGAAAATGTTTTCACTGTACTCGACAGACCATTGAAAAAATCATCTATAGGGTGTGATTTATTATATTCATTTTGCTTCTTTGCGTTATTTTCAAGAATGTACTTCATCAAGGTATCGGATGAGGATTGTTTGTGTGGAACTGTACGACGTTTCCTGACTTTAGCACTGCTACGGTTACTACTTTGACCACTCTGTTGTGTTGTAAATTGATCAATCCTTTGTACTTCTGTGGCCCTGTCTCCTATAACCCCTCGTTCGCTGTCTGTGTCTCCTTCGTTTCTTATCTCTTGCATGGATTGATTATTGTATGTCCCTGTCTCCTGTGACTCTTGCTCTTGTTGTATCTCCGATTCATTTGTGTCTGCGTCGTCGTCATCGATGTTGGATCTCGTTTTACGATCTTGAATGTAGGGTAGCAAAAATTGTAGAATCTCCTCATACTTATATTTCTTTATTACGGTAGAACCTTGCCCACTTTTTGTTTTTCTATTGTTTAGTGACCTTTTGAATTGATCTCTAATATTTGACCATCTTTTTTTGCAATTCACATCTGTAACAAATAATAATAATGTAATATTTTTGTGTTTCAGGTTTTTGACAACCGGGGATTCGTTTAAAACGATTTCATTGAATTATCGGGTTGGTCACTCAACTGTAGTTCAAATCATAAAGGAAACATGTCGAGCTATAGTCAACAGATTAATAAATGAAGTAATGCCACAGCCAAATGAAGAGACATGGAAAAGTATTGCTCATGAATTCCAAAGGCTATGGCAATTTCCAAACTGTATAGGGGCGTTGGATGGAAAACACGTTACTATTGAAGCACCAGCTAACAGTGGATCTGTATACTTCAATTACAAGAAAACGTATTCCATTGTATTGTTGGCATTGGTGGATGCTCATTACAATTTTATTTTCATCGATGTTGGGTCCTACGGCCGCAATAGCGACGGTGGTATATTTGCAAATAGTTCTTTGGGACAACGATTGAATAACAATTCACTAAATATACCCATCGGAAAACATTTGCCCAATACCACAATAACTTCACCGTATGTCATAGTTGGCGATGAAGCCTTTCCTTTAAAAACTTATTTAATGCGACCATATCCACGTGATCAGGCCGCTACAAATAGTGCTAATGCATATTTCAATCAGAGATTGACGCTGGCTAGACGACTAGTTGAAAATGCCTTTGGCATATTGACACAAAAATTCAGAATTTATTCTAGAAGAATCAAATCTAAACCAGAAAATGTGGATTACATTATTTTAAGTACTTGTGTACTCCATAATTTTTTACGACAAAGAAACGACATTGGATATTTAAGGCAAGATTCAACAGCTACAACAGACAATTCGTTAAGACCATTGCTCGCTCATGTTGGGAGGCCTTCTAATAGTGGTTTTGAGGTTAGAGAAATCTTTAAAAATTATTTTGTCTCTGAACGTAATAACGAAATAATGTAATACTCATAACGTAAATAAACGCATTAAAAATTCATAATCTGTGCGCGACAAGTTGAGACAGTGCTTTGAGCGGTCTATGCAGCGGGCATTGAGCGCAAGTCTCAACTTGTCGCGCATGGTTAATAGATAAGTTACTAAGGTTGATTAATAAAGTACAATACAATGTATCTGCTTACCAGTTTGTTTGATTTCTTCGCTTATTTTGACCCATAATGAAGACTTATAATTGGAGTCCATATATTTCCCATCGCTCATATCATATAATGCTGGATACTTCCTCACAGCCTCAATCAAACGTTCGTTGTTCATTTTCCGACGACGAACAAAACGTCAGAGCACTGTATAGCATCACTACCGACTGCTCGGGCGCAGCTCGGCGGCGCTGTATTCATGCAACGGGCCGTGGCCGAGCCGAAGCGGGACCGAGTTGTTTCCGAGCGTTGTCCGTTGCTCGGGTGTCACTCGGTTGCCGCTCGGTATAACGTGAGTGTGTTCATACAAAATATATGTAATATTAGTTGACCGTGCTACGGCCGACACTCGGCTCGGACCCGACACGGTCTAGCGTGAGTCATCCTTTAACTTTGATTGAACCAAACTAATGGAACTATAGGGTAAATAAGCTAAACGTCGGCCCCCTTACGAACTGCATTGCTCTGGCTCCATCAGTTTGCAACAAAAGGATAGCATATGATGCGGTTTTAGACAGGTTGATAAATCAATTTTATGTTCATAGGCAAAAGGATGACTTTTCTATCAAAAGAAAATAGTATTTAAGTTAAAATGCGTCGAGATCAAAAAACCCTAAAGTCGGCCGTTCACGGCCGATGGTCGGTCGTATTTTTCCCAAATGTCGGCCGGGTATAGGGTGTTTTAAATTAAGACATTTAAAAATATTATTAATATGATTTATTTTAGCAGGAGTTTATCACTTAGTTTTTTGTACTTATTTGTTTAATTATAAATTAAATTTTTGATTTGCACATAAACAATGTTAGGTACTATAATTAAGTATAACAAAGTTAAAAATCACAATAAAATTAAATAAAAATTAGGTAATAACTATGTGATAAAAATTGGAATTTTAAACAGAATAGAATTTTAAATAAGTCAAAGGGATTAAAATAACACATATCAAAAGTCGTTGTTTGTTAAACTTTTAACATCTTCGTAACAATAAAAAAGGGCTAAACATTATTATGCATTGATAATTAAAATCGAACAGCAACTTGGCTTCATAATATAAGTCTTAATTAACTCAGTCTTACAATAAAAAAAAATAGTAGTTCTAGAATCCTACCTGCTTAGCAGTTTACATTTTTGGACTTATTTAGGAACTCGCGTTATATAGGGTGGGCCATAAGGGTGTTGGCGGTTTAAATATTCGATTTAAAAAAAACTACGAAACATAACACAAATATATTTGTATTGTTAAAAAGTAGAAGCGTAGTAATTTTTAAGACTTAAAAATAATGTTGTCCAAATGGCTTCCCTCGGCTGCTTGGCACTCTTGGAACCGAAGTCGCAAATTTTGGAAAACTCGTTGAAAAGTTGTTCTCGGTATTTTGTTACTTTCCTGAATAATATTCCTCTTCAGCTGCTCTAAATTGGTCGGATTATTCTCGTAAACTACCGATTTGAGGTAGCCCCATAGAAAATAATCGCATGGAGAGAGATCGGGGCTACGTGGGGGCCATTCAATATCCCCCCTTTTCGAGATGAGTTTTCCGGGAAAAACATTTTTCAGCAGCTCTATGGATACCCTAGCCGTATGACATGTGGCCCCATCCTGTTGAAACCACATCCTCGAGGTATTGCCTTGAAGTTCTTGCAAAGCTGGCACCAAAAAGTCTGTTATCATGTTGCAATAATTGTTAGCTCTAACCGTCATCGCTTGCCCTCTTTCGTCCTCAAAAAAGTATGGCCCAATAATGACGGTTGACGTTATCCCAGCCCACACGACAAGCTTAGGGCTGTGAAGTGGACGTTCATGCAAGCGTCGGGGATTAGTCTCGGACCAGAACCGACAATTTTGCTTGTTCACATGGCCATTAAGGTGAAAATTAGCCTCATCACTAAAAATCACGTTGTTGAAATTGTTGAACCGCTCGAGCATCAAATTGACAAAGTTAAGTCGGTTATTGGCATCATTGGGTTTTAATTCTTGGACTATCTGAATCTTATAAGCCTTCAAATGCAGATCACGTTTCAAAATTCGTCGCAAAGTTGTTCTTTTGACGTCCAAAGACTGACTTCTCTTACGTGTTGACTGTTGCTCAATGTCGGCTGATCTTGCAGAAACTGGGCGACCACGAGCCGTAATTGGTACCTGTTGAGCCGGTTGTTTCAAACATTCTGATCCATTTTCGTAACACATTGGCGCTTGGAACTTCACTTAAATCGCGTAAACCGTGTTCATGCCGATACAAACGTCGTGCAGTAATCACTGATTTATTGTTTTCGTAATACGCTCGGACACAAAATGCACGCTGCACTCCCGTGTACGGGTTCATGGCGACTAAATTTCCAGGAAGCGGCGCAGCGAACAACATATCCCCCCGCCACCCCGCGCCGCGCGTTACCGAGAAATTGAAGAATTAAATCGCCAACACTGATATGGCCCACTCTGTACAACAATCAAGAAAGATTATTCTACCTGTAACAAACTTAAGTCTACCTATAATGACTTAGTAAACAATTGAATTCTTTTTTTTTTAATAACGTAATATTTAAAAATGTTTTAAAACCAAATTATTTTGACGAAGTAAGAAAATACTAGGCATCTTTATGAAAATCTAAATCTAAACCAGTTAAAATGCAATGGTGACAAATAAACTCTTTAGCCGCAACTTCCGAGTATGGTAACCCTTTTTTAGTCGTACAGACGCCAGCACATCAAGCTACCCCAATCTGTCAGATTTCTTTGATAGATTTTCAACTTTATTACAAAGGAATAAGGTTCATATTCAATTGGGAAAATTTGACAGATTGGGGTAGCTTGATGTGCTGGCCTCTGTACATTGAAGATGAAACCATTTTGGGCACCGATCGCACCCAACGTTTTTTAAGTCGTCATCTTCGACATCGCTAATGAGTCCTCACACCCAGCGCAATTAATTTGTTTTTTTACAGCTCTCTCTTCCTTGTTGAAAAAGCCGAGCCCATTTTTTTTACCATGGTACATGATGGCCCGGAATCCTGAAGAACCGATGACATTTCTTCAAAAATGTCTTTCGGCGAGTTTCCTTTTTTCACAAGGAATTTAATCACTGCGCGGTGCTCAAAATTGCGAGAATTTTCAGTTTCGGTCGACATGGTGTTGTTGCTTGTTCCATGGTTGAAGTGTTAATGAACCAAATTGAACAAATGAGTGATATTTAATCTGTCAATTAGTGCCGCAAGTAGTGCTATCAGTAACGAGATGATACCTTATCGTTAAGTACCTTAGGCCGCGAACTTATCAGCCGCCCCTCATACTTACCAAGTTTCAACAGTACTTATAGTTCTTTAAATAGTTTCGTAAAAAAGTGGCTGTGACATACGGACGGTCGGACAGACAGACGGACATGACGAATCCATAAGGGTTCCGTTTTTTGCCATTTAGCTACGGAACCCTAAAAACCGGCCAAGTGCGAGTCGGACTCGCGCACCAAGGGTTCCGTACAAACCTGTAGGTATATAAGTAAAAGTTGATATCTCTACGCGTTCATGAGGAAAAGGGTAATAAGCTGATAATTAAAAAAAAAAAAACTGGCTACTACACGCAAAAGTATTGACAATCTTTGGATCAAACGGGAATCCAATCCTGTGATAGCTGCGGTTTTTGCAGGATCACTAAAAAATGTCCTAGCTGTGTTCCCATCATTTGTAGTTCCCAAAACTGAAACAAAACAAAAATACTTGACTTTGTGCAGAAAAGAGATATACGTGATAATGATACTTTAAAAAAAAAATTGATTTAAAAGCTATGACTTATTTTATCACACCTTGTTTGACGATGGCTACTAGGAGGCCCATTTCATCACGAAACTTCTGCTGTGTGATTTGTTTTCTACTCTTCAATGACTCTTTACTGTTTGCATCTCTAGCTTGCCACGTTTTGAAGTCCAGTCTACGAGTATATGAAATATGGAGTAGGCACACTATACATCTTATCCAAGCATGAAGAGAAGACAACCCATACTTGTATATGTCTGTTGAAACCGGTTTTCTGCAAAGAAAGTGCTTATGTTAATAAAAAAAAAATTGCAGTAATGTCACTATTAATTTATTAAATTATTTAAAACTCACCCTGAGATCTTCTCCAACTTGTTCATTTCCAAAGGAGTAGCTTTACATATATCACATGTCTGCGATGAGGTATTTGATAGCTGCGAAGTGATTTTGCCATCCATCATGGTCATAAGCATCGAGTGCTTAACATCAGTGCTTAACAACAGCATGGCTTCCCATAATAGAAGGCTGCAGTGCTTCAATCTCAGCCTCAATCAGAGCCTGTTCTTCCACGATGTTCCAACTGGTTTTCGTTTGAAAACTTCAAATAAATTGGTCTGCAGAACATAGTGGAAGATGGCTTTGGATTCTCCCATACCTTTTCTTCGCCACTAACTAAGCGCAGAGGCACAAAAGAACACATAAAAATACTGGAATCGTCTTCGTCTGCCATAGTTTGCTTATACAAACTTTGCCCTGAAGCACCATCAAAGCCCCACTTGCATATAATTGTTAACTCTTTGCCATCCAGCGAAGATTCCACACGTAGGAATTTTCCAAGCCTAGCCACAGTTTTGTCTAAAATTGCTTGGAGCTTTACTTTTACCTCTCCTTCCGTGATGTATATGGTATCTTTTGGAGGGTAGCAGCCCTACTTCGCCTCAAGGATGGCAGTATAAGAAGGATACAGTGGTACTCCTTGTTCTTTTGTTTGTTCAACCATAATCACGGTGATTAACAATAGAGTTAGTTCTTGGAATTAAATTTTGTAAAATAAAACGTAAATAATGAACATAATTTTAATTTTTTTTCATCATAATGGTCATTAGCAGACTAAAACTAACGATAGTATAAGTAAATCGATCAGCAACTTCATTTAACCACGTCAAAGATTTGAAAAATCACATATCGAAAATTCAAAATTTAAAAAATGTTTTCTCCGTTTCTTTCTCCTTAATCCAATGTACTATTTTTAAAGTCAATATTTCCAATAATTTACTTAAAAAATCATGCTTACGCTGTATAGTTTCAAACGATTCTGGTTCATAGACAGTACTTACGCGAAATTGTAAATAAATGAAATAAAATCATGCCACAACCTCAATCATTTATTTAATAGTATTGAGTATTTAAATGACTTAACAAAAGATATCCACCAGAAAGTATGAAAAATTTCCAATAGTAAGTAATAAAAAGTTGACATTATTTCTTCTATAAACTAACTCAGCTTATAAACTGCAATATCAACTATGTAGGGCCATCTAGGCACTTCAAATAAAAAAATATATAATTACTATCAAATAAAAAAAACTTTTAGCAACTATGAATGAACTGATGTCATTATCATTTAGGATTGTTTTCAGTTTTGCCTTCTCTTTATCTCTTTTCTTCACGCGCTGAATTTTTTGCTTCGATATGCTGTTGGTAGGCTTCGTCTTCTACATTACCTGCCTTATAGGAGGAACAGAAATCACAAGCATCTCTTTAGTTGGTATAGCCCTATATTTTCCAGTTAAAAGACATCGTTAATGAGCTTTCGTGATGCGACCGGCATGGAGTTTGATGCTGTACAGTATTCTACGTACATTCTGTAGAGCTCAGATTTAGATTGAATAATGGGTTCTAGATATTGTTTTGTGCTTGATTGACAACAGTAGTGTGATGGTAACTTAGGTAAACTATTCAGGTAACTTTATACGGAATGTCTTTTAGTCTCAGTGCTAAGTGAAATATTTGAATTTTCGGTATTAAGCTGTCTTTGATTTCTATATCGTAGCCAATAGCGGACTGTCCTATTATTGATGGTTTTTAGAGACAAACTCTTTTTTTTATCTTACTATGGAGACGCTTTCCGATGTTTTGCTCTGGGTTGACTTTATATCCGTCATAGAACATACAAATGCCTTCTTCTTTTACCATGATCTAGACCAAAAAGTTTCAAATATTTTCTGTCTCTCTTCTTCATTGATTTGCGCGCAAAACAGGATTTTCCTGCGCAGACGTTTAGGTCCTAAAATCCTTTTAGGTTTTGGGGCATTTTGGACGTACTTCATATATTTTTTTTTATACCCTATGTGTTCTTTTCCTAACATCCTACTTTTTTGGTTTTTAATTTTTTTCCAATTCTGACGGTAAGCTTAACGTTTTCTGTCCCAATTTAATTTATTTAATTTAAAAATAATCTAATTATTACTTAAAAAATCAATTATTACCTGAAGCGTCATACTGCACGCACAAATTGAAATTGACGCGGATACGCGGTTTTCGTGTCGTAGTTTGTTCGTCGAAATATCCGCGGTATTGTTATTTTTGATATACTCGTCTTCCTATTGAACAATTCAAAAAATTGTCATATGGGGTCGATGCCAATCACAATCAGTTACCGACAGCCGCGAAATCTCATTTTTGCTTTTTTTTGTTCATTCGTGGTTTTGAATAATGTTAGTTACGCGGAATTGGAGTATCAACAACGAATTGTTATTAGAGAACTAAACACAACCAATATATTTATTAATAAATAAATTGAAACAATTTCTGGAATCCAAGTCATACTACTCAGTGAAGGAGTTTTTAGAAGACAAATCCATTGCCAAATAAAATTATTCTCTCTCTTACACGCCAAACATTATGAAATAATCTAATATAATATGGATTATAGTCAATCAAATATACATATGAAAATATGAATAGGTACATAAATAATAACATAATTTAATAATAATGAAAATATTTTTAAGAATTTCATAATAATTAAATACATTTTTCTTACGCAATACTTACATAAAGTAACTAATATACTATACCTATATACACAAATCCATTAATATTAGGTCCTTACATATGAAATTGGCGTTTTTCGTACTGGCCACTTTAATCACGAATTTCTCCTCTTTGGTAAGGAATTCCAAATTCAAATTTGTACAGCTATTTACTCATGTATTTGTGCTTCGATGACCGTCATTCATTTGTTTTTTTTCTTCTGTTTTTTCTGTTTGCGTCACTCATTTTACAAAATGGAAAATTTAAAATATCGCATTATTTACGAGTACGAGTTCCGCCGTGGCACTAGTGCTGCGGAAACGACTCGAAGGGTGAATGATGTGTATGGCGGTCATGTTGCAAAAGAAAACACAGTTCGTTTTTGGTTCCAACGTTTTCGTTCTGGAAATTTCGACCTGCAGAACAAGCCCCGTGGACGGCCTGAGACCCAAGTTGATAATGGAGAATTGAAGGCTATTGTGGAAGCGGACCCATCGCAAACCACGTCCGAGTTAGCTGCAGGCTTCGATGTTAGTGATAAAACTGTTTTAATTCACTTGAAGCAAATTGGGAAGATTAAAAAGCTTGAAAGGTGGGTACCTCACGAATTGACTGAAGCAAACCGGCAAACGCGCGTCGACTGCTGCGTAGAAGAGCTTGAATTGGAATGTCTTAGACATCCTCCGTACTCCCCGGACCTTGCTCCAACAGATTACCATTTTTTTCGCAATTTGGATAACTTTTTGCAAGGGAAAAAATTCAACTCCGATGGGGCAGTCCAAATCGCCTTCAAAGATTTTATTGATTCCCGTCCGACTGGTTTTTTTAGTAAAGGGATCAATGAACTACCTATAAGATGGCAAAAGTGCATTGAAAACAATGGTTCATACTTTGATTAATTAAATATATTATATTAAAAAATATTCGACTTTTTGTTCCTTCCATACAAAACGCCAATTTCATATGTAAGGACCTAATATAATATAAATAGAGATGCCTCGATACGCCCGCGCTATTTTGCCGGTACGATACCGATACCGATGCTCTATACCGATAAAAATATCAGCGATACCGATACGTTTACTAACTAAATAATGATAGTACTTAATAATACTCAATGCTTATTTATTTATGATATGACATTTAGTCGCTATGGGTGAAATGTATGTGTATGACTGTACAATGCCTGAAATAAAATGATTTATTTATTGAATTCAAAAATTAAGGTAAAATAAATAAAACACAAGTCAGGTTATTTTTTTTTTTAAATAAAAAAGCACAAATAACAGGACAAACTAAATAAAACCGTATAAAATTATAGACAGGTTGAGATTAGTTAGTAGTCTTAGTAATTAAAATTAAAATTAACATTGATGAGATTTTTGATTAAAAAACAAAGTATTCATAAGTATTGCGGAGAAAGGCGATTTCGCAATTATCTGTTTGAATTAGACCTGCGGTGGAAAATAGTCTCTCAGATGCGACAGAACTCATTTGGAAACTAAAGTACTTCTGCGCCATTTTTTTCAAGTTTGGGTATAAGACGTCATTGCGACAGTAAACGAACGGATCTGCGCCTCTCGATATTTAGGAGACCTTAGGTATCTCTCGGCTTCTTCTTCGAGAGAATTACAGCTCAGAGTAGACAGGGGTCCATCTTCCTCGGACTCTCTAATAAGATTTTCACAAAAGCTCCAAAGACAACACGCGCGTTTACATTACATTTTTAAAGCGCGAAATTTGTAATGTATCGTTGATTCAGCCATAAAAATATCGCCGATTCCGATATATCGGCATCGGTATCGGTATCGGATGCATCCCTAAATATACACCCAATTAAGAACATAAAAAAAAATTAAAATAATATTGATTTGCTACTTAGCCCTCTTCCTCTCTCCTACTTTTGCTGTGCCCGACAGGGTGTCCATATTGATCTTTTACTTTGTAATACCTGTTGGGGAATTTTAGGTGACTGTTCAAAGAAACTCCAAATATGCTGAGATTTTGTGAAACATGTATTGGCTTGATGACGAACAAAGATGGAAGAAAAAAAAAAAAGAGTACACATACTTAATCCTTAATTCCTTACATCTAATTACGTACTAATTACTACCACGTTGATTTGCTCATTGTAAACGAGCAGGCGTTTGGCTCGAACAATACCATCTATGTAATACATATGGAATGCAATAAAGAATGAGTATTGAATAAAACACAACTTACATCAATTGTTTACTGTCTAAACAACATTCACTGTCTAAACCTATTGGAGCAGCTCAATCTCAAGCCTTTTTGTCCTTTAAAAATATCGTTCCTTGAAATGTGGTTAAAACCTCTTTTTGTCCTCAATATAGTCTTACAGTATAATAAGCCTTCTGGCATAGTTTTCGCTTTATACAAGATTTGAATTTACTAAGGCTTAGTTCTAGGCTAGGAAGTTTATTATAAAAACGTATACATTGGCATCTAAACGAGCCACCTATTTTCTTGAGCCTTGTTGTAGGAACAACAAATTTGTGTTTGTTCCTAGTATTTATATTATGGAGATCACTGTATTTTTTAAACAGATTAATATTTTTATGCGCATACAAAAGATTATCATTATCATAAATGTACTGAGAAGGCACAGTTATTATATTAATCTCTTTAAATTTGTCTCTGAGGGAGTGTCTGGGACTTAATTTATAAATGACGTTGTTACCAAATATACCTTTAGGTATCAACAAATTCCCTTTAAAATATCGTTCCTTGAAATGTGGTTAAAACCTCTTTTTGTCCTCAATACAGTCTTACAGTATAATAAGCCTTCTGGCATAGTTTTCGCTTTATACAAGATTTGAATTTACTAAGGCTTAGTTCTAGGCTAGGAAGTTTATTATAAAAACGTATACATTGGCATCTAAACGAGCCACCTATTTTCTTAGCCTTGTTGTAGGATCAACAAATTTGTGTTTGTTCCTAGTATTTATATTATGGACATCACTGTATTTTTTAAACAGATTAATATTTTTATGCGCATACAAAAGATTATCATAAATGTACTGAGAAGGCACAGTCATTATATTAATCTCTTTAAATTTGTCTCTGAGGGAGTGTCTGGGACTTAATTTATAAATGACGTTGTTACCAAATATACCTTTAGGTATCAACAAATTCCCTTTAAAAATATCGTTCCTTGAAATGTGGTTAAAACCTCTTTTTGTCCTCAATATAGTCTTTTACAGTATAATAAGCCTGGCATAGTTTTCGCTTTATAAAACATTTGAATTTATTAAGGCTTAGTTCTAGGCTAGGAAGTTTATTATAAGAACGTATACATTGGCATCTAAACGAGCCACCTATTTTCTTGAGCCTTGTTGTAGGAACGAAAAAGCCTTGCTGTTCCTGGATCTGTACAGCTACATGAGCCTGCATTGCTTCGTAGGGCTGCACTTCTTCATGAGGCTGTGCTGCTACATGAGGCGGTGCTGCTACATGAGGCGGTGCTGCTACATGAGGCGGTGCTGCTACATGAGGCGGTGCTGCTACATGAGGCGGTGCTGCTTCATCGGGCTGTATTACTGTAAAATGTTGGGGTTTTCAGGTCTTGGAAGTAGGTTACAGTTGGAGATAATAATTAATCAGTTTGAGGAATAGGGCGTTCATATAATTCCGTTTATGAAACCATAGTCACAACATGTTAGTTTTTCTAGAACAGTGTAGTGTTGCTACTGACTAAAAATAAATGTTACTTATTAATATTAAAATATGTGTTGCAAGCTTTAAATTTGAGGTGGTTTCACAACATCCTCCAACACAAAAAACAAATAAAAATAAAATTGTGGAGGTTGTTGGGCTGCCCAGGTTCATGAAGTCGTACTCTTTGTACAGCGTTATTAACGAGTTGCCAACATCTATGGCATAATGAATACAGGTTATTAAACTCCACCTTAAAACACATTAAATACATATTTTATAACGAGTCTAACAAACAAGACAAATGTTTTATTAACGAGTCTAACAAAATCTGTTATCCGCTCGGCTGTCAACCAACCTCTAGGAGGTCGCATAAAAAACGGCGCATCTGTCAAGGCACCCCCTAGAAGTCGATCAACCGTTAATGATTAAAGCGATATTGCTATATCTTTACTGCTCTAACAACTGCAACTTGAAAAAAGTGCACGGAAAAGGACAAGGATGGCTTAACGTGACATCCTCACATTGGCCTACAGTGTTCTCAGAATTTGAAGTATAAAACTATAAACACATAAAGCCCCTAAGACCCACACCACGTCTGTTTCAACATGACATCCTGACATGGGCCTACAGTGTTCTCGGAATTTGAAGTATAAAACTACACTCATAGGCACATTTAACCGCCCACCTTGTATTTCTTTCAATTTGCAGAAATCTTCAAATTTAGACCACATTTGATGAACGGGACGTTGAAAGCGGCCTTTAAGGTATAAAAAAAACAAAAGTAAAAAAAAAGTCGTTTAGTAAAGGATTCATACCAAAAATCGATTTTGTGAAAATCTTTGATGAAAATTTAACAATTTTAATATTGAAAAAAGTCGTCCAATAAAAAATAAAAAAATCAATAATTAATAATGGGTGTTGCCACCTCGGGCTCTAATGACTTCTTGTAGCCGGTTTGGCAATCCATCCATTATATCTTGGATATCTCGGGCAGAAACAAATGATCTGGAAAAACATGTGCGTTCAATGGACAAATTCCAGTTTTTTCAAAGCCACTCGTTATATTTCTGACCAAGGCAGCACTTCCATACGCTCTCCCAAAAATACCGGCGACTTGGTGAAGCCCTACAGTTCTACCAGGGTGCGTTTTTAGCCAGGTACTCAGTTCTCGGTTGTAATGCATCTAGTGGTCCAAAAAAGGAGACGTCAAGTGGCTGCATCCAATGGGTGCAATGCGTTGGCGGACACAGCAGTATGACTCCGTTGGCCTTAGCGAATTCCAATGCCTCTAGTTTTTTATGGCTACTGTGGCCATCGAGGATCAGAATAACTTTGCTTTCTGGGTTGCAGCCAATGGAACTGACGAAGTGTTTTATCCATTTGACAAATAAGTCACCAACCATGTAACCACTTTCATAACATAGCTGCAAGGTTCCTGGAGAAGCTCCATCAAAATATTCAGGTTTATAGTTCTTTCTTGGGATAATCATTGCAGGTGGAATGAAATTACTAGCAGCATTAGCACAGACAGCGATTGAGACATGCTGGCCTCGTTCGGCACTTGTCAATGCACCGACTTGTTTTTCCCCTTCTGTGCAAATATTTATGGTGGCTTTTGGACGGTGCTGAGGCCAGATTCATCCATGTTAAGTATACATTTTTGACGGTGGGATGGGATATTATTATCGGTCACCAGTTTCTCTAAGGTCTCAAAGAACTTCATCATTTAAGTAGCGAGTAATTTCCGAACGTTTACTTAAAATGTCAACGTCAATTTAATTTGACATGCTGACATTTACACATCACAACAAAGTGAGGTTGAAAAATAATACCTAAATAGTGTTATTGAAAAAAACAATACACCTCAATATTGAGAAACAGAAATTAAGTATATAATTGGGGCACAAAACAAAAGAAAGATAACTATGAGACGGGACAACTATATAACGGTAAGTAAAGATTATGAAACTAAGAAACAACAACAAACATCAAAATAAACATTCACCATAATTACGCTATGTGTTTTTCAGGTTCCCGGCATCATGGACACTTCTTTATCTCGTTGGTGGAGTCACACTTGGCGCCTTAGGATATTTGGATATCAATGGCATCAGCTCGTCGATGGAAGTAACCTTATGCCGACTCCCATCAGAGGCCTTTATGCAGATGACGCCGTCTTGAGTCCAGCACGACCGCATGCTGAAGTGCTCGCGCGCCCTTCCGCAGACAGATTGCATGGCCCTGGTCAAGAACTCCTTTATAGATATCTTGGAGCCTTTCAAGCCTGTTTTTGCCTTCCAGACTGAGGCCTTGATGTCCACACTAGCAAACCTAACGAGGATCCATAATAACTGCCGTGCTATCTTCGTTCTCCACTTCAGCAAGACCCTGAAAAACTAAGGCTTTTCGCCGGTGCCTGGTCTCTAAGCCATCAATTTGTTTGGTACACTCGCTGATTTGGCTTCGAAGCATGGAGAAAATGAGCTCCCGGAAACTGCGAAACTCTTCGGCTATCTTTGCCACTGTGTCCTTGGCAGGACCGGCACACTGGCTTAGAGCTTCAAGTTCACCCATCTTCCTCAAAAAGTTGTCCTCAAGGGCTTTCTCGGCAGCAAGGACTTCGGCAAATTGAGACATTCTGTGTTGTGCCTTTCAACCATTCTGTGTCAACTCAGCCTATCGCAGTCCACTGCTGGACATAGGCCTCTCCCAGACTGCGCCACAGCACCCTGTCCTCCGCCTTCCGCATCCAGTCTACCCCAGCCACCTTCACCACCACCGCCACCGCCGCCACCTTCATAATTATACATATTCACAAGTAATTAATTATCTAAGCTGATTCGTGTCGTAGAGAAAATGGGGGATATCAAATAAATGACACAGAAAATTTACCAGGAAAAGTATTAAAAAATAGTCATGGTTCATTATTTTTGATAAGCATTGTGCATAAACGGTTCACGGTTAAATGCTCAAAACTGTTCAATATTGATGGAAATATTTCGGAGACATCTCTTTTTGTCACGACAACGACGATCCCGTCGTCCGTTACGTCGAGGAGACACATTGTTCGGTGCCATTTCTTCCTGGGAGAGGTCGATTGTGGTAATTCTTTCAGTCTGGGCTTGAACTGTCGCTAAACAGTGACATGTCACGCCGCGGTGCATTGTCCGGTGCCGTTTCTTCGCGGGTGAGATCAATTGTACTATCTTTTTGAGGCTTTGCACGACACATGAAGCGCCGCGCTAGCTGACAGCGCCGCGGTGGCATGTCATACCGCGGTGACATGACATGCCGCGGTGACATGATATGCCGCGGTGACATATCATGCCGCGGTGACATAACATGCCGCGGTGACGTTGTCACTCTTAGTGGCTCTGTACGAGACTTGACGCGCCGCGCTGGCTGATAGCGCCGCGGTGACATGTCACGCCGCGGTGACCTATCATGCCGCGGTAAGACATTGTTCGGTGTCGTTCCCACGCGGGTGAGGTCGATTCTTGTCTCTCTTAGTGGCTCTGTACGAGACTTGACGCGCCGCGCTGGCTGATAGCGCCGCGGTGGCATGTCATGCCGCGGTAAGACATTGTTCGGTATCTTTTCCACGCGGGTGAGGTCGATTCTTATCTCTCTTAGTGGCTCTGTACGAGACTTGACGCGCCGCGCTGGCTGATAGCGCCGCGGTGATATGTCATGCCGCGGTGACCTATCATGCCGCGGTAAGACATTGTTCGGTGTCGTTCCCACGCGGGTGAGGTCGATTCTTGTCTCTCTTAGTGGCTCCGTACGAGACTTGGCGCGCCGCGCTGGCTGATAGCGCCGCGGTGGCATGTCACGTCGCGGTGACATGTCACGCCGCGGTGACATTTCGCGGTGACATGTCATGCCGCGGTAAGACATTGTTCGGTGTCGTTTCTTCGCGGGTGAAGTCAAGTGTTATCATTTCTGTAGGCTGGGGTGGTGGTCCTGCCTGAAAATTTCAAGAAATAAATCATCGCACGCATTTTGAAACTCATTGTAACGGTTACAAAATAGGTGTGGTGTACAATACAATTAATGTACACACATCAACACGGTCTAGGGATATTTTTAAAAAAGCGAATTACTATCAATGTGTTAATTATTTATATGACATGTATACATATATTAGGTCCTTACATATGAAATTGGCGTTTTGTATGGAAGGAACAAAAAGTCGAATATTTTTTAATATAATATATTTAATTAATCAAAGTATGAACCATTGTTTTCAATGCACTTTTGCCATCTTATAGGTAGTTCATTGATCCCTTTACTAAAAAAACCAGTCGGACGGGAATCAATAAAATCTTTGAAGGCGATTTGGACTGCCCCATCGGAGTTGAATTTTTTCCCTTGCAAAAAGTTATCCAAATTGCGAAAAAAATGGTAATCTGTTGGAGCAAGGTCCGGGGAGTACGGAGGATGTCTAAGACATTCCAATTCAAGCTCTTCTAATTTGGTAGCCGTCTGTTGCGCAGTGTGTGGTCTGGCGTTGTCGTGAAGCAGCAGTGGCGTGGAGCGATTGACCAGCCTTGGTTGTTTAGCCGCTAGCTTTTCCATCATGGTTTGTAATTGCTGACAATAGACATCAGCTGTAATAGTCTGGCCAGATTTGAGAAAACTGTAATGAACAATACCGGCACTAGTCCACCAAACGCTTACAAGTAACTTTTTTGGGGTTAATTTTCGCTTGGGGCAGGATTTGGCTGGCTGGCCAGGATCCAACCATTGCGCTGAGCGCTTCCGATTATCGTAAAGAATCCATTTTTCATCACAGGTAATGATTCGGTTTAAAATACCTTCATTGTTGTGCCGGTTCAGTAATGTAACGCAGCAGTCGACGCGCGTTTGCCGGTTTGCTTCAGTCAATTCGTGAGGTACCCACCTTTCAAGCTTTTTAATCTTCCCAATTTGCTTCAAGTGAATTAAAACAGTTTTATCACTAACATCGAAGCCTGCAGCTAACTCGGACGTGGTTTGCGATGGGTCCGCTTCCACAATAGCCTTCAATTCTCCATTATCAACTTGGGTCTCAGGCCGTCCACGGGGCTTGTTCTGCAGGTCGAAATTTCCAGAACGAAAACGTTGGAACCAAAAACGAACTGTGTTTTCTTTTGCAACATGACCGCCATACACATCATTCACCCTTCGAGTCGTTTCCGCAGCACTAGTGCCACGGCGGAACTCGTACTCGTAAATAATGCGATATTTTAAATTTTCCATTTTGTAAAATGAGTGACGCAAACAGAAAAAACAGAAGAAAAAAAACAAATGAATGACGGTCATCGAAGCACAAATACATGAGTAAATAGCTGTACAAATTTGAATTTGGAATTCCTTACCAAAGAGGAGAAATTCGTGATTAAAGTGGCCAGTACGAAAAACGCCAATTTCATATGTAAGGACCTAATATTTAAAAGATACGTTATTTAATATTCTACCATTTTTTAATAATGGTTAAGGTACTTAGATTAAAATTTCAGGATTTTATGGAAAAAAAATGAAGCATAGACGGAAATCGTATATGAATGAACTTTTAATTTGTGAGTAAAAACTGAAAAAAATAGAAAAATCATTTAATTTGTGTTTATAAACTTGAAGTTAGTAGTCTGAGAAAGCGCCCATGATGTTCATAACACATCGGCAACGATTCGGCATGCTCAGAACAAGGTTGTCAATGTCTTGCTGCGGAATATTGTCCCATGTCCTTCTGAGGTGCGCAAAAAGTTGATCTTCTGTAGCCAGATTTTCAGGAACTTCCTTCAGAGCTCTTCTTTGCAGCATATCCCACGCATGCTCAATGGGATTTAGATCTGGCGATTGAGCAGGCCAGTCTAAGGCCCTAACATTATGTGTATGTAACCAAGCTGCTACCGTTCTCGCCGTGTGTGCCCGGGCATTGTCGTGCATGAGCAGGAAATCTTGCCCCATTTGTGTTCTGTGGGGCAAGATTACGGGCCCCAGCACCTGTTGGACGTATCGTTCTGCCGTCATATTGCCCCGCACCCAAACGAGATCCGTCCGTCCTCCAAGACGAATTCCTGCCCAAACCATAATTGTTCCTCCTTGGTATGGGTGAACTTCCTGAGGGTTCTGGAGACGGCTCCATCGTCCAGGAACTCGCCAAACACGCGTCCTTCGTGAATCTGGATGGAAGCCGAACCTGGATTCATCCGTGAACAGCACATTGGACCATTGCTCACGGCCCCAGTCCACGTGGTTCCGAACCCATTCTAATCGTCGTCCACGATTGCCTCTCCGTAAAGGTGGGACCCGGAGTGGTCTACGAGAGCGTAGATTGCTTTCATGCAGTCGCCTTCTTACAGTTTGGTCACTCACAAGCACTTGGTGTTCCACTCGCAGCCTTTGGACCAATTGAGTCGCCGTTGCGTTTGGTTGTGCTCGCGCAGTAATTTGCAAAAATCGGTCTTGTCTGGGGGTAGTGATGCGACTTGGCCCCCGGTGCCTCTCCGCTACTTCACCTGTGGCACGATAGCGTGTCCACAATCTTGAAATTACATTTTGATGGGTCCCTATGGCCTCAGCAACATTACGCTGAACAGATCCAGCTTCCAGCATTCCCACAGCTCGTAACATCTCCGCCCTCGTCAAATGTCGGCGTTGCATGGCTACAATACCTCAATTTTAACTTTATCTTTCGTTTAAAAATGAAAAAAAACTGTAACTAAACGTAATTCGTATTGTTTTCTAAATTTCGCACAAATGAAAATTCCCTCTCCTATACATCAAGACATTTTTTGCCACCGAAACAAAAGAATTTTCAAAAATTTAAATTTGGAATTAGTCTGAGATAAATTACAAACAAATCGGTGTATAAAAGATTCCAATGCGGCCAGTACTTTTCGAGTTATTTAATTGAGTATGAAATATCCCTAGACCGTGTTGATGTGTGTATAATAAGGGGTATTAAAACACGAATGTTGGTTTAGATAATAGTAACACATGAGTGTTATCTATCAAACTCTGCTAATGAGACAATTGATTTTCTATTGTTTCATCGCCGATCGGCTACGCGGGTCGCTTGACCGGTTAAGGATCTTACAAAAAAGAGTCCTTTTCCAGTCGTCTTAATCTTTAGTAATCATAAAATGAAAAAAAAAAATTAAAGCCAGAAATAAATAAAAAAAGTTATTGCTCAGTATTCCCTCCCCTTTGCTCGGATAACTGCCAGCATCCTCGTATTCATCGACCTCACGAGCTTGACGATGAAATCTTGGGGATTTTCATTCCACTCCTCTTCAATTGCGATTCGCAGCTCTGGAAGGGTTCCATTCCACCACACCCCGGACACTCCATACAACGCTCGCAAAATAATTACCTACTACTACTACATTAAAAAATTACGTTTGTATACGTATGAATGTGTGCGTGAGCTACTTGTGTTTGCGAGCGCTCTTTGTTAAAGAACTACGACGGTAACCTCGAAGTGCGGGGTGAGGTGCGGTAACTGATGTTAGTGCGGGGAAGGGCCTTTCTGTACGTAACTCTAAAAGTATTCTGTGATTCCACCAAAACTATTACACTTTACCTTTATTTTATTTAGTATTTTAGAGACCATAGGGACACATATTCTGATATGGAACCCTAGAAAAGTAATATAAAAAAGTCATAACATACCTGTAGAAGTTGATGGAATTGGCTGATTTACAAGTCCTTACAATGGTTTTCATCCATCACATGGTAACTTTGGTTGTGATTGTAATTAAAGATTAAGACCTGAAAAAAATATAAAGGAATAACTGCATTCATAATTTTGCTAAGATGCTATAGTTTTTTTATTAGTTAAAATAATAGTGGCAAACTTTATTATTTTGTTATACAAAGTAGCATTATGTAGGTAATGAACAAACCTGGTAAATATAATGTTGGAACTGCAATATTGCTTATTCTGTTATTGCGACATACATATTTACCTTGAAAGTGTTTGCGACACTCGACGGAACTTAAAAATCTGTGCCCTTTATACCTTTGCTTGAGTACGTATAGTGTTTATTGTATTTGTTGGTATATTGACGTGGCTAGCTAACCTATGGCAAATAATTTAATTAAATGTTCTGTGTCCTGTAATTTTAATTACTTTGCATACTTAGTATTGCATAAAATCAATTATTTTCTAACTGAACAGACAGCTGTGCTGCTAGGGAGTTGGTTCCGCCACTTCTTCTCTCCAGCGAAAGCACTAGGAAGTGGTGAAGGGCGGGCGTTTTGGGGGACTGTCTTTTGTAATCTTGACGTTCGAAAAGTGCTGATTCTCAGCCTAGTTTGAATAAATGACTTTTGATTTTGTGCATTTTCAAATCCCAGAATATCACTTCCAATCGAATAATTCAATAAAATAATTATGTAAGTTTGTGTCATACTTTCTAGCGGTGACATGCCTTGAAACGAACTTCAGTCTAATGTCTAAAATATGTACGAAATTGTACGCTAAATAAAAAAAAATGTACTGCAAAGACTTCGCAGAAAAGAGAATTATAAATATTTCAAAAAATATATATAAAAGAAAAACGTTTACAAATGGTCTTTATTTATTTCCTTAAGGACAACACTATTTATATTGTGAATAAAAATGTATAATTACATTACTTTATTATAAAACAATAGTAATATAGCTCTTTAGTATTTAAATAAGTAATTAAAATTATGATTACAAAGATTTATCTCATAAAACATTTAAACTTACGAAATTTCTAAGTAAAATTAATACTTACTATAAAAATTATGTATCTTAGTAGGAGTGCAAACTGTAGATAGTACGCCTCTATTATCAATAAATAAAATTAATATTTAAATAAAATATACCGCAAACTAATCAGTGAATTATTCACGTTAGAAACCGCAAAAGATAGAGGTTTTCTATTCTCTGACTTGTGTCATACTTTTCACGATAACTGCAGAAACCGCACGTATCCGCAGCAAATTTTTATAAATGTTATTTATGAATATCTACGCTACAAAACAACATCAACTGTAAAGCATCGGGAGACATCCGTAACTGCAAAGTCTCGATGAAGTTAAAAAACTGTATTTTTTCCCCTCACTTATTGTTAAGTTTTTTTATAAAAATATAATGATAAAACCTACAACATTATAATTGCTTTAAAATCTACATACTCGTACAATGGGCTTTTTAGAAATGTATAACACTTTATATATATTACCGTAAATTTTTGAAAGAAATCAATAACTACTGAGACTTCTATCCCGGAGCCGACGAAGGTGTCCAAAATGTTTCTGGATGGATGTAGGTTGTCTAATCCAAGATCCTCAAATTAAATTAAGTTGAAGACCGGTTTCCAGTGTTGAAAACCGGACCAAGATAATCAACTGGTTCCTACGGGAACCGACGTAAAGTAAAAAAAGTGATAGTGGATATAAAAGGAAAAACCGTCCCGCCTGCGCTATCGCTAGACGGGCTCCGCCAGCCGCACAGTCGTCTCCGCATGAGGCTTCGAGCGTGCTCGAGGAACGGGTCTCGCGTCCAGGCCCCAGACGCTCCTCTAGATTCTGGTGGCGAGACGAATCTCTCGAGGTGCCTCTCCTGGAATTGACAATACGGAGACCTAATAATATAAGGGGAAACTAATTCACCTTCCTTGAGGTGACCGAGCTTGGAAATCTAGAACGTTAAAACATTAGCCGGTTAACAAGGCCTTTTTCAAATACAACACAAGGAGCTACGACTTCTGTTTGCCTTATCCTGAGTGGTTGGACAATAGGGATGAATAATTGTAAATAGTCAGCGGATAAAATACTCACGGTTGTCGTAGGGAGAAAGCAATTGACTGCAAGATCCTTGACCGTCTGGAATAGGGCTTTCAAATACCGGATTTTTTCAATACCGGTATCAGTACCGGTATTAGAAATTTCAATACCGTGATCACGTGATCACGGTATTGAACTCAAGTTTTTCAAGATTTAAAAAAAAAAAATTAAACTAGCACTTGACTGTCATCCCTTCTAAGGGATTCTTCTAAGGTTCATAAGAACTTTAATTAGGGCATTAATAAAACCATTTAAATACGTATTTTTGTTTCCAAATCAGTCTTTATTCTCTTTTAATAGCATAACAATTTGGTATTGATTGATTATAGGACTAGAATTTATAAACGTAATCAAAACTTAAACTAAATGTAATATCGCAGTAGACAATTAACTTAGAATATGCAAATTACAATGATAATGAGATCTATACTTATATTTATTATTATAGCAATCATTAGGTTTTCATTTTACTAACGCTATTATATTTATAAAAAAAAACAATCATAAAATCCAAAATTAAACAAGTAACAAAATAAATCAAATAGTATTTTGCATATTTGCAGACAAACAATAATAAAAATCTAAACTTAAACATATCATATTGAAACATTTTTAATCAAAAGATATTTTCGTTTTTTTTATTTTGAAAGTGTGATCGCAAAAAAGAAAGTGCATTTAAGGTCGAATCAGAAAGCGAACTTCTTAGCCTGTTACATACTCGTAAATAGCCTGCTGACAAAAAAGCACGCTCTGCTTCAACACTTGTCGGTACAACAGACAGTAAATATTTGTATGCCGCCGATAGAATATCTCACGTCCACCCCCAGCAGTTTCAAAGACACACATCTCTACTCTTATTATTGATCTAAAATCAGTGCTTGTGGTTACAGCCGAAACAGCATCCTTACTTTTAGGCAATTTAGAAATCTCCCTTTCTAATTGCTTTTGTATGGACGTGTCTTCATTATCACAACTTGAAGAAGAAGAAGAAGGTTCTTCTATCTTCATATCATATCAGCCATATTCTCACTGTCTCTTTGAGACTGTCTTTATATTATTTCCTGCTACTTATTACAACAAACCACAATAATTAAAATTATAAAATGATTGTAATACCGTAATCACGGTATTGGCTCGTCAGTACCAGTATTGAAAAAAGACCAAAATATATCCGTGATTACGGTATTACGGGATCCCGTAATACCGGTATTGAAAGCCCTAGTCTGGAAAGCTGCCTGCTTATGCGCAATTTGGAATCCTGTAATAAATATCCATGGATCACGACAATATCCTTTCTAACAACCAGGGAAGGGCTCACAGACAAAGACTATTACAACAAAATCCTTACCTTTTAAAACATGGAACAAGGTTTGTGGTATCACTCCAGCGTGTTCAAGGAAATAAAACCAAATACGGTTCAATAATGCTGTCATGGATAACAAACCGGAATTAGACGGAGCATTCCAAAAAATCTCCCCTATTACGGGTAAAATGATTATAGGATCACTGAAGATAAATAATACACCAAGATACTTAATTCTTGAAAATAACTAACAACTGCACAACGTGACGTTTAAACGCTGAAACAATAAGAATCTTCATGATCCAGACCAAAAAACAAATTATTTGTAATTTCCAATACCAAAACTTGTCCTGATTGGGGTAATTATCCCCGAATATTAATTCGGCAATTTTTTTTTTTTTTTTAAATGGCAACTGAGCCGATGTCGACTATTCTGCCAGCGTCATGTGGTGACGGCAAATGTACGGTAACGGTCAGTACTGCATTAGCACCGCACAGTGGTTCGAAATCGACGCTCCGTGGACATTGAAATCAAAATTTCTTTAGACGAGAAATAAAAATCGGAATGGCTTTATTTCAGTATTATTTATAATATTTGGTAATATGACAGCTATAGACAGCACCATCTCCGAAAAAAAAAATATTTAATATTTTTTTGTATGAAGAAAAACACAAAAGTCGTTTTTTCTCATAACTTAATAAAACTTAAAGCCTGCGGCTTACATGGGGTGTTGTCCTACATGAGGCGATTCCGAAATGCTATAACACGCACACCCATGCGCGCCGCTTCACTCACAGCAGAGTGTTGAATTTCGAGAAATTCAGTTAGAGATTTTTACGTTGATTTATGTGTGATCTTGAAAATATACAAAGTAATTGACTTTAGTTTGCTAATTTGATTAGTTATAATGAGAAATAATGGAATATACAATATAAAAATACTAAAAAAAACACTCAAATTGAGACTCATTTACAATATAAATAGATTTTGCAATCTTTCTTATAATAATTTAATTCGGTGTTAGTAGATACACAGTTTGACTTCTTAATTCACATTAAAAAAAAAAGTACAAAAACTTATAACTAATACAGAAAAATACTAAGAATAAGCAATTGTATAATTGAGAAATATATAAAATTTACACAAAAACATCAAACATTAAAATTTTGTCTACTGAGTTTCGTCATCGCTATCAAAGAATTCAAAATCAGAATCCATCATACTTGGCACCTCAACAAATTCAATGTTTTCCTTATCCATGGTATCCGGGTCAATTAAAAGAAGAGACTTCATTTCTTCAGTTAAATCATTTCTACTCTTATTTGTCAGTTTAGGTCGAATGCTTGACAAATATGGGTCTGAGGATACGATGAAACCATTAAAGATGTCATGGTTTGTCGCTCTGCGACAAAATTTCCGCGTATGATGTTCCCTGAGTTTTCTAAAATCTTTGTTTCGGGCCTCAGATGCCTCTTCTGATAGCTTTCCTATAGGCAAAATGTTGAAATGTTTTATTATTTCAGCTCCATGCAGCAGAAGTTTGTGGATACTGGAAGGCATGAAATACCAGCCATACAGTTCCACATACAGCTGCGCAGTTTCGTCGAGATAATTGGCAAACAAATCAATATTAATAGACTGTCCTGATGATACAACACGGAGAATAGTTGCGAATTTTTGGATGAGCTCCTGACTCAATCCAGTGATATTTGCAGTCTTCTCAGGACACTGGAAAAATTTTCTAGCCGTGTTGCCATCATTCGTGGTCCCAGCACCTTTATATAAAAAATACTGATATGAGAACATTATAAGATAAGTTTTATAGTATTACACTAACTAAAAAACCCTTTGATATTATACAAAATAAATAAATCAACTAACCTTGTTTTACGATATCCACCAGGAGTCCCATTTCCTCTCGAAATTTTCGCTGTATCGTCTGTTTGCGACTTTTCAAAGCTGCTTTACTAGCTTCATCTCTGGCTTGCCATTTTTTAAAATCTAATCGGTAAGCGATATGCAGCAGGCATTCCATGGATCTGATCCATGCATGCAAAGTCGACAAACCGTACTTGTAAATATCAGATGATACAGATTTCCTAAAATATGAATAAAAAGGTTAAAAGAGTTTTTCAATAAGAAAAAAAAAAAAAATTAACATACATTTCCAATATTCAACTTACATGTGAATCTTCTCCAAATCATTCATTTCACTTGGTACAGCTTTACAGATGTCACATGTTTGCATAGAGGTTTGTGACAGGTGAGACGTTATTTTGCCATCTATCATGGTCATTAACATTGAATGTTTAACTTGTATATTATTTTCAATGATAGATGGCTTCAATGCTTTAATTTCAGCATCGATCAAACCCATTTCCTCCTTCATGTCCAACTTATTTTCGCTGACAAACTTGAAATAAATTGGTCTGCAAAGCATTGTAGAAGAAGGTTTTGGGTTTTCCCAGACCAAATCCTCACCACACATCAATTGCAAGGGTACAAAAGAGCTCATAAAAACACTAGAGTCGTCTTCATCTGCATTCATGCATTGCTTGTAGTTGCTTTGATTTGACGCACCATCGAAGCCCCATTTGCAGATTAAGATCAGTTCTTTATCTTGCAAATGGTCCAAGTTTAATGTTTTGGCAAGTCGAGTGACAGTGATGTCCAAAATAGCTTGAAGTTTTACTTTAACTCCTCGTTCGGTCACTTCAATATCGCTCTCAGGAGGATAGCATGCCTTCTTGGCATTTAAAACCGAATAATATGATGGGTACAAATCTACACCACTTTCTTTCGCAGTTTCCCTTAAAGTTATATACTGCCACTTCGACAATTTCAAAGAAATAAATATACCCAACGCTTTCTCTGCTGAATATTTGTTAGTAGTTGTCTTGCCTTTCAAAAAATTCTTGATCTCTGCTGCTTTTTCAGGATGCTCGGTAATATATTTTATTAAATCTTTCACGTCCTCATTCTCCTCACCACATCTCACTGCAGTAGCATATGCAAGTTCCTGAGAGTCGTGCGTTAAAAGTTCTTCTATTCTTCTCTTCTTCTGTTTTTGGCATAATTCTGAGAAAGGTTTTCTTGGGCTCCTTTTTAGTGTTGTAGTGCTAACAGTACATGTAGTTACTTTGGATGTGGATGCACCATCATTTATACCACTAGCACTTGAGGTTGAAGGTTCAACAGTATCAGTAACAGAGTCGATTGATACCAATCCAATTTCTTCACTTTGTACAAATCTGTCTTTAATGAAGTTGGGCCATTTGATCTCTTTTTCTAGCCATGTCTCATACTTCTTGACAAATGTATGCATTGTTCGATTACACGATTTCCAATTTCTATGCAAAACACACATATACACTTGACAAAACTGTTTTAATTTTTTTTGTTCTTCGTCAGACAAATTTGTCGCTTTGGTTAGAAGTGCTTCTAACAAAATACTAGGCTGCGAAAAGCAACTTTTTGTTTTCACAAATATGAATATGTCCAAATTTGTATAAAATCCTTCCATGATAATAAGTAAGTACGTAAGCAAGAAGTTAATGTTATAGCGCGAACAGTTGCTGACAAAAACTAATGATTTTGACGATGTTGTCCCTATTTATATAAAAGTACCCTCTTAATCGTATCTTAATTAATAGTAGTTAGTTAAACACTTCGTAAAAATAGCCCTTAACTAATGTATCTTAACTCGTTAACAATATTTGCAACATGCACTAATGAGATGAGACTAAATTACCATCATAAGTTAATTAGCATGCATTAAGCATTGATTTCCTGCTAAACTTGAGATTACGAACAGCTTACATCAAACAATCATTACTATGTAATTATCGTTGCCCATTGGTATGTGCACCTATCCCAAAGATATCAAATAATATAGTATTAAATTCCTTCGAGAAATCCACTGAATTTCTTGAAGTTCATTACTCTGCTCTGAGTGAAGTGGTGAAATAATATATGTCTCAATTATACAATTGCTTATTCTTAGTATTTTTCTGTATTAGTTATAAGTTTTTGTACTTTTTTTTTTAATGTGAATTAAGAAGTCAAACTGTGTATCTACTAACACCGAATTAAATTATTATAAGAAAGATTGCAAAATCTATTTATATTGTAAATGAGTCTCAATTTGAGTGTTTTTTTTAGTATTTTTATATTGTATATTCCATTATTTCTCATTATAACTAATCAAATTAGCAAACTAAAGTCAATTACTTTGTATATTTTCAAGATCACACATAAATCAACGTAAAAATCTCTAACTGAATTTCTCGAAATTCAACACTCTGCTGTGAGTGAAGCGGCGCGCATGGGTGTGCGTGTTATAGCATTTCGGAATCGCCTCATGTAGGACAACACCCCATGTAAGCCGCAGGCTTTAAGTTTTATTAAGTTATGAGAAAAAACGACTTTTGTGTTTTTCTTCATACAAAAAAATATTAAATATTTTTTTTTCGGAGATGGTGCTGTCTATAGCTGTCATATTACCAAATATTATAAATAATACTGAAATAAAGCCATTCCGATTTTTATTTCTCGTCTAAAGAAATTTTGATTTCAATGTCCACGGAGCGTCGATTTCGAACCACTGTGCACCGTAAGGATTGTTTTGCTGTGAACACGCGCGGTACAGGCCGTATATACGTATGTGTGTATAAGTGATGTATTAACACAGAACGCACACCTCAGAATTTATACACTGGTGTCGAGCGAAGTCAGCGAAACAAAAACATATCGCTTTTTCACACACGCAGCGTACGTAATTAAGTATGACCTTGGTCGGCTCAAACCATTGCTAAAATTGACAACATTGGTATAAGGCCCGATAGCTGATAGTGTAACGCATCGGATTAGCAAACATATAGGCCCAAGTTCCAATCTCGAAATGAGATTTTCTTTCTTTTCATCAATTATCTTCATCTGTTCTTTTATTATTCGATAAATTAGTAAACGAGAATAATAATGTAATAATTGTTTTTATTATTATTATATAGTTAGTGAAATATGGGGTAAAGAATAAAAATGTTTTATAAGTGATTACAAAATGTTTATTCGTTATAATTTTATAAAGAATAAATAAACTTCTAGTTTAGGACTTATTGTGGTTATAGCTTAAGTATTCATTTTCATTACGAAAAGAAGATTGAAACTAAACCTCAAAATAATCCTTATTACGAATATGCTACAGTATAATTTTATTATTACTAGGTATAATCAATTTATAATTTAATCCTTAGTATAATACCCATTATTATCAATGCAATCTTGTAAACGCTGGCGCATGGGCCCTACAATATTGCATAGGTTTTTGAGCTGGTTTTCGTTTGCACGGCGAACGGTTCGTAAAGACGTGTTGAATAATTCGGCAAAATATCTTGTTGGTATATAACCAATTGTTTCATATTCACTGACCAGCTGGGGCATTCCACGCAGCAAGGCTACCCTCTTCCTTATTTAGTGACCCTCCGAGTCACAGTAGGTAATTTCTCTAAAACAAAAAAAGAGTACTGTTAGTCTACTAGCAAAATACGAATACTATTGAGAAACAAAATTATAATGAAAATAGAAATGTTACATATAAGGATAATATAATGTTATATTCATCATTTAAAATCTAGGACTTCGAAATTATATTTTTTTCTTCTATTTAGACCTTATAATACGTTTAAAAAAATAACTACAAGGATCAGCAGTTCTATTTTAATAAAATAAATGTTTGAAAAAATAATTAAATCATATTCATAATACTCACATTCAGTTCAGTTTCATAAGATATTTGTGTTATATTAAATCCACTTTTACGCAGCGCAATCACATTCGCTTTCATTTCAATATTCTGCATTTTAAAAGGAACTACAACACGGCTAATAGAACACACGTCGCTAACCCACAATAATTAACAACCAACAAACAACGTTCTATTTAATCGCGGTGAATGACTCGTAACTTAACTGTATCTACCTTATAAGTAATTTATTTAACTGTGGGTATAATCATAAAGTTTTACGAAAAGCGAACAAGACGAACATGGCAAGGAAATATATTATTATAGTCATAAGCGTCATTATTCGAAGTAATAATTATTAAAAAACATTTAAAAAAACTATCACCGCGCGTGAGATTCGAACCCACGGCTCGCTACGCAGGACGCGCTTACCCAAATGTGATAACCGCTAAGCTATCACGCCACATACCGTAGTGGTTGAATTAATGAAATACAATCAGTTGCAAATGAATTTGAGTGTGTGTGTCTATAGTAGAGAAATGGCTAATTAAAAGAAGGTCGTAAGTAAAACCAAAGTTTCAATCTATTGCTTTGTGAAATTACTACTCCACTTATGACCGCGGCCGTACAACCTTGCTATATTATGTAAATGACAATTCACAGATTAAAAATATATTAAGTTGACAACGAAGTTTCTAGAAAAAAGTCTTGTCTTGTTGTATTTTATAAAGACTGTTCATTTCTGGATATCTGTGAAGCATACTCAATTCTCGGTCCATATCTGTTAAATAACAGGACACTATCATATCTGCCTTTAACCTCTGGACACGGCATACATTTTCCTCAGTATCCAAAGACGAGCTTGATATTTCGAAAAAAAAATTGATCTTTTTTTATGTGTATTGTTGAACTCGATTCAGCGATTTCAGGAATTTCTTTTGCAATAAAAAGGTTTTTTAACCTTACATTTTCTTCTGTGGCAACACATGCAAATCATTTGGTCTTAAATCGTGGATATGAGATTGTAGTAATCGCTGCGTTTTGTGCTTTGGCTGTAGAAAGACAAAAATATCATCAAAACTAGTGTTGCCCAAATGCAAGAACAAGACGAGACTTAGCCAGTCTTGGTCTTGGTCTTGCGCCAATACACCTGGTCTTGGTCTTGGTCTTGCGCTCCCAGTCTTGGTCTTGGTCTTGCAGCAAGAGTCTTGCAAGTCTTGCAATTACCTATTAGTCTATTACTATTTATTAAAGTTTACTTTAAATCTTAGAAAAACGTATTAGAATTGGAACATTGTGAGCTTGAATTAACATAGCCATAGTAAAGATCAAGCAGATTAATAAATAACTGAAGATTTGATAAGAAATTCGAAAAATCAACTAACCTATATGTCGTTTTCCATGGAAGTAACTGTTTCTTAATAAACATTTATGATTTATAAGCTTACATTTGCTAAAACATGTAAAAAAACAAATTAATTACAATAACTTGACTGTATTTTAAAGAACAATACTTATCTGTCTAGAAAGAGATTGAACCCTCAACTTATAAGAAATTTAATAAAAGAGTTTTACGATTTATCATTTATTTGAATAAAAAATAAAATACAACACAAATCAACAGCTTTATCATTAGGTTATGATACTTTATAAAAAATTTTTTGACCAAGAATTAATACAAAGTAACCATCTGGCTGACTCATCACTTAACCTATTTCTATGTTTTCTAATTACTAATGATGCTTTAGAAAATAACCTCTCAGCAGGTACTGAAGTTGCAGGTATTGAGAGAAAATCACGGGCCATTTTCGATAAAATCGGATACTCTGTCTCATGCGTCCTCCACCAATCTAAAATGTCTTCCGAGCTGGCAGTTCTTGGTTTTCTCAGGTACTCCTCCAACTCGTCTATCACTAAGCCTTGAAGACAAGATCCAGATGACGTCGAGGGACATTCATAGAGTTTATCAAAGTCTATTACGTCTTCATCTTCATCACATACTTTATTTTCTTTTTCTGGTAATTCCAGAGATTTGTTCAGTGAGTGTAGACTTTTATATTCTTCATAAAGTTCATTGAACTTGCGCAGACTTTCTGTTTTAAGTGGCTTCCCCCACATTGTCAGGTCAAAAGTCTGAGCCTTATGCCTTGGGTCTAAAATTAAAGAAGTACAATAAATCCAGTTGCTCTTCTTGTAATGTTTAAGCATTTTGTCTCGAGCTGCTTGGAAAGCTAAAATGAGCCTTTCATCCACTTCAGATCGATTAGGTTTCTCATCTAACTGTTTTACCATGGATTCAATTTTATCTAGCAAGAGATTGAATGATACAATGACTAGCGGTAATGTAACATATTTGTCTCCACCAAGTTTTGTACTTAAAAGTTTAAAGTTTATTAGAAATTTATGTAATTTTTCGAGTACCTGCCATTCATTAGCTGTGATTTGAAAATCATTTAATTCGGTGACAGAACTGCACAATATGTCAATGCCCGCTCTCACTTTTAAACCAAATCCAATCATATCATGTGTGGAATTCCATCTCGTTGGACAGTCAAGAATGGCATTTAGATTTGATGGCACGCCAGCTGCTTCACAAGCAGACTGAAACTTCTTCTTCACTATCTCACTTCTTTTTATTTTACTGGAAATACTGCGTAACTTTGTTACAGATCTACGCGAGTCAGCAATATTTGGTGCAGATTCTTCATCTTCCTCATCCTCAGTTTCGTCTGCATAGTCTTCGTACTGCTGATCTTGCGCGTTAGTGTCAGACTCACAGTGTAATGCTAAGGTCTTTAATAAATCTTGTACACCAAGGTTTAAAATGTGAGCAAAGCACCGGAAATGTTGATTGTCTGAATCTAAGTGTGGCGGCAGCTGTTTGCCCAGTTCATACATAAATTTGGTATTTGCAGTTGCGTTGTCGACCGTGATACCTTGTATTTTATCAATTATGCCATATTCCAATAAACATTCATGGAAAATCGTTGCAATATCTTCCCCAGTATGTCGACCGCGTGATGGTATAAAATCAAGAACTACAGATTGATACTTCCATTCGTTGTCTATACAGGGTGAAATTGAACACATGCGACAAATCGAAATGGGAGATTGTACTCATTATTATGAACAACTTTTACTATGGGATCAAACCTGAAATCGCAAAAAAAAAATCAGTTGTTCCCTACATTTTGATGAGTTATGAGAACATAAATGTAGGGAACAGCTGATTTTTTTTTCGTGATTTCAGGTTTGGTCCCATAGTAAAAGTTGTTCATAATAATGAGTACAATCTCCCATTTCGATTTGTCGCATGTGTTCAATTTCACCCTGTATAATGAATAGTAACCCCGTAGTAACTCCTACCAGCAATTGACGTCCACCCATCAATGGTAAAAGACATTTTAGATGATAATTGTTGAAGTCGTTCCTTGAGATTCAATTGGAGCTCTTCAAATCGCTCTTTGACTTTCCTTCTAAGTGTAGATCTTTTAGGAAACACCATATTAGGGCAAATACGTCGAAAATATACTTGTGTAGCTTCGTCATCGAAAAATGAGAAGGGAAGATATTTTTTCACCACCCAATCAACTGTAGCTGTCGTGATGTTGTCACTGCTGTTTTCCGACTGAAACAAAACAATAAATCTTGTGTTATTATTTAAAACATACTAGGTTTGAGCGTATAAGAGGAGGAGGTTTGTTGTTGTTAAATCGAGAAAATCGTTAAATTGATATTTGTTATATTAAGGTTGCACTGTACTGTAATTTACCAAAATAAAGTACTTAGTTGTTACTGGCCGATTAAATGAAAATATGGGTGTTTATAAAAAATATTTAAGACGATAATTACATACTTAATATGTCGCACCCCTAGATGAAAACTGTGAAAACACCACTAACTCAAAAATACTTACGTAAGTTAATGGCGTTTTTGAAAGTATCGCATGAATAGCTACGCGGAGTTAAAATTCTTTTAACTGTTAAAAAAATATTCTTACCTGTCCACTTCTTCCAGCGGTTACTAAAAAGCTTGTGATATCTCCACTTAATTTTGGTTTAACAGGAAGAAATATTTCTGATTCCTTTTTGTGGAAAGATATTAGATGTTTCCTTAAGCCTGAAGTGTTTCTGTTTTTCATTTTTATTTCAATCTTTTTATGTTGGCACAATTTACAGAAGGCAGTTTGGGATGCATGAATTATTTCGAAAAACTCCTCAAATTTGCTTTTGGGTCTTTTAGATCTGTGACTCAAACTCTCGTTACTCGGACTAGAATAATTTGAATCTTCGTCACTCATATTAAATTGTACACGTGATACGTTTTTAGAAAACAACGAGAATTAGTAAAAACAATTATTAAGTTAGACTCGAAGCACAGCTCAATTGGAAATGACTGGAATTAAAATAATTCCTTTATT
Source organism: Amphipoea lucens (assembly GCA_947508005.1). Classification (NCBI taxonomy): domain Eukaryota; kingdom Metazoa; phylum Arthropoda; class Insecta; order Lepidoptera; family Noctuidae; genus Amphipoea; species Amphipoea lucens. Next base: position 20,945,579 of record OX382357.1, read on the forward strand.
TATAGTACGTTTCCTTGCTTTCTACCGCGCCGCCTCGCCACGTGCCGGCTCTATGAAAAGGATGCCGCCGCAAATCAAACAATGCCGCGTGCGGCGTACAAACACACACTAAATATTACCTACTTGTACAGACGCGACGCGTGAATAAAATAGAATTAGTGCCAATCACTATTCTTTACATATAAGTGAATGTTTTGGCGTACATCTATACTAATATTATAAAGCTGAAGAGTTCGTTTGTATGTTTGATGACAGAAGTTTTAAAATAAATAAATAAGTCCTGAACGTCACTATACCTCCAAAGTTACTATTCCTCGTGGACGAAGTCGCGGGCACAGCTAGTAAATACTTACTCTCATCATCTCTCTCAGAGATATTCGGGCTGGTAAGTAATACAAAACTCTTATCGCAGGCTTTTTATTTTATTAGTAGGTAAGTACCTACGCTTTTTATATTATTTTATTAGTTTTGTAGAATTTTTTTACACGTTTCAAGTATATTTAAAAGTGGCTACAATATTTATTAAACGGGTGATATTTGAACACTTTTTTGCTATTTTTTCTTGTAAAAACTTAAGAAATATAATGACTAAATGTACAATAATAGTACCTAAGTAATTAGTTTAAAACCATATAAGTAATCAATATTATAATATATACTTACTAGAATGAATTAATATGACATCTACTACCTATCCTTACCATTTTATCCTAATCATAATACTACTTGCGTGATCAGTATAATGTATTCATTTTCATTCTAAGCACTCTGAAACTTATTTATTCTTGGAACACCTGTAGGTACTCTACTAGGAAATTATTTTGCATGAGTATACCTACGCCCTATGGCGGCAATCAAATAGTGTCAAATGTTATGATTTCGGCGTGGCGGCAACGATTGTTTTAGATTTCAAAAGAAGCCGCCGGCGCGTGTATCATAACCATGTACTTCCGAAAAGCGGCAAATTTATTTGAGAAGTAAGTACAAAACCTTTGATGCCGCATTATAAAAGTGCCGATGGTTAAAACATAACTATGCATGCACTCAGTTTGATTTTAATAGATATTTTTTTATTCGCTATGTTTATGGTATTAGTCGTAATGCGCATAGGTCCAGTTTTTCATATTCTTTGATACAGTTTTTTGCGTCTCATAGAATTCCTAAGCGTACCTACCTATACACCGAACTGTTACACCTAACTACTCAGTGAAATAGCGCTAAGTCCTAGCTGCAAGACGCAAGAGTCTTGCAGGCTATGTCTTGTTCTTGCTCAAGTCTTGCACGGTCAGTCTTGGTCTTGGTCTTGCTAAAAATACGCGGTCTTGTTCTTGGTCTTGGTCTTGCAAAAACGCAAGAACAAGACCAAGACTGAATTTGGGCAACACTAATCAAAACGGATTTTGACGCCTTCTTATTGCGTTTTTGCCAAAACTTTGCAGTAATTAAAGTTTTCATTGCCCAATTTTTCCAATTTTTTTATCAGAGATAATACGCATGGAAGTAGCAAGCCATAAAACATCTTTTTCACCTTGCAAAATTTCAAGCGCCTCTGCTTTGTTTACAGCATTTCAAAAATCTGTCGGTTTTCTTTAAAGAGTTAATAATACAAGTTTAAAGGCAGAGCTACGAGTTTAGATGCCTAGAAATTCCCTGCAGGCTCTGTGCAACTGACTCCATTCAAAATCAAAATCATTTATTTGCATAAATAAGGTAGGTACAGAGAGATCTTAAAGATGAGGTATATGAATCTCTTATTCTGCCATTAATGTCGGCGTGCAAATTTTACATAATTATTTAATATCGAAGCATTATATATTATATTAATTAAGAAATAAAAGAAATTATTAAGAATTATTATAAGTTTGAATCAGGCATGCAGTTAGTAAATATTGTATTAAATCGAGTCTTATTTGGTAACAATTAATTATTTATAATAGTACCTGATATTACTGTTACGAGCTTGGGGTTCGTGACAATAAAAACTGCCGATTTGATAACCAAAAATAGACACTTTAATTAAAAACAGCAATTACAACTTTAACACACTAACAATAAAACACAATCACACTACAAGATCACTTGAGAGTCGCACTTGAAGATCGCTTCGATGTTATCGCTTGTATCGCTTATCCAATACTGTTCCCGGCTCGCAGGCACACCGGCCTTATATAGGCCTCGGATAGTTCCAGAACCTTCTACCGTAGAAACATCTAGAATGTTCGAGTACATATCTGTCCCGTCCGACCAGGCATCGATAGTTCTGGAAAGTTCTAGCATCGAAGTTTCTAGAAGGGACCCGAATAATTATTAGTTCTGCTACTCGATACTAGATGGGCTAGTAGTAGCTAATGTCGCCATCAAGTGTGGCGCGTAACACTGCCCCCTCCTAAGACATGCTCGTCCCGAGCATTATTGGCCCCATAATAACGCGCCAGTCGATCCACATGGACGATCTTAGGAGTACCTCTTGCACCTTTCTGTATCCGGTAGGTTACGTCATTGATCTTTGTCACAATCCGGTACGGTCCGTCCCATTTAGCTTGAAGCTTAGGAGATTTCCCTTTGCTGCGGACTGGATTGTGCAACCATACTAGTGAACCTTGGTCGAACCCTTTATTGTTCATTTTGCGGTCATAACGGGTTTTCATCTTCTCAGACATTTGCTGGCCCGATTGTCTGACGTGCTCATAGATGTCATTCATTTTGTTCCGCAAGTCATTCGCATAATCGGTTATACTGCGTGGGGCATCAGGTGGTATTCCAGTGATCAGGTCTGCAGGCAACCGTAATTCTCTTCCAAAGTTTGCGAAAGCTGGTGTCACCGATGTACTTTCGTGAACAGCACTTCGATATGACAACAAAAACGGTTGTATGTGCTTGTCCCAATCTCGTTGCCGATTTTCCACAACTTTCGCCAGGTATCTCTCCAATGTCTGATTAAATCGTTCCACCATTCCATCCGATTGTGGGTGGTAAGAAGTTGTTCTCGTTTTATGAGTACCCATAACTCGACAAGTTTCCTGGAATATTTGGGACTCAAAATTCCTTCCTTGATCACTGTGAATCTCTAAAGGTACTCCAAAACGACAGAAGACTTCATGGACTAATTTATCTGCAACTGTCGAAGCTTCTTGATTTGGTATGGCGAAGACTTCCGGCCACTTAGTGAAGTAACCCATTACAACCATGAAATACTTGTTACCACTTTCACTTTCCGGAAACGGTCCCGCAACATCTAGGGCTATCCTCTCCCATGGTGCACCAACATTGTACAATTTCAATGCACCTCTACTACGAGTCTGAGGTCCCTTTACAGCTGCACAACTCGTACATTTGCGGCACCAGTCCTCGACATCGTCCCGACAGTGGACCCAGTAAAACCGTTCTCGTATCTTCAGTAGGGTCCGTTTAACTCCCAGATGGCCTCCTGAACAACCATTATGGTACAGCTGTAGAACATCCGGTACTTGAGCTTTAGGGACAACCATTTGCAAATGACAGCTGTCTCCCCGAGCATTTTCCCATTTACGGCACAGGACTCCATCCTGAATCACCAAGCTGTCCCATTGGGCCCAATAGCTTTTTGTGATCGAACTCATCGCTGAGACGTCGCTCCACGTGGGCTTAGGTGCACTGGCCTTCATCCACTCGAGAATCGGCTTGAGGTCTGAATCTTCCTGTTGTGCACGTTGTAGGCTTTCCTTCCACTCGTTGCTGAGGTCTGTCTTGAGCATCCTCACAGGTACGACTTCTTTACTTTCTTGCCTAGTACAATGCTTGCAGTCTTCAGGACAAGGTCTTCTTGACAATGCATCCGCGTTGCCATGAGATTTTCCGCTGCGATGTTCGACCACGAAGTCGTATTCCTGCAGTAGCTCAATCCATCTCGCAACTTGTCCTTCCGGATTTTTGAACTGCAATAGCCATTTCAGTGCAGCATGGTCGGTGCGTAAGTGGAATTTCCGCCCCAGAAGATATTTGCTAAAATGCTGCAATGACTTTACCACAGCAAGCAATTCCCGTCTCGTGACACAATAGTTCCTCTCCGGCTTTGACAACGACTTGCTGAAGTACGCTATCACAACCTCTTGATCACCCTTTCGTTGAGACAACACACCGCCAAGTCCTATGTCACTTGCGTCTGTGTCAACTATAAATTCCTTGCCTGCATCAGGGTACCCCAAAATAGGTGTTTTGCACAGTCGGTCCTTTAACTCTTGGAATGCGATGTTGCAACTTTCATCCCAGCAGAAATGTCGCTTCTCCTCGGTTAGCTTGTGCAGGGGTTTGGCTATATCCGCAAAGTTCTTAACAAATCGCCGATAATAAGAGCACAAGCCCAAAAATGCTCTGACCTGCGTCTTGTCTTTTGGAACTGGCCAATCCTTGACAGCGGCGATTTTCTCTGGATCTGTGCGGATACCTTCTTCCGACACTACATACCCCAAAAAGCTAACTTGTCGTTTGAATAGTGAACATTTCTTTGGACTCAACTTGAGGTTGGCACTCTGGATCTTCATGAGCACACGTTCCAGGTTTTGAAGATGTTCTTCAAACGTACGGCCTACGATGATGATGTCATCCAAGTAGACCAGGCAAGCATCGCCAATTAGCCCGGTAAGTACAAGTTCCATCAGTCTTTCAAACGTTGCCGGAGCGTTGCACAATCCAAACGGCATAACTTTAAATTGCCAAAGACCCTTTCCTGTCGAGAATGCAGTTTTCTCCTTGTCCTTGGGATCAATTTCAACTTGCCAGTAGCCACTTTTCAGGTCCAGTGTGCTAAACCACTTTACTCCAGTAAGCATGTCCAGCGTGTCATCAATTCTTGGCAAAGGATAGCTGTCCTTCTTCGTAACGTCGTTCAGGCGACGATAGTCAACACAAAACCGCATGCTGCCGTCCTTCTTTCTTACCAGCACTACAGGTGAACACCATGGACTAGATGAAGGTTCAATAACACCATCCTTCACCATTCCTTCAATCATGGTTTCCACTTCCTTTTCACGTGCTACCGGAAATCTCCTTGGCCGCTGACGGATAGGCAATTCTTCTCCTGTGTTTATTTTGTGTTGAACTAAGCCAGTCTTCCCAATGTCAGCATCGTTTGACGAGAAAACATCGGCGTACTTGAGTAACATCTTCTTCGCCTTGACCATTTCATTTTGGGACAGAGCGCTGCGGCAGTCTTCTAAAAGTGTGGACACTTTCGTTTGTGCATCCTTGCTGAGGGTCCCAGTCGATAGATATTGGCATCGACGCAACCAATCCACTTCCTCGCAAGTACCAACTAGTGTGCCTTTTTCTATAATCTGTTCCTGATCACAAAGGTTCAGCACACGTACCCCTGAGATGTCGGTGGCTCTGACCAAAGTTCGTGCCACTTTCCATGGAAGGTCATTGTCTACCCTTTCCACGAGTACACAACGATTAGTTTGCCCAGGATTCCGAGGAAGACTTACCGGCACAATCGTTTCCGATCTCGACGGAAGAACAATCTTTTTAAGGCTGTACACATTCCCTGGTAACGCCCCTTCCATAAAAAGTTCCTCTTGTCCACATTTCAAAACACCTTGCTTGACGTCAATCTCGCAACAATTCTTCCTCATAAAGTCAAGGCCCAAGATGCAATCGTCCATTATATCAGCCACGATGACATTATGCAGGTAGATTCTGTTGCCTAGCTTCAACTCCATCTTCTTCTCTCCATGGACGGGTATGCGCTGACCGGTGGCTGTTACCAAATTAATGCGTTCTCGGTTGTATGCGGAGTCCCCAAGGAACCGACTTATAAGTTGGGAACTGACGACCGTACGAGAGGCTCCAGTATCTATGGTCAGCTTACACGGCGTTCCGTTAACCTCGCCCTTGATGATTAAGCTGTTCCCGTCATGGGTTTGTGTGATCGAAATCCTTGGGGCTCTTTGAGCATCAGCCAGCACCCGCCTCGCAGTCCTGGCTATTACTCGTTTCCCTGCTGCTGGTGCTGGGCGGTGCTGTTAGCCGCAATTCCCTCTGGAGCTCGGTCTTCTCTTTCTGCAGTTCGCTTAGGGCAACTGGATCGAAGGTGGCCCCTTTCCCCACAGCCATAGCATCTAGGGCTGTATCCTTTATTGCGGTCGCGAACTGTAGCCGCTGCAACCTCCCTGACGCGATGGGAACGATGGTCTTGCCGCACAGCTTCCACCTCCAGTGCATGGGCCAGGGAGTCCTTAAGCGTCCCGTGGTGACCGAGCCTTACAGCAGCTCTGACTTTAAGGTCGCGGATGCCGTCGATAAATATCTGCACCAGGTTCCCATCAATAAGCGCAGGCAAGGACTGGTAAGCTTTACGAACCAGCTTCTCCACTTCAAGGGCCCACTGCTGCAGGGTTTCGTTACTGCGTTGCACACGATCCTTGAGCTGCGCACGATACACGTGTTCCAGGTGAGCGTCACCATACCGAGCCTCCAATGCCTCAAGGAGCTGCTCGTAAGTCACTTCTTTTCCAAGAGCTTCCAGCACAGTTAAGGCCTGGTCGCGCAGGCCTAGGGTGAGGGCAGTCATGGCCTGATTTTTATTCCACCCGTTCGCCTTCATGACAGCCTCAAACTGAATCTTGTAGGCCGACCAGGAAGAAGTTCCGTCGAACGGTGGCACTTTGAATCCCCGTAGCGAAGGTGTTGTAGCTACGGGGGCTGCGATTCCATCCTCAAGTTTAAGGTAATCCAGCGTTTTCTTCACGTCAGCCATTACGGTTTTCTTCACGTCAGCCATCACGGTGTCAACCCGATTATTCACTTGGTCGATTCGGGTTTCAGCTTCCAGCAGGCGGTTGTCGTGTTGAGCAACCTTATCCTTCATCTCCTTCATGTCTTTCCCGAAGGTAGCGTGAAGGTCCTTCATAAGGAGCATCTGCTCTTCCTGGCGGCGCGCCTGCTCCTCCTTATCCCGCTGGAGCTGTTCTTCCAACCGACGAGCCTGTTCCTCCTGACGGTGGGCCTGTTCCTCCTGACGGCGGGCCTGTTCCTCCTGACGGCGGGCCTGTTCCTCCTGACGGCGGGCCTGCTCCTGCAGCATCATCATCAGAGCAGCAAAATCTGGTGCTGATGATGCTGGAGCAGCTGTGGACGGGCCGGCCTCCGTGATTGGTAGTTGGCCCTCCGACGTCTGTGGCGTTGCTCCACCGAATCGCCTCTGGTCCGTCTCTTGCTGGCGTTGACTCCGGGTACGGATACCCTCCGTGTCGTCCTTTGGTAGAATCGGCATGATTTTAATCCTTGCTTCTGACACCAATTGTTACGAGCTTGGGGTTCGTGACAATAAAAACTGCCGATTTGATAACCAAAAATAGACACTTTAATTAAAAACAGCAATTACAACTTTAACACACTAACAATAAAACACAATCACACTACAAGATCACTTGAGAGTCGCACTTGAAGATCGCTTCGATGTTATCGCTTGTATCGCTTATCCAATACTGTTCCCGGCTCGCAGGCACACCGGCCTTATATAGGCCTCGGATAGTTCCAGAACCTTCTACCGTAGAAACATCTAGAATGTTCGAGTACATATCTGTCCCGTCCGACCAGGCATCGATAGTTCTGGAAAGTTCTAGCATCGAAGTTTCTAGAAGGGACCCGAATCATTATTAGTTCTGCTACTCGATACTAGATGGCGCTAGTAGTAGCTAATGTCGCCATCAAGTGTGGCGCGTAACATTACAATGCAGGACTTACACCTTATAATCTAGGAACTCAAGTACACTATAAAAGCATTTATCAATCAATATTTTTGTCAAGATACGCTTAAATTTAAAAAATGGGAGTGACGTAATTGTATTCGGAATTTTATTGTACAATTTAATGCACATGATAAAACTGTTGTTCGATGTGACTGTAAGATTTGTCTTGGGTTTATATAACTTGTTGGTGTTATGAGCCACCCGCATGCCCTGGAGGGTCACACTCAGCTCCTGCAGGACCGTAGCAATGCCCTGTTCAGTCACCAGCCTCCTCTCCTCCAGCTGGAACACCCAATCCGGAGCGGCAGGCGTCACACAATGATCTGAAATAAAACTTATATTTTGATTATTTTTTGGTAACATTGTAAGTCACCAATCTGTAAAATAAATAGATAATACATATATGATCTCCGCGAAGCGTCCTGAGCCAATTGGAGCGGGTCAGATCTACTTCTTCAAAAAGAAAACAACTATTTAAATCATCAATAAGGAAAGGTGTCATGGTCTTGTTCAAAACAAGTATGATTATATTATGATGTAACTAGCAACCCACTCTCGGCCATGGGAATCAAACCCAAGACCTCATGCTCAGCAGTAGCACTTGCGATCACTAGACCAACGAGTCAGTGTATATTGTATTATGTAAGTTAAATATTAATGCGTTATGCACTTAAACCTTCCAAAACGAATTCTCTCAATGGTGGTGAAGACCGCATCAAAATCCATTGTTAGAAGAATAACACGGTCCAACAAACAGACATGAAAAGCTAATTTATAATAGATGTATAGACAGATATATTGTTTACAACAGCTATGATTTATGGAGCATAACAATTAGCGTCGCGACGTCGTTATGTCTATTTGTATTTAACTGCAGCAGTTAGTAATCATATAGGTAAAGTTATACCATTGATTTAATATAAGGATAAATGTATGCACCTCTTCTTCTGCCTCCTCTCCCTCTTGTTGCACCAGTTGGTGGCGTCGCCATCACCACCGCTGCTGAATCCGGCTGTGGCTGGTGCTGGTGATAATGGCGGTGATGATGGCGGCAGTGGTGACGGGTACCGCGGCGGTGACGGGTACTGCGGCGGTGAAGGCATCGGCGGCAGCGTTAGTGCCGATGGCGTTTGCTCCAGCCAGCACTCCGACGTAGGCAACGGGACTGGGCAGAGCGGCGGCAGCAGCGATGGCGACTCCCGACTCGTACACCTCTAAAAAGGAATGTGCCGGTGCCACCGCCGGCGACGTACAGCGTGTAGGCCAAGGAGCCGCATTATTCCCCTGCAACATTAAAACCACAAATCAATCATCCAGTTTCTCTTTTTAAATTTTTCACTACTCTGCTTGTTAAACAGCCCACTGGTGTGGAGCCTCACCCAGAGGACTAAGTCTCTCTTAGTTATTAGGTACTAACATAGTTTTTAGGTTCATACTAACAATATAAATGTAATCTGTAATATTTGTGTAATGGATCAATGGTTTTCTGAAAATAAATTATAATTATTATTATTATTAAACAGTCACATTAATGTGTCTGGAGCTCTACTATCTGGTACTTGCTACTAGTATTCCTTACTTTACTGTACAGACACTGTCATTATTAACATTGATTAAAAATGATTAATGACAGAATGACAGAATTATATTGATAATTCTAACAACTTATTAAAAATGAAATTACCTGAAGTTTAATTTAATTTGATCATTTTACAGACTAATATCACTTAATAATCCAGAAGAATACGATAGTAGGAAGTAGTTGCAGTATACGTTTCTCCTTTCGATCATTTTCGCCGACTTTTGAAGTTTTTTTTTTATTGTTTACGTTCACCACCGACTGAAGTTGCGGACCACTGTCACTGTCACCATCAATGTTGATCGCCATCTTGATTTTTGTCGACGTCATCGTTCGCCGCAAACTTCACACACATTGACTGGTGCCGCTGCCGATTTTGCTCGACTTACAATCCAGTGAAAAGTGGCCAAACTTATCGCACTTGAAGCATTTTACACCATTCGGACACGAATTGGACAAATGAAATTGTAGCATTTTTTTAGGTTCAGCAGCTTGCGTCTTTCGATCGCGACCACCACCACTCGTACCTTCTTGATGTTGTTTAGAAAAACTCGCACGGATTCTCGAATCATTTTTCATGTTTTCATAAATGGCTAGCTTTTCCTTCAGGGCTGCGTAGTTATTGCCTTGTTCATCTCTAAATCCTGTATACCATCCATAATGTATTGAATGGCCACATAATCCGGGAATTTTGCCCGATTTCCCAATACTTTCATGACGAACATGTATTGGAAAATAAGTCTCCTCGCGCCTCTTCTTACGAGAACTCGTTAGTCAGTGTAGGACGTAACCAACTACTATTTTGTAATCTAATTTCTAATTACGACTACAAGTAGTTATGATTACATGAAACCTAACTACAATAATCAGGTTACCTAAAGTAATCGTTAATCGGATTACTGCAATCAAGTAGTTATAACTACTGATTAGTTCTAAGAATATTTGTTTTAGAAGAGCGAGGGCGCGGGCTCCACTAAAACCCATCTGAAATGGCGAGAAGTCACTGTGTAATGAACAATAATAAATATTAAGATTATTTAACTTTGCTAGTATGGAACCAGCAAAAATATTATGCCCGCAAAAAGGCGTCGGGGCTCCGACAGCAGGCTTTGGCAACGGGAGGGCCTCTGCCTCCCAAATGATAGGAACGAGCGCATCCTCGCAGTATTAGGGCGTGTGGCCGTTTATGGAGAGCCCAGCGTCCGCATCCCTTTCCCTGTTAGAGAAGAAAGAATTTTAATTATAATAACTTATTGTAAAGAAGTAGTGCATGAAGTAGTTAGTGTAAGTACTGGCTTTTTAGTGTTTCTGTCTGTGTGATATTAGTCTGTAAAATGATCAAATTAAATTAAACTTCAGGTAATTTCATGTTTAATAAGTTGTTAGAATGATCAATATAATTCTGTCATTAATCATTATTAACCAATGTTAATAATGACAGTGTCTGTACAGTAAAGTAAGGAATACTAGTAGCAAGTAGCAGATAGTAGAGCTCCAGATACATCAATGTGACTGTTTAACAAGCAGAGTAGTGAAAAATTTAAAAAGAGAAACTGGATGATTGATTGGTGGTTTTAATGTAGCAGGGGGATAATGCGGCTCCTTGGCCTACACGCTGTACGTCGCCGGCGGTGGCACCGGCACATTCCTTTTTAGAGGTGTACGAGTCGGGAGTCGCCATCTCTGCTGCCGCCGCTCTGCCCAGTCCCGTTGCCTACGTCGGAGTGCTGGCTGGAGCAATCGCCATCGGCACCAACTTTTCGTGTCCTTTTTCTTTTCATTCGTTTCTTTTTTCTTTTTATTACCTTGATTTAATGAACTATTTGCCGTTTTCAGTTGTCCCGAAATAGACTCGGAGTGTTTAGCAATAAATTCATCTATACGATATCTCTCCGATTTCGTGTTTATTTGTCATAAATATCTTTTCACTTCTCATGCTCTAAAAGTCCGTCTTTATGTTGTGCTTAGGCGACATAAAATCGCTTTTTATGTTCTAGTGCATAAAGTAAAATTTTTTTCTAAGACTAAAGTAATCAGGCCCAACAGCCACACGCACAATAAAACTTCGCAGATTAAAGTCGTGATTTATTTCATTTTCTTTAATTTATACCACTTCCGTGTTTTCTATCGTTAATTTAATAAAATCAGGTAAAATAGTTGTCATTTATTATTTAAAAAGGCAAAGAAACGTTTTCATTTTTTGGCAGTATGAAGTACCCAAGTCGAATGACAAATGTTGAAAATTAAAAAAAAAAAAACTTTTAAAAAGTTTCGTGGCGGTATTATCTGTGGTGGCGGGAATTAGCTATGGATGCAACATTTTTGATTAATTATGTACTGTATACTTTATGCCTGTTTCATTTTCTCGCAATCGAAGTGAAAAGCAGAGTGTATAACTCAGGCATAAACGAGCCATTTTACCCCTCGACTTAACTATCCACGTCTCGGGGTAAAATAGCTTCTTTTATGCCTTAGTTGTACAATCTACTATTTCAACATTTTAAAGTAAACTTCGACATTAGATGAAGTAGGGGCTGATATTTCTGATTGGAAAGTTCTTTTCATAACATTGGACCATAACGGGAGTTGTCCCGTGTTAAAGTTGTTAGAAATTGTGGGAAATAATACAAGTTGTCGTGTGTTGCACAACAATCACCATCAGTGAGAGTAAGCAATATTTTTTCAGAATCAACAGCATCAAAAAACTGACTTCCAATAAGTCAATACGATGCTAATCTTCTTGAGATATGTCTAAATCTATGACTATATCAAAACCGTCAGAATCCATCATAGAGAGCGAACACGCGAATACAAAATAAAAAACAGAATGACGTGCATCCCACTCAACATTGCAGCGCCGCGTAGGGCACCGATGACCTAATGGGGTTTTTTGTGATTATTTCATAAACCATACATACGATTGCAGCCTAACCTAGACACAAATTTATAACTTATTAAACTACATCCAGGAACACAAAAAAAATTTGACTGTTCTACTACGGCGATTAACGTGTTAATTATATTTAACCCGGCGGTACTCGCTAGGTGTTTACATGCACGAATACTCGCTACCGGGTAAAAAATACCACATAATTTAAATGACATTATCTTGGAAAAATAAGTTTGCATTACAGACTATAATGGTGTATTTAGTTTATCAATACTAATGTCTAATAAATAAAAGAAAATTGAAAGTTTGAATTATTATTTATTTCAAATTATAGCTTATCCTAAAAAAATACAAATTTTAACAAAAATTCTTCATAGTCTTAGAAAAATCAACAAAAAATTTTTTTTCTTAGGTGTCACGTAAAATTGAGATCAAAAATTATAAATCGACCTTATACTCTACCAAAATAACAAAAAATAAAATACTGTTAATATTAAATGAACATCGAGAAAATAATCGTCAAACATTATGTTTCAAAAAACTTGTACCTAATCTATTTTGCTTTGACATAACAATCGCCACAAATTGGGGTTGTATGCTCACGGCATATTCTTTTGGAACACAATTTACAAGACGTCTTAGTTATTCGGTCCTTCTTCCATTCACATACTGCACAACGGGAAGCAGATGTGGACGGTCGCACAGCTGAGGGTGTGCTTGTGAGCGTGGCTTCGTCATTCGAGTCAGCATTGAGCATACAATCAATTTTTGTTTTGATAATTTTTGGCAAATTAGCTACTGTTGACCTCTTTTTTATCTGTGGCATCACAAGGGACAAAGCCAGTTCTTTCAAAGCGATCCTTCTCTGAGCCATCACAGCTCCACTATTTACTTTATTTACCTTCACTATCACGTACGCATTGATGCCGCCGACGTTCAAAAGACCATAAAACAAAACCAATTTCTATTTCTAAATAATTCATTATCATTTCGATATTTGTGTTATTTTATATATGGCAACTGCTCAAAAAAATAACTGCGTTTAGTTTACGATTGTATTACGTTTATTTATTAAAATCTTTTTATTGATATTATTAATTAATCCGAAGTTCTAAAAATAGTACACTTACATGAAAATAAATGGCTTAGTTGCCTTATTAAGTAGTACAAATTCTATAACAGAACAACAAAAAAAAAAGCCACACGTTAAGTCGCTATTGGTGTTGAAATGACGACTGTGATGAAGCATGGGGATTTGTATGGGCCCAAACATGATCATTGTGCAAGTTGTTTATTCCCGCTTTCGTAAAACTTGCTTCTTCAGTCCAAAGTACTTTAGAGCTTATCTGCCTTGAGCCATCACAGCTCCAGTATTTACTTTATTTGCCTTCACTATCACGTACGCATTGATGCCGCCGACGACGTTCAAAAGACCATAAAACAAAACCAATTTCTATTTCTAAATAATTCATTATCATTTCGATATTTGTGTTATTTTATACAGGGTGTCCAGTAAATAGTACGACATATTGCAGGGGGTGATAGCTTGGGTCAATACCTACCAAAACAAGACAATATATGTTCCGCAAAATGTTACACATTTACAGTTATACAAAATTTTCCGAAATATCGAAAAATCTCTACCTTGAAACAGATTTATAAGCATCTCGTAATGAAGAATTCCTTTTCTAATATTTTTTTTACATCAAATTATTCGTGAATAGTTACTCTACTCATTGATAAGTCTTTTTATTATCAAAAACAAGAATGTTTTCAATAAATCCTATTTTTTGTTTATATTTTCGCAGAACGACTTTCTTCCTACAGTGGTGAAAAAAAAAGTTACATTTTGCGGAACATATATTATATTGTGTTGTTTTGGTAGGTATTGACCCAAGCTATCACCCCCTGAAATATGTCGTACTATTTACTGGACACCCTGTATATGGCAACTGCTAAAAAAAATAACTGCGTTTAGTTTACGATTGTATTACGTTTATTTATTAAAATCTTTTTATTGATATTTTTAATTAATCCGAAGTTCTAAAAATAGTACACTTACATGAAAATAAATGGCTTAGTTGCCTTTATTAAGTAGTACAAATTCTATAACAGAACAACAAAAAAAAAGCCACACGTTAAGTCGCCATTGGTGTTGAAATGACGACTGTGATGAAGCATGGGGATTTGTATGGGCCCAAACATGATCATTGTGCAAGTTGTTTATTCCCGCTCTCGTAAAACTTGCTTCTTCAGTCCAAAGTACTTTAGAGCTAAAACCCGGCGAGGCGTCTATCTGCCTTAGGTACCATTCGCAAAAGGTTACGCGAGGCAAAAAATCTCCTGGCGTAAGCTCCTGAGTGGGGCGGAATTGATCCGGATGCTGGTGGTCTTGGCGCAGCACTCGCCATACCTCCACATGGTTCACAGCGCCCAGCAATAATGCAGCTCGTATTGTGCTACTGCGTGGTGTACGTTCAAAATGTTCTAGCACAGCGTTTTCAAATCCAGGATCCCTCCTGCTTGGCCGACCTTCCGATGCAGGCTCATGGAATAAACCCCTGGAGTACAGATGTTGTCTTCCTTCGATGAATCGCTGACCAATACAGCTCTCGGGCAGCTCGCGGATTACCATTCGTTGCTCCAACACACATCATCATCTCATAGTATTCGCTATTACTGCATGATGATGACATTTTCATCTTATATCGCGATAACTGATCTTAACTCTCTTTCTCGTGTGCTTTTTAGTCTAACAAAAAATCACACGAGAAAAGTCGGACATCCTATTATTGTAAGGTAACTGACCCAATTATTGCTTTCGAATTTTTTTTTCTTACGACACGAAACACGTCATAGGAAGCATCTCTCTTGCGTTAATATACGAAATTGATAAATCCATTTGAAAATAACTTTAATTAAATGAACAATACTTACATTGTAATATTGTTCACTACAGGTTTATTTTGAAATAACAAGTAAGTTTTAGTTCTTTGCTAAACTTTAGCTTACTTGGATATTGGGGATAATCAGGAAATAAACAAAAGTTTTGAGCATAAAACATTATTAAGCAATTTGCTTAGGCCGTAAATCAAAATTAAAAAATAATTTAATAAAAAGCAGAAATCTGCCTCATTGACTCTAAACATCACTGTGTGGGTAAACTTTGTTATCCTATATGATTGTAAAAGTACAGAAATCAGGGTTCAGTGTTATTATTGTGACAATTTCCGTTACTCATGAAGTCCTAGTAGGTACTTTAAATAACTTCTCTTGCATAGTTGGAGACATTCGCTGATTACGGAAAATCGAAACACTACCCGTTCAAACACGGCTCACGCGCCTATCATCGACGATCGGACAAATAAGACAACTGTAAACAAAGTGACGTGTTTGGATATATTCAATAATTCATTTCTTTTTCCCGAAAAAAAAAGGTTATCAATTCGACACGGTATGTATGTAGGGGAAGGTGGGGAGACACCGGATTGTTAAGAAAAAGACAATAAATAAATCACTATGTTATTTATTGAGGTAATCAATGTCATAAATGTTTAAGTATACCTTAGGCCTAACTTTGGCATAAAAATATTTGAGATCAATCTTAGTAACTAAACAATATATATTTTTGTAATAAAAAATATAAATCCGAATTTACCCCATACCTAAAGGTCAAACCGATAGGCATTTTTTATTCAAGGGGTAAATACAGATACTAACAATAAAACTAAATAATCAAATTATTCGCAGTTTTTGCATACAAAAAACAATAATTCTTGCTCAGAACAACTGATGCAACTTTCGTGATCCCATTTAAGACAAGCAGTGCATTGGTACCACTCATCTGTGGACTTAGCTTGACTGTACTTTTCGCCACAAACCAAACACTCCGAATCCTCCTGATAGTTTTCTTTATGCGTCTTTTTACCGATACCTTTACCTTTTTTGTTTTAATTACTGATGACATAGACTTATCTGCCAGGTCATTTTTATACGGTGATTCAGTCAAAATTGAGGTTTTTCCTCGACGCGCTGACTCCGACCACTGCAGCCTATTTGACTTTCTCACATAAATGTTCGTGGTATGTTGACGCTCGCACTCTGCGAAAAGTAAAAAAAATAGTAATTAAACAGAGGAATAAAACAAACGCCCGTAATACCTACATACATATTATACAAAATATTACCGTCTGCTAACATGTCTGGATTTTATTTTTCCTCTAATCAAACACACTTCACGAATTCCTAAATCCAATTCAGCTGTATCAACATTCAGCTCTCGAGATACCTTTATTGTGATACCTTTATTGTATATCCGCCATGAAATCGTACATGTTCTCCAAAATATGAACGTGCTTGTTTAATTTGATACGTTTCCAAGGCGAATAATATCAACTGAGTTATATCCATTCGTGGAAAATACTGTGATGCTGACGAAATAAGAAGAGCGTCGATTCATATGATTCATTTCAACAAAGTCAGCTAAGTTATTTTGTAGATGCATTGTTTCTTCTACCTATAATCTGAAAAATTTCAGAAGCTTTTGGGCGATTTTGAAGTTTTAATGCAAACTTAAAAATCGTAATGCATCTATTTTTGTTTGCCTGTTGGGTAGTTAATTGATGTTCTCCTTTCAAAAGCGACTCCGGCGGCATATGCACATCATACCCACACTTTTCTAACAATGAAATGCTGTCTCTGAACCTTCTGTTTAAAATTAAAATGTCATTTTCTTGAAAATATTGATGAAGTGGAGATGAAGTGTCTCTAACAAGTGAAATAATTATCTCAGCATCTGATGTGGTAGCTTTATACAGGCCAAAACAATCAACAATATATCCATCGCAAGATACAATCAAAAATGGTTTTAACAGATTTCTGTATTTATGTACTGAGTATGTGTATTTTTGAAAAATATAGTTAGAACTTTTATTTATATAAATGTAAGTACCAACACAAATAACTATTTTTGAGTCCGGAAAACAGGATTGCATAAATTCGCTAAGGTGATCAATAGCGAGAAACGAAATGTTATATTCAGCAACGAAAGCGCATAATTTCTGCTTCCGTCACCATTGTGTCGGAATCCTTAGAGGCTGAGGCACCTTTAAAATATTATACAATTCGCAGCTCAATTTTACGTCACATATTACATTTTGCTTTATATACATCGTAATCCACGGGTTGAATCCAATCTTTAAAATTATCATTCTGCTCCCATTGTGATCGATATTTTTGGGGTAGGTAAATGTGTTCGTTTCTTTACCTTTTTTGGAGTACACTGCCCTTCTTCCTCACTATCCATGTGTAAATAAACAGCAGTATATCTTTTTAATGTACACTGGCGGACAGTTCCGGTGAATCAACCTTAAGGCCATTATCGCTTGATTTCACGATTACGATTTCAATTTCAAACAATTATGATTTCAGCTATGCTCTTCCAAATATTGTCCTTCAAATTTTCGTCTCTGTAGGAGTCTAGTCGTGCATCGTATATCGGAGGGTGCTGTCTGACCAGTTCAATCAGTGTTTCACAGTCTTCGTCAGAAAAAGTATTCATTTTTAAACACTAAACACAATCATTTGCTTTTGAGCGCGACACGAGACACTACTGGTCCGGGGCAGCGACCATCTTGCTGTCTCCTGTCTCGCGTCTCTGTCTCCTGTCTCTGTCTGGCTCGCGAACATTGCCTAACGTCAAGTGACGGTCGCGGTCTCTCTTTTTTTATCGTGTGGAAATCCTCATGGATGTCCACCACCCTGGGGTGGGTGGAGGGGTCTGTCAGACTCTTACTGACTAAAACCACACGGTGTCCTGCTGCTACCTTTAGCCGGGGTGCTGGAGTGCTTGCGCATTTCGTCACGCTCCCCCGGCCAGGTGTTGGCCCGCATGAATCCATGCGGACCCCGTCACCCTCAGCGGCCGCAAACGGCCACCATTCCTCTACAGAGAGGCGCGCGGAACACGGCGCGCCGCCGTCTCAGGCCTTTCACTGTTCAGGCAACAAACTCCCCAAGTCTGTTGCCTGCAGGCCTCACCCTAAGGCGGCCGGAGATCGTTGTCTGTTGTCTGCTGACCTCACCCTAAGGCGGCCGGAGATCGTTCACGGTCGCGGTCTTCTGTCTCGGTCGCTTATCTCTGTTGCGTGAACCGCCACCTTGCAGAGGCAGTGATGTCTCGACTAAAATAATGACGGATTGACGGCGTCGGCGGCAGTTCGTTTGTTCAAACTATACTATATATATATATCTATAGTTTGAACAAACGCACCATGTTGCGGGTGACAGTTTCAGTAACATTTCATTTCACTCTTGAAAGTTGCCGCGATTTACAAATTATGACTTAGGCTGGGTTCACACGGCATTGTCCTACACGTTTTCTTTGTATTCGTTTTTTTAACGTACAATCACCCGGGTGTTCATACGGTACATTTTCATTCGTGTAAAAAACGAATAGCAGCAGTCTTCACACAGTTGTCACAGTGAGTAGACGTCTGTGATGGATCCACGCTTGGTTGTACTTTTATGTTGGTATAATCTAAGGCGCCAACGGTTTCGTCGCCGACAGAGCAGGTTTTGGGTACATCCTATTACGAGTAATGAAGAATCAGGGCGTACTAAACTATTTGAGAAGTTATATGATAAACTTAGAAACGATGAAAAGAAGTTTTTTAATTACTTTCGGATGTCTATTGAAAGTTTTGAAAACTTATTAAATCAACTGGAAAATTCAAGCCTACCAAAAACAAATACGAATATGCGGAAGTGCATCAGTACTAAAATGAAATTATCCATCTGTATAAGGTTAGTACACAAATAAAAATATACAGTGTGAAATTATTAAAGTTTTATTAATGTAATTAATAAAATAAGTTTTATTTGGCCAATATAATTGTCTTCGTATTCCGTATTAAAAGTCGTTATAATCAATTTCTGTGTAGTTAGAATAGGAGGAATCGACAGAGGCAGGACTTTGAAGAGAATCTATTATACGGATAGAATTTGTAGTTTGTTGAAGAGAATCTATTGTAGGGATAGAATTTGTACCTAGTTTGTGGTATATTATTATTTTGGTATTCCTGGGTAAAGTATCCTCTGTGAATTGATGGAAGATTGAAAGACGACGACTCACGACGGCGACAGCTTTTAATATTTTTCAATAATTGTAGCACTCCCATTTGGAATTCGAGGACTTCATCATCGTCAAACTTATCTAATGATGGTAATATCCCATTAAAAAATGAAAGATGCCGATTCATAGTTTTAGGTTCATTACTTATTTAGAATAAGAATCCATAAATTTCGTCATCTTCGTATCTAGAGGACTAACTGCATTCTTCATAGGTCTTTTAGGTATACTTTTAGATATTGGGCTCAATGTCGCTATATTATCTTGTGTCTGTATAGAGTTTGGTTCCGATGTTTCGTTTCCTTCAGAATTATTTTTCTGTTTTTCGGATTCTGCGTTGTTATTTTCGGTAATAACATTGCTTATTGTCTCTTTAGGTTGTATTACTTTTTGCAGAAAGGATAACTGTTTACTATAAACATAGGGTTTTGCTGTTTTGGCGCCACTTCCTGAACTCTTCTGATCTTGTATCTTTTTATATGATCGATTATAATTATCTCTTATATGAGTCCACATCTGAATAATCAGTTTCGCTGTAAAAGACAAACATGGTAAGTTATACTGAATACTGCAGGGCGAGCACAAAGTGCCAAAACGTTTGTGACTTGAAGCTTTGATAATATAAAGTAGGCACCTAGAGGGTGATTTGTGTATTTAATAAGAATAGGTACTTGTTAAAATAACTTACCAATGCATACATACGACTCACGACACGATAAAAATCAACTTATGCCTATATTCTTTTATCATGTCTTGTCACGATCGCTTTGGCTCTCTGTGCTCATCCTGCTGAATACTTTACATAATATCTCACGCATTAGGTCTGATATGAAATTTCACAAGTTTAGAGGAGAGGAGAGTCAAAAGAAAAATCTGACAAAATCGTGACAAAACTATTGTCCATTATCGATTAGGCTAACAAAAATAGTATAATGTTTTAGATAGTCTTGTAACTTACAGATATTCTATTTCACGAAGTCCGTTCGGAGTAGTGACGTATCCCGACAAGCGCGCTTGTGTGTGTGAAAGTGGGTAACGTTAGCAAAGAAATCTGATATATATATATATATTCAAGTCGAGTTTTAATAATCGAAATAAAATTTTGGTTTTAAAAGTATATACTTTTTGTAAATAAATTAGATTAGGTTGCATTAAATACAAAAATATTAAGAAGATGTAGGCATTTAATTAAGCATTGGTATTACAGAATGGAAACGGAACAAGTAGGACTATTCAGTATTTTCAATCACTATCAGATAAATTTTCCATTTCCGATTCCGTTTTGCTGTCGTCAGAATCATCTTGTACATTGATTATCAATTCAAAATCGAGATCAAAATATTTCAAGTAGTCTTTTTCAAATTTTTCAACATGATCACAAGTTTTCTGCCACGTTTCACTGCAAACTTTCATTGATCAGTCTTTCCGTATTCGTCATGTTTTGCTCGATATTTTTAGATGCGACGTAATTTTTAACGATTCCCCAAATATTTTCAATCGCATTTAATTCTGGGTGATAAGGGGGAAGGCGTAAGAAAATCAAAACCCTTGCTCTTTATAAAATCGTCAATCTTGTAGATTACGTTGGGCTTTGTAGTTCTTTATTATATCGTACAATTCCAATTTAAGAAGAGATTCATCAAATGCTATACCCTTATCCCTGAGCCATTGCTGCATACCGGCTTTCTTTGTAGATTGCGTCGGTAGTCGTTCAGCCCGTGTGTACTGTGTTGTGATAAGATGCATTGTCTAAGACAATGACAGAGCGCGGAGGTAAATTGGGTAGCAATTTTTCATTTAGCCACTTTACATAGTTATCATAGCTCATATTTGAATGATAATCACCAGCTTTTGAGTTGGCCTTATAAACCAAAGAAGCATTTTCAATAAAACCATCCTTGGTTCCCGCGTGCGCTAAAAGCGAGTGCCTGTGCTAATTTTCTATTAAAACGGAGTGCTTTCCTTTTTTTTTTGCCCAGGTGTTGTTTCGCACGTGTGTCGAAAGGACGTAGCTCTCATCGGTGTAGACAATGGGCCGACTTTGAGAGCGGTACTCTGTTATCTTTTTTAAATATTTTAAACGCCACATTTGTATATCATGTCATGACGCTCCGTCAAGACTTTACGGTTGTTCTCTGTTTTGCGCCACTTGTAACCTAATTTCAATAGTAACTTGCGAACAGTTTCTAAACAACCGTCGAATCTGATTTTTTCATTCAATGCAACAGCATTGAATGAAAAAATCAGATTCCAACAAAAAAAAAAAAGAAAAAAAAAAGAGAAATTCCAACATTAGCTAAGTTAAGAACACTTAACTTAGCTAATGTTGGAATTTCTTTATGGACAATATGGAAATCTTGTACAGTACTACGAACCACATCGGCTGTAAAATTATCTATATCCACTTTATTATCTCGCTTTCTCCTTTTCTTCTTAGGTGAAGTAAATTTTGATAAAGTGGATGGCAATTCCTTATAAACACTAGATATCATGATTCGACCCTAAAACAAAATGTAATCAAAATAATTAAGAAATATAGTAAACAATTTATAACACAAAAAAACATTCATTTTATAAATACTTCTATTGCTATATTAAGTATCTTTGTATAAAATTTTAATTGAAAACGTATAAATAAATATTACCTCACTATGGACAACCCTTCGTTTTGTTGCCATGCTGATCTTACTCCGTGAAACAATTTGGCGCGAACTAAAAACACTACTGATCCGGACCGTGTCCCGATCGACACTGAGCGCTCTCGAGGTTACGCACACAAAAACAATGTGCATGTGCACCACTGACCTCTATTAAAATACGCTGGACTGGCTATCGCTATCAATTCATGTGCCTATTTGAAAATCGCCATTTTGGCGCTGACGGCAGCAGTGTGGGGGAATGGAACTAATACTAGTGATGTATAACAAAAGGTTTGTTATCGATAAAAAGTTTTCTGATATCGACCACAATGATAGAAATATTACCAACGCTATTGTTACAGATTTCCTATAAATTAAATTGGTTTAGGTAATTATTAACATGTAACATTCGTGTTGTCTTTTATACGTAATATGTTTTTAAAAACGTGAAATACGTATTATAACATGTTAAGATTTACTAAAATTGTAGATAATTGATTTAAAACAAGTAATATAGGCATGTATTTTGTTAAATGTTACTAAAACAGATAAAAAGACATTTGTCTGCACTAGTTGAGTACCTAACTAAACTAATGAACTATAGATAGTCGTAATAAGCAGATATTTTACGTAGAAAACATAACTTGAAATAGCAGTATCTAGTACTGTTTATGGACTGTAATAATAAGTATTACATGTCCGGTTGACCCCTTTCTTCCTTGTTCTCCTTAATCGGATAACAGTTCACTATAGGATCAATAAATAATAAAATTCTGTAAAATAGTAAATTACTAAGATAGAAATAGTAATTAATAAGATAATCCCTTCCTATAAAGAGTGCACAACAAGACATTATTACTAGTCAGATACCGCATGTTGCCATGTGATAGGAGACGCAATAACTTTTTATTAGGTCTGTAATTACGGTAATTAACTTGTAACAACTTAATTACCGCAGGGGAGGGGGACAGAGAAATAAAAAAAGCATTCTTAAATCACATATTTTATTAAATTAAAAATTACTGTCGAGCCCATATTATTTGCCGAGTCAAAAAATGTCTAACCTTCTCTCCAGTTATTAATAAAGAATATTTTTTTGTTTCTGCGAACAAACGGATGTCTATATATTTTGTTATTATTTCTTTTAAAAGAATATTTAAATGACTGTGAAAATTGTCTGAGATATAACTATCTCTCAAATGATCTTCTAGCTCAGGAAATAGTTCATTTATTTTTGTTAAGAGGTTCCTTATTACCTTTGCAGTTAGTACTGCAGGAAAATTCAACTCTATAGGTGGTTTATTGTTATTATGTTTACAAGATTGTCGGAATAATGATTCCACCATAAAACAAATATTTACTACACTCACAGAGGGCACTATTACCGACTGCTTAGGCTGCAGGTTGGATTTCTTATATTTTATAAGAATAAGAAAAACACAGCCATTCGGTATAGAAATATAATATTGACAGAAAAGTGAAAAAAACAGCTACGTATCAAAAAATAGACAATAAATAAAAAGCAAAACAAAGCCAAAGATAAATAGTCCCTAAAAAGTTCACATTATATAGTGAACATCCTCCCCTTTTTACAGAGGAACAATATTTTTTAACGGTCGCTTGAACATGCCCTCTGCGGTGCAAAAATCGACCACCGGCACCACGCCGTCACGACCCGGGTAGCCAGGTGCCCCTTGGTAAGTCTCCGTCTCCAATGAGCACAGGGTCCCCAACCCTGACTGCAACATCTGTACCCGGAACGCGCCGCGGAGCTAAGGTGGGCAAGTATTCACGGACCCAGCGACGCCAAAAATAGTCCGCAAGACGCAGTGCCTTTCGCCAACTGCTACCAACCAACGCCGCATCGGTTAGGGCTTCGCTAGGAAATTAGTGTCCAGATGAATCGCCGAGCAAAAGATGATTGGGTGTCAGCGCTTCTGGATAGTCAGCATCGGGAGAAATGTGTGTCAATGGACGCGCGTAGACAATCGCCTCTGCTTCTGTCAACAGGGTGGCGAGAACCTCCTCACGCGGGGCCCGTTCTTTCAATGTAACCTTGAGGGCCGTCTTCACGGAACGGATGAGCCTTTCCCAAGCACCACCCATAAAAGGTGCCAGTGGTGGCACAAAGCGCCAAGCAATTTTGTTTTCTGCTGCAAACTGTGGAATTGTAGCGTCATATAGGGCTCTCAGTTGCCGGTTTGCTCCCACGAACGACGTGCCATTGTCAGAGAATATTTCGCTGGGAGTACCACGACGAGCAATGAAGCGACGCAGGCACATAAGAGCAGAATCTGCAGATAAGCTGGCTACAATTTCAAGGTGGATAGCTCTAGTCACCATGCACGTAAACAGCGCCACCCACCGCTTCTCTCGTCTTCGTCCAATTGCTACTTCTATGGGTCCAAAATAGTCCAAGCCAGTGTAAGTAAAGGCTCTCCGATGATGGGCGAATCTTGAATCGGGAAGGTCGGCCATGGGTGGTTGCAATTTGTAACTTCCACTGATCAGGAACCCAACCATTGGAGTAACAAAAATTAATTATGTAAAGGAAGTATAGTTTAGCCTTGTCTCCAGAATGAACAATAAAAGAATATGGCACACCGTCAATACCGGGGGCTGAGTCCCGAACATGCTTGAGTACCACATTCAATTCTTTCAAAGTAAATGGCACATCAAAAGGATCCTCTGAAGCACTTTGCAGGGACATATTATTGAAACATTCAGAAGAGTGAGGAACATATGGTGGAGCAATTTTGTCCAAAAAAAGGTCAGCTGTTTCCCTAGTGATCGGTGAGGAGACTGACGGAGAGCACCCACGTCTAAACCTGTTGATGCTTTTCCAAACTAAGGATACTGCAGTAGAAGGAGATAAGGAGGTTTTCTCCTATAGATAGCGTGTTAAGAAACATATTCCGGCATATTTTTTCACTCTTAGAATTGACAATAAGTATAATTCGTAAGAAAACTTTCTTCGGTCAGTGTTTAAGTTTCCATCTGTTCTCATCATACGTAAGTTTTAGTTTTTTCGTGACGTTAGAGACTATAAACTGGCGACGGTGATCCCAACTTGTACATTTTTTCCAAAATTCATTAAATATTTGCATTCTTGTTTCATTAGGTACTTTCTCATAACATTTAACACACACATGGAGGTTTCAGCTCCCGACCCTTTATTTCAGGATTTTTTTTAGCTACCGTTGAATGATAGGGAGAACTTTTCAGCCTTGCAATTTTAGCAGCAACTCTTTTCCATTTAGCCACGTTTTTAACTTTCTTTCTTCTGTTACATTTTGAAGGGGCTGCTATAACGATCTGCTGTATTTCTTCATTATTTCTTATTTGCCTGTCATCTGTATAAATATTCCCATTCGTATCTGCGATTCGTATGTGCTTTTTTTTCTGTAGTTCCTATCAAGCCTTAATCCACGATATAAATTCAAAAATTCGACAGATTCGACCTTGTGAATCTGTATATCTATCAGAACAAAAAGAGATAGAATTATGATTGTTATATGCCTAGAAAGAGCGCGGGATACCGGTTTCAGCTGACTATTAAAGTTATTCTGCTCCGATCTCGAAATCCGACCTAATGCGTCTAAGGTCAAGATATATATTAAGGTTTTTTTTTCAGGTATTTAGCATCAGGGTGTTACCTACATGAAAGATTTACACTATGCATATAAAGTTGGAGTATCGACTATAAGTGAGATCATCTGGGATGTTTGCTGGACGCTGTGGGATGTTCTTCAGGGAGAATATCTTCAAACGCCTTGTTCAGAAAATGAATGGATGAAAATAGTGGAAGGTTTTGAAAGAAAGACTAATTTCCCTCATTGTCTAGGTGCCATTGACGCGAAACACATAAAAATCTTAAAGCCTGCTCATAGTGGATCCATGTATACTACTCAAAACAAAATAAGAGCCACCGTGTATTATTGTATTGAGTTTGAGGGTAGATACATAATTAAATTGAATTAACTAGCTAATTTTTAATGCAAAAACCTTAAAATTAAATTTATTGATATATAAAAGAACATCTGATTAGGTTTTTTGTAAAAAATGCAATTTCAGCAAAAAAATACATTTAATGAAAAAAGAGGTTAAAACAAAAATGTCGAAAGCTTTTTATCTTTTTTGCACTTCTTTAGTATCGTGTGTGTCCTCCTCTTTTTCGAACACAGTCTTGAAGCCTCTATGGCACACTCCCCACCAGATGTCGCACTGTCTCTTTTGAAATTTGTTCCCAACTTGACTTTCGCACGTTAATGAGCTGTCGTTCATTATGTAAGGGTTGATTTGTGTCCCGGACACTTCTTTTTAACAAATCCCACATGTGTTCGATGGGGTTAAGGTCCGGACTGTTGGTAGGCCACGGCAAGACACGTATACCAGCATCGTCTAGGGCTTCTCTAGTGGCTCTAGCTGTATGAGCGCGGGCATTGTCGTGCATTAATGTGAATCTTGCACCAATTCTTTGAGCAAAAGACATCACATGAGGTCTTATTATCACCTCAATTTATCGCACAGCCGTTACCGTGCCTCCGCTGAGTATTGCGAGTTCGGTTCGACCTGATAGAGAGATTCCTCCCCACACGATGACATTGGGACCCCCAAATCTGTCACTTTCATGGATACAAACATCCGAAAATCGCTCACCTTCTCGTCTCCATACTCGAATACGACGATCATCACTAAAAAATTTCACTTTACACTCATCAGTTAACAATACTGAGCTCCATTCACTTATGTCCCAGTCCAGGTGCAGCCTTGCGAATGGTAATCGAATTGCACGGTGTACACTAGTCAATGGAATCCGCAGTACGCGTCTCCTAGAAAACTGCTGGTCTTCATGTAACCGATTTCTAATCATTTGGTCACTTACGCGGGTACCGGTCGCCTGGCGTATCGATTTTGTAAGGCGCGGGCGGTGACGACGCGCTCTCTTCGCGCAGTCAAGCGTATGTAGCGGTCTTCCTGCGAGGTGGTTGCTCGATTCCTGCCAGATAACCGTCTTCTGGTTACACTCCCAGTCTCTTGGAAATCGATTCCAACCATTCTGGATCGCTCGCCTTGAAAAGTCAAGCTGTAAAGCCACAGAACGCTGCGAATGTCCCTCTTGGATCAATGTGATGGCTATAGTTGCGGTTTGCAGGTCCATATGTCTTCGGATCCTCGGCATAGCGCTTTCAAAATGTTTATCCACGTGGTAACTTAGCAAATGTAAGACTGTGCCTAAAAGAATCCACAATTTAAATGACTTAAGTATTCGTCTTAGAATAGGGTAAATTCAAGTGGTCACAAAAAAAAGTATCAAAGTAGCCCACTTTAAAAATTATGCAAGTGGTATCCTCACATTATGTTTGTTAATACTTCAGGATATACCAGACAAAAGATATATCGTTTAAGAACGCTTTAAAATAATTTAATCAGACCGGATGTTAAAATTCACAAGTGGCTCTTATTTTGTTTTGAGTAGTATACTTCAATTTTCCATTGTACTACTTGCAGTGGTTGATTCTGAATACAGATTTATATATGTCGACATAGGATCATACGGTAAAGAGTGTGATTCAACCATTTTGAAAAACTCCGTCTTAGGCGCAAAATACACAGAAGCGACGAAAGATTCGGATACGATGCGGATGAGACGGATACGGCACCGATGCGACTTAAATTCTGCTTAAGATCGTTATTATACAGGCTGACTTTGTTGCAAAACATGTCCTCTTCAGAAGACGAAGATGCGTTTGCTGTGCTCCAATTTATGAATATACAAAATGTGCATAGACAAAGGTCTTATTGGGTGCATCCTGTATGGAGTTTGTCACAAGAACATAGATATTTTAAGATAATCGAAAAATTATATGCATATCCAGATCGTTTTCCTGAAGTATACAAAATGTCATTAGAATGTGTCCATATTATATTGAATACGGTAAAACATGGTCTTCAGAAGAAACATACTAATTGGAGACAACCAGTCTGTCCCGAGGAAAGACTACTGATAACACTAAGTGTGAAATTACAGTGGCAGCGGGCGGGGCGGATGAGCGGGTGACGCGTCGAGCGGAAAACGCTCATTTCAATAGATGAACACAGTAGCAACGGAGCGTTTGAGCGGTTTGGACGTTTCAATGTTTCGTGTGCAATTAATATTTGCTTAAATTAAAATGTCCGATTATTTGGAAGCTAGCGCCTATATAAAGTGGGACCTTTTTTTTTCTAAAAGCAATCGTCACGATATTAATAGTGATCGGTATAGACATGGTGAATTTCATACTTTATACGAAAGGCTACGAAACCATGAAGATAAATTTTATGAATACACTCGAATGACCGTAACAACTTTTGACTACATATTAAATGCTGTACAAACACAGTTATCGAAACCCGAAACTAACTTCATTGCCTTAACAATATCTCCTGCGCAGAAACTTTTGTTGACTCTGAGGTAAGAAATCAACACTATAATAATCATCAATGAATTTTTATTATTAATCAACAATGCCAGACATAAAAAGTAATCAATAATTATCTATATTATCTGGAGGTGCACTGTGATAACCATATTGTGTCATAATATATGGATCTAAAATACTTCCTGGTTGCATCTCGGCCATTATAATTGAATTTATTTTGTTTCGCACTCGCATCTTTTGGATTCCTTTGAACTGTTCCATTTGTGGGAGTAAACTCATCAAATAATGATAATCATCTGATTTTGGAGGTTCTTGTGCAGGCGTCTTTTCTTTGTTCTGAAGTAGTAAAACTCGTTTTTTTTTTCTATTTCCAAGAATTCAGAGCGCAGTTCGTTAGCTGATTTCCTCTTTTTTCCTCGACTGGATGTTGATGGAGCCGATGTTGATGGTGTTGGTGAAGATACTGATATGCTCGATAAAGGCGATGCCACGTTTATATCACTTATAATGGAGTCTTGCGTGTCGTCATTTTCGTCACTGTCACTAGTTAGATGAGTAGTGATATTAGATTCACTTCGGCTAGGCTGTATTTGATCTTTCATAAAAGACATTTGGCGGAAATGTTTCCAAGTAGACACACAATCAGTAGCTGCATCCCCAGATCGAGTTGGTGGAATTTTTTTTAGTTCCTTTCTGTAGTGGTCCTTAATGTTCTTCCATTTACTCTTAAACACATTAACTGTAAAAAAAATGGTAAAATGAATATGATTTAGTCTGTAACTAACTGTACGTTTTATTTGCAGGTACTTGTCTACAGGGATGTCATTCAAATCACTAGCTTTTTCCTTCCGACTAGGAGCTACTACTGTTGGAAATATTATATATACTACATGTGAAGCAATCTGGGATCAGTTAGTACATATACCCATGCCTCAACCTACAATGGAACATTTGAAGAAAATTGCAAATGACTATTATGAAAAATGGCAATTTCCTAACTGCATTGGGTCAATTGACGGGAAGCACTGTTGTATAAAGAAACCTAAACATTCAGGATCTGAATACTTTAACTACCGAAAGTTTTTTTCTTTAGTGCTTCAAGCAGTTGCTGATGCTGATAAAAAATTCATTGTTATTGAAGTTGGTGGTCGAGGCAAACAAAGTGATGGTGGCACGTTTCACTACTCGAGATTAAATAGACAACTAGAAAACAAAACGTTCAATATGCCACCTCCTCAAGTGCTTCCAAGCACCGACAAGCAGCTACCCATGGTCTTAATTGGCGATGAAGCTTACCCATTAAAAGAATATCTCATGCGCCCATATCCCCAACGAAATATTGACCAGAACAAAGACACATTTAACAAGAGGCTGTCAAGGGCCAGAAAGTGCATTGAATGTGCATTCGGAATTCTATGTGCTAAATGGCGAATACTTAATAAATCTATAGAAACAAATGTCAAACATGCACGTTTAATAATAAAAACTGCTTGTTTGCTTCATAACATTACTATGGCCAAAGATGTTTACGCCGAACGCCATTTGCATTTAATCAATCAAATAGCTTCACAAAACTTAGAATCAAGTACAAGACAAAACAATAGTTCCACGGTGAGAGCTAGAGCAATACGAAATGACTTTAAAGATTACTTTAATAATTACCATCAAGATAACCAATAAATTTTATTTACCATCAGAATCTCCGCTTATTACTTGTATTTCTTCCCATAGTTTTTTAATTATTTGACGATTCGAATGATTTGAATCGCTACTATTCCACAAAGGTGGCCGAGCCAATACGGCACTTATTAAATCTTCTGTCGACAACGGCATGACGTCTGAACAAACCGAGCGGAAAACGCAAACTGACTTGCGTCCACCCGCCACGCCCGCGACACACGCTTCTCCCGCCGCGATACCCGCTCGCCCGCCCCGCCCGTACTTGGTGCACCTTGGTACACAAGTATGTGCTTGTCTTACACGCCAGCGGATTCCGCTACCCGCGCCGCTCCCACTGTAATTTCACACTAAGGTTAGTAAAATTAAAACACGTTTCATGTTTGTTTGATTCTTTTGGCTTTATTTCTTTTCAATGTAAGTTACAAATTTAGTTTTGTTGGTTTTATGATTAATTAATAATAAGAAATGCCAAATCAGCCTTTATCGTTCCGTGTTCTTGTATTTTCAGCTCTAGCACCGTCTGCAAAAATATTATGATTAATGTTTTGTAGTTAGTTATAACAACTAACTACATATAGGTACTTAATACTTATGTCTAGGTTCGTCAGTTGTATTAAAAAAGAGACATCTTAATATTAGCAAAAATCTGTCCCTCGACATATATTTATTTATGTTGAATTTCACATAGGATTTTTTTTTACTCAGCTTAGCGGTGCCCATGAAAAACAGAATGCCTAAAAACGTCCACAATTCAGCCATATTTGTGTTTTTCCACTTTGTTAGGCGGCTATTAGGCTTAAGTGGCCTGGACAACAAAATTGTTAACATAGCATGTTAGTCATGGCCGCTAAGCTGGTCATAAATTCATTTTCAAAAACAGCTTTAAAATAGTCTACAGGACCTTTATTTGCAGCTTCCGCGATCTTGATCTCGGGGATCCCAGTAAATGGGAAACTGTACCTATTGTGTAAATTGATAACAGTGTAAGCTTTAATATACTGTTTTAATTATGAACTGTAAAGGTACAAATAAAAATATTTAATTTTTTTTAATAAAGACAAGTGATTATTATAGTGTGATATATTTTAATAAGAAAATAGTGGTGGTTAGATAAATTAACTATCATTCATTAGGTATAGGTAAACAAAAAGAAATAAAACATGGTGAACAAAAAGAAACTAGTTTTATTTATATCATTACAACCTTAACTGACAATAGCATTTATTTACATTTAACATGAAATATTTGGACATGAGGCAAGAATAAATTGGAACAAATATATTTTATGGATTGGTGGAATTTGGCATCTAATGATATCTCGTGAAAGTCATCATGGATAATTTATATATTGCTTGCTGTGGAACGTGGGCGACGTGGAAGCTTTCCACATGAAATATCTGTAGAGAAATAATACTATGAAAATGACACAATGAAGTTTAGTCTGAAACAACACATGACAGTTTTGGTACTCACCTTGCCTTGATGAGAGTAATGGACAATTATGTCATGCCTTTCCGTTGAACCCTCTTTGCGGAACTGCCATTTTCTATATGAGCGGCGAGGAAGCTTTCCACATGAAATGCCTGTAGAGAAATAATACTATGAAAGTGACAATGAAGTTTAGTCTGAAACAACACTTATGACATTTTTGGTACTCACCTTGCCTTGATGAGAACAATGGACAATTATGTCATGCCTTTCTGTTAAACCCTCTTTGCTGAACTGCCATTTTCTATATGAGCGGCGTGGAAGCTTTCCACGTGAAATGCCTGTAGAGAAATAATACTATGAAAGTGACACAATGAAGTTTAGTCTGAAACAACTTATGACATTTTTGGTACTCACCTTGCCTTGATGAGAACAATGGACAATTATGTCATGCCTTTCCGTTGAACCCTCTTTGCTGAACTGCCATTTTCTTTATGAGCGGCGTGTTAGCTTTCCACATGAAATGCCTGTAGAGAAATAATACTATGAAAATGACACAATGAAGTTTAGTCTGAAACAACACATATGACATTTTTGGTACTCGCCTTGATGAGAACAATGGACAATTATGTCATGCCTTTCCGTTGAACCCTCTTTGCGGAACTGCCATTTTCTATATGAGCGGCGTGGAAGCTTTCCACATGAAATGCCTGTAGAGAAATAATACTATGAAAGTGACACAATGAAGTTTAGTCTGAAACAACACTTATGACATTTTTGGTACTCACCTTGCCTTGATGAGAACAATGGACAATTATGTCATGCCTTTCAGTTAAACCCTCTTTGCGGAACTGCCATTTTCTATATGAGCGGCGTGGAAGCTTTCCACATGAAATGCCTGTAGAGAAATAATACTATGAAAATGACACAATGAAGTTTAGTCTGAAACAACACATGACAGTTTTGGTACTCACCTTGCCTTGATGAGAGTAATGGACAATTATGTCATGCCTTTCCGTTGAACCCTCTTTGCGGAACTGCCATTTTCTATATGAGCGACGTGGAAGCTTTCCACATGAAATGTCTGTAGAGAAATAATACTATGAAAGTGACACAATGAAGTTTAGTCTGAAACAACACTTATGACATTTTTGGTACTCACCTTGCCTTGATGAGAACAATGGACAATTATGTCATGCCTTTCAGTTAAACCCTCTTTGCGGAACTGCCATTTTCTATGTGAGCGGCGTGGAAGCTTTCGACATGAAATGCCTGTAGAGAAATAATACTATGAAAGTGACATAATGAAGTTTAGTCTGAAACAACACTTATGACATTTTTGGTACTCACCTTGCCTTGATGAGAACAATGGACAATTATGTCATGCCTTTCAGTTAAACCCTCTTTGCGGAACTGCCATTTTCTATATGAGCGGCGTGGAAGCTTTCCACATGAAATGCCTGTAGAGAAATAATACTATGAAAATGACACAATGAAGTTTAGTCTGAAACAACACATATGACATTTTTGGTACTCACCTTGCCTTGATGAGAACAATGGACAATTATGTCATGCCTTTCCGTTGAACCCTCTTTGCGGAACTGCCATTTTCTATATGAGCGGCGTGGAAGCTTTCTACATGAAATGCCTGTAGAGAAATAATACTATGAAAATGACACAATGAAGTTTAGTCTGAAACAACACATATGACATTTTTGGTACTCACCTTGCCTTGATGAGAACAATGGACAATTATGTCATGCCTTTCAGTTAAACCCTCTTTGCGGAACTGCCATTTTCTATATGAGCGGCGTGGAAGCTTTCCACATGAAATGCCTGTAGAGAAATAATACTATGAAAATGACACAATGAAGTTTAGTCTGAAACAACACATATGACATTTTTGGTACTCGCCTTGATGAGAACAATGGACAATTATGTCATGCCTTTCCGTTGAACCCTCTTTGCGGAACTGCCATTTTCTATATGAGCGGCGTGGAAGCTTTCCACATGAAATGCCTGTAGAGAAATAATACTATGAAAGTGACACAATGAAGTTTAGTCTGAAACAACACTTATGACATTTTTGGTACTCACCTTGCCTTGATGAGAACAATGGACAATTATGTCATGCCTTTCAGTTAAACCCTCTTTGCGGAACTGCCATTTTCTATATGAGCGGCGTGGAAGCTTTCCACATGAAATGCCTGTAGAGAAATAATACTATGAAAATGACACAATGAAGTTTAGTCTGAAACAACACATGACAGTTTTGGTACTCACCTTGCCTTGATGAGAGTAATGGACAATTATGTCATGCCTTTCCGTTGAACCCTCTTTGCGGAACTGCCATTTTCTATATGAGCGACGTGGAAGCTTTCCACATGAAATGTCTGTAGAGAAATAATACTATGAAAGTGACACAATGAAGTTTAGTCTGAAACAACACTTATGACATTTTTGGTACTCACCTTGCCTTGATGAGAACAATGGACAATTATGTCATGCCTTTCAGTTAAACCCTCTTTGCGGAACTGCCATTTTCTATGTGAGCGGCGTGGAAGCTTTCGACATGAAATGCCTGTAGAGAAATAATACTATGAAAGTGACATAATGAAGTTTAGTCTGAAACAACACTTATGACATTTTTGGTACTCACCTTGCCTTGATGAGAACAATGGACAATTATGTCATGCCTTTCAGTTAAACCCTCTTTGCGGAACTGCCATTTTCTATATGAGCGGCGTGGAAGCTTTCCACATGAAATGCCTGTAGAGAAATAATACTATGAAAATGACACAATGAAGTTTAGTCTGAAACAACACATATGACATTTTTGGTACTCACCTTGCCTTGATGAGAACAATGGACAATTATGTCATGCCTTTCCGTTGAACCCTCTTTGCGGAACTGCCATTTTCTATATGAGCGGCGTGGAAGCTTTCTACATGAAATGCCTGTAGAGAAATAATACTATGAAAATGACACAATGAAGTTTAGTCTGAAACAACACATATGACATTTTTGGTACTCACCTTGCCTTGATGAGAACAATGGACAATTATGTCATGCCTTTCAGTTAAACCCTCTTTGCGGAACTGCCATTTTCTATATGAGCGGCGTGGAAGCTTTCCACATGAAATGCCTGTAGAGAAATAATACTATGAAAATGACACAATGAAGTTTAGTCTGAAACAACACATATGACATTTTTGGTACTCACCTTGCCTTGATGAGAACAATGGACAATTATGTCATGCCTTTCCGTTGAACCCTCTTTGCGGAACTGCCATTTTCTATATGAGCGGCGTGGAAGCTTTCTACATGAAATGCCTGTAGAGAAATAATACTATGAAAATGACACGACGAAGTTTAGTCTGAAACAACACATATGACATTTTTTTGTACTCACCTTGCCTTGATGAGAACAATGGACAATTATGTCATGCCTTTCAGTTGAACCCTCTTTGCGGAACTGCCATTTTCTAATCGAGCTGTTACTAAGCCGACGCCGTTTGTCTTTAAAAAAAAAAAAAATTCTACTGGAACCACTTTAATTTGCCACAGTACAAAAACACAGACACACACAAGTTTTTGGGGCAATGTCCCTCATAATAGCTCCCTTAATTGGGCACACTAGATTACGCGACGGCGTCCAGAATCTAACTAAATTATACATTATATTCCTATGCACTGGGTAAAAATGCAACCTTAGTACTTTTGTAAAAGAAAAGTACTGTTTATAAGTAAAAGCTGACTTAGGATTTATTACCTTGTAATAAGGGTTATAACAGAGCGACGTGGAAGCTTTCCCCATGAAATGCCTGTAGAGAAATAATAGTATGAAAGTGACACAATGAAGTTTAATCTGAAACAATCTTAATTTTGCTAAAATTGGTTCAGAAGTTCACATTCTAAAGTCAGCTCACGTACGCATCGACGTAAACATATCGTAGCGGGATTTTATCGCGCATTGGATTTTCTCCCGGTGTTGAGCCAAGCATTAAGTATCCAACAGGGTGCATCTCCGCACGTCAAACAAACGCGGTTGGATTATCCACTCTAGGCGGTAGAGTGCGTTGAAAACCAAGTGCGTGAAAAAAAAAACGCCGTTGGAAAAAATCACCCGTGCGAACCTGGCCTTAGCCAAAGTTTCATAAGGGATTTATGAATAGAATGATTTAGAGAATACTTTCACGACATCCATTATGATATATCTAAAATATTAAGTAGTCAAAACTTCTGACTTTAACTGACCGTACGAGTTAACAATCTATATCCCATAGAGGATATCATTAATGCAACCCAGTAGGGTGCTTAGGTGCTTAGGTTCCCAGTACGGGCAAGTCGGAACGCATCGATACCGATCGGTACTTATAAAATATAAATTATAAAGCACTAGCTGTGCCCCGCGGTTTCACCCGCGATAAAAGTATTATAGTCCCTTTTTATTGATTCCCTTTACAAATCTCCCCCCCCCCCCTTTTTACAGCCTTAAGGGATAATTTCGGGGATAAAAACTATTCTATATCCTTCCCCACAACTCAAACTATCTCCATACCAAATTTTATCTAAATCGATTCTGCGGTTATTGATTCCCCATACAAACTTCCACCCCCTTAGAGGATGATTTCTGGGATAAAAACTATCATATGTCCTTCCCCGGGATGCAATCTATCTCTCTTGCTTTCATCTAAATCCGTTCAGTGGTTTAGGCGTGAAAAGGTAACATACAGACAGACAGACAGAGTTACTTTCGAATTTATAATATTAGTATGGATATGTAATAAGTACTCGTAACCCGATTTCTTGAAAAAGGTTAACATCGATAAGAACTCGAAGCAGCGGCGCGATCGGCATTTTTATGTTTTTCAAACTTCAAATGCTGTTCAATATCACTGGCACCGCTGTGGGAAACGCTAAATTCTGTACGACACTTTTCACATCTGACATCTGAGGGAGTATTTGTTTGCTTGATAAACGGATATATTTTGCTTGTAAGTTAACATTGAACGTATACTTGCGTTTCGGCATTTTAACTCATGATTCCAAAACAAAAGAAGTTCAAGTTATTTACAGTGTACACGAGCATCAAACAACAACAAAACAAATATCGAAAAGTGGGCAAACGAAAAATCTGTCAAACGATTAGTAAACAAAGCGCGAGCGATGACGTCTTCGCCACTCTCGGCTATCGTCGCGTCGACCGACGACGCGGTCTCGCTCTTCTCGCACACCGCTCGCGTCCGGCCGGCTCGACTACTCAAATTTTCGCGCGGTGTCAGAAAACGGGACAATTTGGCGTTCCAGAGTTCATTTCGGGGACACCGGGACACGTAACTATAAAAAGGGACAGTCCCGTTCAAAACGGGACGTCTGGTCACATTAAAGTTGTTTGATTAAAGACCTTATGCGGCATAAGGTCTTTAATCAAACAGTAATGAGCGTTGCAGTTCTGTTCAAAATACAGCAAGTTAACGTGTTTAATTCTCTTGCTACTAGTAACATATAAAGGACCAATAACAGTATGATGCTTGTTTAATCCGTAAATATTAGGTCCTTACATATGAAATTGGCGTTTTGTATGGAAGGAACAAAAAGTCGAATATTTTTTAATATAATATATTTAATTAATCAACTAAATTATAAACAAATAAATTGTTTTCAATGCACTTTTGCCATCTTATAGGTAGTTCATTGATCCCTTTACTAAAAAAACCAGTCGGACGGAAATCAATAAAATCTTTGAAGGCGATTTGGACTGCCCCATCGGAGTTGAATTTTTTCCCTTGCAAAAAGTTATCCAAATTGCGAAAAAAATGGTAATCTGTTGGAGCAAGGTCCGGGGAGTACGGAGGATGTCTAAGACATTCCAATTCAAGCTCTTCTAATTTGGTAGCCGTCTGTTGCGCAGTGTGTGGTCTGGCGTTGTCGTGAAGCAGCAGTGGCGTGGAGCGATTGACCAGCCTTGGTTGTTTAGCCGCTAGCTTTTCCATCATGGTTTGTAATTGCTGACAATAGACATCAGCTGTAATAGTCTGGCCAGATTTGAGAAAACTGTAATGAACAATACCGGCACTAGTCCACCAAACGCTTACAAGTAACTTTTTTGGGGTTAATTTTCGCTTGGGGCAGGATTTGGCTGGCTGGCCAGGATCCAACCATTGCGCTGAGCGCTTCCGATTATCGTAAAGAATCCATTTTTCATCACAGGTAATGATTCGGTTTAAAATACCTTCATTGTTGTGCCGGTTCAGTAATGTAACGCAGCAGTCGACGCGCGTTTGCCGGTTTGCTTCAGTCAATTCGTGAGGTACCCACCTTTCAAGCTTTTTAATCTTCCCAATTTGCTTCAAGTGAATTAAAACAGTTTTATCACTAACATCGAAGCCTGCAGCTAACTCGGACGTGGTTTGCGATGGGTCCGCTTCCACAATAGCCTTCAATTCTCCATTATCAACTTGGGTCTCAGGCCGTCCACGGGGCTTGTTCTGCAGGTCGAAATTTCCAGAACGAAAACGTTGGAACCAAAAACGAACTGTGTTTTCTTTTGCAACATGACCGCCATACACATCATTCACCCTTCGAGTCGTTTCCGCAGCACTAGTGCCACGGCGGAACTCGTACTCGTAAATAATGCGATATTTTAAATTTTCCATTTTGTAAAATGAGTGACGCAAACAGAAAAAACAGAAGAAAAAAACAAATGAATGACGGTCATCGAAGCACAAATACATGAGTAAATAGCTGTACAAATTTGAATTTGGAATTCCTTACCAAAGAGGAGAAATTCGTGATTAAAGTGGCCAGTACGAAAAACGCCAATTTCATATGTAAGGACCTAATATTTACTCTTATTTCGCAAATATTTTTTTCAAAAAATTGAATATCTTTATGTAGCGGTGGAAATGACATCCTGTGTATTAAATATCGAATTTACATTCGGGTACGAGCTTGGCCTACGGACGTTATTTTTAGCTGGAAATAACGCCGCAGCTATGCTCCACAAAAAACAGTAATTGTCACTACTTTGTATGTTCAGACAGCTCTTTGTATTCACCTCGCGTGGGTGAATACTTATTAATATTAATTTCTAAATGACTTACAGACATAAATGCCCACCCAGATTTGCAAAGCTCAAATTCAGTATTTCATGTTATAAATCTCTCTCATATTTGAATATAACTCATCATAATCAGTACTATTTTTGTATATGGTTGTTGCTCACCTGATACGGGTAACACAAAAAAAAATAAGCAAACAACTCGAAGTTCACTTTGATTTGTTTCAATAATGTCAATTCAATAATTTTAAAAACATCGTCTCGCTTACCATCTAAGAACACCTCCGCTGGAAGGTACTTACTCGTCTTCTTGAGGGCTTAGGCGCAAAACGTCTCTTTCGCAAAATGTCCCCTGGTCGTAAAACGTCTCTTTCGCAGAATGTGTCTTTCGTAAAATGTCTCTTTCGCAGAATGTCTCTTTCGCAGAATGTCTCTTTCGCAAAATGTCGCGCCAGGGACTTAAGAATAAAATTTTGATTTTCAAAACAAAAAATCATTTATTAAAATTATAGTGCAATTATGATGATAAAATTTTGGTACTTAAATTTACTTAAGTATGTATTCCAAATAAAAACAATATCAATAGGTATCGAACATTTTACACACATTCAAAATTTGGATCAAGGAATCAATACTGTTAGTAAACATATCCACAGATAATATACCTAATAGGAGCTATTACTAATAGTAACTAAACATTAACTAAGTATTGCAAATGAAAATATTTTTTATACCATTTTTAAAATTATTAAAAAATATATATTTAATATTAAAATGTCAAATAAATAAATTTTGGCATTATAATTTACTTGAGTTATTATCAAGTATTGCATTAAAAAAAAAAAAAAAATCATAAATGATTAGATAACATAACATTATTGATAAAAAGAAAATACTCACAATGTATAAGTGTTCTATGTCCTTTTTCATTACGAATGTATTCGATTTCTTGATCCATATTAAAACTCAAATTCACTAAACACACACAGCTCGGCAATAATGAATGACACATACATTTATAAGTTTTTTTCTAACTACCCTCACATATTATTATAAATGATGCCATCACTGAAGTTTAAATTGTACCAAAATATTATTTTTAACTGTATCAAAATATTTTTTTTTAATTTGGAATACATTCAAGTAAATTTAAGTACCAAAATTTTAACATCATAATTGCACTATAATTTGAATAAATGATTTTTTGTTTTGAAAATCAAAATTTTATTCTTAAGTACCTGGCGCGACATTTTGCGAAAGAGACATTCTGCGAAAGAGACATTCTGCGAAAGAGACATTTTACGAAAGAGACATTCTGCGAAAGAGACGTTTTACGACCAGGGGACATTTTGCGAAAGAGACGTTTTGCGCCTGAGCCTTCTTGAGATGGATTTAAGCGATAAGTTATTATTCTATTTTTAAATGCTGTGGCTACAATATCAACATTCAAAAATTTTGACTTAATTAAACAATTTGATTTGTGAATATTAGTTCTTTTATGATATGTGTATTCGTGTACTGGGATCTTAATTTTGCATTTATCACAATTAATATTCCTGCTTGATGATGAATTAACAAATGGTTCTAGTGAAAAGAAAAAAAAAACGGTAACTTTGAATATTTATTGAATAAAAATAAACAATGCAGTACATACATAGTGAATTAGTGATTAATCAATGTTGATTATAGGTACCTAATTATAATGAGTATATAATGATTAGGTGATATAATAGAGCATAATATGTTAAAATAAACAAGTATAAGTAGGTAAGTACAAATAAGTTCGTAGGTCGAATAGTACCTATTTAATTATTATTGATACGAACTAATACACGTACGCGGACAGTCATTAAACTCTTTTCTAACACTTAACATATTCGTTTAAGTGCTTCCAAGACTCAGATTCCGCTTCACACTTATTTTTAATAGTCATGACTGAGTGGCGCCATCTATTTATCGGTGTCATTCGTTCAATGTCATCACACCTATATATCTTGCAACTCTGTATAATAACTGCCTGATTTTTTTTCATCAATTTGTCTAGAATAACCGTTCGCCAATCTACGTGTTATATAATTTTTTTCATTTATTGGTTTTTTATTGGTTGAATTTTTTTACCCGCTGTTGCCTCAAAGTGGTCGTCATCGGAATCTTTTCCGAATAAATCGCGGGCTGTCGGTCTGGTGTTTGACTTCGGCTTCTTACTGGTTGAAGGCCGGCACTCGGTTGACCCGTGCAGGGACTTGCGCTTCTTTTTATCGGTGTCACTCGTTCAATGTCATCACACCTATATATCTTCAACTCTGTATAATAACTGCCTGATTTTTTTTTCATCAATTTGTCTAGAATAACCGTTCGCCAATCTACGTGTTACATAAGAGTAGATTGGTTGAATTTTTTTACCCGCTGTTGCCTCAAAGTGGTCGTCCACGGAATAGCCGCGTACTGACTGAGCGAGCAGCCTCGTGAGGCTGCCTCGGACGTTTGCTTCGCAATGTTTGCCTTGCGAGGCAGCCTCGGTCTGTATTTAAATATGCATGAGGCTGCCGCGCGCGGCAAAGCCGAGCCGGAGCGAGGCTGAGCCATTAGTCGAACGTCTCGAACGCTGAGTGGTGACTCACAAGTCGAACAGAGACCACGCGAGCGTAGCGCATATTCAGTTGTGCTCAAGATGGTCATGAGGCCGTGCCTTCGGAAGGCTATCGCCACCACTGCCTTTATACTAATTCATCAACTTGTACAAAAAAAGAAAAGAAAAGAACCTAAACGTTTTTGGATAAAAACGATATACAAAAACAGATTACAAGCTGGGAACAGATTATTTGAAGAGTTGTGCTTTGATGATGCAGAAAGCAATTTCACTAGAATGAATAAAATTGAATTTGAAAATTTGTACTCTCTTATAAACGCCAAAATAAGCAAGAAGGACACAAATTTTCGAGAAGCAATAACCGCGAAGGAAAGATTTTTGGTTAAGTTAAGATTTTTGGCCACGGGAGATTCTTATACCAGTTTGCAGTATCTGTTTCGTATATAGGTGCTGACAGTCCGTCAAATGTTTATGCTTCGTGTGATCACACGCACACATAAAATTACCCCTTACAGTAGATGTAAAAGCCCTACGCTCAGAAGAAGACCCAAACCCGTTTGTCCCAAAGTTTGTACAAATACCACCTTTGCAAGGCGGCATAACCGTTATTTAAGCACTTTATTATATAATAAACTCCACAACACATTAAGCATTCATTCTTTGAACAAATTCCATTGTAAACAAAAAGTAAAAGAATATTTGCTAACCCTAAACTATGACGGCACGGAAGAATTGCTCAAACCATAACTTAAACAAAACAAATCAGGCACTCACTCACACAGACACACCTACACTTACTCATACATCTACACTTACACATACACAGCTACACTCACTCTAACACACACATCCGGCACGTATTTTCCTTGTTATTAATCCATTGAAACTTTATTTACCCTTTTGTTCCCGTTTCTTATCTTCAAATTTAATTGTAATAGTCTAGTTTATTTTGTTTTTCTTTTTTACAAAGGTGCACATTACTAATTTGTATGTAATTATTATAATATCCAGAATGGACGGATGGATGACCCCTGTAACACAGGCTTTGCCTAGCATGGGGGTCATTGATCATTTATTTTGTACCATGCTATTCGCACGCTCAAATTAAGTTTCACTCTGTATCTGTGTACCTTTTTATGTCAAATAAATTTATTATTATTATTATATCAAAACAAAGAATATCAGTAATCGTTCCTGAAGTTTGTGATGCGTTAATCGGGGTGCTAAAGGATTATGTTAAGGTAAAATAAAATTATTTTATTTCAGTTTTCGTACGTTTTTTATTAATTATTACAAAAACATGACAGAAATAGACAAAGACACAGTTGACATAAAACGCTTAATTAAACAATTGGCTATTTGACAGTTTTCGAAAAGATATTTTTAAATATACGTAGGTTTATTTTATACCTCTTACAATTATTTTTTTCTTAAAAAAGCGTTGTTTATTCGAAAAAAAATGTTTTTTTTCATTCCGTACTTTGAAATTCGCGCGGAAACAGCCGATCACGTGACATTTATGGCTGTGACGTCACATTTCAATTAACTAAGTAAAGCTAACTACGACGCTTCAACTCTTAAACATATTTTGTGTGGAAAGTTTGCATAAAAAGTTTCTATAGGCTTCTAATATATTTATAATATAAATATATTTTATGACAATGACAAGTTACAAAACGTGTAACTTAACACACAACGTTTTATTTATTGTGATGTGACGTCATACGATGCTCGATCATGGCCGTTCGCGTTTCAGTTTTTGTAATCCACAGATAAAAAATCTCTAATTTATTTTTCAAAAATAAAATATTTACAATTTATTTTAATGCATAAAACCTATTGTATGATTATTGTGAACCTATATGCTACTATATCTAACATATTATATATTTTATCGTTACAACTGTCAAATAGCCAATTATTTAACAATGAGGACGTGGAGGCGGAGGAGGGGGAGGCATCGGTGAGATAGGAGGCATCGCACAGTGTGGGAATCTCGCAATCTAGAGGGATTTAATTCCAAATTGAATTAAATAAAAGATACAAGTAAAAAATAATATTGATTGGTATTCAAATAAATAAAAATACTTAAATAGTGATAGAAAATAAAGTTGTATTAAAAAAAAATGCGATATGAATCAATTTTGTTATTTTTTTTAATCACTAATTCCACTTTCGGCCTCATTTACGGTGGGTACAGAAAGCAATTTTAGGACATCAGGATCTAGAGGACTCCGTTTTCTCTTCATTATAAGCCTTAAGCTGCATATGAAGGGGTCTGACGATATAAGAAGCCTATTAAGTAGGTCGGTATTGGTGTCTATTCGTGACGTTTTCCTAGTGAAAAATTCCCTATATCTTCGGTTATCTTTGTTTCTAGCCTCTTGTGCCTCTTCCGATAACTGGCCAATCGGCAAAATACACGAAGCTATGACATCGCGGCCATGAAATAAAACTTTGTGCACACTAACAGGCATGTTATACCATGAGTATTCCCTAAGATACAGGTTTCTGGTTTCTTCTGTGTAACTATTGAACGAATCTAAATCGACTGTAAAACCAGATCCGAGAGTTTCTAAAATGATATGAAACCTCGTTATTAATTCTAAATTTACCCCGGTAATATCAGCAGTTATTGTAGCACCTCTAAAAAATCGGCGTGCTGTGTTGCCGTCATTGGTATTACCAGCTTGCTGAGTTGGCAAATCCACTAATAAACCCAATTCATTTCTGAACCGTGTTTGTATGTGTATCTTCCTTGCCTTAACCTTATCTTTATTTTCTTGACCTCTAGCTTGCCACATTTTTATATCAAGTCTGTAGGCAATATGAAGTATACACTCCATGAACCTAATCCAGGAATGCAAAGGAGAAAGCCCGAAAGACAATGCAGCTTGATCGAGAGGTTTCATCAAAATAAGAGATGGATTATTCATCTCTGAAGGCTTTGCTCCACATATATAGCAAGTTTGAGATGAGGACGAAACATCAGATAGAGCACTACATATTTTGCCGTCTATCATAGTCAGTATAAAAACTGGTTTCACAAAAATCTTAAAGTTATCTAGACTTACTTCGACGGCCGACAACATATCGATTTGGTGTTGTATCGTGTCAACCTCTTCTTTAATTAATGAAGTAGTCTCTTTAGCAAAGTTAAGTCTAATTGGTCGACAGTACCTTGTTGAAGAAGGGGCTGGATTTTGCCATACTATAATATTATTCTCTTCAACATTCAACCTTAACTGTATAGGTACCATGGATATGCTAAAAAGGTTTTCATCAAATTTGTTTTCTGAACAAAACTTTTGTTTATATGATTTTTGTTGTGCTCCATCACAACCCCACTTAATTAACAAAGACAGTTCCTTTACTCCACTGTGCAAGTCCTCAATTGACCCAAGAACCTCTTTCTGAGATACACAAAGTCGTTCGATACTGTGATCAACTAATGATTGCAGGGCACACGTTGCAGTTGATTCTGTTACGGTTTTATTGGATGGATAACATTTCTTCTTAGCCTCTTTTATTTGGTCATAAGATGGCAATAAGTTTTTAACCAATTTATTTATCCTTTGCCGTATTATCTCATATTGATGTGTTGATAAATCAGCATCTACCATCATGCTTAATGCTTCATCGGCCGACACAGTCACTTGAACGCTTTCGCTAATCATGCTTTTACGTACGCTTTTCATGACGGAACCTCTCTTAGGTGAACTTATAGAAAGTTCTTTTACTATAGCTGCAGAGTCCTTTTTACCTGCTTTTCGAAGGTTACATTCATG
This sequence comes from Amphipoea lucens, assembly GCA_947508005.1. NCBI lineage: Eukaryota > Metazoa > Arthropoda > Insecta > Lepidoptera > Noctuidae > Amphipoea > Amphipoea lucens. The sequence continues at coordinate 20,990,514 of OX382357.1, forward strand.
TGCAATCGCTATTTCTTCAGGGCTAGTAGACGATATTAGATTCTGAACTTTGCGTTTTTTGGTTTTATCGCAACATTCTACAAAACCTTTGTGTGGTCTTCCTGGTGAATGGCCAGATGTAGATGGTATTTCATTTAAAACATTATCTGGTAATTTAATGCATTCATTCAACCAAGTTATATTCTTGTTTAAAAAGCGTTCACGATGTCTACCGCTTGCTGTCCATTTTTCGTTAAATTTGTTACATAACCTCCTTAAAAACAACTTAATTTCATTTACAGCACTTTCCGAAAATTGTACATGAGGGTAATTACCTATTATAAAAGCAAAAATAGCATCAATTCGCTCCTTTTTTGCATTTGAGGTCCAAATATCAAAAATTTGTTTTTTTGTAATTTCGGCGGACATTCTGTAAACCGAAAAAAAATGTATGACGGTCGCACAAAATCGCAAGTTTTATCAATTGTTCTCAAAAGTTAAGACTCTAAACTATAAATTAAAACAATATAAACACCGGGATATTCAGGCCATTTTTTTTTATACACCTTTTGTTTTGCAAATCATCTTTAAAAAATGAATAATTTAACTGTGCTTTCAAATGATGTTATTAGATCAATGTTTAACTATTACTTAAATAAAATACACTCTAACTTACCTTGAAAGATATACACAATACAATAATAAACCAATAAACAAGACTATAAGTTAATTTGATTAGTAATCTCAAGTGAAGATGACCCATTAATGTTGTTGTTCGTATTGTAAGGGTACAACGATTATTTATCTACCCACTTCAACATTTTTTATTTATTTTTTTAACCTACCTACATGAATTTCTAATATGTAGCTGTGACAAATAGGGTCTTAGGTATAAATAGGTTATATTTATATTATCAATTATTAAAATTTATATTTTGATTTAAATCCCTCTAGATTGCGAGATTCCCACACTGTGCATCGGTGAGGTAGGAGGCATCGGTGAGGTAGGAGGCATCGGTGAGGTAGGAGGCATCGGTGAGGTAGGAGACATCGGTGAGGTAGGAGGCATCGGTGAGATAGGAGGCATCGGTGAGGTAGGAGGTATTGATGAGGAAGGACAAGACGTATAATTGGAACTGTTTAGTCCACTGTATGATTGAGTATAATAACCAGTGTATGATTGGTATGCTCCCATATCCGCTTCGAAAATAATTTTATTTATAGCATGCTTTACATTTGCTAAAGTAAAAGCATCATATTTTCGCAACTCATTTGCGACGTGTTGCCCATAAACATCGTAGGAATCATGTTTTTCCGAAGCAGTACTATCACTTGCACACTGTTGTAAAAGTGTTAAGGCTTCTGATATAGCATTATTAGTTAAATCATCTGGCTCAGTTCTTTTAGTTCTCTTCTTTGCTCTCGTATTTTCATTTCTGGTTTCTTCAACTGTATTTTCATTATCTACTTGACTTTGACTGCCACCATTTTGAGTTTCACTTTGACTGCCATCATTTTGAGCTTCACTTTGACTTCCATCATTTTGAGTTTCACTTTGACTTACATTCTGTAAAGTGAAAAATCATAATTTTATTTACAGATACCATCATCCGAAGAAGAGTGGCTTACTACAGCAAGAGAATTTGAGACAAAATGGAATTTTCCTCATGCAATTGCAGCAATGGATGGGAAACATGTTATATTACAGTCGCCTATAAATAGTGGCAATGATTACGATTGTTACAAATTGTTTCCCAGTATAGTTCTGTTTGCTTTAGTTGACGCCAATTATAAATTCCTGTACGTAGATGTTGGTAGCAAAGGTCGTAATCAGATGGCAGTGTGTTTAAAAATACCAATTTATATTTAAAAAAAAAAACTCGAAAGAAGGGAACTTAATATTCCTCCGCCAGAAATCTTACAAACGCCTTATGCAACTGCAGTGCCATATTTTATTCTAGGCGATAAAGCTTTTGCATTAAATGAGTACACAATGAAACCTTATGAAGGTACTCCAGATCGAGGTTCAATAGAAAGGATCTTTAATTACCGACTGTCCAGAGCAAGGAGAGTTGTGGAGAATGCGTTTGGAATTTTAAGTTCTGTGTTCAGAGTATTGAGGAAGCCCATCCTACTGGAACCAGAAATAGCTACAAAAGTCGTGTTAACTACTATATACTTATATAACTACTTGCGAAGAGATCAAGAGTCCTCTCAAAGATTCACACCCCCGGGATCATTCGATGCCGAAGCTGAAGGAACAATAATACACGGGCGACGGCGGCAGGATACAGGAATGTCATCAAGGCTACCTATTCAAGCTATTCCACGGCGAGGGCCAACAGATATAAAAGAAATACGTTCACATTTAGGGCCACATTTTATTACAAATGGAGCAATTGCTTGGCAGAATAATTATCAGTAAATACTCACTTCTTCATGTAAAGAATCTTGCCTATTTCCTGGGTGGTTTCTATCGCCCAGGAAGCTGAAAGCTTCATAGGCGTACCAATGTGATTTATATATGTCACCACGACCTGTAATAACATTAATGTTTTTATTTTTCAATATAATTGTAATTTTAGAGTGTATGTTTATAGTCTATAGTTTTCTCTGTCTACGATCCAAAGTGTGGCCGGCTAAATACACTGAAGTGTAGTTTAAATTAAAGGCATTAACATAATAATAAACATACCTGATCCTGTGATACGGCTTTTCTTTTCACGTGACCTTTCCCACCTATAGGATCCTAACAAAGACTCCATCTTTTTTTTAAGTCAGTTATTGGAATGTTCATTTCCCGGTTTATGTTTCTCCACGCATCTTCTCTTAGTCACCTGTTGGTATAATCAGGACATAGCGCATCCCAAAGTAGTCTATATTCGCCATATAATTGTATTAATTTGAGACACTGTTCTTTATTCATGGTGTTCTTCGAAGAAGCGAGGCAAAACACAACCGTCTTGAGTGCGCGCGGCAAAGTTACTGAGGCGCTTTAGAGTTTGGACAAAAACCGACAATGTTTGGCTCGGGCCACGGCACGCTCGGGCGAGGCAGCGCGTGGGTTTGCCTCGGGCGAGGCTCGTCTTGACCGACCGAGGATTTGCCTCACGCGGCTGCCTCACGAGGCTGCTCGCTCAGTCAGTACGCGGCTAATCGCTTCCGAATAAATCGCGGGCTGTCGGTCTGGTGTTTGACTTCGGCTTCTTACTGGTTGACGGCCGGCACTCGGTTGTCCCGTGCGGGGACTTGCGCTTCTTTTCATCGGTGTCACTCGTTCAATGTCATCACACCTATATATCTTCAACTCTGTATAACAATGGCCTGATTTTTTTTCATCAATTTGTCTACAATAACCGTTCGCCAATCTACGTGTTATATAAGAGTAGATTGGTTGAATTTTTTTACCCGCTGTTGCCTCTAAAGTGGTCGTCATCGGAATCGCTTCTGAATAAATCGCGGGCTGTCGGTCTGGTGTTTGACTTCGGCTTCTTACTGGTTGACGGCCGGCACTCGGTTGACCCGTGCGGGGACTTGCGCTTCTTTTTCTCCGGCTTTGTCTTGACCACCGCGGTTTCCAACGACGACTCATCATCGGACGGGAAAAGCTGGTCTGCATTATACTGAAAATAGAGAGTTTTATAAAATATAAAATTATGAAAAGGCAAAATCGGAGTCCAAAAGGCGTGCAAAGGTCAACAGGTATTTCTGGAAGAACTGAGTTCAAGAACGAAATAGGGTCGGTCACAAAGGCAGTTACAATTGTCCAAAAACACAGCAAGGGTCGGTAATGTAGCACACAAAATAATCATATAATGAGCACAAACGCGAGCAAGAAACGTTATGACGCTATGCGGCAATCTGTTGTTGACAAGTGACAGCCGTATCCAGTGTTGCAGTTCATAAAAATGCAAATCGATTTTTCTATGAAATCATTAAACATAACAACAACAAAAAAATACTCTATCTTTAATCATTGTTTTGCAATTAATTCATAAAATACTTTTTTAAGTGAAAAGAAATATAAATTGAACATTATAATACAAATATTTTAATGGGAAAAACATTTTTATTTAAAAATAGCATATTATGGCAACATCAGACAACTGCAACGCGAGGAAAACATCCATTGACTTTTTTATTTTTTTTATTCTTTTTTCCTAGGTTATTTTAGGAAATGATAAATTAAATTAGGGTTTATAACTATTTAATTATTTTTTCGAATGGTCCAATACTTTGTCTATCGGGGCCAGGAATCGCCGATCTCCTTTGATATTTGTTCCTTTATTACTTCGTAATGGTGTTTAACGGATTCCTTTGTCTCCTTCTCAATCTGCAGGCGAATGATGCGGTTATATCTCGATGAAGACGGACTTGGGTTTTGCCAGAAAATCTGTTTTCCATTCGTGGTGACCTCTGACATTTGCAATGGAACGATGGTACATAGAATTATGTTAGTGTCTCCATACAATGAATTGTTGGCAATCGAATGTCCACCACTCCCATCAAGACCCCACTTGTAAACGACTTGGATCGCTGAGTTTTTCTCGTGATCGTGGTGTAATAGAAGTACATCCTGCTCCACATGAGCAAGTCTTTGTATTTTGTGTGGTCCAAAATATCTTGAACTGGAATTTGCACTTCAATCCCCGTGGTTTTTATGTTATTCGGATAACACTGCCTTTTTGTTTGTGCTATGACGTTGTAAGCTGGATATATATTGGCGCCTCGGGATTTCGCTCCTTTTTGCCAATAAATGTAATCTTCTTCTCCCATGTCTGAGTCGATTATGAGCGCTAAACCTCAAGAGAGTAAGGCTTTAAAGCCGAATATGATGGTGTATCGTAAATTTTTTTTCATGCGTTTGTATCCCCTAGGGTTTGTAGTTAAGGCTAAACCAAGGACGTTATAACCAAACAGGACTGATAACTGACAGCAAAAAAACGAGCCGAGCGAGATAGGTAGTATGGAGGCTGGCTGTCTCTTTTTAATAGGATGACTATAAGATTTGGTTTTGTGAGACTTATTTAATTTGCTACCTACTTGCAAAATAGTTATCTCACCGCAACAGAGACCATCCGTCACTCTCTCACAGTACCGCGCAGAAAGAGACAGATATATCAATGTCGCGTTTTGACACCTTCTCGAGCTAGTCGCGACCTAAACTAGTAAGCCTGCTGGGCATAAGGGCGTGCGCTGCGTACGCGTACACTACGCGCGTAGTGTATGTTTCGCCAGTTTCATGCTTCTCTATAGAACAACGCTGCGTGCGGCGGGTCTACGCACGTGCGATTTGTATGCCGCGAGCGCTACGCGCGTAGTGTACGCGTGACGCAGCGCACGCCCTTAAGGAGGTTTAGGAAATAATACGAATGTCGTACAAGGTACTATCGGCCAAAATTCCGCATGCTCACCTTAAAGGCGATAATCGCATAGCACGGTTCACGACTTCGATCGCACAATGCATGCGTTTTAACCAATAGAATGCACGAACCGTATTTTAGTCGTGTGCGTATTAGTATAATGATGTATAGAAGTGTGACACTCACACTAGGAGCGTGCTATGCTCACTAAATTGTTTGTAAGACGATTTTATTAATGGGCATTTCCAGCGTGAGCTCTTTATGAATTCTTATTTTGTTATTGACAAGAAGTAATTTTAATACTCATATCTTCTGTTTGGTGTAGAAAATGTATTATTGATATTGCTGTATTAAATGAGTATCATTTTTCCACAAAAATAGAATAATTTGGAATAAGAAATGTCAAACTATTACAATTTAAAGTCAAAGTCAAAGTCAAAGCATTTATTTCAAATAGGCACAAAAAAGGCACTTTTGAACGTCAAAAATTATCTTAAAATAGAATTGATTCTAGTCGCCCATTCCAAAAGGTAGTTTTCGCATGGAGAAGAATGGGCAAGAAACTCCACCGTTACTCTTTTAAAATGTTTTAGGTACAATATTTTGCATGGGTACATTAATTATATAATAACATGTGAGGACGATGCACCTAAAATAAAATTACTATACCACAATAGGTAAAAGAATTAAAAACGAAACCATGACATATAAATTAATTATCTGATAGATACATGGTGCTCACATATTTACAAACATGGTACAAGCAAAACGATTTTTATATAAAAAAAAAAAAATACAAGTAATAAGTCAGGGTGTGAGTAATGAATGTAAAAACTAATAAAAAAAAATTACAATTAAATTAGCAACCAGTTTGATTTTGTCTAGATTTACATATATAGATATGTAAATTGTTGTTGTTGTTGTTGTTTTAGAGAGGAACATAATTAAAGTGGATGTAATAGTACATCCACTTTAATTATGTTCCTCTCTCTATCGGGGCTATAAATTTGCGATATTTATAAACACTTTCACTGCCTCCCCAATTTTCACCATATCCTACCTATGCGATGCTGCCATACAAATCGGAACGAATGCACTAGGTGCGTTGACCGGTACTGCATAAAGGTATTCTTTTTACTTGTGCAGTGCTATTGAAAAGTAAATAACTATGTGTAAACTCCATGTAACGTCACTCGATTTAACGACAAACTCCCTAAAGCGTCGACATCACTCGGCTTTGGTTGGTTTAGCTTGTTTCCCATACAATGATACATTCTATAGGTATAGCGTTACACCCACTCTCAATAACGACAGCAATTTAAAATAAAAAGTACTTTTTAAGTTGCCAAAATTAGTAAAAACTGTGCACAGCTGTGCAGTGCATTCTTTTGTCGCTTTATTATCCTAGCCCGTAATAAACTCGACTGTCGGCATTATACATACCGAACTTTCTAAGAAATCCGTTCTTTTGTTTACAAATTGGGATTGCTTGCACGTGTTGACTGTTGTTAGTAGGAGTCATGAATTATCTATACGTTATCATAATTATTCTTAGTTGCTCACAAACTTAAATATCGCAAGATATGAATAAAATAATTAAAAAAAAAATACAACTAAATTACTGGTGCAGCAAAAGACGTCAGACAAAAATGACAGACTATACGCAATAGCGTTCAAATAAGAATTGTTTTTATGTAATTACTAACACTAGTCTGAAACAAACTTTTTCTTTTTTATCTAATACATATTTTTCTTCTCTCCATTTAACGACAACTCTCTATAACGTCAAAATATGCACAGTCCCTTGAGGGTCGTTATATAGAGTTTACACTGTATTCTATGTGATTATACTTGGGAATACATAAGTATGTCAAGAAAGAAGCAAGTTACGTAATTTTATTCGAAATTGACAACATATTTTGGTATCTTTTCTTTCTCTATGTTTTGATTGAAATAGCACAATTACAGTTGCGGCAGCTATAAACAAAAAGCTCTGATAACAGTATGAACTCCGCCAAGTATTGGTTCAAATATTACTGTAATTATGCTATTTCAATGAAAAACATAGAGCAATAAAAGAATAAAAATAAGTTCATTATCTTAATCCCATTATTATTTAGTGAGAATGTCTGGAAACCCGGTTAAACAATAGGACGGCTTAATACAAGGGCCTACGGCCATACGTTGGCGAAAAGATAACCTATTTTATTACCTTATGATTATCTCAAATGTTTTGCAGTTGCTACTTGTATTTGGTTTAATACTTTTAACAGTTGTAATATTCGTTTTATCCATTAATTTATCACACCTTTGATTTGATTGTAAATATAACGAGATTTCACGAACAAGGTATCTTTCTAATCAACTCGACCGTTGCCGGCATTGCAATCTACCTATGACAAGTTTTTTTCTGACAAATATAACATTGATTTAGTTCCTACGCCACTTTAAAATTTGTAAGCTTATCAAGTAATTAAACTAAACTATAATTTGCGCGTTGGCAGCAGTGAGAGTGAAAGGGTTAAAAATTTCAACCCTTTCACTCTCACTCTATTTCAACTTGAAATAAAATGTTGGGTACCTACTTGTGAAATGTATATTTTTAGTTTGTGTTAATTTAAAAATAAGCTGTTAAGGATTAAAGATTTATTTAGGTTGATATTTAAATCTTATCTGTATAATAAAATATGATGTATACGAGTAGTAAGAGCTTTTTGTTCGAGTGGAAATTGTCGGCTATATCTAATCTGATTGAAATAATAAACACTTAGTTAAAATCTACTTGAGAACAATTTTAAGGATTTGCTGTTGTAGAAAAAAAAACAATATAATTTAACTCATTTATTTTTAATAGATTTTTTCAAGATTTCAAAAGGAAACATTAAAGATTCATCCCGAAATTAACAAATTATAACAAAAAAATACGCAGAAATTATCATCAAAATACTATAAGTAAAAAGACTCTTAAATAATATCATTGTCAAACTGTATTTATCTACATTAATAGGAATACCTATTAATGTAGATAAATACAGTTTGACAATCAGTTATGCAGTTTGTTATCAGTTTGAAGATCTTTACAATAGTAAAGATCTTATTATGAAATCAAAACAACAATGATAAACAGACAACACAACCAATTACCAACGTTCGTATACACTACAGAAATTACAGGAAACAAAAGTGTTGTGTCGTATTGCGTTCTACGCTCATACCTACTTAGCAATAGCTATGCATGTCTTTAGGATATATTTAATTGGCTTGCCATCGCACAAAAACTAGTCGCTCAATACACTTGTAGCACAACGCACGTCTTTTCTTCCAAAAATCCTATACAAACCAAAGTGAACCTTATTACAATCAACATATGGTCGTATTCGAGCCGAACGTAGCAACTACGGAGCAGTAAACATCTGGCCGATTGAACAAAAGAACCGCATTCCAGAGCGATAAGGATTCGTAGAAAAAACACCTCGTTCTAATGGATAGTTATGAATATGTTTGCAACTAAGTAATTAGCGCTACTACGGAAGATTACCAAGTTTTACGAACAATTTGATTGAAGATTTGTTTAAAGTAAAATAACAATGAGTACAACGAAAGAACAACAGCAATATCTCGCTATCTTGGAAGATGGTGCTAATTTATTACAAAAAACGCAAACAAACTTGAAAAAGTGTCCAAAGGGAAGACTGACAAAAGGTTATATAGAAGCACGTGTGAAAATAATTGATGAGTATTGGATGTCATTCAAGAATGCACATGACGGGTTAGTAAAGATAACACCCAAAGAACAAAAGGGAATTTTGCCATACTTTTTGAACGAAGAATTCTTTGTTTATGAAGAATTATACAGCTCATTACAAGGTGATTTAAAAGATATGCTTACGTCGTTAGCGGAATCGGCATCGATGGATTCGAGAAATGCAAGCATGAATGTAACATCATCGCAACATAATATAGTGCATTTACCAAAAATTGAGTTACCTAAGTTTAATGGAAATTATGAAGGATGGCCGACTTTCAAAGATTTGTTTAGTTCTTTGGTGCACGAAAATAATAACCTCAGTGATGTACAGAAACTACATTATTTAAAAACAAGTGTGAGTGGAGAAGCTGAGGCGTTATTGACCCATATACAAGTGACATCCAGTAATTACGCAACTGCATGGAATGTTTTGAATAAGAGGTATGGTAACAGACGTATAATATTAAACTGTATCATGAAAAGATTATTTTACCAGAGAAAGATGACTTCGCAATCAGCCGTCCAATTAAAGGGCTTGTTAGATACAACTACAGAATGCCTAAATAACATGGAAAATTTAAAAATAACTTCGGGCTCTTGGGATCATGTAATAATATTTCTGCTCGTTCAGAAGTTTGACCCAGAGACTCATAAAGGCTGGGAAGAGTATGCCTATAGGGAAGACAGCGAAGCATTGCCTACTTGGAGTGATTTAAAGAACTTCATGGAATCCAAGTTCCGCACCTTGGAGTTAGTTACAGGCGTTACAGCTAACAATAATACAAGAGAAAAGCAAGCTAAAGAACGTTCTTATCATGTTGCCACACCAACTACAGAGAAGACATGCATCATGTGCAAAGAAAACCACACGTTGTGTCACTGCAAGAAATTTATTGATATGAAACTAGATGAGCGAACCGAATATGTCAAGAACAAACATTTATGTTTTAACTGTCTAGCACTTGGACACTCTGTGAAGAGATGTAAACTACCAGTGTCCTGTCAGAAATGTCACCGACGTCATCATTCTTTACTACATGAGACTAAGAACACAGAACCAGCGGCTACACCGAGCACTTCACAACCGTTGGCTTCACAGCATGTAGTAGAAGAAAAAGAACCAGTTCAAGTGAACACAGTGATCGCGTCGCATCATACAACTAGACATGTAATAGCACTGTTAGCGACTGCTGTAGTGGAAGCAACAAATACAGAGGGTCAAATCATTTCACTACGCGCGCTGATAGACCAGGGTTCTCAAGCTACATTCATAAGCGAAAAGGCGGCTCAACTATTGAAACTGAAGCGACAACCATTTAAGGGAAGTGTTGTAGGAGTGGGATCTTCGAGAACAGAGATCAAACACGTGGTACAGCTTAATATAAGATCACAGTGGGACCATAACTTTAGTTTACCAATCCAAGCCTACGTGATGTCGAAACAACTGACCACTAAGATACCCACCAAAACAATTGTCAAACAATCATGGCCTCACCTCAACGGGCTTAACTTAGCTGATCCGAGTTACTTAACACCTGGTTCTGTAGATCTGCTATTAGGAGTCAAGGAATACGCACAGATAATACAGCCAGATTTAATAAAGGGTCCACCAGGCACTCCAACTGCACAAAAAACGAACCTGGGTTGGATTATTTTCGGAGATATCAATGAAAAACCACAAAACGATACCTACCTTGTGATGCATCACCAAATTGACGTAGACGAAATGTTGAAATCGATATGGGAAATAGAGATTGACAAGGACAGACATTTCACAAAAGAAGATAAGATGTGTGAAGATATCTACGAGAAAACAACAACTAGAAATGAGGAAGGAAGGTACGTAGTCAAATTACCTTTCAAAACATACAGTCCACAACTAAATGAAATGAGCACAAGAACAAAATTACAAACACCTGAAGGAAACACAAAGGAGATAGCCAAACAAAGATTCTTACAACTTGAGCGGAAGTTTAAGAAGTCATCAGACCTGAAAAAAGAATACACAAAAGTCATAAATGATTACATAAAACAAGGACACATGGAGAAGATACCTGAAAGAGAAAAAGAAACAAAATCAGTTTACTTACCTCACCACGCTGTAGTTCGTACCGAAAAGGAGACCTCTCGAACACGAGTTGTCTTCGACGCTTCCTGCAAAGGCACAAATAATATTTCACTAAATGAAGAATTATTGGTAGGTCCGCAACTGCAAGATGATTTGAGAATCCTTCTTATTAAATGGAGAATGAAGCGTATCTGCTTCATGGCCGATATTAAACAAATGTATCGCCAAATATTGGTGACTCGTGAAGACGCAGACTTCCAGCGAGTTATCTGGAGACCCAATGAGGATGATAATTTACACGAATACCGTTTGCTGAGGGTCACATTTGGTACAGCATCTGCACCGTATTTAGCTGTTAGAACACTCCACCAAACAGCTGATGATGAAGGAAGAGATCAACCACTTGCTGTACAATCCATCAAGAATAATTTTTACATGGATGACTGGCTTGATGGAGCTGATGAAACCGAAACTGCTATTTTTCTAGCCAAAACTGTCACAAACATACTACAAAGGGGCGGTTTTCAACTCACAAAATGGTCATCAAACGATATTAATTTTATGAAATCTATAGATGAAGAAAAAAGATCCACCAACGCACATATAGACATGAATCTTGATGGAACAATAAAGGCATTGGGTATTGTGTGGAACCTGAAAACAGACACATTTCAATACAACCTGACTTTACCAACATCTGAAAATACTTATGTAACAAAAAGAAGTATTTTATCTGACATACAAAAGCTTTTCGATCCACTAGGTTGGATTGCACCGAGTACAGTAATGGCAAAAATACTGTTACAGAAACTATGGCTCGAAAAGGTGAATTGGGATCAGAACGTAAGTGAAACGTTACGTGAAGAATGGAATCAGATAAGATCAGACTTTGCTAGTGTGAACGATTTACAAGTAAACAGATGGCTTGGTACAACGGAAACAAACAAAACAAACATACAAATACATGGTTTCAGTGACGCTTCGATAAGAGCTTACGCTGCAGCAGTATACATAAGAACTGAAACAAATGACAAGGTTGAAATAAAACTCATTGCTGCAAAAACCAGAGTAGCACCCCTGAAAACAATATCCTTACCAAGACTAGAGTTGTGTGGTGCATTACTTCTCTCCAAGCTTATGAAACAAATTGGGCTAGCAATGAAAATTGCAACTTCAGATATGTATGCATGGACAGATTCCTCTATAGTTATAGCGTGGCTATGTGGTGATCCCAAACGATGGAAAACGTTTGTTGCCAACCGCGTCGTTGAAATTGTAGAAAACGTAAATAACAAGCGCTGGTATCATGTACAGTCGAGTGATAATCCCGCAGACTTAGCCTCTCGGGGAATGTTGCTATCCGAACTAAAGAAATGTGACTTGTGGTGGAGAGGCCCAGATTGGTTATCTGAAAAAGAAATAAAGATTAGTAAACAAGAAATTATAACAACAGACATAGAAATTAAAACAAAGAAGGTTATTACTCACCTCAGCACAGAAGAACAAGAGAAATCTATAACTACACAATTTGAGAAGTTTAACAACTTACCGGAATTACTCAAAGTTATTTGTTACTGCAAAATATTCTTGAACTACAAAGTCAATGTGAACATGAATAAACAAATAACAACACAAGAATTAGAAGATGCACTGACAATTTGTATAAAACGAGTTCAAGAAGAAGAATACACGGAGGAAATAGAAAGATTAAAGATAAATAAACAAGTGAAAAGAAGAAGTCCATTGCGATCCCTCAACCCTTTTCTTGATGATAAACATATCCTCAGGGTGGGCGGTCGCCTCAGACACGCAAACTTACCTGATGAAAGAAAACATCCAATTATTCTCGGAAATAAAAACACATTGACACCTCTGATTATAGCCGACGCACACTTAAAGACGCTTCACGGAGGAATTCAATTGATGTTATGTTATCTACGGTCAAAATACTGGATTTTAAGGGCAAAATCAATGGCTAAGAAACATGTTCACAAATGCCTCATTTGCGCTAGACTTAGTGCTACTACTAGAGCTCAAATTATGGGAGATTTACCCGATGAGAGAGTGACTCCATCCAGACCTTTCTTAAATAGTGGGGTAGACTTCGCGGGGCCCTTTCAGATTTTGTTATCTAAAGGCCGAGGAAACAGGACAACAAAGGCCTACGTTTCTATATTCATCTGTATGTCCACGAAGGCAATCCGTATTGAACTTGTAAGTGATCTTACTTCAGAAGCGTTCATCGGCGCTTTTAGACGTTTTGTTGCCAGGAGAGGCAAATGTAATCACCTGTGGAGCGATCAAGGGCGTAACTTCGTAGGAGCTGACAAAGAACTCCGAGATGCGTGGAACGAAGCAAGCTTGCAGTTTACTGGAGAAATTGCACAAACACTAACCACAGAGGGTACTCAATGGCATTTCATTCCCGCTTACAGTCCCTCTTTCGGAGGATTATGGGAAGCCGGTGTTAAATCTATAAAACACCACCTGAAAAGAATCGTAACAACCCACCTGACATACGAAGAGATGACGACGATACTTTGCCAAGTGGAAGCTTGCTTGAATTCCCGTCCGCTATGTCCCATGAACGACACTGATCCAGACAACACGGACCCACTCACGCCAGGACATTTCTTAATTGGAGAGGTACCTATTGTTGTCCCATCACCCGATATGAAAGACGTAAGACTGTCCAGTTTATCTCGCTGGCAACACACACAGAAACTTGTTCACGACTTCTGGCGGCGATGGCAGGATGAGTATTTATCCAGACTGCAACAGCGTCCTAAGTGGCATAAAAAAGAAGAAGAATTTAAGATTGGAGATATAGTCTTGATAAAGACTGATAACTTGCCACCTGGAAAATGGTCCTTGGGACGAATCGTCGAGAAACACCCTGGTCCGGATGGTCTAACGAGGGTGTATAGTGTCAAAAGTGGTAGTTCAGTAACAAAAAGAACTGTAACAAAATTGTGTCCATTGCCTCTCAATGGAACCTAATCTGTATTTAAAGTTTTAGAATATTAATTCCTATTATTGTTTGCTGATTTACACTGTTTAAAATATGCTCTTTAGAAATGTATTCATTCAGTATTCATTTTGTTGATAATTGTTTTATGCATGTTAAATATTGATATCACTGACCCCCACCGATAGATTTATATAACGTTGTTTAGTAATAATCTCATACTTATGTAATTTTTTTAGATATTTGTTTCTTAAAAGACCTACAGGCCTTTTGGTGGGCGGTATGTTGTGTCGTATTGCGTTCTACGCTCATACCTACTTAGCAATAGCTATGCATGTCTTTAGGATATATTTAATTGGCTTGCCATCGCACAAAAACTAGTCGCTCAATACACTTGTAGCACAACGCACGTCTTTTCTTCCAAAAATCCTATACAAACCAAAGTGAACCTTATTACAATCAACAAAAAGAAAATACAGAACTAAGTGTAACAAACAATTATAGGTAAATTCAGCATTTTCTTATTATTACCTACTAAGTGATTAATCTTAAACTAGTTTTTTCCTAGTTTTGTTACACAATATTTTTAGAGAACATAACAAAGAAAGATATAGCCGTCTCAAATCGTGTCGTATATCTTGTGTTTCTTTATCTTAATAATTAACAAAAAAAACTATAAAACAACAAATTCACCAAGAAAGGCAGCATGACACTAAATTGACATCAACTAAACAAGAAGACTTCGAAATCGTTGACAATATTTTAAACTATGACTACAGTTTAAACAGTGACATTAATCAACGAATTAGTATACGAGTAATACAATTTGGAATAATGAAAATTAACCTAAAAATAGTTATACAGTGTTATTTGTAAAACGCTATTAACCTCACAGGACAACAATACTAACATCATAAATAACAACTTTTGTTTTATGACTTTTAATAATTCATCATTTTTTTTTTCATAAACTACTTAATTAAAAATACTTAAATTGATCGCCCTAAATGTGAAGAACTCTACGCGGAGAAAGCACAAACAGAAGATAAGTAAACAAACAGTGCGTTGCGAATGCAGGGGCGCGGCGGTACCTACTTACTACAAAATACAGATCTAAAAAGTTTTTGGTATTGTCAAAAGTCATAGAGCAAAAGTGGTTGTTTATGATGTTACTAATATAGTCCTGCACTCCTGCCAAGAGTTTAAAAAATAACCCTGTATAATAATGTAATTAAATTAATATTTATAATATATATATTAATATTAATTAATATTTTGTCGCTGCTCCTCCCGCATCTAGCACAGCATCACAACGGCTACGCATGGACCTAACTAGGACTTCGCACAAATTCGAACCTCTAAATGTGTCCCAAACTTGTTCGCAATGTGTGACAAGTGCTTCATTTGTTCTTTCTGCTCTGTTATCCCATTTCTGGACCATTAAACCCCACAAATTTTCAATGGGGTTTAAGTCTGGCGATCGGGAGGGCCATGGCACTGTTTTAATTTGTGGTTGCTATCGCAACCACTCTTGAACAACCCGCGCACGGTGTATCGGGCAATTGTCCTGGAAAAAATAAAATTCTGGCACGTCCAGTTGTGGATACACCGTGCGCACTGTGGGTACTATGACATTTTGTAGCACCTCTAAATACGTGAGGCCGTTTGCCCTCCCTGGTATAAAAGCGAGCTCGCCTGGTCCAGCAGCACTCATCCAGCCCCACATGTTCACTATAATTCTTCCCGATTCTGCATTTGGGATCACATTTCGAGGTTCGTATCTCGTGTTATCTATACGCCATAAATTCCGACGACCTTGTTGGCTAGACTTAAAGCATTTTTCATCGGAAAATATGGCGTAAGAAAAATCGAAGTCTCTATAGTCACGAGCGAATCGCACGCGAGCAGCTTTCTGCTCCTGCGTCAAAATGATTTTTTTTGCGGGCCGTCTGTGATGGACTCCAGCTCGATGCAACTCGTTTCTAATAGTTTGCATCGAAAATTCGAAACTTCATAATTCTGTGCGAAACTGCGAGTGGGTGTAAAAGGGTTCTCTTGTTTTATATACTTGTAAAATGTCGCGTTCAGATAGTGAATTAAGTGATTTAGAAAGGTTATCGGACTGGAGTAATTCCGAATCAGACGAAGAAAGTGTTTCTAATCAACGGAATTTCAAAACGAGGGTCGATCATTTTAATATCTTGGATACTAATGAATTCCAAGTTAGGTTTCGGCTAGATAAGCCGTCTGTACAAAGTTTACTGGTCGAAATTTATCCGCATCTAAGAGTGAAAGGAGCCAGGTATGTACTTCTCAAACTAACCTAAAAATATTCACTTGAAACAACAAAAACAACAATAATTCATTAAGCATTCTACTCCTATAACATAAATTTAATCTTTGTTTTAGGAACCATGGTATACATCCTCTTCACCAACTCTTATTGACCCTAAGATTTTACGCATTAGGAACAATGCTATTATCAGTAGCTGACTTTGTTGGGGTATCAAAGTCATCAGCTTGCCGTATAGTGTTTGATGTAAGCTGTGCTATAGCTCGGTTATACAACAAATACATATACATGCACCCTGACACCGAACAAGATTTTTATGAAACTGCCCGCTTCCCAAGGGTTCTTGGAGCACTTGATGGTACACACATCAGGATTCAATCACCATGTAAGTTTTTGTTGAATCTTCTAGGTAGGTATTTCTTTTAATTTGATAGGTTTTTACTTTTTTATTTATTAACACAATTCAATTATTTTTCATAGGTTCAGAGACTGGAGAAGAATTTAGGAATCGAAAGGGCTACTTCTCCCTTAATGTACAAGCTGTGTGTAATGCAAAATTATTATTTATGAATTTAGTAGCCCGTTGGCCTGGTTCAGCTCATGATGCAACTATATTCAATAACTCAGAACTAAGAGGTAACAGTAATATTATATAAAAGCATTATGAAGTTTTGTGGTCATATAATTAAATTCAGTATCTATACCTAACTACATTTTTTTTCAGCTCAGTGTGAAAGCGGGTTGTATGGAAACAAATGGCTGCTTGCAGACAGCGCATATCCTCTAAAACCATACCTATTAACACCTTTGTTAAACCCTCAAAGTAGAGGGGAACAGCTTTATAATGAAGCCCACATTAGAACTAGAAACTGTATTGAAAGGTACGTTTTTTCCATCAGTATAGAGTTATCTGACACTATCCATTGTGTACCCTGGCTGTGATAAAAGCATTCATGATTAATAATCTTTACATTTATAAAAAGACTACCTCATTGGTCTAACTCTATAGTGTTTGCAAATGTGACTGCTGAATGTGAGGTCTCGGTTCATAATATCTTGCTCCAAATCGGGCAGTGTTATTGCTAAAGATAACTAGTTCTTTTTTATTGCAGATGTTTTGGAGTGTGGAAGAGGAGATTTCCAGTAGTAGCTTTGACATTGCGTTTGAGTCTGATACGAGCCAATGCAGTAATCATAGCTACTGGTGTGTTGCATAATATCTGTCGATTAAACAGTATTGCTGATGTCCCACCAGAGGTAGAAATTCCTACTGCAGAGGTAGTGCCTGTACCAAATACTGCTGAAGAACCAGATTACACAGAAAGAGCCATACTGATTTCCAATTACTTTAATAAGTGAGTAATTACAATCTGTATAGTGCTAAGCTGAGGTGTCAAGTTTGAAACCTTGACTGTGTTATGGTACTGTGCACTGACGTGGTTTAATAATTGTTTTTTATTTCATTTCAGCTTATCATCAAATGAGTAATTTTAAGTTACAAACTTAAAAATCATGAAAGAAAAACAAAAAAGTCCAATCTGCTACATACAAAACAAATCATATGAAGAAGTGACCGTTGATGAAGGACATTGGCTTTGTTATAGGGAAATATTTTTATTTTCAATACCTAGATTTACTATTAGTTAAAGAAATACACATTTTTTTTAAATAAATCTTTTTTTATATAAACTATAATATTCCTTAATATATTCTAAATGATTATGGCACTAAACACAAATTTAAACTTAAAAATTAAACACTAACTTTAAACATCATTTACAGTTACATTATTTTCTTTTTGTGCTAATTCTAATTGTAAAAGTCTAATTTCTAAATCTAATTTCTCCTTTTTCTTGTCATAGTAACTTGCTATAGCAAGATTACGGGTGATGATGGATGTCTGTACATCTCTGTCTGCTGTCCTTTTACCTGAAATAAATAGAAATACTATTATTTCATAAATATAAGTGACTGAATAAATGTGACCAGGGTTTACTTAAGTAAGACTATGGTTTACAATATGGGAACAGGTATAAGAAATTTACATAAAATATGCTGTGTAAAATAATAATAAAATTAATTATGTACCTTTATTTTTTGTTGTTAATTGCCTGGACATAGGCATGCCAAAGAAAAACTTGGAGCTCTGTGCACTGGGAGAGCCCTCACATAGGTAAATTTTTCTTTTTTTTGGATGTATGTCTGAAAAATATATGATTTGAAATTTACAAAAAATGAATTAATAAAAGTGTAGGTAGATAGAGGAGGAAGATTTAGTCAAAATAATACCTCTACATGGTGTTGCAGCTACACTATCTTCTGGAATAGATGGGTTATATGGTATAGCATTAGTTGCATCATTTAATGGCCCATGTTCTACGGTGATGTCCATATCTGCCACACTCACTTCTGCTATATCATCCACATCCAGGACCACACTACCACCAGCAATACCATCACCACCAAATAACACTTCAAACCCTGTGCAAGTAGACCCCAAAAGACCAGTCACCTTTTCCAATACATCATCATGTGGAATAAAATCAGGTTTACCACCACCAGTCTAGATAAAAAATAATAATTATATAAGTACACAACTTTTACAACAGTTAATTACTGTACTCATGTAAATAAAACAATTATGAATTACAACTATAATGATGCTGTTACCTTTAAATTATTCATCCTAACTTGCTGGGACCTTTTACGGGCTGCTTTTTTTAAATTGTCCCATTTTAATTTTAACTGATCTTTTGTTTTGGGAACAGAACCACTCCTGGCATTGAAAGCTCGTGCCACAGAAGACCACGCATCGTCTTTGCATTTATTCGTGGTAGCGTTCGTTTCTTTGCTGGTCAAGATTGGAGTGGTTTGTATGAGGTCAACCAACAAAGCAACCTCGTCTTTGGTCATGGCTTTCTTCATTTTCTATAAAACAAACGACAATTTATTCCTACGCATTCGAACAATAACCAAAATACATAATTTACACAATAAGTGTAACAAAATTACTTACCAGTGTAACGTCCATTGTAGAGAGTTAATTAATTATGTTAATTGAGGGATTATGTTGAGATAATTATCTACTGATAAAAAACCTTAGAATTGAATTTAGTGTTCTGTTAAAATGCATCGGTCAAGCCAGACGCTATCAATCGCGTTTTGTTCACTTCAGTAGTCCGAATAAAAAACTTTTTTTTTTTTTAATAATGAGATTTCTTCATCACCAAAATTATAAAATAAACAAATAAGATAAGTTTTCTGCATCAAAGTATAAATATGTTATATTATGTGTATTATGCACAGGTTTTCACTCTTATCCTAAACATGCTCGCTTGTAATAACGAAACGCAAGGAGGCTGGAACATGTGTTCAAGGAGGGCTTCGGTAGGTGGGTTACCAACAACCGCTCGTAGCAGGTAGATGGCGCAAAAACTTATAGGAACGCCTATTACCATCCGTTACCCGTAACCCAAAAACGAATGGTACCTTTTGTACAATAACGAATCGTTGTTTATAGGAACCGGGCATAAGAAAAATGGGTGATTGACAACTCGGCCCGAATAATAATACCAGATATTTTACTCCCGATTACGGCGATTTGTACGGTCAGGCAGAAAATCGTTATTTTTTTAAATAAATCATTACGAATTTATTTATTTTTTTCTTGATTTTGGTTTTCTATTTACATACAAACCATGAAAACATGTTATCTACAACGCCTATTTCCATTATGATACCTATATAAGAAGCCTAAGTTTATTAGTTTTTTAAATTGTCTGGACTAAATAAGACAGTGTGAAGTGTTCTTAGCATAGGAAATAAGAACGCTTCCTTTTCTAAGAACACACATCGGAGCTGATGACAATAGAAAAGTTTTCTATCTCTCTCAGTTTTCTATTTCTCTTGCAAATCAAATCTACAAAGTCTAGAACATAAAAGACAAGGGCGATTTCTAGAAAAATTGACAATGTTCTTCACTCACAGAGTCGGTTTACTGATAGTGATAACAATAGTTTTTTTAATCTCTTAATTACCCCTAATGAGCCACAATTGATTTTCTATTGCAATGGGCCGCTAGCTAACTCCCTAAAGCGACGACATCACTCGGCTTTGGTTGGTTTAGCTTGTTTCCCATACAGTGATACGCTCTATAGGTATAGCGTTACACCCACTCTCAATAACGACAGCAATTTAAAATAAAAAAGTACTTTTTAAGTTGCCAAAGGATGATGGCGACTTTGGCACCAGTTGCGTATAGCGACATAATATATTAAAAAAAAAATGCTTTATTAAAGTTATATTAAAGAACCTAATTCAATATTTTTTAGAACTAGCAGTATGTCTGTAAAATAAAAATATACTTTTATATTTTTAAGCTTAATTAAGCTGATATTGATTCGGAACGCGCCCAAAATCTCGCTCCTTACGTTCCGTTGTACGTTATCTATCCCTCCATTAGGCGTTTAAAAGATTTTAATAGTATATCTAGCCATAATAATGTTTTGTTTATAACAGAGTTTATATTTTGTAATATTTCATTTAGTGTTAAATATAGAGACTATGTAACAGACAGTAAAAATATTTAAAAGGCGATGGCATTTTTTTTTCACGTCTAATGAAACAAACTGACATTGCGAATGATCAACTGTCAAAAGACTCAAAAGTAAACTCAATACTTTCTCACGCTTCGTTGTGATAAGTATTGCGCGCTTCTACACGGTTTTGGCTCCTCCTGATTAGTTACTTGACCCTCTGCTTTCCTACGGATACCGATATTTGTTCCTTTTTCATATGTCAAAATCGATATAACCTATAATTAAAAAAAAACTTAAATAAAAAAAAACAGTAAGTTTTTGGTGAACATTTGTTTTTAAAATAGCATCACAGCATAATAATGTGGAAGAATTCGATAGTAGTAGCAGTATATGTTAAAAAAAATATTGGTGCCAGGCATGAATGGAATGTCGCCATTCGCCATTAGTAAAAACTGTGCACAGCTGCGCAGTGCGTTCTTTTGTCGCTTTATTATCCTAGCCCGTAATTAACTCGACTGTCGGCATTATGCATACCGAACTTTCTAAGAAATCCGTTCTTTTGTTTACAAATTGGGATTGCTTGTACGTGTTGACTGTTGTTAGTAGGAGTCATGGATTATCTATCCGTTATCATATTCTTAGTTGCTCACAAACTTAAATATCGCAAGATATGAATAAAATAATTTATAAAAAATACAACAAAATTACTGGTGCAGCAAAAGACGTAAGACAAAAATAATAGACTATACGCAATAGCGTTCAAATAAGAATTGTTTTTTATGTAATTAATTACTAACACTAGTCTGGTTCTATGGGCAGTTATACACGTCAACAAGCAACCCCGTTACGAATCTGGCAAATGACCCAAGAGCTAGATTGACCCGACACTATACCGAAGACATCCCGGACGTCAGCCTGTACGAGATTAGGATGGCTCTGAAGCAGCTTAAAAACAACAAGGCACCGGGTGATGACGGAATTACGGCCGAGCTTCTGAGGGCCGGCGGAAAACCCGTTCTTAAGGCCCTTCAGAGGCTGTTTGATTCCGTCATACTCGAGGGTAAAACACCACAGGCATGGAACAGAGGTGTGGTGATACTTTTCTTTAAGAAGGGTGACAATGCCCTTCTTAAGAATTATAGGCCCATCTCACTTCTGAGCCATGTCTACAAGCTGTTTTCGAGAGTCATCACGAACCGTCTCGCGCGCAGGTTCGACGACTTCCAGCCTCCCGAACAAGCCGGATTCCGTAAAGGCTTTAGCACCGTAGACCACATACATACGCTGCGACAGGTTATACAGAAGACCGAAGAGTATAACCTGCCTCTCTGCTTAGCGTTTGTGGACTACGAGAAAGCCT
The DNA here is from genome assembly GCA_947508005.1 of Amphipoea lucens. Taxonomy (NCBI): domain Eukaryota; kingdom Metazoa; phylum Arthropoda; class Insecta; order Lepidoptera; family Noctuidae; genus Amphipoea; species Amphipoea lucens. Next base: position 21,012,831 of record OX382357.1, read on the forward strand.
TTGATTCGATCGAGACATGGGCTGTACTGCAGTCTGTTCAGCGGTGCCAGATCGACTATCGGTACATCGAGGTGCTGAAGTGTCTGTACGAAAACGCCACTATGTCAGTTCGACTCCAGGACCAGGCCTCGAAACCTATCCTTCTGCAGCGAGGTGTGAGACAGGGAGACGTTATCTCTCCGAAACTGTTCACCGCTGCTCTGGAGGATGTCTTCAAGGTTCTGGACTGGAAAGGAGCTGGCATTAACATCAATGGCGAGTACATAACTCACCTTCGGTTTGCCGACGACATAGTAGTCATGGCTGAAACTATGGAGGACCTCAGTACAATGCTCGACGACCTCAGTAGAGCCTCTGAAAGAGTGGGTCTGAAAATGAACATGGACAAAACGAAGGTCATGTCAAATGCCCATGTAACACCCACTCTCATGAAGATCGGAGACGCTACACTCGAAGTCGTGGACGAGTATATTTACCTAGGACAAACTGTCCAGTTAGGTAGGTCCAACTTCGAGAAAGAGGTCAACCGTCGAATCCGACTCGGCTGGGCAGCGTTCGGGAAGCTACGCAATATCTTCTCGTCCCACATACCGCAGTGTCTCAAGACGAAAGTCTTTGACCAGTGCGTGTTGCCAGTGATGACATATGGCACTGAAACGTGGTCGCTCACAATGGGCCTTATTAGAAGGCTGAAAGTCACTCAAAGGGCAATGGAGAGGACTATGCTTGGAGTTTCCCTGCGGGATCGAATCAGAAATGAAGAGATCCGCAGGAGAACCAAGGTAACCGACATAGCCCGAAGAATTGCCAAACTTAAGTGGCAGTGGGCAGGGCACATTGCTCGCAGAACAGATGGCCGATGGGGCCGAAAGGTTCTGGAGTGGCGACCGCGTACCGGAAGGCGTAGCGTTGGAAGGCCTCCCACAAGGTGGACCGACGACCTTGTGAAGGCCGCAGGAACTCGTTGGATGCGAGAAGCACAAAACCGGTCGAAGTGGAGGTGCTTGGGGGAGGCCTATGTCCAGCAGTGGACGTCTTTCGGCTGAAATGATGATGATGATGATGACTAGTCTGAAATAAACTTTTTCTTTTTTATCTAATACAGATTTTTCTTCTCTCCATTGAACGACAACTCTCTATAACGTCAAAATATGCACAGTACCTTGAGGGTCGTTATATAGAGTTTACACTGTATTTAAATAAATAAAAGCGGTATTTATTGCAGAACAAGTTCAAAGCATTCAATGTTCATTCATAAAAGTAAATAAATAAATTCTATTAATAAATTAAAAAGATCATCAATATTTTAAGTGGTCGATACTTTTCATGCCGACGGAAGGGCGTTTTGACGACGTAGTATCTGGTATTATTATTCGGGCCAAGTTGACACGGACCGAGTTGTCACTAACCCAGAAAAATGGCACAGCGTAAATTCCAACATTGTATGAAACTTTCCCAAGCAAAATTGTGCTTTAACCACAGAATACTTAAAGTACTACGCTTTAACTCTACTTTTTGAGAGCGTTTATCCCGCGCGGGCTGGCAACGTGGCATTTCTAAAGGTTTTTCGTAATTATTTTAATAAATTTAAATCAAAGTCAGTACTTACTATTTTTGTCGGCCAAGCACTAGATCGTTGGTATTTAAAAGTATGTGTGCTATTTTTTTTAAGTATTTTGGTATTTACTATCTACTAACAAAAATTTACATAATTATTGTCAATTATTTTCTATTTGCAGTATTACGATTTAATATTTTTATTTACTATAAAGTAAATGTTAAAAATAATACCTTTGCCGAAAAAAAAATTGTACTTTGATATAAATATAATATTAGTAATCACGAAAAGCCTCTAGAAATGCGATGTTGCCATTCGGGATTCGCGGGATAAACGACATAGTTTAAAAAAAAAAATAGGGCCATGACCATGACTATGTGAGATAAAGCACCATTGTTTAGGTGTTAATAGATTTATTATCTGGTCACAAAAGGTTCTAACAACGTCTTTGAAGGCAAAATTAAATAAAAAGAACAAACTTATTTGACTATTTGATAATGAATTATACTAATGCTACTATAATTAATTATTAATATTTTTAACACCTGAATGTTATTATAATTTTATTATTTTTTTAAACAGTATTTTAATTAACGAAAGGCTTTCCCGTGAACCTGCAATAGTATAGCGTCTATATCTACACGCAAAAAAAATACGAAACGAAAATTCACATAAAAAAATTCGGCTGTTCCCTACATTTATGTTTGTACTGATTTCGTCCGCGTGAAATTTCACCCTCCTCCCCCATTCAATCTCTTAGGGTGGAATTTCGAAAAACCCTTTCTTATTGGATACCTACTCTTCACAAAGAACACACCCTCCGAATTGCATGTCTCTAGGACCAACGGTTTAGGCTGTGCGTTGATATTTCAGTCAGTCAAGACTTTGAAATTTTATATAATAGATAACTCGTCAAAATGTAGGGAACATCTGATTTTGTTTCGCGATTTCTTATATTTATTTTAGCATGTGTGGATGCTATACTATTTCGGGTTAACGGGAACGCCTTTAGTTAATCAACAACCTCAATATTATGGTTATTTATCATTAATTTAGCATATAAAGTTTATATTTTTATATTATAGGTATTTTTGTATTTTTTTACACAGCAATAGGGCAAAACTTGGGTAATTGGTGATAGTTTTGTTTTTCACTTGTAAAATTATTTTCAATGATCAGATTATTTTTTAAGTTTACTATGCTAGAGTAGACATAAGAAGCTTTGGTAACTCATATCTAAAAATGTGGCAAATACTATAAATGATTGAAAAATACATATTTATCAAGTCAGTTCCTCATATCAGTTAATTTCGTGATACTGAAGTTATTGTGTGGTATAGACTTGGTTAATTTGTGATATCAGTTGGGTTAATATGTGATAGTAATAGAATTAGTAAATAAAACAAGTATATCTTAATCATACTTTAATAATTCTTAATCATGAAAAAATTTTATGCATATAATTGGCATGTGTACTTTGGTTATCTTTTTATGAAGTAATTTCTGAGATCAGTTTAAGCAAAAATAAAATAGGACCTATAGGATAATTCACAGAACAAAGGAAAAATGTAGGATTTATTACATTTTGGCATAGCACATGGTACCATGTGCGGCAGAATTGACATTTTATCCACTCTGCACCGTTTTTTAACTTCACATCATCTGCAAAATTTCCTCTGCAAGTGCCACATAGGTCTAGATTTTGGTCAGATACTCTCTTGGAAGAAGAGGGCAGGGGTTCATATACTTTCCCTTTTTTCTCACTTTTTTTAGGCTGAGATTTCTTGGCTGTTTTTTTCTTTTGGGATTGAGGAATCTTCAATATCTCTTGGTCTTTTGAACACCCTGGCTGTTGATTTTCTAGAGTTTCCGGTTGGTTTTCCTTCTCTGCATCACATGTAACCAAAGATGGTGCCACTGCATGGTCAGGAATGGCATTGTAATTAACAGGGTAAATACCTGCTTTTGAAAAAGCTTTGGCTATTAATGACCTTTTATCAATGGTTTCTTGATATGCTGCAGAAAACATTTTCAAAAAATCATATCGAGTCGGTTTTTCTCCAGGTTTTTCCAGCTGAAACTTATCTAAATGATTTCTCCATTTGGCTTTCATTGGGCTAAATATGCCCACATCAAGAGGCTGCAACAGTTGAGTGATATGTGGAGGATATGTAACAATATATATTTGCTCCTTACTTGCAAGATCCAACACTTCTGGAGTCAAATGAGATTTGTGAGAATCCATGAAAAGCACAACTGGTCTAGCCAAGGGAATACTACCTATAAAATGTTGAAAAAATTCCAAAAACAAGTCATTGTTAATCCAGCCCTTATCACTCAGTTTAATAAGATAAGGGAAATCAGAACTTTTCAATCTGTCATCCCATCGTTTCCCTTTAAATATAATCATTGGTGGTATTGCATCACCAGCAACATTCACACAGGGCAATACCGTAGTTGTTGTTCCTTTTTCCCCAAAAGTTTGTTTGTAAACATGTGACTTTCCAGTCAATGTAACTATTTTCCCAGATTTCATAACAAACATAAACCCACTCTCATCTAACACGTTAACTGCCATGTCAGGCACCGGTGCTTGACAGACATAGCACCTGTTAAGGCCATGTCAGTCCCGGGTGACTGACGCCACAGTATATAATTTAGATGATCTCAGGGAGCTGTCCGGCACGTTCAGCTCGTTATTATCTATTTAAAATTGACTGACAAGGCCTTGGAAAAACTATGTTCAACTTGGCCCAACGTTTTTATATTTAGAACTGGATGTTTTATTGGGAAAAATAAAATGCAACACAATGAAACTATAGAAACTTTTTATTGTTCGAAATAATCATATTTTGGGCTTATACAGCTTAGAAAATTATAAAAAAAATGCAATTTAGAGTAATGAAATGCAATAATCAGTCAGAGTCCAAGGAAAAGTTACATTGTTTTATGTTCCTCGTTGAAACAAGATAGGCAAAAATGTGGTTCATTAGGGCATTGTGGGCAATAAGTATTCACTTGCTTAGTCTTCTTTCTAGCATAATTTCTGTCTATTGTTTGAACATTTACTTTATAACACCGTGAACATTTTTTTACAGGTCCTTCTTTCTTTTTTAGCTCATGCTTTTGCCTCCTATTTCTTGTCAATGGCATGTCAGGATTACTGTTTTCTTTGCCCGACTGAATATTTGCACAACTTTTTCCTATATTCTACTATCCCTATTTTAGACTTCGTGGTTTCTTTATAAATTATGTAAGAATTGAGTAATGCAGTGTTCAACAACAGTTCAACACCAAGTTTTCTGTACCGTACCATTTTACACTTTTTCTCAAAGGTGTAGAGTATGCGATCATCTGATCAGATAGGTCTACAGAAGATTTTGCGTTTTTATAATCGACTACAATTTTTGGTTTTATTATTTCTTTGTCTCTTTTGTAAGTCCCTTTAAATCCAATAGAATGTTTCGTAGACAGTAAATAAACATCCCTTTTATCCTTCCATTTCATACATGTCATACCATCTTCATTTTCTTTAGCTCTAAACTCTCCTTTTTTTATCTTTCCGTTTATAACATCTTTAGGCAAATATTTTCTATTTTTACGTAAAGTGTCCACAAGATGCGTTTCTTTGTCCAACAATTTGCATCCAAGATCAATACTGGTATACCAGTTATCGGTATATAATGTATGACCTTTTTGAAGATATCCTTCCATAAGTGACATCACAACATTGGTTGGGGTTGTAGTTTCGGTCTCACTTCTCTTTCCCGCATATATTTGAATTCTGTTAGTGTAGCCTGGATTAGTACATAATTTAAAAACTTTAATTCCATATTTGTGCCTCTTCAATTTGATATATTGTCGGAATACAATGCGACCCCGAAATGGTACCAGAGACTCATCAATACAGAGATTTTCTTGAGAATAGTAATATGTTTCAAAGTTGAGATTCAAAGTATTTACCAATTCACGTATTTTGAACAGACGGTCGCCATATCTTTGGTTATCGTTGTTAGAAAAATGTACCATTCGTAACAAAATTTCAAACCTGTTACGAGACATAATCGTACGCGGGAAAGATTGACAAATCAGGGGGTCTGTTGACCAATAATCAGCTAGCTTAGGCAATCTAACTATGCCCATATATAAAATCAAACCAAAAAACCTTTTGATTTCGTCTTGGTTTGTATCAGACCAACTAAGCAGTCGCGATCCTCGTTTTATTTGATTTTTTGAACTAAGTTTAGTAATTGTATGAGCAGCAAATCGGTTGGTTTCCATAGCTATATCATGAAACACACTATCCGGAACTAACAAAGAATAGAAATCCTCTGGTTTGGATTTTGCCATCGTATTTCTCAAACTATAAGGTTTCAAACCAGGGCACTCTGTGAAAGGTATAATTCTTCTTTGCTTACCCGCTGGTTCACACCATAAATCGGTCTCAAGCCTTGTGCTAACCTGCTGTTCTGGGTTTTCATCTTCGTCGCCACTTTCTATCACGTACCGCCTCTTTCTGTTTTCTCGCCTATGCAAAATTACTTCTGTATCGTCACATATTTCACTACAACATGGAATTTCTAACAGCGGGGAATCTCTTTGAGTCAGTTGTTTTTCTAGTTCGTCAATTGCTTGCAGATCTACCAACGATAATTCAAAATCACACGTATTATCAATAATGGACATGATTACAATAGCTATCGTCACACAAAATCTCCAAAAACACAAAAAATTTAGAGCAATGGGCAAAGCCGTCTTTAACTTATTGGAGGCTCTGGGCATATTAGGATAATGGGGCCCCTATAACTTTGACAGAACACTATTTTGTTAGAATAAACAAAGAAAGTAGATGAGCAAGTTTCTAGATTCATTTTTATTGACAGTCACATTAAATGAATAGATAATCTAATATAATTTTGTTAGAATAAACAAAGAAAGTAGATAAGCAAGCTTCTAGATTTATTTTTATTGACAGTCACATTAAATGAATAGATAATGTAATATAATCCACAAAAGTAACTCATTTAACATTCACAGGTTAGTACTTAAGAATCTATGTTGATTGAAGAGGAACTCTTCTCGATTTGAGATGGGCAAAGTCGTTGATCACTTCTTCAAAATCAATGTTTTTGAGCACATCACATTCTATGGACATCAGCGACAAGCTGGTTAATCTCTCTTGAAGCATTGTACTTCTTAATTCATTCTTTATTCTTTTCAATTTGGAGAAGGAGCGTTCTCCACTGCAGTTAGTTACCATCATGCTTAAAAAAATTCTCAATGAGATTTCTACATTTGGAAATGTGTCTTCAATTTTGTTTTCTTTCAAAAGTTGATATATTTTCAATATACTATCAGTTCCCTCATTTTCACTGTGAACAATTTTCAAGTATTCTATTAAATGCAGACATTCCATTTCTAACTCCTCCTCATTAACATCTTGATAATAAAATTCAGCAAATTCTTTACAACTTTGTCTCAACTCTTCAGAATTTAAAGTTTTCAAGCGAAAAAAGAAATCAAAACGTTTACTAATGTTCTTATACGAACTTAATCGCTGTCTTAGATGAAGTTCGCTCAGCATATCAATTATGGGAAAAAAGGTTTCTACTTTAAATTTCTCTCTTCCATTCAGTTGGACTGACGGCGCAGAGCCATCAAAAAAACTCTGGCGAGAGCTTCTGCGTTTTGTTCTTTGAGATAGGTCCTTGTAGTCAGATTCCGGGTTTCTTTCTTTGGCGGACGATTCAAAATAATCAAAGGAGAAAACTGAAATACTATGAAGCATGGTACTTTATTCAAATCGAACGCAACCACAGATTATACTGTATTAATCGAAAGAGGATAAAATATAGTTTAACCTAATTATATCCTAGTCATGTAAATATCCTGCAAAATAAAGATTTTCATTTTTAAAATTCTACGATTTTGAAGTTGACAATGCAACACAGGTAGATTGTGGTAACACCATGTTTTACGTTCCTGTGCATAATTATTGCAGCGCTAATTGTTAATTATGATGAGGATGGTCGGATTAAAACGCATTTTAGTAATAAAAGTCATAAAAATGGTTACGCAAAGGAAAATAATGGAGTAAAGTAAATAAAAATGAATAACAAGGTGCTACCGACATACTGTTCGTGCTTTGAGCAGAATATACTTGAGAATGCATTCAGCGTAATTCGGAGCGCGCTGCGTTTAATGACATTTGAAAGACGCTAGATGTCATTGTCATTGTCACGAATTCATTCGTTAGTCATCTGACTGCGTGCGTTCTGTTCGGTTGTTTTTCGGTGCATTTGATCATAATTATCCTATTTTCTCACGACTTTGGCTTGCTTCTTTGTATTCGATTGATTCTGTGAACGATAACCTACCGGCTCGCTAAACTGGACTACGATTAACTTCATGACTTGGTTTTCGACGATTGGGAAAATCGTGTTTTTGTTTTGCTGAACGTAAGTACTACACTAACACTTTTTGTATTTTATCATATGTATGTTAGTCTGTGAGGTATATATATCTATGGGCCAAAGTAGCCTGAAATAAATGGATGATGTTGTTGATGTTGTAAGTACCTAACCAACATGTTTCATTTCTTGAATGGTGTAATGGTGGCTGTATATTATACTTATATACTCCCGTCAAGAAACTGCGAGACAGGCCGACCGCAAGAGTGTAGAAATTCGTCTTGCTTTAATGTAGTTAATTAGTTATAGATGAGTGCGCACATACGGTAGGCTGTCATTTTGGAGACCTAACGAGAGCACTTGAACAAGATTTGTAGTCTTCATTATAGTTATACTGCACTTCAACTTGAAGCCGGTTAGATATGGGAATCATGGTGTTCAGACTTTTTATTTACTTGAGAGACAACATAACTTCAAAATAAAACAGCAAAATAATGGGGGTTCCGCAGTCCTTCCCTTCACTGCACTTCCCTTCACTACCTGTAATGCACTTGATCTGAGCATTCTTATGTTTGTTGTAGATTTCTCACTATGGATTGCTGCAATTGCAATGAACCTCCAGCAGCTAATCAGGTACTTTATCATGTCTTAGACATGGGTCCTGATATTATTCGTGTCATTGAAGAATGGAGAAATGAAGGGGTAAGTTCTGAATAAAAATACTATATTTTGAATTGCCAAGAAAACCTAACCAGTCTAGTCAAGTCTTTCTTAAGTTTATTTCCTATAACTGGGCTTCAAGGTGAAGTAAGCAAAATCCAAAGAGGAGTATGTGGTCCGAGTCAACTCTGTTCATACAATGTCATCATGATCTTATTGCGTGCCTTTTTATTATTTATTAGAAAGTGTGATTGCTTCATAACTGAATATTGTTTGTCTGTTAAAAAAATTAACCAATTTTTAGTCGGCAATGTGACATGACATGTGGTACTATGATTTCAGGTTCTTGATGGTGACACTTTGTGTCAAAATTGCCTTGATCGTATTCTTCGAGAACTGGACCGACAAAACATGGCTGTAAATGAAAATCCAAACCACTGCATTTGTTGTGACATTTCTTTACTACGGCAAACAGGAAGACGTTCTCGTCTGATACCAATAGGCAGACCGGAGAGAGAATATATTGCATTATTAATTCATCCACGTCAGGTTTGTATTATTCTGTTAATTTAAGAGCACTGCTCAGGGTATCAGGGTATAAAATAATGGTCATGATTTAAAAAGAAAAAACATCTTTATGGTTTCATTAGTTTTAAAGAACCAAATATAATGCATATTATTTTATTCTAGGTTCCTGCCAATGCTAGAGTGTGCAATCGGTGTTGGCAACATGCCCATGCCAATATACCAATTGTCCAAGCAGAAGCAGCAGTAGCCGAACCTGACCAAGTAGTTGCTGCACCTGAGCCAGCATTGGACCAAGCAATTCCTGCACCTGAACTAGTGGCTCAAGCTGAACCTGTAGGAGGTGTCCAAAATGAAATGCCCCAAAGGGAGTACATCCAATTACAAAACTATTGTCGCACTCCTAATACGCCTAATCACTGTTTTGTGCCAGAGTGTAATAATGCTGAACGTCTGCGTGTGCCCATGTACATAAGGAAAAAAATATTAAAAGAGAAAAAACTATTTGTAACAGAAGGTTCTAGAATTTGCTCATTACACTCTGCAGTATACGACTGGGACTTTTTAGACCAGTTTGAATTTACGTCTCATACTTTTAGTAATGTTGACATAGAAAATATGTTAGAATTGATACAAAATAATGAAGACACTATTAACTTTGAAAATGTAGAGCACATGAGCGATACTGTCTGTCAATACTGGACAGGTTTAACTGTAATTAATTTTTTGGCAGTATTTAATATAATTCAAATGCAGCTTAATACACTATGTAAAAGACCCAAAAAAGCTCTGGGTATTTATTTAGTTAAACTTAGAACTGGTGATTCATTTGCAAGAATCGCCAGTATGTTTTCCTTGTCAAAAACAATGGCGCAAACTTATGTAAAAAATGTGAGAAATTGCATGAAAGATCTTTATGTACCGCTGCACCTAGGGCTTCAGCATATTACAAGAGATGGAATTTCGACCAGAAATCTGTTAATTCCTCAAGGCATTTTTGGTACACAGGCGAGAAACCCAATTGTAATATGTGACGGCAGTTATATTTATATGCAAAAATCGTCAAACTATTTGTTTCAAAAAAAATCATATAGTCTTCACAAATACAGAAACTTGGTGAAACCAATGATGTTTGTGACAACAGATGGACACATAATAGATGTGTATGGGCCGTATGCTGCAACAGACACTGATGCTGACATTATGAACAATTTATTTAGAAATGAGGCATCGGAGATAAGGCAATATTTCCAGCCTAATGATATTTTCATTTTGGACAGAGGATTTCGGGACTCCCTAATGTTACTTGCCTCTCTTGGTTATTCCATATACAAACCACTCTCTATGGATGCAGGACAAAATCAATTAACAACGAGTCAAGCGAATGAATCCAGATTAGTCACAATGTGCAGGTGGGTCGTAGAAGTTGTAAACGGTCGGTTCAAACGGGATTACAAGATTTTTAGAACTGAGTACTTTAACAGAATGTCAAGACATCTTATAACAGATTTTCGAAATGCAGCTGCAATCATCAACCATTTTCATCCCGTTATAACCGACCGTATTGATGCCCAGTTGATTTTAAACAGAGCTTTAGAAAGACGACACATGCCCAATTATTTAGCCGACCATGTAATTGAACATCAATTAAATAGACGCCGTGCCCATTTTGTAGTCATTAATTCCCAAATACCAGCCCTGGATATGTTCCCCATGATGCAGATGTCAGATTTAATTTTATTTTGTTTGGGAACATATCAAATCAAACAAGCTAGGTCATACTATGGGGAACATATCCGAGCAAATGGTTCATTTATGGTAGAAGTGAGTACGGAGTTAAATGTTGTTCGTGTACCAGGTATCTCCGCAAGTGAGCCCGTCTTGATTAGGGGCAGGATAAAATCACGTCACCACAGTCGCACTCTGTACTACACATATATATTATTGGACACAGTGTCAAATGACTGGCAAGAGAGCATCTGTGCTTACTATTGTAGTTGCATTATAGGCAAGAGGACTGTTGGTAGTTGTGCTCATGTTGTTACTATTGTTTGGTATTTGGGATGGGCACGGTATCAAGACAATATTTCCCCACCTGCACCTTTTTTAGATGGAATATTAGTAAGAGAAGATTTTGATTAATAAATAGACATTTAAAATAATACTTGAGTATTGTTTTTTAATTTTATTTCCTCATCTCCTACCTATTATCAGTCGCAAGACAATACTTAATACAACATAATCTGTGGTTGCGTTCCATTAAAGTACCACGCTTCATGCCAGGCACCGCTTGACTGGAGCGCACCGCTCGTGCGCTGCAGCTCCCCGCACCGCTGCCTTCGAGGCCAGTTCCATATAAATCTATGCTAAGTCTATGCATTGAAACACTCCGGTTTATCCTGTGGATGCCTTGAGTGTAAGGACTGTAAGGCCTCCAGCCAGGGCCAAAAACTTACAAACTAAGCGACTACACGCTAAGGGCACCCCCAACGGGGTACGAGCCTCGGCTTAGGGCGTCGCTGCGGGGGGGGCAGCAAAGGGACAGGCTGGATCTAAGTGGTATTATTATTTAGGGGCTGATTTACAACTACTGGCACAGCATCGCGGACTCCTAAGTATTTGGCTTGCTTCTCCCAAGCCCGCGGCCTTAGGGATGTTTCTATTTTGGATAATTTGGACTTTGCACTGGTCATAAAATAGAACGCATCATCTATATTATAGAGACAAGAATATTACAAGTACATTTGTAAAACCTAATGAATTATAATTGGGCCAAAACTGAGCACAGCGCCATCTATTGACATTATTAAAACTTCTCTAGATCTACATTAACTGTTGATATCTTTAAATGTTATTTTCTCGAAAACGCAGGCAATTTCCAGCTCGAAACTTGAGATTAGGTAGTCTATTGTGCAGTATTATCTGTGATGATTTTCTTTATAGTGGTTAAATTATCTCAGAATAAAGTACCAAAAAAAATCATGTCCTTTATCCCTGAGGTTAATAATAAAATCATCAAGTGAAGTAAACATATTAGTTGCAACGTCCAGTGTTATTGTTTCCTTCTGAAGATAGTTACTTATTTTGTCTATTCTTTCTAAAATCGAGTTCCAAATTTCCGTTAGTATAATATATCCTAGCTCTTCCATTTTTCTGGACATACTAAGGGCTTCGTCTCTAGTTTCTCGAGCCTGTTCTGTATCTTTTGCGATGAAAATCAAAGCTTCTATAATTTGTTCATGACCTTTATGCAAGGCACTTACTGCATCTGCTCGGGCTGACCATCTGGTTTGTGAAAGACTTTTAACAACTTTTTTTGATCCTAAATGTTCTGTTAATATATTCCATCGGTGGGTAGAGCCCGAAAAAAAGTTGTACACTTTCTGAACCATTTCAAAAAACTTTGTTGCCTCCGATACACATCCAGCAGCATGGACACCTACCAAAGGACATGGATTTTTTGTGGCCTTGTACGGACAAAAACTTAATAATATCTAAAAAATAACTGATAATATTTGAAATCCCACCATAGCTTTCGTTACTTGGCAAAAAGTTGCAGAAAATATTTCAATTTAAAAGATTATTATTTTGATTCAAGTATTCGGGGAGGTCTTTATGTTGCCAGTTTTGGAAATAAGATGGTAATTGGGGCATGCTTATTGTAAGAATTGATATGATTTCACGAGTATTTTTAAAATATAGAATATCAAAACTGTATTTAAAGCGTATTGAATAATAATTACACTGAACTGAACTGAACTGAACATGATATTTAATAATTGATTAATGTATCAATTTCATTTTTAAAACAAATAGATAAGTCCAGTCTTTAAAGTATGTAATGGCAGCACCTTCTTTATCTTTCATAATAATTGTCACTGACTGTCATTGTCATGTATGACATAATGTCATTATGCTTTACATAGAGTTAAAACTAATGTAGAGGGGGCATTGAAAGATAAAAAATTCTACGCAATATTTTATTTTTTTCTATACGAAATATCCTGTGTGTTAGAAAGAGTACCCTTTACTGCTTATATATGCCATTATTTATTTTTGACGATCCCAATTATATGACGACCGTAAGTGATTGTTGCACTGTCTCATACACACATTTGCATGTCACGTTTAGCATAAATCAGTGCTTACACTGAACAATTGCTTACAATTGTTCGTGAACCAATAAAAATAAATAAATGACCGTGGTGACCCCAGGGTCATAAGTAATATTTTTGGAATCGTCTCATAAAACAAAACTAACCAAACCCTTCTTGTCAGCCGGGTTTGGTGCTTTCTATTTTATTTATAACTCTGTGGTGCCGCGTGTGACAACATCATGTTCTGTTTTGTTGTGATTTCTTGTGAATTGTTCAAACATATAATTGGCTGTGTTTCTGGTTATCTTTTTGCATTTCTTAGTGACTTCGCCTTTCATGGACTATAGATTTTTACATTGCAGTTTACCTTGGCTACAATAACAATCCCTATAACTCGCATCTCGGACAACTCTGATGTTGCCTGGTTTCCAACGGAAATCCAACGTTCTGTAAACTGGGGCATTGTGAAAGAATCATTTATGATACATTCGTTAGATTTGAGTGAAATTCAATCTGTTGGAAGACCGTGAATTACTCCGTGATCGACAGGTTTGAATTTAATTTTTTTGACAGGTTTGAAATCATCAGATTTGGGAAAGGTCTTGTAGCCCTTCACCAACTTTTACGATGAACAAAAACGTACAGGGTTTTGAAACACTATTATTGCTTCATAATACATTTTGTTTTATTTGTGTCCATTCTGGACCAAGCTTGTATGGGACAAAAATCCATCTCCTTTAGTGAATGTCCTGCACATGGTACAAAGGTGGCAAACTCACATCTTTCCTTGATTCTTGCTTGTAGACCAGTATACTTCCCCGACATATTTGAAGCATTGTCGTAGCTTTGGCCTCTGCAATCTTTTATGGGAATATCATGATTTTCTAAAAAATTTGAAATAGTTTCTGCTAAATACTCAGATTTATGCTCTTTAATAGGTATAAATTTCAGAAATCTTTCAACAGGAACACGGTCATTTACGTATCGAATTGTAAAAGTTAGCTGGTCAACATGAGATAGATCGGGCGTACTGTCAACGCTAATGGAAAAATATTTTGCTAATTTAACCTCATTTATAATTTTTTTTAAGACCTGTTTTCCCATTCTGACTCTGCAAGACTCTGCAAGAACAGACTATATTTGATAAAATTAAAAATGAGTGGGAAGAAAACTGAGACAATATCCGCAGTAGAAAAAATGAGTAAGCTTAGCAAGAAATTTCGTGGATTGATACTAAGTGAAAATGTATTGAATAAGGACAATATACCCCCAAAGAAAACTCTAAAAGAATACAATAGTGAGGAGGAATTTATTAAAGAATTAGCTCATAATGTGATGTATCACAGTAATAAAAACAGGAATGAAAAGACATTAAGGGATCAAATAGGTGACAATCAATATTTTAAATTTCTCGAGCAAGCCTTTGAGTGTTTCCCACTAAAAAACATCTTGTACAAACAGATAAACATGAAAGAAATACCCACATATCCATCGTTTTTCTTATTTCCTCTTCTATATGTTTTAATTGCAGATACAGGGGATGAGATAGACATTAGATACAAATCTGAGGTAATAAACAAATTGTCGTCAATCTCCAGAGAAAAAGAGAACAATGGAGCTTACTCTATGGAAGTTATTCCTTGGAAAATTCCTGATTCAGGGCCAGGAGTTGATAAAATAAGACAGTCATCGTACATAGGATATCTTGGGTTAATGGAACACAGTATGAAAAATGATTTCAATTCACATCTAGATAAATCCTCCCTATTGAGAATGATGAACCTAATAACAAATATGATCTCATTAGATGTGGATGAATATGATCATTTGGAGACATTCAAAGTGTTGGAAAGGGAGATCCTTATAGTTTCATCTTCAATGGAAGACAAAAAATGGTCCATTTTCTTCAACAGAATATAACAAGAAATCCCCTAACACTACAAATGAAAACCGAAATATTATGCATTTTTGTGCTTGTATACATTAACATTTTTTGAGTTGTATAATCGATCTCTGATCATCAACATTATATACATATATTACGTCAATAAACTCATTACAAATATTCGCTGATAAATAAGAAATATTACCTTTTCCAGGATTCCCAAATTTTTTTAAGTGATCTGCAAGAAATGGATCAAATTCACTCAATAATTCCATACATCCCAAATGATTTCCATTATTGGGAGATCCTAGGATTTCATTGTCACCGCGAAACGGAAGCCCTCTTGATGCCAAAAATTTTACAACAGCTACAATCCGTTTAAGTACATTTCTCCAGTAATCCACTTCTTTTTTATGTTGAGATAATAAGTCAATATCTACTCTACCAACCACTTTACTTCGTGCCAAATAAGTCATCATAGATTGCCTATGTGCTGGGCTATTTTCATGTGTTAAAAGTATGTGATTAATGTGCTTCCAATCATTACATCCACTCGGAGAGCATAGATTTACATCAGAAGGGTTAAACAAGGAGCATGAAAAACAAAATACAGAGTTTTTGGAAGGCGAGTACAACAACCATTTTCTTTCGACGCTTTCATTGTTCTTCAATTTGCGAATAAATAATGCTTTGTTGAAATACCTAGTTACTGATTTATCACCATCTTTGTATGCTCTGGATGTCTTGGAAAAGTCAGAATCTTTATTTTGAAAATATGCAGGTCCCTTACGAATCCAAATTTCGCGATTTTTTTCTGTAAAATTTTCATGGACATAATCGGCAGGATCGTGTGATATTTCTTCCGGGTTGGAAAATTTTTGTTGTTCTACTGACACAGTTGTCGCTATTTGTGAAGTCACTAAATTTGTTGCACTTTCGTCATTGGGACGGTCGGTTTCTGATTCAATCTCTTTTCCGAAATTGTTGGGAAGTGGTGTAGAACATGAGGATTCAGAAATTTCTGCGATTTGTGATTGACACGACTCATCATGTAGAAGATTTTTTGTATGATTGCTACTTACAGAAGTTTCTCCAGTAGTAGTGGTAAAATATGATGTTAATTTTGGTAACTTTTCAATTACTTCCTTTTGATGTACAGCTTTTTTCCTTTTTTCCGATCCACTAGGATATGACCGTTTCGACATTTTATTTTATAATTCAGTAGGTATTTATTTTTATGCCAAAAATAGTTGCTTACACAAAACAAAACAAGCAAACAACGATTTAATCAAAGAATACCTCAAAGCACAATCAATAAAAACTACAAACAAAAACAACGTTACAATACCACAGACAAATAAGGGGAATTCCCGATCGTCGAGTCGATTTATTTGAGTCGTTCGGTCACGATCAATTTTACGTCGCTATAGGGATCCTGCGAGTAGATCTTAGCGATGTTTGTTGTCGAACTAGAACCGCAGTCCGTTAACAATAAATAATTCGAAAAATTACTTTAACAAATATTTTTTGTATATCTACAGCTATTAGGCCAGTAGAATCGTTTTTTAGAAATTTACCGCTATTTTTGTAAACAAAAGCGTACATATTTTTATTCGTTTGTAAAAAATTAACTTTTTTTATATTTTGTTGATTAAATATCTCGAGAACAACGCATCAGAAATCGAGACATGATGCATATAACTTTTAGAGAATTTTACGTACTTAGTATACCATTGAATTGTATTTTTATATATTTGAATTTATCTAAGCATGCTGAAATCAAAAAGCCTAATTTTTGGGTAGGAGTAGATTATCTTCGCACATGCAAAAGCTGTAAGCAAATTGGTATTGTAGTCAGTAATTTAGGTTCGTTGTATTCGAATCAAAAAAGTTTTTCGGCAATAAAAATCGGTCATCGTTTAGTGATCTGGCAGGGACGAGGGGGCCCCTATCGATCACGGGGCCCTGGGCACTTGCCCAGAGTGCCCAGTGGGAAAGAGGGGTCTGGCAATGGGTGCGTGCACTTCCGCAGATAATTCGAAGCGACTAAATAAACACTCTAGGTACATCGCATGGCACGCGCCGGACGGGTTGCAACCTGCAAGGAATGAACTACGACACGCGTAGGTACTTTTGTTCAAACGGCCGAGCGCTGCACCGAGTTATTTCCCGCGCAAATAAATTGGCGGCCGGCGGACGGTGCCTGACAAAATACCTGACATGGCCCAATAGCTATGTTTTGTTTCGTTTGGGCCTCGTCAGGCACATATACCAGACATTTTATTTTTTTGCTTTATTTTACATTATAATCACCGGAAACAAATTAAAATAGTCATATAATGTGATTTACTTGAATATACAACCAAAAAACAAAAATAAAAAAAACGTCATCAAAATTTTACTATGGCAGTTAACGTGTTTCCAAATTCTTTGTGGATAATTTTGTATTTCCAGCTTTGTATATAAATCTTCAACCATTTTATAGAAGTTATTCAGTGCCTCCCTAGTAGCAGATTGGGCTCGATTCATGGACAAACTTTCTGGTGTTCTCAAACTTAAATTATAGCGCTTCTTGAAGGAAGACCACCAATACCAACCTGCACATTGCTTGGTTTTAGAAAATGGGTGTTTTATTTGGCTCTGTTCGGCTAAACGATATGCCACAAGACGAATCTGCTTTACAGTTAAACCAAAACCTAGTTCCTGCATTTTATTTATGTAGTTCAAAAGATCAACCTCCAATTTAGCTGGTAATATAAACGGTTTACCACGTTTCAGTTCAGATGTAGATGTAGGATCTTGATGATAGCGACTGCAATATGCTTTTAGTGCTCCAAGGGACACACAATTTTTTTGCTGCCTTGTAGACAGTGCTTCCATTTTTTACTTCTATCACAGCTGCTCTTAAACTGGATGAGTTGTAAGCCTTTTCTTTTTTGGCAGAGTTATCAATTGTTCGCAAAGATTTCTTCTTGGTTTTGTTCTGCAAAGGAAAATGAAAGTTCAAATCACTGTGCATTGAAGAAAATAGAATAATTATTACTTTGAAGTTTAATCTACTTTACAAAATGAAATGAATTTGGTTATTCTGTGATAGCAAATGACTGACATTGCGAAAAAAACTTAAAGTTTTCCGGCGCCAAATTAAGGATTTTATTTACTGAAAGGTACACGCACATAATCACAAATGCAACAATAATAATTTTGAAACTCACCTTTTTGGTATCTTTATTTGTTTTGGCCATTTTTTATGTATTTTAAATTTAAATTAATTTAAACTTTTACCTCTTCCACCGAATGTATGGAAAGTGAGGTTGACAGTAGTGACAGACATTGACATTAACTTTTTTAATTTCTGAAAAAATGTTCAGATACACACTCCAATGTCTCCAATGGATTAAAGAGTTTAAGAACAGCGCCATCTACTGGTATTAACCTTAAACTCCATCTCTACGTCGTAATTTGGTAATAAAACACATATTATCTATCACCGAATAGCTGCATATCACGAAATAGCCAAGTTTTGCCCTACAACATTATAGCACACAATGCCATTAGAAATAAACTCACAACATTAACAGCAACAAAGAAATATAGAAATATAAAATTTTATGTATTAATTTCTAACTATCCTAGTCCTAACTAGAATTCACTCTTCAACGCTCGCTTCGCTTCGTTTTTTTCGCTTTCATTCTTCAACGGCCGAACGGATTTAAACGGCGTAACAAACAAACCCACTTTCGCATTTATAATATTAGTTAGGAAGTTAGAATTTGTTTGTAGATTACAATTTAAGGAAAAATGCAAACTAGGAAATAATAACATTAGGTACTATCACTTTATTTATTTCTATATCTCTCTCTTTATCTGAATACAAAAAACATAACTTACTTGCAGGTTCAACTCCACTGCAATTTGGGATATATTCAACCCTTGTCTATGCAAGACAATAATTTCATTTCTTTCTTCTTGAATTAGGTTTTGGGTCGTCATGGTTAACGACAAAGTTAGTCACAAACCACAGTAGGCACAATACACACACAGTCCAGGATACGAGCTAGGGTCAGAAACAGGCCTTCGATTACAGTCCGGTATACAAGCAGAGGTCACAGTTAGGCAGGCAATCAGTCCGAAAGAAATAAACAGGTCGTAAAATGAAACGGCGATAATACGGGAAGCGTCAACAATAGGCTAGTTTCCTAAAAAATTCTAATTATTTATTTTATTTATTTATTAAAACTTTATGCACAAGTAAAAAACTGTACAAAGGCGGACTTAATGACTTGGGCATTTTCTACCAGTCTACCTTAGGGTGATGCAGAGACAATACACAGTAGGTGCAATAACAGAAAAAAAAAAAGAAAATATTTATAACTAAGGATAAGAATAAATACATATATACATACATAGGTACAACAATATATATATATAAATATAAAAAAATAGTTATGAGACATAGATAAGAAACCCTACAACAACTTAATTTTGAGACGAATCTGCCAACTTCTTGTGTATGTGTTCTCGAGCTTTCACTTTAAATGTGAACGCATTGGTTACCGTCCTGATATTCTGAGGGAGCGCATTCCAAAGGAAGACCGCCTGGACAAAGAAAGAAGACTTTATAAAACCAGAGCGATGAGAAGGACAACGAAGAAGACGATTATTCTCGGACCGAAGATTCTTGCTGTGTGCAGAGCATAAATATTGAAAAAGAGAAGTCAGATAAGAAGGAGAAGTGGGTTTGTGAAGAAGAGAAAACAAGGTTGTCAAAGCCCTCAACGCTATGCGCTGCCGGATAGGTAACCACTTTAAAAGCGTTCGATGTGCGGATACATGATCATACTTGCGAAGATTGAAAACGAATCGAATGCAGCTATTAAGAAGTCAGTCAAGTTTATTGAGAAGATCTGCATTCAGGTCATAGTAGCACACATCACCATAGTCAATTATGGGGAAGATAAGGGACTGTACAAGCATTGCCTTAATGTGTGATGGGAGAATATTTTTCAACCTATAGAGCGACCGCAACGTTCCAGTAACCTTCTTGCTCACAATCGCGACCTGCTTACGCCAGTCAAGGCAAGTGTCAACATGCAAACCCAGATCCTTGACGTCAGAGCTAAACGGAATCACTGTGCCATCAAAGGTAACCGGTGGCACCGTTGAACCATTCAACCTCCTCAGGCTATGGGGGCTCCCTACAATGATAGCCTGACACTTGGTTGGGTTAACCGCCACACCAAAGCGATCAGACCAATTTTTGACTATTCGTAAATCCCGATTTAGCTCCTCGATCGCACCGGATAAGCTGTCAACACCTGCCTGACAGTAGAGCTGTAAGTCGTCAGCGTAAAGATGATACGCACACTGAAGCTCGTAAGTTATGAGATCTATAAAGATAGAGAACAAAAGTGGAGATAAAATGCCGCCTTGAGGGACGCCAGTTTCAAGATCACACCAACTGGAGCTAGAGTCACCAGCGAGAACTGATTGCTGACGCCCCCGAAGATAGGAAGAAAACCATTCCAGAACCTCGTGAGAGACCATGCGATAGGAAAGGATGGATAAAAGGACTTCGTGACTGACGGTATTGAAAGCATTTGAAAAATCGATCAACACTAAAACCGTCACTTTAGTGTCTTCCATTCCTCGCCTTATATCGTCAGTCACTTTAAGGAGAGCAGTAACAGTACTGTGCCCGGGCCTGAACCCGGATTGGAATGGACTGATGAGGGAGTTTTTGTGAATGAAGTTGGAGAATTGTTTATGTACACAGGCCTCTAGTACTTTGGATAAAAAGGGAAGGATGGAAATTGGACGAAAGTGACTGAGAAGAGTGGGATTAGGGATTTTAGGCAGTGGTCGAACATGGGCTTTCTGCCACAGGGAAGGGAAAACACCAGAGTAAAGGGAGAAGTTAACTATATGGGAAATTGCTGGAAGGAGCTGATCAACCGCTGTCACGATCATGTGTCGACTGATGTTATCACAACCAACGGCTTTGGATTTTATGGACAGGATAATCTTTTTGATCTCTCCCGGGTCGACTGGGGTGAAGGCAAAGGGGGTAATATTGGGTCGCGTCAGACCAGCAAGGAAGTCAAGGGTTTGACATTTGGTTGGATTATCAAGGGTAGGAACAGTTGAGAAATGCCGATTTAGATCGTCCAAGCCAAATGCGTTAGGAAGGTCTGAATGCCGCGATTTGCCGATACCTAGTGTTCCAAGGAATTTCCAGATATCAGCAGGAGTGAGAGAGAGGTGCTAAAAAGTGTCGCACGGCGTGACGTCACGACCCCCCACTCCCAAATTTTGACGCGCTTTATCTTTGTCATTTTTTGTTTGATTGACAACAGAAAAAATAAGGGTCCATTATTTTTCGATAATCTAACTGACGGAATAATTAGAATTATTATTTTTTTACCCAGGAAACTACCCTATT
The DNA here is from genome assembly GCA_947508005.1 of Amphipoea lucens. Lineage (NCBI taxonomy): Eukaryota > Metazoa > Arthropoda > Insecta > Lepidoptera > Noctuidae > Amphipoea > Amphipoea lucens. The sequence goes on from OX382357.1 coordinate 21,034,408, forward strand.
AGCGAGATGCAAATTGGCACTGCCGCACTCTGAAATTTTGTTACACGCCCTTTACTCACACAAATGCATATTGTCTCTAATTGGGCGACACCAGGAAGGGGTGTGGTTTGTCACTAGCTGCGCTTCCGCAGAAATATTTTCTTAAGTGAGCATGCTTATCTTTTGCCGATAGTACCTATTTATTTATTTTAAACATTACATTAATTAATACTTTTTAAGTAACACAACATAAATTAGTGCTTTTAAAGTTACACAACATAAATGAGTGTTTTTAAAGTAAGTAACACAATATAAATTAGAACTTTTATTCCCGACCATGAAAACTACAGTCGTCGCAGATTCATTTTTTATAAATTATACACGGTGTCACATTCATAAGCGCAAACTTCTTGGAGACAGCATCAGTCCCTGATACTGAATCCATATAGCATAGTCTTTTTTAGTATTGAAATTTATAGAAATAATACTGGGCTCCAAAACCTACTAGAGTGGAACAACAAAGTTGATATCAGGTAAAAAGAGCTATGCTATAAGATTCAGTACCATGAACTAAAGTTATACCCAAGAGAATTGCATTTATAAACGTGGCAGCCTGTGTTATTAGCTGTATGTCCGTAAGCTGTTTTAGAAACATTTATAATTCTGTTGACATTACGTTTTGCTAACATAAATATGTGAGTACTTTTGTGAATAGGCTAAGCAATCTATCACACTTTACATCTTAACAATTATATAGGCCGAGGCACGAAACTGTGTCTCAGTCAGTTAATGCGCAGAAGTCAAAAGTACGATACTTTAGGCTGCGCAGTATCCTCTCCACTCAACGGACAGGCTCACAGTTTCGTGCCTCGGCCTATAATGTCAATACAGAATTAGAATAATTTAAAATTCAGATTTTCACTGAAATATATGTCAAAACTAGCACCCCTGTACCGAATGTTGGTTTTGCTCCTCGGCGGATCTATCTTAAACATGACTAAATAATACGGTTTTAGTTAGTTTTTGTCATTTTACTGCTGAAAGGACATGTCCAGTTTCTGCCCTCTGGTAATTCTGGTATCGATAAATGTTCATGATTTAAAGTTTTACAGTAAGATTTAAAAATTTAGGTCTAAATTACAATGGATTTATTACTTCATTATTACTTGCGTAGCATAATTCTCAAAAAAAAGTACTCAATCGTAGCTTCCGCGTTGCCATTTTTAACGGGAAGTACTAAAAATGTTTTTGACGGTCCATTTTATCCCGTAATTACCTTAAGAGTGTGAACAATAACTATCTTAAGCCGCTTATTTTAGATCAAAGAAATATATTAACGTATTTGCGTGTAAAATACGTCAATATTACTAAAATATTTTGTGTACACATCAAACATGTTTTTCTTTGAATACCCACTTCCTAACATGAAGGTAAGTATTTATTACTTTTTTGACATGAAATTGACATATTACCAGTTATTTTTTGCTTGCATTCCAGTTCCAAGTTGCGTGTATGCGTCCCTTGCTTACTGTGCGATTATTTTATGTTATTGATATTTTCTGTTCAACGACCATTGCTATTCTACACGGACTGACATAATCTAGACACGATTACTATTGCTATTCTTATAGGACTCTGCTTTTCCTTTCGGTTTGGATGTTATGATGAGGTGCATCAATTGTGGCATCGCTGTGCTGCGGACTCGCAGACATATTGTCTCAAGGCTGGCGTTACCCCTGCAAGTGAGACTTGCTCGATGGTTAGCGAATCAGGTAGGTACGCCTCTAATACTACGGCAATCGCGTAAACCATGCAGTACATTGAGCAGTTGTATTATAATTTGAAAAATACAATGACATTTGTTATTGTTCCAGCTCCCATTAGATGGATACGCTTGTCACGATTGTTATAATTTATTGAATACCGAAGCTGCTGACAATGAGAGATTACTAGGTCATACAATGGTCTGTCGTGGATGTGGTGTCTCAGTCGGACTCAGAAATCCAAGACGCCGACGTTTCTATACTGTTGCAGTGGACAACCCTTTAGTACCCCTTATTTCCAATGATAATAATTATCAGGTGAATTATTTATTTTTATTCAAAGTAGGAAAGGTTTTTGAAAGATAATGGCAAAATGAATTGGACAGATCTGTCAAAACTGGAAAGACGAGCAATGGAAACGACTATCAAGAAAAATGGAAGGAGTATTCGTCATATAAAACATAACATCACGCCAGCGATCCGCGAAGGATTTGGGGGAGGTGAAGCAGTAGTATCTGCCAACCCGCACTGGGCCCGCGTGGTGGATTACGGCCCACTCCCTCTCACTGAGAGGAGGCCTGTGTCCCAGCAGTGGGAACATTATAGGCTGATTATGTGAAGCAGTAGTACACCCCACATTTTGCCACTTATGTCATGTCATGTAATAAAATGTACTAATATTTTCAGGATGTGGCAACAATTTATGCGTGTCAAGCCTGTTGGGTTCGAGCGAATCGACGCATGATTCATGACTCATCAAGGGATGTTGTTCCATCCGTGGATCATGGATCACCAACACCGCCGCCACCACAGTCTCTTCCACCAACACCGCCACTACCACGGGCCGTCCCACCAACACCGCCGCCACTACCACTACCACCTCCATTAGCACAACGAGGTGCTCGTACAGCATTAGCTGTAAACCTACCAAATTACAAGCGAGCTAGTAATACTTCAAGCCACTGTATATTTAGTAGGTGTAACAATGGTACATATCATTTGATACCTGCATTTGTAAAAAGGATTTTAGTTCAAGAACACAATTTTTATGTACCTCGCAGTTGCAGAGTTTGTGAGATACATTTATTTTCGAATGAGTGGCACTCGTTACCCCAGAGCGCTGGGCTTATTTCTACATTTAATGTCAGACAAATAGAAGACCTAGTTAACATCGCGAAGTCTAAGGTGGAGGTTTTTAACTTTAATAATGTGGAAGAAATGCCAGACAATGTTTGCCATTATTGGACGGGTCTGACAGTTACAGAATTTTTAGACACGTACAATAGTTACCACCTATTAATTCTAAGCAACCGAAACGAGCTTTGGCACTGTATTTAATGAAATTAAGGACTGGTGACTCATACAGACGACTTTCGACATTATTTGATTTACCTCGGTCAACTGTGCATTTTCTTTTGAAAAAAGTCAGAACTTGTTTAACTGACTACTTTGTTCCTCAACATTTAGGTGTAGGCCACCTTACTCATGAGCAGCTTGCTGCTAGAAACTTAAGAGTACCCGAATCTCTGTTCGGAAATCCTGACATAGAACCTCGATCAGCAATAGCTCTGTTTGATGGCACATATATTTTTTTTTACAGAAGAGTTCTAACTACCTATTTCAGAAGAAGACCTACAGTTTGCATAAGTACGATAATCTAGTCAAACCTTTCGTGATTTGTTCCTGCGATGGACATATAATTGATGTTTTAGGGCCTTATGCTGCTACACAAAGCGATGCTGACATCATAAAAAGTTTGTTCGAAATTGGAGATGGTCCGTTTCGTAACTTGTTTAGGCCAAACGATATTTTTATATTAGACAGGAGATTCCGGGATGCTATTCCATTTCTAGAAAGTCTCAATTACAAAATATTTAAACCAGAGTCTTTAGATGTGGGTCAACAGCAATTAACTTACTCTCAGGCCAATCAAAGCCGAAAGGTTACGTTATGCAGATGGGTAGTCGAAATAATAAATGGTCGCTTCAAAAGAGATTTTAAAATATTTCGACAAAGGTATTATAATATTGGTTCTCGTAATCTCATGCTTGATTTAAGAATAGCAGGAGCCCTCCTAAATAAATTCCACCCACTTATTCAGGACGGTCCAAATGTTCAGCAAATAATTGAGCGTGTTCACCGATACATGGACGAACCAAATCATTTGGGAACTTTTGTAAACAATAACAATTTAAATAGAAGAAGAGTAATGTTTACTCGCATTGATGCCAACCTTCCTCAGTTACAAGTTTTCCCTATTTTTCAGTACAATGAGCTTATGCTATTTTCATTAGGGCCTTATCAGATTAAGCAAGCAAGGTCCTACTACGGCGAACATATACGTGAAAATGGAATATACCACGTAGAAGTGTGTCCAGAGCTGGAACATTCACATGAAATGGATGCACTGATTGGTGGAAATAACCCGTATTTATTAAGAGGGCGAATAAAATCTAGGCACGTAAGTCAGAAAATATATTTCACTTACATTCTATTAGACAGAGAACCTAGCAGCAATTCTCCTTTAGATGCGATTTTAGGGTATTATTGCAACTGTTTGGTGGGGAATCGAACAGTCGGCTGTTGCTGTCATGTCATGACGCTAGTATGGTACCTTGGCTGGGCCTGGCATCAAGATAACGTGCTAGCGCCAGCGACATTTTTGGATAATGTTTTGGTGTCTCTAGATGATGTTTAATTTTTTTATCGTTTTATTTAAATATGTATCTACAATAAAAGAATTTGTTTGGGAATAAATAAATACATCCATAGTTTTATTTAATATAATCCCAATTCAGTACCAACAAGTAGCTAAATATAAGTAATATTATGGGTATTGAAGATAGAAACCAAAATACGGAAATAAAGATGATACCAATATCATATTATGTGCATTTATGCATACAATAAAAAATAAGAATGCTATGTGATTATATGAAAAAAAAAATTTAAGCACTTAGTAGCACTTAGTAAGTATTTAATAGATAAACATTAGCCCCCTTATTCATAATCCTATTTTATCTCTATTTTAGCTAAAATAGGTTTATAGAACGTTTGTCTTTATCTGTCACGTTGTCATTTCTGTGTGTAAGAAAGAGACAAACCCCATTTTAACTAAAATAGGTTTGATAAGTTTTATGAATAAGGGGGATTGTGTTTTACATTTTTATTACACAAATAGAAATATCCAAAAAAAACTGCAAAATATGATCTCAAACCAAAAAAATATTAATTGTTTCATTATTCTCACAAAGGTATACCTACCACCAATTAGTACCTGTACTCGCTCACAGATGGCGTTATACTAAACTAAAAAAGAACTAAGAAAAATCCCCACGTATAAACCTTGTTTTGACCAGTTTGCGCAAGATCCTGACTCCTGAAACTTATTGATTCATAAACTATAAAACACGACGATTATATGGTATCACAATCATTACTGAACACATTCTTTGACTACCTAGACTATCGCTTATTGCTCCACCAGACATGTCCTTTCGTAATTAATTTAATTTCGTTAGATGAAATATTTTCAAATTTAAATATGAGTTGGCCAAAGCTTTCACCAATTGTAATTCATGTGGCTCCTCATCAAGTGCAGATAGTATAGGGTGGGCCGGAGAAAACAAATGTTTCAATTTGGTAGCAAATAGTTGCTTTAACATTATTAAAATTACGTTTTTGCTGGTGTGTCGGAATGACTTCTTGGCCATTTCCGACATAAATAACTGTTCGCAACTCTTTATCACCTCAAAGGCAAATCTAGAAACGTACTTTAAGGCTCCCCTGTCAACAAATGCAGTAAAAGATGAAAAGTTGGTAATATCCACAAAATATGAGTGATCAAAATTATCTTTCGTAATAATTAGCGCGTCGCGACAGTGCTGACAAGTTATTTTATTCAACAGTTTGTTTACAAAATGATCAGCAATGTAATAAAGGATATTTTTTTTGTAATCAGATATATTTGTCGACTGCATATAATTAAACAAGACTTCTACTTCATTTTCGTCTTGTGAGACATCGTCCTTTAGATTTTTCTCAATAATTATTTTCTTGCTACGAAACTCTAAAATTGGCGAAAGTTCAGAATCATCGTCCGTGCAATTTGCGTTTATGCTAGGTCTGACACTATTTCGAAACAGAAGTTTGCGTATAGCATACCTGAATTGCAAGGCATTAGGGTTGTTATTTCCACCACCCTGCAATCGAATACATGAAAAGAACACTTCCAAATGATCTTGGGAGAATTTATATGGAAGAAAATAATCTAACTTATGATCTATGTCATCCAAAAGATCTTTTGCTAAAGGGTAGCTACATGTATCAACGATCAAGCCAAAACTTGCCACCTTTCGGCGATTTAATAGAATATTTTGATTATCAATAGAAAGTGTTTTTAAATATTCTCTTGTGTCAGAAAAAGTTTTGGCCCAGAACATTTCATTACTAAGACGCAACGGAGACTTAAAACCAGTGCCAATGGGTGACTTTGCATTTAGTAAATCAAAAATTCTATCAATCATTCTGATATATTCAGTACTTGCTTCACTGCCCTGAAAATGTTCATTGCCACTAGTTCTTAAAAAGTCGATAGCATCAGCGACGGAAGAACTTAATGACTGCACTGCAAGTTTGACATTCATTTTTTTCCCCATGAAATTAAGATGATTAGCATTTAATTTATTGGCGAGTTTCAAACACTCTTCCTCTTGTAATTTGTGCAATTCTTTCAAAAAGTTAAAATCAATATCACCGGTAGGAGAACTTAGCTTTGTCTCAGCAAAAATATTTCTACAAAGTTTTACCATATGAGCTGGATCAAAAATACAGTGTATTCTGGTATCTTTTTTAGGGTGCTTAAAATTAGTAGTCATATTATCTGTATCACTGAAATTACAGCTCAACAGTTCATATGTTTTAACATTAACATTTGTTCCATCAGATGTCAGGCTTCGAACTGTTATACCTACATCATGTAACATACATATAGCTGTAAATATTAATTGTGACTGTATGGCAGCTGAAATTTTAGAAATAAAGAAATATCCAATGGGGCATTTGAATTTTCGTTTATATGAGACTATTTGCAAAACCAGTACCTCAGTAGCTAACTGGTCTGATTCATCTGTGATAATGCCTGCTAAATATACATATCCCCATTTTTTGTCTTTATACTTTTCGTAGACCTCTTCCGATTTTATTGACATTGCATCATATATTAGGGCTACATTTTGAAGCTCATATTCTTTAATCGATAATTTTAAATACTCAAAAACTTCCGATATGAAGCCAACGTTACACTCATGCGTGGCAAGCATTTTTCGCAACAATACAGGATGTGGTAAACTAATATGATTTCTCACAAATAAGTATGCTTTTGAGGAATAAAAGTATAAAGACAAAGCAAATTTTTTTTACATCATCGGAATATCTTCGACCTTTGTTGCTTTTATCTGTGTTCAATAGAGTGTGAATGTTACTAAAATTATTTTTTATATTTTGTTCCACCTCATCAAAATTTTTACACTTTTTCTTGAGTAACAATAAAAGCGATTGCAAGTTTTTCAATTTTGCTTCACGCCTATTTAGCCTTTGCGATAATAATTTTACCTTTCTCTTTAAAACATCTTCTACAGGGCTAATACATTTGAAAGGTACTGTTTGAATACCAACTTCTTTTACGATTGGACAGAACTTTTTCCTTAGAGGTTCTTCTATATTGCTTGAAGAGCTTGTCCCAGCAATAATAGGTATTTCTATAGAGGCAGAAGGATGCAGGACTTTCTCTTCATCTGTGACTGATTGTGGCTGTTGTAGCAATATATTACTAAGAACTTCAATTTTTTTTTCTTTGGCCTGTAAAATAAACATGAAAACATAATTAAGTATACTAGCTCAGTCTTAAGAAATAATAATTTAAATGATTACTAGCGATCCCAGGACTATCAATCCGCCCCGGCATTGCCCTAGATAAGGTCAGGTGCAAAGTGCATTCACAGTTTCTCATGCTTACTGAATGACAAGTTATATCTGCACTGTTACTGACAAAAGGGTAACATACCCCTACCGTAGTATACCCTACTGTCCTAGGAATAGTACACAATGTGTAGTTTTCACACATTTCCGGCAACACATATAAACAAATATAAAACCAGTACTTAAAATTTAATATTTACAATAAAAAAATATTCTTACCACAGGAGAAATCGTCGCATGTCTTCATTTTTTGGGAAACTGTAATAATAGTAAAAAAGTTAGGACGCTAAAGCTGCAATTCCGTGGCCGACTGCAGACCGCAGCTGCAGACTGCACTGCGGCACTTGTTTCTATGAATCTCTATGAAATTGATTCCGAGCACGGCGACAGTGCGGCCTGTCACTTTCATATAATAAACTGAGGTCGCCGCAGTGCAGTCTGCAGCTAAGGTCAGCAGTCGGCCGCGGAATTCGACCTTAATCCATCACACATCTTTTGACCATTACCTACAACAACGTCCTTGCCTACAACAATGCATATCACCCTATTTGTTCGATTTACAAAAAAAATATATTTTTAGCTTACCTGTGGAACGATATATTGCAACCTCCGTACGATTCACTTGGACAAGTATAAACACAGCACTTTTTCACCATTTTACACCCGAATTTGTTTGCATATAGTGTGAAAATGAAATAAAATGTTAAATAACCTCACAGACACAACGCGTCAACGCCGACGCCATGACATTGACATGTGATGCTTGCAGGGTTACCATAAAAAAAAAACGAAATAAAAATTTGTTAATTATGTTTTCTTTTTGATTTAAGAAATTGAGTTATATAATATCAAAAACGGCAATATCCACTTTACTTACATCACACTAATATTATAAAGGCGAAAGTTTGTGAGTGTGTGTGTTTATATGTTTGTTACTTCTTCACGCTCAAACGGCTGGACCAATTTTGATGAAATTTGGTATAGAGATAGCTTGAGTCCCGGAAAAGGACATAGGGTACTTTTTATCCCGATATTCCCACGGGAACGAGACTTATGCGGGTAAAACCGCGGGGCGCAGTTAGTTTGAAATAAACATGAAAAACGTGTTATGATTTATTATTTTGTTAAAATACTTTATATTTCGTAAAATTATACTTACTAGCTATATGTTTTAGTAATTTGAAGCAATTTGATAGAAATATCGCGAAATTATTTAAAGAAATCGATAAAAAACAAATGGAGATTGCTGGCTTTGTTACGCATTATTGGAAACTTCCGGGTTTGATAGTAACTGTGTTGGAGACTGCCATTTTTGAAACAGTCAACGCCATCTTTGAAGTCAAACAATACGTGAGCAAGTTATCTTGATACTTTGGGAAATTCAAAGTTAATCAAGGAATATAAAGAAAACGCATGAAATGGTTCGTATTGTTATATTGACAAAACTATACGTCATCTAGGTAAAAGTAAAACAAAATTAAAAATTTATAAGTACAGGAAAAGTTTTTAATCTGTAAAATGTTTACTTTTAATCACAATAATAATGAAAATAATACGCTCGTCAGGTTGAAGACCTATGTAATTGCGAAATTATCCTTAACTACACGACGTAAGAATTGTATTGAGCTCGTTTTAATGGTGGTATAGTCAAGTTGGTTCAAGAAAGGTGGTTCAGCTAAACGGTTTCTCTCTAAACCTAAATTACCTTGTGCACCGTCATACGGCGCAAACATTGCTTGGCCTGCCGCCATGTTGACTCTATATCTAAAGGCGGTAGCAAAGAAGGCGACCGATCCTGGCATTCGGACGGGACTCTGGCCTGTAACACGATTTTGGTCATCAATGACGCAGGTGACCAACTGAGCACTCGATCCAACCCTACCATGGGGAATCTTGCACTCAACAAAGCCTCTGATGTTACTCAGCTGTGCCGAGACATAATTCATAAGCCGCATGTTAATAGGTAGCGACGGGTTCTCAGAAGGGAAGTTTCCTTCGTCTATTCCAGCATTGTGAAGAGCGGCCATCATTTCTTGGCGCAGGCGCTGGCGAGGGGCCCAACCAATACATCTTCGCTTAGGCTGCGGTGGTGCAGGAGCGTCCTCAACTTCCGGGTCAGGCAAATCAACCTCTAGCTGCCATTCTGGGGGTAGAGGGTTTGCGGCAGGAGCAACAGTAGCTGCTACATCTTCGACTACTCTCTGGGCTAAAACGCCCGGGCAAACATAGGTTGCGTAGTCGATGGCATGTTCTTCGATTGGTCCGAAGAAGCCTGTTATATTATCGGCCCTTACCAGATCGGGCTTATCATATACAAATTCATGCTCCGTAGAGCCTTGGAATGCCGTGTTTCCGAATCCCGATGAGTATAACTCAAAGGTCTTAGTTATCGGGTAAGGCTGCGACTCTAGCTGTTCAATATAGTCGCGCTCATCATTGCTGATCACGTGACCATTTTGGCGCTGCACGTCTAACATACGTCCGTGGAGCAACATGCCAAAATAGTAACTGTGCATAGCCGGAGACACATTCTTGGCATAAACATGGGACTTGGCCGAAATGGCGCGGTAGTCCTCCTCGACGACATCAGTGAAGCCGGTGTGGGTCGGATGAACCTCGTTCGTTACTGGCGCAGCTTGCATATCCGTCCCAAGCTCATTCATAAACGACTCTAAATACAAAGGGTCATTTGAGAGCGGTGAGGCCGTCTTTGATAAATGTTTCGGGCCTGGCAGCGGTGGTGCTGCTGCTGGGGCGGGAGCTGGCACTTGTGGCGCTGGTACCTCAACGGGCTCCTGACGAGGGTGGCGCTGTTGGCGACCTCCCCTAAATCCGCCGCGACGACGCGGCTGTGCTTTTAGATCAGCTTCAGGATGACGATTATATTCGCCAATCCCCCACTGTCTACCACCACGACCACCAAAATTTTGGCGATACATGGTTAGGAAAAGGTTATATATTTAAATGCCCTATCCAGGGTCTTGAATCTCATAAGAGAATGCTACAAAAGCGGTCCAAAGGTTTTGGGCCTAAAAAGCAGCTAATAGGATGCTGTCTCTGTTCCAGGAACTGGAACCAACCGTCAACGTCTCGGCCCAACGACTATCGGATCAGGTGCGGGTCATCCAACGCAATCACAGGTTGGATGATATCACACTTGATAGGCTGCGCTCAGAGGTACTGAGCAACCATATCGTCTCGACTCCGGCACAAACCGCAGCACAAGCGTCAACTGTTGATGCCATCCCGCCGCGGTTCAATCGTGTTGAAGAAGAGGATGATAGGGTTGACACAGTAAGTAGCCAGTGCAACGATCGACTGAGGAGCGCACTGGAGGATGCGTTTCTCGAGTATAGATTCACTCCGACCGAGCTTAGACCCCGATTACCACGATTACCCATGCACAAAAAAAATAGGGCGTTGGTGTGTGCCTTGGATTCGCAGCTCAAGAATTTCTTCGAGAGCAGCGAGGATCTCGTTGATACACACTCGATCCTGTATTGTGCGGCTGTGGCGGCATGTCGTTTAGCTAACGTCAAGTTCCCAAGTTGTGACGGAGCTACTCGACCAAAACCAGCCGTACCAGCCTGGCAGCACAGGATCGAGTGTCGTATCGTTGAGACCAGGGTACTCATCGGCAAACTAGACTGCTTCAGGGAGGGCAATACACGACCACGAGTGATGCGCTTTGTGAGGCGAGCATTCACAGGGACTGGAATCAGCCCTCTAGAATACATATCCCGTGTCACAGAGTGCATCGACTTCCTGAAGCAGAAAGTTTGTGCATGGGCGAGCCGAATTCGGCGGTGTAAGCGGCGGATTGATCGATACACGCAGAATCGCATGTTCCAGAGCGATGAAAGGTGGGTGTATAGAGCTTGGGAGCGACCTGAACAAAATGTGACAGATGTATGCCGCCCGGATGATGCCGCCACGAGTGCATTTTGGCGCAACATCTGGTCGGTGCCCGTCTGTCACACTGAAGCTGGCTGGATACGGGATGCCGAGCGAGTGTGTGGTGCATCTTTGAAATGCAGGACTTCATACCAAAATATTTTTGTATTTTTGGTTTCCTGCGATTTCAATAAATGAATTTTTCGCCATTGATCGTCCACTTTCGCAATGAATTCAGAACTTTTATTTAATTGAGCCATAATGTCTATTAGATCTTCTTTGTTATGACTGAGTGCTTTTTCGACACTTATTCGCGAATTTTTTTTTCATTATTCCACATTATCTGGAAGCCTATTTTTTACTTCGTCAATTAAACTCACTATAAATTGCATGCACCGAGTCCGCACTATTTCTTCTTCTTCCCTTGGTAATCCCTTTTCTCGCTTGAGTATTTGTTTTTCAAATCGGTATCCCAGATAGCATTTTGGATCTAAAATGTCACGGACATTTTGGGTAAAAATATTAATTTTATGTGTAGGTAACGTAACCTTGCTGACAATCATATCTATCAGGTTGGTCAACTCGCCACACAATAATGTGTGGTCTGTATCTTTTGACTCGAACATTTTATTAACTCTGTTTATCTCAATCAATATTGGATATAAAAACGAAATATACGGATAATTCATCTCGTTCGCGTACATAGAGTGCAGTAACTCTGCCGTATGACATCTTTCATGCAACTTAGCTATAGAAAAGTGAGTTTTCAACTCTAGCCATTGCGTGTATATTCTCGACACAGCAGACTCTATTGACAGCCATCTTGTTTGGCATGCTTGAACAATTTTATGCGGTTTTTGTCCTTCGTTGATGGTTTTATACATTGAGTTAAATAACTAGAGAAGCAAACCTCAATAAAATGTGTCCAAAAAAGTGTAACCACTATTTAAACGCGACGACGTAGCTTTGAAACCACTAAACATTTAAAAGTAAACATATATCTGCCTCACTTACACAAGTCGCAAGAATAATACCGTCACCATGGAATTATTATGTACTACGTACAACTGGAAGGTTCACTCAGATTATAAACGCGAGCCGAAAGAGAGATTTCAAAACTTCACCCGTCCTTGTCGAAGTAGGGTAACCATATTTTATGTAATAGGTAGGTACATCGGATTTTACTAGGCCACCTTATAATTACTCTATACACGCTCGTCGATTCTTGATGTTCTTTATGTTACATGCCTTTTCATCAGCACCTAGTAGCATGACATTTTCAATCGTAGGCACTAGGTATATTTTTAAAATTACTGTGATCACTCACGTCATCATTTTCCATCTTGTCCTTCATCGTCATAAATTATACTTAATAGGGGTAGACAGAAGTACTTACTAGCATGTTTTGAATTATCCCCACCGACAAATCACCCTTGGTGGGGATGTAATTTAACATTATTATCCAGTGGGGATTTTTCATGTTATATTCCTGAAATCCCCTTGAAATTTGATATGTCGTGGTGGGGATTTTAGGAAAAAAAAAACCATTAAATCCCAAGGGTGATTTGTCGGTGGGAATTTGAGAAATAATTCAAAACATGCTAGTAAGTGCTTCTCTATACCCCTATTAAGTATAATTCATGCCGTGACGTGTTTCTTTCTAACGGAGGCCCCTACCTATAGCGATGAACGCGATGATCGTCTCAATGCGATAGGCGATGGGCCCAACTACCTATAGTATCTAACCCCAGGTTCGCGCCGGCAACAAAACATGTTATAAACAGCTATCTATGTCTATCACTCTTTGAGGGTTTGATTGCGTTAGATAGATGTTAGGAACATGTTTTGTTGTCGGTGCGAACGTAGGGTTGCAAGGATGTTTGTACGTTTTCAAATAAAATAATAGACAATATATAGAAACACACGTATTATTTATTGAATGACAGAATTCAATATCAGGAATGCACACAATTAAATTAAATAATAAAGTTTACGGAAATAAACCCTTTATCGAGGAACCCTCACAGTGACATAATTATTAAACATTGCTGAATAATATAGTCTTGTGTAGTTTATGACGTAAAGTAGCTCGGGACGAGCCAATCAGTTAAGAGATAAATCTTTGGCATGTGATGACATTCTCATAGTTAAATATTTATTTACAATAAATTTCAGAAGGTTGATTTCATGCCTGGTTTCAGTATTCACAGAAGTAACAGGATGTGGAGGATCAATTAGGCCCTAATTAAGGCTGAAGTCACTGTCTTTCAAAAATATATAGATTTCGTGACGAAGTTCAACAAACCGAGCTAATATCTTGCCTTTGGACAACCATCGAACTTCACAGTGTAGCAGTAATGAAACATGTTCACTACCCATGTCTCGGCATAATAATGCAAAAAGTCTTGAATTTAGCGGACGCGCTTTTATAAAATTTATTATTTTTACGACCTCTGAAAGTGCTGTTTTTAAGTTATCAGGTATTTTCTTGCTCGCCAATGCTTCTCTGTGCAACGCACAATGCACATTTTTGACCTCAGGAGCGACATTTTTAATCCTGGATATTAGTCCAGATACACTTCCTGTCATAGCCTTTGCACCGTCAGTGGATATGCCAACGCACTTTGTCCAATCAATGTCATGTTTTTGAATAAAACCATTAATAGTGTTAAAAATATCTTCTCCTTTCGTCGTAGACTCTAAGGTCTTACAAAATAAAAAATCTTCTTGTATCTAACAAACACAAGTAAATTCGGTAATCCACTAATATCTGTTGATTCATCAACTTGAATAGCGAAATAATTATTTTGTAATCGTTGTGCGAGTTGATTTTCAACATCGTGTGCCATTTCGTGAATGCGACGTGCAATTGTATCATTTGAAAGTGGTATTTTATCCAGCATTTTCGAAGATTTGTCTCCCAATACACAACTGACCATATCTTTAGCAGCTGGTAAAATCAACTCTTCAGCTATATTGTATGGTTTGCCGGTCTTTGCAATTTTATATGCCACAAGAAAAGACGCACGTAAATATTCAGAGTTAGTAGCCACGACGGTTTTCATGGTATTTTTAGAAGACGCCAACTCTTTTCTTTTTCGAACAAAGAAATCTATAGGTTTGTCTACGTACTGCGGATGTTTTGTTTCCAAATGTCTTCGCAGCAATGATGGCTTCATCGAGCTATTTGCGAGTACTTCTGAACATATTACACACTGTGGCTCTGGATACTGAGATTCTTCTTTGCATGTAAATCCAATTTTCAGGTAGTCTTCGTCATATTTTCTTTTTTTAGCTGATGATATTATTGTTTTTTCTTGTTCTTTCGATTTCGCAGGATTTTCGCTTAAAACTGAACTTTCAGCAGAAGTAGATGCAATTGGAGTAAATGTACTTTGTACAGGTTGCGAACTGGATGTATTACTTGGACACTTTCTGCGTAATGTCCCCGTTTTTAACCACTCATCCATTTTAAAAACTAGTTAACCGCAAGAAAGGATCGAAAATATTTTGTTTTTATTTTACTGTCAACCAAAACGCGCTTGCACTGCTTACACATGAAAGTAAAACAAATGAATGAAACACTGAGCGCGGACTACGCCACGTACCGGGCAGTAGGAGGGAACGGCGGGGGCCGGGGAGGGCGGCGTGGCGCGGCGCGAGAGCGAGCCGCGAGTGATGAATTCAGTCGCGCGCACTCGTACCACAATGAGTGCCGCGCGCGCCTGCCAGTTGTCTAGCCACCATTACGTAAATCTTATCGCGAACCCCCTGCCGTCGAATGGCGAACCCCTAGGGATTCGCGTACCCCACTTTGAGTAAGCCTGAATTAGGGTATCTAATTTCTCATAAAAGTGCTGCTGAATCAAAATCATAATTTTACTCTTTTTAGTTTTCAACAAAGAATCTGTAGCCATTGAGATAAATACTCTCTCTGTATATTGTACCACAAGAAAAACAAATTTTGAGACATATTTTAGGCCACCTCTGTCTACAAATGAGGTAAAGGCTGAATATTTGTTGATGTCGACAGCGTAATCGTGTTCTTTACATATATATTTATTGGTTATTAGCACAGCTTTACAATGTTCACATATACTCTTTTCAAAAAACTTTTTTACAATATAGCCAGCTATGTAATATAAAATATTATTTTTATATTCTGAGAAATTGGTAGTTTCAATAAGTTTAAGAAGCCAATCAATTTGTTGTTCCTCGTTCTGTTCGGGTATGGTATCTGGGTTGTCTATAAAGGATTTGGGACTTCTAAACTCTAATATTGGCGAAGTTTCGAAGTCTGCGTCAAAACAATTTGCGTTAACAGTTGGAGTAACGCTGTTTCGGAATAACAATTT
This sequence comes from Amphipoea lucens, assembly GCA_947508005.1. Lineage (NCBI taxonomy): Eukaryota > Metazoa > Arthropoda > Insecta > Lepidoptera > Noctuidae > Amphipoea > Amphipoea lucens. The sequence continues at coordinate 21,050,378 of OX382357.1, forward strand.
TCTTAATGCATATTTCACTTGTAATGCACTTGAGTTGTCATTATGTCCACCTGATGCTCTCAAGCATGAAAAAAACATTTCTAAATGATCTTGTGAGCATTTGTAAGTTAGAAAATATTTAACTATACCATTTTGAAGTAAATCTAGGGCAAGTTGAGCAAAGCTGAATGTGTCTATAATTAAACCTAGACATGGTGTCTTGCGACGGTGCATCAAACTAGGACAATCGTTTATTTTGAGGCTACTAAGATAAACCCTCGTTTTCTCTAAAATATTTGACCACACCTCAATATTTTCCATGCGCATTGGAGATTTAAAGCCTTTTCCAAAAGGTTGCTTACAGTTGAACAAATCAAATATCCGATCTAATATTCTTATACAGTGTGTCCGGACATGGACTAGCGATATTCTAAATACTTAAATATAAGCTATTTTAAAGTACAATTACACTATAGGCTTGGGTCCAATACACTTCCCCGCTATGTGGCAGCCATTTTGTTTTTTTTGTTGAAATATGCTCTATGCGAGTACAAAAAAAATCATATATCTCAAAGTTTTAGTCATACTGAGATAAAAATAGGCTTATTCGAAAGGCAATAATATTGTCTACCGTCTGCATTACAAAGCAATGTGTTCACAATTCCATAACTTTTGAAAAAAAATGTGAAAGTCGAAAAAAAAAACAAAAAATTATGCAATTCAACCAATAATTGTTAATTACTGGGAAGTGTATTGGACCCAAGCCTATAGTGTAATTGTACTTTAAAATAGCTTATATTTAAGTATTTAGAATATCGCTAGTCCATGTCCGGACACACTGTATATTCTACGGTAGCCTCACTTCCTAAGAAATTGGGGTCACCCGAACACCTTAAAAAATCGATTGCGTAGGCGACCGATGAGCTCAAAACTTGAGTAGCTAGCCTAACATTCATTTTTTTTCCATGAAAGTTAACATGAGTGCTAGATAACTTGTTAGCTAATTTTAGGCCTTCGTCATCCTGAAGTTTATGCAGTTTTTTAACAAAATTAAAATTAATATCTCCTTTTTCAAAACTCATTTTGGTTTCCGCAAAAACATTTCGAGCTAGCTTGATCATGTGAGGTGGGTCCAATAGACAATATACTTCATAATTTCCCTGAGGATGTTCGATATATGTTTTCATGTTTTGTAATGAAAAATTACAACCCAAAAGTTCGTAGGACTTCAAATTTGTGATAGTGCCATCACATGTTAGAGACCTAAAGTTTATATTTATATCTCCCAAATATCGAATGGCAGCGAGCAGTAAATTAGCTTGAATATGAGCAGATATTTTATTAATTAAAAAATATGCTATTGGGCATTTAAAGAACAATGTCAGATGTCCATAGTAACTTTGGCTCAATATTAATTTGTCACGGACAGTGAAAATTCTTACGTTTTTTTGTGTAGTTTAATGTGAAAAGCTTTTCTGTAATATCCACTTTTACACTGAACTTCTAAAGAAGAAGTTATTCAGACATTTTAAATTGGAGGTTATTGTTGCTCTATCACGCGTCTGATAGCATCTTCTCTTTCTGATCTGTTATTTAAGGCGTGAGACTTTACACGATGCAATGAATGACCGCAACCAATACAAAGATTTCGATGCACAATTGATTCAGTTGGCGCATTGCTACTTGTTGGATTACTTGTTTGTTTAATAAATAACCAACAGTAATGACAAACAACACTGACATTTGGAATCTAAAACCAACAAAATACGGTTGTGTTGCAAATTAACATTTAGCTTAGTTAAAACAGTTGACATTCTATTAATAAAAATCGTACTTTACCTCAGAAAGTGAAGTTCATTGCCGTAACAATGAATGGACATCGTCAGATTCAAGTAAATGCCGTTCCATCCGGAACACATTTATACCACAATTAATACAACTTAGTTGATGGTACATTGTCACAAAATGTGTGGTATGAATATAACACAATAAGTCTATAAAGCAAACGCAGATGAATTCGAGAAGGAACCAAACGTACACAATCACATAGAAAAACACCGACAACAACAACATGTTTGAACTGGCGCGCGCGATTTTGACAGAACTGCAAGTTTTTTTTTTTAATGGCGAACTGCTGGTTGCCATTACAAGGCGATTAAGTTATCGAATACAGATCAGGAAAATCGATTTCTTGAATTTCGTTCTAATATTCTTTAAAAAATAATAAATGTATTTCAATAAACACGACGAACGTATTATTTAGATAAAAAATAATAATCATAAAAGACAATTGTGAGGTGGTAAATAAAAACTAAAGAGTAAATCGCTTTAATTATTTAGAATAATCGATTACAGTGGCAGAATAGGTAACTACCTGACACATTTATTTAAAAAAAAGTAAAACCTGGAATTCAAGAACATGATTAGTAAAATGATTACTTATTAAAATGATTTTCTTTTCGAACAGTTCTCGAAAAGAAATAAATATTTTTTTAGAAGTTGGAACTTTATATTTAAATTGTTGTAGGTAAAAACTTCGTGTCCGTGTGATTTTAGTTTTAAAAGTTGTGTGAGCCGAAATCTGACATTGTTCTTTGGAAGTGTATGACACTATTTGAAAAATTAAAACTTCTGTAGCCAATGTCTCAGAATCATCCGCCACAATACCGCCATAATCAACGTAACCACAGTATTTATCCGTTTTTGAATCAAATTTTAATTCAGCTCGTATGGACATTGCATCAAAAACTAGTACGACATTTTTTAAATTGCTGTTTTCACTAACTGCATTTTTCAAATAACTTATAACTTCTGATATAAAACCCACATTGCAGTTATGAGTTGACAAGAGCCTTCTCAAAGTAGAAGGATGAGGGATGCACACATAATTCCTTAGATGTCTATATGCTTTTGCAGAATAAAAATACAAAGTGAGAGCAAAAGATTTTACATCATCACTAAATCTCACACCTTTGTCAGTTTTTTTTGTATTTAACTTTTCGTGAATATTTGAAAAGCAATTGCTTATTACAGACTTCACCTCTTCAAAATTGTTAAATTTTTGCTTACAAATATTAAGAAGTGACTTTAAATTATTAATTTTTGTATCTCTTCTTTTGATACGTTGCTTCATAATTTTTACCTCCCGCTTTAACTCCGCTTCTCTCGGTGACACAGACGATGGAGGTGTTTGTGTGGATATATCAACTTGTATTTTTATTTTCTTACACGGTGGACCTTGGGAACTTCCTGGTTTAACATTTTCAGCATCAGAAGAAGCTACTTGAATGACATTCAAAACTTGTATTTTTTTCCTTTCAGGAAAGATCTGGAATAAAAATGACACACATTAGTACCTACTTAATACTAATTTATGGGGAATAACTTATACCTTAAATTACAAAGTGTACAAATGTTATAATAATAATATATATTTTGTAATATGTAATAATTTAATATTTTTGTAGGGCTAATTGTGGAAAATACTGATCAGATTCTAAAATATGATGATGTTAGCAACATGGAATAACATATAATAAATATATAAAATAAACATATAAAATGGAACCAAGCTCCACTGGTAAATATTCAAGTCGGGCAAGAATCTATCCAGTTTTAGTTTTACCTAGTTATTTCAAACAAGTAGTATATAAAATTTACAGCAATTACAAACTAAAGTACTAACATACCTTAGGAAAAACAGATGGTATTACTCCAGGTTTTAATTTTTTCCGAGCTTCTGTCAGGTAATCTTCGGGTTTGAAATGCAAGCTACATATTACAGAGTTATCAGTCAGCTTTCCAGGAATAAGCTCTAACCATTTTCTTCTTATTTCGGCATTCGACGGCAATCTAGAAAAAAAAACTGTTTTGTTAGGTTCTGATTTTACATTTAGTATGTTCACCCTCTTTATTACAAAAACAACTCACCTGTGAAAGGATATTCCACAACCAGGGTAAAATTCTTTATGACACCCACTCACACCACAGAAAGTATTCACCATTTAAAAAAAAACAACAGTCGCATCGATTCTCAAATCGCATCAAAAGCATAAAAAAAACACAACAACGAACAAGACGCCATTAAATTACATCAGCTGACATGACAACCATATTTACCGGTATTGCTAGTAATAAATTTATAATATTTACTAATTACCTACGGTGCTATTGTGAGAAATATTTTTGTTCTTAATAAGTAAACCTGTAAGCGAAATTAGGTAATTCGTTTTAGTACATATGCGATACTCACATAAGTTTATCATATTATGCAAATAATACGTTTTAATTTTCATTTCTTACACAATCTTATTCTACTAAAGAAATTAAATATTTTACATGGCAATCGTGCGAAAGAGACACAACGAAGCTTAAATTGTTCTCTCTCGAGCCCGTTTTTTACTATTTATTTGGATATTCTAAAAACAACGATAGGCTGATTTTATAGTCACGCGTTTCAGCAGCGCCGTCGGAGCGCGCGCGCTCGGATATGTATTGGGGTAGTAGTAGCGTTTCAAATTCGCGCGCTTGAGCAGCGCCGTTCGGTGAACGCGAACGCGCGCTTTTCAACAGCGCGCTGCCCAACGGCGCGTCTAGCGGCGTGACTATAAAACCAGTCATATCGTTTTACAAATAGAGTTCAATTTTATTTGACAGGATTTTACCAGTAAGCCTTCCAGTTGTACGTAGTACATAATAATTCCATGACCGTCACTTAGGGTGCTTGTACACGGTGCATGTAGCTGGAGCAAGTAAAGATGCGGGTTACACGCGTGATTAATATGCGCAAGCTATTTGTTCGAGTTACTCGCTTGTACTTAAACATGGTGCATATAACTGGAGCAAATAATAACTTGCGCAAGCAGTAGTGGTCAAGAGCTACATGTGCATGCTATTCGCACGATAGCTTTATGAGTTGAATGGCGTCAAAATGTCTCGACGAACGAAAATTATTTTAAAATCATTTGTTAAAAATGTAATATTACCAGAATTATTAAATATGCTAGAAGACGAATTAATACGATTACGAAGCAAAAAGTTATGGATGCGTAACTGGATAGCACGAAGAAATGAAAGTTTAAATGTATTGGAAGAAATTAGAGCTGAAGATCAGAAGGAATTTAAAACTAGTTTTCGAATGTCACCCGAGACTTTCGAATTACTTTTGAGTAAAGTCAGTGGACTCATTACTAAAAAAGATACTAATATGAGACTGGCTCTTCCTCCTTCATTGAAATTGCAAATTACTATAACGTATTTAACAACTGGCTGCATTTATACTTTTCTGGAGAAGTTTTTCCGTGTATCAAAATCCGCAATATCTAAACTCATTCCGGAAGTATGTGATGCCATTTATGAAAAACTAAAGACTTCTATAAAGGTAAGTCATAAAATAAACAATATTTAATATAGATAATGCTTTTATTTCAAAAATACTAAACATTTGTTGTGATCATTTTACGAAAAATTAATACAGGGACTAAATAACAGCTCGTGAATGGTTCATTATTCTTCATACTCATTTAAAGCGCACTCAGGTATAGTTTGATTTATAGCTTGCGTTAAAATATCACTTTGTGAGACATCGGATTGATCATCATTGTTTTGTTCAGGAATAGTGATTGCATCATCATTATTAACACTCTCAGTTAATATTGGATCATTTTCACCAACCATAGGAGATTCTGCTAAATAAACGTCACTCACAGAATAATCGCTGTCTGTAATTGTTGTTGATGTCTCAGCACTTAGACGAGTTCTGCTTCTGGATGTTTTCCGTATTTCACTTAGTAATGCGTCAGATAAGATATTTTGAATACTAGATTGAGTGTATATACGGTTTTCAGAAGATAGTTTTTTTAGTTGCAACCCCACATATGTTCCAAAAGCAACACATTCATCACTATCAGTTTCATCTGTTTAATCGCTGGCCAAAATATCTCTAATATTTGACATTGTTTTATTCATAACATCAAATTTTGTTCGACGTTTCTTTTCCCAAGAAGCAGAGCTCTGTGTTGTTGATATGTTTCTTTTCGTTTGTGTTCTTTGTGAAACAGGTCCCATACCTGTGTTATTGGAAGTAACAGTATTTTCAGTATTTTGTATTTCTTCATCTATTTGTTGCAAACCCTGAAAAAATAATGTAAAATAAATATTATGCACGTTATTTTTGATGTTTCAGACTCCTACAACATTGGAAGAGTGGAAAGTAATTCAGAACGGATTTGAGAAGAGATGGAATTTTCCGAATTGCTGTGGTGCTATAGATGGAAAGCACGTAGATATTATGGCGCCTCAACATTGCGGCTCACTGTACTTTAATTTTAAAAAGAAAAATAGCATCGTGCTTTTTGCATTAGTTGATCATGACTACAATTTTACGTACACAAATGTTGGTTGCAACGGTTCAGCATCAGATGGAGGCATATTTCGAAGCAGTGCTCTCTATAATGCTCTAGAAGAAAATGTATTACCTGACAATGGATTCATAATAGGAGATGATGCTTTTCCTTTAAAATCATATTTACTAAAGCCCTATTCACGTTTGCTAAGGAACTTAACTTATGCTGAAAAAATATTTAATTATCGCCTCTCCAGAGCACGGCGAATAGTTGAAAGTACGTTCGGGATTTTAAGAAGTAAATTTCGCATTTACGAAAATATGATAGCATGTTCTGTTGAAGTGGCGGAACGGTTGATTCGAACTACGTGTGCACTACATAACTGGCTAAGAAATGTTGAAGCAACATATATGCCTCCAGGTACATATGATGAAGGGGACACAACAGAGGCACGAGGGAATTTACATTATTCTGTTATTTTGCAAACCGGGGAAGACGTAAGAAATACTTATAAGGAATATTTTGTCACACAAGGGAGGGTAGCATGGCAAGATATTATGATTACTTAAAATATATACTGTTCCGTTCCTTTACCTTACTAAACTGAGAGACACGGTGATATAGGTACAGGTAAATTATTTAAACACAATTTCACTGCACAAAACAAATTACGTTACACGCATATGCAACAGAAGTTTTGTATAAATAATGTATAAATAATTATTTTTAAATAAATTCCTTCCTTCCTTGAATACTTAATAAATAAATATTCAACGTGTTGCCATTTACATTTTTAACCGTCTGTACCTGACAGACGGTTATATTTATTCAGAAAGTAATAGAAATTTCTTTTTAAAGAAGAACGGTCATTTGTGACTCAGACCCGACACGAAAGAGACATTATCTCAGTTTTTTTGTTATTTTAAATATAGCTAAAATATATATTTTTTATATTCCAAATCAATGGCTAACACCAAAATATTGCCTTGTGTTTTTGTTCAGGCGGTATACAATTTTCTTTTAATACCTATTTACCTACAAAATTCGTAATTGTATTTAGGTAATTCAATGACGATACAACAATTTAGAAAAAAACAACCGACTTACAAAGTGATACATAACTTTAATTTCGGAAGTCGGTGTCGTTGATTCCGCATTTTCGTTTTTAGACACCGACTTCCAAAATTAAAGTTATGTATCACTTTGTAGTGTTTTTTTTTTTCAAGTTGATAGTTTTTTTGTAAAAAAAAAATTATTTTTACTTTTTAGTTGTATGTACAAACCCCACACAAATCCAATTAACACTAGTGCATTGAAGAATTGAAGACACTGACTAGAAGAATCGTCCAAATTCGCATAGAAATGCCGGAGATGCAGTACATTTATGTATATATCTTCGTACATAATAATAACATAATGAACCTTCTATATACTAAAACCTTCCTGAAAGTATGTAGATTACATTAGTGAAAGAATTATTAAAATTGATTCATTAGTTTTTGAGAAAATCGCAGACATACAAACATACATAGGTACATACGGGTCGAACACAGAACCTCCTTTTTTGAAGTCGGTTAAAAAACGCACAGATCTCAACAAAGAAAGCCAATTTTATTTTATATTTTTTTAATGACATCTCGCAGGTAACTTTGAGGTTATCGTCTGCTTAACTGGGCTTGCCTGTGGATGCCTCAATAAACTAAGCCGTCTATTTTTGTATTTTTTTTAAATTGGCGTCATTTTAAATGGATATAATTGATATTCATTAAAAAAAAATATTTTAAAATATTTTGCCTTACCAAAATCAAATGGCAATATATGGGTGATAGCCACTGATATTCAGAATAGTGTTAATTTATTTCTGTTATATTTAATATAACAAAATAACTGAGATGCGTTCCTTTTGTGTCGGGCCTGGGTAAATTTTCTATGGGACGTGACCCTTCTTTGTGTATTGTGAAAAAATATTAGTAATAATAAAATATAATTATAAACACGTTACTTACTAATTCCTGTGGTTTTCTTTTCACATCCGCAACTTTGACCATTACTTCTTGTAGCATGTAAAACCATTTCAATGAAGGTATATATATTTCTGTGGCTCCAGCGCCTGATTTTTGAGATTTCTCGATTTTTTACTTTTCTAAATTGTAAGTAGATCGAAGACTTCGTATTTTATTTTTTATTTCATTTTTTCCGAAACCGTCAATGCCAATCTCTTTCTCGATTGCTTCTAAAGCGTTCTCTCTTGATTGTTTATTTTTATAGTTTGACGATTCCATATTCCACAGATAATCGGCGGTACGTAGGCAACGCTTATGCAAAGATCAGCTGTCGCCGAAAGCGCGCGAGCCGGTATTACTATGGTCAAAAATTCCGTAGCAATCGCATTTTGCTTTTGCTCAACGCACCACGCACCCAGCTCATGTCGCGAGAGAATCATCACACCGCCACCCGAGGATTTGCCAGTCGCGTCCAAATCACGGTCTTTACGAAACACGTCATATCTACCGTCACTTAATTCCCCATCAAAAATGCCGCTGTGTAGCCATGTTTCCGTTATAATAATTACATCATAACAATTACACATCATGTTTTGTTGGAATTGTGTAGTTTTAGTCCTTAAACCACGGCAGTTCTGATAGTAAACGTTTAAGATACGGGCCTTCATTGTAAAAAGTTTCTTCTACTGATAGTATATCCAGGAAAAATAACAAACAACGGACGATTAGACAAAAACTGAACAGACATAACGAGCCACTCATGGGTAGAATAATAATAATTGGTAGTAATCGAGTCTTGGAACGGCATGACTCCCGGGGAGGACTGGCCCAATTCCAACACACGACAATTTACAGTAAAAATAATTTGATTATTCTTCAAATAATCGCTACAGATGTTTGGGTTAATTAATAAACAAATTACTATCACAACATAATGTAGGTAAGTTGCTAAAAAGTTATAAAAGTACGTTATAAGATAGCTAACATGTAAAACACATGCGCTACGCGTAGGTGCGTCCCGAGACAGTGCGACCATAGGAGCAGTAATGATTTTATATTTTAGGTAAGTCGTATCAGTATGCAGAATGCCTAACATAAGATTCCACTGTAGTTCCATATAATTTTAACGAAGGCAATAACATGTAACTATGTATCCTATAACGTACATATATTTAAATAACTTTTTTTTAATTATAAGAATAGCTAAGACATAGAAATTCCATTTAGATGATCTTTTCAACATTGTATTTTTGTTCCCGTGACAATCAAACCCATGAGCGACCAGAATATATAAATATGATGCGTACCTTAATCGTCGCACTCTCACTAAGCGCGTTTCCTTTGCACGTAGTTCACCTACCGCACATTGCTCGAACAAAACACAGAACACAGTAAACACAGATTTGGCAAAAACGAATGACAAACAACCAACTCCGCTCACATCAATATTAAGTAAACAATCCTGGAAAAACTTACAAACAAAAACATAATTACAAAACAAAATATTATCATAAGCAGTGAGCATAAGAATTGCCCGAAAAGTTAAACGATTTTTTTCAGATCTTCTTCGTCCATGATATATATAGGAGGAACAGTAACTGCTTTTCTCACGTGAATTTTGCAGTTTTTTGTCCACGTGAACTGATATTCCTTAATTTTGGCAATCTCTTTAGTTTTTTTTAGAAGACTCTTATTAAATACGGTTAAGTGCTCATTAACATAGACCGGAACACTCTTGCCCTGAACTTCCAGATCCTTGGTTGACAGGCGACGTTTACGTGCTTGAGATATAATGTTGTCTTTCAGCTGACGAGTGCGTAATTTCGCTACAATATTTCTTGGCCTACCCTGAATCTTGGACTTTGCAGTCACTCTGTTCACATGAAGAATATCATCCTTTGTTACTTCTATATCGGTATGTTTACCTATCTTTAAGATAATTTCATTCAAGTTTTCATCTTTATGTTCAGGTATACCAACAATTTCAATATTCAATTGCCTTTCACGTTGCTCGTTTGCGTTTACATCAGATCTCAGTTTCCTATTCTGTTCCTTGATCTCCGCCAATTCAGTTTCAAGAGCATCTAAGTTCTTCAATTCTTTTGTATGAACTTCGAGTTTCTTCTTTACATCTTCATATTCGTTACTGTGGAATTGCATCGAATTTTGAAGTGACTCAAGTTCGTCTGCCATCTTGATCTGCCTAGTTTCCAAACTATGAATCGTATTTTTCATCTTTGCGTATTCTTCTCTGATACCGGCTATTTCTGACTTTAATTCCTGGGTGCTTTGATTAAGGTTTTTCATGGTAATATTTATCTCTGATATGTCCCGTCCGAAATCCTTTTTCCAATCGTTTAGCATTGCAGATATTTTATTGGTGTAGTCCTCAAAACGCAAATCGCATTCGGCATCATGCCCACGCTTATACGGGCGGCGCTGTGTGACATTTTCCTGTGTTCCTTCAGCTGATTGGTTCACGGAGAGATCCGGGAGTGAGTGCGCAAATGTTTTTGGTGAGTCCGACATCTTGACAGCCTGACTGTCTATCTGTTCACAGGTCTGTGGCCAGAGCGATAAGACAGGAGTATGACGCGGCGCGACAACTTTGAGCTTTCGGTGCCCGACAATAATGTCCAGTTTAGTTTTGACTGAATATGATAATTGTAACTTGTTACTTTTAACGTGTAAAAAAAAAGTGAACGCGTCCGTTCGCAGCGACTCGAGCGCGTGCAAATTCTTGTACATGGATACTTAGAATATAAGATCGAAAACGAGCTACGCAAGATTTTTTTTCCCGGCCTTAAAGGGATATTCATTTAAGCTAGGTATGTAACAAACAACGCGATTTTTAAAACATAGACTAAGATCAAAGCTCACTTTTGCAGGAACAGGCAAAAATAAAGAAATTGTAAGAAATTATTGTTAATTTGAGGTTAGAAAAGCTTAATGAAACTTAAAAAAAGTAATTTTATTTAAAAAAGTAAAGTACTTACGATCTAAATGTCACGCCGTCTTCACTTTCAGCTTTAACTGCTGTGAGACAAGCTGAGCAATATACTTGATCAGGATTCAAAATTCTCTTATTGTTATTTTCTTCAGTAATGACAATATTTCCGAAGTACTTCCAACAAAAACTGCTACGAGTTTTAGCATCATAAAGCACGGTTATAGAGAGTTTATTTATGCTAATATTTAATAAACTGGTCATTTTAAAATGAAACACAAAAAAAAACCGAAACAAAACGGCACGTGCTAGCTTCGCTCACGCCGAGCTGCAACTGCCGACGCGGGCGGCGGCAGCGCGCGGGGGAGACGCGGCGCGGCGGCGCCGGCGCGGCGCCCATGTCTACTCCTAGGTACTTCGCTTGCTTACCCCAAGGGATAGACTTATCGTACATGGAGATCGGGCTAGGGAGGGCGGGGGGGGGGCGGGGGCGAATCTACGCGGTTTCGAGAAGAGAACCGCCTGACTCTTACCTGGGTTGACCTCTATTCTCCATTTCCGGAACCAATCGCCTAAGGCGTTTGCGGACAATTGGAGATTGCGAGCAATAGAGTTATGGTAGTTTCCAGAACAGTAGATGGCAGTGTCGTCGGCGAATAGAGCCAACTGTGCCTTATTACTTTTTGGAATGTCGCTAGTGAATAGCGTGAAGATGAGGGGGGATAATACCGAGCCCTGGGGAACTCCGGCACGAATGGGATGAGGCGGGGAGAGGGAGCCCTCAATGCGGTAGCGAAAAGTGCGATCCGACAGAAAGTCTCGTAAGATGAGTACGAGACGGTCAGGCACACCCATATGGTAGAGCTTATTATATAATAAGCCATTGTGCCAGACCTTGTCAAATGCTTTCGCGATGTCGAAGAAGAGAATGCCTGTCGTAGCACCTCGCTGGAAACCAGCGCTAATGTGCTCGACTATGCGGTGCACCTGATGGATGCATGAGTGTCTGGTTCTAAAACCAAACTGCTCATTTGGGATAAGGCTCTTTGCCTCAGCATAGTCCTTGAGGCGCTTATAAATAAGCCTCTCGTTGATTTTGCCAAAAACATTGAGCAGACTAATGGGGCGGTAGCTAGTGGGGTCAGACTTGGGCTTGCCTGGCTTTGGGATACCTATGACCGTGGCTTCTTTCCACGCTTGCGGGAAGATGTTATTGCTTAGAGCGCCATTGAAGATGGCGGTCATGAGCAAGATGAGGGGGACGGGGAACTGCCGCTGCTAGCTCCTGAGAGGGGCTTTATAGGCGGTCGAGGCCACGGCGGGGAGGAGGCGATGACTCGTCGGGTCGATCAGATGGCGCGTGAGCAGCGATGCCGCGTTGATATGTTCGTCGCGTTACAATATTAATTATTTTCAGAATGCGGAATTACAAAAGAACTACTGAGCGAGGTAAAAAATCCGTGGAGTTGATGCAGCGTGCAGCTGAGTTAGTCACCAATGAAAACAAATCGTTGAGACAAGTTTGTCGTGACTATGAGATTAGCAAAACATCCTTAATAAGATTCATAGCACGTATGAAGGAGAATCCAGAATTACCAAGGTTTGGTTATGGAACTCCCAGGTTAGTGTTTACTACAGAACAGGAAACATCTCTGTGTGAGTATCTGCTCACACTTTCCCAAATTTTTCACGGCCTGGGAACCATGGATTTTAGGCGATTAGCATACGAGTGTGCCATGAAGTTCAATATAAAAATGCCAGAAACATGGCTCACCAACAAAATGGCAGGCAAAGATTGGTTGTCGGGTTTCCTGACTAGGAATAACCGGCTCTCAATAAGAAAGCCCGAGGCAACAAGTTTAAGCCGAGCTACATCTTTTAATCGGACGAACGTGGCTGATTATTTTGATAAAATGTCGCAAGTCATGGATATAGTTTAGGTAATGCGGGATTCAAAGGATTATTTTTCGTTGCAGTTGGAGTTTGTTCTGCTAATGCTTGCGATAATTGAATGGGATGTTTCCTTTTTAGGTGATCATTGAGGTTATTTGTATTGCCGAAGTACTTGTAAACAGTTTTACACAATTTGCATTCCACTGATGTCACTTTACCGTTTATCAATTGTTTATTAAAAAACTCCCACACTATTGATTTTTTAAAACTTCGTGGCATTTTAATGAATTTAAAAACTAGTTAAAATTAAAACAGTGCAAAGTAATCGTCGTCGTAAGTAAAGGTAAACATTCACAAATTACGCGCGGCTCGGTCGACTCGAGTCATCGAATGTGGCACGCTCTCACCTCTAACTAACATGCACCTCGGGTTGATGCATGCAATCGACTGACTTCGGTGACCGAGCGAGACTCGGTGAGTGAGAGTGATGAATGACTGATTCGAACAGTCGAAAACTAGCGGTCGATTCCATTGACTCGAGACAATCGAAAAACATCTCGATTGTTTTGTAGAACGGAGAGTCGATGGTTGACTCGATGGTTTATTTTAACGACTCCGATTCTTTCGATTGTTAAAACATCTCGGAATCGCCCATCATTAGTAGTAATGTTTGATTTAAAAAGTTCAGAGTTACATTGTGAGTCCAGGGTAAAATTTTAGGGCACGCCACGATAGTGGCGGTAAGACCCCTCTTTGAGGAGTGGCTAGAGAGGCGTCACGGCGTCCTCACCTATCGCCTGACGCAGGTCCTCACCGGACACGGATGTTTTGGGAGGTTCCTGCACATCATCAGGCGGGAGGAGACGCCCGGGTGTCACCACTGCGAGGATCGCCCAGAGGACACGGTGGAGCATACGGTGGAGGTCTGCCCCGCATGGGCGGAGCACCGCCGTGCCCTCGTAGAGGCGATCGACAGCGGCGGCGACCTCTCGCGTCCGGCCCTGGTTCAAGCCATGGTCCGGGGCGAGAGGGAGTGGGAGGCGGTCACCTCCTTCTGCGAAGCAGTCATGCTAGCGAAGGAGGTGGCGGAACGGCTGAGGGAGAGAGCCTCACACCCCAGCCGCCGCGGGGGACGCTCCGGGCGTCGGGAGCCGCGTGACGACTCCCGGCCACCGTAGGCGCGGGCCTGCGGACGGAGAGTAATGGGTAGCTCACCGTCCGATCAGGACCAGGCCCGTGCCGGACGGCGCGTACGTGTTCCACGCGCGCCTCAAAGAGATGTCAGCATACCAGGGCCGAAGCCTGCCGGGGGTGCGGGATTGTCCGAAAGGGTTACCGCTACCCCGGAACATAAAGGGCTAAGGAAGGAATACGGATGGGTTTTAGTCAGTAAGAGTCTGACACTCCCTTCGCTCCACCCAGAGCGGGAGGGGTCATTTGATGATTTCCCATCCATAAAAATAAAAAAAAAAAGGGTAAAATTTTGTTAATTTTTTTATTTTTATTATCATAAGCATTATTTTCTTTGTGTTTTTAAAACATATTTTTGGTTCTCCTCTGGTACCTCCAGTCCAGGAACATTGGGTCATAAATTGCCGAGTGAACATGGAATCGACCAATGCGTAAACGTTGTTATATGCGCGACCTTTGCCTTTCGTACAAGTTACAGAAAGTAACTATAATATTTTCTTCAGCTTGCGGATTATTTAAACCATAGATTTAAACGTTCCTCGAAACTAGTGATTTCCAGTAGGTTGCTTATACTCGTAATTTTGAAATTTTTGTCATGATTACCACCCTGTTGATTAATATCAGTTACTGGTACCGAAATATGTGAGGATGGTGACGATAAATAAAATGTCCGTATCACCTTTAACTTTATAATATTCTTTGAATAATTTATCGTTACAGTGCAGAGCACACGACCCGCGTGCGGTCCCGTCAGGTGGCGAACTGGTGTTGCCAGTTGTGTGCACTAGAAATGTGGTGAATAGATATCGCCACATATGTGTCACCAATTCTTCTAATTTGGTGTCCAGCAAATTTTTGTAAAATATTTAGCTAATTATCAAATAGCACTTGTATATTTAATTCATTTGCTGATGCCACGCTTATTAAATGGTCGAGGTTTTGCGCTATACTATTAGTTTTTCTGCACTAATTCCTGGGATTCCTGTGGTCTCAGCGGCTTGATCATATGGTAATTCTATAACCCCAACGAATTAGATGAATGTGGTGTAATATCAAAACTGGCATTTTGATCAATTAACTCAACGCCACTGGTATTTTCCTAAAACTGCTATTTTTCTTCTCACCCTTATTGACCTCATCAGTGCAAATCAACTACTCTCGGGAGGTCACCGGCCATTTCAGTGGATACTGAAAATAAACTGGCGTCACATCTTCACACAATAGAACGGTACGGGTTTGGGCTTACTAGCATTGAGTTTTAGAATTAGTTGGCCATAATGTTAATCTAAACAAAATAAAGACTCCATTCAAAAATGAAAAGCCTGGTAAGGATTGGTTTGCGGCTTTTAAAGACCGCAGCAATTTGCAACTTAAAAAGCCGCAAGCTGTCGAATATGCACGAAAAAAAGCCGTAGATCCCTATATTTTCTACCTATATTTCGACCTACTGGAAAAAAACTATAAATCAATTAGGTCTAACAAATAATCCACGGGCAGTTTGGAATCTGGATGAAACAAGTTTATCAAAAGATCCATCTAAGACGAAAATAGTTGGCCGCACAGGTCACGCAGCCACCAGAATGATTGCTAGTCCGGGAAAGGATAATACAACCGTACTGCTAGCTGCAAACGCAGCCGGAGAAAAAATTCCTCCACTAATTATATTCAAAGGGAAAAACGAGTGGGATAAGTGGACCTCACCTAAAGGCCCATTTAGATGGAGAGAGTTTCTCGAACGTTTCTTGGCGAGAAATCGTACGCTACTATCGCAAGCAAAAATCGCCATAAGAGTATCGTATCATAATGTTTACATACAGGCAAGAACTAAATTCTCGCCTACGATTATGTCATACAAGATTCGTAAGTAATTTATCGCTTGGCGATAAATTACTGCGACTGTTTACACAGCGAAATATATATGTAGTATGAAGATTCTTACTTACGAGTTCTCGGCTTGTCTATACATGATCTCGTATGACATTTTTTCAAATTCATACGAGTATCGTACAAATCGGTTTGAACCGTTTTTGAGTGCGAGATTTTCCATTCGAGTTCACTGATTACTACGGTATTGTTCTCAAAATGACACAAAAATCATTCAAGTATTGCCGATAATGTTAAGTCCATTGAAATTTATGCTCCAAAAGTGTTTCTTCTCGCTATCCATTTTTTAAACCAATATCTTTTTTTCAGTTTTCGTTTTATTAATTATTGTCTTAGAAGAGCAGATATAATTAAAATACTCTCGGGCACTGCACTTATGGTAGCGACTAGCACAAAAACTCGAAATACAATTGTCGCTTTGTAGTTCTGTTTACACGGAGACAGAGATGTTCTATTGCGAGGCAATTGTCGCCCAAGGGCCAAGGGAATATTAGTACCTATACCCACTATGGACTTGTCAGCCATGGTATCCTTTGGCAAAAAAGTTGATGGCTACAAAACCAATCATATTCTACCCTAATAATAATTTATTACAATCTCCTTTCACTACCAAACATCCATTAAGAAACCAGCTTACCCTGGCAGCGAGCGTCTTTTGCGGGAAGCATTCAGACGTAGAGGTTTGCCAGAGGGTTCACTACATATTATGTTATCATCCATTTCACCAGGTACGCTAAAGCAATATAGTACTACTTATAAGAGTTGCCACAAACCACAGCGTGGACATCTATACAGCTTCAATACCAGATGTAACACAATACCTCACTGAAATACATAAAATAAATGTTGGCTACAGCTCGTTAAATATAGCTAGATCTGCACTTTCCCTTCTGTTAAACGAAAGAATTGGCAGGGATGATCAAATCAAGCGTTTCTTCAAGGGTATATACAGAATTAAACCCGCTCTACGCAGGTATGTTAATACTTGGGATCCTTCAATAGTGCTAAGATTACTGTCTAATTGGGGTAATAATGTGAATTTAAATTTGGAAAAATTAAGTAAAAAGTTCGTCACCTTATTAGCTCTTGCTACTGCTCAAAGGGTGCAGACTCTGTCAGTAATTAACATACAAGATATATCCGTGTCACAAAACATAATACATATCAACATTACTGATCTTATAAAAACATCACTGTTATCAAAATCTGAAACATTAATTCAACTACCGTTTTTCGATCAGAACCCTATTGTTTGCCCAGCTAGAGTTATAAAAACATATATTGAGCAAACATCAACTCTTACATTAGGAATGATGAACAGTATTTCCTATTAACTAGTAGGAAACCTCATAAAAGAGCATCCAAACTGTTGGAAACCGTCTTTGTAAACACAATAAAATCTACCTAGCCTCTGTAAACACTATCTAGTAGCTGTCAAACGTCAAATGACAAATGTCACTGTCTCTTCAATTTTTGGTCTTAGGAATGTACGTACTGTGCTCCGATTGATTTTGCAATAAATCCACGTTAATCGTCCATATCTAGTCCCCGGGTCGGGTCCGCAACAACCGCGGTGACCGATATGGAGAGTGTGCTATCCGAGCTGAGGAGACTGACGGTGCAGATGGAGTCACTACCGGCGTTGATGGAGGACTTAAAGCTTATCAACAAGGAGTTGGCGGAACTGAAATCCATGAGAGAGGAATTCTCTGAGGTCTCTAGTTCCATTACTGGAATGAAGGAGTCTCTGGAATTTGTACACAGCTCAGTAAAAGATCTGGCGACTAAAGTTTCGGGATTGGAACATGTAATTGATAATTTAAAGAAGACTAAAGACGACATCGCCACCTTGCAGGAGCGCTGTAGAAGTCTTGAACTTCAGTGTCGTGATAATGAGCAGAGGTCCAGGATGAATAACATTGAGATCAAGGGTGTACCTGAATCGAACTCTGAGAACCTGTTTGACGTCATTGCTAAAATAGGGGATATAATCAATTGTCCTATCCCTAAGGAACGGATAAATTATGTAGCAAGGATTCCCATGCGAAATGACAGCCATACCAAAACAATAATTTGCTCGGTGCACAATTGTTATTTAAAAAATGACTTTGTTGCTGCAGCTAGAAAACGTAAGATTTTGAGCGCCGTCGATTTGGGACTCCAGGGTGACCATAAAATATACGTCAACGACCACCTGACACTGGATAACAAAGCCTTATTAAACAAAACCAAGATTTTGGCAAAGGAAAAGGGATATGAGTATGTTTGGGTAACAGGCTGCAAAATCTTTATTCGTAAAAATCATCCGTCACCGAAGCACCACATCCGGACTGAACAAGACTTGAAAAAGTTTTTTTAAGCAACGTCGTCGCTAGTCGATCTGCTGACACACTATTGTTGATTGACGAATCGTTAAGTATAAGATTGAGAAACGTTGTTAATCGTTTTTTGCACGCATTCCATTCTCGCCTGCCTTTTGTTCTCTTATCGCTTGGTGTCGCCTATTCATACGACTCATTAAGCTTTGGTTTTTGCTATTTTAAACTTTACGTTTGTGCTAATGAGAGCGGGATCTGCTTACACTTGTATGACTATTGTTATGTTTACTACACTTATGAAGCTAACTATTTCTTGACCTTGAACGCAAGTCGTTACGAATGTTTGGACAATTCTGTTTTATTTAATACAACTACCGCCTTATTTTGCCTACACCAACCATACTTGTTATTTGTGCCGACTTTTATTTACGAGTACTACAGTTTTTACTGGGGACATAATATTATGACTGTGCCTTATATTTTTACTATTATTATTCTAATGTTGCATTTAATTTATAATGGCACCTATTAGTATATTTTACCAAAACGTTCGTGGGCTACGGACAAAAACATCTGTGTTCTATAGGAATGTTTGTATTAATTCGTTTGATGTCGTTTGTCTTACAGAGACATGGCTTATAGATGGTATATCTAACAGTGAATTGTTTGATGACAGATACCTTGTATGGAGACGTGATCGAAATTATTCTCTCACTAAGCAAACTATGGGAGGAGGGGTCTTAATAGCCATACGTCGGGAACTTGCTGCTGACGTCCGCAACGAATGGTGCTCGTCCGCTGAGGATCTGTGGGTCACCTTAACTTTACACCAATCGAAACCTAAAGTAACCTATAAAATGCATGTTTGTGTGGTTTATATATGTAATCAGCAGTCTGGCAACTCTTTGATGGTACAACTACACAATTTCGCTAATAATTTAGCTGACATTGTTCTTAAAAATCCAGCAGATAAGTTCTTGATTCTTGGTGATCTTAATCAACCGAATATTGACTGGCTCGCGGCGAATGATGGTGACTATTTATGTCCAAGTAACTTGCACGGACCTGTCCAGACCTCCTTTTGTGATACTCTTACCGCTTGCAATTTGTTACAGTATAATTCTCATCGTAATGTGAATAACAGGATTCTTGACCTCGTATTATCGAATAACGAAGTTACTGTCAATTGCTGTCTGGATCCTTTAGTGGATGAGGACTTACACCATAAGGCACTCTGTATCACTGCTGACTTCGTTCAACTGCATCAGCTGCATTCTCGGCCACGAGTCAAGTTCTTATATGCTCTTGCGAATTATGACGCCATAATGGAAGAAATGGTGGCTATAGACTGGTCAGCTGAGCTGAACCATAGGACCTTTGAAGAAGCTGTCAATTTTTTTTACGACACTATTAACTTGCTTCACACTAAGTATATACCTACTAAAATTATTGTACCTCGGGGTAAGTATCCTCCTTGGTATAAAAGCCCTCTTATTAAAATACTCAGGGAAAAGGCTAAATTTCACTCTAGATTTAAAAAGTATGGAAATCTATCGGATCATCATTCTTTTGTAATTTTACGTCAGCGTGCTAAAGATTTGGAGAAGGAAATGTTTGATAATTATATTGCAAATATTGAATCAGCCATTTCTAAAAATCCAAGGGCTTTCTGGCGCTACGTAAAATCTAAGCAACAAACCAACTGTTACCCTTCTGTTTTTAACTTTGGTCAAATTTCATCTAGCAATGGGGAGGAAATTTGTGATATGTTCGGAAACTATTTCTTTTCTAATTTCCAAGAACGAACTGACAACGATCTGTACACTGTGGTAATGGAGGAACATGGTAGTCAGACTGCTGATTGCGTATCAGACATTAGCTCTATTGAGGTACGGGAGGAGGAAGTGTTTAGGTTGCTTAAACAAGTGGACCTAAACAAAACCGCGGGCCCTGATAACATTTCGCCAATTTTTATATCTAAATGTGCCAGGTGCCTATCCCTTCCGTTAACAATATTATTTAAGAGGTCATTTGAATTAGGGGTAGTGCCTCTCATCTGGAAGTCAGCGTATATAACGCCGATTCATAAAAAAGGAGCCAAAGCCAATATAGACAACTACAGACCAATTTCCAAACTTTGTGTATTTGCTAAAATTATGGAGAAAATTGTACACAGTCAACTTTCCGCTACACTTAAATTAAGTTTCTGTGAACATCAACATGGGTTTCTGAAAGGTCGCTCGACTACATCCAATCTCGTGGTCTGTAGTGACTATCTTACAGAGC
The DNA here is from genome assembly GCA_947508005.1 of Amphipoea lucens. Classification (NCBI taxonomy): domain Eukaryota; kingdom Metazoa; phylum Arthropoda; class Insecta; order Lepidoptera; family Noctuidae; genus Amphipoea; species Amphipoea lucens. The sequence goes on from OX382357.1 coordinate 21,071,223, forward strand.
ACATGTCCAGACGGTCTCAGGTCGACGTTATATACACTGACTACAGCAAGTGTTTTGATCGAATTGATCATGCGCTGCTTATGCGTAAACTCTTGTTGGTTGGTGTGAGGGGTAATTTGTTTAGATGGTTCTCGTCATACGTGGAGAATAGGTGCCAGACGGTGGTTCTCAATGGGTATACTTCGAGACCGATGTACATTCCGTCTGGGGTTCCCCAAGGATCCTTGTTGGGACCTCTCTTATTTAATATTTTTATTAACGATGTTACCTCTTGTTTCCTTAACTCTAAGGTCTTATTGTATGCGGATGACATGAAGATTTTGGGTCAAGTGTCAACTGTTGAGGATGCACGCTTATTACAGAATGATCTGGACCGGTTCCACGAATACTGTGTTAGAAATAGGTTGGATTTAAATGTGTCCAAATGCTATGTATGTACATTTACGCGTAAGCCAAACCCTGTTATATTCGATTATAGGCTTTCGAATGCCTTGGTAGCCAGAGTGAGTGTTATCAGGGATCTTGGAGTTACTTTTGACTCTAAGCTTCTGTTTGATGCACATGTTAATAACATTGTCAACCGGGCTTCGAAAGCATTAGGTTTTATTTTTAGGGTCTCTTCTGATTTTAAGAATGTTAAAACATTTAAAATTCTTTATTGTGCGTTTGTCCGTAGCCACCTGGAATATGCTTCTCAGGTTTGGAATCCAAATTATAATGTGTACATTGATCGGCTTGAAGGTATACAAAGGCGGTTTTGAGATACACTCAATATCGCTCAAATACCTATCTCCCGAATTATATTAGTCGGTGTAAAAAATTCCACATTCTACCTCTATATGAGCGTAGGAAAATTGCAGATCTTGCTTTCTTATTTAGCGTTATGAACGGATCTAGTGACGTCCCTGAGTTGGTGGGCAGGATCGGTCTTCGTGTACCGAGTGTATTTCTTCGGAGACCACGTCTCCTTCATGTGCCTCAAGTCAGAACTATTTACAGACAGAACTCGTACGTGATAAGAGCTTGTCGTTCTTTTAATATGGTGTGTCAGGATGTCGATTTAGATTTATTTACTAGTAGTGTTAAGGGTCATTATTCGAAATCGTATTATTCATCTGATTTCTCTGGCATATTTTTTTTTTTAATGTTAATTAATTCTGGTATTACACGTGAAAATATAGTGTGTTAGAAATTTAAATTTCGAATAGGCACTCAATTTGAATGAATAAAGCCAAAGATATGTGACGTTAAAAATTTAATAACCAGGGGAATCAGAATATAGTCGCAGGGGAATCAGAAAAAAGAAAAAAACATGTTTATGTATCTTTATTTATCTTCTTATGATTAATAAACAAACTAGATAATCAATTTTTTTAATACCAGTTTCTAACAACCTTGCATTACTTGTGAAATAGTGCAATCAATAACTTTAACTATTGGATTCAATAAAAATAGTCAAAAAACAACAAACACCCCCTAAGAGGTCTGTATTATTATATAATTGACTCTAGACAGCAAAACCTAAATTTAACATTTTTTGTACTAATTAACAATTATTTTAACATAACGCTTTGGTTTACAGAAGTTTTTAATCGTATACATTGTTTTTTTACTATTAATCAGTCTTAATATTTTATTACAGCCATTTATAGACATTATCTGTCGATGTATTATCCTTAAACATACGAAAAGCCTTTAATCAGTCTCATGCAAAACGATATCTTTATCTATATACTTACTATAAATCTATAAATAAGGTATTAGCATATATAAAATATCTATTTTTCTTAAACATGTGTATTAACCTATAAAATATTATGGCAACGTTTGAAATAATTATCACATTTAATCACATTCTACTAACTTAAGTTTTAGTCAAAAATTTTGAGATCATCAACGTCATCGTAGTCATCTTCAATCTTACTACTGGAAGGCAAGTCATCGATTTTTCCTTGAATTGACTCTAACATAGCCTCTGCCAGCTTAGGTGTTACAACTCTTTCGTCTATAGATGATACTTCTGCCCAGAAACTGTCATTTGGCCCCAGGTCAAGGGAATCTTGTAGGTTTGTGAAGCTATGACCTCCATCAGTAGCTTTTCCCGTACGTTTTATCAATGCGCTGTTTCTTGTCTTTGGTAGTTGTTTTGGAGCACGAATTGATGTTCTCCGAGTGGTTTCTCCTATATTGAAAAATCCAATGTGCTGACCGTGCTGACATTCGACTGGTTTGAATGAGCATTCTCCTTGTCCACAACTAAGTCGTCTCATAGCCAAAATGTTGTTATTACTTGAGCTCCATACCACTTGGTGGATGCTCATTGTTCCACGGAATTGGTCGAGATCTGAGGGCACCAACAAATCTTTTTCAATTATACCTGTTTCTTCTACCACTTTCAGAATAACACCGGGGACATTAACACTTAGGTGGTTGACAAGGCACTCCATGTTTTGGATATCATTACCACGGGCTACAATTTTATCCGCCGTTCGTTTCAGCACGCCACCAACTCCGTCAGGGGCTCCTTTTCCATGGCCTGCTTCTGTGTAATTCCAGATAACTCGACGTAAGCTCGTGTAATACCAATGTAACTTCGACATAATGTAAAACATCTTGCGATTCCTATATTGTGCTGATGGTGAGTCGGAAATAAAGTACAGTGAATCTACTTCGGGAACAGTATCTTCAACAAAACTTAAAATGGGCAATAAGTGCTCCCATATAGCAATAGCATCATGCCGTAAACACTCACTCATTGTGCAGAAAGACTGAGTGCATAATGTTCCACTTTTCATGTAATAAATGACAGCAGTATGAAGAGTGATCTGCTGTCTGGAACTTCCAAAATGAAACGATTGGATCTCCGATGCATATTTTGTGCTATAATTTTCACTAAAATCACAATGAATTATGCATTCTTCCGACTTCAAATTTGCCTTCAGTTTCTTAATATAATTACTCTGCGAGATAATGTTTGCGCAATGTCTCATATAAGGGTTTATAATATTCTCAAAATATTCTATAATATCCTTTGGACAAGCAGCTACTTTTTCTTTCACTGTCTGTATCGTTACTTTTTCTTGACCATTTTTCATGTAAGTCTTCTTGTTTTTTTTCCATATCCAGTAGTAAGTTTCTAATAAATTGTCAAATTCCTTGAAAATTATATTCCTGTGTTTACATAGGTTGCACTTCCTAGTTAGACAATGGACATCTCGGGGGTCACAACATATTGACTTTAATACCTCAAAAGCTGATTTTTCTTCTGTGAGATTATTTCTTCTTAGGGCTGTCACAACAAGCTCCATGTTTTCGTGGTCCTTGCAAAGACATGTATCCCGAATATTCAAATTTGGAGATATAATCCAGAAAGGACGTAATTTACAAAAAAAACTGTAGCTTATTTGAATGTCAGGGTGAGATTGCAGAAATTTGGTATGTAAGTTTTGTAGGGTATCACTAAGATACCGTTTTTGTTTTCGAATTTTATTTCTTTTTATGTATTCTTTTTTACCTGGGCACATTCTGCTATTATCATCCTCTTCCAAAAACAATTCAATCCTTTTTTTAAATTCAGCTTTGGATACATCACTTAGTAAACTTGGTATACTGCTTCGATCCATATTTCTTTTATTTACTGGTTGTAAAATATTTCTTTTAATATTGCTTTGATTTATTGTACCTATTTGAAGTCTTTTTAATTGTTTTCTATATCTTTCATTTAGTTTTTTTAGATCTTCAATTTTTCTGTCTTTTATTTGTAATTCCTTGTTTGCTCTGTATTTATATCTTCGTAAAATATGTTTCCATGGAGATCGTTTCTTAACAGATTTTTTGGTCGATTGTTCTTTAATTGTTAATCGATGTGGAGTTGAACAGGATGTATCACTCTGAGTACTTTTAGGTACAGGTGATTCTAAGTAACTTCTACTGGGTGAAGGTTGTGGTAGCTCAAACGAATTGTCTGTGTTGTCATTTTCTACTTCTAGAGAAAGATGACATTCGGTCTGGTTCATCTGGTTCATATTATACTGTCGAGTTACTGGTCGTGATCCACATTTTGAAGAGAGATTTACATCGCGGGAATTAGTAGCAAAGGTTGGAGATACAGAAGTTGCAGACATCTGACTGATTATAGACCTAGTAAATTTGGTGGGCGTGTTTGTTCTAGATTTCGGAGATGCAACAAAAGATCTTAATTTTAAAATTTTGGTAGTATGTGGAGAGGGCGACCCTAATGGATCATCATTTTCATTCTTGTCTGTATCTGTATTTTCAATGTTAATTGGTAGCTCGTCAACCAAATTCAATTGATTATTTTTACTCTTCCAATAATTTTTTTTAGAACTTTCCCTACTTTTTTTTCGCATAATTTTCTGCTGCTTTGGTGTCATTTGACTTATTGGTACTATATTTCCTGTTCTTTTTTTCTTTAAATATTTCTCCCTTTCCTTAACCCTCAATTGAGCATGGAGATCCGGATCATTTTTAATTTTTTCCATCCTTCGCCGCTCAGCTATTCTCTTTTTTTCTAAAATCTCATCTCTAGTTTGCTTTTTACGAGGCATGATAGCGATCTGAAATTAATGAAATAACAATAAACCTATTTTACTTATGAACAAGTAAATCTATTTCGGCTTTCTTTACAATTGGCTTTAAAAATAGGTGGTTTTAGTAATTTAAAGGTATGTATTCTAACTTAAACTTGTAAAATTCTGAGTCCCCTGGCCTTTATGCCAGGGTAATCATAGACAGTGAAATCATAAAATAACGAATATTTGTCGATTGTCGCCAACTCAGTACGTCCAGTAACATGGCCTTTAAGTAGCAAAAAATGGTCAAATAGAATGTTGTCTACAGCTTGTTTAATAAATCAAATCACTTTTAATAAATAAGCAAACTTAGTCAGGGTAATCAGAATTTTCAAAAACCAAGCACAGGGGAATCATATTCTTACCTTCGTATTTCCGTAATGCAGCAACGAGACGCACAACCACCTATTTCGACAGCCGGAGCACAACTAAACGCTCGCGCGGCGGGGTTAGCCGCGTCTTCGAAAAGCTTTAATAGGGACGTACTCGCATTTTAGTGACGCACCAGTGGAATCACAATTAGGTCGCGGACAACATCGAAATATTTTTTATGATAAAAACTACTTTAAATATGCGTATTTAGTATTTTTCTAGTGAATCATTGATTAATTAGTATCTTAAATGCAAAAATGTCACATTAATAAACTTCACAGAAAGTAATAATACCGATGATATTGTGTACAATTCTGGTGAGCGGACAAGTCAGGGGAATCATAATTCAGGGGTTTGGATATTTTTCCTAAGCGCATTTTTTTATTTGTGGTTAATAACTGTGGTTTCCCAATTAGATTACATATACAATATTAATAAAAAAAATAATTCACATGTCTATTTACGTTACATGTAGGCTTTTTTCGTCCGGACATAGAAAATTGAGTCGCTGGAGAACAACCCTTAAGAAAGTAAAACAAAGTTTGACCAATTGTTTTTTCGATGTATAATCATTTTTTTTTTAATTTATTCTTTCTCTCTTTTTTTATTGTATTTTTTGAGCGTGAGATAATTCGTTTGGTTATCTCTTACGTCACTGTTTTCGCGTATTTGTTAATGTTATTCACATTAATCGTTAGTGGAAACTTGTAATTGGCCATCACTTACACATTGTACTAAATATCTAAATGTATTAGCTGTAAGTTTTCCTTAAAGTAATAAAATAAAATAAAAAATAAAATAAAATATTAGTTTTTTTTTTATGCCTATAATCTATCACAAACAAACAATTAGTAGATGGATTAAATCAGTTATGAAGGAAAGTGGTATTGATACCAAAATATTTACCTCACACAGCACACGTCATGCAGCCACATCTTCTGCTAAACAGGCAGGGGTATCATTAGATGTGATTAGGAAAACTGCTAGCAGCTGGTCAGATAGCTCTCTTACATTTGCCAGGTTTTATGATGTACCAGTGAATGTTAATGACCCACATGACAGCTTTATTAATGCTGTCTTTAATGGCAACTTGAGGATGTAATTATTATTTCTTTTTCCTTTTTTAAAGATTAATACATGTTCAATGAATATTTATTTTATTTGTACACTGTCATTAGTGTTATAGATTAGTTATATGGCTAAAGGTTAGTTGATGTTGATGAAAGATGTTTCACTATAGCATTTATTGTTACTAATTGTATCTGAATAAGAGACAAGACTGATAGTAATAGTACTGATGTTATGTTGTTGTTGCTGATAGTATTTTCATGGCAATTTTATTGTCATGAAAATACTAGTAGCCAATTGTCATTTTGTTAGTCTTTAATGTTGCCCTGTTTATGTAAACCACATAATGAATATTTTGTCTTCTTCTTATTGTTGTTACATACCTAAGTACATACTAGCATAGTATAGTTTGATTATATTGGCCTCAAATAAATTTGATTCACATATGGCTGTTTTGATGTGTATCTCTTCAAAATAGTGGCCCATGTCGACTTTTACTCTAAACAGCTACTCTGTAATCAATTATATTTCAGTTCATCATGAAATGAAATTGATTAATCAGACGAACTTACCTTAAGTGAAGTCCGATTACAATTTCATGAAGGATGAACTGAAATATTAGGTCCTTACATATGAAATTGGCGTTTTTCGTACTGGCCACTTTAATCACGAATTTCTCCTCTTTGGTAAGGAATTCCAAATTCAAATTTGTACAGCTATTTACTCATGTATTTGTGCTTCGATGACCGTCATTCATTTGTTTTTTTTCTTCTGTTTTTTCTGTTTGCGTCACTCATTTTACAAAATGGAAAATTTAAAATATCGCATTATTTACGAGTACGAGTTCCGCCGTGGCACTAGTGCTGCGGAAACGACTCGAAGGGTGAATGATGTGTATGGCGGTCATGTTGCAAAAGAAAACACAGTTCGTTTTTGGTTCCAACGTTTTCGTTCTGGAAATTTCGACCTGCAGAACAAGCCCCGTGGACGGCCTGAGACCCAAGTTGATAATGGAGAATTGAAGGCTATTGTGGAAGCGGACCCATCGCAAACCACGTCCGAGTTAGCTGCAGGCTTCGATGTTAGTGATAAAACTGTTTTAATTCACTTGAAGCAAATTGGGAAGATTAAAAAGCTTGAAAGGTGGGTACCTCACGAATTGACTGAAGCAAACCGGCAAACGCGCGTCGACTGCTGCGTTACATTACTGAACCGGCACAACAATGAAGGTATTTTAAACCGAATCATTACCTGTGATGAAAAATGGATTCTTTACGATAATCGGAAGCGCTCAGCGCAATGGTTGGATCCTGGCCAGCCAGCCAAATCCTGCCCCAAGCGAAAATTAACCCCAAAAAAGTTACTTGTAAGCGTTTGGTGGACTAGTGCCGGTATTGTTCATTACAGTTTTCTCAAATCTGGCCAGACTATTACAGCTGATGTCTATTGTCAGCAATTACAAACCATGATGGAAAAGCTAGCGGCTAAACAACCAAGGCTGGTCAATCGCTCCACGCCACTGCTGCTTCACGACAACGCCAGACCACACACTGCGCAACAGACGGCTACCAAATTAGAAGAGCTTGAATTGGAATGTCTTAGACATCCTCCGTACTCCCCGGACCTTGCTCCAACAGATTACCATTTTTTTCGCAATTTGGATAACTTTTTGCAAGGGAAAAAATTCAACTCCGATGGGGCAGTCCAAATCGCCTTCAAAGATTTTATTGATTCCCGTCCGACTGGTTTTTTTAGTAAAGGGATCAATGAACTACCTATAAGATGGCAAAAGTGCATTGAAAACAATGGTTCATACTTTGATTAATTAAATATATTATATTAAAAAATATTCGACTTTTTGTTCCTTCCATACAAAACGCCAATTTCATATGTAAGGACCTAATATAATTACCCACCCAGCCCATCTTTTTTAGGATCAGTCCCTTGTCGAATGCACAGAGTACTTTTACTATACGGGCATAGAGATCCGACTTCACGGGTTTTTCAAACAATGGACACCAGCGACATCTATATTTCTCCGTTGGAAACTATATCTTTATATAATTATATAGCCTTGAATCTATAGCGCCCACTATAGTGCTCAGGTTATTGAATTTAAAGCTTGCTCATTGTTTTTTAGTGTTTTAAATTAATGTATGGATTAAATAAAATGAATTAAAAAACCATTGATATCTTAATCCATACATTAATTAAAAAAATAAAACATCATAAACTCATTAGGTAATTACATTTATTTAATCAACTATGAGGCCTTTTACAGTGTTTTTTACAGTAATTTCTAGCCATTACTTGGTATTTATCAGTGTCGCTGATAGTATCTTGCTTTCCAGTAAGAATTTTATTGATTGTTTTGCAATAATTAAATATAAAAAATCTTATAGATAAATCTGTTATGTACTGTTGCAATTCTTTTTATGTTTATCACATTTTAAACATTTACAGCCTTACCACAAAAGATTTAGACTAGGTTTTAGACACTGTTTAACAAGTGTCTAAGAAAATGTCTACCACAAATCCATGTTTAGCGTTAAACGCACTTTAAAACACGGTTTAAAACATGGTCCAAGTTAAACACGCTGACTCCCTAGTTTAACCCTATGTTTAACCTCAAAAATAATTTCGATTTGACAGTTCGTGAAGTGGTTTGTTGTGAAATAGTGCTTTTGTGTGTTTAGCGTGTTTAAATAATAGTTTTTGTAATTAATGGATAATTTTGCAGTAGATTTGATAGACATTAACGATATGGAAGATTTAGAGGATTTATCAGAAATTAATTATACGCATCGAATACCAAGATATCGCATGAGGATGAATCCATTTATTGAATACAGCGATGACGATTTCAAAGCTAAATATAGGTTTTCAAAAAGATTTGCTTTAAAAACTGTTGACTTGGTAAAGGATGACCTTTCAAAGTCGCGTCAAGGTGGATCTATCTGCCCACAAATACAAGTCGCAAGTGCTTTACGTTGTTGGGCTCGGCACGAAGTAAGTTTCAATTCTAAGTATATCTTGGTACTTACCTACTTATTGTAATAAATGTTAGTTACCAAATACTTATGCAAAACTCTCCTATTCACATATTTTAATACAACTATTGTCAAAAACCTACCTACATTTGTCAAAAAGCCTTATAATTTTCTTCCAGATTCAGGATGATACTGCAGACCTTCATGGCATTTCACAACAAATAGTCAGCAAGTTGTGTAAGAATGTATCAATTGCTCTAGCGAAAAGAGCATGTCGCTATATTTCAATGCCCACCACATTATTAGAAGAAGAATGTATTATGAGAGAATTCCGTAGCATTGCAGGTTTCCCTAGCATCATTGGTGCAATCGATTGCACACATATAAAAATTAAACGGGTTGGGGGTGATGCCAGTGAAGCTTATGTCAACAGAAAAGGTTATTTTTCATTGAATGTACAGGTAAGTTTTGTATTTATAGCTATTTTGTGATCAATAGGCACCTATTTTTTCCAATACTTTAACATCATCAACTTTATATAAACATATCATAGGTATATAATTTATTTTACAGGTGATATGTGATTCAAATTTAAAAATTAGAGACATTGTTGCACGTTGGCGAGGAAGTGCTCATGATTCTCGGATTTTCAATGAGAGCAGAATCAAAGAGAAGTTTGAAGCAGGAGAATTTCATGGGCGTCTTTTGGGTGATAGTGGGTACGCTTGTACCTCATATTTATTTACTCCCATACTAAACCCAAGTAACCTTAAACAAGAAAGATATAACAGGTATAACTTGAATAACTCTATTTGTATTAGAGACCATACATCTTTGTACTGAAGAGAGAATATGCTTTGTAATGTTAAAAATATTTTTTCTCATTTCAAGGGCTCACATAAGGACTCGAAATACTGTCGAAAGGTGTTTTGGTGTTTGGAAACAGAGATTCAGGTGTCTCCTGAGGGGTCTATATGTTAAACTTTCTACAGTTAAAACTACCATAGTTGCATTGGCTGTATTACACAACATTGCAATTCAAATGAATGAAGATTTAATAGAAGAAACTGAAATAATAGAACATCAAAACCTACCGTTAGTGCCACCAATAAATCAAGACTCAATAAGGGGCAATGTTGTGCGAAACAGATTTATAGAAGAAAACTTTTAATTCTAGTACCAGTATTTTATATGTGAATCCTACTAATTTTATAAATATGAATGTTTTTGGATGTTAAGAGAGGAACTTATTGCTAATTTATGTCAATTAAAACTTTAAATATAATAAAAATCATTTATTCACAGAAGTTGTAATAATTGTTTTTTTTTAATTTCAACTTCAAGTTGTAATGCTTCAGTCTCTAGGTTGTGCCTGATACTTTGTTGCTGCAGCTCGCGTTCTTGGTACAATATTCTTAAATCAATTTCTTTTTTCTGTAGCTCCAATAGTCTTTCCTTATATTCTTTGTTACTTTGCAGAATACTTTCATTTATATGATGCCTACAAAAAAACAGACATTAAAAATAGGTTATGTAGGTTACTTACTGCAAAAATCACAGAAAATTTCTTTTACTTTTCCAGCTTTTTCCCATTCTCATGCTTTTTTTTTTCTTTTGTTTAATGTGGGTGTACTTCCATGTAAAATTATGGTATCTTTTATGGGTTGCTGCTTTTTTTGTTGATTACGAGATCCATTCCCACTGTTGTCATCGACTAATTCCACAATAGAATTATTTAGAAGTGTCTGAAATCATAAAATTAATGGAGAACATGAAGATCTCAAGTTTAGCTAGAGAACGCTCAATGTTATACTTACTCAAAATAACTTACATCATCAAAATTAATTTTCTTTTTACATTTGAACATCACATTATCATTTTTTCTATATTTGATATGTCTGTTATCATGGGTGCAGTCTGGAAAATAGGAAGGAATTAGTGTACTGTAATAATATTTAGTATAATAATTTACATGCATAGCTACTTACATTTTCATAGCTGATTTTACTGTCAGATAGCACTAGAACTTCTGCAGAATCTATTATTTTAACATTTTTGTTGGTGCTACTCATAGATGGTGTCTGAAAATAAGAATAATTACACAGTTAAAACTAATAAAACAAAACGATATAAATAAAATTATGGTAATTATTAATCAATTAGTGGTACTGTGATATTATAATCAAATTACATGCATAGCTTAGCTACAAACTTACATTTTCATAGCTCATTTTGTCAGAAATCACTTGAATTTCTGCTGAATCTATGATTTTAATATTGGTGCTACTCGTAGATGGCATCTGAAAATTAGAATAATTAAACAGTTAAAACTAATAAAATAACCAACTATCTTGACTAATCTGCACAACTTACATTGATTATTGTATGAATTGCATCACTATCAAAATCATTTTGATCTTCCATGAAATCAACTGGACATATAGCCATAATTTCTTGATCCTCGGGTGATGGTGGCTTTTCACCGCCACCCGTAGACTTAATTGCTCTTTTGTAATGAGCCATATTTTTCTTTGCCGATAACTTCATACGTCTCCACTGTCCTTTCAGTTGTGCAACAACTCTTTTGTTTCCAGTGAATTCTGTAAACCTTAAATCAAAGATAAAAACACTTTGGACAAATTTCAATACTGGGAATGCATGCCATTATTTGACAATACCCAACATCAGCGGCAGCTTCATTTGAGAATGTGTACCTAAAATTACATCGTATTGTACCACAAGCGCTCCGAAGTTGCCGTTTTTGTTGTATTTTGTCAAATTAATGAAATTGTAAGTAGCTATAAGTTTTATACTTCTGGTGTATCATGTTCCACTCTGTGTTTTTCTTTTTGTTTGTATTCGTATCGGTGTTTTTGTTCTCAATTATTGCTCGTGAATCTTTTATAAGAAGCATGAGGATATCCTGAAAGAAAATATATTTTTTAAAATACCACGTTACGTTACGACAGTCCACAGCACAAGCAATGTAAAGGTTATAATTATTGAATTTACCTTTTCTTCTTTTGACCAGTTTTCGGCACGTTCTTTCTTTTTATCCATTTCACATCAATTTCTTTTTGATTAGACGCAACAAACAGTTTTGTGTTATTAAAAACCACGAATGAGCAAAAGCTTTATAAAAATATAATGATCTGTCTGTCAAATTGAAAAGCTGTCAAAGATTGACTTCAAACACGTTTCTTATCACTGACTCAGTTATAGCTGTTAATTATGTGTCGAATTCATTGTAATCATTTTTAATTATTGTTTTTCATATTAGGTATCATTTCATAATAAATATTATAATTAATTATATTGCATTAAATGAATAAAATCAGTCATTTTAAATATTTTAATTTAATAAATTCCTCTGGGTGCAGAATGCAACCTGCTTAGCACGAAACGTAATGAACGAACTATGTGACTGGACTGAATGTAAATGAATGCTTAAAACTAAAACAATGTTTTAACTAATCAATGCTTAATTAGTGATTTGTGGTACAAAATTTTAAACACTGTTTCAAACCTTGTTTAATTTCTGAAACAGTGTTTAAGTAAACATGATTTAAAACATTTTTTAACTGATGATTTGTGGTATCACTGTTAAAATCTGCTGAAATATATAATAATGTTTTTATATCGGGTGGTGAGGATAATACGACATTAATTGAAACCACATACTGGGTATCGCGTTAGTAGTACGTATGCCAAAAATTATCAAATTATAATCAAGGGTATAGTCGCAGGATTTTTTAATTTGACAATTTTAACACATGATGTGAATACCACGCAAGTTCAATCACATCAAAACAATTTCATTTACCTACTTGCGTAACCAAAATTGGTTACTGAATTTAGACCTAATAACCATGACCATAAAATTCCTATTATCATAAGCAAACAAAGATTGCCGAGGGCCATTTCCTTTTGTAAACAAAAGAAAGCGACGTTGCCAATTCGACGTTTTTGTTTAAACAAAGTAAGTGTAGGGCAACAATAGTTCACTTCTGCATTCAAAAGATTTATTGTGCAAGAAAAGGAAGGAAATACATCTAGGGTTTTTCCTGGAATTTGCTCGTGGCCCACTATCTAGTGCGTGACGTGCTACCCTTGTGAAAGCATGTTTTTGTTTTAATTTCGATGCGTAAGAGTGGTTTAGCGCATTATTAATAATTTTGTGTAAAACAGAAAATTGTTTTGTTGCAATTTCATACAGTGCAACTGTTGTGTTATTGATAGATAATACGATTGTGTAATTTCGTAGGTTACGGTACATACCTAATGTGTAAACAATAGTGTGATAGTTACTTTGTGTTATTTGGGTGTAAGTTATAAGATCAGGATGCCTCGTTTCAATTACAGTGCTATGGAGTATACCCAGTGAACGAAAATAAACAATGTTTATTTTCGTTCACTGAGTATACCGATATGATATTGATTTATGGTGAGTGTCAACGAAACGCGGCCCATATCGTCAAAGATATGGTGACTCCCGTAGATGGTACCAGTTAGACGGAGCACCTGCACATTCTGTGGTGAGAGCCAGAGAATGCCTCACTGATAATATGTTTGCACAGCAGTGGATTGGCCGATATGGACCTCGCCGATGGCCAGCAAGGTCACCGGACCTAACTCCACTGAATTTTTTTTTATGGGGATTCATTAAAAATGAGGTTTATGCTGGTGATGTGAATACCGTAGAGGAACTGCGAGATAGAATTATTGACGCTTTTAATAAATTAAAAGTCGGCTATCAGTAGTGACTTGTTAAGGAAAGTAAGAAACAATATCACAAGACGTTGTCACATGTGTATTAGAGTAAATGGTTGACAATTTCAGCAATTAAAAATTTAAAAGTGTGTTAAAAGTTTTGATTTAATGTTTAATTGTGCTTATAAATCGTGAACCTACTGGTAGAAAAGTCGCGCGGGAGGCAGCAGGCGGCGAGCGAAGCGGGGATAGATGCCGCGTGCCATTTTTTTTAGATTTGTACCTACATGAATGAAACTACCCCTCGGGGGTGACGTTGCCGCTCTTACGTACAGTCCCTACAAGGTCAGATGAGGTTAGTAGACAATATTATAAAGGTTGTTGTTTTAAATTTTGATTATTTACGCATTTAGTTTGTTAGAAAAATTAGATTTTTGAATTTTCATGTAATACTTCTGATTCGATCCCGCAGGGAAACTCCAAGCATAGCCCTCTCCATTGCCCTTTGGGTGACTTTCAGCCTTCTAATAAGGCCCATTGTGAGCGACCACGTTTCAGTGCCATATGTCATCACCACCACCACCACCAGAAATGAAGAGATCCGCAGGAGAACCAAGGTAACCGACATAGCCCGAAGAATTGCCAAACTTAAGTGGCAGTGGGCAGGGCACATTGCTCGCAGAACAGATGGCCGATGGGGCCGAAAGGTTCTGGAGTGGCGACCGCGTACCGGAAGGCGTAGCGTTGGAAGGCCTCCCACAAGGTGGACCGACGACCTTGTGAAGGCCGCAGGAACTCGTTGGATGCGAGAAGCACAAAACCGGTCGAAGTGGAGGTGCTTGGGGGAGGCCTATGTCCAGCAGTGGACGTCTTTCGGCTGAAATGATGATGATGATGATGTAATACTTAATTTGATAATTTTAAAGTGTTTAGGTTAACTAGTGGGGGTCGTATTTTCATTTAATGTCGTTATGTCGTCACCACACTGTATATTCTCCAATATTATTTATTTTTAAATTTTCATTTAACTCATCTGTAATAATGTCCTGGAAAGCAGAAACAAGAGTGATCAGCGACTTAGTAGGACTGCAAAGCCAACGTTTCTTCTAGTATTCTCTGTAGCGTATGGGGAGTCCGGGAGAGTTTACCCGCCTTCGACTAAAATGCTCATAAATCGTTTTATATTTACAAAAAACTATTTTCTACAAATTTGACCCTAAGCTGCATTATTAAGCTTTATTTTTTCTTAAGAAAGTTTTATAAATCATTAATACTTTATGAGTAATTAACGATTTCTACTGAAGTGAGATTTGGCTAATATCTCCCGCCTAGGTGGGAGACTTGACCCCCAAGAAGGGAGACTTTACCCGGGTTTAAAACTAGGCAAAATAAAAATAATAAATTACAATTAAATAAAGAAATTTAATAAAAAAAAACATGGCACATAATAATACGTAGTAAATGATAACACGAACTATATAATTTGAGTGGTTCCCTATCCATTTGCATAAAATTTTAAGACCTAATATAACTTAGCATAATTTTGTTTGGCATAATTATATTTTCGCATAATATAATTACGCATAACAGCTTACGCATAATTTTTTTAAGCATAATTTCTCTAACCATAATAATGATTAAGCATAATATTGTAAAGCATAAATTTATTAAGCATAAAGTTCTAAAGCATAACTTTTTTAAGCATTATATCCTAAAGCATAAATTTATTTACGCATAATGATATTAAAACATATTTTTATTTTTTCGCTGTAGGAAGCATGAAGCAAGCAAGCATACAGCATGCAAGCAAGCATGCAGCAAACAAGCAAGCATGCAGCATGCAGCATGCAGCATTCAAGCGCTCGCTCTTGCATCCTATGTCGACGGAGCCCCGCTTCGCGGGGCCCCTATTTCTGTGTAAAGGGTTTAAAGTAACCTAACCGAACCGAACCTCGGGGTGCCCATCGCTCGCTCTTGCATCCTATGTCGACGGAGCCCCGCTTCGCGGGGCCCCTATTTCTGTGTAAAGGGTTTAAAGTAACCTAACCAAACCGAACCTCGGAGTGCCCTTCGCTCGCTCTTGCATCCTGCGTCGTCTATTGCGTTCGTTGAGTTCGGGTGCGGTAACGGTAACGGAAATAATTCGGAGTATTGAAAATCGGAATGTCGTTTTTCGGACCGCGAACCCATCGAGCATTTGATTCTTCGAATATATGAAAATCGGAAAACAAACAAGTCGCATTTATGACTTTCGGTAAAATAAATTTCGTGATTTTTAATAATAGACATTATGATTCTTAGGTATTATGAAATTCGGACTTTTGAAAATCGGAACATCGAAATTCGGAATAAAATATTTCAGAGTATTTGGGTGTTCCCGTTTCAATCAGTTAACTTCTATCTGAGGAATAACCGCCATATTTATTTCTCATAATAGAAGTTAACTGATTGACATATTTTTTATACAAAAACTGTCAAAACATCTAATATATTCTTCAGGTAAAAGTTATCTCGCGATTGAAAAATCGTTTAAGTTACATAATGTTATGTATAAATTATATTAATTGTATGCCTAAATATTATTATGCTAATAGTCATTAGGCCTACTAACGTTATGCGAATCAAATTTATGCCAAAACAAATTAGTCTTTAAGATGATTATGCCAACATAAAATGTATGCCTAAAAAAATTATGCCGAAGTATTATTATGCCAAAACAAATTGTGCCAAAATCGTTATGCCGAAGTATATTAGGACAAAGAACATTATGCGAAAAGAAGGGATCCCAATTTGAGTATCTTTGACATACAGGTAGTGAGGAATTAAGTACCTATCACATATTATATTTCTTAAGATAAGTAGTTGCGTTTAAAACAGTGAGTGTTTATAAACTTTTACCATTAGAAACTCTTTCTAACATAACTTATAACCTTATTAATAAGAACTTTCACAACCAACTGTTACTGCATAATAATTTCAGTCTTTCTACAGCAAAATATCTTAGAAATTTAACAATATCTTATCAAAATGGAGAAAAATCAAAGGTAACTTAGGTATCTTCAGAGCAAACATAATAGTCTGAGCCTATTCTATCTACGTCATAACTAGATAACAAACTTACAAATAGTTAAACCTTAAAAGTAGATATTGCAAATCAGTTTAAAGTAGGACACCATGTATGTGGTCAGTAAAATAAAAATACTTTCAAAATTAAGAACAAAAGTAAAATTCAAAACAAAACCTTGTAAAAAAATAATCATAATAATCAGTCTTCCTTTTTTAATTAGAGCAATCAGGACAAATAAACTGTTCCTTATCATCTCTTTTAATTAGAGCAATCAGGACAAATAAACTGTTCCTTATCATCTTTGGACAGTCCAACACACATCTCATGGACATATTTACCACAAAAAGCGCAAAGTCTCATATCCATAACTTTATTTTCTCCACAGATGAAACAATACCAATTATCAATAAGATCTGGTACTTCATCCCATGGACTATCAGAGCTATCATCATACTTGGGTTTGTCTTCAGGGTCTGTCTCACTATCACTTGACTGTAAAACTTGTCTTTTTACTCTCTTTTTCTTTGCATTACCTTTTCGTTTCTGTTTAATTGTCTTGATTTTTTTATTTTTTGGTGCGTTTTCATCTCTATTCTCATCTTGGTCTTGCTTTTCTGGCGTTTTTGTTAAAATTTTAGTTTTTCCGGGCTGTCTACCACGGCGGAAAGTTTTTCTTGGAGAAGCTTTTGGAAATGGACGAATCGTTTGTGGTAAAACTATTTTTGGTTTTAGTTGTGAAACAGAATCTACCGTATCTTGAGACGTAGAAGGCAACTCTGCTGATTCTCTTATTAATGCAATTGCTGGCTCAGATTCCTGAGTCAAAATTGATGGCGAACTCGCTCTAGACTCCGCAGTTTCATTTATAAATATTGACGCTGAAGTTGAAGGCTCTGACTGACTTTGTAAAGTAGGCGATGTAGGTAAAACGATCGTGGTCACATCTGAAGACAGTGCTGCAGTTACTGAGGGTGAAGCAATCGAAAAAACATCTTGCTCTGGAAGTTCACCAATCATTTCTCTGTCTGTTACTGCGGAACATAAAAAGTCTTCATCTGTAAAGATGTCCGGGTTATACGGATGTATTCCAGTTTTTCGAAAACCACTCAAAATATTTGATTGACTAAAAGCCTGTGACATAATTGTGTTCACAAATCCGGGTATATTGTAAATCGTAACAGTTCTGCCTGGGTTACTAATCATCCAATTATTCATGGCTGAGTTATATCTAGCCTTGAAGGATGAATAAATGGCAACGTCTAATGGCTGCAACTTATTGCTGCAATGGGGCGGTAAAGTCAGCAAAGTTACTCCATTTAATTTTGCGTATTTCACGATTTCAATATTGACATGGCTTTCGTGGTTGTCGAGGATAAGCAGGACTCTGTTTTGAAGAGATGCGTTCGAATACTTCACAAAATGCTGCATGAATTTTAGAAAACTCTTCGTTGTCATCCATCCACTCGGGTAGGAATCACCTTGTGACCCTGGTGGTCCACTATTTACAAAGGTTTCGTTATATTTAACCCTAGGGAAAATGAAAAATGGTGGAATAACATTTCCCAGAGCATTCACGGCGAAACAGACGGTTACAAGACTGCCACGTTCAGCTGAAGTAACTTGACCTACTTGACGCACATGCTTGCTCGCTATAACTTTAGGACACTCTTGCACCGTCGTACATCCTGTTTCATCACAATTGTAGATGTTATGAGCTTCAAATTGATATTTATCTCTAACTGCCTTGAGGTTTTCCAAGAAATCAGTAACGTTTTTTCTGTTGAAGCTGGTGGATCTGGATAAACTGGTTGCTTCTGGGGTTCTCAAACTTAGTTCAAGGTTTCTTTTCATAAATCCTCTGAACCAATCTTTCCCTGCGCAGTTGTTAGAAGTCCATGAATCAGGAACCTTTTTGGAATTAATGGTTGCATATTCATACGCAAGTTTCATAGCCGCCTGTCTGGTTAAGCCATAATTAATTTTGCTGCAAGTTAGAACATATTCAACAAGTGCTTTTTCTTCCTCGATCGTAAATATCATAGCTGTTTTGAACTGACTTCCCTGTTCACTTATTTTTGACAATTTAGTCCTGTCTCTTAAATAATTACGTAAAGTATTTCGATCTATTCCATACTCCAAAGCAGTAGCTCTAATAGACTTGCCGTTATCAATGTCACTTACAGCATTTCTTATTACTGACAGGTCTAAATTGCTTCTGTTTCTTGTTGTTTCTTTTTTTTTATATTTGAAGGGCATTGTGGATACTTATCTAAAATAAAACAGAAAATATTATTGCAAGAGAAACAGAGGGAGAGATTACCCTGGGTAAAGTCTCCTCCCGTCGCCATGGTAATGTCTCCCACCCCACGCCAAGCTGTCCGTTATTTAATTTACAAAAAAAAAACTACACTTGGGAGCAAATAAATCGAGCCACTTGCTTTTTTTTGCACGTATAATGGTTATTATTTTTGGTATTATGGAACGTATCAAATCGAAACATATATCGCCTAAGAGCTTATTTAATAATCTTTACAATGAGGGTAAATTATTGAATGATAACCTTATTTAGTGATAAATTATTGGCTCTGAAAGAAAAACGGTAATTTTGATAGAAAATTGTAGGGTTAAAACAGTCCAGAAAATCTATCGAAATCAGGGCAAGGGGGGGTAATACAAGATATTAAGAATAAGTTTATACCATAATTTTGTTTTTAATTGTTTTTTTCTGGACTGACAATTTTCTATCAAAATTATCGTTTTTCTTTCAGAGCCAATAATTTATCATTAAATAAGTTTTTCATTCAATAATTTACCCTCATTGTAAAGGTTATTAAATAAGCTTTCAGGCGATATATGTTTTGAATTGATACCTTCCATAATACCAAAAATAATAACCATTATACGTGAAAAAAGCAAGTGGCTCGATTTATTTGCTCCCAAGTGTATAATCTTTAAGCAAAAACTGTCTATCGTAAAGGTAACAAGGATAATTACACTAAGGATATGTATGCATGATATGCTGGAATCTATAAACAGTAAACAACAGTAATCAAATATCGAAAATTGAAAAAATTAACTTACCGGGCATAAAAACGTGTTTTCACTTGTAACGTCAAAACGAAACTGCTGATCGCAACATCGCCGCGTGAGCTAGGTAGCTCACGCGGCGATGTTGCGATCAGCAGTTTCAGTGCAGCGACAGCTCATAGGCGCCTCCCACCTGGGAGGCGCCTATGAGCTGTGAGAAGTGTGGCAACGTCGCAATATCTAGTTATACAGGGATTCTATGATCAGTGGCTATTGTCTCCCCCCTGCTAAACTCTCCCGGACTCCCCCTATGTATTCTAATTCGTTTTTATTTACTAAATCTTCATGGCATTTGGAGCAATTTTTATATATTTTTTTACGATATATCCGCTCACATACTGTAATGCAGCCATAATTTTAGGATCGGCTTTTTCCTCCAATGGCAGCACGTTTGTATTTAATATTTTATTTGAATCAATATTGTGTGTAAGCTTGTTGGCTTCGCAGTCCTTATTTGTAACCAGAGTAACTAAGGCCTCACAATAATCTTTTTGTCAATTCGCACCCGGGGCATGAACGCTGGAGAGGTTATTTACTAACAACGCTGCAGAGGCAGATTGGAACGCATCCGGAGTTGGATTGATGTTGACCCGTGGCTTCTGATTGCGCCAAAAAAATTTTCAAGTGGATCTTGATTCAGGTGCCGCATCCAAACTGATGTAACATTATAGTCTTTCTCAATTTTTTTTACAAGTATTTGTATACCTTCCAGCGTCCACACTCAATTATTTAATGTCGGTACATTTTCCGAAGAATCGCCCTTATAAAATTTCATTGTTTTCAAAACGTTTTTGAATTCCATCCATTTTTTATGGTGTGCTGAATTAGGTTTCACCGGTTGAAGCAGTGGCTTTGAAAATTTCTTTTTATTTGCATAACTGCCGTTAACGGAGTCAAACAACTCGTCGAAAAAAAGCAGCAAATCTGCAGTATCTTTGCATCCTTCTGGCAAAATTCCTTTGTCTGAAAAGAGAAAAAAAGAAATTATGAAAAATCTTATTATTTTTATCTCAGGGCAATTTTGTTATTATTTATGTAGATTACAAATTACATAATTATTCATTCCAATCAGGACACAACAGCACTTTTATAGCCTCTGCCTGTAATTTCATCTACGAATCCCATGGGAACACATTACAGTATATCTTTATCCAAATCCGTTCAGCCGTTTTTACATGACTGAGTAACAAACATACAAACGTAAACTTTAAATTTCTTTACAAATCTCATAATTAGTTTGATAAATTGAACCACTAATATTTAAGCACTCATTCCCCCTGTACTTAATTCAATATTTTAAAATCTATACTTGTGCTCCAGTCAGAGAAATATTAAAACATATATTTATACAAACCTGCTAAGTATCCCATATTCGATGCCACTGTTTGACTAAATACCTGGGCTGCATATTTCACTTTCATTTTGCCAATTTTTTTCCCATCAATATGACTTTCGGTTAATTTTGGAACCAGTCGGATACCTTTATGGGCTGGATTCTCTTTCATTAAAAGTTCTTAAGTGATGCCACTTTGCGGTTTTGCTCTTGCCATTTATATCAAATTTTAAACTTTTTGTTAGTAAGTTATTACGTATGCCCTTCAACAAATGTGGCGGATCGTATAGTGGAATTATTTCTTGTTCATTTATTTCAATAACATTATGATTATCCTTAGGGATTTCTCCTCTTTGTAAGCATTTTCTTTTTGCTTCGCCTGTTAAAATTTTTATGGCACTTCTGTTGTTGGCCCCCTGATCGCAAACAGTAGCCAACACTATAAATCCAGCGTCTTGTAATTTTTTTATTATAATTTTAATTTTTTGCCAGTTCTGGACCCTTAGTTGCTCCTGAAGAGAATGTATAGGCAACTGGCTGCTTATAATTTCTAATAAGCCCACGTACCATAAAATCATGAGCATGGTCCGCAAAAATTAGGCGCGTTTCTTCTCCATCTGTTACAAAGCCCGTTACTGTATCTTTTCTCGTGTTAAAAGTGAGACTGGGTTTTAAAGACATTTCATCAAAGAGTAATATGCATAGTCGGTCTTCAGTTCTCATTTTATCTGTTCTTGCCTTTAATTGGGCAAACACATTCTTATTTATACCTGCACCAATATTTGCTTGACTCAAAGGATATGATGACCATTCGTCACTTTGGCCATTTCGTCGCTATCCTTAATAGGTCACATTCACTAATACGTCACCTTGTGCATCTGGTCAGTTTCTTAACTCGTTTCATGCTGTATTTCGACTCATTCCCAACTCGTCCGATGGATATGTACAATTAAGCACAAAAACAAACATTTTCAGTAAAACAAAATTTTATTATAAATTAGGTAGTACTCGCACAATCTTGTTTGAATTTTCACTAGAAACACAATAAAGAAAAAAAAACTCAACTTAAAAATTATGATTCTCAACTTAAAAGTTATGAACATTAAACTAACCCAATGACACAAGGAATGTTTTAGAATGAACACAGTATCCAAACAAAATAAAGTTTAACTTTTTAGGTGTTGAGATCATTGTGAACAGTCTGTTCATTCCGACATTTTTAACGCTGACTGTACGTTGTCGGACGAGTTGGGAATGAGTCGAAATACAGCATGAAACGAGTTAAGAAACTGACCAGATGCACAAGGTGACGTATTAGTGAATGTGACCTAATAAGGATAGCGACGAAATGGCCAATGTGACGAATGGTCATCATATCCGACTCAAAAGGGCCCCCGAAGTTTGTGGAGAAGGCAGTATAAATATTTTCCTCAGGAATCTGTATGCCTTTGGGCTTTGTATATTGTATATCCTTACCAATGTTTCCTTTCTCCATTGGAACTGGTGGTATTGAAATATTTATTTGTTGATCTGGATTTTGGAAATCAGCACATACTGAAAATTGAAACAACATGTTAGAGGTAGGGGAAGGGAGGGCAAGATGAATATAGCGGGCAACATGAATCATTCTTATCTTATAATTTGCTCTATCGAGTCAGTGCATACACGTCCATAGCGCAAGTAGACGCGCGGTGAGGCGGGGGGCTCGCAAACCAGTACGAACCGGACTGCCAGCGCGTGAGTACGCACGTCGGCGACAAAAAACAATACGAACTCTCGACACTAAAATATTTGACTACGGTAAGTTTTGAGATTTCTAACGGAATTAATCATCTATGTAATATATTTTCATTGTTTTAGTTAGTTTATTTATTGTAAATTAATGTATTTTTAAAGTTTTTTTCAACAGTATTCTCATTACATTTTTAGGTTATGTTTCATTCGTAAAGTAGCCTGACATATTCGTATTCGAGGCATATTCGTCTTGCCCTCCTATATTCATCTTACCCGATAACCTAAAAAAAAATTTTAATTCCGTTTTAGATGGTTTCAAATTACAAAAGAAAAACCAATAGAGGTGATTGGACACAAAAAAATTTAGAACGGGCTATGGAAGAAGCTAGTCGAACTTCGGTTCGCGCTGCAGCAAAGAAATACAACATTCCGTTTAGTACCTTATTAAGACATTGTAAAACAAGATCTACCAGCAAACATTTAGATAGGTTCAAACCAATTTTTACTGCAGACGAAGAAAATTTTAAAAAACTTGTTGGAGAATTCGCTCAGAAGCTAGGTAAAGGGGACAGGTTTCCAAAAGGTTGTGCAGGTAAAAACTGGTTATCCGGGTTTCGAAAAAGGCACACGTCAATTGTGCTAAGAACCCCTGAACCTACATCATTGGCTAGAGCCCGTGGATTTAACCGTCCCCAGGTAGAAATATTCTATGATCTTTTAGAAGAATTGATCGACAAACACTCCTTGGATCCTACACAAATTTATAATATGGACGAGACAGGTATTCGCTCATCTACTACCAAACCCCCAAAAATTCTTTCTACTTATGGCAAGCGACAGGTTGGCCTAATCTCCAGCGTAGAACGAGGAGTTTTAACGACAATAGTGTGCTGCTGTAATGCAGCAGGGTCGTTCCTACCGCCTTTTTTTATTTTTAAGCGGAAAAGATTTGTCCCTCGTCTGCTTGATGGAGCTCCACCTGGATCACAAGGCACTGTATCGGATTCAGGCTGGATTTCTGGGCCAATATTTTTGACTTGGTTGGAATTTCTAGTTGAGAAGACGCGACCAACAGAACAAAAGAAATTACTTCTTTTGTTAGACAACCACGAGTCACATAAATACTATTCTGCTCTTGAGTACGCTACTAAGCACCATATAATATTTCTATCGTTTCCACCACATACTACAAATAAGCTACAACCTTTAGATGTTGCTGTATATGGACCGATCAAAAAGTATTTCGAGCAAGAAATCGCAACGTTTCACAAAGCACATCCAGGTAGAACCATCGCACAACTAGATGTGGCATCCATATTTAATCCTGCCTATTTGAAAGGTGCCACTACCGTAAATTCTATTAGTGGATTTCGTACTACAGGAATATGTCCATATAACAGAAATTTATTCCAAGAGTGTGATTTTGCCCCTGCCTCAGTTACCGACCAACCGCAAATAGACGACACCAATGGACTTCAAATTAACAGGGTTCCACTCACGGCCATGTCATCTACTAGCCTAGAAGTACCGAGTCATAAGACACCTCCACCATCACCATCAATGTCGGTGGCATCCACTGTCGCCATGCCTGATTCACAAACATCTGCTGAGGTTGTTCTCAAATCTATACGTCCAATCCCAACCGCTGTAGGTCAGAAAATGACTACAAGAAAAAGAAAAAGTCAAAAAGCTGAGATTTTGACTTCGACGCCTGTGAAGGTGGACCAAAAAGAAAGATTCCAAAAGGCTGAACAGCGCGCTGTTAAAAATTTGGGCAAGGAGAATCTATTATCATCCACAAACTATCAGACACCTTCCACATCAAGAATGAAACAAAAAAATCGGTGCAGGGTGCTGCCAAAACTGTGTGTGATTATTATTGCACAGTATGCAAGGAACAATTTGTACATCCTCCAGCTGAAGACTGGATACAATGCTCCCAGTGTAAGGACTGGACTCACGAAGCCTGTTCAGCTTATCTTGGAAGAGGAACATACTTTTGTGATGACTGTCAAGATAATTGAGCATTGTCTCATCTTGAATCATCTTGCCCGATCGCTAGAACCATCTTACCCGATAGTATAGGGCAAGATATTGATCTCGTGTAACAATTGTGATAAAAATTAGTCATTTCTTTGATTATTATGAAAGTTTAATTATAGTTGATTTTGAGAAATTAAAGGTTACTTAGTATTCTATTAAGATTTTTTTTTAATTAATTATTCAAGTTAAGTGAACCATCTTGCCCGCTCTTCCTAATTTGGTTTAGGGATACCCAATACTGTGAATGGGATATTTTTACATTACATGTGCAAAAAACTGTTAGGCCATGTTTATACGAGACAAATTCATTAATATTGTCTCAGCAATAAGGTAGGGCCCTATTGCTGAGACAATGTTAAACACACAGAGAAAAAGTTTTTATCTTCTCTAAAACTGCGATGCCAAATACTAGCGAATTGGGAACTACTCTGTAATCAATTATACACACATCAAAAGTGTCTAGGGATCAAGCATTTTTATGCGGATTTCTTGAGATTGAGATGTGGCTTTGTAATAAATTTATGATTTTATAAATTTATATGGATCCTTTTTGGTGCATTTCATAATTTGAATCAGGAACTGTGAATCAAATTCGAGTAAAAGATGAAAATCAGCTGTCAATATTTTCCCTATAAAAACATACAACGCATTGAAGACATTATTAGTGCTACTGTTTCCCTACTACTGATTAAAACCAACGTTATTATGGAGCGGCGACGTCATTTAAGCAGGGAAGAAATGCTCAGAGCCGTGGGAATGATAGAAGCTGGTTCCCGGCAACGTACTGTGGCTTTAGCTCTGAATACAAGTCAGAGTGTTATCAGTCGACTTTGGACACGTTACCGAAGCACTGGTACCGTGGCTGAGCGCCATGGAGGACGGTATCGCTGCACCACACGGAGACAAGACCGATACATTCAAATCTTAACTCGAAGAGCTCCAACAATAACCGCCATGATGTTAGCCGTGAGGCTTCATCACTCTTCAGGGAACTTAATTAGCGACCAAACAGTCAGAAACCGCTTGCATGAAGTGAACCTTCATTCCCGAAGACCGCTACGGGTACCACCTATAGCAATGCACAATCGTAGGATTCGATATCAATGGGCTCTTGAACACAGAAATTGGGCAGAAGAACAATGGCGTTTCGTGTGCTTTTCTGATGAGTCTCGTTTTGGTATGAGACCGGATACAAGACGTATACGACACTGGAGAACCCCTGGACGCCAACAGCGATTAAAATCCTGCCAGGAAGTCCATCCTTATAGTGGTGGAACCATCATGGTATGGGCGGGTATTTGGATCGGCGGAAGAACTGAGTTGATTTGGATCAGAGGCAACCTCAACGCTCAAATTTATGCTGAGACGATTGTATCAGACGTCATCGTTCCTCTACAAGTGCAAATCGGTCCCTTATTTCAGTTAATGCATGATAATGCACGACCGCACACCGCAAGAGTTGTAAGACAGACTCTCGCCGCAGCTAACATCAATGTCCTGCCCTGGCCTGCTCAGTCGCCAGACTTGAACCCGATTGAGCATGCATGGGATATGCTACAGAGAAGAGCTCTGCCGAATATGGAGGGTATCCAGTCGCAAGAAGACCTTTTTTTGTTGTTGCAACGAACATGGGCGGCCATTCCACAGCGTGATTTGGATGAACTCATTTTGAGTATGCCAAACCGATGTTCTTGTGTTGTTAGTGTTCGCGGTAGAAACACGGATTATTAATTGTTTAAGTTACCCAATAAAATTTTAAAGAAAACTGTTATTTCAGTCTTTTTTTCGAACTTTTGTGTTAGTGGTTCAAATGTCAAAAATCCCTTTATTAGGAAAATGGCAAATTTCTTTATTAATGCAAAGGTGACTTGGTTTATCGTTACTGTGACAAACGAAAACACTTTATTTGATGAATCCTTAAAGAAAATTTTAATTAATATCAATCAGGAGAAAAGTAATTGCAAAAATATATGTTGATCCCTAGACACTTTTGATGTGTGTATTTCAGTTCATCCTTCATGAAATTGTAATCGGACTTCACTTAAGGTAAGTTCGTCTGATTAATCAATTATTGATGAAATCAGTATGGTCTCATATGGAAATCTCGGGTTAATTCATTTACGCATGCAGGAATTCAAAAATAACCAACTTTTGTTTGGTGGCATAAATATTTTACTGTTTGGAGGCTTAATGCAACTACCACCTGTTAATAGTCATTGGTGTTTTGATCAACAATGGTGTGAGGCTGAAGTTCATTTATGGCGACGATTTCGACTTTGTATATAATATGAGACAGCGAGATGATACTGAATTTATAGATATTATATATTAAATAATTTGCGCATCGGTCAACTGACTACTAATCAACTTGAATTGCTTTTGGAACGTAAACAAGTATCTAAAACAGGAAGGTTTGCTGATGGTGTTGCGATTAGAATTTTCCCTACAATTAAGCAAGTTGATTCATATAATGAAATGATGACGGAAAACATTATGAGTACAGGACTTAAGATGTATACCATACGAGCAGTCGATGAATCTCGTAAATCAGCAACATACGGGCGTGTTACGCAACGGTGTAACATAAGGATCGCTGATATTACGATTCGGTATAACACACGGACTGTGCACCTACGTGACACCGATATTGTGCATCGCAGCGATTTACTTACATGAGGTGCCTACGCAGCATTTCGCAACCGTGGGACCGGACGTCGGCAATGCCTTCTACGATTCCATGTTTCAGGCATTCTTGGTACATACATCGACCGATTATCACCTACATAGTTTTAAAGTTATAAATTGTAATTTTTATTTCAATAAACTAGTCTAAAGTAAATTGTTTTTTTTTGCATCCTCCGGCTCCAGCAAACATATTTGGCGCAGCCGGTAGGATACTCGCGGGCCGGTTCGCGAGAGTAAATTCATAGGATCGACCTTAGAAACGCGACTCGCGAGTCACCCGGGTGACTACCAAGCACCGTAACGAGTATCCGGATCTTCAGAAGCTGTCGTCGGGAGGAGTCCGAGGAGTATCCAGACATCGATACCGCAGAGGGACCAATTATGTTCATAATACCACTGACGATACTGCTACACCTGGTCCAAGCGGAGGACATATTACTTGAGGTTCCCTATCCATTTGCATAAAATTTTAAGACCTAATATAACTTAGCATAGTTTTGTTTGGCATAATTATATTTTCGCATAATATAATTACGCATAACAGCTTACGCATAATTTTTTTAAGCATAATTTCTCTAACCATAATAATGATTAAGCATAATATTGTAAAGCATAAATTTATTAAGCATAAAGTTCTAAAGCATAACTTTTTTAAGCATAATATCCTAAAGCATAAATTTATTTACGAATAATGATATTAAAACATATTTTTATTTTTCGCTGTAGGAAGCATGAAGCAAGCAAGCATACAGCATGCAAGCAAGCATGCAAGCAAGCATGCAGCAAAAAAGCAAGCATGCAGCATGCAAGCAAGCATGCAGCATGCAAGCAAGCATGCAGCATGCAGCATTCAAGCGCTCGCTCTTGCATCCTATGTCGACGGAGCCCCGCTTCGCGGAGCCCCTATTTCTGTGTAAAGGGTTTAAAGTAACCTAACCAAACCGAACCTCGGGGTGCCCATCGCTCGCTCTTGCATCCTATGTCGACGGAGCCCCGCGCCCCGCTTCGCGGGGCCCCTATTTCTGTGTAAAGGGTTTAAAGTAACCTAACCAAACCGAACCTCGGGGTGCCCTTCGCTCGCTCTTGCATCCTACGTCGTCTATTGCGTTTGTTGAGTTCGGGTGCGGTAACGGTAACGGAAATAATTCGGAGTATTGAAAATCGGAATGTCGTTTTTCGGACCGCGAACCCATCGAACATTTGATTCTTCGAATATATGAAAATCGGAAAACAAACAAGTCGCATTTATGACTTTCGGTAAAATAAATTTTGTGATTTTTAATAATACACATTATGATTCTTAGGTATTATGAAATTCGGACTTTTGAAAATCGGAACATCGAAATTCGGAATAAAATATTTCGGAGTATTTGGGTGTTCCCGTTTCAATCAGTTAACTTCTATCTGAGGAATAACCGCCATATTTATTTCTCATAATAGAAGTTAACTGATTGACATATTTTTTATACAAAAACTGTCAAAACATCTAATATATTCTTCAGGTAAAAGTTATCTCGCGATTGAAAAATCGTTTAAGTTACATAATGTTATGTATAAATTATATTAATTGTATGCCTAAATATTATTATGCTAATAGTCATTAGGCCTACTAACGTTATGCGAATCAAATTTATGCCAAAACAAATTAGTCTTTAAGATGATTATGCCAACATAAAATGTATGCCTAAAAAAATTATGCCGAAGTATTATTATGCCAAAACAAATTGTGCCAAAATCGTTATGCCGAAGTATATTAGGACAAAGAACATTATGCGAAAAGAAGGGATCCCATTACTTGAGCCCCTAGAAGACGGACCCGGATTACTCCCTTTCAAATTGGGACCCACAAAAATCGTGTCTCATTATTATTCCTTCCTCTTACACATTGATTTAGAAGATATTCAGTCAAAGGTTGATGTAGTTAGATTGCAATTAAGAGAATTTAGGCCATTAATTAACAATAAAACACTGTCACTCTTCGAACCTCATATAAGTTACCTTGGGGACAAACTTGAAAAGATATCCATACAATTAGAAAGTTTTAAACCTAGTCGTGTTAAACGAGGACTCATTGACGGATTAGGATCAGTTATAAAAAAGTATCTCGGGAAACCTAGACTACACAGATGCAGTCAAATATAATAACGCCATCCAAGTTTTAGAAGGTAACGGCAATAAACTAAAAACAGAACTTAACCGTCACATAAGCTTGACTAAGGAATGGATGTTAGAGCATTCTAATGTATTAAAAAATATAGTAGACAACCAGAACATTATTGCTAATAAACTTAATCAAATCATAAAACAAGACGTATCCAAACAGGCAGACCTGGTAACGTTTGCCCATTTGGCACAGCATTTACTTATTTTAAACGATAATATAGAGACATTATCGGATGAGTTAAATAAAATAGAACTCATGGTAGCTTTTATGCGCGTTTCCAGCTCTACCCATTCCATGATTAGTTTAGGTAA
This sequence comes from Amphipoea lucens, assembly GCA_947508005.1. Taxonomy (NCBI): domain Eukaryota; kingdom Metazoa; phylum Arthropoda; class Insecta; order Lepidoptera; family Noctuidae; genus Amphipoea; species Amphipoea lucens. Next base: position 21,101,379 of record OX382357.1, read on the forward strand.
TCTTAGAAGTATGATAAGCAAATTAGGGTCATTATACTCAAAAGACGAAATCATTGATATCGATCTTCGAGAGTACTATAACATTTTAAAATTAGGATCGTATTATATCGATAAGAAAATAGTTATAGTTATAAAGGTGCCGATTGCCTCACCAAGAACCTATACCCTATACAAGTTGTCCATAATTCCTAACAAAAATAATATGGCCCTTATCCCTACCTCACCTTTTATAGCAATTCATGAATTATATTCTATGTACATGGAGACAGAATGTCCGAAGCTTAACTCATGGTACCTCTGCGAAGAGAAAGTTGGTTTCAAGATTGTAGACAAGCCGGACTGCGTGCAGCAACTCATCACCCAACAGCATCTCAACTCCTGTACATTAACACCAGTCACCCTACACAAGCAAGCTCTGGAACAACTTGACGAAAAACATTACACACTAAGCTTCCCGATACCTGCAAAAGTACAGATGTCATGTGGCCAGGAACAATTCAGAACACTTCAAGGAAATTATTTAGCTACAATACCGCAAGATTGCCTGATAAGAACCACCGAATTTACTATCGCTAACATCGATAACCGAATTAAAGGACATGTACTTAGAATACGAACACTATGGGAACAGAACACTACATCAGGAACTGAAGAATCATTGGTACAGCTCAATTCAATCAACCTCGAGAACCTCCACGAAAGTTACAAGATAGTTTCAGTACAGCCTCCAGTAACACTTAACAAGATATCAGATGGAAGCCTCTACCATACTACGATACCTGTATACCTATTACTATTTAGTGCAGGTGTACTTGCCGTTGCTCTTACATACCGGCATTGGATGGGAAAGAAAGATAAGAAGAACGACCCTACATCTATAGAAATGAACGCAGATCAAGACATTTATGCTGAAGCGGAACCAAGAAGGAATATTCATCCAGCTGGGATCAAGATGGACCCCAGTCATCTCACAGCAACATTTTTAACAGCAGCTAACAAATAGTTGCTGTTCTACGGGGGGAGATGTTACGCAACGGTGTAACATAAGGATCGCTGATATTACGATTCGGTATAACACACGGACTGTGGACCTACGTGACACCGATATTGTGCATCGCAGCGATTTACTTACACGAGGCGCCTACGCAGCATTTCGCAACCGTGGGACCGGACGTCGGCAATGCCTTCTACGATTCCATGTTTCAGGCATTCTTGGTACATACATCGACCGATTATCACCTACATAGTTTTAAAGTTATAAATTGTAATTTTTATTTTAATAAATTAGTCTAAAGTAAATTGTTTTTTTTTTTGCATCCTCCGGCTCCAGCAAACATATTTGGCGAACACCTCCCGATAATGCAATTCCAGCGGACCCAAACAAATCTGGAGGTCTATTACGAGAAATTCAGATGGCTAAAGGATCCCGAATTATGTTGAGAAGGAATATTTCAATATCAGATGGTTTGGTCAATGGGGCAATGGGTATAGTAAAAGATTTTAAGTGGCCTGCTCTACGTAGAGACCAGTTAAAAGAAGGCGAACTCCCAGAATATGTGATGTTGTTATTTGACGATCCAATGATAGGATTACGGATTAAAGACAATAATGTGTACGTTTCTATCGCTCCAGTTACAGCTACCTATCAAGGAAACCGTGGTTACGGTGATATTGAAAGGAGAATGTTGCCAGTTATTCTCAGTTGGGCGGTAACTGTCCATAAACTTCAAGGGACCACTCTCAATGCAGCTGTTATAGACCTCGGTGCTAAAGTATTTGCAAATGGTCAATGTTATGTGGCACTCAGTAGAGTGAAGTCATTGGATGAAATAGTTATCTCAAACTTAAGCACAAATAAGTTATTGAATCATCCACATGATAGTAAGCCTTTGACCGAAATGGAGAGATTACGAGCATATGAGGCAGACGAAGTCGGTTAATTATACAAATAAAACAGTCTAGTTCTATCACCAAACCTTTCTTGTTTGTTTGAAGTTGGTTTTCCTTACAATATTTTTTTTTAATATCTCAATATTCAGTGACATAATATACATTATGATCCTATGATCAGATACAACAATTTAATATGGCCATATATTATGGTTACGACATACCAAAAACTTTTGTTTCGATCGGAGGTAATAAATTCTGCCATGAGTATTCAGGTAATGACAAATTCTAGCGCATCTCCATCAAGCGTGTCCACCAACGATTCGACCCAAATGCAACCCGGATACCAATCTGCGACAGCAACATACAGTGTACAACCGAGCGCATCTCCATTAAGCGTCTCCACCAACGATTCGACCCAAATGCAACCCGAATACCACTCTGCGACAACAATATACCTAGAGAGTCTTAAGTGATGCTTATTCCCCGATATCAACTGCCGAGAGTCCTGCGCCTGCGCAGCTGAGTAATGCTTCTGACAATTTTTCAACACAAATTCAACCAATTATAATACACATTCAGCGGTCCACGTGCCTTATGACTTAAGTGTTAATTTTAATAACCCCGAATGTGAAGTGTATGAGGAACCTCGTTGGGTGATCCGGGATGTTCGGGAAGAAAACACAGCTTCGCTCAACAGGGAGTATATTTGGAATGGCAGAATGACAGGTTACATAGTGCCGGAAACAGTTCCGGAGAACCAGTGTTGTAATCCTTATAAATGATAAGGTGAAAACACACTACATACATTACACCTCCCCACTTAATTAACAGGTTATCCTAGTTATAACAATTGCCAACTTACAACTATTAACATAATATCTTAAAGGTTAACAGGTTATCCTAATTACAACAATTGCCAACTTACAACCATTAACATAATATCTTAAAGGTATACATTTACTTGTACACACAGCGGCAGAGAAAAGGAACCCCCCAAGACATTAAAGATTATCGCCCAAGCGCGCTTGAGCCCGCCGTCGCTCGTCGCTCGAGCGACGGCGGGCGCGTCACGTGACTCTGGCCTCGAGCAGCTCCCTCCCCCGCCGCCGCGCGCCGCATCCATCTCTGCCCGAGCATCCACCGATCCCACTCAAATATTATTTGCAAGTTTTTAATAATTATATTATGGTATTTTTTCGGCTTTTTGCCCGAACCGTATACCAAGAATAACTGAACTTACAAAAAGATACATTACGTGCCATTGCGGATACGAACCCACATCATCAGGCGCAAGCCGATCACGTAGACCGCACCTTATACCACTAGACTATTGGAACAGTTAGCAATTTTAACGAAAATTCGAATAGCATTACTCCTTTTATCGAACAAGGTTAATACTGGTCTAATCGTCTAGATATTAAGGTTTAAATTTCAACTTCCACCACGAGTTATAAATATTAACACCTTATCGTCTTGTTACCCGACTGCGTTTTACAAAATGCAATACGTAACTCCTCAATTAACTAAAAGATAAGGTTGAAATTAGCATACATTACCTACTTGTTTGGTTGAATAGAATGTGCTTGATTCCGATTGTTGCACTACCGTAATTTTACTTTAGAAACTTAATTGCTGTATGAACTGCGAGTTAAGGTTGAATTTAGAATACTTCTTCGCCTTATTTACTAAATTGTGATTGAGGGTATAATAACTTTTCAAATCGTTTTGTTTTCGTGTCGATCCGCTTGTGTGTAATTAATTCTCGCCGAAATATTATCCAATTTATTAAGTTTTTGAACAGTTGATTCTATTAACCGATAGTATTGTTCGGATAACAACTTTCTTGAAGGCTAGAATTAAATAAACTGACGACTGAGGGAAACTGACCAGTGATACGCGGACTCTAAAATTGTTGTTCTCTGGGAACAGCCCAGGAACAAAGCATAATGCAACGTAATGTAGACTTAGTGTCAGTTAGCGAATTGCATATTTTGCCATCAATCATAGTAAAAAGAGGTGTATGTATGATGCTGTATTCTTTTTCATCAGCCATAACTTTTGTATCTATCAAACTATTGATCTGATTAACAAGTTCTTGAACTTTTTTGGCTTCCTAGCGTTTTCCACTAGCTCGCAAGCTCATTTGTGCTGCGTATGTTAACTCTTCAGTAGAATGGCTATGACGAAGTTCTGCAGTTTTGTACACTTTAAGGGTTATTCTTTGGCTAAAGAATTAGCATTGCCATTCAATGTGGCAATGCTAAAAATAAATAAAATAAAATGGTTTTTAATGTTTAAGCACGTTTAATTGTTAAAAATACTTTTGAAATAAAAATAAGTGCAGAAAGTTGGGCACAAACAGGAAAAATATAGGTACATAAACAATCATAACGATAATATTGACAAATGGAGGTCATTGACCTTTCTATTCTACATCATAACCAGAACCAGCCATATTATAAGAATTTGAAACTAAGTACGTCATGTCGACCAAAATGTATGCGTACATAGGTACGCGCCTCGCGGCTGTCGAGTGTCGGCAACCCACTGAGAAATAGTCCGCGCGCGGACCGACGCACACTGGGACCCTACCATACAACGTAATGCTCAAAACTCGATTTTCAAAATGAGGGTATTTAAAAAAATAAACTATGTAAGGGTAGACTTAAGAATGTGTCACATCATTTCTACAAATACTGAATCAGTAACTGCTATCTGCTGTCCAGTGCATCCGCTCAAAGTTTACTTTATACCCACATCATTAAATTATCCGATAACATTCGTGAGTTTGTAGAGATTATTAAAATATTTATTTCTGCAAGTAATCGCCATATTTAATTGAAGTGCATCATGGCTGCAACTAGGCAAGGTATGGTTATTCTAATATTGTTTTTATGAACCTTAACTATCAGTACTTTTGGTTTAATGACTAATTATATGTGATAGTATGGTTTTTTATGTACTGAATCAAAGATTTCTTATTTTCTCCGTTTTGCGCAAAGTTCTATTTTTGAAATATTTTTTACAATATCTACGCGGTGTTGATTAGTAATGAACTGAAGAGATTAGTAATAGAACTTTGCGCATTTTCGAGATAATAAAAGTTTTCTTGCGCACAAATTTTGTTAGGCGTTGTGATGTTATTATAAAACCAAAGTATTTTAGTCCCTAGCAATTAATTTTAATAAATAAGATATATTTTGAAGAAAACAGCTATAAATCATGTCTGTCGCACCTACTTTTGATATCTTTTTGTTGTAGACAACTTTATTTCATTACATTTCAGAAGAAAGTTCATCATCATACTTCACCTTGAAAAATACAAACTTATTTATTTATTTATTTATTTATCTCATGGAAAACCAACAGCTTTACATAAATACAATAAGTACACTGGAATAAGAAACATGAAGCCAATTATAGGTTTTCACGGCTAGCTAAACAATAATTCAGAAAGAGATCTTATACACGACAAATTAACAATGACATAAGCGCACCAGTCATCAAAACGGTATCGCCAAACATGAGGGATAAACTACAATATAATTAAATAAAATAAGTACCAGAACTAAATTAACACTTAATAATTCATTTTAAAGAAATCAAGGTTCAGCCTATTGCGTACGCTTGAGCCTTTCGTTGAAAATAAATCAAAAGAGAACTGCTTGCATAAGTCATTAAAGTCTTTACTCGCTCGCACTAAAAATGAGTTTTGCCTGTAGTTGGAAGAAGATAACGGAATAGCGATAGGTGGATTAAATCTGAGTAATCGCTGGGGAATATTAAAATACAGTTTACGTAGAAGCTGCGGACAATCCACCTCATTGGATACAATTTTGAGCAAAAATGTACAGTCTGCTAATCTACGACGGTTAATAAGTGGTTGTAGGTGAAATTTCCTGCAAAGATTCAGATAGTCACAACTGTGATATGGCAACCGCAAACGATAACACAGAAACCTAACAAATCTTTTCTGCACACCCTCTATGCGATCGATGTGCACGCCATAACGCGGGTTCCAAATTTGAGAAGCATATTCTAAGTGACTTCTCACAAATGAGCAATACAATATCTTGATAGTTTTCACTTTCTTAAAACACGCTGCCAGTCTCATTACAAAACCTAATGCTCTAGATGCTTTAGCCACTATTTGCTCCACGTGAACATTAAACTGAAGTTTACAGTCGTGGTATACGCCCAGGTCACGAACTCCGTCACACCTCTGTAGGGGCTGCCCTTTCAGACTATAGGAGGTATGAAGTGGAAAGCGTTTTCTGCTAAACGAAATCACGGAGCATTTAGTAGGGTTTAGGTCCAGTTTATTGACGCGGCAGTATTCATCAAGTCTCAATAGGTCAGATTGGAGAGCACCCATATCACTAAACGACGATATAGAAGTAAATATCTTCATATCATCAGCAAAACAAAGAAGGTTAGAGTTATGGAAACACGAGTCGATATCATTTACGTAAATAATGAAGAGTAACGGGCCCATCAGGGAACCCTGGGGAACACCACTGGGAACCGAAACCCAGCTCGAAATGTAGTTGCTGACAACTACAGCTTGAGACCTGTTATCTAAGTAAGACGAAAACCAGCGAAGTAGGTCACCTCTAATACCGATGTTAAAGAGTTTTGCTTTAAGTAAGTCATGATCAATTCTGTCAAACGCTTTGCTATAGTCCGTGTAAACGACATCGACCTGCGCCCCACTGTCCATACTAAGCGTTAAAAAATCATTAAGCAGTGCTAGGTTGGAGACTGTTGAACGACCCTTCAAAAACCCGTGTTGTGAAGAACTAAAAGATGAACTAAGTGCAGCGTAGACCTGGTCATAGACCAATCGTTCAAAAACTTTAGCCAGTATACACAGTTTGGAAATGGGTCTATAGTTAACTATTTCGTTTTTGTGCCCTTTTTTATGGACTGGTGTAATAAAGGCAGACTTCCAAATATGGGGCACCGTACAAGTTGATAGGGATTTTTTAAATAATAGCGATATCGGTAAGGCAATAGTTTTTGCACAACCAATCAGGAACAAAGGTGATAAATGGTCCGGTCCTGCTGATTTTGACGGATCTAGTTTACTAAGTAGCTTCCCTACATCATCTATATTAATTTCAATGGAATGGATATCAGAGAGTAAATTAGGATTGGAAGTAGTTTGGAAAGAACAGTTACTGTGGTTACTATGGGGTGGGCCTGAGAAGCTGCCAGGGTTAAGAAACGTAGAATAAAAGTGAGAAGAAAAAGCATTGCAAATGGACTCAGGGGTAGATACTGACATGTCATTATATTTGAAATAGTTTGGTAAGACATTAGACTTTGAACGCTGCTTAACAAATCTCCAAAACGATTTCGGGTTTTTTTCTATTGATGTTTCAGTAGCTGCGATGTAATTAGAGTAACAAACCTGTTCAAGATTTTTTGCCCTTTCACGAAGATGTTTGAAAGTTGCTGCATCAGAGAGTCCACCATACAACTTAAATTTACGAAGGTATTTAGCCTTTTCTTTCAACAAACGCTTAAGTGAGGGGGTATACCAGGTTGGATAAGAGCTATGAGAGACTGATATTGTAGGAACCAACCTACCCTGAATATCAGCAATATTGTCATAAAAAAATTTGATAGCGTCATTAAGGGATTTGTCAACAAAAATATTCTTCCAATCAATAGCTGATATTTCACTATTGATGGCTGCAAAGTCGGCTTTATTAAACAAGTACCGGGTATAAGGCGCGGGCTTTAAATACTGATATTCCGCAAAATTTACGTCAACGCAAAGTGCTGGGTGATATTTATCAACAGGAGATAGCGGCGTCCCACACTCACATACTGAAACAAAATCATTGCACAGAACCAAATCCAAGATCTTACCATATTCATTTAATACTGCATTGTATTGATTAAGCCCTAACACTCGCAAATCATCCATCAGCATTAACCCATCCCCGCCACACACGTTCGTAGGAATTAATACTTTATTATTATCAAGTTGCCACAAGATACCACTCAAGTTAAAATCACCAACAATTAAGTAACTGTCATTTGTATTGCTCAACACCGATTTATGTAAGTTACTTAAAAAATTTGTTAGTTGATCAGTGAAAGAATAACCCTGGTTTTGCTTACATAGGTATATGGCACATACGTGTAACTTGAGGTAGTTTCTATTATTAGGCTGCCGTAAATTCAGTGTCACCCACAAGTCCTCAGCTGATGAGTTAAATAAAGGTTGCGGAATTGCAGAGATACACTTGCGGACTGCTATCAATACACCACCCCCGCGGGTCTGACCCGTAAGACAGTAATCCCGATCGCGACGCCACACCATATACTGATCACCAAAAAGCTCGGTATCGGTGATGCTATCTACTAACCAAGTTTCGGTTAAGGCAATTACATCAAACTCAGATAAGCACAATTGTCGATAGAAATTTTCGGTCTTAGTACGGAGGCCACGAACATTTTGGTAATAGATACGCAGGGTTTTGTTTTCATTCAACGCCATTGGTAAATTAAATAAGATATAGCAACGAAATTAACAACAACACAATATAAACACAACCATAAATAATTAACCATTGCAATAATAACAACCGTAACATCAATAATAAATAACCAACTGTAACCATTACGAGGCACATTTATAAGAATCAGTAAAATTATTTTTAAAATAGTCAGGTAAACATTGAACTTATAAATTATAAAAAATAGGCGGTAACTAGCCACCTCCTCACACATAGCTGTGCGATGAGGCAGGCAGTAGATAGGTTCAATAATGAGTGCGAGCGAGATAAGCATACCTTGCAATGTTCTAATGAATTGAACAGCGCGATAAGCAACACAAAAGGCCCGTATGCGAAAACAAAAGCGAGGTGACGAAGGATAAAGCAAAGCAGAGGCGCTAAACCTTTTACAAGTAATAAAAAAGTAAACAACTGGTAAATGTTGAAAATAATGAACATAACATAACATAACATCAGGACCTAAACTCCTTGAGGGATCTGGCAGAGGTGTATAGTACACCCACGTATGAATTGTTACGAAAAATATGTTAACACTATTCCGGCTAAATGATACGAGAAATAATGGACTGTACCCTAATTTAATTTGTTTAAATCACTATCCCTGGATATTATGAGGACAGCTGACCCTTCTTGCTTACGGACATGAATCTTCCCATGTTTAACCCATACATGCCTGAAGTCCTTTTCCTTTGCTAATGCTCGGGTTTTATTAAGCAGTTTTTTGGAGTCAGGGTTGAGGTGATCGTTGACATACACTCGGTTAGAATGACCCACATATCCAAGATCGCAGGCTGACAACGTTTTCAAGGAGCGAGCAGCCGCAATAAAGTCCTCTTTGATGTATCTATTTAGAAAACTCACCACAATTGATTTATCATTAGAGTTAAACAAAGGGATCCTGGATATATAATTAACCTGGGTCTTTGGAAATGTAAAGCCCACTTTTTCACTTAGCTTGCCCAAAATGTCAAACAAGTTCTCCTCCTTTTTCAGTGGTATGCCCTTAATTTCTACGTTGTTCAATCTAGACCTCTGGTCACTAGCAGACAGTTCCATCTTGATGGAATCAACATCAGATTGTAGGGTGAGAACTGAATCCTGCAGACGCTCAAGACTAGTGATTCTGGTTTCCATGCCGGCCAATTTGGTACAAAAGTCATCAATCCGATTCCCTTCAAATTCGAAACTAGTTCTGAGTTCTCGAAGCTCTTCCTTCATAGATTTAACATCCTCAGACAGCGTAGGCAGACCAGCCAGCTGCATCTTAAGATCCCGAATCTCCATCAGGATAACTTCCAGTGATACTGGATCCGGAGTCGGCGCTGGAGTGGGGGTCGGGGATGGAGTCGGGGAAGAGGATGCTGATGTTTTGCATGTTGAGCATCTCCATAAGGCCCTTCTATCTAATCCAAGCCGTCTCCAGCCAGTCTCGGTAATGCCGGCACATCCATAGTCAAGGTGTCTCTTGCAAGACGCACACTGAACACCATCATTGAAGTCGACATTACAACTAGCACACTTCATCATAGCAGCGGATTGACGAAAAACTTTAAAATGTTGAGAGCAACTGAACGTGCAAAAACCAGACCAATTAGCGAGTGCGAACCAGCGATCGACAATACGCGCGCACAATGTACGAATGACCTCAGTGAACTGACTTATGTGAGATTATATTCCAAAGTAGCTTTAAATCTGTGGAAAAGAAGTTCATGGACCTAGAAACCTACCTTAGACATCATACCAACCGTCCGGATTCTAAGAAAAGTGAACTAAAATTAGCATTGCAAAATTTTAAGAAGTCTTTTACATATAAGTGGGATAGATATGGTAGACACAAAAACAGGTTTTTTGAAGCTGAAAAATATCAGAAGCCTGCAGGAGGACGGCCGACGAAATCTTTTGATGAATGTAGTGACCAGTCAAAACGCAGGAAAACTGCAGAACTTCGTCATAGCCATTCTACTGAAGAGTTAACATACGCAGCACAAATGAGCTTGCGAGCTAGTGGAAAACGCTAGGAAGCCAAAAAAGTTCAAGAACTTGTTAATCAGATCAATAGTTTGATAGATACAAAAGTTATGGCTGATGAAAAAGAATACAGCATCATACATACACCTCTTTTTACTATGATTGATGGCAAAATATGCAATTCGCTAACTGACACTAAGTCTACATTACGTTGCTATTTATGTGATGCTACGTCACAGGATTTTAATAATTTAGCGGCTATTTTAGAGAAACCTTTAAAAACCGAATATTTGTCATTTGGAACCTTGGTACTTCATGCCTAGATACGATTTTTTGAATGTTTGTTGCACTTGGCCTATAAATTACCGACTCAATCTTGGCGTATTAATAAAGAAACCGAAAGCGTAGTGGAGGAAAATAAAAAATGAATACAAGCCGAATTTAGAAAACACATGTCATTAATTGTTGATAAGCCCAAACCAGGTTACGGGAATACCAATGACGGAAATGTGGCTCGTAAGTTTTTCCAAAATAGTCGGCTATCTGCATCAATTACTGGTATTGATCAGACATTAATTCATAAGCTTTATACCTATAATATTACAAACAATATCAAGTGGTTTTAAAATCGATACCAACAAGTTTAACTCATTTTGTCTAAATACCGCGGAATTATACGTCACTGTTTATCCTTGGTACCCAATGACTACGACATTGCACAAAATATTAATACACGGTAATGAAAATATATCAAATTGTTTATTACCGATTGGACGCAGGAATCACGAAACAAGGATTTTAAAATTTATAGAGAGCGCTTCTCTCGAAAAACCTCAAGACAGAGTAACTTAGAAGATATATTTCATCGTCTACTTATTTCTTCTGATCGTGTCATAACAAATTTAAGACCTTCGCAAGTAGTTTAAAGAAGACCGTTTAATCCTGAAGTTACAGATATGCTTTTAGAAGAATTACTAACCCTTTCTAATGATTCTGATGCTTCGGATGTCGAAATATTATGTTGTATTTTATCAATTTTTCATTTCTGAGTGATATTTCAATTAAAATAAACATTTTATAGCATTTTATTTATGTTTGCACTTTTGAGCATTACTTTATATGAAAGGGCCCCAGTGTGCGGCGGCGCGGCGGCCGGTACCTAGGTAGTTAGCGCGCGTAAGTACAGATGAGTCTGTACATGGAGTGATTTATCTGTTAGTAACCTGTGCCGTAAGTATGTCGAACACAGCATTTGAGTCACCTCCGTTAAATCTTTGAACCATTTCACGACACCAATCAACACGACGGAGTTTTTGGGCCTCTGTCAAATTATGAGGTATCCTCCGGGTACAAAGCTTCCTGACCGCTAAATGTTCATGGAGGATTTGGTGCACTTGACTCATACCGATGCCTAAGCTTGTCCGAATCTGCTGATAAGTCACTCTTTTGTCAGTGTCTATTATACTTACCTACGCCCCACAACATTGAAATCCAAAATCGCCAAATCGTAAACGAATGAATAAAATACATACACAAAAATATGCGAAGTGAAAAGGAGGGTTAAGGTTATGATTTTGAAAATTCTCAGAACTAGCCACTCGTAAACGATATAATAAAATCCAAATCATAACCCTAACCCTCCTTTTCGCTTCGCATATTATTGTGTATGTATTTTATTCATTCGTTTACATTTTAGCGAGTAAAATCACACTAATGATTAGTGTGATTTTACTCGCTAAAATGTCTTCTTATAAAACTTTGCAGAATTGCGTTGGCATTTGGATTTGCCCTTGCCACTTCTTGGCTTACTTCTGTACGATTTTCATTGGTACCGCTACCCTCTAACTCCATGTCTCCTTGGTCAACTGCAATGTTGTGGAGTATTGCTAGAGCCACTATCGTTGTTTTTACGTTCTCTAGTTTACAGGTCATGCCATGTAAAAGGCATTGAAACCGTTGTTTCCACACTCCAAAGCAGCGTTCCACGGAATTTCTTGTAGCTATATGCGCTTCATTATATTTTTCCTCACTCCTATTTTGAGGCCTTAAAATAGGAGTGAAGAGATATGGTTCTAACTTGTACCCGGAGTCACCTAAAAGTTTGCCTCTAAACAAACCCATCTCAAAGCGCTGTTTGAGTGACGACTCGTTGAAAATTCGGGCGTCGTGCGTGCTACCTCTCCATCTGGCAACAATATCTCGGATGCGAAGTTGTGCATCACAAGTTACCTGTAAACAAAAATGATTAAATATTATGAAGGAAAGTATTATGTACAATAGAGTTTTGTTTTACAATAGTGTGATGTTTAAAATACCTGGACATTCAGGAAATAAAATCCCTTTCTATTTATATAATATTGGGCTGTATCACCTCCACATTTGCGAATTTTGATGTGAGTGCAATCAATGCAACCAATAATAGTTGGTAAATTTCGAATTTCATGAAATTCCCTCATCATGATCTGCTCTTCGGCAAATGTATTGGGCATTTTAATAAAGGATGCCGAGTGACGAGCGAGTGCACGTGCTACTCGGGCACAAATCCGACTGGTGGTCGCTTGAGACAAGCCATGGTGGTCTCCAGCATCTTCTTGAACCTTTAATGAGAAGAGATGACTTAGAAAATGGTTTCAAGAGGTATAATAAATAAATACATAAATTTATTTCAAGGAATATAGGCATGTGTAAAAAAAACTTGCCTCTCGACGACCCCAACATCTTATGGCAGTTAAAACCTGAATTTCTGGTGAGGTGCCACAACCTCTACGATTTAACATAAGATCATTACGAATAAGGTTAATTATGAAGGTCGCTGTAGATTTATTGTGTCTCATTATAATAATAATATTATTATATTATTCCACAACTATCACACAACGCCATCTAGTCCCAAGCTAAGCAGAGCTTGTGTTATGGGTACTAGACAACTGATAAACATACTTATATATTTCTAAATACATACATATTATAGATAAATTACACCCAGACACAGAACAAATGATCGTGCTCATCACACAAACATTTGTCCTGGGTGGGAATCGAACCCACGACCTCCGGCATAGCAGTCAGGGTCACTAACCACTAGACCATCAGGCCTGCCAAATGCTATTAAAGCGATAACGCTTCCGAAAGTCTTCGTCGTCTAGAGAAAATGGATCACTTCTGTTTCTGTACACCTTTCTTCGAAGCGGACGGTTTTCAAGACGTACAATTCTTTCGATAGTATCCGAGCTTTGTAAAGCTTGCATATTTGTGTATAATAAACTCAATTTGTTAAACAGAAGTAGAAGGAAAATAAATTAATTATAACTGCAGCTCTTCCAAATACGACTGTTTACGACACTGACATTCGTTGCTATGCATGTTATTGTAAACATTGTACCTAGTTACGTCAAATGTTTTTAATCAGCCGATGCAGTGTCGGCCATTTTTTTTCTTATACTACTGTTATAGTAGGGGTCTGGGTTTCATAACTTTATAGTAGGTTTAATGAACGTTTTAGTGCTAAAATGCGTTTATGAATAGCAATTTTTGACATCGAGACTTTAGCAAGCCTTTAGATGTTCCATAACTTATTATGAATAACACCGTTAGTAGGTAGGTAACATTTTATAATTTACTTAAATAATCTTCTTGATAAATATATGCATGTATATATTTAAAAATGTATTTATTGCAATTATAATTTTTCATTTAAGTATTCGTTTATATTATAATAGCTCTTGTTTAATAGCAAAAGTTTTACTTTATTAATAAAAATATTGTATTTATTTATATTTCTTATTTCTTCTGGTAACTTATTATATATTTTTATCGACATGGCATAGGTACTTGAAGAGTGCATTTTTAATCGAGATGTATGTATGTTTAATTTATTATTATGTCTTAAAGTAAATGTAGTTTGTAGTATGTCTTCTCTTTTTGTGTAGAATTCCGGGTATCTTCGTACAAATTTACAGAGTTCAAAAATGTAGAGACACGGTAGGGTTAAAATTTTTTGTTCCTGAAAGTGGGGTTTGCAGCTATCTGTTTGTTCAATATTGACTAGAGTTCTAATAAGTTTTTTTTGTAAGGTGAATAGTGTGGGTGCGTCTGTGCTATTACCCCATAATATGACACCGTATTTAAGCCATGCATAGGCATATGCGTAATATGTTACTAACGCAGTGTTCAGGTCTGTAGTTTTTTTGATTTCCTGAAGGGCGTATGAAAATTTTGATAATTTTGCTTTTAATTTTTGGATATGCGACTTCCAATTTATGTGTGTGTCTATATCTAGTCCTAATAGGGTGAATTTATTTAGTATTTCTAATTTGTAGTTTTTAAAACTGAAGATTATTTGTATAGGTTTTTTTTGTCGTGGGTGAAATGTCATAATTTTTGTTTTGTTAAAGTTAATTTCTAGATTATGTTCCGTCATCCAATGAGTTGTAGCGTCAAGTATTGAATTTAATTTAGCGTTAATGTTGGTATTAGTTTCGCATGAGGCAAGGATGGATATATCATCCGCAAACAAAACACAAGGTTCACTGATATGCTTCGGGAGATCGTTTATGTAAACTAAAAATAGGAAGCAGCCTATTACACTACCCTGTGGGATTGAAGCGTTGATTGGTATATTTTCGGATCGGAACAATTCTATTTCGTTAGTTTTTTGGTTAAAATACTCTAATTCGACTAATTGCTCTCTATGCTGTAAATACGATGTGAACCATTCATGACATTTTCCACGGATCCCTATTCCATATAGTTTGTTTAATAAAATGTTGAATTGTACTTTATCGTATGCTTTTGTCATATCAAGCAGTAATCCTATTGCATATTTTTTGGAGTTAATGATATCGAGGGCTTCTTGTATATATTTATAGATGGCGAGGATTGTGGATCGGTTTTTCCTGAAGCCATTTTGACAGTCATTAAATATATTGTATTTTTCACAATAGGCATAGACACGGTTGCACATGGCTTTTTCAAATATTTTTGATGCAGTTGGTAGGAGAGCGATGGGGCGGTAGTTATTTGGGTCAGTTTTTGCATTTTTCTTGTGTATTGGCTTTATAAGGGCCTTTTTCAAGAGGTTGGGAAAAGCACCTTGCTCGAAAGATTGATTTATCAGTTTGTAGAATGGAAGAGTTAATTTATCTGCACATTGTCTCAGTAGTGTAGGTGGGAGTTCGTCAATGCCATAGCTCGATTTATTTTTTAAGTTTTTTATTAATGCATTCACCTCGTAAGGATCTGCTGGACTCAGAAAAATCGAATTCTCTGTTGTAGACATTGCAGGTTTTTCTTTTGGTTTACTGCCAGATGGGCTCGTACTAATTTTCCCAATAGAGGCAAAGAAATTATTAAAGATGTTATTATATTATAAATTATTAAAGATGCTACCTCTTTGGGCTCTGAAGTCATATTATTATTGTTAGTTTGTAGAGTTACATTCTGGTTTTCGCGTCTCATTATTTTGTTTGTCCGTTCATTTATTATTCCCCACATTGTTTTAACTTTATTGCTTGATTTTATCATTTTATGTTTAAAGTGTTACTTTGTGTGTTTATGTTATTCATACTTACGTTGATTACTTGACTTTTATTTTATAACAATATCTTTAGTATAATTATGATAATATATTAAAATAATGTAAAAAATATACCCTTCATCTTTTAATATGTTTTATTATTAATAATCTTTATACAGGATGTTTTTTTTTTAATTTGTTATAAATGAGCTCTTTATTTTAGTTTAACGTATGTCATTACTTCCCAGAATTCGATCCTTATTAGCGACACTATCGAATGGTGTAATAATACAGTGTGTGTTTTTTTTTTTCAAAATCAACAGCTTTGTTTCCTGGCTAGGAATAATGATTTTTCAAAAATCCAATGATGCAGTTTTAGTTTTCATCAAAATCGAGCCCGCGACTCCTTTGAGTACTTTTCGCTAGTCCTCATAGTTTCGGATTTGGCCATCCACGCCTACTTGAAAAATTCACTCTGTATATCTAGTATACCACGTCGTTTTTGCAGTATATTATTATATATTTTTGTTGTACATATTATGCCTATAAAAATGGCATATATGAAGTTTCTGGCGATTCTGGTTTTTTTTTTAGCCATCTCTTTTGTATCGCTCGGCCAATACACTCGGCTTAGGTTGTAAATGCTTTTCCATAATGGCGGTTATGTATGCAAAGGTTTTAGTGCCCGGCTTGTCCGGTGTACACAAATTTACTAATAACTCGTAGCTTTCCGCCCCCATCAATGTTATTAACGTTGGAACTTTTAGTTCGTTTTTAATGTCGTTGACCAAGAAATAATTTTCCATGCGCTCCACATATAATCTCCAGTCATCCGCCATTCTGAATTCGCCAACTTTGCCGATGGTCATTTTGATTAATTGTATACGTACGCCACGCGTTGCTATCCGTTGATTTTTAATCCTCGTCGCCACTGAAGTGTATGAGGAACCTCGTTGGGTGATCCGGGATGTTCGGGAAGAAAACACAGCTTCGTTCAACAGGGAGTATATTTGGAATGGCAGATTGACAGGTTACATAGTGCCGGAAACAGTTCCGGAGAACCAGTGTTGTAATCCTTATAAATGACTAGCTTCTGCCCGCGACTTCGTCCGCGTGAAATTCGTACTTTCCTCTAAAAGTTTTGAAAATGTGTGTTGGTATGATCTTTATAATAATTAACTTAAATAAATAAGTATTCGGGCCAATTTTTAAGTTTATAGAACAAAGGAATCAGATTTTTCAAAGAAACTATCCCCGCTTTTCACCCCACAGGGGTAGAACTTTGAAAAATCGTTTAAGATGTGTTCATAACTTGACTCAAAGTTTATTTATACCAATTTTCGAGCTAATCAAGCCACGCAGTAAAATCCTCCCCTTTAAAAATAACTACCTCTTTTCATACAGTTAGGGGTAGATTTTCGAAAAACCCTGATACATGTTATTAATTATTTTTAGTCCTTAGTATAAATACTGAGTTTCAAGTTAATCGGACAGGGCGTTAAAATTCTTCCATACAAATTGTAACACCCCCCCATTACCTCTTTAGGGGGTATTTTAGAAAAACGAAAAATTCCAAACTTCATAATTTACTTAGATAAGTATTCGTGCCAAGTTTCAAGGTTATTGACTCAATAAATAAGATTTTTCATACAAACAAAATTCCCCCTTTTCACCCCCTTAAAGGTTGAATTTCCAAAAACCCCTTCAAACTCAAAGCATTTATTTCAATTAAACCATTACAGGTACTTTTGAATTGTCAAAATTAAGTAGTCGGTCAGTTAGTCAGAAAGTTGAAGCTAGTCGCCCATTCCAAAGCGTAGATCTCTATGGAGAAGAACGGGCAAGAAACTCCATGGACACTCTTTTAAATCAAGATATTACAAAATCCTGAGTACATTATTCTTGTTGCTACTATATGTAAGAACAATGTAAAAAAAAACACACAAATGAAGAAACAATACAAGAAATAAGATTAAAAATAAGCCTTGGCAGTTAAGAGATGACCAGTCTCAACCGACGGCGTCCGTTCACGAACATGACGCATGGATCAGCACCATCCAGCTCAACCATTTTGTAGGGAACCGAATGATCCAACACACGCGCCACCATCAGCGAAACATTTAAGTGAGCATGACACATTCTCAACTGACATGCTCTTTCAAGTCAACATCAAAAAATCATAATAAACGGATCCATGGTTCTTACATTTACAAAATTGAAAAAATGCTTCTAAATGATACAAAACTATAGATTGCAATTTATTTAAGAGATGAATAAAAATTTTAATACCAAACAGGAAAAGGTGTTTAGTATTGCAGCATTAAACAATTAAAACATGATTGAATAAAATAAAAATAAATATTAAGATCGTAATGTCAGAAACACTAAAAAAGAAAAAGGGAAGCACCTCCTCCAAATATTGAAATTTTAACTAGAGAGCCCAAGGGCCTGTGGAGCAGGACCAGCACTTAGCCAAGCATTTTTATCTGCGATATAATCATCCAACTTATAATATGCTTGTCTACATAGTGTGCGTTTAATGCATGTTTTAAATTTCTTCTCATTTAGTTGAAGAATATCGAATGGTATTTTATTATAACATTTTACACAGTAACCCATAAAAGAAGTTTTTACTTTAGACAATCTGAAACGCGGTTGATCTAATTTGTTCCTATTTCTTGTGTTAAAATTATGCCTGTCACTTATCTTATTAAAAAGATGTAGATTTTTTCGAACGTACATAATGTTTTCATATATATATTGACAAGGAACCGTCATGATGTTAATTTTTTTAAACAGTTCCCTTAGAGAATCGCGTCTGCTGAGCTTGTATATGGCTCTGACAGCCCTCTTTTGCAGGATGAAGATAGAATCAATATCTGCAGCCCGTCCCCACAACAGAATACCGTAAGACATGATGCTATGAAAGTAACTAAAATAGACCAGTCTCGCGGTATCCACGTCTGTTAATTGGCGGATTTTCCAAACAGCGTAAGCGGCTGAACTTAGCCGCCCTGCAAGAGATGTTAAGTGCGGACCCCACTGCGGCTTTGAGTCAAGCGTAATCCCCAGGAAAACCGTATTTTCGACGAATTCGAGTATTTCCTTATTCAATACAACGTGACATTCACTACTTCTGACATTTGGTAAAACGAATCTAATGCATTTAGTTTTTTTTTCATTTAATACCAAATTATTTACAGTAAACCAATCATGGACCAAAAGCATAGCGTTATTTACGTCGTCAAGCTCCTGTGCACGTCTGCTTACTTTAAAAATCAGAGATGTGTCATCAGCAAATAACACCATTTGTGATCGGTTTATCAGTAAATGAGGTAAATCATTTATATATACTAAAAATAGGAATGGCCCCAATATTGAGCCCTGCGGAACACCCATTTTGACTTTCAAGCCCGATGAATTCACACCGTTAATTTGAACTTGCTGAAATCTGTCATTTAAATATGATTTCATTAAGCTAAGAGCAAGTTTACCGAGTCCGTAATGCTCAAGTTTCAAGAGCAGTGTATCGTAATTTACGCAATCAAATGCTTTGGATAAGTCGCAAAAAATGCCTATTGCATCTTGTGCTTCTTATTCGATACCTACTCTGCACAAAGAACACAACCTCCAAAACTCATGTCCCTAGGACCAGCGGTTTAGACTGTGCGTTGATATTTCAGTCAGTTCGTTCATCCCTCTTTGGGGGAGAAATTATCAAAAACGCTGAGACACGTATAAATTAATTTTCAATCGTTAGCCTAAATACAAAATTTGAACACCCTAACTTTTAAACTGACGGACTTTCATACACAACTTCATCCCCCTTTTTAACCCTTTGGGGTTGGAATTATCAAAAACGCTGAGACACATATAAATTAATTTTTAGTCGTCAGCCTAAACACAAAATTTGAAGATCCTAACTTTAAAACTGACGGACTTTCATACAAACTTTCATCCCCTATTTAACTCCCTCAGGGGTTGAATTTAAAAAAATCCTTCCTAATTCCTTGTCTACATTATAAAGGGAACCATTGTGTAAAATTTCAAAATAAATACCTATAGCTACTTTAATTAATAAAAGTACCTACGCTTAATAATTTGTAATTTGAACGAATATTTAAACACTACCAAAACAACTAATACGTGGTCCTAACTTTAGCTACCTTACACTTAAAATCTAACCCCCTTATTCATAAAACTTATCAAACCTATTTTAGTTAAAATTGGGTTTGTCTCTTTCTTACACAAAGAAATGACAACGTGACAGATAAAGACAAACGTTCTATAAACCTATTTTAGCTAAAATAGAGATAAAATAGGATTATGAATAAGGGGGTAAGTGACTATTTAAACTAAAATATTCTTATAGAATTATAACCAGAAATATATACAACTCACAACAAAAAAGAAATGAAAATAAAGCTGAAACGCCTGTGCAATACTATCTACCTATACCTACTTCACTTAAAAATAAATACTTATAACTACTTTAATTAATAAAAGTACCTACGCTTAATAATTTTTAATTTGAACGAATATTTAAACACTACCAAAACAACTCATATTTATTTTACAAAATAACAACAAAAGAAATTCAAATAAACTATTTAAAGACTATAAGTCGCGCTGATAAGCACGGTTTCTCAATATCAATTATTGTCTGTCAATAAGGTCGAACGCTCTGAACGCATCAACAGCCAAAATATATTGAATGAAGCTCGCCTCGCTCTCGGACCTCCCGCCTTTTTATACCCTACCGCCGCCCGCCGCGACCCGTGTCGAGCGCGGCAACCGTTACACAAAAATAATCCTTATAGCATGATTCAATATTCACGATGGCGATGCGCGATGGCTTATTTCATGTATAAGTTTGGTGTTTCTATACCGATTTCTATGATTCTTTTTTTATTGAATATGTAATAATGTTAACTTTTTTAAATTAGGGATGAGTGAGAGTATTATAAACGTAAGAGTTTAAAACAAATATAATCAGAATGCTCCGAACTGCTAAGCTATCAGGAGTTACACGTGTTATTGTGAGTCAACCATAAAAGATAGACATATGCTGTTGCGGGATATTTTTTAGACAATTTTATGTAGAATATTTCTGTCATACATGATTTCTATGTAACTTTAACCATTAAGGCTGCACACGCGACGGAAGCTTAAAAAATGGAGTAACTTCTCCCGTTTTCCCAACATTTCCCTTCACTACTCTGCTCCTATTGATTGTAGCGTGATGAAAAGTATACTATAACCTGCCCAGGAGTATGAAGAATAATTGTACCAAGTTTCGTTAAAATCCGTCCAGTAGTTTTTGTTTCTATAAGGAACATACAGACAGACAGACAGACAGACAGACAGACAGACAAAAATTTTACTGATTGCATTTTTGGCATCAGTATCGATCACTAATCACCCCCTGATAGTTATTTTGAAAATATATTTAATGTACAGAATTGACCTCTCTACAGATTTATTATAAGAGTAGCCGCAACAAATAGTCGACAGTTAATATTATTTTCAATATAAGGATGACGCCAGTAGCGCTTTCTTTTTTTACGTAAACGGAGATCAACATAACTTGCTAAAATATCATCATCACTCGAAGACGACATTATCTCGCGACGATACAAGCGGTACTGCAGGATTTTATACCGAGTATATACCGATAGGTTCGTAGATGAAAGCGATGTAGTATCGTTTTGGTACAGAGCATACCGATGCCGCGCCGCTACCGCATCGACAAGTCAGGAAACAGCCTAAGTAAAACTAGTTTGCTTCACTGTACGAAAACGGAAAATAACTATATTGTACGAATTGTGTGTATGAGACCAGGGCCTCAAGTCTGCTAATTTTATTTAACTCACATGCTATTGAAATTCAATTGAGATTCAATCACGACTCCATTACGATTAGAAGAAATTTGGTATTCTGCAAAAACTTGAATGTAAACTCAATAGAGTCGTAATGGAATCGTAGTGTAATTGTAATTGACTCTCAGTTGAACAGATAAAGGTGTTGCCATTCAAAATCTATCAAGAAGCTGAATGAGTGAATGAACTATTTTTTTAATTTAAATATACGTTTTTATCATTTTCTGTTATTCAATAACGAATTACATTGTCGGTAATGAATCGTCTTGACGATAAAACATGACTTAACGGTGTTAGAAAGAGTTTATTTCAAATGAGGTGGCTGTATGACATAGTTATCTATGACAAGGTTAATAATTAAAAAAAAACTTCTGTCATCTGGCACGTCAATGTCACGACAAATTCTAAACATTGAATTGGTTTATTGACTTAATCTTAATCTTAATCATTGAATCTTTTTAATAAAATCGATTCATTGATATGTCCATATTTATTGGGGTGTTGGATATTTAGAGTATTTCAAATCGGTAAGTACTCGCCAAATTATATTTTCACATCTAAAGAACTTTGTAAAAATGTACCTATTGTGTATGTACCTACGTTATACTGCGCTGTAATATTACAGCATATTTATTGTTTTCTTCTATATTTTAGGCTAATAATATGAGCGTCCAACAAACAGAAGCTCTAGTAGACTTTTTAGAAGGGCATAAGGAGCTAGCCCTTGGACGCTGCTCAAGAACAAAGGAAGGGCGCAGTCTGTCGAAAAGGCTTTGGCAAGAGTGCGCTGAAGTTCTCAACAGCGTATCATCAGACTGCGTCCAAAAGACAGGAGAGCAATGGCGCGTGGTGAGTAGCTACATATATAGAACAATGGCATTAGTTACTTGTTTATGTTGAAGTTCAGGTATAATTTCATAAATTTAATATCTTATTTCTAGTTCTACAATGAGTATAAACATCGCCTTTTAAAAAAAATCAAAAAAGATAAAAGTGAAAGGAGTGCTACAGGTAAGTATTTGCAGGTAATTTTTTTATCATTTTGTCAATAATTTACTTCTTCTTTATAGTACATTTTACTTTTATAAGGAGGAGGATCAAGACCTGAAATAAACTTAACGCCCCTTCAAATGTGACGTCACATTAAATTAAATATGGCGCCCTCTAGCGGAAATAAAGTCATGACCTACAAAAATATATTTTTTAATCATGCCGTGTTGGGTATCTAATTAAAGGGCTTAATTAGCACATTTCAAAAATTACACCATTTTGGGGCGTGATGTAGGCGAACCTCTACCTGGAGTTAGGCATAACCCATTTATTGTAAGTTTCCTTCCTTTCATAAAACCATTTTGTAATCTTTGGGTACTTATTATTTCTATTGTGTCTATGGGCAGAGGCAATTGTAAAATTTAACCATGCATGCACTTATACTGGGGCCTAAGTCTGCTATTTTCAAAATATTTTTATTCCACTGTCATTTTGCTAAAATTTCGTAATCTGTTAATTCATAATGGCTGATCATTGGGCGGTCAGCGGTGTAATAATAAAATTGTGATAAAATTGTCGTTTTGTAACGAATTAAAAACTATAACTGAAAGGAACTTTATTAATTACCGCATATTATATCAAATATTCATTTGTCATTATGTACGGGATTAGCATTCTAGAAAAAATCTTCCAATGAAGTGTCACTGGTTGATCATTGGAAAGTCATAATGACGCCATTATATTTGTAAATCGATGATTGACTATTCTGACACTATTGAAATAGCAGACTTGAGGCCCTGTTCACTTTTGTTTTGTTCATTGCACTGCACGTTTTATTTTTTCATTTTAACAGCCAATTCAAAATGAAGGTGGTAGTGCTACTGCTTCATATCATGATGGCGTGAATGTTGTGTGAGTTGTATGGCTTTTCTTTTCTTCCTCATCTATGCTAAATGGTGTACTTATAATGCATTTTACTATGTTTGGCTTAATCTGTATCTATACTATAATTTTAAAGAGTTTTTGTTGGTTATGAATAAAGTTTGTTTATAATATTTATGAAACTACTACATTTTAAGGGGGGGCCTATGTTCAGCAGTGAACGTCTTCCGGCTGTTAATGATGATGATGATGACTACATTTTTAAATGTAGTCATCATCATCATCATTAACTTCATCATCATCATTAATTAGCTTAACTCAATGTGCTAATAACTTCCTAAAGCAGTGGATTCCAAACTTGTTCGACAAAGGGCAACAGATTTCATTTCTATTTATAGGGAGGATGAGAACAAAATAAATACTTTTTTCATTCTATATAGATAAATACTTGGCAAATAAATTACTTATATTTTCCACAGGACCTATGAAGTTTTACAGAACTTGGAAGACAGTCCTGGGTAATTTTCATCCCTTTTTATGATTTAATTATCTTAAAAATACTTAATATTTTAGTATTACATTAAAAATACTGTACTTTTTAACATGCTTTTTACTTTTATTTCAGATTTGTACCAATGGAGGTTGAAGAGCAGCGATTTTTAGATCCATTAGAAAGCTCCTTGAGAGAGTGTGAACCTGCAGCCCAAAGCTCCTTAGCCTCAAGAGAGCCTAGTTTGCAGTTTACTGAAGGCCAGCAGACTGAGCCTGCAGCCTCTCAGACTGAGCCTGCAGCCTCTCAGACTGTGCAGCAGCCCCAACAGTCTGCTCCACGGCGACGTCAACGTCGTCGGCGTCAACAAATTACTGGTAAGTAATTACATATAAGTAACTAACTACTACTAATATACAATATGTAGACTATGTGCATTTTGTACCAGCTTATAATAATATACTATTATGGTATTTTTTTAGAAATTGATGACCAGAACACGGCTTTGAGGAGTGCTACAGAAACCCTAGCATCGATTGAAAATGTTAGTGCACAAGCCACAAACAGGCTAGCCGCTGCTATAGAGGCCTTAGGGGCAAGGCTTAATGAGCCCATACGCATAGTCTTGGAAGATTCGCGTACATCGCAAATGGTGAATCAAATGTTAATTTTTTTTACTAAGGCATAATTATTGATTTGCGATTTTTTATATTAATATATCTTATTTGTTTTCAGGTACACCATAGAGGGAAAAGAACCCACATAATCTATTCCGATAGTGAATAAAAATTTATTCACTATCGGAATAGATTATTTTTATAATTTTTCGATTAGAATTAGGTTTTTAATATTATTATGAAGGTTATTAATATATATGATTAGATTAATAATTAATAAAAAGATTTAAATACAACATTTTTTTTATTAAACATTAATTATTAGTATGATCCCTCCACAATCTCTCAACTAGTGCTCTTTGTAACAGTCTTCCTCGATGGAAATCAGGGTTAACACGGTGGTTAGGTTCCAGTTCCAGTCCCTGTGCTGATGCTACACTAATTTCTCTTTCAATCTGTAACAATAGTTATAATTTAAATTATCGTCATCATCAGCTTAAGAAACGTTCCCATTACTGGGGCACAGGCCTTTCATCATATTAAGAGAGTACAGACTCCACCAGCCAATGCAGATTGGCAGACTTCACATGCCTTTGAAATTGTTCTCCGACCTGCAGCTTGATGTTTGCCGATAATGTTGAAAGCACCATAATCAGACTTGCGAGGGCACTTTTTTCTCTGACAACTATGTTAATATTTTAGGACTTGCACCACACAATTATAATCATAGCTAAATCAGTAACTGCCTATTCTCTTTAGTGACCGCACCATGACAAAAAGGTATGGAGACTTACTTGATGCTGTTGTTGCATCTCTGCAAGGGCTTCTTCAGGTGTGAGATGTGGAACAGGTAGTCTGTTCTTATTTGCAATATTATGCAACACACAGCAAGCATTCACTATTTTTCCAGCAGTAATTGGACCGTAGTGCAGGGCCCTCGCAGCTAGCAGGCATCTAGTAAATAACAATATGCTTTATCACCTTGCATCATCATTTATTTATTGTGAATTTATATTTATTTAAATACAAAACCTGAACCGAGCTTTCAGTACTCCAATGCAGCGTTCTACAGTATTACGGGCAGTGACATGGAGCTGGTAATATTGATGTTCAGGAGTGCCCTCTATTGTGTTCAATATTGGGGTCATCATATTAGTCCGTAAAGGATATCCACTATCACCTTTAAAAAGAAATGTTTACAAATTATATCAAAACTAAGTTGTTGATTATTGGAAGTCAATATTAATATAATATCTTACCCAATAAAAACACATGTTCTCCAGCATCACATAACTCTCTCATGTGATTACAAATAGGACTACTCTGCCATACACTAGAGTCATGGGCTGACCCGGGACTGCTTGCATCCACATGCAGAATGTTAAGTTCAGCATCACAAATCTGTAGAAGATACCTAATTGTTAAGTTGTTTCAAAATGAATGTTATTGCTTATTGATATGAATACATTAAGATAATACTACTATTATCTTAATGTATTCATACCAATAAGCAATAACATACTACTAGACTACTCTCTGACTGTTTTCAGTCATAGTGGCATATCAATGAAGATCAGCCACATACGCAAGAGATAATCTAGTGCACTAGTGTGTGTGCGCAAATTAAGATATCTTACAATCATAACATTAAGGGAATGGTATCCCTTTCTATTAAAATATCGCTCCTCATGTTCAACCGGTCTCAGGATGGCTATGTGGGTGCCGTCTATGCAGCCTAATACTCCGGGAATCCCAAATTTATAGAACCTACAACATAAAATACCAGTTAGGTAGTCATAGTAAACACAAATAAGTAAATGAAATACCCCATAGTAAGATGCCTACTTACTGTGTCTTAATTTTATTTCGGTCTTGAACATGCTTTGGCCAGATGACATATTGCAGGAGGATGCTATTGAGTGCTTCAGTTACTTGCCTCACAGCCCTTGAGACAGTGGTCTGAGACACATTGTGAAAAACACTCTGGCCAACAAGTGTCTGGTACGAGCCTGTGGCATAGAATGCCAGAGCAATAAGTATCTGCAATCGAAGTTCTACATTACACAACCGTCGCTTAGGTACCTTTACTAAAGAAGAGGCCTATAATACAATATATAAATACAAAACCAAGAAAAATATAACACTTTACTAACCTTCAAATTGGGTGTTATTGCATCTTTCCTCCGTTGTCGTGGTAGCAAAGGTGTGAGCTTAATTGTTAGGGCCCTCACTTCCGCTTTTCCAAGGCGGAATGTTTTAATAAACTCCGTATTCGTTAATTCTTCCACGGCGGATACCGTTGCCCTCATCGAGGCCCGCTTTTTACGGCGCTGAGCCAAAAGGTGACGACGGCGATCTTGCGCATTAGCTAATGCTAAAATACGCCATCGTAACAATGACCGCAGCATCTTTTAAATATATTTTGTCAAGTGGTGGCTTGCAAAATACTATAAATATCTATTGTTGCCTAATCGTACTACGATCGTACTTCAATTGCAAAATTGACACTGAGTGTCCATTGACATAAATGTCAAACAAACGTCAACTAATAGTAGAATACCGATTTAGACCACAATCGATTTACAATTGTAACACAATTGAAGAGCAGACTAGCAAATATTCTGATAGCAGTTCAATGGTATGTCACTGGAAAACCATTGGTCTTAAATTAGTAGCAGAATACCAAATGTAGTTAAAACTGCTACTGAGATTCAATTGATATTCAATTGAGCCATTCGTAAATTAGCAGACTTGGGGCCCAGGCAACAAAATCACAGCTCTGTGCATGAAATGTCCTGAAGATATTATGACAAAAGTTAAAGGGTATATCAATTGTACATCTAATTTTCTAAGCCATTTGAAAAAAAAGCATGGACAACAATGCATCGAGGATTACAAAACATACGTAAAGAAAAAGAGGATAAATGAAAAAGAAAAAACCGAAAACATTGTCAAAACCAAAGTAAGCAATAAAATTATACCAATTAATACATGTAAAAAAAAAGTAAGCAAAATAAAGAAATCTGATAAAAATAAGCTGACCCAAGATCAGTACGACGAAAATATTTTGAAATATTTTATCCATTCTATGATTCCATTACGTGCAATAGAAGACCCATACTTTTTAAAGATTTTTACCGATTTAGAAATATCTGAAATGGACATCACACTTATGAGTCGACGTACTCTGGGGCGACGCATGGCGCGTTCTTTGTACATTTCAAATGTTGTATGGTCACTATCCAGATATTTCCTAGATATTTCCTAGAAATCATAATTATTTTTACCAGGTACAGGGACAACTGCAAATTGCGAACCGCGCATACTGTATTTTTATAGTTTGGACGCCAAAAGGACTGGCATATGAAAAAATACGACGACGAATTCTGGAATTCGATCGTCGTCGAAATTCGAAGAATTTTTGAAGTGAAAACTTCTTTAGCGGCGTTGAGCACTTTTTGTAATGGGTAAAAAATGTTAAACTCGCGTCTGGGCATCGCGTCAGGACACGTGACCGTCAGGAGAGATTACCCCCCCCATCTTTTTCTACGGCGGCGCCAACCGAAGTGAACCAAGTGAGACACGATAATGGATGGATGGATGGATGGTGATGGTGATGGCGATGGCGATGGCGATGGTGAAGGCGATGGTGATGGCGATGGTGATGGTGATGGCGATGGTGATGGCAATGGCGATGGTGATGGCGATGGTGATGGTGATGTGATGTGATGTGATGTGATGGTGATGGTGGACGCGGACGCGGACGCGGACGTGGATGGACAGCTGATGGCTCGACCGCCTGTGTAGTAGCCACACTGCTGTGTATTCGTAAAATTCGTGTATATAAAGTGTTTAAAAAAATGGAAATTGAACAAAGTGAGATTAATGAAAAAAGTGACGCAGAAATAGTGAAAAAAATTTAGTTATATTAATTCAATTAATAATTGAATTATTTCAACGTTAATATTCAAGTTTTCACTTCTGCCGGCACTCCCGGAGTGCAACCCGTCTTTTTTTTTTTTAAATGCATATTTCCTTTATTAATAGATCCCCGTTTACCTAGAAAATCTGCCTATCATAGACAAAATATAAACTTGGTGTTTTTATTTATTTCACGAAGCACGCTATATGATATAGCTATATGATGATAGATATGCTACAGACAACAGACAATGTGATTAAATAGCGATTATACATAATAGCCAGATATTATTCATAATAACTAGTTGGAGTTGGTTAAAGTAACAAACAATATTAAAAATCATCCGAGCTATTTTCAGGATCATCTGTTTGGATATTTACCTAGTCATGCTTGCCTAAGAAGTTTTCCAATTTTTCAGTCCTTTGCAATCGTCCTAGGATTATTGTAGCAAAGAACCGATTTTTTCGATTATCCTACGATATATGCAAAGGTATCTTGAGATATAACTTTATATCCAAAGTACTTTTAAATGTTTATTAACTTTATGTATGTATTGTGTTTTATTACTCTATATCGGTCTTACTAGAGATTTTGTAAAGTAAGTAGACTCATTGATTAATCTGCCCCAATAATCAGTTTGTCTAAATTGGGTAGACAGTATAACTAATGGCTGGATAGTTAGATAATACATATATAGATATATACTTTGGCTGTAACACATACATAAACATTCTGCATCGACCTCAGTACCAATACATTTCGTATTGTGTCTTGCATTTACTTTGCTTGATGGGATTTTAATATTATTTTCACTTCTCATGCTCGAAAAGTTCGTCTTTATGTTGTGCTTAGGCGACATAAAATCGCTTTTTATGTTCTAGTGCATAAAGTATTTTTTTTTTCTGAGACTAAGGTAATCAGGCCCAACATCCACACGCGCAGTAAAACTTCGCAGATTAAAGTCGTGATTTATTTAATTTTCTTTAATTTATACCACTTCCGTGTTTTCTATCGTTAATTTAATAAAATCAGGTAAAATAGTTGTTATTTATTATTTAAAAACGCAAAGAAACGTTTTTATGACTTGGCAGTATGAAGAACCCAAGTCGAATGACAAATGTTGAAATTAAAAAATGAAACATATAAAGTTTCGTGGCGGTATTATCTGTGGTGGCGGGAATTAGCTATGCTATGCAACATTTTTGATTAATTATGTACTGTATACTTTATGCCTGTTTCATTTTCTCGCAATCGAAGTGAAAAGCAGAGTGTATAACTCAGGCATAAACGAGCCATTTTACCCCTCGACTTAACTATCCACCCTCGCCTGCGGCTCGCGTGGATATAAACGTCTCGGGGTAAAATAGCTTCTTTGATGCCTTAGTTGTACAATCTACTATTATATAATAAAACTTCATGCCGCTTGATTACGGTTGTTTATTATCTATGCATGGCAAATAACTTATGGCAAATACCTACACCTAATCTTATAAATCAGCGTGCTTAGTCACTTCCTATGTATTCTGATTACCATAATTGTATTTTTCGTAATTGGTTTACTCGATATTATTTGGTCACCCTACATGAATTTATCACGTTTCGTTTCATACTTAAAAAAATAGATGAATGTGTCATTGTCTATGAAGTATGAAAATAACAAAATAAATACATACATAACATAATCAGCCTATAACGTTCCCACTGCTGGGACACAGGCCTCCTCTCTGTGAGAGGGAGTGGGCCATAATCCACCACGCGGGCCCAGTGCGGGTTGGTGGATGTCACATGTCTTCGAATTTTTGGTTCTAGGACATGCCGGTTTCCTCACGATGTTTTCCTTCACCGTTTTGAGAGCAGTGGTGATGAAATAATTTACACAAAGTAAAGCGCCTGTCGGGGTTCGAACCTACGACCTACAACTTGTAAGTCGCGGCTGATACCACTGGGCCACCACTGCTCCACAAAATAAATGTTTGTTCGAAATCCTTGGTTTTTTATTTTTATTATTCATACCTCAGAACGCTGTTATTTACTTTTAGGTGGTATACGCACATCGCGTAAATATTAAATTATAGCTGCCCGGCGCGACTTCGTTCGCGTGGTGTCCTACTCCTACCCTAATCCTACCCCTACCCTTCTCCTACCTTACTCCTATGCTACCCTTTCCCTACTCCTACCCTACCGTCAGGGGCGTGCCTTTTACTAAAGCCGAAAAGCCTGGCTTTCAATCAAACGCGAGCCTAATAATAAAAAAAAAATACACAAGTAAACTTATAAAATCATGTCGCAAGAATTGATAAGAATAATAAAAAATAAACTCCGCGCGTCCCGGCCGCCCGCGCCCGCGATACGTAAGTACGATGCAAGGTTGCCAGGTTTACATACTCAAAGAATAATTTCAAATTCCGTGCACTTTTCATCACGCGCATCGTTGCCAAACATCTCCAATGCCGCTTAGCGAAAGCGCAACGACAAAAATCGATCCGTCTCGCTCGCACGAGTTGGCTTCAAATGTGGCTTCTAGACCTCTGACTATTTGTATAGAAATTGTTCACGTTGTTGCTAACATTAGTATGTACTTATTCCCCAAATTGTACTGATTTATAAGCCTGGCTTTTGATTTTTTATGAATGAAACATATAACGACGCGCGTGCGTGTGTAAATAGTAAGATCGCGAGACATTACGCGAGTCTATTAGTTCAAAGTTTTGATCGGTTACTGGTGCATTTTTTTGTTTTGTTTATTTTTCATTTTCTGTGAAGTTAAGTGTTGTATATATTTAGTTTTTGCGGTAATTACCTTTGTTTTAAAGTGATTAAAAAGTTTCTCGTCATTAAAATGAATTCGGAAACGCATGCATGAATTGTTCTTTGTGATGGATTAAAACTTGTGCAATCGTTACTCGGAAAGGTAAATATTTTGAGTTTTACAGACAAATTGATTGAGTATTTCTCAGAAATCTAAATCACGTAATAGGCATTTTAGTCGATCCGCATACAATACTCATTGGATTATAGGCTGCTCTCATACCAACAAATTATTCTGTTAGTGTTGCTTATTTTTCTCAAAAGAAAATACCGCTTGGAATATCAGGTTACGATGATTTAAATAACTTCGCTGGTGCCAGTAAAAGACATCAGAATTCTCAAAAGCACATTAATGCTGTTGTTTCATTCTGTACTTTTGGTAAAACACGAATCGAAACTTCTTTATCTCGTCAATTATGTGCTTGACGACATTTCTAAATACAATACGCGTGTCGATCACAATCGCGTTGTTTTTCGGTCAGAGGGTCTAAGGGTAAGGGTATTTTAAAGGTTAGTTGATGTTGTGTGTCATTTAGCACAAAAAGAACTTCCTTTTCGAGGTCACGACGAGTCTAAAACCTCATTAAATAGAGGCAATTGCTGAGCGCTTGTATCTTTGCTTCATATCTTACGTGTGCTTTGATGTTTGTCATCTGTCTGTGGTAAAGAAGCGAAGAATGAAGAGTTATGGCTGTTCACATTGTGAGTAAATCAAATTATAAATATTATCAACAATCAACATCGTAAACAATAATGTGTAGTTAGAAATCAATCAATTATTTGTGCGCCATCTAGTGGCCACTCGGTCAGATTGTAATATTTTGTAAAGCGACTGTTGCGGGAGAGTGAAATATGAACTAACTCGAAGAGCTCTGTTATGCCAATAATTTATAATAATAGATCGTCTGTTCGATGACTCTTCTACGTCTTATCATATTTTACACGAAACTACTTCGAAAATAAAAAAGTTACGATTTTGTAAAGGATTACCAAAACTTACTTACTCTTAGTATTTAATTTATATAAGAAACAAATGGTGCTATTAAAAAACATTCATTTTAATAGCTATTAGCAAAAACCTACAATTATGAAATACGAATATTAATAAGAACTAAAACGACTCAAGCAGAGTCACAACGTTGACAAGCGATACGGTAGGTTTTTTTTTAAGTGTATTGGCTTGCCCTAAGTTTGACCCCTAGGCACGCCACTGCCTACCGTACCCCTACCCTGCTCTTACCCTACCCCTACTCCTACCAAACCGCAACCCTACTCCTACCGTACCCCTACGCTACTCCTATCGTACCCCTACCCTACTCCTACCCTACCCCGAGCCTACTCCTACCATCCCTCTACCCTACACGATCAATAGTAGTAGCTAAAATTAAAAAAAAAAATAGTTTACGTCCTATTCTTAGACCTACTGAATATACACACATTTCATAAGAATCGGTCAAGCCGTTTCGGAGGAGTTTTGTTACAAACACTGTACCACACGGGAATTTTATCGCTGCGCAGCGTGGCGCGTCACCGGTGCGGCGCGTCGTCGGCGCTTATTTTTTACCAACTTTACAAAAAGGAGGAGGTACTATGTTCGGATGATTGTATGTTTTTTTTTGTATGTTTGTTCATCGAATACTCCGCAAATTGTCGACAGATTTTCAAAATTCTTTTTTTGTTCGAAAGTAGATAGTTCTGAGCTGGTCCCACTGTCACCAAGTTAGGATCTGATGATGGGATCTTAGAGAAATCGAGGGCAACCCTCAAATTTTATAGGCTCACTTATTGTTTTTCGCATATTTTATGAAGTATCTTGTGTATTTGCGTATGGTTGTCACCATCTCAGGTAGCTGGGCTGATGATGGAAGGTACAACTCCTTAACAGTAAGAAGTTAGTCGAACAGGCAAGGCCTGTTTTAATAAATTGTTTTGATGTTTGATAGGGCATTTGCCACATTTGGTCTCACGATCATCAAGTCATGACCTGATGCTGCAGTCAGGATAGTCTGCAGAGTACCTAACTCCTCGACAACTAACAGCAGATATATCGTGTTTAGGCTCATTGAAACGGGCTCGATGTGTGGATAAACGTACTATTAATGAGGAACACCGAAGTAAATAGAGACCTGATGCTGAAGCCAGAAGCATCAGAAAAAGTACAAACCTTGAAATCACAGCACCGTAGTCGTGTTTGGGCTCATTTTAAACAGGACTAAATTTTAAGTTCAATGCAATGTTGACATAAGTCAGGCCTGATGCTGCAGCCAGGATTATCAGCATCTAGTCTAAAAACTAATAAATACTTCTTAAAGTGAAATACTTTTGCGAGTTTTTCTTCTGTATAATTATCCTAACAAAGGTTGCCGGTAGTGGCTGGATGGGAAAAGCGGAGGACCGTGAACGTTGGCGCAAACGATTTATAAAAGCCTCAATCGTTGCATTTCACGCAATGCCTTTTCGTCATATGGTCTATTTAGCAATTTGGTAGGTTCCAAGTCGCATAATACAATGCCATCCAGCGTCTTTACACGACTAAGCGCAACATAAACTTGGTCCTTAGCAAATTTTTCTTGCCTAAGTCTATTACGGCTTTGTTTAAGGTGGTGCCCTGGAGTTTATGCACCGTTACAGCCCAACTAAGTATAAGCGGCAGCATCCGTCTGTCCACATCCCCATAGCCTCTAGTTGCCTGATAAGTTGCTGACACAGGCGCTATGGCGACTAACCCCTCACTGTCTTTCACATTTATGCCGATAGTACTATCGTCAAATTTTATAAAAACTGAATCTGGTAACTCGCCAAATTAAATTTGATCGCGGCGAAGGGCAGGCCACTTAAACTTCGATACGATCCCCATTGCCCTATTCACCAGACCCTCAGTCACAGAAATGTTGCGTCTCAACATAACTCTAGAACCTATTCCCAGTTTTAACTCGTGCATCAATCCACAACAGTTGTTTACGTCAGCAGGAATAACATTTTGATGGTGGTCGTTTGCCGTAGGTTGCTGCCTCTCGTGACTCATCGATAGCTCGTAAGGTGTAAATGCGACTTGACTGATGCAGTTGGTCCGTCATTTTGGAGTTATAGCTTTCTACCAATTTGATAGTTGGAAATATCCTCACTGCTGCACCATCCGCAAATTCACCACTCTGTTCGACTTGCTGTCTTTCACACAAAAGTTGTAATTGTGAAAGTGTGAGCTCACCAAACCGTAAATTATTCAGCAAATCAACAAATTCCACATCAGTACTTTGACGCATATTGATGGTGAGTTCGCAAAAGGAGAACTCTTGCCACAAATGTATTCCTGCATTTGACCACGGGGGTTGTTCGAAACACCAATGCCCTTTAACTGGTGGTAATTGCATGATATCGCCAAATAACAATATATTTGTACCACCAAATAGCAAATTATTGTTCTTGAACTCCTGTAGGCGTAAGTGAACTACACGTAAGTTTTCGTAGGAAAACATGGATATTTCATCTACTACTAGCCATTTGATATAACGCCACTTAAGCCTTTCGCGTTCTAGCGGCTGCCCACTCATTTTACGATGGGTCATTGTGGAAACTATAGGAAGGGAAAGAACCGAATGAAGGGTCCTACCAGAAAGCCGTGCCACTGCGCCCGTCAAAGAAGCCACTTCCAGTTGATTTCAACAAAATATCCACCGTTGGGGCGTAGCAACGCCTGATATGCTCTACAATTCGTTTTAATAAGAACGATTTTCCGCTGCCTGCTCCACCCGTAATAAGTAATAACAAAGGCTGTAGATCATCATTGCACCTGATGTCGCGCTCAATGGCATCCGACACTTGTTTCAACAAATCCTTTTGTTGAACATTTAGGCTTCTGATTCCGCTTACGAAAACTTCATCAGGCATAGCTGTAGGGTCATTATTTTCATCAATGAAATCGTCATGACTGTACACATTGATTTGGTCTTCGGCGTAGATGTTCACATTATGTTCTGTAGGATTATCATTCTGGTTTACTGTGTCGAGTGCTACAGCCTGAACCAAAGCTTCAGTGTGGGCAAATTGTTCTACGGATAAATTATGGAGAAGAGGCCTTAATTCTGACTGTCGGCGTAGGGTTGTAGAGTGTTTGTAACCTTTTAACCTGCTCCGAATTATTGCCTCCAAGTGAGCATGACACGACCTGATCGATTACTTTAAGTCCTTCAGTAGTCTGAAATTCGGGAATAGAGTTGCACCACAAAAGCATATGTAAATGTGGGCTACCTCGGTTCTGGAACTCTATTCTGTACCAATAGTCATTAATGGCTCCTCCTAAACAGTCACGATTCAATTTTAAAAATCTCATTATTGCATAACTGTGAACTGTCTAGCCACAACTACTGGGTATTTTTGTACTAGCTCAAGTCTTTCCTCGAATGGTAGGTCTTTAACAACATCCGGCATTGCGTCAGGACGTCCGTCTGCAATCAGTAACGCCTTAATCATATCTGGCCAATTGAAGTCATTGCAAGAAAATGTTACGAACCATGTTGGAGGGCCAAGACTCCGTACTATGGCAATTAGCTCAGCGCAACATCTTTTCCAATATGCAGCGGATCCTCTGATGTTTCTCATCGTCAAGTGCATATTGTCGACAAGACCTTGAAGAGTATGTTCACCTTGCTTCATTCGGCACGAGGCTTTAAAATAGAGAGAAAGAAGACAAAAATGGCTTGAAAATTTATCTTCAGTGATCTAATATTATTTTACCCGTAATCGGGGAGATTTTTGGAATGCTCCGTCTAATTCCGGTTTGTTATCCATGACAGCATCATGGAACCGTATTTGGCATCTTTCCGCCCTCCGACACGCTCGAGTGATACCACAAACCTTGTTCCATGTTTTAAAAGGTAAGGATTTGGTTGTAATAGTCTTTGGAAGTGGTCTGTGAGCCCTCCCCTGGTTGTTAAAAAGGGTATTGTCGTGATCCATGGATATTTATTACAGGATTCCTAATTGCGCATACGCAGGCAGCTTTCCAGTCGGTCAAGGATCTTGCAGTCAAGTGCTTTCTCCCTACGACAACCGTGAGTATTTCACCCGCTGACTATTTACAACTCATCCCTATGGTCCCACCACTCAGGATTAGGCAAACAGAAGTCGTAGCTCCTTGTGTTGTATTTGTAAAA
Organism: Amphipoea lucens; assembly: GCA_947508005.1. Classification (NCBI taxonomy): domain Eukaryota; kingdom Metazoa; phylum Arthropoda; class Insecta; order Lepidoptera; family Noctuidae; genus Amphipoea; species Amphipoea lucens. Next base: position 21,138,026 of record OX382357.1, read on the forward strand.
AGGCCTTGTTAACCGGCTAATGTTTTAGCCTTATAGATTTCCAAGCTCAGTCACCTCAAAGAAGGTGAATTAGTTTCCCCTTATATTATTAGGCCTACGTATTGTCGATTCCAGGAGAGGCATCTCGAGAGATTCGTTTCGCTGCCAGGACCTAGAGGAGCGTCTGGGGCCTGGACGCGAGACCCGTTCCTCGAGCACGGCGAAGCCTCTTGAGGAGACGACTGTACGGCCGACGGAGCCCGTCTACCGATAGCGCGGGCAGGACGGTTTTTTCTTGTACATACCTTATCACCTTTTTTTACTTTAATACGGTTCCCGTAGGAACCAGTTGATTCTCTTGGTCCGGTTTTCAACACAGGAAACCGGTCTTCAACATAATTTAATTCGAGGATCTTGGGTTCGACATCCTACCTCCATCCAGAAACATATTGAACACCTTCGTCGGCTCCGGGATCCGGGACTCTCAAAGTCCCTGGCGCCCATTTACTAGATATTAACATAAACAATAACTGGAAGGTTACTTTCACCTTAGTATTGAAATCATTAAGGTATTTTAAAACGGAACAGGACGGGGTTTATCTTCAACCCCCCACGACCTTTGCTCTCTCTACTGAAATTTTAGCTGGCTGGCAATAATTTGTAAATGGTAATGTTAAACTTATTTTATTTTTATTAATATACAGTGTTTGAGATAGTTGTTGTTTTCTTATTGCCATACCCAATAGTTTGCCGCTACTACAGGTAAGAAATCTTAATTGTAACAATGTGCTGATCTCCAAAATCCAGATCAAGAAATAAATATTTCAATACCACCAGTTCCAATGGAGAAAGGAAACATTGGTAAAATTTTAAATATATTAAAAAGCCTTTAAATAAATTTCTATGTATTTCATAGACCTTAACACTTGATTTGTTTTACACATCAAAGCAAAGATAAAACGATTTTTATTTAACTTTCAGCAAACCAAGGTTTGAAAAAGACGACATTTTTGAGATCGAAGATGACGAAAACTGAACATGAACTTTATATGAAATTAGTTGATATAAAGATGAAACTATCAAAATGCAGAAACAAATCTAAAAAACAAGCCGCAGAATTAAAGAGTGCCAAGAAACTTTTTACAAATGTTAAATTTATAAATGCATTAGAAAATATGCCAAGTACGGGAAGGTTAATAACGCTAATGCAGTTCAGGGAGAACAAGAAGAAAGATAAAAGGCGAAGATTTACAGAAAAAGAAAAACTTATACTTATATTTATACTGCCTTCTCCACAAACTTTGGGGGCCCTTTTGAGTCAAGCAAATATTGGTGCAGGTATAAATAAGAATGTGTTTGCCCAATTAAAGGCAAGAACAGATAAAATGAGAACTGAAGACCGACTATGCATTACTCTTTGATGAAATGTCTTTAAAACCCAGTCTCACTTTTAACACGAGAAAAGACACAGTAACGGGCTTTGTAACAGATGGAGAAGAAACGCGCCCAATTTTTGCGGACCATGCTCAAGTTTTTATGGTACGTAGGCTTATTAGAAATTATAAGCAGCCAGTTGCCTATACATTCTCTTCAGGAGCAACTAAGGGTCCGGAACTGGCAAAACAAATTAAAATTATAATAAAAGAATAACAAGACGCTGGATTTATAGTGTTGGCTACTGTTTGCGATCAGGGGGCCAACAACAGAAGTGCCATCAAAATTGTAATGTAATTGAAATAAATGAACAAGAAATAATTCCACTATACGATCCGCCACATTTGTTGAAGGGCATACGTAATAACTTAATAACAAAAAGTTTAAAATTTGATATAAATGGCAAGAGCAAAACCGCAAAGTGGCATCACTTAGAACTTTCTGTCAAGCGCCACTAATGAGACACAATTGATTTTCTATTGTTTGTCCGCCGATCGGCGGACCGCGGTCCTTGACCGGTTAATGAAAGAGAATCCAGCCTATAAAGGTATCCGACTGGTTCCAAAATTAACCGAAAGTCATATTGATGGGAAAAAAATTGGCAAAATGAAAGTGAAATATGCAGCCCAGGTATTTAGTCAAACAGTGGCGTCGAGTATGGGATACTTAGCAGGTTTGTATAAATATATGTTTTAATATTTCTCTGACTGGAGCACAAGTATAGATTTTAAAAATATTGAATTAAGTACAGGGGGAATGAGTGCTTTTTAAGTGGTTCAATTTATTAAACTAATTATGAGATTTGTAAAGAAATTTAAAGTTTGTTTGTATGTTTGTACCTCAGTCACGTAAAAACGGCTGAATGGATTTGGATAAAGATAATGTGTTCCCATGGGATTCGTAGATGAAATTACAGGCAGAGGCTATAAAAGTGCTGTTGTGTCCTGATTCGAATGAATAATTATTTGTAATCTACATAAATAATAACAAATTTGCCCTGAGATAAAAACAATAAGATTTTTCATAATTTCTTTTTTTCTCTTTTCAAACAAAGGAATTTTGCCGGAAGGATGCAAATTACTGCAGATTTGCTGCTTTTTTTCGACGAGTAGTTTGACTCAGTTAACGGCAGTTATGCAAATAAAAAGGAATTTTCAAAGCCACTGCTTCAACCGGTGAAACCTAATTCAGCACACCATAAAAAATGAATGGAATTCAAAAACGTTTTGAAAACAATGAAATTTTATAAGGGCGATTCTTCGGAAAATGTACCGACATTAAATAATTGGGTGTGGACGCTGGAAGGTATAAGAAAGAAAGAAAGAAATCATTTATTTGCTGATAATGTAGGTATACATATAAGTTGGAATATTTGATAAGTGTCCCGATACATTTTACCTTACGACATGCAACATATTAAGTTTGAAATTGAATAGTACTATAGATACAGCTATCGATACGATTATTATTAGCCATAGTCAAATTTAATATGTAGTTACAGATCAGATTAAAACAAAAAAATAATAATAATAATCAAAATAATCAATGAATTAAATGTAAATCTCTCGCAAATCATGTAATGAAGAATATACAATGTGGAGCAGGACGATTGACATTCCTCTTAACCACGTAAAGAGTGGCATGCTCTTTACCCGTATACAAAAAATCAATCAAATCCAATGAATACTTTAGCCACAGGAAATTATTTTTCATTTTCTTAATATTCAACATGATGTAGATCTGAGTTCGTAATAATAGGTAAACATTGTAAGGTCAGGAACCTGTGCAAAAACGTACAATCGGTTATACCAATTAGCTGACCCCCCTAAAAATTAAACGAATTTGAACCTTCTGCTTGTTAGCAGTAAGCTTATCGAACTAGAACAACTGGTTCAACGTCTACGATTAATAAAACAGTTATTCGAATTTGATATTTAACACGCAGTGTTAAGGTAGGTATGATCTTGAATATTGTTCTAACTTGTAATGTATTATTGCTAATTTCAACGATATTCACCATGTTCGTGTGGTCTAGTGGTAGCTGCAGTGAGCTGACAAAAGCGTGGTTGTGAGTTCGAAACCAATATATTTTCTGCTACGCGTTTTGTTTTATATATTTTTTTAAGTTATAAATAGTAAATTATAACTTTAGCAACAAAAAAAGCTGAACAGAAATAAAAAACGATAGTGATGGTAAAAACAATTTTATTTTATAAATAAAATTATTATAAGAATAAAGTAAATATAACATTTACCTGCTTACAAATAACGTTGTTAACTTCACAGAGTTTAATGTAGTGAATCAACATGTTATAATATTTAGAAATATATAGGTATATATTTCTATTTCATAACAATAACATCACCACATTAAATATCATTGAACTAAATAAAATTACATATATCAATTTGTTTTGTAAGTAGTTATGTTTAGTTATAAATAAGGTTTTGATAAAAACTAGGTATGCGAAATACTTCGTTAGAAATTATAACAATAGTTAATTTAACACACACACTAACACGTTAGTATTGTTTGTGGCCAACACTGGTCACTGAAGTCATTCAGTGGTGCTTTTCAATAGCGAAGTGGAGCACCATTTTTTTCTATTACTTGTTGCAAGCGGTTTCGCATACCGCGCACCATATTTCAACAACAATCACTTCCTCTCATGAATTCCCACATTGATTGAGTAGGCAGAAATGGGTGTTCAGTATGCCTTCTAACAATTGCTTGGTGACGTTCTCACACAGGAGTATACACTACAGGTTTTGGTCCAGGACGATCCTTTTGAATATTCCCTGTCTCTTCAAAACGTCTTAGCCACAATCTGACTGTATTTCTCTGAAACAACACAATAAGCATAATTTTAGTAACGAAGTAAGCATAATTTTTCGAATAAGTTTGCAAAAATACCTTTAGATAAACCACATTAGACCTATAAAATGATCTCATAATGAAACAGTTAATTTTCTATTATTCTACATTCACCGGCGTTTAAGCCAACAACGAATTAAGGAAGCATAAAAAATAATACACTTACCGCTATATTAAGTTTCCTAGCAATCGCTTTAATACCAACATTCTCCTCATGCAAATATATTATTTTGTATTTCAAATAATCACTCAACTGAGACATGACGATTAAACTATCAAAACCGATAATAATATTTAATAAAAAGGAAAAAGGCGTGGATTTTCGCAACTTAGTAAAGCAATATAAAAATGTTCGCGCGTATTGACTGCTGCATAGAATGTCTTGTTCAATTTATTCTTCTACCCCATATTCCTAATATCATTTCAATAGCAGTTTTTGTTGAATACGCATATTGACGTCGAACTACCCACTTATAGAAAAAGGTGAAACGTTTATCGTTTATCAACTTAATTGATATGCTTGTTCTTTACAATAATGCAAGAAATACTTAAAGAACAATTTATATATTGAAAACAAAATTAAACATTGAGACTGGATTTGAACTCGCATCTTGCACATCTCAGCCTTACGCATGAACCACGACACCAGGTTAACTTGGGTAAGACAGATGAAATAAGGTATTAGTTGCAATGACACAAATTATCACAACACTAACCTAACCTTTAAGTCTTGCTGCATAAAAATGAAAATTGCGTAACAAATACCCATAATAGTAAATGACCTAACACCAACATCTTAAAGCTCAAGTTTGCGTATCAAAATTATTTATTGTTTCTGTTCATCGAGTAGTGTTAGTCCGATAAACTCATACATATTGAATAACCTTTAATGTTATGAGCAGAGGGTGCAAAATCGAGTAATTTTTAGGGGGGTCAGTCAATTGGTATAACCGATTGTACTTACGATTCTATTGACACGTCTCAATATGCTTGAAAGACAGAGAAAGGTGTCATACGGCCCCACTCTGACGCGCCCCGCCCACTCACAAAATACTACGATTAGAAAGAAAAAGAAATATTACTTTACGATAATAATGCATTAGTGGTGCATAGAAAATTGCGAATGTGTGTGAGCGGAATATTTTCGGCAAATAGTCCTTGAATCGGTAATTATGTCATGTCAGTGCATAGCGGCGCCCTTTGAGGAGAGCACACGCCAATTTTTTTTATCACAAAACGAGCCGCGCGCGCATTGTCGTGATTTTATAAAAAGTTTTAGTTGTTATTGTGGTTAAAGACGATTTGGGTGATTCTTTGAACATGTGCATATCACGCGGCCCTCCCCAAATAACTACTTACTGAGATAAAAAGTTATGTTTTTTTTATTTTACGCAAAACATAGTTCCAGCACAATGTACAGATGTACATGATATATTTCTGTTGCTATAAATAACTAAGTTATGTTCATAATCGTTCCTCAAATCTCATCACCATTCGTGTCCCAATTTCCAAATTTTAGCAGTTCTTGCTCGAAAAGTTATAAATATACCCTAAAGATCGTATTTTTAAGTAGTAATTCAGGTAGTACACGACATGTTTTAGCAATTAGCAAAACTATACACATTAAAGAACACTTTTAGGTATTTTTTAACGACTTTGAAAATTGTCCCAACACTTTATACTCACTACCATTTGTTCAAACAGTCGCAGGGTTAATATTTTCCGCGTAGCGTATTGCTATTGAAAGAGTGGTTCTCGGCGATCGCGCTCAGTTCCGCGTCTCGACTCGTGCGGGTCACACGCCAAAAAGTGTTTTGGCGCCAACTCTAGCCTACCTTAATCGCCCAGAAATCGTGTTTGGCAAACAAAAATCTCCTTACCGTTCCAGTTTCCAGTGGTAAGTGTATTATTTTTATTTATCATTTTTATGCGTTGTAATAGTCGCCCTAAGATACTCTTTGCTTTGATTAAGTTCCCAATTTTTTAAGATTCTATAAAGAACGTATAATGTGAGAAAGTGTACAAATACCTAATTACCATTTATATAATTACCATTTTTCCCGTTCGTATTTTGGCGAACGGTAATGAGCAATTGAAAATGGTAATTAGTACCAGTACAAGCCGGTAATGAGCAATTGAAAATGGTAATTAGTACCAGTATAAGCTGGCCTCTAATTGTATTGAAACTCCTTACTCCGCTAGGTCAGCCCAAGGTCGAATTGTTACTATCACCGCGTGATCGATTATGGATCGTTCATCATCATCATCATCATCAGCCTATAATGTTCCCACTGCTGGGACACAGGCCTCCTCTCTGTGAGAGGGAGTGGGCCGTAATCTACCACGCGGGCCCAGTGCGGGTTGGTAGATGTCACATGTCTTTCAATTTTTGGTTCTAGGACATGCCGGTTTCCTCACGATGTTTTCCTTCACCGTTTTGAGAGCAGTGGTGATGAAATAATTTACACAAAGTAAAGCGCCTGTCTGGGTTCGAACCTACGACCTACAACTCGTAAGTCGCGGCCGATACAAAATTCCGCAACAAAATAAACCTACACACTGACTACCCACCTACTTCTAACAACATATTTTTTTTTTCAGGGTAAATAAACATGCCTCGGAAAAAAACAGCAATCGAAATAGGAAACATTGGCTAAAGCCAAAATTGCACGCCGGAATCGATACGCTAAAATCAAAGCTGACCCTATTTTATACGCCCTTGAAAAAGAAAAAGAACGACAACGATACAAAAAACGAAGAGAACAGAAAAAAACTTTTGTCAGTTGCAGAAATGACGCCAAGAGCAAGAAGGCTACAGAGGAAGAAATGGAGAGAAAACTTTAGAAAACATTTTCAAAAAAAGAAATTAATACAGGAAGGAATTAAACACATGAATGAAAATACACCAAGTTCCAGTGACAGCGAAGATAATATTAACAATAATGAAAATAGACCCAGAAGACGAAACTCAATTTGCGAAAATGAGCCGCAACCCTCTACATCTAGCAATCAAGACGAAACATTAGTCAAGAACTTAAGAAACAAATTGAGAAAGATGCGCTACATTATAGAAAAAAAAGACCAAATGTACAAATCAGAATCCCTGTGAAATTAGAATCCCTGCAACGAAAAAATAATGCGTATAGGATAATAATTATAAGACTGAGAAAACGACTGCAGAGTCCTAATTTTAAAGTAACAGCACTACTTAGAGACAAATCCAAAATAGACGAAGCTAAGAAGAAAATTTCATTTGGAGAAGCAATGAGAAATACCTTACTAACAAATTACAAAAATAAAAAAACGAAGAAAGAAAAAAGAGAATTTAGTGATGCTGTCATTGGTGATAAGCTGATTTTGAAAGATTTCAAGGTTTTGTCTGAAACTAATAATTTCCGAGTGAGAGAGCTAAAGAAAACTAACCAAAGAAACCTTGAATATGAAAAACTAAAACAAGATATTCGAAATTTTTTTGAACGCGACGACATTTCTAGAGTGACTTTAGGCAAAAAAGAATTTATTACACAGAAGAAAGAAAGAAAACAAAAGAGGTATTTGGGTAGTTCTACTTTTAAAGTCCTTCATAAAATTAAGGTGGTCCCCGTTGTAACAAAGGTTTAATACTAAATACAGAATGGAGGAAGTATCATTTATTTTATTTAAATCAATTTAATAACTTGTATTTAGATAACCATCTATAAATTTACTTTAAATAATTTTGAACTTTATTATTAAAATGGAGTCAAACTTTTGTTACAAAGTTAAAACGGCTTGTCCCCATTAGGTGTTGCTTGGAACTATTACGTTTATTATGAAAATAATTTATTGAAGTCACACAATTTAGTAAATACATGGAGAGATAAATTGGTAAGCATGGTAACGAGACAGTTTAATTTAATTTATCTTTAAAAGTTTTTTATTTTTGCCGTGACGAAAGATTGTCCCGAAAATTCGAGTATCCTTCGTCACGACGACGGCCAAATATTACCTTAAGTTTAAAAGAAAATATGTGAGTGTGTTAAGTTTTTGGGTGAAACGAAACGCCAAAGACCATAGAGCATAGAGCGAAACTCAAATCAAGTGATTGACATTGACAGCTTGTCACTTCTTTTACATCAAGGACGAAGACCGGCGGCGTGTGTTTTTTGAGGTTATCCTTAGTCACAATTTTTAATCGTTTTAGCTTTTATATGATTCATATAAATATGTAATCTTTACGGTAAAGTATTTTTTTATCTAAGTGTTCGCTATGCACGATTTGTAACAATCTTATTCAAAAATTGTATACTTCGTCACACGTATCCTTCGGCACAGGTAGAATGTGACGATGGAGACATAAAAGTGACGAAGGTTACATTTATGGAAGATTTCATTTATAGGACGCTACATATAAGTCCCTACTTTCTTTTCTTTTCAGAAATAAATACCTATAAGCCATGCCGTTGTCAGCAGCTGAAAGGCAACGTCGTTGCAGGTTGAAAAAAAAGCAAGACAAGGACAAATATGAAGAATATTTACAGAAGGCAAGAGATCGCTATCATAAAAACAAAACGCTAGTGAAAGATATGAATGACAGAGAAAAAAGATTGGCGAACAGAAAGTGGAAAATAAAGCAAAAAAAGTACAGAGATAAACAAAAGGAACAGGAAAAAACGTTAGAAGCCTATACTCCACCACCATCACCGCCAGCCTCGCCTATCGTAAGTAGCGGAAGAAAAAAAGTAAGACGAGATAGAAGTAAATTATATCGAGAAAATTTAAAGCTACAAACTGAAAATGACAAATGGAGACGAAAGTATGAAAAGTACAAAAAAAAAACTACAAAGGACTCAAGCAAAGTTTGAAGAATATAATGTTCTTTGTAACAGCATTAAAGAAAATTACAAGAACTTAAAATCCCGAAAAGATAGAAGAGTACTTAAAGAAACCGTAATGTCAGATAGAGTGAAGGAAGCAGGCCTTGAAAATGTAATAAGAATGGATGCACTGGGTATACGCTACAACAAACAACAGAGAATTAAGGCAGTTGATAGGAAATTGAGAAGAATGATTGTAAACTTCTACATTCGTGACGACAATAGTCGTGCAACTGCAGGTAAGAAGGAGACCGTAACAAAAAATAAGGTTAAAAAACAGAAAAGGTTTCTCTTGAATACAGTTAGTAATTTATACCGTCTCTTTAAAAAAGAATGCAACGTACCTTGTTCATTAGCTTACTTTGCAAAAATGAGACCATTCTATGTCATGTTTCCATCAGTAAATGCAAGAGATACGTGTTTGTGTAAGAAACACACAAATATTCAGTTCAAAGCAACGGCTATAAGAAAAAAAGGTGCTATCAACACTGATAATTTGAATAATTTGCTGGAATCTGTTGTGTGTAATGTGAACCAAAAACACTGTATGGTTGGAAACTGTGAACAATGTAAAAAAAACAAAGTTGTTGATTTAGAAAACATTAATCCTGAAGAAAATGTGTCATGGTGGGAGTGGATTCGTAAGACAGAAGATTTTACTACGGCAAATGGTACTCGAAAAGTTATAAAGAATGTTAAAGAATTACAGACTGGAAAATTATTCGACTTAATTAATAATTTTGAAAAAGACTTTGCGGATTTTAAGAAACATGTTTTTAACGTTTACACACAACATAAAGGCTATCGAAATTGCATTCAAAATCTCACGCCTAACAGTGTTGCCATTCATATGGATTTCAGCGAAAATTATAATTGCAAGCATAGCTCATCATTTCGGAGGCTCACGTAATCAGCTAACACTACACACTGTTGTTTTGTACGCAAAGCCAGAAGGAGCAGAGACGAATGAAACAGTTTCCTTTTGTACAACATAGGCCATTTTGGGTACTTATACCAAATGTAAATCAAAGAGATACATGTCTCTGCAAACTTCATGCAAACATGGAATTATTGATTCAAGCGTTGCACAAAAAAAAGATAATTAAATACAACAATTCTAACGACTTAATTAACAGTATATGTTGCTCAAAAACTGAATGTTTACTGGAACGATGTAATTTGTGCAAAAATAAAGTAGTTGATTATCAAGAATTCGATAACGATGATCTATTATCATTCAAAAAATGGGAAAACTCAATAAGTACTTACGTAACCAAAGGCGTAGAGAAGACAAAAGATTATAGCAAAGACTAAAGTGACCACTACACCAAAACAAGCTATTGAAGTATTAGAAAGTATAATTCCTTTATTCCTGAAACATGAAGGAACACGTAGGTGGCAATTTACTGCAATAAAAGATCTGAAAGAACATCTCAAGGACAATGAAGCTATCATTCACATAGATTTTAGTGAAAATTATGCTTTGAAATATGAGTCGGAGGTTCAAGCCTTCCACTTTGGAGGAAGTAGGCAAGAGTTAACACTTCACACTGCAGTTATATATATGACAGATGATACAAGCAATTTGACAAACACATCATTTTGTACAGTAAGCGAAAACTTGCGACATGATTCTGCTGCTATATGGGCGCACATTATCCCTTTACTTGAATTTGTGAACTCTGCAAGTAAAAAGATAGATACATTACATTTTTTATCAGATTCGCCAAGTAGCCAATACAGAAATAAAACAATGTTTTATGTTATTTCTAAACTGTGGTGGTATTTTCATGGGCTGAAGATGGTCACCTGGAATTACTTCGAATCAGCTCACGGCAAAGGTGCTGCAGATGGAGTAGGAGCAGTTGTTAAACGCACTGCTGACGCTGCTGTAGCGCAAGGTAGAGATGTTGTAACATTAGATGGATTTTTGAAAATAGTCAGGCAAAACACACAAAAAATTAACCTGGCAACTGTTGAAAAATATCAAATAATAGAAAAAGATATGTTGATACCTTCAGAACAGCTGAAACCATTAAAAGGTACAATGAAGGTCCATCAAATACTGTGGCAGAAAAAAAAGGACCACCTAATATTCAGAGAAACTAGTTGCTTTATATGCTTCGACATGGACTGTAAACATACTAAATTTGTCGGAAAATTATACTGTGAAGACAAAACTGAATCCACACATATTACAAATAAAGAGAATGTAAATAATAATAATATGATTGATGCGACCACAATCGTAGTACCTAAAACTACACCGAATAACAGAACCATTAAAATCTTAAGTAATGTTTTAATAAAGCCAAAACGCAAAAAATACGAAATCAACGTTAAAATGCTGTCTGATTTAAAACCTGATAATAAATTACACTTGGACGCTGATATACACATTGAGAATATGGTAAATCAGTATAATATTTCTGGCAGTGGGAGTGGTATGAATTTTTCGGGTATATTTCAAGACTACGTTCAATCTACATCGCAACTAAGCGCAAATGAGATCATTGATGGCCAGCATAGTGTTCTTGGATCATCATTGGTGTGTGATGATCTTGCAGATCCACATGAGACTGCATCTGAGACTACCTGCAAAGTTCCTAGTCATGACAGTGATACAGATTCGGATTCAAGTTATAATATTTTTTAGTTTTTGTATCTGATCTCATTACATTTAAGAAATATTTTAGATGAAACTTTTATGTTGCTGAGTTCTATTTACACCGAGTTTTTAGTTGATTTTATTTAAGTTACTGCAAAGCTAATTGCTATTGTTTTTGTTTTGAAATCCTGTTTATTTTTCTGTTATTTTCCTTAATTTTTTAAATTAAGTCTAGGTCCATATTTACCAAAGTTTGATAGAAACAGCAAATCTTTTGAATTTTTCTGTTTATCATTGCCGTGTGATGATTTTGAAGATCTACTTAAGACTGACTTATTTTATGATTAAGCACATGAGCAGTTTCCGGTCGATTCTGCAGTGCGATTCTGTAAATAGGTCGAAGTGTAAAGTTATGCGAAGTGAACGACAAGTGAGTTGTCAAACCATACAAACAAGATGGAATGACAGGTCACTTGTCGTTTACTCCACCTAAGTGTACACGGTGCGATGATGATTGACAGCTCACCTCGTGATCAATTCACCCAAGCCTTCACATCGACATGTTTACGGAATCGACCGGCTGGTCATGAAAGTGAGACTAATTCGGATTTAAGTATACCTAAATATTGTGTTTCTGTATAAGATCTCATCGAGTTTAAGAAATATCTAAGATTGAAATCATGTAGGTCTAAGTTTTACACTGAGTTTGAACTAGTTTTGTTGATTTTATTTGAATAACTAGACAGATAATGTTATTGATTATTGGGAAACCGGTTGATTTTTGAGTATTTTGTTTTACATTAAATCACTGCACTAAATAGCTAAGTTTTAGACTGAGTTTTGAACTACATAGTTCATTTGATTTTATTTGAATTATTATACAGATAATGTTATTGATTATTGGGAAATCGGTTGATTTTTGAGTATTTTGTTTTAAATTCAATCACTTCACTAAATAGCTAAGTTTGATGTCATTTATTGTCACCTAAATAAATATGCGATTAAAGTATGTTATTCATTTTATTTCTAATTATATTACCAATGACGAAGCATAATTACCATTTTCTTAATGCTAATTACCGTGTGTTTCATATCTCATCACCGTTCGACGAAAATTTTCAACTTCAAATTCAGACCTGTAAAGCAGTTCAAATACTGTGCGTTTGATTTATTTCGTTAATCTGCACTATAAACTTTACGTTAAATCTATAAAACCTGTAATTGAAAGCATTATTTGAAGTTAATTTACGAATCCTGAAAATGTAAAATAAATTAAGTTTTCTGTTTCTTTTTCCTATTATTTAAAACTACATTAAAGTTGCCTGGCGTCAGGGGTACGGCGGCGGGCGATACGTTTATACTCTGGCGTTCAAAAGGTTAAGTTAGGTTTGAAAGTTTTTTTTAGTTTAATTATGCCTCAAATAAGGTACACAGCTGCCGAGTACACCGACATGGTACTTACGTACGGAGAATGTCACCAAAATGCGGCTTTAGCATTGCGTACATATCGGGAGAGATATGGTAACACAAGAACGTGCCCTACCAACAACCGTGTTTTTACCTTGGCCGTTCAGAGGTTACGAGAGAATCGGCCTTTGGTTCCTCAAGGAGAGGGCGTGTCTTCAAATTCAAGTATCGAGGACCGGATATTACAACATTTTGAAAACAACCCGACTTGTGTTTCAAGTGAGTCACAGAACTGTCCATAGAATTTTGAAACGGCATGCACGGCGACCTTACAAGTTCAGAAAAGTTCAACAACTGTTATCCAGAGATATGCCAGTCAGAGTGTTCTGTTGCCGATGGCTTCTCGACAAAATATCAGACGACCCTGACTTCATATCTAATATTATGTGGACAGATGAGAGCACTTTTACAAGAAATGGAGTTTGGAATAGACAAAACCTAAGATATTGGAGTAACGAAAACCCACGCCTAAGTCGAGAGTCTTCATTCCAGTACCGGTTTTCACTAAATGTCTAGGCTGGAATTCATAGGAACAAAATAATAGGTCCAGTGTTTATTGATGGGACATTAAATGCAGAGAAATTCTTAGAACTTCTTAGTGGCCCAGTGTCAGACTTTACGGAAGATTTACCTTTGGACGTGTATGGACGACTATCAATTGGACGGTGCGCCCGCCCATTCCGTAGTGCGTGTCAGACAGCGGCTAACGGATATGTTTGAAAGTCAGTGGATTGGCCGTTTTAGACCTATTCGATGGCCAGCACGGTCACCGGACCTGACACCACTGGATTTCTTTTTGTGGGGGGCCGTAAGAAACGAGGTGTATGCACGAGAAGTGAACACTGTGGACCATTTAAAAATTAAAATAATTAATGCCTTCGACAAACTTAAAAGAATGGCAGATGGGGACTTGTTAAGACGAGTCCGTGAAAATTTAATAAGACGATGTCGCTTGTGCATAATGAACAACGGGGGACACTTTGAAAATTTAAAAATTTTACTATTGATGATTTTAATTGTGATTGTGATGTAATATTACGTGATTAATTATTCAATCAATGATCTTTTATTAATTAACAACTCGCAACTTTAGTGAGTTTATGCCGCTGATTTGTTGTTCTCCGTCTAAAGTACCTACGCCCAGCACCGCCGCCGCCCGCTGTACCCCGCACCACGCCACGCAATAGGTGAGTGACTTTTCGTAGATAAAGCGTGTTTACTTTTTATGCAGTTGATTCTGCTATTTATTTTGTTTGAAAATTGCAATTTTTAAATTTTCCATTAACTACTAATCTTCGTGGTTTAAAATGTTACGACATTAAATTAAAACGAGCACAGTACTAGTGTGCTCGTTTTAATTTAATGTCGTAATTCCATATCCACATTGTATGTCGTAATGTGTAATGTTACAAAGCTTAATGTCAAAATAATCCAAAACATTAACGACAATCACAATTATTACTAGTTATAATCTTTACATAATCTGGTAATGTCAAAATCTGTTTGTCAAATTACAATACAGCAACAACCATAAAAAATAATAAATAAATAACAATGTCATTATTATAATCTGAAACATTCGAAATTGCAGAGACAACGTACATTTATCGATAACATTTTCCTATATAGTTTTGTCATTTAAAAAGTCCTTAATTGTGTAATAGCATTTCTCCAGCAATAGTTTTATTAATTGATTTTTAAACATTTTTATGGGAAGGTCTTTTAAAGTTTCAGGTAATTTATTATATACAAGTGGTCCCATGGAAAAGATGCTATTTTTTAATAAGGCTGTTTTATGACCACCTGTGCACAATTGGTTTTTATACTGGGACCTCATTGGTGCTGTGCGTTGCCTTATGTCAATCATTGAGGTAAATAGGTGTTTATTTAATTTAACGAATAGAGCAACTTCTAGTATATATAAACAAGGTAATGTCAAAATATTTAGGGATATAAATACAGGTTGACAACTTTCAGTAAACTTAAGACCAGTCATTGATCGAATACATCGTTTTTGGGCTCTAAATATTCTTTCCCTCTCACTGCAATTGCCCCAAAATATGACACCATATCTTAATACTGAAGCAACTAATCCATGATAGGCTATAACTAATGTATTTATGTTTAGTTTATTTGAGAGGTTATAGAGTACATACGAAGATTTGCTAAAGTTTTTGGCATACATTTTCAGCATGAGATTTCCATGTCAATTTATCGTCAATCTGCACTCCTAAGAATTTAGTCACTGAAGTAGTGTCTACGATTTGGCCATTATATTCAACGATTACTTTTTTTGGCTGTAATAACCTCTGGTGAAAATGCATGACTTTAGTTTTTTTTTTAATTTATGACGAGATTATTTTTTTTAAGCCAATCTATTATTGTTTTAAGTGTGCTGTTTATTTCATTTTCGTAGTTCGTCTCATTCATACATTCGACTATAGCTGTGCTGTCATCGGCAAATAATGTCAATAATGTTGGTAATTGCAGCTGTGTTTCCCGTACAATTACTGGATACATTATGTATTTGGTCATATACAAATATACAAATACTTGTAAAAAAATTAGAGAAAGAATATAATGTTACATCAGTTTGGATGCGGCACCTGTTCGTCGACGGGGAGGACGCCGGCCGCCGGACGGCTTAGGACCTCGAGGCCCACCGGCCTCTGATAGGGTCCCAGCTCCCGGTGGAAGTGTGCAGCGCATGAGATGGACACAATCTATCAATGAAAATGTCATGCGCTCATACTATGGGGCTACAGACGGGGAATCAATCTGACCGCGTATCGTGTTCGGATGCTCTCTCTTTTTCAGGTGCTTGAACCAGCTGTCAACGTTTCGGCACAACGACTATCGGATCAGGTGCGGGTCATCCAACGTAATCATATGTTGGATGACACTATACTTGATCGCCTGCGAAATGAAATACAGAGTAGCCATGTCATCGTTCCCCAGTCGCAGACTGCTGTAATACTACCGCCAGACTGCTGTAATACTACCGCAGTCTAATACAAGTCATGCTGACGAGGGGAGTAATGATAGGGCTACAAACGTAAGTACCCAGTGCAATCAATGAGGAATTGAGGAGTGCTTTGGAAGATGCGATTCAGGAGTATCGCTACATGTCGCCCGAACTTAGGCCACGCTTGCCTCGTTTGCCCATGCATAACAAAAATAGGGCGCTGGTGGCGGTTGTCAAAATATTTTGATACCTGCGAAGACCTCAACGATACTCATTCGATTCTGTACTGCGCGGCTGTAGCGGCATGTCGTGTAACTCACGTTAAATTTACCAATGACTCGAGCTGCACGACCGAAACCAGCCAGTCGATCCAACCGCCTAACGAGAGCCTCGACAGATGTTGATCGAGGCTTTCGGCCATAAGGCCATTGGCCGATACGACAATCGGCACAATGATAGCCGAGCTCACATTCCTCATGTCAACAACCTCGTGTGCTAAGTCAAGATATTTAATTTGTTTCTCTTTCTCAGCTTTCACGAGGTTCCCGTCATGTGGAATGGTAACATCGACAATCATTGTGCGGCGCGCTAATCGATCTATCACCATTATATCAGGCTTATTGGCGACAATAGTCCTCTCAGTAATAATAGACCGATCCCTGTACAAGATGACATGGTCATTTTCAAGAACTAGGTCGGGCATGTACTTGTAATACGGTACCTCAGAATCCACAAATTTATATTTCAAAGCAAGTTGCTGGTGAATAATCCTGGCTACTTGGTTATGCCTGTGCAAGTACTCGCCGTTAGCCAGATGAGAACAACCAGAGATAATAATGTCTGATAGACTCACCGGACGGTGGCATGCCCGACACACGTCAACCGTCCCGTCCTTCATAATATATGTCTCCGGTAGTTATTAGTCAAGATAACTTCGTCCATAATTGCACAGACGAAACCTTCGGTTTCCCCGAAAAGATCACCAAAACGTAACCAGGATACGGACGCTAAGAAATCTACACCGGGCTCATGGAGAGCATAAAGGTAATTTATTATCATAATATGATAATAAATGAAACAAATTTTGATATGGTAACTATTGGAGGTCGTATATTTATATGTATATACTGGCCTGCGAGAAATAATCATATGTAACACATTGCTGTCATTGATTTAAATAAGCTTGGTTACGGTTACGGGTTGTTTATATTCTATTGTACTCTTTGTAACTTGCTTGTAAAATATTAACCACGAATGAATATACTGTGCTGTCCCACTGCTGATCTCATCTTTATTTCAATTGGTTATGGGCCCAGATCCCAGAAGCACAAATGCTAGAGCATTATTTATAAGTTGAGTGGTTTAAATATTATTTGTGTGCTTGTGAAGCTTACGAAATCGCAATTATGTCAGCTGAGGTTGGCATAAGAGGTATTAAGAGGCTGAAAAATTCGTCCGACTACCCAAATTGGAAATTCCTGGTGCGAAATTACTTGGAAAATAAAAACTGGTGGGAAGTAATTTCTACAGATGTAGTGAATGCTGACGTAGACCGGCAGGCACGAACAACAATATGCTTGTTGTTGGAACCAGAGTGCTTTACCCACGTCTACAATGCGAAGACTGCGAAAGAAGCCTGGAATAGCTTACGGAAAGCGTATGAAGACAAAGGTTGGGGAAGACGTATACATATTCAGCGAGAGCTTTTTAACTGTAAGTTAGAGAATTTTGATTCTATGGAAAGCTACATATCAAAAATTACGTTCCTGACACAACAATTGTCAGATATAGATGCTCCAATCCCTGATGATTGGATCATATCGATTTTGCTGGGTGGATTGACCGCTGAGTACAGCCCTCTCATTATGGCTGTAAATAATAGTGGAAAAGAAATCATGTTGGAGCAAATCAAAATGAAATTGTTACAAGAAGGAAGTAGACAGAGTAAGTTGAACACAGAGTACGAAAAAGCCTTAGTAACACGTAAAGTACAGAACGATGCTAGATCTAACACTAAAACTAATGATCGTAAGCAGAAGTTCGTCTATAAGTGTTTTAAGTGCCACAAGCAAGGTCACAAGGCGTCCGAATGCAAGGAGCGGATAAAAACCGCGAATATCTGCCTGAATACAAAGGGGGCGATAAACAAAGATAATTGGTATTTAGACAGTGGGTGCTCAAATCATATGATCCATGATAAAAACAAATTGTTGTCTTACACACATGTAAACGACAACATGAAGATCGCAGTAGCAAACGGCGAGAAGTTATTGGTGAAAGGACGAGGAAATGCTGAGCCACAAGTCAGCGAAAACGGAAAATTAATTTTAGAAAACGTTTTACATGTTCCTGATTTATCCATGAACCTAATTTCGGTGAGCGATTTGACCAAGAAAAATTATTGCATGAATTTTGACAAAGAAGGTTGCATGATTCAAAGTAAAAAACAAATTATTGCAAGATGTCAAGAGATCGGCGGAATTTATGAGTTGACAGAAAATCAAAATAACGTCGTGAATGTGACATTGTCAAAACAAAATGAAAATATTTCGAACGTTTGGCACAAAAGATTAGCTCATTTATCGCGTAATTATATGAATAAAATGAAAGTTTTAGTAAGTGGTATGGAATTTAAGAGTACCGATTTATGCGAGCCGTGTATTCCATGTATAGAAGGAAAGACATGCAAAAGTCCCTTTAAAAAGCAAGGTACGAGAGCGAACGAGGTCTTACAATTGGTTTTTAGCGACGTTTGTGGACCAATCGAGGAGCCATCGTTCGGTGGTTCGAGGTATATTCTTCTATTTATTGACGATTATACTAGAAAGACTCATGTTTATTTTTTGAGGAACAAAAGCGAAACATTAGATAAGTTCCGTGAATATAAAGCGGAAGTTGAGAATGAGACAAGTAAATTGATTAAGTGTCTGAGATCTGACAACGGCGCGGAGTATTGTAATGGTAAATTTAAATCATTTTTAAAGTCTGCAGGTATAAAACACCAGACGACTGTACCGTACACGCCGGAACATAATTCTGTCGCAGAAAGAGCGAATCGTACTATAATAGAGAAGGCAAGAACATTACTGTCAGAATCGAACTTGAGCAAGAAGTATTGGGCCGAGGCTGTAAATACTGTTGTTTACTTAAAGAACAGAAGCCCTACGAAAGCATTGAATAATGCGGTACCAGAAAAGCTTTGGAATGGAAAAGATGTGGATGTTAGTCATCTGAAAATCTTTGGTTGTTTGGCATATAGATTGATGCCAAAGCAAAAGAGACGGAAACTGGACATGAAGACGGAACCGATGATTTTTATTGGATATCCTGATAATCAGAAGGGTTATCGTCTGATGAATCCTACGACAGGTGAAGTGACGACTGCGAGAGATGTGAAATTTCTGGAAAACGTCTTTCTCCAAAAGAAAAACGTAGAAAAGTCGGAAGTAATCATAAACCTAAATAAAGATTCTGTTCCTTCCAGTTTACCGAACGTATCTACAAGCAGATCTGAACATTTAGAAGCTCACAACGATATGTATCGTGATACTGAAGACGAGAACGTAAAAGTATCGGAGGACATAGGACCTGAACCTATAGTACCAGAGCGAGTATCTGATGATGTATTGACTGAAGAAGAAGTCAGAATACCTGAATCAGAAAGGAGGTATCCTTTAAGAGAACGCAGACAAGTCGACCGGTACGGATGCAATGTTATGTATGCCAAGGAGAACAGTCTTGATGGTGATCCATTGACTATTAATGAAGCGTTGGCGAGACCAGATGGTGATTTATGGCAAAAAGCGATAGATAATGAACTTATGTCACTGAAGGAGAACCAGACTTGGACGTTGGTGGATCTTCCAGCTGATAAGAAGCCTATCCAATGCAAATGGGTGTTCAAAATCAAGAAAGATAGCGATGGCAAGGTAACAAAGTACAAGGCTAGACTTGTAGCAAAAGGCTTCACACAGGTATGTGGTGTAGATTATACTGAGACATATTCTCCTGTAGTAAGAAGCTCTACTTTAAGATTGTTGTTCTCGCTAGCTGTTGAATACAGTTGGTTTATTGAACAATGGGATGTCACGACTGCCTTTTTATACGGAAAAATTAAAGAGGACATTTACATGCTCCAACCAAAAGGAGCAGTAGTCAAAGGTCAAGAAACCAAAGTATGCAAATTGCAGCGTTCTTTGTATGGATTGAAACAAGCTTCAAATGCTTGGTTCAAGGAATTGGATAAAGAAATGTTGAATTTAGACTTTGTACAATCAAAAATAGAACCGTTTTTGTATCAAAAGCAGTTTAAAAACAACAAGAAGTTGATTGTCGTTATTTACGTAGATGACCTTTTTATTTTTGGAAATAGTGAACAAGAAAAGCAGAAATTAAAAAACAATTTGCTTGACAAGTTTAAAGTGAAAGATTTAGGGCAGGCTAGGCATGTTTTAGGCATGAGGTTGAGGAGGGACAAAGATGTTATTTGTCTAGATCAGCAACAGTTCATTTCGGATATTTTGAATGACTTTAACATGACAGACGCTAAGCCAGTTTTAATCCCAATGGAAGTCGGTATGAAATTAGAAAGATCGACAAATTCTCATAGCGATCTGCCGTATCAAAGCTTAATAGGCTGTCTAAACTATTTGGCCTGTAATACGCGACCAGACATAGCACATGCGGTAAGTGTACTTTCACAATTCAATTCATGCTATGATGAAATACATTTTAAATGTGCGAAACGGGTCTTAAGGTATTTAAAAGGTACGTCTCACTTTTAGGAAGTCGGGAGATTTAGACTTACGAGGCTACGTAGATGCAGATTGGGGAGGGGCACTTGATAGAAAGTCTTTCACAGGATTAATTTTCAAAATAGGTAAAAATATAGTGTCATGGGAGAGTAGGAAGCAAGCGACAGTATCCTTGTCAAGTACAGAAGCAGAGTACGTAGGATTAAGTCAAGCTTCGAAGGAAGCTCTCTATTTACGGAGTTTACTAAATAGTTTAACGGCTGTGGATAGTAAAGCGGTAGTAATTTACAATGACAATCAGTCGGCGCATAAAATTGCAGGTAACAAAATGATGCATAATCGGACGAAACATATAGATATAAAATATCATTTTATTCGCGAGTGTGTACTTACTAACAAAATTGAGATAAAGTACATGTCAACTAATAATATGATAGCCGACATTTTAACTAAAAGTGTTCATAGCCCGAAGTTAAGAGAATTTTTAAAGGATTTATCCCTATCAAATTATTCGATTAAGGGGGCGATGAGTAGTTAAATGTTTATTTTTATGTTGTTTTGGTAATAAATAATTTTCTATGTAGTTTCGTTATGCATTCTTTTCTTTGTTATTCTTCTGTTTTTTGTACTATACTTTTGTATACAGCTAGTACAGTTAAACACAGAAGTGTTAGTATTTGATTTATTTTTATGTACCGAGTACAGAAGTGATATGCATGTGTAATAGATTAAGGGGGCGTATTGGAGGTCGTATATTTATATGTATATACTGGCCTGCGAGAAATAATCATATGTAACACATTGCTGTCATTGATTTAAATAAGCTTGGTTACGGGTTGTTTATATTCTATTGTACTCTTTGTAACTTGCTTGTAAAATATTAACCACGAATGAATATACTGTGCTGTCCCACTGCTGATCTCATCTTTATTTCAATTGTAACATTGTAATATTTTTTAAAAGAAATCCTTTACACTTATGTTATTATTATAGTATTGAATGTTAAAAAACACATTTTAGGTTACATATAGATATTATGAAAATTCTGATATCATTTAAGAGGTTATAGCTTAATTATTCATTTTCTCAATGAAAAGAGGATTGAAACTTAACCTCAATATTACAATAATATAAATACTAATTTGTTAAAGTTACGGCTAAAGGTTACTATGTCCCCTGACACAAAATTACCCTACCTGTCTATGATTTTTAATATTTCGTGTGACCTCCGTTAGCCTCGATACAGCTAATGAGACGTCGACGCATAGACGCCACAATATTTGCACAGATATTTGTGCCGCGCAAACTATCCCATAACTGCATGCAATAGGATTTGAGTAGCTCAGGGCATCTCTCGTCCCGAGCTTCCCTTCTTTGCACCATTAAACCCCTTATATTTTCTATGGGGTTTAAGTCAGGGGACCGAGCTGGCCAAGGAATAACTAATTTCCGGATGATTGCTAAACCATTCGCGAACAATGCTGGCACGGTGAATAGGACAATTATTGTCTTGAACAAAACTTATAGATAGATAGATAAACCGTTCCCGTAACCGTTCTCGTTTAAGTCTTCTGCGGGGTAGATATTACGCATCGTAGGCAACATTATATCGTTCAACACTTCCACATAGTTGACACTGTTGGCTCACGTCGATATAAAACTTAATTCACCGGGCCGTTGAGCACTTATCCACCCCCACATATTCACACTGATTCTGCCTGACTCCGTATTTGGTCTGACATTGCCTTCAGACTAACGCGTATTATTTTACGCCACAAATGCAGCCTTCCTTTTAGGCACGATTTAAAAGATTTTTCGTCGGTGAATATTGTCGTCTCCCAATCAAAATCCAAATATTCCTGGGCAAAACTTAACCTTTCCTCTTTATGCCGTTGCGTTAAAAACGGTTTTTTAGCTGGCGTTCGGTGATGAAGACCTTCGGCATGGAGTATGCGGCGAACGGTGCGTACTGATGTGCCGAACTCAACGGCAAAACACCTTGTTGGGATGAAACCATTCGTTTCATATTCAGCTCCCATATAACGTCGCTGAGGCTGGCTAATAAGAGGTGGTCTGCCGCTCCTCTCACGACTCTTCAGGCTACCTTCTTCCTCAAATCTCTTCACCCAACGACTAACAGTCTCTCTCTAAAAAAAAAAATATATTACAAACTTGCAACAAGCGATTAATCTACCATTATATTTTGTAGGTATCATCACATAAAATTAACTTACGCATAAGCCGGTTTCATTCGATATTTGAGGTATATTAAGGCCATTCGAATATAGGGCCACAATAGTTGCCTCGGCTTCAATACTAATATTAGCCTGCATATTGAATTCAGAAGAATACTAAAAAATAGCAACAACAAGATAACACAACAGTGTGTGTTCGTCCAACGGTCGTGATTGACGTGCACAATAACAAGCTAATTACTTGTCGTTTAAAACTATTTTTTGTGACGCCACCGGCACCGCACGTGTTCGGGTCGGTGCGGCGGGCGTCGCGATAACGGCTACCTGTGTGGTCGCGCGAAGTGTAAACAATGTCGAGTCCCAACCCATTAGTAAATAATACTGACACAACTATCATGCAGACGAACGCTCAAGAGAGAGAAGACAATACACAATTAGACGAGATGGAGATTAACTTAGAAGACCAACAAACAAATGATAACCTACAAACACGAAATAAAAGATCAATTTATGATATATATAGATGATAACTGGACTGTCATTAATAAAAATAAAAACAGTAAAAGATACAAGAGTTTAAGTAACCTGGCTACTCCAGTCAACGAAGAAAAAATTGAAGTTACAATCACTTGTAAGGAAGCCCTACCTAAACAGTTCAAACTAGCTAAATTATTGCAAGCCAACGACATTAGTCGTATTTCACGCATAAAATATGTTAATCAGTTCAAAGTGATGTTACAATTTGAAAGTGATGTTACAATTTGAAAGTGATGTAGATCTACAAAAGTTAATTAACTGTACAGACTTTAAGGAAAAGAAATGGGTTATCTCAAAAACCATTGAAGTAGAAATAACTTACGGGATAATTAAAAACATAGAACTCGATTGCAGAGAGGAAGAAATAATAGATAGTTTGACGTCTGATACAGAAATAATATCAGGGCCCTATCCAATAAAGCTGACAATCCGACAAGTCCGACATATGTCAAAAAGTGACAACTCGACAATTTTTCTGTTTAATAAAACTTACAGGCGACAAAATTGTCATGGTGGAAAATTCACAAATATGTCACTCTTTTTTTTCTTGACATTTTTCTGTTTTATAAAACTTTATATGCGACAGCTGACAGGTGACAATTTGTCGTGAAAAACTTGTCAAATCTGCTTTATTAAACAGAAAATTGTCGTGACATGTTGACATATTTGTAGAATTGTCCGACAATTCTGACAGGCGCGTTACCCTCTGTCGCGAAATCATATTTTGAATTTTGAAGGTGTAAAAAAGTGTATTGAAAAAGTTTATTACAAAAAAATGGTACTTACATCGAGCAGTGAGAGTAGTGATGATGAATACTTGGAACAAATACAAACGAGGAGGCAACGACGATCATTTAAAAGCAGAATCAATTTCTCCTTCTCAATTGACAACATTTCAAACCTGACACGACCTTAAAACAAAAATACTATTTCTTTATTTTCGTATCCTGAGTTCAAATATATTTTTATTTTATTTTTTTATTTCTAAACTGAGAAAAAAAATAAAAATCAAAAAACATGTGATGACGTCACATAAACGGCGGAATGAGGTAGTTACCTTTGCGCATTCCAATGTCTTTGATTGAAAACATTACATCAAACAAGACATGTCAATGTCACCTAAGAAGTGTAACTAGAAAACAACTAAAAAACTGAACTGAATTCAACAATATTTTTTCCTATCAACTCGACACGCTGCTTACTGTTAATATTATCAATTTTTGATTGATATTTCGCCAATAAAATGGATCCCAATGAAAAATATACGCCAATGAAGGAACCAAAACAACGACTGAGACAAGTGACGTCTAACAGTTTTTTTGACGGGTCACAATAAAGCAAAGGTAATATCGCCATTCTACCGTCATCTGGCACTTACGTCTTTTTAGAATACACCGAATTTCAAAGTTAAAATTATGAATGAAAAGTACATAATTTCGAAAAACGAAAAAATATGGGTGCCCTAGATTTGAATTTACTTTTATATAACGTAATAATACATGCAGGTTAAAAATATGAAATGTTGTCAATTACAGATTTCTGCTTTAAAGAAAAATTTCGGGTATGTAAATCTACCGTAGAATATTTAATTGATAAAATTGCTCATCGACTTCAACACGGTACAAGCAGAAACCAAGCACTTACACCCGATAAACAAATTTTATGCGCTTTGCATTGGATGGGTTGTGGTTCACAGTACCACGTTATTGGTGATGCACACGGGCTTAGTAAAACAACCGTACATAATTGCATAAGAAGGGTATGTGGAGCCGTGATTACTGAATCATTCGGAGAAGAGGTTCGCTGGCCTGATAATTGTAACCGAATACCAACACTTTTCATGAGGCATAATGGGATACCTAGAATATCTGGTATTGTGGATGGTTCGTTAATTCCTCTAGATGCGCCTTATCAAAATGAATCTGCGTTTGTAGACAGGAACGGAAACCATTCAATTAATATTATGGTGGTGTGCGGGCCAAACTTAGAAATTTTCTACGCATCTGCAAGATGGCCTGGCTCTGTTCACGATGCCAGAGTGATGAGATGCTCTTCTTTAGCACGGACATGGGAAAGTGGATGGAGACCATTCCCAAACGCAATAATCCTGGGAGACAGTGGATATGGTTTAAAAAAGTGGCTTATGACGCCTAATATACCAATACAAATACCAAGGACAGCATCACTGGAAAGATTCTTGCGTGCTTTTAAGTCAACGAGAAGATTGGTAGAAAATTCTTTGGGAATCATAAAAGAAAAATTCCCGTGTCTAAATCACCTTAGAGTTCAGCCAATAATTGCAAGCAATGTAATATTATCTTGCATTGTTATGCATAACATTGAAAACCGCTTAGGCTCAAATGCACCCTATTTAGAACAAGATATTAGCGGAAATGACAATGATACAGTTGTAGATAATAACAATGTGGACGAAGTATTTGATGAGGAAGCGATTGCAGTTTTACAGTCATTAATACAACTATTTGAATGAATAATTTATTTAATCCTTTTAATAAATGCATGATCGATTATACTTAAAGATTTTCATTCATAGCACTTATTATAATATCGTTGACTTGTTCATTATCAGCACCCGACTCTGTTGTTCGAACAATTTGTTCAATTTGTTCAGTACAAACATCAATAACCCGAGCGTTTTGTAAATACAAAGGTAGTGTAAATTCTGATGGCTGTATGTTTAATTCTTTTTCAAGTTTGAGTAGCTCCAAATCTAGCTTGTATTTTTCTCTTTTTGCAATTTGAAGTTTTTCTTTAGCAATATCTACTTCTATTTCCATTTTTTGTTTCTTAAAATCAAATAAGTCATTTGATAAATCAACTGGGGGATGTGATTTTCTTCGTATTGGATTTTGAGGTTGAGGTGGTGTTTCTGCTGTAAAAACAGGCACGGATACCTGTGTTTCATTTGATCCTGAAGATTCTGGTATTTGAAGTCCATCTATTGCTGGAGAATCCTTTCCTATGATTTTTAGTATCATTTCATCAGAATCGTCATATTTGCATTTTTTCCTCCCCCAGAACCAGTCTGCAGACGATTATCTCTCTTTTCCTGAAAGATTTATCGTACGTCTGTTGTATGGGAGCCCCCTTAAATATTTATTTTATTCTGTTTTTTAGTATTTGTTGTTATAGCGGCAACAGAAATACATCATCTGTGAAAATTTCAACTGTTTAACTATCACGGTTCATGAGATAACGCCTGGTGACAGACGGACAGACAGACAGACAGACGGACAGCGGAGTCTTAGTAATAGGGTCCCGTTTTACCCTTTGGGTACGGAACCCTAAAAATCGTTTCCACATACACAATGCGAATATTTCATACATACCTACACAATATAATACATCATATCTAATTGATTGACTCGAGGAAGTCGAGGATTTTTATGGGCACCTATACTCAACACGGACGATAAAACCAGCGGGGCATAGTGCAGATGACCATCGAGCCGAATTAACGCGCCACTACACGGAGGACATCCCGGATATCGACCAATGCGAGATTAGGGCGGCTCTCGAGCAGCTAAAGAACAACAAGGCACCTGGGGATGACGGAATAACGACAGAGCTCCTTAAAGCGGGCGGGGCTCCAGTCCTGAAGAAGCTAGCGAGTCTCTTTAATTCCGTTATCCAAGAGGGTACAACGCCCGAGGCGTGGAGCAAAGGTGTGGTGGTACTGTTCTTCAAAAAAGGTGACAAATCCTTACTGAAGAACTATAGACCCATCTCACTTCTGAGCCACGTATACAAGCTGTTCTCGAGGGTCGTCACGAACCGTCTCGCCAGGAGACTTGACGAGTTCCAGCCGCCAGAACAAGCCGGTTTTCGGAAAGGCTTCAGTACCGTAGACCACATCCATACTGTTCGACAAATTGTGCAGAAGACCGAGGAGTACAATCAGCCGCTGTGTATGGCATTTGTGGACTACGAGAAAGCCTTCGACTCCATCGAAATATGGGCAGTTCTGGCCTCTCTGCAACGATGTCGAATTGACTGGCGCTACATCGAAGTGTTGAGATGTTTGTATGACGCTGCAACGATGACTGTCCAGATCCAGAATCAGAAAACCAGCCCCATCCAACTGCTCAGGGGGGTGAGACAGGGGGATGTAATATCCCCTAAATTGTTTACCAACGCGTTGGAAGACGTTTTCAAGACGCTGGACTGGACTGGACAGGGTATCAACATTAACGGCGAGTACATCTCCCATCTTCGATTTGCCGATGACATCGTCATAATGGCAGAGACGTTGGAACAGCTAGACCAAATGCTGCACAGCCTAAATGGAGCCTCCCGGCGGGTTGGCCTCGGCATGAATTTGGACAAGACGAAAGTCATGTACAATTCGCACGTCTTGCCAAGTCCAATCCACATCGAAGGGTCGCTTCTCGAAGTTGTGAAGGAGTATGTCTACCTAGGGCAAGTCATCCAGCTCGGTAGACACAACTTTGAGAAGGAAGCTGACAGAAGGATCCAGTTGGGTTGGGCAGCATTTGGAAAACTTCGTCAAGTCTTCTCGTCGCATATCCCGCAGTGTTTGAAGACTAAGGTCTTCAACCAGTGCGTCCTGCCCGTCATGACATACGGTGCTGAAACGTGGACGCTGACGGTCGGGCTGGTCCACAAACTCAAGGTCGCTCAGCGGGCTATGGAGCGAGCTATGCTCGGAGTCTCTTTGAAGGATAAAATCAGGAATGAAATTATCCGGAAAAGAACCGGAGTGACCGACATAGCTTGCAGAGTAAGCAAACTGAAGTGGCAGTGGGCTGGCCATGTCTGTCGAAGGACTGATGGCCGGTGGAGCAGGCGAGTCCTGGAGTGGAGACCGCGTATCGGCAAGCGTAGTGTGGGACGCCCCCCAGCTAGATGGACGGACGACCTAAGGAAGGTGGCTGGGGTAGACTGGATGCGGAAGGCGGAGGACAGGGTGCTGTGGCGCAGTCTGGGAGAGGCCTATGTCCAGCAGTAGACTGCGATAGGCTGAGTTGATTGATTGATTGATCTAATTGATAACTTCTTTATTGGTTATCGGTCTAAATAAATAAAAAAAAAATACGGATTGATGAAGGATAAACTAGTTAAAATAAACTAAACCTTACCATGGTCCTTTTGCGCCAATTTTGCCATGTAGTGTCACGAAGGTATTTCCAGTCTTTATTGAAAATACCTAATGTTCTTAAGTTTTCGGCTATTTCCTTCCATTTATTTATTTTTACATCGTGGGTCAATTGGTCACTAAACTTCCCAAAAAGTATATTTTTGCTTTCGTAAATAAGGCCCAAAATGGTAAGTTTTCTGTGCATTTCCATCTTACACGTGTAGAAGCCACCAAACGCCACGGGAACACCAACAGGAACGGGACGTAGTCAAATGAATACAATGTTTACCTATACGTAGATAACTGACTTATATTTCACAACTCCCATACAGAAATCAATGCTTAGCACTAGCTATTATTTTTCTCTCACAATCTATCGCGTCGAATCCGAAATTCTAAAAAAACCCCGCGCAACCCGCCAAACGAACCGTTCCCACGTTTTTCTTATTTTTCTTTTTTTCTGGCGGGAAGAAGCGAGTTCTCTGATTGGTTCCCGCCACCATGAACCGAACGACCATGAATAGAGTAAAAGGTTAAAGTTGCCAGTGTAAAATATTAATTAGCAAAAACAAAATTCACAAACCCTAACACACGCGATCATAACACAATCGAAGTTGCACTAGTGATTGTTTTATTCTTGTACTTTGATAATATCTTTTTCAATTTTACCCTCATCCAGCTTCATAAAACAAAATTCTTTGCAAATATATTATGTCAAAAGTCGACATAATTGTCACGACAATCCGACAATATTGTCACCGACAATTGTCAGAAATATTGTGACTGTGGTGTTTTGATATGTCGAGTTTTATTAAACGTGTTTTTACATTAAAAATATGTCAAGATTTCACCTGTCGATTTTTGACATATTTGTCACGTTTATTAAACAGCTTAAGCGCGACAATTCTACAATTTTGTCATTTTTTGACATATATGTCGGATTGTCAGCTTTATTGGATAGGGCCCTGTTAAACGGCTTAGCCGCAGGCAGACAGAAGGCTCTGGATGGACTGAGAGTGAGACTTTGAGAGTATGCTTCAAAGGTTCCTCGTTACCGGCGTATATACGAATGTATGGTGTTAGAATAAATGTGGAGCCATATGTTTATCCAGTTACACAATGTTCAAATTGTTGGAAATTCGGGCATTACAAAAAAATTTGTCTCTACAAGAAAATTGTTTGCCCTAAATGTAGCAGACGGTCATTTGATGATTTCCCAACCAAAAAAAAAAAAAAAAAGGTTGCTCAAGGTCAGATTGGAAACCCCGGCTTTGAAATCATACGCATGAAGGTACATAATTGTGAGTCCCTGAATAATATTATATCCGTTTACTGCCAACCCTCCGTGCGCACGTGTCTACAGGATTGAGATGATCTACTATCAATCTGATGAGATCATCACCTGATGTGTCACTTATTACAACAGATATTGCTGTAAAGTATGATTGGACCGTGACTAATGAATGCCTAGGAAGCGACCACCTTATCATCAAAATCTCAGTCAACTGTGTATCAACCAGGCAACCTGATATTAAAAGAAACTTTAAGAAGGCTAATGGCAGCAGTACCGCCTATATCTGGAGGAGGCCTTTTATGATTTTAATATCACTTCTGATTTACAACAGACATACGACAATTTTTTGGATATTTTAAACAAAGCAGCGGAGCAGCACATCCCAGTGATAAAAATTAACCAAAACCCTAGCAATAACTTTAGACCAAAAACCTACTGGACTCCCGCGTTCTCCAAAAATGTGGCGGAACGAAGATTTGCACTGGCTCAGTTTCGTGGTAACCCAACTCCTAATAATTTATCAGTGTTACAATCTAAAATTAGTATCGCGCAAAGAGACTTGAGAAGAGCGAGAAGTGGGTCGTTTCAAAACTTTTGCTCATCAATTGATTGTTCAACCTGTTCTGCTGATATGTGGAGAAAAATGAAATGGTATAAAGGCTATCACAATAATCGAAACCGGTATGTAAGTGAAACTCAAGCAATTAAACTGCTACAAAGTCTGACACCTGATTATGTTAGTAATAAGGAGCCAAGTTTTAAATCCTGTAGCGGAGAGTGGGGTAATTGCGAACACTTAAGGGAGAATTGAAATAGAACAAAACCATACCAAGTTACGAATACTATTTATTGCCAAAAGTTTACTTAAACTAATCAATCTTCTGTTCTCATACTTAACGTAGATATATTTTCAAAATAAAATCAACTAGTATCAAAAAAACAAAACCCTTGTATCCGGGATTACCCCACAGCACGTGGGGTAAGTACGGACACAGTGTGGGGTAATCTCGGATGCGTTGGGGTAATAACGAACGTGGTCTAACTCCTACAAAAATCACAGAGAAAACCCTTTGAAGTGCTTTCACCACTTGTGCAGTTTTCGTGGGCCCACAACCTACATTTGTGACATTCAATCCAGTCTTCACCTGGAGGATCTTCATACTTTTCGGCACAAATCAGACAATAATACTCTTTCTCCGTCGTAGCTCCTTTATCGACTTTCTTCTTTTTGCGTGGTACATTCCTCTTTTGCTTCTCAATTTCATAATTCTCATCTGCAAATGCTCTAAGATTTTTCACTCCTTTTTTTCCTTTATTTGTATTTACGGTCTTTTCAGTTTCTTTTATCTGCTCTTTATATTTCTTTTTTTGTTCTTTTTCCTCAAGACTGTCTTTCATCGGAGTGCTCGTTATTACAGTAGAATGTTTTTTTCTGGAAGTTTGTTTACTCTTTTGTTGTGGCATTATGGGAACATTAACAATATTTGTAAGTGGAATGGATTCATTTAAGTTAACCAAAGGTGTGGCTGGTCTTTGCTGCTCAATTGATGTTGGTAATATTTGTGAATCAGGGGTCACTGCTCTTTGTAAAATGCTGGGATTTTCCAGTGATGATGTTGCTGCATCTACAAACTGTTCATCAAAGGAGACTGTTAAAATTTGTATGGGAAGTGGTCTATGATCCAATAGCGATACTGTAGAGGTATTTCTGTGGGAATACCTCAACTATACCCTTATGCAAAGGGGCATCAAAATCTAACCCGGCAGTTTTGAGAAAAATAATACTTTAAAATTCACATTTCTTGCTACATTTTTATATTTTAAAAACGTTTTAACGGGTATTTCTGACTTTATACTACTTAATGTGGTTTTCTGCTAAAAAAAAAGACACTTACCACCTCGACAGTGCTGAATTTCAGTTTTTTTTCGTTTTTAACCGACTTCTAAAAAGGAAGGAGGTTCTCAGTTCGTCGGAATCTTTTTTACATTTTTTATATTTATATTCACCGATTTCTCGAAGACGGCTTGACTGATTTAGAAAATTCTTTTTTTATTTGAAAGGGTAAAGGTACTTTACCAAGTGTTCCCATTGTCACCAGGTCAGGTTTGAACGGGTATTTCTGACTTTATTAATGTGTTTCTCTACTAGGCAAAGTCACTTGTCCCCTCAACTTTTTTTTGTACTTACCGATTTTTAGGCATTTTTTAAATATTTATGTAGGAAGGATACGTCTTAAAATAAGAAGGAACTCTATTTGTAGCAGCAGAAAAAAGGGTGTATGTAAAAAAGCTTTTTATACATCACTACATAGTATAAAACAAAGTCGCTTCCCGCTGTCTGTCCCTATGTATGCTTAGATCTTTAAAACTTCGCAACAGATTTAAAGTCGGTTAAAATCGAAACAAATATTTAAATCTAGGAAAGAAACACATTAATTAAGTATTATAAAGTCAGAAATACCCGTTAAAATAAAAATGTTATCATGAAATTATGTATTCTAAAATATTATATTTCTCTAAACTGGCCGGGTCAGATTTTGTTGCCACTTTGCACAAGGGAATAGTTGAGGTATCCCCACAGAAATATCGTAACAGTATCGCTATTGGTTCATAGACTACTTTTTAATGTTATCATGAAACTATGTAAGTATTACAAAATATTATATTTCTCAAAACTGCTGGGTCAGATTTTGATGCCACTTTGCACAAGGGTATAGTTGAGGTATCCCCACAGAAATATCGTAACAGTATCGCTATTGGTTCATATACCACTTTTTAATGTAATCATGAAATTATGTATTCTAAAATATTATATTTCTCAAAACTGCCGGGTCAGATTTTGATGCCACTTTGCACAAGGGTATAGTTGAGGTATCCCCACAGAAATATCGTAACAGTATCGCTATTGGTTCATAGACCACTTTTTAATGTTATCATGAAATTATGTATTCTAAAATATTATATTTCTCAAAATTGCCGGGTCAGATTTTGATGCCACTTTGCACAAGGGTATAGTTGAGGTATCCCCACAGAAATATCGTAACAGTATCGCTATTG
Source organism: Amphipoea lucens (assembly GCA_947508005.1). Lineage (NCBI taxonomy): Eukaryota > Metazoa > Arthropoda > Insecta > Lepidoptera > Noctuidae > Amphipoea > Amphipoea lucens. The sequence goes on from OX382357.1 coordinate 21,171,166, forward strand.
GTTCATAGACCACTTTTTAATGTTATCATGAAATTATGTATTCTAAAATATTATATTTCTCAAAACAGCCGGGTCAGATTTTGACGCCACTTTGCACAAGGGTATAGTTGAGGTATCCCCACAGAAATATCGTAACAGTATCGCTATTGGTTCATAGACCACTTTTTAATGTTATCATGAAATTATGTAAGTATTCTAAAATATTGTATTTCTCAAAACTGCTGGGTCAGATTTTGATGCCACTTTGCACAAGGGTATAGTTGAGGTATCTCCACAGAAATATCGTAACAGTATCGCTATTGGTTCATAGACCACTTTTTAATGTTATCATGAAATTATGTATTCTAAAATATTATATTTCTCAAAATTGCCGGGTCAGATTTTGATGCCACTTTGCACAAGGGTATAGTTGAGGTATCCCCAGAGAAATATCGTAACAATATCGCTATTGGTTCATAGACCACTTTTTAACAGTCTCCTTTAGTTGTATCTATGGGCCAAATACCAGCTGCGCGGAATCCGTTTGCTGCTTTCTCTATATTGCTGATGCGGTTAAAAGCCTTCGTAAAAAGTTCTACGACCTCATACTGTGTAATTTTTCGGCCCACATTTGAAGCCATGTATAAGTCGCATTCTCTATTATAAGCAGTCTTAATGGGTCCGAAATATGTTAGGTCTAGTGGTTGCATGCGATGGGATGTATGAGGTGGAAGAGACAATAATATTATTCCACTCTGGCGACAAAGCAGATAGCAAGCAAGGCTAATGTGGCTTTCATGGTTGTCTAGGATAAGCAAAATTGGTTCTTCAAGAGTTGGTTTAGCAAAAGATATGAAATGATGTAACCAATCCACGAATAGGTGCTCGTTAATCCAACCAGAATTGCTAACTGCTGCGATCATGTCAGCATTGCCTCCTCGCAACAAATGAGCATTCATTCGCTTCCTTTTAAAAATAAAAAATGGGGGAACATACCTTCCAGAAGCACTGAATGCGCAAACAACTGTTGTTGTCGTGCCTCGTTCACCACTTGTTGCCATACCGACTTGTTTTTGACCTTTTGGCGCCAAAATTCTTGAATTCCTTTGGACATTAGAAATACCGGTCTCGTCCACATTGTAAATACGATTACCATCAAAGTGATATTTTGCTTGCACGGCTTCTAAATTGTTAAAAAACATTTTTACCTCCGTTTCATTAAACGCTGTTATTCTATTGATAGAAGTAGACTCAGGCTTACGAAGCGAAATTTCAGGGTGTCTCTTTTTAAATCCATAAAACCAGTCTTTTCCTGCCATTTGAGATGTTTTGTCAAAATTATGTTTCAATTGATTCACTTCTGCAAATTTAAAAGCTATTTTTCGCACCATTTCTATTGTTAAGCCATAAAATACTTTGCTGCATTTAATTATATGTTGTTCTAATTCAGTTTCTTGTGCATCAGTAAATATAGCTTTTCTTCCAGTTTTAGGTTCATTTATTATTTCTTTCTTGAGATAGTCATGTATAGTACTTTTTGGAACAGAATAAATAATAGATGCCTTTCCTAACGACAGTATTTTGTTCCTTACATCGTGAACGGCTTTTTCTAAATCTTCTAATTTGTATTTGGTCTCAGTCTTCCTTTGGTAACGTCGTGGCATCTAAAAATAGATATAGTAAGTAAGTATACATATTTATAACACAACAGTTAAGAGTCTGTTAAAACAATATTTTAGGTTAGGTACAAGGAAACAAAAACTACCGCAGTTAACCGGTGGAAACAAATATTTTAAATAAAAGATAAAAATCAATCTATGTAGGGGTAATTGCGGACGTTCGAGATTGCCCCATCTAAGTCGTCCGTCACTAGCCGATTCACAGAAATATCCAGAACTATTTTTTTATTTGAGGTTAGAATCGAGTGATGCAAGTGCTGAGTACTTTAAAACCTTATCTAATTACATGTCGATATACATAAAAGATACCAGATTCCTATGTCATTAATGCCATAATATACAACTTTTCAAAATTACACTAAAATTAGATGAAATTGTAGAAAAAAACTCAATTTTACATACCTTGCAAAGTGTGCGCAGCCTCACTCCCCTACTCACAGTCCGGCACTACGTTCGAACTCGACTCGCGATTGAAGCATTGAGAATATCTGCTATCCTTTTCTAACACACCTAAACTGATGTGTCCGGCATTACCCGCCGTCCGTGATTACCCCACCCTCCCCTAATTTAGATTTAGAAAAATGTATTTCCCATCATGAATTAGAGAAAAGTATAAAATCATCAGATACAGCTCCAGGTTGTGACGGTATATCTTTTTCAATGTTAAAAAATCTACCTACTAATGCTAAACTTATATTAATTAATTTATACAATTTATTTTTACAAAACGGTTTTGTCCGCAGACAATGGCGTGATATCCGTATTTTCCCCATTTCAAAACCAGGAAGAAATCCCGACTCATCAGATTCACTTAGACCAATATCCTTAATGTCTTGCTTGTGCAAGACATTTCATACAATTCTTAATAAAAGATTGGAGTGGTACATGGAAAAAAACAACTTTTTTTCTAATAACATGGGGGGTTTCGGAAAACACGCTCTTGTCTGGATAGTCTTTCTAGCCTTGTGTCTAAAATACAACATGGCTTTGCTATGAATTCATTTACTTTATCTTGCTTTAAAGACATAAATAATGCCTACAATAATGTCGATGTAAATAATTTATTGATCATTCTGGATAATTTAGGAGCGGGTTCTAAAATATGTTCATATTTGTTTAACTTTTTGAAAAAGAGATCTTTGCGCATTAAATGTGACACTATCTCTAATAGAAACACGTCTCTATGCACAGAAATACGGGAATTGGATTAGCGCAGGGGGTTCCGTTATCACCATTACTATTTAATGTGGCAACCATTCAGATTTGTAAACAAGTCTATCATGACGTAACTGTGTCGCAATATGCAGATGATAAAGACATGAGTGGATGAAGGTGATATGTCGCATTTTTAGAGTTTCGCTGTTCTATGCATGGATGATGGTGTTATGTACATACAAACAATTTTAAACCTTAAAACAACCACGTTTGTGGCTATTTTAGAAATTCACTACTCGATGAAGGTGTCATGTACACTATTATTTTCAATCAATATTGGAAGAATGTGCTATGGGCACTTAACACTTTTATAGATGCCTAAAAAGTAAAATGTTAACTTTTCTGCAGTGGATGAAGGAGCTATGTGACATTTCACTGTACTTACAGTGAATGAAGGTGTTATGTGCTGCACATATCACTTTTCAATTTTCTATAGATCATGAAATAAGTTCCGGAAATAATGAAACGCATATATCCAGTTCGTTAGGTGTCAAAGATCCAGATGTAATAGAAGATTCCCAATTTGAATCAATAAATACATCAGAACTTCCTTTGCGAAATAAAAAAATCTATACTGTTCTTGATAATGCAACTTTTTCTGATGAAGATGACAAAGATTTTTCTTCAGGGAGTGATGATGTTTTCATACCAGAAAGTTCTTCAAGCTCTTCCACTTCTCAAACTTCTGGTGAGATAGGTGACAGAGCTTATCAACAAGACCTGCAACTTGTTTATCCATCTACCAGTAGAATTCAGGAAAATACTGTAACATTCCAAGAAAATGCAGACTATGCTAATCAACATGATGTTGAAATTTCTCGTCCATCTACCAGTGGGAATCACGAAAATGGAGATTTTCAAGAATGCGATATACCTAGAATCGAGTTTTCCCGCCGAACAGTCCCACTATTCTCGTAATAAAAATATGCACAAGTTATATCTTTCTCCCCTTTTGAATGTGAGCAAGATGCATAGTCTATATCTGGAAATGTGTGAGAAAGAAAATTTAACTGAGAAATATAAAATCAAGAAGACAACATACAACAAAATCTTTGCCACAGAATTTAATTTATCTTTTGGATACCCAAAGAGTGATACCTGTGCAACTTGTGATGCTGGGGACTCAAATGAAGAACATAAAGCAAATTACTATGCAGCTGTGGAAGCGATGCAAGCCGACCGAAAGAAACCTAAACCGGCTGATTGTGTGCTTTACATTACGGTAGATCTACAACAAACGATGCCTTTGCCAAAATTAACTACATCCAAGGCATTCTATCTACGACAACTCTGGTTTTATAACTTTGGTATTCATGTTATAGACGGCTTATCCAAAGAAAAAGCTGTTTGCTGTACATGGACTGAAGATATAGCGGATCGTGGAAGTTCAGAAGTCGCAAGTGCACTCGAGGTTTGTGGAGGTAGATCCAAGTTGCCAAGGTATAGATCATTTGATAATTTGGTCGGATTCATGTGCCGGACAGAACAAAAATTTCAATTTAAAATGTCTTTACCAATACTTGATCTTAAGAGGATATTTTAAAATCATAGACCACAAATTTCCCGAAGTGGGACATTCATATTTGGATTCAGATCGAGATTTCGGGAGGATTGAAAAAGTGCTCCGAAAAAATGATACAATCTATGCACCTGAACAATACCGAACCATTATAAGCAAAGCTTCACGAAACAACATAGTTATTGATATGACTGACCATTTCAGGAAAATAAACGATTTGCAAGTAAATTTAAATTTGATAAACAGGAAAAAAATATTAATAATGGCAAAATTAGTTTTAGGGACGGCGTGAAATGGATTAGGATTGATGAGTACGGTTCATATTTATACAAAGAGTCTTATGACCACAGATCATATAAACACAGGAGATATGGCAAGGAGGCGTGGCGCTTGCGAACGCATCTGGCCGCAAAGCGGCTTGATGCCAGTTTCGGTCATTAGTCGAATGTCAACTTGCAACGTCTTCGCTGCTTATGATTTTTAACAAAATGCCGCGTTGTTCAGTGATCGTTTGCAAAAATAACAGCTGTATTGTGAATTACAAGAAAGATGGCATCTCATTTCACACGTAAGTACTAAAATATTATTGTTTTTCATATTAAATTAACTAAAACATTACTTTGTGATACTAGAAACACGACGATGTACCAAAAGCAATTATTTTCATTAGGAACAAAAACCATTGCTTGCTTAGTACACGTCCATCAATGAATCGGCTGGTCTAATAGCGCAATGGATAAGTGTTTTACTGATACTCTCACTCACATGATAGTTTCGTGAAGCGGCCGCTGCCGGCTTTTGTTAGCTAGAGATGCGATGTGACGTTTGTGGTTGTCGATATTTTATACGATCCTACTTGGTACGAATTTTGTTCCTTTGTGTAATACAAGGGAATAAAATTAGTCATTTTTTTTGTTATATGGAATTTTATGGCTGTTGTTTAATACTTATGCAGCATTTGATATCATCATCATCATTCACAACTTGCTTTTATTTTAACATTTTAGCTATCCGAAGGATCAAAAAATTAAAGAAAAGTGGATAAATGCGACAGGAAGGGGTCCAAACTGGTTTCCAACTAAAAATAACACAATATGTTCGTCTCACTTTGAGCCAAAGTGCTTTCAACCATTGAAGAAAGTTCGTCGGGTCTTCGAATGGTCAGTCCCAACATTGAAGTTGCGTATGGTGTTGACGAATTATATGGAACCTTCCACATCCAAAGTGTGCTTTTATTCTGAAATGGATAAAAAGGATCCTAATTTGGTAAGTTAAACTATTCTACAACACTAGAAACTTGCAAAAATAATGTTTTTTATTTCTTGATATAAATATAAAACTAAGTACTTAAGTTTTTTTTACAATTCGTAATTGTATTTTAACTTACAGACTGTTGCTTCAAAACCTCCAATCGATGATGATTCGGAAATTACTCCTCCAATGACTACAACAGATGGTGTCGGTACCAACTTGAACGCTCAACAAAATAGCATTTTGGAGAAACAAGAAAATCAGGGCAAAAACGATCTCATCGAATCACCTCGAAAGCGTAAATTACGCCAAATGATTTCAGCACAAGAAAATGTAATAAAAACACAAAAATTACAAATCAAAAGGCTTCAAAAGAAAACCAGCCGTTATCAGAAAAAAATCGCTAATTTAAAAGAAATTTTGAATAATCTCAATGAAAAAAACTATATTAGCGCTGATCACGTTACGCAATTAGAAAACATCGGTGTGACCGACCTTATCCAGCGTTATGAGAGAAATGTTTCATCGGGTCAATGCACTAACCAGAAGTATTCCCCTGCTTTAAGAATTTTTTCAACTACTCTTCACTTTTACTCGCCAAAGGCGTACGCGTATGTACGGAAAAAATTCCAAACAGCTCTCCCTCATATTCGAACAATAAAAAAGTGGTACCAATCCATCGATGCTCAGCCTGGATTTACACAAGAATCATTAAAAGCAATAAAACTTAAAAGTGCCTGCACTAATCACAAATTGTTGTGTAATTTAGTTTTAGATGAAATGGCAATTAAACAGCGTGTGGAGTGGGACGGAAAACAAATGCACGGGTATGTCGATATATCAAATTCAGCAGAACAAGGGGATTGTTTACCTGAAGCCAAAGAAGTTCTTGTGTTTTAGTTACCGCAATTAATGGGGCTTGGAAAATACCAGTCGGGTATTTTCTCGTTGACGGTGTCACAGGGGAACAGCGGTCCAATCTTGTTTTACAATGTTTGTTATTATTAGAAGATACAGGTATTCAAGTAACCTCGATGACTTTTGACGGCTGTCCAGCCAACATCACCATGGCTAAGAAACTCGAATGTTGTTTTGAAGTTGAAAACTTAAAATCTTATTTTGAACACCCAGTTACTCGTCAACCTGTACACATTTTTCTCGATCCATGCCACATGCTGAAGTTATTGAGGAATGCTTTCGAAGCATATGGGTGCTTTATGGATGCTTCAAATAGGTACATAAAATGGAGTCATTTAAAAAACCTGTATGACATCCAGGACAAAGAAAAACTGCACTTAGCAAACAAACTAAAAAAAAATCACATCTATTTCAAGAACCAAAAAATGAAAGTTCGCTTGGCGTCGCAATTATTTAGCAACAGTGTTGCAGATGCCCTGAATTTTTGCTGTGAACTTGAAATGACTGGTTTTCATGATGTAGAAGGCAAAGTCAAAGTCAAAGTTTTTTATTTGTTAAACATAGGTGTAAAAATAGGTGTTTAAAATAAAATAGGTACAGAGATCTCTATGTTTTGCCGTTAACGGCGTACAAATATCAAGTAAGTAGGTAGATATACGAAATTAACTTTTGTTAAAATTAAATGACAAGCTAACAGACTTAAACTATCCTCTATCAAGTTAACAATATTGCATACAGATAATAACACTTAACACTTATAACATTTCTTATGTATTAGTAGTATTTTAAAATAATATATTTACAACTGACAGACATAACAGTAAAATAATTCTTACCGCACATATTTATCCACATATCTTGCATTATCTTCTAGGTATTCCTTGATGGAATAATATGCCTTTTGAATTAGGAAATTATTTAAATATTTTTTTAAATCATGTAGCTCGTGTTTTGCTCTTATAGGCTCCGGTATTTTATTGTACAATCTGGGTGCCATACCTAGAAAACTTTTTGTGTAAAAAGCTGTGTTGTGTGTATTAGCGCAAATCTCATTGTTGCGACGTTTCGATTTAAGAGTTTTAAATAGATGTAAGTTTGATTTGACGAATACTGCTGTCTCATAAATATATAAACATGGCAGGGTTAGTAACTTATAGTTTTTAAAAAATGGCAAGCAGCTGTCAGTTGATTTTAGCTTGAAGACAGATCGTAAACATTTTTTCTGTGCCTTGAATGCGATGAGTTTATCTGTAGAATTACCCCAGTATATAATTCCATAGCGTAAAGTAGATGTTACGTAGGCATTGTACGCTACTAGGACGACGGACTCATTTACAATTTTTCTTAAGTTATAAAGTGCATATGAGTATTGATTTAATTTTTTGCAGATAATTTCAATGTGAGATTTCCAAGATAGATGACTATCTAAATGCAGTCCCAAGAACTTGGCTATACTGGTGTCTGCTATTATTATATTTTCATAAACGACATTTAAATGTGATTGGTTTGTTCGTTGATAAAATGACATTATTTTTGTTTTGTCTAAGTTTATTTTTAATTTATTTATTTTTAACCAATTAATTATATTTTCTAGGGAACTGTTTATATCATTTTCATATGTTTTTATATCTTTGCATGGCACGATTACTGTGCTGTCATCGGCGAATAGAATAGTTTGATGTTCAGTGCATTTTGGTAAATCGTTTATATAGATAATGAATAGTACCCAAGGACACTTCCTTGCGGAACTCCACATGTTGTTATTCTAGTTGAAGACATGTACGCAATGTCTATTTTTGTCTTTGGGCAAATCCTATTTATGACAGTCACTTGTTTTCTGCCAGTTAAATAAGTTTCAATCAATTTTAACATGTTGCCTCTAATGCCATAGCGTTCTAACTTGCTTAACAATATATCATGGTCTACATGATCAAATGCTTTTGACATATCCATTAGTAATGCTGCAATAGGTATTTTTTTGTCAACATTCAGAACAATTTTAGAGAATAACTCATATACTGCTTTGTTTATACTTCTATTTTTACGAAATCCATATTGTTCTTCTGCAAGTATATTATTTGATTCAAGAAAAGAATAAAGAGAATTATAGATAACCTTTTCAAACACTTTAGATAGTATTGGAATTAAAGCAATTGGGCGGTAATTTGAAATGGTTGTTTTTTCGCCTTTCTTATGTAGTGGTTTAATTAATGACATTTTTAGTTTACTTGGGAAGTGTCCATTTTCTATACATAAATTGATTACATAGCTTAGCACTGGAGCAATATTGTTTGCTACGAGTTTTAAAATATTAGTTGTAATGCCGTCATAACCAGCGCTGTTTGTGTTTTTCAATGAATTAATAACTTTAAATATTTCAAACGGATCAGTAGGTGCCATAAACATGGATTTCGGATATTGATTGATGTTTGAAAAACTCTTACTATTATTATTTTTTGTGGTACTCGTTTGTTCAACTACATCTACATAATAATCATTAAATGCTGTAGCAATTTCTATAGGTTCATGTATTACTTTATCATTAATATGTATTTTGTGCAAGGATTCGGAAGAAAAGTTTGATTTGCATTTTTTTATAACTTTCCACGTAGCTTTAGTTTTGTTTACAGCATTATTTATAAGATAATTATTTTGTGCTTTTTGGGTCAAGTAAATAACTTTTTTGAGTCGTTTCGAGTATTGTTTTAGTAATTGTTTGTTTTCATTAGAAGGCGATTTTCTATATTGCCAAAGTATATCTCTTTTCCGTTTACTGCAAGTTCTAATGCCTTTAGAAATCCATTTAGGAGATTGCCGACTAGAGATTTTTTTCTTTACAGTAGGGAAACACAGGTCATAGAAAAGTGTAAATAAATCGTGAAATGAATTGAAAGCTGTTTCGGGGTCGACACTATTAAATACCTCATCAAAGCTAAGTTTGTGCATGCAATCCACAAACTTTTCTTTGTTTTCAGAGCTGTAGTCTCGACTAATTATATGCCAGTGATCAATCGTACAAGTCTTTTTGACTGGACATTTAAAAAGCTGGGCTGTGTGATCAGACAAAGCTAAGTCTAAAATTTCTCCTCGACCACCTTTGACATTATGCATGATATTGTCAATACATTTACCGCTGGATATACGTGTAGGTTTATTTATACTTGGCTTTATATTATAGTTTAAGAGTAGATGCTGGAATTCTGTAGATAATCTTGTATTTTGGAGTGTATCAATATTGAAATCACCGCATAGTAAAACTTTTTTACCAATGTTTCGGCTACATAAGTTAAGTATACAATCTAGTTTTTCAAAGAACACGGCTGTAGTATTTTTTGTGTATTTTGGAGGCCTATAAATACAAATAACAATGACTTGATGGACTAACAACTCAACTGCACAACATTCTATTACGCTGGAAATACAAAATTCTTTTATATCTATAACTTTGTACTCATGACAAGGGTTTATCACTATACAAGAACCCCCGTTCCTGGTGTTTCTTGATGAGAATGTGGCAAGTTTAAAATTTTCTAAATTTAGTTGTGTGATATCGTCTTCTTTCATGTTATGTTCAGTAATACAGACAATATCTACTCGTTTTTCTTGCTGTAGAAGTCTAAATGGATACCTAATTGGTCTGACTTTCCTATTAGACCGTTAATGTTCTGATGTAAGATAAATATGTGCTTATACACGAAAAAAATCCTTATGAACATAATTTTTTGTAACATCAACCTTTACCCCAGTGTTTTCATTTATACAACTTACATATGGAGTAATATAATTATCTGTAGAACTTCTCACTTGTACATCAGTATTACATGCATTTATATTTACACAATAATCAATCAATGAGATTAAATTTTCAAAAATAACTCTCAGTCCTGTGTTATTTATTTTCCCTGAGTGCCTGTGAAACATACTATAATCTGTTGTTAAATTTAGGTTCGAATCGAGATGGTATGCATATTCATGGTTACATAGATCGAGATATATTAAATTATTAAATGTTTCAATTCTGCAATTATACATATTAAAACCAAGTTTGTAGGTAGGAAAGCACATAATTATATTTGTATGTTTAATGTTTTGTAGTATGTTTCGTATGTAAAAAATTATCTGAAAGTAATCTTTCGTTATTTTAAAATCTTCTTCTCCTATCAAAATAATACAAAAATCTTTTAAAGTAAAATCACTTAACTTTGTTTCCAAATCATGGAGCAGATGTTTGATGTCTCCGTTGGTTTTGAGGTAGTGACAAATGTCATACTTTTCCTTTAAAATATTTTGTGCCACCGATAAAACGTTGTTCTTGCTGTCGGTACTCAGTAGGCATATTTTATTCTTGATTGGTGTAAGTGACCGCTGAGTCTTGATACTTTTAGTTTGACTTTTGATTCCGATCGTGCCAAACGTATCTATAGGCAGCTGTTCATTTTGTGATCCGGTCTCATTAGAGTTTTTGTCTGCATTAGTTGGGTACATCTCGCAGCTTTTTGAGGGATGTTTTAGGCATTGATGGGTTAGTTCAGTTTCTTCATTTTCGCAAGAAGTAGTTGTAGGCGTAGGCATAGACGGTTGGAGACTTTTGTTTTTGTTATTACTTTTAGCTTTTTTTCCCGATGATGTGGTCTTTGTAAAATTTTCGGTGATAGCAGAAGTTTTAAGGTTTGTTATAAATTCGCAGCATTTTTGCAGTTCATCTTTTAATTCTTTTATTTCTATACGCATGTCATCAATTTCACTATGAGCGGACAATAGTTTAGAGTTTAATGCTCCTATCTGTCCCTGTAGTTCTTCGCAGCAGCTGTTAGCGCCACCTAGTGACGTATTAGCTAAGCTGAACATTGTTGCGTCTAGAGATCCAGTAATAGTTTCATCCAAAGAGATAGTTGGTCTATTTTTGCGAAAGGTAATATTGTTTTCTGAATCCATTATTACTTATTTGTTGAAGTACGGAACTATAATATTTTATTGCAACTCGAACAATTTCTTTAACAATATTGTAGATCTCACAAAAAGTATCGCAGATTGCGGGGCACGAACTCACAACCTCATGTTTAGCATGTCAAGCAATGTCATTACGAGCTGTATCGCCTGGTAACAAATGTTTCGAAATAGGTCTTCTTTAGGACGTAGAAATAAAGGACAAAAAAAAAAGTTCGTTAAGACGCGCCTATTTCAAATTCATAATTTTGTGCTCTTTTAATGTTTATATCATAGCCGTCACAGTTATTTTATAACAATAGTTTATGCACTGTCACTGTCGAATATTTAAAAACTGTCAACAACTTGTTCGATGTGTTAAATTCAAGGCATATGGCCCAACTTCATTATAAAAAACCAGTTTACCAAGGCAACAAAGACAAGGTATTTGAAACTTTAGAAAATGCAAAACGGTATCTAACATCTATAAAGCTTCCAGATGGTACTGTAGAGGCCGGCTCTAAAGCGAGGCTGGCTGGAAAGCCACACCTCTACAAGACTGGCTGGTTATATTTTAAAGTATGTTCCATTCGATATTTCAAGCGAGTGTCAAATATTCTGCTAGTGTTTTTTATATTTAGTTTAAAATTTGCTGTTGTAAGAGGTGGTTCTTATGCAATAAATGCTGTAAAAAGCTTAGAGTGTCTTAATTATTGGTCGTCAGCGCCTCTGCAGCTACGACCCCGGTAGCACAGCTACTATATTTGGTGGAGGCGCCGGGTACTCTTACGAATTGCACGTTAGCTGGAAGAGCTTTCGGCTTAATATAATTACGGAGAGTAGGGGATGAACGTCCTATGTCTCTCATCTTAAATCGTCCTCTTAATTCAAATAATACAGTGTTGACCCTGCTCATAAGTTCAGGGCAAATGCGCAAACGGGCTGCAGTAGAATCACCGTTTGGAAAGTCGAATCCTTCAATCCTTGGTCTGGCCTCTGCAGGTAAAATATCCGCTGGTCCATGACCTAAGGGATTTGGAGTAGGAACTGCTCCTGCTGGTATTAGTGCAATGGGCAATGGTGGAACTTCCGGTTCATTTGGCTGTCTTCGTGAATTTAAAACCCTATTCGATGTAACTAATGGAGAGATATAGCATTCATAGACGTTATGGTTTGCTGGTGTCAATATACCAAAAGAGCCAGCAGGTATGTTATCATCCGCTATTTGTGGCACGGCAATGTCGGGGAGGTTAAATTTGATTTCCTCGCCCCCAACAGTTGTGGTATTGCAAACGCTCGATATATAATGGAACAAGTTATCAGGTATACATAAGTCTTCCGGTAACAGGTCCTGGCAACGAGTGGCTTCTATTTTACGCTCACCGTTGTCTAATGTGGCGTCTAGCAAATAACAATTTAAAATTGTGGACATCGAATGTTGAAACATTGAAAAGGGCATGCGTCTATCTAATCTAGGGTCTATACCGCGAAGCGACTCATAGGTACGCTCTATTTGGTCGATATATCCGCCAAACTCAAAGTTTTGACAGTAGATCTCTTGTATTGTATTGGTATAGAACTGGTGTGTGGGCCAAGATCGTAAAGCGGCTCATCGACTGGGGCCGTCTCATCTTTGGCTCGAAAGTCATAGGCAACTGCGGTATCTATCTTCGCTTCTTTGTTGTCCTGTTTTGACTTGTTTTTCTTCCAAGCGGCACTACGTTCTGTGCGGCCGCGAGGTTTTTGTTGACATTCTTTGCTGGAGTAGGAGCATGTTAATTTTCTTCAACGAACCCTGGCCTCTTAAACTTTTCCCTCCCTCTGGCTCAATCCCGTCCGATGGAGTTAAAAGAATCTGATGCTAAGATCGTTTAATTCTCTTAAGCCTCTTCCAGGTCGATGTGAACTTTCACATCAGTTGTTCTTATTAGGAGGCCGCGTCGAGCCTTTTAGTCGGGTTTTGACCCGACGAGGCTTAAGCATGACAGCGTTAGTTTGTTAGAGTGCACGTTGGCACATGTAAATGTTAACTTACCTGACACTTAGCGTGGTGTTGGATTCGCGTTTCGTTTGTCCTGACTTAAGCTTTCTCCTGTAAGAGACGGACCTCATCGTGTAAATTCTTTCCCGATATAGGTATTTTTCCAATAGGATAGGTAGTTAGGGCTTGGAAATTCGAATGGTGTGAATAAAAGTCATGACCTATGCCCAGACTGTTATTCAAGGGTGGGCGTAGCTCATGTAGAGGCCGGCTCTAAAGCGAGGCTGGCTGGAAAGCCACACCTCTACAAGACTGGCTGGTTATATTATAAAGTATGTTCCATTCGATATTTCAAGCGAGTGTCAAATATTCTGCTAGTGTTTTTTATATTTAGTTTAAAATTTGCTGTTGTAAGAGGTGGTTCTTATGCAATAAATGCTGTAAAAAGCTTAGAGTGTCTTAATTATTGGTCGTCAGCGCCTCTGCAGCTACGACCCCGGTAGCACAGCTACTATAGTACAAATGCCATCAGTTCACCAAGAAAAACCGGTTTTATTGGTTTTTTAGTGTGCATAGAAAGCCTCAAGGCATTGTATATTCAACTAGTTGAAAAGGAGCAAAAACTTAAGTACGTTCCAGTTTACAAGATCAGCCAAGATCATTTGGAGCTTATGTTTGGGCATATAAGGTCTCATGGTGGATGCAGCACCAACCCAACGGCGCGACAGTTTCAAGCGATATATAAAAAGCTATTGGTAAAGTCAGAGCTTAGGGATGTAGATCAGGGAAACTGCGCAGCTCTTGAGGAGGTTTCATTCTTGGCGTGCTCCTCTGCTGTCAAAAGTATAAATCTGACAATCGAACCATGTAAGTTAGACGAAAGTAATGATGAAGACGAGATGAGTTTGCTGTATGAACAAGCCATATTTGATGAGGAAATTAGTATACTTGTACAAGACATCACAGAATTTAGTAGCCAGGTAGTGTCATACATAGCAGGATTTATAGTTCATCGCTTGCTAAAACTATTGAAGTGTGATACATGCTGTAGCGGTTTGATTGCAGATACAGTTGACGAGAAGAACCACAGGTTTATAAAATTGAAGGATAAAGGCGGCCTTATATTTCCATCTAATGACGTAATAACCATATGTAAACGGATGGAAGTAATAATAAAAACTTCTATTCTTTCATCTGATAACACGAAAATTACATCCAAAAATATTAGACAGGAGCTCATGTCAAAATCCTTATCGCATTTTATAGGCATGAATCTTTTTGAAAAAATAAATTTTCACCAATACAACCAATCGCCAATGAATAACCATTTAATAATACTCATAAAAGCCGTAATGGAAAAATATATAAACGTTAGATTACACTATTTAACTAAGAACGCAACACCTAAACTGTCAAAGCGGCAAGTTTTAAATAAATATTTACATTTTACTGGTCAATAAAATCCATATCAATATAAATCGTATTTAACACCTTTATACCATGTTTTACGCAAATAAATATTTTATCTTATCTTACATTTAGTTACCTTTTGAGTCCTAAATTTAATTTTTAACTCAAATGGGATTTTACATAGTCGCCAGTTTGGTTTCACGAAAGGTAGGTCGACGACAGACGCGGGAGTAAAACTCATCAGTCACATTTTGGAATCCTGGGAAAAGTCCCAAGATGCAATTGGCATTTTCTGTGACCTCTCAAAAGCGATTAAGATTAAAGACTAAAGACTTATTTAAGATTAAAGACTACGTTGAAGACAAGGTAGTTTCAAGTAATCAATAAACTTTTTATTATTTATTATTATTATTTTATTATTAATTTGACAAACCACAGACATAGACATATTGTAGTATTATGGTCTGGCTGGTCCTGCTCCATAGGACAATCTAGAGTATTGACAAAATCAAACTGGTTGCTAATTTAATTGTAAAATTTATTCTATTTTTACATTGATTTACATTCTGTAGTTACTTTAACACACAGACTTATTACTTGTTAATTTTTCTTTTTTTTAATGAAAATCGTCTACTTTTGCAATGTTTGTAAATATGTGAGCACCATGTATCTATCACTTAAATAATTTATGTTTCACTGTTTCATTTTCAATTCTCTTACCTATTGTGGTATAGTAATTTTTATTATGGGTGCATCGTCTTCACATATTATTATAAAGTGTATGTATGTAAATATTGTAAAACATTTTTTTAAAAAGAGTAACGGTGGAGTTTCTTGCCCATTCTTCTCCATACGAAAACTACCTTTTGGAATGGGCGACTAGAATCAATTAAATTTTCTTGACGTTCAAAAGTGCCTTTTTTGTGCCAATTTGAAATAAATGCTTTGACTTTGACTTTGACTATATTTTATAGCTTCTAGATCGTTGCTGCGTCATTGTTGCATTTACCAAGCGTTTACGACTTTTCACTAATTTTATCTAATTAATATTCCAATTATGATAAAACTGCACTTGTATAGAGTAGCTATGTTCGAAGGAAACTCCTACATCAGTTTATTTTCTGTCATTATATTCTTTAGAAAAAACAGCAGATATTAAAGGTAATTGAATTTCATCGATATTTTTCTACGATTACAACTTAACATCACTAGTTGCGTAACTTGCATATGTGTGTTTATTCTGAGTCCGTAGCTACAGGTAAAAGCGCCGCCCCCTGTTTGCATGTGTTCTATTAGTGAGTTTATTAGTGGTGCTGTAAATTTCTTTGTGTGCGGGGGAAATATGAGCTCGTGTGCCGTTCTTATAGTGTTCTGTGACCATATGAAAAATAGGTACAGCTTTTAGTTTATGATTTGCCGTAATGAGTCCAGTGTACAAGAATAATGTCTTAGTTAGTACTGTGCCATCGGGTAGACGTATCGTTTCAAAAAATGAGCCTGTTGCATCAATTGTGATAGTAACTGTACCACATTTATCGGAATACACTTTGTAATATTCTTTTTGTTTGTCAGTCCAATAGTACACGTGAAAATTAGGATAAACACAAATTTTCCGTACACAATTTGCATATTCTGCTGTTTTAGCTAGAATAATTAATGATGTCAAAGGATTACCATCGAATAACACTCCAAGCTTTTTATCTGATCTAATCTTGCGCAAAGCAGAAACTGATGGCAACACTGGCGGCTCGATATTCACGTCAGATATTAATTTAGAGGCCATTTCATGACGGACCAAAATAGCGGGCTTGTACTTCAACTTTTTGGCCAATTGTCGTCTTTTGTAAGGCGTTAGTTTCGGTTTTTTAACTGGATTATGCTTGTATGACTTTACTATGTTTCGAACGCTGCAGATATATGTATGTACTTTTTCAGTCTTTTCTAACGTCGATATTTCAATGCTCGCTTTACACTGAGTACAAAAACCTTTAATTTTCAAAGCCTTATCAGTAACTTTTTGTTTTTTTAGGACCTAAGTGCAGCTTAATTTTGAATTCAGCCAAATTTTCTCTTTGATCATGTTGGACCATTGAAATTTAGGTAAAGTTTTGTACCTTTGAAAGGTACCATCACCTTTTTTTTTGCGTGAATACAAAGGTACAACTTGTTTTAATTCGTACACATCTAGATCGAACGAAAATATCTTGCATTGCGCACTTGTACCAAAATCTACGTCTTTAACAATCGGGGTTGAAGAATTAGTACTTGATATGACGGACTGGGTAGAAAGCGGACTGGATATAACGGATGTATTTTCTGATAGTTTCTCTTTTGGTTCTATGACCATTTTACTGTAATTCCTTTTAAAAGACTGTTATGTATGAGTGCAAGGCGCGCGCCCCCGCGCGCCATCTATTGTACGGCGAGTCCCAACTCCCGAATAAATCAGTGCGTTGCTAGCCAGCGGTCGTTTCACTTGTGTCACCCTCTCCCGGCACCCGCGTACTTAACAGTGGCGACGAGAATAATTGTACCTACCACGTGTTGAAAATGACTAGTTCTGTGCAATTTGGAATTTTAAATACGTTCGACCATAACACACAGATATGGAAAACGTACAAAGGGCGTATAAAACAATATTTCGTGGCAAATGGCGTCAACGAGAATACGGATTCCGCGGGTGAAAAACGAAAGGCCATCTTGCTCAGCGCACTCACTGAGGGTACCTACAAACTAACAACGGATTTGGTTTTACCTAAAGCCGTTGAAGACGTGCCCTACGAAGACCTTTTATCACTACTGGACAACCATTTTACCCCCAAATGCGTCGGGTTTGGTGAGCGTCACAACTTCTACGCGGCGTCTCAACAAGTCGGGGAAACTCATTCACAATGGGCAGCGAGATTGCGAGGGCTGACTGAAAAATGCGTCTTTCTCAACGTGGAGGAGGCTCTCCGCGACAAGTTCATTATGGGGATGCAGCCAGGACGAGAGAAGAAGAAGCTGTATTCGCAAGACCTGGCCGACCTCACGCTGGCCAAGGTCGTGGAGATGGCAGAAAACCTTCGATGTTCGCACGCTGCTGCCGCGGCCAGTGCGGGAGCGCTGGCACAGGCGTCTGTGGCAGACCAGCAGCTGTTCAAGATAGCGGATAAAGGAAAAAGTGGCAGTAGTGTAGTGAAGGTGAAATGTAGTGTATGTGGTTATACGAATCATAAATCGGCTAACTGTAGATTCGCAAATTATGTTTGTAAAAAGTGTCACGTAAAAGGCCACTTGCGTAAAATGTGTCCAAAAGTGAATTACGTACAGGTGGATGGCGGTGACAAGGGTGAGGATGACGATGACGGTAAGCTGTTTTATATCCGTTCATTCAGGGGAGAACCCATGGTAGAAACAGTCTGGATTGATAACGTGCCATTCAAATTCGAAATTGATAGTGGGTCCGCGGTAACCGTAGTTTCGGAACAGTTTTATAAAAGTAATTTCATAAAGGTGCCATTATCGAGTACATGTAAACAGCTCATAACGTATAACGGCGGGAAAATTGTCTGCTTAGGTACGTTGCGTCTATCGATACGCTACGCGGATCGAACGAATATTATGTACTTGTATGTGGTCCGCGACGGCGGCCCGCCCATTCTTGGTCGAGATTTCTTATCATTGTTTCGCTTACAGTTAATACCGGTAAACTTTTGTGATACCTCTGAATCTGAATTACAACTGCAATACCCGAAGTTATTTTCGGATGAACTAGGAAAATTTAATAAGTACAAAATAAAACTATTGTTGAAGGAAGGAGCAAAACCGGTTTTTTGTAAAGCGCGCCCAGTAGCATTTGCGTTGCGTACAATGGTCGATAAAGAAATCGACAGATTGGTCGGTTTAGGTATTCTTGAAACCGTAGAATATTCGGAATACGCTTCACCGATAGTTCCTGTTTTAAAGCGAAACGGGACAGTTAGATTGTGTGCCGACTATTCAGTTAGTATAAATAAATAGTTACTAGTAGAACAGTATCCGCTTCTCACGACTGATGAACTGTTTTCTAAGATCCATGGGGGCCAACAGTTTAGCAAACTCGACTTATCTATGGCCTATAATCAGTTAGTTTTGGACGATGAGTCAAAAAACCTAACCTGCATAAACACAAACCGCGGTTTATATAGATTCACACGTTTAGTGTTTGGGTTAGCCAGCGCGCCGTCTATTTTCCAGCGTGCTATCGAGGGTTTGCTATCCGGTATAGACGGAGTGTTGTGCCTGCTAGACGATATTTTAATAACAGGAAAGGATAGGCAGGAACATTTGCAAAAACTAAATATCGTTTTGAAGCGCTTAGAAGAAGCAGGGTTAACTTTACAAAAAGGAAAATGTAGTTTTTTTCAAGACGAAATCAGTTATCTAGGTTATATTATCACTAAGGATGGCCTAAAAAAAGCGCCGGGAAAAATTAAAGCAATGTTGGAAGCACCGGTGCCCACAAATGTTAATCAGCTTCAATCGTTTTTAGGGCTAATTAACTATTATAGGAATTTCGTTCCTAACGCATCCACAATCCTCAGTCCGTTGTACGATCTGCTAAAAAAGGGTTGTGAGTGGACATGGACGGATATTCATGATTCGGCTTTTAGGTCAATAAAAGAGTCCATGACATCGGAACAGGTTCTCGCACATTTCGACCCGAACGCGACGATAATATTAACGGTAGACGCTTCCCCAAGTGGGTTGGGAGCAGTCCTCTCACAAGTAGGTTCAGACGGTGTGGAAAGACCTATTTCATTTGTTTCGCGTACCTTAAACTCTGCTGAAAAGCGATATGCTCAGATCCAAAAGGAGGCAACCGCCATTATTTACGGCGTGCGTCGGTTTCATCAATATTTGTATGGCAGATCGGAACCGTTTATTCTTCGCACGGATCACAAGCCCCTATTGGCAATTTTTGGGCCCCATAAAGGGATACCAGAAATATCAGCAAATAGGCTACAGCGGTACGCCTTGTTCTTAAGTAGCTATAACTATAAAATAGAGTATGTTCGTAGCGCTGATAACAGCGCCGACTATTTTTCCCGCGCGAGCTTGCCGCGCGCGGTTCACGAGTGCGCGTGCACCGAACAGTGTAAGTGTTGTGACTGCGAAGTATCATACGACCGAGCGACTTATGTTTGTTTTGTAGTAGACGGAAGTATGCCTGTGACATTAGATAAATTGCGCGAGGAGACAAGTAGTGACGTAGTTTTAAGACTAGTAAAAGACTTTATTTTAAATGGTTGGCCACCGAAGATAAACGATATAAGGGTAAAACCGTACTACTTATGTAGATCACAATTATCCTATGAGAATGGTTGTGTCATGAGAGGCCATAAAGTGGTTATTCCTTCCAGCTTATACAAAGTCATTCTTAAAGAATTACATTCTTCCCATTTAGGCATCGTAAAAACTAAGGCCGAAGCGCGATCAAGGTTTTGGTTCCCGGGAATTGACCAGGCTATAGAAGCAACGATAGGTTCATGCGATGTTTGTATTCAGTTGCGCCCCTCACCGCCGCGCGCGCCGCCCTCTCACTGGGAATATCCACCTTGTCCCTTTTACAGAATACACATAGACTTTCTAGGTCCGATTAAAGGTTGCGTTTATTTGGTAGCGGTAGATGCACATACCAAATGGGTAGAAGTTTACAACATGAACACGGCTGCTTCTTCGGCCGCGGTGATTGAGAAACT
The DNA here is from genome assembly GCA_947508005.1 of Amphipoea lucens. Taxonomy (NCBI): domain Eukaryota; kingdom Metazoa; phylum Arthropoda; class Insecta; order Lepidoptera; family Noctuidae; genus Amphipoea; species Amphipoea lucens. The sequence continues at coordinate 21,191,767 of OX382357.1, forward strand.
ATGTGATTTTATGTCAAGGTTCGGAGTTCCGAAAACGGTTGTAAGTGATAATGGCACAGCTTTCTGTTCGCGGGAATTTGAACTATTTTGCGCGGCAAACGGGATTACGCATATGACGTCACCGGTCTATCACCCACCTAGTAACGGCCAGGCCGAAAGTTTCGTTAAGGTAATTAAAAAGGGAATAAAGTCAAATATTATGTCGTCTCATAGCGCGAAAGAAACAGGGGTGAAATTGCTAAAATATCTGATGGATTATCGTAATTCAGTTCACTCTGCTACTGGGTTGTCCCCTGCGCAATTGGTGTTTGGGCACAAGTTAAGGTCGCGATTGGATCTGATGGATCCAAAGTCATCGGCACCCTTGTCTCCGTCTGTATCTAATGTTGTAAAAAATCAACAGTGTATGCAAACTAAGCAACAAGGGAAAAATATAAAAAAATATTTAAAAAAAACGATATTGTATTATACAAAAACTTTGTTAACAAAGCAAGTTATACATGGTGTAAGGGCATCATACTAAAAAGAATTGGAAAAGTATTGTATTTAGTAAAAGACAGTCATAGTTCAGAAAGTTACAAAAGGCACATAAACCAGCTGATGCTGTATAAAGGAACAAGTAACAATGATGAGGATAATGTACAAAATTCGACAGAGAACATACCTGGGTCATCTTGTCCTCCTGCACCGCAACCATCACCGCCACACTCGCCATCGTCGTCGCCTCCGTCATCAGCGTCGCCTTCCCCGTCGCCAGCTACACCTGAAACGCACATACTCCAGCCGGAACCTTACTTACCAGATCCCTTGCCGGGTAGTTCGGCCAGAGGGAGGAGAGCAGAATTGTGCGCACAAAGTACTTCTTCGTCGTCAAGAGAGGACGAGTCTGAGAAGGACCCACAACAGGCACATGATGATGAACATCAAGCTGGTACGAACGACAAAGATGTTGAAAGGCCGGAGAGACATTCGACCTCCGAGGATGTTGGTCACAAAGCAGGGACTGAACTCGATACCCAGACCTCACAACGCAATGAGTCAACACTGGTAACACCAAAGAGATCGTTACGTAATCGCCCCGTTATTTGTTTTAAAAATTATTTCTAGAGTAAGATGTTAATGTTGTAGTACTAGCTTATATTATGTTATAGATACCTACTAAGGTTGTTAAAATTTATTCGGTGTTTTTGGACTAGAGGGAGGAATTGTTATGTATGAGTGCAAGGCGCGCGCCCCCGCGCGCCATCTATTGTACGGCGAGTCCCAACTCCCGAATAAATCAGTGCGTTGCTAGCCAGCGGTCGTTTCACTTGTGTCACCCTCTCCCGGCACCCGCGTACTTAACAAAGACATAAATAACGCCTTTGGTGTCATTTTTGCACCAATTTCTCCAGATATTGTTGAGAAAACTGGATCATTGTACTTAATATTGGGTTTTTGCAATTGTTCGTCATATTTCTTAAATAATTCAATTTGTTTTTTTACATCTAATTGTGGTTTTCGTCCTCTCTTCATGACTTTGAGATCTAAAAAAATAAAATAAAAAATATTACCTATTATAGCGAAATGTAAAGAAAAGAGAAGACAATTCACCGACAAACACGTATAATTTTGTATTAAAAAAAAACAAACATACAAATAGAAAAATATAAAAATAATAATCTCGGCCGTCGTATGAAACAAAATTCTGACAAGTGAAGTATGTTTCCAAGAAAAAATCTCATCTGACGTAAAAGAAATTATTTCATAATTATTATAAAAAATAAAGGTTTTGATAGGCCCAGTACAAAAAGAGGTTGATTATAATGTTGAAGAAGGACGAATGGCGAAAATAATTAACATGCAGTAGCTACGAATGCTGCCCTATACATTAACTGGATTACATATTATACCTCTATTAATGTGTCGTTCCCCCTAGAATCCTCACCATTTTTTTCGATGGAATTCGCTATTCCAAGTGTGCCAAAAATAGTGCTAAATAGTGTGCTATGCACATAAATAGTGCTATCGTACTTTTAGAGATATCCATCCTCATCTCTCGTACGCAGAAACTGTTCTAGCTACCAATAGACATAGTTTCTATTCCAAAAAAATAGTGCTGAAATAGTGCCAACACCATGCGAAATCTCGGAAACAGAGCTGAAAGGGTTTCCGAGTTATTGAAGTGCCGTGGTACCACTATTTATGTGCATAGTAGCACTATTTCAACACTATTTTTTGGCATACTTGGAATAGCGAATTCCATCGAAAAAAATGGTGAGGATTCTGGGGGGAATGACACCTATTAATGTCTATAAATGTCCCCTGTTACAGTCTTTTGTCCTTCAGTACAAAAGACTCAATAAAATTTTACACCCTGTATATCAAAAATGTATCAGACAAAGGATAATACCAAAAAAACCCAAGTAAGGTTTACTGCCTCTGCTTCCTTATTTCGACAATTTCTTATGTTAAAAAAACGTAGTCACGTCCTTTTTAATATGTACCTACCACATTTAAAAAAACATTAGTGTGACAAAAATGTACCTACTAATGATAATGACGGTTTGAATATTGAATAAGATACTTACATTGTTATTCACTATCACTAAACGGAAACACTGATTATGTTATTATTAATTATAGCACAACACTATTAAAAAAACTTGCATAAAATGTACTGCACAACGCCAGCTTCGCAAATCGCAATGAATATACACAATGTTAGCATGAATAGGGTAGGTAGTCGAAAAAAAATCGGACAAAATAAAAAAGTATGTTTACCCTACTCAACGTTTTCCTTAAGAATTGTAAAAAATGATTTATCTTTTTAAGTATGATGATGATGATGATGATGATGCGATCCGACCGATTTCGGCCAGGGCGATTGCTTCAGCTCCGTTGTAGTTGCCGTTCGTGTGCTCGCATGTGGCTTATGTATCCAATCTTTTTTGCAAAGATCCGCGCACAATGCGGGCATGTGAGCACACCATCAATATAATTATAACTGATCGCCGCAGGTGGTCGGGCTTTCAGTTGGTCACGCTTTGCATCAAGCTCAACGTGCCGCTGGAATTCAAAATTTCGGACTTTGTTTTTTATCACAGACCTCCACTCCATCCTTTGGGCGGCTTGCTGCTCCCACCGAGACGGCTCTAAATCACATTTCCTAAAGTGACGTTTTAGCACATCTTTATATCTGAGGAGTTGTCCGCCATGCTTGCGCTTGCCCTCCTCAAGTTCGCTATAAAAGATGCGCTTCGCCACTCGCTGCTCCGCCATCCGTGACACATGTCCGCACCACCGAAGTTGTCGCCGCATGAGATAAGACTCAATGCCACCTACTTTGGCCCTGCGCAGCACTTCGGTGTTCCGCACGCGGTCCGACCATCGGATTCTGAGTATTCTCCTAAGACATCGAAGGTGAAACCGGTCCAGCATGCGGATGTGTCGGCGGTACACGGTCCAGGTTTCGGCTGAATATAAGATGTTCGGCAGCACGGCCGCCATGTATACTGAGACCTTAGTAGCCAATTTTAAGTCATGTGACCTAAAGACCTTGGTATCCAGCTTACCAAAGGCTGCAGCTGCAGCGCCAATTCTGCTGTTGATCTCTGCATCAAGGTCACACTTAGATGTTAACGTGCTCCCCAGATATCGAAATTTATCGACCTGCTTCAGTTCATCCTCGCCGAGTCTTATGGATAGTGTCTCCTGTCCATTAATGTCTAAAGACATCACCTCCGTCTTCTTGACACTGATCTTCAGGCCGAATTTTCGGCAAGACTCGTCGAGACCGGATACTAACCGTTGCAGGCCGTCTGGGGATTCGGCCACAAAACACAAGTCGTCCGCATATAAGATCTCAGTAACCACAGCGTAGGAAACCTTGGTGCTGGCCTTGAGTCTCGCTAAATTGAAAATGTTGCCATCGGTGCGGAAACGGATGCGGATGCCTTCAGGTGTAGCCTGCAATACCTCTCGAACTACAACCGCAAAGTACAACGCGAACAATGTGGGTGCTAAGACACACCCTTGCTTCACCCCACAGGTAACGGGAAAGAAGTCTGATTGTTCCCCGTCAACGGCAACACAGCACTCCATGTCATCATGCAGGAGTCTCAGAATTCTCACAAACTTTTCCGTGCACCCTATTTTATCCAATACCACCCAGAGGGCTTCACGAGGCACGCTGTCAAAAGCCTTTTCCAGGTCGACAAAACAGAGATACATTTGACGACCCTGCTCTCTGCTCTTCTCTTGCATTTGCCGTATAGAGAAAATAGCCTCACAGGTACCTCGATTAGGTCGGAAGCCGAACTGGGTTTCAGGCAATAACTTTTCTGAAAGTTTCATAAGGCGGTTTAGTAGAATTCTGGCAAAGACTTTTCCAGGGACTGACAGCAAAGAAATACCACGGTAGGAATCACAATTAGAACGGTCGCCTTTGCCCTTATATAGAGCCCTGATTCGTGAAACCTTAAAGGTTTGTGGGACAGTTTCTTCTTTCCACATATGGTCAAAATGCTCCCATATAACCGTATGTAATTCCTGACCGCCATATTTAAGTAGTTCACCCGGTATAAAGTCGATACCAACCGCACGTTTGTTTTGCTGTTGTTTAATGGCAAGAACTACCTCGCCACATGTCAGCGGTTCGTCCAGTCCAGTGTCTGTGGGAAGCCGAGGTATCGAACGGATGTATTCCAAGTCTGCCGACCGGTCTACATTCAGCAGAGTGTTAAAGTGTTCCGCCCATCTTTTCAGCACCTCATCCTTACTTTTAAGAAGGCCTTCACCACTCACGGGCTTAAGTGGAGCTTGTGTAGCAGAAGAGGTGCCTATCAATTTTCGAACCTCAGAGTAGAACTCCCCAAGCTGGTTGGTGTCAGCAAGCCACTGCATGTGACAAGCTTTATCTCGCCACCATTTGTCCTTCGTTTCCCGAGATAGTCTGCGCAGACTCTGGTCACTTTGCCTTATCTCCGCAACATCACTATGGCTCATTCCCCTGTGTTGCCGGAGGAGACGTCGGTGTTTATTAATTGCCTCTCTTAGGACTCCATCGTTGTCATCAAACCAGTCTTCGTTCTTTCGGACTTTTAGACCCAAGGTAACTATAGCGGTGTCTAAAATTTGGCCACATAGAGTCCTCCAATCAGCGCCAACAGCCAACTTTTTAAGTATAACACTTACAGGGACGACTGATTCGTCAAATTTTAGTACAACATTCTTCACAATTTCTGATGTATCTACCTTCTACCTATAAGTTTTGGTTTATTAAATATAGTTCAAAATAAGGATCTCTCAGTTGGGACGATCGACAAAAAACAAGATTTTCATTTTCTCTTGAACCAGTAAGATTTCAATCACGATTTTTGTTTCACAAGTTTTCCCAGAAGTATAATTTGCAATAAACATGATAATTATTCATACTTTTTCAGTATTAGGTCGTGTTATACAAGATCTCTCAGTTGAAAATTGTCCACTCTGAGAGATCCATATAAACCGTTATAAATCTTAAACGTGGCTTTGAAACGAATCGAAATTTTGTTTAGCAGCTTTCACAAATTCTTCACAATTAATTAAAATGCAAATTATAAACACATAGGCAGTATATTCTTGGATACGCGTTATGGCTTTTTCTTCAGTTGTCCAGATTGAGAGATCCAGTTAATGAGTTCTAACTTTCTTTGTTTAGGTTTCACGAATTTTATACCTTACCATGAAGTTTTCACAATTATTTCCTAAATCCTCTTATAATTTGGTTGGGATTGGAAGAGTTTTTCGAAAAGATCTCTCAGTCCACACGCACATATCGACCTCCATCTGCGTATGGCCGACTTCTAAATATTTTTGAATGATTGTCACATTATACAACATTGCTACATTAGAAAGGGCATTCGCTAAGACAGTGTTCCTATTTTGGTAACAGCGACCATCGGAGAGTAAAATAATTTCACGATTGTTATTGCCCATTTTGGGAATAACAGTTTCTATAAAGAATGTGGCTATTATGGTGGCGAATTCGTCTGAATTAAGACCACCCTCGGTCTCGTTCTAAAGAAAGCAATACCCTTCACTACTTTTCATATCATAAATACAAAAGTTGTGTACGCACAACTTAGTTTTATAATAATGTGACGACACATTAGAACGAGGTGACATCAAGACCGCTTGCAGATCTACAGTAAACACAAAGTCTTTATGCTCTTTATCAGAATCTTTTTCTGCTCTAGCTTCTTCTTTCTTAGCAATATGAAAATCGTATTCCTCTTTTCTTATATTTTTTAGCTTGTATCCGTTGCAGATCTCACACAAGTCTTTTTTGGGTTTAAACAAAGATATTTTTTGGACTGCCAGGGCGTTGGAAAATGTAGCTATCGATAGTGAGTTAGTATTGTTGTCCAAGCAGTATTGTTTATAGAGATTGTAGAGTTGCCGTTTGCTCTCAATGTCTGGTTGTAAATAAATCTGACTGGTCCTTTTCCTGCAGTAATGCGAAGGCATCTTCGGTAACTCGTCCAGGAAATTTTGCATTGTTTGAAGTTCATTCTGAAAAGGCGCCTTTATAGGCTGTGTTGTTTTTGTTTCATCAGTTGTGGTTTTAGCTTGCGTCTTCCAACCCCAGATACATGATTTACCGATTGATAAAGTATTCAAAAATAATGTTTTACAAACTCTAATCGGCTCATCTCCTTTTTTCAAGTAGTATACAAAACTGCACGATCTTTTCGATTCATCGGGGTTTTTTCTGTCCCTTTGTCTGTTAGTGGGAATAGTTTTTACTAAATTTTCTACATAAACCCGTTTTTCATTCCAAGACATGGTCCAAAATTTATCAAAAATCTTTTGTCTGTCTTCTTCCAATAAGAGGTGGCACTGAATCATTCCTTTCGTTTTTTTACATGAGCATCGAGGTTTCATGATCCTATTAGGTCTCATAATATCTTTTTTCCATTCACCTTCAATTTTTTTCTTGCCTAAGTATTTTTTTCCAGTTTCTCTCTTCTTTTTATTAATTTCTTCCGCCCAATCTTCTTTCTTTACTTGGCATCGTTTTTTCCTTTTTATTTTTGGTTCATCTGCTTCAGATTCAGTGTCACTGTAATCAACGAGTTTGTGTGTATCTGTGATAGGTGCATTGGGGGTTTGAAGTATTGAAATACCTTCCTGTATATGATTTGAATTTGAAAATGTTGAAAGAACTACATCGTGTGAAAAGGCATTGAAAGAGTCAACTGCACTAACAGGATCAATAACCAATTCGTCGTTATTTGAGTACCTAGACTGGTCAAGCTGTGACAATAAACTTGGGGATTTCTCTTGAAATCTTGGTTCAAACACTTCTTCAATAATAACTTCGTCAACAATGCTATAAGGGTATGTATTGTTGAGTGCAAGCATCTGGTCATGAGGTAAGTTTAAAGTCTCAGCGGGTACTTCAAGCGCGTAGCATAATTCAGAGCTGTTGTTGTTAGAAGAAGTATTGTTGAGTGCAAGCTCAGGTAAGTTTAAAGTCTCAGCGGGTACTTCAAGCGCGTAACATAATTCAGAGCTGTTGTTGTTATAAGAAGAAGCAGTTGAAGGCAAAGTATATTCATCATAGGCTGTAGGAAACTGGTTATTCATAAATAAAGCAGAGTCTGGGTTATTTTGTTCATCTGTGCTTTCTTTTTGCATACTATTAAATATTTTTTTCAAGCGTGATTTATGGGCAGCCATCTAGCGTAATAAGTACAATACACGAAACAAAAACAAAAAGGTTTTAACACACACACAAGCAGAGAAAACAAAAAAATATGTATGCATTTTTATGACAATTAAGGTTTTTACTTTTCTGCTGCTAGCGAAGCGGACACATTAACCTTTTTACTTAGTCATACAATATGATGACGATATACCATGCAGTTTGTATTGAAATTAGAACTTTTAATTGCAAGGTACATTATTGCAAAATAAAATGAATAAGATAAGCTAACTCCCACCACATATACAAAAACCACAAGGAAAATCGGCCAACTCCAAGCAAAAAATAAAAACACAAATTACCCAAAATTTACAATGCATTTAGATAAATAAAAGTGATTAACACTTACCTTGAATCCTAATAATATTATTCTGCACTCGTTTTCAATCTTATACACTGTTTTTGTTCAATTTACGAAAATACAAAGCAACTACAACGTACTCGTGCTGTACCACCATACAAAATGGCCGACTGAGCGGAGTTAGCTGTCAAAATTGGCGCGTTCCGAAACGCTTGGAGTTGTCTGATTTTCGAACACCAATTTACGACAAAAATAGACTTTAAATGGAGTTACTGCTTTTTCCAGATTACGCGGAATTATTGTAGGAAAAAAACGACATCATTAATATTTTTTTTGACAAAAATGGAGTTGGCTGGTTTGCGGATTAAGGTATATAATGAACTATAATTGCATTTGTATAGTCTTACCCCCTTATTCATAATCCTATTTTATCTCTATTTTAGCTAAAATAGGTTTATAGAACGTTTGTCTTTATCTGTCACGTTGTCATTTCTGTGTGTAAGAAAGAGACAAACCCCATTTTAACTAAAATAGGTTTGATAAGTTTTATGAATAAGGGGGTTATTCGTTTAGTGTTATAGAAGAGTTTACTGTTAATTGTTCATTGTTAAAATGACTGACTCTGTTATCATAGAAAAATCGAAGCGCGGAAATGACATACTGATTATTCATCGTGTCAGAAGGAAACATAAGCCTAAAGAACCGCAGACTATAGATGAAATTGAAATACCGTCTGCATATGCTTTCGTCGATAGAGAACGATTTTTGGCTCGTGACACTAAATTTGGTGATAAAAACCGCTTGCTGTTATTTTGCACTAAACAAAATATCAAGATACCTACTTTCTGATTCATCAGTTTGGGTGATGGACGGAACCTTTAAAACTTGTCCGGCCTTGTTTCGTCAGATTTATTCTATTCACGCTATAGTTGGACATGATGATAAAACCAAAAAGTCAGTACCGTTGGTTTACTGCCTGTTGACCGAAAAAACAGAGGAGAGCTATTTGGCTTTTATAAGAGAACTCAGATTATATGTTTCAGAATATGAATATAATTTGAATCCACAGCATATTGTAACAGATTTCGAAATTGCAATCATAAACGTGATAAGGATTGATTTCCCTGATGCTCATCATCAAGGTTGTTTATTCCACCTTGGTCAAAATGTGTGGAGGCAAATCCAACTATCTGGGTTAGCTTCGCGCTACGGTTGTGACAGTGACTTCTCACTGAAATTAACTGACACTGTAACACATCCAATTACTATAAACATTATTATTATTGTTCAATGTATTTCGCCACTAGCGCCACCTATGTATAAAGCTGTGAACTGTTATAATTACGATTCCATAATGAGAACATAAGTAACAAGTAAGCGTAGCAAACCCACTGTCACTTTCATTGATTGCCTTGTAAATAGTTCACAAAGTTGATAATAGATGTCACTGTTCGTTTACGTCACTTGTGAATCGCGGTGTCAAGATCCTCCGAGAGTCAATGACCCTCGCTACAACCGTTGGTTTAAGTGACTTCTAACCAGGTGCACCTACGGGCTACATCCTGCTGGAATAGCTGCGTAAGACTCCTCAGTTGTTAGTTAAAAGCAATATTATTACGTCTATTCGTATATTTTTTGGATTAGAAGTCATCTGCCACTATCCTCGTCCAAGCGGGCGAGGTGTTGTTGGTGGAAACCTGTATTTTTATATTTTATATTTCTGTACAAAACTGTATCTTCGTTATGTGTAATCATCCATAACTGTTGGAAATTACACTAAATAAAACCGCATCCTGTGAAAAATTCCTGGAGTTTCCTTTCTGCCGGAACGAGTGACGTCATCGACTTGGAGTCAACGCAACCCCCTTGCAAACTGGCGCCCAACGTGGGGCCCGACTGCAAGCCAAAGTACATAACCCGCTCCGGCCGCATCGACCGACTACGACTACAGCCAAAAGGAGGAAAGCAGAGATGTCTGTCAACCTGTCCGACGCGCAGTTTGAAGCGCTTCTGACCAGAATATCACCTGGAAGACACGGTTCCTTTGCTTCCTGTAACGCCCAATATGACGGAGTAAGGAATCCGGAAGTGGTGAAAGCATTTTTGGCAGCGACAAGTGTTTTCAAGCAAATAGAAAATATAAGTGATTCAAAGACTCTTACCGAGGTACCACTTATACTAAAAGGAGAAGCTGCAGTATGTGACAGGGAGTGAAACAGCAAGTCACCCCCTGGGATGACATCAAGAAGCGTCTCTGTTACGCTTTTGCCCCTAAAAAGCCTGCGTATATAATCTATCAAGAGATAGTACAAGTCACACAGGATTTTGCAACGCCTACTGAAACCTTCATTGCTCATAAACGGATGTTGATAGCTCAGCTCTCGGGTCCTGCGCCCACTGAAACACAACAGCTGGATATGGTGTACGGACAACTGAAGCACAGAATCCAGAAGAAAATTCCGCGACATTCCATCTCCACTTTTGATGAGCTACTGAAAGTAGCACGAGTTATTGAATAATTATGGAGCAACAGGCCAAAAGAAGGAGAACCTGAAAAGTGTAGCAACAATAACAGACAAACAAAAATAAAATGTGGGTTTTGCCATTTCTCAGGACACAACATAGAAAAGTGCCGAAAATTGAAGAAGAAGGAATTGGGTAGTGTTGACGGGGATCCAGGTTCACTAGCACAGATAAAAGGTACCCAGGCACCGTCACCTTCGACACCTAAAGTATCCTGCTATGGATGCAGTGCGCCCGGCGTTGTTCGTATCAATTGCCCAACGTGTTCAACGAAGAAATGGGAGCCCGCCAAAACCGAAGTGGTGGGCCTAAGTTTCTGCCCAATCGACCTTCAATACGATGTAAAAATGAGACCCATTGTATTTATTGAGGTCAATGGGATAAAGGGCACAGCATATATAGACACATGTGTGAAAGCTAGTGTCGCATCTTACCAATTGTATAAGGAATTGGTAAGGAAAGGCAACAAGTTTGAAGAGGAAATGGTTCGTGTCACCTTGGCCGATGGGGTCGGGAAAAGGCAACGCGTCTTAACAACCACAGCCGCTGTGATGTTGGAAGGCCGTACATTTCCTACAGCAAGCAAAAATGGTCTTGGATCTGGGACAATTTACATGGAAATATCTGGATAGTGACCATACAACATTTGAAATGTACGAAGAAGATTTCGTGAACTTTGAAAGTAGTGCCGTGAATTTAAATAGTTTGCTGAGAAACGCCGATACAGCTGGGACGGCGCGGCGTCACAAGAGACTGCCTTTTTTTTATCGTGGAGAAATGCTTAATGCATTCTGCACTACCACGGGGAGATAGTGCAGTTATGTGGGACTCTAACCCACCAAAACTCCACGGTATCCTCCTCTGCCGCTTACGGCGGGAACACGAGCACGCGTTAGCACTCATCCGTGAACCCGCCGCGGCTGTCCGTTACCGGACCCTCCTCTGGGTAGTATTCCCCATCACCATCTTGGATGCACCAGAACACATAGCACGCCGTGATCACCCCAGGGACCAAACCAGCATATGGGCGCCAGACGACCTCGTGTCTGGGCACCCTTGGTCCCCCTGCGACGGGTCAGGTCATTGACATACTCCGGGTCATATTCCGGTGTATATTTCCCGCCTCCACTACACCACTGCCACGGAAGATATCGTGACGTACGTGCGCCAAAGGTTGAAGTACGCGCCGAGAGTGCAGCTGCTAGAGTCGCGTCGCAACGTCAACTTTAAGGCGTTTGTGGTGCGCATACCAACATGCTACTTGCACCTGGTGATGGAAGAAAGCTTTTGACCGCAGGATGTGGTATTCCGCCGCTTTCGCGGACAAGTGCCACCGGAAGGCACAAAGACTTAGTGCAACTAAGTGATACTAACATAGTTTTTAAGTTTTATTTACTAACAAAATTTTTTACTATATTATTATGTATACTTAGGTTAAGGTATGTATCTATGGGTCTTTGTAACCTGAAAATAAATGGTTTATTATTATTATTATTGGCCCCGCCGCACTGTGTTCCCAAATATCCTTGGACCTGACATTTTAAGTTAAGTTCAGTAAGAGACGCATTTCAATACGACAAACTTCGGACAAGAACTCCCATGTGCTAAATCTTTATAGTTTTTGAAAAAAATACGTCTAAAGTTTATTATTTTTTTTATTTAGAAAATTTAAAAAAATATATTACTTGGATATAAATAAAGCTGATATGTTTCTGGTATTTTCAATGTGTTAAGAATATAGTGAAGGATTTAATACACTTTACTACGGTCCGAAAATGTTAGCTTTTAATGAGAAAAAAAAAGATTTCAGTTTTTCAGTTTTTTTTTTTTTTTCATTTTAATTATGCGTTAGTAGCATCCGCAAATAAAGCTAAATGGTAGTTAAATACGTCACTTATCACCATAAAAAAATCAACTGCTAATGCCATGGAAAATGGGAAATAATAGCTTCTAAATATTTTTCATTACAAAACGCCTGTTATTTAGATATGAGCAACGTGTTCAGACGTCGTTGCTATGAATGAGTGATCAGGCACTGTAAGAGTATTTTGCTTTTCACTTTCTAGTAGGAATTTTTGGTGTGATTATGTATTGTATGTAAATGTAACCAGTTCAGTGTCAGGAAAAGTTAGTTACCTAAGTAGGTATAGATACGGTGACTAAGTACGGTGTAGATAACTAAGTAGTTATCTACAAAAACTTACTTACTTACTTAACTTATTGACAAAAATATTGATTGATAAATGCTTTTATAGTGTACTTGAGTTCCTAGATTATAAGGTGTAAGTCCTGCATTGTAATATCAGATACTATTATAAATAATTAATTGTTACCAAATAAGACTCGATTTAATACAATATTTACTAACTGCATGCCTGATTCAAACTTATAATAATTCTTAATAATTCCTTTTATTTCTTAATTTATATAATATAGAATGCTTCGATATTAAATAATTATGTAAAATTTGCACGCCGACATTAATGGCAGAATAAGAGATTCATATACCTTATCTTTAAGATCTCTCTGTACCTACCTTATTTACGCAAATAAATGATTTTGATTTTGATTTTTTTGATTTTACATAAAATAAAAAATCGCGGCCAAATCGCGTGACTTCTAGATACTACATCCTGTTTTATCAATATCCGACTAAGTCGGATATTGATAAATTCCTACTAGAAAGTGAAAAGCAAAATACTCTTACAGTGCCTGATCACTCATTCATAGCAACGACGTCTGAACACGTTGCTCATATCTAAATAACAGGCGTTTTGTAATGAAAAATATTTAGAAGCTATTATTTCCCATTTTCCATGGCATTAGCAGTTGATTTTTTTTATGGTGATAAGTGACATATTTAACTACCATTTAGCTTTATTTGCGGATGCTACTAACGCATAATTAAAATGAAAAAAAATAAAATCTGAAAAACTGAAATCTTTTTTTTTCTCATTAAAAGCTAACATTTTCGGACCGTAGTAAAGTGTATTAAATCCTTCACTATATTCTTAACAAATTGAAAATACCAGAAACATATCAGCTTTATTTATATCCAAGTAATATATTTTTTTAAATTTTTTAAATAAAAAAAATAATAAACTTTAGACGTATTTTTTTCAAAAACTATAAAGATTTAGCACATGGGAGTTCTTGTCCGAAGTTTGTCGTATTGAAATGCGTCTCTTACTGAACTTAACTCAAAATGTCAGGTCCAAGGATATTTGGGAACACAGTGCGCCGCCTGCCAATTTTCGGCCGCAGAAGATAGGGAGAGCGGCTAACGTCATACCAACACTCCTCCTCCTCTGCGGCCCCACCGCGTCCGCCATCAGACGGTGGCGACCCCGTCAAGGCCGCGGAAGGTAGGGAGAGCGGCGCACCGCAATACTGGCACTCCTCTCCCGCCGCAGCCTCCAACCCTCAGCCGCGATGCCTCCGATACGACATCGCGGCCCGCCTCAGCTGCGATGTCGTCCAAGCGGCACCGCAACCTACTTGTTTGCCGCTACGTCGTCGGCTTACTGGCAAAGGCCCTGACGACCGATGAACAGATAAAAGAAGCACTCAGAAGCGAAGAAGACACATATGATAATTTTTAATTATATGGAAAAGAAAACAATATGTCTCATGTGATTTACTGTTATAATTTTTTTGTACGTTATGTTTCTAATAACCTTACGTTTTTTTTGCTACTCCCAGAACGGCAGTTGATTTTTTTGTTTTCTTTATGAATAAATAAGACAATATAAAAATATACTTGGTTTTTACATAATACATATACAGGGTTATTGGAAAAACACCAACAACCTCGAAACCTGAAATCGCAAAAAAAAAAATCAGCTGTTCCATACATTTTGACGAGTTCTACGAACATAAATGTAGGGAACAGCTGATTTTTTTTTTGCGATTTCAGGTTTGGTCCCATAGTAAAAGTTGTTCATAATGATGAGTACAATGACCTCTTAAGAGGTTGTTGGTGTTTTTCAAATAACCCTGTATATGCATCACTCCAGTCTCCCGGAGGGGTAGAAAGAGACAACGGATCTCGATTTCTCGTAATCCTTACATACCTCAGTTCACATACTATTTTTCATGTATTCTCGTACTTCTCGTTTCTCGTTTCGAGTACTTCTCACAGCCCTTTTACACAAAAAAAACAAACACTCAAAAAAGACTGATCACATTCAAACACAGATAACACACATAAACACAAATAACAAAAACATAATTATCACATTCAAACATTTGATAACACACATAAACTCAAACATATGAAGGGGCAGGAGGGCCTTCATCAGAACTCATCTTGTGTGATTATGTGGGTAGGTAGGTAGGCAGGTGGGCGTGAGCAGAAAAATCACAAGTCCTCGTTACAATCACAGTTGTTTAATCAGCACAGAGTTTAATAATCGAAATACACAGTCGAATGAACAATGGACAGTCTAAGCAACACGACACTAACTTAATTAAAACACTAGATTAAACTATCACTCGGATGCGAAGCGATTCGTCACAAGCGTGGTGCGCGGGCGCCGTCTCGAACAACAGTGAGTCAAGATGGCCGCCCTCACAACCATCGACAATGACGCTTCGCTAGGCTGACTTTGACAGCTAAAAGTCAACCTGACGTCTGACGTTGCCGGATGCGCCGTCACGGCCGGACTGACACTCGACCGTCCTCGGGCGATTTTCTGAAACAATGAGTTGCAATCGTACATAGTCCGTTCGGCATCCTGACGGACGACTAATTACAATTATCACAATGCGCTATGATACTTAAGACTTAAGGCGAGTGTCTCGCAACAATTAAGCCGGATGACACAGCCTCGTCACTAAACAGCATGTAGGTTAACTGTTCACAATTCGTACTATTAGACAAGTCAATCCTTTGGTGGATGTGACCCGGACGACAATATTCGTCTTACTATAATCTGCAACACATCCAGAACAAGTCAGTCAACTTAAAGGGCTCTGACTCGGACGACATATTTCGTCTCATAGAACAAGGGCACAGAGACAAGTCAATCTGATACTGACTCGGACGACATATTTCGTCTCATAGAACAAAGGCACAGAGACAAGTCAATCTGATACTGACTCGGACGACATATTTCGTCTCATAGAACAAAGGCACAGAGACAAGTCAATCTGATACTGACTCGGACGACATATTTCGTCTGAATATTTGGCAGGAAAGAGATTCTTAGAGGTCGCAACACTTACCTACGACTATGAATCGTCCCGTTCTGTATGAATTTCAGTTTCGTGCAACACTTATCAAGTCTCAGGATCTGAGCATACACTGAGTGTCTGAGCCTGCTGTGAGCGTCCTCGAATCGGCGGAAACAGTGTTTGAGCATACGGTCAAGGTGTCTAGAGTTATCATTGTCATGATTTGAATTAGTTATACTTTCTTCATCCTCCGACGCCGTCTCGGCCTCTTCACAATTTAAAAGACTAGTAGCTATTTCGATCAAACCGATATGTCCCTGGGGTACTGCGCGCAAATTCTCGTGAGAGTACAGTGGATTTCATTAATAACGACCTCGGTTATAACGACTTTTTGGTTATAGCGACGTCAAACTTACGACCCTTGAATTTAAAGCATACTTTCGTAAGAAATTCTTTCGGTAATAGCGACTTCGGATATAGCGTCAATTTCGGGTATAGCGACTTGTTTTTGTGAAACATTTATGACAGATTCCTAGAAATCCCTTGCGGATATTGCGACTGAGTCGGCAAAGTCACAAAGACTCATTCATAAAACTATTAAGCTTTCTTATCCTTTGTTTACATTCACAGATGGTCAAACAAATGCTTTGTTTGTATGTAGGACTGCTTAGCACGTGTACGAAGTTAAACTTATAAATCAGTTAGATAGCAAATTTCTGTGAGTGAACAGTGTTTCTTAAACTTATAAATATGGCACTATAACACGTTTTTTGAATAACACCCGTGTATAACATAATTAAATAAATGATAGGTAAATACATATGTACATGGCTTTTTATTATTTCGGATATAGAGACCTCCGGATATAGCGACGATATTAAAGTGGTCCCTCCGCCGTCGTTCTCTGAGAACCGCCTAAACTTTTAAGTTCGTAGCGATCGTTTTCAAGTACTTCTACTATAACATATGGACCTCGAAACTTCCTATCCAATTTTGTTTTATTCCGTTCACAATTTTTAATAAATACGAAGTCTCCTTTAGAGAAAGGTCTTATTGTGGCCCGACCACGATTAAACCGAAGGGTATCAGATTCAGCAGCTTTGCAAATGTTAGCTGATGCATCAGTTCTTATCGAATCTAAATCTAAGCGAACCTCATGATCTATATTATCGGCGTTCAACTTAGACATTCCTAAAGAATTAGAACGAATTCCAAACATTAGTTCTGACGGTGAGTATTTGGTAACGGAAGATTTAGAACTATTGAGAGCAAGTTGGATGTTACCTAATTCGTCACGCCACGCTTTGTTAGGGTCGTTTTCAATGATAGTAAGGAGGCTCTTTAGAGTACGCATCACTCGTTCAACTTGGCCGTTCGCCCTACTCGAACCAGTCGCGATGAAATGGAGGTCTATTTTATGCTCTTGACAAAAGCTCTTAAAATCTGAGCTAATGTAGCAACGGCCCTGATCTGCGATGATTCTTTTCGGGGCTCCAAAAAGACACACGGCTTTTTGTACGGCATATATTGCACTCTTGGAATCAACTGACAAAGTATGTTCGAGTAAAACGTATTTGGTAAAGGCATCGATATTACCGAGCAATACTCCTTTCGGTCACTCTTCCCGCTCAGCTTCCCCGAAAAATCTATGTGAATCGTGTGCCAAGGCACGGATACTTTTGGAATCGAATGAAGCTGAACAGGCTGAGCACCCGATGGACCTTTCGATGCCTTACAAATGATACACGGATCTACTAATTTAATTTCACATACTCCCGTCTTCACACGCTTGGTAGGTATACCCTCGATAAAGTTATTCGCATATTTGCTCAATATGGAAATCAACATGTCTTTATCCCGTTCCTGCAAGTCCGTGTCAATTTTCGAAAAATCTGGGAGATCTGATGTCGCGACACAAAGATTAGATTGTTGTTTAGAGTATATAACAAGATTATCATTATCAATTTCTACACTTAACCCCCTGATCAAAGATATCTCTACCAATAATTATAGGCTCAGATATATTACTGTCGGAAACCACGTGAAAGAGTAAGCTAATCAAGCGATCACCAATTTTAACATCGGCCTGAATTTGAGTCGTACACTGTATATCATCGCCTCCAATGCCGCTCAGATAAACGAGACTTTTACACACAGTACCCAAGAGTTTACCACGATAACTTTCTTTCACAAGAGAACAGGACGATCCGCTGTCAAATAGAAAAGGTACAGACTCACCGGAAGATGTTGTCAAGACGCCCCTTGAAGGGCGGTGTTCACAATGGTGGACTTCCTTGGCCGCAGCTTTACCACCGTTCCTTTTATCGGGACAGTTAGTTGTCACATGACCTTTTTGGCCACAAGTGTAGCACGTTACATCGGTCATCCTCTCCAATAGACGGGAAGCACTCGGAGTGTCTCGAGGCTCGACTGATCCCTGCGCGTCACGACGTTTTCGGCATTCCGCGAAACGATGTCCCGATATTCCGCAAAAGTTACATCTGCCAGTGAACCTTTCGGTAGCACGAAAACGCTTCGCCTCAGGTTGGTTAGCTTCGACACCGTCTGAACGCCGCTTAAGAGATACGCCTCCCAGGATTCGGAACAACTGAGTGCGAGTTGTGATATTGTGCGCAATCAATTCGCGTCTTATCAGGCTGTCCTTCTGGCAAAGCACAGAAATAACGAATCCAGTCACCACTTCTTCAGGCATCACAGTCTTAGGTATTCGTTCAATTAAGTTCCATAAACGAAGAGCAGCTTCTGAAGCTGTCTCCTTAGCTCCTACTTGGAATCGCAATATTTTTGTCGAAATAGTCCTGAAGAAGCTTTGGTTTTGAAAATTTAGCTAACAGTGTCTGTTTGACAACGCTCCAGGACATTTCATCTAAATTTAGCTTAGTGATACAGGCAGCTGCTCGTCCTTTTAAAGAGGTAGTAAGAGCCATGAGCAAGTCTATTCCTTCTAAGCGCTTGTTATGAACGATCGCTTCGGTAATATTGCACCAACCATCTATGTCACAGTCTGATTCGTCTGGATTAAACGGTAAGAAATGTGTTGCCTGGTTAGTACTCACAGTTGGCGTTGGCTGGGCTGCGAGAACACGAGATAAAAGCATTTCCATGTTATTCAGCAATTTTTCTGCATCCGATTTTGGTGTTTCTTGCTCAATTCTAGCCCTTACTGATCCCACTTCTGATGAAGGGGCAGGAGGGCCTTCATCAGAACTCATCTTGTGTGATTATGTGGGTAGGTAGGTAGGCAGGTGGGCGTGAGCAGAAAAATCACAAGTCCTCGTTACAATCACAGTTGTTTAATCAGCACAGAGTTTAATAATCGAAATACACAGTCGAATGAACAATGGACAGTCTAAGCAACACGACACTAACTTAATTAAAACACTAGATTAAACTATCACTCGGATGCGAAGCGATTCGTCACAAGCGTGGTGCGCGGGCGCCGTCTCGAACAACAGTGAGTCAAGATGGCCGCCCTCACAACCATCGACAATGACGCTTCGCTAGGCTGACTTTGACAGCTAAAAGTCAACCTGACGTCTGACGTTGCCGGATGCGCCGTCACATACATAAACTCACCCTGACACACATAAACACAAACACACATAAACACAAACACACATTAACAAAAAAATATTAGGTAAATTATTAGGCAAACATACTGCTAGCCGCTCTTGGGTACAGATAGATCTGTAGTTAGTATCTTGCTTAAATATATGCGGTTTAATTAAATTATGTAGTTCGTAGAATATATTCCTCGGTAGTCAGTAGGACTTGGTAAAACTTACATCATCTAACTCATTAAACAGAGTAAAAAATTCTCCATGACTAGCATGGTAATTCAAATGATTTCTTCTCCAAAACCGATGTGTTCTTTTGTTTAGGTAATATAAAGCTATCAATTCTGCTTCTTCAGACTGTAGTTCTTCTTCTTCAAGTATAAGAAGATACTTTTTTTGTAATAATAGCGACATCATCTACCTTTCGTGTCAGAATGCGTACGGAGCACTCAACGCCTCGCGCCTGAGCTGAAAAACATCTCTTCTCGCACAGGACACCCACACCGCACACATCTCCGCTGGAATAGAGTGCGTTTTGCAGATGCGCAGAAAAAGCTTCAAGCAACCCCTGTTTTTACAGCCCTTAAAATGAATGAGCAGCTTAAGCCTAAAGAAACAAAATGGTGTAGTAGTGATATATGGATGAAATTCGATAGCTCGCTGGCTGTAATTTCACATGGTATATTGAAACAGCGCAGCGTGCCGCTTTTAGCACGGGCATCGAAAATGTACTGAAGGAATTCGACGCACGAAATTTAAGAGAGTCAATCAAAAAGAACTTAACAGACGATTCTACGGATTTTAAGACATTCTCGGATGATGTTCTTCAATTTGGGTGACGTCACGGACACTTTACGGTGCACAACAGCTGTTCGTGTCTGCGCAATTATAAAATAAAAAACTAATATATTTCGTATAAAATTCGTGTAATACGTTATCACTGTATTGTTACTTACGCGTGTGATCGTTTGCAAGGAAAACATACAACAGTTCGGTAAATCCGTAAAAATAAATATAACATTATTTACTTTTAGACTTTTAAGTTAGTTGGAAGTTTTTTGGTGCCACTGGTACCTCCAAAGTGTCACTTTCTCAAAATTTTGACAGGCGCCATCTAGCTGATTCTAGCCGTACTCATATGGTGAAGTGTGCAGCCTGCTGCTCGTCCCAGTAAACAACCCTATAAATGTCTTTATTGTGCTGAACCTTATGTTCATGCATTATTAGGATTAAACCACATAAAATTCGTTAGAGACCCCTTAGAAATCTTTGTACATTATTATTAGACAGGGAGCGTGGGTCACAGTGGATCCATTTTCTTTCAATGACTTGTAACTTTACTTTTTTTACCTCAAATTTTCTATAATGTTGACTGAGTCCTAGAAAATATATTTAAATTTGAACCTGTATTACAAAAACAGACCTAAAAGCACTCAGTATTTTTTTTTTTATTATTTTTATTTTAAGTGATAAATTATCCACTGTGCCCCATAACAGGGGCACAGTGAATACTGATTTGGGTTACACTGGATCCTGTGAGTCACACTGGATAATGATTAATTTATATTAATTAAAAAACGTGTATTTAAATTAAGTGGTTTATTTTTAATCATTAAAAATGCGTTTAATTGTAAACATAACATAAATCTTTATTTGAGGTAATTTAGACGTGGACTTTGTATTTGGAAAGTACCTATAATACACACATCAACACGGTCTAGGGATATTTCATACTCAATTAAATAACTCGAAAAGTACTGGCCGCATTGGAATCTTTTATACACCGATTTGTTTGTAATTTATCTCAGACTAATTCCAAATTTAAATTTATGAAAATTCTTTTGTTTCGGTGGCAAAAAATGTCTTGATGTATAGGAGAGGGAATTTTCATTTGTGCGAAATTTAGAAAACAATACGAATTACGTTTAGTTACAGTTTTTTTTCATTTTTAAACGAAAGATAAAGTTAAAATTGAGGTATTGTAGCCATGCAACGCCGACATTTGACGAGGGCGGAGATGTTACGAGCTGTGGGAATGCTGGAAGCTGGATCTGTTCAGCGTAATGTTGCTGAGGCCATAGGGACCCATCAAAATGTAATTTCAAGATTGTGGACACGCTATCGTGCCACAGGTGAAGTAGCGGAGAGGCACCGGGGGCCAAGTCGCATCACTACCCCCAGACAAGACCGATTTTTGCAAATTACTGCGCGAGCACAACCAAATGCAACGGCGACTCAATTGGTCCAAAGGCTGCGAGTGGAACACCAAGTGCTTGTGAGTGACCAAACTGTAAGAAGGCGACTGCATGAAAGCAATCTACGCTCTCGTAGACCACTCCGGGTCCCAGCTTTACGGAGAGGCAATCGTGGACGACGATTAGAATGGGTTCGGAACCACGTGGACTGGGGCCGTGAGCAATGGTCCAATGTGCTGTTTACGGATGAATCCAGGTTCGGCTTCCATCCAGATTCACGAAGGACGCGTGTTTGGCGAGTTCCTGGACGATGGAGCCGTCTCCAGAACCCTCAGGAAGTTCACCCATACCAAGGAGGAACAATTATGGTTTGGGCAGGAATTCGTCTTGGAGGACGGACGGATCTCGTTTGGGTGCGGGGCAATATGACGGCAGAACGATACGTCCAACAGGTGCTGGGGCCCGTAATCTTGCCCCACAGAACACAAATGGGGCAAGATTTCCTGCTCATGCACGACAATGCCCGGGCACACACGGCGAGAACGGTAGCAGCTTGGTTACATACACATAATGTTAGGGCCTTAGACTGGCCTGCTCAATCGCCAGATCTAAATCCCATTGAGCATGCGTGGGATATGCTGCAAAGAAGAGCTCTGAAGGAAGTTCCTGAAAATCTGGCTACAGAAGATCAACTTTTTGCGCACCTCAGAAGGACATGGGACAATATTCCGCAGCAAGACATTGACAACCTTGTTCTGAGCATGCCGAATCGTTGCCGATGTGTTATGAACATCATGGGCGCTTTCTCAGACTACTAACTTCAAGTTTATAAACACAAATTAAATGATTTTTCTATTTTTTTCAGTTTTTACTCACAAATTAAAAGTTCATTCATATACGATTTCCGTCTATGCTTCATTTTTTTTCCATAAAATCCTGAAATTTTAATCTAAGTACCTTAACCATTATTAAAAAATGGTAGAATATTAAATAACGTATCTTTTAAATATATACATGTCATATAAATAATTAACACATTGATAGTAATTCGCTTTTTTAAAAATATCCCTAGACCGTGTTGATGTGTGTACTTTAAACTTAGGTACTAGTTTCACAATATGAAAAAATCAAACGATCAATAAATAGAACACATCTGCTGTCCTTCAACTTATAAGGTTGACATAACTAAACCTCTTACAAACAATATAAAACAATTACAATCATAATATTCTTAATCCTCCGATCCTATAGATATAGACTAATTGAAATAAAGTCAACAAGCAAAACGAAACAGTTTTTAAACCTCTTAATATTTATAGTTTTCAGTCTCAATTTTAATCAGTTAAGTAAATCTAAATAAATAGCGTATGGCCACTTCACATAAGAGATCAAATTATTACTTAAAAGTATTAATATTTAACGCAGATCTATTTTGGTGGATTCTATATCAAAACAATATAATCCTTGGGCTCTTTTAGTGCTCCCGGTAAATCCTGGTTGAGGTAGAATCATTTTAATGTCTTGCACTGCAATGATTGTTGCAATGTCAGGAATATTAGGCATATGAAACTTGTTGTTACTTTTGACAGATTTTCGGAGAAAACTAACCTCTATATTTCCAACTTTATTCCCAATAACTTTCGCAATATAATAAAATTTCTTTTCTTTTACCTTAAATTCTACTAATATAAAGTTTCCTTCTTTTGGACTAGTTTGTAGCGGAGAGAACTTCGTAGGGTCTATGTGGATAACCTTGTCTTCTTCCTCATCAAAGGTCGGCTCCTCTTCCTAGTATAAACTTATTGTATCAGTTTCTTCACTGTCACTTTCAAAAATTTCTTTTTGGCAGCCTTTGCCGACTCTTTCCTTTTTTTTCCTTTATTTTTTTCTTTGGTCCTTTGCTCGATTTCATTTTTATTTGGAGTATCAGTTGCTATCATGCTTTTACCTTTCCTTCTTTCTGCTCTCCCGTGCTTTCTTGTTCCAGCTTTTGGTATTCCACGGAACTCAAACGGACTTGTAAAAGGTTTTGACGGTTCAGCTCTTGATGTTGATGGTGTACTTTCTATAGGCTTAATCAATGATGTGGTTGTTGTTTGAGAAGTAGTTTCGATGGCCTGAGAAGCAAGCTGGCATATCCGAGGTAATTCAGTCAAAGTCGAAGGTAGCGGTTCGTTTTGGGTATCTTCCACCGATAACAACATAAGATCTTCATTAGAACGACCGGG
Source organism: Amphipoea lucens (assembly GCA_947508005.1). Taxonomy (NCBI): domain Eukaryota; kingdom Metazoa; phylum Arthropoda; class Insecta; order Lepidoptera; family Noctuidae; genus Amphipoea; species Amphipoea lucens. Next base: position 21,215,496 of record OX382357.1, read on the forward strand.
GCGGTGTTGATGAATCGATGTTATACATTTCCTGTAAAAGTGAAGGTGATGGAGTGCGCGTCCTATCTCTGTCTTCATTGTTGTGGGTTTGACGATCTTCTTCAGTTCTGTTTTCCGGGATCTCATTTTCATTGTTTGGGAGCCGGTCGGTGACATCGCTAGGAGCGAAGTCCACCTCGGTGAAAACATCTCTGTCATAGGGGAAAATGCCCGTCGCCTTGAAGGCATTGCATATATTGTTTGGGGTCATACTTTTCAGATGTGCTACATTGACACAGCTAGCCACATCGTAAATGGAAAATGTTTTACCAGGGTTGCGCATCATCCAATTATCGACTGCCCTATTGTATGCCACTTTAAATGGGCCGAAAACTCCAACATCTAACGGCTGCATTTTCCCCGTCGAATGAGGTGGAACTGTCAAAACAGTTACACCATTGTCCTTAGCCAAATTTAATGCTTGAATACACATATGAGACTCGTGATTATCTAAGATCAACAAACTAGGATTTTATTTGTGTGTTTTATAAAATGTTTCATCGTCTCAATGAATAACTCACCATTCATCCATCCGCTTGGTGTTGCTAGGCCCAAAGTTCCAATTGGAGCCTCATTAATCATATGACTTTTGAAGTGAACCCTAGGAATAATCATAACAGGCGGTAGTGTTTCCCAAAGCATTCACAAAATAACACGTAGTAACGAGTGTCCCTCTTTCCGCACTGGTAACTTTAGACACCTGCTTTTGTCCTCTGACTGCCAAAACTTTAGCAGATTTCTGAACGGTCATGGTGTTCGTCTCATCTAGATTTCACACTCTAGTTCCGTTCCCAAACGACTCATGTCTAGCCATAACCCTCTCTAAATTGTCATAGAACATCGTTACATTGTGGCGATTAAAGGACGTTGCACGGCTTAGGCTACACCCTTCAGGTGTTCGCAAGCTGAGAGCTGGATTTCTTTTTCTAAAACTGTACAGCCACTCAACGCCTGCCAGTTTCGTATCATGCCATTTTTGTGGCACTGTGATATTATTTATAACTGCCATTTCATAGGCAAGTTTGCGCGTATCTATTAAGGTAAGACCATAAAACATATTGCTACATCTTGTTAAATAATCGACTAAATCCTTCTCTTGAGCATCCGTGAAAATTTTACGCACTGTGTAATTTGGTGTAACTCTGTTGGTATCAATAGGATTGGCATTCAATGATTTTTTAATTTTTTCATTATACCTGTATAGAGTTGTATACGTAAAATCATACAATTATGGTCCAAATTTCGCAATAGTCAAACATATTGTTGGTTTTACTCTAAACTATTATTATTTCAAATAATCTTTGTGGTTTTATTATTTGTAAGTATAGCGACGATTAACATGCGCCTAACAGCATCAAACAAGTATTATCATTTAATTTTTTTTTTTTTACTTTTTTTTGGACCATTGTTGTCTGCGGTGTTTTCAACTATAGTCCTACCGTAAAATGGCACTGAAAACGCTTTTATATTAAATTTGGACTATACTTGAAAGTAACTCTGATAATAATAGGCCATGTAAATACAAATAAAATAAAAATAAAACATTATATTAGTCAATTTTTTTTAATTTTCCAAATATTGTTACAAAAATTCACTCATTGAACTATTAATGAAAGAAATTAATAATCAGACCAAATATTTAGTTAGGTTTATGAAAAAACAGTTGTATTTTAAATAAAAAAACAAAAGAAGTTATTTTTTAGGCTTTCCCCACTTGTCTTCTAGTTCAGGAACCCTGAATAAAGCTCTCTTTGTGCTCATTTTCTTTGGCGTTTCAATTTTAAATTTAATTTTATTGGTTGGGTAAAAAATCACGTCATCCTTTTCAGGCCACTTCCAAGAAAGCCCGCAGCGTGTCAAGCACTTTACATACGCCCCATTAGCTTCTTTGGTTTGTATTTGGCCAGGCCATAACTCGCCTTCATATTCGACAACGACGAAATCATTTTCCTCTGGGATTAATTCGCAATTCGACGAGGTGGCGACGCAATTTGGAGACTCGTTTTCTTTGTCTTTAAATTCTACTAGATCTTCATCTTCAAGTCCTTCAACGAAAGTTCGATCGGAATCAGAATCGTTAGCAAATTCTATGACATTTTCATTTATGGAATCATCGGTATCGCTATCTACAGACATTACTCGACGTTTCTTTTTAGATGGCTTCATTTGAGATGTCGTAGGTGTGGTTGATATAGCTTTCAATTCTTCAGCAGTGATACTTTTTCCAGCGGGTACATTTAACTTCTTTTTTCGTCCAGTTCCCGCACGACCGACAACGGTATTTCTTTTATTTTCAAGAAACTCTACAAATGACTCTGATACCAGGCTTGGATCAACATTTTCTGTTTCTATTTCTCTGTAAGTTGACAAGCGTTGTAATACCGGGGTCTCGTTTGTTGGATAAATGCCAGTCTTTAAAAATCCAGCTTTCAGATTGGCTTCAGTTCTCGGCATCACACTCTCCCACAAACGCTTCAGCAAAGAAGGAAACGTATTTTTCGGAATAGTGGGCAAAACTTGACCATCCCTCGTGCTCTTCCACTCGTCTAAAACTCTTCTCCAATGTAATTTTAGTGGTCTAAAATACGCAACGTCGAGGGGTTGAGTCAGGTGCGTGCTGTTTGGTGGCAAAGCAACAAATGCAATGTTATATTTTTCACACGCCTCTAAGACCTTTTGACTAATGTGGGAACTTAAATTGTCGCCAATTACCACTTTTCTTCCCTCTTCTCGTCGAAGTACAGGTAAAAGTGTGGTAAAAAACCAATCTTCAAAACTGTGCGTGTCAAACCATCCTGAACTGGATCTGTTGTAGTGAGTATTAGGTGGCCCACCCTCTGTCCAAGTATCCCACATATTATCGGCCTTGTAGTTGACGTAAGGTGCAAGAATCTGTCCAGCCGCATTACCACATACCATCAAACTAAATGCAGCTTTCGTGGAATTTTTGATTGCCTCCGGATACTTAGTTCCTCGTTTTGTGAGCACTTTCTTTTTCCCGGGATCGTCCACTAGGTTTGTTTCATCGTAATTATATATCAAATGTGGTGGAACTCCCTCTGTTTCTACTTTAAGATGGTTGAAATAGTCTTTAATCGTCTCCTCATTGACCGCAGCACGAACTCGTTTAATGTTGCTGCACAACCTCTGTGATAGTTCTTTTTTGTGCCTCTTAAGGAAACATTGTACCCATGTTCGACCTGGTAAATTATTGGTGAATTGGGGCACTATTCGACCTTTTTTATCCAAGTACAATTTTACTATGCAACGCAAATCGAACACCGTAATGGGAAATCCGAATTTGCACATTTCTATTGCATGATCCACAAATGATATTTCTTCATCTTCAGCAAAAACGCATTGCCGTCCAGGGTTTCTGACCTTGTTCAGTTTGATTGCTTTAAGTTTTAAAATAATCGAACTTCTCGGTATTTTGTATTTTGCAGAAGCTTCTCTTTGAGTGAGTACTTTATTTTCTATATCAGAAATACAAAGTTGCAACTGCCGTTCACTATAAAATTTATAAGACCGGGCCCCTGGCTTTCTTCTAGACATCGCAACTCGTTCTGCAAAGAACCATAGGGTAGTTTATAAATATGGTCCAAAAAAAAAACCTGGACTAAAGTTGAAAACATAGTACGAAATTTAAAAAAAAAATCACTAAATTTGAACTAAGTAACTGTTTGAGAAATAACAACATTTAATTTAGTGTATGAATAACTTACCGATCAACCATAAAAATCAGGAACAAAACAATACACAAAAACTATTTTTTTCAAATTAAAGTTCGCAGTGAACAAAAACGTGCACAAACTCGTTTACATCGGTTGAGCTCACTGATCGGATGCAAGTAGTGCCATCTATGCAAAATCGATCAAAACACGTTACGTATGACATTAACAACTAAAAACTTCCATAACTTCACGCTAGATGTCGGTGCGCGTAGTTTTAAATGTGATTATGTGACTGAGTGAATTTGGACCATAGTTGTCCCCTAGGACTATAGTTGTATGATTTTACTGGAATGTTCATTAGTTTAGCTACAGTTTTTATTTTTTGGCCCTCCGATATTTTATGCAAAGCTGCCCGCATCTCCTCTTCAGCGTGCTGACCAATATTGGTCTTTCTTTTCCTGTTTCGTGGCATTATCCCTGAAAACAAAATAATTTTACGATAAATATTTTGACTTGGGGTACAGTGGATACAAGATCCACTGTACCCCAATTCAAAACGATCCACTGTGTCCCAGTTGGAGAAGTCTTAATTAAAAAATCCTACCAAATTATATATTTGTCAAATAAACATATTAGAGTAACAAAAATTCTCTACAGTAACTTTAGATCATATCACATTATCAACACTTGTAAAATTCTAATATACGGAAAGGCAAAACGTTTTACAAAAACACGTAAAATAAAAGTTTGTGGCTTACTTGTCGACGGATGCTCCGTACCGCGTGCGTCCACTCCGATACTAAGATGGCGACTAGCTCGGTTGCGGGGGGAGTTAGGGACACGAAAAAAGTATCGATGCTTTGTGGTATCGAGTACATTCCAGTTCGATACCGATACTTTTGTACTCGATACTTTGCATTCGATACTTTTACTCAATAAACTTGAAATGCAGAAAACTTGTAACTTTTGAATTTGTTGGTGTCCTATGGTTTTAAAATGCATTGAGTTAATTGCATGTTTAAATAATGTGCAACAAACATTTATTTTGAATATTATACCTTATAACCAACATCGTAAATATTTATTTATAACTTCGTAATAGCAAAAAAACATCCTTAATAGGTTTTGAAAAATGGATTAAAATAATTCCCATACATTTTACTAGTGTCCTTTTAATTTCGTTACACATTACATTAATTTTTATTTTTTTTCTGATGAACTTACCTATTTAATTTTTATTTTAAAAGTTTCTTCATATCAATAAATATTATATTATTTATATGGTTCTCATAATACACCCTTTTTATAGTATTATTCACTCCAAATGTATTGTCTCTAAAAACAAATGTTTCGTTACTCAGGATTCGTTATGGGAAATTTAAAGACGTACGTTAAGTTTTAGAACGAATCCGTATTTTTTTTTTTTAAGTTGGCCACATTAGATCCGAATGTTCTTAGACACATGTCAAACTGCAGCCATTTTGTTACGGCGGAGAAAGTGCGTGTGTTTCGGTGAGTATTCAATTTGCTTGTATATTTTATCAGGGTGATTAACGGTGATAAATTAATATGTTTTATGCTTTAAAACTATGTTTTCTGTAAAGGAAATTATTCACATGTTTCCAAAGATATTGTAATCCGCTGTAATATTAGTTGCTTTTCAAAAGCTATCAGCTATATAAACATTTTTAGGTTAGAAATTCTCAGATGTTCTTATCAATTTCGTTATTATTTCGTTACGTAACGAAACTGAGAAAATATAAGGCTGCGTTTACATTCAATTAATACTCAATCAATCTATTTCTAAAATAAATATATATAGTATGTTAACTAACAGAGGGCGCTTACATAAAGCACGCTTATATAAGCTTGCTTATATAAAGCACGTGCTTTAAAGTAATTTATTTTCTAGTACGCGTGTACAGTGTTTCTTTTACGTATCAATTTAACATTTTTTCGTGAATATTTTAATATAAAAAATAATAAAAAACATTTTACACACATCAAAAGTGTCTAGGGATCAACATTTATATTTTTGCAATAACTTTTCTCCTGATTGATATTAATTAAAATTTTCTTTAAGGATTCATCAAATAAAGTGTTTTTGTTTGTCACAGTAACGATAAACCAAGTCACCTTTGCATTAATAAAGAAATTTGCCATTTTCCTAATAAAGGGATTTTTGACATTTGAACCACTAACACAAAAGTTCGAAAAAAAGACTGAAATAACAGTTTTCTTTAAAATTTTATTGGGTAACTTAAACAATTAATAATCCGTGTTTCTACCGCGAACACTAACAACACAAGAACATCGGTTTGGCATACTCAAAATGAGTTCATCCAAATCACGCTGTGGAATGGCAGCCCATGTTCGTTGCAACAACAAAAAAAGGTCTTCTTGCGACTGGATACCCTCCATATTCGGCAGAGCTCTTCTCTGTAGCATATCCCATGCATGCTCAATCGGGTTCAAGTCTGGCGACTGAGCAGGCCAGGGCAGGACATTGATGTTAGCTGCGGCGAGAGTCTGTCTTACAACTCTTGCGGTGTGCGGTCGTGCATTATCATGCATTAACTGAAATAAGGGACCGATTTGCACTTGTAGAGGAACGATGACGTCTGATACAATCGTCTCAGCATAAATTTGAGCGTTGAGGTTGCCTCTGATCCAAATCAACTCAGTTCTTCCGCCGATCCAAATACCCGCCCATACCATGATGGTTCCACCGCTATAAGGATGGACTTCCTGGCAGGATTTTAATCGCTGTTGGCGTCCAGGGGTTCTCCAGTGTCGTATACGTCTTGTATCCGGTCTCATACCAAAACGAGACTCATCAGAAAAGCACACGAAACGCCATTGTTCTTCTGCCCAATTTCTGTGTTCAAGAGCCCATTGATATCGAATCCTACGATTGTGCATTGCTATAGCTGGTACCCGTAGCGGTCTTCGGGAATGAAGGTTCACTTCATGCAAGCGGTTTCTGACTGTTTGGTCGCTAATTAAGTTCCCTGAAGAGTGATGAAGCCTCACGGCTAACATCATGGCGGTTATTGTTGGAGCTCTTCGAGTTAAGATTTGAATGTATCGGTATTGTCTCCGTGTGGTGCAGCGATACCGTCCTCCATGGCGCTCAGCCACGGTACCAGTGCTTCGGTAACGTGTCCAAAGTCGACTGATAACACTCTGACTTGTATTCAGAGCTAAAGCCACAGTACGTTGCCGGGAACCAGCTTCTATCATTCCCACGGCTCTGAGCATTTCTTCCCTGCTTAAATGACGTCGCCGCTCCATAATAACGTTGGTTTTAATCAGTAGTAGGGAAACAGTAGCACTAATAATGTCTTCAATGCGTTGTATGTTTTTATAGGGAAAATATTGACAGCTGATTTTCATCTTTTACTCGAATTTGATTCACAGTTCCTGATTCAAATTATGAAATGCACCAAAAAGGATCCATATAAATTTATAAAATCATAAATTTATTACAAAGCCACATCTCAATCTCAAGAAATCCGCATAAAAATGCTTGATCCCTAGACACTTTTGATGTGTGTATTTTCGAATGGTAATATTTTTTTTAGCATGTATGGATGCTATACTATTGCGGGTTAACGGGAACGCCCTCTGTTAGTTAACATACTGTATACCGGGTGTTAGTGTGAACAGTGGCAATATTTAAGGAGGTGCATAATTATCATGAGTAGAGTCTAAAACCGTTGAAAAAATATGACCCTATTTTTTTCAAAGTTTTTCTTCTAATATCCCGAAAAATAAAAAATCATAGTCACATTACTGTTAGGCCTCCGCCCCGCATGTACCTACAAGCGCCGCGCCGGCGACGCGCCACGCGGCCGCGCGCGCGTCGTTCTCGTTCGTTCGTCAATCCAGTCTGCGCTCAGTCTCGCTAGAGAGTGTACGTGTGCCGCGTTTGCTTACAGACTACTCTCGCGCATCACGTAGATACGTACGTGTATCCACGCGTTATTATTAGTTACCGACAATGGCGTAGGTACTCGAACGAACAACTTACCGAAATGGTTAGACTTTATGCGATAGCCGGTGATAGTTTGCTTGCTGCTCAGGACCTGTACCGGGAATTGTACCCGGGTCAACGGGTACCACATCGGGCAACAATTTTAGCGGCTACTCAGAGACTGCGCACTTATGGTCAATTCACCGTACCAAGTCACGCACATGGTCGCGGTAATCAACAGATTCCGGTGGATGTTCAAGAAGAAATTTTAGACTTTTTCGAGAACAATCCTGAAGAAAGCACCAGAAGAGCGGCCCGGCGGTTTGTATGCCACGGAGTTTACCTAATACCAGACGCGAATTGAAAAGACGCATTAAAAGTGCTTTTAATGACGTAAAGAGTGAGAGTGTTGTGCTTAATTTAGTGCAAAATAACTTAAGAAGACGTGCGGAGACATGTTTAGCCGTAAACGGTTCACATTTTGAACAGATTTTAAGACTAATGTAAGTTATTATTGATTTTCTTAGTAAGTAGGTATTTAATCATTGTTTAAAATTTTGATCAAAATCAGTGCAGTGTTGAAAGGGACAACCTAACTAAAATACTTTTAAATAACGTGATTTCTCTTTTTAAACACGCCAAAAATACCTACCTAACTTAGAAATTAAGATGTAGTAAAGTTCACTTATTCGCGCTTCTTTTCTTCACTTTTCTTAAAAACGCTTTTAACAATGAATTAGGTATTTTTGCCTGGCTTAGGCCAGGAAAAGTATGAAGGGAAAGTGCAATCACAGAAATTACAAATTCATTCAATGCGACCGATGCGTAGGTATGCGCGCCCATACAATTTATGTACTTCCGTCCGAGTGCGACGCGCCGCATCTGTGGGTCCATTGTGCGTCTCATTGTTTCGAAAACATTGTAAAAATAAGTGTCGGTACTGCCAGCCGGAAAGTCCCTAGGAATAAGGGCGATTTTTTGTGCAGTGGTGAATGGAAATTATCGAGTAGCGTGTACATGTGTGCGTGCGCCGCGTACAATCGTGGCGGCCGGCGGCGGTGGCGCGCGGCGGGCGGGGGGGCCTGCTTCTTGCGTTATATATCGTAGGGTGCGTTCCCTTCGCGTACAATTTCGGAATTAGAAAAGTATAAAATTCGCAGATGAAATTTCGACATACACATTTAATACTTTTGTAATATTTTTTTATTTAAGGTTATCTATCCGTCCTTTGAAAGTTGCCACTGTTCACCCTTATATCCTGTATATATATATGTATATATATATTATATATATATATATATATATATATATATCTTGCAGAGATGGCGCCACTATCAAATGCAGAAAGGCAAAGAAAGTACCGTGAGCGTCTAAAAGAAAATCCAATAAAATATGAAGAATTAAGGGCTTTAAGTGATAAAGGAAAACAAGAAATGAGAAAAAAATGGAGAGAATATTCGGCTAGATATTATAAAAAAAAATATGACCGGTCAATCATCCACTACAGCAGTTGACACAAATGACAGAGAAGAAGAAACGAGTCATCCTGATCCGTATATTAAGACTAAAATTAAAAGAAAAAATAGAATGACTATTAAAATGGCCAAAATCATTGGCTTAAAAAATACTTTGAGAACTCCTATTCCAGTTTCATCCAATTCATCTAAAAGAAAGCGGTTAATTCAGGAGATAAAAGATTTTTATTTAAGAGACGACGTCAGCCGTGACTGCTGAAAAAAAAGAATGCAAGACCAAAGGAAAGCAAAAAATACAAATTCGATATCTTTTGGACACTATACGTAATCTATATAAAATATATAAAAACAATGGAGGAAAAGCATTGTACACTACAGTGTTGCGTCATAAACCATTTTATGTTATATGCCCAAAATTAAAAGACTGTGATTCTTGCGCTTGCATGCGCCACGAAAATATAAAACATAAAATAAAAAAAAATCATAGTATTGGCTTAATAAAGTCATGTTGCCTAGAAGATCCTCTAAAAGAAATTGCTTGTGACTTAAAATCAAAGTCATGTATGCATGGAGAGTGTCCAAATTGTGCCCCAAAAACTATTGCGATTATAGAAACGGACGTGACAAAGTTTGTTGGTTTGAATGGTGCCAGAAAAAAGTATCCTATAAAAAGAAAAATGATGTTGGCGAAGAAGTTGATGCATTTACAAAAAAGTGTATCAAAGATGTAAAGACAGATACTGTGAATGTTTCAATAAAGAGGTTTCAAGAAGACATTATGTTGTTTAAAAAACATTATTATAATATGAACCATCAACAGAAATCGTTAAGAGAAGCGATTGATAACATAAAAGAAAACGAAGCTATTTTTATTATTGACTTCAGTGAAAACTATCAATGTAGACAACATGTAGAAACTCAGGGCACGCACTGGAGCGGCTCTCGTGCACAAATTACTTTACATACAGGAGTAGCATATATAAAAAATCGGAATCCAGAACCTTTTTGCACCATCTCTCCTAATAACGAACATAACCCATTTAGTATTTGGGCCCATCTTCAACCTATAATCATTTCAAATATTTGTACCCAGAAATAAACACCACACATATGTTTTCTGACGGTCCCGCAACTCAATATCGCCAAAAAAATAATTTTGCTTTATTTGCTAGATATACCAAATATTATGGATTTAATCACGCAACTTGGTAATTTTTTGAAGCCTCGCATGGTAAAAATGCTGCAGATGGAGTCGGGGGAGTTTTAAAAAGACTTTTGGATATGAATGTGGCTTATGGATCAGATATTCCAGATGCTTTCACCGCGTTTAAAATACTACACAACAAGACATCAATAACTCTTTATTATGTTACTGACCATGACATTACTACAGTAAAAGAATTAAATAGCATAAAATATGATTTATCCCCGTTATATGGAACTATGATGGTGCATCAAATTGTGACTACCGAAAATATTGATATAATAAAATATAGAAACGTTAGTTGTTTTTGTGGAGAAAATAGAGGGGACTGTTTTTGTTTTAATACTAAAGAACACAACCTTATAAAAAAACAGATTACTAAGCGTAATAGTACAATTGATCTTCAAGGTAACCTTTCTGTCATAAAAATAAAACACACAACTAAATTAGATAATAGTAAAGTAATTCCCCAAGCAGGACCTTCGAGGGGAAAAGAAAATAAGATTAAGCAAAGTAAAGGTCGTAGAAAGAAAAAGCGAGTAATAGAGTATTCTACCTCAGATTCGGAAATGGATAGCAACTTATATGCAGAGAGTGATGATAGTCCATGATATGAAAGTGAAAGTGACAAAAATTCTTCACTGTTTTATAATAGGGAATTGACTCCACAGAACAAAAATAAGGTGACAGTATTGAGCGACGTAAAATTTTCTGCTGAAAATTGCGCCTACTTGGATGTAACCAGGGAAGGTCCCTTAAAGTTGACCAAAATTGATATGAATCATGATTTAAATATCAACCAAAGAGATGATCTCAGTAGTGACAATGAGAATATTTTTTAAAATAAGATTTGAAAGAGAGATTTTCATTGCAATATTTTAAATAATAATTATTTTGTTTATGACTATTCACTTTTTAGAAAAGCTCTTTAACTTGTCAACTAAATGCCGCCTTGTTAATTTTTATAAGATTTATTTTTTTGTTAATAAGAAGCTTATTATTTAGATTATTTTCATTTGTTTGTTTTATATAATAAGACGTTTATTGTTGAGATTAAAATAAAACAATGTGATTAGATTGAATAAGACTGACATTTAGTACAAGTGTAATTTCATATGGTCGAATTAAGTTGAGAAATTTCCTTTAAAAGTAATATTGATAGACGATTTATTGTCATTTGATTAGACGATGAATAAAAGTTTAACTAGTACAAAATTACTTTAAGATGCTGTTTATATTGCCAACTAAATGGCGCCTTGTCTTTTTTTTTCTAATTTTTATCTTTTTGATAGCAAGAGGTTTATATCGATTATTTTCATTTGTTTGTTGTATAAATAGAAGTTTACTGTTGAGATTAGTTTCTTGAGATAAAAATTAAAAAAAATTGATTTGACTGAATTAGACTGACATAAGTGTAATTTTGTACAGCTAAGTATCAAAAATTTAGTTGAGAAAGTTCCTTTAATAGTAATATTGATAAACGAATTATTTTTATTTGATTAGAGGGTAAATACAAGTTTAGTACAATCACCACTACTTAGTGAAGTAGATACTAATAAATGACTTTAAATTTACAAATTTTTGTTTCATTTTGATTAAAGTGAATATCTCAGAAATTAAATATTAAAAACTTCTCGTACGTCAAGCTTAAAAACAATGTGCTTTCGGAACATTTGACATAAAGCATACCATGTTCAAGTGAAGCCCTAAAACCTGTCTTATTAAACGCCTTTTAGTTTTGTTTTTTGTCTTGCCTTGACCATATTGTGTGATCTCACCTTTATAGTATCAGAGTTTCGTTATTAATTTTATCAGTTTCGTTATTTCTCAGGTGCGTTACTTTTTGAGAATTGGTGACATATTTTCTGCATTTCTCCCTTTTTTTCCCAGGTATCGTATCGAATGAAAAATTTAATTTAACAGCGCTTTCTAGCTCACTCGTTGAAAACTTTTTAAGACATTCTGTCTTAACTCATTCTTAACGGCCGGTCGTTCGTAGTTAAATTCCGAATCAATCATTCTTCACTCTGTGCACTCGTTCACTTACTTGTTCAGTTTGTTGTTGTTTAAATACGGTACGATTGATCATTATTTTGTTAAATTACTAGTATTTGATTTCTTAAAGTTTATAAGTAAGTGGAAGTAGTTCTATTATTCTCTGTTGTGTATAGGGATTGCAATCCCGCAAAACGGGATCCGGCATTCCCGCGGGATCCCGCTCCACTTATTAATCTGCTGGATCCCGCACCTTCAAAACGCGGATCCGCGGATCCCGCAAATTTAAATTTACCGCTAAAACATTCGTGAAGTTTTGCGTAAGAAAGCGAGTGGCTCGAGCACGAAGCGCGACGTTGCCGTTTCGCACAGTGGCGGGGGCTGGCGGGCGGCTTCGTGTCAGTTCGTGACGTTCGTGTCAGTCAGTTTCACATAGACTCACCGTGCGCTTCGCGCGTCGTTTCTGTATGTGACAGACAGAGTGTTTTCGTATTCACCGTCCGGCGTTTAACGTAAGTATATTAATGCATTCTATTTATTTTTTGTTTTGTGCTATTTTATATGCTGATTATGCCCGTAAATGGGAATATGATGTCGTAATGTGGCGTGAACATTTGCTTTTGCTTACAAGTACACAATTACACATTAAATACATACTTGCAGCCTGCAGGTAACGAGTAAATGAATCATGCCCAAGTCCAATGAAACTGAGAATTCCGAGAAAGGGAATAAAGGCGACGACAATCAACTTGGTAAAGGTCTGTGGCGTTATTTCAAGAAAAGTGACAAAGGTGGCAAATGTCTTCTGTGTTCAGATGAACTAAAAATTAGTCAACGTTCTACCAAAGGCTTAAAAATACATTTGAAGACTAAACACAATATTGATATCGGTTCTCGAAACGATGAGACTGGAGAAGAATCCTTACCAGTAGTGCCAAAGAAGAAACCCAAAACTATGGACAGTTTTATTATCAAAGAAAACTCCATGGACAAAATGATCTCTAGGATGGTATGTAAAGACGGATTCTCCTTAAGTTCCTTTTGCACATCTTCAGATTTAAGAGATTTATTTTCTAAAAGTGGACACAAACTACCTAATTCGCCAAATACGATAAGATCTATCGTAACAAATTTTTATAACACAGTCAAAGCTGACATGATTATAGAGTTTGAACGTCTCAAGAAAGGAAAACAGAGATTTTCACTTACATTTGACGAATGGACGTCACAAAAGAATCATCGATACTTAAATATCAATGTTCACCAGAAAGAAAATCATTTCAATTTGGGTTTGGTACGTATATATGGCTCGGCTACAGCAGAACATTGCATTAACTTAGTAAAAGAACGCCTCGCGAGTTTTGGTCTAGACTTAGACACAGATATTATCGCAAGTACAACGGATGGCGCTAGTGTGATGGTGAAGGTTGGCAGGCTTTTGCGTTGTTCCCAGCAGCTTTGTTTTACACACGGCTTACAGCTTGTGGTAGTTGATACACTGTATAAGAAAAGCAATTCACCAATACCAGAATGCCCAGCAGCCGCAATTACGACGAAATCTGATAATGATGATGACGAATATGACAATGATATGGACTCGAATGAACAGGGCGTAACTGTAAATATAAATTCACCACCACTTGAAATGACTTCCACATACGACGATCTATTGAAGAAAGTACGAAAAGTGGTCAAGATTTTTAAACGGTCACCAACCAAAAATGACGTCTTCTTACAAAAATATGTAAAGGAACAAGAAGGAAAAGAATTGGCATTAATATTAGACTGCCGTACTCGCTGGAATAGCCTTTTAAACATGTTAGAACGATTCTATAACTTGAAGAATTGTATCGATAAAGCATTAATCGATATTGAATCTGAAATTAAATTCAGCGATAATGAGTGGTTCAAAATCAATGATCTCATTGCCAGCTTGCAACCTTTTAAATTGGGAGTTGAGGCACTTTGTAGGCGAGAGTCAACGCTTATAACTGCGGACACAACATTTCGCTTTATTTTGGATAAATTGCAACAACAAAATACGGTGTTGAGTAACCAGTTAACTCAGAGTCTACATGAACGTATTCAAGAACGCCGCACTGAGTTGACAGGAGTTTTGATTTATTTGCAAAATCCGAAAAAGTACGACCAAGAAGCCAAAAATACAGATCGTACTCATACATTCTTCATGCCAAAAAAAGCTGCAATACGCCAAGAAATAAAGAAAATAATAGAAAGAGTCAGTAGAGCTGAAGACGATGAAATTCATGAAATGTATGCAGGTGACGTCTTCGAAAATACACCTATAGCTGAAACATCTGCAACTGACACAGGTCCTACTCTAACGCTAAAAGAAGAATTAGAAAAGCAGCTTAAACAAGAAAAAGAAATATTTAAGAAAAAGCCAGACAACAATCAAAGGGATTATGAGAAAATTTTGAAGAAAGAAATGGCATGTTTTGAGTCCGATGGTATCAGAGGAGAGTACCTGACGCTCGCCTATGAATATATCCTGACGGTTCAGCCTACTAGCGTAGAAGCCGAGAGAGCGTTTTCGGCATCAGGATATATTTGCAGTTCACTCAGAAGCAGGCTTGGAGATGATACTATAAATGCCATTTGCTTTTTAAGAGCGTATTTTCAAAAGTTATCACCATAGGTTAGTCGTAGTAATAGAATCTAGATAAGAGAAAGTTGTGATTTGATTATTAGTCATTATAATATGAATAAGACTATTAAGACTGAATTATAAACATCATAAAACTGTTGTTAGATGTAAGGGTAAAATTAAACAAAACTGTTGATGCTTAACATTTAAAAATTAAGGTCTAATAAGGCTGATTACTAATAACTCGTACTTAATTATAATTTCATTGTTATTTTGTTAGAAAACAAATAATTTTTGTTGCATAATGTAAGACATGTTTAATTAATAATACTTGATTTTTTAAACAAAAACCTGTAGTTTCAATTCGATTTTATAACATAATTTTAAATAAGATAAAGTATTAATTTTTCGATCTTATAGCCCTATAAGATCAAAAAATTAATACTTTATCTTAGCCCTATAAGATCAAAAAATTAATACTTTATCTTACATACAAACGGGGCAAAAAGTTGAACTACCTACTGTGAATAATTTCAAATATGCGGGATCCCGCGGGATCCAGCGCGGGATTGATCAATCCCGCATATCAATCCCGCGGGATTGAGTGAGCTGCGGGATTGCAATCCCTAGTTGTGTAAGTGTAACTGTGTTATTACGAGTCTTGAGAAGAATGCCGCCTAAAAGTGACCTTTGGCAGTATTTTGTTAAAATTAATAACAACGAAGTAAAATGCAAGACATGCTTCAAAACCATAAAAACATCAGGAAACACTTCAAACATGAAGAAACATCATAAGACACACTACGACTACTGCAACAAGGTATTTATTTCTTAATAATTGTACCTATTCTTCTTTGTAAATATACTCAAGCATTAGGTTAGGTAGGTAGTGATTCAATATTTTTATTATTATTCCTGCCTAGGTTTAGCCCAGGCTGCGTTCCAGAATGGGCGAAATTCATAACAGCCACTCCAGTAGACGCAAAATAACTTGACAGCCCCGAAGTTTGTGCAGAAGCGTGCGCATTAACTGTTTCTGTTTTTAGGACCAAAATGGCGGCGAAGGTCTAGGCTAGGGATTGACTCTATGTAAACACTATCGACCCTTTATTTAATCAAATATCGCAACCGATTTTAATCGATTCAACATTTGTTTATTTTTATTTATAGGAGATATTAAACGAAATAGATTTAAGAATATAGTTAATGTTGTCGTTAGTAAACAAGATTTCGACTGTAAAAAAAAAATATTTTATTTGGTTGAAGTTAAAGTAAAAGTTTTCGTTGATTGTTGTTATTATTATATTGTTTTGTTTTTGTTTAGTGTTAAGTTTTTTTGGAATTGGAATTTTGCCCATTAAGTGTAAATATATATTTTGTGATTGTGATAAAAATCTACCACTATCGAAAGGCAAGGCAATTCAAGAGTTATTTTTGTAGCTTTCTGTCTCAAATTGTTTTGATATTTATTTTATTTTTACTTAGTAATACAGGGTATTAGGAAATTTTTTAATCGTATTTTGGTTTAAAAACATAAATGCCAATAACAGTTTTTTTTACGAGTGTACATGCGCAAAAGTTTGTATAGCCCATGTTCAGGCCTACCAAGTTATTTTACGTCTACTGTACTTTCCGTAACCATCTCAACTGCTGAACGGATTTACCCATATTTATATCTAGAAATGAAATTGGTGGGTGTGAGTGTGTGTTTGTGTGTGTGGCTATGTGATCTTAACCTAAGCTTATAAATTTATTAGCCCCTGCTAGACATCATCATCAGCCTTATAATGTTCCCACTGCTGGGACTCAGGCCTCTTCTCTAGGAGAAATGAATGGGAATTCGCATGGATGAATCCACCACGCGGGCCAAGTGCGGGTTGGTGGATGTCACCTGCCTTCGAATTTTTGGTTCTAGGCCATGCCGGTTTCCTCACGATGTTTTACTTCACCGTTTTGAGAGAAGTGGTGATGAAATAAATTACACAAAGTAATGCGCCTGGCTGGGTTTGAACCCGCGACCTACAACTTGTAAGTCGAGGCTGTTACCACTCGGCCACCACTGCTCTGCCTGCTAGACATAGGCCTCTCCAATTGCATACCACACCAATCAGGTGACTAATTTTAGTTTGTTATTATTTTTAGTGGAAACGGAGATGAAAAGAAACAAATGACGACGATTGATAAAATGGTAGGCCTGCCGAGTCTTCAGAAACATGAACCACAGGCATCGCCAAGTACATCGAAAGCACCTGAATCGACTACTCCTCCACTATGTAATGTCGAGAGAATTCAATTAAATGAAAGAGAAGAAGAAACATGTTCACCACTTCCAAAAAAAGGCAACTATCTATCGTTCAATCAATGGAACGAAAATTTTCTTATTCCGACGGGGGAAAGGATTATTTGAAGCTGTGCAAATGCTTGCTTTATTTTATTTGTGTCGATAAAAGACCGTTTGACATTGTGAAAGGGCGTGGATTCAAAAAATTAATGCAAAAAGCTTGTCCGTCTTTTAAAATTCCAAGCGTTGATACACTTAAAGCCCATTGCGATGATTTTTTACAGTATTATGCATTTAAAAATTCAAAACATATTTGAAATTATACCTCACTTATCATTAACTTGTGACATTTGGAGTGAAATGGTGACTGTTACCAGTTATATCGGAGTTGCTGCTCACTATTTGCATGATGATAGACTTGTTTCGCGTTGCATAGCTACCGTGACATTGGATCAACGACATACCGGTGACTATATAGCAGAAAAATTAAAAGAAATTTGTGCTGATATGCACATCAGCCTAGAGAAAATAACTGCTGTGGTTACGGATAACGGCTCCAACATGACAACAGGTGTAGCTGAATTTCTTGAAAAAACAGACATTTACCTTGCTTTGCTCATACCATCAGTCTTATCGCTGAATCTGTAATGTTAGTCAATGATTTCAGTTCATTAGTAAGCAAAGTACGAGATATCGTAAAATTTTTCAAGAGCAGTGTAATTCTGAGTGACTCTTTACGCCAGAAACAAAGTGGCTCTCAGCCTCTCAAACTGATTTTAGATGTAAAGACTCGTTGGAATTCTGTCTATTGTCTATTACATGCTCCAGCGATACATCGAATTAGCTCCGATTGTTCATCAAATATTAATGCTAAATACTAAAGCACCACCCACACCATCGGTTGTAGAAATGCAGAATATAAAAACATTGATTTGCATTTTGAAACCCTTAGAATATGTAACCAAAGAGCTATCGGGTGAGCAATATGTGACTATAAGCAAAATAATACCAATGGTGAACTGCCTGAAGGCCCAGATTAACAATGTACATGTGGCTGTAAGCTGTGATGATGTTTCTGATGGTGATGTAAATACAGTGAAAAAAGAGTTAATCAAACAGATAGAACGCAGATTCGGAAATGTTGAAGACAATCATTTAATTGCTATCTCATGTTTATTAGATCCCAGATTTAAAAATATCCACTTCCAGAATGCTAGAGCCTGTGCAAAGGCAATTTCTTCAGTAAGACGCCTTATTACCACTACTCCTACTAATATTACTGGCAGTGAACCTGATAGTGATTCTTCTATCGAAACGACATTTGATTTCTGGAGCCACCATAAGAAGTTGGCACACACTAAAAAACAAAATAAAAAAGCAAGTTCTTCATCTTCATCACAGCCTGAAATGAAGGATGAATTAAGCTACTACTTATCGGCACAGGTTTCGCCACTTTCAGTAGATCCCTTAAAACAATGGGAAGATATGAAAGTAGTATTCCCAAAATTATATAAATTGGCACGAGAATATAATATATCAATCCCTGCGACGTCAGTACCTTCAGAACGATTATTTTCTAAAGCAGGAAGTACTATCACAAAAAATCGAAACCGCTTATCTCCAAAAAGGCTCAACAAACTTCTATTTTTAAGTGACTGTACGGAGGAGGAATGGGATCTTTAATCTACTACGCGGGTGAAACTGTGGGACACTGCTAGATAAGATAAGATAAGATAATTTTTTATTTGTTCAAACATGAGTATACACACGATAATAAAAATCGGCATGCAAGTTGTTAAAAGTATTATAAACAAGTCGTCATGCTTGCCTTATACAATGGCATACAAATATTTAAATAGGTAAGTATAAGCAAAAAGTTTAAGGCATTCAAATTATACAAGCTAATAAAATTATTTAAATAGAAATATATAACCACAATTCAATTATCCAAATTAAAATATTTAACACTCGTAGTCACCATGGAAAACTATATAAAGTAAGTAGTCAAAACAAATAGGTCAAAATTATAATAGTCATTCAAAATATTTTTCAAATAAAAAATCATTGATGGTGTAATAAGCTCTTTCTGCCAAAAATTTTTTAACTTTCAGTTTAAACTGCACGTCACTTAAAAGCTTCCAACTTTTTGGCAATTTATTATAGATTATTGGAGCCATGCAAAAGACACTCTTCCGCATAAGAGTTGTTCTGGCTTGTTGTACACAAATCTGAGTGTTGTCACGTCTGTTGCGTGGAAACATCTCAGCCATGCGAGGAAACAGATTAGGATTCGACCTTACAAACATTGCATTTTCTATTATATAAATGGACGGTAATGTCAAAATATTATATTTTTCATAAAATACATACAAATATACATACGTATAGGACTGATAAACCCATTACCCTCCTTAGGCAGTCGGGTAAAAAATGACAATCGCACTTCAAAAATCGGCTGTTAAGTACAGATTGTTACGTAACCTCACTTTTCCTAAATCACTTTTATCTCGGCTCTCAGATTGCCAAAATCTGCAAAATTTTCAGTGATTGTTTGTTAGTAGGTATAGTAGCTATCAATTGACACCAATTTCATCTTATTACATCCAGGCCCAAAATTGTATGAAAGCGTATCAGTCTCCTTTAAGTACCAAAATTTTATCATCATAATTGCACTATAATTTTAATAAATGATTTTTTGTTTTGAAAATCAAAATTTTATTCTTAAGTCCCTGGCGCGACATTTTGCGAAAGAGACATTCTGCGAAAGAGACATTCTGCGAAAGAGACATTTTACGAAAGAGACATTCTGCGAAAGAGACGTTTTACGACCAGGGGACATTTTGCGAAAGAGACGTTTTGCGCCTAAGCCCTTTGAATATAGTGTCCTTATCGGTTGAGTTACCCCAAAAGATAATCCCGTATCTTAGGACAGATTCCACCAACCCGTAGTACGCAGTAAGTAACGCATCTACACTAGTTATTTCGCCCAGTGTGTACAGAGCATAAGCTGAGGAACAAATTTTCTTAGTTATGATCTCTATATGTGCTTTCCAATTTAATTTCGTGTCAATAATTAATCCTAAAAATTTTGTTGTATCAACCGAGTCAATGTTAGTATTCTTGTATTTTATGTCCAGTTTATTAATTAATGTCAATGGTCGTTGCCTGAAGTGCATGATTTTAGTCTTAATTAAATTCATTTTTAAATTATTATTATTTAACCATTTTATTATTGAAATTAGGGATTATTAATATCATACTCATATTGATTACTATTATTACATGGAATCGTCACAACACTATCATCAGCAAATAGGCTCATGGGTTGGTCTGTGGACTTAGGCAAGTCATTTATATATAATGTAAAAAGGGGAGGACCTAATACACTTCCCTGTGGAACACCATACACTACGTCACGTTCTTGGGATATATTGATTTCTTCTCGTTTTGTAGTCAAATGTATCCTACTAACTTCTGTAAGGAGATGGCAGTTTTTGGCATTGCTAATTTTGGAAAGGTACAGAATCCAAAGCTATTTAAAAAAAAAGCGCTTATTTTTATGTATTGATAGCCAGATTAACTTTATTATTGAGAATTGGGATTAAATCTCGTTAAATATGAGTAAGTTGAGCAGCCGGAAACAAGGTTTTTTGGACTTGTTATACTATATGACAGTGTTGTCATGGCAAACAAACAAACATGACTCTTTAGAAGATGACCACAGAATACTTTTTGATAGACTAAGATGACACACAAAACTTCACAAGTCACATTCGCTCGCTCGCTATTTTGTGCTGGTGTGAATGTTTTGTGCGCCCAAAGTTTTACGTGGATTTTTACAACGACCTGACTTGCTTTTGGATTTCTAAGACTCCTACCTTTCTGAACGACTGTTGCTAGACTTGGACCTCGACGTTTCCTATATGCTTAGATTATTATTTTATTATTATTCTTATTGATTATTATTATTCCTATTATATGCTTAGATTCCGATAAGTGAGTCTCTAGAGTCTCCTGAGTTTTCTGTGACTACTGAGTTTAATTAAAACTGACCGAGTACCTACACTTGAAACTGTCATTAGATAGGTCTATGATCAGTGGGTAAATCATTGAACTAAACAAACTTCAACAAGTAGATATTTATCATTTTTGAAGTCATTACAAAACATAATTAGCAATATGTTATGCATACAATAAACATTTATGCGTTAAAATGTAATAGAGGTAAAATAACCTATTAAAGTACAAACATTTAATGCACTTAACCTCACTTTTACAAAAATTAAGATTTCTCTTTAACCCCATTGTTATTATTTTTTATTTATTTTTGTAACAAAAGCTCATAATATTCTCTATCAAACCATGCCACTTTTATTTCTGTGGAAACTAAAAAAGTTTAATGCCAGCGTTCTATGAACTTCTGCCATTCTCCTTTGCGTTCTTTTCTGTAGGTATGACTCAAATAATTTTAGAACATTACCTCGAACTCCATAAGCTTCGAGTTTCTTAATCAAAATGTTGTGATCAACATAGTCAAAAGCTTGCGTCATATCACAGAATATGGCACAAACTGGGATATTATGATCCATATTTGTCATCACCGTTTGTAAGAAGTCATAAATTGCCATGTTTATCGTCTTTTTCTCTCTGAAGCCTTTTTGTTCATTGCAAATAATTATTAAATAAATCCGCTATGTGGTTTGGCTCCGTGACTGTTTTATTATTAACTTTAATTTTTTCTATGAATGGTCTTGGTAAATTTAATTTGTTTTGCTTAATGATTTGCCAAATAGTTTTGGACTTATTCTCCGCAGTTTTTACTTTATAGCTATTTTGGGCGCGCCGTGTCAACTTAATAATTTTTTTATATTTCTTAGCGTAGTTTTTAAGTCGCGTTTTATTTGATGGGGTAGGTTTTACCCTATATTGCCACAGTAGTTGTCGTTTCTTTTTGCTGCAAATCTTAATACCACGTGATATCCACTTTACCTTTTTTTAATCTTTACAGTTATACCGATATAGGGAAAGCATAGGTCATAAAGTAATGTAAACAACTCAATGAAATAATTATAGGCAACATTAGGGTCATTTGTTCCATATAGTTCTGAAAAAGTCAGACTGTTTAAATGATTTTCGAACTTAATTAGATTTTCTCTACAATAGTCACGTCTAATAATACGCCATCTATCAATAGCACATATTTTTTTTATAGGAAACTTTAGTAGTTGTGCTGTGTGGTCTGATAGTGCGAATTCCAATACTGTAGTCTTGCATGGTTTATTGAAATTATGCGCAAAATTGTCTATGCATGTCTGGCTTTCTAATCGAGTAGGTTCATTAAGTGCTAGTTTGAAGTCAAAATTTAAAAGCAGATTTTCAAATTCAACTGAATGTTTGTTTCTTTTTAATATGTCGCATCATTGGGTGGCCGAGATGCGAAACATCGGATCTTCTTCAAGATCCAACATAGTTTTGATAGTTGTGGGTACTGCAGTGGGTACTCGAACGAAAAGATGATTTGAATTCAAAATAACTTTAATAAACTAACAATCAACAACCGATACGCACACGTGCGTCGGAAACAAACACGTGCGTTGGTACTGTAGTGCCCGCCCCGACTGCCAGAGCTCGACTGCCTCTTATAGGCCGTCGCCACTCCTAGTCACTCCGTCAGTCCCCACTACATCCCTTCTACCGACGATCGTGTCCAAGCCGCGGTAGGGCGCGCTTGCGTTTCCGGTAACGATAATATTAGTTCACAAAACTGATTGATAGATGGCGCTGCTTGTTGCACCTTGGCGCCAACATTCCACGACAAATATATCAATGTTAAAATCTCCCGCAATAATAACATTCTTTTGACCTTTCCTTGTTAGCGTCCGTAAAAGTATCGCAATTCTATCAACACAGTCATTGAAATTACTAGCCTTTAGTATAGCTAGTTTTTAGTATACCTCAAACAACTTAATATTGTTTCCTTTTGCTACATTTTCGATTTGTTTCATTCATTCCATTTTTCTATTATTCTATTAAAGGAGAAGGGAAATCCTGGGCCCAGCTGTTAACTAGTTGAAATGGGTATTAAAAAAACCGTTGTATTTTTCTAAAGGAAATCACAAAATACAGTACCATGTTTCTATCTAGGAAGCGAGAAAATTTAAATTAAGTTGTGAAACTAAATAATCGATAAAGTACATGCCTGAATTCTAAGTAATCGATAGTGTATAAATCGGTAAAATCTCAGAATATCTATGAAAATCGTGTGTCAAATGCTTATCAATCTTTTCGTGGAATCGATTCATAGCGAATCGAGTTCCTTTAATTTTTCTTCTGCTAGCAACACTGGCCACTCAGTATAGTCTAAAGTAATCTGTGCTGGTCACCGACCGACAGATGACAGGTAGAAAAAAACCGGCACCTATCAAAAAGTACTCTGTGACCGGCACTCGTTCGTTTTCTTTCGTTGTGAGTGCGCACGTATTTTCCGTTCTCAATCTAAACGTGTCAGGATCTTCAACACGTCGCACATGGAGGCTCTCTACTTGCACTCCATGCGTAAAACCATTATACAACCAAAACCATTCAAAAATATTTCTCAATAACATCAAAAAACTACAATGTTATAATGTAACCTCACTTTTACTAACTTGACTCCTGGATAGCTAAATTTCACCAAATTTTCAGCGAGGCCTTGTTATTATATCCACTTACAAATAAAGCTAGTTTGATTGAGTTAACACCTGGGCCCAGGAAAGTATGGAGTCTTTCCCTTCTCCTTTGTGTACCAATACCATTTGTTTTTTATGTCCTGCTGAACTGAAGTAAAACTGACATTATTTACTGACTGATATTGACCTAGCAAATTTTGATCTAAAAAAGTACTCGATACCTTGAAGTATCGATACTTTTGTTTCGATACTTTAATGAGGACGATACTTTGTTATCGATTCTACTCATGAGTACGATCTCGATACTTTTGCTTCGATACCGTGTCCCTAGGGGGAGTGTAAGAACGGCAACGTCGCGAACGCGTACGCGTCTGTTTGCTTTAAATACACACCTACAATGATTTATCCACTGTGACCCAGGATCCACTGTGACCCACGCTCCCCTACCGCTGTTATGTTTAATAACTGAATTAGAACCACTTTAAGAAATTAACGTAAAAGCTAGATTTTCAATAACTTAACTATAGTAGTACCTACCCCCAAACTTTTTGCAAACTTAATTTTGTTATTTTCTCTTTTTATTATTGTCGCTATCTCATTTAAGACATCTAGAATTTTCATCCCATACCTGAGATTACACCCTCATCATAACTTTTATTCCTTTGTTTTGTTCACTTCATAATACTTAACTATCCACATCCCTCTCTTCTTCCTTTCACTCACTTGGCTTTCTCTTCTCTCGTTCCAGGGTGCCTCTAGGGTTGGCATGTCAACATGTTGACCCGTAGAGCAGCATCCTTGGATGAAAAACTGAGGGCTACATTGAAAAAATTGGAATCTACTATAGAACAGAACAAACAGCTACTACAAGAGAGGGATGACAGCGAGGTAGAAATAAAGTTCATTAACGACAAGAACACTGAGCTTAAGAACCAGTTGACTGAACTACACGTACAGCATATGAACATACTTGACCAGCACCAACACCTCCGTCAACTAGTGTCAAAGGGGAATGCCTACTCTCCATAGTGACCTAGGCCCAAGATGGACATCAAATATTACTCTAAAAATTGAGTGTTTTAAAATCTTTGTAGTATTGGATATCTAAAAAATATATTCAAATGGACGCCATTATTTTAGATATATTTAAAAAAAAAATGTTTTGAGGTTAATTTTCTATATGAAAAAGTGTGGGACTGTGAAATAATTCAAGAACTTTTCTTTTTTCAATGCTTAATTACAATTCACATAATGTTCTTCAGTCATTGTATAAAACGTAAATTGATCGGTATCCAAAATCGAATGCAGCCGTGATTCTTGATTCCAGAGTCAAAGTTGTCGTTGAAGGTGAGAATAAAATCCATAAAACAAAGCCAAAGTCGTTGGTAAAAATCGGAATCAAGTCTATATAACAAAGCCAGGTCGCAGTAAAAGAAATCGAAGAAAAATCAAAACAAATCCACATTGAGCGTAAGCAACAAGTGTCAGTTTTTTTTTTTTATATTTTTTATTCATGACCATAGATACAAGCAGATTCAATCCAGTGTTGTCACTATCACGAAAAAATAACATTAAATCGATATATCGATTACTTTTTTAAATAACCGATAATTGATTTATTTTTCTTATTCTGTTTTTTTACGAGTACACGTTAGTTTTTATTTTCATATATATGTTTTCTTGTGGTTGGTTTTTGATTACAATACCAGTAATGTCCCGTGGATAATGAGGGTATGTCGTTGAGGTTATTGTATTTGTTTATAAATCGATTTGAATCGATTGATTATTGATAATATTTAAAATATATTTTGATGCTGGCAATATTTTGCCAGCGTCAAAATCAAAAAAGTTCTTGTTTCTCAATGGAGTTACTTTTTTTTTACGAATTGTTGTAGATTGTAGTGGCGCTCATTTGCAAGAAAGTATATACATATTTTTTTATGGCAAAATTAATGCATAAAGTATTTTTTCTCTAGTTTAATGTCCACTGTGGGCCTCAAATGGGCCTTTCCAGGAATGTAGTGACACCCACGAACTGGCTTTGAGACGCATGTCTGAACTTGAACGGGAGTTAAGCAGGGGCCACAACACAATAACCCATTTGGAATCTCTCAAAGCCAGTGAAGAGTCTGCTATCACCTGCAGTCTTTATGATGAGTTGGTTGGTAGCGGGTCCGGAACCACATGTGTTGAGCCAGATGTCACAATAGATTTATCTGACGATACTATCATTAAAAGCAATCAGTGATCACAATAAGATAAAAAAATATATTAAAATTAATAGATTAATTAGAAAAACTCAAAAATCTTTAAAACGCCAAAAAGTAAATAAATTAAATACAAAACTTAGGCAAAAGAAATTAAATTTAATACAAGAATTAAAGAACTGCAACAGTGAATTAGAATTTAAAATCGTAGTGCGGCCTCAGCCTTAAGGGCCTAGTCTTCTAGTGCACAATATAAGAATCGCGTTCGGCCAGTCCACGCACCGAGCGTCTGTACCCGGACTCCCCGCAGTCCCCGCATTCATCCTACTTAGCGTAATATTATTTAATAATTTTGACACGGTCGGAAAGTTGCTCTACTAAGTATTATTCAATATTAGTTTATGAAACTGTTGCATAATGAAGGGTATTAAACATGGCTCGGTTTTTAACCGACTTCTAAAAAAGGAGGAGGTTCTCAATTCGGATGTTTGTTTTTTTATGTTTGTTCGGTCATAATTCCGTCCCTTGTCAACCAATTTGAAAAATTCTTTTTTCGTTGGAAAAGGTATACTTTCCTAATGGTCCCATAGTCACCAAGTCGGGATCTGATGATGGAATCTTGGCGAAGTTGAGGGAACTCTTCAAATTTCATAGGAAAAAGTTGAGCGATTTTGGTATTTTCTACAACAAGTGAAGCATTTGCGTTCAATAAGAAACATTCTACCATCAGATCTGATGATGAAGCCAAGAGACAGGCACCGGAACTCCATAATAAGACAATGTATCCTAGCCGTGTTTGGGCTTGTTGGAATTGTAACAGTATGCAATTTCCAGGTATACCACTGATAATTTAAAAAAACTTTTTTACAAAAAAAAAACAACCGACTTCAAAAAAA
The DNA here is from genome assembly GCA_947508005.1 of Amphipoea lucens. Classification (NCBI taxonomy): domain Eukaryota; kingdom Metazoa; phylum Arthropoda; class Insecta; order Lepidoptera; family Noctuidae; genus Amphipoea; species Amphipoea lucens. The sequence continues at coordinate 21,242,519 of OX382357.1, forward strand.
AACACTACAAAGTGATAAATAACTTTAATTTCGGAAGTCGGTGTCGTTGGTTCCGCATTTTCGTTTTTTGACACCGACTTCCGAAATTAAAGTTATTTATCACTTTGTAGTGTTTTTTTTTGAAGTCGGTTGTTTTTTTTTTGTAAAAAAGTTTTTATTTTTCACTTTTTAGTTGTACCTACCCCACAAAAAAGTAAACAAAAAAATCGTTAATGTGGACAATGCAGATAAATTTTTAGATTTTTGTTGATTTTTCAAAAACCGCTTGTCCGATTTCGATAAAATTTTCATGGGACCATTTGGGAACTATATCCTTTCCAACAAAAAAAGAATTTTTCAAATCGGTTGGCAAGCGACGGAGTTATGCGCGAACAAACACAAAAAAAAAAAAAAAAAAAAAAAACATACAAACATTCGAATTGAGAACCTCCTCCTTTTTTAGAAGTCGGTTAAAAATAGAAAACTTTAACACATAATATACAAAACTTATACTGTCACTTACGGGATATCTTCCGTGATTGTTCATTATTTTGAGCTCCCGATATTTCGACGCTGTTGCAAGCGCCATGATCGCAGGTTGACTGGAGAATGCGGGTGGATGGAAAATAAATTAAAGCAAAGGAAATAAGAAAACACAAAAATTTCAATCGAGAGGATTTCGGAGGAGGCTTCAAATTGTCAAGTACGTGGAATCCAGTTTTGAGTAAGCACAAAAGTAGCAGCCGACATCGTAATAATGACTCCACAAAACCTCCTGATACTGTGAGTGTGGTTTGCCGTGAGTTAGTGCCGAGTTCCAGTAGTGTGCGTAACAAAAGACAAAGAAAGAGGGTAGACAGATTTGTCTCCTCTTAACAATTTATTTTCCATCCACCCGCATTCTCCAGTCAACCCGCGACCATGGCCCTTGGAACAGCGTCGAAATTTCGGGAGCTCAAAATAATGAACAATCACGGAAGATATCCCGTAAGTGACAGTATAAGTTTAGTTGTAAACCGTGAAAGCTTAAAACATAATATACTATTAAAAGATTATTTTGTAAGAAAAAAAAGTGTTATAATATTATTCTGTTTTTAAATTTCGGTATTGTGTTCTTATAGTATGTCAATATAAACTCGATTTGAAGTTCATAATTTGAATTTTACGGTATGAGAATAGATAATATAGATGTCTGGGTGTTAGCTATCCGTGTTTTTGTGTGTTCTGTAACCCCCCGACATAGAAAACTATACTGGGGGGAGCCTATGAATGTGAGTACGAAGCGTTATTTTTAAGGTTAAAAGAATACATACGCCATATTTTTATGTAAAGCAAGTTTATTATAATGCTCTAAGTAGTTACTAAACACAAAATTATTGTTTATTTTTTCCTTTCTTTGTTTCGCAAAATATACGTAATTCTATGTGACGAATTACTTTTCCTGAACGGCAGCGTCTGCAGCAGAAGACGTGGACGCTTTCTTATTTCTTTTTACTTTATTCTCAATAGCTTGAATGATATATGGCGGGTCTTTTATTGACATGGAGCGTTCAAGGCGGGAATCAATTAGCTCAGGAAGCAGACAATGCAAATAAAATTTAGACAATGGGCCTACCATTTTGTCGTGCCAGAACGTAGGGTCTCTTTTTATGTATTCGACTTTCATCAAGTACTCATCTCCAGTCCATACGGCAAATAAGCACATATCCATCTCCGTAATGTTTAATTGACCCTGAATTTGGAAATAATAATCGTGGTTTTTGTCAATTACAAATGTATTTTTCCTCGTGTTATATTTCCAAAATTTTATTTTTTTTGCTTTTATAGCCTCTTCAGCTAGCATATTTTTTGCAGAAAATGGGCATTTCACTTCTACCAGTCCTGTTTTTCCATCTTTGTCTTTATAAACACCATCGGGACTGGCTCCTAAATATTGGAATGTCTTGTGAATATAAAGACCGCAACGGGCAATTGTGACATTTTCCTGCAGAGATAACTGGTTTAATGCTCTTTGTTCATTATCTCTACCATATGTGATGGATGGGATATTTGACAAGTTTTGTGGTTTCACAATAGCTTTCACTAAACGAGCGCAGCTAATGTCTTCTTTCCGTTTGCATATTTTTCCAAAGATAGACGCAGTTAACCTAATTTTTCTGTTCTCCAACCATTCTTGACTGGAACTTTGGTCTATCGTCTGTCTCTGTAGTTCCTCTCTTTGTTGGTCAGAAAGTTGCATTTGTTTAAAAAATTCTTTTTTTGTCATTTGAAAATCTTCATCGGTCATATCTGGTCTTTGAGCTTTCTGTCCATAATCAGGATCATTCATAGTCCTTCGGAATTTTTTTCGACATGATCTTTTGTAGACTTTTCTTTTAGCTTTTTGTGCCTCATATACATTTGTGTATTTGCCAGTAGGTTTATTAAATACGCATTTATGGATAGCGTTTATTGGTCGCTTGGTGTTAAAGGAAATCAGTGAAGCGGAACACCTTTCCTGGTATGAATTTTTCAGTGTGTAATTTATTCTTTTCCCCCCCACATATTTGGCAATCACTGAATTGAACGTCTCAGCAAGATTGCTATCAACGTCATAAATAAGACTTTTAGCGTTTGCAGCTAAAAACAAGACAATTTGAGTCATTTTCATCCACAAAATTGTGTTAGCTACATCGAGTGCCGTATTTCGGTCGGTTTTGTCAGTTTCTGGGCATATAGCGTCATTGCAATCGGAGTGACTACCAAAAGAATGGTTTAATGCATTTAAAATATCTGCACGAAGTTTAACCATTTTTTGACTGTCAGTCAGGTCTTCGTGTTTCCTTAGCTTTATAGCCCGCACTGTGTATCTGCGTAACTTCATGATTTTGAAGTCGGTTAAAAGTTTCCTGAATTGGATAGGAATATGAGTATCTTTAGTAAGTGCTCTCAGTTTGTTGCACAGATTTCTCAGAAGGTGGTTTCTGCACTCAATTTTCTGAACCTTGCAGGTTTTATATGGATTGCTTTCTAATATTTTTTTATGAGTACTTGAATCACCGTCTGATATCAGTCTAGCATATATTAGACCGTGAGTTTCAAGAGAGCTATTAAAACCTTCAACAAGCGATGTTGACTCCATACTGGAAGAGCTACCAGAATAGTTCTTATAGCATATGTGATTTGCAGGTTCAATTTTTTTATTTTCTGCTTTTGCACAAACTATGCAGTATTTATTTTTTACACCAAGGTATAAAATTTTACCCGTGTATGCGCCGATTATTGCTGCTGCACCTGATGACGCTGAATAATTGTTTCGGAAAGATCTTTTGGACCAACACCCGTCAGCTATTACATCAATCATTGGTGTACCTTTACAGTCGACACTGCCAATTTCTTTAGCATGTTCTGCCTCTTCGATGCCAGCCTTGGCCATTTCTTCTACTGCCGTCTTATGGAACCATTCGTAAACTTTTTTACTTTTTTGGGCATATAAATTTTTTGACATACCAGGTATATCAGTATTACCTGCTAATTCATTTAAATTTCCCAACCCACAGCCAATACTAATAATACCTGCAACTATACCGTGATTTACATCACAAGTGTTAGATGGATCTTCAGTATTTATGTCAAATTCGGAATTACAGAGTTCACACTTGAAACGCAGTTTTGAAATAAAACCTTTACGTCGCTCACTAATACATTTCAGATTTGTATACCTGCATCCGAAAGATTTTTCGTTATGATCAGCAATCTTCCCCAAATTTTCTAAAAAATATCTGATCGATACGATTCTGCGTCCTTCTAGGCAACACAGTTCGTCATCATTGGTAGTTTCTGTAACATTTTCAATTTGTAGCGGTTGGTCATCGCTAGTAATTACAGGATGTTGACGTTTTCTTACGAAAATTCGGCGAAATGGAAAAGCCTCCTCAAATGTTCGTTTCCGCTTAATTTTTTTATTTGACTTTATTACGTTTTCAGTTCTGACAATATTTTCATTCATCACTGGTACTTCCGTAGTAGAAGGGGTAGGCTTAAAATTTTGAGCTTCTGACTGATTGCTAACATCTGACAATGGTTGACGAGAGCCAGCAGCGGTCCTGTGAAATTAATTGAATTAAATAAGTCATATTTTGAACAGTTTTCAGAAGTATTAGTAAAAATTCGTCATAATACTAATATTATTAGAAGCACCCTGCGATTTCTGCCGCTGCGAAAAGTAGTCATTGTGAAATCCAAGTTTTAGGCTATAGGCATACAAAATTTTATCTGTATTAATTCAGCCGTAACGGAGTTTAGAGGAAATAGACATACACACGCGCAAATCGCATTTAGAACATAAATTTGACTAAAGTATACATGTATTATACTAGTGACCAGGGTTGGCATGATTGAAACAAGTTGTTTTAAAACACATGTTTAAAACAGTTTGAATTTAAACCGTGTTTTTTATCACACGTTTATAAACACAGTTTAACACAAGTTTTAAACATTGTATAAAACAATAAGAAAAAAAACTTGTTTTTTTTCTTATTGTTTTATACAGTTATATATATTTTTAAACCTTGGTTTAAAACTATTTTTCATGGCGAATGAATGGATATAAAATGAAAATAAATTAATATTTAGGACTCTAATTAGCTATTGCTACGTTATATTTTTGAAGTTTCATTGGCATTGTAATTAAATAAAACATTATTTTTATGATATGTATTAATAATGAAATTAAATATCAGAAGGAAAGGCACTCGTATTCATAGAATTCATAAGTATAAAGTAATTGCCCGCCGGTAGAAAAGTCCCTAATGTCGGCTATCGTAAGAAAGTAATTCAATGGACTAGTGGTTATTCCCCTCATTTAAATAATATTGGTTGTTTCCCCTAATTCATACATCCTATGTAATTCCTCGCCGGTGTAGTCCCGCTAGGAATCTAGATCTAGTCTAGAAATGAAACATAACAGGTCGAATTAATTTGAAATAATGGCCTAAACTAAAAAGAACAAAAAAAAACACTTGTTTAAAACAATTTGAACTGTTTGTTTTATAAAATTTAAATAAAACTGTTTTTTTTTCCAACCTCGCTAGTGACTCACTATACATAAACATTAAACACACAAACACCCTCACCCAACACCCCCCCACACACCCCTACACACACCCACACTCACCCAACACTCCCCCACACACACCCCCACTCACCCCACAGACACACACCCACCCCCACTCACCCCACAGACACACACCCACCCCACACACACCCACGCCCACCCCCACATACACACACCTTCTGATAGCATGCATGAACACACACTAGAATAAGATAAAAAACGAAAGTGTCAAAAGTGAATATATATGAGTTTTTGGTTCTCACCTCCTCAAGTGGAATTAAGAACACTATCGATAATATTGCTTAAATACAGTTTTTATCATGTTTAGATACTATTTACTCAACACGTGTGTTGAGTTTCGCTAGCTAATTTAATTTGACCCTGTAGTTAGGCCTTAAGCATGAATACTGTAAACAATTCTACTTACCTTTGGATTCTATTTCTCTTCATCACTTCTACGTTTGAACCCAATTTTCTTTTTTTCGTACAAGCATTTTTTTTTTTTATTACGTTTACGATCCATATTGAAATCAAATCTTTTCAAAACTATTAGGTACTAAACAAATATTTACAAAACACTCGAAAAATTATATACATAAAATAATAAAGTAGAGCCACTTTCGATTCACAACGGTGCGCAACCTACGCTACGTTAGAGCGAGAGGGAACAATCTTAATTCGTCAGCGCATTTCGAAGACGAGAATGTTGAGCTTATTATGCGCTGAACAGATTTGTAAATTCATTCTTTATTGCCATAAACTAAGCGCACAAACACAACTCGAAATGAATTTGGGCACGTAAGAGTTGTATTTAACGCTTGATTTACCTAACATAATCCACTTAAATGAACTTAAAAAAAATAACTAGCTATTACTTATATTATGGTTATTTATGTGCAATAATAATATTTCGTGTTATTTCATTAGTTTGTCTAAAAAAATATACAAAGTTGCGCAAATAATTCGCAGCGAGTGAATTTTGCAAGACTGCAGCCTTAATCCTATGTATCATGCTTGAACTAAGCATATCGATGTACGACAACATTTCATTCGAGGAATTCTAAACAAAGGTATTATTGATTTAAATTATTTGCCTACCGATCAAATGACGGCTGATGTTTTAACGAAACCTTTAACTAAAGAGAAAACTGAAAAATTTTGTTAATCAGCTTGGACTTCAGCAATTCAGAGTAATGATGCACCGGGTATCATTATCAGAGAAAAATTGTGTGAAATTCCTTCTAGTAGCACAAATTCAATACCAATTACCAAATAAAAACGCCCTATGCCAAATCATCAAGAGAGCAAGAAATAAAAATAAACCTAAGAACCTACAAACTTCCGCTAAATGGTTAATATACCAAATCTATATAAAGAAATTAAAAGAAATTAATGGTACCCGATTTCTAGGTAAAAATGTTACTTTTGGGGAGGATAATGGTCGTTTGTTATTATTTGCAACTGAAATGAACCTGCAAAAGTTAAGTGAATCGCCAGTTTGGTTTGTGGATGGGACATTTCAAACCTGCCCTGTAATATTTACACAAATCTTTTCAGTTCATGGCATTGCACTGGAGATTGTAGACGAATATTACCCATGGTATACGGATTTCTTCATAAAAAGACGGAAGAATGTTATATTAAGTTTTTTCTACAATTGAAAGAATATTCTTCTGAATTTAACATCGATTTGAAACCAGAACAAATAATGTCCGATTTGGAATTGGCGATAAAATAAATGCAGTCAGAATAGAATTTCCTGCCACAATCCGGTCCGGTTGCTTATTCCATGTTGGGCAAAACATTTGGAGGAAGATACAAGGGAGTGGGCTCAGTGAGAGATATGGCACAGACGTGAGTTCGCCTTGAAAATGCGATATTATGTAGCTTTGGCCTACGTTATATTCGAAGACAGAACGAAAGAACGTGAAAACTTCTATTCTAGCTCCGCACCCAGGTCATACCCTTCATCACTTAATGACTTGGACCTAGATAGTTCTAGAAATGAGTCTCCCACGCCTTTCTTATCCGATGAAGAAACTGTTTCATTGACACCCGTCATGAATAACATGTTCCCTCCAGATAAAACATCACATCAACTTCCAGTTCTTCAGTCAGTTTTGTTACGAATTAAGAAAGTAGTCAATAATATTGGAACGCATCTTATTGAATGATTAGAGCTGTCAACTGTCCATGTCATACTTGTCAAGAGTTGAAGTTGACAGCCCGCCTTTTTACACTTTACTTCTCTGTAACCACGCTTTGCTAATGGTGTTCTTGTTTTGTATTACTCTACAATATACAGTTGATTTACTTTGGAATCCGTTTTTCCTTTAATATAACATAACCCACAACGGGTTCTGGGCCCAGGCATGGAAAGCACACAGAAGTAAGACACCAACAGACGACAGAATAAAGCTCCGCGTGGCGCGTACTAGGATTACCAGTACTCCTGAACAGAAGAAGTCGACCGCTTCCGGGTCATTACAGACGGGAATAACACAGAAGAAATCTATAGAAGATGGAAAGAAAAGACGGCGCGTTAGTTCTAAACGACAACAATTGGGCATTATGGAGGTTCCAAATCATGATTGTACTTAGGTCAAAGGGGTGGTACGACGCGTTACTCAAAGAGCCGTCGTCCACTGAAGGCAAAGAAGTAGACAGAAAAGCGCAAGAAATAATAGTTACAAGAATAGAAGAGAAGATACTTTCATATTTATTGGCATGCACATCTGCTTGTCAAATGTGGGAGAAATTGAACACAATTTTTGAAGCAAAATCTAAGGTTGGAGTACACCTTATTCAACAGAAGTTTTACAGCATGGAGTTCGAGGAACCAATGGCAGCATTCATATCCAAAGTTGAGGAACTTGTCAATCAGTTAAGAAATAACGGAGAGGATCTTTCTGAGAAGATGGTAGTCACAAAAATTGTCATGAGCCTACCTGATAAATACCGACACTTCATCTCGGCATGGGAATCGGTACCTGAAAGTGAACAGAATATGAAGAATTTGACAGTCAGATTACTTGTGGAAGAGAAGCGTATAGGAAAGGAAACTCCGTCATCATCAGCCCTTATGGCAAAAAGAAACAACAATAGAAAATTAAAAGTCAATGAAACTGAACAAAAGTGTTATAACTGTGGTAAAGCTGGACACTATAAGAAAGACTGCAAAGTGCGTAAGTGTAACTCTTGTGGAAAATTGGGTCATGTATATAAGGACTGCAGAAACAGGCAGGGACAAAATAAAGGTAACCACAATGCTTTTATCCTAAATAATAACAATTTAATTCAAAATAAAGATTGGGTTTTGGATACAGGGGCAAGTGAACATATGTGTTTCAAAGGAGACCTATTTACAGACTATACAGATATATTAGAGAATAGATTTGTAATATTAGGAGATGGTAATAAGCTGAAAGTACTGGGTGTAGGTAAAATTAATTTTCATGGATACAACGGCAAAGAGTATGCACCTTATATGATGTTGAATGTTTTATTTGTACCAGATTTAACAGTAAATTTATTTTCTGTATCATGTTGCTTAGATAAAGGTTATACTATGACTTCAACAAAAGAAGGATGTAGAAAATGCCCAAGGCATTAAGTCCGCCTTTGTACAGTATTTTACTTGTGCATAAAGTTTTAATAAATAAATAAATAAATTTACCAAAAATAGAGAAGTTATGTGTACAGCAAACAGAGTAGGTAAATTGTATTACATGAACTTTAAATTTCATACAGAAGTGGCTTTAACATCACTTACAGAATGGCATGAACGACTTGCACACCAAAATATAGGTTATGTCAAGGAGATTTTAACCAAAAATAATGTAAAACATGAAGGGTTGACTGATCAATGCACAGCATGTTTAGAGGGTAAGCAAAGTAGGGTACCTTTCCAGAGTAGTGATAACAGAGCTAGTGTACCTGGAGAATTGATTCATATGGATTTATGTGGTCCAATGGAAAAGGTTTCAATAGGGGGTTCTAAATATTTTTTGTTATTCAAAGATGACTTTACAGGCTACAGGTTTGTATATTTTCTAAAAAATAAATATGAGACAAAAAATAGTATTCAAAATTTTATTGTAACATTTAAAAAAGAATGTGGGCACGAAATTCAGAAAATGAGATCAGATAATCAGTCTACTTGTTGCCTCGGTTGAGTGATAACGTGTGTTGTGTTGTTTTCTCGCGCATTTCGCCTATTGGTTAATTAAAATAATTCCCAATCTCTGTCGCACCACAAGTGTTTTTATGGCCTGGTGACGCCTTTTGGGCGGTCCTAGAAGAGGATAGCTTATTGTACACAATTGCATCGCTAAAACCAGCTGGTGTGAATCAACGTGATTGGCGTGGATTCGAACCAGCAACCACATACGCGCAGAGGTGGAGTGCCGCGCGCGTAGCCGCTAAGCCACGCAGTCACTCATAGATACGGCGAAATAGCTGACCATAAAACAGCGGCATCTGCTACGGCTACGTCACACTGCTACGCGCCTGGTGATCGGCTACGACGCGCTCGCTACGGCTTGTGCTACGCCACCTAAACGATCAGTGCTACGGGACAGGTATCGACTAAACAACACTTATCTGTGCTACGCATTGTTATTATACCGTTGTAAACAGATTATCCTTGTAATAGCTAATTATCGGACATGCAGCGTTCTCCACCCAATAAATCGAACAAAACCACGAAGATTCCAGTAATGGACCAAGCTCAGTCAGTCCCGAATATTGTTCAAGCCGTGACCGATCCTGACTTTGTCAATGTGAGCACTCGTCATAAACGCCCACGACTAGACGAGTCTTCGAGTGATCAGTTGCAGGAATTTAAGCAAGAAATCAAGGAGATGCTCGCGTCGTGGAAATCCGAGCAAGATCAATCTATTGAGAAAGCAATGGCGGATCAGACAGCGTTGATTACAAAGTTAATCTCTGGTATGGCCGAATTAAAGCTCCAAAACTCCCAAATTCAGCAAACAAACGCAGAAATTGAAAAATCTGTTTCTACTATCAGTGAACTATATGATGAAATGAAGTGCGAAATGAAGCGACTCCACGCTCAATGTAACGAGTATAGGAAGCAAGCAGAGTCATTGGAGAAAACTGTAAGGGATCTTCAATTCAAATCTCGTTCGTCATGCGTTGAGGTTCGGAACATTGCCTCCGACAGCGGTAATGAATCAATTGCAGACCTCACAAAGATCGTGACTGCCCTTGGAACAACAGTTGACCTCCCAATCTCGGCGACAAGTATTCGTGATATTTACCGCCTGCCAGGAAAACCAGACACAATTAAACCAATCGTCGCGGAGTTTACAAATGTTCACCTGAAAACCGAACTTTTATCTCGCCTGCGAGGGTTTAACAATAAACAACCAAACAAAGAATGCAAACTCAATACGGAGCTGCTGGGATTGGCTGGCCAAAAACGTGCAGTCTATGTCGATGAGCATCTACCGAACTCCATGAAGAAATTATTCTATCTGGCGAGGGAATTTGCAAAGAAGCAGGAGTTTAAATTCTGTTGGATCACAAACGGCAATATTTTCTTGCGTAAACTGCCGGGACATCAGCATATCCTCGTTAAGTCAGAAGCTACTCTGCAAGAGTTACAAACGAAAACATGACTACACAACTTGGACACAGTCGATCAAATTTCCTGCAGCATATCACTTAATGATTTTCTTTTATTTAAGTTTCTGTTGGATGTCAGTTCAAATGTTGTTACGAGTATGTCAAATACAACTGACTCACCCCACTTATATACTACGGTACACAAACAAATTATTTACAAACTTACACAAATACATACACCAAATCTACATAAACACGTACTTACACTAACATTCACGCTTTTCCATCTAACTCTAATTTCTGTTTTATGGCTTTCTACCAATGCTTACCTCTCTGTGGCCAAGCTACTCTTCGACGTATTAAGTTGTCTAAATGTATCATGCATCATTTATATTAAAATGACTAATTTAGTTAACAACGTCCTATTAGATTTGGACGATATTACAGTTGCTAAGGCCTTTACCTGTGTTCCAGGTGAATGCACAAATTATTTAAAAAAGTCAAATAAATGTATTACTATTCTTCACATTAACATACGCAGTATCAATAAGAATTTTGATGAACTTTTAATCCTATTATCGATGATTAAAGTGCCTTGTGATATTCTGATTTTAACTGAGTGCTGGTTAAGTAAAATTGCTAACCTTCCGGTGTTGGACGGCTACAACTCTTACTACTCTAAACACACAAAAAACCAAAATGAAGGAGTGGCTTTGTACATAAAAAATCACATTGAGTGCACCGTGAATGAGCCGATTTTTTCAAATGGAAACTGTCTTACATGCCAAATAAATAATAACTTAGTAATAATTGCTATGTATCGCTCGCCATCATATAAAACTAAAATTGAATTTGATTGCTTCCTAGACAGTTTAGACAGCGTATTTTCCTCCTTCAAGAACTTCAAAAGTATATTTCTCATTGGTGATACCAACATAGATATTAAAACGTCTAACCAAGATGACCGCTGTGCCAATTACTTAACTCTCAATGCCTCTCATGGGCTTTTACCTGGGCATTACTATCCGACTAGAATCAATAATTGCTTAGACCACGTTATATTAAAATCAAATAGACCTACAAATATACTGGTCTTACAATCTTATATTACTGATCATCTACCGCTCCTTGTTGAAATAGATACAGAACTAGTAAAACAGTCTGCTCCTAGTTATAAAATCCCAAAAATTGAATACTGCGATGTCTTAAAAGATATTGAATGTCAAGATTTTTCTCGCGTTACCAACACGGAAGATCCTGACACTGCCGCCACTAATTTAGTTAGCACTATACAAACTATCATAAACAAACACACTAAAATAGTAAATGTTCCGAAAAAAGAAAGAAATCTTAAGCCTTGGATAACTCCAGGTTTATTGCGCTGCATTCGTAATCGTGATAAACTACATAAAAAGGCTCGTCACGCACCTAGTAACGATATTTTACAGATCACATACAGACGCTATCGGAATTTTTGCAATGGCCTTCTTAGAAAGCTTAAAATAGCGCATGAAAAGCTTGAATTAGAGAAAGCAAAACAGAATCCTAAAACGCTTTGGAATAAAATTAAAGAGATTACGAACACTAAAAAAAAAACAACACCACCTCTGGAACTCCTAAAAACTCACCCAAACCCATACACTGCAGCTAGTGAGGTATGTAAGTTTTTCGCTACCATAGGCACAAATCTAGCGTCTAAAATTACCCCTACCACACAATTGGTTACCCCACCCAAAACGTCACCTCCTAACTCTTTTGTTCTCCTTGCTGTTGATGAAGCTGAGGTCGAGTCCACCATTATGAACCTAAGAAATGATAGTGCCACTGGTTGGGACGGTATATCCTCTACTCTTCTAAAATTATGTAGAAAAACTCTTGTACCATTAATAACTCATGTAATCAACATTTCCATAACAAAGGGAGTTTTCCCTGAACCTTTTAAAAAGGCCCTGGTCCATCCGATCTTTAAGAGCGGGAACAGGGACTGTGCGAACAACTATAGGCCGATTTCTGTTCTTTCAGCTATTTCTAAGGTTATGGAGAGGCTGATAAACGGTCGTCTACTGAACTTCTTGGAGAAAAATAAAATTATAGCGCCCAACCAGTACGGCTTTAAAAAAGGGGTCTCTACAGTAGATGCTATTAAAGATCTTACAGAACTCATCGCGAGGAAGTTAGATGACCATAAAAGTTGCCTTGCCATATTCCTGGACTTAACTAAAGCCTTTGACACAGTCTCTGTTCCTACTCTACTCTCGAAAATGGAAATCATTGGTATTCGTGGTAAAACGCTCGACCTTTTTAAGAGTTATCTCCAGAACAGAAGACTCAGTGTCAAAATTGACACGTGCGTGAGTGGTGAGGAAACTATCTCATATGGTGTGCCGCAGGGCAGTGTGCTTGGCCCTACTTTGTTCCTTGTTTATATAAACGACCTTTGCACACTGCCACTGCTAAACTCCAGCATCTTCACGTATGCTGATGACACGGCAATTGTAGTTTATGGTGATACGTGGGCCGATGTGAAATATCATGCTCAGCAATCGTTACAGGTGGTTATGAACTGGCTGCAACATAATCTGCTTTCCCTAAACCTATCCAAAACCAATTTCATTCCATTCTGTGTGAGTCATAGAACCAAAGCCCCACCGGAATTTGCCATAACCGCACATTCATGTGTTGATTCCTTTTCATGTTCTTGCACAACATTATCTCGTACCAGTCACACCAGATACCTGGGTGTAGCGATCGATGAAGGGCTGAAGTGGTATACCCATGTAGATAATTTGGTTTCGAAAGTTAGGAAGCTAATCTACATCTTTAAGTCGCTAAGACAGTGTGCGGACTCAAAAACACTGAAGATGGTGTACCTAGCGCTCTGCGAGTCCGTTATTGGTTACTGCATCCCGGTGTGGGGTGGCACAGGCAAAACTAAACTGCTGGGTTTGGAGCGAGCACAGAGGGCTGTTCTTAAGGTGATGCTTGGCAAACCGTTTAGGTTCCCCACAACCCAATTATATTCGGACTGTAAGGTGCTAACTGTTAGACAGCTCTTCGTGCTTGGAGCCACTCTTTGGCAACACAGCCAGATCCCCCCTCCGGATCCCAACAAGCGAGCATTAATCACATCTTGCCCATCAGTACCCCACAAAACGTGCTTCGCTAGTCGTCAACTATATGTTGTAAGTTCTCTTATTTATAGAAAGATCAATAAAAAAGTTCAAATAGATAAATTAAATAGATACGAAGCAAAAACTAAATTGAAAAATTGGTTGTATGACTTGGACTATTCTAAAACAGAAGAGTTACTCATCTTTCCTCGCTAGTCTCGACGACATATGTACAATCACACTTGACTACTCTTGTATTCCAACATGCATAATCCAATTATTCGTAAACTAAATCATCCCACACAAACATAATTGTGAATGTTAGTAGTTATTGAACACTTACACACACACACACTCACCCCCACCCCCACCCCCACACACACACACATATACACACCCCCACTCACACCCCCACACATACTTCTCACGCAATTTAGCAAACTAAATATTCATTTTCCTCATTTAAATTTTCTTTTGTGTTTACTTTTATTTTTTTATTATTATCATTAGCATTATTTCTCTGATTCCACCGTTCATGTATTTAAATAGGTTCACTACGAACAAGATGCGATGAAAAGGACTATTTGTGCACGAAGTAACAGTAGAACACTGTCTCCTAAGGCACAGGTTTCCCCTAGTTTAGGAGGCAGGGTTTCAACCCTTCCAGACACCTTTTTACAACTGATTGTATTTGTAACCTACATGTACTACTTATTGTATCAAAGGTATTTTAGTATCAATAAAGTTATTATTATTATTATTATTATTATTATAATGGAGGAGAGTTTGTTAACAAAGAGGTAAATCAAATATTGAAAGTAAAGGGGATTACTCACCAGACCACAGTTGCTTACACACCCGAACAGAATGGTCGAGCTGAACGAGAGATGAAGACAATAGTAGAAGCAGCTAGAACCATGCTCCACGCAAAGAAGTTACAGAAGGAACTATGGGCGGAAGCCACTAGCACAGCAGTTTATACATTAAATAGAACAGGTAAGTCATCAGTTCAGGGCAAGACACCGTTTGAATTATTATATAAAAGAAGCTTTAATATAGAAGAGTTGAAAACATTTGGAACAGAAGTTTATGTACACATACCAAAGGAAAGAAGACTCAAGTGGGATGCAAAGAGCAAGAAAGGAATATTTGTTGGATATGGGATAAATTGCAAAGGCTACAGAGTATGTTTTCAAAACAAAGAAGTCAACACATATAGAGATGTGGTATTTATCCAAGAAAAGACAGAAGAGAAACAGAAGAGCAGAATAGTTCACATTGATTGTGAAGATGACACAAATAGTGTTAGCAGAAAACACAGACAGCAAGAAGAAGACAGAAGACAAGAAGAGAAAATAGAAACACAGAATGAAACTACAACAGAAGATAGAAGGATAGATACAGAAGACAGGAGAACAGAAAGAGACTTACAGAAGACAGATAGAAAAGAAGAAATCAACAGAAGAGAGACTAATATACAGCAAGAGAGTATACTTGAAGAAGAAGAAGATAAAAGTGGACACAGAAGAGAAGAGTACTATGAATCATGTGGAGAAACAGAAGATGACAGTTCTTTTAGAGAGTTGCCAGTGGAGAAACCACAGAAAACTAGGACAAGGGAGATCAAGAAGCCACAGAAGTATGGAGATTATTATACAGGATTTAAGGCATGCACAGAAGAACTAACTTATGACCAAGCAATGAAAGGAGAAGACTCACATAAGTGGAAAGAAGCTATAGAAAGAGAACTGACAGCATTAGAGAAAAACAATACATGGATAACAGAAACACCACTGAAAGGAAAGAAAGTGATAGACACAAAATGGGTTCTTAAAATAAAGAAAGGAGAGAAGAATAAGGATATCTATAAAGCAAGACTAGTAGCAAGGGGTTTTCAACAGGAAGATGATTTTGACCACTCGGAAATATACACACCAGTGGCAAAATTGCCAACTTTGAGAATTCTTTTATCCATAGCCTGTAAGTACAACTTGAAAATGACACAGATGGATGTGAAGAGTGCATTCCTTTATGGGATTATAGAAGAAGAAGTATACATAAAGATACCAAATGGAATTGAGAAATATGATGGAAAAGTACTAAAATTACAGAAGTCACTTTACGGTTTAAAGAAGTCGCCAAGGAACTGGAATGACAGATTCAATAATTATATGAAAGAGGAAGGGTTTATTCGAAGCAAGTCAGACTACTGCATGTACTACAAAGCAAATAAAAGATTCTACATACTCCTATATGTCGACGATTTAATAATTATAGCAGAGAAATAGGAAGAAGTTGAGAAACTGAAACAATCACTAAACAGAAACTTTGAAATGACTGACATGGGTAATAAGAAAATGAAATACTTAGGAATCAATATAACAGAAGAAGAAGACGGGCTTGAATTAGATCAGAGACAGTATTTAGAAGATCTACTTAAAAAGTATGGAATGGAAGAATGTAACCCGGCGATGACGCCTATAGAGACAGGCTTGATACTATCAACAGAACCAGCCAAAGACAATGATATGGTGAAAAGATACAGACAGGTAGTCGGAAGCCTTATGTATGCTATGTTGGGCACAAGACCAGACATCTGTTTTGCTGTTAGTTATCTGAGTAGATATCAAGTTTATGCAGATGAAAACCTATGGAAGGCGTTAAAAAGAATACTGAGATACATCAAAGGAACATTAGACTACAAATTAATTTACAGAAGAAATTCTAAGGATGTACTAGTAGGGTATACAGATGCAGATTGGGCTGGAGATAAGCTGGAAAGAAAGTCTACTTCAGGGTACATCATGAAGCTTTTTGGTTGCACAGTATCTTGGTGCAGCTCAAAGTAACAATGTACTGCTCTATCATCAACAGAGTCTGAATATGTGGCATTGGCGAAAGGGGTAGCTGAGGGTTGTTGGATTTACAATTTAATAAAAGAAATTGGTATAGGTTGTAATAATTTCATTATTTATATTGATAATCAGTCAGCTATTCATGTTGCTAAAAACCCTGAAAAACATCGGAGATTAAAACATATTGATTTGAAATATCATTTTGTAAGAGATAAGGTAGAAAATAATATTGTAGAGTTAAGATATGTAGCAACGGGGAAACAAATAGCGGATGTGTTTACTAAAGGTTTAAATAAAGAAGTATTTAACAAGTTGTGTAGTATGTTAAATAATTAAATTCATGGATAGATATAGTATTAGTTAATATGATTTGTAATTTTCTGAGATAGCTATGATAGAAGATATAAATAAATATAAGTATTGTAATTGTAAAGAATGCGTACCAATTGTATTGAGGAAGGGTGTTACGAATTAAGAAAGTAGTCAATAATATTGGAACGCATCTTATTGAATGATTAGAGCTGTCAACTGTCCATGTCATACTTGTCAAGAGTTGAAGTTGACAGCCCGCCTTTTTACATTTTACTTCTCTGTAACCACGCTTTGCTAATGGTGTTCTTGTTTTGTATTACTCTACAATATACAGTTGATTTACTTTGGAATCCGTTTTTCCTTTAATATAACATAACCCACAACAAGTTTCGTCTATTTTATCACCTCAAGTTTCATCTATTTCATCACCTCAAGTTACATCTGTCTTATCCCCCAAGTTTCTACAAATATATCTCCAGCGACACGTTCCAAGAGGCGAGCGAATACAACACCTAAAATTGTTGCTAAAAAATATAAAAAAGTATGTGAGAAAACCGTTGTCGTTCAAATGGAAAACTGGTAAATTTAGACATGCAGCACATATCGAACCAACTGTACTTGATGTTCCGATTGATTCAAGTACGATGTTCCCTTTAGACTACTTTACCAATTTTTGTCAGAAGATATTATTAATTTGATTACAGATCATAAAAACTTATATTCAGTACAAAATAATGCTGCCAAATGCGCAAATGTCTCTAATGATAATATACGGGACTTTTTAGCCATTACTCTTATGATGGGCGTAGTACAAATGCCATCCTATAAGGATTATTGGAGTCGCGAATTAAGATATCCCCCGATCGCAGATATCATGCCGGTCAAAATGTACGAAAAAATCAGAAAATATCTTCATTTTGTAGACAACTTGGACATGAATGATGATCGCTATTTTAAAGTTCGGCCACTTTTAGAAATGGTGAGACGTAATTGCCTAAAACTTAAGGAAGAAGGTAGATACAGTATTGACGAAATGATGGTACCTTATAAAGGTACTAGGGCAGGCAGTAGACGTCAATACTTACCGAAAAAACCCAAAAAATGGGGGTTTAAAATATTTGTGAGAGCTGGCATATCTGGGCTAGTATACGATTTTATTCCTTACGCTAGGGAGGACACCTTTCGGAATAACACTTTCACGGACTATGAAAATAGTTTAGGTCTTGGGGCGAAAGTTGTTTTGGCGCTCTGTAAGACAATAGAAGCGAAGCCGGCAACAGTATACTTTGACAACTTTTTTACTTCTTTAGAGTTAATTCACCATTTGAGGGAAGAGTACGGTATTTTCAGCCTTGGAACGATAAAAGCTAATCGCTTGCGAGGATGTCAAAATAAAATATTGACTGACAAGCAATTGTCCAAGAAAGGTAGAGGTGCAAGTAAACAGGTCGTCTGCAATAACAATAAAATAGCTGTTGTAAAATGGTTGGATAACAAGGTGGTCACATTAGCAAGTTCGTTTGTTGACTCTTATCCCTTGGGGAAAATTCAAAGATACTGCAAAGAAAGTAAAGCTAAGATTGAAGTGAACTGTCCTCGAATAGTAAAGGAATATAACGCTCACATGGGCGGTGTAGATTTGGCAGATATGTTGATTGCATTGTACAGATCTGCTTTCAAAACCAAAAGATGGTACATGGCGATTTTCTCCCAAACTCTAGACATATGCGTAAACAATGCCTGGTTATTATACAGAAGGGAAAGTCCAGATGCAAAAAAATGTCTTAGCTTGAAAAAGTTTAGAGTTCAAATTGTAAATGAACTGTTACACAAAAACCAAACTAGACAAACGAACGAAAAAGTAGACAATGCCAAGCAGAACATACAAACTCCTAGTGCTCCAAGACCTCCTGATTCGGTCAGGTATGACAACACGGGACATTGGCCTACATTTTTATCCTATGGGCGTTGCAAATTCTGTAAAACGGGTTATACAAATGTGAATTGTACAAAATGTAACTTACGGCTTTGTTTTGTATCTAAAAGGAACTGTTTTTATAACTATCATGTATTACAGTAGGTACCTTTTAGGTGATTTATCGTTCATTTTTATAATATTCATGACTGATTGTCCTTTTTATGTCTTTTTCAATGTATTTTTATATAATAAATGCATGATAATTGTGAATAAGTGTTTATTTTATAAAAGTCTCAAAAACCTATATATATCGCGACGTCGAAAATACTCAACGTTCATTTTACCACCTAATTTTCTCAATACATCGCAACGTTGAGTATTTTTAACGTATGTTTTTTCCAAAAGTTACACAAACTAGATTTATTAATTTATTTTTTTGTACATGTATACACTATTTAGATACATATAAAACTAAAAAAAAACACAAAAATACAGATTTTGTTTCCTTGCGAACTAAAGGGTTAATATAAATACTTTTTTCTATTCTGGCAACACTATAACTTACGTCAAAGTCACTGTCGCGGCATCCATTACGTTTTCTCGGTAGTCGTGAAGTCGAGATCTATCAAGTGAATATTTACAAAAAAATACCTCAGGGTGATAAACGACTATTATTGCGGTAAGTTTATTATATTTTATGTTTACTTACTATTTTCTTTTCTATTTTTTTGTATTATCATAACGAATACGCTTAGTGCTTGCATAGTATACACGTGGTTTACGTTAAAATATTTTTAGAGGTTATAATTTCTCAGATTTTATTCTCATTTTCGTTATTTTGCGTTACGTTACGAAACTGAGAAATTATTAAGCTTAGTTCACAAAGACAAAAAGTACTTAAATTATAATTACCGTCACGTAAGTTGGCTAAAAATTTTATAGCCAGGGAAGTTCGGGCACATGCAACTTTATACACTTTTAAACTCCTTAAAAAAAATAAGTTTTTTTTGTGTTGGTTACCTCATAACTCCGTCATTTATGAACCGTTTACAATACAAATTTTACAATCAATCCGAGTTAAAAAAACACTTAACACACTACTCAAGTTTCTATAATAATATAAGTCAATCATGATTCGAAAAACATGTAATGAATCTCTCAGGGAACTATTTAAAAGGATTAATATTATGACGGTACCTTGCCAATTCATTTATGAAAATATTATGTATGTAAGAAAAAATCTACATCTTTTTAATAAAATAAGCGATAGACATAACTTTAATACAAGAAATAAAGATAAAATACATCAACCATTTTTCAGATTAGCCAAAGTACATACATCTTTTATGGGGTACTGTGTTAAATGTTACAATAAAATACCTTGTGATATATTGCAATTAAATGAAAGAAAATTTAAAACTCACATTAAACGTACACTTTGTAAACAAGCATACTATAAATTAGAAGATTATATCCAAGATAAGGGGGCCTAAAAAGGTCACTTTGGCAGAATCATAAAAGGATAACATTATGAATCATATTAAAAGTCGTAAAATGGTCACAAACTGACAATTCATAATATTATTTGCGCACAATTCATATCACGCAATTCATCTGTTTGACAGTTTTGAATGAAGATTTGTAAAATGGTCCACTAAATACGAATTGCTTTAGTGTCAAATAGCAGAATCATAAGAAGTCAGTCAAAAGCTACATCTCACAAATCATATTGGAGGTTTTGTGAAGAAATATTGTTATAATGGCTGTAACACGGCCTTTTTTGGAATGTGTGTGAACGTGCCCTTATGCGCGGGAACGGGGAGCATACACCCTCGCCCGCGCTCCCGCGCTAACCAATAGTGGACGAGAGAACGCGAGTCCGTACGCCACGCTCGCGCCCCGCTCGCGAATTAAATAGTTTTGTTTGTTTATATATATGTTACCCATTTTCCTGTTTGTGCCCTGTTTTACAATTATATACTTTTACTAAATCGTGCGTTCTAATAATTTAAATAGACCAATACAATACCCCTGAGATACATTCATTCTTTACATGGCAGATTTAGCCCTATATGAAAATTTTCTGGAGCACGCGCGGCTTTCGGAGACCCTTTTATATCGCCTACGAAATGCAGCTCTTCGGAAAATGGACATAGCATTCAAAATGCCGTATCTCGAATTTGTTGGCTTATACAGGCTACTAAATAAAAGTGTGTGTCGCGACCTCATCCATGAGCTGGAGCCGTACTTAAGTTCCCGCCGAGGTGGCATAATTACTAGCTCCAAGGCAAGTAAAAGGATTGTACCTGGTTTTAATTAAATAGTTCTAGATAGACTCTATCATTTATTATTGTAGACGTTTAGGTACTCTGTACCACCCCCTCGATGAAATAAAAACATTGATCATATTTATGCTTAACCGGTTGAATGCCGTAATTACAGACACAATTAAAAAGCCATTGTGTCTCGTGTAGATCTACGTTCCGGCATACGAAAGGTTAAGGGCCAAAGCACACACGCTACTTTTTGCATCGGCGATCGGCGATTCAGCTGCTTTTTAGAAGCTAAATGCAGCGACCAAGCATTCCACACCGCACGGCGATGCAAAAAGTAGCGTGTGTGCTTTGGCTCTAAAGGACAACTTACTACAATCTTCTATTCACATTTTAGGTGTATTGTACACCTCTGCCTAACCCTTCAGGGATATATAGGTGTGATATTATTATGTTGTCATACTTTATTTCAATTTTATTAAGTAGTATATATAAGAGGACCGTAGAAGAGGATACCTTATACCTTTCACTAAAATAAAACAATAGTGATATGAAAAATATTTTATTTACTATATTAACAATCTCATCTTCTAATATTAAAAAACGAATACAAAACATAATAATGAATTAGCCTTTTTTTCATTCATTTAGGTTTGCGACTCTTATTTGTGTCGATGCTAGCTGCGGAGGGGCAAACCATGTCTCCTTTTTATGGAATCACCATCCACTTAAGACCCACTTGGAACAACTCCACCAGGCTGAAAAGAAAAATTTGTGGGTTTTAGTAAGTCAAATCATCATCATCGTCTGTCTAGCCTTTTCCCAACTATGTACTATGTCGGGGTCGGCTTTCATCTAACCGGATGCAAAGTTAAAGTTTTTGTGGTATTTAAATGTTATAAAATATAGCAGTAGTTTTCCTTTGTATTTCTTTATAATTATATTATATGAATATTATACTTATTTTTTTTATTGCATGTACAAAAAACTCATTCTTTACCTCTATGGGACACCAATAAATAGTCTTTCGACTGCATCAGCAAGCCTCTGAAGGGTCTGCACTATTCATTTGACATATCAGCTGTTTCATCTCCACCTGAGGTAAAACTCTCCGAGCCTCATCTAGTGCAGCCAGAGGGCGACCTAAAAAACGTAATGAAAATACCATACTTAATAGTTTTCAATAGTCATAATGTCTTAACCTCAATATGAATAGCTGTAGGATTAGAAAAATACACTCACTGGGGTATCTCGCTTGCCGAGTTCGACGAGGCAGAGGCACTGTTGTAGCATCGAATTCGGCAGTGGTAGGGGCTGACGCACGAGTCTGGCTAGAGCCTGGAATATGGGGCTGCAGCAATCAGCTTCAGCAGATTCAGGCCGTTACATACTCTTTGAGATTCAGTTTGATGTTGACTAATGTTGACAATAATGACAATAGTTGACATAACTCAAGGGAGAAACTTTAGGGTGCGTTCCGAGTTGGGATGTAATCGATTTGAGCGTGCTCCGTACCGAATTAGCGTGAGCGCGATAACGATGTCCAGTGAATCGTCATAGATGACGTCATGACATGCGCCATCTTGCGATAATGCCGGCCATGCCTTATAATATTATCACCGTGAGCGCTGTCAAAAATGACTGAGTGTGTGAGAAATGTGAGGATGTGTCAGTGTGTTTTGTGTTGCATCATATCTTTATATAAAACAAATGTGGCATTTTCGAAATTGTGCTTCTGGCTGACAGTCGCCACCTAACCAAAGAAGAACTGAAGAAGAAATATGGTGTTTATACAAAGAAATACTGTAAATAATATCGTATTGACATTGAGTAAGCACTGTGAGCGCGTTCACGAGCGTTCCGAATTGTTGACAGCTCTCAGCCATCATAATTAATTAATTAATTTAACGTAAGAGTTCTGGCCGAAGGGTGTTGTGTACCGCCGGTTTCGTGGCCGGCTACGTGACGCCAGTCAGCGAAACACGACGCAGACACTGCGTATACGTTAGTTTTTAGTGTAATTATAATGTTGTATGTATTTATAAGTTATATTAATATTGTATTGTATGTGTTTATATGGGCCTTGATGCCTGAAATAAATGGATAAATAATCGTAATATCTAAATCGGAACTCATGTGAGATGATGTGAGTGCTGTGAGCGATTATAGCTAATTCGGAATGCGGCCTGAAAACTCCTTTGTACGCGTTGCCAGCCTAAAAAGTTTTTATTGTTTCTAATTTCCCTTTTCAGGGCTTATCTGCGGTATGTTTAGCAGTTATAAGGCATATTATAATTTAATAACATTTAAACTGTAGAAATAAAAAATTAAAAACCAATTTAATTTATAAAAACTGTAAAGAAAAATTTACCGATAAAATTACGGTTTTTATTTTTTTCATGCGGTAATATTTACACCAAATATGATTCTAATATGAATTGAATTGTAGGCGATTCTGCTATTATGTGTCACCATTTTACGAAAATTAGAGGAATTGCTAATGATCTGCTGGGAATTCGGGAAATGAATTTCATTTAGAGGAATTGCTTAAAGTGGCGTTTTTAGCCCCCCTGAACGCTTGGAAACATGCTGGTCCTGCTCCATAGGACAATCTAGAGTCTAGACAAAATCAAACTGGTTGCTAATTTAATTGTAATTTTTTTTATTCTTTTTTGTTTATTACTCACACCCTGACTTATTACTTGTATTTTGTTTTTTAATTAAAATCGTTTTGCTTGTACCATGTTTGTAAATATGTGAGCACCATGTATCTATCAGATAATTAATTTATATGTCATGGTTTCGTTTTTAATTCTTTTACCTATTGTGGTATAGTAATTTTATTGTAGGTGCATCGTCCTCACATGTTATTATATAATTAATGTACCCATGCAAAATATTGTACCTAAAAAAAAAAAAATGTGGCGACATCTATTCACATAAGAACGTTATTGTTGTTTTCCTCAGGAAAAGTACTTTCTTCCGGGATGAAACGGACATAGGGTATTACTTGACAACGTATATTGCAAAATTTCAGGAAGATCGGTTCAGTGGTTTAGGCGTGAAAAGGTAACAAACAAACAAACTTACTTTTGGGTAGGAAGTTAGGATTTGAATAATTACTTTTTATGTGAAAGGATATATTTTCCGATTGATCTCAGAGAAATATTATCAAAATCGGTTCAGAAGTTTTGTTTTTTTCTTCTTGGCCTATGTTGACTATGTTTAGGACATAATGGTTCCGTGATAACTTCTAGTTACAATGTAAAAAATTGTTTCGAGACAAGCATTTGTGTGGTATACGACAACCGTGTTTTTTTGGAAGTAGGCAAAATCGTTTTTTACATGCACCTTCCTTCACTACGAAAATCTTTTGCCAACTTACGCGCCGGTAACTATATCTATGTACGTGTCCCAAAAAAAATAAAGTTGTTTTTTTATAACGCATACCCTCTTATTTTTAACCGACTTCTAAAAAAGGAGGAGGTTCTCTATTCGAATGTTTGTATTTTTAACCGACTTCTAAAAAAGGAGGAGGTTCTCAATTCGAATGTTTTTAACCGACTTCTAAAAAAGGAGGAGGTTCTCAATTCGAATGTTTGTATTTTTTTTTTTTTTTTTTTTTTTTGTGTTTGTTCGCGCATAACTCCGTCGTTTGCCAACCGATTTGAAAAATTCTTTTTTTGTTAGTAAGGGTATACTTCCCAAATAGTCCCATGAAAATTTTATCGAAATCGGACAAGCGGTTTTTGAAAAATCAACAAAAATCTAAAAATTTATCTACATTGTGTACCTTAACGATCTTTTTGTTTACTTTTTTGTGGGGTAGGTACAACTAAAAAGTGAAAAATAAAAACTTTTTTACAAAAAAAACAACCGACTTCAAAAAAAACACTACAAAGTGATAAATAACTTTAATTTCGGAAGTCGGTGTCAAAAAACGAAAATGCGGAATCAACGACACCGACTTCCGAAATTAAAGTTATTTATCACTTTGTAGTGTTTTTTTTGAAGTCGGTTGTTTTTTTTGTAAAAAAGTTTTTTGTTCGAATAATGTCAAAACTACCGTATATAAAATTTCATGTCATTTGAAACACGGCAACCCGTGCCGACTTACATCGAAACATGTGGGTACTTGTTTACTAGGCGCGCGGCAGCGATCGTACCGATATTCATGTTATTACTTGTTTGTTTAATCAGTGAACGCATTATTTTCGTACAATCAAGATGTCGGTCGAGTTACGCAGTTCAAAAAAGGATATTTTTTTAATAGGGAACGTAAAACACCAAATTACTGGTTCAAAACTTCTTTCAAATGGACAAATACTCGCAGTTCTATTCTACAATATTCGTGAAGTAAATTTAAGTGTAAGTGAAAGTGCGAATCTGGCTATTCGCGAGTGCATTATTTATTGGGAAAAGGCACGAATTCCAACTAAATCTTTTCCTAACTGCGTTAAGAAACTAGTGAATTTGTACCAAGTTTGGAGGGATTTGCAAAAGAATGCTAATAAGACGCAAAATGTATTTCAGCAGCGTAGACAGGAGTTTGTTACAAATTTAGACAACTTATTTGATATTGCACATGCCGATGCGCTGCAATTAATTAAGATTGACGAAGATAGGATCTTCTTACAACGACAGAGAGAACCAGG
This sequence comes from Amphipoea lucens, assembly GCA_947508005.1. Taxonomy (NCBI): domain Eukaryota; kingdom Metazoa; phylum Arthropoda; class Insecta; order Lepidoptera; family Noctuidae; genus Amphipoea; species Amphipoea lucens. The sequence goes on from OX382357.1 coordinate 21,268,305, forward strand.
TCGGCCTGGTCACTTAGCTGGAGTAGACAAAAAACTGGCTGAAAAGGAAGAAAAGGCGCGCGTTAGAAGCATCGAAGAGCAAAAGCGGCGTGCTAAACACTATTCAATTCTGGCGCCTTCAACTTCATCTTATATTCCTCAAGAAGATTCATCATCTGATTCTGAAAAAAACAGTTCACAAGAAATTTTTCATGCACCCGTTGAGAGCTCACGATCCGAGTCTAATATTTCTGTAAGGAAAAGTTTCATAACTCCAAAACTGGTTGCTGCATTAGATCGGTGTCAGATAAGTATGAGGAATTCTGTTTACATTATAGAAGCAACTATTGAAGCTCTTGGGCATAACATTGACGAATTTCCAATTAGTAAGTCGACCATTCAAAGAATTCGTACGGAAAAGCGAACGGAGCGCGCAGAAGCAATTAAAGCTGATTTCCAGAACAAAGTACCAGATACTGTAACTGTTCATTGGGACGGAAAGCTTTTACCCGCTTTAGATTCACGAAAATGTAAAGAAGAACGACTTCCAATACTTATTTCATATGATGATAAAGAACAACTTCTTGCTGTGCCTAAATTGGACAACTCTTCAGGTCGTGAACAAGCAGAAGCGGTTTGGAATGCTCTGTTGGACTGGAATCTTGAGGACAAAGTGCAGATGCTCTGTTGTGATACTACTGCTTCAAACACAGGTCGAATTAATGGCGCCTGTGTGCTCCTGGAACAGAAATTAAACAGAGAAATGCTCATATTTGCTTGTCGGCATCATGTTTATGAATTAGTATTGAAAGGCGTATTTGAAGCTAAAATCAACCAAGTTACGACGAGCCCTGACATCCCATTGTTCAAAAAATTCCGAGAAAACTGGAAAAACATAAATTCTGAGAGAATAGAGAGTCACAAAGAAAAGCTATCATGCCTGAGTGATGCAAAGATTAAGGAACTGTTAGAGTTTTACCGGAGAGAATTAACTAAAGATATTGTTAGAGATGACTATCGCGAATTAATAGAGCTTTCAATAAAATTTCTTGACGGTGATACAGAAAATAAATTTAAAATCCGGCCTCCAGGCGCTATGCACCAAGCTAGGTGGATAGCAAGAGCTATTTACTCTCTCAAAATATCATTTCTAAGCTCGCAATGCAGAATAGCAAAAAAGGAAAAAGAAGCCCTCCTCGACGTCTGTCTATTCATCGTCACATCTTATGTCAAACCTTGGTTGCAATGTATTTTGGCAGTGAAAGCTCTTTACCAAGACCTCTGCTTTTTAAAAGCCATGAAGGCCTACGAAGCAGTTGACAAAAGCATCTCAAAGGCAGCTTTACAGAAGTTCTGTCAGCACCTGTGGTATTTGACCGATGAGGTGACTATTTTGTCTCTTTTTGATGATGATGTAGACCAAGAAACTAAAACTAAAATGGTTGCTAACTTATCCAACACAATTCCATCAGCTCATGGTAAGCGCTACATGCCATCAAAACAAGAACTCTGTGGCCCACTTTACGAGAAAAGCCTCGAAGACTTTATTTCTGTCAAGAGCAAATCTTTGTTTATTCGCCTAAAACTTGATGACAGCTTTCTTAACGAGTCTCCCTCTTTGTGGTCAAATAATTCTTCAAATAATTCGTTTCAACAGGCTAAAATGAAAGTACAGACCTTAAGAGCAGTAAACGATACCGCCGAAAGAGCAGTCAAGTTAATGCAAGACTTTCATGGCTTGGTCACTGTCGAAGAGGAACAAAAGCAATTTCTACTACGTTGCGTGCAAGAACACAGGCAAATGTATCCGGACTGTAAAAAGCAAACATTGAAAAGAAAATATGAAAAATAAAGCCCTTTTTATGTTTATTATGAGAATAATACAAGTTACTGATAAAAATTTGTTTTATTAACTGAATTAAAATTAAGTTCTTAAATTCTCCTATATTTCTCCATACTAACTTTCAGGTTCAAACTTTGGTGCTAAGTCGGCACGGGTTATCATCATCCGATTGCAATAATATTTCATATTTAAGCCTTAAGGGTCAAATTGAAAAAATATAGCGGGTATGCGTACCCAAATTCACAAAAAAAAATTTCGCCCTTATAGCTTGGGACACCCTGTACATATTCATAGGTATGTCGATGTGGTTATCACAGATACCTAACTAAGCTTACTGTAGTTTCTACCTTTACTTTAAAAATAAAAGCAAGAAAATACTTAAATTTATAAATAAGTAAAACTAAAGCATAATTTGTAAGACAAGTTATAAACCACTTATATTCGTTTCAGTTAAACACCATGGCTCCTGTGTCAAATGCTGAAAGACAAAAAAGATACAGAGAGCGTCTTAAACAAAACCCAGTTAAGTATGAGGAAATGCGAAAGAAACATTTAGAGAGAGTTAAATTAAATAAATTAAAAATTAAGGAGCAGAACCAAAGCCAACAAGAAAAAACAAGACAGAAATGGAGAGAATACTCTGATCGCTACTATAAAAAGAAGAAAAATAAATTTATTTAGTGACCCGACTGCAGCCAATAGAATAACAATCCCAAACGAGCTTAGTATAAAGAGGTGGAAACTTAAGACAATCAAACTTCGAAAAGAATTAAAACGTTGCCAAGATGCATTAAATATGTCTTTAAAAAAACAGGAAACCATGAGAAAGCAAATCTACCGGCTAAAGCAAGAAAGGATTATTAACAAAAACCAGATAAGGCAACAAACAACTGTAGAAGAGCAGCCATCGACACCTACTGAATTTGAAATTCTATCCGAGTCCCTTAGTTCAGTTTACAGTCTACACATAAGGAAAAAGCAGTTATTAAAAAAAAATGTTAATAATTCTGTAACTAAGAAGTATCGTATGGCCACAAAAATGGGACTGGCTATTGGAATAAAAGGGAGAATTCGTACTAAAATGTCTTTTTCAACAAAAAGGAAGCTACTTATTCAACAGATTCACAATTTTTATATGCGAGATGATATAAGTCGTGCTACAGCAGGCAAGAAAGAATGCAAAACTAAAGAAAAAACCAAAATGCAAATACGTTTCTTAACTGACTCTATATTAAATTTATATACTATCTATAAAAAAGAAGGAGGCAAAGTATCTTATTCCACGTTAGTTAGACACCGTCCGTTTTACGTGTTGCCTCCAAAACTACATAACAGAGAAACGTGTGCCTGCATACGCCACGCAAATATGTCTTATAAATTAACAAAGCTTTACAAACTTGGACTTTTAAAAACGAATAAAATTGAAGAACTTCTGAGAGATATTTCTTGTGATCTAAATCATAAAGATTGCATGTACGGAGATTGTACATTATGTGTGACTAAGAAGATTGAAGTTAAGGATTTATCTAATGAAAAAACCGTGTCTTGGCAACAATGGTGCGTGAAAATGGTTCCTTACAGAAAGAAAAATGAAGAAGGCGTAGAGATTGAGGCATTTACTAAAAAAACTACAAGAGAAGTGGTGACTGATAATTTGAAAATTTTAGTGCAAAAGTTTCAAGAAGAGGCTAAATTGTTTAAAAGACATTATTACAATATGATACATCAACAAAAATTATTTCGACAATGTGTTGACAATATTAAAGAAAATGAAGCTGTTATTATAGTTGATTTTTCTGAAAATTACCAATGTAAGTATAATGTAGAGATACAGAGTATGCATTTTTCATCTTCACGTGATCAAATAACTTTACATACTGGTGTAGCATACCTTAAAAATGAAAACCCAGCAGGATTTTGTTCAATATCTCCAAATACCGAGCATAGCCCTCTAACCATTTGGGCTCATCTTTTGCCAGTTCTACATTCAATAAAATATCAACACCCTGAGATAGATACTTTACATATGCATTCTGACGGTCCAAGCACACAATACCGGCAAAAGACAAACTTCGCACTTTTTGATAAATTTACTAAACAATTGGGGTTTAAACATGCTACATGGTCTTATTTTGAGGCTGCTCACGGTAAAAATGCAGCTGACGGAATAGGTGGAGTACTAAAGAGAACGTTAGATATGCACGTAGGATACGGAAAAGATGTTCCTAATGCCATTGAGGCTTTTAAACTACTTAAACAAGAGACAAACGTTACACTGTATTATGTGTCAGATACAGATATAAACGTTATAAAGGAAACATGTCCCGTACCTAATTTGTATCCTTTAGTAGGTACTATGGCTGTCCATCAAATTGTAACCACCGATGAGCCTGGAATAATAAAACATCGACATGTGAGCTGTTTTTGTGGCGATGATAGAGGTAACTGTTCTTGTTTTGACGTTAAAATGCATAATCTGTTTAAGAAAGTTCAAAAAAATTCCGAGACTTGCTAATGTTGAAGGAAAAATAAGTCATGCAAAGCCAAAGATTTGTGATATGAAGAAAGAAGATAATAGTAGAAAAAAAAGTGTTAAAATACAAGAAAAGAAATCGGACAATGTTCAGAAAATAATTGAGCCTAGTACATCTGGTATAACAAAAACCAGTAAAGTTAATAAAATACCGGTATCTCTAGAAAAAACCACTCTTCAGAAACGAAAATCGACGCCCGATAAGTATAAAAAAGTCTCAAAAGAAAAAGAGAATAAGCCACCAAAGAAAAGTAAGAAGTGTATACGATTTGATTGCGACTCTTCTGACCTTGAAAGTGATAAAGAAGTTGTCTATGCTGAGAGTGACGATAGTCCCTATGTTAACAAAGAAAGTAACTCAGTATCACTGGATATTACAATGGAACCCAAAAATAAAGTAACTATTTTGTCGGATATCCGATTGCATCCAGACAATCAACGATACTTTCATTTTGCTTCACCAGGACTTTCGTCCATGCATACGATTGATCCTAACCATGACATATCTTTATTTAAAAATAATAGCAACGATTCCAGTGACATTGACTCTGACATTTTTTAATAATTGTATTCAACTTCATGCATTCATTTCGGTTCATTCCCTCTATTTCGACTGCTTCGATTGCTTAATTCAAACATACCTACTTTCAACTAGCCACTAGATCTATCTATTTTTTTAAATAAAGATATTGGACCAATAAAGTAGGGGGTATATGATCTTCAATTTTATACTCAAGAATATGTTCCTTTCACATTATTAATATTTGTGATTTTTTATATTGAGTTTTTTTTTTTGAAGATATAATATATATTAGTTACGAGTGTTGTCAATCTTATGTAGCTTCTAAATTAAGTCGCTCTAATTTAGCCTTTATATTGTTTCTAAGATTTTAAATCTGATTATATGTGTCTATTTAGCTTACTCACGTAAGTTTAATTAAAATTAGTTCATTAATTCGAAAAATGAGGGTTAGGAAATAATATGGGAGACTGTGATTGATAAAATAATACTCTTAGTATACGATTATGAAACATTATGTTCCCGTAAAAATAATATTGAAATCTCGTTTTGATATTTTCAATGAATGAATGAATGAATGAATTGCACCGATCCCAGCATGGTTAAACCAGACTCGATTAATCGAATGAACCCCAAGATTCGCACTAGCTCCTGTAGCCTCATGTTCATGGTGCTACAGCGACCATTGCATATCAAGGAATAGACCGGGGGGCGCGGTAATGGTAGGGAAGACGTGCCCGAAGGATAGGTAAGGATTTAAGAGCCTACCGGATATGCATCCTAGAGCAAGCATTGGACTAGTGGAGAGATGGGTAATTATATCTATGGATGGGCATCTTTTAACGACCTTCCCGCCAGGTTGGTTAAGGTCAAATAATAATATTCCACAACTATCACACAACGCCATCTAGTCCCAAGCTAAGCAGAGCTTGTGTTATGGGTACTAGACAACTGATAAACATACTTATATATTTCTAAATACATACATATTATAGATAAATTACACCCAGACACAGAACAAATGATCGAGCTGATTGATGTTGAATGATTGATGTTAAGGTCGAGCTTCATAGTTGAGTCTTTTGGCAGGGTTCTACTGCTTTCTCGGTTCTTTTGTATGTTGCTGCTCTGCTGTGTTGTGCTAGATGTTGCTGTTTTCAATGTCATCGTCAGAAGTTTCGCTACTATCCGTTTCCGGTTTTTTGTAAATTTCACCAGCAGCAACCTTGATCTTATTTCTGTCTTCCGCTGTATCCATCCAAAAATTGATTTCCTTGTCAAAGTACTTCATGTCCTGTTTTAAATTGTCGTTCCATGTGTAAATAGGTCGGCCGACCTTCTTGGATTTGGCCTTGTACTGCATTGCTGCATGCAGCAGGTGTGGTTTGCGGCGCCTGTAGACATGTGCGAGGTAGCACATCCTGTGATACTTGATGCGTTTGGTTACTGTTTTTCCGTCTAAGATTTCATGCATTTTCTTTTGTTTTGGTTTGTTCCTAGAGTGGTTAATCAAGTCTCTCATAATAACTCGCTCATATCTTCTGAGTCTTGACCTGTTGGCTTTAGTAAGTGCCGATACTTTCAACCCATGTATCATGCACGGTACGATCACCATTCGATACATGAGTCTGGCTAATTTCCAGTCCATATTTGAGTTATTTATGAATGGTAGTAATGATTTAGCGTTTTTTATGGCTTGTTCGCAACGTTTTTTTATAGTCCTTTTTCTGCTTAATGTAGATGTTATGTATGTACCTAAGTATTTAATTTCATCACATGTCGATATATTTATGCCATTAAGGGTCACTTGTGTCGTTATCTGTGTAGCTATGGGGTCCCTAATTAGTATTTTTGTTTCGTTAATATGGAGGCCTACACTATTTAGTAGGGGTTTAATATGGTATAGGATACCTTCTAACCCTTTTAGGTCATCTGTAATGATGATAAGGTCGTCCGCAAATGATAGTACTAGGGGAAGTGAAATTTCATGATCCTGGTCAAGTTTTATTAATTGGGTTTCCTCGTCGAGAGTTCTAAGGACTTCGTCGATGACCAGTGTAAACAGGCGAGGGGACAGAGGGCAACCTTGTTTGACTCCCTTTCCTTTAATAATCCAACTGCTTTGCTGGCCACACCATTTGATGCATGTACGTTCATTCATGCATACCTTGATTATCCTCTTGGTAAGCGATTTGTTGGTTCGTTGTAATAAGATATCTCTTAGTGCATTGAGGTCGACGTTGTCAAAGGCCTTTTCTATGTCGAGGGCGAGTAGATAAATTCTTTTACCTGCACGCCATTCTTCGTCTAAGACCCTTTTAAGGGTAAAGATATGGTCGTCTGTTGATCTATTGTTTAGAAAAGCCGCTTGGTAGTTGCCTAATTTCGTTATTATCTCATCTAGTTTTTTAAGTACGTAGGAGGCGTAAATTCTGTAACCCGTATTGCAAACCGATATGCGGTGATATTCCTTAGTATACGATTATGAAACATTATGTTCCCGTAATAATAATATTGAAATCTCGTTTTGATATTTTCAATGGCTACTTAATTCCTCAGACACCCCAAATGATTTTTAATTCAATTGGCCAAATTCCGAGAGAAAAAAAGTCATTAAAAAAAATATAAAGGTTTTATGAGCTTTTTAAGTTCTACTGGCAATTCCGATCATTTCTTGCGTCTGTGGCGACGCGGCGACGCTTATCACCGGGCCACTGCATCGCGCTGACATTATTGTTATTACTATCTATCTACGCTCTTAAAAGAACTTAGTTTATCTTTGAACAGCGATTTAAATTTTTCCAACATACTTTTCCAGGCTTTGGACTGGCAACATAGGTAACCCACATTTTCAGGCTTAACCTACAGTAGTTATGACGTGCTGATCTAATTATTTAGGTAGGTAGGTACTACGTTAGTAGGAAATGTTGGCGTGTTAAAACAAACCTTTTCGAGTAAATGTGCACTCATCTGTACAGATGTTCCTGACGGTCACTTTTTAACACTCTCCATGCAACCATGGTTGTCCTGTTGGATACCGATACAACAAACACTTCCCGAAACCGTCGCACTGCCAAGTTCATTCAACCCCGAGCGGTAACCGGCGTCCGCTTGCCATTGTCTTTCTATAGTGTCTCTAATTACGGTCCTTCATTGTCATTACAACGCGCTAACATTCTCACCATTTCACAGTACTGAATGTTTGTGTAAATAAACGCCATAGTCACGATTTTCGATCATACGCGCAGTCGAGTTAGCGCGGGACAATAACATTGCACCTGTGTGACGCGTGTGCCGGCGCCGCACATAGGAGTATTCGTATGTTAAAACCGGTTCAAAGTCAAAAGTAATAAGTTACTCAAAAATTCGTTCAAACCATTTTTTGTTTAAGTTTGATAACCAGTCTGTCAATCGGCCGCCATAAAACTTCTACCCCCACTTGCCTCTTGTCGTAAAGTCAGTCGGAACCACAGAGTACTATTTTATAGCTGGTCGGAACCCAGTCAATGTTGGAATCGCACGTCTTTGTTCGCGACGCTTGTGTTTGTGGTATTTAGTTCTCTCGCTATTGTGTTTTCGTGTGATTGGCTTCAGAAAAAATATTAATTGAATATGGAAGTGGAAGGTACGTACCGTAATTTAAAACGAAATTTTATTATTTTCTGTTTGTATTGTACGTTTAGGAACTATGTTTAACGGGTCCTATAAGGGCATTTATTTTCACTTTTAATTTTGTTATAACAGTGTTTTTGTTTAAGTGTCTGGTCTTGTCCAGCTACATTTCTTTTATAGAGAAAAAATTTAGGCTTATGCCAACCATATATTACAATAAAATTGTCCGCCTTAATCCGCCATTTTGTTTTTTATCCATTCGAAGTTAATGCATGTAAAAGTTGAATTATTTCAACATTGTAATTTTTTGTTTTTTCTCTCGAAGATTCTTCTAAAACCGTCAGGAAATTTACCAGAAGAGCTTTATATGACATCCTGAAAGAATTCAAGGGAAAAAAATGGACGAAAAGTTTTCATTAATGGAAAAAAAACTTGTAGAAATGACTAAATGTCCAACTGATCAAAAAACTGTTTTAAGTCGGGCCTTATGGTGTTTCAGGAGTGATTTCAAGAAGAAATGGACAGCCGGTAGTTACAAGGATGAACGTTTCTTGAAAAATAATGAAGAATGGCTCACGTCTTCGATCGAATTGCCCTACTGGTCTGCAGAACCTGCACAAAAACCAGGACGTCCACCTAAAACATTCGAAGAGTTAAGTGACCGCAGTAAGCGTCGAAAAACAAAAGTACTACGGGACAGGTACCTGTCGAGGAACTGACGTAAGTCAGCGCACTTCAGGAAATAGTGATGCGTCAAAATTAATAAAAGAAATGACTTCCACGCCAACCAGAGCTACAAAATTTCGCAAAGTTATTACTTCTGCTCAAAAGCAAATAGTTGTTAAGAAACATACACCCGAAGGGGCTCTGGCAATCTTTGTAGAAGGCGACTTCAGTCGAAGACAGTGGGAAGTATACACGGGGCTAACAAGAGCATATACCCCTGTTATTCACTCATAAAAAAGGCCAAAAAAGAATGTTACCCGAATGAGCAATCGATTCGAGTGACTGAAACTTGCTCTGAGATTGAACTACAAGCTTTACTTGACCACACTGCATTGCGTCTGTATAAATACGTAGCAGAGGTTGTAGATACTTGTTCACAGGAAGAGCAGCAAAACATGGTTTTAATTTCAAAATGGGGCTGTGATGGAGCGCAGCAGTTGCAATATAAACAAAAGTTTGAAAACACACAGACAGACGCTAACACACGCTAGACGCTAGACAGGCGCAAACATACAGTGACGCTAATATTTTTCAAAGCTCATTCGTGCCTTTAAGATTAGTTGTAATGGTTGATGGAGAACAAAAAAAAATCATATGGCAAAACCCAGTCCCTTCCTCTGTCCGATTTTGCAGACCTATACGAATACGCTTTATCAATGAATCAAAAGATGTTACCAAAAATGAAATAGCGTACATCACAAATCAAGCTGCAAATTTAAAAGAAACAGAATTGCCCACACCTAATGGATTAGGTAAAATAAAGCATACCATGATACTTACCATGATCGATGGAAAAGTATGCAATGCTGCAACTGATACTTCATCCACTATGAGATGTTATATTTGCGGACAGACTTCCAAAGATTTCAACAAATTAATTGTAACAGAGGAAGTCAATGAGGAAGCACTGAAGTTTGGATTATCGATTCTTCATGCTAGAATTCGTTTCTTCGAGTCGCTATTGCACTTATCTTATAAATTACTATTAAAAAAGTGGCAAGCGCGAACAGCCGAAGACAAAAAGATTGTTAAAGAAACAAAAGAAAAGATTCAAACTACCTTCAAAGAAGAAATGGGTCTACTCGTAGACATTCCCAAGCCAGGATTTGGGAATACTAATGACGGCAATACGTCCAGAAGATTTTTTGCAGATCCGGAATGCTCTTCTCGAATTACAGGCATCAATATTGGTCTAATAAAACGATTTAAAGTAATCTTAGAAGTGATTTCAAGTGGCAACAGCATTGATGTTGGTAAATTTGGAGCCTATGCATATGAAACTGCTGAAATGTACACAAATTTGTATGGTTGGCATCCTATGTCACCAACTATACACAAAATTTTAATGCATGGTGCGAAAGTCATATCTACTGCAATCCTACCTATCGGTCAACTATCGGAAGAGGCAGCAGAGGCCCGCAACAAGCACATACGCTATTATAGGCTAAATTTTGCTCGAAAATTTTCACGAGTCGATTGTAACAGAGATATATTAAACAGGCTGTTACTAAGTTCAGACCCGTATTTAAGTTGTAGCAGACCAAAGCTACACAAGAAAAGTAAGCCATTTTCGATGGAAGCAATCAGTCTTTTATGGTCGCAAGTACACCGCTTTTACCTCCAAATGAAAATGATGCCGAAGAAAGTATAGAAGAAGACGAAGATGACGAAGAAAATGAAGACGAACAGTTTGAGTCTGACTAATGATATGTTTTGATCGCAAAGGACAATGGGCAGATTGGGACCACCCTCCAATAGCAATAAGATGTATGTCGTTGGATAGGTATTTTCATTTGGAACAACAATTGTTATGACAGTTTTTTTGTTATAGCTGTCCGTTCGGAGTTATGAGACTTATTAGCTCAGATAAATAAATATATTTAATATGTTTTTATATATGTTTAGTATTTTTATACCCATGTGCTTTCATCTCGCTTACACACTGTATCCTCGGGACAAGTCTGGGCAGACACGGCGAGCCCTCCCCTCCAAAGTGGTCACGTGGAGCGCGCGCGGCGCAGGCGCAGGTAGCCATCCTTATCAGTAGTCAGTCGTTCGTTGGTTTTGTTGCACGTCAGTTATCGTTTGGTTCCGTTTTTTCACTCGCTTCTTTCTAACGACTTTGACCTGGCATTCTTCTTGGACACTGATATCGCTCTACTTATTGAATTTGGCTATCACACTGGACTTTTGAATTGCATATCGATCGGATAAGATGGAAGATCATCGAAACTGTGTTATGTGTCGGCGAGGCCTGTATCGCATAAGATATCAGCAACACGTTCTATCTGATAATCTCCCAAGAGCGCGACCAGAGGTTGCTGCATATATACAACAACATGCAGTTTTAGAGGTAAGTGTATTGTACTTACTTATTGATATTTTTCTAGAGTCATAATCGATTATAACAAAGGGACAACTTAAAAAAGCCATTCTTACTCATTAAAATAAAATCACGTTTTACGTGTTAAATGTGGTATTTTATTGAATGTTTTTCGTGGTTAGATATGTCAAAATAAACTAAAAGAGCACTTTTAACCCGTAAAATATCGTTTTAGTTTTAAGAAAGCCGATAATAATTAACTGATTCGTCGGGCCAAAAATGTCAATGGTTACAGGAATGTGCAATGCAGTGCACAAACAAATCCCTTTATCGGCAACAATTACTAAGCGCACATGTGTTCGATGAGTCACTGTGACCCTCATTATTTAGCCTCCTTACAAGATAATACAGACAACGGAGACTCTGATAAGGACGAAAGAATTATGTATTTATATTAGTTTTTAATTATTTTATATTTAAGTAACACAAATGAGTTAATACTCATATCTCAGTTAATATCAATATATTTACCTCGTCAATTAGCACTTCTATTATTCTTACGCACATCGCTATACTGCTCCATAAGACTCGCAAGTGCGAGGGAGATAAACATAGAGAATTGATTTATGGCCCGACGACTCAGTTATTAACGCGATGAGTGGCATTTCCGGTATCAGGCTTAAGCTCATTATATTAACAACCCTTAATAAAAGTTACAAAAATCTTTAAATGTGTTATTATAATAGTTTTTTTTTTACATTACAGGTGGTATTCGACAACACACGAAGCGTGTGCCATAGGTGCTGGCAGATAGCAGCAAATGCCGCCAGACCACCTGTTGCAGTAGAAGTGCCAGAAGCTCGTGAAGAGAATGAACAGAATGTTCATGTACTTCATGTTCCTGATTACATCAGAGCGCCAAATAATCACAGGCACTGTATTTTTAACAACTGTGCTAATAACACCCGACACAGAATACCAGAGTCTATTAAAGTTCACATCTTTTGTGAACACAAGTTATACATACCCGATGGCGCCAGAGTATGTAGAGAACATCTGGAAAGCAATAATTGGAATGAGCTGCCTGATTTTTGTAACACAACTCATAATTTTACTGCTTTCCAATTCAATGATGTTTGTGACATGCTACGAACAGCTCTTCAACGTGGTTCGAGGTTCGATTTTAGAATTCGTGGAGCCCTGACCAACGAAGAAATGCATTTTTGGGTTGGTCTTAATGGAGACCAGTTCGATGCCATTTTGGAGCAAACTCCATCGCTGAGCGAGAGATCCAATGATCCAAGGACTGCGTTAGCCATATTGTTGGTAAAACTTCGCACGGGAGATTCAAACGAAAGGCTTGCGACATTATTTAATACGTCAAGAAGAAAACTTGAACGATATTTAGCTGTTGCTCGTGAATGCCTAACTAATGAATACGTTATACTACACTTAGGATTGGATCACATAGACAGAGAAAATATGTTGGCGAGAAACCTAATGATACCAAAAAACCTCTATGGAAATGCAGAAAATAGCAAACTCATACTCATATGTGATGGAACCTACACATATATTAACAAAAGTAGCAATTTCTTATTTCAACGCCTAACATACAGCTTGCACAAGTACCAAAACTTGTTAAAGCCATTTTTAATCGTTGCCTCAGATGGCTATATTATTGATGTAGTGGGACCATTCGCCGCTACGAAAACTGACGCGCAAATCATGCAAGATATCATGAATGACGAAGAACACCCTTTACATTTTTTACTACAAGAAAATGATGTATTTATCTTGGACCGTGGATTTAGGGATGCTTTGGAGTCTGTAGAAGCTTGCGGTTATGAATACTACGTGCCACCAACTAAAGATCGTCGTGAGACACAACTAACTACAGAACAAGCAAATGAAGCTCGGGCTGTAACAATGTGCCGATGGGTAGTGGAAGTGGTAAACGGCCGATTTAAACGTGATTTTAAGCTTTTGCGGCAAAAGTATTTTAATAGAGCGCTGCCTCACATGTTCATTGATTTCCGAATTGCTGCAGCCATTATAAACCACTTCCACGTACCCATCGAAGACAGCGTCCACGCAGAAGATTTTTTAAATCATATAAGACGTAAAGTTGATACACCAAATCTTCTGTATACATATGTAGATAGAAAGCGCTTGAATAACCGTAGGGCAGATTTTCAACGGCTGGAAGCTAATGTACTAGAAAACTTTCCAAGGCTCACCGAAGACCAAATAATTCTACTAGCATTGGGTACATACCAGTTAAAACTGGCTCGAAGTTATTGCAGCGAGCATCTGCAGAACGGCTTATACACTATAGAAACATATAGGAAAAATCAGTTAGATGATCTGCCTGATTACGGTATTCAGGAAAATGTGTGGCTTTTGCGTGGACGCATTCAATCACGTCATGTCAGACAAAGGACGTACAATTGTTATATATTAATAAACTACAGCCAAAATGAAGGCAACGATATAGTACAACACTATTGTACATGCTTATCTGGACGGCGAACGATGGGCACATGTGCACACATTATATCCATATTATGGTATTTAGGATATGCGATTCACGAAGGATTTAATACGCCTGCAATGTTCTTAAATGATGTAATTGTAGATAGCCATTAAGGCCCTAGAGGTATTATAGATAGAGCAGGGGAGCCCCGTCAAAAAAAGTAAGGGAGAGAGAGAGAGAGATATAAGGTACCGCGATCTTTTCTCACTTTTTAACGTCTCGTCTCGTCTTTTTGTAACCGTCGGACGTTTCCGCTTACAGGCAGCTGTATGTCCTTCCTACTCTATCTGTAATACCTCTATGGTTAAAAAACGTCGATATGTGGACACCCTTAAATAATTGTTTATAATGTACAGCAATCAATCATGGAATTTAATTGTAATAATAAATATTTAAATGATTATTAACGGTGTTATTACTTTCCCTTTAGAACAATTTTTTTTTTCATTATATCAGACCTACAAGTCTTATAACTCCGAACGGACAGCTATAACAACGAAACTGTCATAACAATTGTTGTTCCAAATGAAAAGCCCTATCCAACGACATACATTTTATTGCTATTGGAGGGTGGTCCCAAGTTCCATACATTTTTGCCCATTCTCCTTTGTATAGTTTTTTTTTTAATAAATATCTAATATCATTGAACTTTGTATTTCATTCGATGAAATTGCAAAAAAAACGCGAAAAATAATTTTGACCAGTTTTATTATGCGAATACTCCTATGTGCGCCGTTCAGACTAAACAGGTCAAGGCCTCAAGGGCGCTATCGCGAATTTCGCACGCCCCGCCTCATTTCTCTTTCTCTCTCACTCATAGATTAGTTATGTTTAAGTTAAAAAAGGTAGATAGCATTGATTTGTTTACTGCAAATTGTGTTATGCATGGTAACTGGATGCAACATTCGTATTCCTATTGAAATAAGAACTATTATTATCATGCGTATGAGAAAATTTAAATTGGACGACAACCATTCGTGTTTTTCTACCTATTTTGGCGAGTTCGTTGCACGTAGTGGCTTGACCTAATAATAAATAGACAGGGCAATATTTTTAATGAAGATTTTTTGAAAAATGTAACCTATATTAGAAAGTGGTTTAATTGATTCTGCTCATTGTTCTGATCAAACTATTTTCGGGTTTTGCTCATTTAACGTTACACGTTGTATAAATAATATTTAATTTGCTAATTTAACTACCGATGTTTATAACAAGTTTTTTTTAATTAATATAAATAAGACTGTTTAGCCAAATATAATCACGTGTTTTCTTCGCCCAATCATGTGACATCAGTTTCGTGACGAAGATTCTCAGTATCGTTACCTATCAGTTTAGTTATAAATTTAAAATGTACACTTTTTCTGAGTATGACCCACAATCCCATCATTTTGGACGATCACGCAAACAAGTTTCACTTCACACGGTTGTGGTCTATACTTTTGACAGTGATTCTGCAAGAGGTTATACGGTCAATTCTTTTTGCAGTATTTCTGCATCAAATAATCACCAACCTGCCGCCATTTGGTGTCACTTAGATCCAGTATTAAAATGGATAAGATCTAAATTTGATGCTGTCAATACCGTGCATTTTTTTTTGGACGGACCAAGTACACAGTATAGACGAAAGCAGAATTTTTACTTGATGTGTACGAAGGATTTTGATTACGGGTTCTCTTACATGACGTGGTAATTTTTTGAAGCTGGCCATGGAAAAGGCCCAGCTGATGGCGTTGGAGGATTTCTGAAAAGAACAGCAGATAATATTGTAGCCAATGGTGATGATATTTCGGACATTCTGCAATTTTATGATAAGATGAATAACGTCAGCAAAATAAAATTATATCTAATCGATGAAAAAAAAATCGAGGACCAACATAAAACCTTGCCAGTCAACATTCCCAGGCTTGTAGGAACTTTAAAAGTTCATCAAGTATTTTCGAGTTGCTATGGTAAATTAAGATTTAGGGACTTAAGTTGTTTCTGTGAGCCTGGTAGTCCGGAAGGAAGAGGATTCTGTATGTGTCTCGATCCAAAGGCATACGATATCGGAGCGTCCTATGTTGCGGAAGTAATTGGACCGAGTGCTTCCATTCCTGACTTGACGAATGATGAGACTTTGTCGAACAATTCAATAACAAAAGAAATAATTGATTCCATTACAACGAACGCTAATTTGGAGCTCACAAATAACGTTCATTTCTGCATCACGCATCATAAACTCTGCAAAAGCAGGTAAGTAACCGTCGAACACCCGTTTTGATTTCTTAGCAGGTGACAGTTCGAGTGGTACCAATTTATATTTTGAGGAACTCTCGGGAAGAGCGGCAGCACTTGAGGATGCAATGGCTGCTGAAGGCATCCCCTTGGTGGTATCTAGAGCAATACTGGCCGAGTTGCTATTTGTTTTCTCAAAGGTCACGAAGTCCTCCTCATATAGTTCATAGGTCGAGTCGGCGTCAAGGAATTCCCAAGTAAACTGAGGAAGGTTGAGTAATATTTTTGCGTCTTGCATAAGCCCGACGCCTAGTAGGGTTCAGTTGTCCTTTGAATTCGGTAACACAATGAAGCTGGTCGGAATGATGCGGTCTTCCAAATTCACCGAGACCGTTATTTTCTTTACTCGTTGGTTTTTGCCGATGCCATCTGCCAGAGTAATCTTTACTACTTCTTCGTGGAACTTGTGTCCCTTATCCACCAGTTGTTGGTAAAGCTGGTACGATGCGATACTGGTCTTCGCACAAGTATCAACGTATGCTGTCCCTTTTATGCCCTCGACCTCAATGAACACTACTGGCCTGTTTCTTACATCCGTTTTCACGTCAACTGGACAAAAGGCTAGGTTTGTTGACGGCAGTGACCGTTGTTTATTGGTGCAGCATTTTGGGCAGCTACTGCGAACTACCCCGGGCGTACCACAGCCGTAACAGGTCACTTTGGGTGCGGATGGAGATGGAGCCTGCGTCGTTTTGGTAGTAGCTGCTGCGGCTTGACTCACAGGGACAGGCTCAGCTGCTTCTAATTCTTGCTGTTTCTTCTTCAGTTTTCTACACTTCTCGGTAGCGTGGCCGGAGAAGTGACAGAACCCGCATTTCACCTTTGGTTTTATGGTCGGGTTTGGCTTAACTTCCTTGTGTTCGTCACCGTTATTCGGTTTGCCACTCCACATCTGTTCGACACCCCGAGCTACTTCCAGTAACTCGTCGTAAGTGTTTACAGAGTTGCGCGGTATTTTGTCGCGTATACGGTGTTTAAGTTGACCGTATACCATGTGGAGTTGATGAGATTCCGGTATTTCCGGTTTCGGAAGTTGTGCAAAAAGCATTCTCTTGTGTGCGATGAAGCTTTCCGTGGTTGCTCGTGGGTCTTGCTTTTCTGTTACTATTTCCTGAAATATCACATACGCAGGTTTCCTTGGGGCAAAAGCATGACGGAGACGTTATTCGAAACCCGCCCATGTGGAGACATGCTTTCTAACGCCCTGCCACCACACTGCAGCTTCACCCTTGAGGAGCAGTGGTAATCCAGTGAGCGCTTCTTCATCACTTACGTTTTCGATTTGTTTGAAGACTGTTGCTGCCGCCAAAAAAGCTTCCGTCACTTCGGAGTCCTTGGTCCCGTCGAATTCAGCTGTGCAGGTTGTAAACGAGCCGTGTCTTCCTGGTGAAAGCTTCGACAGCAGCGTCTCGAACTGAGTATCGGACATGGTCACCGACATCTCTGCTTTCCTCCTTTCTGTAGCTGGTGTCGTTGTTGTTCGTCCGTAGCGTGTGACGTGCTTCGGTTTCTCTTCGGGCCCACAGTTGGTCGCCAGATTGTAGGAGGTGTTGTAGGGGTTTCGAACTCGAAGGAAACACGGGGGCGAAGTCTCAGCAGGTGGTGTATTTCAGCAACAGTATAGTACAGAAGTGATGATATTTACAGAAGAGAAGATGAGTTACAGAAGAAGAGAAGATGAGTTACAGTAGAAGAGTAGATGATTTTGGATACAATAATAGGGATAGTTCCAGCCGACCAGGACCTTAGGGACGAAGGTCGGGGAAATGAGTCCCTCTATCCAAAAATCTTCCTGATGGAATTTATTTATTTATTTAATACTTCAAGCACATAAATGTACAGAGGCGGACTTAATGCCATAGGCATTTTCTACCAGTCAACCTTTGGGTGATGCAGAGACAAACAGTGGTAGGTGCAATCATGAAAATTAAGGAATAAATATTTTGAATATAATGATACGCATAAACCTATAAAAACTATGAATATAATATATAACTAATTATATATAAATATAAGCACAAATATATATATATAAATACATGAATATACTTACTAACTAACTAAAAAGAAATAAGACAAACAATGAGAAAATATTACCGTTGTGATGATACTGCCAGCTTCTTGCGAATGTGCTCGCGAACCTTAACTTTAAAGGATAATCGGTTGGTTGCCATCCTGATCTCCTGAGGGAGCGCATTCCACAGAGAGATAGATTGAACGAAGAAGGAAGAGTGAATGAAGTCTGTGCGGTGAGTGGGACATTGAAGAAGACGATTGTGTGATGAGCGTAGATTTCTATTGTGGTTGGCGCAAATGTACTGAAAATGGGGGGCTAGATAACCAGGGGAAGACGGAGAATCAAGAAATGAGAACAAGGTTGTCAGCGCCCTTAGTTCTCTACGTTGGCGTATGGGCAACCACTTTAGAAGCGACCGATGCGCAGAAACATGATCATATTTACGCAGATTGAAAACGAATCGAATTCACTTGGCAATGACTAGCAGAGGTGTCCCTAGTGACTTTTCCAATTAGGTCGAAGTCCCAGAATGCACACTCTACGTAGTAGTATTCAAAGAGGTTTACTGATCCAGCGAGGGTCATTAAGTCACGGAGAATCTTAAGGCGATTATAGCCTCGAATGTCCTTGAGCGTTTGGGCGGAGCATAGGCGAACCCAGTGCCTCACCCCGCGCGCCCGCTTACCTCCCCAATGTCAAAGAGTGTCGTACTCGTACGTAGTGCATGCAGATGCGGCGTGGGACGCATTTTGTCAGTTTAGGCAGTTTTATGACGCTACCTACTGAGTGTAGATGGATCGAGAATACTTACAATATTTATGTTGTGAGTATGAATGCTATTGTACAGTAAAAATACTGCTTTCTTAGAGACAAATAAAAAATAATAATAATATCAATAAAAAACGTTTATTCAGTATACAGTTCGTTTTTTCACGTATGGAGAATTATAAAAAAATACAATTACAAAAAAAAAACTTACTTATGACTAATACCGCTTTTAACAGTGGTAGTTTTTAGGGTTCTGTACCCAAAGGGTAAAAACGGGACCTTATTACTAAGACTCCTCTGTCCGTCTGTCTGTCTGTCACCGGGCTGTATCTCACGAACCGTGATTGCCAGAAGAATACTGTTACGAGCTTGGGGTTCGTGACAATTAAAAACTGCCGATTTAAAAACCAAAAATAGACACTTTAATTAAAAACACAAATTACAACTTAAACACACTAATTACAAAACACAATCGCACTACTAATCACTTGAGAGTCGCACTTGAAGATCGCTTCGATGTTATCGCTTGTATCGCTTATCCAATACTGAATGCCGGCTCGCAGGCACACCGGCCTTATATAGGCCTCGGATAGTTCCAGAACCTTCTACCGTAGAAACATCTAGAATGTTCGAGTACATACCAAATCCGACCGACCAGACGTCGATAGTTCTGGAAAGTTCTATCATCGAAGTTTCTAGAAGGGACCCGAATAATTATAAGTTCTGCTACTCGATACTAGATGGCGCTAGTGGTAGCTAATGTCGCCATCAATTGTGGCGCGCAACACTGCCCCCTCCTAAGACATGCTCGTCCCGAGCATTATTGGCCCCATAATAACGCGCCAGTCGATCCACATGGACGATCTTAGGAGTACCTCTTGCACCTTTCTGTATCCGGTAGGTTACGTCATTGATCTTTGTCACAATCCGGTACGGTCCGTCCCATTTAGCTTGAAGCTTAGGAGATTTCCCTTTGCTGCGGACTGGATTGTGCAACCACACTAGTGAACCTTCGTCGAACCCTTTATTGTTCATTTTGCGGTCATAACGGGTTTTCATCTTCTCAGACATTTGCTGGCCCGATTGTCTGACGTGCTCATAGATGTCATTCATTTTGTTCCGCAAGTCATTCGCATAATCGGTTATACTGCGTGGGGCATCAGGCGGTATTCCGGTGATCAGGTCTGCAGGCAGCCGTAATTCCCTTCCAAAGTTTGCGAAAGCTGGTGTCACCGATGTACTTTCGTGAACAGCACTTCGATATGACAACAAAAACGGTTGTATGTGCTTGTCCCAATCTCGTTGCCGATTTTCCACAACTTTTGCCAGGTATCTCTCCAATGTCTGATTAAATCGTTCCACCATTCCATCCGATTGTGGGTGGTATGAAGTTGTTCTCGTTTTATGAGTACCCATAACTCGACAAGTTTCCTGGAATATTTGGGACTCAAAATTCCTTCCTTGATCACTGTGAATCTCTAAAGGTACTCCAAAACGGCAGAAGACTTCATGGACTAGTTTATCTGCGACTGCCGAAGCTTCTTGATTTGGTATGGCGAAGACTTCCGGCCACTTAGTGAAGTAATCCATTACAACCATGAAATACTTGTTACCACTATCACTTTCCGGAAACGGTCCCGCAACATCTAGGGCTATCCTCTCCCATGGTGCACCAACATTGTACAATTTCAATGCACCTCTACTACGAGTCTGAGGTCCCTTTACCGCTGCACAACTCGTACATTTGCGGCACCAGTCCTCGACATCGTCCCGACAGTGGACCCAGTAAAACCGTTCTCGTATCTTCTGTAGAGTCCGTTTAACTCCCAGATGACCTCCTGAACAACCATTATGGTACAGCAGTAGAACATCCGGTACTTGAGCTTTAGGGACAACCATTTGCAAATGACAGCTGTCTCCCCGAGCATTTTCCCATTTACGGCACAGGACTCCATCCTGAATCAATAAGCTGTCCCATTGGGCCCAATAGCTTTTTGTGATCGAACTCATCGCTGAGACGTCGCTCCACGTGGGCTTAGTTGCACTGGCCTTCATCCACTCGAGAATCGGCTTGAGGTCTGAATCTTCCTGTTGTGCACGTTGTAGGCTTTCCTTCCACTCGCTGCTGAGGTCTGTCTTGAGCATCCTCACAGGTACGACTTCTTTACTTTCTTGCCTAGTACAATGCTTGCAGTCTTCAGGACAAGGTCTTCTTGACAATGCATCCGCGTTGCCATGAGATTTTCCACTGCGATGTTCGACCACGAAGTCGTATTCCTGCAGTAGCTCAATCCATCTCGCAACTTGTCCTTCTGGATTTTTGAACTGCAATAGCCATTTCAGTGCAGCATGGTCGGTGCGTAAGTGGAATTTCCGCCCCAGAAGATATTTGCTAAAATGCTGCAATGACTTTACCACAGCAAGCAATTCCCGTCTCGTGACACAATAGTTCCTCTCCGGCTTTGACAACGACTTGCTGAAGTACGCTATCACAACCTCTTGATCACCCTTTCGTTGAGACAACACACCGCCAAGTCCTATGTCACTTGCGTCTGTGTCAACTATAAATTCCTTGCCTGCATCAGGGTACCCCAAAATAGGTGTTTTGCACAGCCGGTCCTTTAACTCCTGGAATGCGATGTCGCAACTTTCATCCCAGCAGAAATGTCGCTTCTCCTCGGTTAGCTTGTGCAGGGGTTTGGCTATATCCGCAAAGTTCTTAACAAATCGCCGATAATAAGAGCACAAACCCAAAAATGCTCTGACCTGCGTCTTATCTTTTGGAACTGGCCAATCCTTGACAGCGGCGATTTTCTCTGGATCCGTGCGGATACCTTCTTCCGACACTACATACCCCAAAAAGCTAACTTGTCGTTTGAATAGTGAACACTTCTTCGGACTTAACTTGAGGTTGGCACTCTGGATCTTCATGAGCACGCGTTCCAGGTTTTGAAGATGTTCTTCAAACGTACGGCCTACGATGATGATGTCATCCAAGTAGACCAGACAGGCATCGCCAATTAACCCGGTTAGTACAAGTTCCATCAGTCTTTCAAACGTTGCCGGAGCGTTGCACAATCCAAACGGCATAACTTTAAATTGCCAAAGTCCCTTTCCTGTCGAAAATGCAGTTTTCTCCTTGTCCTTGGGATCAATTTCAACTTGCCAGTAGCCACTTTTCAGGTCCAGCGTGCTGAACCACTTTACTCCAGTAAGCATGTCCAGCGTGTCATCAATTCTTGGCAAAGGATAGCTGTCCTTCTTCGTAACGTCGTTCAAACGACGATAGTCAACACAAAACCGCATGCTGCCGTCCTTCTTCCTTACCAGCACTACAGGTGAACACCATGGACTAGATGAAGGTTCAATAACACCATCCTTCACCATTCCTTCGATCATGGTTTCCACTTCCTTTTCACGTGCTACCGGCAATCTCCTTGGCCGCTGACGGATAGGCAATTCTTCTCCTGTGTATATTTTGTGTTGAACTAAGCCAGTCTTCCCAATGTCAGCATCGTTTGACGAGAAAACACCGGCGTACTTGAGTAACATCTTCTTCGCCTTGACCATTTCATTTTGGGACAGAGCGCTGCGGCAGTCTTCTAAAAGTGTGGACACTTTCGTTTGTGCATCCTTGCTGAGGGTCCCAGTCGATAGATATTGGCATCGACGTAACCAATCCACTTCCTCGCAAGTACCAACTAGTGTGCCTTTTTCTATAATCTGTTCCTGATCACAAAGGTTCAGCACACGTACCCCTGAGATGTCGGTGGCTCTGACCAAAGTTCGTGCCACTTTCCATGGAAGGTCATTGTCTACCCTTTCCACGAGTACACAACGATTAGTTTGCCCAGGATTCCGAGGAAGACTAACCGGCACAATCGTTTCTGATCTCGGCGGAAGAACAATCTTTTTAAGGCTGTACACATTCCCTGGTAATGCCCCTTCCATAAAAAGTTCCTCTTGTCCACATTTCAAAACACCTTGCTTGACGTCAATCTCGCAATAATTCTTCCTCATAAAGTCAAGGCCCAAGATGCAATCGTCCATTATATCAGCCACGATGACATTATGCAGGTAGATTCTGTTGCCTAGCTTCAACTCCATCTTCTTCTCTCCATGGACGGGTATGCGCTGACCGGTGGCTGTTACCAAATTAATGCGTTCTCGGTTGTATGCGGAGTCCCCAAGGAACCGACTTAGAAGTTGGGAACTGACGACCGTACGAGAGGCTCCAGTATCTATGGTCAGCTTACACGGCGTTCCGTTGACCTCGCCCTTGATGATTAAGCTGTTCCCGTCAAGGGTTTGTGTGATCGAAATCCTTGGGGCTCTTTGAGCATCAGCCAGCACCCGCCCCGCAGTCCTGGCTATTACTCGTTTCCCTGCTGCTGTTGCTGGGCGGTGGTGTTAGCCGCACTACCCTCTGGAGCTCGGTCTTCTCTTTCTGTAGTTCGCTTAGGGCAACTGGATCGAAGGTGGCCCCTTTCCCCACAGCCGTAGCACCTAGGGCTGTATCCTTTATTGCGGTCGCGAACTGTAGCCGCTGCAACCTCTCTGACGCGATGGGAACGATGATCCTGCCGCACAGCTTCCACCTCCAGTGCATGGGCCAAGGCGTCCTTAAGTGTCCCGTGGTGACCGAGCCTCACAGCAGCCCTAACTTCAAGGTCGCGGATGCCGTCGATAAATACCTGCACCAAATTCCCATCAATAAGCGCAGGTACAGACTGGTATGCTTTCCGAACCAGCTTCTCAACTTCAAGGGCCCACTGCTGCAGGTTTTCGTTATTGCGTTGCACGCGATCCTTGAGCTGCGCACGAAACACGTGTTCCAGATGAGCGTCGCCATACCGAGCTTCCAATGCCTCAAGGAGCTGCTCGTAAGTCACTTCTTTGCTGAGAGCTTCCAGCACAGTTAAGGCCTGATCGCGCAGGCCTAGGGTGAGGGCAGTCATGGCCTGACTCTTATTCCACCCGTTCGCCTTCATGACAGCCTCAAACTGAATCTTGTAGGCCGACCAGGAAGAAGTTCCGTCGAACGGTGGCACTTTGAATCCCCGTAGCGAAGGTGTTGTAGCTACGGGGGCTGCGATTCCATCCTCAAGTTTGAGGTAATCCAGCGTTTTCTGTACGTCAGCCATTACGGTTTTCTTCACGTCAGCCATCACGGTTTCTTTCACTTGGTCGATTCGGGTTTCAACTTCCAACAGGCGGTTTTCATGTTGGGCAACCTTATCCTTCACCTCCTTCATGTCTTTCCCGAAGGCAGCGTGAAGGTCCTTCATAAGGAGCATCTGCTCTTCCTGGCGGCGCACCTGCTCCTCCTTATCCCGCTGGAGCTGTTCTTCCAACCGAAGAGCCTGTTCTTCCTGTCGGCGGGCCTGTTCCTCCTTGTCCCGCTGGAGCTGTTCTTCCAACCGACGAGCCTGTTCCTCCTGTCGGCGGGCCTGTTCCTCCTGGCGGCGAGCCTGCTCCTGCAGCATCATCATTAGTGCAGCAAAATCTGGTGCTGATGATGCTGGAGCAGCTGTGGACGGGCCGGTCTCCGTGATTGGTAATTGGCCCTCCGACGTCTGTGGCGTTGCTCCACCGAATCGCCTCTGGTCCGTCTCTTGCTGGCGTTGACTCCGGGTACGGATACCCTCCGTGTCGTCCTTCGGTAAAATCGGCATAATCCTTGCTTCTGACACCAATTGTTACGAGCTTGGGGTTCGTGACAATTAAAAACTGCCGATTTAAAAACCAAAAATAGACACTTTAATTAAAAACACAAATTACAACTTAAACACACTAATTACAAAACACAATCGCACTACTAATCACTTGAGAGTCGCACTTGAAGATCGCTTCGATGTTATCGCTTGTATCGCTTATCCAATACTGAATGCCGGCTCGCAGGCACACCGGCCTTATATAGGCCTCGGATAGTTCCAGAACCTTCTACCGTAGAAACATCTAGAATGTTCGAGTACATACCGAATCCGACCGACCAGACGTCGATAGTTCTGGAAAGTTCTATCATCGAAGTTTCTAGAAGGGACCCGAATAATTATAAGTTCTGCTACTCGATACTAGATGGCGCTAGTGGTAGCTAATGTCGCCATCAATTGTGGCGCGCAACAATACCATTATTATAGTTTCAAACTCAAATGGGTCCCGCCTGCTTCCAACTTTTATTTAATTTAAAATGGGCTTGTTTTTAGCTTTTCAGTTAGTTTTAGTATAAGGTTGCAGTCGGGTTTTTTAATTTTTTTATTTCCTGCTTTTTACTTTACAAATGTGAAAGATTTCGCAGACGATTTAGTTCTTGGTAGGTGTTTTTTACGATTTGTCACTTTGAATTAGTTTTTACCATATTATAAGTTGTATATATTTTTGTAATCACCTTTTAAAACCTTTTATTAACCGACTTCTAAAAAAAAAGGAGGAGGTTCTCAATTCGAATGTTTGTATGTTTTTTTTTTTTTTGTGTTTGTTCGCGCATAACTCCATCGCTTGCCAACCGATTTGAAAAATTCTTTTTTTGTTGGAAAGGGTATAGTTCCCAAATGGTCCCATGAAAATTTTATCGAAATCGGACAAGCGGTTTTTGAAAAATCAACAAAAATCTAAAAATGTATCTACATTGTCCACATTAACGATTTTCTTGTTTACTTTTTTGTGGGGTAGGTACAACTAAAAAGTGGAAAATAGAAACTTTTTTACAAAAAAAAAAACAACCGACTTCAAAAAAAACACTACAAAGTGATAAATAACTTTAATTTCGGAAGTCGGTGTCAAAAAACGAAAATGCGGAACCAACGACACCGACTTCCGAAATTAAAGTTATTTATCACTTTGTAGTGTTTTTTTTGAAGTCGGTTGTTTTTTTTTTGTAAAAAAGTTTTTATTTTGATACCCCACTCGATAGGTTATGAGAAAAAAAAATTTTTTGAAGAAATAATATTGCGCCAAAAATCCGCCATTTTGTATTTTGATATACCCAGTGTCACTCTCACAGTACATACGAATCTAACGACACCTCTCAAGCTAAAATCCATCGAGCCGTTCAGGCCGCAGAGCGTGCCAAACAATTATACATACATACATAATATGTGTTTATGTATGTATAATTGTTTTTCGAGAGTATATATTATATACTCTCGAAAAACATAACCCTTCTTCTGGCTATCACGGTTCGTGAGATACAGCCGGGTGACAGACAGACAGACGGAGAGAGGAGTCTTAGTAATAAGGTCCCGTTTTTACCCTTTGGGTACGGAACCCTAAAAACTACCACTGTTAAGAGCGGTATTAGTCATAAGTTAGTTTTAATTTTTTTTTGTAATTGTATTTTTTTATAAACTGTATACGTGAATAAACGATCTGTATACTGAATAAACGTGTTTTATTGATATTATATTAGTATTCAATAGACAATAATATAGCGTCCACTCGCAGACAAACTATCACTACTACTAATACTATCAACGTCCAAGCGTAAACGAACAGTCCGATGCCCGTTTTCACCGACATCCCCTAAGTTTACGGGATCCCCTAAACATGGCTAGGGGGCCGTTAAAAGTTGGTTTCTGTTTCACCGATTGTTAGGGGTCAACTAAACGCTAAAAGATCCCCTAAATTTAGGTAGTCGAAATTTTGGCCCATAAACCGGCACTTACGTAAGTGATCTTTTCAGCAACAAAGATGGATAGTGATTTATATGAATTTTTAGAAAATTTAGAAACTGTTTCTACTATATTCGACGTAAATAACATCCGTAGACCAAAAATATATCGAAAACGACCAAATTACTTCGAAAGTTTTGATGAAACTGACTTTTTTCGGAGATATAGGTTATGTAAATCTTCAGTGTTGTATTTATTGGAAAAGATTGAACACGCCTTAGAATTTCCTGATAGTAGGTGAGTAATCCCAAGTTTTATTTGTGGCCCTTAAAATAAATTAAACAGAAATATAGGTAAGGGCCAAAATACCATGCGCGTATGCGCATGGTATTTTTTTTGGTTTAGTCAACGACGATATGTCAATGTTTCTAATACGCTTGTGTATACAACATAAATATAATATTCACAATACCTATTATGAATGCTGTCCTTATTTTGTTTGCATAATAAATTTTATTTTATTCCAGAAATAATTCTATATCTCCAATAAACCAGTTATTAATAGCATTGAGGTTTTATGCTACGGGTAATCATTTGTTGGCTGTAGCAGACATGGGTGGGATCAGTGTGGCTACTTGCAGTCGAATAATAAAAAGAGTGTCTGCAGCAATTGTTTCTCTACGTCCAGAGTTTGTAAAATTTCCGAATACAAGTGAGGAGCAAGAAAAAGTAAAGATGGAGTTTTATAACATTGCAAGGTTTCCCAATGTACTTGGATGCATTGATTGTACACATGTGAAAATTCAATCACCAGGTAAAACTTCAATACACTAGGTACCTATAATAGTTTGAAAAATCTGAGTTTTATTTTACTTTACTATGAAACTAAACTGTAGGTACTCCTACCTATTTAATTGTATGTATTTTTTTAGGTGGAGATGATGCAGAGCTATTTAGAAACAGGAAGGGATACATGTCCATAAATGTTCAAACAGTAGCATCAGCAAATATATTGATAAGAGATGTTGTGGCACGTTGGCCGGGTTCAACACATGACTCTGCTATTTATCAAAATAGCAATACATATAGAAAATTTGAAAGAGGAGACTATGCTGACAGCTATTTGCTGGGTGACAGTGGATACCCATTGAAGGTAAAATGGTTTAGTTTAGCAATCAGGTAAAAATATAGCTTAAGTGCGAGGAATAATATAATAGGAAGATATGTTTAGAAATAAATAATATTATCTAAGTATTATGTAATTTATTTACTTAAAAAAATACAATTTGTCGTAGGTCTCTAATCATTCTTTGGCACACCAAATAAATTCTTCAGATTGAAGTTTCCACCTGTAAAGTAAATCATAATATTATGGACTTATAAACAGCAGACATATTATTTTCTTTTCAGAATCATCTGTTGACTCCTTATTTAAATCCTACAACAAGAGGACAGCAAAAGTACAACGAGGCTCATATAAAAACTAGGAATGTGGTGGAAAGGCAGTATGGAGTCTTGAAACGACGTTTTCCTGTCTTAGCCATTGGTATAAGATTGGAATTAAAAAATGCTATCAATGTAATTATTGCGTGTTGTGTCTTACACAACATGTGTATTTTAAGAAATGAAGACGAACCAATTAATGAAAATACTGTTCCAAATATAGAAGAACTTATTTCAAATGGGCAAATAACTAATGTCACAACCAACATAACAGTCCAGAACACATATGGGCTTCGAAGATTGCAAATTACAAATTATTTTGATAACTTGTTACATGTAATAAATTAATGTAATATGTAATGTACTATTGAGGTTGTTATTAAATGTTCTTATGTTATAAAATACCTTTTATTTGATTAAGTACTTCTATTTTTATTTCTAGGTCTTTTCTTGCTGACTCTAGTTGTAAATTATAAAGGCTTCTTTTAAATTCAATTTCTTCTTCCAACAATTTCTTTTTCAAATCTTCGATTTCAACTTTTTTACTATTCACATCTTGAAATCCTGTACACAGGGTAGCCACAACTTCCGACTGTGGATGGTTTTTTTCTTTCAGTATAGGCCTACGCCTTTTCCAAAGAGGAGTTGTTATTTTTAAACTTGATGGTGTGTTTGTTACTGTATCTTCGTCTTCCTTTACTTCATTTATTGAGTTGTCCTAAAAACAATCAAATCATATTAAAGATAATCAAAGTATATTAAGTTATTTAACTGTAAGTAGAGCTGTTGAGTAGAGCTTACTGTAACTTTGTCTGTATGTAATTAACATAAGTAGCCTGTCCTGCTTCCAGATGTGAGCTATCTCGCTAGTCAATATCAGATCAGCTCCAGAAGTTTATTAAGTGAAAAGGTAACAAACAGAAAGATAGATAAGTCGTTTCAGGATTAACCCAGGGACTAAAGGAATACGCCACAGTACAGTAAAAAGGTTGCCCGCAATATAAATGAAGTCTGTAAATAATATACCTGCCAGTACTTACTGTAACTAGTTCAGCATCTAAACTTATAGTCTGCGATTCTTCGTTGGTTATTTCTAAATCTGTGACTGTATTTATTGGTATAGTGATGACTGAATCAGAGTCTAAAACATCAGGAATACCACTGCAACCTCGACCCATTAAATCGCAGACTTGTTCCAGTATTGGGTCAGTTTTTGAAGTTGATGGTCCTCCACCTGTTCCAATAGTACAACTCCTGTTTCTTGAGTTGTACATTTTTGCTTCACTTTTCATTTTTTCCCAGACTCGTATGAGAGCATCTTTACTCCTAAGATAAAAAAAAAACATGACTATAGTTGCACATGTGGTCATTTTCATATTGATAAAATATGGTATGTTGGTTTTTATTTAAATGTTGACTAACCTGTACATATTTCCCGTTGAATTATATTGGTTACAGAGGTTTATCCAAGCCTCGTTTTTAGCTTGATTAGTTGTACCGTCTGTTCTTTTATTTAAAATGATGTTTCTGTATGAATACACCAATTTCACCAACTTGTCTTTCTCGTCCACTGTGAAATTTTGACTACGCTTTCTTTTTTCTGCCATTTTATTATACCGTATACGACGAATGCGAAAGATTGACAAAAACGTTAATAAATAACCACGCAGACGATCACAACAAACAATTACGAACCATACGAACACAAACGAAAGAAGTGTCAAATACAAATATGACCACAGATTAAACGCGAGTTTCGTAATGTAATACACAGAGTGAATATGCAAGATAATATTAAATTAATTAAGAATATGAATGAAATAATATTTATTAGTTCTATCAAAACATGATTTATTACAAACTGTATCTATTTGTGTGTATACTAAAGAGAATTTGATAAAAATTTATATTGTTTAAAAGTATCGATAAGTTCAAAGACGAATCAGTCACTTTTATCGAAAACAAAACATCACATAGTTATGTGTCCCCTAGTTATATGATAAAAATGATGGTGAAACGAAATTTTATTTAGGGGCTTGTTTAGGGGAGCTTTTAAGTAAAGGGTCCCATACTTAGGAGGTAGTATAGGGGATGTCGGTGAAAACGGGCACGAGTGTACTATCTGCGCTAATTTAGTCTTTGCCACAAAAATACAGATCGGAGCGAGCCGACATGCGACACAACCTCCCCGTGCTAGTGTTGGATAGGACATACAAGAGGCACTTCAAATGTCCCATTCACAATGATTGAATGTCGCAACACCTCAAAAAAATATTTTGTACCGCTTCACTGTGACATACAAATGAATGAACGTCGAACTGTCGAGTGAGTGAGTGGTGACGCCTGACGATTGTGACATGAGGTGAGGAGCGAGCAAGTGCAAGCGATTGTCGTTAGTCCTATCTTCTGTCGCAGTCGCACTTCTCGCTCGCGAACGATGTCACGACTCGTTAGTTCTCCTCCCGCTTCAGTACAGAGCGCGGTGAGTAAGCGGGACAGACGCGTGAATTCGATTGGTCGACGAATGAATTATTGTCTGTGAGTAGTGTTGTCATTCAAATTCAAAATTTCAAATTCAAACTTTTCGTTTTCGTTGAAGATTTCCACGGATGATTGTCTAAGGGTGTTTGTGTTGTAATTACATTGTGTTAGTTGTGATAGTGACCCGGCAAAATTAGAGGTATGTAGGTTTCAAGTTACAAATACACTACATTACATTTTGTGTTTTTGTTTTTAATTTAGGTTAGATTATGTTTTAGTTAGGTTTATTGCTATTCATTAATGAAATATATACTTATTACATAATATCACAGCACATTGAACATCATTTAAAGTTGTGGTCACACATTTTTGCATGAACAATCTGAAATAAAATAAGAATTTAATCTTTGTAAACAATGAACCTTAGCAAATTTAGTGATGTTACCGAGTTTCCGATAATTTTAAATGCTTTTATGACATACTTAGTATAAAATGAAAATATGAAACGACTGTCTTTTCCAAAAGTGTCGATAGGAAGACAAGTAGAAAATCGTGTGATTTGAGTTAAGGTTTGGTTTACAAAAATATTTTTTTATTTTATTTGTATTAAATAAACATATCATAGGTTTATCTTTATTTCAGGTATATCGTAGGCTTCCCGCACACACTCAATAACATTGTCAATAAAGTGTTTATTGTCAATAATATTGTGTGTGCGCGGCCCGTATTGTGGTATTTTTATGTTAAATTTCTAATTTTGTCAATATTGCATTGATAATATTATTGAGTGTGTGCGGCTAGCCATATGTTTATCTTTATTTTTCTCTTTGCTATTGAATGTTTTTGGTGTTGGTATGCTCGTGTTATATGCTTGTTTTCATTTTTCTAACAGCATGGCTGAATCTGCTGATAGGAGGAAATCGAAGGCTTGGCAATATTTTACAGATTTAAAATGTAACAAGGCGAAATGTAATTTTTGCGCTAAAATTATGTCTTATAAAGGTGGTGGCCCATACAATTTAATTCGTCATACTAGAACTCAACATCCTGGTGTTTTAGATTCAAATCCACAGAGAAACAACATGGAAGTAAATGACACTCAACCCGATGTTATCGTATCAACCTCCGAAAATGTTATTGAAGAAAATAATACCGATCGTGCTGTACCTTCACCTGTTGGAACCACTACACGTAATTATTCTGCTAATAGCATAACTAAAACCAAAAACTCAAAATTGGCGTACTATTTCAAGCCTCTTTCTGCTAAAAAAACCGAACTGGTGAACAGGTATTTAATAGAAATTATATCAAAAAATTACTTGTCATTTCGCATAGTTGAAAGTGAATCTTTTCGGAAATTTCTGAAAGAGCTGAACCCTAACTATAGTTTACCTTGTCGTAAAACATTATCTAATGCTCTATTACCAAATTATTATAATGTTGAAAAACAAAGAATCCAAAAACTGCTGGAAGAAGCAGACTACGTTGCGCTAACAACAGATGGATGGTCATCTAAGCCAAATGAGAATTATATGTCACTTACTGTTCACTTTATAAACAAAACTACGGAACTGCAGTCTTGCATGTTAGAATGTCATCAGTACTCTGATCGTCATACAGCTGAAAATTTGAAAAATGAGCTTGAACGAATGTGTGATGATTGGAATATTACAAAAAAAGTTGTTGCTGTAACCAGCGACAATGCTAGCAATATTAAAGCAGCAATAAAATTACTGAAATGGAAACAAATACCATGCTTTGCACATACCTTGAATCTTGTCGTTCAAACGGCTTTAAATGAAATTAAATCTACACAATCCAAAATAAAGGCCATAGTTCAGCATTTTAAAAGAAGTCCGCTAGCTACACAACGACTCAAGGAAATGCAGAAACAATTAGGTGAAAAAGAATTAAAACTAAAGCAAGATGTGATAACTCGCTGGAATTCCACATTCATCATGTTCCAAAGTGTTATTAACACCAAGCGAAGCCTGATGTCACTTATTGCTACAGAATATCAGGAAATTGATAATATAAATGCTGACGACTTGGACATAATAACTACTGCAAGTGAGTTACTATCATTTTTCAAGGATGTAACAGAAGAAATGAGTTCTGAAAGAAAAGTGACAGTGTCTCAAATAATTTTAATTTCTAATGCCCTAAAGAAACAGTGCTCAGAATTTCTATTAAAGGCCTCTCTTCCATAGCCAGTCAAAAATATGGCCCGAGTTTTACTCGAGGAGCTAACTACCAGATTTCTAGACATCGAGAACAACAGCATTTTTGCCGAGAGCACCCTTGTAGATCCACGTTTTAAAAGACATGGCTTCGAAAATGAATTTTCATATACTCTCGAGCATGTTCATCCTTGAAACGATTAGTCGCTAATGTGAATGTGAGACCGGCCCAGGATCAGGCTGAAAATGATGTAGAAGTGGAAGAAGGTGAGACATTGCCATTGCCTGCTCAAAAGAAGCGTAGTATTTGGGACGATTTTGATAAAGAAGTGGCGGAAATAATGAGAAATACTAACCCAACAGCGGCCGGTATAATAGAAGTGGACAAATATTTACAAGAACCACTTTTACACAGAACGAAAGATCCATTTAAATGGTGGGAGGGGAAGAAGAGTGCTTATCCACGTTTATATGAAGTGGCTAAAAAACGACTGTGCATCTCTGCTACGAGTGTTCCTTCGGAAAGAATTTTTTCGAAGTCTGGTCAAGTTATCACCGAGAGACGGAACAGACTCAGTGGTAGAAAGGTCGCAATGCTGCTATTTTTAAATTACAACATGTAATTTTTGAATTGAAAACTTCTTTAGCGGCGTTGTGCACTTTTTTTGTAATGGGTAAAAAATGTTAAACTCGCTCCAGGACACGTGACCCTGATCGTAAGACGATGTTGAACAAAAATGCACAACGTTAAAATTCAAGTTTTCACTTCTGCCGGCACTCCCAAAGTGCAACCCGTCTTTTTTTCCAATAAAAACATTTATTTCTTTTGTCGTACACTGTTTACTTCATTTAAGACACAAATTTTATTTGTCATACCTACTTCTCAACTGATGCGTTTGTCATGCATGTCTCAGTAATATGACATTTGTCCATATTATCCCTCATACTTCTAAGCTCGGCTCAACCTCGTATGTCTTTTGTGTTAATAGTTCATATGAGGTAGGACAGTGTCACATTATTGGGACAATATCCCATTAATCAGACATTGTCCCACCTCATTTGAAGTGGTACAATGTACCACCTCACAAAGCTGAATGAGTTACTCATACAAACTCATCGAAATTGCTTGTCCTACCCAACACTACCCCGTGCGAACGATACAGCGAGACTGACCGGGCGGCTGCTGCCCGCGCCCGTATAGGTAAAACCATGGTGTTATTGATTTTTTCCCACATAAATAATAATTATTAAAAAAAACAAACTTAATTTTTATAAACCATTAAATTTGCTATAATTTGGTGAAAGAATCATCAAAATCGCTTCAGGCGTTTGAAAGTAGAAAGAAAATGTATGCGTAAAATAAGAGGATGGATATGATTTTTTATTGTTAAAACTAACAGTAATATTAAAAAAATCAAACTTAAATTATATTTGTAAACATATGTCACATATTAATATATTTTTTTTAATATATTTGGGCTATCCATTTGGGAGAAGTAGGCCTTCAAAGAGAGGTCTTCTTTGAAGTTTGGCGTAACCATTCGCCTTAACACCGCGATTCAGGAATGCGCGTCATATGCACAACGCCATCTAGTGGTGAGTAGCGAAACCTTTTTTACGAACAACTGGATCAATGAACTTCTATTACTTATATCTCTAAAACAAGATAGATGTACATAATAAATATTAAACTAGACGTGTGTTACAGTCCTTAAATTACTTTATAAATCTCGTTTTATTATTTCAGGTTCCTCATTAACAAAAAATAATATTCAAAACAACTACATAATTATTTTCAGATTTGTAATGCTGACATGGAAATAATTAGTGTAGATGCTAGTCATCCAGGAGCCAACCATGATTCCGTCATTTGGTCCAATCATCCTCTGAGACCTTACTTGGAGAACCTAAGTACCACAGAAGATTTATGGCTTTTAGGTAAAATATACTATGTTATAATGTTTAATAATAAATGCAGGTAATTATCAAAGAAATTTAGTAACACTGTAGTTATTGAATATTAATTAAATAGATATAAAAAAAAAATGCTAACAAGATCAAACCACAAGGACCAAGATAATTTATTTGATCACACTATCTAACAGTAGGTACATACAAACCTTGTTACTTTGGCCAAATTTCTCTTCCACTTTTCGGGTTGAGCTATACGTTTTCTAGCCGAACTATTATCAACAGGTACAGGAGAACAATCCATAATTACGATATACCACTTTTTTCCGACAAAACTTAAAAAACTATTTAAAAATTTCGAGAATTTACGGAGCGAGGTTTCGCGTTCACAACAATCGACCATATTAAAACCGTGCCGCTTGATGCGCTCTGATTGGCTGATTAGGATATTGCTACCTATGCACTTGTCAAACATGGATCTTGCTGTGTTTGCAACAAACCGTATTTTTTGTAGCTGTTTTACTACGGGATATTGCTGTTTTAGGAGTATTATGAATTACGAAACGTGTTGAAGATATTGCTGCATTTTTGGCGCCATCGAAATGTCAATTTCAATATTATGTGGTTATTGCTGGTTTTGCTTTTATACGATTCAAATGTTTACCTATACAATTTCACAATCGTAGTAGGCTCATCAAAAAGTAAATTACTTCCTGAAAATGTTTTCGCATACTGCTGGACTGAGGAGAGTTATCCCAAAGCTGCTAATGAAATAGCTTCTGCCGTATATCACAGGCT
This sequence comes from Amphipoea lucens, assembly GCA_947508005.1. Taxonomy (NCBI): domain Eukaryota; kingdom Metazoa; phylum Arthropoda; class Insecta; order Lepidoptera; family Noctuidae; genus Amphipoea; species Amphipoea lucens. The sequence continues at coordinate 21,303,859 of OX382357.1, forward strand.
AAAAAATACAGACTTAACTTCCATCACCAAAGTACGACTTATGGCAGATGGATGTTCGGGTCGAAATAAAGAACACCATTATGCTTGCCATGTTATCAAAATGGTTAACCGAAGCACCACAAAATGTCAAAGAAATTGAATTCGTGTTTCCGTTAGTGGGTCATTCATATATACCTCCCGATAGAATGTTTGCTCAAATAGAAAAAGAAGCACGAAAACTTAAAAAGTCATAAACAATCCTCAAAAGTACCTGGATATTATATCACGGTTCAGCACAGTGACAAAATTAGGAGTTGAATGGAAAACTGCTTCACAAGAAGTATTTAAACCAGTGGGCAAGTGGCATTTACAATTTAAACTATGTATACGTTTTGTTCTAAGACGTTCTGAAAGAGCCGGAAATATTTTGATTGGTGGACATCTCCACTATAAAACTGACGATGGAGTCTGCAAAAATGTCTGCAAAAAAGGAAAATCTCCATGCTAAATCCATCAAAAATAAACCCTTCATGTACGTTATCAGATGCAAAGAAAAAGGATACTTTAACACTGTTAAAAAGCCACTGGGGCAATGATTGGCAACAAAACGAAGAGTTATTATTTTTTAAGACCCTGTAAAATGACGCAGAAATTCAAGTTGAAGGCGCTGGAGACAGTGAAGAGTTATGCGAACTACAGGAAGAAATAAGTGACAAGCATGTGTGATTTTTTTATTTTTTTTATTAGCCTGTCCTACTCCTGGGCCAAGGCCTCCGCCATTCTTTCCATTTCTCTCGGTGATTCTTCTTGCTAATTCAAGAAGAAGTCACGTGTGATTTATTGTTAATTAAAAATAATTTATGTACCATGTAAAACATTTTAAAGATTTAAGTATTATTAAAAATGCCATTACAATTTAACTACGTTTTTAACTTCTCATTTCTAAACATTTCATACCTAAGTATCAAGATTACTTATACTTTTTGCACCCGAAATCAACCACTGCAAAAACAGCGATTCCGCAACCGTTCTCCTACGACCGATTCGCCATTGGACTGTTCGTCGACAGGACCATTCATTTATTTCCGTTTCCCCTACTGAGTATTTCACTTACGGACATTTCGCCGACAGGACCTTTCATCTTCGTCGCTTTCGACGACAGGCCTTTCCAGCTACAGAATGTTTCACCGACACGACGATAAACCTATAACTCTTTTAACTACAGACCTTTCCATCTACGGAGAATTCGCCGTCAGTCATAAGACAAGCGATATTACAAAACATACACATATCTGCAGCTTAATGTGTCTTTACTAAGAGATCAGGGCCGGCTACTTGCCCTAGAGAATTTAAACTTTGCTTACAACACAAACAACTTAATAAAGTATTAAAAAAGTGTGTCCTAATTGTGAAAAAAGCATTACCTACTTATTTATGTAGTTTTGATTACCTACTCACATCCAATCAATGAAAATAAAACAATTAAATTATCTTATACCAAACATACCTATTGCAGCGTTATCCCTTCTGTTAAAACCTCACCTCTTAGGTTAAAACATTTTTTTTATGTTTTATTCAAACGAGTTCGTTTTTTTTTGACATGACAAGAAGTCATATTTGATGGATTAGGAAAATTTCTTTTGATTTACTTGCTGTATAATTGTTGAACTGGATTGACCTGATAACATTTTTTTTACTTGTTTCTGGGTGTAGTGCATTTTCGTTCTTATCTAAATTAATAATTTTAAAATGAGTACTGAAATAGTGAAGTCTAAATGTGGTAAAGACAATTTATTCAATGAAGGTTACTCCTCTGTCTCACATTTTCATTATTTCAGATGTGATGCCGGTTATTCCGGGATCAGGTGTGAAGTCAACGATTGTCATGGATATTGTCTGAACGACGGCGACTGTTCCCTAAATGAGGAAAATGAGCCATTTTGTCAATGTGTTGGCATTTAAATAATAGACGTGATACGAAGTTTTACTGGCGATGTACGCGCAATCATTCGGCTCGGTGCGACGTGTGTGTAACAACTCTGCTCACGGCAGATAATACTCATGTTGTTTTGTCGCGAAATCATAATCATGCACATTTGCCTGATCCTGAAAAACGGCCGGATTTAAAACTGAAAGCAAATTTAAAAGAAAAGGCCAACAGCTCAATGGATACACCTGCACAATTTATTCAGCGGTGCATGCAAGTTGTACCAAGTACTTCTTCTCCTCATATGCCTAATAAGGATGCGATGAGGAAGATGATACAACGAGAACGGAATAAAAATTTACCTAATATTCCAAAAGATATCCGGCAGGTTGAGATTCCCGAAGAATATAGTATGATTAACGGTGAACTATTTCTCATGGGTCATTTTATTGAAAATGATGAATGTATTATCGTTTTTTGCACGAGACAAAATTTAAAATATCTGAGTGAGGCAAATTTTTGGCTAATGGATGGGACATTTGACAGCTGCCCTCTCCCATTTTGTCAAATTTACACGATACATGCCATAGTTGGAACACCGGAAGGGACACACAAAATAGTTCCCCTAGCATATGGTTTGCTCTCACATAAATCAGAAAGATGTTACATGATTTTCTTAGAAATTATAAAATGTCAAGCTTCAAATAAGTTAAAAGTGCAAATGAAGCCTGAAATCATCCTAACTGATTTTGAACTTGCGGCAATGAATGCCATCAAAAATGTTTTCCCGCGCAGTTTAAATAAACTTTGTTTCTTTCATTTACAACAAAGTATACATCGGCACATTCAATCAGCTGGTCTCGCATCCCGCTATAACAATGATCCAGTGTTTGCTCATAACATGCGACACATCGGAGCACTGGCGTTTTTAGAGACAACAGAAATCAGTGATGATTTATATAATAAAAACCGACACAATGCCTGAGGAAACAAACATCGTAATTAAATGGTTCGAAAAATATTATGTTAATGGATCAACAAAAAACACAAAAACTGTTGGCTCCATAATGTCAGTGAAACAACGTCAACCTCTTTTCCCACCTCGCATGTGGTCAGTAAATGACAGTCTTTTAAAACATGTGCCGTTAACGCAAAATGCCCTTGAATCTTGGCACAACCGCTGGAACTCATTATTGAGCCGTCGAAAGTGGAACGAATGAATTCATTTATTGTTAAAAATATTTAACAATAAATGAATTCATTAAGGAACAAAATCACACGGAAGGCATTATTGAGCAAATAAAATCCTCGGAGCCAATGCTTAAGCGTAAGGAAAAAGAAACGGGCTATAAAGACAGAATCGAGCGGCATTTATTAGATAAAAATGGGATGGACTTGAAATCCTATTTAAGTGGCTGGGCACATATTTGCCATTTAATTAAATAAAGATAAGAAGAATGAGTAGCGTTAACGCCTCGCATATGTGTGCAAGTGCATACAACGCGAGCCGCTTTTTGCTCTTCACAGAGCGAATGCGGTATCCATTGGGAAAACAACTTTTTTACACCTAATTGTTCATGCAAGATTATTTGTATTTGACTCATGCCAATGTCTAAAGTTGCCTGAATTTCGCGGTATGTCACATGTCGATCTTCCTCAATCAGCTTACGCACAGCATCAGCGTTTTCTTGGGTGACTGCAGTTTTTGGACGACCATGACGGGGATCATCACTGAGCTTGACACGTCCACGTTGAAATTGACAACATTTCATATTTTTAACCTGCTTGTATTATTACGTTATATAAAAGTAAATTCAAATCTAGGGCACCCATATTTTTTCGTTTTTCGAAATTATGTACTTTTCATTCATAATTTTAACTTTGAAATTCGGTGTATTCTAAAAAGGCGTAAGTGCCAGATGACGGTAGAATGGCGATATTACCTTTGCTTTATTGTGACCCGTCAAAAAAACTGTTAGACGTCACTTGTCTCAGTCGTTGTTTTGGTTCCTTCATTGGCGTATATTTTTCATTGGGATCCATTTTATTGGCGAAATATCAATCAAAAATTGATAATATTAACAGTAAGCAGCGTGTCGAGTTGATAGGAAAAAATATTGTTGAATTCAATTCAGTTTTTTAGTTGTTTTCTAGTTACACTTCTTAGGTGACATTGACATGTCTTGTTTGATGTAATGTTTTCAATCAAAGACATTGGAATGCGCAAAGGTAACTACCTCATTCCGCCGTTTATGTGACGTCATCACATGTTTTTTGATTTTTATTTTTTTTCTCAGAAATTTAGAAATAAAAAAATAAAATAAAAATATATTTGAACTCAGGATACAAAAATAAAGAAATAGTATTATTGTTTTAAGGTCGTGTCAGGTTTGAAATGTTGTCAATTCAGCAAACCAGCGATAAATTGTGGTTTTGGATGGGGCTTCATCACCAAATGCAGAAATCATCCGGTCAACACACTGTTTTTGTGTTAATCCACTTCGAAAGTCATAATAAATCATCGCTCTTGAATTTTCTCGAGTCAATTCCATTTTCTCAACGACTAAACAAGTTTGACAAAACCTTGTGACAAGACCGAGAATCTTTTTTTAAATAAATAAATGGTATTCGATTTTTAAAACTCAAGGAGTTTTCAATTAAAAAGATTTTAATATGACAGGAACAGTGGAAATATTCCATTCCCGATACTTTTAGTGCAGCCCTCGTATTTTAATTTTATTATTTCCATCATGTAATGTTTAAGTTAAAATTGTTAATTTTAATTTTTTTTAATTTTAAAGTACAGTGCTTGTGGCACACCTAATATGTGTATGGGGCATGCGATGCTAACCTGTAACAAACTGTTACACTAACCCTAGATCAACAGACGTTCGTTTCCTTTATTTCATTATTTACATATACTTAAATTACATTAAAATACTTACCTAATTTTATACACTAGATACTAAAATAAATGACCTAACTTACAATACAAATATATAAAAATAAAAAACAAAGGACACAAACAAAGGACACTTAGGCGTCGAAGTATTCATCCGCATCGCTGTCATCCGGAAACGTGCCCAGAAGACTGGCAGCATTGCCACGTTGAATGGCAATGCTAATTCTTTGGCCAAAGAACGACCCAGCCCTCTGGTCACGTGAAGTATCGACCAGCCGGCGAGAAATTTCCTTAAAAAGGAGACGCGCGCTCGGGCCCCATGACCCGAGCGTTTCGACCCCAAACGGCTCAAAGCTGTAGTTGCCCACAAGGTTACAGTATTTGCGCCGCTTGAGGGTCTCAGCAGCTGCAGCAGCGGCGCCAGCACAGCCCGCAGTGCTAGGAACATGAGATGGCGCAAGGGTATCGACACATGTTGCGTCCCACACCAGAGGCCTACCCACCTTCCAAGGCAACAACGTCATGCCGTCTGGTCTCTTCCCATCATCACGTACCAAGCCGTTTGGTTCTAGCACCGCTGGTACACCGGCGGTGACAAGGGCTCGACGAATAATATCGTTGATGCTGGCGTGCCGTGCTATGCGACCTGCGCTCCTGCAGCAGGACAGGCCATGGTGTCCGAGACTGTCGACAGCTTCACCGCAGTGACATCGATGCGGAGCAACACAAGGTGCGCCCAAGCGGAGACACGTAGCGAGCCGAAACGATGAGTCATCCATCATTGTGCCTATGGTGGATGACGGGAGCGCCTGAAGCCACAAACCTGACTCCCATTCTCCCACAGCCAGCAGACGGGCACGCTCAACAGTATTACGTGACGTGTTTACAAGGGTATTCCGTATAATACTGCAGAGCGGCACGTCCCACCGTCTCTGGGAAGACGGGTTATCAGGCAAAACCGTATTGGGACAAGCCATTTTCCAAGCATTCAACGCATCGGTCAAAAACGGCACTTCAAAATCGACCAGTGAGGAAGATAAAATGTTCCTGGTTAATTTATCGGTACTGTGGACCGAGGAGAGGAAGGCTGGTAAACTAATACTTGAAATTTTGCGGACGCCGAGACCGCCCAAGCGAATGGGTAGTGTGGCTTGCTGCCACGCACGGTCGTCCAGGGCCACATTTAGGATGGAAGTTAATGTGTTTCTAATAATTTGGTCTACTTTTTCTAAAAGTTGTGGATGCTTCCATAGATGAGAGGAGCGAAGGCTATAAGTAAATTTTGGTCCAAAACAACAGTACCGAATGAGTGTGAAGGCCGAATGAATATTAATTTTGAAAAGTCTTTCCGAGACGTCATTAAAATTTTGTATCTTCTCCTCAATGAACGTTGGAAAGGATTCGTCAAAAATTGGGGACCCTAGAAGGTGAAGAGAGTTTCTTTCCGTAATTTTGATATTTGGAGCTATTGTACTAAATTTTGCAATGGTTGTCTGTCTGTCAGTCGTTTGGGGAAGATAAATTTCACATTTTGAAAGGTTAAGGTCTAGGCCAATGGAACTGAATTTTTCTTTTAAAAACTGTAAATCTTTTAAGACTGTGTCTACATCACCTCCTAGGGTTCCGTCATCCAAATACCATACGTTGAATTTAGAATTTAGTTGTCGAATAATTGGATTTATTGCCAAACTAAAAATGACTGGCCCAAGAGGGTCACCCTGTTGACAACCAACTGCTGATTTCAAAAGGTTGTCTTTATAAAGTAATTTAGAGGGGTGCCTGTAACATTGATAGAGAAAACTGTAAATTTTGGGTATTTCTTTTTGAACTTCTGTCAGCAAGGTGTCCCTGTTTACGGAATTGAAAGCATTCTTAATGTCAACCTTAAGAATGACCTCTCCTTTATCGCTATTGAGATAGGTGGATAATGCATGTACCGCAGCCTCACAGCCCCCTTTAGACCCAAAGCCTAGCTGTCGGGGCTGGAATTTGCTGGCTAGTGTTTCGCTGTAAAAAGCACAGCAAAGGAGATGTTCTAAAAATGTATGGAGCCTGGGCTAGCACTATGTACACTGAATGTAAATATCGCTGTACAATATAGTAACCGTTTTTTAATATTAATTTTATATAATTTGACTTCGTTTTAATGTACATTAAAATTCACTTGGCCAAGGAGAGCAACATAAAACAAATATGGTGGATCGGCAATATGCGAAATGGCACTACGACAATGACGTTTAACTGATGGTGTCTATATCATTACATGCTCTGTGGTCGATATAATATCTGCGAAAAAAAGAAAACAAAACACGAATTCTGAAAATACTTAAGTTTCGTTATAGTTACTTAATAATAAAATAGGACTACAGAATATTCTACTCGATTGCTTCAGTACAAGTTATATTACCTATTTAAACTATTGGTCATATCGGTGTCAAGAGGAGCAAGAAACGAAGGCTTGAACGTTGTTTTGTTGATCAAACTGTCTTGGTGTTTCATTCTTTAATGCCTATTAATATACCCTGGACTTTTATAATTCATAGGGTGGCTTGAACGTTGTTTTGTTGATCAAACTGTCTTGGTGTTTCATTCTTTAATGCCTATTAATATACCCTGGACTTTTATAATTCATAGGAGAGTAGTGAGCTGTGCAGTACCTGACAACTGCAAGTTACTGTTAGAATGGTGGACTATTCCTATTACACAGAAACAGCTGGGAAAAAACCATGAAAAAACCAACTATATTACAGTGACAACCAACCAAAGAAGTACGACCAACCAACCAACTAGGCAGTAACAGTTTTTCAGACAAGTTCTATGATATTTAGTTCCCAGTATTAGTATCGAAATCACAGACGAATCAGAAACCATTTAACAAAGCTGAGGTCAACAGGGAAGCAATCAATCAATGTCCGTACTCCGTAGTAGCAAACTGTTGTCGCAAAACAAAAAAAAACATTAAAAACACCGAAACACATCCAATACAACACGCGCGAACACAAAGATTCAAAGACAGACAAAGTCAAACTGTCAAAGTCGTCAAACGTCATGTCAAACAACTGTCATAGCTACTCGTGGCTACCATAAAAATAGGGTTATCCTATTAAAAAACTTCCCAATAATTATTTACTGTACAACTGTACTTTACTTCAAATGAATTTCTTTGTATTTTTATGAAAACCCCCAATTTTTTTCCTATTTATCTATGTAGTGTACATGGTGGTAGCCCAAAATCAAACATCTCCTTTTGGCTGCGATACGACGGTAAGTGGACCCTACGGCAATGGGACGAATGCCGCCATCCTTCTTGCGCAGGGCACATAAATTTGCCCCATACAAAATATCAATGACGGCTTCGTTCACATTGCCGGAGAGCATGAGATTGATGAGGGCCGTCAGCTCCTTCAAAAGGGACTCACCAGCCTCCCCGGCGCCTGAACACATTAAATCCTTCAGGTGTTGAGGTGTCAGGCCGTCGAGGCCGCCGGCGGAGCCACTTCGAAAAGAGCAAACGGCCGCACATACTTGTTGAGCTGTAATTTCAATTGTGTTCACTTTCGGATCGGGTGGGTCAGGGAAGGAGAGGTCATCTGCCGGGGTGGGATGTTTGCTCTCCAGAGCTGTAAGAGTCTCTGGAGAGTACGGCGCAACCACATCGCTGCTAAAGATGATTCTAGCTGCGCCTCTGATATCACCCTCGCCTAGTTTAGATTCCACATGGTGCAATAAACCTCTTTGGGGGAGGTGCGCTGTTAATTTAGGGTCAAAACTTTGGGCCGAAATGTTACAATTATCCTTGATTTGTGCTGTTAAAGTTTTTTTATTTGCCAAATTTTTTTGCACATGTAGAATTCTAAACGGGAAGGTGAGTAATTGCTCCCAAGCACTTTGAGAGTTTTCTCGGGCGGCGAGGCGGATGCAACGCGCTAAACTCGAAGCCACGGATGGTCTCGCGCCACGAGGAACTCTCTTTAAAATTGGGGTCGACGTTTTTAATTTTGCAAGGGTTTTCCAAAAGGGTTGAGCGGGTGAATTAGGTGTTAGGGAAGTGGGTATTGTCGGGCATGATGAAGGCACATTGTGGGGTTTGTGTTTCTTCCCCAAATGTACCTTCAAGCCACCTAGATTATGTTATAGTTACTTTAAATATTTACAGCGTAAACAATTGTTGGTTGCCCAATAAAGGAAAATAAAATAAAAGTTCGATATAGATATACCAAAATATTTACCCCAACTGCATGTTGTACCACATCTGATGTCGTATATTCCGTTACCTGGACTGCATGTTGTATCAAATGTGAGATTTTGTGTTTCGAAGCAATTATTTCGGCTTCTAATGTCCGAAAAAATAAATAAAAATATACTGGGATACCTATTATGCCATAGAACCATGTAAATTAATTTGAACCAAATCTAAAATTCCATGCGGTAAAGGGTTAACGGTAGAAATCTAACTTAGTAAGATGTATTAATGATTCTAAATTATTATAATTCTGTAAATACGTACCGGTTATAGTCGCGAATCATATTTTGATCAAGATACAACCTGACACTGACCTGAAAATTGCAAAAAACGTAAGAAAAATTGAATTTCGCGGGCTACAACTACCCATTCACCTTAAAGGCTGTATTTGTTTGCATTTTTACGAAACTCATTATTTTTTTCTTTCGGTAATAGGTAGTTGCGATTTGTCAGTCTCGCTCGATCTGTGCTGTGCGTAGTTTATATTATCCTCTTTGAATCTGTATACTGTCTCGAGTGCTTTTTTGTGTTTGTTGTTTGTGGTCAAGCAAGAATGTGTGACAAAAGTGAAGACGAGCGACCTGCGCCAGGTACTCCAAAAAAGAAATTGGCTAAAAGAGGAGAGCTTTCTGTAGCAGAGAGGGATAAACACAGGCCACAGAAGTATCGTCCTGATTGGGAAAAACTAGACTTTTTTAAGGACTGGTTAGGGCCTGGTAAAAACCAATTTAAAGCCAGGTGCACTGTTTGTGACGTCGAAATGGTTTCAGAATATGGAGTTTTAAAATTACATTCTTCAAGGCAAAAGCATATGAAAGCCATGTCTGCAATACCAAGCAAAACAAAACAGCGTAATATCATGTCCGCATTTGTTACGAAAGGAGTTATGCCGAAAAATAAAGCTAGCAGGTTTTCTAGCCAAGCATAATATTGCATTTCAAACTGCAGATCATATGTCAGATTTAATAAATGGTATATTGGATGATTTCGGAGTGGAACATAAAATTGCTATGAAAAGAACAAAAGCTACAGCTGTAATCACCGAAATAATTGGTGAAAGTGAAAAATCATCTCTAGCCGAAAAACTGAAAACTGAGAAATTCATTGCTATGTCTGATGAGTCAACAGATGTCAGCACTCACAAGGCCAGTTGTATAATTGTTAGATATTATGACATTGAGGAAAATAAAATTGTGAGCAAGTTTTGGGATCTTTGCAAAATTTTCAGCTCTGATGATGAAAAAACAGCCGAAGAAGGTGCTACTGGGGAAAATTTGTTTAACATAAAGATGAAGTCTTTTTCTGACCGGGATATATCGACTGAAAATATGATTGTTTTTGCAGACGGTTGCAACGTGATGATGGGTGGGAATAACTCCGTGCCGAGCAGACTAAAGAAAAATTTGCCAGGTATGTTTGTAATGAAATGTGTTTGCCACTCTGTACACTTTTGCGCATCTGAATCGTGCAAACAATTACCAAGGCACTGCGAAGATTTAGCGAGAGAGATATATAGTTTTTTCAAAAATAGTTCTAAAAGGCAATTTCGCCTTCAACAGTTTCAAGAATTTGTGAGTGCTTCGCCTCACAAGATTTTGCATCCTTCACAAACCCGTTGGTTGTCATTGGTGGCGGTTGTAGATCGATTATTAGAACAATGGGAAGCATTAAAATTGTTCTTTACTGACTGTTGGTTGAATGAACGTCTTGTTTCAACAGAACTGATATTTTATAGTTTAAATGATCCGTTCATGCAGCTTTATTACCTGTTCCTGTCTTGGATATTGCCAAAATTTACCAATTTCAATAAACTTTTTCAATCGGAAAAAGTAGTGATTACATCTCTAAACGAAAAGGTGCGCGAAATGTATAAAGATATTTTGCTATGTAGTTTGGATCGTGATTATGTCAACCAAACTGAGCTTTCTACCATTGATACTGAACGACAACAAAAATGGTTAAAAGATGATCAAATTTATTTGGGAATCCGAGTCATGAATAAAATTACACAGCCTGAATTTCGTCGTCAGATTACTGCCACTAAGGAGTTTTTTCATCGCTGTCGGCATTTTCTAATCACAAGCGCTAAAGAAATTAAAAAAAAAGATATGACCTAGATGATCCCATTCTATCAAAAATTTACTGTATTGAACCTACCAATGCTGCTTCTAGTAATTACAGGAATAAAGTACCTATCTTACAGCCGCTTATGATACTTGTTCCAAGAATTGTAAAACCCGACGACACTCAAATGATGCAGGCAATAGATGACGAATGGCGCAGTTTTCCCAACATTTTAGATAAAATTGATTTATCTATGAATACTGACGAGTTTTGGGGCAACATCAAAAAACAATTTGAGAATTATAAAACACTGGCTCAATTTGCCTTAAATTTGTTATGTTTGCCCCATTCTAGTGCAGATTGTGAAAGAGCATTCAGCGAAGTAAACTTAATAAAAACAAAACTTAGAAACAGTTTATCGAATGAAACACTGAAGGAAACATTATTAGCCAAACAATTAATAAGAAGAAACTAAAATTGCACGAAGTAGCCGACAAAAGAAATGTTAAACAATATGACCACAGAAAATTTGTATAAATCTAATAAATAGTTTTTTTAATTGTGTAGTTTTAAGTTTTTATTTGTTCTTTTTAGGGTTCCGTAGTCAACTAGGAACCCTTATAGTTTCGCCATGTCTGTCTGTCCGTCCGTCCGTCTGTCCGTCCTCGCTTAATCTCTGTGACCGTTAGCACTAGAAAGCTGAAATTTGGTACCAATATGTATATCAATCACGCCGACAAAGTGTTAAAATAAAAATTGGAAAAAAATGTTTTATTAGGGTAGCCCCCCTATATGTAAAGTGGGAAGTGATTTTTTTTTTAGTTTCAACCCTAACGTGTGATATATTGTTGGAAAGGTATTTAAAAATGAATAGGGGTTTACTAAAATCATTTTTTGATAATGTCAATAATTTCGGAAATAATCGCTCCAAAAGTAAAAAACAAGGTGTCCCCCCCCCTCTAACTTTTGAACCATAAGTTTAGAAAATATGAAAAAAATCTGAAAAGTAGAACTTTATAAGGACTTTCTAGGAAAATTATTTTGAACTTGATAGAAACAACAGTTTTTGTACAAAAAAGACAAAAAGTTGTACAAAATCATTTCTGGACTAAGTTCGTAGTATAATCGTATATGCAAGCATTTTTTTTAACTTCGTTTACATATTTTATTATCCTGAACGTATTTTTTTTCAAACAAAAAAAGAATTATTAAAATCGGTTCTCGCAATCCAAAATTACCACCGAAAACTTCTGGCACGTCTATGTATTAATTAGTAACCCAATTCCCCGAGAGATGGCGCTGTAGGTACTTATTACATTGGGTCGGGTATTATCGAATTGTACGTGGGAAAACTTATTGTGACGGACGGGAAACTACGGAACCCTACACTGAGCGTGGCCCGACACGCTCTTGGCCGGTTTTTTTGTTTTGTTGAGTAGGTATACATAAGGATGTGCCAAATAAATATGTTTTCTTTCTTTGTTTCCTCTATTGCATTTCTTTTCTAAAACTAAACGTTTTTTTGTTATTTTTAATAAAAACTTTGTACTTTTAGGTTGTATGATCTTTTTATTTCAAAATTTCCTTGGCATACGATTTTTTTGTAGTTGTCGTACGATCACACCATTTTTGCCCTGCTTGTCAATGTCAATGTCATTCGCTCTGTGTTCGTGCTCTTGTTCGTATATTATTGTGAATATTATTTCGAGTTTGGATATGTTTGACGACTTACGCTATTCAAAATGGATTCTGATGATTTTTTACCTAACGACCCCGGCTCACTCTTGGACTCAGAACCCGCTTTAAACGTTTATCCTGGCATTTCTTCGGATAATGAACCCGTTTTACATGACGACCCGCGCATGAACATAACTTCCCGATTTTGCCTAGTGAATCTATGCATTGTATAAATTGTGGTGTTGAAATCACTCACAGGAGAAGACACATTATTAATCTTGTGGAAGTGCAGCGAGTTATACTGCAATGGATCGCACCACAAGTGGTAAGTTCCTAATTGCTAATTCCTAATTAAGTACATAATTGCAATTGAATAGTTGGGTTGGCTCGCACTAGTTAAAGGTTTTGGACGATCATTATTTTAAAGTCTTTATTGCACGTAAAAAAAAACATTTTACAAGGATGATTGATATACGAATAGCCTAAATCATAAGAGATGATTTATGATGTTTTATTGTCTGTCTGCAACAGCAAGATTTTTTAAGACATGGTGTTGGCCATTATTTGAAATACTACTTAGAATTCAATTAATACTTTAATTAAAAATCAATCTGTTGTATTTGCTGGTTTTTTTTTCTTTATTTATGTCATAAATATTTTTTTACAGATTGGACAGAACAGCTTTGTATGCCATCCTTGTTGGATTATAGCATTGAATGCATCTGCCAGCGTGGCAGGTTCATCATCTGATGCTTCAACGAGCTCAGATTCAGGTTATCACCTATTGCATCACAGTGTGGGGAGGCGCCGCTCGGACAGTTTCTTAAATTGGAGCGAGCACAAAGAGCTGTCCTGAAGGTGATGTCAAAAAAGCACTTTATGTATCCTACCAGACAATTATACAAAGATGCTAATGTACTTACCGTTAGGCAACTGTTTGTGCTACGATCCGTACTTAGAAAACACTCCAAGGTCCCCCCTACCAGCACGTCGATTCTGTAAAATTCATACAACTCGCATCTCACATCGCTATTCACTCTCACTTCGCATAAGGTTCAAAATGACCTTGATTTTGCATTCTGTAAGCATCACCTAGTCACTTGCGAAGTGAAGTGAGCTCCGAAGCGACCAATATGGCACTAGTGACTACCACACTCAACAAAATGTAAGTCGAGATTTACCGGTTTTTTATTTTATCAGTTTTTGACACAGAATTTTAGCTAAATATGATGTTTAAATTACAATTTATTATTTTAAGGAATTTGAGGCAGCTAATAAGTAAAAAATAAACAGAAAACTCTAAATTCGTGCCGTGAATATAATCTATGCTTACCCTACGAAAAAATATTACTGACAGCCAATGTCATTATTAATCTGTGGACAATATTTTCATCTCGTCGTTGCATTGTTTTGTTTACGTTTTGTTTGTTTTTTGATCGTTCAGTGCCGATATTAATTGTGAAATAATCATGAAGTAAGTTTATATTTCTTGTTGTAAAGTTCAAAAATAATATTAATTAAAGAAATGTTTACCTAAGTATTTTGTTTTCTAATCCAACAATAATGTTTCAGTCCAAATGAAACACGTTCCTCTCACCCATCGTCGGCTCAGGTTGAAACTCTGATAGAGTTTATGGAAAGAAACCCTGGCATAGCGAAGGGTTTCTTGAAAACTCAAAATGCCAGAGAGCGAAGTCGACGCCAGTGGGAGGAACTAGCCGTGCGCCTCAATAGTATGGGTGGCACTATCAAAACCTACAAACAGTGGACCAAGGTTAGCAGTGCTTTTTTTTACATGTTAGAACCACTTAACATTCCATAAAGCAAACCACTTAAAATGTGCGATAATCTTGGTTTCAAGTGTGTTCCTTGATTTCATAAATATCTTATTTTAATTTTACGTAATTTTACTCAATTCTTGACTATGAATAATAAGGAAATGGAGATTTTAATGTAGTTTAAAAAATACATGTGTATTTAATAACAGCAATTTTTTATAATTTCTTTAACTAAATGTCTGATTATAGTATTGGTCTGACAAAAAAAGCGCCATAAAAAAAAAAGTAGCAGCACGCTCTGCTGCTAGGCGTAGGACTGGTGGTGGGGTGGAGGATGAAGTGGAATTATCAGAGCTTGAAGAAAGAATTGTTGCTTTATGTGGTGGTGAAAGTTTTTCTACAGGAGATGCACATTTAGGCATACAGCCATTTCCGGTAAGTTTAGAAATGCATTAGGTAAGTAGTACTGGAAGCACTCTGCAAGGTTTGCTGTCGTTTTTATAGCGCCCATTTTTTTTTTAGTAGTTTAGACCCTTTCTAATGTAAAGTGAATTACCTTCCTGTTTCAGGAAAATGATACTCCGTCTCCATCACATGAAGCGCAACAAATACTAGATGCTGATACTGACAATGTAAGATATTTAAATTTAATTCATAATTTTATGGAATTAATTAATGATATACTCTTATCTAGCATTTATTTGTTTATATTTACTTATTATAGATTTATGTACCACAACAACAGCAGAGTCAGGCACCTACAGAGGAATCACCAGCTATTTTATTTCATGTAAGTTATATTGTACTAAATACTAGGTAGTACCTAGTCACATCAGATTTATATAGGTAGTAATAGGTACATGTACCCACTATTATAAATCTGATGTATCTAGATTATACTCTATTAGATCTATAAATATTCAAATTCATTATTACCAATATAATTCAAATAGTAATTTATCTGCAGGGTACTATTTGCAGTCCAAATATTTTAATATAATTTTATCCCATAAGGAAGATACCATTTTATCCAATTTACTTTTCAGGATCCCACTCTGATTGAGGACAGTCAAGAAGAACACACTCGTAATTACAGACCACCAGCTCGTGCAATTTCGAGAAAACTGCTGTTTGCTTCATCATCCAGCTCAACTGTGGGAACAAGCCAAAGCATTTTACGGGTATGTATCTGAGTAGAGACAGACTGTGATGATTCAAATCATACCTTGAGAACAGATCCACTATACTCTGACTCAAGGTATATAGGGCTTTAGTCCGTAGTCGGATAACCATGTCACATGTTTTTTTTTTGTTTACTTTTTTATTTAACTACTTAAACCTAAGGAGTATACATAAGATTTTTTCAAATTTCTCTGAAATTTCAAGTGCTTTAATATTATTTACTGTGTCACTCGCAACTTTCCTTGGAATTGTCAATATTTTTAATTATAATATTAGGAAGTGGGTTTCCTTTTTAAGATTGTTTCTGTTGTTTCAGAATAACCAGTTAGAGCACACGCCTCCTCCAAATCCTCATGTATATCATCCGAGCCTGTCCCCTCCAACTGTAACACTGTCCCACACACCCACACCTTCACCTTCACGCCGTGGTTCCACCCAAGTAGCCTCCCCAGTGATTCAAAGAACTGCTGCTTCATCATGTAAGTGAACAATAAATTATAAACAACTTTCACTACCATTTGATGGAGAATTTTAAAGAAGTTGCATTTTCCATACTAAAATTTTCTTTTTTATTTATTACTTAATTTATAAATTACTTAGATTAAGCGACAAAAATAAGTTTTGGCTTAGGTAAAATAAATAATGGTCATTTCTGCTCACAAAAGATTTCATGTTTAGAAAATTAAGTAATAAGGTTTTTTACTATTGGTAGTTGTCTATGATGGTCATTAATCGATATAATATCAAGCAAGATGAATATAGTAAATCATAGAAGTGACGACTTAAAGAACCTTCATGTAAGTTATGTAAATATTTATCTTTTTAGCTTGTCGTCACGCAGCTTCAGTTGCTTCACCTTCTCGCCGCCCTAGGACAGTTCGTGGTAGTCGAGGTGGTTCTGTGTGTAAGTACAAACTATCAAAACTTCACTTTTGAAACAAATGACAACGAAAAGCTGCTATTTATTTATGAGTTTTTATTAACGCATGTACTAATAGGTGTTCTTTTTTCAGCATCACGTCACACGTCTTCAGTTGCTGCTCCTCCACCATCACAACGGCGAACGGAATTCTCCACCACCACCGAGAGATTCCTGAGGGTGGAAGAACAGCAGCTGGAGATACAAAGATTAAATGCACAGATCTTGCAATCCTTTCTGGAGAGGAGTGCAGAGAGGGATACAATTTTAGCTGAAGCTGTGGCTGCAGTCGGGAAAGGGCTGCAAGCATTGGCAGAGGCCAAAAATAGAGATAGGGTGTAGCAGTATGAGTCGTGTTTTAGTTTTTAAAGTAAGATTTTTAGTTTTTAAAGTATGTTTTTTTTTTATATTTAATTAAACACTTTTAACGAATACTAGCGCAGTTTTATTGAAAGACCCGCCTCACACACCACAGAATACATACAATAAACAACACCAAAATCAAAATCAAATATTTTTATTTCACTTAGGTGCTCGGTTCGGGTTGGTCGATTCCATGGAGAAGAACCGGCAAGAAACTCCATGGTTACTCTTTTAAAATATGGTATAGTTTTACAAACTGATTGTCACAAATTTTGAATAGGTACTTAGATATGTGAGAAAAACGTAGGTCTGGTAACAAGGGGAAAGTCCTTACGAAAATTAGCACTACAAAAGAAGAAATATATACAGGGTGTGGCGTAAATAATGGATAACCCTGAAACTGTCGATTGGCCAGATTATCATCTATCATTTACCCCACTTATATCGCCATATGCCCACGGATGACCAAATTATTGATATTTTTGATATTTTAAATAAAAATCGTACTTACTCTTATAAAATCAGCTGCCATTTCTACAATTGGTGATTTTTTCTCATTTTGTTTTTTTTATGTCACTCCTGAATATGTATACTATCAGATCAGTATCAAGATTTTTTATTATATTCTAAGATAACATTGCAAAAAGTACTTTCTCAAATTTTAACATTTTTTCTACGGAGTTATGCAATTTTGGGCCCTTGTATCGTAAAAAAAATGTACTATACTGCAGGGGCCCATTATTTTATATAATTGCCTATTTAATTCAGATTCTAAAATGGTATAATAATAACCAGTATCTTGATAAAGTACAAAGTTATTGCTGTTCGAATTGATATGGGTCTTAATTTTGAAAATAACAACTTAGTCCTAAATTATTCTCTTACTTCTGTTATTACAAAAAAAAACGTAATGTCACAGTCTAAAAACATGTTATCGGTGTTATGGGAGTGCAGAAACTTGATTCAGGTAAAAAAAAAACTCACATAATCCGCATTTTGGAACCCTAGTCCTGTTCGGTAAACAAAAGAGTTGCTAGTAAAGGACAGACGTATTGTGAGAAAGAAAGAGAAGATGATGATTTTTTGCAAATAGCATTCATCCAAACGAGGTAAAGCGACCTTCACTTCAGTGCACTAACGTTCTCGTACTTAGTCGCACGCATCCGTATCTCGTCGCTCTCCCTGTTATTATCGTTATTCGTGACTTACTGCTTTTCTTACCGGACTCCGATTTGCCTGTGTATTGGACTTGTTTTTTGAGTGATCTCGACAACATTGCTATTACCATCTGGACTGTGATTTGCTCAGTGATTTGGACGGTTGACCTGTGATATTGTTATTGACGACTCGGCGCTTTCAGTTTTCGGAGTTCTCAGTGTTCGGCTCGGCGACAATGCCTCAACGTTACACACCCTTAGAATATGCCAATATGCACTATATTTATGGTGAATGTAGAGGTAATGCTAGCCAAGCTGCTGCACTTTATCGGGAGAGATATCCAAACAATCGCCACCCCGATTACCGAATTTTTATTCGAGTACACAATGCATACTCTGAAGGCAGAATACCTGGCAGCGGTGTGGGCGGTGCGAGTGAGGGAAGACCGCGTATCAGCAATGACGAAGAAGTTTTGGACATAACGAAGATCCTAGCATATCTGTACGTGTGTTATCTCGTCGTACTGGTATATCAACCAGAACGGTACATCGCATATTAAAGCGACACGAATTATACCCGTACCACTTTCAGCGAGTGCAAACTTTACTTCCGAGAGATTATTCATTACGACTAGCATTTTGTAGAACAATGTTAAGAAGAATAAGAGAGGAACAAAATTTTTTCAACAAAATATTGTGGACTGACGAATCCTCGTGCCAGAGAAATGGATATTTAAATTTACACAACCTACATAACTGGCAAATGGAAAACCCGAATTTAATAAGACAAGATCGATCACAACACCAGTTCAAAATTAATTTATGGACTGGTATCATAAACGGTAAAATTGTTGGACCATTTGAACTACCACCGACTCTGACTGGAGAAACTTATTTGATTTTTTTACAAAATGATTTGCCTGTGTTGTTGGAGGACGTACCCCTCGAAGTGCGTGAAACCATGTGGCTTCAAAACGACGGTTGCCCCGCACATTATGCGGTAAGAGTACGACAGCATCTTAACGAAACCTATCCAGAGAGGTGGATAGGACGTCTAGGGCCAATACTGTGGCCACCTCGCTCGCCAGATTTAAACCCATTGGACTTTATTTACTGGGGCTGCTTAAAGGAGATGGTTTATAAAGAAGAAATCACTTCAGTTGAACAGCTGCGACAACGCATACGTTCGGCTGCTGACAAAATATCGTCGGCAGGATTTGCGCGCCGATTGAAACGGTCCTTCATAAGAAGGTGTAGAGCGTGCATAGCAGCTGAAGGAGCCCACTTCGAACATCTTGTATAATTTTTTTTTTTTCAATAAATTTGGCTAATTACTAATATCTTTTATTGTGTCAACAAACCCATAGTGATCAAATTTAAAGCAAATTCTCATTCTCTTTGAGTCTAAAATTAGTTACAGCAGTGTTAAAGTAATTTAATTTTAAAATCAAACTTGTATGAAAATTCTCCTTTAAGATTCGAACATCAATAACTTTGTACTTTATCAAGATACTGGTTATTATTATACCATTTTAGAATCTGCATTAAATACGTAATTTTCAAAAATAATGGGCCACCGCAGTGTAGTACATTTTTTTTTTTGATACAGGGGCCCAAAATTCCATAATTCCGTAGAAAAAATGTTAAAATTTAAGAATAAGTATTTTTTGCAATGTTATCTTAGAATGTAATAAAAAATCTTGATACTGATCTGATAATATAAATATTCAGGAGTGACATAAAAAAAACAAAATGAAAAAAAAATCACCAATTGTAGAAATGGCAGCTGATTTTGTAAGAGTAAGTACGATTTTTATTTAAAATATTAAAAATATCAATAATTTGGTCATCCTTGGGCATATGGCGATATAAGTGGGGTAAATGATAGATGATAATCTGGCCAATCGGCAGTTTCAGGGTTATCCATTATTTACGCCACATCCTGTATATACACACGACCTACAATGTTCTCACATTCACAAACAAGGAGTATGGAAAAATCTGTATAAAAAGAAAGCTATAAAGCTGGGTTACTTCTATATTGTCTTACTTACAAACTGTAACAAATCTGAACAAAGAGAGTAAAAGCTAAGGCAAAACGAACACAATAAAATAAAAAAAAACTTGTATACAGGAATAAAATAAAATAGATGAATCATTATCCTAACACGTGGATAGAAGAAGTTAAAGATTACAAATAAGTGCTGCTGCTGAGCTGCCAGGGAAGCCACACGTGCAGTAGGAACTATTGCCACACATGCTTGTCTTCAACCACCGATCAATTAATTATGACGTGAACGCCAAAGCCTATTCACTATGTTTCGCCTACGCAATTGCCCTAGAGCTAAATCGGCGTTAGATGGCAAATCCCTAGTTTGCCTCCTTTGAACTTCAGCAATTGTTTGAAGCTCTTCTAGTCGCTCTTCTTCCGAAATTGTGCGTGATTGCACATGTTGTGCAAAACACAACATGCAATAACTATTTTTGCAACTACGTCTGGATGATAGTTGAGCACTCTGTGTACTAATAAGCACCTAAATCGTCCTTTTAGGAGGCCTATTGTTCTCTCTACTGAATTACGAGCACTTAAATGACGCTCATTATAATATGCTTCTGGGGAATTATCTTCAGCGCCACTAATTGGTGTCATAAGGAAGGCGCGCTGAGCATATCCTGAATCCCCTGAAAAAAAAAAAAACATAACTATGTAGTTTTTATACCTAGTAATTAGGCTTATATTCTGAAGTAGGGGCAGGGAGGGATTAACTTACCGAGCAAAACAACTTCTTCACCAGCATTTGTTAATGCCTCTAAGTGTTCTTTTATTACACCATAATTAAAAATGAAGCTATCATGTGTAGCTCCACCATAGGTTGGATCCACATTTAAAATATTTAAATCTGCATCTGTAATCTAAAAAAAAAAATATTATAAAGATAATTGAATGCCTAATTATAATTGATTACAACATTGAAATCCACTTTACCAATTGCACATTTCTTGCATGGTAGCCTTTGCGGCAGTAAAAACGTTCTTCATTCTCTGCTGGTTTTTTCATTGCCACCAGAGTGCCATCAATACACCCAAGAGCTGCTGGAAAGCCAAACTTTTTGTAGAACCTGTAATTTACAATAACCACTAACATGATCAACTGTCATATAAAATGTAAAAATCAAATGGTCACTTTAATTATAATATATTATACCTACTAACCTTTCTTTTAACATTTGTCTTTCTTGTATATTTTGTGGAAACCTTAAGTATATATTTTTTTACTATGGCCGGATTATTCAGAGCTTCCACTACTTCATTTATGCAACGAGATGCTGATGGTTGCGATAAATATGTTCGTATGTTTTCTTTAATAATTTTCTGATAACTGCCATTAGCCAAGAATGACAAGGTGCATAATATCTGAAACAATAAATCAATAAAAAATTAAATAGGTAGGTAGGTAGCCTACCTACTTTATCTGGATCTAGTCAAAACAAAATAGGGACCAATTTGGTTTTTTTTATGCTGAATAGAATACCAATATTATAACTATAGGTACCTTAGACTAACATGAAAACATATATGCCTACAGCTAGCGGGGAATCCACCTAAAGGGAATAAATACTCCTTATTATGAAGTGTTTTTCTTAAATTAGGTATGGTATGCTTGGTTACAAATCTTTCAGCTATAAACTGTGTAAATACTTACAAAATTAACTTTATACTTATTAAAATATACTTACTTTTACACGAATTGAAAGTCCTTTTCCTAGACGTTTTGTGGGCTTTATCAGAGGCAGTAACTCATACTCCAGTTGGTCAATTAACTCCTTTGACAATCTATACACGCTCACATAGTCGTCATCTCGGGTTAATAAAGATAAACTTCGAATTTTGGTAGATTGTCGACGCTTTTCTAGTTTATCCAAAGCGTGAGCTTCTTCTAATATAGATTTAAACAAAAACATTCTTGCCATCGTTATCGCTTAAGTAGGTATTACACTTATTCACTTTAAAACTTTATATAAACACTATTTAACTATGATTTCTTCTATTTTCACTTAGTGATCGATGATTTTCACTCGTAAAATACACACACCGGCAAAATTAGAGGAACACAAAAAAAAGGTGCTTTTTTTTTAAAAATCATGGGTATTTCGACAAGTGGTTCCGTTTTTTGAATGATTACCCTTTTTTCATATAACAATATGGGTTTTTTTGACATTTTTCAACCTTCTAACAGAAATTGTACCCTCATAAGTGTTTATTTACACTTTAAGCTTCTTAATGTTTTTGATAAGAAAGTTGGTTTATGCAGTCAATGGTGGCCTTAGCTCATTATGTTTGATTTGTTTGGAGAGTTAACATTGTATTGCATACAGAATGAGTGATTTGCCTGCAATTAAAGTCACCAGGGCTGTAACAATGATTGAGGAAGGTCTCACCTACCGTTCAGTCCGTAGAACGTTAGGTGTATCAGTATCCCTGATCCACCGTAATGTGCAACGGTACAGACAGACAGGATCTTACGTGCGCAGGCAAGGGCAAGGCAGAAATCGTGCAAACAGTGCCGTAGACGACCGTTTTATAAGGGTGCAAACTTTAAGAAATCGTCGTCAAACGGCTGTTCAGACCCGAAATGTCTTAAAAGAAGCGCGTAACGTACGTGTTAGTGACCGAACAGTGAGGGGAAGGTTAAATGAAGTTGGTTTGAAGTCATACGTGCCAGCAAAAGTGCCAAAACTTGAGGTGGGCCATCGAGTAGCAAGATTAGCGTTCGCTCGTCAGCGTCAAAATTGGTCCGATGAGTGGAGTGGAGTTTTGTTCTCCGACGAAAGCCATTTTTGTGTAAATTTCATCGACGGAAGGGAGAGGATGTGGAGATGTCGAGGAGAGCGTTACCATCAAGCAAATTTTTCCGAAACAACGGCTTACGGTGGAGGGTCTGTTTTGGTGTGGGGTGGTTTAAGTTTGACGGCCCACACCGCTTTGATCATTATTGATGGCGGTCTTTTGACTGCACACAGGTACACAACTGACATCCTAGAGCCCCATGTTAGGCCTTTTGCCCCATTCATAGGCTCAAATTTCGAGTTTATGCACGATAACGCACGACCCCACACTACGCGCATAGTGCATGATTACTTAAATGAGACTGGTGTAACCCAGATGGACTGGCCTGCACGATCGCCGGACATGATTCTGGTGGAACATGTCTGGGACATGATTGCAGGAAGGGTTTGTTTAAGAAATCCTGCCCCTAGGAATGTTGGAGACCAGAAATTGGCGCTGGTTGAAGAATGGGACATTTCGCCTCAGGAAATGATCGAAGGTCTCATCAGAAGCATGGCTAGACGTATCCAAGCCATTATAAGGGCGCGTGGAGACAACACGCGCTATTAATTCTTTTTTTTTTTAATTTAGCTCTGTTATTACGTATTCGAAAACATCAAAATTTTTCAGACAAAAGCATTTATTTTTTATTTTTATTAAATAAATCCTAAGAAACCCTACAGTTTGTTTTTTTCTTGCATAAAATAAACGAACAGACTCAAATGAAACAAAAACATTAAATAATAGACATTCAATCTCAAAAAATAATGTATTTTTTTTGTGTTCCTCTAATTTTGCCGGTGTGTGTAGATGCTTATAATTTGACACTTTGAATCGAGTTCGAGTACGAAGTGAGCGTCGAAGTGACGGCGGAATTACCTTACAGAATGCTACTTCATACGTCATCTCATACTTTATCTGTCAAAATCTCACGGTTAATTTAGTTCAACTCGCTGACACGCTCGCAAGGGTAGCGCTAGTGTATCAACCGAGTTTTTAAAATGCCAATCAAGAAACTCACTGCGGATTCAGATTCGAATGTTAGAGTGAGGTCTTACAGAATCACACAGCAGACCCAACACTCGGTAAGAAAAAACCTCTTATTCTCTCGGTAACGCATAAGACCGCTTTCGCTAGACGCCAGCATTATGTTTTAAGCTCACACCTTAGATATACAATAATTAATAAAAAAATAAACATAATTGAATAGTTAAAATCGATTAGTGGATAAAAGATCAAGACTACGAGGCAACTGAAAGTCTACTTGCCTGGATCTGCTGAATCAAAATCAAAATACCTGTCACATCACAACGAATAGAGCTGCTCCCACTAATTCCATCCACAATATACGAATGCACACTCACTCAATCACACCCCACACACCCTCATTAAACACCACACACCACCACACCACATCACAACGCACCACATCACAACGCACCACACCACATCACATCACTCCACACGCCCTTCTCCCCAACTAAATAAGCTTTACATTTACGGAATCAGAGGAAACGTACTGAATCTTATTAAGTCATATCTAAGTGACCGTAAACAATACACGGAAATTTCTAAAATATGCACCAACACTAGGCGGGAGAAAAAATATAAATCCGAAGCAAGAATCGTAACACATGGCGTACCTCAGGGTGGAGTTCTTAGCTCACTCTTATTCTTGGTATACATAAATTACCTACCTAATCACATTAAACACCCCATGATCTTATTCGCTGACGACAGTACCGCACTAATTAAATGTACAGACATTAATAAATACGAACATGACATCAATACTATATACACTGACGAAAATAATGTAGTAATCAACTTGCAAAAAACTAACTTAATGCACTTTTATCAACGCACATCGGTACCGAATATAGTGATAGAATACAATAACTATAAAATAGACCAAGTAAAAGTTGCGAAAGAAGAATGGGCGGTTTCGTCCCAAGTGTTGTAACATGTTTCTACCTATATCATATGGAAGATCTCAGTGAGTGTTATTTTTTTTTGTATGGGCATAACTCTGTATCTCGTGCAGGGAAAGTGTTATTGTTGTTTCATTTATTTAATAAAATATTAAATACAACTTAATTAATTAGTCTTTTAATGACAAAAGGACTAAAGCTATTTATAACTACCTACTCCTACTCTGACCCAACACCCCCCAGCACCCCCTCTACTACCCTGCGCCGCGCACTGCCATTGTTTTTTTTATTGTAAGCGCAGGAGCAGTGAAAAATATTTTAAGAGACGGGCTATATGTTGGAAAGAGATGGTTGTCGGTTGTAATATTAAGTTTTATTTTATTAAGGTACTACTCTTTTTTACATGTCAAAATAAAAGCCAGTTGTGTCAGCGATTCGTAATTTCATTGATCTTTGGTGTTTCTAGATGCCTTTATTTATCTAGTGGTATATATGCACTTATGCTTTCAGTTTTTTATAGCTGTGCGGTACTACCGTATTTTAAATTGTTGCTCCTCTGTTTATTTACTGACGACTTACGCATTCCTAAAGAACCTCTGGTGTTTCTACGTTTGCAACTATCGACTTCGGCTTACTTTGTGGACTTGATATTGTTTTTTGATTGGTTTGTTACGATTACGAACTATGGAACATTTGTGTGTCACCTGTGCCCGGTCTTTGACTCGATAGCGAGTGCGACATGTAGTTTCAAGAACTATATTAGACGCAAGACCGCGTTTTGCTGAATATATTTCAGAGCATATGAGAATAGAACAGGTCTGTTATGTGCTTGTTTGCTTCTGAACTATGTTTGTCCTTTTTTCACGTCGCCGTCGCAACGAAACAATGAATCAATCGGTTTCTTAGAGATAACTGGGGAGACATTATACTTCCATGCTTATATTATAAATGACGACACGGTAGGCGCAGTGGCTGAGCGATCGACTACTGCGCTGCGTGTCGTGGGTTCGATTCCTGCACGGAACAAATATTTGTATTGCCTACAGGTAGTTGTTCCGGGTCAGCGATGCGGATGAATTTTTCGACGCTATAGTTTAGTTTGTGTTAGGTTTTAATTTTTTTATTTTCGGTAGAATAGGACTACTTAATTAATCTATTATTATATCACAAGTACCAATATGTGTACAGTGTGCATTTGTTTGAAGCATACTCCTACATAAGGGAATTATTCAGTGATAATTGTATATTTTTTTTTTGTTTATTGTTTCAAATGTGCGTTTATTAACAACTGACTAAAAGTAACTGTTACTGCCTGTAATTAATGTACAATTATTATAAATGTAATTATTATGTGGATATGTAACACAAAATGTAAAAAAGTATAGATTGATATTATGATTAAAGCATTATACGCAATACGCGCATTGACATGGAATTGCGGACACCAGCCTGTATTACCTATTACCTAAAGCATTATTTTATACAAAAACCTGTTTTTCACTTGAAGCCCAATTACTTTTGACCTGCACGCAATTGTAATAACAACTTGGATTATTATTCATAAAAAAACCTAAATGAACATGTTTATACTAGTCGCAACTTGTTACAAGGGTTGGGACGCAACTCATATAATAACGCCCATTCTCCTTTCTAGGTATTCTTATAGATAGCCAGTTGACTTGGAAACCTCAAGCAGAAGAGGTATGTAAAAAACTGAGCATGTCGGCGTATCTCCTCCATAATCTTGCAAAAAAGGTCAACATCGCCACAACAGTAGTTGCATACCATGGTCTAGTAGCGTCCATTTTAAGATATGGAATAATCTTTTGGGACAGTTATGCACCGTTTTTGTGCTTTGAACTTCAAAGCACAAAAACGGTGCATAAGGGCAATATTAAGCATGAAAGTGACGGATAGTTGCGTTCCTGTGTTTAAGTCCCTAAAACTTTTAACGTTCCCATGTATTTATATTTTAGAAATCGCACTCTTTGTTAAATGTAACATGAACCTTTTCACTTCAGTGTCGGAAAATAGGAAGAGACCTATAAGAAGTCAGTATAAACACCTACTAAACATTGAGAGATTTAATACTGCCTTGCTTAAAAAAAGTGTTATTAGTATGGGCCCAATCATTTTTAATAAAGTACCCAATATAATTAAAAATGACATTTTAAAAAAAGACTGACATTAATATTGAAAACTAATGAATGCTATTATTCAGTAAATGACTTTTTAAATGACATGGACTTATGTATTGAATAATTTAATGGTTTTTCTCAATTCATCCAATTTTTTTATTTATGTATTTTGATGTGCTATGCACTAATGTTTTAAAGTTATAATTTTATGTTATTTTGACTATTTTAATTTAATTTTCAATTTACTGGACATTAATGTTTGCATGCCTTATATAAGGTAGATTGTTTGAGGCTCACTCACCTTATTGTAACATCTTATTTTATGTACCTGCAATCTATGCAAATAAAATTTACTTTACTTTACTTACAAATACACACACAACACTTGCACATGACACGATACAAATGCACTTCACACATACACTCAGTACAAACATTTTACTTATTATAAAACTAATTAAATAGATATATATAATTTTATAAATATATTTCCTACCTTTAGTCTATATCTTGTGTGTGACTATCTGAGTCTGCTAGTACGCTCATAATTTGCTCGTCCACTATTTATGCGAAGACACTGCCTCCTAAGATACAGTAGGAAATTTTATGTTATTTTGACTATTTTAATTTAATTTTCAATTTACTAGACATTAATGTTTGCATGCCTTATATAAGGTAGATTGTTTGAGGCTCACTCACCTTATTGTAACATCTTATTTTATGTACCTGCAATCTATGCAAATAAAATTTACTTTACTTTACTTACAAATACACACACAACACTTGCACATGACACGACACAAATGCACTTCACACATACACTCAGTACAATCATTTTACTTATTATAAAACTAATTAAATAGATATATATAATTTTATAAATATATTTCCTACCTTTAGTCTATATCTTGTGTGTGACTATCTGAGTCTGCTAGTACGCTCATAATTTGCTCGTCCACTATTTATGCGAAGACACTGCCTCCTAAGATACAGTAGGAAATTTTATGTTATTTTGACTATTTTAATTTAATTTTCAATTTACTAGACATTAATGTTTGCATGCCTTATATAAGGTAGATTGTTTGAGGCTCACTCACCTTATTGTAACATCTTATTTTATGTACCTGCAATCTATGCAAATAAAATTTACTTTACTTTACTTACAAATACACACACAACACTTGCACATGACACGACACAAATGCACTTCACACATACACTCAGTACAATCATTTTACTTATTATAAAACTAATTAAATAGATATATATAATTTTATAAATATATTTCCTACCTTTAGTCTATATCTTGTGTGTGACTATCTGAGTCTGCTAGTACGCTCATAATTTGCTCGTCCACTATATATGCGAAGACACTGCCTCCTAAGATACAGTAGGAGTCAGGGCTCAATTTCTGTATTGACTGTACTTTACCCATCTCTTGTACACTATTTGTTAATTTGTCAGTCCCCTAGTGACTACATTAATGTGTATTAATATGTGCCAAACTTGTATTGTGCTAATAAAAAACTTATTATTAATATTATTATAGACAGTTATGTGTGAACTGCAGGTGTTCACTGTTAAGGATTCGATCTCATGGGATAAGCAATAACACAGAACGAGAGGGGCATATCAGAAGTGTGATTTTGCAATGGATTCAACCACGTGAGGTAATTGTTTTTTTTTAATATGATGTAGGTTCCAAAATAACTAAGCTTTATGTGGTCTTACCACATATAGTGCACTATTGTAATTGCAGAGATCTTTAAGGTTCTCAAACTCAAAGCATTTATTTCAATTAAACCATTTACAGGCACTTTTGAATTGTCAAGAAGTCAGTCAGAAAAAATTAAGCTAGTTGCCCATTCCAAAGCGTAGGTACCTATGGAGAAGAACGGGCAAGAAACTCCATGGACACTCTTTTAAATCAAATAAATGTGGTTACAAAGTATTTATTTATTTTTTCCTTGTAAGTGACGTGTAAGCAGACATAAAGATACCTATAAATGTCAGGGAATAGGGCATTCACTTATGATCAACAATAGCAATCCCTTACCTGACTATACAGTCAGGTCAGGTCAGGTGTTTTGCATACGCAAAACAGGGTTTAATGATTATAGGCAGTTGATGCTGATGATGATAAGGTTATTCATTCTTCATATTATAATAATGTTCTTTTTTGTTTTAGTTGACGGCATCTGATAGAATCTGCCATCCTTGTTGGCAAAGAGCTGACAGACACAGTACACGCAATGTTGGGAGGGATGCTATTGATGATGTACAGCAGGGTGATAACGCAGAAATACAACAGGGAGTCGAAGCACCAGTCGGTTCGATACTTTTACCTCACATGAGAAGAGCTCCAGATACACAAGCACATTGTTTCTTACCTGGTTGCACTGCCGAAGAAAGAGTAAGGATTCCTTTGTGGCTTAGTCTTTATTTTTAGTGAGTACAATTACTATCCCAGATAGCATTTAAATTTGCTGCAAGTTTGTTTTTTATTTGATATTTAGTTGTTACGGCAAACTTGTTGTGGCAAATTTATTTCAAATTAGCTGAAAACTTGTGAATGTTAAAATGATATGGCAAGTTTGTTTCGATACTGTTGCAATCTTGTTAGGTAAGCACAAGGTAAGCATGATCTGTCAAGTTTGATCCAATAATTCTGTAAACTTGACACGTTAAACGATCTCGAATAATATCAATAGGTATCAACCATTATAAAAGATCTCACGGAAGTGATACCTATCTGTTAAAGTATTTATTATTTAAAACAATAACAAAGATAACAATAGTAGTAATCTCAGACTAAGTATCTAAACGGAGCCTTTCGGAGAGACGCGTGTCGTGTGTGTTGAAATAGTAATATTTTATAAACTTGTACAGTTTATTTTGTGATGGCAACTTAATTACTCTATGGATGTATGAATACAGTGTCGTTCTTTTTAAGAAAAATAAAGTCTATGACTGATTCCACAAGTTATACTGTTTTATTGTCTAAAAATCATTAAAAATATAACAAGATCTGCTAAAACCCAACAGGTTATGGGCCCAGATCATGCCGTATACAAAACATTAAAGAAAAACTATAAATTGTGAAAAGTGTTGCGAAAATACGTAAAAAAAAAAAATACAAAGTGACAAAATGGCACAAATAAATAATGACGATATCTCAAGTGTAACAAAACTAAAAGACAGCAACAGTTTTACAATGTGGCATTTCGAAATAAAGATTCTTTTCTGTCCAAAACAACTAATGGACATAATTGATGGCACATCGCAAGTCGATTGCAAAGATGACCCTGACAAAAAAGGCAAGTGGAAAACAAGGGACGCTGTAGCACAACACGTAATTTTACGAACAATAGACAACACAGTAAAAGTTCATGTCTTGACAGCAAACAGTGCCAAAGAAATGTATGACACAATACTTAGAATATATAAAAAAGACAATGCCCAAGAAAAATGTTTGCTACTACAAGAATTTTACAACTACAAGTACGATCAAAATAAAAACATACAAACAAACATAAGTGAAATACAAAACCTGGTTTTCAAACTAAAAACACTCAAAGAAGAGATCACTGAAACAATGGTAATATCCAAAATCATGACTATCTTACCAGACAAGTTTACACATTTTAGTAGTGCTTGGGATTCAACACCTACACAGGACAAGACAATAGACAATCTCATATCAAGACTATCACTTGAGGAAGATAAATACAAAATTAAAAGTGAAGAATCCAGCCAAAAAGTAGCCTTCGGGGCAAGTCACAGCAAGTCTAGGAGTCATAATGTTAACAAGACATACAGTGGAAAACCATCAATAAAATGTTCAATATGTAAAAAGACTAACCATACTACAGAGAAATGTTTTTATAGAGAAAGGGCCTGTAAATATTGCAAAAAGACAAACCATAAAGCTGAAGATTGCAGATACAAAAACATACATGAGGAAAAAAATAATCAGAACAACAATAATAAGAAAAAGGTCGCTTTTCATGCCTATACCACACAATATGAAAGTGAAGAACAGAGTAACAAGAATATAGAGATGATAGTAGACAGCGGTTGTAACAAAACTCTGGTCAATCAAAAGGATATCTTTAGTGAAATGAAAACATGTACCGAAAAAGTAAAAACTGCAAAAGAAAATGAGGTAATGACAGTAAAAGGTTGTGGATCTATTGAATTCCAAGATTGCATAGTGAAAGAAGCATATTATGTACCAAATTTAACGAAGAACCTGCTATCGGTAAATATGATCACAAAATCTGAAAATACTGTTTATTTCGATGAAGAAAAAGTGTATATTTTGAATAATAAAATCAACATACCCGAAAACAACATTGTACTTGAAGGAACAAAAAACAGAAACGGTTTATACTCAATAAATTTTAAGAAGAATACAGATAATGCTCTAATTGTTCAAACAGAAAAAGAAAACTCTCAATTAGAAGATTGGCACAGAAAACTTGGTCACTTAAGTTACAGTCAAATGTCAAAAATTCCTGAACTATGTGAAATATCCAAAAACAATGTAAAGAATGTGGATTGCAAAATATGTGCAGAAGCAAAACAGGTGAGATTGCCATTTAATACAGTGAGAGAGCGAGCAACCAAACCAATGCAAATTATACACACTGATGTATGTGGGCCAATAAGTCCTGCAACATATGACAATCATATTTATTTCATTGTGTTTATTGATGATTACACCCATTTCTGCACTGTGTATCTGATGGAAACAAAAACATCCCGTGAAGTATTTAAATACATCAAAATGTTTATTAACCGATTCGTTGCGGATGGCACGTTTCAGTGCCATCACTTCTTTTTAAGTGTGGCGTCAGGCACGGATATGTGTCATTTTGAAATCGATGATAACTCCTTCAATTAAGTTTTATGGAAGTTTTACCTGAAACCAAACTATCTTCATTTTTCACGTATATTAAGCTCGTAGCCTTCGTTTCTGGATAAGGTCGAGTCTTGTAATTGCAACTATATGGTTATTGCAACTAATTTAAATAACTCCATCTATCATCACTATTTCGAACAACGACAGGCGTAATATTGTTCTTCTATCCTAAGTTCCAATGAAAAGATTAAGATGGCGCTGATAGCTATTGAACTGTGTAAATGACATGACTTTTTGTCAAACCGCCATTTTGTTCGGAGTGACGCGGCGTAAACGCGGAGCGCAATAGTTATTTAATTCT
This sequence comes from Amphipoea lucens, assembly GCA_947508005.1. NCBI lineage: Eukaryota > Metazoa > Arthropoda > Insecta > Lepidoptera > Noctuidae > Amphipoea > Amphipoea lucens. Next base: position 21,336,171 of record OX382357.1, read on the forward strand.
GTTTTTTGTGGTTTTTGGTAGGTTTCTTTATAAAGGAAGTGATTATCTACTACGGTAAGTTGTTTTTTACTTATTTGTTTCATTCCAAGATAAATCTAGCCCAACTTATGGGTTCAGTTACATTTACCAGACTAAAAATCAAAAGTCAGGTTATTGCAACTATTTTTAAATTTTTAGGTTAGTTGCATTTATCTGACCACTTTTATATGAAGTATGATAATGCTAGTGATGCGACAGTGAAAATAACTACTACGATAAAAATATTTTATCGAAAGGGATACTATTCATACTAAGCAGTAGTTGAATAGTTCGTTTACCTATATATTTGAAACTATTGGCGCTAGTGTCGCTCTTTGAGTCAAATATTAAAATTCACAAATGTTAAAGTTTATCTTAGTATTTGATAAGTGGAATCCTGGCATTTAGGTCACCTTATTTTATTTGATGTAGGTACAGACACCAGCAGGTCAAGCTACTCGAAATTGTAAATTTTTCCCAATGAACCTTGAACCTAACGCTCTAGAAATAAAGTTGAAAATCTATCAAAGAAATCTGACAGATTGTAGTAGCTTGATGTGCTGGTGTCTGTACTACTGTACTACCAAACAATATCGTTTTACCTCTATGACCTGTTTTCTAGTTTTTGAGTATCTTTTTATTTTATTTTGTAGATGCCAAAATATAAACGAATAAAAGAGACGAAGTATTCATTAGCTGATCTAATAGAAGCTGTCGAAAATGTACGACAAAAAAAAATTAATAGCTACCAAGCCTCCGTAAAATACGGAATACCAAGGTCAACCATTATTCACCGTTTATACGGAACACGCGGTGCCAAACAGCCAACGCCTGGCAGACCTACTGAATTGTCAAAAGAGTGGGAAACTAAAGTAGCTTCTAATCTCCATGTGATGGAAAAATGTGGGTATCCATTAACCTCCAAGGAAATAAAAATATTGATATCTGAGTATATTCGAAGGAACGGAATCGTTACGAGATTTAAAGATAACTATCCTGGGAAGGAATGGTTTAGAGGATTTAAAAAACGAAACAAATTAAGTTTGAAAAAGCCACAGTCTGTAGAAATAGCTCGAAAAAAAGCATGTGATCCTTTCATAGTTAACGATTATTTCGATATGTTACAACGAACAATACAAGAGTGTGGTTTGGCTGACAAACCGCAATGTATATATAATTTGGATGAAACCAGCTTTTGTAGTGACCCCACCAAAACTAAAGTTGTGGGTCTGATGGGGTTTCCCTCTACTAGAACGACAGGCTCTCCTGGGAGGAATAACACCACTGTGCTCTTAGCTACGAATGCACTTGGCAAAAAGATCCCACCCTTAATAATATTTCAAGGGAAACATCTGTGGAGCGAGTGGCTGTTTAAAAATGATAACATTCATACAGCTTACGCTGTCAGTAAAAAAGGGTGGATGGAGACCACCATTTTCGAACAATACATCAAAGCCGTTTTTTTGCCAGCTATCGGAGCAGAACGACCAGTCTTATTGGTCTATGATGGTCATAAGACACATGTAGATTTGAATGTCATAGACCTTCTAGTTGCCGAAAACATTACGGTTCTTAAACTGCCGGCTCACTCATCCCACATACTGCAGCCATTAGACTGTAGTACAATGAAACCTATGAAAGACAAATGGGACAGCGAACTTGTGAAATGGCAAAGACTCCATGTGGGAGCAAAACTCCCAAAACAAGAATTTGCCAGAATCATAACTAATATATGGGATGATTTAAATCCTGTTATCATTCAAAATGGCTTCAGGAAAGCGGGCATATGCCCTTTGAACAAAGATGCAATCCCAAAAGAAAAATTCGACAGTCTGGCATGGTCAAGATGGGAAGAACACCAGCAGAAAAAAAAACAGCTTCGTAATGATACTGATCACAATGGTGAAGAAAATGTTGAAGGAAGTCACACCAAGAAAGATAACAGTCAGAAAGAACATAAAGTACCAACACTAATAAGTGTATGCCTTAAAACAATTAACAGTGAGATACGACGATTGCCAGACGAAATTGATAAGGCTATTGCAAACATTACACGGGATATGAAGAAAAAGCTACCGACAGAAAATGGTACAAAGGCTGATATGAACACGTACTCAGGTACTCGGGTTGAGTTTCAAAAGTGGGAGACTGTAAAGGACCCTAAAACTTTCATACTTTCACGTCCTAATAATGCCAATACCAATGCCAACAGTTATTCTTGTAAAGTAAAAATATTGGATAATGTATTAGTCAGCTCAACAATAAATAAAAGCAAAGAAGAAGAACGAGTTTCATTCGAAGAGCTACTATTAAAAACTATTTCACGTAACGACATACCTAAAACTTCAAAGAAACGGATAAGTCAAGGAAGCGAAATACTAACTTACAAAGATGCACTTCATCGTCTGAAAAATGAGAAAGAAAAAAGGAAAAAGCAGAAGAAACTAAACGGCTAAAAAAACTGAAAAGAGCAAGTTATAATGAGAACAAAAAACCACTGATAAATAAGTCCAAAGCAAAGAAAAATAAAAGGAAAAAGATATTAGACTCAGACAGTGAGAGTGATTGTTCATATACTTCAATTAATTCTTCAGAAGATGAAGGCACTGAAGTTTTTTTTCAAAATATTTTGGAAGAAAGCATTGATGAAGATTTGCAGGAGCCATTACCATTATCTACTAGACAAGGACAAGAAGAAAATAGACCTAAAATAAAAAGTGAAAGATTGAATAAAGGGCAGAAAAAAACATTAAAGCAGAATGAAGTAAGTGATTCAGGGTAGTTATTAATATTATTAAGTGTACACCGGGGCATAAAATCGTGGTAAATCTATGTATAGAACATAGATTTCCCACGATTTTATGCCCCAGGAATAAAGGGCAGAAAAAAACATTAAGGCAGAATGAAGTAAGTGATTCAGGGTAGTTATTAATATTGTTAAGTGCCGGGGCATAAAATCGTGGGAAATCTATATTCTATGTTAATAAAATAAGTACAAATTTTCAGAAGGCGGGTAGTTTATATGAACATTCTACTGTTTTGGAAGAAAGGTTTGACGAAGATTCTGATGATCCTTTACCATCTACTTCTAAAGGAAAAATGAAAAAGGAAAAAGCAGAAGAAACTAAACGGCTAAAAAAACTGAAAAGAGCAAGTTATAATGAGAACAAAAAACCTCTGATAAATAAGTCCAAAGCAAAGAAAAATAAAAGGAAAAAGACCTTAGACTCGGACAGTGAGAGTGATTGTTCATATACTTCAATGAATTCTACAGAAGATGAAGGCCCAGAAATTTTTTTTCAAAATATTTTGGAAGAAAGCATTGATGAAGGTTTGCAGGAGCCATTACCATTATCTACTAGACAAGGACAAGAAGAAAATAGACCTAAAATAAAAAGTGAAAGATTGAATAAAGGGCAGAAAAAAACATTAAAGCAGAATGAAGTAAGTGATTCAGGGTAGTTATTAATATTATTAAGTGTACACCGGGGCATAAAATCGTGGGAAATCTATGTTCTATGTTAATAAAATAAGTACAAATTTTCAGAAGGCGGGTAGTTTATATGAACATTCTACTGTTTTGGAAGAAAGGTTTGACGAAGATTTTGATGATCCGTTACCATCTACTTCTAAAGGACAAAAACAAAAGACACCTAAAATAAAAAGCGAAAGAGTGAAGGAAAGAAAGACTTACACTGCCAAGAAGAAAATATTTACACAAAAGGAAGTAAGTACACATATCATAAACTTTCTAAGTTATAATATAGTAGTACAGGAAGGATAACAATTTGATTTTATTTTCAGAATAAAATGCCACAACCACAAGCATCTGAGGTAAAAAAAAAAGAAGATCTCGACGTGGGTGACTTCATTTTGGCTGGATTTCGGTCGACTAAAGGCAAAAGGACGTATAAATACGTTTGTCTTATTGAGGATATTAACCAAGAAAAAATTGTAGTCAAAGGACTCAAATCTAAAAAAGATAATAGAGAATTCAAGTTCGTTGAAAACGACATTTCCATAATTGATATAGAAGATGTGATTTCATATTTGCCCAACGCCGTGTTAAATAAACAAAAAGATACAGTCATATTTCCTTTTAAAGTAGAGGTATTTGAATGTAAATGATTTCCTATTTTATTTTAAGTACTACTTTTTTAATATCTAAAAAGGTCTATGAGATAAGACTGTTTTTTTTTTGCAAAGATAAGTAGAAATGGCTATTTGATTACTAAAAGATTACCTATTGTAATTACACCTTGAAGTATTTTAAATTACTTCAATTTAAATAATTATTAATGTACGATGTCGTCCTTTGATTAAGCTCAATATAAACATCGATAAAACTGTATTCCTGACTTTTAATTTTGTTACCATGCTAGTCGATAAAACCACAACAAGGTTCACAACACTATTTGTAGGTAAATAGTTGCAATTACCGGACCCATGTCTAAAAAGTGATTTTAAGCAAAATTGAACGTTATTACTTGGACATAGATATCAAAATATTATGAAATATTGAACAAGGTATATTTTTTCAATATAACGGTAGCAGTACCCACAGAAAAAAAGAAAAAAAAAGTACACTTGGGAGCAAATAAATCGAGCCACTTGCTTTTTTTTTGCACGTATAATGGTTATTATTTTTGGTATTATGGAACGTATCAAATCGAAACATATATCGCCTAAGAGCTTATTTAATAATCTTTACAATGAGGGTAAATTATTGAATGATAACCTTATTTAGTGATAAATTATTGGCTCTGAAAGAAAAACGGTAATTTTGATAGAAAATTGTAGGGTTAAAACAGTCCAGAAAATCTATCGAAATCAGGGCAAGGGGGGGTAATACAAGATATTAAGAATAAGTTTATACCATAATTTTGTTTTTAATTGTTTTTTTCTGGACTGACAATTTTCTATCAAAATTATCGTTTTTCTTTCAGAGCCAATAATTTATCATTAAATAAGTTTTTCATTCAATAATTTACCCTCATTGTAAAGGTTATTAAATAAGCTTTCAGGCGATATATGTTTTGAATTGATACCTTCCATAATACCAAAAATAATAACCATTATACGTGAAAAAAGGAAGTGGCTCGATTTATTTGCTCCCAAGTGTAATTAGTTGCAATTACCCGCCAGGACGGGTAATTGCAACTATTTGTGCCTGTGTCAGAAATTTATTTAATAGATTTTTTTTATTTACAGCTTTCCTTTATTTATGACGATGATATAAATCTACATAAAATTTACTTAATAACGAATCTTTAAAAAAATGTATTTTGCTTATGAATATAGAATTATCAACCGGAGACGTAAGGCCTCCAATATTTTTAGTTGCAATTACAAGACTCGACCTTACTGTAATATTTTTAAAAAAATAGGGGGCACCAACCTTTTTGGAAGTTGAAGTATTTGATATTAAATCATCATATGATAATAAATTATAAATGTATTGCAGTAAAGCAGCTAAATCACTTTGCTGCGGTTGTCTTTAGCTTGTCTTCTATAAAATTTTACACCCGCTCTAAATAAAGATAAAATTTAAACAATAAAAGTATTTATATAGAGATGTTTCTTCTCCTCTTTTAATTACAACTCTCTAATCCTTATCTATAAAGAAATATGCATATACGTCGTAATCACATTTGGGTATCGATAGTGGGTAAATTTTATGTCTCGAAATATGGTAGGTACCTACTTACATAAAAAATATCACCGTGCGTCGTACCACGCTATTTTAAACTACGCGTATCAATATGGTTGTGGCTAATATGAGTCATGTCATGCTCATGCATGATGCTACGACACAAAATTGCATTTGCCAAAAGCGCTTCGAAAAAGGACTGTATTCACTCTAAATTAAAGGTTTATTTTGGATAAAATTGTATAGACTTACAATAAAAACTTTTTTACAAAAAAAACAACCGACTTCAAAAAAAAACACTACAAAGTGATAAATAACTTTAATTTCGGAAGTCGGTGTCTTTGATTCCGCATTTTCGTTTTTTGACACCGACTTCCGAAATTAAAGTTATTTATCACTTTGTAGTGTTTTTTTTTGAAGTCGGTTGTTTTTTTTGTAAAAAAGTTTTTATTTTTCACTTTTTAGTTGTACCTACCCCACAAAAAAGTAAACAAAAAGATCGTTAATGTAGACAATGTAGATAAATTTTTAGATTTTTGTTGATTTTTCAAAAACCGCTTGTCCGATTTCGATAAAATTTTCATGGGACCATTTGGGAAGTATACCCTTTCCAACAAAAAAAGAATTTTTCAAATCGGTTGGCAAACGACGGAGATATGCGCGAACAAACATAAAAAAAAAAAAAAAAAAAAAAAAAAAACAAACATTCGAATTGAGAACCTCCTCCTTTTTTAGAAGTCGGTTAAAAAAATGGAAACAGACAATGGACGGTCGGTCCAAAGACATTAAAGTACAATAGACGGGACATAGCGAACAAAATCGTTATCCGACACTTTGGCCCCAGTGGTACAAAGTCTCTCCAGTCTAGTGTTGTATGCCTGCGCGTCAAGTAGCTTCGACGCATTCGTGTCCACCAAAAAAAATACATTTTCTAAGAAAATATGCCGAGTTGCGTATAACGTTATTGCAAGTCTCGTTATGGTAGAACGACTGGATCTAACTTCAGTTTATTTTCGTATGTATTATTTATATTTACTCAGTAATTTGAATTAAATAATTTTCATAGATAGTTCTAGAATATTTCCTAATTTTGTAATAAACGCCATCTATTGCTGAGTAGCTTTACTATTGCTCCAGTAAAATGACAGCTTAAGTGTTACCACTTTTTAATGAATTTTTTGACAAAATAATCGATTCATTTTAGTAACATTCAGTTCAAAATCGATCATGATTGTTAAATTGATTTTATAAAAGAGGATAATAATTATTAGAAGATTATATTTATAATGAAATGAAATACATGATTACCCTGTATTTCATTATAAGTTTACAACAAAAACATTGAGCAATGGTGTCGATTCTCTTGTCACAAATGCCTCTAAACTAGACTAAAAATCACTAAAATTTAGTTTATTCCTGTCAAACGACAATTTACCATTCTGAAACTGACTAAAGTGACACAACTTAACTATATTTTAGTTTGACAGCACTAAGATGGCACTGAGTTATTAATCTATTGAAAATGGCAATTTTGCTATTCTGAATTTCACGTATTTCGCCTAAAATTTTGGTTGTCTAACTAAATCGAACTAAATCTGACTATTTTTAATCGCGATTAAAAAGGTGTGGAATAAAATTAGTTGTCATGAGTATAAATTCACACCAACATAACACCTCGACTTCGGGTGCAAAAACAGTGCTGTATCTTTTTTTTCTTTTGCTTATATCTCGAGAATGGTGTGTCCTATCGCAAAAATAATGAAAATTTCGACCCCCTTTATAAAACCCCTAAACCCCTAAAACTCAACATGTAGGTAATAATTTTTCATATTTTCCATACAAAAAGTAAAAAAATCCTTAAAAAAAAAACACGCCAAGGCCGGTTTTTTGGTTTTTTGTAAATAATCCTATAAAGTAACGTTATTCCTAATCAAAACTTTAATTTATAAAAATTGATTGCTTAGATCGATATAGTAGGAGTTTAAGAGTAAAAATTGAAACATATTTACCTTAATCCACCGATTGAAAATCGGATCTGGCAACACTGGCCACCTACCGAGCGATAGCTGAATATATTTGAATAAATGTTTGCTAGATTGTCGCTCTAATTTTGCTATTTCATACTAGATGGCGTCACTGAGACATGGGATCACAGTTGTTCTATGACATTTCTTTGCATAGCCCCTCTATGTATCTTAAATCTCTTTGCGGTCGGTCTAGGAGCGGCCGGGACCGTCCATTGTTTATTGTAACAACACGTGGTATAAATTTTTTTCTTTCGCGCATCTTGTTTTTTGAATTACTTCTGGTTTACTATCCTTAGTTATCAGACGTGCTTACTTTTCTTGTTATTTACCTTACCGATGACTTTCGCTTGTTTACTGGACTCTCGTGTTTTTATCGATTTTGGTTTTGCATTTGTGACGATTTTGGCTGTGTAAAGTGGACTCTGATTTTGCGTTGTGACAATTGTGGCTTTGAACTGGACTCCGTGCGACTTCAGCCTGTGCACACTTCTCTACTTGCCGTGAACTTCAAGTAAGATTCTTTTTTATACATAAGTTATTTATCGGTTGTCTAGATCCCATAACATAAGCTTATCGTACTAGTCATAAAATGATGAGTTTTTTCAAATCAAATCATTTTATTGTAGATCTACTGATAAATATTATGTAATTAAATAAGTATTATTACTAAATATAATCTATACGTCTATTACTCTATACAAATAAATAACATTGGAGTGTCTGTCTGTAATATTAAAATAACTGTTAAAACCTCCATAAACCTCTTTTGGTGTACTTTTTACAAATTAAAATAGACAACACAATGAAAAACACGACCAAAAATACATGTCTCTTTTATTTTCGTTTCCAATAGAGTTTTCATTCTTTTGCAGTTTGAAGAAAATGGAATACCATTCTTCGAGTTCTCCGGAACCTGAACCATTATTTAGCGTAGATCCTTTTCTAAGTGCGCCAGTTCCTGGACCATCATCTGGCATGTACCATCAGAATCCATATATGGATATTCCAAGTTCGCCAATTCCGGGTACATCATCGGCCATAGATCCCGTAAGCGTGGAATTGGAACGAATGATGTCTCCTCAAGAAAGTGAGCAGTTATATGACATTCCAGGCTTACAGTTATATGAAGACGAAGAACTGTATGGGATTCTAACCGGGAATAACGAAGAACTCTTAAATGAGTTAAGCGATGCAAGTGCGAACGAGGATGCAAACATTGTCGATTCTCACGCCAATGAACAGAACGAAGATCCAGAGGAAGAGTCTTTAGAAGAAACAACTGGCTGGTTTCCGGGTAATCCCAGTCAGATGTTACAGATACCATTTACGGGGACAAGTAGTATATTGCAGCCACATGACGCAGAGGTCCAAAGTCCTTTGGATTATTTTTTTTTATTTATGAATGCCCGCTTTTTAAATTTAATATTAAAATGTACAAACAAGTACGGTAACAAATTGAAAGTAGAAGCGACAACTGCACGTTCTCGCTTTAGCAAGTGGACCGATCTAAGTGTCGCCGAATTAAAAACTTTTATTGGCATAATATTACTAATGGGCACCATAAAGCTGAACAGATTGGTGGACTATTGGTCCACTCATTATTTTTTCCGTCTTAGTCCACGCCTATTTATGTCTAGGGATAGGTTTTTTTTAATTTTAAGAGCTTTGAACGTACAAGATATCGAAAGGACGGAGAGTATATTTAAAATAAAATCTTTGATCGATTTGTTCAATGAGACAGTTGACGCTGTATATTACCCATTGAGAGAGTTGACAATTGACGAATCTCTTATTTTGTGGAAAGGGAGACTATATTTTCGTCAATATATCAAAAGCAAAGCCCATAGATACGGCATTAAGCTGTACATTTTAGCCGACGCCAACGGTATAATTTTAAAAATTCACATGTATGCAGGATCCCAAGACGTACAAGTAGGAGGTAGAAACCACGTTAAAAAAGTGGTGCATCTGCTCATGCAAAAATATTTTGACAAAGGGCATGCTTTGTATTTGGACAATTTTTATACCAGCGTAGGGTTGGCTGATGAGTTAATAGGCAAAAACACGTATGTGACTGGTACCCTAAGACCAAACCGTATAGGAAATCCAAGAGAATTAAAAATGTGCAAATTAAAGCCTGGTGAATCGTGTATATTACAAAACAATAAAAAAATTGTCGTCACCAAATGGCAAGATAAACGGGAAGTATTATTTATAAGTACTGAACACAAAAGTAATTATAAAGGGACTACTAGTCGCCGTGTACGCACAATAAAATATAAGCCGGCCGTACAAATAAAGTATAATAAATATATGCGGGCAATAGATCGACATGATCAGATGCTAAGCTATTATTGCTGTGAGCACAAGACCCTGCGCTGGTACAAAAAAGTCATAATACACATAATCCAAATATGTTTGGTGAATGGTTATTTACTTTTCAACGCAAAAAACACTACAAATAAAACTTCATTATATAAATTTATAAAGAGTGTAATGCAAGAATTGTTACCAATGCCCAATGTATCAGAACTTTCTCGTCCTCTATCACAGTCAAAAATACATTTACCCGCCAATTTACCAAAGAGAAGTAATAATACCCTAAGAAAAAGATGCAGTTTGTTACACAAAAACTAAAAAAAGGGTATCTGTTATAACTGGCTGTCCCGATTGCCCTGGATTCCCAGGCCTGTGCCTTAATGATTGTTTCAGAGAATTTCACAAATATTGAAATTCTATGTTAGTTAATCGGATCTGATGTAATGATTTTTAATAAATATTATCATCTAAGTCAAAATTTGGTTAAAATTAAAATTGTAATTGAATTAAAATTTGGTTTTATTTAACTTTTGTCCGGTCTTTATTTGATATTAAAATTACTTTTTTATTATATCTAATATTTTCTGCATCTTTATATTTCTTTCATATGGTTTAAAGCGCAATAATTCATTTGAAACCAACTGGCCAAAATATTTACATCCATGGACGTCCAATATAGTCGGGCCATCATCTCTTTCTGTGCATGTTGCACTGTCCACCATTTCTTTTTTTGTGTACGTTGAAGTATCCTTACATGTTTTTTAGTTTGGTATAAATTCCTGTTCCCAGTTTTCTGAGTCTTCCCAGCGTTGTGAATTCTGTACTATCTCTTCGTCATCGTCGCATTGAGTTTCATTTTCTGTATCGGGAATGTACTTTCTTTTTCGCTGTAATTCTTAAACAATAAATAAACATTATCAGTATCTTGCCAAATATTATTTTTTTCTGACAATAATAATTTTCACATTTGTTGTGTATCCGTGAGAATGTTTGGATGTTTTTGTTTTTTCACACAAAAACTACTGAATGGATTTCAATGAAATTTAGCACAGGTGATAAGTCTTGGTCTGGAATAGCACATAGGCTACCTTTTATTCCGATTATAGGTTCCTGTGGGACAACGGGAAACAAATTCTACGCGGGTGGAACCGCGGGCATCGGCTAGTATCAAATAATCATATAAAATAATTATATATTAGTACTACTATCATTATTATTACTATTTAATCTAACTTAGCAGTTTTTATTTGCGTAGTTTAATTATAAACAATTGAAATTTGTTATGCAAAAATTTTTAGACCCAATTTAATACCTCATAATCAATCAAATTACTAGGAAATGCAAAATAAGTTGAAAAGGTTGAGCACATCTGTATTAAATAAGTCACTTACCTTCCATTTCCACAAATACACTTGTTTCGCCACTTTTTATCGCTTAAAACAACGTGCCTGACCGTTCACGTTAGATTTCACATGTAAACTAAAAGTATTCGAGCTTTGAATACGTAAAAAAATGTCAAAACACTGTTTTCTTTTCCGCATGGCTGAAGACACAGATGAGTGTCATTTAATCGTATGGCGTTGGGCACTGATCAGTGTCACGTTATTTTTGTTCGACGCCACGGCTAGAAGTTAGTGAAATTAGGCATCGCAACGAATCGGTTAACCAAGGTGAGACACACTTTAATTTAAAATGCAGTAAACTAAGAAGCGACAACGGTGGTGAATTTCAAAATCAGCAACTCTCGCAATGGTGCAATGAAAAAGGTATAGTACAAGATTTCACCATTCCATACACACCCCAACTTAATGGAAAAAGTGAGCGAATGATGCTGACTCTAATGAATAAAGCAAGAGCACTCATCTTCGATGCCAACTGTGACAAAGAGTTATGGGGCGAAGCGGTGAGAGCTGCAGCTTATTTAACTAATAGAAGTCCAACTAAAGGAATGGAAAATACCCCTGCAGAAAACTGGTTCAATAAGAAATCTAACCTGAACAACCTACAAATATTTGGCCAAAAGGTTTATGCTAAAAATTTGGGACCTCACAAGAAATTAGACAAAAGAAGTCAAGAAGCTATGTTTGTTGGATATGCACCTAATGGCTATCGTCTGTGGAATCCAGAAAAACGAGAACTATTCATCAGTAGAGACGTTGTTGTTACCAACTCACTATTTTATTCAGAACCAAAAGGTAAAGATCAACTTATTATTGAAATTATTGATGAAAACGAAGAACAAGAAAACACAGAAAACGGGGAAGAAAGAGAAGAAATATCAGACAATAGGAATATTAATGAAAATAGACGAGAAGAAGAAACTACAACAATTGAAAATAGAAGACAGGAAGAAACAACAATAAATGAAAATAGAAAACAGGAAGAAACAACAATAAATGAAAATAGTAGACAAGAAGAAACAATAATAACTGAAAATAGAAGACCAATAAGACAAAGAAGAATACCCCAAAAATATGAAGATTATGTAATAAACTTTTCAAGTGAAGAAGAAGACAAGGAAGTTCTTCTAACAATATTCCCTGATGAAAATGAAGCACTCACGACTTATGAAGAAGCAACATCCTCAGAAGACAAGAATAAGTGGCTAAAAGCCATACAAGAAGAAAAAGATTCTCTTATGAAAAATAATACATGGAAATATATAGATGAATATGAAGGAAAAGGTAAAGAAATTCTGACAAGTAGATGGGTTTTCAAAATAAAGAATAACGGAAAATATAAAGCTAGACTTGTGGCAAGAGGATGTGCACAAAAGAAAGAAAACATGGAATTGGAGAATATTTATAGTCCAGTTGTTGACACTACATCGTTAAGACTACTACTTGCTATTGCTGCGAGGAGAAACTGGGAAATTCAAACCCTTGATGTGAAAACAGCCTTCCTTTACGGACAGTTAGATGAGCCTGTATATATCAAAGTACCAGATGGATACAATGTACCTGGTAAAATCTGCCTTTTACAAAAATCACTATACGGATTAAGACAAGCACCGTGTCAGTGGAACAAGAGATTTACAACATTTTTGAAAGAACAAGGTATGATTCAATTAAACACAGATCAATGTATTTTTAAATCCAAAGATGGCAATATGTATCTGGCTATACATGTTGATGACGGAATAATTACTGGCAAAGACAAAACTAAAATTAAACAACTACAAGAAAAATTGAGAGAAGAATTTGAAATGACAATATATGAAAATCCAAAATCCTACCTCGGAATAGACATAGAAAGAACAAAAGAAGGAATATTAATTACTCAAGAAAACTATGCTAGCAAAATTTTAAAAAGATTTCAGATGGACAATGCTAAACCTATGAACACACCTATCTCTCAAGATATCTACAAAACAGACAATAATAAAGAAGAATGTCCAGGACAGAAAAATACTCCTTTCAATTATAGAGAAGCAATTGGAAGTCTTTTATATCTATCTTGCAAAACACGTCCAGATTTAAGCTTTGCAATTAACTTTGAAAGCCGTTCAACAGAAAATCCTAAAACAAGAGATTATGTCAATGTTAAAAGAACTTTGAGATACCTAAAAGGAACACCTTCTGCTCGAATTTTCTATAGTAATTGTCAAGATAATAATGAAAAATCCTTACACATAATTGCATATTGTGATGCAGATTTTGCAGGAGATGTTATACAGAGAGAAGAAGATGTCTCTAAAGACATAAGAAGAAAAAGTACTTCTGGTTATGTGATAAAACTATATGGAAGTCCAATAGCTTGGTCATCAAAACGACAAAGTGTAGTTGCACAGTCAACTATGGAAGCTGAATTAATTGCAGCAAATGAATGTGTAAAAGAATTAAAATATCTAATTGAATTGATAAAGGAACTAACTGATAAAGAAGTTGAAGCTACTTTGTTGATTGATAACCAAACTACCATTAAAGTCATAAAGGTTGGAAGATTAAAGAAAAGTAGACATATTGAGGTAAAATATTTTCTTATAAAAGATGATTATTATAAACATCTGTTTCAAATTGAGTATGTATCCTCTGAAGATAATGTAAGTGATATTTTTACTAAAGCCTTGCCATTTGTCAAATTTCATAAATTCTCTAAATCTTTGTTAAAACTTAATTAATTAAAACCTATTTTATAAACAAATTTAAATTGCTGTGTAATAATAAGTGCAATTATGTAATATGCAATTATCACAAAATAAACCGTCCTACGTTTATGGGGAAGTGTTGAAATAGTAATATTTTATAAACTTGTACAGTTTATTTTGTGATGGCAACTTAATTACTCTATGGATGTATGAATCCAGTGTCGTTCTTTTTAAGAAAAATAAAGTCTATGACTGATTCCACAAGTTATACTGTTTTATTGTCTAAAAATCATTAAAAATATAACAAGATCTGCTAAAACCCAACAGTGTGAAACTAAACGTAACTGTCAAAAAGTGGCGCCATTGTATAACTTCATTGTGTTTATTTCCGTTTCTTTCTTTGATTTGTGAACGTGCTTCTCCGTTTTGTTTGTGATTGCGATTTATCGACGACCCTGGCTGTGTTTTTGAATTTCTCTTACGTTTGACTTTAGCTGTGTTACTGGACTCGATTGGATTGCACTCTTGTTGGACTACTTATATCGTCTTGATAAAATATCCCTACTGACTGACGGTAAGTTTGGTTTGGTTCTCTAGCCGGGTCTGCTGCGCCTGCGGCATGTTTTCGTATATTGCTAACACGGAACACCGTGTTATTATCGAAGATCGTGTTTTTTTTTTGTTCGCCGTTTTGTTTGCCGAGTCGAATGGATAACACGTTATGTGCTAGCAAAACACGAAAACATACCGCAGCGGACCCAGCTTTAAAGTGTGGTGATCATTTTAATCAATTAGAGCTAATGCAGACCCCCTTTATCATTCTATAAAGTCACATAACCTCGAAAAATTCCCAACAACATAATCTAATAACAATTTATTTCACCATTGGTTGCTAACTATCTCGTAATGTGGTACGATTCCATAATTATAATACCAGCCCACATACATCCCAATGAAGGGCACGGGCCTCTAAGAGAGAGGGAAATTAGTGTGTACCTACTGCCACCGCTTTGAGATTTCAAGCACTGAAACATACATTGTATAATTTTGGTTGGTGGGTCAGATTGGGACTTTTTTACAATAAAGAATATTCTATTCTATAAACACCTCAGGTACTAGGGTTTCCTAGTTTCCTCAAGTTTTTCTTCACTTTTAGGAAGCTGTGGTGTTGCTAACAATGTTCTTAACAATTTCCACGTAAATCTGCTCCATTCACCCATATTTGTGTGAAATGAGTTTTTGAAATCATACATCTCTTAATTTTTAATTAAAATGTCTCGAAAACCGTTTGTACAAATGTCGAGACAAGGCCGGTTAAAGAGAATTAAAAGAGAAAATATGACAATTGCTTCAGCAACTAGAGGTGACAACCAATCAGAAGAAGAAGAAGAAATATCATACTATCATCAAGAAGCTGCTGGGACAAATAATCTGCCCTCCCCTATTGTTCCTCACAGCTCCAATTCACCTCCAACACAAATGCCATGTCATGCTGATAATGATAATCCTGTTTTTCGTAACACCATCCATGAGAATACTCTGTCAGATTCTGACCGCGAAGAATCTCATAGATCCGATTCTCCCAAAACTCAACTGCCATGTTATGCTGAAAATAATAATAATTCTGTTTTTCATAATATCATCCGTGAAGATCCCCAGTCAGATTCTGATCATGAAGAATGTCATACTCATGACAATGACATATTTGTAGATCATTTAAGAAATTGGGCTATTAAATACCAAGTAACTCATGTGGTAATATCTGCATTGTTACTTATATTGAAAAGCCATACCTCTTTAGAGTTGCCAACTGATGCCAGAACTTTACTTAAAACTCCAGTAACAGTAATCACTCGTCTCGTTGAGCCTGGACAGTACTCACATATAGGTTTACAAAAACAATTGAGAAATATATGGGGTTATGTTACTGAATCTGTAAATGAGTTGTGTTTATTAATTAACATTGACCGTTTACCTTTGTTCAAAAGCAGTTCTACTGAGTTCTGGCCAATTTTAGGCTTGGTTTCTAATATACCTTCAATAAAGTCAATAGTCTTCCCTATTGGCGTTTATTGTGGCACAAAGAAGCCTTTTAGCTGCACTTCATTCCTACAGGAATTTGTGACTGAGGCAGTTCATTTGATTAACAATGGCTTAGATGTCAATGGAAAAAATATTAAAGTTATTGTCAAAGGTTTTGTTTGTGATGCTCCAGCAAAGGCTTTTCTATTAGCAATTAAGGGGCATACTGGATATTATTCATGCACAAAATGCAAACAATCTGGTGTATATATGCAAAATCGCATGACATTCCCTGAAATTGATGCACCCCCTAGAACCCATCAAGAGTTTCTAGAGATGCATGATGAGGATTTCCACAATTCAAGTAGCCCATTAACTGAAATCCCTGGAATAAATTTTATTAACAGTTTCCCACTAGATTATATGCATCTTGTATGTCTCGGAGTTGTGCGCACTCTTCTTTACTTGTGGATGTTTGGACCAGTACCATTAAAATTGCCTCGTCAAATTTTAAATTCAATCAGCACTGACCTTGTTTCTTTTGCTGGACATATACCGTCAGAATTTAACAGGAAACCTCGTTCTTTGGATGATGTTAGAAGATGGAAAGCAACTGAATTCCGTCAATTTCTTTTATACACAGGACCGGTAATACTTTTAAAGTTAAAGTCAAGTTATTTATCACATTATAATAATTTTCTTTCCCTAACTGTTGCAATGACTATATTGTTAAATCCTGAATATTGTTTTGAGTACAATGAGTATGCAAAAAATCTGCTGAAACACTTTGTTAAGACTTTTATGGAATTATATGGTCCACAATTCGCAACACATAATTTGCATGGCCTCACGCATATCAGTGATGATGTAGTTGAATTTGGTGCACTTGACTGCTGTTCAGCCTTTCCTTTTGAAAACTTTTTACAGGTTTTCAAAAGAAGTATCAGAAAAGGCGACAAACCCCTCCAACAAATTATAAAAAGGTTTGGGGAAATAGCAAACACAAACCATTGGTTTAAAAATGCATCACCATGTAATTCCAGCTTGCCATGTTTTGGCAAACCCCATTCAAGCGGTTTAATTATGCCAGGCTGTGATGTTTCCCAACAGTACATGTCTATTAAATTTAAATCATTTGAAATAACTACGACACACCCTAATTCTTGTTGCTTTTTAAATGATGGGACGGTTGTAATAGTGCGCAACATTATATTTTCAACAAATAAAAATAGCATGGTCATACTTTGCCAAGAATTTTTAGTGAAAGAAAACTTCTTTAGTGCACCCTTAATAGATAGTTCCCACATAGGTATTCATATAGTAAAACAATTGTCAAACCTATGTGAAAGACCGCTTACTGACATAAAGGGAAAGGTTGTGTTGCTTCCTTTCCAAAATAATAGCCATGTTGCTATAAAACTGGTCCATTTATAATACTTCATCTAAATCCTGCCTTACCTTGTCCCCCTATCCTGTATATAAAAAAACTCCATTCCTTTTTATTTTGTTTGCCATCATCAAGCAGGTACATAATTATTGTTTCGCAATTATTTTAAACACTTCAGAAATTGTTTCCTGTTACGTAACTAAAGTATTTTTTCAGAATGCAGATAATGGAAGAAAACATTAGATTTGTTATTGTCACCTTTGTGGAGGAAAATAATGCTCCTGGCATTGTTGCTTCCAACTGGATAAAAGAAGATAGACATACTTGCTTTTATCCCAATGTACGCACTGAAGAAATGAAAGAAAAGCTTTTGCGGAAAATGGCTGCACCTGGCGATATGTGGCAACAATATAAAATAAAAATTCTTAAAGGATATGGTATGCAATTAATTCTTATTTGCAATAGGTATGTATACCTAATAATCTTTATTGTTGGCTGGTGCAAATAATTCAACTTTTTTTCCATTAGAAACTTATGGGGATGCACGACTTCATTTAAGATAAGCGGAAGAAACATCAAATTTAGATTCCGATGAAGAAGTAAAAAAGAGAAAAAGGAAAAGGAAAATAAATGTTTATCTTCCAGAAGACTCTGCTGAAGATTCATCAGATGAACAAAACCATCAACCATCTACAAAAAAAAAAACTTGATTTCACAAGATACCCATCTCCCCCGAAACCTAAAGCAGCAGAATCTTCAAACATTAATAAAATGGATGCCAACTCCATTGCGCGACGCCCACCCAGCCCAACTGTAATGTTTTCCAGCCCAACTGTAATGTTTTCCAGCCCAATTGCGTCATCGTCTCGTGCCCATCCATCTGTGGACAGTCCAGTTGTTCCCAGTCAATCAAAAATGTGTCCATCTGGTAATATAATTTTAATTTATCTAAGCAGTATTCAGGGGATGTTAATGATATTTTAATTTTAATATTTTTGTTACAGACTGTGCGACAAGCAAACAATTGGCAATCCAGCAAAGTCATCCCATCCAGATGGTGACTGATTTGTCGAAACAAGTGTCAGAAATTAATAGAAAAGTGGACCTGATTTTAGGGCGGCCGGAAGAGCCATTGACTCCACGAAGGCAAGATCCTTTTTCACTGCCACAGTTTTTAACAAACCTGCCAGTAAATGACGATGACAGTTTCTGTCATTTAAATGAACAAGTCAAAAATAGTGACAATAAACAGGCAATGGTAAGGGCAACATTTTATTAAATATACATATAAATCATATAATAATGTTTCATATTAATAGTCATCTCTATGTACCTACTATTTACCCATGAAGCACAGACTTAATTGCGTTAACTTACTTCAGTAGTTGCACAACTATCAATTATTGACTTTGTATTCTTTGACTTATTTAAGAAAAAAAATAATCAAATTAAGATGCACCCAACATGTATTTATGTACAGACGCCAGCACATCAAGTTACTACAATCTGTCAGATTTCTTTAATTGATTTTCAACTTTATTGCTAGAGCATTAGGTTCAAAGTTGATTAGGAAAATTTGACAGATTGTAGTAACTTGATGTGCTGGCGTCTGTACCATTATTAGGCCATTACCTACATAATACATATACAGTATTTCTTTTTTCAGATACAATTCTTGGCAGGTATTGGCGGTAAAAACCTCCGTTCTTTCGCCACAAACATGCTTAGAAGAATACTGCTGGATGAAGTAGCCGAGCAATATTCTCTGACGGGGAAAAAAATGAAAAACTCAAGCAAGAAATCATTTCTTGACACAGAAACTTGCAAATTAATATTTCGTAAGTACTATTGTAGTTCAGGTTTTTTTTTTATAATTGTTTTAATTCCTACATACCTAACCAACAGTCACATTACGAAACATGCCGCTTAAGGTCAATTATAGTACATTACTATAGCTGTTTTATTTATATTTTCAGAAATGTGTAAAAAAGTGCATGGAACTGCCACCGACGATATGCTGAAAGAGATAATCAGTGACTGGCTAAACCAAGCCAAAGTAAGATCGTCAAGAAGGTAAAATTACTCTCTTATAATAATAGTCTGTAGAGCGGGTGTAGATTAGTCTAGTGGGGCCTACTGGTACTGGGTTCGAACCCCGGCGCTGATACCAATGACTTATAAGTTGTAGCATACATTTATTTATTTCATAACAAGATGGCTCGTTCAGGGGTGACTAATTTATTGTATTTCAATGGTACCATATTTAATTTGAAAGTTAGTTTTGCAGGTGTTTATTGACTAACAGCCATTTTATTTCGTTGTTTCAGGGCCGAGAGACAAAACAACAACAACAAACATGATGGAGTCTAGTCTAGAATGAACAGGCATCTTCTGGGAACGCTCTTTCCATCATAGACCATAAGGTCTAAAGCGATGGATAACCATCACTGATCATGAGCAGGCCTAGTCAGCAATAAAAAAGTCCCGTTCTGTACTACTTTTTTTTATACGTATTTTTTTTCGACTTTATATGATTGTGTTTCTGTAACTGTTTACCCAGGCTGTATAAATAAATACCCTTTAAGTGCAATGGTGAAATAAACCCATTAAATTTTAATTTCAATTGTTTTCATTTCATACTTTAAATGCTGTCAAGTTTTTTGTTTCTTCATGAGGCCTACTCGCAAACGACGACACAATTTTTTTATTTTTGTCGTAGTGGTTCGCGTTCGCGAGTAAGCCTCCTGAAAAACACCAAAACTTATCACTTTGTGGCATATTACTATGTATATCTGTCGTAGCAATAAACCATTGATTACAATGTATGCAACAAACAAGCAAGTACTTATGTGACAACATTGTAGGTAATTTGTCAAGACAAATAGTTGGCAAGTTTGCATTGGACACATATTATACAAGTTTGATGGGCGGAAACTAGAAATTTGATATTTAGTTTGATATAAACTTGCTACAAGTATGTCCTTTGCCTCGTCAAACTTTGTGCAAGCTTTCACATTTGATAATTTAAAACTTCTGCAAGCCTGAAACAAGTTTAAATTGCTATCTGGGATGTACCACAGCAATGTAGGATTTGTGAATTCCATTTAAGAAATAACAATTTTGACATTTTGAGTAATGACTTGCATTCAATACAATATTTTAATGCTAATCACATAGAAGACTGCTTCATTCATAAAAGAAAGAGTAATATTAGACTATTCGAATATTCAACAAATGTCTGATGACTCAGTGCATTATTGGACTGGTTTAACCAAGCACCAGTTTTTTGAATTAAAAACTAATGTGCAACAAATAAATAATATGCGAAATGGCACATTAGCTCTTGCTGCGTATCTTATGAAAATAAGAACTGGCGACAGCAACGAGCGGATATCAACGCTATTAAATACACCCCCTACCACTTTAGTAAGATTATTAAAAAAGGTCCGGCAAATACTTTCTGATGATTTTGTTCCACAAAACTTAGGGATCAATCATATCACACGAGCTGAAACTGCTTCAAGAAATCTCATGATACCTAATGAGCTGTTCGGTGGAGCAAATAGCAACCCAATAATTATTCTGGATGGCACCTATTTATATGTACAAAAAAGTTCAAATTATTTATACCAGAAAGATACCTACTTATTCTTTGCACAAGTATAGGAACCTCATGAAACCTTTTATGATGGTATGGTCTGATGGTTATATTATAGATGTACTTGGTTGGTACTTACTTACTTATCCAACAACAACATCGGATGCAGATATCATGAGTAATGAATTTAATAATGAAAACAATACTTTACGAAGGTATTTTCAACCTTATTTTTTTGTTTTTGTTTTTGTGTGCATCTGCAATCACTGCAATCACTTTTAGCAAATGTGTTGCATGCTTCTCTCATTCAGAGTGTGTCCTCCAGCGAGAACATCTACTCATAATTCTCTACTCTATAGGATGTCTTTTCTTTTAAGGCGTTTAACATAGCTGGATATTGCGAGCTGTCGTGCAAGGGTATTGGGATGGGCTTCTAGCCGTTTCCTGTATGTAATCTTGATATTAGTGATTTCTTCTCTCACTGTGAGCATTTCCAGATGTTCGTGGATCTCAGCATTAGTCACATACCAGGGGACATTACTGATTGTTCGGAGAATTATGTTCTGCATTCTTTGTATTCGCATGATGGAGGAGTTACAAGCACTACCCCACAGCTGTAGACCGTACATCCATATAGGTTTCAGGATGGACTTGTACACTAGTAATTTGTTGTCTACTGACAGTTTGCTGTTTCGGCCTAGCAACCACAGGAAGCTTTTGTATTTAATATTCAGTTCATCTCGTTTTTCGTATTTTCAACCTGGGGATGTTTTTTTGCTGGATAGGGGTTTCAGGAACTGTGTACCTTTACTACAACAGTGCAACTATACTGTTCACTTTCCTTTATCCCTACAACAAGGTGAAACTCAATTATCAACAGCGGCAGCTAATAAGTCAAGAACGGTGACAACGTGCAGGTGGATTGTCGAAGCAGTAAATGGGATTTTTAAAATGTCCTATAAAATATTTAGGAGTGAATTTTTCAATACTGCATCCACTCATGCTATGACAGATTTTAAAATAGCTGCCGCATTGATAAACATGTTCCACCAAAGGGTATCAGATAGACCAGATGCAGGACAAATAGTAAATCTGGTAAATGAAAAATTGCACACAAATAATATATTAGCTAATTATGTAATTGAAAATAATTTAAATCGAAGACGGACACAATACTCCAACTTAAACGCTACTATTGAAATTGTTGAATTTCCTAGATTAACATTTGATGAACTTGTGTTATTAGCATGTGGAACATATCAGATTACAGGCAAAGTCTTATTATGGGGAGCACATAAGAAATGATTGCACATTATTGCGAGGGAAAATACAAAGCCGACATATAGGCCGTAAAATATATTTTGTATATACATATATTATATGAAGATTATAATCAAGGCATACAAGCTATTAAGCATTATTGCTGCAATTGCATAATCGGCCGAAGGACTGTAGGTTGCTGCGCTCACATCATGTCTGTGAACGTGTGTGTGAGCGTAAACCAGCTCTCGGCTCTCATAGATTTTTAAAGTCCAACCGAGAGTTGGCTTTTGGCTATTGCAACAGGAGCAAAGAAGGTCGCAGTCAGGCTAGGCGGCTTTAGGAGCAATGCTCCACTGTGCTCAACAGTTCTGTATATTAATTAATTGTACGAGAGCAAGAGCGTCTTCGTCTTCTGAGGATGACATGTCGACACTTCAATGCCGGACAACAAACTGCTCTAAACTTGTGTCTGCGCCACGTCATTTTTGCGCTATGTCCGAGCCATATCTGCGCCATGTCCGGGCCGTGTCCTCGTCCGACGCCATTTATGTGTGGCCTGCGCCTTAGAAACAGTCTCAATACTCAATACTCAGTCATCTCACGTACACCTCCGAGTTACCTGACCTAGTCTAAGCTTAATTTATTGAGTTTTGTGATTTTGTGTATGTGCCGCAAAGTTTGACGCTTGGTTTTCAGAGGTTTTTCATTACAAGTTTCTAAGTATCACATACACGAGTAGAGATACTTCAACGAAAATGTAAGTATTTTAACATTGACTTGTCTACTTACTTTGTTCCTAGGGTATTTGTGTGAGAATTTTTATACCTGTAAAATATTTTAGCAAAACTTATTTAGTAGTTGCTGCGCCTATTTATGCGCGATTTTGTTTTATTGTTGCTTGTTAGATGTCTGTGCAAATAGACATTGATTATGAATTGACGGTACGGATGTATCTCGTTTTAAGTGTAATGCCCATCTATAGATGTTATTTATTTTACCTAACTATTTAATTATAAAATATTTTTATATTGTTTTAGGTCTGCAGTAAAGAAGACTGTTTTTTTAAGGAGTTTTTGAACAAACGCACACAATCAGCCATTTGGGAACACTTTTTGAGGGCTGAAAATGGGCAGTGTCCAACATTGTCAAAAAATTTTGAAGACTCCTGGTGGTGCTACTGGAGCACTACTTACAGTAAAGTCCATTTCACGAAAGAAGTCCCGCGGACAATTGTGGAACTAAAGGACATGTCTGGTGGAGCAATGGGCCAATGTCTAGGCAGTCAAAGAAAATGTTCAGTAATGATTGTTATATTATTATAATCGTCGTATTTTATAGTTGATTAATTAATAAGTTTCAGGAGTCAGGATCTTGCGTAAGCTGGTCAAAATAAGGATTATACGCTAGGGATTTTTCTTAGCTTTTTTTAGTATAATGACATCTGTGAGCGAATACAGGTACTAATTGGTGGTATGTCTTTGTGAGGTAAATGAAACATTTTGTTGGTCTGAGATCATATTCTACAGTTTTTTGGATATTTCTATTTGTGTAACAAAAATGTTAAGCACCTATTTTTGTCACATAAATGCACATAATATTTTATTGGCTTCATCTTTAATTCCGTATTTTGGTTTCTATCTTCAATACCCATAATATTATTTATATGTAGCTACTTGTTGATACTGAATTGGGATTATAATAAATAAAACTATGTTTGTATTTATTGCAAAACAAATTACTTTATTGTAGATACATTCTTAAATAAAATGATAAAAAAATTAAACATCTTCTAGATACACCAAAACATTGTCCAAAAATGTACCAGCGAAGATACCATACTAGCGTAATGACGTGGCAGACCATTGTATGACCTAGTAATCTCTCATTGTCAGCAGCTTTGGTATTTAATAAATTATAACAATCGTGACACTTGCGTATCCATCGAATGGGAGCTGGAACAATAAGGCATGTCATTGTATTTTTCAAATTATAACACACCTGCTCAATGTACTGCCTTTCCTGCATGGTCTACGCGACTGCCGTAGGATAGAGCCCTACCTGATTTGATAACCATCGAGCAAGTCTCACTTGCAGGGGTAACGCCAGCCTTGACACGATATGTCTGCGAATCCGCAGCACAGCGATGCACCTCATCATAATATCCAAATCGAGAGGAAAAGCAGAATCCTATAAGAATAGCAATAGTCTTCCTGTCTAGATGATGTCACTCCGTGTAGAATAGCAATGGTCGTTTAAAGAAATTATCCATAACAGAAAATAATCGCATAGTAAGCAAGGAACGCATACTAAGTACACGCAACTTGGAATTGACAACCAAAAAATAAATGTCAATGCCATGTCAAAAAAGTAATAAATACTTACCTTCATGTTAGGAAGTGGGTATCCGAAGAAAAACACGTTTGATGTGTACACAAAAATATTTTAGTAATATTGTCGTATTTTATACGCAAATACGTTAATATATTCCTTTCATCTAAAATAAGCGGCTTATAATTATTGCTCACACTATTTAAAGATAATTACGGGATAAAATGGAACGTCAAAAAACATTTTTAGTACTTCCCGTTTAAAATGGCAAAACGGAAGCTACGATTGAGTACTGTTTTTTTGAGAATTATGTTACGCAAGTAATACTGAATTAATTAATCCATAGTAATTTAAATCTGAATTTTTAAATCTTACTGAAAAACCTTAAATCATGAACATTTATCTATACCAGAATTACCAGAGGGCAGAAACTGGACATGTCCTTTGACAGATGGGGAGATCGGCCATGTTGTCGTTTGTCGATGTTATCAAGGAGCGTTTGTTGTGGTAGATATTTTGTAAGTTTATTATTGGATTAGTGCGTTATAAGGTTTATTTACGATGCCAAAAGTTGTAAAATGTGCAGGTCGAGAAAAGATTTTAAAGGTGAAGGAGTTCTGTGAAGCGGAACACAAGAATCGCGGTGTTTTAATACCAATAAGCAATGTTCGCAAAAGAGTCGCCGCCATGACAGGTAAATTTTGGGGCTGCCATATACAGATTTTTTCCCGATTGATTTACATATTGGAATTAAGTTTTTTGTTTTTTTTAATGCATGATTTTTATTAAGGAAAATTTGAAAAGGAATTAACACAACACAACAAAAATTTGTAAAGTTATATTCAACAATAATGTAATTAAATACGAAAATAATCTTTGTTTGAATTTTTTTTTTTTTTTATTGTTCATTTTATTGCAGGTGTTTCAGAGAAAACTGTAACGAGAGTTACAAAAGAAGGCGCAACAGCGGCGAGTACTTCTAAAGTTATCGTCACCCCAGGGAAGAGTCGCCCGCATCCTAAAAAGATAGACTTGGATGGATTTGATTTGTGCGCTATACGGCAAAAAATTCACAGTTTTTTATGTTGTGAAGAAGGAATTACCTACATTGATTAAATTACGTGCAGCTTTGAGAGAAGACATAAATTATCAAGGAAGCATCACTACATTGCACCGTATATTGCATAGCATCGGTTTCAAGTATAAGCAATGCCAATCGAAACGTAAATTACTAATGAAACGTTATGATATTACTGCATGGCGTTCAAGATATTTGGAGAGAATCCGAAGAAATCGCAATGTGGAGAAAAAACCTGTAGTATATTTAGACAAGACCTATATACACAACACTTATCATGCCAAAAGTTGCTGGCAAAGTAAGGAGGAGCCTGGGATGTTCGTGTCAGAGTCATCAGGGAGTCGTTGGATAATTGCTCATGCGGGAACTGAAAATGGTTTTGTTAATGGTGCATTGTTAATGTTCAAATCCCAATCCAAATCCTCAGATTACCACGATGACATGAACTCAACAAATTTTTTGAAATGGATGAGTGAAAAAGTCATTCCTAACCTACCTGAAAGGTCACTTGTGGTAATGGACAACGCTCCGTATCACTGCACTCAAATAGATAAAGCACCTACAATGTCAAGTATTAAACGTGACATGCAGGAATGGCTGCGAGAAAAGGGAGTATATTTTGAAGATACTTGGACAAAAGCTGTATTATTTGAATTAATTAAACAAAACAAAGGTCCACCTACGAGGTGCATTCAATAAGTACCTAGCCTCATCGCCAGAGGGCGCTGTAGTTTCAAAAGAGTTTTACCACAGTGTAGCACATTCTTTTTTAATTCTTTTTTCAAATTTTCATTCCAATCCCTTCATTTGTTTTTAATTTGACAATTTATGGAAGCGAACGTATCGATCGGTTTTACAAAAATGGAAAAAGAGCAATATCGTTCGGTGATTCGATTGCTATTTTTGGAAGGGAAAACGCGCATCGAAATTAAAGAGCGCTTGGATGCTGTGTACGGTGACTCTTCTCCATCGATGGCCACCGTCAAGAAAGATCCAAAAGAAATTGTACGCCTAACAGAAGAGGCTTTTGAGACTGTTACAGCGGAAGATTGGGCAGTTCAATGTAAACATGTACAGCATTTGGAGGAAGAATATTTAAAAAATGCTGGTCTTATGGATGAAGCAATGGATCGATTTATTACACGGCTAGTGATAGTGAAACAGAATCTGATTCTATTTCTATTCACTCTTCTGACAGTGATCATAGTATGACCGATCATAATTATTCAATTAAAATTTGAATAAAAGTTTTAAATGTTATTTTATTTTTCTAATTTAAAGTTGGTCGAACATCTCCATTTTATATTTTAGAAATTACAGGAAGATTTATTTTTCACTAATCTGACCTTAGCAGTATGGACATCAAATGGTACCTATTATATTAAAAATGCATTCTATTAAAACCATTTTTTTTCTTATCTAACTATTCGAGTAGGTACCTAGTTAATAAAATGAAAGTAAATGAACTATAAATTACTTCCCCTGATTTCCCCATATTTAACCGTGGCAACATTATGTCGCGCGAATACAGCGCTGCGTCTGCGGGACTTCTTTCGTGAAATGGACTTTACTTACTCATATGCGTGCTAAACATATTGGCGAGATGTCGCAAGAGCAAGATGCGCAAAAGGCGAGTACTTCATCGAGCATTCAAGTACAAGCAAGAAAATGTTTAATATAATAGTAACAGCTGGCAACACCAACGTCAACAACTCAATTTCATTCTTATAATATAATTTTCAGATTAATTAAATTTTAGAAGCAGTTTTATCGTGAAATTTTACAAGCAAAGCCCAGAAACTCAATTTTTAATAATTACAATAGAAAAAGTACATATGAACAATAATACTCAAATCTTTCACCAAAAACTACCGAACCAGAGGTGACATCTGTCATGTCACCTCCGGTAAAACCAGAGAAATGAAACAATAAAAATGTTGACAAGATCAGCCGCAAGACGTGCACGCCTACCACCTCCGGACTCTTCGCTCAGCTCCGCCTCGCCGCCCGCGCCGCCGGTACCCAGCGCCACTGTGAGCGCTGTGACGAGGCCGGCCGCGGCAGTTGCGTCGAGCTCGAGCGACGAGTATTTCTCTCCGCCCACGACGCCACCACCTGTTCGTCGACGGGGAGCACGCCGGCCGCCGGACGGCTTAGGACCTCGAGGCCCATCGGCCTCTGATAGGGTCCCAGCTCCCGGCGGAAGTGTGCAGCGCATGAGATGGACACGATCCATCAATGAAAACGTCATGCGCTCATACTATGGGGCTACAGAGGGGGGAAACAATCTGACCGCGTATCGTGTTCGGATGCTCTCTCTTTTTCAGGTGCTTGAACCAGCTGTCAACGTTTCGGTACAACAACTATCGGATCAGGTACGGGTCATCCAACGTAATCATATGTTGGATGACACTATACTTGATCGCCTGCGAAATGAAATACAGAGTAGCCATGTCACCGCCCCCCAGTCGCAGACTACTGTAATACTACCGCAGACTAATACAAGTCATGCTGACGAGGGGAGTAGTGATAGGGCTACAAACGTAAGTACCCAGTGCAATGAGGAATTGAGGAGTGCTTTGGAGGATGCGATTCAGGAATACCGCTTCATGTCGCCCCATCTTAGGCCACGCTTACCTCGTTTGCCCATGCATAACAAAAATAGGGCGCTGGTGGCGGTCCTGGATTCGCAGTTGTCAAAATATTTTGATACCTGCGAAGACCTCACCGATACTCATTCGATTCTGTACTGTGCGGCTGTAGCGGCATGTCGTGTAGCTCACGTTAAATTTACCAATGATTCTAAAGCTACACGACCGAAACCAGCCGTACCAGCTTGGCAGTGCAGAATTGAACGCCGTATTGATGGGGCCAGAACGCTCATCGGCAAACTAATCTGCTTCAGGGAGGGCAATACTCGCCCTAGAGTGATGCGCTATGTAAGGCGGGCATTCTCGGGGACTGATATCAGTCCTCAAGACTATATGTCCTGTGTCACAGAGCGCATCGACTTCCTGAAGCAGAAAGTATATGCATGGGCGAACCGTATCCGTCGGTATAAGCGGCGAGTAGAGCGATACACTCAGAATCGCACCTTCCAGAGTGATGAAAGGTGGGTTTATAGGGGTTGGGAACGACCGGACCAAGGTGTGGCTGACACGCACCTGCCGGATGATGATGCCATGTGTTCCTTCTGGCGCAGTATCTGGTCGGTGCCTGTCAGTCACACCGAAGGTGATTGGGCTCGAGAGGTCGAGCGAGCCTGCGATCCAATACCAGAAATGGGGGCTATAACCATCTGCCCTCAAGATGTAGCTCGTGCAGTCCGTCCACTGCCCAACTGGAAGTCTCCAGGGCCGGACGGGCTGCAGAACTTTTGGATAAAATGGTTTACAAGGTCGCACGCCCGCTTGGCATCTCAGTTCCAGATTGCCTTGGAATCTGGTTCGGTACCCCAGTTCCTAACGACAGGAATTACCCACCTGCTCCATAAATCAGGTAGCACCGCGGAACCCAAAAATTATAGGCCGATCACGTGTTTACCGACGGTCTATAAAGTCCTTACATCCATTTTGAGAGCTAAAATTAACAAACATATAGACACCAACTCCATCATGTCTACCTCTCAGAATGGATGTAGGAATGGGTCCCGCGGTACTAAGGAGCTACTCCTCATTGATATGGCCATTAGCCAACAGGTTCGTCGCTTCCGTAAGGATCTGTCGACATGTTGGATAGATTATAAGAAGGCCTATGACTCGGTGCCACATACATGGCTCATGAGGGTGTTGGAGTTGTATAAAGTAGATACAACTCTGCGCACCTTCCTGATGTCGTGTATGGGGCAATGGAGGACGGTCCTTCGCTATCCAGGATGTCGAAATATTCAGAGGAATAGCGAACCGATAAGGATCGAGCGAGGCATATTTCAGGGTGATAGTTTGAGCCCGCTTTGGTTCTGCTTAGCCTTGAATCCTCTAAGCACACTGCTGGAGGATTCAGGTCTAGGCTATCGGCTGAGGAGAGGTGGTCAGGTTATATCCCACCTCCTTTACATGGATGACCTAAAACTCTTTGCCCCCAACAATTTGCAACTGATGGAGCTACTGAAAGTAACTCAAACTTTCAGTAACGCCATTAGGATGGAATTTGGTGTGGACAAATGTGCGGTCATGCATGTAAAACGAGGGGAGATTGTGGAATCCGTGGGAACTCAACTCTCGGATTCCACAAACCTTAGAGCCCTCTCCGCATCCGAAACCTATAAGTATTTGGGTATGTCGGAAGCGTTAGGCGTCAATGTTACTGACATGAAGCAATCGTTGAAGGAGCGGTTCTTTGGCCGCCTGAAAAAAGTACTTAATAGTCTTCTATCAGGCGGAAACAAGGTGCGCGCCTTCAACGGCTGGGTCATGCCGGTTTTGATGTACTCTTTTGGCATACTCAAATGGACTCAAACCGAACTCGACGCCCTGGATAGGAGGGTCCATACACTGTTGACTGCAAATCGAATGCATCACCCACGGTCATCGGTAATGAGGTTGTATATCCCGCGAAAGTGTGGAGGTCGAGGGTTTTTAAACGCTAAGACCCTCCACAATCGCGAGATATGCAATCTCAGGGAATACTTCCAAGAAACCGACGTGGGGATGCATCGAGATGTAGTCATAGTGGACAAGGGCCTCACCCCGCTCTCCTTGGCTAAAGAGAACTGGCGCAAACCAGTAGTGCTTGACACTAATGATCGCATGGAGGTATGGCAGAGTAAGGAGCTTCACGGACGCTTTCTTCGGGCCCTTCATGGACCCGATGTAGACCTACTAGCGTCCGTAGCCTGGCTACGTTGCGGTGATCTCTTTGGAGAAACCGAAGGTTTTGTCTGTGCAA
Source organism: Amphipoea lucens (assembly GCA_947508005.1). Lineage (NCBI taxonomy): Eukaryota > Metazoa > Arthropoda > Insecta > Lepidoptera > Noctuidae > Amphipoea > Amphipoea lucens. The sequence goes on from OX382357.1 coordinate 21,366,835, forward strand.
TTATGGACGAAGTTGTGATGACGAACAATTACCGGAGATTTATTGTGAAAGACGGTACGGTTGACATCTGTCGGGCATGCCACCGGCCGGGAGAATCAATCAGGCATATTATCTCCGGGTGTTCTCGTCTAGCTAACGGAGAGTACTTGCATAGACACAATCTTGTAGCCAGGATAATCCATCAGCAACTTGCTCTGAAATACAGCCTTGTGGAATCGGAGGTGCCGTACTACAGGTATGTGCCCGACCCAGTTCTCGAAAATGGAAATATCACATTGTACTGGGATCGATCCATCATCACTGACAGGACTATTGTTGCCAATAAGCCTGATATAGTGGTGATGGATCGATTAGAGCGGCGCGCAATGATTGTTGACATAACCGTCCCGCATGATGAGAACCTCGTGAAAGCCGAGAAAGATAAACAAATAAAGTATCTTGACTTGGCTCGCGAGGTTGTCGACATGTGGGATGTTGACTCAGCAATCATTGTGCCGATAGTCGTCACAGCCAATGGATTGATTGCCAAGAGCCTCGACCAACACCTGAGGAGGCTCACGTTGGGCAGCTGGATCAAGGGCTTGATTCAGAAAGCGGTACTTCTGGACACGGCTCGCATTGTCAGGAGGTTCCTCTCTCTGGAGCCCTGACCGCCGGTAGCTTGGACCCTGTTCCCGATACCGGTGGGCTACTATTTTTTATATTTTTAAATGTTTTTATATATTTTTTATACTAATATTAGGTCCTTACATATGAAATTGGCGTTTTGTATGGAAGGAACAAAAAGTCGAATATTTTTTAATATAATATATTTAATTAATCAAAGTATGAACCATTGTTTTCAATGCACTTTTGCCATCTTATAGGTAGTTCATTGATCCCTTTACTAAAAAAACCAGTCGGACGGGAATCAATAAAATCTTTGAAGGCGATTTGGACTGCCCCATCGGAGTTGAATTTTTTTCCTTGCAAAAAGTTATCCAAATTGCGAAAAAAATGGTAATCTGTTGGAGCAAGGTCCGGGGAGTACGGAGGATGTCTAAGACATTCCAATTTCAGTAATGTAACGCAGCAGTCGACGCGCGTTTGCCGGTTTGCTTCAGTCAATTCGTGAGGTACCCACCTTTCAAGCTTTTTAATCTTCCCAATTTGCTTCAAGTGAATTAAAACAGTTTTATCACTAACATCGAAGCCTGCAGCTAACTCGGACGTGGTTTGCGATGGGTCCGCTTCCACAATAGCCTTCAATTCTCCATTATCAACTTGGGTCTCAGGCCGTCCACGGGGCTTGTTCTGCAGGTCGAAATTTCCAGAACGAAAACGTTGGAACCAAAAACGAACTGTGTTTTCTTTTGCAACATGACCGCCATACACATCATTCACCCTTCGAGTCGTTTCCGCAGCACTAGTGCCACGGCGGAACTCGTACTCGTAAATAATGCGATATTTTAAATTTTCCATTTTGTAAAATGAGTGACGCAAACAGAAAAAACAGAAGAAAAAAAACAAATGAATGACGGTCATCGAAGCACAAATACATGAGTAAATAGCTGTACAAATTTGAATTTGGAATTCCTTACCAAAGAGGAGAAATTCGTGATTAAAGTGGCCAGTACGAAAAACGCCAATTTCATATGTAAGGACCTAATATTTAAAAATATAATTTATATGTATATAGTTAAATAAAGGAAATAATAATTCTTTATTTCAGATAACTAAGATCCACAGTGTTAGTAATTACAATAATGACTTACAACTATTGTTAGTAAAGTGACAAAAAATATTGGCGATTCTTATTTGATAATCACCGTCCTCACCATTTTCTTAAAATTTCTTAAAATTTAGAACCTCCATCGAAGAAAACTAAACTAACGGATTACTTTTCCAATGATTATTCCTTGGAGATTATAGTGACTAGAATGTCAGCGTTAGATGGCATCCCATTAAGCAAATTTTGTACTTCTGAAGATCTAAGGTATGTTTTCAAAAAAGCTGCAACTAATAATTAACTCCACACTAAAGCTCTTGTGGCGCTTATTGAATGAATGACAGGTTTAACTGAACGAATAAAGGATCACTGATCATTCACCTTGTCTCTCATTTATTTTTTGTTGTTCTTGAGTCAGACATTACTGAATACAAATAAATAATAAGTGAAGCGAAGGTAAGTGTTTTTGAGCTATATTTTGTACTAGCTGCGCCCCGCGGTTTCACCAGCATAAGTTTCGATCCCGTGGGAATATCGGGATAAAAACTATACTATGTCCTTTTCAGGGACTCAAACTATCTCTATACCAAATTTCATCTAAATCGATTCAGTGGTTTAGGCGTGAAGAAGTAACAAACATATAAACACACACACACAAACTTTCGCCTTTATAATATTAGTGTGATTATATGCAAGTGGCTACAAACGCAGATCAGTTTATCGTGCATATAGTTGATATTATTGGAGTATTTTTAACGCGCCTCAATAATTACCTCAGAACATCGTAAAATATGTAAAATATTATTATATAAATATCATACTTGACTACATTTGTATTAAGTAAGTTGCTGGTTCTATATTTAGTTATATTTTACTACAAATTGCAATAAAAACCTATAATTGTCTCATGTAATGATAAGTAATTGTCTTGTAAACATGTCTATGAGAAGCAGCTTTAACTCGTAACTTCAACCTTAATACTTCCTCTCTGCGCGTCAAAGCGCTAAGTTTCACTCTTCTGAAGGTCCAAGTAATACCTGTACCACTAATGCAGTTCAAGTCTTAACAATCACTTTTATTTCGTACTTACTGCAGATATCGAACCACGATAATTATTTGTTTAGAGATCCGTAGAACTCGTTGAAAACCCTAAAATACGATGATCATTTGTAGCTGCTTCTATATTTTTCGCTCTTTCAATTGTTTAACACTTACTATGTCTTACCATGTTTTCATAATGCCTTTCAAAATAGTTCAAACTTATAATGAACAACAAAATAAACAAGAACTTTGCATCTGTCCATCTAAGTGGGAAAAACATGGAGTGTTACACTGGCCGAACTAAAAAAGTAAAAAATTATGTAAAAATAATAGAACATTCAACTCCACAACCGAACTGGACTAAAATAAACTACATTGTTAAAAGGAAAAATATTATGTCGTACGAAATTGCTGACAAGCAGTTGACAGAAATGTTAGATTGTTCGACAACAGAACAAGAAGCCACAGAACTCTTACCAGCGCTCTCGCCACACCTTATCGGACCAACCAACTGAACAGGCTTAGGCACGGGACAAATACAACCGGCGAGAGGCGCGGGCGCGGCGCCGGCGAGGTCCTTTACAGGCGAGTGGCGTCCGAACCCCGACCGCACCCCGCCCTCGCCTCACCGCTTGTTTATGTCCCGCGCCCCGCCGCTTTTATACATTTCATATAAAACACGTAATGAGAGGCGCCTCGCCCGGACCTCGCCGGCGCCGCGCCCGCGCCTCTCGCCGGTTGTATTTGTCCCGTGCCTTAAGGAGCTTTTCCCTAGTCCTTCCCGTTTCCTCCCTGTTTTAAATTTACCGCCACTAGCACTCGCTGATCGCTGTGAGTGCTACAAGGACAACGCATCGCTCACGCCACCACCTGACGGCGTGAAGGAACAAATCAGTCCCAACTCACCAAAAACACAAAACATGCGCGCACGGTTAAAAAAATACAAAAATATCGTGAATACAACTGCTAGTGATACAGTGTAGTGATCTCCTGGCTCCCAATATCCCGTGAGTACCTGACCTATTTCAATTCACTATCCTTTAGCCTGTTTCTAAGAGTAGGAAACTTCAAAAGCGTTCTTGGCTATACGCGATACTCAAACATACTTGTAGTCCATTTCGAGCGCGAATACCTGTAGATTACAGTTTTTTCAGGCATTCTCAGGTTCAATTTCAATAGAAAACTCTGAGATTAGCTAGATTTTCGCATTTTAAAAGTATTACCCATAAAACTAAATCGGAAATAATGACCACAATAATGACCGCAACTTAAATTTTTTCAAAAGTGTTCTGCCGTCCCTTCAACATTTGAATGACGACCAAATATTAGAGTTTCAATCAGGGGTCATTAATCTTATACAGAGTATTAAAACCAAGCCAAAATATTACAATGATGATCATCACAACTACTACAATCAAGGTTATTATACAAGACCTCAAGCACCGATAGCAGCGTCGACCCGTCAGCAGTCATCGTTAGCGTCGCCGGGAACACAAGTTCTAAGACCAAGTACAACACCGTCACCAGGAACGCAAGATTCCTCTTAAATTGAATTTACAGATCTGGACCTACCTTCAAGACCTGGTACAACGCTGTCACCGGGAACGCAAGATTCCTCTCAAGATTCAAGTCAAAGTGAATTAAGAGATCTGGAGCTATCTATTTTCTAAAAACAATTTTCACAGTTCGACAGTTTCAATTATCATAGTCATAACTAATTATAAACATTTGTTGCCAATCGCGTAACTATAATACAGGAGAATTCACCTCCTGACCGCTTTTTTCATATAAATGAAATAAAATTTATAAAACAGGGAAATTTACCCTCGCATCCATTAAGGAAACTTAACCAACTTATCGATGAGAACGGATTAGCGCCCTGCACACGTACAGTTCGGACCGCGGAAACACCACGCGCCGTTCCATCCCTCGCTCCGAACTGTACGTGTAGATGTGCGGATCTAACAGTCCGATCTGGCACCTCGACGCGAGTGCTTGTCTCACAGTTTTACGCGCGCATCACGTATAAACGTAAATTACAAAAATGGCGGTTTGGAGCGTCGAAGCTATCACAGAGTTCATTCGTTTGTACCGTGAACATCCGTGTCTCTGGAAGATAAAAAGTAAGGAGTATACTAACAGGAATATGAGAAACTAAGCATATGACGAGCTCGTTGATTTTTGCAAGTCAGTAGGTTTTGTTTCAGCTGATCGCGATTTCTTCAGCAAAAAATTACAGAATTTAAGAGGTGCATTTCGCAAAGAATTGAAGAAAGTAACGGAGACACGGAACAAAAGTGGAAGCTCCCAAGATGTTTATAAACCGACACTTTGGTACTTTGACTTACTTTTATTCACAAAAGACCAAGAACTACCAACCCCAAGCGTGTCTAACATGCCGACAGACGAGTCTACAGCTGAAATTTTAGACTATTTTGCAAACCACACACCATCCCCACAACATTATACCAACGACGACATACCAACATCTCAGCAGCCTACGAATATAAACGTCACTGCCAAACTCTGACCACACAATTGTAGAGGTAAGTGGTAAATAAAAACACAATATATTGTAATTTTTTTACTGTACAGATAAAAAAAATGATGTATAGGTAGCGGCAACTTTATCGGTCACTGCGCGCAATTGTTTCTGCCTCTTTAATCAGCGCTCAACTTACGTCCATAAACCTATAGGTACACTGAATAAAGTTATGCTCTACCAGCGTTAGGTAATCATAATTTCTTGCAGAGGCACAGGACCTATTGAATTAAAATATGTTTTGTATTCATCTCTGCTCTGTTTAGCCAAAGTTGAGACATTCCTGACTGAAGGTCTGTCCAATCTAGTTAGGTCGAAGTTGTCTCTTCGCCAGTCTCCTTCACTAACGCGTCCAGATTCAATACTTTCTCTGTCTACTGTCGTTGCCGACAGGTACATATTACTTCTCTTTCTTAGAAAATTGTGGATGCTACATATTGCTAGTATTATGTAACATATGTTTTCGGGTTTCATGTTAATGGGTGTACGTAATATCTGGAATCTAGAGGCTATTATACCGAATGCATTTTCGACAACATTGCGAGCGCGCGAGTCTCAAGTTCTCTTTGTGCATAGGGCGTTAAGAGATTTTCTTTGAGAGCAAAACCTTCATCACCAATGAAAACATAGTTTAAATTGTTAACGTTCTCACTTTTGTCGGGTAGTTCTAATTGATTTCTTATCATTTTTTTGTAAAATTCCGTGTGTTCGAGGACACCTCCATCTGACATTCTGCCGTTTTTACCAATATCTACAAAAATGAACTCGTAGTTTGAATTGACCAAAGCTAATAAAACCATGCTGTAAAAGTTTTTGTAATTATAATATATTGCATCAGAATTTGCAGGTGGTACAATTCGAATATGCTTTCCGTCGAGAGCTCCACTACAATTAATGAAATTCCACTGATTTTGAAAGCCTTTAGCAATTCCCAACCATTCTTCTTTGCTCGTAGGAAACTGAAAAAAAAACCAATAAAATTATGTTTCGTCAACTTTTATTATAAATTGTATTGTTTCAGGAATCATCTTCATCTTTAGGATCAGCCTCAAGAGGTATGAAGAGGAAAACGAAACCAAGTGTGATAGATACTCAGATTAAATTCATGACTGTATGTACAGAAGCATTAAAAAAAAGGAAGTGACAGAATATGATGCTTTGGCCATAACCATTTCCAAAAAATTGGAGAAAATGAATAGTATTCAAGCCTTACATGCTGAAACAATTATGGCGTAGTATTGTACATTGTGGGTGTAGTGTGGAGTGACATGGCATACCGTGGTGTCGTGTGTTGTGGTGTAGAGTAGCGTGACATGGCGTGGCGTGGTATGGTGTATTGTGACGTAGTGTAGCGTGACATGGCGTGGCGTGGTATGATTTTTTGTGGTGTAGTGTGGCGTGATATCGTGTAGGTATTGTGGAATGTTGGATTGTAATGTATTGTGGGATGACATGGCGGGACATGCTATCGTATATTGTGTTGTGGTGTACGTAAGTAGTGTGGAGTGACACGGCGTGGCGTAATATGGTGTCTTGTGGTGTACGTAGTGCGACATAGCATGACTGGGTGTGGTGTGGTATAACAGTGGTAGTCTATGTGCTCCTTTACCTACTATTTAACACGTTCCCTGCCAGACTACAAGTATACTTTGAGTTCTATTGTTGTTCTATTTTTTTGGCAAAGAACGTGCTAAGCAAGCACAATACTATACATAAAATAAAAGAAAGTTAATAAATAGTAATAGTTAATATTAATTAGTTTCAATGGTGTAAATAAAAGTATAATACCTATTTTTTTTTTCAGTCATCTACTGTATCTGCAAACAACAACAACGCATCGACTATAGCTGCGCAGAAAATGCAAGAATCTAATAATGATATTCCAACTGATAACTATTTAGTATCTGTTGATGTTCCCAACAGCAATAATATTATGACCCAGAATATAGAAACTGAAGTAGTCCGTCCAAGTATTGGATTATAACGATCTTTTAACGAACCAAAAAATTTTATCCGACAATCAAGTCAACATAATAGATAATCAAATAAAAATCATGAAAACGCTAGCAACGATATCTGTTAAAATTGATAATTTGGCCTCGAACTCCCAAAAACAGCCACAAATACACACACAAATGACAGTCACGCCATTAAGTGAAATAAAAAAGAGTCCATGCAATGCTAGGGTTACCTACACCTATTCAAAATCTTGATGATCTTCAAAATATGGAAAATCAGCTACGTGACGCTGATAAGAAAATTTCTTAAGGATTTGTATTCCGTTTTCTGCACTCCTGGCAAAAAGGGCGAGGTTTGTGCCTTTCAACTGATTGACGATTTGTTTAGTCGTGAATTTTTGGTACAATGTTCTTGGTCGGGTTCTGCTAGAGGTGCAGGTTCAAAAATATGTATTAAAATATTTCAAGAAGTGCTTGGATTTTTTTTTAACTTGTTCATGACTGTGACCCTACATACACTGTCGACAAAAACAATGATTTTTTCAAATCCATCGTCAAAAATGCTAAAAAGAGAACACATTCTAAATTAGGAAGAGCTTCAGCGCCAAGAAATGTCCCCAAAAGAAAACTAGCTACAAAACAACAAAGTGACACTACAAAAAAAGTAGGCCATCTGCAGGCCCAAGTAGAGAAGATGAAAAAATTAAAAATATTGAGTTCGTAATCGATCGAGCAGATGAAAATGAGAATGATTAAAATAGCGATTAATTATTATTAATTAATCACAACACAACTGGAAAAATATGACATTTCTAGTTAGGAGTTTTTTTTTTTTGACAGTTTTATGTTTGTTTTTTTACTTTTTTACATACATATAGGGTGTGAAGGACGGTGTACCGAAAATTTTGCAGACGTGATCACTCCATGAAGCTAAACGGCTTTCCACAAGAAACATTCAATCAATCTCAGTTGCCTCTCATACATTTTGTATGAGAAATCTGATTTTTTTTCAGCTCTCATCGAAGTTTCTCGTGAATTGATGTTAAGTTTCATGGACTTATCGCCTGCAAAATTTTTCGTACACCGTTTCATACACCCCGTATGTAATGTAAGTTAGTTATATAAGTTTTGAATTTTTTTATAAGTTTAGTTTATGATCAGTGGCGTGCCTAGGGGTCAAACTTAGGGCAAGCCAATACACTTAAAAAATAAACCTACCGTATCGCTTGTCAACGTTGTGACTGACAGAGTCGTTTTAGTTCTTACTAATATTCGCATTTCATAATTGTAGGTTTTTGCTAATAGCTATTAAAATGAATGTTTTTTAATAGCACCATTTGTTTCTTATATAAATTAAATACTAAGAGTAAGTATTGGTAATCCTTTACAAAATCGTAACTTTTTTATTTTCGAAGTATCATTTTCGCGTAAAATATGATAAGACGTATAAGAGTCATCTATTATTGTAGGTACATTATTGGCACAACAGAGCTCTTTGAGTTAGTTCATATTTCACTCTCCCGCAACAGTCGCTTTGCAAAATATTACAATCTGGCCGTGTGGCCACTAGATGGCGCACAAATAATTGATTGATTTCTAACTACACATTATTGTTTACGATGTTGATTGTTGATAATATTTATAATTTGATTTACTTACTCACAATGTGAACAGCCATAATTCTTCATTCTTCGCTTCTTTACCACAGACAGATGACAAACATCAAAGCACACGGAAGACATGAAGCAAAGATACAAGCGCTGAGCAATTGCCTCTATTTAATGAGGTTTTAGACTCGTCGTGACCTCGGAAAGGAAGTTATTGTTGTACTAAATGAAATGACACACAACATCAACCAACCTTTAAAATCCGCCCCTAAGACCCTCTGGCCGAAAAACAGCGCGATTGTGATCGACACGCGTATTGTATTTAGAAATGTCGTCAAGCACATAATTGACGAGATAAAGAAGTTTCGATTCGTGTTTTACCAAAAGTATAGAATGAAATTCATGTGCTTTTGAGAATTCTGATGTCTTTTACTGGCACCAGCGAAGTTATTTAAATCATCGTAACCTGATATTCCAAGCGGTATTTTCTTTTGAGAAAAATATGCAACACTAACAGAATAATTTGTTGATATGAGAGCAGCCTATAATCCAATGAGTATTGTATGCTGATCGACTTAAATGCCTATTACGTGATTTAGATTTCTGAGAAATACTCAAATCAATTTGTCTGTAAAACTCAAAATATTTACCTTTCCGAGTAACGATTTCACACGTTTTAATCCATCACAAGAAACAATTGCATGTTTCCGAATTCATTTTAATGACAAGAAACTTTTTAATCACTTTAAAACAAAGGTAATTACCGCAAAAACTAAACACAACACTTAACTTCACAGAAAATGAAAACAAAACAAAACAAAAAAATGCTCCAGTAACCGATCAAAACTTTGAATATAATAGACTCGCGCAATGTCTCGCGATCTTACTATTTACACACACACGCGCGTCGTTATACGTTTCATTCATAAAAAATCAAAAGCCAGGCTTAAAAATCAGTACAATTTGGGGAATAAGTACATACTAATGTTATCAACAACGTGAACAATTTCTATACAAATAGTCAGAGGTCTAGAAGCCAGATTTGAAGCCAACTAGTGCGAGCGAGACGGGTCGATTTTTGTCGTTGCGCTTTCGCTAAGCGGCATTGGAGATGTTTGGCAACGATGCGCGTGATGAAAAGTGCACGGAATTTGAAATTATTCTTTGAGTATGTAAACCTGGCAACCTTGCATCGTACTTACTATCGCGGGCGCCCCGGCCGGGACGCGCGGAGTTTATTTTTTATTATTCTTATCAATTCTTGCGACATGATTTTATAAGTTTACTTGTGTATTTTTTTTTTATTATTAGGCTCGCGTTTGATTGAAAGCCAGGCTTTTCGGCTTTAGTAAAAGGCACGCCCCTGTTTATGATGTTGATTTTAAAAATACCATGTTTTTTGTTACCATGGTATTTGTTTTAGTTACCAATTTCGGATTTTTAATCGTAACAGTTTTAAAAAACTTTTAAAGTATTAACAGAAATCATGAGACTGCAAGTTAAGCGACATACTCACTGTATCTACTTACCCCCTTATTCATAATCCTATTTTATCTCTATTTTAGCTAAAATAGGTTTATAGAACGTTTGTCTTTATCTGTCACGTTGTCATTTCTGTGTGTAAGAAAGAGACAAACCCCATTTTAACTAAAATAGGTTTGATAAGTTTTATGAATAAGGGGGTTAGTTTTTAACTGTTTAGGATTTAAGTGTAAAGTAATACATGTTGTATCTGGAAGGGTGAAAAATCCTAAATCCGGAGTTATTCTGGCAATGAAACTGAAGAATTTTCCCCAAGGATTATAGTTCCGAAATTTAAAAAAAAAAATCGACGTCCCTTGCAATGTCAGTCAGCCGATTGTCCATTAATGCCGATTTTTTTTTAAATTCGACCTATTTAAAATTTTAAATAGGTCGAATTAAAAAAAAAAAATCGGCCTGTAGCGGTATCTACAACGCCACATGCGAACAACGCGTCATACTGACGTCACGCAAATCCTGCATCGCGCAAGCAGAGTTTACCTCGCAACTAGCATATATACAACAGCCCGACATGAATCATTGGGCAGTTGCCCGCCAGACACAACACCCGTCTGGTCGGAGTATCCTCCCTTTTCTATGGAGGTTGAGCGAACTATACACCCTGTTCCTCATACCTCTAAAACTGGTGACCCCGACGTGATCGTCAGCGCAGCCTTCGTGCAAATACTTCTGCGTGACGTCATCATCATCACTCCCGCAAGCTTTAGAGCGGCGAGTCACCCAGCCAGCCAGCACCCACGGCTTCAACGGGTATCCTGACCACCAGCATGCCAGCGACCGCGCATACCTGGTCATCACCCTCAGCCTCATCAGCAACCTCGGCACAGCACACTGCACTTTCGGCCGGTCTACAAGCAGAGCCCTTCTCTCCTGGTCGACGCCAGCAGTCAGCCTCAACCCGGCGCTGTACCACATCCGACGCACTGGAGCATAACGCAGCGCCACCCCGACTCACTGGGGACATCTTCGCAGACAGTTCCGACTCACCGTGAACTATGCGGCAACCGGTTCCGACTCACTGGAACCTCAGCTGGCCTGGCAAGCATCGCAAGATACAAGACTCAGCCCACTATCGACCTCCGGTCTCCGGGGGGGAGTGATGTAGCGGTATCTACAACGCCACATGCCAACAACGCGTCATACTGACGTCACGCAAATCCTGCATCGCGCAAGCAGAGTTTACCTCGCAACTAGCATATATACAACAGCTCGACATGAATCATTGGGCAGTTGCCCGCCAGACACAACACCCGTCTGGTCGGAGGATCCTCCCTTTTCTATGGAGGTTGAGCGAACTATACACCCTGTTCCTCATACCTCTAAAGGCCTATATTCCTTGGGAAAAGTTTCGGGCATTTTCATATATTCTTTGCACAATTGTGACCAAGTGAAGTAGCAAACTTCACGTACAATGCAACTTATAGTTTTTATTCCAATTCTATAGGTATAATGTAGATCTGTAAATGTGTCTCCGGTTGTTAGGTACCTGAAATATCAAAAAATAATATCATTTTTATTTTTAGGGCAACAGGTGATGAAGAAATGGACCAATATGAAAGAATTGGATAAAATGTAATAAAAAAATGAATGAATGTAAATCTGGATCTGGAGCGAAAAAAATAAGAAAATACAATTTTTATGATGAAATGCTATTCTTAAAAAAAATTGTCGAGCATCGCAAGACCGATTCTAGTATGATTGAACATGTAAATGATTCAAGCCTTCAATCAAGCTCAGGGGACTGTGAAACGAGTGAGGTTCGGAAGGCTACAAAAAATAAAAAAAATAAAAATCAACTCAACGAAGTTAACATTAAGTTTATGAAGTATATGGATTCAACAGCGCAGGAGGAAAGAAGCCGTAGTATTAACTTTTTTAGGGGGATTTCTGATACTGTTGACAAGTTTAGTGATGAAAATATGATACTTTCAGTTTCAAGTCATATCAATAATTAAAAGCATCCAACAGAGAGGGCATAACCGATATATACCTACACCAAGAAACCAATGGGATAGTGGCTATCAAAGTGGCACAGCATCAGCGAATTCGCAGTTATCAATGTATGGGTATTCTACAGCTGCTAGATCAGGCTTTGCGAATAATCGTCAGGAATATGATTTTGGACATAGTTCTGGTTTGGAGTCAATCCCCAACCGACCAGAATCGCAAGTATCTGTGTACAGTGAAAATGCAGGAAGTACCTCTGCAAATTCTCAAGCTAGTGCTGAAGAAGAATTCGATTAATAAAGTTTATAAGTTAAATAAAGCTTTGTACGGATTAAAAGAAAGCCCTAGAGTTTGGTATGAATGTTTTAACGATTTTATTAAGAATCTTGGTTTTTATAGAAGCAAATATGATTATTGTCTTTATGTAAAAAGAGAGAGCAATGTAACAGTTTATATACTATTATTTGTTGATGATTTATTAATTTGTTGTAGAGATATTAACATTATTAAAAATATAAAGAAACAATTGCATAATAAGTTTAAAATGAAGGATTTAAATAAAGTAAAAAGCTATACTGGTATTGATATTGAATATGATTATGATAAATCTACAAATGTCTTAACATTGTGTCAGGAAAATTATATAGTCTTTAGCTGAAAAATATAATATTAAAAATGCAAAATTGTATAAGACACCTATGGAACCTAATTTGAAACTAAGTAAATGTGATGTAAATGAAGATGTTAAATATAGAAACTTGATAGGTGCACTCTTGTATATCAGTCATGGTACTAGACCAGACATATCTTATAGTGTGAATTATTTAAGTAGATTTCAGAATTGTTATGATGAAACACATTTTAAATATGCTTTGAGAGTTCTAAAGTATTTGTATCTAACAAAAGATTTAAAACTAACTTACCATCAGAGTCTTAATACTGATAATATTGTAAATTGCTATGTAGATGCCGATTGGGCAGGAGATCGTACAGATAGGAAGTCAACTACGGGTTATGTTATTGAATTGTTTGGAAATCCAATTTACTGGAAATCTAGAAAACAAACTTGTGTAACTAAATCATCTACCTTTGCAGAATATGTTGCATTATCTGAGGCTGTAACTGAGATAAATTTCTTAAAAAATGTAATTAGTGATATGTTCATTAAAATATGTAAACCTATTAAGATTTACGAAGATAATTCAGGAGCACTTGCTATAGCTAAATATGGAAATTTTACTAAAAATTCTAAACACATAGAATTACAGTACCATTATGTACATGAAAACTATAAAAATAAAGTTATTGAAATTGTAAAGGTAAACTCAGATTCAAATGTTGCAGATATACTTACCAAATCTTTGGGTAAATTAAAATTTCTTAAGTTTAGAGAAATGTTGAAACTGAAATACAATACTGAATTACATATTATGTAAAACTAAAATAAATAAGGAAGTTAAGTTAGTAGATAAATAAAGTTAATTAATAAATAAGAAATTTAAGTTGCTATGTGGCTATGAAAGAAAGTTTTAGGTTTGATTTTATTTTTGTTAATATTTAAGATAAACAAAATACTGTTAAGGAAAGAGTGTGTAAGCTAGGTACTAGTATAAATAAATATTATATAAGTTATAAGAATAAGTACAAAGTAAAAGATAACTAATTAACGTTGCCTAATAAAAATTTGATAGAGTAATTAGATGTGAAAATAAAATATAAATGTAAGGAGGCGTGTTAGAATATTAGTGTGTTATACACTGGTATACATTTCTATTTTTATCTGTTGGCAACTCCTTCTGTTCCTGTCATGGCTTGCACCTTGCACCGAGTAAAAATGAATGTAGCTATCTCTTTAATTAAAATAAAGTAATATGTTTATTATGTGGAAATAAGTGTTTCTTTAAATACGATCCAATAACAAAATAATATATAAATAACTTGTTTGGCGTTTTTATAGTCGTGCATCACACTGGGGCACTATACAGTACTTATAATATAAGAAATTCATTTTTAAACGATAAAAACTAGCTATAACGTACGAAGACACGATCGCTCTTTGGTTTGTTTCGCACGGCGTGACGTCATTCAAGACGCCATGACAGTCTTGTGCGTTTTGGAACCAAATTGAAATTGGTTTTTTAAAAATGTAAACGCTCGATTAAAATAAATAAACCTTTTTTTTTCGATAAAATGCCTAATAAGCTAAAATATTAAGCAGTTATTGAAATTTTGTCAACTAGCCTATTCTAGGAACTTACAGGCACACGGTTACAAGCATCCATTATTTCCCGGCAATAAAAATGTAGTGTTTGCAATGTTAGAAGAGGCGCAAGATTTAATTTTGAATCTAAGCCTAAAAGAATCCAGAAAAAGAACGTATAAGGAACATGAAACATCAAAGAAACTGGTATTGAAAGGCTACCAGTTTTAAAATCGCAATCATTTACTGGATTTCTTGGCGTTCTGATATGCATAAATAGCTTGAAATTTTTATATGATTCTTTGATAGAATCGAAAAGAATGAAATATTTAAGCACGTATCGCATCTGCCAAGATCACATAGAATTATTTTTTGGTGCGATACGGATGCATGGGGGCTATAATGATAACCCGAATGCTCGCCAGTTAAAAAGCATTTGCAAGAAATTACTTTGCCATATGGAACTTAAATCTGCTTCGTCAGGAAACTGTGTGCCACTGGAAAACATAAGTATTCTAATGTGTTCGTCATCCCTTAAATGCATCAATGCGACAGTTCCATCTTTGAGGAAAGATGACGACGACGACGAGGATGAAACTGAAAATATCGCCAAAATGTTTGATGAAAACCAAGACAGTAAAATTCGGCTATTAGATAATTCGCAATTATCTGAATACACACAGCAAATTGTTGGATACATAGCAGGTTTTGTTGTTAGATGTTTACGTAAAAAGGTAAAATGTGTCGCTTGCATTGAAAGTCTGATATCAAATGAGCCGTTGCAATACCATAAATTGGTTAATATGCGAGATGAAGGTGGACTTATTTACGCCTCTCATGATGTATATTCTGTATGTAAGACCGCTGAAAATGTTATAAGGCAGTTTATTAAACAAGATTTCATAATGACGCCCATTAATTACGCAAAAATAGTTTCAACTGTAATGAAACAATTTGTTGGAAGTACAAATTATTTTGAAGTGAAAACTGATCATGTCTGCGGTCTTCTGCATCAAGTTAATTTAATAAGACTGGTTGTCGAAAAATATTTGGATTTAAGATATGACTATAAGACTAAATTGGAAAATGTCAACCGGGATGTAACATCTAAACGAAAACTGTTTGAAAAACAAATCCAAAGAGAAGGTCACTAAGACTCCTATCTGCTGTATGCTGCCTGCTGTATATAGCAAAATAACAAATTTTATATTTGTTAACCCTTTCTAAGGTAAAGATAATATTTTGACCACCATAAAAATAATAATGTTTTTAAATAATTCGGATCTAGAATTTTAAGAATAAATAACCTTTATTAGCAATATCTGTTTCATTTAAATATGTTTTACCTAATAATTCATGTACAAACTCGTAATATGTGAAATAATCATAATTTAATAAATTTAAAACAAATTACTTATAGATAAAAAATAAATACTTTCCCACCTTTTATGGGAAATTATCAAGGGCTGGTATCACTCCTACGCTTACTTGTGTGCGTAACACGAACACAAGCACTGAAAATCTGGCCTGTTGTTTTTGTTGCGCTTGCAGCGCAACACTATCTAGACATGTAAATAATCAAGGCTAATTATATTGCTCCATTGTCCAAATTCGTAAATCGTAACCAAGAAACCCGTACGCAAAATCCAAATAAACGAATAGTTGTTCTTTCCGACATTATAATAGGATAAAGCAACTTTCTTCATAATGGTGATTAAGGAGACCCAAAATCCAAATTTTAATTCAAATACTATGTTTCAATTAATATTTCCTATTATTAACATTAAGGATTATCTCATAATGAGTATTTGTCTCGATTGAACGGATTAGTGGACGCGTTTATTGTTAATCGAATTTCATATTTTATAAGTTAATTTAAAATCATCTTCATTTAGATAATGAAAACTATAACGTTAATAAGCCTGGATCAAACTCAGAAGTATTGTCGGCCATGCCCTATACCTATAGACCGTCATATTGATAGTGCTTCAGATTCTGATATTTGTAAAGGTTTTGTGTATCTACATTCAGAAACACTGTATAATGTTCCTTTAATTAAGTTTATGATTACCAAATAAATATAATTACTGTAAAAGTGTGAATCAAACTATTGAAATTGTATTTTAATTTAGCATTTAATAGTTTATATCCGTCTTAAGTCTCTGGCTATCTCTGTAGCAAATTTCACAACAATCGGTTTAGCCGTTTTTCCTTTAGCCCTGAAAGTAACTCTGTTAGAGTTACTTTCGCATTTATTATAATCATCAGTAAGGATAAATCATAAAAAAAATATATTATTTACACATTTCTATCTGTGATTTTATGATTAAAATATTGTGTTGATTTTTAATTGAGTCCTTTTATTTCATTCTTTTTGTAACTTTAAACATTACATTTAACACAAAATCATTATTCGTAACACTCGTAATTTTTCCTCACCATAAAATCATTATCTTCCACAAGTTGTCATTATCATCAACAGTGGTTTTTTTTTAATTGATTTATTTCCGATAATGTTAACTTTACAATGATGCCTCCTTTATCAATTTCACTTAAATTAATCAAGAAATGATTCTAGTACAAAATAATTGTTGTGCCACAAGGTTTTATTTTTTTTTTCAATAAAATCGTCGAAAATATATTCCGGACTAATTCACCCCCTTGAAATTTTAGTGTTGGGGCAATTGTAATCACATGGCAAGGGGCAAATGTAAAGTTTTATTACAATTACCCTTTCTTTCCAGATTGTACGAAATTATCTAAAAAACCCAAATACTCTGAAGAAAAATTACAAAGAGCTCTTGATGAAATAAAAGCCGGTACGCTTACCATACACAAGTCGTCCGTTCTTTACGGAGTTCCATTTGCAACGTTGTATTGCCGAAATAAGGGAACTCGAGGAGCTATAAAAAAATGTAAAGGACGCAGAACTGCACCTTCCGAGAATGTTGAAAACGTTTTGGCAACATATGTTAAAACACTGGCTAAATGGGGCTTTGGTCTTAGTCGAAAGGAAATTATAGAGCTAGTAGGTCAGTACGTTAACGTGAATAAAATCGGAACCCCATTTAAGGGAGGCATACCAGGGGAAGACTGGTTTCGTAATTTCAAAAAACGGCACCATTTGTCAATTCGAATGCCAGAACCATTGGAGTATGGCTGGAAAAAAGGCTGCCACGGATCCATTCATCATCTATGGATATTTTGACCTTTTGAATAAGTTTAGCTCCGTCAGGGAGCTAAACTTAAAAGACAAGCCCAAACAAATATGGAATTTGTTCTTTATTACATAGAAACTAAATATGATCTTAAGAATACCAGATTGGACTTATTTAAACTATTTTCTCTCCAGGATGATTCATTTACTTACACGTCAATGGTTAACATTATTGAAAATTTAAAAATTGATACGTTTTTCGACATGGATCAACTTTATCAAGAAGAAGAAGAAGAAGAAGTATAGAGGTAAGAGTTAGAAGTTTGTAAAATCAAAGAATTAGTGAAGGCAGCAGTGCAAAACAAAGACTTAACGCCGCTACAAAAATGGCACAATATTTTTAAAGACAATCAAGATTTAGTAAATGTTCAAAAATTATTTTCTTTTATGGCTTCAATTTCAGTATCAAACGCAACAACAGAAAGGGTATTTTCCCAGGCTAACTTAATTTGGTCTGAGTGGCGAAACCGTTTGACACTCGAGCATGTGAAAGCAGAAATTCAAATTAAAACCTACTTTAATATGACATGCAATGAACTTTATAACTATGTTATAAAAAACAAGGCCATTCTAAAGGCGGCAAAGTCCAATAAAAAATATAATTTTAATAAAAACAAATAATTTACATTAATACTTAGGTAGGGTACTTTATTCTTCTGAAGTGCGTCAATTACATTTAAAGTACGATTTTATTTTATAATTTCTACTAGTCTAGCAAGACTGATTACTTGTTATGTAAGATTAAGTAGACTTAAAACCCCTTGTTTTTTTTTTGTTTACTGTCCCGATCTGCAACCCTAAATCTAAAAATGTTTGACCTCATGTACCGATTTACAACAAATCGGACCTGGCAACACTAGTAGCTACTTACGTTTCATGTGGCCATGTCCATGTGGCAGACCTACGGACATTCGGTTGGACTTAATATCCTAAATACGTATTCCGTAGATTATTTTGTATTGAAAATGCATTTCTATCAATGATATTTTAAGTGATAAGTAGGTAGTTCTATATTTCTTTTTCGATTAGTCTGTTGTTGACAAGACATAACCTCTAAAACTTCAAACTGAATATCTTTAATTCCTGACTTCCTATAAAAGCATAACTGAAGACAGAAATTCAAACTTTATACTTTTAGATATTTTCATAAACAGAAAAAAGTCAACAAAAATTTGTTTGGGAGTTCGCCGGTGTTCTTTCCGAAAGCCCATTGTATCTGCTTTAAAAGAACAGTATACTGATTTGTCTAGTGTTTTAATATATGATGTGTGCGGTACTCCGGTACCTTATGTTGTAATGATTGATTATGCGTACGGACCTGAGCCCTGATTCACAACCATACGACAGGCTATCGTATCGAAAACCTGACATTTCGATAACCTGATTTGACTTCCCCTCAACAGCAAATAGCTGTTGGAAGAATAGCGGGCGTCTATTTGATTTAAACTGACAAAATTTTCGGGTTTTGGACTTGTGAACAGCATTGAGAAGACTCCTACGATAACAATGATTAATGTTCGATACGATACGGAAGCATATCGAGTGTTTGTGAATAAGGGGGCTGGTCGAATAATGAATTCTATGCGAGATATTTTTGGGACATTGTACAATGACGAACCACCTAGAAGCAATATTTTTGAAGCACGCTTAGCGTCCCCTGAGCTACCCGGACAATCCATTGAGAGCACACAGACCTTCCTAGTGAGGTTGTAGTAGTGGTCCCGCACAATGACATTGGGAACGTATCGTTGGAATCTCTGGATGGGGCTCCTTAAATGTGTCGTCTGAACCCATTGCTACTGACGCTGCCGTCATGGATCAGGACTTACAAATCGTAGGAAACAGCGAAGCTGAAGACATTCTTCGTGGATCTTTATGTTTTGGAAATCAATGTTCTCCTATTGGTCAGTTAAATATATTTTAATATAGTGAGCCTAGCGCAAATTGTATGTTCCAATATATTTTTGCATTAACAGCCTTATTGTGCAAGTTAAGGACTGGAGATTGCGGAGACAGATTGTCGTGCTTATTTCAAGTACTAAGAAGGACCCTTGAAACATTAATGACTGTAGCAAGAAATATCTTGTTAACAGACTATGTTCCACAATTTCTTGGTTTTTCTCATTCAAGAAGGGAGGTGGCAGCAAAAAATTCTTACATTGCCGATCACATTTTTGGTGAGCCTGATGCAACATAATTATATGTGTTGCATATATACACAAAAGCAGTAATTACTTGTTCCAAAAGGATACACATTCCCTACATAAATACAGGAATTTATTAAAGCCATTTATCATATGTGCCTCTGATGGATATATCATAGATGTACGCGAACCATATAGTGCCACTACAAATGATCGACTTTAACGAATAATTTATTAAACGAAACGGAGTTCAATGATTTTTATAGAGAAAATGATGTTTTTATTCTAGACAGGTTTTCGTGACTGCATGGACAGTCTGCATGAGAATGGATACATAGGTCATATGCCTGAAACTAAAGAAGACGGTCAATCACAGCTATTCACTCTTGAAGTCAACAGATCACGCTGTGTAACTACGAGGGTGAATCAAAAAGTTCTTAGAAATGCATATATATAAAACCTTTTTGGGACAAGTTCGATATTCAAATTTAAGAGCGTCTATTACACAATATTTATGCAAACTGTCACTTGTTTTTGTCAGTTCGTTCGCATGTAATTATTTTTTTTGTGCAACGAGTTGCTAAAAACCCGAAATTATGGATAAAAGTGAGTTACGTGCGGTGATAAAATATCTCAGTTTGAAAAAAATGTCTACGAAGCAAATTTTTTCGGACATTCAGCAGACATTAGGGAATGATGCTGTATCCTATTCTACGGTTGCGTACTGGGTGGCTGAATTTAAAAGAGGTAGATCAAGCTGTAAAGATCACCCGCGTTCTGGGCGGCCTTCAACCTCCGTTACGGAAGAAAATGTCAAAAAGGCTGAGAGTCTGGTTTTGGAAGACAGAAGAATAACTATAAAACATATAGCTGAGATCCTAAAGATATCATTTGGTAGCGTTCAATCCATTTTAATCGATTCACTGGGGTTCAAAAAAGTGTCGGCAAGATGGGTGCCACGAATGTTAACCGACGAAAACAAAAAGCGACGTTTGGAATTTTGTAAGCGTAATCTCGAAATGTTCCAGCGTGATTCAGATAATTTTTGCCGTCGCCTTGTTATCATGGATGAAACGTGGGTTCACCATTTCGATCCTGAAACAAAGAGACAAAGCATGTCTTGGAAACGACCATCCTCTCTATCCATTAAGAAATTTCGAGTTGCTCCTACCCATGGCAAAGTTATGGGCTCAGTGTTCTGGGATAGTGAAGGAATCCTTTTTATTGATTACATGCCAAAAGGCCAGACGATTACTGGACCCTATTATGCAAATTTAACCCCAAAAGTGCGTGAAGCGATTAAAGAAAAACGTCGTGGAAAACTGTCATTGGGCGTGTTGTTTCTTCAAGGTAACGCTCCCGCTCATCGATCAGAAGTTGCACTCAATGCAATCCGCTGTGCTGGCTTCAACCTCCTTAACCACCCACCATATTCACCGGACTTAGCCCCAAGTGATTTCCACTTATTCCCAAAATTAAAAGAGGAAATTCGTGGAACAAAATTTCACGATAATGACGCGGTCATGGCTGCCGTAGAGGAGTTTTTCGAGAGTCAAGAAAAACATTTTTTTTCACAAGGAATAAGGAAGTTAGAAACGCGTTATTTTAAATGCATTGCATTGGAGGGAGATTATGTAGAAAAATAAAATATTTTTGTTTACATCTTGGCATTTTTTAATATTGATTCCAAGAACTTTTTGATTCACCCTCGTATAAACAGGTGGGTAGTAGAAGCTGCTGTGAACGGTCATTTTAAGAGTAATTTCAAAATATTCCGCCATGAATATTTTAACCGTGGTTTTCGCAATCTAATGACAAATTTTAAAATAGCAGCTGCTCTGCTAAATGCGTTTACTCCGCCACTCGCAGACAATACAGAGCAGACAAGACAGAGCAGTTTGTTTCAACTATACATGAGCGCTTGTTTTTAACCAATACTATAGCCGAGTATGGAACATAATTTAAACAGGCGCGGTTCCTGGTTTGTACCCATAGATGCGATAACCCAATCTTTTCCGCGGCTATCCATGGAGGAATTGGTATTATTTGCATGTGGTATATACCAAATTCGCCAAGCCCGTTCATATGTGGGTGAGCATTTCCGCTTTCTTGGAATATACACATTAGAGGTATCCCGAGAGAGAATAAATGGTTTAGAGGGAATAAACCCAATATTGTTTCGTGCTAAAATAAAGTCCCGCCATTCTTCTGCTAAAAATTATTTTGTATTTATAGTTGCAGAAACAAACATGAATGGTCGGGACACAATCAGAAGTTATTGCTGTAACTGCATTGTAGGTTTAAGAACAGTGGGATGCTCACATGTAATGAGTATTCTTTGGTACTTAAGCTATGCTCGCCGTGAGGGCTTAACCCGACCTGCCCCCTTCTTAGATGAAGTAATATAAGAATTTAGTTATAAGTACAATAAATGTACTTACAAAAACAAAGTATTGTTTTATTTACCTACACTCAAAACCCCATCAGAACTTCATCATTATCAAACTGTTGCAGTCTGCTGCTGGAAATAAGTGTCTCCTAATGTACCCCACTGAGTAGGTATGATCCTCATCTCAATCTACCTACTTATGTAAGTAAAACACTACAAAGATAGCGACAAGCAATCTAGAACATTTTCTTTATCCCCAAAACAATGTTTATGTTTTACATTGGTACACTAGTACATAACCTCAAAAAATAAAATTGGTTATAACTTTTCCGTCAAGTTCTAAAAATCTAAAAATTTAAAAAGGACTTGTCTACCATATTAAATACCAATTAAAACAAAAAGTATCCAAAAACGCGAAATTTTATTAGCTGTACGAAATTCCCATACAAGTCTGCCATTCGACTTTGGTGCATACTAAATTTATTTCTGTAAAAAAAAACATAGAAAAGGCTTTTATGAGTGCTGTTCTTGATGTAATACTATGTTATGACTCCAAAAAAGATACCTTGTATCGTGCGATGAGAATTTTTTTGAAAATGCAGATAACAGAATTTTCTACTTTAAATGAAGTAGAGTTACCACTTTCTGATGATTTTTTGTGTGTCAATGTCGATGGTGATGATAATAATATTTGTTTTTGTTTGCCACAAAAACATGGAGACAAAATTTGAAATCGATGGTCGATGAGATTACACAGTACTTTGGTGATGGTACTTTTAGGTACCCAAACTATTTGCTCAATTATATGCAATGCATGTGGATATTGACAGTTGCACTAAAAGTACTCAAGTTGTGCTGTTTTTATTTGCGTTTCTGCCTAATAAATGCCAAGACACCTTCGAACGACTTTTTTAAAATGGTTATAGACTTTTTCGAAATCGACATTAAACACTTCAAGTGCGATTTTGAAATTGTACAACAAAATGCGATAAAAGCGGTGTTTCCCAATTCAGAAGCATCCGGTTGCTACTATTATTTCAATGCTGCCGTGTGGAGAAAATCTGAAAAAATAGAGGTACTTGGGACTAAAGAGGGTGAAGAAATTACAAGGCTGACTGCTAATCTGCCGCTACTCCCCCGGCAGCAGACATACCGACTGTGTGGATATGTATTTGTGAACAAGCACGTCTAATGAAATGTGACAAAATAAATAATTATGTTCATCTCATGGATATTAAAAACGACCCCAACAAAAATAAGCTGCTTTGGCCAACGCCACCACACCAACAACGCTACAGAAGGTTGGCACAGGCGTTACAATACTCGTGTGGGGCCTGTAATGTCGGTACGAGTATGTGTGCATAATTAGTTATCTGCGGCATACTATTACTTACCTGTTGAAACAGAAAACCAATTTTAAATATGCGGCGAAATTGGCTAAAAGACGGGTTTCCAAAAGTGTAGTGTGTATTTGCAAAACATCGTACAACCAATGCTCTTGAAGGTTGGCATAATAAACTAAATAAAAAGATTAACAAAAAAACTCCCTAGTTTATAAAGACTCCTTACTGTCTTATAGAAAGATATAACACTTTCCATAGTTAAATCTATGCAGAACCAACCTTCTAAGCCACGCCTTAATAAATATACAGGGTTACAGGTTAAGTCGACCTAGATACTTTAAGAGGTTTTAGTTTTCATCATTCCTAGCTGATTTGACTATGAAACATCCCACCCCAAACCTAACCCATATTGAGATATTGGATTTTGACTATTTTTTAAACAAAATGAAGATTTTTTGTATAATTGTCCTTTTTCTCGGATTTCGTGCCTCTAATTTATAATGTTTTTGCTATTTTTGTGTAGTAGATTAGTTTGTCTAAACTCTCAACACAAAAAAAAAACAGGTAACTGAACCAACTGGGTAGTAGTCGACGATTGAAAGTTTAAATAATAATCAAATTTGTATAAACATTTTTTTTCTTTTAAGAATATTTCAAAAAAAGTCTATGACGGTTATGCTGCAGATGTACTAAATAAAATCTACGTTTCTTTAGCTATCCAACAAGGTATAACAAGCTGGGGTATTATCACAATTCTTAGAAAAAACATTCATAAAAGGGTCCCAGGTAGTAGCAGAAATTACGGTACTATTGTCCTTCGATGGAGCTGTGGTGCGTGCAAGCGGGACGATTTATGTAGG
This sequence comes from Amphipoea lucens, assembly GCA_947508005.1. NCBI lineage: Eukaryota > Metazoa > Arthropoda > Insecta > Lepidoptera > Noctuidae > Amphipoea > Amphipoea lucens. The sequence goes on from OX382357.1 coordinate 21,391,333, forward strand.
TGTGAGCGAGATAGATTATTTTCGGCCATTTTGTTGTTATTCTATTTGGTTTTAGTTTTTAGTCTGCTTACGCGATTCGTCCGTAGTAGATGTGATACTTAGTGCTCTTGGATTCTTACTCGACTTGGCTTGTGTTTCTGGACTGTTTTCCCTTCGATTTGTGCTTGTTAACTGGACTTTGATACGTGCTTCTGATTTGAAACTGTTGACGATGACGACCTTCACGAACGAGGAATATGCGGATATTTTAATTTGTTACGGGTACTGCAACTGTGTATCCGCGCGAGCTCGGGCTGAGTACATTGCACGTTATCCCGGGCGCCGAGTACCGGATGTCAGTGTCTTTGACGGAGTTTACCGGCGACTAAGAGAGACTGGCTCTGTTTCGAGGCGACGATCAGACCTAGGCAGACCACGTGTCAATGATGACGATGAAGAGCAAGACAAAGAAATATTGCAACGGTTTAGATCGGATCCAACTACTTCCACTAATATTGTTGCCCGAGAACTTGGACTATCGCAGTGGAAAGTGTGGTTTACAGTGAATACTGCAGGCCTTTATCCCTACCATTACACGCCGGTACATGTTATCGAAGAAGGAGATCCTGTGAGGTTAGATTTCTGGAGATTCATGCTGAACGCAGATTTAGAAAACCCAGCATTCCTAAGACACATCTTGTGGACAGATGAGTCAAAATTTGATAAAGACGGCATCACCAATTACCACAACGCTCATTATTGGGCTCCGAAAGAAGACAGAAATCCTAATAAGAAGCGAACAAAGGGATCACAAAGACGGTTCAGTTTGAATGTATGGATGGGAGTGATCTCAAACCATTTGATTGGGCCATATTTTCTGCCTGACAATTTAAATGGGGAACATTATGAAAACTTTTTAAGAAACGATTTACCTGAATTACTGGAAGATTTACCCCTCAATTTAATCCGAGATATGTGCTATCAACATGACGGTTGCCCTGCACACTACCGAAGAAGTGCCAGAGAGTGGCTAGACACTAATTACCCCAAAAAATGGATTGGAAGAGGTGGACCCATACCGTGGCCAGCCCGAAGTCCCGACCTGACCCCCATGGATTTTTATTTATGGGGCCATATGAAAATTTTAGTTTATAATGAACCTCATCCGATCTCATCTGTTGATGTCTTAAGACAGAAAATTATCGATGCGGCAAACGAAATTAGAAGAGGCTTAACGACTGGTGTGGTTAAAAGTGGACTAAGGCACAGAATGCGAATATGTGTGCGGAACAGAGGCGGACATGTGGAACATGTATTGTAAAAAATAAAATGTTGTTAAAGCTATTTAGTTTGTTTTACTTCGTTTGCTGACCCAAGTGATAACTTTGTCCTTAAGTACAGTTATTTTTTACTACTACCTGAGACCCTTTTATGAAAGTTTTTATAGGAATTGTTATAATACCCTAGCTTGTTATACCTTGTTGGATAGCTAAAGAAACGTAGATTTTATTTAGTATATCTGCAGCATAACCGTCATAGACTTTTTTTGAAATATTCTTAAAAGAAAAAAAATGTTTATACAAATTTGTTTATTTTTTAAACTTTCAATCGTCGACTACTACCCAGTTGGTTCAGTTACCTGTTTTTTTGTGTTGAGAGTTTAGACAAACTAAATTAGAGGCACAAAATCCGAGAAAAAGGACAATTATACAAAAAATCTTCATTTTGTTTAAAAAATAATCAAAATCCAATATCTCAATATGGGTTAGGTTTGGGGTGGGGTGTTTCATAGTCAAATCAGCTAGGAATGATGAAAACTAAAACCTCTTAAAGGATCTAGGTCGACTTAACCTGTAACCCTGTATACAAAGCGATCAGAATATTACTGGTGACCCCGAGCAGGACGTTATTATTTAAAAAAATGAGCGGTAGTGAGTCCGAGCACTCCGAGCACACCGCGTCGTCACAGCCGGCAAAACATGTTACGCATAGGACGCACCCAGCAAAGCGCGTTTCCATTGAGCATGACATTTACCGTGTGATCTTTCCACCCTCCGTCATGCTCGAGTGATACCACAAAACTTGTTACATGTTTTAAAAGGATTCCTAATTGCGCATACGCAGGCAGCTTTCCAGCCGGTCAAGGATCTTGCAGTCAAGTGCTTTCTCCCTACGACAACCGAGAGGCACCTCGAGAGATTCGTCTCGTCGCCAGGACCTAGAGGAGCTTCTGGGGCCTGGACGCGAGACCCGTTCCTCGAGCACGGCGAAGCCTCTTGAGGACACGACTGTGCGGCCGACGGAGCCCGTCTAGCGATAGCGCAGGCGGGACGGTTTTTTCATTTACCTACCTTATCTTTTATTTTACTTTAATACGGTTCCCGTAGGAACCAGTTGATTGTCTTGGTCCGGTTTTCGATACTGGAAACCGGCCTTCAACATAATTTGATTCGAGGATCTCGGGTTCGACATCCTACCTCCATACAGAAACATATTGGACACCTTCGTCGGCTCCGGGATCCGGGACTCTCAAAGTCCCTGGCGCCCATTTACTAGATATTAACATAAACAATAACTGGAAGGTTACTTTCACCTTAGTTTTGAAATCTTTAATAATATTTATCTTAAACTCTTTTAAAACGGAACAGTACGGGGTTTATCTCCAACCCCCCACGACCTTTGCTCTCTCTACTGAAATATTAGCTGGCTGGCAATAATTTGTAAATGGTAAAGTTAAACTTATTTTATTAGTATACAGTGCATTAGTTTATTAATATACAGTGTTTGAGATAGTTGTTGTTTTCTTATTGCCATAACCAATAGTTAGCCGCTACTACAGGTAAGAAATCATAAATGTAACGTTGCCATCTTTTTGGCCGGAAGAACCGGATATCTGGTTCGCAAATGGTTTCAAAAATGAATGTGTGTGATGCCTTGTACCTTCTAAAGGCTCGCCGAGCCGAGTCGAATCGATTCAATGTTTCATTATTGGACAGGTTTAATCAAAGATCAGTTTTTAACTATCCTAAATGAAATCCCTCAATTAGCAGAAAATTGTAAAATGCCAAAAACAGTCTTCGCATTATTTTTTGTAAAAGCTCGTACAGGGGATTCTCACGAGAGGCTAGGAACGTTATTTAGAATGAGCAAAGCAAAAGTCACGCGCGTACTTAAGAAGGCTCGAGAAGGTTTATTATCAGAATATGTGCCTACCCATTTGGGTTTAGGACACATAAGCCGTGAAGAAATAATTAACAAAAACTTATTAATACCCGAGGGCGTATTCGGTAACAGGGAAGAATGGAAACCAATAATCATTTTCGATGGCACTTACATAAAATTATATATTCAAAAGTCGTTCAATTATCTGTATCGAAAAATTACTCACAGCGTCTACAAATACCTTTGTTTAGTTAAGCTTTTCTATTAGTGGTAAATGATGATCTCATAATAGATGTGTTCGGCCTATATCCAGCAACTATGTCTGATGCAGACATAATGATATTATTATTTGAAAATGAAAATGGCCCATACAGGCAATATTTTAAACCTGGTGATATTTTTATCCTGGACAGAGGTTTTCGAGATGCCCTGCCGTTATTAGAAAATACATATAAGGTTTGCAAACTTGAATCTTTAGGGGCAGGGCAAACCCAACTGTCAACAATCAACGCAAATAAAAGTTAGGCTTGTAACTTTGTGTGGGTGGGTTGTGGAGGTTGTCAACGGTGGCTTTGAACTGCAATATAAATTATTTCGACAATAATATTTAAATGTAGCATCCTCCCATTTAATGGATGACCTTAAGGTATTATGTACAGCTATTTTAAATGCCTTCTATTCTCCCCTAGTAGACCGTCACCAGACGCTGAGGCAATACCGAATCGAGCCTAGCAGCGGTTGAATTTGCCTAATGCATTAGGAGATTTCATTGTTGAAAATAACATAAAAAGACGAAGAGCTAATTTTGTCGAGTATAGGCGCAAATCACCCACTGCTATAAACTACTTTGTTTAAATATAAGGCAAAATCTTTTGCGGTAGAACTATGCAGTGAAACCAACACTGTCATTCATCACATGAAACTATTTTCATAACAGGAATAAATAATAATTGAACCTCGACATCGCAGTAACAAAATATAATTATTTTTACATCCCCATAAGTAAAAGTAATTTTAAAAATGACCATGATCCTTTTATCAAAATTGGTCCAGCCGTTTGAGCGTGAAGAAGTAACAAACATATAAACACACATACAGTACCCCTCCTAAGTACTTTGCATATGTTGGAACCTTCGCTGCTGCCGTCATCAGAACCAGTTTTGCCGCCGCACGTGCAGCGCCAATCTGATTTGTCAGATGGTGATCGGGATCCTTTTGAAGATGATCGACAATTTGCTATGGTGACTGATTTTTACGATAGAATTCGACGAGTGCAGACTTACTGGGTCCGCATTCGTGTAAAGTTTTTTTCAAATCGTACTGTTATGTATCATTTGTGTGCTGATTGTAGAGATACATTTTTATATATGTATCGTGCTCATACTTATTACGATTATGTGTCGTGGCATTGCGATTGCTTCCGCGAAGGATATTATTGTTCTTTTTGCGATGTATGTCTTTTTGATATTGTTATTCAAATAAACTATTTTGACTTTTTTGTGTTTATTTTTTATAGCTCACCTTTACCTCCTGGTTTGATTCGGCTCGGATCGATCCTTCTCTCTGTCGTGTCTTCTGTTTATTCTGCGTCTCTTATTTTATCGCTTATAAATACATTATTTCTCTCTAATGGTTGTGGAATTATTTTTTGTACTTTTGTCCATAAATGGTTTGATGTATCCTTCAGATCGAGTCTGTATTAAATATTTTCTGGTTGTGTGCTCACTTTTAGTTTGTCTTGTGTTGCCGGATGAATGTGTGTTGATTGCTCCCACTGCGTCCATTGCTTGTGTTCTTCGTAAAGATAAACTATGATAACATGGCGCGCACTTCCAAATTACTGTTTCAATGTGTGTAGTCACATCCTTACGAAAGAGTTTGTATGTAGTTGTAAATATTCGTCTTCAGTAGCAGGCCGGCAGCGGTCTGAGACAGTCAAGTTATTGATACTACGAGGGCTGCTACTTATGTATCCGGAACTGGCCAGTTACAGAACAATATTAAAAAAGTAATTATAACATTTAAAAATGGAACTCTTTGGGGGAAAAATACAATTTGTTTCATGTAGTTATCATTTGTTTTTCCTTTGTGGCGTCATTTTGAAAATTTTGTGACATTATCACTATGGATTTAACTCCTGAAAATGTTCGTGCTATGATTTATTACGATTTTCGGCGAGGGCTAACTCAAAAACAGTGCATCGATCAACTCACTTCGACTTTTGGGGACGAAGCACCATCGAAAACGACTGTGTATCACTGATATAGTGAGTTTAATCGTAGGCGGTCTGTGCTCACGGACGAATTTAAAGAAGGTCGCCCTAAATCGGTTGTTGTACCTCAAAATATTGATGCTGTGCGGGAACTAATAATGCAAGATCGTCATGTTACATATCGCGAGATAGAGGCGTCTCTGGGCATAAGTATGACGAGTATTTATAAAATATTACACGAACATTTAGCTGTAAAAAAAGTTTGTTCACGTTGGATTCCGCACAACTTGAGAATTGACCAAAAACGGACTCGTGTGGATTGGTGTAAAAAATGTTACAAAAGTACAATCAGGGTGCGTCAAAAGCTGTCTATAATATCTACACAGGTGATGAAACTTGGATATATGCGTATGATCCTGAAACTAAACAACAATCTACGGTATGGGTGTTCCAAGATGAGCCGAACCCAACAAAAGTCATTCGTTCAAAAAGCACTTTGAAGCAAATGGTCGCTTGTTTTTTTGGTATAAATGGACATGTGGCTACAGTACCACTAGAGCATCGTAAAACAGTTAATCCTGAATGGTACACGAGCATTTGTTTGCCAGAAGTCTTTAAAGAAATAAGAAAGAACAACCGACAACGCAGAATCCTTCTTCATCATGACAATGCTAGCTGCCACACATCGGCCGAAACAACTCGATATTTGGAAGGTCAAAAGATCGAATTAACGGGTCATCCGCCGTACAGCCCCGACTTGGCTCCCAACGACTTCTATTTATTTCCAACCATAAAGAATAAATTACGTGGTCAACGTTTTTCGAGCCGTGAAGAGGCCGTTGATGCGTTCAAAATGCACGTTTTGGAGATACCTCAATCTGAATGGAAAAAGTGCTACGAAAATTGGTTCCAACGTATGCAAAAGTGCATCGCTCATCATGGCGAATATTTTGAAAAGCAATAAAACCATAATAAATGCTATACGTTTGTTTCACTTTGTTATTCCGGATACATAAATAGCAGCCCTCGTACTCGCTCAGCGACACGAAAGTACTGATTACAAAATAAGTGAGTCATGGAAAATTCAAGAAAAATAATGATGCAGTCAGGTAATTTTGTTTGTTTGTGAAATAAGTTTACGTAATGTTTTGATTGACTTTTATGTCTATTATTGTATAATCTTTTCTATATATTTTAGGCAAGAGGAGTGATAGCTACAGTATATGAGGCTGAAAATGGAGTGGAGCGCTTGACAGACGCTAGATGGAGAACTTCACGAGCTGTGGGGGTTAGTGAAAGGACTATAACAAGAATTCTCAAAGAAAAAGCAAAATATGATGCAAATGGCACACAAATGTGTTCACTAAGTGAACACATTTGTGTGCCAATAAGTGCCAGCCTCAATAAGTGCCAGGGGTCACCAGACCACCGCCTATATAGCCCCCTGCACAATGATGGGCTATGTGAAGGAGGTAACGAACCAAAACGGCGAGGTGGGAAAGAAGCGGTGGAAGGCGGGCTTGGCTTCGCAGAATATCCCTGATTATGTAGGAGACCACCAAGACAACCGTCTGGAACCTTCTACTGAAACTAAAGGAGTCAGTATACTCAAAAACCACAACCTAACCTAACCCAAACACAACACACACAAACATGCCTTTATAATATTAGTGTGAAATGTGATTGACTGAAGACGTAGGGTTGGAAGGCCTCTCACAAGGTGGACCGACGACCTTGTGAACTCGTTGGATGCGAGAAGCACAAAACGGGTCAAAGTGGAGGTGGCTTGGGGGAGGCCTATGTCCAGCAGTGGACGTCTTTCAGCTGAAATTATGATGATGTGATTGACCTATTTCTAGTGCCGCAGTGCGTCTAGCACAGATCGGGAAGCCAGTTCCCTAGGTCTTGTGGAAGTGGTTAGTCGTGTTTAAATTCGCGCTTTAATAACGGCTTTGAGTGCTAAAGTTTTAAAAAACCATGTAGGATTAAATATTCGTGGTCAAGATAGTGACATTTAGTTATGTATGTTGCAACTTAGATACTTTGCGTGTATTTGAACTTAGAGGAGTAAGATCGAAGTGAGTACCAGTGACTTTACAGGAATTTGTTTTTTTTTTTTTTTTTTTTTCAATTTGGTAGGTATATGCGACAGTTTATGAAACTATATGACTTTACGGCCGCTTGTATACGTCCGTTTTTCGTCCGGCATCCGTTGCGCCGAGGGGAGGCGGCGGTGTATCCGGCGTAAATTGTTCGCCGGACCTGTGTCCGAGGCATGTGCACACATTCATTATAAACCATACACCACCGCGAATCCGGCGAAAACAAACGGTCCGTTGTCCGGTGAAAAAAACGGACGTATACAAGCGGCCTACCGCTGCCTTAGAGCGCTTGTAGACGTCCGTTTTTTTCACCGGATAACGGACGGTGTTTTTTGCCGGATTCGCAGTGGTGTATGAATTATAATGAATGTGTGTACATGCACCGGACATCGGTCCGGCGAACAATTTACGCCGGATGCACCACCGCTTCCCCTCGGCGCGACGGACACCGGTCCGGTGTAAGAAAGGGCGGTCATCCACGCCAGTGTATTGGTGCGTGTTGACGCTGCCGGACGTAGGGCTTGTACACAAAACTGCGATGCGACGTCGCATCGCAAAAATCTGCGAGCTCCCTCTACGCATCGCAAGAACTTGCGAATTGATTCGCATCGCGCATTCCTGCGATGTTGCGTCACACTTGTTGACGCCATTTTAGTTCGCTCAGGGACAGCGTGTGGGCAACACGTGTACTTTAAAAATGACAGAATACGACGTTGATTTTTTAATATCACTGATTGAGGAGCGCCCTGTTCTTTGGGACACTAGTAATGAAGATTATAAAAACAAATTCATCAAACAAGATGCTTGGAAGGACGAGTGTAATGGGGGGTTTACACGGGTGACTAAAGCCGCACGATTTTTGCCGCGCGGCGTAAATCGACCATCTAAATGGCAATTGGCTAAGTTGCAAGTGACTAAAGCCGCAAGCCCCAAAGTTGGGTAGCATCCGACTTTGGCCGCGCGGCAACCGGCCGCATGTGACTGGTGACTAAAATCGACCGTGTAAACGATCAGTTGCAGGCGATCGCCCGCCGCATGAAGGTGTTTCGCGCACGCACGTGTATTTATTTACTACAGCGTTTCTGTGTACATGTATCGTAACAACCATGAATAAAAATAAGACCATACAGTTTTTGGAATGCTATGAAATGCATCCATGCTTATGGAACCCGAGAGAACAAGATTACAGGAACAATAATGTACGTTTAGCGGCTCTTAAATCTATTATTCAAGAAATGCGTTTGTCCATAACAGTTGAAGAGCTTAAATTAAAGATAAAAAATATACGAACCACGTATAATAGAGAGGCCAGTAAGGTAGCAAAGTCAAAGAAGAGTGGCGCGGGAAAGGATGATATATACAGACTTCAATAATTTGGTTTTCTGTAGCTGACCGCTTTTTAAAGCCAGTGATAGAAGGAAGAAACAGTAAAGATAACATGGTAAGTCTTATTATTGTTTATTAAATAGTTATTCTTGGTCGCATATTATAAATTATAATACGTAAATCGTGAACAGAGCCATTTTTATAATATTACTTAAATAAACATACAATATTTACGCAATCATTCTATCATGCCATGAAACTTTTCCTGGTCCGACAAAATAGTCAGCATATCTATCGCGCAGATCTTTTGCATTTCGTGAATAGTTGTTAGAAGATAGCGGTGTCATTAATTCGTCTACTCCTGCCGTAGGAATGCTTCTCCAACTTCCGTTTCTGATTGTCCCTGAACTGAAGTCTTCTCCGTCTACTAATTCGGGAGTATTCATGTATATGAGATTAGTCCGAAGCCAGTTATGCAGCGCACAGGTCGCTTCAATAATAGAATCAGTTTTATCCAATGAAACAGATATAGGTTTTCTGTATACTCTGAATCGTGAAGCCATTATGCCAAAGGCATTCTCTACGATTCGGCGTGCTCTTGAGTTTGTAATTAAAGATTTTTTGTTTGTGTTCCAAATCTTCATGTCTTGAATACGGTTTCATTAAATAGGTTGCCAAAGGGAAAGCATCATCACCAACGAAAACTGCCTTATTAGGTAGTTTTAAATTATTTCTTTCAAGAGCACTATAGAACTTTGTTTTTTTCCAAATATGCGACGCATTCATGCGTCCATTAGTTCCGAAATCTATATATATGAAACGGTAATGTGCATCCACTATAGCAAACAACACCACACTATAAGTGCCTTTGTAATTATAATAGTCTGATGCTCCGTGTGGTGGATTTTCGATTAATACGTGTTTCCCGTCAATAGCCCCACAGCAAAAAGGAAATTGCCAGCGATCTAAAAAATCCTTTTGTATTTTCTTCTATTGATCTGTGGTGGATGGCACCTAAAAGAAATAAACTTATATTAGTGTATGGTTACAGGGAAAAGATTCAGCGGTGAACACAAACAGCGACGCGTCTTCATATTTTGATGAATTGGAACAAGAAGATAATATTGCGCCCTTACAAAAGAAAAAAAAAATGTCGCCAAAGAAAAAGGCGGAGCGTGCTCTAATGGACGCACCTAAAATGGACCCACCTGTTTTACAAGCAGTCAATAGATTAGAAACTTTGGCTCAAACTATCCGTCAAGATGAATTTGATACATTCGGAGTACATGTGGCAAGCCAATTACGTAGTTTGCCATTAAGAAATGCTATTGTTTGTCAAAATTTCATCAATAATTATTTGTCACAAGAAAGACTGAAAACCTTAAATACACAACATTTTCCAATTGCTAGACCTACGAGTTCACTCTCAGAGTATACACGCTATACTTCGACTCCAGAAGCCGAAGCTACTACTTCCCGAAACCAAGCTTTTCAAAACCAGCGTGAAACTTCGACTCCCGAAGCTTCCACTTCTAGAAGGCACCTCGATTATGAAGAAGACTATTTTGCCAGCTGTTTACTTACACAAGACAAGAAAATACTGGGCAACAATACGGAGTGAACGACGATATTCTATCTCAAGCTGTTAGGTCATGCTTAGATGAAAACTCAATGGAAAATTTATAAATAATTAATTACTAGTTTCACTTACCATAATGAACTCCTGTAAAACATTGTATATAGCATCCAAAACATCCTTCAAAACAAGGAAATTGTGCATTCTGGAACTCTAAATGACTCTGCAAGACTTGAATAGTTATCAACGGTAGCCAAGAACTTCAGGGTTATTTCTAATTTAATTTTCGGAGAAAGTGCTACTCGCATATTGGTATCGCATTTTTGTATAAGCGGAGCAACCTTATGTAGTAAAGTATTAAACTGATCAGTAGTCATTCTTAATCGTTTTTTAAAATAATCAGGATCTTCTAAACTCCACTCAACCAATAAGGTATCCAAAGCACCCAAGTCCTTACGTCGAGAAATCCATCCACGTACCCAAACATTACGTTTTCTTCTTTCCTTTTGTTTTTTCTTACTCTTTGTTCTTTAAGCAATTGTTGAATAATTGAATAATTAATTATTTCAATTCCGGCACAAACGGCTATTCTGCTCAACATTTTCGATGGAAATGACAGAGCCGCATGCGATTTTAGTAACCAGTGTAAATGGGCTAGCGATGCGGCTTGGTGAGGCAATTAGGGCCAGGCCACAACAGTGCGTTGCGGCGTCGCATCGCAAATATCAACGACGCCGCACAACGCATCGTGGAAATTTCCGATGCGCTGCCGCAACGTACAAATCTGCGATGCGACAACGCTTTGCCGTTTAGTCGGTGTCCATACTTTGAACGACCTGCACGTGTTTTTTAAGCGATATGGCGCAGTACGATGTCGACCACCTGATATCTTTAATTTACGAACGTCCCGTCCTTTGGGACAAAACTATATCACAATTCAAAGACAAATTTTTAAAAACAGAAGCATGGAGGGAAGTGTGTACAAGTTTATATTCAAATTTTGAGGAGTTAAATAGTGTTGAAAAAACAAAACTCGGTAAGTACTTATAAACATTTATATTTTTGTTAACTGCCAACTAAGACCTCCAATGTTACTATTAAAATAATTACAAAATTCGTTTCTGATTATGTTAGCTCCTGTTCTACTTTCATGTGTTGTTTCGTGTAAAATTTGCAAAGAATCGTCAATAATCATTTCTTCAAACGTTTGTGCGCCATCTCGATTCAATACAAAGTTGTGTAATACACAGCATGCTTTTATAATGTCTATTGTGAAATCGTAAGAAACATTAATGGGTCGATGAAATATGCGCCATTTATTTGCGAGTATGCCAAAAGCGCTCTCAACATATCGTCTGGCTCGGCTCAAACGATAATTAAAAACTCGTTTTTCTATCGATAAAAACTTCCCAGAATATGGGCGCATTATATTATTTGTCAGTGGTAATCCTTCATCCGCCACGAAGACAAAAGGAATTTCTTTTTGAAAGCCAGGTAACGGTTTTGGCGGAGGTATAGATAATTGACCTTTTTTTAATAAGTCGTATAGATTTGAGTTCTGAAAAACAGTGGAGTCACATTCCTTACCATATGCACCTATATCGACATATGTAAATTTGTAATTCGTATCAACAAGTGCTAATAGAACAATGGAATTATAATTTTTATAATTGAAAAATAGGGATCCACTGTGATCCGGGCTCAATATACGAATGTGTTTTCCATCTAGCGCTCCTATACAATTAGGAAAGTTGGTCTTTTTTTCATACTCTTGAGCAATTTGTTCCATCAGCTCTGTTGTAAATTTTGGTAATTCCAACCTTTTAAGAATGTTCCATACAATACGACAAACAAATTTTATTATTCCTGTTATTGTAGATTTTCCACGATAATATGTGAAATGCATATCTTTAAAAGTATTTCCCGTCGCCAGGTACCTGAAAGAAAACAAAATAAATCATTATTCGTCATATTTTTTTAGGTAACGATGTCATAAAGAAATGGAGAGGAATCAAGGATAATTTTACAAAATACGAAAAAAAATTAAACGAGCAATGTAAATCCGGAGCTAGGGCCAAAAAAATTAAACAATATCATCTATACGACCAGCTCCTATTTCTGAAAAAGAATTCTCAAAATAAAACAACATCAAGTCTTGACGATGAAGAAATAAGACCAAGCACCTCAACCCAACAAAGCCAGCAACCTGTCATGCCACGTTACCAGCCTGCATCGCGTAAAAGAAAAATTGACGAAGACGAATTTGAGAAGAATATTATAGCTGCTTTAAAAACACCTGAAAGTAGACATTTATCTTTTTTTAAAGGAATTTTGCCATCATTGGAAAAATTGAATGATAATCAAACAATAATTTTCCAAAGTCGTGTCCTACAGATATTAAGTGATTTACACCAACCATCATACTATCCCAGCCACTATCAAACTTCACAAACATCCGTCCAAGCAAACTATCAAACATCTCAAACAACTGTTCAGACTGGCTATCAAACAGCTCAAATGTCTATGCAGAGTGGCTACCAATCAGCTCAAATGCCTATGCAGAGTGGCTATCAAATATCCATTCAACGCAGTGCCTTCCAAAGCGGATGCGAAACATCACCGGCACCTATGCAATCGTCTCCACAAACGCCAAGGAATGATGATGTAAATGAGCCAGAACAAATTCATTTCGATGAGGAACTAACAAATTTGACGAATGACACACAATCGGAATACGAGTTTTGAATAACACTAAATTATGAAAATGATTAAACAGTATGATTATAGTAAAAATAGTTTATTTTTTTCTTACCTTACAGTTAATCCCAGCATCTCCAGAGGTTCGATGGGTTTTCTAAATATGTATTTCTTTTGTAAATGAGGCTTTATCAAACTAAGAAGTTCTTCAAAACTTACTACACTCATCCTAAAGTAATCGAAAAATTTAACCTCGTCCACTTTTAGCGCCTCATATTTCCTTTTGAAGTGGTTTCCATCTTTATTCATAATTGTCAGTAATGGGTGCACCCAGTACTTTCTTTTCTGTTTCTTTTTCTTAATACGCCTTAACGCAAGCAGAAGTAGAACACGCGCAGTGCGGTCCATGTCTCACTAGAAACTGAACTGACGGTTAGCGTCTTGTCGTACGATGTCGTATCCGATGAAATTTTTGCGTTGCGACATCGCATCGCATAGCTGTGCAATGTTGTTTTTGCGATGCGACGCCGCAACGCACTGTTGTGGCCTGGCCCTTAGTGAAGCGACTCGCCGCACGGCGAAAATCGACCCGTGTAAACCCCCCATAACTGCGATGTTGCGTCACACTTGTTGACGCCATTTTAGTTCGCTCAGGGACAGCGTGTGGGCAACACGTGTACTTTAAAAATGACAGAATACGACGTTGATTTTTTAATATCACTGATTGAGGAGCGCCCTGTTCTTTGGGACACTAGTAATGAAGATTATAAAAACAAATTCATCAAACAAGATGCTTGGAAGGACGTGTGTAAAAGTTTATTTCCAAATTTCGAGGAAAAAGAAAACAATGAAAAAACTAAACTTGGTAAGTACACAAATACATTTATTAAGTATAACTTCTTTTTACTTTTTACTAAAACTACCTACAAATCAAACATTCTATTCATATAAGCACAAAAAATATTCTTTAAATTGTTTACATGTTTAGGCGTCGACAGCGAGTTACTTTAATGTTTTACGATGTGATCCTTTTGTACCTGTTGTATTGACTTATTACCAAGAACGCGAGCAACAAGGCAAGTCGCATTGTATAATCTTAAATTTTTTGTAGTTGCCAGCTTAATGCTCCAACTTCACTAGTAAAGTAATCCGAATATTCGTTTCTAATTATATTTGCACTTACCACCTGACTACCTACATTCAACCCTTGTTGAAGTGGTTGTAGTTCGGAATCATCTATGATAATTTCAATAGGGGTGTCTAATTCATCACGGTTAATTACAAAGTTATGTAGTATGCAACAAGCCTTAACAATATCTATTGCAAAATCATATGAAACGTTAATGGGCCGGTGAAATATTCGCCACTTATTGGCCAGTATGCCGAAAGTACACTCGACATATCTTCTTGCCCTACTCAAACGGTAGTTGAATACTCTTTGTTTAACAGACAAATGCTTGCCAGAATAAGGACGCATGACATTATTTGAAATAGAAAAAGCTTCGTCTCCGACAAAAACAAATGGAACCGGTTCTTGAAAGCCCGGTAAAGGCCTTGATGTTGGTGTAGGCAAATCACCTCTCATCAGTAAGTCGTACAGTTTCGTGTTGTGGAAAATAGTGGAGTCACTTTCCTTTCCATATGCTCCTATGTCCACATAGATGAATCTGTATTTCGAGTCCACAATAGGCAACAAAACTATTGAATTGTAGCCCTTGTAATTAAAAAAAAGTGATCCACTTTTTGGGGGACTACGAATGCGAATGTTTCCCATCAACGGCTCCAATACAGTTAGGGAAGTTGACTTTCTTGTCAAAGTCCGCAGCTATTTCTTCAAACAGCTGTTGTGTTATTTTTGGTATGTTTGCATTTAAACAAAATTTCCATATTGCATTACAAACTACTCGTATTATCTTAGCAACTGTACTTATTCCTCGATAATAATCTAAATGTATATTTCTGATTTCATTTCCGGTCGCTAGGAATCTGTAACATAAATAGAAAAAAAAAGGATTAATTTATATAACAAACTTGAAAATTAATTTATATAACAAACGTGGCTCACCCTCAGAGCCGGGTAATGCGGAACAAGCTATTCCAGAACAAGGCATTTCAGAACAAGGCACTCGAGACCAAGATACAAATACCAAGAAGTCGTCAAGAAAAGAAAAGCCAGCCAACAAGAGGACATATCAAGAGTCACGAGTATGATGCTGCAAATCAAATGATAGAAGAAGCATTAGAAGTAATGCGAAAACAAAATGACAGTAGTAGTAATAATCCTTACGTTGCTTTTGGCATGCACATAGCAGCCGAACTAAGAAAATATGATGCCACTATGTTTACGAGAGTTAAACATTCAACTGTACTATATGAAGCTGATATGGAACAAGAATATAACGCTGAAAACACAGTTTACCGATTTCAACTCATCATCCTCTAGTAACATGAATACTTGAGCTACTTGGGACGTCAATGTAGCCTTAAACTTTTTAGACTCATTGGATCCCAATGAAAGTCTCACCATTGAAAGATTATTATCCAAGAAAATGTGTAACATTGCTGGCTCTTGTAACGGCTCATAGAATACAGACGCTATCTAAAATTAAGACTGACCAATTAGTTAAGTGGTTCTAGTAGACAACCAGATTTGATAAAAAAAAAAAACATTTAAAGGACATGTCTAGTTTCTGCCCTCTGGTAATTCTGTTATAGATAAATGTTCATGATTTAAGGTTTTTCAGTAAGATTTAAAAATTAAGATTTAAATTACTATGGATTAATTAATTCAGTATTACTTGCGTAACATAATTCTTAAAAAAACAGTACTCAATCGTAGCTTCCGCTATTGCCATTTTAAACGGGTACTAAAAATGTTTTTGACGTTCCATTTTATCCCGTAGTTATCTTTAAATAGTGTGAGCAATAATTATAAGCCGCTTATTTTAGATGAAAGAAATATATTAACGTATTTGCGTATATAATACGACAATATTACTAAAATATTTTAGTGTACACATCAAACGTGTTTTTCTTCGGATACCCACTTCCTAACATGAAGGTAAGTATTTATTACTTTTTTGACATGGCATTGACATTTATTTTTTGGTTGTCAATTCTAAGTTGCGTGTATGCGTTCTGTTATGGATATTTTCTTTAAACGACCACTGCTATTCTACACGGAGTGACATCATCTAGACACGATGACTATTGCTATACTTATAGGATTCTGCTTTTTCTTTCGATTTGGATATTATGATGAGGTGCACCGCTGTGCTGCGGATTCGCAGACATATCGTGTCAAGGCTGGCGTTACCCCTGCAAGTGAGACTTGCTCGATGGTTATCAAATCAGGTTGGCCTCTATACTACGGCAGTCGTGTAAACCATGCAGGAAAGGCAGTACATTGAGCAGTTGTGTTATAATTTGAAAAATACAATGACGTCTTATTGTTCCAGCTCCCATTAGATGGATACGCAAGTGTCATGATTGTTATAATTTATTAAATACCAAAGCTGCTGACAATGAGAGATTACTAGGTCATACAATGGTATGCCACGTCATGACGCTAGTATGGTATCTTGGCTGGGCAAGGCATCAAAATAACGTGCTAGCACCAGCTACATTTTTGGACAATGTTTTGGTGTCTCTAGAAGACGTTTATTTTTTTATCATTTTAGTTAAGAATGTATCTACAATAAAATAATTTGTTTTGCAATAAATACATACATAGTTTTATTTATTATAATCCCAATTCAGTCTCAACAAGTAGCTACATATAAATAATATTATGGGTATTGAAGATAGAAACCAAAATACGGAATTAAAGATGATGCCAATATAATATTATAATATTGTGACAAACAATAGGTGCTTAACATTTTTGTTACACAAATAGAAATATCCAAAAAACTGTAGAATATGATCTCAGACCAACAAAATGTTTCATTAACCTCACAAAGACATACCACCAATTAGTACCTGTATTCGCTCACAGATGTCATTATACTAAACAAAGTTAAGAAAAATCCCTTGTGTATAATCCTTATTTTGACCAGTTTACGCAAGATCCTGACTCCTGAAACTTATTAATTAATAAACTATAAAATACGACGATTACAATAATATAACAATCATTACTGAACATTTTCTTTGACTGCCTAGACATTCGCCCATTGCTCCACCAGACATGTCCTTTGGTACTAAACAAGAGAGGATTGGTATCAAAACTGGTCAGATCAAAAACTAATTTTTGCATTTTCTTTACGCCCAGATTTGATGAAACCTTACCCAGGTCAATACTTAAGTCCTCAACAAAGAATATTCACTGTGGAAATCGCTTATTAAGGAACGTTAACAAAGGTATTCTAAAAAAAGATGTGGTTATAAAAGAACAACTGGATGAGGTTCTGATTCATTGTTTGTCTAAAATAAAAAAAATCTCTCAAAATCTAGAAGAGATCTCAAAAACAAATTCAACTAGCACCAGTACATTAGTCACCCCCACCACCACCACCACTAGACAACGAGCACCGGCGGTGGCGATAGGGTCAAAACCTGGAGGAAAAGAAGAAGTTAATAAAAGAAAAATTCGAGGTCATTCGGAAGTTAGTAAGAAGCCGATATTATGAGCAAATGGACAGTCGTTCAGGAACTTCACAAGAATGCTCGTAAAAATTTCCCTCGAAGACGTTTCATACAAAAAGGACTTGATGACACCTGGCAAATAGATTTGATTGATATGCAAAAGTATTCTAAGTATAACCGAGGATTTAAGTATATTTTCACTGTTATTGTAACAAGTACAATAACAGTGACAAGTCTTATATACCAGAAGTCTTATACAATCAGCGACAGTCTTATACATCAGTATAAGGGAGTTACTTGTACGCTTACGTATCATAATCGCTGTAAGTGTTAATTTTTTTTAAATAAAATTATGTCATCAAATCAAGGAAAGAGTAATATTGCTCTTTAAGAATTAAATAGTTGGGGGAATAAAACTTGGAGAAAAATAAGTGATTTGGAGATAAATAAGCCTTATAAGATCATAGAAGCTAGTAGGATGTCTTCAAAGTATGCACCAAACGCAATGCAGACGGTGGTGCATCTGGAGAATGGATATACAGTCACACTACCATCAAGATTTAACGATATAAATGAAGACCTACTGACTGAGCTTAATAGTGGTATTCATCTCATAAATAAAGGAGCAAGCGGGAATACATGGATTATCAACTTTTCTTTAGAATAGATCTGTTGAGGAATTAAATAATTATTTTATATTACAGTGACTGACGCTACCTACTGATATAAGTAATTTTAGACGACTTAGTATATTCACATTTATGGTGATTATGATGTCACTAGTTGAAACAATGTATTTCGAATGTAAGAAGAATTGGTTAAAACATATATCTTCAAACAGATTGCTACGACTGTGGACAAGACCTATACCCCTTGCGAAGCTGAATGGAGACGTGAGTGTTTTACTAAAAAGTGTTTATGAGAAAAGTGATTTCAGTGATGCAAACACCTATTCCTTGATTGAGATCTGGGACGATATCACGTCTCATTTGGAGGATACTGCAGGTGATATCAATGTGGAAGTGAAAGAGTGGTTTCAGTTATTAAGTGACACACCGTCAGAGTGTTTCGCTCACGAACTATTCACCGAACAAATAGGTAATGATTTAATGAACTGTTTAATTTATGCTGTAAGCGAGTGTGGTATAGAAATATTTTAAAGTTCTCACTTGCGATTTTTTTTTTGATTGTATATCTGCGAAAGTGTTTTCTTTTTTTTTGTGTACTTCATTATGCATCTAGAAAATATAAAGTATATTATTGATGTAGATGGGTTTCAGATGTTAAAGAATATGTACTTTAAAGAAGTGGCAATTTACAATGTTCAGGATAAGATTCTTTATTTGTTTTATATAAAACTCCCAACATGGTTATTAGATTATAAACATGATAAAACAATTATGTTTGTCACAAGATATATTCACGGTATGCAATTAAAAAATTTTAACAATGATATTAGTTTTTCAGAGTTTGTAGAACGAATAAAGAGTTTTGACCCAAACAAACAGTTCACATGGGCTTACAAAGGGGGGATAATTGAAAGAGAT
Source organism: Amphipoea lucens (assembly GCA_947508005.1). Classification (NCBI taxonomy): domain Eukaryota; kingdom Metazoa; phylum Arthropoda; class Insecta; order Lepidoptera; family Noctuidae; genus Amphipoea; species Amphipoea lucens. Next base: position 21,410,521 of record OX382357.1, read on the forward strand.
TTTTTAACAAGTTTAGGGTTTATATCATATAATTTAGAATCAATAAATTGTCCGAAGGTAGAAGTAGTTATAGAAAATTTAAAATTACACCGCCTTTAGAATTGTACGAGGCATGTGGTATATAAAGGAAAACCACCTCGCACCTGTCACTGTAGTGGTGTAGAGGTGCGAGCATTCTCAATGTGGTTAGAACATCATCTACTTAATCGATAAGTGTAGCATTTAATTTTTTTTTTGTGTAGTTAGGTATCTAGTTGTTTTTGTTTTTTTTTTTTTCATAATTTGTTTCTAGTTCATTTATATTGACTAGAAAATTATTTAGTATAAATTGGTAGCCTGTTGGTACCTATTATGTGTTTCACATGTATATCTAATAATAATAAACATTTAACTTTTGTCTATACCTAATTAACTGTTATTATTAAGTCTTTTTTTATGTAATAATAATAATAAGCGTTTAAGAAAAAAAAAAAAAAATGTTAGCAAGCTTCAGGTAGGTCGGTGAAATAAAACATATTATACTTTAATTAATCTTGTTTTCTTTATTTATCCAACTCGTTGAATCTATACCGAACCACTTCACTAGAACTTTGTCACCCTTTCTCTTCAACACTTTCTCCACTAGATACACATCAGGATATTTAACTTTTTGCAGTTCCAGTTCATAAAATCCACCTAAGATTGGTTGTTTCCTTTCATCTTGCAACTGATAGGTCACCGGATTGGTGTTATTTACTTTCACCACTTGAAATATCTCCGAACTCCAGTTTCCGGTGTATCCCTTGGAAAAAGTGGATTTATATTTACTGATACGTACATAGTCACCACACATATATTTTGATTTAGCTCGTACTTTGATATGATTGTAAACAGTAGATAAAAGGTCATTAGCGTTAGTATGATTCACGGTCACTGGGGCAACTCCAATAGTACGATGTATTTTATTATTATATCTATTTATTATGTCACAAAGCTCTTTTCCGTTCCATTTGTAAGAGCCATTGAATGCGAATCGTTGCCAAAGCCAATTTTTGATAGTTCTAATAAATCTCTCTACAATAGAAGCTTTCATTATACTAAATGTAGAATAATGGTTTATATTAAACTTTCTCATCAGAGCTTGGAACTTTTCATTGAAGAACTCTCGTCCATCATCGGATTGAATATTTTTTGGTTTACGTCGGTTGTTGTTTAAAAGGTTGAGCATGGCTTGTGTTACATCCCCACCTGATTTACTCTTTATCGGTTGAACCCACGCGTACTTCGAAAATGTATCGATGCACGCTAAAATATACTTAAATCCTCGGTTATACTTAGAATACTTTTGCATATCAATCAAATCTATTTGCCAGGTGTCATCAAGTCCTTTTTGTATGAAACGTCTTCGAGGGAAATTTTTACGAGCATTCTTGTGAAGTTCCTGAACGACTGTCCATTTGCTCATAATATCGGCTTCTTACTAACTTCCGAATGACCTCGAATTTTTCTTTTATTAACTTCTTCTTTTCCTCCAGGTTTTGACCCTATCGCCACCGCCGGTGCTCGTTGTCTAGTGGTGGTGGTGGTGGGGGTGACTAATGTACTGGTGCTAGTTGAATTTGTTTTTGAGATCTCTTCTAGATTTTGAGAGATTTTTTTTATTTTAGACAAACAATGAATCAGAACCTCATCCAGTTGTTCTTTTATAACCACATCTTTTTTTAGAATACCTTTGTTAACGTTCCTTAATAAGCGATTTCCACAGTGAATATTCTTTGTTGAGGACTTAAGTATTGACCTGGGTAAGGTTTCATCAAATCTGGGCGTAAAGAAAATGCATCATCCCCCACGAAGACGTATGGCAAAACAGTTTCACTATTCATTATCCTTGCTGCCCTAGGAATATTTAAGGATCCTGTGTTTAGTTTCTCATAAAATATACTTCTATTAATAACTCCACCATCAGATATTCGGCCATTAATCCCTATATCTACCATTATAAATTCGTAATTTGCATTTGCTATTGCTAATAAAACAACGCTGAAATCCTTTTTATAGTTAAAGTAGTATGATCCACTATTTGCTGGGGGCACAATTTTTACATGTTTCCCGTCTATAGCTCCTAAGCAATGAGGAAACTGCCACCTTTCTTCAAATGTTTTTGCTATGTCTAACCATTCTTCTTCACTTTCAGGAAACTAGAACAAAAATAGGTATTTATATTTATCTTAGTAAAATCAATGCTCATCTCAGCGAACCTATTCCGACAGATCGCTGGGAACATACAGCAAAATCATGGGCTGGTATTTTAAAGAGTTTACCAAATGATCAACAAATTTTTGCGGAGAAATTAATTAACGACGTTTTGTTTGAAGCACGAATGAATTCCCTCTCCCGTCAAAGTCGTATTGATGTAAATCATAATGTTAATATACAATTGCTTTCTCAAAATGAAAATGTTCAAAGTGCTGATAATTCAAATGCTACTACTGATGATGCTTTTTCACAAAGCCTTTTGATAGATCCTGTGAGTGGTCAATTAGTTCATGTTCCTCAGGAGACTAACAATCAGTCACTAGAAATTGCAGAAACCCAATTGCTCAATTCTAAAACATCTCAAAAGCTTACGATGTATTTTAATAATTTTCAACCATAATGTATAACTGTTAGCACATAGTAAATACGTAACAGAAAAGTTTAGTTTTACTAAAAAGCACCTTTAAACCTACCTTTAAATATTCTTCAAGCAATGTAGCTATGATCGCATCACATGTTTCTGGAATTATCTTGCTTAGAGATTGCTTAGATATTGCAACGCTGTATTGTAAATCCTCATAAGATCGTCCGGTTGCTAGAAATCGCAATGTAGCTGATAATCGTTCGTGAGCTGTTATCGCTTTTCTCATGCACGTATCTTGTTTTGTTAGCATTGGCTCCAACAGAGACAACAACTGTTGATATGTACAAGAGTCCATTCGTAAATAGTTTCTAAAATCATTCGGTTCTTGTAGTGCTAGCTCGGCCATTAAATTTATATGCGAATATCTTGGTCTTTGAAGTAACCATTTTTTCGCCCAACATCTTCTATTTTTCTTTTCTTTCTCTTTGTCATATATGCAAACGGCTGCTAGCGCTAGTAACATTCGACGCCTTTCTTCGGACATTACAAAGAAACGTTCACAAATAAAAAAAGTTAATAACAGACACCGGTATACACATCTACTTTCCCCTATATATTATTATACTCTTTGCGTCTACTGCCTTCTACTGCGAAACGAATACTGATAAATCGCTATAATATAGACACAAAAGTCATAAGTCGCTAGCGAGTCACCGTCGATTAAAGTCGCTGCGTGTGTAAAACGTTCACAAATAAAAAAAGTTAATAACAGACACCGGTATACACATCTACTTTCCCCTATATATTATTATACTCTTTGCGTCTACTGCCTTCTACTGCGAAACGAATACTGATAAATCGCTATAATATAGACACAAAAGTCATAAGTCGCTAGCGAGTCACCGTCGATTAAAGTCGCTGCGTGTGTACTGAGCTACGCACTGTCGACTAGTCGCCGGCGACTCAGTTGTCGACGACTGTAATATTGTATAGTTTAAATAGGTGTTTACGCACTAGTCACCGGTTGCCCGGGCGACTCGGCGACTCGCCGCGCAGTGGCGACGCACAGGCAACTGCCGGTCGCCGGCGACCAATAGGAGCACGGTTTCAAATGAAAGCATTCACACTGCGAGCAACTGTCGTAACGACCGGACGGCCGCGCACAATGAGTTTTGACACGGATAAATTTATATCGGAAATACAATCCCGAAAAGCTATTTGGGATTTACAAAGTGAGGAATATGCTAATCGGGATTTGAAGAAAAAACAGTGGGAAGAAATAGTGGAGTTATTTGGAGGTGAAGAATTATCAGACGAAGAAAAAAAAAACTCAGGTAAGTAAGAAATGCCATTTATTTTTTATTAATTAATACTGCTCATCTGCCAAGATAATTGACCCTCAGTTGTAAAGTAATCAGCAAATACATCTCTGTATGATGCACCACGTCGCGTAGCTCTTTGGAAACCGTTTGGGACTTCTTCAAAGCCAGGAATGCTCAGGGTATCTTCAAATTTATATCCGTCTCTTTCTCGGACATAGTTGTGAAGAGCGCAACATGTTTTGATGATGCATGATACTAGATCTAAATTCACGTTGATAGGTCTGTGAAAAATCTGCCACTTGTTTGCTAATATGCCGAATGAACATTCAATATGGCGTCGTGCACGAGAAAGCCTATAATTAAATATTTTTTTCTTTGTTGTTAAATTTGATCCACCGAACGGTCGCATAATTTTGTCAGTTTGTCCAAATGCTTCGTCACCCACAATAACAAACGGTACTGGTATAGGGTTTGTCGATGAAATGGGCTTAGGTTCGGGTATTTGCAAATCATTGTTCATTAGCTTTTGATAAAACGTTGAATTTGTAAATATAGTTGAATCGCAATCCTTTCCATAGGAACCAACGTCTATGTATATGAACTTATAGTCAGAGTCACAAATGGCAAGCAAAATTACAGAAAAGAAGTGTTTGTAATTATAACACAATGATCCACATGTTGTATGGTTTTATAATTCTTACATGCTTACCATCTACGGCACCTATGCAATTTGGAAAATTGGCCCGTAAATGAAAATCTTTTGCGATTTTTAACCAATTTTCTTTTGTCGGTTGCGGTAAACACATGTCTTTTAGTACAACCCATATAAAATGACAAACTTCTCTTATTATTTCAGCTATAGTTGAAATCCCAAGTCTGTATGAGTAATGTAAATCTACAAATTTACAACCGCTTCCAAGATATCTGGAATTAAAAAATAATTTAAATATATACATTATTTACAGGTCATTCACTTAAAAAAAATGGAAAAATATAAGAAGCTGCTTTTCGCGAGAAGTACGAAGATTAAAAAATACTAAAAGCGGATCTGCTGCTTCCCATAAAACTCCCTATATTTATTATAATCAGCTGTTATTTTTGAAGAATACCGTTGGTAATTTGAACACAGAGAGTAACATTGCTGAACAAGAACATTTGACAAATGATCAAGAACCTTTAGGACCTTACTCGAGAGAAAATATAGTCGGAAGAAAAAAGAAAAAAACGTCAGATGATGGCACAAGCGAACTGTTAACCACATTAAACAAGTGTATTGAAACTCGCAAAAATAAGGAGGATATTTTGGAACAAGATGAGGACAGAATGTTCCTGATGTCCCTATTATCATCATTTAGGGCAATTCCGGAGCACAAAAAGTCAGCTGCGAAAATTCAATTAATCAGTGTAATCGAATCATTCCGATCCTCTACTCAAAATAATATATAAGGTCCCATTAAAATAGGTGGACAAACTTTTAGAAATCATTCAGACCACCAAAATAAGGACAATGGTAAAAAAATATATAAGAAAAACGAATTAGATACTTACAAGAAAAATAATCGGCTAACAAAAATACACTAATAAAAATGTTGGTTACCCAGTGCATGAGCACATCCATGTCTTTGTTATCTCCGCCGCCAGCCGCCCGCGCCTGCCGCGTTCATTGTCCAACTCATGCCATCTCACTCTAACAAAGCCCTTCGCCGCGCGGGCGCCCGGCCGGCGGCCGCTCGCTTGACGTTATGAGTGACAATGACGCAGTTTTAGTTTTCGTCGCGCGCGCAACCGAGCCGGCAACGTGCTGCACGAACGTGTAACAAGTGTGAGTGTGTTTTCCGTCGTAGTTATTACCTAACACCTACAGCCTAAACAATGCCTAATTACGCGTACAGCAACCATGAATACATGGAAATGCTCGTATGTTATCGTGAGCGTAACCAAAACTTACGACAAGCTCAAATCCTTTATCAAGAAAGATTTGGAAGGCGGCCGAGCGTCACCACAATCCTGAGAGCAGTACAGCGCCATCGTGAATATGGCACCTTCATGACACCAGTGGCAGCGATTGACGCAGGAAGACCGCGCTATACGGTGCGTCTTGAAGAAGATATTCTAGATTTCTTTAGACTACACCCCACGGCGAGCACGGCCGATGCCGGTCGTGTATTCAATGTCAGCGATTTTTACGTATGGAAGCTCCTTCATGATGAAGGCCTCCACCCATATCATTACACTCGTGTGCAAGAACTGAAGAGTGAAGACTACACGCCACGAGTGACATTTTGTAGGTGGCTACTGCAACAACCCCATCGCCATATTCTCTGGACTGATGAATGTACGTTTACACGTGTTGGGTTGTTTAACATTCATAATTCCCATTACTGGACAACTACAAACCCAAATAAAGTAAGACCGGACCATTTCCAAACACGGTTTAGCGTAAATGTGTGGGCAGGAGTGCTAGACAACAAAGTTTTAGGGCCTGTGTTTCTAAACCGTTTAAACAGTAATACGTACATAGACTTGTTACATAACGACGTTGAAGCAATGTTAGAAGATGTACCCTTGGTCGTCTGGCGTGACCTCTACTTCCAGCATGATGGCGCGCCAGCACACTTCTCTAGGAACGTAAGAGACTACCTCAATTCTCGGTACGAAGACCGCTGGATTGGTCGGGGTGGTCCAGTCGCATGGCCTGCTAGGAGCCCGGACTTGACACCGCTTGATTTTTATTTGTGGGGTCGAGCTAAAGATTTAGTGTACGGTGAAAATGGACACTTAATAGCCAGCGTGGATGAGCTACGTACGCGAATCACCCTCGCATTTGAAATAATAAATAGTGAAAGTGACACTCTTTTAAAAGTGAAAAGACATGTAATTAAACGCGCTCGTAAGTGCATCGAACAAAACGGTAGGCACGTTCAACAATTAATGTAAATAAGTATCCACCTACCGGCGCAGAGTAAGTAGTATTTTAGTTAATTATTGTAAATAAAGCTGATTCAAATTTTTAACCACGCCTGATTCAGTGTTTTACTGTTATCGAACTCTAAATACCTAAATAAAAATGATTCATAATCATAACACTACACTGTATCCACTGCGAGTTTGTTTGTTTACAAGTTACTGCAATCGTTTTGCTACTTTGATAACAGTTCAGCACGCAATGAGACAGTCCAAAGCCTGGTAAAGTGTGATGGAAAATTTGAATCTTTTTTCTTTTCATAAGTACCTAGACGGTTCATAATCATGTGTGTTCGAAGAAAGTTTATTCACCCCAATCGTAGCCTGTTCTCGAGTTGCGCGTAATTACCTACTATCTTCTACTTATCCTAACATCACTATCCTAAAAAGGTGATGTGTAGTCAACTAAAAGTTACTAAAAGTAGTTGATGTTAACAGAACTGACTGGGTACCTACTACACTACCTACTTACGAGAACGCGCGCGGCGCGCGGCGGGGCGCGCGAGTGCAAGTACCTACCCATAATGGATGTGTTTATGCTAGTGTATGTGCTAGTGTGCCGGCAAGTTATTATTTTAGGTCAAAATAAAATTACTTTAATCAGTGTTTTTTTTGCTTGGATGTCTTTGGTTAGACGTACTGAGCGCTGTGTTAAAATTTGTCCACCTATTTTAATGGGACCCTGTATATCCAAACACAATGTGGCGAAATTTTAATGAGTACGAGTATGAGCGTGGTTACTTCACACCGGAGGCCGGGCGTTCAACAGCACCAAGTCAACAATCACGCCCTGAAGCACAACATTGTTGTGCCAACTTCAACTCCTTCAGAAGGTGAACGCCCAGAGTCGCGATTTTCTACTGTCACTTCAAATACCTCGCAAGATTCTGACATTTTGGATCTATTTTGAATATTTCCTTTTGTTGTGCGTTCGTTTATAATATTGATTTCATTAAGTACTTTAAAAAATACATGTTTTATAATTATTTACCGTATATTTTTAAATTATGTCATCGAAGAGTAGACTTACAGATAGTGCCATCCACGAAGACGCGCCCCACTCTTTGTTCAAATGCATGTGTGCTATCTTCCGCATGTGTTAAACATCTGTCGATACACGCTAATTATCGATGAATGCAAACGCACACTAATAGAAATTGACTAATCAGGAAAGAGTATTATGAACAGCACGAAAGATGCTCTATTTAAATTTAATCGCGCGTCTTCGTGGATGGCATTATCTGTAACTCTAAACACACTCCCGGACACATCTATCGGCCCACCTTGAGTTTTAAGTTTTGACTGGAGACCAGCTAAAAATAAATGTTAGGAGGAGCAATAAGTTTTTGCAGGTGTGAAGCTGATTTACTGGCCATCGTTTTCGTAAAAAACTGCATAAAAACTTATTGCACCACTTAACATTTATTTTTAGCTAGGGATTGTCAACACTTTAAACACTAGGTTTGGCCGATAGATGTGTCCGGGAATGTAATGTAAATTGTGTTAAAATCCCGTAAAAAATAAATGTTATGAATGAATTTTATTTGAATTGTCACTTACCTTAGTGTTATAAAAAGTTTTTCTTCCGGAGAAATACATGGTCGCATATTTGTATCTATTGTAGCGAAATGTTATGGAAAGACACTTCACCGACAAACACGTTTAATTTTTGAATAAAAAAATCGAAATCACAAATAGGAAAAAATACAAAATACAAAAAAGAAAAACTAAATATGAAAACTTGTCACATGTCAAATAATCAGAAACTATTAAAACTAAATATGAAAACTTGTCACATGTCAAATAATCAGATATTCTGTCCGACGAACGCTTCCCCAATCTCTTCTTCTACATTCAAATCAAGATTAACTTGCGCGCCTTGTCCCGCTATTCTCTACCTCTTGGTGGAAGATTCTACTCTCAGCCTTTTTGTTTATCAAGAGATGTTCTAGAGACCAGATATTCTGCGCATATAAGCGCAGAAGATTATAACCCGACATTCCTATCTGCTGAATCATGTGCGCGTTTCTCTGAAACCATGTACTCTTTGAAACAGGATTTTGATGACGGAAAAGTCAGCGACGACACCCTGGCGTGCAATTTCTTGATCAGCAAGCACAGACGTTGTGACTACACTATCCATCTACCGTTGACATCCGTTGAGTGCGAATTAGTGCTTTTCAGCATTAATTGGAACGCCCCCGGCGTCGTAATGAACTACCTAAACTCATTACTAGAGAGAGGGATTAAATTTGTAATAAGTTACTTCACCACAGGTGCCATGCAACCGGGCGAATTCGATTTTCCCGAGATAGATGTGGTATCGTTGATGCAATGCACATTCGTTGATTCACGTTTCTACGTTCCCGCAAAGATTTCCTTTCTGTATTTCGCCATCAGCGGATTATGCATAGAGATCGCGAAAGATGAAACATTAACCTCGGAAACATACCTGATAAAAGGAACGGAGAATAAGTTACATTCATTAGGGTTGATGGGTGCCTACGACTCCGCCAGATACGAGCTAGCCTCGGCTAAAGGAATGGCATTCCCCAAGTTCCCTTTCCCTTTTTCAGTTCGCACCAGTCTCGTGTCTCCCTCTGGGCACGCCGCCAGAATGGTAGTTGTCATACATCTGGGGAACGCTTCATTTGGTATCCTTTTACAAAAGATTCTATGGAACTTCTACAACAGAGGCCAGAGGATGATATCCAAAAGGAATTTCTGCAAGCATGCAAAGATCAGCGCCCATTGGGCGTATGCCCCTTTGTTCCCAAAGAACAACGACGACGAAAGAGAAGACTTAAAATAATGAAAGAAACGACATAAAACAGCCAAAGGACTTAAGCCACAAAAAGACTTTTAGTCAAAGACAGAACTTTAAAAAATAATAAGAAACTTATGCATGTTTCTTATAAAAAGAAAAGAGTCACCGATAATAATAACGATTAACAGAAAGGAAAAAAATAATATTTTAAACCATATATTATTGTGATGTTATCGATAAAAATACGTCGACAGTGTCCCGACACTAAAGTATAACTATCGATAAGTGTTAATCGACCGTTTCCCAACACTAGAGCTATTACGTCAGACGTCACAACATGACATGTGCATGTAATGACATCTGCGGGCGTAGCCTGAACTATAAAGCATTGACAAATAAGAAAAGGTAGCTAACAAATTGTTTCGCTCAGGAACAACTAGATGTCGCTGTTAACGTTTTTTGAAACTAGTAATTATGAATGAGCTTATTTATTTAAGTAAATATAAAGGGAATTTAATTTAAAGGGGTCAAACTAAACATAAACATAACATTCCGAATGGGAATAAGTTAACGAGATTACGAGTTTAGAAATTACCAAGAAATTATTTAAGAATATCTTTGATATGATATCTTCCAGAGTGGACAGAATCAAAATCATGAAGTTCATAGGTGGTCCTAGAAATAACCCTAGTCACACGGCATTTAATAAAACGAGGAGCTAGCTTTCCCGAAAAATAATCATCACCAGAAGATCTGGAAAAATTCCAGGATTAATTCTCCATACAGTATCACCAACATTCAGCGTGACGGCTGAACGATGCATATTTCTCTCATACGACGTCCGAATTTGTTGTTTATTGTGAAAGAAATACAAAAATTTATTGAATAGAACAGCAAATTATAATTTATTGGATCGTGCATGTTCATCGTGCTATTAATTATTTGATTCGGGGTTTCCCCACATCTTCGACGGAAGACTACATTAATTTCACGTTTGATTGAATCCTATTGCGTGATAGAAGTCCGAATTTTCTGCGAGCCGATTTATTCGGCTCCATCCACCCACCCAGACATCTTATATTTGGACTCCTGACCGGCTGGCTGCTTTCTGATCACCTGAGCCACAGGCCGCAGTCCGCAAGTATTCCAGGATCAAGAGCGATTTCCCAATTATTTTTTTTTTTTTTACCTTGTTGTTATAGACCTAATATTTTTATCCTTTAACGCTATAGCAGGTTGGTATCTTTTTGTGGACTTATTTTCAACCACGTTGGCGTGGATCGGTATTGATTGCAATCGATATTAGACTCGTCGCGTCGTATTGAAAATCTAAATTTTATTTTTTTTGATACTAAAACCTAAATGTAAAATGTAATGCAATAGTTTCTGATTATTTGACATGTGACAAGTTTTCATATTTAGTTTTTCTTTTTTGTATTTTTGTATTTTTTCCTATTTGTGATTTCGATTTTTTTATTCAAAAATTAAACGTGTTTGTCGGTGAAGTGTCTTTCCATTACATTTCGCTACACTATGCCAGTTATATGTGGTTTTAGAAGACACAATAAGTCATCAAACGAACTCACAGACATTCTTCCATAATTAAAAAATTTACGAGGATATTTTCTAACGTCTTCATAAAATATTTTAAACATTCCCTTTGACCTCCGTTCTTCTAACAAAGGATGCACCCAATACTCTTTTGATTTTTTTTTATTTTTCTTTCTTTTTATAATTAGTAGCGCCGCTACTATTGCAAGTTCTTCAACGTCCATTCTGCACGAATGTACTTGGAATACTGTCGCTCGGCTCGGTCTCCGGCCCTAGTTTCCCATGTTTCGGTCGCCGAGGGACTGAGTCGCCGGCGACAAGTCGACAGTGCGTAATAGCCCATATGGCCCAAACAGAAAAACTCAAAAATCAAGGCGGCGTTTAACGTGATAAAAACTTTTTTCAAGAGTTTGAAGCCTCTTGAAATTCACTATTGTAGAAATAGTATAAAGTGTAGACAGTATCTCTCGTCTGAATTAAATATCAACAAATTATACAAAATGTATAAAAATCAAGTGGGAGAACCGTTCAAAAAAGTCAAAGCATCTTACTTCCGAAAAATATTTAATACAACTTTCAATATTGGTTTTGGAAGCCCACAGACTGATGTTTGTTCTACGTGCCTTCTGTTTAGAGAAGAAATAAAACACGAGAAAAACGAAAACAAGAAGAAGACTCTTATGATCGCTAAGAGTACATAGTTTGAGAGCAAAGGCGTTTTATAATCTACTGAAAGAAGATAATGAAAAAGTACTGATACTGAGTTTTGACTGCCAAAAAAATCAACCCATGCCAAAAGTTCCTGACCAAATAACATACTACTCACGTCAATTGGACATTTATAATTTCACCGTCGTTGTTGGTCACTCAAAATCCCAACTTGATCACGAAAACGTGTTTGCTTACACTTGGACTGAGGATCTATTACCGAAGGCGTCCAATGAAATCGCAAGCTCCTTATTCCATTGCTTGTGTGCCGTAGTGGATAAACATGAAAAGGCGACGACTGTACGCTTAGTCGCAGATGGATTTAGCGGACAAAATAAAAATACAAGTGTCCTTGGAATGGCTTGCAAGTATTTCATGGACCATGCTCCGGAACGAATCAAAACGATATAGAGATAGTTTTCCCGGTAGTAGGCCATTTGTTTCTGCCGCCAGATAGGGTATTTACACAGATCGAAAAGAAAATTCAAAAAGTTGAAACCATACCTGGTCCAGATGCCTATCTGCAATTTTTCAAAGAACATTCAACTGTTCTTCACTTGGGGCGAGATGTGGAAGCTCAGCAATGGAAGGAAGCAAGTTCCAAAGTACTTAAAACTACTAGTACGCTGCATTTTTCAATAAAAAGATGCAAAAGATTTTTACTAAAGAAGAACAAACAAAAGACGAACATCTTGGTGCGTGCAGAAGATACTTATCACAATCAGCTGGGGGATTTCAAAAACATCTGTTAGAAAGGAAAATTTGTTAGATTAGTCCCGAGCCTGTGCCTCTGTATGTCAAAGTGAAAGACTAAATTAAAAGACGTCAAAACCCTACTTACCACACACTATGGTGAACACTGGGAAGAACTGTCAGACTTAGCATATTTCAAAGATGTTTTACTTAGGCCAGAAGCACTACAAAATGAGTTAGAAGATGAAGAAACGTGCGAAACGCTAGAAGAAGCGCCTCATCTGATGATTTAGTAGATGTACATGTTATTTAATTTTCTCAATAAACACTAAGCAAAATATTTTAAATCAATCTTTTACTGGATTCCCTTGACAAAAATTTTGTTACAAATTACCGTTTCGCCACCCCTGACCTTTCACAAACGACAGTTTCAAAAATACTCTTATTTTGTGATCAAAGTTATGAAAGTGCCAACACTACGCTGGTGGCCGGGATTTTGTCAGGAAGGCGTTGCTTCAGTGTCTAGTCCCACCTCCGGCAGTAGACATCCTGATGGCCTCTTTTTTGGACAACATTCTCAGACAATATGACGTTTGTTTCAAAAAATGGTATTTGATTGCATTGATTGTACAAGCCAATAATATCGAAATCCTCACTAATATTTTTAATGATGGTGGCCAATACGATACGATACATTTTCATCGCTGCGTACTTTCCTAGGTTTTGCAAGGGTAGACACCCTTGCAAAACGGTAGCGGTAGCGGGGGTCGTGTAGACACACGACCCCCGCTACCGCGTTATAGAGCTACTTGGGACGTCAATGTAGTCTTGAACTTTTTAAGACTCATTGGATCCCAATGAAAGTCTCACCTTTGAAAGATTATTATCCAAGAAAATGTGTAACATTGCTGGCTCTTGTAACGGCTCATAGAATACAGACGCTATCTAAAATTAAGATTGACTAAATAGTTAAGTGGTTCTAGACAACCAGATTTGATAAAAAAAACATTTAAAGTTGGTACTAAACAACCTACTTTACATCTGCCTTTCTTTGAAGACCACACACACACACACATCATGTGAATGTTACAGGTAAAAATTATATTTAAAGTATGTCATATACAACATTATTTTTAGTATATGCGAAACCTGAATATAGTTTGTTCAGAATAAGTAACTTAATCGATTCCAATAATTTTTACCCCATGTTATATTTTGGCCCAAAAATATTTAAAAAAGGTTAATAGTTGGACACCCCGAGTATATTATACTGTGCCCCGAGGAGCGACTAAGTAGGTAGTTATCTACCATACGCGCACAATGGCGCGGCGCCGGCGCACAGCGAGCGGGGCGACCGGGGCGGGGGTGCAGCAACCTCAGTCACCCGGGTACCACTGGTTGGCGCGCACGTGTCGCGTGGGTCCAACTGCATAATCGCGAGCGCGCGGCCGCCGAGTTGTTTCGGTTGATCGTGTACTTACCTATCGTATGTAAAAAGTGTCGTGTAACCATGACTTTCTCATACACAAACGTCCAGTACATAGAAACAACGATAACAGTGATAACGTATTCCTGGCAGTGCGGCGGTACGAGGAGCAATCAGAGTATCGTGGAACACAATGCTTTGCCGTGATGATTAACATTTTTAAACACGCCAAGATGGTTAATTGTAGAAAGTTATTATTTGTACCTACAGCCTGCTGTGGTTAAGTAATGCGATGTTTAACACTTTTCATCCACTTTGAACAAATCGCATTGACTACATTGTATCACTTACGGCTTACGAATAAGTAATTACTTATTCGTAGCTTACGGCTGCATTTATTTACGAATAAAGTACATTATAATAACTACCTACACTTGACCATTACGACAGTCCAAAGCCTGCAAGTGTGATGGAAAATATTATCACCAGTTAATTACAATACAATCGCCGCGCTGTACCGAACGGCACGCGGTGGGGGAGACCATGTTTTTGGACGGACAAACAGGTAACATAACAAGCTTATAACTTGGTGATTATTCATGATACAGTTTTGAAATTTTGTACATAGATTCTTTACATAAAGATACTAGACACGTGTTTCGGGTTTCGCATATACTAAAAATAATGTTGTATAGTACTGTGTAGTAAAGTAACATTTTATAAAAACTGGTTTAAGTAAGAAAGAACAAATTTTCAATTAAAAAAATCTTTTTACCAAAAAAAAAACAACCGACTTCAAAAAAAAACACTACGAAGTGATAAATAACTTCAATTTCGTAAGTCGGTATCGTTGGTTCCGCATTTTGGTTTTTTGACATTTCATTTCATTATTTCGCAGAAAATAAAGCACGCCGTGTAAAGTTGTAGTCTTTCCTGGTTATTATATTTTCTGTGTTTCTGTTTTACGTCACAAATGAAAGTTATTAGATAATAAAGTTTCAAAACTAAAGGATTATTACTTTAACAAATGGTCACAAAAATGCTACTCATTGGCAGTTTTAACAATTTTTCTTAAATACTGAAGGGAGGGGGCGCCACTATCAAGGTTTTGCCCCGGTTCGAAAAAATCGTAGATCCGGGGCTGCGCATAATACACCAAGAAACGCTTTGTGCCCAAACATTTCCGGCCGAAATAGTTGAGGTCATGAATTTGGTAATCAAGATTGTTAACAACATCTAGTCAAAAGCACTCTACCACATCGTCCAGAAAAAGGATCTCTAACTCTTCCAACTTCTTTTTATTATTTAAAAAAATCTGTTCACAAATACTTTTTAACGACTTCAAAAAAGGAGCTTATTCGTTAACTAAATCAGAAAAAAAATAAAAACTGTGCAAGCGACATGCGCCAAAGCCCAATCATTAACAGCCCTTTCACACGGCAGTCCAGTTTTTAACAGGATCCCGTTTTCTGCAGGATCCCGTTTGATGCCGAATGTGTTTATATGCTAGCGTTCACACGAGCATCCCGCATGCGGGATCCTGCAAAAAACCGATCCGGTCGAATTGTGCCGTTCGGTTTTGTCATTAGAAACTGGATCCGAAGTCCAGTAAAAAGCGGGATCCCGTTTAATCACACATATATTTCAATAGCAGTATTCACACGACTTCCTGCGTGCGGTTTTTTGCTGGACACTGTTTTTTGCGGGATAGTGGAGTGGTGGCAGCCCCCGCCCCGCGCCCGCCGCGCCACGAGCGTGTGTAGCGCTCGCGCATTGCTCTTTTGCGCGGCGCCGAGAAGGTTGTGTTTCGTCGAAAAATGTCGCAAACAAATATTGATCCCGAACTTCTTATTACACTAATTGAAATTAGGCCTATATTATGGGATAAAACGCTGGAAAATTATAAAGATAACAACTTGCGAACTGCAGCATGGCGCGAAGTTTGCATTGTTTTGAGAGAAGACTTTCAAGAACTTGAGGAAAAAGAAAGACAAAGCTATGGTAAGTTTTTATATTTATTTCGTTTATCCTTGTATTGCTTCTTCTTGTCAAAGTACAGCTCCCACTTCAGAAACAAAATAATTTGTGAACTCTGTTCGTATTGTGTTAGCACAGCGTCCACCTCGTGTATTTGGCTCATTATGTACGTTTTCCAAAGATATCGTTGAACTGTTGCTGTCAATGTTCGCATATGAACTTTCATTGTGCATGATATAGTTATGAAGCACAGTGCAAGTTTTAACTATCGAGATAGCTGTACTGGTGCTTACGTCCAATGGACGATGAAATATTCGCCATTTATTTGCCAATATTCCAAACGCGCACTCCACATAACGTCTGGCTCTTGTTAATCGATAGTTAAATATCCTTTTATTTTTATCTAAATGAGTTCCTCCATAGGGTCTCAACAGATTATAATGCAAACCAAATGCTTCATCACCCACTATCACAAATGGAACACGTGATTCCAAACCTGTAGAGAGAGGACGAGCTTCTGGTAAATCTAAACTGCCATCATTTAATCTTTTCCAGAAAGTACATTCTTTGAATATAGAGGAGTCACATTCTTTGCCATAAGAGCCTACGCTGATATAGGTGAATCTATAATTCGAATCCACTACCGCTAGCAATACAATGGAAAAAAAGTTCTTGTAATTCATGTACAGTCGCCAGCAAAATTGCATGGGTACCTTAGTGTCTATTTTCCCGTGAACGTTTGAATTCAAGTTTTCGAAAATAAACTAGATGGCGTTGGTTTCTTCACAACTATGACTAATTTACGAAACGTAAGGAGTTAGGAAGAAACGTATTAAGTAGGATTGAGCAAGGATACATTTATCTAATTATTACATTACATTTACCAGCATACGTAGCTTAAATGATAAAAATAATAAAAGAAACCAATAGGAATATATTTATTAAGCTAACGAGTGGGTATTTTAATAATTAATTTAATATTCGAATTGGTAGTTACTTAGCAACAGGAAAAAAGAGCAGATTCATCGCAGGTAAACAGGCTCGCCTTGTGGGCTCGCAAAAAAAGGCACTATAAAAAATTATAGAGGTTTATTTCTTACAGTTTATTATTCAAATTTAATAGTCAGTTTATTAATTATTATAGGTATAACATTATAATATTATGAAGTTATTGAGGTGATAGCTTAAGTATTCGTTTCCAAAATCGGAAAGAGGATTGAAGCTTATGTAACCTCAATAAAAACAAACAGGAGACCAGGTTATTTTATTACAAAGGTCAAACGGATTAAATGGATACTAAATAAGTAGGCTAAAAATTTACAAAATTGCACAAAAACAACAAATGGTTAGTAGGTAGGCAACATAAAAAACTAAAAACTATGTTGTTTGAACTTGAAGTGTTCATAACTTTTTAAATTACTAAAAATACGTAAGTTATAGGTTATACACACATAACCAGGTCTCCAGTCAATATAAATAATATTATCTACGTATAATTATTTAGCTCGTAGCTACGTAACCACTTGTGTATCGCGTATTACTTCGACGCCACAAACATAAGCGTCCGTGTTCACTGGACTTAAAAGTTTTACACTAATCACACTCCATCACTCTCATTACTCCAATCGAAGTTTATGTGATCCATAGCGAACTGTAATCTTGCCTTTTTATGGTTTTCCGTGAGCAAAGGTTTCACAGCATGCCTCCGCGGCCCACTATGAAGAGCACAACGGACAGTGTCAAAACTTGTGTCAAATAAACCAGCATAGTGGTTCGTCGGCAGAAATCTATTTTCTTCATACTCCCTTATCATGGTTTGATGCTGCAATGTGTTTTATAAGTCGTGGTCTACCAGTTCTTTGATGGTGTTTCAAAGAACCCTCCTCTTCAAATCGTCGTACTCAAAGAACAACTGTTTTTCTCTGCAACAATAAAACAGAAATATATAATACCCAATAATGATTATTATGTAGTATAGTAACAAAAAAATAATCCAGTTTTTAATATAAAAGTGTAAAAATAAAACTACTTACGTTTACACCGATCTCTGGCTATTTCTGACAAGTTTTTGGCTTGATTATTCAAAGCAATTATTTGAGCTCTTGTAACGAAATCAATATTATAACTCGTGCTCATTTTGGTAAAATAAGTAATTCGCCTGATCATAATAAAAACTTAACAAAAGGCACTCGAACGAGGTAATCGAAATGAACTTAGCGAACGATCAATTGAGCTGTCATAAATCTTCGATCTAAGTATTATTCATACCACCTACCAATTATTTATAAATCCATATTCAACCTACCCTCTCAAGTTTGAAAACTAAAACTTAGATCAGATCAGATACCTACTTATAAATTGATGTTCAATTTTAACATAGTAGGTTAATAATTAGGAACAATTTTCTTTAAAAGAAACTATTAATTATAAATTGTTCGAATGTTCGAAGAGACAAAAAGAAACTACAAAAATATTTTATCATATAAAGCAAAGCAACGCCATCTAATAACAGCATAATTAATGTTAGTCGTTAACTGGTTTTTACGCTAAATGGCGTCATTTCTCGCTTCATACGATTTTGTTTCTGTACTACCCATGCACTTTTGCAGCCTATTGTACATAGAACCGCTGTGACTTGGTTTCTTCATTCTTATGTGCTTCCCATCAACTGCACCAATGCAGTGAGGAAAATTAGCTTTATTATAAAATGCGTCAGCAATTTGTTCCCACTCATATTTTGTGTCGGGCAATTTCATAAACTCCTGATGCAACTTATTCCATATAACATTTGTTACTTCTATTATTATTGAGTTGATTGTTGAGACTCCCACTCGATATGTGTAATGTAAATCCCTGTATGAACACCCAGATGCCAAGTACCTGCAAATTGAAAACATAAGTACCTAGTGTTATTACAAAAAAGTTAGACGTTTAACACATGTTTAACAAATAGCAGAATACCTAATACTGGAGCCTGTTGATGGTTCTTTCTCCGCCCTTATTCATAATTTATGTTTTCTTTTTCAGCTAAAATGGTCGTTAAAAAATTGAATCAGATAAGAGACAGCTGGAAGAGGAGTTTAAATGCGAAAAAGAAAATAAATAAATCTGGATCTGCTGCAGTTAATACCAAAAAATACTGTTATCACGACCAGTTGTTATTTTTAAAAAAAATATGGATCCGGCTGAAACACAAGACAGTGGCGGTAACAAAGCTACAAATATTGAAGAGGGTGATACGGAAAATCCTATCCAAAATGAAGGAAGTGAAAATGAACCTACTATTGAACATGGAAGTCCAAGACAAGAAAATCCCGCAGATGGTGCTAAACGACTTAAGAGAAGTGTACTACCAAGGCAGAGGCTTTCTGTAATGGATCAAAAAATGGCGAGTTTTATTGATCACCAGATGAAAAGTCAGCCGAATACGCAGAATGAAGATCGTAACTTGTCATTTTTTAAAAGTTTACTTCCTACACTAGCTTCACTCAACGATGATCAAATATTACAATTTCAAGCAGGTGTTATAAGTTTGTTGCAAAATATAAAAAGCCTCAACTTTAACCAATGGTCCTCTCAACAACAATCTATTTCTAATAACTACTCTCAATCAGCAGGTTATTTCACACCGCATTACAGTGTTCAGTCATCGCCATCTGCACAATCAGTTGAATCGCAGAGCTCTGATTTTCCGGATTTCACTAATATTTAATTAATATTAACGATTATCTTGTGAAAATATCATACATACATAACTTATTACGTTTGGTAATAAATATTAAACTTTTAATATGAGTTTCATTCTTACCTTAAACATATTGCTAACTTTTCTTCAGGTGTGATGCTTTTTCTCATATTTGTATCACCTTTTTTTAAATCTTCATTCACCCTTTTTAAAAGGTCGTCAAATGTGGTCATACTCATTCTAAAATAATTGAAAAATTTTGACTCATCTCTTCTCAAATCGCTCATAAGATTCCGAAAAATACCCAAATTCAAACGTTGTGTCAAAATAGGATGAACCCATAATCTTCTATTTCGCTGCCGACGCCGATAATACCAATAGAAAATTAGGAAAGTATTCACGTCCATTTCACTTGATAACCGGCGTAGGAATGGTAAAAAAAACAGGATGCAACCGTGTTCATACGGCAGTCTAGTTTTGCGGGACCAGCTTTTTACTGAATCCTGCAAAACTGAACTGCCATGTGAACACAGCGTCCAGTTTAGCAGGATACCGTAAAAAGGCGATCCTGCAAAACTGGACTGCCGTGTGAAAGGGCTGTAATAATTCAAGTTGCGAAAATTATACGCACTATAGCCACAGAATACATAATAGTGTTATGTCTATAGCCATGGTTCTGACACTACTTGCGGAGTGACATCATGGTGTTTCATAAAGAAATTTCGAAATTATAGAAACTATGCGTATCTCAACGGGAAATTATAAAACGAATAATTACCTACGATTGTGTGTTGTTTTAGTAGTGAATTGAGCGAGTGATCGGTTATAACGACTTCATAATATGAACAATTACAAACTAGAACATACAGGATTGGCCTTAACCGTATTTCTGGTTTGTTTCGCATATGTATTAATAATCTGTGGGCGAGCGCGGGCGCGGGGGGAATTCTTGTACAGCTAGCTATGTCAAGATAGTAAGGAATATATTGACAGTAAAACAGTACAAGATAGAATAGCTAAAATTTCTTCAAATGTAACATATTTGCAGATGGAAGACATTCAACTGGCTTCTGCCTTATCACTCTTGTTATTAGTCTTGGTATTGTGATTAGTCTTGCGACATAAAAGACACGGCACAAGTTGCCCTTTTTTAACCGACTTCTAAAAAGGAGGAGGTTCTCAATTCGCGCATAACTCCGTCGCTTGCCAACCGATTTGAAAAATTCTTTTTTTGTTGGAAAGAGTATACTTCCCAAATGGTCCCATGAAAATTTTATCGAAATCGGACAAGCGGTTTTTGAAAAATCATCAAAAATCTAAAAATTTATCTACATTGTCTACATTAACGATCTTTTCGTTTACTTTTTTGTGGGGTAGGTACAACTAAAAAGTGAAAAATAAAAACTTTTTTACAAAAAAAAAAACAACCGACTTAAAAAAAAAACACTACAAAGTGATAAATAACTTTAATTTCGGAAGTCGGTGTCAAAAAACGAAAATGCGGAACCAACGACACCGACTTCCGAAATTAAAGTTATTTATCACTTTGTAGTGTTTTTTTTTTAAGTCTGTTGTTTTTTTTTTGTAAAAAAGTTTTTATGTCAGGTATATGTCACCCCAAGGTCCAAAAGAACTTCTAGGATTGCTACCGCTCTCGAGACAAACTAGAGGGGAAGATATAGCGAATACCGTGCAAAAATGCCTCGAAGATAATAAGATCGATTTAAATAAAATCGTTTCAATAGCAACTTATGGAGCCAGAAGTATGACAGGAGAAAATAAAGGGACAACAACGATTCTTCAGAGCAAAATAAACCCCGAAATTCTTACGTTTCACTGCATAATACACCAAGAAGCGCTTTGTGCCCAAACATTTCCGGCCGAAATAGTTGAGGTCATGAATTTGGTAATCAATATTGTTAACAGCATCTAGTCATAAGCACTCTAACATTGTCCAGAAAAAGGATCTCTAACTCTTCAAACTTCTTTTCATTATTTAAAAAAATCTGTTCACAAATACTTTTTACCGACTTCAAAAAAAGGAGCTTATTCGTTAACTAAATCAGAAAAAAAAAATAAAAACTGCAAGCGACATGCGCCAAAGCCCAATCATTAATAATTCAAGTTGCGAAAATTATACGCACTATAGCCACAGAATACATAATAGTGCTACGTCTATAGCCCTGGTTATGACACTACTTGCGCAGTGACATCATGGTGCATAATAAAGAAATTTCGAAATTACAGAAACTATGTGTATCTCAACGCGAAATTATAAAACGAATAATTAGAGCCTGTCCAGAAAGCGCGATTTACGCGCGTGTCCACTCGCGCGTAGGCACTCGCGCGTTCTCGAGATACTAGAGCTACATACATTCCGTCCAGATGCTCTCGCGCGTTACCTCACACGCGCGTAAAACGCTTGCAATGAGCGGGACTCTCGACTCGTTCGTTTTACGCGCGTGCGCCGCGCGTGTCGAGATACTCCGGTGCCATTGCAGCGTCCAGTACTACGCGCGTGTCCGTGGCGAGTGGACGTATTCGGTTAAAAATGGAGCGTGAAAACTTTGACACGGAACTTTTTATTGATGAAATTGAGAAAAGGGTAGCTATATGGGATATGGAATCATCAGATTATTCTAATAGAACCATTAAGCGTAGGAACTGGGAAGAAATTGTGGAAATTTTTTGTGAAGCTGGTGATTCCGAGGAGAAAAAAAAAACTTTAGGTAAGTAAATAATACTTTATTAAATAATATAATTCCTTGCATAGATTTTACGTTAATAAACTATATCATTTTATCTTGCCAAGGGAGTTTGCCTTCGTTAACAAAATAATCAGCAAATCTATCTCTTGTATTCAATGATCTCGCATTAGGCCTCACTGCCTCAGTGTTCAAATTAATCAGAGATGTTTCGTAGAGAGTGTGATCATACCTGTAGCCATCCCTTAACCTTACGTAGTTATGGAGAACACTATAAGCCTTAATGATGTTTTCTGCAAATTCTATGTCCACATTCAACGGTCTATGAAATATTCTCCATTTATTTACCAAGATGCCAAAGCAACATTCAATGTAACGCCGGGCCCTGGATAAGCGATAGTTGAAAATTCTTTTTTTGGTTGTTAGAGATTTACCGCAATAAGGGCGCATTATATTTTCAGACAGACTAAACGCCTCATCTCCTACTATGACATGAGGTAAGGGGGTTGTATCTATTTGCGAAATTGGCTTTGGATCTGGGATATCTAAAGTTTTCTCGACAAGTTTTTTATATAAAATAGAGTCTTTAGAAATAGTGGAGTCATTACTTTTTCCATATGCGCCTATGTCCACTGCAATAAAACAATAATTTGCATCGCATAAGGCCAACAAAGCAGTTGAAAAATAACTCTTATAGTTATAAAAAAGAGATCCAGAATCGTTAGGTTTTATAATACGGATATGCTTGCCGTCAATGGCGCCGATGCAATTTGGAAAATTTGTGCATTTTTGAAATTGTTTCGAAATTTCTTTCCATTCGGCTTTCGTTGGTTCTCTCATTACTATATTTTGCAGTTTGTTCCATATGACGTAACAGGTTTTCTGTACTATTTCGATAGTTGTAGACTTTCCTAATCTATAGACATAATGCAGGTCCGCAAAATAACACCCTGTAGCCAAATATCTGAAAAGAAAGTTACATAAGAATTATTATTTTATTCTAATTTTTTTATTGTTTACAGGTACTTTATTGCAGAAGAAGTGGAAAGGGTTGCGTGATGGCTTTGTAAGAGAAATGAAGAAGAAGAAAACCACACCGTCTGGATCAGGAGCCTCCGGCAAAGCCAAATATATTTATTTTGAACGTTTGATGTTTCTCAAAAGATCGACACGGAATAAAATAACTGAGAGCAACATCAACACCGCGTCTGTTGCAGCTGAAGAACAGGAGTTTTCGGGCGATGGGGAAGATGTAATGAGACCTCCACGTAGTCAGACGAAAAAGAAGAAAAAACTAAATGCGGCCGACGAAAAATTTCTCTCCATCATAAAAACAAATTTAGCATCTGGAAATCAGCCACAGATATCAAACCAAATGGAGTCAGATGATGACAAACTATTTTGTTTGTCCTTACACAAAGCTTCTTAAAGTACCAGAGGAAAACAGACTTCAAACAAAAATTGAATTAATGAAAGTACTTCAAGCTCAACAAGCTCTGTGTCTTAAATCTGCAGCTGCTCGTTCCGACTACCAACCTTCGACACAATATCATTACCAAACAGGAATGACACAACGTGGACAGAGAGATTATTTTGGAGAAACAGGATATATCCAACAGACCCTTCAACATCTTCGTTTCCACCTGCAACCTTTTCGACTTACAATCGAGGTTATTGCACTGCGTCACGACCACCAACGACGTCTAGCTACAAAAACCCATCACCGGCATCTACTGAATGAATTGAATTAATGGAACTATACGATAATTAAAATAAATGTTAAGTACCTACCTATACTCGTATTATATAAGAATGATTCCTAGTATTTGTTAATTTTGTTCAAATTCTTTATTTTTATTAATTGGGTCTTAGTTTATAATTATTAAAGCAATAAAAAGTATTACCGCAAAGTAATCACGAGTTTTTCTTCTGCAAAAACAGTATCCCGTACCACATAATTTTGACATGACGTCAAATCTTCTTTGATCATTTCTAGTAAATCATCAAACGATGCTATTGACATCCGAAAGTAGTTGACAAACTTTTCACTATATTCTCTGAGTTTTGGGTATAAAGTTATAAACATACTATGCGTCATTCTGTCACGTAGAATGGGATGCACGTTAAATCGTCGACTTTCTCTTCGTTTACGACGTCTCCATCGACAGTATGCAAGCCACAACACAACCGCTGTATCAGAGTCCATGTTTATAACTGACCAAATCCGTCTCATCACATGCGCGCGTGATTTCGCCGCATCTGGACGCAATACAAATCAAAACGCGCGAGTGGACGCGCGCGTAAATCGCGCTTTCTGGACAGGCTCTTACCTACGATTGTGTGTTGTTTTAGTAGTGAATTGAGCGAGTGATCGGTTATAACGACTTCATAATATGAACAATTACCAACTAGAACATACAGGATTGGCCTTAACCGTATTTCTGGTTTGTTTCGCATATGTATTAATAATCTGTGGGCGAGCGCGGGGGCGGGGGGAATTCTTGTACAGCTAGCTATGTCAAGATAGTAAGGAATATATTGACAGTAAAACAGTACAAGATAGAAAATTTCTTCAAATGTAACATATTTGCAGATGGAAGACATTGAACTGGCTTCTGCCTTATCACTTGTTATTAGTCTTGGCATTGTGATTAGTCTTGCGACATAAAAGACACGGCACAAGTTGCCCTTTTTGTCAGGTATATGACACCCCAAGGTCCAAAGAAGAAATTCTAGGATTGCTACCGCTCTCGAGACAAACTAGAGGGGAAGATATAGCGAATACCGTGCAAAAATGCCTCGAAGATAATAAGATCGATTTAAATAAAATCGTTTCAATAGCAACTGATGGAGCCAGAAGTATGACAGGAAAAAATAAAGGGACAACAACGATTCTTCAGAGCAAAATAAACCCCGAAATTCTTACTTTGTGCCCAAACATTTCCGGCCGAAATAGTTGAGGTCATGAATTTTGTAATCAATATTGTTAACAGCATCTTGTCAAAAGCACTCTACCATCGACGAGGGAAGTAAGTGATTTCAACGTGAATTTAAGTGTTGTGACGAGTGCTTGCAGTCAGCGGTAAATTTAGAGACAATAGTTTTAAATGGCAGCAGGTAACCCAAGATTTGATTGATGCCATAGGTTTATATAGTTCAATGCTAGAGGGGGCTGATAGTGCTCTTTTAATTAAATTCGTACTAACTACACGACTTACCCAGGGGGCTAGGATTCGGTTGTCCTCCAATTACGCAAC
Organism: Amphipoea lucens; assembly: GCA_947508005.1. Classification (NCBI taxonomy): domain Eukaryota; kingdom Metazoa; phylum Arthropoda; class Insecta; order Lepidoptera; family Noctuidae; genus Amphipoea; species Amphipoea lucens. The sequence continues at coordinate 21,436,175 of OX382357.1, forward strand.
GGTAGACAGTCTGTTGGCTGACATGAAAAGACATTTATTGACGGTGGAGTCGGACGTAGCTGTGCAAGCCAAACTTGCTCGCGCTAGGCAGAATGATAAGTCGGTCGCGGATTTTGGTGCTGATATAGAGAAGTTAATGGTCAATTTGACTATTTCTCAAGCCGGGGAAAGTTCGGAAGCTTATAAGATTTTGCAGCCGTTGAACGAAAAATATGCGATTAGGAAGTTTGTTGACGGACTTCGTAATCAGCGTCTTGGAACGATCATTACGGCGCGGAATTTAACTTGTTTGAAAGATGCTATCAGGGTGGCAGAAGACGACGATTGTGCTTCGTCGGCGCAAGTCATGACGTACCAGCGCTGGCCCGCAAGGGGTGGCTTTTCTACGGGCAATAGGGGTCGTGGAAATAGCAAAGAACAGCTGTTGGGCGTAAGCACAAAAATGTCAGCGTATGGCATAGCAGTGGAATGCGCGGTCGCGGCAATAATGCTCGTCGTGGAAGCCAGACTCAGCAGGGTCGGCGGCGTGTAGCGTGTTTTGAGCATGCGCGGGGCGGTGCTGACTCAGGCGCAGTGTCAATGTCATGAAGTAGCGAAGGCGGACAGTCGAGTGAGACTCAGTTTTTTCGAGGCTAAGCATATTTTAGCTTGCGATAGTATTAACTGGGTTAATTTACTAGTGGGTAGTGTAGATACGGAATGGTTAGTAGATACGGGTGCGTCGATATCAGCCGTAAAGAACAATTTTTTGAGCAAAAACGCTTTGTGCGTTAAAGTAGTTAAAGAAGACTTAGTGATTAATGGTGTAGGAGGTAGTTTGTTATGTGTTTGAAGTTGGGATACGGACGGTGTTCGTTCGTGCATAAGTTTTATGTGTTTGATGATTTGCCATGGAAGGGCGTGGACCCATGTCTACGGTGCGGCGCCGTTTGCCGTGCCACGGTACGGCACCGCCGCCGGCAGATGGCGCGGCGCCGTGCCGCGCCACGGCGTCGCACTATGGAAAATGGTAGAACAAGCGCATATCAAATATGCTTTTTACGAATATCATAATTTGGATAATATGGCTATTTTATTAGGTTCTCTAATAGTTAAATTATAATATTCATTAGGATTTTTTCACTTAATACGCGAAATTATTATTTTTTTCATAGATAGAAATACATAGAAGACAGAAGTGCCAAACTCAAGTCTTTGCGTATACATGTTTCAATACCATATTGTGAAAAAATACTTGGTACAGATATGCAGTATTTTACATTTTTGGAAAGGTTATTTTATGCTTTTTGCGATACAGCTTAATGATTTTAAAAGTAAAGAAAAATATTTCAGTAATTACTTAAAAAGTGACATACCTTATTTTTCACTTATATTTTTTTTCGTCGAAGGTTTTCAATGTTACCCACGTTTGCCCAACCGCTACTTTTTGTGTTGACTAGTAGTCTAACTATTCATAAATAGAATGCAAAAAAAATCAGCTGCGGATATTTGCGGTTTTAGAAGATATGAGAAAAAAACTGATAAAAGTCAGTACCCGAAAATTGGTATCTTTTGCGGTTTACCACTGACACCATTCACATGAACAATATGGAACTTTTTGGATATTTTCTTCATTATTTCGTGATAACAAAGGGACCTTATCGCACTCGGTTTGCGTGGGAAATTACAAGATAATGATAATGTAGGTACCAATTCGATATTGTAAAATGAGTATATAAAGGGAAGCAAAAACTATTCGAACCATCTACATCAGTGTAACTTCAAGTGAAGCAAATCTCATCTACGCCTATTATTTAAACCAAGTGTCAGTGTCAGACACTTTAATTTCCAGCACCGGAACGCCACGAGATAAGGCATCTGGAACCACATTGTCCCTACCCTTGCGGTGTTCAATGGTAAAGTTATAAGGTGATAACCGACAACCCCAACGGGCCAATCGACCAGAGGGATTGGTTAAATTAAAAAACCATTTTAAACTCGAGTGGTCGGTTATCACTTTAAACGCAGGGCCGCCTTCCACGTAAGGACGATAGTGTTCCACGGCGAAGACTACAGCGAGAGCCTCACGCTCCGTTGCTGAATAATTGCGTTCGGCCGGATTAAGCGAACGACTGCAGTAGGCTATTGGGTGCTCCTCTCCATTTATGACCTGAGTCAGAGTGCCCGCTATCCCAAAACTAGATGCGTCACAATGAATCTCAAAAGGTTGAGAGAAATCTGGACAAGCCAATACTGGAGCAGACACCAATGCCTCTTTCAAGGTTGAGAACGCGGTTTCTGTCTCAGCCGTCCACTTAAAAGGCGGCGCTTTTTTGCTAGTACTCGTTAGTGCGTTTAAAGGGGCCGCTATCGAGCTAAAGTTTTTAATAAAACGTCTATAGTATGAGGCCGTTCCAAGAAACATTTTCACTATTTTACGGGCTGTAGGGGTTGGAAAGTCGATAATTGACTGAACTTTCGACGGATCAGTGTGTAAGCCATGCTCGTCCACTCTGTAACCCAGATATTTTAGTTCTCGTCGAAAGAAACAGGATTTAGTTAAATTAATTGTCAAATTAGCCTGCCTTAATTTGTCTAAAACCCGTTTAAGAAGTGAAATGTGCTCCTCGAAGGTTGATGAGCAAATAATGATGTCATCTAAATATACGAACACCTTATTACCAAACTCCGGACCGAAAAGTCTGTCCATTAATCGCTGTTGGGTGGCTGGGGCTCCAGTCAACCCAAAACACATAACCTTGAATTGGAACAAACCACGACCGGGAACCGTGAACGCGGTTTTTTCTTTGGATGAAGCGGAGTCTAACTCGATTTGCCAAAATGCAGATTTCAAATCAATCGATGAAAGGTATCGCGCGTCCCGTAACTGGTCTAAGATGTGAGAGACGTAGGGCAGTGGATACGCATCCTGCTTGCTGACCGCATTCAGCTTTCGGCTGTCCAGGCAAAAACGCCATTCCCCATTTGGTTTTGGAGCCAGTAAAACCGGGTTGTTCCACGCGCTACTGCTAGGTTCCACCACTCCCATCTCCAACATCTCATCCAACTGACGATTAAGTTCCTTGAGGCGTTCAGGTGATAAAGGATAATAACGCTGTTTAATAGGAGGAACGTCTCCTGTGTCTATTTTATGACGTAACAGATGGGTACGACCCAATCCTTTAGCCTCGAAGGAAACCTTTTCGAAATCTTTAATTAATAACTCCGCTTCATTCTTTTGATCCGATGTTAATTCTTCAAACGGTTGAAGGTGCCTAACCTCCGAGACGCATTTATGACCTCTATTGGTTTTTAAATATTGAAATGGCAATTTATTAAAAATTTTTGGTGCCAAATTAAAGGTCTTCCAAAAATCCACGCCGAAAATCAACGGTGTAGTAATGTCTGGAATAACATAGAATTTAATAACCTTAGTCACTCCCATAAGAGTCACTGGTAAAAATAAATAACCCTCCACGGATGCCCGCGAGTCATTGGCAGTTACGATGTTGCCCAACTGTCTATCGGCGTGTAAAGTTGCACCAGCCCTTCTGAATTGTTGGCCAACATCGGAACCCAACACCGAAATGCAAGAACCCGAGTCGAGTAAACCGTAATACTGCTCATCGTATATAGAAACGGTTAAATGTGGACGACTATCGTTCGTATTCTTATAATGTACTGTATCAACCCTTAGTGAATTAAAAAATAATTTTAAAGATTTTAAATAATTGTCCCAATCGGACTTATCAAAATTTTGGCTGTAGTTCCGTAAATTTAGTTTTTTGAAATGCAGGTTGGACAGGACTGCGCCTCCTTCTGCTTTTTACTGCACGTAGGGCACGATGGTGCACGTACACCCTTCTTGCCGCAACGGAAACACACAATTTCCTTTGATTTGCATTGTGATAACGAGTGCCCTTTAACCCTACAGCGAACACAGAACGACGAACTAGAATCTGTTTGCACGGCTTCAATCCTTTGAGAACCTTTCGGGGCTTGGTATGCTAAGTCTGGTGCAACAAACGAAGAGGTTGGTTTGGGCGGCTCATGGAACTGTGCCCTGCTATGGAAACCTAGCTCCAGTTGTCTACACTTCTCTTTTACCTTCTCTCCTTCTCTTTCCTTTTTTTAACTTCTCTTTTTTTTTTTTTTTTTTGAATATTTACCAAAATATTTTTAAAATTATCTACTCAGTAACTCAATCACATCTGACTGGAATTCATCAAGATGATCCGTATTAAACCCATATCAACCATAATCGCATATCTAATCACTCATTTATTTGTCCCATCAATGATGAATGAGCTCAAATTAGAGTCCCCTCCTGAGTTAATTTTAAATACTTCAATCCATTCTTTAAGACAAATTGATGCCCATTCTTGTTTTCCATATTACCACCCTCCTAAGCCATCCTGCACTCCGAGGAATGAAGAGGAACTCACAAAAGTCCCCGTGTTTGTGGTGATGTGGCGGCTTGATGAGAGTACATTATATCAAGAAGGATTTTGTTATTGGGCCGTGAACATAACCCATGTTTGTGATTATCGAGCAGTAATTTATAAAGTACAATACATAGCGAGTTCTGTATCATTGATATGGCCTTGGAAAGACCTACCTACATTAGACCAACTCAAAGAAGGAATAAAAACAGGATTTCTTGACTCACCTCCAGAAGATTCATGTGTTTGGCCTGGAGTTAGAACCAATTCTCATGTAAGGAAAATGGTCACTAAATGCCAATTGCCTGTGACTGCAAGTGGAGAGGTTATAGACCCCTTATATAAAGGGTGTAACTTGAAGTCCTCTTCACGATGTGTATCTGAATCTAACATCATAATTTTTGAGAAAGGAGAGAAGGTTTTAAATTACAAAGATTGTCCAGTAACATTAGATCATGTTGACTTGGGGATTTTGGAAGCGAGACAATCTCCCAGAACAATTGGATGGGTTACCCTGACTGCAACTAAAACTAGAAGATTGTTCCATTGGGGAAATTCCACCACCAATTCTAACGTAGTGTCATGTGTCAATATTATGATGAACTTGAATGTGTATCAGGATGACGGTGGGTATTTAGTTAGCATGGAGACTTTGAGGGGAAAGGCCATCAGTCCTGTCACAGTCACATCCCGATCATATTTAGGATCAATAGGTGAACCAGAAAATCTAACATCCTCAGAAATGTCTGTTCTTTATGACAGATACATTTCTACTTTCTCGTCTAGATTGCAAAGATACACAAGAGGAAAAAGGGATGTATTGACCTCCAAACCCACTCCTTTACAAGCAGCATTACTCAGAGTCTGGGAAAATCCTCCATCTAGGGTCAAGAGGGACATCAATGTCTTATCACACTCCTTCAAGACCCAAATCACTGACCTACAACTTTCGTATATAAGGTCTGAAGTACAACACGACTTTCAAATGTTAACACAGTGGGTGAATGATAAGGTTCTATCATTGTATAAGCACTTCTGTGAGACAAAACTTGGGGAGTGGTTTAGAGACACCTTAAGGGGAGCTTCTCCATACACAATGATAAAGCACATTTCAAGTGATCCTTATCTCTTATATCTCCAGCTTCCAACTGGTCAGGGAAGAGTGTGTACCCCAAGATTATTGAAAGAAAACATCATGATTAGGATTCCTCTTCCACCTGTGTGGGATCAGGGCCTATTAAAAATCTCTTATCCTGACAACACGACTGGCTGGTTACACCCTCACACGGGTCTTATCGGAGTTTCAGATTATAGACTAATTCCCCCTTCCGAAACCCAACAATCTTTCTTGATTCCGTATCTCTCTGGATGTTCCGTTGACCTGCATAGCTCTAGAACACTCTGTCCAGAAGGTTACCATCTCTCTTCTCTGGAGATATCAGAATTCCTTCACTCCCTTGGCCCTATGTACCAACCTCAGGAGATCGCAAAATTACTATCAACATCAACTGTTTCCATATACAAGACACCAATTATACCACCTGACACGAACAATACCATTTTTGATTCCCATCTTTTAGGGGATTGGTTATGGAATTGGACAGAACCTCTATTTGGACTCTATTATATCTAATTTTCTTTCTCATCCTAGGAATTAAGATTGTCCTATTTATACTTCATAAAATCCAGATGAATAGATTGGGGAGATTAGAGAAAGCTCTTCAGGCCACCACTCAAAAAGAAATTATGACATCAGAGGTTGAGTATCACCCTCTTAAACCATCTTATATCGGATCAGAACCACAAAGGTTTTGAATATTATACTAAAGTCTTTAATTAATCTTACATACTTTTTTGGATAGGAACAAAAAGAACAAGAAAAAGCTCACAATCACACAGGAGTTGATGAAGCCTGCACATCAACAAACTACTTTAGATTAAGAAAAAAAAAAAAAAAAAAAAAACTGTTACAATTAAAATTTTGTATCTGGAGTGACAAACTAGTGGGTATGGTAATATGAAACAACAACTATCTCAAACACTGTTTATTAAAAAAAACTGTAAACTAATATTAATAACAAAAGTTCACTAAAAACAAATTGTTGCCAGCCAGCTAATAATAAAATATAGAGAGCGAAGGTCGTGGGGGGTTGGAGATAAACCCTGTACTGTTCCGTTTTAAATGAAATTATTATTTAAGTTAAAAGTTAACTACTATTACAAAACTAAGGAGAAAGTAACCTTCCAGTTATTGTTTAAGTTAAAATCTATTAAATGGGCGCCAGGGACTTTGAGAGTCCCGGATCCCGGAGCCGACGAAGGTGTCCAATACTATTCCGGACGGGGTAGGATGTCGAACCCGAGATCCACAAATTAAATTATGATGCAGGCCGGTTTCCAGTATCGAAAACCGGACCCAGACAATCAACTGGTTCCTACGGGAACCGTAATAAGGTATAAAAAAAAAGTTAAGGTAGGTAAAAGAAAAAACCGCCCCGCCTGCGCGCTATCGCTAGACGGGCTCAGCCGGCCGCACAGTCGTCTCCTCACGAGGCTTCGCCGTGCTCGAGGAACGGGTCTCGCGTCCAGGCCCCAGACGATCCTCTAGGTCCTGGCGGCGAGACGAATCGCTCGAGGTGCCTCTCGGTTGTCGTAGGGAGAAAGCACTTGACTGCAAGATTCTTGACCGGCTGGAAAACTGCCTGCGTATGCGCAAATAGGAATCCTTTTAGAACATGTAGCAAGTTTAGTGGAATCACTCAACTGTGTCGTAGGGCGGAAATATGCCAAGTCCGGTTCCGTGATGCTGTCACTGGCTCACAAACCGGAATTAGTCGGAGCATTCCAAAAATCTCCCCGATTACGGGTAAAATAATATTAAATCACTGAAGATAAATAATACACCGAGATACTTAAATTCTTGAAAATCACTAACAACTGCACAACATGACGTTTATTCGCTGAAACAATAAGAATCTTCATGATCCAGACCAACAAACAAATTATTTGTCATTCCCAATACTAAAACTTGTCGGGATCGTGGAAAATCCCCTCGAATCTTAATTCGGCAAATTAAGAAAGTATTAGCTTGTCACATTACGTCAAAGACAATTCACAGATAAAAAATATATTAACTTGACACGAAGTTTCTAGAAAGAAGTCTATATTGAAAAAATGAATTAATTTCCGTTTATGGTTATTTAGTTTATTATGACTTTTTTTTACTAAAAGCGGAAAATTATTGAGGATTGCTCCATACGATATTATTTCGATGGTTAGCAATCAATATGTTAAAATATCGATTTAAACTACAACTATGAATCGGCGACCACTAGATGTCGCCTTTGACAGATAGAAACTGACGTTTGACTGAATGACATTTGGAATGTAAACAAACGCAACTAATTACAATTCAATATGTTTTAGGATTAAGAAAAGTGATTTATTGTGAGGAAGCCGATTGTAAAACTACAATGAAATGTGTTACTCGGAAACCTCGTAATGTACTACTTATGTTTTCAGGTAAATGCTACTTTACTAAACCAACCCGTTGTAGGTGCAAAAAAACAACGTAACAGTACCTCCCCAACCACCAGAGATTTGACCCACTAGGGCAAATCTCGACGCTGGCCCTCCAGCGTCAAAGCAGACTCCGAAGGACCAAGCACAATTACAAAAATCTACAACGTTCATGCCTGAAAACAAGAACAGAGAAAGAAAAGAAAAATAAATGGAGATGAGCGAGTCTAATCCATTTACCAACATGTAAAAGACAAGCTCCAAAAAAAAAAGTAAAAATATTTAAATAACTACTGATAATAATGCTGAGCTGGTACACCAACAATACACCAAAAGAAATTAAATGCTACAAACTAATGAATATTGACTAACCGTCTTCCATAATAAAAATGGGACGGTTAATCTGCCTTAAAAAAAACCATCTGAAACGTTTTCCATCAATGTAGCCTACACGCCCGCCATTTTGGCCACCTATCTCAGGACTATCATTTTGCTGCCTTACCAGCAATCCGGAGGTTTACACTTCCCTGGGGTGTCAATCCTGCAACAACCACAGACCACCAACAACTTCTAAATATAGTTTACTAATGTGGACACAGTAGAAACCTGTGTACCACTACAAACTGTTTCTTAATAAAAATAAACAACCACAAGGCATATACAGCCCTCAATGGTCACTGCGACCAACTACTATTAGTGAATTTTAGTTTAAATTCAAATAAAATATTTAAAAAAAAAAATTATTCCTCGCCACATGGTGATTTAAAATCCTTGATATGCCATGTGCCAAGGTTTTTACCGGAACTACAGCCTTCCAATTCATACACTAAGGGTGAAAGTTTTTTCCTAATTATACATCTCTCGTATTTAGGGGCTAATTTGGCCATAAAGAATTTGGAGGCGTCACTCTGGGGATACGTTTTCTTCCACACAGTGTCGCCTACCTCAAACTCCGCGTGCCTCCTACTACTATTATAATAACGTGCACTACGTTTATGTGATTTGACGAGCGCGTCCTTTACTTTATTGAAGATACCACCCAATGCCTCTAGCTGATTTGCATATGAACTGCGGGAAGCGCAAGCTAGAGTGGGCTGATCAACGGTATCATTGCCGAAGACATCACCACTACTAACTGCCTCTCTGCCATGTACTAGGAAGAACGGGGTGAAACGAGTAACTTCATTTGTGGAGGTGTTCATAGCGAATTGGATCTTTGAGATGTTAACATCCCAGGATCGATGATCATCCTCCACGAGAATTGATACCGCGGTCATTATGGTACGATTATAGCGTTCCACGGTGTTCACGCTTGGGCAATAACGAGGTGTGAAGTGAACTTCAGGTATTTTGTACCTCTCTAGTAGTGAACGAATCTCATTACCCGTGAATTGCGTCCCGTTGTCTGCTATAACCGTACGGGGTATATCGTGTACGAGGAAAACGCCGTCTTCTAGTTTCTGTGCTATAGCCTTACCAACAGCTCTACGTAAAGGAAACAGTAAACAGTACTTCGTAAAACAGCACACGACAACTAAGAGATATGTGAATCCCGCTCTAGACCGTGGCAACGGACCTACCAAGTCAATGCTTATGGTTTCAAATGGCTTGGAACATTCTTTCGCGTCACCTAAGAGACCGGGAGGAGGTAACTGTGAGTGTTTATAAGCGGCACACGTATCACATTTACCAACGTAGCTAATCACATCCTTATACATGTTAGGCCAGTAGTATCGGAGTGCAAGTCGTTTATAAGTTTTAAACACCCCGAAATGTGGAGATAATTCGCCACTATGGTGACTCTTTAATAATTCTTGCCGATTGCCCTCCGGTACTACCTGCTTCCAATCATATTCACTAGCCACCCGGAATTTATTTTTGGAATAACGGTAAAGTTTATCCTCCTTAATAATAAAATTTGGACACGATCTGGGCGTGCTGACACATTTATCCCACAACCCTTTAAACCAAGTGTCAGTGTCAGACACTTTAATTTCCAGCACCGGAACGCCACGAGATAAGGCATCTGGAACCACATTGTCCCTACCCTTGCGGTGTTCAATGGTAAAGTTATAAGGTGATAACCGACAACCCCAACGGGCCAATCGACCAGAGGGATTGGTTAAATTAAAAAACCATTTTAAACTCGAGTGGTCGGTTATCACTTTAAACGCAGGGCCGCCTTCCACGTAAGGACGATAGTGTTCCACGGCGAAGACTACAGCGAGAGCCTCACGCTCCGTTGCTGAATAATTGCGTTCGGCCGGATTAAGCGAACGACTGCAGTAGGCTATTGGGTGCTCCTCTCCATTTATGACCTGAGTCAGAGTGCCCGCTATCCCAAAACTAGATGCGTCACAATGAATCTCAAAAGGTTGAGAGAAATCTGGACAAGCCAATACTGGAGCAGACACCAATGCCTCTTTCAAGGTTGAGAACGCGGTTTCTGTCTCAGCCGTCCACTTAAAAGGCGGCGCTTTTTTGCTAGTACTCGTTAGTGCGTTTAAAGGGGCCGCTATCGAGCTAAAGTTTTTAATAAAACGTCTATAGTATGAGGCCGTTCCAAGAAACATTTTCACTATTTTACGGGTTGTAGGGGTTGGAAAGTCGATATTTGACTGAACTTTCGACGGATCAGTGTGTAAGCCATGCTCGTCCACTCTGTAACCCAGATATTTTAGTTCTCGTCGAAAGAAACAGGATTTAGTTAAATTAATTGTCAAATTAGCCTGCCTTAATTTGTCTAAAACCCGTTTAAGAAGTGAAATGTGCTCCTCGAAGGTTGATGAGCAAATAATGATGTCATCTAAATATACGAACACCTTATTACCAAACTCCGGGCCGAAAAGTCTGTCCATTAATCGCTGTTGGGTGGCTGGGGCTCCAGTCAACCCAAAACACATAACCTTGAATTGGAACAAACCACGACCGGGAACCGTGAACGCGGTTTTTTCTTTGGATGAAGCGGAGTCTAACTCGATTTGCCAAAATGCAGATTTCAAATCAATCGATGAAAGGTATCGCGCGTCCCGTAACTGGTCTAAGATGTGAGAGACGTAGGGCAGTGGATACGCATCCTGCTTGCTGACCGCATTCAGCTTTCGGCTGTCCAGGCAAAAACGCCATTCCCCATTTGGTTTTGGAGCCAGTAAAACCGGGTTGTTCCACGCGCTACTGCTAGGTTCCACCACTCCCATCTCCAACATCTCATCCAACTGACGATTAAGTTCCTTGAGGCGTTCAGGTGATAAAGGATAATAACGCTGTTTAATAGGAGGAACGTCTCCTGTGTCTATTTTATGACGTAACAGATGGGTACGACCCAATCCTTTAGCCTCGAAGGAAACCTTTTCGAAATCTTTAATTAATAACTCCGCTTCATTCTTTTGATCCGATGTTAATTCTTCAAACGGTTGAAGGTGCCTAACCTCCGAGACGCATTTATGACCTCTATTGGTTTTTAAATATTGAAATGGCAATTTATTAAAAATTTTTGGTGCCAAATTAAAGGTCTTCCAAAAATCCACGCCGAAAATCAACGGTGTAGTAATGTCTGGAATAACATAGAATTTAATAACCCTACGGCCGGTTTCTGAAACGTACGTCAAATAATCAGTTAGTTAACAGATTGTCAAAATTAACAATCTGTTAAACAACTACGGGTTTCTGAAAAGCCATTTACCGTAAAATTAGCGAACCAACTGTTAACAGGTGATTTATTTTTTTGTCTGGCCACCCTTGCTAAAATCAGTCAACTTCATTCACTCATTTATGTTTTGTTTCTGTCTAGCGCATAGCTTTGTCTCTACATTTTGACACCAAATGTCAAATTCAACTTTACAGGTTATCTATTATTCTAAAATATTTTCGTGTTTATTGTTCTCTGATATTGTGGTCTGTTTGTTGTTATAAAACTCGGTATAAAAGTTCACACTCACCAAATTTCCGATAATATGTCACGAAAAAACTATACGAAGAGAGAAAAGAAAGAGCTCTTAACAATAGTGGATAAGTAAGTACCTTTTAGAGCAGCGGTGGCCCAGTGGTAACGGCCGCGACTTACGAGTTGTAGGTCGTAAGTTCGAACCCAGACAGGCGCTTTACTTTGTGTAAATTATTTCATCACCACTGCTCTCAAAACGGTGAAGGAAAACATCGTGAGGAAACCGGCATATCCTAGAACCAACAATTCAAGGACATGTGACATCTACCAATCCGCGCTGGGCCCGCGTGGTAGATTATAGCCCACTCCCTCTCGAAGAGAGGAGGCCTGTGTCCCAGCAGTGGGAACAATATAGGCTGGTTATGAAGTACCTTTTGTTCAAATATAACATTCCAATCTATACAAATGTGTTTTTCTCAAACATGCTCGGAAAAGATCGTATTATGTTTGAAATTTGAACACGAAACACTTTTCAATTATATGAGTAAAATCATAATCAACCAGAGGGACCGGTTGGAGGCGGCCTGCATCCAGCGGCTTCCCACCACCTTTATGAGGTCATCTGTCCACCTTGTTGAATAAAAGAATATGGAGATAAATGGTAATTTGAACATTTAGTGAAAAATAACCTTTTCTATTGCGGAACCGTTCTGCAGATGGCCCGCCAGGAGACTGAATTTATATATGTGTACAGTCAACAGCTCCGATCACTTTGGGAAACCCACTGATGGCATAAAATCCATTCCGGACCCTAGCTTGTTCTGCACTAGTTAGTGGCATTTTAATAAATTGGGGCCTTAATTTAGCAATTTCAGTCGACACCTTAATTGAGCGGCAAGCTGTTGATTTATGTACTCTAACATTATCTGCCACAGATATTTGGAATCCTCCAGAGGCATAAAAATTAATAGCCAACAAAACTTGCTCCGCGGCGCTGATGGCGTGATTACGCTGGGTCATGGGTTCCAGGTGCATCAGTGACTCCATCAATTCAAAGAAAACAGGTTTTGAAATTCTGTATCGGTCCTTAAATTATTAATCATTGTAATGATTTACTGGATGCATTCGCTCTCGAAACAAGCGAGTTTGCACCAGATCTTCCTCTTCACTAGATAAGGATATATCATCATCAGATAAATCAGACAACATTTTTATTGGGCACCTGTTAAAATTCACTGAAATATTGAAGTAATAAGTATAATTTGATTTGACACTCTGTTAATTGATCGATTTTCGCTAATTAACTTTCGATTAATAACTAGACATTGACGCGAAGTTAACATGAGAAAAAGCCTTCCGGAAACCGAAAATTACCATAATTCGAAATTTGACACTTGCAATGACAAATCCCTGACAAACTGTCACTTTGTTTCTTTCAGAAACCCAAACTGCGTTTAACTATAGATTAACAACTTATTACGTAATTTTTTCGATGACGCGCGTTTCAGAAACCGGCTGTTAGTCACTCCCATAAGAGTCACTGGTAAAAATAAATAACCCTCCACGGATGCCCGCGAGTCATTGGCAGTTACGATGTTGCCCAACTGTCTATCGGCGTGTAAAGTTGCACCAGCCCTTCTGAATTGTTGGCCAACATCGGAACCCAACACCGAAATGCAAGAACCCGAGTCGAGTAAACCGTAATACTGCTCATCGTATATAGAAACGGTTAAATGTGGACGACTATCGTTCGTATTCTTATAATGTACTGTATCAACCCTTAGTGAATTAAAAAATAATTTTAAAGATTTTAAATAATTGTCCCAATCGGACTTATCAAAATTTTGGCTGTAGTTCCGTAAATTTAGTTTTTTGAAATGCAGGTTGGACAGGACTGCGCCTCCTTCTGCTTTTTACTGCACGTAGGGCACGATGGTGCACGTACACCCTTCTTGCCGCAACGGAAACACACAATTTCCTTTGATTTGCATTGTGATAACGAGTGCCCTTTAACCCTACAGCGAACACAGAACGACGAACTAGAATCTGTTTGCACGGCTTCAATCCTTTGAGAACCTTTCGGGGCTTGGTATGCTAAGTCTGGTGCAACAAACGAAGAGGTTGGTTTGGGCGGCTCATGGAACTGTGCCCTGCTATGGAAACCTAGCTCCAGTTGTCTACACTTCTCTTTTACCTTCTCTCCTTCTCTTTCCTTTTTTTAACTTCTCTTTTTTTTTTTTTTTTTTGAATATTTACCAAAATATTTTTAAAATTATCTACTCAGTAACTCAATCACATCTGACTGGAATTCATCAAGATGATCCGTATTAAACCCATATCAACCATAATCGCATATCTAATCACTCATTTATTTGTCCCATCAATGATGAATGAGCTCAAATTAGAGTCCCCTCCTGAGTTAATTTTAAATACTTCAATCCATTCTTTAAGACAAATTGATGCCCATTCTTGTTTTCCATATTACCACCCTCCTAAGCCATCCTGCACTCCGAGGAATGAAGAGGAACTCACAAAAGTCCCCGTGTTTGTGGTGATGTGGCGGCTTGATGAGAGTACATTATATCAAGAAGGATTTTGTTATTGGGCCGTGAACATAACCCATGTTTGTGATTATCGAGCAGTAATTTATAAAGTACAATACATAGCGAGTTCTGTATCATTGATATGGCCTTGGAAAGACCTACCTACATTAGACCAACTCAAAGAAGGAATAAAAACAGGATTTCTTGACTCACCTCCAGAAGATTCATGTGTTTGGCCTGGAGTTAGAACCAATTCTCATGTAAGGAAAATGGTCACTAAATGCCAATTGCCTGTGACTGCAAGTGGAGAGGTTATAGACCCCTTATATAAAGGGTGTAACTTGAAGTCCTCTTCACGATGTGTATCTGAATCTAACATCATAATTTTTGAGAAAGGAGAGAAGGTTTTAAATTACAAAGATTGTCCAGTAACATTAGATCATGTTGACTTGGGGATTTTGGAAGCGAGACAATCTCCCAGAACAATTGGATGGGTTACCCTGACTGCAACTAAAACTAGAAGATTGTTCCATTGGGGAAATTCCACCACCAATTCTAACGTAGTGTCATGTGTCAATATTATGATGAACTTGAATGTGTATCAGGATGACGGTGGGTATTTAGTTAGCATGGAGACTTTGAGGGGAAAGGCCATCAGTCCTGTCACAGTCACATCCCGATCATATTTAGGATCAATAGGTGAACCAGAAAATCTAACATCCTCAGAAATGTCTGTTCTTTATGACAGATACATTTCTACTTTCTCGTCTAGATTGCAAAGATACACAAGAGGAAAAAGGGATGTATTGACCTCCAAACCCACTCCTTTACAAGCAGCATTACTCAGAGTCTGGGAAAATCCTCCATCTAGGGTCAAGAGGGACATCAATGTCTTATCACACTCCTTCAAGACCCAAATCACTGACCTACAACTTTCGTATATAAGGTCTGAAGTACAACACGACTTTCAAATGTTAACACAGTGGGTGAATGATAAGGTTCTATCATTGTATAAGCACTTCTGTGAGACAAAACTTGGGGAGTGGTTTAGAGACACCTTAAGGGGAGCTTCTCCATACACAATGATAAAGCACATTTCAAGTGATCCTTATCTCTTATATCTCCAGCTTCCAACTGGTCAGGGAAGAGTGTGTACCCCAAGATTATTGAAAGAAAACATCATGATTAGGATTCCTCTTCCACCTGTGTGGGATCAGGGCCTATTAAAAATCTCTTATCCTGACAACACGACTGGCTGGTTACACCCTCACACGGGTCTTATCGGAGTTTCAGATTATAGACTAATTCCCCCTTCCGAAACCCAACAATCTTTCTTGATTCCGTATCTCTCTGGATGTTCCGTTGACCTGCATAGCTCTAGAACACTCTGTCCAGAAGGTTACCATCTCTCTTCTCTGGAGATATCAGAATTCCTTCACTCCCTTGGCCCTATGTACCAACCTCAGGAGATCGCAAAATTACTATCAACATCAACTGTTTCCATATACAAGACACCAATTATACCACCTGACACGAACAATACCATTTTTGATTCCCATCTTTTAGGGGATTGGTTATGGAATTGGACAGAACCTCTAACTTGGTTGTGGAAACTGTTTTCCCCCAATTTTTGGACTCTATTATATCTAATTTTCTTTCTCATCCTAGGAATTAAGATTGTCCTATTTATACTTCATAAAATCCAGATGAATAGATTGGGGAGATTAGAGAAAGCTCTTCAGGCCACCACTCAAAAAGAAATTATGACATCAGAGGTTGAGTATCACCCTCTTAAACCATCTTATATCGGATCAGAACCACAAAGGTTTTGAATATTATACTAAAGTCTTTAATTAATCTTACATACTTTTTTGGATAGGAACAAAAAGAACAAGAAAAAGCTCACAATCACACAGGAGTTGATGAAGCCTGCACATCAACAAACTACTTTAGATTAAGAAAAAAAAAAAAAAAAAAAAAACTGTTACAATTAAAATTTTGTATCTGGAGTGACAAACTAGTGGGTATGGTAATATGAAACAACAACTATCTCAAACACTGTTTATTAAAAAAAACTGTAAACTAATATTAATAACAAAAGTTCACTAAAAACAAATTGTTGCCAGCCAGCTAATAATAAAATATAGAGAGCGAAGGTCGTGGGGGGTTGGAGATAAACCCTGTACTGTTCCGTTTTAAATGAAATTATTATTTAAGTTAAAAGTTAACTACTATTACAAAACTAAGGAGAAAGTAACCTTCCAGTTATTGTTTAAGTTAAAATCTATTAAATGGGCGCCAGGGACTTTGAGAGTCCCGGATCCCGGAGCCGACGAAGGTGTCCAATACTATTCCGGACGGGGTAGGATGTCGAACCCGAGATCCACAAATTAAATTATGATGCAGGCCGGTTTCCAGTATCGAAAACCGGACCCAGACAATCAACTGGTTCCTACGGGAACCGTAATAAGGTATAAAAAAAAAGTTAAGGTAGGTAAAAGAAAAAACCGCCCCGCCTGCGCGCTATCGCTAGACGGGCTCAGCCGGCCGCACAGTCGTCTCCTCACGAGGCTTCGCCGTGCTCGAGGAACGGGTCTCGCGTCCAGGCCCCAGACGATCCTCTAGGTCCTGGCGGCGAGACGAATCGCTCGAGGTGCCTCTCGGTTGTCGTAGGGAGAAAGCACTTGACTGCAAGATTCTTGACCGGCTGGAAAACTGCCTGCGTATGCGCAAATAGGAATCCTTTTAGAACATGTAGCAAGTTTAGTGGAATCACTCAACTGTGTCGTAGGGCGGAAATATGCCAAGTCCGGTTCCGTGATGCTGTCACTGGCTCACAAACCGGAATTAGTCGGAGCATTCCAAAAATCTCCCCGATTACGGGTAAAATAATATTAAATCACTGAAGATAAATAATACACCGAGATACTTAAATTCTTGAAAATCACTAACAACTGCACAACATGACGTTTATTCGCTGAAACAATAAGAATCTTCATGATCCAGACCAACAAACAAATTATTTGTCATTCCCAATACTAAAACTTGTCGGGATCGTGGAAAATCCCCTCGAATCTTAATTCGGCAAATTAAGAAAGTATTAGCTTGTCACATTACGTCAAAGACAATTCACAGATAAAAAATATATTAACTTGACACGAAGTTTCTAGAAAGAAGTCTATATTGAAAAAATGAATTAATTTCCGTTTATGGTTATTTAGTTTATTATGACTTTTTTTTACTAAAAGCGGAAAATTATTGAGGATTGCTCCATACGATATTATTTCGATGGTTAGCAATCAATATGTTAAAATATCGATTTAAACTACAACTATGAATCGGCGACCACTAGATGTCGCCTTTGACAGATAGAAACTGACGTTTGACTGAATGACATTTGGAATGTAAACAAACGCAACTAATTACAATTCAATATGTTTTAGGATTAAGAAAAGTGATTTATTGTGAGGAAGCCGATTGTAAAACTACAATGAAATGTGTTACTCGGAAACCTCGTAATGTACTACTTATGTTTTCAGGTAAATGCTACTTTACTAAACCAACCCGTTGTAGGTGCAAAAAAACAACGTAACACCATGGAATCATTATCCAAAGTTTTAGTGGAAAAGCTCAGTGTTTCTGAAAACAACTTGTGTTTTATAATTAGTGACATACAAAGGCACATTCTTCATATTTTCAACAAGCGCTGGGCCCTGGCATCTCGGAAAAAATAAACATATTTACAGAAGAATTGTACTAGGTTGGACTCAACGTATTCGTTAAATTTTCCAGATTCTGAACAATATTCTACGCCATCAACATCTGGCCAACGAGGAAGAGCATGCGTGGCTTATGGAGACTCCTCAGAATCTACCAAGAGGAAAAACACTCTTCTACTCCAAGAATATGGCTTCGAGCATATAAAAAACGCCTATGTGCAGGGACTACGGGCTTTACGTGAGTACATAGAAGCTCATCTTGTCGAAGAATTAAGAACCGCTGACACTCAAAAGAAATTAGATATCTCAAGAAAGTGGAACGACATAGAGCAGATGAAGATTCTTTCCAATACGGAAGCATTGAGTGCTTTTATAGATTTGGATCTAACAAAAGCACAATATATGTACCTGAAAAACATAACCAACGAACGAAAGTGTTGTATATTCCCGCCTTACTACAAAATACAAGAAATAAAAAGATCCTGTTATCCACCATCTTCTACAATCGAAATCACGAATACTTATGCTAAAGTGTCCAATCCAAGATTTATTGGATCATACTGCTGCTAGAATTTTAAAAATCGATTCTGTTTTCCAAGAACAATATAGAACATTGATCCTTTATTGTAAATGGGGATGTGATTGTTCATCTGGTCAAAGCCAATACAAGCAAATACTTGCAGAAGAGTCGGAAACAATTTCAAATGCCAATTTGTTCCTCACTTCATTAGTCCCCATCAAATTAGTTGATGTGCAATCGGGATTTGTTTGGCAAAATCCGGTACCTTCATCTGTCCGTTTTTGCAGACCCATTTCTATTGAGTTTTGTTGTAAGGAAACTCCAGAAAAAACCAAGGCAGTTGTCGATCATATTAAAAATCAAATTAGGGCTGCACAAGCATCACTTATAAACAAAGATGGTATTGCAGTAAATGTGAAGCATGAACTATTTCTAACGATGATCGATGGAAAGGTGGCTCAGGTCCTTACAGATACTCCATCTGGTTCCACATGCACGATATGTGGGGCTACTCCACGGCTAATGAATGACCTATCGAAAGTAACTGCCAGACCTGAAAACGAAAACGCCTACCAATACGGATTGTCCACCTTACACGCCTGGATTCGCTGCATGGAAATGATATTGCATATTTCCTATAATCTTTCGTTTAGGACTTGGGCTGCTTCAACTGAGGAAAATAAGAGATTAAAAAAAGAAAAGAACTTGTTCAAAAACGTTTCAGGGAGGAGTTGGGATTAATCGTCGACAAACCTCGGCAAGTTAGCGGGAATACGAACGATGGCAATACCGCACGAAGATTCTTCTATAATAGCACTTGCTCATCAGAAATAACAGGTGTAGATGAGGCATTGATTAAACGCCTATACATTATATTGCAAGTTCTTTCTTCTGGAATGATGATCGACCCTGAAAAATTTGGGGAATATGCAATATAAACTGCAAGAATCTATGTAAGTAGTTACGATTGGTATTATATGCCATCCTCCGTTCATAAAATACTCATACACGGAGAAAACGTTATCAAACATTTTGCGGTGCTTCCTATTGGACAGCTATCGGAAGACGCACAAGAGTCTCGCAACAAAGACTACAGAAACATACGACTTCATCATGCCAGAAAATGTTCCCGATCTGCTACAAATGAAGATGTCTTTAAGACGCTTTTATACACGTCAGATCCATAATTATATAACAAGTTTGAGAAAACCGTACGTAAGAAATGTGAAAGAACTTGAAGAAGAGGCACTAAGTCTTTTAAACGTGGCACCTGAAAGTGAACCCACATTTACTGACCCTGATCCTGAAGTGGTATAAGTTAAAAATAATATTTATATTTAGTTATTACTTATATTTGTACCAAGCTACATCATTTCCTGAAGCCAGAGTATAGGATGTACCTATTAGTAATATGATTTTAATTTAGTAAATTGTTTTCATATATATATATATATATTTTACTTTGCTTGTTGTAATTAACCATGGTTTAATCTTTTTGGTCATTATAAACTTGTATTCTACTTTAAATAAATTTTTAACTATTCTTTTTCGTGATTTTTTCCCTTTTCTTTCATTCTATGCAAAAAAACATACATCGATATACAAGAAAACACTATAAACTACACATCATTCGAATCTCCAAACCTTACTGCATATTTGTGCCAAAGGATGATGGGCATTTTTGTATGGCGACTGGACGTAGAACCAACAGAAATTAAATATATCGTAATATTTAGTACTCCATAGTAAGATAACGTTTACGTGAATTTCATCTTCATAATCACTGGGGTTGAGGAGCAGTGAAGTCCAAAAGGTCGATAAAATAAAGTGCACAATAATTATGTTACGTTTTGTTCTTTTTTGTTTGTTTTATAAATGGCATCTCGTATTTGACATTGATTGAATGTCAATTTTTGTGCTGGTGTGCTGTACTGGTTGCCCTATTTCTCTCCAGGAGGAGGGTTATGTGGTCATCAGGGTCCTTTATTTATTTATATATTAGAAATTACAACAGCATACACATTGTAGATCTTTTACATTTATGCTATGTGAATTACAGAATACCGAATAAAAGATATCCACTACTAACAATAATTATAAAAGAAAACAAAAAGTTACTCATGCGTCAGTGAAAATATTTATGTATAAACTAAACTAGGTATATGCGTATTTTAATACTCACTGTACACAAACATATTGAAAGAAAGAAAAAGACAGCAGCAGTAGTATTGTTACACCATAACATTAATATGTATTATTCTGACCAGTGATAAGATGCCATAGCGTGTACTCATGGGTCATTATCGATAATAAGGTTTAATAAATGTTGAGCTGGAGCAATAAACGGCTCATACCTTCCTGTGCCTAAATACCATATTACGGAAACGATATGGGCACATCTCCCGACTATCCTTCTGCCAATCATACAAGCACAATAGTGCTGAATTATTGCGTTTCTACCGATTTGGTCCCTGTCAATTGAAATATGTATACGAATAATATGTGCGTGCCCTCACATGCCGCGACTGTATTCGCACTCGGAGTAACCACACATTGTTTTGCAAAATATCACATTCATTTAAATCATATAATGTATCATCACCTCTCACAGAGAGGAGGCCTGTGTCCCAGCAGTGGGAACATTTATAGGCTGATTATTTATGTTATGTATGTATCATACTTACACATTTCAATCAAATAAATGCCATCGCGAAAATGTTCTGCTACATATGATTTTGCTAGCTTCATAAGGTGTCCCTAAAGCATGCAATATTATACAGTCTTCAGTCAGACGAGGAAAATCACTCAAGAATGGGAGGTTTGCTTCCATTCTTGTAAAACTGCGACGTTGTCTGTTAAGGTTTTTCATTTCAACGTAATCATATAAACGATTGGGAGTATTCATATTGTCATTAATCAAACTCACAGGATGAAATGCATTTAACAGGCTTGCACCAATTTTAAAATCGTGAAACATATGGGGAAGAGCTCTATTAAAATATGTTGTCGAAGTAATCTATAGCATTGTTTCATTTTTCCATTTATGGCCTCGACAACCCAGCGGCAAATGGTTATTAATCGAGCTTTGTTGGCTTGTTGCGTAGTTAATTGTCTTTCGCTCCTATCTTTCGTAGGCGGTATATGGGCCTCATAGCCACATTTCTCGAGACTGTTTATGCTATCTCTAAAACCTCGATCTAGAATAAAAACATCACACTGTCGAAAAAACCAATTCCAGGGGCTATCTTCATGCCTGCCGGGGGTGCGGGATTGTCCGAAAGGGTTACCGCTACCCCGGAACATAAAGGGCTAAGGAAGAACACGGATGGGTTTTAGTCAGTAAGAGTCTGACACTCCCTTCCGCTCCACCCAGAGCGGGAGGGGTCATTTGATGATTCCCCATCCATAAAAAAGGGGCTATCTTCATTACGAACAATCCCTTGCATGATTATTGCATCGGATGTAGTCGCAGCAAAAGGGCCAATAACGTCTATTATATAACCGTCAGTACATACTATCATGAATGGTTTTAATAAATTCTCATATTTGTGCAAGCTATAAGACAAACGTTGAAATAAAAAGTTTGAACTTTTTTCAATGAAAATGTAGGTTCCATCGCAAATATGTAGTAATTGCGATTGAGTAATTGATTGCGTTGTTACCAAATATGCCCTTAGGTATCAATGAATTCCTTTTAAAAATATCGTTCCTTGACATGTGGTTAAAACCTAAATGTAATGTGACAAAATCTTGTAGCAAACATTCTCTGGCAATTTTTAACTTTCGCTCTAGAGTACGACGAGACATATTAAATAATGACGCTAAGCGTTCATTACTTTCACCAGTACGAAGTTTAGCTAAATATACACCAAGGACCGTCTTTGGACGATTACTTTGTTCTGATAAAGTTGGTGTCTGATTTAATATAATATGAAACTGCTCATAATTAAGACCCACCCAAAAATATAAATCATCGTTGTCTAGCTGTGTCATCGTATCAAAATCAAATGTAGTAGCTTGCAAAATAGTCTCTTTAAAAATATTACATATGTCTGTAAACTGAGCACAGTTAAAATCGTAATACGTATGAATATTATTAATTAATTCATTCCAGTCATTACTTTGCAAATGCTGCTGACACACTCTGGCTGCTTCGGGCACATATGAACTATACTCACAAAGCATGTGTATTTTAAGCGATTTAGGAATCGCAATCATTTTTTAATTATAACGACTTTGTAAAATAAACTAGGAAAAATTCACTCCTCATTTCAGAATTAATAATATATTACAAGGCAAAACTGTACTATTCCATTTTTAAATGTGTTAGCTATTTTATAACGATTCCAACGACATAAGTTTTGTATACAGCTCCCTTCCAAAATAATGCGCGGGATCACCACACATTTCATTGTATTTTTCATTACATTGACATTCGCGCCAATTCGTTCATAATGGCCGCGACGGCCGAGCGGTAAAATAAAGTTGAACCGAATACATTGATTTATGTAAGTTGATATTTTGGTTAGTTTATTAAGTACTTACATGGTTCAAAGCATGTTCTCGGATGTATTCTGCCAATTGAGGTTGACGCTCAGGAATACTGTCCGCCAAAACATGTCGCCTTCGTCGGTACATAGATCGTGGACACGTAACGCATCGTCATTCTTCCATTGCATTTAACAAACGCAGCACGAACGAGTAAGAAAGTCCATAAACAGGCAAGGTCGCGGGTTTAAAAAACGTATAACAACAAAAGTCCAATCACAAGGCAATAACAAATCAAGAAACAAGCCGGGTCAAGAAGTCGAAACACACAAGCGAACGACGACTGAGTGCGCACGCGCAATATCCATGCAATCCGTGGGTGGTTGTAGCCATTTCTCGCAAGCGGGGCTTCCCCCGGGTAGGGTGCAGCAGCTGCTCTCCTCCCGCCTTTGTTTTGCGTTCCCGAGAACAAACACTATTTAGCTGTTTGAATATTTTACCTCAATAGTAATTAATATCTCCGTACTCCCGCCACCTGGGTACTTGTTGCCATACTATGAAATGAAGTACTAAATATAAGCTTTCATATGAAATGTATTTCGACTCTGTTGGTTGAACGTCCATTTTGACCAACATCCTTTCATCACGATACGACAAAAATTTATGAAGTTACAGATTTTTGATCCGATACCGACCTATATTTTCCATAGTGCGTCGTGTACCGGCCGGCACGTGCTCACTATTGTATTGTCAGTTGCGTAGTGCGCACGTGGTAATTTTTTGCATATAAAAACTTTTTTACAAAAAAAACAACGACTTCAAAAAAAAACACTACAAAGTGAAAAATAAACTTTAATTTCGGAAGTCGGTGTCGTTGCTTCAGCATTTTCGTTTTATGACACCGACTTCCGAAATTAAAGTTTATTTTTCACTTTGTAGTGTTTTTTTTTGAAGTCGGTTGTTTTTTTTGTAAAAAAGTTTTTATTTTTCACTTTTTAGTTGTACCTACCCCACACAAATTCAATTAACACTAGTGCATTGAAGACACGACTCGAAGAATCATCAAAATTCACTTAAAAATGCTGGAGATGCAGTACATTTATGCATATAACTTCGTACATAAGAATAATTACCTAATGTATTATATACTAAAACCTTCCTGAAAGTATGTAGATCACACTCATGAAAGAATTATCAAAATCGGTTCAGTAGTTTTTGAGATAATCGCGGACATACAAACATACATACATACATACATACGGGTCGAATACAGAACCTCCTTTTTTAAAGTCGGTTAAAAATGGCGGACGATTTAGATTTAGACTTTTTGATTTCACTAGTGGAAGCACGTCCCGTTCTCTGGGACAAGTTGAAGGAGGATTATAAGAAAAAAAAATTAAAAACAGAAGGGTGGAAAGAT
Source organism: Amphipoea lucens (assembly GCA_947508005.1). Taxonomy (NCBI): domain Eukaryota; kingdom Metazoa; phylum Arthropoda; class Insecta; order Lepidoptera; family Noctuidae; genus Amphipoea; species Amphipoea lucens. The sequence continues at coordinate 21,460,688 of OX382357.1, forward strand.
GTCTGCCTAAATATTTTTCCATCATTCGACAGCATGGACAATAAAGAAAAAACGAAACTCGGTTAGTATATACCTATTTATTTATCTTTTTAACTTAATAAAGTGAATACAATAAACGTAAAAGTGAAATAAATGCATTAATGCTTAGTATTATTATCAACTTGTCATTTACACACACTCTATACTTATATATTTACACACACTCTATATTCCCCAAACTCCTCCCGTCTTATTCCAAAACACGATTTAAATTTAGTACTGGGATTATTACTAGTTTTAATCCATGACTAAATAAAACGTTATTATAATAAAATGAAGTTTATCACTAGTTCATGAACTTAAAGTTAGTCCGCGGAGACCCCTTTGACATCGGTAAGTAGCTGTTTATTGGGGGTTCTGGATCACAGGAAGTCCAGCCTAAGTAGACCCGTGAGGGTATGTAGTTAGTGTGGGGGCGAGCGTTCAGGTTATAGTGGTTAGTGGTGAAAAATGGTGTGTCGAGCGGAAACAGTATGTTGATAAGAAGGTGTTGCGGGGGCGCTGCGGGGCGGGTGCGGGGCGGGGAAGTGTGGGTTGATAAGGAGGGTATGTAGTTAGTCATACAATGTATGTTTTATTTAAAAATCAATATAACAAAGGGAGGACAGGAAATGAATAGTACAGACGCCAGCAGATCAAGCTACTACAATCTGTCAAATTTCTTTAATCAATTTTCAACTTTATCGCTAAAGTATAAGGTTCAAAGTTGATTGGGAAAAATTGACAGTTCGGGTAGCTTGATGTGTTGGCGCCTGTATAAAATGATTAAACAGGAGAGTAGGTGAAGGGAATATATAAAAGGAAAATTATGATTAATAAATGCATACAGTTTGTGCTGTGTTCTGTCAGCAGTAATAGTCATCGTGCATTCATAATGATTTTAACGAGTTTGTTACCATGGGTGGTAATGTTCCACTTACAACGAGATGACGGTGGTGGTGAAATGGTGGTAAGAAATATAACACGATTCTTGAATGAAGATTTACAAGGTGTATGTAGTGATGATGAACTGTGGCGCATTAAGAAGGTGGAGCTCTTAGATGAGCAAGGTAATTTTATAAAAAGATGGTTAATAAAGTTTTATTTGAATAATGATTATGATAACGATGTGAATAGAGATGGATTTGGAATGAATATGTTTCACCATGAATATGTGGCTGTAAGCAGTAGGAAGAAACAAAATGGATTGAATTTACGTCTATGTAGTGAAAACAATAGATTGTTGTTTAACAAACTGGAAATCACAAGATTTATCAACCCTCGTTCAAAACGCAGTAGTGGTGGTGGTGGTGGAACTATGAACAATAGTTTAAGTCAAACTTGGACATCCGACGTGTTTCGTCAGACATATACAGATGAAAATGGTTTGGAAATCATAGTGAAAGTACCTAGAGGTAGTCCAGTTGTTATTGCTAGTCACCGTCGTCGTCATAATCATCAATATAAATCTGAAGATGGAGCAGGAGAGAATACGAGTGTTAACACAATGGAGACGACTGCTGCTACAACAACAACAACATCAACATCGACAACGGCTTATCCTATATTAAGTTCAAACTGCGAGCGTTATAAAGTAATTATGGAAAGTGTACAATTATGGATATCTACAGAAATGAAGAAATTGAGAGAAGGTAAAATAACCGACATCGAATGTTCAGCTAGTTTACCCATAAATTAATAATTTCTGACATCGGAAGAGATAAAAAAAATTCACATGAAACTATGTCGTTTGCAGTTAAAAAATTAAAAAAAAATCTCATGAAACTGTGTTGTTGCGGTGAGTGTTCATTTGCTAAGATAATTAAATAAAACACAAATTAATAATTTCTAACATCGGAAGAGATAAAAAAAATTCTCATGAAACTATGTTTTTTTTTTGTGGTCAAAAAAATTAAAAAATTCTCATGAAACTATGTTGTTGTTTGTTTGCGGTTAAAAAAAAAAATATATTTAATAAAATCTCATGAAACTGTGTTGTTGCGGTGAGTGTTCATTTGCTAAGATAATTAAATAGTGAATTAACCGTATAATGTTAGATAAGGCTTTAATATATAAACCCATACATTTCAAAGGAACATACATTCAGTTACCATCTAACAAGAACAACAGTAACAAGTACAATAACAGTGACAAGTCTTATATACCAGAAGTCTTATACAATCAGCGACAGTCTTATACATCAGTATAAGGGAGTTACTTGTACGCTTACGTCTCATAATCGCTGTAAGTGTTAATTTTTTTTAAATAAAATTATGTCATCAAATCAAGGAAAGAGTAATAATGCTCTCGCAGAATTAAATAGTTGGGGGAATAAAACTTGGAGAAAAATAAGTGATTTGGAGATAAATAAGCCTTATTAGATCATAGAAGCTAGTTGGATGTCTTCAAAGTATGCACCAAACGCAATGCAGACGGTGGTGCATCTGGAGAATGGATATACAGTCACACTACCATCAAGATTTAACGATATAAATGAAGACCTACTGACTGAGCTTAATAGTGGTATTCATCTCATAAATAAAGGAGCAAGCGGGAATACATGGATTATCAACTTTTCTTTAGAATAGATCTGTTGAGGAATTAAATAATTATTTTATATTACAGTGACTGACGCTACCTACTGATATAAGTAATTTTAGACGACTTAGTATATTCACATTTATGGTGATTATGATGTCACTAGTTGAAACAATGTATTTCGAATGTAAGAAGAATTGGTTAAAACATATATCTTCAAACAGATTGCTACGACTGTGGACAAGACCTATACCCCTTGCGAAGCTGAATGGAGATGTGAGTGTTTTACTAAAAAGTGTTTATGAGAAAAGTGATTTCAGTGATGCAAACACCTATTCCCTGATTGAGATCTGGGACGATATCACGTCTCATTTGGAGGATACTGCAGGTGATATCAATGTGGAAGTGAAAGAGTGGTTTCAGTTATTAAGTGACACATCGTCAGAGTGTTTCGCTCACGAACTATTCACCGAACAAATAGGTAATGATTTAATGAACTGTTTAATTTATGCTGTAAGCGAGTGTGGTATAGAAATATTTTAAAGTTTTCACTTGCGATTTTTTTTTTGTTTGTATATCTGCGAAAGTGTTTTCTTTTTTTTTGTGTACTTCATTATGCATCTAGAAAATATAAAGTATATTATTGATGTAGATGGGTTTCAGATGTTAAAGAATATGTACTTTAAAGAAGTGGCAATTTACAATGTTCAGGATAAGATTCTTTATTTGTTTTATATAAAACTCCCAACATGGTTATTAGATTATAAACATGATAAAACAATTATGTTTGTCACAAGATATATTCACGGTATGCAATTAAAAAATTTTAACAATGATATTAGTTTTTCAGAGTTTGTAGAACGAATAAAGAGTTTTGACCCAAACAAACAGTTCACATGGGCTTACAAAGGGGGGATAATTGAAAGAGATTTTTTAACAAGTTTAGGGTTTATATCATATAATTTAGAATCAATAAATTGTCCGAAGGTAGAAGTAGTTATAGAAAATTTAAAATTACACCGCCTTAAGAATTGTAAGAGGCATGTGGCATATAAAGGAAAACCACCTGTCACTGTAGTGGTGTAGAGGTGCGAGCATTCTCAATGTGGTTAGAACATCATCTACTTAATCGATAAGTGTAGCATTTAATTTTTTTTTTGTGTAGTTAGGTATCTAGTTGTTTTTGTTTTTTTTTTTTTCATAATTTGTATCTAGTTCATTTATATTGACTAGAAAATTATTTAGTATAAATTGGTAGCCTGTTGGTACCTATTATATGTTTCACATGTATATCTAATAATAATAAACATTTAACTTTTGTCTATACCTAATTAACTGTTATTATTAAGTCTTTTTTTATGTAATAATAATAATAAGCGGTTAAGAAAAAAAAAAAAAAATGTTAGCAAGCTTCAGGTAGGTCAGTGAAATAAAACATATTATACTTTAATTAATCTTGTTTTCTTTATTTATCCAACTCGTTGAATCTATACCGAACCACTTCACTAGAACTTTGTCACCCTTTCTCTTCAACACTTTCTCCACTAGATACACATCAGGATATTTAACTTTTTGCAGTTCCAGTTCATAAAATCCACCTAAGATTGGTTGTTTCCTTTCATCTTGCAACTGATAGGTCACCGGATTGGTGTTATTTACTTTCACCACTTGAAATATCTCCGACCTCCAGTTTCCGGTGTATCCCTTGGAAAAAGTTGATTTATATTTACTGATACGTACATAGTCACCACACATATATTTTGATTTAGCTCGTACTTTGATATGATTGTAAACAGTAGATAAAAGGTCATTAGCGTTAGTATGATTCACGGTCACTGGGGCAACTCCAATAGTACGATGTATTTTATTATTATATCTATTTATTATGTCACAAAGCTCTTTTCCGTTCCATTTGTAAGAGCCATTGAATGCGAATCGTTGCCAAAACCAATTTTTGATAGTTCTAATAAATCTCTCTACAATAGAAGCTTTCATTATACTAAATGTAGAATAATGGTTTATATTAAACTTTCTCATCAGAGCTTGGAACTTTTCATTGAAGAACTCTCGTCCATCATCGGATTGAATATTTTTTGGTTTACGTCGGTTGTTGTTTAAAAGGTTGAGCATGGCTTGTGTTACATCCCCACCTGATTTACTCTTTATCGGTTGAACCCACGCGTACTTCGAAAATGTATCGATGCACGCTAAAATATACTTAAATCCTCGGTTATACTTAGAATACTTTTGCATATCAATCAAATCTATTTGCCAGGTGTCATCAAGTCCTTTTTGTATGAAACGTCTTCGAAGGAAATTTTTACGAGCATTCTTGTGAAGTTCCTGAACGACTGTCCATTTGCTCATAATATCGGCTTCTTACTAACTTCCGAATGACCTCGAATTTTTCTTTTATTAACTTCTTCTTTTCCTCCAGGTTTTGACCCTATCGCCACCGCTGTGCTGTGCTCGTTGTCTAGTGGTGGTGGTGGTGGTGGGGGTGATTAATGTACTGGTGCTAGTTGAATTTGTTTTTGAGATCTCTTCTAGATTTTGAGAGATTTTTTTTATTTTAGACAAACAATGAATCAGAACCTCATCCAGTTGTTCTTTTATAACCACATCTTTTTTTAGAATACCTTTGTTAACGTTCCTTAATAAGCGATTTCCACAGTCCACCTGATGTTTCATTACCTTAATCAATTGTGGTGTTTGCTGCTGAGCGCTATGTAGATAACGTCCGAACTTATCGATAGTCATAATTACAATGAAAGTATATTTACTTGAGTACATGTTTTAGTATGTTGGAAAGTCGATGAGGTGATGCAATTATGTTAGCTTCTATTAATTCTTCCAAAATTGCAATAATTTCATTATCATGATTATTGTTACCAACATTTCGCGAAGCGATAAGCAGTCGTAATCGGTCTATTAGTTCATTAGGGTTGTCCCAATATATAATATCTGTATTAGGGTAGTATTTTTTCATTAAAAGAGTTGTGTCTGTATTTGAATGGTTATTATTATTAGTAGATGATGATGATGATTTTAAGCCTCTACCTGTTAGTAACAGATCTCTCACATTTAACAGACCAGTTACATCTGATCTGTTACCTATTACATCGAACAGCCCTGATCTGTTATCTTTTTCACCTGATCTGTTATCTTTTTCACCTGATCTGTTATCTGTTTCACCTGATCTGTTTAAATATCCACCAGTTTTTGTTTTCATTTCAGATTTTTTAATAGGAGTAGAATGTGGATGGTTTGACTCCTTTATATATTGAGTATATTTGAGACTCCTATCACCCTGTATCTGACCTTCTACAGAAAAATTACGTCTATGTGCATTTGTCATCATTATTATTTTATAGTAGGCGTTACTATCCGCAGGTTGAATCAAAGAAGTATTAGGTTCCCGTTTGAATAACAGTTCCATCAGACCTGGTGTATAGTTAAACTTTTTATTTTTTATTACTAAATGATTCTTATCGAATTCAACAGCGCTGTCACCTATATAATACCCCTCCGGTGTAAGGTAAATGCCGTAAGGCACTTTTTGAATTTTATTAATTATAATACTATCCAAATAGCTGCGTACTAATGGATGTGACTCAAAATCCTCTTCCGTTTCCGATTGGATTGTTGTTGTTGTTGTATTTAGAGAATCATCAGCATCTTCATACTCTTCCTTTTCAACGTCGTTGTACTCTTCTTTTTTGTGGTGCATTATTTTATCAGATGCATTTCGTCGATTTTTTTGTTTAATTTGGAATGGCTTCTTATCAGTTTCATGTTTCACAATTAACTCATTATTATCGTTTACATTGATCTGATGTAATAGAGTGTTTAGAGGCTGTGTGATTGGTTGAAATGTTTCTTGTAAGGTCGATGTTAATTCAGCTTTACCCTCATTTAAAGCTTTAATTTTCTTTTTAACTGAACTCACAGACTGAACAAGTTTACGTTTAAGCTCCTTATCGCCAAAGATCTGCACTGTTGAAGAGTCCATGGTGAAATGTAAACAGCTTCATTGTAACATGTATTCTTATACAACTATAATATTATAAAGTCATCAAAACCCCTCCTATATCGACCCTTATTCATCTCAACATCTTTATTAATCACTAAAAACCCATATTTATTCTTCCAGCAAGCTCTACATATTCCTAGAAAAGTATCCCATAACATATCTGTATTCACATGATCATCGTACGTGTGTTTTAGATTCATTTCATCTTGCTTAAAGAGTATAATGAAGTTTGCATTATCCCGCACCAGCTGTTTAGGTATTTTGCTGTATGTTTGACATAGATAAAAACAATCTAATCCCTTGTGTCTACCCATCGAGAAGTGTAAACGGATAGGTTCTTGATCTTCCATCGACACATCATCAAAAATTATGATACTGTTGCTTTGAGTCTCTTCCGGTGAGGCTACCTCACTTTTATCTGAGAAAGTGTAGAAATTCACTTCAGGCACCTGACTAAACACTTTGCTTAAAAACATGTATTTTGGTTGATTTAACGATTTGGAGTATAAGTAGACATTTTCAAATATCAGACCTTTTAGCTCCAGCAGTAAGGTGAGTAATAGATTAGTTTTACCACAACCAGATGGACCGCATATTAGACATCTGATACTGTTAGGTAGGAGTACACTATGTCTGTAACGTATATTATCACTATCGTATTTCGAATTTATATCCCATCTTTTAACTGATAAACACGTGGGTTGCTTCTGAAACTTCATTTTGATAAGCAATTTAATCGCTTGCTCGTGTCTTATACAGGGTGACTGGAAATTAGTGGCGGAGCCGTTAAGGGGAGGTAGTCTAGGGTTATTCCGACAGATATCACTATGAGACCTACCGTCCTTACTTAACCCTTTCCAAGATATTCCTACATAAAGAGTGTAACCCAAAAATTCGTCCAAAAAATTTTCAAATAGTAATAAATCCTAAAAAAAAGTGATTTTGGCCTACTTTTTTTTGTTTTGCAACAAAGATATTCTAAATAAGTAATATTAATTGTAAAATTTCCGCAACTGTCATTATTTTATGCAAAAACTGCTAAACAAAAACGAAAAATGTAAAAAAAATTCTTTGATGGCTGATAAAACATCAATTTTCTTTAAAAAGTCACCCTTTATTATTACGTACAAAATAATTAAAAAACTTCTACGTTTTGTTCCCTTTCGAACTAGATATTAAAGTCCAAAATCGGTTGAGGAACAATGAAGATATGGTCAATGGAAAAAAACCCGTCGAACCCGTGTAGAGCCCTTTGTTCTGAGAACAAAGGACTCGGTCGACGCGCACGAGTCGAGCTTGCCCCTCCCTCTTGCTCAGTCCGCTCTTACGGTTTACTGTGTTCGGATGTGCTTACTTTTTCTCAGTTTTGATTTTTCTAACGACTTGGCTTTTTCCTGGACTTTTGTATTTGATTCTCTTCCCGACAACTTGGATTGTGCCCTGTTTTCTGTGACTCCTTACGATTTGGCTGTGTGGTTTATCGGACCAATAATGGCAGGAAGAACATCGTTTAGTAACGAAGAATACGCAGATATTCTTTTTTATTACGGAGCTGCCAGAGGAAATGCTGAACAAGCTCGTCGTGAATATGGCGAAGTATTCCCTAATCGTCGACTGCCTGATGCCCGCGTATTCTCTCGAACCTTCCGGCGGGTGCGAGAGCGCGGTACCGTCGTAAGATACCAAGGTAAGAGAAAGTTATTAATATTAAAGCATGTTCAAACCAGAGATTTCTCCATACAAAATGTAGTTCCTTCCTGTACAGGCCGCTCTACATTACTGCGCCGCCGCTAGTTTCTAAACTTTTTTGTTTTTAGGTGATGCAGGTAGACCTCGACTGGATGTCAGGGACGACGAAGAGGAAATTTTAAATTATTTCCAAAGAGACCCTACGCTGTCTACACGAATGATAGCTCGCCGTATGGGACGCTCTCAATGGAAGGTGTGGTACACTCTTCACGAAAATGACCTCCATCCTTACCATTACACACCTGTTCAGGCCATAGAAGAAGGGGACCCATTAAGAAGAGTGCAGTTTTGCAGATTTTTAATAAATGCGGACGTTGAAGATAGGAATTATCTCAGAAAAATTTTATGGACTGACGAGTCCAAGTTTGATAAGGACGGCATTACGAATTATCATAATGCTCATTACTGGAGTGAACGAGCCATGGGTAATCCACACCTAAAAAGACAAAAAGGTTCACAGAGAAGGTTTAATTTAAATGTGTGGATGGGTATAATTAATAACCGCTTGATTGGACCACATTTTCTACCACAAAACCTCGATGGGGTTGAATATGAAAATTTACTGAGGAATGTATTTTTTGAATTAATGGAAGATGTGCCGCTAGAAACGAGGCGAAACATGATATTCATGCATGATGGCTGTCCGGCGCATTTTAGGCTAGCTGTGAGAAGTTGGCTAGACCAAAACTTCCCCGACCGATGGATAGGTAGAGGTGGTCCAATACCATGGCCGGCACGTAGCCCCGACCTCACACCCATGGACTTCTTCGTGTGGGGTCGAATGAAAACTTTAGTTTATGCCACTGACGTCCCTGTACCAAACGTTGAAGATTTGCGCAACAGGATAATCCACGCAGCGCAGGAAATACAAAGGGAGCTTACAGACTCAAGGGTTGTAAAAACGGGTGTCGTAAGAAGAGCACGAGCTTGTATTAGAAATAATGGTGGACACTTCGAAAATGAACTCTAAACAGTTTTTTTTTTCAATAAAGTTTTATTCTTCAGTAGTTTGGTTTTTTCTTTCATTTTTATTATTAGTCTTATCTTGATGGTTCCTTAACTGATTTTGGATTTTAATATCTCATTTAAAAGGGAACAAAACGTAGAAGTTTTTAAATTATTTTGTACGTAATAATAAAGGGTGACTTTTTAAAGAAAATTGATGTTTTATCAGCCATCAAAGTATTTTTTTTACATTTTCCGTTTTTGTTTAGCAGTTTTTGCATAAAATAATGACAGTAGCGGAAATTTTACAATTAATATTACTTATTTAGAATATCTTTGTTGCAAAACAAAAAAAAGTAGGCCAAAATCACTTTTTTTTAGGATTTATTACTATTTGAAAATTTTTTGGACGAATTTTTGGGTTACCCTCTTTAAGTAGGAATATCTTGGAAAGGGTTAAGTAAGGACGGTAGGTCTCATAGTGATATCTGTCGGAAAAACCCTAGACTACCTCCCCTTAACGGCTCCGCCACTAATTTCCAGTCACCCTGTATATCTTAATTCAATAACGACAGCGGTAAGAGTAGTAGGTAGTTTAAAATGATTGTGCAACAGAGAAATAATGTCAGTCTTCACGAAACTTCTATGAAAGGTGGAAGTGGTTTAGTCAATACACTTATCAATAACCTACCTTTCGAGTTACACGTACCCGGCTACAATTATTGCGGACCTGGAACAAAATTGGAAAAACGTTTGAAGAGAGGTGATGTAGGTATTAATCCTTTGGATGAGGCCTGTAAATTACACGACATTGCATACGCTCAAAACTCATCCTTAGACTATCAACATAAAGCTGATTTGGAATTGGCATTAGCAGCGAAGAAACGTCAACTTGAGTCAAATAGTTTAACTGAACGATTGGTGGCGCTAGGTGTGAATAAAATAATGAAACAGAAAGTGAAGAGGTTTAGGAATGATGCCCCTCAAAAAGGTTATAACAGCCGCACGTAAAGCTATGAAAAACCACCAACGACATCATGGTGAGATCAATGAGAGCGGTAAACGTGGAAAGGTTAAAAAAATATCTAGCTGTAAATTGATAAGCACCGCTATTAAAGCTGCTAAAAGAAGCATCAAGGACAATAAGAGGAATGTGAAAAATCCAAGGGTTATTCCTCTGCCGAAAAGTGGTGGCTTCCTTCCGTTGATACCGATACTGGGGGCGTTGGCGGCTGCTGGATCTCTTGCTGGTGGAGTCACAACCGCGGCTAAAAATATTTATGAAATGGTTAAAAAGAAAGATCAATCGAGTGATAGAGCACCAGTAGCTGTAGGGAGGGGCATGTATATGGCACCTTACAAAAAAGGTATGGGCCTCTATCTGACACCGTATCAAAAAAACTAGACATCGCCCTACCGAATCGTGCCCTCCTCAACTATGAGCTTGTAAAATATGTTAAGCAGCTAAAAATTCCTCATTTCCGGGGTGTAGTCATGCGAGATGCTCTACAGAAGCGAAAATCACGACCGTGGAGGTATGAAACGGGGATCGTAAATTTAGACGATTCACATGGGCCAGGAACACACTGGGTAGCATATGCGAAGAAAGATCAAAATTGCGAGTACTTTGACAGTTATGGAAATTTGAGACCACCACAGGAGTTTCTCAAATACATGTTAAATGGTGATGATGTCATCAATATCAGTTATAACTATAACAATATACAGAAAGACATGACATATAACTGTGGTCACTTATGTTTACGTTTTCTGTTAAATGTTTGTAATGATATGTTTAGAATAAAATAAAATATATAAATGCTATTCCAAGAAAACACATTCATTCATTTCACATCCTTCTGTTAGATTGTGATAATGTCTTTTTCTTTATCGCTCAATGGTACGGATCCCTTATTGAACGTGGATTTTTTACCACCTATAGAACTGGGTGAAGGTGAATATGAGTGTGCTTTGATTTATTTTAAATGATTCAATTCTATTCCTAATGTGGATAGGAGCAACAACCTATTTCATTATGGAGATACTGTTATTACGGTTCCTGAAGGCTCTTATGAGCTGGATAACATTATTCACTACCTGGAACAAGAGATCGATAGTAAAGCAGGTGACGACCCTTATAAAATGATTGATATACTAGCTAATACGAATACTATGAAGTGTACACTTTATTCTCCATATTATGATATACACTTTGAGAAAGAGAACAGCATCGGAAACATTTTTGGTTTTTCTCGGAAAATTCTCCTCAAAAACCAAGCGCATCACTCCGATCAATCGATAAACATTCTAATCACAAACACTATAAGAGTAGAATGCAATATCGTTCGAGGCTCATTCATAAATAATAAACCAACCCATGTGCTACATGAGTTTTCACCGTCTGTACCTCCTGGATACCAAATAATAGAGTGTCCTCCAAATCTCATCTATTTACCGATAAAGACGAATACAATTCAAAATCTACAAGTGCGTATTACCAACGAACAAGGAAATCTTGTGAACTTTAGAAACGAGAACATTTCACTTCGCCTGCATATAAGGAGGAAAATAGCCTCATGATTATCTATAAAACAAATGGTGAGGCAATACAATGCCATAGTCTTTCCACCTCTCAACTGGAGAGAACATCTCACCAAAAGCAGCCAAAAGTAGAAGCAAGAACGAAGATTACGAAAGATAACGCATTGTTTCTTCAATCACTCGGATTACAAGTAAATTCCTAGTTATAATGACGTCATCATCATCGATTCTAAATATAGGAGATAGTGTTTTATTTGATGATAGTATAGAGGGAATTGAATATCACTCATATTTACCCTATAGTGAATCGTATAAAAACAATGATGAGATCCGAATCCGTATCAACGATCAAGATGCAATAGTACTACCTTGTGAGAGTCAGTTGGTAATTGAGGGTACTACTACAAAATCTTCTGCTTTCGTCAACAATGCTCCTGCTCACCTCTTTCAAGACATCCGCTATGAATTGAATGGTGTAGAGATTGATAGAACAAAAAACTGTGGTATTACCACCACAATTAAGGGAGCAGTATCCTATGGAGAAGAAGAGTGTAAAAGTTTGGAAAATAGCGGTTGGAATATGAATGGTTATAAAGAGTTTGATGGTGACTTCTGTTTCACTATTCCACTTCGACATTTGTTGGGGTTCGCTGAAGATTACAATAAAGTCATAGTTAATGCGAAACATGAATTGATATTGAACCGAAGCTCTTCTGATCTCAACTGTGTAGTTCTCAAAGACTCAACAAAAAAGATTGAACTTGAAATAACCCGTATAGCATGGCGTATGCCCATTGTCAAGGTATCTGATAAAGAAAAGCTACGTTTATTGAAGTATGTGGAGAACAACATCCCCATTCCGATTGCATTCCGCTCGTGGGATCTTTATGAGTACCCTGTGTTACCAACATCCCAAAAACATATTTGGACTGTGAAAACAAGTACACAGTTGGAGAAACCTCGCTACATCATAGTCGGATTCCAACATTCACGTAATAACGACGCAGTCAAAGATAAGAGCATCTTTGATCACATCCACTTTTATAATGCACGTTTATATCTCAATTCTCAATACTATCCATATGACTCATTCTCTAATGACTTTGATAAGGGTGTGTTTTCACTTTTGTATGACGCATTCATAAACTTTAAAAGATCCTATTATGGATTGAAGAGCTCCAGCGTACAAATAAGCCCACCTCATTTCAAAACGAAAACCCCTCTAGCTGTCATCGATTGTTCCAGACAAACTGACACACTTCGTTCCGGCACCGGTGGCACCATAGACATCAAACTGGAGCTAGAGTTTAAAAAACCTGTATCGAGTGATACCACTGCTTTTTGTTTAATTATAAATGACTCTCTCTTCGAATACAGTATTCTTACAAAAGCTGTTCGAAAAATAACTTCATAAACTCTGTCAGAGTAGTTGAGAGAAAGAGAGCAGTTATTCATCAACACTTATAGCGACAACATGTATCAGTTTATACAACCCTCATATTATACTCCATCGATTCCACCCTTGCACTTTGAACTTTGCAAGTATATGTATCAAGTTTCCAGCTCCACGATTCCATATATTAAAACATATTTGAAGCCATCAGATCAAATCGATGGATTACTGGAAGAGTGTATTGATTGATATTGCTAATCGGATAACATTAACTAAAGACGAGTGGGACCTGATATTTATGAAAAACGTCTCTGAAATATCGGAATTCTTCACATCTGGCTCAATTCCTGTACCAAATCAGCAGCAGCAGCAGCAGCAGCGTCAAATGATCAATTATATAAACCTACCTGAACATGAAGAAGGAAGCAAAAAATTCATCATAATTGACATTGGGACGAAATCGATTGTCATCTGCTGTGAAGAGTGGTGGTGTCTGAATCATTTATTGAATTGTCTTGATTCACGTTTACGTCACTTAACAAGGGTAAAGAGTTACTATGAGAACCGTATTAATTTCTTTAGAAAGCGATTCAAGCTCGTCCGACCGAAAACAATGTCTGAAGCCTATGCAATTGTGGAAAATGTCTATAATGAAATGTCAATTGTGGATCAAGAAATCAAATGTTTTGTAATCGATTATTTATTCTTCTCATGCTTTCTATAAAATAATAAAATGTGTTATTTAGTTGACAGCATACTTTGTTTCTTTTATCTCGATATACCAACCGCAACCCAACCGCAAAAAGTAAAAAAAAAATAGTAGATATAAATTAAGTATTTAAATCATTCAGTTCCTAGTCGTTTGCGGATAACATACGCTATCACTACTTGTTTTTTTTTTATAATCATAGTGTAGCATAACAATGTACGAGTGTCCTTTTTGTAATACAAAAGTGGAGAGTAATCAATTAATTACTCATTCGAGAACGAAACGTCATAAGTTACTATGTAAACAAGATGCAGGAGATTATTTCATGTATGTTGTGAATACAGCGTTTAAGTGTAGAATCGTGACATATCGTATTAATGAATCATCATCAACTGCATTAAACCCAGAAGTTTACTTAGCAGGAGCTGCATCTAAAATTCAAGAATTGCTTAAAATGGAAATAGCATCAAACAAACATATTAAGGTAAACATTGAACTTTTCTGCACGTATATTATAGTAAGAGAGAATGAAGTGATTAGAGACCTGAAATCATTCAACACTAAAAACATACATTTACAACAATCATCGGACTTATCTCATTACTATAACGAGACCTGCGCTAAAATTCTGAAGAAATGTGAAGAGTTTCAAGAAAGAGATAGCGGATGGACATTGGAGAAGATTGAATTTTTAGAGATTAACATCAACAAATACGTACCGTTAAAGGCCGGCTCTTACATACCACTTCCGGATTGGATACAACGTAAACATGCATGTGTGAATGTACAGAACACCGACAATGCCTGCTTTTTCTGGGCAGTAGCAAGCGCCCTCTATCCAGCTGATTCCAACTCGAATCGTCTAATATCATACCCGCACTATGAGACAGTCTTCAAAACAGCAGGAATTAATTTACCAGTATCGATTCAAGGAATCAAACGTTTCGAAGAGTTGAACCAGATCAATATTAATGTGTATGGTATTAAAAAAACTAAAAAGATCGTACCCATGTATATATCTAAGGGTAACCCCAACAATCGTCATGTCAATCCCTTATTTTATGAAGATACTAAACATAATGGTAAATCTCATTATTGTTGGATAAAACAAATGTCTCGTCTGATACGCTCTCAAATTACCGGTCATAAAAATAAAATATTTTTCTGTGATGGATGCTTGCAATATTTCATTAGTGAGTCTAAAATTGAACGTCATAAGATGTTAGGATGTGAAAAAGCTTTAATAGAACTACCTACTCCCGATGATAAGTACTTGAGTTTCAAAAATATTAGCCATCAACTTTCTGTACCATTTGTTATATATGCAGATTTTGAATCAATTTTAAACCCCCTCAAAATGGAGGAAATGAAAAGCACTTATTACACTCATGAGCACATTCCATGCGCTTTTGCGTATTACATACATTGTAACTATGATAGTTCATTAAGTAGATTTGTTACATATCGTGGTGAAGACTGTGTTAAAAAGTTTGTAGATAATATCTATTTGGATACTCGTTATATTGCTGATAATTACTCAAATAAAATACTATATTATGATAAAAATGAAAGCTTGATAATGGATAACACATTCACTCATTGTCATATTTGTGAGCAACCATTGTTATCATCCGATCAAAAAGTTATCGATCATTGTCATCTCACAGGGAAAACTAGAGGTGTAGCTCATCAGCTATGTAATTTAAAATATTCTCTACCCAACTATATTCCAATATTTTTTCATAATTTAAGCGGATACGATAGTCACTTATTCATTAAGGAGCTTGCTGCAAGAGATGGTGTCCACATTGAGTGTATACCACAGAATAAGGAAAAGTACATTTCATTTAGTCAAAAGTTATATTTTAAAGATAGCGATGATGATAACACTCAAAAAGGAATAACAATACGTTTTGTTGATTCGTTTAAATTTATGTCCACCAGTTTAGATAAACTGGTGAAAAATCTCTCACGAGATCAATTTCATATATTATCTGAACACTTTTTAGATCCTGATCAAATAAGTCTTTTAACACGAAAGGGTGTGTTTCCATATGAATACCTTGACTCTTGGACCAAACTCAAAGATACATCATTACCCGATAAACAATCATTTTACAGTGAACTAACACAAACACATATTTCCGATTGCGATTACATGCACGCGCAAACTGTATGGAAAAAATTTAAATTAGAAACGTTGGGTGAATACTGTGATTTATATCTCAAAACAGATGTCCTATTGCTTGCTGAAGTGTTTGAAAATTTCCGTAGTATCTGTTTGAGTGCATATAAACTAGATCCTTGTAGATATCTTACAGCACCCAGTCTTTCATGGGATGCTATGTTGAGACAGACAGGAATAAATCTCGAACTTCTCACCGATTATGAAATGATTCAGTTCTTACAGTCTGGTATTCGAGGTGGTATTAGTCAAGTTTCCAAAAGACATGCTCAGGCTAATAATAACTTTCTAGATCCAACCACATACAATTCTACAAAGGATAACAGTTTCATTGTGTATTTGGATGTTAATAATTTGTATGGTTATGCTATGAGTCAATATCTGCCTTATGAAAACTTTGTTTGGTTAACGAGTGATGAAATCAACTCATTCAATATATTAGCACAGCGTCCTGATTCAGATATCGGTTACATTTTGGAAGTGGACCTGGAGTATCCACAGTGTCTACATGATTTACACAATGACTATCCATTTTGTGCTGAAACAAAAACACCACCAAACGGTAAAACTAAAAAGCTTTTACTTACTCTGAACAACAAACACAATTATGTAATTCACTATGTTAACTTGAAGCAATGCATAGAACATGGGTTAGTTTGTAAAAAAATCCATAGGATCTTATCGTTTCAGCAATCCCCATGGCTTAAACCTTACATAGATTTAAACACACAAAAAAGAACATTTGCAAAAAACTCTTTTGAAAAAGACTTCTACAAGCTCATGAACAACTCGATTTTCGGTAAAACCATAGAGAATGTAAGGAAACGAGTTGATGTGAAACTTTGTAACATGTGGGGTGATGAGAAAGGCAATACTAAATGTAAATACGGTGCTGAAAGATACATAGCTCATCCTAATTTTCATAGTTGTAAGATTTTCTCCGAAGATTTTATAGCGGTGCAAATGAATAAAACAAACATATTGTATAATAAACCTATTTATGCTGGTTTCACTGTACTAGAACTTTCCAAATATGTTATGTACAATTTTCACTACTCATATATGCTATCTAAATACAAACATAACGTACAATTACTCTACACAGATACCGATTCTTTCATCTATCAAATCACAACTGAAATTTTTTATGAAGATATTAGATGTGACTTAGAGGCTAAAGAAGATGGATCAAAATTGCCCCACGTCCTATAACAAAGTGACATATCTCAAAAAAAAGATAAAAATGTATAAAAAAATATGGCATACTTCCTAAGTTCATTTTTTTACACCTTCATATGAAAAAATTGCTATGAAAATAGTTCAGGCGCTGTTATGAAAAATTCGTTCGTATATGAGTATTTATGGACCGATTTTAAAAATTATTTTTTCGTTTGAAAGGGTACCCCCCAATGTAGTCCCACTGCCATAAAGTCAGGTCTCCGGTCTCCAGGATCCTGAACAAATGAAAAAAATCTCAAAAATAAGCTCATTTGTTTCAAAGGTAGTTTTTAACACTTTGACAGCCAAGCATTTTATTTATTCGTATATTATTAGTATTAATTAGTACGTGATCCGCTGTCAAAGTGTTAATATATAACATTTATTTTGTTTAATCAACGATCAACTGAGAATTATCTCCTTATTCATCTGATTATGAAAACGTGAGAATAAAAGCTTGAGCTTGAATGTTTGAATACTATACTATATTATTATACTGAATTCAAATATTACTTTGAATACTATATAATAATACTGAAATTGTTTCTTTATGTGTAATTAAAAAAGGCGCTTTTGGTGATTTAGTTTAAAAATGAGTGGACTGGGAATTAAAGGATACAAAGAAAAAATAACATTTTTCTATTGTTTATTAAATTATTTATCTATTATACACACGTTACAACGAATTCGGACAGGATATGTGCAATAAATGGCGAGCATAACTCCCAGTTCGTCACGTCATTTTCTCAACATTCATTTATTAATTTTCTAAATCCCTTAAAACATGGTTCAAAAACCTGCCGGGTGGTTCATTTCTCCGGGATGGTTTCGCATCCAGCCCAAATAAAATATTACACTCATAACATGGGCGCATACCCCCAATGTCCTGCGCCCATGTATACAAGAACAACTGTAGTAAAGAAATCTTCCATTTAAACAACAAATCACTAGGCAATTATCAGGTCCGGTAAGTGTTAGCAAAGAAGTAGCACACTCAACGCAAGCGCAAGATAGACTGACAGCGTTTTTTTTTTTTCTTATATATATAAATGGCATCTCGTAGTTGACCTTGAGAGGTCGTGACTACTTAACCGGACTATCCTGTGGTTGCCTTAAGTAAACTCAAAGCCTCCAGCTAGGGCGAATATCTACTATACTAAGCGACTACACGCTAAGGGCACCCCCTGTGGGGTACGAACTTCGGCTTAGGGCGTCGCTGGAGAGGGCAGCAAGATGGGACAGGCTGGATCAGATTTTTATTATTTAAGCTTGATGGGGCCGATATCCTAACTGACTGCTCTGAGAAGAAATGTCGAAACAAACTGAGAGGTCACAGTCGGGAATTTAAAGCTACAGGCTCAGCTGCGGCGCGGGCTGGCACTTCATCGAGCAAGGGTGGGGGGGGGGGTATTTAATTGGGGACGTCGCGAGGGACCTCGTCGGCGAGGTCGGAATGTCGGTTTTTTGTTTTTGTATACTGTACTGGTTGCCCTGTTACTCTCCTGGAGGAGGGTAATGGGGTCGTCAGGGTCTAAGAGAATATGCCTTGGACGGCGACATTTGCTGATTTTGGAGGGAGTATACCTGGCGGCCTCGACAACCAGAGGGTTGCGATGCTTGGCGGCGGTATCAAAGAAACGCTTGGAAAGGCGTTTCATGAATTGTTGGATAGTGGGGATTTTGAGGTCAACGTGGAGGATCCCATTTCGGACGAACCAAGGGGATCCCGTAGCCTTTCGGAGGAAACGGTTTTGGAGGGTAAGACTGACAGCGCCATTCAATTGTTCCTTTCATGTCCTTGGCGTCACTATGCATCTCAGTCACTCGCATTAGAACGAGTGAAACAACATCATTCACTTGCATTTCCTTAGCTTCGCTTGCCGCGTCGCGTCGCTATCGTTATTCGTCTTTCTCATTTGTGTTAATGTAAGTGAAACAACCTCTGTCGACCACTCCCTAGCGTTACCACTGACGTTTTTGTCTCATCAAAATGCAATAAGTCAAAAGAAACAACAAGAGAGTGAAAAACTAATAATGTAAAGTACAAAAATGAGCTTATTTTTGAGATTTTACTTTCATTTCTCCGGGATCCTGGAGACCGGAGACCTGACTTTATGGACTACCTTGGGGGTACCCTTTCAAACAAAAAAAGAATTTTTAAAATCGGTCCATAAATACTCATACGAACGAATTTTTCATAACAGCGCCTGAACTATTTTTAAAGCAATTTTTCCCTATGAAGGTGTAAAAAAATGGGTTCACTAATGTTTCACCAAAACTCCATTGACAAATTTTTAGTTTACAACCAACGTTTCGTATCCTATTTATTTCACAAACAACTCATTCCGCAAATGTTTTATTTTATAAACACTTGCTTTACAAACATTTATTTGGCAAATGCTTCACTTTACAAATGCTACGGATGATATTTAATTATTTATACATTTTTCATTTAAAATTTAGTTGTAGTTGTAGTTCTTTTGGAAAAATAACGTTAAAATAAAATATCATTTTAATACACTAGCGACTGCATTATGTCGTTTCTGGCACTCGCCGGCCGCTGCCGCGGCACCGCTCGCTTCGCTCGCTCGGCTCGTGCGTAGAGGGTCACGGTTTTAACCTAACCTCACCGAACCATTTTTTTTTAATAATTAACCTAATGTAACTAGTTTGGTTCCGGGTAGCCCACTAAAAGTAATCTTTTTTTTTCTTCTATTAGCGCAAGTCGTTTCTGGCACCCATATTTTGTGTAAAAGTAATTTTTTCTATATAATCTAGTCGTTTCTGGCACTCGCCGGCCGCTACCGCGGCACCGCTCGCTTCGCTCGTTCGGCTCGTGCGTAGAGGTCACAGTTTTAACCTAACCTAACTTTTTTTTTTATAATTTACCTAATCTAACTAGTTCGGTTCCGGGTAGCCCACTAAAAATAGTCTCTTTTTTTCTATTAGCTCAAGTCGATGAAAGAATGAGTTTCATTTTTAGGAAATTGCGTAATGATTAAAGTCAATAATGTAAAACGTTTTTATTCCAAACGTTGTTTTATGAGATAAAATGAATAAAAAATGAATTGCTTGTTAAATAACACGTTATTAAACAAAAGTTTATCTGGTGATTATTTTGTAAAGTGAACTATTTGGCAAACTTGTTGTTGCATAATGATGAAATGACATATCATGTTTTTGCCGATCGTTGTTTGTCAAGTAAAAATTTGTAAATTAATTTTTGGTGAACTGACAGGGCACCAAAAAAATGAAGTTAGGGAGTATGTCATATGTTTTTATACATTTTTATCTTTTTTTTGAGATACGTCACTTTGTTATAGGACGTGGGGTAATTTTGTAAGGATTGTGATCCGTCTTTGACACCTCTGATTTTCCCATGGACAATGTTTATAATCTACCATTAGTCAACAAAAAAGTGATTGGTCTTATGAAAGATGAAACAAATGGTTGTATCATCAAAGAATTTATTGGTTTACGTTCTAAAATGTATAGTTATGTTTTACAAAATGATTTGACTGTAAAGAAAAACAAAAGCACCTCCGCCGCTATTGTAAGAAAGTTAAATTTTGAAAATTATAAAAAAGCACTTGATCGTGACTATGTAAAATATGATAACATGTATACGTTTACTAGCGATAAGCACCACGTTTATACACAAATTAAGAGAAAAAAAATTCTTTGTGGTAATGATGATAAAAGATTTATTACTGAGGATGGAATAAACACTTTGGCTTGGGGACATTATTTAATCAAATAAAATACATTGTTTGTTATATACAGTTTTTTTTGTTTCCTTTTTTTACCTTCCCACTTATTCTCACATAAAACACGGGGTAAGTTTCTTTACATAAGCACAACCACTAAACCACTGAACATGTTGCTGCCAAGGATCATCATCATCTTCCCAATCTTTTAAGCCTCCACCACAATGAAAACACATGGTTCTATCTCCGCTACCAGTATAAAAGAAACCAGCTTCTGCAAGATCTTCAGGCTTCTGACGCATACCTCGAGGCCAGTCTATGAAAGTGTGCAAACGTTTTGTTTTTGAACTGAATTGCGGGTGCTGTGGCTTGTGATCTCTATTATATTCACTCAGCAATGAGGCTATTGTTCTACTCACTTGTGATGATGCTGAACCAGTACCACACTCATCCATTCCGTCAGGATCATCATCATCATCATCATCATCATCATCGCTAACTCGAACAAATGTATGTGTAACCTCATCATCACTCTTGAATACAACGTAATGTATGTTTTCAACATTAGATGTCTTCGAATCTTCCATACGACTTCCATCATCGTCATCATCATCATCAACATCATTGTCCTGATGTTTTAATGAATCTGAGTTAGATATCTTCTGAGCAGTCCGCATACTTTTAGTCAATATTATCTCACCATGAACATTCTTGAAAATCATTTCAGAAATGTCTTCCACATTAGATTTCACTGAATCAGACATTGCAAATAATAATTAATATCACGAACCTTCCTCCACCAATGCTACCATCCGAATGTAAATAAATACAAACGTACTATAATGTAAACACATCACCATCAGACGTACTTAGCAAAAGAACACTAACCGCAACAACAAAGTTTCATGACATTTCATACACTTCCAAGCCCCGCACCCACCCCGCAGCGCCCCCGCAACACCTTCTTATCAACATACTGTTTCCGCTCGACACACCATTTTTCACCACTAACCACTATAACCTGAACGCTCGCCCCCACACTAACTACATACCCTCACGGGTCTACTTAGGCTGGACTTCCTGTGATCCAGAACCCCCAATAAACAGCTACTTCGGTATTAATTTATTTTTGAGGTTAGCGTTGATTATTATTGTCCTTTTATTTGCAAATCGTAGACAATGGATATTAATATGATTGATTTGATGGATTTGGAAGAATTAGATATGCTGGAGACGTCTCGGCGATCTTACAGACATCGTCATCGTGTAAATCCTTTTAAATTGAGTGATGAAGATTTTAAATATAAGTATAGGTTCACAAAACGTTTTAGGTAAAAAATAGTGGATGTTTTACGTGAGGATTTATCGCACGTACCTCGAGGCCCATGGAAGTGGTTTGCGCATTTACGCAACTGGGTTCGCCATGAAGTAAATACCTTTGGTCACATAACATAATAATATACTAATATTATAGTTTTATTTGTAAATTCAAGACGACATAGCTGATTTGGTGTGGTGGCTCAACCAGTTATCAGCAAAACATGTAAAAAGGTAGCGGAAATTTTGTCACGGATGTCCCGAAGATTCATAAAAATGCCTACAACTTTAAATGAACAAGAGGAAACCATTAGAAAATTCCGCAGTATTGCAAATTTTCCTACAGTTAATAATTGGGGCAATATACTGTAATCACATCACTCGTGTTCCTTCAGTTGCCTGTGCCAGGGCATCGGTAATGAGATTAACTTAACACAGTTTTTAAAATAAAGTAAATGCTGATGGAAGTCAGTTACATATGAATAGAAAAGCATTTTCTTCAATCAATGTATAGATATTTTTTAAACAAATATTTTAAGATGTGATTTTCTTTAAATTAATTTTTAGTTTGATCGCAAAATGCTTGATACTTGATATTTATTTACACCATTGCGTAACCTCAGCACACCACAAGAGAGGTATAACAGCAGCAATATTCGTACCCGGAACACGGTAGAAAGGTGTTTTGGTTTAATAATAATAATAACAAATTTATTTCAGATTAAAAATCCATATGTTGTTAGTAAGTCTTAACCTAATGTTAGTAAATAAAAGTTAAATTAAAAATTAAAAAAAAACCCCCGACTCAAACAAAAACCTTTAAAAACTAAAACAACAATATATATTAGCCCCTTTACGAGTAAGTCTAATTACAAGTTGCAGGAAATATCTTGATCCAAGCGTCCTCATGTCGGGGGACGGCTAGTGAAAATTTGAAGTTAACAGCAGCTGTTTTCTGCAATACTCGTAGCATACATTCAATATTGTTGGGTTTAAGCCTCATCTGTTTGGCGTTTTCATTAGCCGTTCCCTGACGTGAGGACGCTTGGATCAAAATATTTCCTGCAACCCATATCAAACTCAATGATGCAACGCAACCGTTGCTGCATTAAACCAAAACACCTTTCTACCGTGTTCCGGGTACGAATTCGCCCGAGAATGGTATGATACGAATATTCATGAACTTTTTATCCTTTTTTCCTTCTGGATGATGCTCGGAGTCGGAATCACCCGGATGCCCTCTATAAAGTCTTGTTTTACAAGTGAATCACCCGGATGCCCTCTATAAAGTCTTGTTTTACGAGTGTTTCGCGTTTTTACCTTACCTTTGACCTTATTATATTTAAAAATATGCTTCATTAGGTGCGTTTTTGTTAAGTACCATTGATCGGCGGTGGGAGGACGTGATCGAAGAAATCGTCAAGGATGAGATTGATGTTAACCTCTTTGATCTTGTTCCCGACGACAGACTTATGCAGTTTTCCGTCGACCATAATGATATTATTTTCCCTTTCAATTCTACTGTTTATTCAGGGACACCCCTCTGGTACCCATATTCAACGGATCACCGCGGCTGGCGTCCGTACAACGATGTGCCTCAGTCGGTCTTAACATCTGCCGTACTAGAAGACGGACCCGAGCGCGAGCGGTTCTTTGAGCCGGGTCTGTTTTTAGGGCCTCAGCGGCGCGATCGCTTAGGCATTGCCTTGCGCATGTCCGCGATTTGTTCCGTTTTAGGAGGGTTCCATCGTTTTACGACCCTTTCCGTCTGGTCAGATATGATACTCAAAACTTTGACATTCCTCAATTTCCTCTGAATTCCACCGTTTACGGTGGTATTCAGAGGAATTCGGTGGTGGTGATTCGGGGTTATTGTCCATACCCTACTCTTCACATTATGCAGAGTCCGTACGTTGATGTCCCTCCGACTTATATTATTGCATTCCACCGCTCTTCCGGGGCGAAAGTTTATTTTGAATCGTCATTGTTCGAAATTTCCGTAAGGGACTCCTTCAGAGCCCGTATTATTAAATTCTTCTAATTTCATTAAGTATTTTATTAAATTCAGTTTGACTAAATTTATTAAGTTTTAAATTTTATTTCTATAGACCCTCTTAGTTGGTTTGAGGCAAACCTTTTAGATTCATTTCTTTTTCTTTTAATTTCATAAATTTATAATATTAGTATGGATGTTAATTAGATATTAAATACTTGGAACAAGTTTTAGGTTATGCAAAACATTACTATTTTATCAAGTTTTAACAGTAAAATGATAACAATAACAATACCTATAATTAGAATAATCATTTATAATCATAGCATTTAAGTGATTAAGACTTGTTTATTTTTGTAAACACAATATCTAGTCAAATTAGGTACTTCTACATTGGTTCCAAGCTTCGTAAATGTGACAGATGCCATTAGCCAACAAACGATATTCTAATATTATAATTATATCAAAATGAATTATCTAACACGCGCGAACCAATCCCGCCTTTCGTTCTGAATCACCAAGCATGTCTTCTTGAAACCTCGGAAGCGCATCGCATTTTGAATCATACATCGTTTTGGTTTGAAGTAGGGCCACTTTTCGTGTGGAATTTCTGACTTATTACTTATTCGTAGACGTAGACAATGGTGCAACTTTAATTTTTAATTGAATCGTGTCTCTTGAGCAACTAAGTTGCAAGTTTAAATTTGTGTGTTGTAAAAGTTTACGGTTAACTTATTGAATTATTGTGAATTTGTGCTTTTTATTGATTAACTGAAGGTGCTTTATCAACACCAATAAAAGGCTCAGGCGCAAAACGTCTCTTTCGCAAAATGTCCCCTGGTCGTAAAACGTCTCTTTCGCAGAATGTCTCTTTCGTAAAATGTCTCTTTCGCAGAATGTCTCTTTCGCAAAATGTCGCGCTTACAAAAGATTTATTTACATTTATAATCAAAAAGGACATAGAACACTTATACATTGTGAGTATTTTCTTTTTATCAATAATGTTATGTTAATCATTTATGAAAATGATTAATTTTTTTTTAATGCAATACTTGATAATAACTCAAGTAAATTATAATGCCAAAATTTATTTATTTGACATTTTAATATTAAATATATATTTTTTAATCATTTTAAAAATGGTATAAAAAATATTTTCATTTGCAATACTTAGTTAATGTTTAGTTACTATTAGTAATAGCTGCTATTATATTATCTGTGGATATGTTTACTAACAGTATTGATTCCTTTGATCTAAATTTTGAATGTGTGTAAAATGTTTGATACCTATTGATATTGTTTTTATTTGGAATACATACTTAAGTAAATTGAAGTACCAAAATTTTATCATCATAATTGCACTATAATTTTAATAAATGATTTTTTGTTTTGAAAATCAAAATTTTATTCTTAAGTCCCTGGCGCGACATTTTGCGAAAGAGACATTCTGCGAAAGAGACATTCTGCGAAAGAGACATTCTGCGAAAGTGACGTTTTACGACCAGGGGACATTTTGCGAAAGAGACGTTTTGCGCCTGAGCCCAATAAAAATACCATTAACACCAACACAGGTTGCACAGGCATTAATCGACCAAGGGTTGACACAGCGTGAAGTTGTTGTGGTGCTTAATATACCACGTTCGTCGATGCAGTATGCCCTAAAACGATACCAGGAGACAGGCCACTATTCCCGTAGACCAGGCAGTGGAGGCGTCAGATGCACATCGGCCCGGGACGACGGTTTCATTGTCCTGGAAACTTTAAGAAACCGCTACCTGACCGCTGTT
Source organism: Amphipoea lucens (assembly GCA_947508005.1). NCBI lineage: Eukaryota > Metazoa > Arthropoda > Insecta > Lepidoptera > Noctuidae > Amphipoea > Amphipoea lucens. The sequence continues at coordinate 21,486,821 of OX382357.1, forward strand.
GAGATACGATAAATCAACTTTTAATTGTAAGAATGTAAATTTCTCACTTTCGATAATAGAAATTGTATCTTGCACTAATGTAAGGAAGATATTTTTTTATATATGAAAGGGTATTTCATGATAGTCCCATAGCAAAAAAGCATTCCACGCCGCACACTTACAACACCAAGCGCGGCGATTCAGTCGCTTTTCGGAAGCTCGACACAGAGCTGAATGCTACACTCCGCACACATTTGAATGCCGGTCGCAGGGATTTGGCATCTGCGCCAGCATCTGAGCAGTCACTAAAACGCGCGATTCCGATACCGCGTCCGAATGTAGAGAGTCGCCAAAACGCGATGCAGCATCGATACAGCTGCAAAATCGCCGACCGCCGATGCTAAAAGTAGCGTGTGTGCTTTGGCCCTTAGTCAATTGTAAATCTTTGAGCTAAGCCTCACCTGCCAGTGCCAATTTACTTCTTCACATATTTAACTATAACCCTTCTATTGCCTCTAAGTAAATTGTTTTCTTGTATTATTTCAGTTACCATGCGCTTCTTTATTCCAAGTGCTGGACACGCGCACAGGAAAATATAGGAATGGAACAAGAAGTTGTGCAACAATTTGAAATCCAGCCACCAATTGCATCGATAACACTTGATGATTTTACACACACAACACAGACATGACATGTGCTCATTGCTTTGTGCCGGCTTGTAACAACGTGGAACGAAATATGTAGAGTGCCGAAATACTTAAGAAAAAATATATTAAAATCGGAAAAAATATTTGTAACAGAAAATGCAAGAGTATGTAATGAACATAAATTATTTTCTGGAGTTTCTGGACCAGCATCAATTCTCTAATACATGCACAAAAGCCGGCCAAGTGCGAGTCGGACTCGCACACGAAGGGTTCCGTACCACCGTACAATATATAAATAAAATGCTTTTTTTATTTTTATATTTGGGATGATTGAATGAAAGGTAAATTGCGGTTTACGATTTATGACGTATTAAAAAAAACTACTTACTAGATTTTGTTCAAAGCAATTTTCGGTGGAAGTTTACATGGTATGACGTATTAAAAAAAAAACTACTTACTAGATCTCGTTCAAAGCAATTTTCGGTGGAAGTTTACATGGTAATGTACATCATACATTTTTTTTAGTTTTATCATTCTCTTATTTTAGAAGTTACAGGGGGGGGACACATTTTACCACTTTGGAAGTGTCTCTCGCGCAAACTATTCAGTTTAAAATGATACTAGAAACCTCAATATCATTTTTGAAGACCTATTTGATGAAAAAAATAAATTGAGTTTCATATCTAAGTATGAACCCCTAACATGTATTGTTTTTTTTTTCTATTTTTGTGTGAAAATCTTAATGCGGTTCACAGAATACATCTACTTACCGAGTTTCAACAGTATAGTTCTTATAGTTTCGGAAAAAAGTGGCTGTCACATACGGACGGACAGACAGACATAAGCGGAGCAGCCAGGATTCTATTTAGTAGTGATGTGGTGGCACCGTGTTCTCCAGAAACACTCGCAGCTCTGGAGAGCAAACACCCTGCCGCAGCGGATGGCCTTTCTTTTCCTGACCCTCCTGATCCTGATAACCACTCCCTCACCATTACAGGTCGAGAGTTGGTCACAGCCGTTTGCTCCTTCAGGAACGGCTCCGCTGGCGGCCTTGACGGCCTGAGTCCTCAGCACCTCAAGGATCTTATTTGTTCAGGCGCCGGGGCAGCTGGTGAGTTGCTCTTGAAGGAGCTTACGGCTTTGATTAACCTTATGCTCTCCGGCAAGGTGAACGAGGCCGTCATCGACGTTCTGTACGGGGCCAATTTATGCGCCCTGCGTAAGAGGGATGGCGGCATTCGGCCCATTGCCGTGGGCACTACTTACCGCCGTATAGCAGCCAAAATTTGCTGTAAATTTTATGGTGAGGTTGTTTCGGAAAAATTTCAGCCCCTGCAGCTAGGTTACGGCTCCAAAGGGGGCTGTGAGGCTGCCGTACTCGCCCTGTCGACCTACCTAAATTCTGGAAAAGGAGAGGTCATCCTGAAGGTTGACATAAAGAATGCCTTCAATTCTGTTAACAGGGACACCTTGCTGACAGAAACTAGAAAAGAAATACCTCAAAAGACATGGACAAAAAAGTACATTCCAAGTACACATACATAGTAAATAATATTGTATATTAAAAATAGAAAAATGAATTAATACGTAGTTTTTAACCTCTCTGAACTCGTCAGTTTTTATTTCAAAATATTTAGTAATGCAAGATGAATTCAAAGTTCCGTTTGTCAACGTCCGCCATAGTGGAGCATAGTGAAAGATAAATATATTAATGGGCGTTCCATACCATGCATACTACTTGTAGACATGTGACGTGGACGACAAAATGCTCATATTAGGAACATTTTATTCTTACGAAATTATCTTCATTGGTATTTGTTGCATTTAAAAAAATTATCCTTTCATAATATTGATGCGTAAGATATCTTTTTTAAATTTCACACACAAAAAAAATCATAAAACGGAACGCGTTTACTTGTTTGACAATGTGCGTTGTCTTGTCTATGTCGAATGTCAATGTAATGAAATAATGTTATTGCATATTCTTCATTGCGTACCTACTGTGTTTATGTTTTTGCGAATATTCCTATTTTGACCCCTGCTTATTCCTACGGACTGATACCTTCTACCACTCAATTACCTTGCTATTAACACTGGACTCTGATTTGCATTGCGTTTCGGATTTGTTTTGTGGATCAATATGAGGTGCATCAACTGCGTAATAGCCATGCAAAGGTTGCAGAGGCATCTCATATCCTCGCTTTCTGCACGCCATCAAACAAGACTTTCGCGTTGGATAACCAATGCTCAAACCGAGGAAGCTGTCTGTTGGAAGCTATTTTAGGGTACTATTGTAGTTGCCTTGTAGGAAACAGGACCGTTAGTTGTTGTTGTCACGTTATGACAATTATCTGGTACCTTGGTTGGGCAAGACACCAAAACAATATCCAAGTTCCAGCTGGATTTTTAGACAACATATTATTAACAATTCAAGAATATTAAAACAATCTAACAAAAGGCTAATCTTTCTTGAAAACCATAACTATAATTGTAAAACAATAATATATAAATATGCTTGTATTTTTTAACATGTCTGGTTATGTTTAAAGCAGCTATTTATGTAATTACTAAAGCCCTATACTTACACTTAATCCAGGTTACTGTATTTGTGAAATAAAAATTCTCTATTTTATACAAGCTGGTTGATTGACCTCACTCGGTATCTTCATTAACACTATCGCTGCAATTTATGTTATTTAGGTAGACATTTAAGATATAATAATTATAATATAGGTAGCAAAATATTTTTATTATTTTCTCTAATAAATAAATAATTATTTTTACTCTTTTGCTTTATTTTGTGCTTCTCTTTTTTATAGTATATTGAACTACCTATTTAAAAAAATATAAGGGTAATCTGTAAAAATGTATTTTAAAGAAAACCATTAATTTCGAATATACTTTGTTAATTGTTATTATGACTGCCTCGTTGGTCTAGTGGTCGCAAACGCTACTGCTGAGCATAAGGTCCTGAGTTCGATTCCCAGGTCGAACAAAGAGATATAAACCCCATATCTCTCTCTTAATTTTTTCATCAGGAATTTCTCAGTAGTAGCCCGGAGTCTGGACTTGTGCGCTTGATGGCAATCAGCCCGCCCATGGCACTCAAATTAACTGGTGAAATGTGGTTGTACTACATCTCTGACCAACCCTTCGAGGAATATATAGGCGCGATGTTATGTTATGTTTGTTATTATTGTCACATTTTTTGAGACTATCACCCAGTTTCATAAAAATGTTAATCAATATGCAGTTTAAAATCCTTCATTTAGGTGGCCATCACTTTGTTTAAATGCTTAATAATATTAAAACTATATCAGTTATACGTAATAATATAATTCACAACTGTTCGCTATTTTAAAGCGCCTTTAAGTGTTTTAATAGCAAAATTATAATCTATGCACCTTATTGCTAGCGATCTGATTAAAAGGTTTAATGAAACTGTTTTTTGTCTAGTTTGTTGTACTGACAAGTTCTCTGAGTTTTTTATTTGTAGCAATTTAATGAGCAAATATTCACGAATATAAAACACCAAAAATCATAGGTGTACAATAAATTCGATAACTATGCCGACGTCCTTACAAAAACTGGCCATGTCCTTTATAGTTTCATTTGGCAATGTTACAGACACCCTTCTAAATTACTGTATCGGGACAACCTTTTGGAATCTGCTGTTGGCTGTCAACAAGGTGACCCCCTCGGGCCAGTGATTTTTAGTTTAGCCATTCACCCAATTATTCGACAGCTAAATTCCAAATTTAACGTTTGGTATCTCGATGATGGAACCTTGGGAGGCGATGCAGAAACTGTACTACGCGACCTTCAATTTTTAAAAAATGAACTTCATTCCATTGGCCTTGATCTCAATCTTTCGAAATGTGAACTATACCTAGCGGACAGTACTGACAGACACCTGACACTTCCCAAATTTAACGCAATAGCTCCAGAAATCAAAATGATTGAAACAAGCTCTCTTCGTCTCCTTGGGTCTCCAATCTTTGACAATTCCTTTCCCGTTTTTATTCAGGAAAAAATTCAAAATTTCAATGATGTTTCGGAAAGATTGTTCCAAATTAATATGCATTCGGCCATAACTTTAATCCGCTACTGCTGTTTCGGCCCTAAATTAACATATTTTCTTCGCGCTTCACATTTATGGAAGCACACTCACCTTTTAGACCAAATGGACCAAATTATCAGGCATACATTAACATCTATTTTAAATGTGCCCATGGACGACCGCGCTTGGGCACAAGCTACTCTTCCCATTCGTATGGGGGGCCTCGGCGTCCGCAAAATTTCTAGTATTAGTTTACCGGCTTTCATATCCTCGGTCCACGGCACTGATAAATTAATCAGGAAAATCTTAGCCTCCACACTGATTAATTCTGATGTGCCGTGTTTCACCGAGGCTATGGATGCCTGGAGACTCGCTTGCCCGAATACAGATCCACCCGACAATCCATCTTCCCAGAGACGGTGGGATGAGCCGCTCTGCAGAGTAGTACAGAACAATTTACTTGACTCGTCTGCTACTTCTGCGGAACGTGCGCGCCTGCTGGCTGTGGGTAGATGGGAGTCGGGACTTTGGCTTCATGCACTACCTTCGTCGAACATAGGCACTTTGTTCGACGACACTACTTTTCGCCTCGCTGCTTCCCTGCGACTAGGTACTCCTTGCTGTTCCCCTCATCGCTGTCACTGTGGCGAAGATGTCAACAGCCTCGGACACCACGGCCTGTCTTGCAGCCGAAGTGCGGGTCGCTTAGCGCGCCACGCGATCATTAATGATATCATCCGACGAGCTCTTGTTACCGTCGGCGTTCCAGCTGTATTAGAACCCAATGGCTTGGTACGCGACGATGGCAAGAGACCGGACGGTATGTCTCTATTTCCTTGGAAGGTGGGTAGGCCTTTAGTGTGGGACGCAACTTGTGTCGATACTCTTGCGCCATCCCACCTTCCTGGATCGGCATGCTGTGCTGGCACTGCTGCTGCGGCTGCGGAAAACCTCAAGCGGCGAAAATATAATAACCTTATCGGAAATTATATTTTCGAGCCGTTTGGGGTTGAAACCTTCGGGCCGTGGGGTCCGAGTGCTCATGGCCTTTTTAAAGAAATTTCAAAACGCCTGGTTGACACTTCCCGTGACCCAAGGGCTGGCTTTTACTTTGGCCAAAGGCTAAGCATTGCCATACAACGTGGCAATGCCGCCAGTCTCTTGGGTACATTACCAGTCGACAGCGATGCGGATGAATTTTTCGACGCTATATTTTAGTTTTTGTATAGTTTTAGTTAAGTTAGGTTTTAATTTTGTTATTTTTGTTAATTAAGGTAAATGGTTTAAATGATAATAAAAATATACAGACAGACAGATATGACAAATCCATAAGGGTTCTGTTTTTTGCCATTTGGCTACGGAACCCTAAAAATGAGATAGAGTCAATGCTGAGGCTGAGTGTCCAGGACGATGAAATAAATCAATTAGAATTTAATAATATGTGTAGTATTGATGACGGACTTTTTATGTTCTGGACTGGAGTCACAAAAGACAATTTCATGAATATTTTAAATGTAATAAGCCCAGCATTGACTTGCAAAAACCCAAAAACTGCTTTGGGAATCAACACTCAGCGGCACGGAATGTGCAGGCGATTTTGATATCGCGTATGAAAATTTCGAGTGGCACTTTCTCAGGACATTTGCTTTTGTTCATTTAAGAACTAAGCACAAACAAAGTTCATTTGTTTAATTTCTGTGACACTTAACATTAGTTCGTTTCTGGAACGCACAAAACACGTATTTTCCGGTCGAATGCCTTGGTCTGATCCCCTGCTGGTTATTGTTGTTTTAAATTCTGACTGATACGGCAATAATGTCGAAATACGGCAGCGGCTACAAACGACAAGAGGGGTCAACGTAAGTGAGTGATGGAGGAACGAACTGAGTGACGAGCAGAAGAAAGTCCTTAAATCGTTTTGTAGCACATACTGTTATAATCTTAACAAAAGGTGGGTAAAATCGGGTTCCAAAGGCGCTGATTTTTTAAAAAACAACAGTGATTGGCTTGGATCAGATGTAATTTGGCCTGACTTTATTCAAGTGTCTGCTAGCGAACCCATAGTTGGATCATCTCAAGAAGGTATTTTAGCTTCTAGAAATGTTGGAACTTCGACTCAAATTAGTCCCAGAAAACAAATTTCTGATTTAGGACCTAAACAGAAAAAGAGAAGAGTTGATGATTTGGCATCTACTCTTTCTTATGAAGAACAAACGTTAATTTATATGTCTTCATTGAAGGCTCGAGGGTACAATGATGTCGCCGATATATTAGACTACCTTTTAAAGAATCCTGTGAAGGTTAATCAAGTCAAAGATTTTATTTTTTCTGAGAAACAAAATGTGATGTCTTCTGAAAAGGCTTTAGGTACCATGCTGTCCTTACAACTGACGAAGTGGCAATATAATACTATGAGAAAATCGGTTCAGGAAGAAGGATTTGATATATTTCCGTCTTATTACTCTATTCAAAAAGCAAAATCCGAATGCTACCCGCCAAAAGAGAATATTGAAATAACAGATTATGTCTGCACAGATAAAAATACAGTCTCTTTTCGATAAAACTGTTGAAAGACTTATGAAAATTGTCGAAATTGGAGACGATAAAAACAAATTAGAGTTAATTAGTAAATATGGTTTCGATGGTGCATCAAATCAGTCTAACTATAAACAAAAAAGCGAGACCAATGAGGCTGATTCTAGTATATTTATGGGGAGTTTGGTTCCTATAAAACTGATGTGTGGTGAAGAAGTTGTATGGGAAAATGAAACTCCCAATTCAACTTACCTTTGTCGTCCAATATTTTTCAAATTTATTAAAGAGACGCGAGAAACCATCACCAATGAGATGAACAGGTTAGAATCGGAAGTCAATAATTTAAGTGATACTATTGTTAAAAGAAAATCCATATCTCACAAATTGTTTTTCACAATGATTGATGGAAAAATAACATCAGTGCTGAGCGAGACTTCGACACAGAGTTGTGACATATGTAAAGCCACTCCCAAAGAAATGAACGAAATAAATTTGATATCACAAGAAGTACCTAACACTGACATTTATAAATTTGGAATTTCGTCACTCCATGCTTGGATCAGATTTATGGAGTGCATTTTACATATTTCTTACAGACTTGATTTTAAGTCTTGGATAGCCAAAGGCGAAAAAAGAGTTGAATTGGAAAATAGGAAAAAGGTAATCCAAGAAGCCTTTAAAAATAGATGCGGGTTGTTTATTGATATTGTGAAACAGGGACATGGTACCACTAATGATGGTAGGGGAGATTTTTCGCGGACGTGACAACTACTGCTTCTATTACTGGAGTAGACGAAACTCTAATAAGAGTTTTCAATCATATTACCAAGACTCACATTTCATATAATGATTTTTGTAAACTTCTTTGTTCTGCAACTCTCAAGATATTAAGTTTTCGAACAAGTTCGCCTAACAAAAAAGTTTAAAAAAAAAAGCGTACAACACGAATATATGCTTCATATTTGCTAAGTCCAAAAAATTAAATTCCAGCCCACTGTGCGCCAGGGCACATTCAGTCAATGAAAGACGTACCCAGTAAATGGTAGCTTTATAGTATTTACATAGTACTCACACATGTGCTATGCAATTTTATTATACAATACTAGGAGATTGAATTTATACAATGCAAAGATAGACTTACAATCTTCAGTAGCTCCAACAGTATTTTTAAGTGTTAATCAAATAGTTGTGGTTGTGGAGCAGGACCAGCATTGAGCCAGGCATTTTTATCAGCGATGTAATCCCCTAACTTATAATATGCCTGCCTGCATAGTGTGCGTTTAATACAAGACTTGAATTTTGTCTCATTCAGTTGAAGAATGTGGGGAGGTATTTTGTTATAACATTTTAAACAGTACCCCATAAAAGATGAGTCTACTTTAGCTAGTCTAAAACCTGGTTGAACTAATAGGTCCCAATTTCTAGTACTATAATTATGTCTCTCACCTCTTTTACTAAAAAGATGTAAATTTTTCCTTACATACATGATATTTTCGTAGATATATTGACAAGGTACCGTCATGATGTTAATTTCTTAAACCGTTCCCTTAGAGAATCGCGCCTGCGGAGATTCTAAATGGCTCTGATAGCTCTTTTCTGCAGAATAAAAATAGAATCGATGTCTGCAGCCCGTCCCCAAAGCAAAATACCGTAAGACATGATACTATGGAAGTAACTAAAATAGACCAGTCTCGCGGTATCTACATCAGTAAATTGACGGATTTTTCTCACAGCATAAGCTGCTGAACTTAGCCGTCCTGCAAGAGATGTTAAATGCGGACCCCATTGTAGCCTTGAGTCGAGCGTGATCCCTAGGAAAACAGTTCTATCGACGAATTCAAGTTTCTCTTGATTCAATATTATCTCACAATCACTACCTTTGACATTTGGTAAAGAAAAGTGCAAAAGCATTCACAAGAAGATCTTATAACTGCCGCAGAAGGCACATCTGTATATCATAGAGTTAAACACCATCACAGCTACTCAAGTCAAGACTGTAATAATAAGTTGTTTCGAACTTTATTTCCTGATTCAGAAGTTGCAATGAAAATAGCTTGTGGTCGAACTAAAGCTACAACTATTTGTGAAAATGTTCTAGCCCCGCTGTCGCAAGAAATACTGCTATCTGAATTGCATGATTCAAAATATTTTTCTATTGGCACAGATTCTTCTAACAAAGGAAATTTAAAAATGTTTCCAGTAACTGTGCAATGGTTTTCGCTTAAGATGGTTTGAAACAAGGTTTACTTGACTTTTATCGAGACCCTGCTGAAACTAGTGAAGCTATTAAAACACAGCTCTGTAAAGTTTTACAGGAAAATGGCTTAACCTGGACATCAGTATCTTCTCTATCCGCAGATAATGCTTCAGTCAACTATGGACTTCATAACTCAGTTTTTCAAAAACTTAAAAATGAAAATTCTAATATTTTGAAGGCGAATTGTAAGTGCCACATTTTACACAATAGGCTAGTTTCCTAAAAAATTCTAATTAGTCCGTCAGTTAGATTATCAAAAAATATTGGACCCTTATTTTTTCTTTTGTCAATTATATAAAAAATGATGAAGATATCGCCCGTTAAGGTTCCGCGTAACGTCACGCCGTGCGACACTTTTTAGCACGGCGTGACGTCACGACCCCCACTCCCAAATTTTGACGAGCTTTATCTTTGTCATTTTTTGTTTGATTGACAAAAGAAAAAATAAGGGTCCATTATTTTTCGATAATCTAACTGACGGACTAAATCTAATTATTATTTTTTTACCCAGGAAAATACCCTATTGTAACAAACATGCATTAAAAACTTTACAGCGAATTTTCAGCGTTTGCCAAGCGAACTGCAAAGCTTAAGGAATTCTTCGATTTCGCTCATTTGGAGTACAAATCTATTCTCCGCCATGTGCCTGCACGATGGCTATCATTGCTTCCAGCTTTAGACACTTCTTTTGAATTCTCCTGCCTTGAGAGAATAATTTCGAAATGAAGGCGAAGATGAATGTGCAGCAATAATTTATGTATATCAGAACGTTCGGCCAGTCGAGATAGGGAGCTGGCTGCTACTCTAGTTTTTAGTGACGATTATGTGACGCTTAAAGATGCCAGTCAAAGAATTTGTGACGGAACAGTTCGAAAGTTAGAAGCATTTATTTATGGCCGAACGACCTGATATCAGGTCGTTCGGCCAACCTGAATCTCCATAACTGAGGACCTTAGAGAAACTGTTACTGAATAAAGATTTAGTGACGATTTGGTGACAAACAACCAATGCTTTACTTTTACTCGTAATGCCACCGGTTAAAAGTAAAATGAATTTTGGTTCCTGAAACATCAGGACGTTCGGCCAACGTAATCTCCATAACTGAGGACCTGAGAGAAACCGTTAATGAATAAAGATTTAGTGACGAGACTGAAACGAATTTTTATTGCTTTATTTTTTTTTGTGACGGCCCCTTTAAATAGTAAATTGAAAATTTAACATATAACCTCAAAACATTGGGATTATCGATTCCTCCACAGCGAAGAAGCCCAGAGAAACCATTAATCAATAAAGATTTAGTGACGACACTGAAACGAACTTTTAGTGTTTTATTTTTTTTTTTGTGACGGCCCCTTTATTTAGTAAATTGAAAATTTAACATAAGTGTAACCTCAAAACATTGGGATTATCGATTCCTCCACAACGAAGAAGCCCAGAGAAACCGTTAATCAATAAAGATTTAGTGACGACACTGAAACGAACTTTTAGTGTTTTATTTTTTTTTTGTGACGGCCACTTTATATAGTAAATTGAAAATTTAACATATAACCTCAAAACATTGGGATTATCGATTCCTCCACAACGAAGAAGCCTAGAAGACTCGTAAAACCCCTGATGTGTTATAGATTTTCAGTGCAATGGTGTCAGTATTTTTGTTGATTCAATATTCCGCACTATGGCGGATGGCGACTGAAATAGGGTGACCATGTATTCCAACGAAACAAGTATTTATCAAGTACTTAAGTACCTACCTTAACAATGAAGCAACACACGTCGTAATATTAAATTATATAAGTACAAGCAACGTTGAGCTGATGCCTGCATACCAGTGTCCACTTGTGAGGTTTTTGTTATATTACTTGAGTCTATTTTGGCTAAAAGCAAACGAAAGTGGAAAGGTGACTGACATTGGAGATTGGGAAATTTGACTAACACACACACAGACAGACAGTCGGTTATAGCAATTAACTGACCCCCTTAAAAATTAAACGAATTTGAACCTTCTGCTTGTTAGCAGTAAGCTTATCGAACTAGAACAACTGGTTCAACGTCTACGATTAATAAAACAGTTATTCGAATTTGATATTTAACACGCAGTGTTAAAGTAGGTATGATCTTGAATATTGTTCTAACTTGTAATATATTATTGCTAATTTCAACAATATTTACTATGTTCGTGTGGTCTAGTGGTAGCTGCAGTGAGCTGACAAGAGCGTGGTTGTGAGTTCGAAACCAACACATTTTCTGCTACGGTTTTGTTTTATAATATATTTTTTTTTAAGTTATTAATAATAAATAGTAAATTATAACTTAAGCGACAAAAAAATTTTCAAAATTTCAATTATTTTTATTCATGTGACAGTGACAGACACAGAAAAATAATAAAAAGTAGAAGCAAAGAGATCATATACGGTCATATAAAGAGTTCATAACGCATGTTGGTGTGTGTAATGGTTTTTAAAACAATTTATTTCTAATGCATATTATATAAAATATTAGTTATTTGCACTTTTTCTGATATTCCTCCGTCCGCGTATCTATTTATTTTGTTGCAATACCTACATCGTCACCGTATTTCAACTATTTCGATGTGTTTTGCTTCATTCAGTAGATAAATAGGTACCGACTCGATAAATACTTGTTTCGTTGGAACACATGGTCACCCTATTTCAGTCGCCATTCGCCATAGTGCATTTTTATAGATTAATATTGAATCAACAAAAATACTGACACCATTGCACTGAAAACCTATAACACATCAGGGGTTTTACGAGTCTTCTAGGCTTCTTCGCTGTGGAGGAATCGATAATCCCAATGTTTTGAGGTTATATGTTAAATTTTCAATTTACTATATAAAGGGGCCGTCACAAAAAAAAAAAAAAAACACTAAAAGTTCGTTTCAGTGTCGTCACTAAATCTTTATTGATTAACGGTTTCTCTGGGCTTCTTCGTTGTGGAGGAATCGATAATCCCAATGTTTTGAGGTTATATGTTAAATTTTCAATTTACTATTTAAAGGGGCCGTCACAAAAAAAAATAAAGCAATAAAAATTCGTTTCAGTCGCGTCACTAAATCTTTATTCAGTAACAGTTTCTCTAAGGTCCTCAGTTATGGAGATTCAGGTTGGCCGAACGACCTGATATCAGGTCCTTCGGCCATAAATAAATGCGTCACTAAAAACTGGAGTAGCAGCCAGCTCCCTATCTCGACTGGCCGAACGTTCTGATATACATAATAATTTGGAGTGCCTTTAAAGATGAGAACTGTCTTCCATTATGCTATTGCTATTTTATTCACAATATTATGCAAATGTTTGATACTGCTATAAAAAAAACTGGAAAGTGACTATATTACATGCACTGAACTACACACGATTATGACAGAATTGCAAACTAAAATCACTAACAGAAAGAATGATAAGTTCTACGGACAGTCAGCGACGCAATGTCTAAGGAATTTGACGGAGAGTGATCAAAATACTTTTAAAGAAGAGGCAGACAAATATTTGGAGCGATGTTTGACTTATTTGGTTAAGTGGTACGAATTCGATGACTCTATTTACAAGAAAATGAACATCTTGACAATGGACGAAGAAATTGACTGGAATGAATTGAAAGATCTGGGTGCTTCTCTGAATGTGCCATTAAATGAGGATAAATTGTATGACGATTATTGTTTACTGCGAGAAGTTCGTGACGTAGTGGCAAACAAAACCAAGAGGGTAGACTTGCGTTGGGTTAATTTTTTTGAAAAATGTAAGGATGAGACGCAACGAAATAAGAAAACTTGTTACCTTCACTAGGTACTTGTAGGTATCTCAAACGCCGCCGCTGAACGTGTTTTCAGCGTAGTAAATGAACTGTGGTCGAAAAGTCGAAATCGGCTGAATGAAATGCACGTAATATCTGAGATACAGGTGTGCACAAATTTCAAATACTCTTGTAAAGAATTTTATGAATTTATCGTTTCTATTCAAAAGGTATTACAAGCAGCTCGCAGTGTAAAAAAAAAATACAACTTTAAATAAAATATGTTTATCCTTTTTTATTTATTTTTTTCACCTCCCGGATTTCTGATTAACTGAGTTGGCAACCCTATTTGTTGCCCTCGCAGTGATCGTTTTTGACAACCATGGCGTCTCCGAAGCCCTATGCTTCTGTGTCTGAAGAGTCGAGTGATGTGCAAGTGTTGGACTCAGATGAGCCGCTTGTCACGGCCTCCTCTTCAGTGCCTTCTTCAAGTAGTGCGCGAGTGATGGACTCAATAGAGCAGCTTGTGCCTACTGCGCGAGTGCAAGTGTTGGACTCAAATGAGCCACTTGTGCTCCTGCGTGTGTCGTCGGTCCTCGACGAACCGGTTGCTGGTCCCAGTGGGATGGCTGGTCCCAGTGGACTAGCAGCTGGCTCTAGTGGTAGCTTACCAGCTATCGCTAGTTCTTCGGAGGACGAGGATGAGGACATTGCTCCTGCGATGCCCAGGCCTACTGGGTCACCTGGCAGAAGAATTAATCCTTACTCGGATGAGTTAAGGTAATTTTTTATTTATTTTATATATTAATAATATTATATATTAACATGTTTTTTTTATTAAAGACTGAAAAATGTTAGGTTTAAAAATGTCAGATTGAAAATGGTTGAGTTAAATTAGGTTAGGATTAGTGAGGTTAAAAAATGTTATTTTGTACAGCAATCAGTAATTTTAATCACTTTTTTAGTTGTTTCAGATCTATGTTGAACTGGAGGAAGATCTTCAGCAAATTGGGAACACATGACCAGTGAGTTCAGTTTGCGGAGGAGAGAGGACTCATGCCGAGACAAAAAATTTGCTCTTATCACGGTTCGCCAATGACATTGACGATAGGTTCTGGGCAAATTGGCAAGTTTAGATGCCGAAAAAGTAACTGGCGGACTAAACCAGTCTCCCGTGCTATTGGGACATGGTTTGAAAATGCACGGTTGTCCCTCACATTGATATTTCAAATCATGTATGCTTTTAGTGAGGGACTGACTTATCATCAAACGAGGAAAGAATTGGCATATGATGATGGTCCGGTAGTTTCTTCGAGAACAGTAGCAGATTGGTTCAACTATTGCAGGGAGACAATCTCCATATACGAGTTGGAAGACCAAAGGGCCCAAGGGAAGATAGGGGGCCCTAATAAAGTGGTGAAAATAGACGAGTCGAAGTTTGGAAAAAGAAAATATAATCGTGGTAGGCACATAGAAGGACATTGGATAATAGGAATGATAGAAGACGGCAGCGACGATCTGCAGCTGGAGGCGTGTGCCTATAATGAAAGGTCTGCGGACATATTGGTGCCATTAATAAAAAAACATGTTGAGGAAAATTCCATCATTCATACAGATTATTGGAGAGCGTATTTGGGCCTTTCTCAGCACGGATATATCTACACATAAAAGAGTAAACCATAGTGATCCAACACATAAATTTGTGGTACCAGACGGGACACACACCTAGCGTATAGAAAGCCAGTGGCGAGGTTTAAAAAAGCGATTTCGACAACAACAAAATAAACATAACTTCACCGACTGGTTGTGCGAATATTCATGGAGGCGTAGAATAAATGTAAATCATTTGGATGCCTACGAAGAATTATTAAATGCAATAAAACATGTTTATAAATTAGAATAAATATAATAATAAGTAATATCGGAACTAATGAAGAAAAATACGAGGAACCCGTTAACGCCTATTGGAAACCTATAAGAAATCAGATTTATAAGGAACCCAAATATCAACCGAAGTTTATTAAAGAGCAATCCGGTAATGACAGTGCTATAAACGCCATGATTGAAATTCGCGAAGTATGGGCAGTTGCGTTACAAACGGCGTTGGTAACGTACAGCACCGCGTACACGTATTTGTCGTGTCCTCTTTCGATGGAGGCAATACGATACTTGAAATCGCAGAGTGCCAAGGAAGGTTTTGCTGTTTTCGACTCATACGATGGTAAGTGGTTAATACCACCCGCGTCCGGTATTAAGTTTAATTATGCTTTTGATGGAAAAAAATTTGTGGAATTCGACGTAAATAATTCATCACATTGTGGTAAGTTAAAATCTGCCAATGATAGATTATTACTTTGCGGGAAATTCACAATGTTGGTTCAGGAACCAAATTTCACTGAAAACACGAAAGATTGCTGCGCGTTATTTTCAAGTTTCAAATTACCGAACATAGACATGATAGTAGGAGTGCCGGGTTGTGGGAAAACATCATTTATACTAAATAACCACAAACCTGGTGATTTGGTTCTAACTTCTACCTCTGAAGGAGCAGCTGACATTCGCGAACGATTAAGAAAAATCAAAAATTTGGGATCGACTAACGATCTCAAAGAATCATATAGAACAGTAGATTCATATTTATTGAACAGTCGTAGAGAGTATAACGATGTTTGGATCGACGAAGCGTTAATGAAACATCCTGGTGAAATATTCCTAGTCTGCTTATACACAAGATGTAAAACATTGCATTTGTTAGGAGACCCCAGCCAAATTGGTTATATTAATAGAGTTGGTTCAATATCTTTGAGTTATAGCAATTTTAAAAATTTTTTCAAACCCACCAGGACACTTAGTACTTCATACAGGTGTCCAGTTGATGTAATGGTCGCAATCAAGGATAAGTACGACGTCAAGGTAACGTCCGCATCCAAAGTAGAGAGGAGCATGATTTCAAAAATTTTTACTACATTAGGTAATGTTCCGAAAGATAATGACTATTATAAGTATTTAGTTTTCAAGCAATCCGAGAAAGAGTTGTTGCAAAAGGCGGGTTATGATGTTTCAACAATACATGAATTCCAAGGCAAACAAGCAGAAAATATCGTTGTAGTGCGATTATCCACGAAACCAAAGGAGGAAATATATTTATCAGAGTCTCACATATTGGTTGCGTTGAGTAGACATACAGTTTCGTTAGTATATTATACACCAGTTAACGATTTGTTCAAGAAAATAGTAGATCGTAGGGTTAGTAGTGAAGAAATAAAAAAGACTAAGATCGATTTACGTGGGGGTCAAATTATTGGTGTGCAAGAAACACCTGTGGAGTCGAGTGATTGCCAGCACGTTAACGCGTTGTTATCAAAAGTTACTGAGAAATCCGTGATGGAATTAAAACCAATTTACGATGTGCGCGGTTTTGATGACGCCGTTTATCATTCGACTGTGAAGCAGATGCTTTCTCCAAACATCACGCTTTTAATGGATTTGCATGATTTAGTATTACCAGGAAATTCCAGACACGAACATAGATTCGATAGTGAAAATTTATTAAATAACGAGTTAGATGTGGAACTTGACGATGTTCATACAATTGAGTCAAAGAAAGTTCCGAAGAAAAGTAAATTCGATAAATTAAAACCTGTTCTTGAGACGATGATGCCGTCTTCGAGGAGACCTTCTCAGCTAGAATCAATCATTGCTTTGAATAAAAGGAACATGGCTGTACCGGAGTTGGATGGTCTTGTCGACGCTCATTGTCTCGGTGAAAGACTCATTACCCAATTTTTTGGATCGTATGTGGACGAGAGTAAAACGTGGATGTTAGAAACTTTTAAAATGAATCCGATAGCCCCGAACACTGAAGCATTAGAATCATGGTTAACAACGCAGATACCTGCCGTCAGAAAACTAATTGAAGGTCCAGATTTTGATATTTTAGATTGGAATTGGAATCAGTATAAATTCACAATAAAACCGACCGTAAAGCCAACCTTGGATTCGACTGCTCCGTACGTAAATAACGCCTTGCAAACGATCGCGTGTCAGGAAAAATATCACAACGCAATATTTTGTCCGATATTCCGCGAAATGGATCGGCGGATGGACATGGTGTATAGAGAAAAATTTAAAGTATTTACAAGAACGACTAATGATGAATTTGCCAACGCTTTAAACAAAGAAATTCCTCCGTGGAAATTTAACGAACTTATTCTTAAAGGGGCTGCAATGTTAGAAATTGATATCTCGAAGTATGATAAAAGTCAGGGATTGGCAACATTGATATTCGATTGTTTGTTGATGAGGGCTCTTGGGGTTATGGAATTTTATGTTGGTTTGTGGTTTAAAGCACACGCTCATACTGTTCTCTCGGATTCGGAAAACGGTGTCAGATATCGTGTAGATTATCAGAGAAAATCAGGTGACGCGTCGACATTCTGTCAGAACACGCGGTTTTTAATGGCCGTCGTCGCGACCATGTTTAACATGGATGAAGTATACTTTGGAATGTTCGCTGGTGATGATAGTTGGTTACTGACAAGTAGTGAATTTAAAGACATGAACTCTTGGTGCGCGACTTTATTAAATCTAGAATCAAAATTTTTTAAATATAATAATTCTATATATTTTTGCTCGAAGTATTTCGTACACGATAACTTTCAGTGGTTTATCGTTCCTGATCCAATCAAATTATTAGTAAAGTTAGGTCGAAGTGATCTAGCAAACTACTCTCATGTCGAAGAGTATAGGACATCACTTTGTGATTTAACGCAAGTTTACGATTACGTCAATATAATACATATGATGACAATTGCGGTTGCTGAAAGATATGGTGTTAGTTTTGATCTCGGGTTGTTAGTGGGTACTCTTAGAGCAATAATATTGGATAGATTAGAATTTTCAAATTTGTATTATTCATCACCGGGTGATGTTTTATGTTACGATCCAACTACGACTAAATTGTAAATACTCACACGTGTGGGAAATAGTATTTCGATTCATATTGTTATGGAAAAAGAAATCGTGTTCTTAGAGTGTATTTGTAAAGATATTTACGAGAAGGACGATCGCGAAATTATTACACAATTAATACTAGCAGCGTTTCATAGTGGTTTCATAGTAATCCGAGACACAACAGTCATTTTAACTACACACATCAAAAGTGTCTAGGGATCAAGCATTTTTATGCGGATTTCTTGAGATTGAGATGTGGCTTTGTAATAAATTTATGATTTTATAAATTTATATGGATCCTTTTTGGTGCATTTCATAATTTGAATCAGGAACTGTGAATCAAATTCGAGTAAAAGATAAAAATCAGCTGTCAATATTTTCCCTATAAAAACATACAACGCATTGAAGACATTATTAGTGCTACTGTTTCCCTACTACTGATTAAAACCAACGTTATTATGGAGCGGCGACGTCATTTAAGCAGGGAAGAAATGCTCAGAGCCGTGGGAATGATAGAAGCTGGTTCCCGGCAACGTACTGTGGCTTTAGCTCTGAATACAAGTCAGAGTGTTATCAGTCGACTTTGGACACGTTACCGAAGCACTGGTACCGTGGCTGAGCGCCATGGAGGACGGTATC
Organism: Amphipoea lucens; assembly: GCA_947508005.1. Taxonomy (NCBI): domain Eukaryota; kingdom Metazoa; phylum Arthropoda; class Insecta; order Lepidoptera; family Noctuidae; genus Amphipoea; species Amphipoea lucens. Next base: position 21,505,641 of record OX382357.1, read on the forward strand.
GCTGCACCACACGGAGACAAGACCGATACATTCAAATCTTAACTCGAAGAGCTCCAACAATAGCCGCCATGATGTTAGCCGTGAGGCTTCATCACTCTTCAGGGAACTTAATTAGCGACCAAACAGTCAGAAACCGCTTGCATGAAGTGAACCTTCATTCCCGAAGACCGCTACGGGTACCACCTATAGCAATGCACAATCGTAGGATTCGATATCAATGGGCTCTTGAACACAGAAATTGGGCAGAAGAACAATGGCGTTTCGTGTGCTTTATGATGAGTCTCGTCTTAGTATGAGACCGGATACAAGACGTATACGACACTGGAGAACCCCTGGACGCCAACAGCGATTAAAATCCTGCCAGGAAGTCCATCCTTATAGTGGTGGAACCATCATGGTATGGGCGGGTATTTGGATCGGCGGAAGAACTGAGTTGATTTGGATCAGAGGCAACCTCAACGCTCAAATTTATGCTGAGACGATTGTATCAGACGTCATCGTTCCTCTACAAGTGCAAATCGGTCCCTTATTTCAGTTAATGCATGATAATGCACGACCGCACACCGCAAGAGTTGTAAGACAGACTCTCGCCGCAGCTAACATCAATGTCCTGCCCTGGCCTGCTCAGTCGCCAGACTTGAACCCGATTGAGCATGCATGGGATATGCTACAGAGAAGAGCTCTGCCGAATATGGAGGGTATCCAGTCGCAAGAAGACCTTTTTTTGTTGTTGCAACGAACATGGGCGGCCATTCCACAGCGTGATTTGGATGAACTCATTTTGAGTATGCCAAACCGATGTTCTTGTGTTGTTAGTGTTCGCGGTAGAAACACGGATTATTAATTGTTTAACTTACCCAATAAAATTTTAAAGAAAACTGTTATTTCAGTCTTTTTTTCGAACTTTTGTGTTAGTGGTTCAAATGTCAAAAATCCCTTTATTAGGAAAATGGCAAATTTCTTTATTAATGCAAAGGTGACTTGGTTTATCGTTACTGTGACAAACGAAAACACTTTATTTGATGAATCCTTAAAGAAAATTTTAATTAATATCAATCAGGAGAAAAGTTATTGCAAAAATATATGTTGATCCCTAGACACTTTTGATGTGTGTATATTACATAATAGTAACAACATTACTCCTGAGTCTAAATCTGATCATTACGAGAGGTATTTGGAATCCTTGAGAATAGCATTCGGTCAAAATTGAGTCACAAGAGCCTCGTGGTAGCCCTAGTGATATCGAACAGAATGTCGAAGTAGATCTTGAAGCGACACCAAGTACTAGTGTCATACCAACACCAATTAGAAAATCGTCTAGGTTAGAACGTAAATCTAAAAACAAAAGAAACGTGTCCGTGGAACGCGTAGAAAAAGGGGTTCGTCGTCTGTCAGAAGCGAGTCACAAGTGGGTGAAGTTTCTCCTGATACTGAAATTCCTAAAAAGAGGGAATTTAGAGCGTCGTCAACTCCGGTTGACAGTGTGAGTCAAGCGAGTTCACCAGCCGTAAGCACATTGAGTAGTAGTAGACCTACGACATCGAGTTCCTCGAGTGGAGATCGACAATTAGTCAAACAGATTGAGTCATTAACGGTTGATCCAAATCTCAAGGTTGTTCAACTCGTGGCGAGATTACAACACTTGCAGCAGAGATTAACTGCGTTAGAATCATTAAACAAAACTTTGTGTGACGATAATAGGAGATTAATTGCTTTAAAATCTGTTAACGAATCCTTGGTGATTGAAAACGCGAATTTACGAAAAATGGCAGATGACAGGATTGAAGCACTCGGCGCAGCAATTAACCAAGGTAATGCTGAAGTCATAAGTAACATGAATACCATTTTTGAAAGATTCATGTCAAGAATAGAATCATCAATGGCAGCAAGACCACACAGCAGCAGTGTTCAAGGTGTGAGTATGCACTACGGTCTTCAGACGGACGTGAATGTTTCGTACACTAATTGGTCTCATAATCATAATCACTTGTTAGCTCACGCATATGTATCGAGATTTGAGGTGTTGGAGGCAGTAAATCAATCGTTCAGAATTAGATTCACTACAAATGCCGGTAGGGACGAAATAAGAACTTTATTTAGCTCCTTTGTTACTAGGAAGGTTTCTAAAACCGAAAGGTTCCCTGATGGTGACGGTTTCATTAATATTAATAATAGGTGTATAGCTCTGTATAAATTCTAAAAACCTCATAGCTCGCTGGCCGGCGCCGAGACGCGTCTTTTGACACCTCGCACGTCCGCCTAGCTCAGATAGAAACGCAAAAATTTGCCCTCCCACCCATCCATTCGTGTCTAGGCAGGTAAACTTTTTGGTTTTGGCGAAAAAATTATTTTCTGTTTTTTGCTCTTCCTGCTACTTTAGTACCTCTTTTATTACGACGCTAGGAGAATAGACGGTTTCTGAGAGTATTGACGCCTTTGAAGGCACATTATTGACAACATTTGATCTATTGACCGTGTCCTTGCGTAAAGGGCTCACATTTCAGGAACTCTGCTGGTCCCCCCTTTACAGGGACACAGAAGACAAGTCCTACCCTGGGACTTAAAATCACTCTTTACCATATTTACAATCTTATTTTGACCCCCCTTTACAGGGATTTAGTAGTTCTGTAGTGACCTCTGACAAATCATAATAAGCACTTGTAAAGATGTTCGGACATAGGACCCCCCTTAAAAAGCCGAAGGCTGTGGAGGAGAGTTCGGGCATTGAGGAGGCATGCACAGCACAAGCGGGCCCCTCAGTTAGGCGCAGTGTCGGGGAGTGGGAAGCGGAGACACAGAAACAGGGGCAACCCTGCAAACCTCCTACACCTCCAAAAGCGACACCCGCCACCACCCCCCCAAAGAAAGCGCCCGTGACCTCTCCCATCAAGCTCAAATATAATATAACAGCTAGCCAGCGTGTAAGAACGGATACCTACGAGTTGCCAGGAAGGGCCCTGGAGAGTCCGTCTCGTGAAGTGCCACCCGTGAAGTATCTTAATAGAACCACGGAGGCAAAGGCGTGTCTCTCCAGTGCCAAGCTACAACTGGACAGCTCGAGGAACCTTAAAAAAGAGATAAAGGACGCTCTAATAAAAGCCGTGGACCGGTTATACCAACTCGTCAAGGAGAGTGAAAACGAGAGGGGTAAAACAACATCGGGAGAGGCAGCCGAACCCGAGAAGGCCCCCAGGGACGTGACACCGGCCTCCGGCGCACCTACAGAGCTCGTGAAGCAGCTCATGGAGAACCTCCAGCAGCACAACAAGGCGCTGGAGGAATGCCAGCTGCACACGCGAGCTCTGTCGGAGCGCCTACAACAGGCACCTCGCTTTGTCGCAGGCCAGGGACCCTCGTTCGCAGAGATGGCCGCCGTCCCGAAACAGCGCTTCCAGGAGCCTCTTCACTCGGTGGTTGTGTCATCGGTCGATGACAAGGACACCGGGGAGGAGGTTCTTGAGAAGTTCAGTAGATGCCAGGAATGAGGGCACCAGAGTGGAGAGGCTGCGAAAAGCGAGGGACCAGAAGGTGGTGGTCGGGTTCAGGACCAGGGAGGAGCTAAATCGGGTGTCGGAAAGAATTAAGAAGGCCGGAAACCTCTTAGTCGAGGAGATTAAAAACAAAGATCCGCTTATCATCCTCAAGGATGTCCTCTCGTGTCACTGGGATGGGGAGATTATCGAGGCGCTCAAGCGACAGAACACCCACCTAATCGGGGACCTGCCTGCAGACGATGTGAGGATGGGGGTTAAGTACCGTCGCAGGACAAGGAACCCCCACATGTCTCACATCATCATGCAGGTTTCACCTTCTGTGTGGCAGAGGCTGACGACGACCGGTCGAGTACACATCGACTTGCAGCGCGTGCATGTGCTGGACCAGTCGCCACTGATCCAGTGCACCCGCTGCCTGCGCTTTGGCCACAGCCGTAAGTTCTGCACGGAACCCGCCGACCTCTGCACACACTGTGGAGACCCCCACATGAGAGTAGACTGCCCCTCACGGCTAGCTGAGGAAGCACCAAAGTGCCGAAACTGCGTTTCCGCAAAGATGGGTAAGACCGAGCACAACGCCTTCGACAGCGAGTGCCCAACTCGTCTCAAGTGGGACGGATTGGCGCGGCTGTCGGTGGCGTATTGCTAAGGTGGTCCAGGGCGGAAGCGCAGTAAATAGCGAAGACAGACCTCACCAGTATCATGTCGTTCAGGCAAATCTCCAAAAGAGCAAACTGGCCACAACTGAGCTCATTATGGAAGCGGGAAAGCGAAAGTTGGCGTTTGCAATGGTCCAAGAGCCATATATAGGTGAGGAGAGGAGAAATGAAGAACTATCCGGGTGCACGGGTAGTGCAGTGTGCCAGGAAGACCGAGAAAGTCAACAAAGCGGCCATTGTACTATTCGACGACACCATAAACCTCACACAGTGCGCAACCCTAACTACAGAAAACTTTGCAGTTGCGATTCTGAGGACCGGAGCCTGGGAAATAGGTGTGGTGTCGGTGTACCTGGATGGTGGACAGCCTATCGAGCCAGACTTGGACCATCTAAGGAAGATTGTGGAGGGAATCGGAGTTCGCGATGTGATACTGGGGGGGGACGTCAACGCTTGGAACACGTGGTGGGGAAGCCGAGAGGCAGATAGTAGGGGCGAGGCACTGGCTGGTGCCCTCGATGAACTAGGACTCCAGATCCTAAATATGGGAACGGCCCCCACCTTCGACGTCATCAGGGGTGAACAAAGGTACTGCAGCTGCGTTGATATTACTACCTGTACAGAGGACATGCTCAGAAGTGTGGCTAACTGGAGACTATCCGGAGACATCACCACCTCGGACCACAAGGCAATCCTGTTTGAATTAAAACTTGAAAAATCAAAAGGAATGGACATTATAAGAACCACTAGAAAATATAATACTAAAAAGGCAAAATGGGGACAATTTTATGGGAAACTTGACGAAATTTGGGAACAACAAAACATAAACAAAACAGAAATAGATAAATTAAATACTATAGAAGACCTGGATAAGATAACAGAAAGATACACAGAATCAATAGAGAAAGCATGTGAGGGAACCATACCGATTGTTAGGAAGAGAAATCAGACAGGATTGCCTTGGTGGACGGAGGAGCTTACGCTAATGAAAGAGGAGGTCAAGAGACGGAAGAGAAGAGTCTCCAGTGCCGCACCGAGACGCAGAGCATGGGTCGTGGGCTTATATCTCGCAGCTAAAGAGGAGCTGAAACAGAAGATGGAGAGCACGCTGACATCCAGTTGGAAGGAGTTCTGTGGAAGGCAGGAACGAGAGACTATGTGGGACAGTATATATCGGGTAATAAGTCGCACTGCCAATAGGCAGGAAGACATACCGCTAGTACAAGGCGACCGTGTACTCAGCAACGAGGAGTCAGCCCGGATGCTAGCAAAGACGTTTTATCCTGAGGATAAAACACAGGATGACGATGCAGACCACAGCAGGATACGTGAGCTGGCGAATAGAGTGAATGAAAATACGAATGGTGAGACATTTGATCCTCTATTCACAGTGGAGGAACTAAAGTGGTCCGTATCTAGTTTTAATCCGAAGAAAGCACCGGGTATTGACGGCCTAACAGCGGATATATGCGGGGCGGCTATTACCCATAACTCACAACTGTTCCTAGCAGTGCTAAACAGATGTCTATCTCTGTTCCATTTTCCGACCATCTGGAAAGAGGCAGTAGTCGTGGTCCTGAGGAAACCAGGCAAGGATGACTACGCGCACCCCAAATCGTACAGGCCGATTGGGCTATTGCCTGTACTGGGGAAAATACTGGAAAAAATGTTGGTGCGTCGCATTAGATGGCATATATCGCCACAACTCAGCAGGAGCCAGTGTGGTTTTATGCCGCAGCGCAGCACCGAGGACTCCCTCTATGACCTGATAAAACATATAAGAGACCGACTGAAGGAAAAGAAGATCATCGTTGTCATATCATTGGACATAGAGGGAGCCTTCGACAATGCGTGGTGGCCGGCCATGAAATGCCGACTGGCAGAGACACCGTGCCCGATCAACCTGAGGCGTCTGGTAGATAGCTATCTACTGGACAGGAGGGTTAGGGTGCGGTATGCAGGAGCAGAGTTCGTACAAGGAACGTCGAAAGGTTGCGTACAAGGCTCCATAGGTGGGCCCACGTTCTGGAACCTACTCGTGGATCCCCTGCTCAAAGAGCTGGAACAGCGAGGCGACTATTGCCAGGCATTCGCGGACGATGTGGTTCTGATTTTTTCGGGTGAAACAGCGCTTGATGTCCAGGGACAGGCCAATGCAAGTCTCGCTCATGTGCGGAAGTGGGGAGTCGGAAACAAACTTAAGTTCGCGCCCCACAAAACTAAAGCTATGGTGGTCACAAACAAGCTGAAATACGACTCGCCACTTCTGCGCATGGGCGGTGAGGACATTGCCCTGTCTCGGGAAATCAAGATACTGGGGCTCACGGTTGATGACAAGCTGACGTTTAACGCCCATGCCTCGAACGTCACGAGGAAGGCGTTAAACATATACAAACAGCTGTCAAGAGCCGCAAAAATCAGCTGGGGCCTGAAGCCCGAAATAATCGGGACCATATACACCGCTGTGGTGGAGCCGGTAGTTATGTATGCTGCTGGTGCGTGGGCGCCAGCCGCAAACAAGTTGGGAGTCAGGAAGCAACTGAACGTGCTCCAAAGAGGGTTCGCGCAAAAGCTGTGTAGGGCCTACCGCACAGTCTCCCTTAACTCGGCACTGGTGCTGGCCGGGATACTCCCAATCGACCTGCGCATTCGCGAGGCGGCAGCGCTGTATGAGGCCAAGAGGGGAGTGTCCCAGTCAGAAATGGGAGACAGGGAGATTGAGCGGATGGCTCCAGCATTAGAATCCCCGCACCCAGCGGAGCAAACAAACCTGAAGTTTGAAAGCTTGGTAGACGAGGAACAATATCAAAACCACAGCAATTTTGCTGTGAGGATTTTCACCGACGGCAGCAAGATTGAGGGCAGAGTCGGAGCGGCGCTATCCTTGTGGAATGGCGTCGCCGAGACAAAGGCCCTCAAACTTGCCTTGCCGTCCTACTGCACCGTCTACCAGGCTGAACTCCTGGCTCTACAAAGAGCGGCAGGGGAAGCGCTCAAGTCCCGTGAAACCTCTTTCGGCATTTTCAGCGACTCTATGGCGGCCCTTCAGTCAGTAATCAACACAAGTTCCCTCCACCCCTTGGCCGTGGATACAAGGGACACCCTACGACGTTGCAAGATCCAGAGCAAGAGTGTCTCCTTGTTCTGGATAAAGGCCCACGCAGGGTTGGAGGGAAACGAGAGAGCTGACCAGCTCGCGAAGGAGGCCGCCCTGGGGTCGAAGAAAAGGCCGGACTACGATTTGTGTCCCGTATCATTCGTCAAGCGACAAATCCGGTCGGAAACGCTTGAGGAATGGAACGGGAGATATCGGTCAGGTGACACGGCTTCGGGCACGAAAATATTTCTTCCTGACGCAATTGCAGCCTACCAAATAGTGCGGAAAACTGACTTAAGCCCAGTCTTAGTACAAGTGCTTACAGGGCACGGCGGGTTCTCCGAGTACTTGAATCGCTTCAAGTGCAAGGAGAGCCCGGCATGCCTCTGTGACCCATCTGAAAATGAGAGCGTCACACACTTGCTGACGGTGTGTCCTATGTTCGCGAAGCAAAAATTTGACCTGGAAGCAGAAATAGAAATGGAAATAAAATTAGAAAACATACCGGCAATAATAGAACATTCAAAATTAAGAAAAAAGTTCTTTAAGGTGAATGCGTAGTGGTAGCCCGCGAAATTCAAGTTTTCTTACTTTTTTTGCAATTTGCAGGTCAGTGTCAGGTTGTATCTTGATAAAAATTTGATTCGCGACTATAATAGACATGTATTTACAGAATTATAGTCATTAGAATCATTAATATATCTCTTTAAGTTAGATTTCTACCATAAACACTTTTCCATACGAGATTTGTTCTTAACGGTAGAAATCTAACTCAAAAAGATGTATTAATGATTCTGATGATTATAATTTTGTAAATACGTACCTGTTATAGTCGCGAATCAAATTTTGATCAAGATAAAACCTGACACTGACCTAAAAATTGCAAAAAACGTAAGAAAATTTGAATTTCGCGGGCTACCACTGCGCATTCACCTTAAATACTGCGAGGAAATTGCTTATAAAGTAATAAAAAACAATAAAGCATAAGAAATAGATATACTATTATGTATTATGAGAATACATAAGAAGTAATCGCCGAGATATAAAAGATTTTAAAATTGTAGATGAGTCGTAAAAATTTTGCATTTAAATGAAATAGATTAGATTAAAGTTATTATTGATGTATTAAAAAGATATTAAAAGTGATAAGATAGAAGATAACAAATATATAAAAGCATTAGTATAAATAAGATAAAATAATAAAATTTTGACTAAAAAGGTCTCTGATGATGTCAGAGGGACACTAAGCAAAGGCAGGAGTGGGTTTTAGCCGGTAAGAGTCCGGCACTGCCCAATCTGGGCGTCCATGAGGATTTCCCTCTCCTGCCAATATAAAAAAAAAAAAAAAAAAAAAACCTAACCTAACCTAACCATACACGAAATACGAAAACTTAACAGTTAATGCGTATCTTGTGTGTTTAGTGTTTCGCTTGCCAGCTGACACAAATTCTGAGTTTCTCGCCAGAAACTCGGAAATTTCTTAACGTTTTCGCCAAAACGTTAAGATGTCGTCATTCTCGAAGATGATTTATTATCACGATTTGCACTTGTTAAGTGCAAAGAAATTTTGTATAATTAAAAAATTATTGTTCACAGCAAATGGGTATTGTTACTTGCAATATTTTTATCAAGCGAATGTTTCACTCGCTGATCTAGTGTACATTGCCGATAAGTTAGGTGCTTTTCCGAAAATTAGAGTTGTCACTGATATTTTAGATCATATAATGTTACCAGGTACTAAGGTCACGCGACCTTGTTTCAAACAGAACGGTTTAGTGCACATTCCAGAGAAAGCTAGTTTAATTTATTATTCGGAGTTTAGGGAAATTTACAGACACTTAAATTATCGTATAGGTGGGGATTTCGGGGGAAACGACACGCTTATAAACCCAGCGGTTATACCGAGCATCATGATGAAAGCAGGTTTAGATTATCAAGATGAGGTGAAAAAGATTATTGCCAAAGACGTTGCAAATCCTGAAAGTGTACTTGCTGACATGTTTAGAACCAATGTCATTAACGAAGCTAAGAGACTGGTTTCTTCGGAAATTAAAGAAGACAGAATAGTAATCAGGTATAAGCTCACGTCTGAAGAAGAATCTCAGCTAATTTCCACTTTTCCAGAATTAGATATAGAATTTAAGCACAATTTACACCACAGTCATCCTTTTGCAGCCGCGTCAAGACAGTTAGAGACTCAGATAAATATAATGACTTTGGGGATAAATAATAAACGTAAAGTCCCGGCGGGTTACGATGTATTATATATATATATATATATTTTTCAAACAAATTCAAAGAGGTAGGGAGCACTATCATTCTTGTTGTCCAATCTTAAGCATGCACGATCAACAAAGACACGCTAACCGAAGTGCTGCTGTGGCGACTTTCACTCCATCGTCAAGCAAGCAAAAGAAAGCGTTAAATAAGTATCTCGATGATGTTAATAATGGTACTAGTAAGTTCTTCTGTGAAAAAGTATCTGAAGAGTGCGACGTTTCAGCCCCTTTCCAAATTTTTATTCATTCGACTTATGACCGTAGTACAACCCAGATTGCAGATAGTATGAGTAAAGCGAGATCAATCGTAGGCGCGGGTTCTTTTATTTTTGATCCACTAATGTTAACGGAGGTTTCGGGGAAAATTAAACATTTAAATGCCGTTTGGAGAATAGAAAACGAAAATGGGGTTAAGAAAATCTACATGAATTTTATACATGATAATTCTTGGTCGTATTGTCATAACATGTCTTGTTACTTAAATTTATTAACAAATCCCGTAATTTTTGACTCTCAGAATCGATCGTATTTCGTCAATATTCAGTCAACGCGTAATAATATAGTCTTTTTTAAAATAGTAAAAAACGCTTCAAATGGTTTAATATCCGGTCAGATAAGGAATTATCTATGGTTCGAAAATCACGATTATGTCGCTGTGAATTCTTATGTGTGGGAACCGCGTGGTTATGATACTGAGAAGAATCACATGCGTAAGGTAAAATTTTTGGCTCTAAGGAATTATCTATGGTTCGAAAATCACGATTATGTCGCTGTGAATTCTTATGTGTGGGAACCGCGTGGTTATGATACTGAGAAGAATCACATGCGTAAGGTAAAATTTTTGGCTCTAAGGAATTATCTATGGTTCGAAAATCACGATTATGTCGCTGTGAATTCTTATGTGTGGGAACCGCGTGGTTATGATACTGAGAAGAATCACATGCGTAAGGTAAAATTTTTGGCTCCTAAGAAGTTAGTAAAGGACACTGTAATGTATGCATTGGGTTTAGACCACAATAAATTTTCAGTAGCAACAATTTACGCCGCGTTAAAGTCTTACGCGACGCGTGTTGTAGGAACTAAGGCCGTATGCCAAATTTCATATAACTTATCATCTGAAAGACTGTTTGAGCTTGCTAGTGCTATTTTCATTCATTGTTTCGTTAAGAGGTTCAGTGTGAGTACCGCCACTTCAAAAGTGACTCAGGAGATCGTCGATCAGAGGAACAGTAAGGGTATTAGCGTCACGCAAATGTTGAAAAATCTTTGGAGTAAGATAACCGATTCACCAGTGCCTCAGACAGACAATTTAAGAGATTCACCGTACGGTGATTACTTGGATAACAATCCATCTAATATACCGTATGAAGGGACATTACCATTAAATAGGGGCACTAAGTGGTTTCATGGGTTTTTGACTAAATTAATAGAATGGTCCATAGTTCCGACTCAGTATCCAGTCAGTATAGATGACGCTGTTCAATTCATCGAGTTAAAGACTTATGTAGAAGGTGATATCGATGATTTAACTCGTGATAGCGCAAATTACTTACCGATCATAGAGCACGAAGATCATAACGACCCGTATAGAAAGAGTGTATTGTTAGATGCGGCGTGCGGAATAGTCGAAGAAGGACGTGATGAAGTCGACAATGTAAAAAATGAGATCGACAATGTAAAATTAGATAATGAAACATCCGTTCCATTAGTTAAAGATTCCGTTAGTGACATAATTCCTTTAGACTCACTTGAAGAGGGTTCTGCAATCGGTGATGGAAACTGCCTTTTTGACTCATTAAGACAACTAATTAAACCAGAAATGAGTGTAGCGGAAATAAAAAGTTTTCTATTGAATAGTCCAAAGATATCAAAACTACCAGCAACTACAATTACCGGAGTACTCGAGGTTTTGAAGTCAAAGAACATGTGGGGTGGAGAACCAGAAATTTATTGTGCCGCAGAAGTTTTTAATGTTCGGATTGTGTTGTATTCGGACGAGTTCAATTACATCCCACGCGTGTACGGGTCAGCGTCTGAGGAAACGATTTACATACTATTGCGAAGTCATCATTTTGTTCCTTTACGTGTAATTAATAAAAGTTTAAATAAAGATGTTCTTGTTAGTGACGGGGTAGGAGTTGAAAACTGTAACGAGGGTGTCGTTGGGGGTGTCGTTGTTGATGAAGATAAAATTCTTGAAAATAGTACTAAAGAACGTCGTGAGGAAGATTTCAATGAAAATCCCGACAGGTGTAGTACAAGGATCGAGAAGCGTGTTGATGAGTCTCACAACGAGAGTCTAATTGAAGTTTCTGGTGTGTGCAGCACCATTGATGGTGATGGCGTTTCTCTTCAAATAGACTTAGTGAATGATTCAAACTACACTCACACTCATATATACACTCACACTCCTAGATACACAACCACAATCATTCAACATTTGCTGTGTTAACAACCACTGTAACCAAACTAAAAAGTCACGGTTGTATTATATAAATTGAAGCCGCAAAATCTCCGACTCCTAAGATACAGTCTGCGTACCTAGTTTAGGAGCCCGGAAAGCTGACAAGCATTTTAAACTTGGTAGTACAACCCACTGTCTCTATATGCTATGTACTGTGTTGTTGTTTTTATGTACTAATAAACTTATTATTATTATTATTATATTATTCTCTTATTGGTTTGGACAGGGACATGGCATGTGTTGATCTGCAGTTTGGAGACGTTGTTTACTCTAATGATATAGTGATAATAGTAACACCTCCCGAGGAGGAGTCGGGAACCGATGTGTTACTGTATCACAGTATCATTCACGGTAATGATGAGAGTCTCGAAACGTGTCCTATGGAAATAATACCAGAACACAATAATTCCTCGAGCATCGATGAGCGGTCAGACACTCTACAGTACAGAACGATCAATTTGAACGGCGACACTTTTGACGATATTCATGATATTAGTGACGAGATGGGTGAACCATTATTAAATTCAACGACAGTAATACAAATTGACACCGAAGATGTTACTAAAGAAATGGTAGAGATAGTTGATAATTCATAAAACCGGGAAATTATTCACAATGTATCAGAGGTAAATAAAGACGAAATGAATCCTCAGAGTAAAAGTGACACCTCTGTCGGTGATGTGTCGGGGTTGAGTAACGGTGAGACACTCCCCAAGACTGACCCAGTTAATGTTCCTTAGGAACAAGAAATTCCTATGTTTGTGTGATTTTTTTACCTACTGTGATTGTTAAAATGTTACTTCTCAATTATAAAGACTGACAACTCGTAAGTTTCTTTCTTTTCCTATTAAAACACTGTGCCATTTATATCCTGCTGTTATTTTTATTTTCCTCGTATCAAACATTCAATAAAATTCGATTATCGACAAAAGTGAAAAGTAAATTCACAACACTAACTACACACATCAACACGGTCTAGGGATATTTCATACTCAATTAAATAACTCGAAAAGTACTGGCCGCATTGGAATCTTTTATACACCGATTTGTTTGTAATTTATCTCAGACTAATTGCAAATTTAAATTTTTGAAAATTCTTTTGTTTCGGTGGCAAAAAATGTCTTGATGTATAGGAGAGGGAATTTTCATTTGTGCGAAATTTAGAAAACAATACGAATTACGTTTAGTTACAGTTTTTTTTCATTTTTAAACGAAAGATAAAGTTAAAATTGAGGTATTGTAGCCATGCAACGCCGACATTTGACGAGGGCGGAGATGTTACGAGCTGTGGGAATGCTGGAAGCTGGATCTGTTCAGCGTAATGTTGCTGAGGCCATAGGGACCCATCAAAATGTAATTTCAAGATTGTGGACACGCTATCGTGCCACAGGTGAAGTAGCGGAGAGGCACCGGGGGCCAAGTCGCATCACTACCCCCAGACAAGACCGATTTTTGCAAATTACTGCGCGAGCACAACCAAATGCAACGGCGACTCAATTGGTCCAAAGGCTGCGAGTGGAACACCAAGTGCTTGTGAGTGACCAAACTGTAAGAAGGCGACTGCATGAAAGCAATCTACGCTCTCGTAGACCACTCCGGGTCCCAGCTTTACGGAGAGGCAATCGTGGACGACGATTAGAATGGGTTCGGAACCACGTGGACTGGGGCCGTGAGCAATGGTCCAATGTGCTGTTCACGGATGAATCCAGGTTCGGCTTCCATCCATATTCACGAAGGACGCGTGTTTGGCGAGTTCCTGGACGATGGAGCCGTCTCCAGAACCCTCAGGAAGTTCACCCATACCAAGGAGGAACAATTATGGTTTGGGCAGGAATTCGTCTTGGAGGACGGACGGATCTCGTTTGGGTGCGGGGCAATATGACGGCAGAACGATACGTCCAACAGGTGCTGGGGCCCGTAATCTTGCCCCACAGAACACAAATGGGGCAAGATTTCCTGCTCATGCACGACAATGCCCGGGCACACACGGCGAAAACGGTAGCAGCTTGGTTACATACACATAATGTTAGGGCCTTAGACTGGCCTGCTCAATCGCCAGATCTAAATCCCATTGAGCATGCGTGGGATATGCTGCAAAGAAGAGCTCTGAAGGAAGTTCCTGAAAATCTGGCTACAGAAGATCAACTTTTTGCGCACCTCAGAAGGACATGGGACAATATTCCGCAGCAAGACATTGACAACCTTGTTCTGAGCATGCCGAATCGTTGCCGATGTGTTATGAACATCATGGGCGCTTTCTCAGACTACTAACTTCAAGTTTATAAACACAAATTAAATGATTTTTTTCAGTTTTTACTCACAAATTAAAAGTTCATTCATATACGATTTCCGTCTATGCTTCATTTTTTTTCCATAAAATCCTGAAATTTTAATCTAAGTACCTTAACCATTATTTAAAAATGTGTAGAATATTAAATAACGTATCTTTTAAATATATACATGTCATATAAATAATTAACACATTGATAGTAATTCGCTTTTTTAAAAATATCCCTAGACCGTGTTGATGTGTGTATTAACGAAATAGTTGCAATTGCCCCTGAAGTTAGGAAATATTTATTTTACTCCTAACTGAGCTTAGGTACGTGAACTTACGTTTCAAATTCGCCTACGTTATCACATTGCGTTGAATAACTTTGTTATACCATAATTTTAAGACCAACAGAAACACTATGATTGTCATTAGTTGCATTTGCCCCTTATCGGGGTAATTGCAACTTTTTCTACCTCTACGAGAAAATCGTTTAATTATATCAATTCCTAAGGGACTTTCTTTTCAGAATTGTTTTATATACAGGGTGATTGGAAGATGGGTGCAAAGCTTTAAGGTGAAGATAGTATAGACAATTTAGGACCATTTAAGCCATGGTTGTCTTAGACGAAGTCTTACCAAATTTTTTTAACCAAATTTTTAAGTTTTTTTTCGGAAATTCTCAAAATTTAATGAAAACTGCATAATTATGGCCAAATTGAATAATAAATGAATTAATTTTTTATTTATTTAATTAAAGTAATGTGTAAGCAACCAAGCAAAACATGTTTTAGGCTTCTGTGTCATTAGACATTTTTTTTACAGATATTTAAACCTCAGAAAAAATAAAAAATTTGTACAATACGTCTTTTAAACCTTATTTAAAAAAAAAACGGAGGGTGCTTTTTTTGTTCAAACCTTTTTGAAGACATGCTTGATAATCGCTCTTTCTTTTGAGGTATCATTTATGCGGATATCTTACAAATTATTGAAATTAGGACCTAATAAACCAAATCGAGGGAGAAATTTTAAATTTTAGGCAGTCTAACAAAACACAAAATTTTTGCTTAAAAGAATACTTTATGTGCTCGAAATGATAACATTGTTCAATTCTAAGAATTTTTGGCACATGCAGGAACCAATTGAGGGGAACCCATTGAGGGGATTCTCTAAACAATGGCCACCGAGCGCGGTGCGACGGCATTTCCAGGTAGAACGCCCAATGAATAGCAAAAAGCGATAAAGAGTTGGTTTTTACAGCAAAATGGTCTTAGTTACTGAGGCAACAAAGTCGTTTTTCTTTAGTCAGGGTCAGTCGGTCTGTGATGAAGCCGTTACATCTTTTACTTATTAGTCAAACTACTGCCCTTGTGAGTGGACGTTGTCGTGTTGATTCACAATTTACCGTGTTCAGTTGTAGCCCTTTGCGTTCCTGCACGTGTTGTTTGCGTTAGTTTTGAACTTTTTTGTTTCACCGTGTCCAGTCGTAGCCTCGCGCTCCTGCACGTGTTGATTTTTGACTTAATTGTGTTGAGTTGACGTTTAGTGCGCTCCTACGCCGTTTTTCTTAATTGTTAAGTGACTATGGCTACTTTTTCCAATCAAGAATATGCGGATATCGTATTTATGTACGGTAGAGCAGACGGCAATGGATCTTTGGCGCGACGGATGTATCAAGAGCGCTATCCGAATCGCAGGATACCGAATGTCCGAGTGTTTTACAACACGTTTCGTCGTCTTGCCCAAGATGGGTTTCACCGCGTGGAACCTGGAGTCAACCCGGGCAGAGACGAAACTGCCGTCGACGAAGACATTTTAGCAGCATTTCAAGCGGATCCTACTACCAGTACTAGAGCAGTAGCTCGAAATTTAAACATTTCTCAATGGAAGGTGTGGCATACAATGCACCAAAATGATAAGTATCCGTTCCATGGCAGGAGTGTGCAAGGTCTAGTAGAGCAAGATCCTCAAAGAAGAATTCAGTTCTGCCGTTTCCTCCTCAACAGAGACATCGAAGATGCGTGGTTTCTGAAATCAATCTTGTGGACGGATGAAAGTAAATTTTCAAGGGAAGGTATTACAAACTTTCACAACATCCATGAATGGGCCGACGTAGACAACAATCCACATTTTAAGAAGCAGGTGTCATTTCAGATGAAATTCTCTGTGAATGTATGGGCTGGAATAATTGGCAGATCATTGATTGGGCCCCACTTTTTGCCTGATCCATTGAATGGCGAAAATTATTTGCAATTTCTGCAAATTGATTTACCACTGCTGATAGAGGAATCAGGTGTCCCGATCTTCGAAAGAGACCGAACAGTCATCTTTCAGCAAGACGGCTGTCCAGCGCATTGGACTTTAAATGTAAGGGAACACCTCAACAATTGCTTTCCTGATAGCTGGATCGGCAGGGATGGACCCATCCCTTGGCCCGCTCGCTCCCCAGATCTGACCCCGTTGGACTTTTTCGTGTGGGGCCGGGCCAAGGAACTGGTGTATAACAACAAAGAAATTAACACTAGAGAAGAATTGATACAAAGAATAAATTCAGCGTTTGAGACAATGAAGCAGGAGATGATGTTGAAAATAACGACTACAGAAGTTAGAAGACGGGGCCGTGCTTGTATTAGGAATCACGGCCGTCATTTTGAACATGAAAAATAAATAATTTTAATTCAAATGTTGTTTTAATTAGTCTGCCTAAAATAAAAAAAATTCTCCCTCAAATTGGTTTGTAGGCCCTAATTTCAATAATTTGTAAGATATCCGCATAAATGATACCTCAAAAGAAAGAGTGATTATCAAGCATGTCTTCAAAAAGGTTTGAACAAAAAAAGCACCCTCCGTTTTTTTTTTGAATAAGGTTTAAAAGACGTATTGTACAATTTTTTTATTTTTTCTGATCTTTAAATGTCTGTAAAAAAAATGTCTAATGACACAGAAGCCTAAAACATGTTTTGCTTGATTGCTTACACATTACTTTAATTAAATAAATAAAAAATGAATTCATTTATCATTCAATTTGGCCATAATTATGCAGTTTACATTAAATTTTGAGAATTTCCGAAAAAAAACTTAAAAATTTGGTTAAAAATATTTGGTAAGACTTCGTCTAAGACAACCATGGCTTAAATGGTTCTAAATTGTCTGTACTATCTTCGCCTTAAAGCTTTGCACCCATCTTCCAATCACCCTGTATAATATTAATGAAATTATTAATCGTGTAGATTAATCAAATAAAGTAAATTTATAATAAAAATGAAACTGCACAAAATCAAAGTTGGAACCTTATTTTTTCTAGTTGCATTTGCCTCGGGGCACCTTAAATAGCGCTATTCTAACCTAAAAACTTCAACCATGGATATCTCCATAACCATGGGGATCTGCGGGGTGGGGATGGTATAGGGGGATAGCCGGGCCTCCCCGTACAATAATTCGATGGACATTTATGGAAATATTTATTCTAACCTCAAAACTTTAACCATGGATATCTCCATAACCATGGGGCTCCGCGGGGTGGGGATGGTACAGGGGGTAGCCCCCCTCCCCTCCTCACTGCCACATAAATCAATGTAATTCCATAATGGAAATTTTAACCCTTGTACTTTTGCGGGAAGTCGAGATAAACCATTTTTTTAGCCTTAAACTCACCCCACTTCCCGAACTCGGATTGCCCGTAATTTATTTTTCCTTTCATTTTTATCATATTCCCCTTCTTTTTTTTTTCTAATGGGTTTCATCCTACTGTTATTTTTTTTGGTTTCAAAAATTATCGACTCTGGTCTACAAAGGGACACCCTATGAATATGTTCACACATTTACTTGTCCTGCTCCCACCAACCAAAATTATTCAACCAGAAAATTATAAAAGTGCAGTTTAAAATTTATTCATTTAGTATTATTTCAGTAAAATTTATATTCCAGCGGTTATACACCTCTTATTACACTCTTTTATAATTTATATTTACAAAAAATAAAATTATTATTCCGACAGTCTCTTTCACAATATTGTGGCTTTCAATATTTCTTTCTAGGCTGCTACTGATAACCCATTTAAACTATCCAACCTGGAGATCAAAATTCCAGTTGCAGTTTCAACAACTACAACTTTAAAAAGATTTATATGATAATTACTTTTTGGAGGAACACTGAATCGCAAGTCGCAGGTATAAACCTAGTTTTGGAGCCACGGTACCTATGTTTGAGATATTACTTCTGTATGTTGTAAATGTAATGTCTGTAACTATGTTGTCACATTTTTTAAATACAGAAATTATACTTTTTTTTTTTAGGTTTGTGTCAAGTCACTCCATGAATCGTCACCCAACAAGCAAACACCTTACAGACATGTTCACATTTACTTGTCCTGCACCCACCAACCAAAAAAAAATTTTAATAAAGTGACGGTGCAGTAAATAGTTATTCATTTAGTATCATTTCAGTGATTTATATTCCAGTAGATTTTAAACCTCTTTTATTTTCACTAAGAATAAAATTATTATAGTCAATATCTTGCTCAATATTTTGGCTTTCAATGCACCTAGCTATAAGGTTACTAAAGTTGCTGCATGCTTGCGAGGTCTTGATGATACTTTTCAACGCTAGCACTATTAGCTATACTCCATAGGTTTAGGTAGTTAAATAAAGGTAAACAAAAAAACCACATGACTTACTTAACTAAGCAAACGTATTAACTAGTCTATTCAGTTTTCATGCTACGTTACAGTTGTAGTCTTCAATATAGCAACGTTATTAATGAATTATAACATTGCTAAATTGAAGAGTACAACTGTGACCTAGCATGACAACTGAATAGACTGGTATTACGTTTAGTTGGTTAACTAAATCACATGGTTTTTTTGTTTACCTCTATTTAACTATCTAAACCTATGGAGTATAGAACTGTTTTATGTATGTTATTATGTGCCATTCAAATAAGCAGTCCCACCTGATGGTATGCACTGACAATGGCTTGTACGCAATAACGGGAGCATCGCAGGTGCATTACCATTCCAGAAACAAATATGTAACACACAAACAAATATGTAGAACATAACAACTACAAGGAGGATCCACTGACCGGAATTTCAAATACCACTAACTGTATTAATATGCAATGTCATGAGTTATGTGCTGAACAGACTAATCACTTACCTAGGTGTATTACGTTTTATCAAATATGCCAACATACATTAAACATTACATTACTACACAACATTACATTATTAGACCAATATGCATTAAATTCAAAAAAGTTAAATGATTTCACTTGAAGCAATAACCAAATTTGATTTGGACCCCTGCAAGGTCTGCGTGTAGGGTACCAAATCAATATAGAAATGGAACGAGATGTACACCACCAGTGCTACCCTTGTGACACATCAACGTAGTATTAGAAAACAAACAACACAAGGCTAATAAAGCATGAGGCTTTTAAGATGACCACTAAAGCCACTGTAAATATCTGGTCAACATGTGCAAGGCAAAACCTCAATACCACCAAATTACAACACAATCAACATCAGTCTAAGCTTTAACTAGATGAAGTAACAGGACATTCTGACAGACTATCTTTGACAATGTTCCACATGAACGTATGTATCCAATAACCAATCTGTAACCATAAGTCTAAAGTCCATCATTATGGTACAGGATAAACTCGTCCTAACAAAGACGGATCGGCTTCTAACCAATGGTACAACGACACAACGAGACAGGAAAACTGATTACGGACAAAAGATAACATTTTTTGTAGGTATCCCCTGATCACCTATAGATTTTGCTTTACTACTTTTCACTGCTTACGTTTAACTATGAAAGTACGCAAGTCTCGCCACTAAAGAAATATCAACGAAGTATGGGTCGTCTTAGGGGCGGTTCAACAATGGTTTTTCTTGCCTAAAGGCTCCTTCCTTGTTAAATAGCAACGTTGACACAGCAGGACCAAAAATCACAGAATATAACGAAGAGAAACTAACAATAGGTTAATCCAATAAACGTGAAACGTGAACGAAGAAAGACACGGAGGTCGGAGACGGACACGGAGTGACACGGAGTCACGGACTACGGACCAGTGTTGCCATCTCAATTTTTTAAAGAGAGCTAGATCACCTTCGAAAAAGAGCTAAAATAGAGCTAAATTTTTGGACAAAAAAGACCTAAAATAAAAGAAAGTTTAAAATTCAAAATTTTAATTATTGATAAAAAAAAACGTAACATGATATTATATCTTGTTAGATTAATAAGAGAAATAAATAAAAATGCGATTATTCATCGAACTTGTGTGTCAAATTCACTAATTCTAATCCACTTGTGCTTGGTCTTGAGTTTTCCACATCAAAGTGGCCATGGTAACATTTTTTTTAAATTCGCACTATAAATAAACAAATGATCAACACAGTATTCCACCACGATCATACATCAATTACCAAAATCAAGGAATGAATGATCGAACGAAACGAAGTACTTAAATGAACCGAACGAAATAAAACAATACGGGGATTCCCCGTAGTTCAAGTCGTAGACTAAATATGGCTCTATGTATTAATTTACTCGTTGGTCTGCATGAAATTTGGATAAACACCTAAAATTTTGAAAGAAAAAAACCAAATGTGTCATTTTCATGTTTTAATGGAGCTAAAATTTTAAAATTAAAGAGCTAAAATAGTTTTTTTGGAGCTGATTAATTGAAAATAGAGCTAAATTTAGCTCTAATAAAGCTAAATTGGCAACACTGCTTCGGACAATAAAAAAATCAATGCAATGAAATGAAGCACAGATAAGATATTAGTAGCAATGATGGAATTTTAACCATAGACACTTCAATGATTTTAACAGAGAAGAATAAATGTCAGTAAGGATTTTTCTTTGTGGCAACTCAACCCAAATACTTCTCGATCGTACTACTCGAATTCAAATTCAATTTCTTTATTGCAAACTAACCCCCTTATTCATAATCCTATTTTATCTCTATTTTAGCTAAAATGGGTTTATAGAACGTTTGTCTTTATCTGTCACGTTGACATTTCTGTGTGTAAGAAATAGACAAACCCCATTTTAACTAAAATAGGTTTGATAAGTTTTATGAATAAGGGGGTAAGTGTACAAAATTATGAATATGTTAACAAACTCGACTTGATCCTTTACTTCGAGTTATAGTACTTACTAAATCCATGATCTAATACAATCACAATGCGCTACCTATCAAGAAATTACAAGAAAAGATTCAAAATCTATAAAACCATATATACTTTTAGTATATGTATAAAACATTTTCATAATGTTCGTTCTTAATTTCTTGTGTTATGTTATTTTGAGAATATTACTACCGTCTAACGTCAATTTTTTTTTTTATAATTTTTATTCATGACCATAGATACAAGTTTTTCATAGTTTCTCTGTCTACGTTTTGATACGTCGAGCTTTTTGGCTTGTCGGCGGTTGGCGGCGCGCGGCGCTTGGCCAATGTCAAAACCATAGACATATAGAATCAGAACTGACGCCGCCATCTTAATTTTTCAATACATTTCACAAAACAGTATTGTATGTATGTGTACAAATGTTTAGAAAAGCAAAAGTGCCAACCTGTCAACATCATTCGATTTTCTGAACGGTTATGCATTGTTTTTCGACCTTTTTATTCTAGAAAATGAATGATGGATTGGCCGAATCCACTAACATGCTTGGACTAGAAAAATCTAATAAAACGTAACTTGAAGATACATTAAGTCACACAAAATAGTAATAATAAATCCGGCCAAGTGCGAGTCGGACTCGCCCATGAAGGGTTCCGTAGCAGCAAGTAACATAATATAAAAGTTCTTGTAGTTCGTTGTAATTGTAACTTTGTGAAAGGTAAATTGCGGTTTTCGATTTATGACGTATTAAAAAAAAACTACTTACTAGATCTCGTTCAAACCAATTTTCGGTGGAAGTTTACATGGTAATGTACATTATATACGTTTTTTTAATTTTATCATTCTCTTATTTTAGAAGTTAGAGGGGGGGGGGGACACATTTTACCAGGGAACACCCAAATACTCCGAAATATTTTACTCCGAATTTCGATGTTCCGATTTTCAAAAGTCCGAATTTCATAATACCTAAGAATCATAATATCTATTATTAAAAATCACGAAATTTATTTTACCGAAAGTCATAAGTGCGACTTGTTTGTTTTCCGATTTTCATATATTCGAAGAATCAAATGCTCGATGGGTTCTCGGTCCGAAAAACGACATTCCGATTTTCAATACTCCGAATTATTTCCGTTACCATTACCGCACCCGAACTCAACGAACGTAATAGACGACGTAGGATGCAAGAGCGAGCGAAGGGCACCCCGAGGTTTGGTTTGGTTAGGTTACTTTAAACCCTTTATACAGAAATAGGGGCCCCGCGAAGCGGGGCTCCGTCGACATAGGATGCAAGAACGAGCGAAGGGCACCCCGAGGTTCGGTTTCGTTAGGTTACTTTAAACCCTTTACACAGGAATAGGGGCTCTATTGTTCGTTTTGTGCCATCTATATTCTTACAATCGGAAATATGTGTTTATTTGTCTTGCTATTTAGTTTTACAAAGCGTTATTATTTCGGAATTCTAATTAATCGGTATTTTAATAATCGGAATTCGTATTTTTGATGTTTCGAATTATCATTAAGTCGGACTTTTTGTTATTCGATCTATTGAAACTCGGTATTTTGAGAATAGTAATTATAAACGTTAGGGATATTGAAATTTCGGAATTATTAAAATAGGATGAATGATAAATCGGAGTTGTTATAAAAGGAATTTTGAACCATTCGGAATTATGAAAATCGGTATTTTGAAATTCGTATTTGTGACTTTCGGAATAAAGTTTTTCGTATTATTGTAGTGTACCCATTTTACCACTTTGGAAGTGTCTCTCGCGCAAACTATTCAGTTCAGAAAAAAATGATATTAGAAACCTCAATATCATTTTTGAAGACCTATCCATAGATACCCCACACGTACAGGTTTGATGAAAAAAAATTTTTGGAGTTTCAGTTGTTAGTATGGGGAACCCCAAAATTTATTGTTTTTTTTTCTATTTTTGTGTGAAAATCTTACTGCGGTTCACAGAATACATCTACTTACCAAGTTTCAACAGTATAGTTCTTATAGTTTCGGAAAAAAGTGGCTGTGACATACGGACGGACGGACAGACAGACAGACATGACGAATCCATAAGGGTTCCGTTTTTTGCCATTTGGCTACGGAACCCTAAAAACGAAACAACACAAGACCGCACGGAACACAATAAAAATTTAGATTTTTGTTTTCTTTTACTTGTGGTTGTGAACTATAGGAAGTCTACGTTGTCTATCTATTTACGTCAGTGCCGGTAGTAAAAGCAGAATCAGGTTAAATTAATAATAAAGTGGCTTTATAAAAACTCTTTACTGATCAGTAACGTCAAATTCTGCTGATCGCTCTTTTATATAATTCGATTGATTTTGATTTAGGAATAAAATCGACTAAGATTTTAGAAACCGTGTGGACATCTCTAGAAACGTGAAAATTACAAATGCGTTCTATTGTTTCCCCTACTTTTAAAATAAAATTTCACTCCTCTTGCCTTGCCTCCTTGAAGACCGCCATTGTAGCATTTGTAGCGTACCAGAGCGAGGAAAAAATTGTATTTCTTCCTCTAGGGGAAAAAGTTTTTTTTTTTTAATTTTTGTCTGATACCAACGAGCCTACAAAAACGAAAGTCTTTATTCATATGTAGAATAATCATGAATAAAGACTCGACTTATTATTGTTTCATAAAATAAACATTTTATTTTTGAAAATGGAACCAAAAGCGGCAATCTCTTCGGTAGAATGCATGCAACTAGGGAACTACCATATGTAAATAGAGGGATGCCTGTCTATGGTACCTAAAATGCCTGAATTTTCAGAAAAATGCCTGTCTAAAGCAAAACGCTGTAGGTAATAAGTAAAAGCCAACAGATAATAATGAAGAAGGATACTTTAGCTTAGAGCTTAGCTTGCATTTATGCAACCGCGAATCGCGGTCCGCGATGGGCGCGCGGGCGCGAAATTTTAAAATGCCTGTCTCAGACCAACGCCGGCCGCACGCCTGTCTAAACCTTAAAATGCCTGTCAAATGCGGCAAACGCCTGTCATATGGTAACCCTACATGCAACATGCATTGCGTTGCGGCTACAGAAGAAATAAAAAAAAGATATTGGCGCGAAATCTTTAGAATGTTTCTCTCAAATTGAATTTATGACCGTAATTTATTTTACAACAGTAAAAATGTCATTATCTAGTGAGAATGGAGACTCTAATTTGAAAATGGAAGAGAAAGGAAAATAAACGATAGGTTACGATACGGAATGCATCAATATTCTCCCAACTAGCCCACGACACGACCGCGTCTTTATTAAATATACCATATACCTATCTTGTGGGGATGCCAGTGACGTCACGGACCTGGGCGGCCTGGCCGACGTCGGGTATAATTAGGAGATCACATTTTCAAGTTACTACCGCTAAACGTACCTTACCAAGATACCGCTACTCGGGTAAGTACCTATATTTAGTAGTACCAGTGATTGAAATTGAATGATTCATTAGGTACTAAATATATTTACCTCATCGAGATATAAGTACTGTTAGTACTTATATCTCGATGATTTACCCTATTTCAATAATGGCGATATTGGGTACATAGTGCGAGTATTTAGGGTGGGGAATATCACGTGGCGGGTCTAAGTTGGTTATTTTTTCAATAATAATAAGACGTAGTCGACGGAGATGATTCGTTCGCTCGCTTTACTCGCTCACTTGAGCCCTCGTCATCTGCATCCCTTTCGAACCTAACCTGTCCGAGTCGGGGTGCCTCAAGTCCCGAGCTCGCTTCGCTCGCTTTTGCATCCTACGTCCTCATTGCGTTTTACTACGTCGAGATAGATGAATGTACAGAATATTAAAAATATATTTAGTATGATAACATTAGGTAGGTACAGCACCGGAATGCGTAATGCCCGACGTTTCACAACCCTGCTGAATCCTTTGCTCCTGCACTCGTACGTAGTTTGCTTTGGAAATGACGAGCATAATGTATACCTACTAATACAGTGAATGCCTGTGTTGAAATACATTTTGTTCTTTAGTGTAACGAGCACAAAGCGGTCCAGCACAGGCTATGGATGTCTGTGGTAATATACCTACAGTCTGGCATCAGGTACACGGTCGAGTATATTTAGTAGTACGTAATCACGCAATGCTAGGTCCTAAATATACCCGATTAAGATACTCAAACTCGGGTATATTTAGTAATTAGAAATTTCGAAAGCCTCATGTTGACTACAGGGTGAAATTAAATTCATGGGCATCCTTTTAAGGGGTCATTGCACTCATCATTATAAACAACTTTTACTATGGGGCTAAACCTAAACTTGCAAAAAAAAATCAGCTTTTCACGTAACTCGTCAAAATGTAGGGAAGAGCTGATTTTTTTTCACGATTTCAGGTTTGATCTC
Source organism: Amphipoea lucens (assembly GCA_947508005.1). Taxonomy (NCBI): domain Eukaryota; kingdom Metazoa; phylum Arthropoda; class Insecta; order Lepidoptera; family Noctuidae; genus Amphipoea; species Amphipoea lucens. The sequence continues at coordinate 21,531,422 of OX382357.1, forward strand.
ATAGTAAAAGTTGTTCATAATAATGATTACAATGACCCTTAAAAGGATGCCCATGAATTCAATGTGACCCTGTATACCCGACCAAAACCCTATGGGGAGTTTCCACAAGGTACATTTAGTAAAGACACCCCACGAGTCACGACCATCGTCATCAAGGGATGAGTCAACTCAGCTGATTCTCTATTCAGAACATTCGAACGAGGGACCCTCAAACCTGGAACTACGTGTATAGCTCCCACGTTTACCCCACAGACAACTCAACATTCATCTTCACAGATGAAACTGAAATTAAAATGCCAGGAAAAAACATCTCGTTCCAGAATCCAGAATCCAGAATAAAATTGTAACTTAGAGCAGTTAAATGCTCTAAAAATGGTAATAGTGTCACTAACAAAAAATCGCCGCAATGGTCGCAAAAATGTAAAATTAGGTAAGTATGTTAAAAATGAAAACCCCGCAAGAAAAGTGGAAAGTATTATATGATTTTAGCCCAGCCGATCTCTAGTTCATGTGGGAGAAATGAAATGCCGGTCTATTCAAAAATCTCCCCGTGAAACCTGCGAAATTAAATTCCTAGGGATTTCTATTATTGACCACATGAATCAAGACAGAAACCATTTATGTATCAACGTCTCAAATAAAAACTTTTTAAGAAAAAAAAAACCGACTTCCAAAAAAACACTACAAAGTGAAAAATAACTTTAATTTCGGAAGTCGGTGTCTTTGGATATGTATTTTAGTTTTTTGCCACCGACTTCCGAAATTAAAGTTATTTTTCACTTTGTAGTGTTTTTTTGGAAGTCGGTTTTTTTTTTCTTAAAAAGTTTTTATTTCACGCTTTTTAGTGGGTCTGCTTATAATTTATCTAAGTTACAATAGCCTAGTGATCATCGCCTTTTACAAACAAAATATTGCTTTTCCCGATGCAGTGAAGTTAATTGTTGAGGAGTTCTCCAGGTCCACCATCAGCTCCATATCACCATTCACATTGTGATGAGCATAAATTGCTTAGCAACCATATTAAAGTAATTGAATCGCAACCCGTGAAATACTTAGATATTATTGAGTGGTTCCGGTGGCCATCTGTGGTCTTCATCAGCAGTTCCACTTCACCAAATAGTGCTTTCCGAGAGCAAATGCACGAGTTACTATAAAAAATACCCAAATCGCTATAGGTGTGCCTATAATATTTGAAGAGTTCCTTCGATTTCTCCAGGATCTCATCATCAAATCCTGACCTGATGTTTTTAGACTAGATGCTGATAATCCTGGCTACAGCATCAGGTCAGACTTATGTCAACATTGCATTGAACTTAAAATTTAGTCCTGTTTAAAATGAGCCCAAACACAACTACGGTGCTGTAATTTCAAGGTTGGTACTTTTTCTGATGCTCCTGGCTTCAGCATCAGGTCTTTATGTATTTCGGTGTTCCTCATTAACAGTACGTTTATCCACACATCGAGCCTTTTTCAATGAGCCTAAACACGATATATCTGCTGTTAGTTGTCGAGGAGTTAGATACTCTGCAGACTATCCTGACTGCAGCATCAGGTCATGACTTGATGATCATGAGACCAAATGTGGCAAATGCCCTATCAAACATCAAAACAATTTACTAAAACAGTCCTCGCCTGTTCGAGTAACTTCTTACTGTTAAGGAGTTGTACCTTCCATCATCAGCCCAGCTACCTGAGATGGTGACAACCATACGCAAATACACAAGATACTTCATAAAATATGCGAAAAACAATAAGTGAGCCTATAAAATTTGAGGGTTGCCCTCGATTTCTCTAAGATCCCATCATCAGATATTGAAATGGTGACAATGGGACCACACGGGAAGCACCAGCTTTCAAATAAAAAAAGAATCATGAAAATCGGTTCACCCAGTCGCAAGTTATGAGGTAACAAACATAAAAAAAAAAAAAAAAATACAGTCGAATTGATAACCTCCTCCTTTTTTTGAAGTCGGTTAAATATAGGTACCTGTAGGTATGGGATCGACAATTTTCTTCGACGAAAAAGGAACAGGGTTCTCAAGTGTACATACTAATTTCATGTGCATTTTTTTTCACGATTTCGCGGTCGTAACAAATATGTGTTTACAGAATTACTTTAGAAATCGTCAATACAATTGTCTAAGTTCGAAGTTCGTGACCCCATTGAATGACTAACCTTAAGCGTTTTCTTGACAATTTTGTCCCATCTTCCTTGAGTTAGACAAACGTAGAATATTAACCGAATCTAATCCATTTCCTTTGGATTTAAATACGATGTTTATTTATCATCAAACGAGTTGTTTTGACAGCTGCTGTGGGTTGACGTCACTGGCCCACGTGCCCGGTTTCACGTAAATGGCGTGAACCCCTGTGACGTAAACACGCAGCCTTTACGTACCGCCAGCAACAAAAGTCGATTTACAGTGTGTGTGTGAATTGAGTGAGCACCCTAAATAAAATTAATAATATATACTAGTCATTTAGTAAAAGGTGTGAAACAATTGTAAAAACAATCTTACAATTTGTAAAAAGATAAAACATGAGATATATCAGTTAATGAATGCTCACTCAGTTCGCACATACGACCACCCTGAATCTCAGAACGTATGAAGATTTCATGTAAGATTTATGTACTACTCTTTAGTAAAACCTTTATAAAGTTGTCGTTTTAGATATCAATCGCCAAGGGCCGTATAAAAAAAAATTACAAATACTTTCATATATGCTCACTCAATTCACACACTTTGAAAGGACCCGATTTCTTATGAACAAACCATAATTTCATTTTGTTATAAATCTTGTTTTATTAAAAGGTATACACGTGATTTTGTAAAATACAAAGCGAACCATAAATGTAGCCCGTTTTGTAATAGTTAATTAATATAAGTGCTCACTCAATCCACGCAATTCTGAAAAGTTATAAACGTTAATATCTTTGAATTTATAAGGATTAGAAAGCTATAAATTGCGCTAGTTTTAGTAAAGAAAAGTTACTAAAGATTTGCCATTTTACATTTAGTACTCTCAGTTTACTCTAAAAGATATTCAACTGTTTGTGTTTCAATGAAAATCTGCCATACTGTAGGGTTGTCACGCAGGACATTTTTGCTGAACTAAAATTTTATTTATTTTATAATGACCTTTATCTACGAGGTCAGCAGTAGGACCTAACATGGGATGTTACAGTAAGGTCAATGATATACGAATTTGATTGAAACCATTTATTTACATAATGTAGTTTAATTAAAAAAATTACAAATTTAGATTTTTGGGTTAACAATCGTTGTCGATCAGGATGTAGCTTAAAGAGTGCAACAGAATATTTTGATCAGTACTTTCGTGGATATTAGTACAGTTGTCGTCGTAGCAAAAATATTTCTCGTTTGATAAATAATGACTCTTATAATGACCAATGCCTGTTAAATCTAAAGGTGCTACGAATTCGACCGCACCAATACTTCTATACAATTTATTTTTAAGTACAATTGTACGGGGCACTTTACTTAGCGCTACTGCGTTGGTGCCATTCAAATCAAAAGAAATCACATTTGAAATGATATAATAACTAGTTGCTACTCCCTCACATGACGCACATTTTGATTCACCTTCCGACAAAGAAATAGCTGTTTCTAATAGGCTGATATCAAAAATATTAATCATATCTATATTTAAAGGTAAGAACACGTTATTTCTCTTAATTACGTTTGCTGAACACAATACATTGGTACACGTTTTTGTAAAAATTGAGCTAGTGAAATAATCCAGAAGAAAATGTTCATAGATACGAGCAACATTACAGGCGACATCGTAAGTGCTAGAATTAGTGGTTATTGGCTTTTGAACATATTTTATAATTATTTTTGCTCTTAGGCTATTTAAATCATCATCTTTGAAATTGGTGTCACTTAGACATTTTACATAATGCGGAATAGATTCATTTTCATCAAAAGTATCTATAATATTTCTAAATTTTTCGTTTTCGTTATACTCGATACCAAACAAATACATAACAGAATCAAAGGCACAGGTGTTTAATAGATTTACATATTCACCGTTGATATAAACAGATGAACATAAATTGCCATTTCTTATGTATTTTACCGTCGTGTTTGGTTTTGATCTACTAATTTTACCTTCTCCTTTCCAGTTCTCGACATAAGAGGGTTGATCCGAAAAAATGGAATCTTCAGTAATAGAGCGCCTGTAAACCGTCTTATAAATTTTCTGCTTTTTTGGATTTAATAGTTTTACTCTTTTCATCGATTTCCGTTTAGGATTAATTTTAGTTATAATATCTTGATCTAGGGCGCATAATGCAGATTTCATTTCCCCTTCCAAATATTCCGCATATAGCTTATAGAACTCATCAATTCTATATCTTTTAAATTTTGTTTTAAATACAAGATGTTTTAAAGTTTTAAAATAACTTTCTATTCCTGAAGAGGACGGTGCTTTATTTTCAGATTCAAAAAGAAATCTCAATAAATTAGACCACAAAGGTAGTTTCATTAATATTCTTTTAAAAGTAGGAATAAATGGCGGATAGTAATAAGCATTTTTGTTAATATCTAGAGCTGGATTTAGTTTTTTAGTTTCTTCGACAATACTGTTAAACCAATCCATGAATTCTAAGCCTTCGTTATTATTTGGGTCATCAAATTCATTATTTTTATCAATGTTTTTGCTATCTGAATTTAATCCATCAAGTGTAACGTCGTGTAATAATTGATCTAACTTAGATTTTAGTGTTGGATAATCACCTATCTCACCATCATATTGACCAAGGCAAAGTTTTACAACATCGTGAATAAACTCTTTCGCCAGATTATAATTTTCGCATCGTTTTAAAAATATTATACAACGTATATAAAAATATTTGACATCTAAAGAAACATTTGTTTTAAAGCAATTTAAATTATGTAATGTCTTAATAAAATGACTTGTATCAAGTCTGATAAACGCCTGTGGTTTTTCTGAAGTACTACCCTCTAAAACTGAAAATAAATGTCTTATATAGGTTTTTGTAGTACAATATAACGCAAAAGCTTGAATACATGCAGATACCAAAGCCGATGAGTCATCAGTAATAATTTCATCGGGTGGAGTATCAACATAAGATAACCACTTTTTTAACCAAAGTGATATCGAGTTTTCTGAATGAGAATCAGTGACCATTTGGAAAATTGGTACAGATTTAAGTTTATCATCGGCTGTTAAAAGTCCTACATATAAAAATAATCTTTTCGTGGCAGTAGTACGATCTGGCAAATATATATTTTCAAAAAATGAGCCAGTCGCGTCAATGGTAATTGTCACTTTTTTGAATTTCTTTTGGTAATTATTGTAATAATGAATTTGACTATCACTCCAAAAACATAAACGAAAATCTGGGAATATATTGAAATCACGAATATTATTTATATTATTACGATATGAATTTTTAGCTATAATAAACAACGATAAAATAGGATTTGCATGTGGTAAATGTTCATGTCTTGCTTCAGACTTAATCTTTCTTAAAGCCGAAAGGGAAGGCAGAACAGGTGGAGATATACGGTCAGTATCAGTCACAAGAGCTGAAGTCAGTTCATTGTGTACTTTAATAGCAGACTTATGGCTTAGGTCTTTAGCTATTTGTTTTCTTCGGTACGGGGTAAGCTTCGATTTTTTTTTAGGATTGTGTTCAAACGTCTTATCAAAATTATATACCTTACAGATGAATTCCATGATTTTTTCAGTTCTTTTAGAACTTGATATACGAATTTCAGCTTTGCACTGGGAACATTTACCGATAAAAGAAATTAAATCACTAATTTTGTGTTTTTTAATAGTCCAAGTGCACGGTAGTTTTGTGTGAATCCATATTTTTTCCTTGATTAAACTGCTCCACTTAAACTTTGGCAGCGTTTTATAATTAAAGAAACTCAAAGTACTGCTTCTTCTCCTAGAGGCACTTATAGGCATAATTTTTTTCCAATCGTAAATATCGAGATAGAAAGAAAATGTTTGGCATTCATCATCACTCACAACAACACTGCTGTTCTCTTTTTCCGACGATGACGACTGTAATAGTGGAGTCGCACAGCCTGAATCGGATATTGGCACCTCATTTGAAATTGTTGCGTTCGAAGTTTCGTCGTTCAAAGTAAATATACGGCTTCTATGACGATTCAGTGATATGTATAATGCCATCGGGGACATTTTATTCTCAAGTTCTTCAGACATCTTAGAAAATATTGGGTCGTTATATTTAATGTTGGGAGCTTGTAAGTATTCAGCATGTTTAAGAAATATTTTTTTCTGATTTTCGAAACTTATCAGAGGTTTGCGACCTCTTCCAATTATTACTCTGTAATGCAATAGTTAATTTTTATAGTAGTAAGTATTACGAAACCGTAAAAACTGCATTGAACAAATAAAAAAAGAACAAAATATTGTTATTTATTAGCTAAATATACTTACGTTATAGTCACCAGGAAAAACAATAACATTGATAATAGGTACATTATTGCACTGTACTACGTATGCCACACAATAATAATACGATTAATGTTAAATGACAAACTTAACAAACAAACAGGATTGAATAATCCGAAACTAGGTGCATATTATTATGAGGGTAGTTTAGTAAAATTAACAAAATATGGATAAGGCTGCGTTCGCAAATACCGAGAGATTATGTTAGACTCTTGAAGCTACATTTTGATTATCGGTTGTTAAGTTTTATTTATTTATTTTTGTAGCATTACCTATCTATGCATATTTATAATTGACCTAATAAAAATGATACCATATTAAAATTAGTAATATATTCAGTCCCAGCTTAGTGGGTCTGTGCACAAACAAATCGAAGCATGCCCAGATAGACACTTAGTATGAAGGAAGGACACGGTCCTGCGTGACAACCCTACAGTAGGCAGATTTTCATTGAAACACAAACAGTTGAATATCTTTTAGAGTAAACTGAGAGTACTAAATGTAAAATGGCAAATCTTTAGTAACTTTTCTTTACTAAAACTAGCGCAATTTATAGCTTTCTAATCCTTATAAATTCAAAGATATTAACGTTTATAACTTTTCAGAATTGTGTGGATTGAGTGAGCACTTATATTAATTAACTATTACAAAACGGGCTACATTTATGGTTCGCTTTGTATTTTACAAAATCACGTGTATACCTTTTAATAAAACAAGATTTATAACAAAATGAAATTATGGTTTGTTCATAAGAAATCGGGTCCTTTCAAAGTGTGTGAATTGAGTGAGCATATGAAAGTATTTGTAATTTTTTTTTATACGGCCCTTGGCGATTGATATCTAAAACGACAACTTTATAAAGGTTTTACTAAAGAGTAGTACATAAATCTTACATGAAATCTTCATACGTTCTGAGATTCAGGGTGGTCGTATGTGCGAACTGAGTGAGCATTCATTAACTGATATATCTCATGTTTTATCTTTTTACAAATTGTAAGATTGTTTTTACAATTGTTTCACACCTTTTACTAAATGACTAGTATATATTATTAATTTTATTTAGGGTGCTCACTCAATTCACACACACACGATTTACACCGTCGGATGACGAGCTTAGTTTGTGGCTCACCGAATTTGCTTAAGGGCGAATTTCACCAAACTTTTATAAGCCTAGAATAAGTCTTATCCTGAGAATTTAATTAGTAATAGCTTTTCCATACTAGAACTTTCAGACGTCAGTTTTATTACACGGCTAAAAGATATTTTTTATTATAAAATCGCACCTGAATTGTACTGTTACCTACTATTTGATTAATAAACTGAATTATTTATACTAACATTATAAAGAGGTATTTGTTTGTTTATAAGATTGCATGTAGGGGGTAATCTCTGGAACTACCACCAGCCGGATTTGAAAATTTCTTATTGCGTTTGAAAGCCCATTTTCGAGGATTTTTTATTTTTGGTCGGCTCTATGGGCCTAGTCTACTAATAGCCCTTAGAAGCTGAGTAAAAAAAAAGTCGGAAAGCACGATATGGTAAATCGAGGTGATAGCGCGGGCAGGCGAGGCGGTGCGATCGACGGGTTGGGTCGGGGAAAGAAGAAATTTCACGCGGACTAAGCCGCGGGTAATAAGCTCATAATAATACATTATTATATCGTAGAGCCTTTCGTTTCTACATAGGGTGGCAGAGTGAAACTTTTATCCCACAATCAATATATGTGTCGCATCCGGTCATTCGTTTGACTATTCGGAACGCCAGCGCAATCTGGCGGCGCTTGACAGAGTCTAGCCTGAGTTCGTGGGGAGTACAAGAGAGCGTGCAGCGAGGTGGAGCGGCCCTCTTGGACGTCGGACATCATACGAACAGATGCGCTCAGAAAGTGTCCCACGTTCCGTATCTGGTTGTATCGTGTACCTAACTATAGTGTGTGATTTGCTAGTGTGATTAATATGTTCGTGAAATTATAATCTGATTTGAACTGCAAACCGTGTTTCTATTGCGCAATTACCAACACTATACCCACAGTATTCACCCACAGTAGTTAAAATATGGCTGATAATAACGAGACACACATGCTTTCTCCGTTATATAAGTAATTTAATAAATAAAAAATGTTTTTCACACCAGCTTCTCGCTAACGTCAATTTAGGTCATTAAAACCTAACCTTTTTTTTATCTTTGAGAATTGCTCATGCATTCTGCACTACCACTGGGAGATAGTGCAGTTATGTGGGACTCTAACTCACTAAAACTCCACGGTGTCCTCCTCTGCTGCTTACGGCGGGAACGCGGCGGCTGTCCGTCACCGGACCCTCCCCTGGGGAGGATTCCTTATCACCGGCGCACCAGAACACATAGCACGCCGTAACCACCTCAGGGACCAAACCAGCACATGGGCGCCAGACGACCCCGTGTCTGGGCACGCTTAGTCCCCCTGCGACGGGTCAGGTCATTGGCCCCGCCGCCTGCCAATTTTCGGCCGCAGGGGATAGGCAGAGCGGCCAACGTCATACCAACACTCTTCCACCCCTGCGGCCCCACCGCGTCCGCCATCAGACATAAAAAATATTACTTTCTTCTTTCATTATCTACAGGTACTACTTATATTATAGTATACAGAGAGCAAGCGAATTTTGTAAGTTTGTGTATATGTGGGGGGAGGGGGGGGGGCGGTAATCTCCGAACCCAAAGACACTATTAGAAAAATTCTTTCACCATCTGAAAAGTACATTATTCGAGATGGACATAGGCAATACAAAAATGATACTATCTTGAATTCATGCAAGCCTGGTACTTTTTGGTAGGTTACTGCTCAGAATTTGTGCACAACGTGTCGTGAGCAGAATACCGTCTTCCATTGCACCCATACGAAGCCAGGGCGGGTCGATAATTTCACTAAAAAACAACGATCAAAATGAAATTTTATGTGGTCCAAACTAGCTCAAGACAGACAGGAGTGAGTGGAAAGGAAAAAGGGAGGCCTTTGCCTCAGTGGAATAACAACATGACTATTGCTGGGCTACAAAACAAAAACATTGGATTTGCGGCTAAGTTACGGGTCGTACGATCAAGTTAAGCTACGCTTGCCGCGGTTGCCGCGGTTGGTCCGTGGATGGGTGACCATCTTTACATACCAAGAACCCTCCGTGCCTCGGAAAGCCCGGCTGTCGTTCATGGATCTTTGACAGTCGTTACGGGTCGTCGGAAGCCCGAAAGTCTGACAACTAGTCTTACCAAGGGGTTTCGTATTACCCAGTAACTGGGTTGTGGAGATCAGATAGGCAGTCGCTCCATGTAAATACTCAGCTGCATCCGGTTAGACTGGAAGCCGACCCCAACATGTCGGGAAAAAGCTAGGCAGATATAATGCATGCCATTGTATCCTACACAATTTCCATGGCTACTCGTGGAAGCTATTTTGATCGATCATCGTCAGAGAGTAAAAACCCATTTAAAGGGGGTTATCTGAAGAGGGCTAAATGCTATTGACATGTAATTAAATCCTCTTGGGGACGAAATAGGACGCCAGGCGCCTCCCTTTCGCCTTGAATATCTTCTATGGCATCTGTCCCTACTAGATTCATACAGTCTACTGTAGGTTGTACCTACCTCTACTTTAATGTTATAACATTTTACAATTCTATTTTTCACTTTGTAGTTTTTTTTTTTAAGTCGGTTGTTTTTTTTTTTTGTAAAAAAATTTTTCACTTTGTAGTGTTTTTTTTGAGGTCGGTTATTTTCTTTGAAAAAAGTTTTTATTTTTCACTTTTTAGTTGTACATACCTACCCCACACAAATTCAATTAACACTAGTGCATTGAAGAACTGAAGACGCCACACGCGATCAAAATTCGCATAGAAATGCCGGAGATGCGGTACATTTATGCATATAACTTCGTACATAAGAATAATTACCTAATGTACTATATACTAAAACCTTCCTGAAAGTTTGTAGATCACGTTAATGAAAGAATTATCAAAATCGGTTCATTAGTTTTTGAGAAAATCGCGGACATACATACAACATACGGGTCGAATACACAACCTCCTTTTTTCAAGTCGGTTAAAAATGTTCATTTTACGGTATGGCCGTTTTAAGTTTTTTTTTTTAAAGTATTGTATGGGTCTCAATATGGAACTTAAAAAAATTAAATAAAGCTTTGTGATTGGCGTAAAATAACAACAATTTAACTAACGCTGTTTCTGTATCCAGTGGCATACCTACAATAAAATATTATACAGGGTGTTACGGAAAGGGTATATCAATACAAACGGGTTGAAGAGTGTATCTGGTCTAGAATCTCTGTACAAAATTTCAGCTCAAAAGCATTAACATTGAAAATGCTTAATATTTTTTTATTTCGACATCACGGCGCTGCACTGGCGCGCGGCGGCGTGATGTGCGTGTACTAGGCGCACAGACACACTACAGATAATGGATAATGACCCTCGTAGTGCGGTGACACGTTTGTTATGATTTCAATTTAATAAACTATCAAAATAAAAAATATTAAGCATTTTCAAAGTTACTGCTTTTGAGCTGAAATTTTGTACAGAGATTCTAGACCAGATACACTCTTCAACCCGTTTGTATTGATATACCCTTTCCGTAACACCCTGTATGTGTGTGCGGCACTTATGTTTTAAGGGTGCGAACTTTTGCCCGCGATTGCACTCGTGTCCTAAGAAAATCTTCATCATGTAGGTAGATGATGTATGTAGATCTATGTACTGTTCCCCATCCGGGTAGTATTGTACTGCGTACAAAAATATATCATTTGTTATTTATCTAGGTGCTCCTATGTCGATACTGTGTGCTAATCCAAATCAGCACCACAGAATCGCGTAATGCACTATCATTTTGAAGGAACCCCGCTGTTCAGCTAATAGAGCGTGATTGACTACTACCTAATCATCTAAACTGACCACCATACAAATTGTCACATTCAATAATGTATTAGTTTGATAAAAAAACCGGCCAAGTGCGAGTCGGACTCGCCCATGAAGGGTTCCGTAGCAGCAAGTAACATAATATAAAAGTTCTTGTAGTTCGTTGTAACTTTGTGAATGGTAAATTGCGGTTTTCGATTTATGACGTATTAAAAAAAACTACTTACTAGATCTCGTTCAAACCAATTTTCGGTGGAAGTTTACATGGTAATGTACATTATATATATTTTTTTAATTTTATCATTCTCTTATTTTAGAAGTTAGAGGGGGGGGGGACACACATTTTACCACTTTGGAAGTGTCTCTCGCGCAAACTCTTCAGTTCAGAAAAAAATCATATTAGAAACCTCAATATCATTTTTGAAGACCTATCCATAGATACCCCACACGTACAGGTTTGATGAAAAAAAATTTTTGGAGTTTCAGTTGTAAGTATGGGGAACCCCAAAATTTATTGTTTTTTTTCTATTTTTGTGTGAAAATCTTACTGCGGTTCACAGAATACATCTACTTACCAAGTTTCAACAGTATAGTTCTTATAGTTTCGGAAAAAAGTGGCTGTGACATACGGACGGACGGACGTCTGTCCGTCCAACTGTCTGTCTAGACAGACAGACAGACAGACAGACAGACAGACATGACGAATCCATAAGGGTTCCGTTTTTTGCCATTTGGCTACGGAACCCTAAAAAGGCTCTTTGTGTATAAAGTCAGTCCACTAGACAGTGAGTTGTGCAAGGTCGCCCTGCCCTTAGCCTTAGGCCCACGTCGCGCCATTCTCAAGGTGGAACGCTCACAAATTGTTTAAACTGGTTAAAAAATTATAGCCGTGACGTCTTTCGTTTATTAGCCGACTTCAAAAAAGGATGTTCTGCATTCGACCCGTATGTATGTATGTTTTATGTCCACGATTTTCTCAAAAACTAATGAACCGATTTTGATAATTCTTTTATTAATGTGATCTACATACTTTCAGGAAAGTTTTAATATATAATACATTAGGTAATTATTCTTATGTACAAAGTTATGTGCATTAATGTACTGCATCTCCGGCATTTCTATGCGAACTTTGATGATTCTTCTAGTCGGTGTCTTCAATTCTTCAATTCACTAGTGTTAAGTCGGTTGTTTTTTTTTGTAAAAAAGTTTTTTTCTCCTGATATTTTTAAAGAACTTGGAGGAGTAGAAGACTAACATTTCGGAATGTTGAGGTTATGAAAACATCATCGTGAAACCTAGCACTGGACGAAGAAATTGTAGTGGGTAGTAAGTAGAAGCAGACAAATTCGAACAAAAGAAGCAATGGATTAGCAATATCCTTCAAAATGATTCACATTTTGGTTGATAATGAGTTACGTAAGTAATTACGATTAGCGTGCAGCATAGCTATTCACAAACACTCGATACGCTTCCGTATCGTATCGAACATTAATCATTGTTATCGTAGGAGTCTTCTAAACGCTGTTCATAAGTCCAACACCCGAAAATTTTGTCAGTTTAAATCAAATAGACGCCCGCTATTCTTGCAACACCTATTTGCTGTTGAGGGCAAGTCAAATCAGGTTATCGAAATGTCAGGTTTTCGATACGATAGCCTGTCGTATGGTTGTTAATCAGGGCTCTGGTGAGATTTGATGTCGGCATTGGTGTTTTTTTTTGCAATCATCATCATCGTCATTTCCGAAAGACTCCATTCACAGCTGGACTTTCATTCACTGCATTATTTTATCCTTATAAAGGAATAGTAGATTGTTATGCAAGGGTCGAAAGGAATCAATTCCTATACGAGGCATTTAGACGCCCGAGCGCAGCGAGGGCGGCTATAGTCCGAGTAGGAATTGATGACTTTCACCCGTGTTAAACACTCTACTTTTCATTTCGAATATAAGGAAAGTAAAAAGTAGTAGTTTTTCTAAAATATTTATTGATAACATAAAATCAAGTTTTTGAATTTCGGTACAGCTTACAGGGTTAGTAATGTTAGTATCCCACCAAATAATACTATTTTGTCTTTTTTTTATTTTAAATATGGAACACACCGCGTCATCACCGCGGGCTGTCCCGCTTAATAGGTTTTTTTTTTTAATTCACACTGGCTGTTTATACACTCACAAGACTGCAGCATTTTTCTTAATTTATGTAAAAAATTTCGTAGCTGACTACAGTTCTATTTTTAAAATTCATTCCCACCCTAAAGAGGGAAGTAATTACTGTGAGTCTTTCCCGCCCTGTGGTGGGAAGCAGCGTCTTCCACTCGCTATTTGGATCAAACAAACACTACTTTCCGAGTATGAGAAATGAAAAAGTACTTTTTTGAAAGAAATTGAGGCGTCCCATCTTTTTATGAATATTTGAACCACCGTACCACAGTATGTGACCGTACCGCCTGTTATCTGGGTGATGGGTGATCAAAAACAATCGCAGCAAAGATCTATTAATTGGATAATAAGTACCCAGTGGAAAATTACTAAGTACGAACTAAGTAAAAAATTTTTTCATTGTTTTTTTATGTAAAATTGGGCATGATACCTGAAACCGACATACCTGATACCGAAATTTCTCGCGGAGGAAATCGCGGGCAGAAACTAATAAACTAAGTACTGTAAGTCGCGGGCAGAAACTAATAAGTAGGTACTGTAAGTCGCGAGCAGAAACTATTAAGTACTGTAAGTCGCGAGCAGAAACTAATAAGTACCGTAAGTCGCGGGCAGAAACTATTAAGTACTGTAAGTCGCGAGCAGAAACTAATAAGTACTGTAAGTCGCGGGCAGAAACTAATAAGTACTGTAAGTCGCGGGCAGAAACTAATAAGTACTGTAAGTCGCGAGCAGAAACTAATAAGTACTGTAAGTCGCGGGCAGAAACTAATAAGTACTGTAAGTCGCGGGCAGAAACTAATAAGTACTGTAAGTCGCGGGCAGAAACTCACCGATGCTCGAGTGTAGTGCCGTATACAGAATTTCCACCTAATAAAGGCCATGTTACGGGTACAGTACTTATTAGTTTCTGCCCGCGACTTACAATACTTATTAGTTTCTGCCCGCGACTTACAATACTTATTAGTTCCTGCCCGCGACTTACAGTACTTATTAGTTTCTGCCCGCGACTTACAATACTTATTAGTTTCTGCCCGCGACTTACAATACTTATTAATTTCTACCCGCGACTTACAGTACTTATAAGTTTCTGCCCGCGACTTACAGTCCTTATTAGTTTCTGCCCGCGATTTCGTCAGCGAGAAATTTCGGTCCCCGGCCCACCTCGTCGCATCGCATCGCATCGCCCGCGCCTGCCCGCGCTTTTACTTCGTTTTCGCTTAACGTTCTTTCTGACTTTTTTCTTTTTGCTTGGCTCCTAGGGGTCGTAGCGTGCGTATGGATAGACTATAATATAACCTTCCTCAAGGATTGGGCTATCAAGTACAAAAATATTTTTTGAAATATGGTAGTTCCAGAGATTAGCGCGTTCAAACAAACAAACTCTTTAGCTTAATTTTATTAAGTACAGTCAACAAAAGAGATAAGTATGCAGGATCGTCGGATATAGTTGAAGTTTAGTGAGAAACCGATGAATGTTCTCGAATATAATTTAATTTTATTAATAGAAAAGAAAGAGCTCATTTACAGTCGACGACATCCATTGGTTTCTTACTAAACTTCAACTATATCCGACGATACTGCATATATCTCTTTTGTTGACTGTATCTATAGATGTTGATTAAAACGAGATACTTGAAGGCAGTAGTAGTAGGTGTGAAAGCTTTTTACTATGGTACCCGGTAATTAGGAAAAGAAATCAGATGCTCCATACGTCTATGGTCACATATATAATTATCTCGACATTTTGGGAGCTGTTTTTTTTTTCTTCATATTTTAGTCAGGTCCCGTAGTAAAAGTTGTTCATTTATTTTTATGACTAGTACCCACCCTTAAAGTAGGTACGTCGTAATGTACTTAATATAAAGAAGTGTGAAGCATGAGAAATCAATGATCACAATTAAACCTTCAAGACTGGAATTTTCTGCAATAGGAATTTCATTATTACCTATAAGGCGCATAGTTCAGAAAAATACTTGCGTCCGTTAAATAATAACAATTAAGAGTGCGGAATGAATAACGTACTTATGCATAGAACAATGCAGTCATAAAGGTTCACGTCTCGTCCAAGACCGATAACATTCAACCTCTCCTATAACCCGACCATACGAAAAATATCTGTCGAAATAGAACCTCATTTGGACCAGACAACCTGCCAAGTTTAGTCGGTTTATAACTGTCTGTCGAGCCTCCACTGCCTCCAAAGTGAATGCAAAGTAACGATCTCCACCGAAATCACCCGAACTACTTCGGGCCCCCGAGGTTATATATAGCTCTCACTTGGAAAATGACTCTTCAGTATTATTGTGTGTGCGGTAAGGGAGGACGCTTTCCGCGCGTACGGTTCGCCCGCCAACAATAACATTGCACATATTGCACATTGTTATGTGAGTAACGTATTGTTATTTAAACAGTAAAATGCCTGCGGACATAATGTCGAGCACATGTCGTGGTGAAAATTTCGGCAAAAGTTTCAGTAAAAAAAGTATTGAAAGTGAAGTAAAATCTGGTTTCTTGGTACTTTTGGGACCAGGCGGGATGCGGCAGGATGTGAGAGTCGTTGTGTACAAGACCTCTTTGGAGCATTTCGCGGTGATCTATCCCAGGAAGAGGGTTACGAAGCCCATTGGCGTGGTGAACTTGAGGAACACAGCTGTCGAACAAGCCGAATCAAACAGCGGCTTCATTGTGCGACAGAAAGGCTACGACAACACAATATCCGCGAAGTTTGTGTGCTCCGAGCGCGAAGTTGAATCTTGGATGTCTGCGTTCACGTCGAGATCTTCACCGCACTGCGTGCACACCAGTCTCCCGGTTCTGGAGGAGACTGAGGAGAGCTAAGCAAATATAAGATTATCTAGCCGCTAAATGGTCTGGGTTATCTTCCTAATTTTGACGCGCCACGTCAAAACGAGGTTATGTTTGTTTTGCAATGGGATGCGAAAGTGAAAGCCGCGTTTTTTGCAAACGCTCGAAAGTGTCTCGGCTGCGGAGCTTAATAAAAACAAGTGCTGCCTACAGTGTTCGCCATGACTCATCTAGGTTACTCCATGTTATTGTCTGGGTCTTAGAAGCCGCGGTATTTTGCTTTGCAAATGAGAAACGCGATTGTGTTGGAACAGCTACGTTGGATGAGGAAAGAATATTTTGCGAGGTTGTTTACCTTGCACGTTTGTTTTCGTCCCGATCCACGGTGCATCTGATGAATGAAGACAGAAGTTTTGGCATACGTTCTAAGTTTTTGCATTGACCTAGTCGTGTTTGTAACTGAAGAAAATTACGGAAGTTTAACTAATCTTATGCAGATCAGATACGATTAATATTATAAGCATTTTAATACTTAATTACTCAACTAGTAGATATAAAAAAGGGGAAAATATAAGATGGACTTGAAATCTGTATCAGGTTCCTTGTAAACCGCAATCCAATGCTGTTTGTGGTTATGTTTATACCTAATAGATACTTTCTAAACAGAAGCATATCGGTTCCTTTTAGAAATACTGGGGTTGCTGATGTAGACGTCGAGGTAATTGTTGATGTTATTGTGTATTAGTACCTACCTAGCCTATAAATACCGTGTAAAACTAGTACAGTCTGTAATTTTTACTGAGTACGCCGTGTAATCACCGTTCGCGATTTATTTGCCAAACATGTAAACAAATATAAATATTTGGAAAAATAACCTTAATTCCTACACAATAAAGTTCAGTTTAGTTCTTCAAACATTTTTATAGCTTTTTAAATAGTGCTTAGTCACTGTGAAATCAACTTAATTTATACTAAAATAAAGTTGATATTTGTTTAACTTGAAATAACAACTGGAAATTGGAAACACGCATTTCAATAGACCATTCATCATCATTATCATCATTTCAGCCGAAAGACGTCCACTGATGGACATAGGCCCGAGCACCACCTCTTCGACCCTGTTCTAGTACTTAGGCTATTACGTAAAACTTAACACCTTGCCTTACGAACTCCAATTTGTACCGTATACTCATATCTTTACAAATAAATCATATTTTTTATCTTTTTAAACAAACAGTAGGACTTCAGAGGAGCAATTATCAATCTGTCCAAAATACTTCTAATTTGCCTACATTTTTGACAAATTTTCGACATTGATTGTCGATGAGATGAGATTGCGACTATTTGCGACTAGATTTTGAACGTTTTTATTTATGGGAATTCGCGTTCAGGTCTTTGTCTCCAATAAACATTGGTGCTTGACTTACAATAGCGCTTTGTACAACATCTTTTCCAATTTGCAAATAATTATGCTCTTCCCAGAATCCCAGTCTAGATACATCACCTACTCCATCACCAAGCTTAGCTAGCAACTTGAGCAGGCTCAAAATCAGAACACTGAATGTGGTCGGCATTAATATTTATGCCATCGGTACTATACAGGTTGAAATTGAAAACATGCGACAATTTGAAATGAAATGGGAGATTGTACTCGTCATTTAGAACAATTTTTACTATGAGACCAAACCTGAAATCGCGAAAAAAAATCAGCTGTTCTGTGTCACATGTTTTAAATTTCACCCTGTATTGTGTATTGTTTCGCCTTCCTTAAGTCGACAGGCTGGTCGGTATTTTCAAATACTAGCATTTTTTGTCCAAAAATATTAACAAAACGGTCCAACTAATCGTTTTTTATTAGGCTTCCGTACCCAAAGAGTGCCAACGGAGCCCTATTACTAAACCTCCGCTGTCCGTCCGTCTGTCTGTCAGCGGGCTGTATCTCATGAACCGTAATAGGTAGACCGTTGACATTTTCACTTATTGTGGATTTCTATTGCCGTTATAACAATACATAATACAAGAAACTTTTATTTTCGGCGTTCATTGCCGTGGGTGCGAAACCCGTCGTGTGCATCCGATTTCTTGTTTCCTAATGCACTGCGCGTGAATTTTTTGGAGATCTTCACTTTTTTCCACACTACGAGTATTTCAGTAACTAGATAATTATTTTTACCGTAAACTTGTTTGCAATTTGAAGTTTGTTTACGTATAATATTTTCTGTGGTCGGGCGGGACGGAAGTCAGGCCGTTATTCCCACACTTATCTTAATAGTCATTGCAAAGCAATTTAACTTTCTCAAGAACTATCCGACCCAAGTGTCACTACCATTTCTTTTGTTCTCTCACGTTACCTACCTACTTGCATAGATTTTTATTTCCTTACTAGCTAAACCGGCGACCTTCGTACCACCTCAGGATCAATAAGAACGATTGAATGTATGAGAAAATGAATTATCTATTTTTTCGGTAATAGTTAGTCTGCCATTCGGGGCGGAGACAAATCCAATAAATCAAAGATCAAAAAAGCGGTCCAGACGTTCTTGAGTTATAAATGGTGTAACTAACCCGAGTTTGTTGTATGTATTTGTAAAGAAGAATGAAGATGTATGAAGGCAATCTGGACAATGACACAGCTGTTCTGAATAAGACATTTACTTCTTTCTTGAGGGATCTAACTTATTGTAGAACAATTCTCAGCTTTGAACTACAATTTTTTATTTAAAAAATGAGCAGTGGTACTGGTGGCCCAGTTGTAAAGGCCGCGGCTTACGAGTTGTACTTGTAGGTTGTGGGTTCGAACCCAAGCAGGCATTAAACTTTGTGTAAATTATTTCACCAACACTGCTCTCAAAACGGTGAAGGAAAACAACATGTCCGAAACCGGCATGTCCTAAAACCAAAAAATTCGGAGACATGTTACATGTACCAACCCGCACTGGGCCCGCGTGGTGGATTATGGCCCACTCTCTCTCACAGAGAAGAGGCCTGTTTCCCAGGAGTGGGAAAATTATGGCTGATTATAATTATAACAATTCTCAGCTTCTGCTTTTACTACTTCTGCAACTACAATTTTTCATACAAGGTACCTACCTACTCAAGTACTCAATCTCACCTCATCATGACTAGAGTGACTACCTATAATCACACCCCAGACACTCCATACAACGCGCAAAATAATTACCTACTACTACTACATTAACAAATGACGTTTGTATACGTATGAATGTGTGCGTGAAATCTAGTAGGGCTGGCAGTAGTGCGTAGGAAGCTATGGTCTTAGTGCGAGTTTTAATATTTATTCGATCGTCAACTTATACTGCGTAACACACTATTAATCTCAATCTGAATTATTTTGAAGAGTACTTATTGCTAATACATTGCTTCTTATGTTCGAAAAATGTGTCTGCTCAGCAACGTAAATAACGTAATGAATGTTGTTGAACTGTCAAAATGAAACCCATTGCTACTAATAGTTTGTTACGCAATTACCCCGTATAAACGCCGCCCGCACCCTGATTGCGTAACACACTTTCTGAATCATTTTGAAGGATATTGCTAATCCTTTACTTCATACATATGTATGTCCGAAAAAAAATCTACTCAAAGAACTGCCAAAATGAAAGCCATTGCTACTGATACCTAGTGTGTTACGCAATTACCCCGCTGGTGACAATAATTGGGTACATAATTATTCCATACAAATGTACGTACACACGGCTACACATCAAGCTATACATAACCAGTATAAGCTGACTTCTGAAAAACCTATACAATGCGAGGTCAGTTAAAACGGGAAATGTACAGCTTCATGTGTCGCCGTGTGTACTAAGTGACGAATAAGTATCAAAACTCGGCCCTCTGAAGCATCTTGAGATGATATTAAATGAGCTTATGTGTAACATGTGTGTAACCAATATTGGAGGTTGTTGAACTGATTTTGTCTGTATTTGTAAATTATATACAATGGATTAATATGTACTTGTACTTGTAATGGTATTTAAATATAGCTGTTGTATTAGGTCCCATTAATAAATTATGCTAGATCATGTGTAGCATGCATGTGCAAATGCGACAATTTGTGAAACTAAGAATTTTTCATTTACCAGAACAAAATACATGACATGTTTAGATTTTAGGAACCAAAATTAGAATTTTGAAATACTCGTTTTGTGCCTCTTGTGTGAAATCTTTATAGTGGAGTAAACGACCCTTAATATGAGGGTAAAATGAAAAGTGTAAAGTGGCAAAAGTTTTGAGAGTATCTATGTAAATGATTTTTTTTAAATGAGTATTCAGGATGAAATGTTTTTTAATGTACAGACGCCAGCACATCAACCTACTACAATCTGTCAAATTCCTTTAATAGATTTTCAACTTTATCACTAAAGCCTAAGGTTCAAAGTTGAATAGGAAAATCTGACAGTTTCGGGTAGGTTGATTTGCTGGCGTCTGTACCTACCTATAGTCAGGAAAAATAACTGAAAGAAAGAAAGAAAATACATTTATTTAGCACAGACTAAAGGACACACAATACACTAGATACATCAGATAAAAAAACAAAACAAAGATCAAATAAAAAGCGTAAAGTCCGATGTAAGTAATTAGCAGGAAAGTGTGCCTCACGGCTGCGCCACTGCTTATGAAAGAGACTATCAACTTCAATAATAGGTAGATAATCATTTGATCCCTCCTTGTGCCTACTTCCCGAAATCGTGATTAATCCTTGACAATCGTACAATGGCTATAACGCCGGAAACTGGCACAGTAGGTATATTAATTATCAATATGTTAACCAATTAATTTTCCTGACTGTTCAAAAATGTTTGTATATTATTGTTTTTTTTGTACCTACTTGGTCGTTTATTAGACACGGTAAACCTACCAGTATTCTATTGCCAAATTAAATATTTAGCGGTGTATTTAATGACTGATATGAAAATAACCTTGTTGGTTAATTAAGTAAGTACCTATTTTGAAAACTTAACACCTGCGGGGTAATTGCGTAACACACTATCAGTAACAATGGCTTTTATTTTGACAGTTCAAGAATATTCAATGCGTTATTTACGTTGTTGAGCAGACAAATTTTTCGAACATGTAAAGCAATGAATTAGCAATATCCTTCAAAATGATTCAGATTATGATTGTGTTACGCAACTACCCCGCTGGTTTGTGGAACGAAAATCGACGTCCTGTCAAAATAAAACGCATGTCATCCAATTGGCTGTTTATAATTCAGCCAAACAATCTCAGCAGTTAAACCAAAACTACATAAAAATTATTGTGTTGATTTTCGTTCTAGAAACCGTTCAGTATTTGTTGTATAATCAATAAAAGTTCCTTACAAATCGTGAAAACATGAAGTTTCAGCAGTGCTATTCTGTAAAATCTCACCGAAGAAAACTTAGGTGAAGTGAGCTTCAAGTGAACTGTCAATGTGCCCATCCCTAATATCAGTGGGATGACAGCTCACTTTACCTAAATTTTTTCGGTGAGATTTTTACAGAATAGACATGCAGAAATACAGATGATCAAATAAATATAATTAGCTAAAGGCGGTTAAATACTTTCTACTAGGAAAAGAGTTATCTGTAATACTCGTAGTACCCGGAACGATAATGTTAATAATAAATAGAACGATTAAAGACATTACCACGAAGTTTTTCTTTTATTTTCGTTTTCCACCGACAATTGCTTAGTTGTTTGGACACATTTCATTCAAAGCCTACTGTGTTCATAGTTCGTTCAACGAAATCTCCAAACGGCTGGTTGACACTTCCCGTTACCCAAGGGCAGGGCCCTTATTCACTGATTCCTTACTTCGAAACACGTCGATTCCTTAATTAATCACAAGTCACGACATATGCTAATAATATTATCTATGACACAATGAACGAAACCGCACGAAAGAACGCGAAGTTGTCGTGGTTTGAACTGTCAAAATACCACGCTTGACACCCGTACGTGGTTTGCAGGTTGCAAGATTACGCTAGAAATAATAATTACCATACAAAATTGGGGCTCTGGTCTGTACCTTGGCCAGAGGCTAAGTATTGCAATACAACGTGGCAACGCCGCACAGTGGAACGAATGTATGGGAGCGGTTGGACGTAGACATGTCCGAAAAAAAAGAGTAAAATTATGCCAAACTAATGATGCCATCTTATTCGATTACTTAATGCCTTCATAACTTGTGGTGATGAATTTCTTCATAACTCCCATATTTCGGGAGTAATTTGAGAAAATGTGAAATTTTACTATGAAAATGAGTGTATCGAGCTCTCTCCCTCCTGATTCCGGGCTTGTTTCAAGTAGCGGTCTCTAATATCGTAATGCTATTACTAAGAGCTATATTTAATACTAAGACACATAGTGCGCCAAATGTGCACTTTCTGGGATAAAAGGAAATGAAAATTTAAAAAAAAAAAACGTTTTTTCCCCATTTGTATTTACTTTAAACCGCAGACAGACTTATTAAGAGGTCTATAAATATATTATATATATACAGAAATATATATTAACAAAAATATTCACAAGAACTGATGAGAGTATGACTTTTAAGTAAGTTGATAATAAATTACCTAGTTTCATTAAAAGTACAATAAATAATTAAGATGTAAGCTCTAATTTACTAAGTTACACATTTTAAAACAATAACATCATTTAATTATCTTCGTCATCATCATCATCATCAATTAATTCAAATTCAGAATCGATGTCCGCTAAATCATTTATGTTAACAAATTCGATATCACTTTTCTCAGAATCCGTAAGCTCATAAAATTCCTTAAAAGAAGATTTTTTTACAAACTTATTTCCTTTTGGACGGATACTTGTAACAAGTGGATCAGAAGACAGTAAAAGATTGTGCATAATATCTTCATTGCATGAGATACTGCTATGCTTTCGAGAATGCCCCTCTCTATATTTTCTAAAATCTTTATTTCTAGCCTCAGATGCCTCTTCGGATAGAAAACCAATGGGCACAATTGACATGTTCTGAACTATCTCTGGCCCATGCATTAAAATTTTATGAAGTGAAGAAGGCATATAATACCATGGGTATAACTCCACGTAAAGCTTAGCAGTATCAAAGCAGAACTCTCGGAATTTAGTTACGTTGATCTTCTCTCCTGATGAAATACACTGCAAGATCACACAGATTTTTCTTAAAAGCATAGCATCTATTCCGGTCAGTTCAGCAGATTTAGTGTAGTTTTCAAAAAATCTCCTTGCCGAGTTGCCATTGTTGGTGGATCCACTGCCTTGTTTCACAACATCGAGAAGTAAGCCCGTTTCTCTTCTTACAGCCTCTTGAACTCTTTTCTTCCTGTCATCAACTTGCCTTTTTGCTATATCACCCCTTACTTGCCATGATTTTATGTCTAATTTGTAGGAAATGTGTAATAAGCATTCCATTGAGCGAATCCAAGCGTGAAGGGTGCTTAAGCCATATTTATACATGTCCTCGTTTGCGTGTTTATCTTTGATTAACTCTAAATTATTCATTTCTTTAGGACAAGCCTTGCATATGTCACACACTGAAGCTGCTGTATTGGATATAATGGAATGAATTTTACCATCAATCATTGTCAACAGCAGTTGGTGTTTGACACTAATTCCATCAGTGATGGTGGATGGAGTTAAGGCTTCAATCTCTGCTTCGATTTCAGCCATCTCTCTCTGCACATTTTCTTTGGTTTCCTTTATAAACTTAAACAATATTGGCCGGCAAAATGAAGTGGAAGATGGTCGCTCGTTTTCCCAAATTGTTACACCTTTTGAGACGAGCCGCAGTGGTACAAGACTAATCATAAAATTACTAGCAAGATCGATTTGCTCATCTTCACTCGTCCTTTGATGATAAATGCTTTGGCTAGATGATCCGTCAAAACCCCATTTGCTGGTCAATACGAGCTGTTGATTGGGATCAACAGGGGTTTCTAACGACCTAATAAGTCTTCTTGAGGTTAAATCCATCAAGGCTTGTAATTTGATTTTTGCAGAGCTCTCTGTAACTGTGAGATCTTCTTTGGC
Source organism: Amphipoea lucens (assembly GCA_947508005.1). Taxonomy (NCBI): domain Eukaryota; kingdom Metazoa; phylum Arthropoda; class Insecta; order Lepidoptera; family Noctuidae; genus Amphipoea; species Amphipoea lucens. The sequence continues at coordinate 21,555,795 of OX382357.1, forward strand.
CGGATAGCACTTAATTTTTTCTTTAACCAACATGTAGTAACTCGGGTATTGAAGAGCTCCTTCTTGAGTGTTGAAATCCCGAAGAGTGTTATAGCGCCATTTCGATAAGTTCATCGATACATAAAGAGCCAATGCCTTCAAAGGGGATATTTCCCGTACCTGAATTGATTTACCTTCAATGAAGGCTTTGATTTTTGAGGCCTCTTCTGGATTCTCCGTCAAGTATTTCATAACATAAGCTGTATCGCTTTGTCCTGCCTTTTGAAGCGCCCTTTCGGCCGAAAACATAATTTCAGCGCTGCTACTGCTGCATGAAAGACTATCTTCAGTGCGTCTTCTTTTTTGCCGGTTACTAAGGTCCTCAAAAGATTTACGAGGACTAGGATGTGTACAAGTTGAAGCATCAGATTTAGCAGGAGAAATTATGGGCTCGATGACGTCACTTATATTTTCTGTAGAAGGTTCCATATTTTCATTCTGTAATTCCGGCCATTGAATTGCAGCCTGTAGCCAAATCTCATGTTTCTTCCGAAACTTATCTGTGCTTCTTCCAGACTGTGTCCATTTTGCATAAATGCGGTAGCAAAATCGACGACACCAGTCTTTTAAACTTGTTTCAGCACTTTCACATAACTGAACACAACTGTTATCTTTTAAAACACTGAACAAATAGTTAAAGTCGCGTAAATCTTTATGTGCGCGTGCGCATAAAGCAACGTGAATATCAAGATTTGTATTAAAATTTGGAAAATACATTGCGAGATTAGCTTGGATACAACGAGGTGTAAATCAACACTGATTTTAAAGTTACTAATAGTGACCTATTTATATAAAATCCAGGTATCCCAGGTATCCTTTGTTAAATATTGCAAGGTAATTAGTTATTGTGATAATTAGTAAATGATGCATGCTAAATTAGTGTATTAAGAGCCATTTAGTAATTAAATAATAGCAATGTTCTTATCAGTAATCATTAGTGCATCAGTTTTATATGTAAACCTTAAGTCCCTAATTATATATCCTAATTAGCTTATATCTTCTCTAATTGGCTGCTCAGAAATGTTATTGTAATAAGGTAAACCTTTAGAAAAACGGTTTTAATCAACAAAATAAACAAAAAATAAAAAAATTGTGTTATAAAATAAACATCACTCTTTATCCCAGAAAGTGCACATTTGGCGCACTATGTGTCTTAGTATTAAATATAGCTCTTAGTATAAGCATTATGATATTAGAGACCGCTACTTGAAACAAGCCCGGAATCAGGAGGGAGAGAGCTCGATACACTCATTTTCATAGTAAAATTTCACATTTTCTCAAATTACTCCCGAAATATGGGAGTTATGAAGAAATTCATCACCACAAGTTATGAAGGCATTAAGTAATCGAATAAGATGGCATCATTAGTTTGGCATAATTTTACTCTTTTTTTTCGGACATGTCTACGTCCAACCGCTCCCATACATTCGTTCCACTGTGCGCCGCCAGTCTCTTGGGAAAAGTCGACAGCGATGTGGAGAAATTTTCCTACGCCATATTTTAGTTTGTTCATAAGTACTAGTTTCAGTTACTCGTAGGTTAAATCTATGAAAATAAAAGAAAACTGTTTGATTTCATACCTAAAATCTATAGCCTCCCTCATATTTTATTCCCTCATTTTTATTAGATTTCAAAATCTATAGCCTCTCCTTTATAAAGTTCTAAGAACTTTTGAAGAATTAGTAAAATGGTGGGTATTTTTACCCGACTGTGCGACAACAAAGACGGTTATTAAATAATTAATTAAAATAAAGGTAGGTACTTAAATAAAAGTTCTTTAAACTCATAAGTAGCCAAGTACGTAGAGGCAGTCATGTTTAATTCATGTATGTACCTAAGTACGTTAGTCTGTGCCAAGGTCTAAAGTCTAAAGCAACACATTAATTTGCCAATAAAAACTAAATACCATGACCGGCAAGTCGAGGGACAAAACCACTCATTTTTTAACGTTTTCTCGAATTCTCTGGAAGTCATACCTACCTCCTAGCTATCTGCTTTGAGCAAAAAAACTGTAAAGCCATGGTTTAATAACCCTATTAACTATACTGACTAGTCGGGTAAACTAGCAGGTAGGTGGATAATACTTATAGGTACCTACCAGAAAGACTTATTTACAGATGTACAGACGCCAGCACATCAACCTACCCGAAACTGTCACATTTTCCCAATCAACTTTGAACCTTATGCTTTAGTGATAAAGTTGAAAATCTAGTAAAGAAATTTGACAGATTGTAGTAGGTTGATGTGCTGGCGTCTGTACATGTTGGTTTCGAAAGTCCACAGGACATTGAAATGTCCTAAAGTTTTACTAAAGTAGTCCTTGAACCAAAAATTCTAAGACATTGTGTTGTGACATCATCACATCACCATCACCAACCCGCACTGGGCATGCGTGGCGGATTATGTCCCAGTCCTCACAGAAAGGAGGCCTGTTGTGTCCCTGCAGTGAGAACGTTTTATATAGGCTGATTATGATTAAATTTTGGCGACGTAAAACTGGTGGATGCCAAGCTTCATAGCTTGGCTCATCGCCGCAAGGTTGCCTGCCTGTCGGTCTTCTACAGACTATACTTCGGTGAGTGTGCCCAAGAACTCCACGACGTCATTCCACCGACCCCCTTCTACCTCCGAACATCCAGACGCACTGCAAGTTACCATCCCTACCTGGTTGCTATTCCACCAATTCGCACTAAGCGTTTGCAAATGTCCTTTATAATGCGCACAGCAAAAGAATGGAACTCTCTACCTGCGTCTGTTTTTCCGAGCGCATACAACCCGAATCTCTTCAAAGTGAGAGTGAACAGGCTTCTTCTGGGTAAGCTCGCTCCATCGTCGACTTTGTCTATGTCACCTTTGACCTAGACTAGAGTCAAGACCAAGTCCATTTCAAATAAAAAAACCGGCCAAGTGCTAGTCGGACTCGCGCACCGAGGGTTCCGTACAAACCTGTTTAAAATATTTTTATTAGGTATATGATATGACTAAAAATTTACGGTTTTCGTAATTTTTCCTTTTAATCTGTGCTATAAGACGTTGCTTCGTACCAAATTTCAAGATTCTGAGTTCACGGGGAGTACCCTGTAGGTTTTGATTCCCTTGCGAGTGTCGAAAATTTGCGGAACGGCTGTATCTTTTGATTGCGTTGGCTTAGAAGTTTGATTTTTTCACAGCTCCAAGGGAGCGTAGACTTGAGTATTTGACATAAATTCCAGTTTGATACCTCCACGCGTTCTTGAGAAAAAGGGTCTTGACAGACAGCCGGACGGACGGACAACAACGTGATCCTATAAGGGTTCCGTTTTTTTCCTTTCGAGGTACGGAACCCTAAAAAAAAATATCTAGCTACTGCTCACGACTTAGCCGCGTGAAACTTTTTTTTCCCCGACCCACCCTGCCGCATCGCATCGCCTACCCGCGCTATTACTTCGTTTTCACTTAGCGTTCTTTGTGATTTTTTTTGTTTTTGCACGGTTCCTAAGAGTCCTAGATCATCCGTGATCCGTGATGTTAAGTAGCCTTCCTCAAGAATTGGGTTGTCAAATGCAAAAGCAATTTTTCAAACCCGACTGGTAGTTCTAGAGAAATCTAGGGATTAGCGCGTTCAAACAAACTCTTTAGCTTTATTATTAGTATTAGTATACTAACGCCAATCGATTATTTCAGGCAAATCCGCTAGTTCGTACTTAACTGTAATAATGCTAAAACGTTAACACCGCGAAACACTTGCAGTATTTGTAATTTTATTTTAAAACTAGCTGTTAACCGTGTCTTCGTCCGCGTGTACAAAAAAGTTATTGTTCAGTTTTAATTTTTTTTTGTGGGACCCTATGATTATTTCCTTTTTCTAAAATAAAAGTAACTTAAGTTACTTCTTATTACATAAGCTATCTGCCAGTGAAAGTCCCGTCAAAATCGGTTGAGCCGTTTCAGAGATTAGCCGGAACAAACAGACAGACAGACAGACAAAAATTGTAAAAAATGTTATTTTGGTATATGTAGCGTGTGTACGTCCATATGCATTTAGTAAAAAGCGGTTATTTTAATATAACAAACAGACACTCCAATTTTATTTATAGATAGATGTATATTATGTAGATTGCAAAGCGCACGCGGACGTCGTGCGGAACGGCCTGGTTTTTATGAAACACGCTAATATAACTTCATTATATTCTTTTAAATTCGTATGGCCTTTTTGCAAGAGATATAGGAGTTTTATGTTTAACTGCAGTTTACCCGTCTTATAACGTACTATCACAGCCAGAAGTCCACTTACACCGCAATGACCATTATCGCCTGCGCTATACGAGCTGCGGCGCCTATACACACATACGCATTTTTATCCGTGTGAGTCATGTTCCAACGCTAGCATCGCACTACGAGTATAATTATAGTCATAGATGTGGTCAATGCTAGACAAGGATGACAATATCAGTAACTTGTTTTTTTATCGCAGTCTGATTTTTTTTTAATAGCAATGCAAAATTTCAACAAATGAATATAAGTTAACATTAGCTAGATCGGTAATGAGGCTGCACTCGCTAATGTGATCGGGATAGATGCGGGTTCGAATCCTAGTTGGGCCAGTTTTTTTTATGTTTTATATATTATTATTATTTGTATGTTTTAGTAATTTATTTTATTAAATTACTTTGAACAAATAGATATTATAATAAAGGTAATTTATTATTATAATATGATAATAAATGAAACAAATTTTGATATGGTAACATTGTAATATTTTTTATACAAAAGAAATCTTTTGTACTATGTTCACCAACCAACAACAGCGAATAGTGGAATAATTTATGTAAACTAGTAAAGTAGTTAAAATATGAGGGTAGATTTACAAAGACAACTTATCACTTTGTTTCAAATCTACCCTCATATTTGAATAACGACGCTAAGATTGAAAATAATTGTAAAACGAAAGAATCTTCGTTTAGTTGTGGATTTTTTTTAAATATTTGTTAGCAACTCGGCATTCTTATTTCACATGTAATACTTAAAAAATATTTTAAATGTTTGATGTGAGACTCGAACTCGAACGTTCCGCCATGCGAGGCACAGTGCTAACCACTTTGGCCACCGTAACACTCACTTAATTTATTAAAATTTGTAATAACAATCATAAGCGGGCAACAAGTTGCCAATGGGTAGTGTTGTCAAACGTTCTTATAGAAGAAGGTCATAAGTACAACTAATAGTCTTATGCCATAGTTTTGTGAGATTGCAAGTCGACTTCTGACTGTTATAGTACCTCCCGGGGCCCCGACTTATGGTAATAGAAGGAACAGTGAGGTTTTAGTGGGTAGGAGTCCGACACAACCAAGAAGATATGCAATTAACCACCAAGCTAACCTAACAAGGAATTGACAAAATGTCAAGCTCTAGATGCATGTCTCGCGTGTGTTGGATCATTCGGTTCCCTAGAAAATGGATGAGCTGCAAGGAGCTGATCCACGCATCATGATCGTGAACGGGCGCTGTCACTGTTGAGACTAATTTTGTTTTTTTTTATACATTATTCTCACATTAGAAGCAACAAGAATAATGTAGGTACCTCGGATTTTGTAAAATTTTGATTTAAAAGAATGTCCTTGGAGTTTTTTATCCATTCTTCTCCATAGATATCTACGCTACGTTTTGGAATGGGCAACTAACTTCAACTTTCTGACCGCCTCCTTGACAATTCAAAAGTGCCTGCACTTTTGAATTGTCACTGCGGTTTAATTGAAATAAATGCTTTGAGTTTGAGTTTTGAGATAAAATCACAAGAGGGCTTCTCGTGTCCTTGTGAACACTTCACAAAGTTTCGCAGGGTTTTCAATACAGATTAAATCTTCACAAAAGATCTAATTTTCCAGACTAAAGTCCTATAAATATTTCATGATTCATGAATGTCCGACGGCCTTGCGCCGTCGCGTCGTACCTATTCAACATTTTAGTTATTTGCCAAGACGCTTGAAACCGTAGTTCCTACAAGCCGCGTTTTTTTCGTAGTGTGAGCGCAGACAGTTATGACTCATATTAATGTATTGGCTCAAGTTATTCTAAACTAGCTGTGCCCGCGACTTGGTTCGCGTACATATTAGTACATGGATATTTTTTTTTTGCGCAGTACCCTCATTCTTGTTTCTAAAATAAAACCCGTTATGCTTAAGTTACTCCTTATAACATCAGCTATCTGCCTGTGAAAGTCCCATCAAAATTGGTCCAGCCGTTACGGAGATTAGCCGGAACAAACAGACAGACAAAACTTTTAAAAATTGATCTTTTGTTATAGGTAAGTACATACCGTATACAGGGTAAAATTGCGAAACTCCGCAGACGTGCTGGGTATCTATGTACCTATATCTAAACATGATAAAACAATTAATTTGATCATGTGTTTTTTGTTTCATCTACCGCAGGTAACACTGTAGTCCCTTGATATTAGATACAGGGTGGGCCAAACATTTTTGCACTTTTGAAACATGAATAAAACTGCAAAATGTTACTTTGTTGATAATTTACTGTGGTAGGCTCGAATTTTCAGGTATCCCCACAAGAAAAAATGACAAAGTGTATCGGTGATCGTTCCTTACGGAAATTGATATTCGTTGTTTGTGGTACCAATTTGCCCAAACTTCTCGATCCAAGCTTTGATTAAATTAACACTTGGACACTCACTTACACGACGTAATCCGTATTCAATTCTAAACAGGCGTCGTACAGTCACGTAGGTACCTACCGATGTTTTATTAAAAAAAACCACTCAGTTGTTCCGTGAACTGTCAAACGGTTTTCGAGATATTTAGTGCTGCTATTTTCAAAAATTTTTGGCCCGCCCTGTGTCTTATGGTGCTCCCACACTGCTGTTATAAAATGTTTACTAACATTACCTAACATGAAAACCTTTCTGATTTTTGAAAACCTTTTTGATTAAATGTATTAGATCACAATGTTAGAAAATGTTTGTAAACATTTTATAACAGCAGTGTGGGAGCACCAATAAACATAAGTCATTTAATCATTTGTTGATAACAATAAATAATAGTTGTTATAAAAAATACAAGCGCGCAATTATTAGTTAAAATATCTGTTTTTGAAGTGAAAACTTCTTTAGGCGCGTTGGGCATTCTTTGAGATGGGAAAAACCATTGAATTCGCGCCACTGTTACCAAGAGCGACACCGCTTTGGATGTGTTCGGCTGTCCTCGGGATGTACTCGGTTTTAATGTATTTTCGATATGTCAGTGAGTGATGGCAAAGTGTTTGTGTTTTGTTTAGGTATTAGTAAAGTGTTTGTATTTTGTTTATGACGATTAAAAAAATACACACGTCTAATTGTTCAAGTTTTCACTTCTGTCGGCACTCCCGGAGTGCCCCTTTTTTTGTATTCTTCACAGACGTAATGTGTAGGTATATCGATACCGGTTCGGTGATATCGATATAAAGATAAACACAATAAAACAAAAGAAAACATATTTTCTCAACTCATACTTCAAGTAACAACACTACCAGCCGTCGTTGACCCCAAAAAAAACGAACATTAAATCTTGATTAACGTTGAAAAGAACATTTGGGAAGAGGTTACGGAGTCGTCACAGCATGTTTTGCCGTAGAGCCAGTCCACACGGCGCGTTGCGTCGTCGCAACGCAAATATTTTGACGCATAGCCGGCCACACAGGCGCTGCGTCGTCGCGGCGTTACTACGACGCAGTCTTAACGTTCGGTCGACGCAGCGGTGACGCACAGTTGCGGCAAGCATTTTTGTAAAAATATCGCAGTCAGTCTATAGGAAAGCATGGATCGAAAAAGACGCACAAGCAACTGAGCGCTGCCTCTCCGTCGCCGCAATGAGTACACCCCCTCCCGCTTCGTCTCGGGGGCTGCTGTCCGTCATGTGTGCGTTGCGACGACGCAGCGCGCCGTGTGAACACCTTGGTTATTTGTATGTAAAACAACGCAACGGCAGCGCTGCGTCGACGCAACACTGACGCAACGCGCCGTGTGGACTCGCACGTATTCCATGCTAATAAGAATGTATAATGATATTTGGTTTATTTTATCGTGTTTTAGATATGGATACCCATCACGTATGCGGTATGCGGAGTTTAATAGCTAATTTAGTTTGACTCTGTACGAGTATAGGTACTACAGGATGAAATTGAATTCATGGGCATCCTTATAAAGGGTCATTGTACTCATCAAAAAAGGATGCCCATGAATTTAATTTCACCCTGTATATTAACCCCCTTATTCATAATCCTATTTTATCTCTATTTTAGCTAAAATAGGTTTATAGAACGTTTGTCTTTATCTGTCACGTTGTCATTTCTGTGTGTAAGAAAGAGACAAACCCTATTTTAACTAAAATAGGTTTGATAAGTTTTATGAATAAGGGGGTAAGCATTTAGTAAAAAGTTATTTTGACATTACATTACAAACAGACTCTTCAATTTGATTTATTTGTATGTATGTATGTGATTCACATGTCTGTCCTAACGTTATACCTACATCTAAAGTGTATAGACCATAGTTATATGACTATGGTATAGACTTGTCAGTGTCACACTGGTATGTACAGTGCCCATACAAATATTTGCAAGCCCGATTACTTTTGGCGTGGAGTCATGTTACTGAAAGCTAGGATAGCGTATAGAATGTACCTACCTACCTAACAATTCGCCATTCTTTCATAAGATTTGGATACTTTCACTTCACCTGTACCGGCTGTACCTACCTAAATAATGATTGCGAGTAGTCGAGTAGATTAGTAGGTACTTATACCTACTTAGAGATAGTATCAATACACTTCACTCTCGCCTTTTAGTCTGTCGAACGGGAACTAAACAGAAAACAATTTTAAGTGACATTTTAAAATATCCATATCCATACTAATATTATAAATTCGAAAGTAACTCTGTCTGTCTGTCTGTATGTTGCCTTTTCACGCCTAAACCACTGAACGGATTTCGATAAAATTTGGCAGAGATATAGATTGCATATCTCGGGGGAGGACATGGGCTACTTTTTGTTTCAAAATATCCCTAAAGGCCCAGGTTTCCTATACAAACTTTCATCTCTAGGGGTTGAAAGTTTATATGGGAAACCTGTTATTTCTTCAGTTAGGGATATGAAAATTTGTAGGGTGTGTTCTTTGTGAAGAGTAAAATTTAATTTTATTAATAGAAAACAAACAGCTTCTTTATCAAATTAAATTTCAGTCGAAAATATCCATCCGTTTCTTACTAAACTTCAACTATATCCGACGATCCTGCATACTTATCTCTTTTGTTGACTGTACAATTTGTTGTAATTGTTGTCCATGAAACTTATTGATAAAATAAAAAAAAATACAGTTTAAAATGTAAACAAATCAACATTCAGACTAATTAGTACCTAATAAAATAGCAAACATAGAAATGTTTTCGTATGGAAATTGGTTCTATTGCTTTAAAAAACTAAATTTTCCTGTCGTAATTTGTTTCCCATACAAAAATACAATGTCCACAGTCGCGCGTATTTAATAAATGCAGCATATAATAAATAATGCACGCAATAAGTGAACATCCATCGGTTTCTTACTAAACTTCAACTATATCCGACGACCCTGCATACTTATCTTTAGTTGACTGTACGTTTTCTGATCCATTTGTTTACATTTTCATCAGAACAGACAGGTACCTGCGCTGCGCATAGCACTACCTACATTATCTAAGGCTGCCTGTCCATTTGAGCTATAAGCGGTGCAAGCAAGCAGAGAAATAGTACCTACTGTGGCGAAGTGTCCTTGTGAATTGAAGCGTGAATGGTGTAGATTTTGTGGGACTCTATTGGTTAATTTCTTCCTAGGTAGGTAAGTCAGCCCTTCTCTACTTCTCTCCAGTCTGCGTAAAGTAAAATAATAATAATAACTTTATTGATACAAATCCTTACAATAGGCATAATATCTAGCTAAGGTTCACAATAAATAAATAAGGCGCACAAAAGTTGAAACCCTGACTCCTAAACTAGGAAAACCAAACGAAAAAAATAACGAAACAGCAAGCGATATATCGATGCCTTAGTTCACAATTGCACTAACTACAAAATTGACAATTTTGAGGAGAGTGTTTTAAAGTTTTTTAAAGTTTAGACATGTACACTATGAAAACAAAGTAAAATAATAAAACAATTATGCATCTATTCACAAGACTAGTCCTTTAACTCCATCATATCTCAATATTGTAATATTAGTATAACCATAACATTTTAAAAATAGCTTTGTAATGTACAAACCCCCCTTTTAATACATTTGTGCACTAAGATTGATTATGTTGATGTGCATTAAGTGAAAAACTAAAAATATTTAACAGCTTTAACAAACTGGTTCTAGGTCCAACAACTAAGAATAAACCAGTGATTCATATTCATAATGTTTATTTTATTCTATAAAACACAAAGTTTTTCAAACTACAATCATAAAATACTTTTTCGAACTCGCAATCAAAATTTTAAGAGGGCTAAACCAATTTTTTTTTTGGTCTCTTAATAATTACAAATTAGAATTTATTAATCAGTCTTCAGTTTGGTAACAATAATCAATTACCTACTAACTATTTAATGAGAAACATTTAAATTTCTTAAAAAATAGGCTCCTTTAAGTAAAAGTAGGTAGGTACTTTTACTTTTTACTTTTACTGTACTGGAGGAGGTTCTCCAGAAAGTAAAAAAAAACCCCTAAACCCCTTAAAGTAAAAGTACTTAACACACTTGTACATCAAACATTCTTGATTCTTAACTGTGAACTAGGTTTTTTGGAAGAAAGAGACGGATTATTGGTATTTCGATACGCGCAAACGAAAGAGCACAACATTTAATATATTTGGCACCAAAAAAGTAAAAATTGAAAATTTTGCAGTTAGTACAATTGTGAACTAAGGCATCGATATTGTCGTGAGTTCGAATCTCATCCGTTGCGCAATGTTAACTTAAGAACCTATCGCAAGTAAATCTATAGGTACCATCGAGGACTTTTCCGCCTGATCACTTAAACATTTTTTCGCCTAAATCCTGCGGCGGGCCACGCCCCCTTAAAGTTTTCGTATTCTGTGCTATTAGGAAAGCGATAAGTAACGCAATCAGTTGCATCCTGCACTGCGCAGCTTAGTGACGCATCACGTGTATTCGTTTTGTGAATTTACGGACGAACTATTTGCCATGGCGCGCTTACTAGAGAGCGCTTCTATTTTTTGAGTGCAAGCAAAAATGAACTTAGTGGTGGTCAGGAGGCAGGAGTGTCCGCGATAGTACCTAGCTTTGTTGGAGAGGTTTGAATTTGATAGGTCTTAATTCATATTGCTAGATATAGCCCAGCCTTATTCAGACAGAAAATATGTCTCCTAATTGTGTAACTAACAATCAAGAAATAATTGTTAGTATAGGTACACTAGGTACACTATTATTATTAACTAAATAACTACTAACGAGCCATACCTAAGTTATCGCGAATAGGTACGTGTGGTATACAATCCATATCAGGATTACTAACTGCTTTTAATTATGCAATACAGCTCTGAACACGTCATTCTTATTTTTGTAAGCTAGTTTCGCCGCCCGGTTTTCGGTACCTACCTACTTAAAATATGTAGTACCTATTAAGAAGGTACAAGGTACCTACAAGAAGGTTGTAAGAAACGGATAGTTTATACATACTTAGGAGTGAATAAAATAGAGGTTTTTGTATAGTTTTAGTTAAGTTAGATTTTAATTTTGTTATTTTTGTTAATTAAGGTAAATGCTTAATCAATAAATAAAATCTCCCCAATTATTTCATCACCACTGCTCTCAAAACAGTGAAGAAAAACATCGTGAGGAAACCGGCATGTCTTAGAACCAAAAATTCGAAGACGTGTGACATCTACCAACCCGCACTGGGCCCGCGTGGATTACAGCTCACTCCCTCTTACAATGAGGAGGCCTGTGTCCCAGCAATGGGTACATTATAGGGTGATTATGAAGCTGCGCATGCCGCAGTACAGATTGGAGGTAGGTATAGACGCCAGCACATCAAGCTACTACAATCTGTCAAATTTCTTTAATAGATTTTCAACTTTATCGCTAAAGCATTAGGTTCAAGCTTGATTGGGAAAATTTGACAGTTTGGGGTAGCTTGATGTGCTGGCGTCTGTACAATCCAGACCTTAGGACAGCACGTTTAACGTCAGACTTATCAGTCATGCTAATATATCTGTCGGATTTTCAGAAGCCCTAAACTGGTCTAACCACTACTGACTAACTGGTCTGGTATTCGTAGGCAGCTTGTAGGTAAGACTAGAAAGTATCTTTAAAAATGGTTTGTGGAGGTGAGATGGTAATCACCCCCCGTTAAAAATTCAGCTGCATCTCGACATCCAGGCTGTAAAGATGGTAGGATGAAGAGAAGGTAAGTCAGGTTCAGACTATGATGTTCGCTATAGGGACGTCGCAAAAGGCAGCATATAAATTATTGTATTCCTGTAAGTAGGTTTGTACGAACTCTGTCACGTAAATCAAACATATTTTAAAAAAGTAGATGAGGTCGGCGTTTCCTATTCGACTACTCTGAGAAGAAAGGCCGAAACAAACTCAGAGGTCAGTCCCTTTATAGGCGCTCCACACACTGCACCGCGCTCCGTCGCGGTGAGCAGATAACGCGCCCCCGCGCTTGATTTTTTACATACAAATTCAACTGCCGCGCGTGCGCGCGCGCGTTATCTGCTCACCGCGGCCAATGTGTGGAGCGCCTTAAAGTCAAAACATATTGGTCAGATCACAGATATAGATATACCTAGATAGGTAACGCAAGTATCACGAACTGTATGAAAACTAAGCGTGCCACTTTTTGACTACCTACTATGACGTCACAAGCTCGCGCTCTCTCGCTCACGCTCACCCAGCCAGCAGTACGCATGTGAGTGAACTTAGCAGATCATTGTCCAGCAGATCAACAAAAAACATGAGTTCTATTCGCATGCAGCTGAGTTCTACAGTTCCTGATACTTTTTAGAAATAGTTCTGGCGTTTTTACATAAAAAAATCAAATGTCAAAATGATCTGCCAACTTCACGTAGCAGATCATTTTGTAGCAGATCAAAAACAAATGTGAGTTCTGTCGCATGGGGCTGAGTTCTACAGTTCCTGATACTTTTTAGAAATAGTTCTGGCGTTTTTACCCTTAAAAAAGGCAATTGGAAAAAATAAAACGTATCAAAAACAAATGTGAGTTCTTTCGCATGCAGCTGAGTTTTACAGTTCCTGATACTATTCAGGAATAGTTCTGAACTCACGTCCACTTTTGTGAAAGGCTAGAACTCTTTCGTTTATCACAGATTCGTATCAGAACTGCAATCTTAAAGTCGATTCAAATCCAGAACTCACGTTCGAGTGCCAGCAGATCATGGTAGAACGTCAAAAGTCAAAAATATTTTTTTCATCCTTTCCAATTATTGTGAAAGACTAGAACTCTTTCGTTTATCATAGATTCGCATCAGACCTGCAATCTTAAACTCAATTCGAATCCAGAACTCACGTTCGAGTGCCAGCAGATTATGGTAGAACGTCAAAAAGTCGAAAAATATTTTTTTCATCCTTTCCAATTATTGTGAAAGGCTAGAACTCTTTCGTTTATCATAGATTCGCATCAGACCTGCAATCTAAAACTCGATTCGAATCCAGAACTCACGTTCGAGTGCCAGCAGATCATGGTAGAAAGTTAAAATGTCGAAAAATATTCTTTTCATCCTTTCCAATTATTGTGAAAGGCTAGAACTCTTTCGTTTAACATAGATTCGCATCAGACCTGCAATCTAAAACTCGATTCGAATCCAGAACTCACGTTCGAGTGCCAGCAGATCATTGTAGAACGTCAAAAAGTCGAAAAATATTTTTTTCATCCTTTCCAATTACTGTGAAAGGCTAGAACTCTTTCGTTTATAATAGATTTACACCAGACCTGCAATCTAAAACTCGATCTGAATCCAGAACTCACGTTCGAGTGCCAGCAGATCATGGTAGAAAGTTAAAATGTCGAAAAATATTTTTTTCATCCTTTTCAATTACTGTGAAAGGCTAGAACTCTTTCGTTTATCATAGATTCACATCAGACCTGCAATCTAATACTCGATTCGAATCCAGAACTCACGTTCGAGTGACAGCAGATCATGGTAGAACGTCAAAAAGTCGAAAAATATTTTTTTCATCCTTTTCAATTGCTGTGAAAGGCTAGAACTCTTTCGTTTATCATAGATTCACATCAGACCTGCAATCTAAAACTCGATTCGAATCCAGAACTCACGTTCGAGTGCCAGCAGATCATGGTAGAACGTCAAAAAGTCGAAAAATATTTTTTTCATCCTTTCCAATTACTGTGAAAGGCTAGAACTCTTTCGTTTGTCATAGATTCACATCAGACCTGCAATCTTAAACTCGATTCGAATCCAGAACTCACGTTCGAGTGCCCGCAGATCATGGTAGAACGTCAAAAAGTCGAAAAATATTTTTTTCATCCTTTCCAATTACTGTGAAAGGCTAGAACTCTTTCGTTTATCATAGATTCGCATCAGACCTGCAATCTAAAACTCGATTCGAATCCAGAACTCACGTTCGAGTGCCAGCAGATCATGGTAGAACGTCAAAAAGTCGAAAAATATTTTTTTCATCCTTTCCAATTACTGTGAAAGGCTAGAACTCTTTCGTTTATAATAGATTCACACCAGACCTGCAATGTAAAACTCGATCTGAATCCAGAACTCACGTTCGAGTGCCAGCAGATCATGGTAGAAAGTTAAAATGTCGAAAAATATTTTTTTCATCCTTTTCAATTACTGTGAAAGGCTAGAACTCTTTCGTTTATCATAGATTCACATCAGACCTGCAATCTAAAACTCGATTCGAATCCAGAACTCACGTTCGAGTGCCAGCAGATCATGGTAGAACGTCAAAAAGTCGAAAAATATTTTTTTCATCCTTTTCAATTACTGTGAAAGGCTAGAACTCTTTCGTTTATCATAGATTCACATCAGACCTGCAATCTAAAACTCGATTCGAATCCAGAACTCACGTTCGAGTGCCAGCAGATCATGGTAGAACGTCAAAAAGTCGAAAAATATTTTTTTCATCCTTTCCAATTACTGTGAAAGGCTAGAACTCTTTCGTTTATAATAGATTCACATCAGACCTGCAATCTTAAACTCGATTCGAATCCAGAACTCACGTTCGAGTGCCAGCAGATCATGGTAGAACGTCAAAAAGTCGAAAAATATTTTTTTCATCCTTTCCAATTACTGTGAAAGGCTAGAACTCTTTCGTTTATCATAGATTCACATCAGACCTGCAATCTAAAACTGAATGAACTGAACTGAACTGAAACGGAAAGGATGAAAAAATTATTTTTCGAATTTGTTACGTTCTACCATGATCTGCTGACACTCGAACGTGAGTTCTGGATTCGAATCGAGTTTAAGATTGCAGGTCTAATGTGAATCTATGATAAGCGAAAGAGTTCTAGCCTTTCACAATAATTGGAAAGGATGAAAAAAATATTTTTCGACTTTTTGACGTTCTACCATGATCTGCTGGCACTCGAACGTGAGTTCTGGATTCGAATCGAGTTTTAGATTGCAGGTCTGATGTGAATCTATGATAAACGAAAGAGTTCTAGCCTTTCACAGTAATTGGAAAGGATGAAAAAAATAATTTTCGACATTTTAACTTTCTACCATGATCTGCTGGCACTCGAACGTGAGTTCTGGATTCAGATCGAGTTTTAGATTGCAGGTCTGATGTGAATCTATTATAAACGAAAGAGTTCTAGCCTTTCACAGTAATTGGAAAGGATGAAAAAAATATTTTTCGACTTTTTGACGTTCTACCATGATCTGCTGGCACTCGAACGTGAGTTCTGGATTCGAATCGAGTTTAAGATTGCAGGTCTGATGTGAATCTATGATAAACGAAAGAGTTCTAGCCTTTCACAGTAATTGGAAAGTATGAAAAAAATATTTTTCGAATTTTTTACGTTCTACCATGATCTGCTGACACTCGAACGTGAGTTCTGGATTCGAATCGAGTTTAAGATTGCAGGTCTGATGTGAATCTATGATAAACGAAAGAGTTCTAGCCTTTCACAGTAATTGGAAAAAATAAAAAAATAATTTTCGACATTTTAACTTTCTACCATGATCTGCTGGCACTCAAACGTGAGTTCTGGATTCGAATCGAGTTTAAGATTGCAGGTCTGATGTGAATCTATGATAAACGAAAGAGTTCTAGCCTTTCACAGTAATTGGAAAGGATGAAAAAAATAATTTTCGACATTTTAACTTTCTACCATGATCTGCTGGCACTCGAACGTGAGTTCTGGATTCAGATCGAGTTTTAGATTGCAGGTCTGATGTGAATCTATTATAAACGAAAGAGTTCTAGCCTTTCACAGTAATTGGAAAGGATGAAAAAAATATTTTTCGACTTTTTGACGTTCTACCATGATCTGCTGGCACTCGAACGTGAGTTCTGGATTCGAATCGAGCTTAAGATTGCAGGTCTGATGTGAATCTATGATAAACGAAAGAGTTCTAGCCTTTCACAGTAATTGGAAAGGATGAAAAAAATAATTTTCGACATTTTAACTTTCTACCATGATCTGCTGGCACTCGAACGTGAGTTCTGGATTCAGATCGAGTTTTAGATTGCAGGTCTGATGTGAATCTATTATAAACGAAAGAGTTCTAGCCTTTCACAGTAATTGGAAAGGATGAAAAAAATATTTTTCGACTTTTTGACGTTCTACCATGATCTGCTGGCACTCGAACGTGAGTTCTGGATTCGAATCGAGTTTAAGATTGCAGGTCTGATGTGAATCTATGATAAACGAAAGAGTTCTAGCCTTTCACAGTAATTGGAAAGGATGAAAAAAATATTTTTCGAATTTTTTACGTTCTACCATGATCTGCTGACACTCAAACGTGAGTTCTGGATTCGAATCGAGTTTAAGATTGCAGGTCTGATGTGAATCTATGATAAACGAAAGAGTTCTAGCCTTTCACAGTAATTGGAAAGGATGAAAAAAATATTTTTCGACATTTTAACTTTCTACCATGATCTGCTGGCACTCAAACGTGAGTTCTGGATTCGAATCGAGTTTAAGATTGCAGGTCTGATGTGAATCTATGATAAACGAAAGAGTTCTAGCCTTTCACAGTAATTGGAAAGGATGAAAAGAATATTTTTCGACATTTTAACTTTCTACCATGATCTGCTGGCACTCGAACGTGAGTTCTGGATTCGAATCGAGTTTTAGATTGCAGGTCTGATGCGAATCTATGATAAACGAAAGAGTTCTAGCCTTTCACAATAATTGGAAAGGATGAAAAAAATATTTTTCGACTTTTTGACGTTCTACCATGATCTGCTGGCACTCGAACGTGAGTTCTAGATTCGAATTGAGTTTAAGATTGCAGGTCTGATGCGAATCTATGATAAACGAAAGAGTTCTAGCCTTTCACAATAATTGGAAAGGATGAAAAAAATATTTTTCGACTTTTTACGTTCTACCATGATCTGCTGGCACTCGAACGTGAGTTCTGGATTCGAATCGAGTTTAAGATTGCAGGTCTGATGTGAATCTATGATAAACGAAAGAGTTCTAGCCTTTCACAGTAATTGGAAAGGATGAAAAAAATAATTTTCGACATTTTAACTTTCTACCATGATCTGCTGGCACTCGAACGTGAGTTCTGGATTCAGATCGAGTTTTAGATTGCAGGTCTGATGTGAATCTATTATAAACGAAAGAGTTCTAGCCTTTCACAGTAATTGGAAAGGATGAAAAAAATATTTTTCGACTTTTTGACGTTCTACCATGATCTGCTGGCACTCGAACGTGAGTTCTGGATTCGAATCGAGTTTTAAATTGCAGGTCTGATGCGAATCTATGTTAAACGAAAGAGTTCTAGCCTTTCACAATAATTGGAAAGGATGAAAAGAATATTTTTCGACATTTTAACTTTCTACCATGATCTGCTGGCACTCGAACGTGAGTTCTGGATTCGAATCGAGTTTTAGATTGCAGGTCTGATGCGAATCTATGATAAACGAAAGAGTTCTAGCCTTTCACTATAATTGGAAAGGATGAAAAAAATATTTTTCGACTTTTTGACGTTCTACCATGATCTGCTGGCACTCGAACGTGAGTTCTAGATTCGAATTGAGTTTAAGATTGCAGGTCTGATGCGAATCTATGATAAACGAAAGAGTTCTAGCCTTTCACAATAATTGGAAAGGATGAAAAAAATATTTTTCGACTTTTTACGTTCTACCATGATCTGCTGGCACTCGAACGTGAGTTCTGGATTCGAATCGAGTTTAAGATTGCAGGTCTGATGTGAATCTATGATAAACGAAAGAGTTCTAGCCTTTCACAGTAATTGGAAAGGATGAAAAAAATAATTTTCGACATTTTAACTTTCTACCATGATCTGCTGGCACTCGAACGTGAGTTCTGGATTCGAATCGAGTTTTAGATTGCAGGTCTGATGCGAATCTATGATAAACGAAAGAGTTCTAGTCTTTCACAATAATTGGAAAGGATGAAAAAAATATTTTCGACATTTTGACGTTCTACCATGATCTGCTGGCACTCGAACGTGAGTTCTGGATTTGAATCGAGTTTAAGATTGCAGTTCTGATATGAATCTGTGATAAACGAAAGAGTTCTAGCCTTTCACAAAAGTGGACGTGAGTTCAGAACTAGTCCTGAATAGTATCAGGAACTGTAAAACTCAGCTGCATGCGAAAGAACTCACATTTGTTTTTGATACGTTTTATTTTTTCCAATTGCCTTTTTTAAGGGTAAAAACGCCAGAACTATTTCTAAAAAGTATCAGGAACTGTAGAACTCAGCCCCATGCGACAGAACTCACATTTGTTTTTGATCTGCTACAAAATGATCTGCTACGTGAAGTTGGCAGATCATTTTGACATTTGATTTTTTTATGTAAAAACGCCAGAACTATTTCTAAAAAGTATCAGGAACTGTAGAACTCAGCTGCATGCGAATAGAACTCATGTTTTTTGTTGATCTGCTGGACAATGATCTGCTAAGTTCACTCACATGCAGTACGCAGGACTGAGCGCGAAAGTGGCGGCTTATGATTTTCGAACATAAGCTGGTGCGGATTTTTGGCGCGCGAAGTAGTTGCTCTTGCGTTATCTAGGTGTATCTATATCTATGGGTCAGATCTTATGAAGGCCATGTAGATTGGTGTCTGAAATGATCTTTTGAGGATTCTTTCCTCAAAAGATCATTTCAGACACCAACCACACAGATTGAGTGGATCTGTCCAGTCAGTGCACGCATTTTCCAGTAATCGTGCAGCTCAACTCAGAACGTAAGGAGCTCAAGCTAAGAGATTGTGTAAGTAAATATAGGTACCTATATCTTTTGTTTATTTATGACAAATGACAATCGCCTTAGATGTATATATCCCATTGTCCAGTACCTAGCTATTGGTATTTAGCTGTGTTGCATATTATTTTATTCAACATACAAACATTCAATATCTATAGTTAGGTCCATAAACCACAATTACCTGACTTGCTCTAACGACCAATTAAAAACAGCCAGTTACTTTAAAATGAAGACTAAAACAAAACGCACGCGAGAGCAGGCGCCCGCAAAAATGCAAAATCTAGTTACAAGCGTCCTTTTTGTATTATTCGCCTTCGCGTTTTACCTTACCATCTCCTTCGAGCCACTGTCAAAAGAAGAACAGATGAAGAGATACAACAAAATGACTGAGGACGTGGAACCATTTAGAAAGAACTTAACGGAATGCGCGCGCCAAGTAAAAGCCTCTATGGCGGACGTCGAAAACTTTTTAAAACGAATCCCGCAGGCGAATATGCAAGGAAAATGTTTCGTTGCCTGCATACTAAAACGTAACGCAATAATAAAGGATAATAAGATTAGTAAAGATCAATTGTTGGATGCTAACAGAGCTGTCTACGGGGAGGATAGTGAGGTGATGGCTCGCTTGAAGATCGCCATAAGGGAATGTACGAAAGCAGTTGACGGTATCTTTGAAGTTTGTGAGTACGCGTCAGTGTTCAACGACTGTATGCATATAAAGATGGAGCATATTTTAGATCAGGTGATGATGGAGCGGCGTATGGATGCAATAGGTCAGATCACGTCGAATCCTGACCAATGGGGCGAAGCAGAAGATGAGATCATGAAGTTGGTGAAGGATGAACTTTAGTTGTAAGATTGTTATGTTTTTAAACCGGACTGTTCTTTTTCATTAGGTATTAACCTTTTGAACGCCAGAGTATAAACGAATCGCCGTACCCCTGACGCCAGGCCACTTTAACAACAACACACACACTTAAAACAACAAATTTCTCGATATTGGTGGTTTATTTATATTAGTTTCATGCAATACAATATAGACGGAAGCTTAAACTTTAAAATTATATAAATAAAAACACAAAAGTAATGATTAAATTGTTTATTTCATAATATCCGACCACGACGACGGACGTGTATTTTGTCATATATTTGTGACGTTGGCGTTCAGGGTAAGATTTCGTTTGTCACATATATGTGACAATGGCGTTCAAAAAGTTAATAGGAATAAGGGTGAAATCATACTTACACGCACGGCAGCATTTATGTGTCTCGTATCTCCTTTAGAAGCGTCATTCGCTAGAGCGAGGAGTCAGCTCGCGAGCATCCGCATCGACATCGACAGCGCTATTTATTACGTGCGCATGGACTTCTCGTTTTAGTGAATTAGGTACATGAATAGTGAACTAAATAACAGCTTCTAACATGGCATAACATCACACCTGTAATCCCTGAAGGGTTCAGCAGAGGTGTACGTATAGTACACCCACATTTCGCCAGTCATGTTTAAGTCCCATGTAATAGGTACGGGGCGAGCCTTTTGCCACCAAGCGGGCACAAATCCAGACTCTCTGCTACTGAGAAATACCTGGTGGAAATTATGGCCGTCACGGAACGTCCATATGTGAAAAATCAAAAAGAATGGCGTCATACTGTTTGGTGTTACGGCATACGAGTCGCGTCAACAGACGTTTCAAATAAAAAAATACGTAACACTTTGACCGGCTCGCGGGAATCGAACCCAGGTACCTCATACTCAGTACCGCATGCAACCACTAGAGCAACGAGGTAGCTTCTAAGTGGTAGCATATATAACAACAGCAGCCCGACAACAAACATCGGGCGTTTATTCCCGGTCGTCCCCACTGGGCACGAGTGGGAAAATTCCGTGAAATCTCTTATTGAAATCCCCATTATTGCATTTTGACTCTCGGTCTATAGCGGAACAAGTGGGAAATAAAAAGTTCCAATCGTCACCACTAGGGAGGAATGAAACTTTTTTTCCCCACTCGTGACCAGTGGGGACGACGAGGCGGGCACGACCGGGAATAAAGGACACCGGGCATTAACCTTTTAACCGCCCGACTTTATATCAGTTATCGCGCCCCAAGCGCCCGAAAAAAAAAAATAAACGAAAAATAAATACCGATGAAACGAGCTGTGATGATGTAATAATAATACAGATTATAAAAGAGCTGTGTTATTTGGTCGTATGTATACGACTCTGGCGGAATGGACACGAAAATATTTGTCGGATTAATCCGACATAAGCGGTTAAAAGGTTAAGCGCTCCAGACACAACACTGCACCGGTCGGAGACACTTCCCACCCTGCTTCTCACTTCGCTTCTCTCCTCTAAAACAAGCAAAAAGAGAAAGAGGAAAGGGTTATATTCTGACCTGTGCGTATAAAATGTGATTCCACCCTTAGGGTGCTTACGTAAAGAAGCGGGTGTTCGAGCTCGACTCCCGGTAGGTACAGAGCTCTGCAGGTTGATCTTCGGAAAGAAATGGTTCCATGTTTTACCTGTTTCTTTATGCGTGAGCGCAAAGTCAATGTGGAACTATTTGACCTTCACCGATCGGTACCGACTTGTCTTTACCGGGAACCCGCTTCTTTAACAAGCACCTTTAGACAGTCTTACAGCCTGTGTTCGTCTTTTGTTTTAAGCAAAGCCAAGCGCATTTTACAGCCGCAACGGGCCGCAGCGCAACGCATTTTCATACAAAAAAGTGCAGCGTCTAATAGCGCCAAGTAGTATGCGTTGGTTCATAGAAAGTGATGAAAGAGGATTTTTGCAATGCGCTCTGTTGCGTCGTGGCCCGCCCGCCCGTCTGCGTTAGCCTAAATAAGTAAGTGAATCGAATCTGCATTTATTCCTGTGCATGTAAGTCTCAATATTATTTAAACGTTGCGTATGTTTGTGTGAATAAATAAAACAAAACTTGTTACGAAGAAATTTTAATTCTTTTCGAAATCACCTAATTATAACTTCGATATGATTCACTTAAAATTTACAATAGAAGCGCACATTACAAAACAAATTGGACACAAACTTGCTCCGCTTTTGTCAAATAGTCATTTGGTGGGTACATCGCATATTTCTAGGGGCAACTCTACAGTTACGTTAACATATTCAACTGTTTCTAGCAAATGATATTCGATACAAGGGACCTGTAGCTCGCTATGAGGTTGATGTTACAGAAATATCAAGGAAAGACGTCGGCATCATACAAATCAATTGTCACGTTACAAAATTACAAAATATTGCATCAAATTATCAATAGATTGAAAATTTAACTGACATTTTCTTAAAACATTTTCGAAAAGTTGTTTAAATTTTGTCTAGAGAAACAACATTTGTGTCCCAGTTCCAGAGAAGAGCATCGAACAAACTTCGTTGTTACAAAGGTACTTATCAATTTATCATCTAAAAGTACAAGTTATCAAATAAAATAAATACGTTAAAAAATCAGTTCACAACAAAGTTTCGTGAACAATTAATGTTCACTATTTTTAAGGAAGAGTGTATTTACACAGTCCCGCTAAAGTAGGATTTATACGACGACACTAGACATGGGTTTCTTTTGTAATCGGAAATAAGTATCACGCTTAAAATCGGGAGATATTCTATTTCACGCAAACCACACACATAGAAAAAAAAATAGTTTATCACATTTATCAAGTATCAAGATCAAGTATTTTGTAGCGGTATCTACAACGCCACATGCGCCGCGCAACTAGCATAGATACAACTGCCCGATGATTCATGTCGGGCTGTTGTATCTATGCTAGTTGCGCGGTAAACTCTGCTTGCGAGATGCAGGATTTGCGTGACGTTAGTATGACGCGTTGTTCGCATGTGGCGTTGTAGATACCGCTACAATTTTATAACTGGAAATTGGTAATCATAGATTCCATGATAGGTGTTTACAAACACATTGTTACAATAAACAATACATAAGAAGGCCAATTCCCGTAATTAAAAACGTTCCAAATCTCGTCACAATCACAATCACATCAACGACAATCAATGTCAAAAACTTGTCAAATATGTTGGGAAAGTAGAGGTATTTTTGACAGATTGAGACTGAGATCAGACTATGAACGTTCTTAAAATTAAGAGATTTGCCCCTCACGAAGTTATTACTAGTGTCGTCATCGAAATTCACGAAGAAACACGCTACTTAAACAAAGTGCGCTTTTCTTAAAGTCACATTCAAATATCAAACAAACTGGTTTGTCTAAACTAAAGGGCTAAATACCTGTTTCATGCACTTCTCTTTATACAAATAGATAGAAGACATCGAATGTACAATTGTTCCTATATTAACTAGTACTAGAACTAAACCCAGTGGGCTCTTGAGCTCTTGTTCCAAAGATACAAATAAATACACCATTTCTGACGTGGACTGATGTTCAAAAGTCTCAATTTAATATTTAAAAAAAAAACACTACAGTGTATATTTTAATCTGGAAAGTGTGCTACTAGAATTAATAAAACAGTATTTTGAATTTGATTTTTTTTTTGTAATTTTGAGTATTTTGGTCAACATACAAGTCAGATAGACTAAATACATAGTTTATTGGCTCAAATATTTCTCTAGCTACGAGTAAATTGAAGTAAAACCTGTAGTGAAGGTAAATATTATATCGCTTTCTTTGATAACACCAAATATCGGAAAAATCTCAAACAAATATAAATTCAGTGAAAAATTCATATTAATAAGTTAACACACATCAGACCACAAAATGGGTACAACAAACACTTTCAAATATTTATCTTATAACTTATTACGAAAAACAAGTAATCCATACGAAAATGGTTAAATACGCTTACATTATTACCAGATGATACCTATTAACATTACATTCTAAAAACTAAGGTATCATACAGTCTTAATTTCATCAAAATTTCTTAAAAACCCAAATTTTATGTTAAAACTTTTTATATAAATTACTATTCACTATATAAACAGTTTAATCAACCATTTGTCTTAGCTAAAATATATAACTACCCTATTCCTTGAAGTCATGTATAGTACTTACAACTAATATCATTAAACGAAAATCAAAGTTATAGAAAACGATAATATGGCAGTGTCCTAAAACAAAAATAATATAATGTTGTTAAAAAATAGTAAGCGTATATTGAATCCTAACTTTTAATTGTAAAATTATAGTTAAAATAATGTAAAACAATATTATTTAATTCATTTAAGGGTAAGTTAGGTTTTAAGCTCAAAATATTAAAAATATCGTCTATTTGTTTGCAATTATAGTGGTATCTAATATTTAAACATTTCGTTCAAAATTATTATGGCTAATTGAAATATTTTAGTAAAACTATTCGATGCAGTTTACATGCACGCGAGTGTATTTAAAGCTAACAATGTTTTACAATTAGAGACAGTAGAAAACAAATGCCACTCACAAGGCTGACCATAAACTTTCTGTGAAATAAAATGGCCACAACTTTGAGCTTGTAGATCTCCTGGCCGGTCCGGTCGCAGCTTCGTTGTGTGGCCAGTTTTCAAGTAAACAAATTGGAGACAGATTTATTTGGGATGAAAATAAAGGTTTTCAGGATTCATTCAACATTGACATCCTCTTGGGCTCAGGCTAGAGTTAAATTAATTTACCTATTTATTTTTTCTGTTTTCATCTGATTAAGATAATGACTTGGGAGACAGCCCGCATTAGGCCGAAGAGGTATTAACTTTTTTAATATTACCACAATAAAAAAATATTTTGTGTTATCAAAAATGTGATATAAATATATTTTGATTCAACATGTCTCTAACTGTCAAACACCTATTTACTAATAACAGCTATACAACTAAATTAAGATCAAAATATACACGCCACACGGAGCGGCCATTATCATCAATTTAATTTTAATACTACAAAAATACTTCATTTTTTATGGACTCTTCTTTTTGGCCCACATTGTTTTATTCAAAAAATAACTTTTTCTAAATAAAAAAGGAATAATATTTACAGAAGTGTCGGCAGTAAGGTTCAGTCACGATACAATTTTAAGAAAACTAGTCTAGAATAAAAAGTACTTTGTAAAATGAAAACGGAATCCAAATATTTTAAAAACAGTTCGAATCGAGTATTGAAACATATAATCGTTAATTTAAAAATTATAAATATTTGATCTAACAATAATTTAGAAAAGGGTATAATAAATAGATCATTCAACATTTCACTATTGTTTCTAAACATATTAAAAAATGGCGTAATATTTAAAAACTGCCGTATTGTAAGCATTCACACTTATAAATATTATATTGTGACATCTAAAGTGCCAATCAGTTCACTGCTACGTTTACGTGTAACTCGTAACTATATTCCCTATTACAATGTTGTTTAGGGTTGTTATTTGCTAATCAAATAAAAAATCTTCTCAAATAAGAAAGGGATATTTCATTTGTAAAAAAATAAATACTAAGGCCAAAGCATTTTGTGTTTATTTTCATATTTTGGATAGCGTAACAACCTTAGTTTGTTATTACTGACGCACAAGTATTATTAAAAATATAATTTGTGACCTAAGATTGAGTAAATGAGCAGGCATAGAGAAGACGACCAATACTTGAGCATAGCTTGAAAGAAAACACAGTACCCTTCCTTACTGTAACTGTTCTAATTTCAAACATCAACCATAAAAGATTGGTGGAAATTTTTGCAAAACAAAAAACTTTTTTCAGAATAATTACTTGTTAACTGTCAAGCTAATTCAAGTTTATAAATCACAGCATAAACATCAGTCGCCTGGTGTTTGCAAACTGCTGTTTTTTTTTTTCTTCTGAATAAAACGAAGAGTTATAAATATTGGGCCATATATTTTAACACCTGTTCCCATCAAAATTTATGTACTAGAATAAAGTCCCAAACCTCGAGGGGGTAGGCCTCTGTCATTCCGGCGGGCAGCTTTGAACGAAAGAGGCCGGAAATAGGCCGGTCCGGCCTGTTCGCTGTAGGGTACCTTTGTACCAGCCGTCGCCTCTCTTTTTCGACACTATCACTATGTCATCCACTTTTAGTTCTAACTCGTATTCCGAGTTTGGCGGATACGGGACTATGCAGCGGAATCTGGAAATAATAATTAGTACTGTAGAGATTGCTTATAGCAGTGTTCATAATCTCAGTTAAATTTACCAAAGTCAAAGTCAAAGTCAAAGCATTTATTTCAAATAGGCACATAAAAGGCACTTTTGAACGTCAAAAATTATCTTAAAATAGAATTGATTCTAGTCGCCCATTCCAAAAGGTAGTTTTCGTATGGAGAAGAACGGGCAAGAAACTCCACCGTTACTCTTTTAAAATGTTTAGGTACAATATTTTGCATGGGTACATTCATTATATAATAACATGTGAGGACGATGCACCTACAATAAAATTACTATACCACAATAGGTAAAAGAATTAAAAACGAAACCATGACATATAAATTAATTATCTGATAGATACATATATATACATATAGATACATGGTGCTCACATATTTACAAACATGGTACAAGCAAAACGATTTTAATTAAAAAACAAAATACAAGTAATAAGTCAGGGTGTGAGTAATAAATGTAAAAAGAAAGAATAAAAAAATTTACAATTAAATTAGCAACCAGTTTGATTTTGTCTAGACTCTAGATTGTCCTATGGAGCAGGACCAGCATGTTTCCAAGCGTTCTTATCTTGGATATAATCTTCTAATTTATAGTATGCTTGTTTACAAAGTGTATGTTTAATGTGAGTTTTAAATTTTCTTTCATTTAATTGCAATATATCACAAGGTATTTTATTGTAACATTTAACACAGTACCCCATAAAAGATGTATGTACTTTGGCTAATCTGAAAAATGGTTGATGTATTTTATCTTTATTTCTTGTATTAAAGTTATGTCTATCGCTTATTTTATTAAAAAGATGTAGATTTTTTCTTACATACATAATATTTTCATAAATGAATTGGCAAGGTACCGTCATAATATTAATCCTTTTAAATAGTTCCCTGAGAGATTCGCGGCGACGTAGATTATAAATGGCTCTGACAGCTCTCTTTTGCAAAATAAAGATGGATTCAATGTCAGCAGCTCGACCCCATAGTAAAATGCCGTACGACATAATGCTGTGAAAGTAGCTAAAGTAGACTAAACGCGCGGTTTCTACATCTGTTAACTGTCTTATCTTCCTAACAGCATAAGCGGCCGAGCTAAGCCGCCCCGCAAGAGATGTTATGTGAGGTCCCCATTGTAATTTCTCGTCTAGCGTGATTCCCAGGAAAACCGTTTGATCAACAAATTCTAGTTTTTCTCCATTCAGTATGATGTCACATTCGCTACTTCTAACATTTGGTAATTTAAATCTAATGCATTTGGTTTTCTTTTCATTTATTACCAAATTATTTACCGTAAACCATTCTTGGACCTGGAGAATAGAGTTATTCACGTCGTCAAGATTTTGTGCCCGTCTGTCTATCTTAAAGATCAATGATGTGTCATCTGCAAATAACACCATCTTCGGTTGATTTTGAAGTAATCTTCCATCACCACTAAATCAGTTATCTACTTTAGTGAAATGTATTCTAAGTTGATTTTTAAGTGACCATTTGTAACAAAAAGGTCCTAATAAGTTTTTGGTTGCAATGGAATTTGAACTTTGTTGAGTATGACATTCAGTTTGCTGTTCCATAACTTAAAAATTATTTCAAATTCTTAATTCAAATATAGTCAAGCTGAACATTCGCGATAGTTGACCGTCGATATGTTTTTTTTTAATCTTGATTCAAAACAGGAGTCATATGTGACAGCTTAGCGAAAGGTAGTAGTTATTTTACGCTTATTGTTTTTTTTGGAGCTAAAAATATCTATACAGGGAGATTTTTTTATCACCATCCAAATTTTTACAGGGTGTTCTACCTATGAATATGAACAACTTTCACTATGAGACCAACTCTGAAATCACAAAAAAAATCAGCTGTTTCATACGTTTTGGTCAAGTAGGTATTGAACTTTTGTATGGAACAGCAGATTTTTTTTCGTGATCTCAGAGTTGGTCCCATAGTGAAAGTTGTTCATATTCATGGGTACAACACCCTGTAAAAATTTGGATGGTGATGAAAAAATCTTCCTGTATAAGGTGTTAAAAAACTATCCCGACAAACTTTAAGAGGTGCTGTTTAGACCATCGAACTGAACACTTTCACTATGGGACCAACGCTGAAATCGCGAAAAAAAATTTGCTGTTTAATACAAAAGTTCAAGTTTGGACCTACTTGACCAAAATGTATGGAACAGCTGATTTTTTTTTAATAGCGGAGCTCGACAAATTAAGGTAATGTAGGTCTTTTTTTCTCGGAAACGTTTGTATAATTATAATTCACCTATCGGAAGGGTCATGACTACGGGATGTCAGTTGACAACGAAACGCAAGTGGGAAGTTGGCGCGCTTATAGCCTGACCTTCGTAAGAGTCACGGTGGGTGGCGTGGCGCAGTTCACATTATTATCGGACATCGTACGGGCAACAACTGCCTAGAAACTGTCTCATGTTTCGTTTTGTTAAATTTATCAAGTTCAAATATAACCAAAATCACTCATCAAATTAAGACTTCTTTTCGCTCGAAACTACGCCCGGTTAACTGTTCAAAGATGAAGATTCCAGTTCTAACCGGTCTCCTGTCCCGACGTACCTTTCTTTATTTGGTTGCAAGTGGTGCCTGTCTCGCCTCGAAGCGGTCACGTCTAGCGACTGCGATTTTCGATGTTGGGACTGCCACGGGTTTTCTGTGCCCGCTCTGTAAGTTGATTAACATGTTATTCTAAATAGTTCTTATTGGTAAACAGGTTAAGGAATACTATTTATAACACAGATATAGATATACCTAGATAACGCAAGAGCACCTACTTCGCGTGCCAAAAATCGCACCAGTTTACGATCGAAAATCATAAGCCGCCACTTTCGCGCTCAGTCCTGCGTATTGCTGGCTGGGTGAGCGTGAGCGAGAGAGCGCCAGCTTGTGACGTCATAGTAGGTAGTCAAAAAGTGGCACGCTTAGTTTTCATACAGTTCGTGATACTTGCGTTATCTAGGTATATCTATATCTGTGATTTATAATTTGATAATATTAGAGAGAGGAACTGGCGCAATGTGGGTGTACACAGGGTCAGACAGATGTCTAACCCTTCGGGAATGCGTGATGATATGATGCAGAAGAGTAGGTGCGGTAACACCCATGTTTATAGGGAATTTTCTTTCAGAAAAACCTAATAATAAAAATTAAATTCAACCTAGTTTGATATGCTCGACTAGGATGCATAATGATTTCATGGTTTACTACCGAAGTTCATTTTGTTGTATGCAATATACGCACGGACCTTCCAGAAAAAGTACGCACTTCGGCAATCATCGGAAATACGAACGCGCGATGATGAAACCTAATATGGAGCTGTTATAACCATCGAAGTTCTTATTTATTTTTTATCAAGAATAATACAAATTATTTTATTATATAATAATAGTAGTTATTTTGGTGTAATTATTATTGGAAAAATTGCAAATTCGTGAATCAGACAACTCATATATTCTTTCATTAGCTTAGCTTGTCAACGATGGTGATGAGTGTGAATGTGAATTAAAGCGACACGGCAAACATAAAACACCATGCTCAAAGGATCGGGAACGACACTAAATGAACCATACATAAAGCTTATTCATTTGTCACATTTAGGAGTGCTGGGTGCAGTATTGTTTAGAAGTGTATGTGTGTGTGATATATTTACCTAAACTTCGAGGGAGTAAGTAACATAGAGTGGATAATACCTCCTCTAAAATCCCGGCATCATAAAGATGACGATCAAGTCCCGGGATTTAAGCAATTGTAAATTATTTATTGCACTTTGAATACATTCGTAACAAAGTATTATTTCGTAGAATCTTATTATGTTTTTAGGGTTCCGTAATAAAACTGGTTTGAAATCGTTTCAAATATCTATATTTTTATCAAAAACTTGCAATGTTGGATTTCCGCTATAACCAATTTTTTTTTCAGATTTTGAACTAAAATGTTGAACATATGATAAGTGAAGGGTTAAAACCGATATCCAAGCGCCAGTGTGTGTGAGTATGCGCACATAATACGAGGCCAGGGCAGACAGCTTCTGGTGCGTACATGTGGTGGGTGTATGACTGTTTGTGTGTCTGAGTATACAACGTCTGTAGATAATGGTGTTCGTGCTAGTTTCTCCTTGTGTGGGTTTGTGCTAATCTCTTCTTGTGCATGTTTGTGCGAGTGTATGAAAGTGTGTGTCTGTGCATACAACCTGTGCAGATGATGGTGTTCGTGCAGGGCCGCCGGTGCGGGCCTCTCCTTGTGCGTGTTCGTGCGTGTCGCCGGCGGCAGTGCTCGCAGCAGTTGCGAGGGACATGAGCCCGACCTGTACCCACACCGTTAGTACGCCACGAGCCAACATCAAAATATATTATGCACATTCATACTTTTATACAGTTATGGGGTGAATGAACTTTCTTATCGTGACTAATCTACACATAATTTTACTAAATTAGAATCAAGGAACTTGAATAAAAGTGTAAGATTTATACGGCTTTATTACAAAACAAGTTTTCTGAGAAGTTAAAGTTTTATAACCCATCGAGCCATTTTTTTGATTTTTTCAATTTTGAACTCTTTTTCGACAAAGGTTTAATTACAAAAACTGACGTCAAACCCGTGTCTCAGGTGTGTCAATTTCGTGTTAAGAACTTTAGCGTGCTATGAATAAAGCTCAAAATACCTAGCTCGAAGGTTTAGGCTTGAACAAAAGTTAGAACTCGTGGTAATAATACAGATAGTGTGTTATTCTCAGACTTAATATACGTTTTACTATGCATTCATTTTCGACAAATGACAATTACACACTGAGAATTTGCAGTTGGGCGTATAATTAAACTGTATTTATACAAAACAAAAATAATGATGTAAAAATAGTAAAATACTCGATATTGGCTTGTGGCAAGATACACACGTGAAACACAAATGCAGGGACAATGAGTGCTGTTAGAGCAAATAACATTCAAGCACACACAATATACAGGATCTGGCAGATAATATGACACATCAACAAGAAATGGTCACACATGGTATATTATGTCAGAGATTACGGTCTACTATCTAGGTCTATCTATGTCTGTGGTCTAGAATCATGTGCTGACGTCATGGTTACAGTTAGCGCGTCGATGTCGCTGCAACCCCGTATATTATTTATTTTTAGTAATCATTCTGAAAGTTGATGTGCCATATTGAGGACCAAGTACTGTAGGTAGGTAGACAATGGACCACACAATGCAAAACGATGCACATTCATAAAGGTACTGGCGTTCATAAGTAAAAGGCTTATGACGTTCTGATTTCAAACCTATCAGCCAATACACATACAGGATTTTTTTTTATCACCATCTAAATTTTTACAAGGAGTTCTACCCATGAACTTTCACTATGGGACCAACTCTGAAATTACGAAAAAAAAATCTGCTGTTTCATATATTTTGGTCAACCGGCGGCATTTTCTCCTTTTATTTTCACGTGACGAAAGTAAATGACTAAATTTGGCCTATGGGGCCCGAATCGAGACCGTATGTAGGCCTAACATTAATTAAGCATCATTGCACAGATGAACTTGAAATAAAACAAACATCAATGTGATGCACCTATCCTATGTACGCAATTCAGTTTCCAAACAAATGTTTTTGGAAAAATAACTTTAATTCCCACATTTAAAGTTCAGTTTGCGCTAAAACATTCAAAGTATTTATGACATTTCAATAGTAATAGTCATTCTAAAATAAACTTAATTTACACAAACATATAGTTGATATTTGTGTATTTGTAATGTTTCCAATTGTCCAAATAGCTGAATAGAATGGAATAAGGAATTTGAAAAATAGGATTTGAATATAGAAAAGTGAAAGAAAAAAAAAATTTAATTATGTTTGATTGTCGTGATATTTTTTTTCAAAATCACTGATTCTGGATTTGTAACTTGAATTGTGTTTTATTTATGTTCTTTTTTTGCAGTATACTAAGGTACTTAGTTGTAATGTTGTGGTAGCTGACCTGACATGTACAGGATGATGTTGTTGCGTGTTGAAGGTGAGCATCAAGGAGGTGCCGGGTCCGTCTTCGAACACCGGGTTGTCCATACTGTAGCCGGCCGGCGGCGGAGACTTGCACTTTTTCATAGCCGCTAGCCGCTTCATCAAACTCACGCCGGTTGAAATCGAGGATTTTTCCACTTTCACTTTTTCTTTTGGCTATTGAGTAGAAATTAAAAATTAATGGATGTGGAATTGAGCATTTCTTATCTTAACATTAATATCACTATAGATCAAAGTGTGAAAAAAATTCTTTAGAATCTCTTCGAAAAAAATGTGCTAAGAATTTCGAATATACTCGGATAGGATAGTCTTTTAATACCTTTTCAGATCTAGGCGTGTTTTGCTGGGTTTGGGCCGGTGAACACCACGGATACGTTAATGGTTGGGCTGTAAACAATTACAAAATATAAAGTTTTATTTAATTAGAAAATCAGAGTTAGTATTACGTAAGCAGATTTTTTGCTATTATTAAAAACGATTCAAACGATTATGTGACTAAATAAAAAAAGAGTGATGAATATAAACGTTAATGGGTAGAGAGGGAGAGGAAGGCCAAAGAAAAGATAGATGATTGTGTGAGGAATGATATGAAAGAAAAAGAGTGAATGATAGTCACGGCTGACAGGAGAGCATGACAGGGGAAAACGTGTTGCGCCATGTCACTTGGGATGAGGGTAGGAAGATGATGCTGATTCTGTAGATCTAACTTTAGTATGTTTTGTGAGTGAGAGTGAGTGTTTTGTAGTTAGATAATGACCCATGATCTGCGCAGCATCCCGCGCGCGCGGCGGCGCGTCGGGCGCGGACACTGCGCCCGCGCCGCCTGCTGCGGCTGTTGCGGCTGCCGGTGCAGTCTGCAACATAATGTTGTTTTTGAGCAATCTTTATTTTATATAATTCTTCAGTACGTGCTTCAAAAGTGAGCTTGTTTTGAACTTTTTTTCTTTTTCCATAAATCAGTAAAGTGTACCTTATCGTGCTTGGGCCGGATGTTGGCGGCAGGCGCGACGTAGTTCCCGGGGAACACACCGCAGCGCTGCGATCGCTCTGAACAGCCCTTGTACCAGCCGTCGCGACATCGCTCCGTTACCGTGTAGATACCTGCATACACAACACAGAACTTATGAAAACCTACATTTGATTGATATTTTATAAAATAGTCATTCAATATGATTATAAATAAACCTATTCGACATCCCCGCGGGCAGAAGCTAACCTAAAAATATTATAAACGCGAAAATTTGTGAGGATGGATGAATGGATGGATGTTTGTTACTGTTTCACGCAAAATCTATTGAACGGATTTAAATGAAATTTGGCACACTGATAGTTTATAACCAGGATTAAAACATAGAATACATTTCACCCCTATATTCTCACGGGATCGAAACTTATGCGGGTGAAACCGCGGGGTGCAGCTAGTTATTTCATAAATAATGCGGCAGTAATCACTTGCCATGAGGTGGGCTGTCCGCTTATTTTACAATATATTAAAATAAATTAAATCTGACCTCCTTTTTTAAGCTCGAGCTCGTCAGGTTTTTGTGGCTTGTAGGGATAGATGGCGACGTAAGCGGCCGGCAGCGGCCGCTCGTTGCTGCGCGAGCGACGTCGACGCCGCTCCGAGCGTTCAGTTCGCTCCGAGCGGTCTGAGCGCTCCGAGCGAACTTCTGTGCCCGCGTCTAGTAGACTCGTTGCCAGGATCTCCGCCGAATGTCTGAGGGGGAAAAGAGAATTTGATCAAAAGAAAAAAAAACTAAGTCTACAAGTCCACAGAACAAAAGTGCTCACAGCTGGACATAGGTCTTGCCTAAATTCAGTCATATCAAGCGACTTATAATGCTCGATTTCACCAACACTACGCGACACCTAAATTAATACCTAAATAAAAACGCATTGTTGTATATTTCACGCCAGGCTCAGAGCCGCAATTTGAAAATCGAACAAATAAATAGTAGATTGTTATGCAAGGGTCGAAAGGAATCAATTCCTATACGAGGCATTTAGACGCCCGAGCGCAGCGAGGGCGGCTATAGTCCGAGTAGGAATTGATGACTTTCACCCGTGTTAAACACTCTACTTTTCATTTCGAATATAAGGAAAGTAAAAAGTAGTAGTTTTTCTAAAACATTTATTGATAACATAAAATCAAGTTTTTGAATTTCGGTACAGCTTACAGGGTTAGTAATGTTAGTATCCCACCAAATAATACTATTGTCTTTTTTTATTTTAAATATGGAACACACCGCGTCATCGCCGCGGGCTGTCCCGCTTAATAGTTTTTTTTTTTTAATTCACACTGGCTGTTTACACTCACAAGACTGCAGCATTTTTCTTAATTTATGTAAAAAATTTCGTAGCTGACTACAGTTCTATTTTTAAAATTCATTCCCACCCTAAAGAGGGAAGTAATTACTATGAGTCTTTCCCGCCCTGTGGTGGGAAGCAGCGTCTTCCACCCGCTATTTGGATCAAACAAACACTACTTTCCGAGTATGAGAAATGAAAACATTATACCAACTAACCTGTTTTGCGTATTATGATTCCCTTGTAAATGCGACGAAGGAGTCAAGCTATGTCTCTTCTCTCTTTCTCTATGGTGATGGTCTCTATGCGCTCTGGTCACCATATAATTCCCATCTTTGCCGTGAGAGGGCGACAGCGCCGCTTGAAGGCCCAACCCGAAATTCAACAAAGAATCAGGCCCACTCGAACGCACCACGTTTTTACTAGACGAAGGCGCGTCAAGCCGCGAAGATTCATTATTGGTTGCACCTTCTGGATTTTCTTCTTGATTTTGAGACGCATTACTGGCACCAGATGCATTCAATTTTGGACTCTCTGACGGCGGCAAACTGACATTCAGAGAGGTGTTCGTTGCCGTCGAACTTTCGTTCAAACTCAGCACTCCCATTGAAGTGTTAAGAGACTCGTCGTTGTTCGTTTCTTCTTCTGGCGGATTCTGATTTATCAGGTTTTGACTTTGATTTTGAGTCGTATTACAAGCGATTACGGTCGCGTTTCGTTCGGTATTGTTATCGGGTGAGCTTGGAAGGCTTGGCTCAGCGCTTTCGCAAGTACTGGTGTTCGAACTGGTATTAGGAGTGGTCGTGGAGCTAACACCGACCGAAGGAGTATTCATACTCGAACTAGAATCGGAACTGACGTTGCTAGTGTTAAAATTAGCAACAGACACGGGAAAATGTTCGTGTGTCCTTACATTTTGGTACGTAGTTTCGACCTTGTGAACTGGGGTGGAGTTATAGCTGTCATATTTCACTGTTCGTAGTCTGTCGTAATTTTCTCCGATTCGTGACACGCTTTGTATGCCCATAGTGCCTTGGTGGGACTTGTTATGCATGTTGGTGAATTGTATGAGGTCTAAAGAGTGTTTCGTTTGTGTTGGCTCCATTATATTCCTCGGTACAGCTGTTGTAGTGACAAGGCCGCCGTGCGAGATCGCGGTGACGTGTTGGTTGATGGGCTGTGGCACCAATATTTGCGCTTGTTGGGCCAACATAGTTTGCGCGGCGTGGTAGTTGGGGTGGGATTGGCTCATGGTCGCCATGTTTTGGTAGTTGCTCTGCACTGTGGAGGGGGTGGACATCGACATCTGTTGGTAACGATGAGTGTGCTGCTGTAATAACAAAAAATATTTGTTTAACGAGTAAAACTTAAAGAAAAACCGCTAGATTTGCTTAACTTCACTTACTACAATTTTACCGACGTAACATTTTTACTAGTATATTACTCGGCGTATATTAATACGCCGAGTAATGTACCAGTAAAAATGTGTGTGTGTGTAGAGGACTCTGATATAAAGACGAGATATGAGGAATTTCAAACTTCTGCAGGAAACTTATTTTTCTTATACTTAACCCTACGGTAGTCGCGTATCTAAAAGTGACGTAGACCGCGAAATTTGCGGAGCTCCCGTTGCACAACCACGCGCACCCAATGCTCGCGCTGCACTGAGCGCATGCGGCAATTATGCAACTTCGAATACACGAAGGATGAAATAACTGGCACTATTAGGTTTTTAGAACCATTGCAATTTTGTATCAATGGATTACATATGTAGACCACGCGACAACCCTACGGTTAACTCGTCTTTAAATCAGTGTCCATTCAAAATATATATTTGGGAACCTAGATATTCTGTAATCCAATCGGAATAAATACACACTACATTAAGAATATTTTAGATTTACAAATTATTTTGGTATTACGTTTTTATGAACTACGCATGCTCCGCCGGCCCCTTAAGCTTCGATCGATCCGTGAGGCTGGTATGACTTAGCCACGAGCCCTTCATTTTTTATCATAATACATTTTCGTCATAGTATTACCTGTGCGTGGTGTCTGTGGTCAGAGTGCGATGGTCTCGAGTGTTCCGGTATGGGCGGCACGGGGCGGTTCAGCGGCACACTGTAAAACATATTAACTCCTATTAGTCATATTTTGTACTAGCAGTACTCAGTAACTATAGTAAAAGTCCGCAGTGCTACACATCCCCATCCTATTTCAAGTTAAACAAATATCAACTTTATTTTAATGATAATTATGTTGATTTCAGAGTGACTAGCACTATTGAAAAAGTTATAAAAATGTTTGAAGTTGTAGCGTAAACTGAACTTTATTGTGTACGAATTAAAGTTATTTTTCCATTAATTCATATTTGTTTACATTTTTGGCAAATAAACCTCTAACGCAGATTACGAATTTTGCTTTTGAAATTTCGTCTAGAAAGTCATTATATTTGTCTCCTCAAAATGCTTTGTCGTATTACACATTAGTGAGCATGAATAAAGATATTCGGAGTATCAAGTAATAAAATTGCTAGTTTTTTATGAAATTGGGGTAATTTTGGTACTGAAACACGTCAATTTTCAACAGCAATAACTTTCTTCATTTTTAATAATAATAAGATTTTATTAGTTTTTGGTAATGCTATTGCAATACCTACAGTATGCAACTTACAGATCAGCCAAGATTAAAAAAAATGCTGTATTTGGTTTATTAAAAGTTTCATCATTCTCCTGCCCTTTATCCCAATTTATTTGGGGTCAGCGTAACATATCTATTTTTTTCCATACTTTTCTATTAGTCGAAGACATGTGACATCTACTAACCCGAACTGGGCTCGCGTGGTGGATTTCACCACTCCCACTCCCTCTCCACTTCCTCTCACAGAGAAGCCTGTGTCCCAGCAGTGGGAATAATATCTATAGGCTAATTATGTTATGTCTATCAGTCGTCATCTCAGTAGTCACTCCCTTTATTTTTTATTTGAATGTTTATAGACTTAAAAATAATCTCCAACCTGTTCATAAGCTGCCGCGCGGCCTGGTTGAGTTCCACGAAGGCGATGGGGAAGATGCCCACACGCTGGTCCAACCGACCCTCCGCCCAGTTGTCGTCCACGCGGCGATGGACCGTTATTATAGCACCTGGAACCACAGATACAACGCCGTGCAATGAAAACCTCATAAAGATTTTTTTTTTCTTTTTTGTTGTGTAGAAAACCTCGTAATGTATATTTAGAAGAAACGTGCACAGCTCTAAGAACCTCGGAGAACGCCAATGACGGCCATTTTTCTGACTGTTTTTATCTTCTCGTGTAAAATTACGTTTATTGTAATCTCGAGGTTTTCATTGCACGGCAACGATATGGGCAAAATGGGCATGTTATCAGGAGGGATGAAATTACACGGATGTCAAACTATAACGCGCCCTGCGACGGGGCGCTGACAACGGAGCCAAATTCCCCGCGCGGAAACGCGTTTTTGCAGAATTTGTATGTAGAAATCACGCGCGGGGGCGAATTATCTGCGCCCCGTCGCGTGGCGCGTTAATCTACAGTTTGTGGTCCGCCTTAGTGATTCCTCTGATTAAGTTAGTGCCGATACGCAATTGCCAAGCATATTCCAATGAGCGCAACATGATAGCTCTATAGAGACCGACAGATTTAGACCCAAGGACCACAAAGCATGGTGCTAATAGCAAAATCTCAAGTTTACCTTTGTCGAACGCCAGACAGCCTTCTTCGTCAGGTGCGGACATCCGGAAGTCGTACAATGCTTTGCACAGCGCAGTGGCAACCGGAAGAGGTACTACCACCTACAAATAACAACATGACCGATTAATTCAATAAATATAAAAGAGATCATTCAGGCGTCTGACATTTTGTAACCAAACCTGAATATCGGTTAAAAGGGGGGAAAAAAAACTGCATTCTAACGGAAAAATACCTTGACAATTTTAATCCAAGGCTGTAATTTGGATGGGAATTTTGATATTTAAGTACATAATTATGAGCAAACAATACATGGGATAAAATAACATGAGCTCTTTAGACCATTATGAAAATACATTATATTGTTTTCGCAGACGAGATGGCGCACATTCACATGCAACAAGAATCATCATAATCTATACTAACAATAAAGCTGGAGGGTTTCTTTGTTAGTTTGAACACGCTAATCTCTGGAACTACCAGTCGGATTTGAAATTTTTGCATTTGATAGTCCAATTCTTGAGGAAGTCTATAGGTATATGCTATTTAACATAACGCTAGGACCCTTAGAAGCCGAGAAAAAACCAAAATAGTCAGAAAACATGTGGTCTTGCACTTTTATAAAATAAAACATTCATGTGCACTTGGGCCATTCGTTTTTACTGTACTTGTCATTTTAATAAATTCATTGCCCTTAGGCCCAGACTTCACTGAAGCGGAACAGAGCGGAGATGTGCAGGAATCAACCAATCAAAATGGCTGAAATCCTCATCGCGTCACTCGTCTCGTCTGTGATTAGATGATTCCTGCACGTCTCCGCCCGCTCCGCCCCGCTCCGCTTCAGTGGAGTCCGGGCCTTACTTTGCAATGCACATCGCTTCATTTTTATAGCTTGAACTAAGTTAGCGTCGTAAAATCCCTCTCTAAGCATCCTCGCTCATCTCTGGTGGAAACGCAGCCTTAAGCTGTTGGTCCTGCTCCTGATCTCCCTTCGGTCGTGTCGGATTCCATGCCGTGCCATCGGACTATGAGAATGAGGGAAGAAAGAGTGCACCTATGTCTGCGCACACACTTGCGCACTGTAATATCACCCGTGCCTAGGGCTAGTCTCCGTTGAGATTGGCCGCCATGGCCGCAATACGGGCCGTCCGGTTGATGGCAAACGGCTCGCATTAATATTTAATTTAGGTATAGAACAGTAATCACGATATTTTAAGATGTCGCCACATCAGTAAAACACCACTGCGAAGCAGAGGCGGTTCGTAGTATTTAATATTAACTAGCTGAGCCCCGCGGTTTCTCCCGCGTAAATGGGGATCCCGTGGGAATATCGGTATAAAAAGTAGCCTATATGTTAATCCAGGGTGTCAGCTACCTCCATACAAAATTTTATCAAAATTGGTCCAGCCGTTTGAGCGTGAAGGAGTAACAAAGGTATAAACACACATACACACTCACAAACTTTCGCCTTTATAATATTAGTGTGATAATGAACAAACCTGAACATATGTGATAGGGAACATGCCAGTTCTTCCAGAACATTCTCCTTGATACCAAAACGGGTCCAATTTCTTTTGTATTAATATCGTTTCACCTTTCTTGAACTGCAGGTCTCTGTAAACAATCGAAATACAGGATGAGCATTTTATAGTAGGTAAGTAGTAAATTAATGAATAAAGAATTTCGAAAGTTTCGGATCTGAGCGCCAATTCCCGTAATTACAAACGTTCAAAATTTTGTCGCCATCTCGTATACAGTCGCTAATCATTGCTTAACATAAAACAACAATTAAAAACTGTATGTGTAAATACTAGTATTGACCGATAACTTGAACGAGTATGTATGGTTGGTTATCTACACAAATAAATAAAATTGGAGTGTCTGTTTGTAATACTAAATTAACCGCTTTTTACTAAATGCATGCCTATGGATGCATACACGGTACATATACCAAAATTTTTTTTTTTTTTACAATTTTTTGTCTGTCTGTCTGTTTGTTCCGGCTAATCTCTGAAACAGCTGGACCGATTTTGACGGGACTTTCACTGGCAGATAGCTGATGTAATAAGGAGTAACTTAGGCTACTTTTATTTTAGAAAAAAAAA
Source organism: Amphipoea lucens (assembly GCA_947508005.1). NCBI lineage: Eukaryota > Metazoa > Arthropoda > Insecta > Lepidoptera > Noctuidae > Amphipoea > Amphipoea lucens. The sequence continues at coordinate 21,596,524 of OX382357.1, forward strand.
TCGCGGGTAACAGCTAGTTAATAAATAAAATAATATCGCTTCGTACATTTTAAAGTTGTAGGTACAATCTACGTCACTTTAACCGATTCTAAGTCTCATCAATACCCTTAAACAGACACGATATCAAACACTGTTATGTATAACTAGCTGCGCCCCGCGGTTTTACCCGCATAAGTCTCGATCCCGTAGGAATATCGGGATTAAAAGTAACCTATGTCCTTTTCCGGGACTCAAGCTATCTCTATACCAAATTTCATCTAAATCGGTTCAGCGGTTTGAGCGTGAAGAAGTAACAAACATATAAACACACACACACACACACTCACAAACTTTCGCCTTTATAATATTAGTGTGATGTAAACAACATATATACCTATTTCATAACACAGTGCACATGTTAACATGCTGCTTAGCACATTGACATTACTAACCGCATACTGAACGGATAGCCCGTGACTCACTCCTACAATAACGCATCAAGCTCAATGATTACTAATTGAAAATAAGTGGTTCACAGCCCACCGATCCCATCAACTTTAAAGTTCATATTGCCACCAAAGTATTCTTTCTCACTGACTCATACAATTCGGGTAGTTGGCAAATAGGTACTCATTATTCTAGAAGCTACTTGATGTCGAGTTGTTTACTCGTTTATCTTCTCCAAAGTCCTTCAATAGTCCACTGATGTCAGTCGAGAATAACTTCTTTCTCTGATTAGTACTGCTACTACTTTTGTCTTTTGCTTATAAATAAACAATATGGAGATTATAATGTCTGAATGGGAAATATAATTTTATTGTTGCTATTTTTGTAGTTGTAATTAGCAGCGATTTTTGATGAAATTAGAAATCCGGTGTAGAAAATAGAAATCCGGTGTAGAAAACACCTTTAACTATAAATAAACACGGAGTTAAAATCCCGAAAAATGAAATCTGAAGTTTATACTGGTTTAACGGTACTCCACGTTTATAAAATTAAGGGTGTTAGAAACAAATTATTGTAAAGGATAATCTCTAAAATCCATTCGTTTACGAGAGTTTACATTAGCGACATGGTCAATCTGCCTAGCCCTTTCCTAACTATGTTGGGGTCGGATTCCAGTCTAACCGGATGCAGCTGAATACCAGTAATTTACATGGAGTGACTGCCTATCTGACCTCCACATCCCAGTTACTGGGTAGCCAATACCCCTTAGTAAGGCTGTAACAACCAGCCTTACTAAGGGGTATTGGTTACCTCGATATAAAGAAGAGATATAAGGAATTTAAAATTTCTATACTCGCATAAATTTCTATATTATATAACTCGTCTTTAAATCAGTGTCCATTCAAAATATATATTTGGGAACCTAGATATTCTGTAATCCGATCGGAAGAAATACACACTACATTAACTCTTACAGGGTCAATGGTTAGCTACGCTAACCACATATTTCGGATTTTTTTCTGTAAGTTCATGCCATTTAGCGATTATTTCTTGAACTATCATAGAAATACACCTTACGCTTGATTTAGTTTTGGCAGTTAGTGGCGCCGATATTCGTTTGTGTTTGTATTGTTCGTATGAAAAAAATTCGTTGACAGTGTTTTTATAACGTGCTCGGAAAAAAAAACAAAAATAAGGTGAGTCTATTATTTTTAACCGACTTTAAAAAAGGAGGTTCTGTATTCTTATGACTATGATTGTTTTATCAGACGTATTTTAGACATCTTTAGTAGGTATTTGATAAACAATTTGCGTTTCTAATGTAATATGACACTCATAATTAGGTGGTTGAGTAGCTAAATTCCTCAAAAGCCTTCACTCTGATATTTTTTTCAACCATGTTTTCAGTATTCTTTAGCCTAAATATAACTATAAAAAAACCGGCCAAGTGCGAGTCGGACTCGCCCATGAAGGGTTCCGTAGCAGCAAGTAACATAATATAAAAGTTCTTGTAGTTCGTTGTAACTTTGTGAAAGGTAAATTGCGGTTTTCGATTTATGACGTATTAAAAAAAAACTACTTACTAGATCTCGTTCAAACCAATTTTCGGTGGAAGTTTACATGGTAATGTACATTATATATATTTTTTTAATTTTATCATTCTCTTATTTTAGAAGTTAGAGGGGGGGGGACACACATTTTACCACTTTGGAAGTGTCTCTCGCGCAAACTATTCAGTTCAGAAAAAAATGATATTAGAAACCTCAATATCATTTTTGAAGACCTATCCATAGATACCCCACACGTACAGGTTTGATGAAAAAAAATTTTTGGAGTTTCAGTTGTAAGTATGGGGAACCCCAAAAATTTATTGTTTTTTTTCTATTTTTGTGTGAAAATCTTACTGCGGTTCACAGAATACATCTACTTACCAAGTTTCAACAGTATAGTTCTTATAGTTTCGGAAAAAAGTGGCTGTGACATACGGACGGACGGACAGACAGACAGACAGACAGACAGACAGACAGACAGACAGACATGACGAATCCATAAGGGTTCCGTTTTTTGCCATTTGGCTACGGAACCCTAAAAACATAAAAACACGTATATTGTAACTTATATGAAAGTGCCCCTGAAAGAGTTAAGAATATGTTTGACTTACAAATTATTTTGGTATTACGTTTGTATGAACTACGCATGATCCGCCGGCCCCTTAAACAATAATGTTTTGGTCGCGGAATGTGTCCTTCTCATTAAAGGGGGGCGAAAAGTAACCGATAAAAGGCGATGGCCTTTATATCGCAGCGCCTTATAACGTCATACGTGATCTATGAACACCGGTAAATGTCTTGAACTCTACATTATCTCAACAAATAAATCAATATTTATTTACTACTACAATAAACAAAATGATTCATACTCATTAGTGCTAATGAATAAATTAGTTGGAATGCTTATTTACGAGTCTCGTTGCGTCGAGACTTTAATTAATCGCATTTTTGGGCAGGCAGGTCGATGGCATAATATCAAAATTGAACCGACGATCTACAACTCGTAAGTCGTTACCACTTGGCCACCACTGCTCTCTTTTAACCACTCTCTATTAATAACAATAATATAATTAATAATTAGCGACTATTATTTTTATACTTAAGTTGTTACTTCATATTTTCCCACTGTTCTGTGCAATAAGAGTTAACGCCATCAAATTACACGTATGGGAAATTCTCCTAGAAGGATCGGTGTACTAAGTACTAACACAAACACTCATTATTTCCACACTAACAATAAATTAATGCAAGCTAAACGAAATGGAAAACGGTTGTTATTTATTAGCATAATTGTATTTTCACACGCATACTGTCACGCTTATTAAGATGCACGTGATTTGTTCAGCAATTTTGTAAAAGTAAAGATAAATCGAAATATTCGCATAGATATGGGTGTCATATGAATATGAGTGTAGCAGTAGTTACAGTCAACTGCACAACCATGGTAAGTAACAATTTGACATTGACAGCGCCTATAGGTTGTAGCAGTAAAGGTACGACATCTTATCTTCGAAGAACGGTGAGCGCCAGATGCGGCCGTAATGTCAAATGCAGATACAGATTTTCATGACGTCCGTTATAAATATGACCGGACGATATACATAAACTTCGACCAGATGTTCAGACCATGGAAAAAAGCATTTTTCATTATGGACACATTAATGAATTCTTATTTTTTGTTAATTTTCATACAAACTAAATACCTTGACGTAAATCACCCGATATGCATGCCTCTTTATACGAATTGGCAACTACGTATTTTAATTTTGGCGGGCTGAAACTTGTCAAAACTAAGTTAAGACCCGTTCTTACTGCATAGCTCAATTAAATTTAATTAAATGAAATTACAAATATCTTTGTAACGAAGCCTTTTTAAGTACTACTTCCTTTGTTAGATTTAATTTGTGAAAGCTATAGAAGCGTTTGACAAAGTTTATGTATAACGTGAAGAACACGGTGTATAGGAAACCGTAACTATAGGGTGGTTTTCGTAGTTCAAATGTTAGCACTGACTTGCCGTTGACTGTAGGTAGTAACGATTGGTGAACTTGTGCCTGGTTGATGATAATAGGCTCACCACCCATTACTTGAGACTTTAACATAACTGACGATACTAAGTACTATTGGTACACCTCTGCCTTCGGGGATTGAAGTCGTGATAATATGTTATGTAAAAAAGTATAATAAACAAAATGAGGTCAACTCACCCCGGTTCCTTGGATATAAAGTCGTGCAGGGCCCTCGCGTGCGGGGGTAACTGCTTACCGCCTGCCTGAACACCTTGTAACGCCTTGAACAATTTACGTAAACATTATTACTTAAATTATTTGTGCCACTCAAAACGAAATTATGTTTTTAAACGCACGAAAGTCTTGTTCTTACTAATTAAAAAAAAAATTAAACTCGTCGGAGTACTATAAAGGCAAAGGGGATAAGTATGTACATCTAACATAAAGATTTCAAGGCATCACATCACCATACAGTCTTTCCTCAATTTGATCATCTTCAATCTTTCTTTTGCGTTTAAAATAATAGATCTGTTATCCGATCCCTCTCGGAGAAGTTGGAAGGTTAAGACTTCTCAAGGTTAACATTAATTGATTTGAATACTTATTTATGTGATAACCATAAAAAAAATATTTAAAATTGGTAAGCCATTCGTTTGGCCAGACAGTTAAAGCCTAGCATAATCAGCCTATAATGTTCCCACTGCTGGGACAAAGGCCTCCTCTCGGTGATAGGGAGTGGGCTGTTATTCACCACGCGGGTCCAGTGCAGGTTGGTGCAGCTGGAGCCTGAGTTCTGGTAACTTGAACTTTCAAGGTTGTTGTGGAATTGAAGATTGGCCGTCGAAAGACAAATCTCAAATTGTTGTAAACCTCACTCTTCAAGCAAGATTACAATAATATTAATCTACAAGCCAAGCGCCCAATGGGGTTTCCTGTGAAGAACTTTAGGAGGTGAATTTAAAAAAATCCTTCATTAGTGCTCACCTCATACGAATAAGAAACTGATTTTTTTTTCAAATTGATATTATCAAATTTGATTCTGCTAGACCCAGCCGCTCAGGCTGTGCGTTGTCGTTCTTATTAAGTAGAAGATGCTCTCAATCAGTCTTAGTCATTCTTACCTGGGAATGTCCGCTCCTTGAAGTCCGCTGTCCAGTGACTAGCTTCCTTGGAGCCGAGTTCTTCATGCCTTCGAGAATCCTCATGAGAAGGACGTTCGGAGGCAACTCCTCCACCTTCACTTCCACTAAAACCCTGCATTCTGGACATCGCAGCTCCTTGTGGGATTCTATTATCACCTGAAATGAAGAAAATGGTTTTATTTAAATAAATAGGTAGATAACGCCTTTCATTTTGACAGTTCAACAACATGCATTGCGTTATTTACGTTCTTGAGCAGACGAAATTTTCGAACATATCACGAAATGGATTAGCAACATCCATCAAAATTATTCAGATCACGATTGATACACAATTAGGGTGCTGGTCCCGCCACGTAATTAACTTAAAGTTTTCCCTCTGCTGGGACTCAGGCCTGCTCTCTGTGAGAGGGAGTGGGCCGTAATCGATTACGTAGGCCCAGTGCGGGTTGTTGGACATTGCGGTTTTCAGTCTATGGTTTTTGATGTAAGATGGAGTTCAAAGGAACCGAAAAGAAAGAGTTTGACAGAATTACGTAAACAAAATAATTATGATTTAATCTGTATCCTAAGCGACATCTTGTATGATAATGCCTGAGTAGGTACTGGCAACCTCGTGAACTTTGATAAGAGCATATAAATTATTTTATAATAAGACCTCCGAGGACGTAGAAGGCTAAGTGATGTAGAACAGACTTTCAAAATGGTCCCTGGCAACAGGTCCATTATCTTTTTTTTTTATACGATATTGGCTGGTAAAGTTGCCAAGAAGCTGGCGGCCCACCGAATGGTAAGAAGTCGGTGGTTAACGCTGCTTGACGGACATCTGCCACACTAGAGGCACCGTAAATTCGTTGTCAACCCGAAACAAAGATGAAATGTCTCATGAGATGAGCCCGTAGTAAGTAAAGCACTCACAACCAAGAAGGTGTCCCTGCGGAATTGCACTTGGGAGTCCCTGAACCGCCTCCGAATCCAAGTGGGAAGATGTAACTACAACCTCGTCGTGAAGAACAGCTCCGTCAAGGTAGCCCCTTGACGGAGCTGTGTCGCAAACTATGTCTTCTCATAACCTGCCTTCTGTGCTTCCGAAAATGCAGCCATAGTGACCTTTGCACTGCCACCGACGAAGCCGTGAAAGTAACGAAGTTTTGAGCCAACAAAATCTAATTCACAGTCGTGCCATCGACACGACAAAGAAGAAGTACTGACACAGCACCGGTACGATTACAATACAGAACACAGCGTCGCTTCTTGGTGGCAGAAATAGATAAGGTAAACTTTAATTGAACAACAACGACGTTTTCGACTTGGGACCAACTACCATTCTTCAAGAGTAAAAAGACATTTTAAAGGATTAGTAAAGATTGAATTGGATTGTTTAGAAACCAAATAAAACAAGTGGTAGCGACCGGATTTCGACTCGACCGAAATGAAGGGCGTTTATCATCCCACGCTAGTTGGAGTAATAAATTGAGGGAAACGAATTGTCCTAATGCTCGTAGGCGATGGGCTGATTCTAGTGTACTTGTAGGTAAGTACCTATAACCTTTGACCCAGTACATACAGTGTCACAAAATATGAAATTGGGATGTCTCTTCTAATTTTAGAGTATTGAAAATCTTCAGGACAGGCATGTACTCTGAAACTTTAGATCTAGTAAACGATGAAAGTGTTGAAAAAGAAAACAAAATCATTAGGAACTCTTACAAATAGAAGTGGAGCAAAAACCGCGTCGCGAATTGCTCAGCAAAATATTGAAAAGAAAAGACATACCATCAGCTGGAATATATGCACACAATAATTCCAAATACTCAATTCTTTATTAGAATGTATGGAAATTGTCTCTAAGAAAATAATATTTATTTTTTTTTTACAACGTAATGTAAATTGAAATATAACTTCGCGTTTGGTAGCATCTGCTTGTTATTTTCTCTTCACTAAGATAAAGGATGTAATTAGATATGATAGGAGCCTAGAAACGACGCGTTCTTCGATGAAAGACGGGGCATAAGCACATAAGCAAATGCACAGAAGTAGCAACGAAGATTTGAAGCGGATTTTTTTTTTTTAGTTTTCCGCCATAGTTTTCTATGGCTCAACTTGGGATTGGCCTTTGGCCAGTATAACTAAGCACAAGATAAGTGACTTCCACCAACCCGCACTGGGCCCGCGTGGTGGATTACGACCCACTCCCTCTCACTAAGAGGAGGTCTGTATCCCAGCCGTGGGAACATTCTAGGCTGATAGACTAGGCAGAATAAATTAAGAAAAATTTATAGAGCACAAGAAGTAATCTGGATAATATTTCTACTAAATTACTCCAAAGTCAATTAGGTAGTTCCATTTGACTCAATTATTAAGACAAAAACTGGTTAGAGACCCACATTGACACCATTTATAACAGAGGAGAACCCACTCCCCTAAAAAAAATAAAACATAAAAGTCATAAAACTTCACAAAAGCCTGTGAGTCACCAAAACAATTAGCTAATGTGCTCGTGTTTGCGACCGCATCGCATGTCCATCGAATTACGTAGGTGTTGCTGCCAAAACGGTCAAGATCAATGTAGCTTTAATAGGAATGCAGCAATGTAATTGAACAAATCGTTTCAATCGAAAGACAGAGACACTTACAATCCTACGCAAACTGTTGGAATGGATCTCGACGGACTGAAATTAGTCCTTGTATAGTGCATGAAACTTTATGCTCATGTCTATTTTTGAAAATGTCTGTTTATATAATTCCTGCTACGCTAAGATTGTTCTTTTCATCCATCTACGGAAGACAGGAAAAGCTACTTTTGTGGCAATTGCTAATACTATAAACAGTTTTTGGTCGGTAAGCGTTAAAGCATATATTATCGCAAAAAGTCAAAAGTACAAAAATGTATTCACAAATAGAATGGTTAACACAGTGGCAGAGCAATTTCAGGATAATGTTCAGATGACATCGAGAAAATCGAAGGTCGTGTCTCTGAGTATTTCATTTCAGATCAGCACTATTTTTTTAGGACCCGCCTACAAATTTACTTCGATGGATGTCGTTTGCTAGCCAGGAGGCATACCCAAACGACTGTATTTGAAGCGATAAAATCTTATCATTATCGACTTCATTTTCTCACAGTAAGCCCATTATTATTTAGATTAGCATTTCAATAATAACAAAAGTTATATTGCATAGTTATACGAAAACATCTAGAGGAGACTGGCCGATGTTTTGGAATAAAAAAATCGAAGATTATTGTGACTTCAGTTCCACCAACCCGCACTGGCATTATAGCCTGATTATACTATATTTTATAACAAAACAACTACGACATCATAAACATCTACGAATTTATCTAATCCATCATTTATCAGGAAGTTTAGTAAGTCAAGGTGGAACAAATTGACGAACGTATGTATAATAGGCATGATAAGTTAAAGATAACGTCGTTTACTTCCGCTTCGGTCCTGAATGGAACTTCGCCATTTCGCGTAATTATAACTTATTGAAAGGCAATAACACCTATTATACCTATATATAGTGGTGGTTATTACATTATCAGGCTATAACGTTCCCACTGCTGGGACACAAGCCTCCTCTCTGTGAGAAGGAATGGGCCGTAATCCACCACGCGGGCCCAGTGCGGGTTGGTAGATGTCATATGTCTTCGAATTTTTGGTTCTAGGACATGCCGGTTTCCTCACGATGTATTCCTTCACCGTTTGTGAGAGCAATGGTGATGAAGTAAATTATACGTAAAGCACCTGTCTGGGTTCGAACCTACGACCTACAACTCGCAAGTCGGGATCGTTACCCAATGGTAACGGTCCCGACTTACGAGTGGCCCAATGGCCACCACTGCTCTTGGTGGTTATTGGTCAGTAAACATTACAAAGAGGTAAGTAATAAATAATACTTTGAGCAGCGCGAAAAAAATAGCCAATTGCTTCCATCCTATACGTACTTTATTCATCGGGATTTCTTCGGCAAATTCAAGGAATTAACTTGATAATTCACTGTGCGATGCACCCACACTATCTAGCTAGGCAGTATGTCCTTACAATTCAAACTAAATGCCTCTAGTCTGCTTGTCATTAAACTGCTCACTAGATGAAGATCTTGGAACCTAAACCCACAATTACAGTGTAATACATTCCCTAACTGCAGTAGCAAGTCCCATGTGCCAGAGACTACGACCTCTTTGGCACAGTGCACATGTCGTAATATTCTTAATAGCAAAAAAAGTTAAGATGGCTATATCTCCGCGATTTTCGTCGAGTTCTAGCAAAACAAATGGGTTTGATACACCATACAGTTAATTAGCAATTACTTTTGCCGGTTCTTGATAAAAAAACTTTTGTTAGTTACTAATAATAGTTTTATACACAAATTAAACCTTTTTATAAAAAGCGAACGGCAAGGTTTTGCAAGCAACGAGTAAATTAAGCTTTCCTAAATGAAGTTGTGATTTTAAACATTGGCGTGGGTCAGAAATTAACCGTGAAAACAGTACTGTGCTCTTTTATTACTTTATCACCTACTGGACCCAAAGTCCCTACTTCAAAACAAATCTCCTTTCACGAAAATAATCTCCAAACAGTTAATGAAGACATTGGTTGGTCCCCGACTGACAGTTCATCTCGTCGCCTCTCCATCACCCTCAAACTTAGGGATCCACAAATAAATACGGTGCTTTTGGTTTGACAGCAAATATAAATAAACAATTACGGCCCTAGACGTTAATACACGCCAGTAACAGGGCCGCCATCTATTTATACAACGGCCCCGTCAAATGTAGGTACGTGGATGGACAACCCAGTGGCGCACATCCGTAACTGGGACAATTACTGATCAATACCATTTCTAGACTAGCGTTCAACAAACCTATTTTAACGATTTGTGGTTTTATTATCTTTAGACTTCTTTGTAAGCGGCTTTGTGAATGAAGGATGATAGGACAATAATTCATGTTTCAATATCTAGACAACTAAAGACAACAGGAGTCAGCGTTTCGTGATGATCAAGTGCATTTTGCAAAATTGCTTTACCCATCCTAAGAGAACGATTAATAAACAGTAAAATAATGGACTAAGGAGACTCGAATATTAAGCAGCAAGTTGACCACAAACAATTATTATGTTGCAAAAAATCTCTGTGTATTGGCTAGACGAGATAATACCGGACATAATATACACAGACACAAATTAGAGGACGCGACGATTAAAAGAAAATGGGCTATATGATAAATTGATAACATTCAGTATCGTATTCATGATTTAACGTTTATCGTACACTTGGCCGCAATGACATCACAAGCAGTGAGATTACAGAATCAGCCAGTGAAAGTGAACTATACAGACACGCAACAAGCGATCGATAAAGTTTATAAAAGCGACCAAGGCGCGAGTGTTAAATATGCAGAGGATTTCTGTAAATAGGTTTTACTATGCGGACACGGAATGTGAAAAATGGCTTTGAATAGAACGGCACTTTTAGCTGTAACTGTCAAATTTTAGTCGTTCGATAAATTTGTGGCTTGACATCAAACTATATTAGTCCACAGAACAAGAGGAATAGATGAGTTAGCTCGGTTTGGAATGCAACATTTCATACAAATGTTTACATACAACCTTGTTAGGAACTTTACTACCAAAAGCAGAATGGACATATTCCGGAAATACAGTAGTAGCAGATAACTGTCTACTTCTGAAGATCAACCTTCCTGTGGTCGCCACGCCAAACATTCCTGGGAAACCTGCCATAGGCGTCACATTTGGCAAGTTTAGCCAACGCACCGGTGCGGTTATTAGTGCATCACCTTGATATCATTTTAACTAATTCTTACATTTTAATATATAAATAGATAAATAGTAATCACGGGGACCTATAAGCCTATACATAACATACATAATCAGCCTATAATGTTCCCACTGCTGGGACACAGACGTCCTCTCTGTGAGAGGGAATGGGCCGTAATCCACCACGCGGGCCCAGTGCTGGTTGGTAGATGTCACAAGTCTTCGAATTTTTGGTTCTAGGACATGACCGTTTCCTTCACCGTTTTGAGAGCAGTGGTGATGAAATAATTTACACAAAGTAAAGCGCCTCTCAGGGTTCGAACCTGCGACCTGTATCTCGGTAAGTCGCGGTCGTTACCACTGGGCCACCGCTGCTCTCTCTATAAACCTGTACCTATTAGGTTTGGTAAGAGCTACAAGATGTAAAATGGATTACTAATGTTACAACCCTCTGTAACTACCCTTCTGCTATTGTTTATGTTTTACTTGTCTAACAAGCAGACGTTTCTTTGATGATTCTTGACAATTATGGCAACACAATAATCATAGCTGACTGGCTTCTGCCCGCGACTTCGTCCGCGTGTTTTCTTGTTCCCCCGACCACCCCGTCGCATCGCATCGTCTGCCCGCGCTATTACTTCGTTTTCGCTTAGTGATCTTTCTGTTTTTTTTTTCTTTTTGCTCGGCTCCTAAGTCTCGCAGCGTGATGTTAAGCCTTCCTCAAAAATCAGGCTAACAAAGCAAAAATATTTTTTTAAATCCGATTTGTAACTAAGTAGATATCAGCGCGTTCAAACAATCAAGCAAACTTCAGCTTTATTATTAGTATAAAGATTAGTGATTGGACCATCTGAAAGCGTTTTAGATATTAGGGATTACTCACTCAAATGCGGGTTGATTTCAGTATACCACATGGAGGCCGGTGAGGATGTGTAGTGATACACTCAGTCAGGTTATAGACTACACGCGACCATATCATAGATATTATATGCCATCAATCAAGTCTGGAGTAACCTACCCAATACAATATAATCATGTAGTAAAGTAGAAGAAGACATACAAAACCCACTCCCAGGCGCGGTCAGGCGCCACACTCAATTACAGCAGGGTCGTTTTATTTAATCTTGAAACAGAGTCTCTTTTAATAAGAGTCCAACTGTTATTGGATGCTTTTTATCAAATTATTCATGCTTTGGTCGCTTTCCTTGAATTTTGTGACTAATATTTATAAATGGGTGAGGCTTCTACGAAGTAACGGGATTTTAACGTTGCCAGAACGACTGGTTATAAGGACGAGATATCTATACTAATATTATAAAGAGGTAAAATTTGTTTGTAAGTTTGTATGTAGGGGGTAATCTCTGGAACTACCGGTCGGATTTGAAAAATTCTTCTTGCATTTGATAGCCCAATTCTTGAGGAAGGCTATAGGCTATTTAACATCACGCTATGACCCTTAGGAGCCGAGCAAAAAGAAAAAAGAACGTTAAGTGATAGCGCGGGCGGGTGATGCGATACGACGGGGTGGCTCGGGGGAAACAAGAAGTTTCACGCGAACGAAGTCGCGGGCTGAAGCTAGTATTATAATATATCGATGTCATGTCGACATAATCATATTATTTTCGCATACATTAATTGCTTGATAGTTACATGAGAAAGTTCAACTGCACTTTAAATTGCGTAACACATTTCTATGCGTAACACACTCGAAATGACAATTCCTTTCTTTGACATTTTGAAATATGAAGTTTGTTTAGATATCCAATCTTCCCTGTTAATTAGGTGGATGCCTCCCCAAGCATTTCTATCGAACTATTCTGAACCGCTTGCATAGAATGGCTCCCTATATTATTAATACAGCCTAGTTACAATTTAGCCATTGCCTAAGGCGTTGGCTGGAGAATGGCGATCGAAAGGTCATGAGTTGAACCCGCCCTTACTTGCTTATCGTGGTAAACGTACTTCAAATGCAAGCATGCACTTTTAACCTGGAGGGGGTTAAAAGGATATGATGGTGCATTTTGTCTTAGACGAAGGTTACCGTTAGATTGGAGTTAATTTGGATCTGACACTTTGGGCAGACTTGCAATAAATTGCGTAATGCGTGGATTAATAAGGATCTGGACTGATATATTTTCACCCAAAGTTTTGTCAATCTCAAATTGAAAAAAAATTGAGGGTGGTAACGGTGGTATAATACCCATACTAATAGTATAAATGCGAAAGTGTGTGTCTGTCTGTTTGTTACCTATTCACGCTTAAACCGCTGAACCGATTTAGATGAAATTTGGTATAGAGATAGTTTGAGCCCCGGGAAAGGACATAGGATACTTTTTATCCCGATATTCCCACGGGATCGAGACTGATGCGGGTGAAACCGCGGGGCACTGTTAGTACAATATAATGCACTTTTAATTTGCTTATGACTTATTGGTATTTTTTTTTCGAAAAGTTTTCGCTTAACGTTTTCTTTTGACAAAATCATGCTGATTCATATGATCTGGCTAGAGCTTTATGAAACCCCCAAAACATAATAATTATTATCGGTTAAAAAGTTATTGTAACGATAAAACCATTTCTGTAACTAGTGAACATCAATGGGTCCATATTGGCTCAACTAAAGTTCTTTACCCGAAATTGTTCTTCCTAACGATTTGTAAACCGAATGATCACTCTTCCTAAAATTTTTCATCCTAAAGTTTTCATTCATACTATTTGTAGTGCTACCGGCGATGTTCATAACACTCATGTTTCCGAAAATTTTAATTCATAATATCATTAATGTAAATATTTTAAACTCCTACTGTTTTTTATCAAATCAAAATCAAAATCAAAAGTCATTTATTCAAACTAGGCTGAGAATCAGCACTTTTCGAACGTCAAAATTACAAAAGACAGTCCCCCAAAACGCCCGCCCTTCGCCACTTCCTAGTGCTTTCGCTGGGGAGAAGAAGTGGCGGAACAAACTCCCCAGCAGCACAGCTGTCATAACGTTTTTATCCCTAAACATAACTACCATAATATTTTCATGGCCTGGGAGTTTATACGGGTAAGTTATATATGATATAATTACAAAACTTCTAATATTTACAAGATATAACAACTAAACCTATAATTTTATTTGATATAATGATCAGTTAATATAATAAACGATTGATATAATTTTAATGTAACTAATTTCTATAAGAATAACAGACAATAAATTAATATAAAATCGTTTGATGTAGGTACCATCACTCAATAGACGTAAAACCTATTTAGTCTAATATGATAAACACTTTTTTTTTCATCCTATGTCATCCTATGTCGACGGAGCCCCGCTTCGCGGGGCCCCTATTTCTGTGTAAAGGGTTTAAAGTAACCTAACCAAACCGAACCTCGGGGTGCCCTTCGCTCGCCCTTGCATCCTATGTCGACGAAGCCCCGCTTCGCGGGGCCCCTATTTCTGTGTAAAGGGTTTAAAGTAACCTAACCAAACCGAACCTCGAGGTGCCCTTCGCTCGCCCTTGCATCCTATGTCGACCGAGCCCCGCTTAGCGGGGCCCCTATTTCTGTGTAAAGGGTTTAAAGTAACCTAACCAAACCGAACCTCGGGGTGCCCTTCGCTCGTTTTTGCATCCTATGTCGACGATCTAAACAAAAAAGATATGACTTTGAATAATAGTGTAAAAGATGGTTATGTTGAGAAAATATAGGAAAACAAATAAAAGTATAATAGATGTTTATTGCTACTGACATTATGAAGTTGAATGATTCGGAATTATGAACATTAGAGACAGAGTAGTTAGGAATTGTGATTGTTAGGATGAAAAATGTTAGGAAGAACATTTTCGGATTTCCAATTATCGGAGTTGAAAATTTAGGTGAACTTTGGCGCACCCAACATCAATACTTACGTCCAATTAAAGTAATCTTTTTAAAATACTGATCATGAAGGAATGCTGCGTGTGTGATGCCAAAAACTGGTAGCAACTTTCTAGTCAGCCAGTATTTCTACCAAACGTATGTATAAATACTATGTAGGTATTATATAAAGAAGGTTTAATGACGTAAGTGGCTGGCTGCATTAAAGGTCAGGTGAAAAGGCATTATAAATAGGATAATGTCCCCTCTTTGGCCATTGTGTAACATAGTATTATAAACTGTACTGTCTACTTCTGTTGAGTTTGCTTTGAAAGCATGATTTATAAGCTAGAAATAACTGACTTAAAGCGGACTTTTTAATAGTCAGGTAACTTTTATCTGAAGAATAAATATGACAGTTTGACATACATATTTTCTATACAAAACCTATCAAACGGCAATATTTACTCTTCAGTTAAGAGATATCTGACTATTGAAATCAGCCCTTAGGGCTGACTTTTCCAACACCAGATAATTATATTCGAGGCATAATTTTGAATTTTTGACAGCCCTTCCATGCAAAACCTGTCAAATGTCAATTTTATTTTACGAATATTAATAATCTGTCGATTGAAAAATTAGCACAGTCATTTAAACGGTCAAGCCTCATATATTTTGACTAAGGTGTAGAGTTTGTGAAGTTAGAGCTTGTAGAGTTAGAAGCTTGGCTCTTCAGATCTTAATCTGATAACTATTTGACAGTGCGAGCCATATGTGGTCTCATTTTAGCAAAATTTTACATGAAAATGTTTTTGGTGGGATACCATATTTCGAGGAAATAAACGAATAGAAAAGCCGAATGATGCAATTACATTTGTATGTGAAAAATTGTACATGGTCAAAACCGCACAATAACGTAAGTGCATCAAAGATATTGTAACCTACGAATTAAATACACGCGGGAACGTCATATAAATTGAATGGCTGCATGATTCAGGCGTGAGTCAAAGCGGTGTTTAGATAGGGCGAGCTAACTACAGTAACTACTGCTTATTTATGATGCCACGGGTAAGTCAGGATACGGCGAGGGGGGCACGTGTGATAGATGAACAGTAATATGAAGATTTGACGGGTAACGAAATGTTGTGTCTGTTTGTTTAAAGCCGGCACTAGACATAGCATCGAATACGCAAATACCAAACTATGAAGCAAACAAGCGACAGTCAGTAGTAACAACAGCTTTTTTTTTCCAGGAGTGGAATTCATCAATTGACTCCTCCCGCTCTGGGTGGAGCGGAAGGGACTCTTACTGACTAAAACCCACCCGTGTTCCTTCCTTAGCCCTTTATGGGGTAGCGTAGCGGTAACCCTTTCGGACAATCCCGCTGAAGTAACAACAGCTTGTAGTTGACAACAAGTCTTCTGTAGTCAACAATAAGCCTAAGCTTCCAGTTTCTTGTGATATTAGTCTCATAGATTGTATATATCATCCACTGTCTACGCTTTACCCATCAGCACACGTGTGAGCACCACACAAATACTATAAAGCTACCATTACTTATTTCTTTCATTGATTTGAATGTGCGGCTGAGAGTATGTCATGTTCACACTCACTCAAATGTCTCGCTGATGCTGGCGCATGTGTTGGATCATTTAGCTCCCTTCATAATGGCTGAACTGAATGCTGCCACGGCTTATTTTTATTTAATACTTATTTGATTTTTTTTGTTTTACGGACACTTAACTTTCTGCATCGTACTCACATGGATTATCCATGCGAGAAGATTACCTACTGTAACTAATATTTTGTGACCATATTTAGATTTAATAGAATGTCCGTGGAGTTTCTTGTCCGTTCTTCTCCATAGGTACTCAGCTTTGGAATGGGCAACTAGCTTCAGCGTTCTGACTGGCCGACCCCATGACAATTCAAAAGCGTTTATTTGAAATGAATGTTTTGAGTTTTAGCCCCGGATACCGAATGTGATAATCATGTCTTATCCTTATGCCGGCCATACACCATGCTTCCTATCGTCCAAACGGCATGACGCTGCCGATTGCATCAGTTAGAACTTACCGTGTGTGGGCGTGGATTGGCATGACAGATGATGCATGATCATGCCGATTGGACGACAGGAAGCATGGTGTATGGCCGGCATTAGTAGGATCTGTACTAAGAGCTCGGTCGGCGCACCCTGGGCAGCGACCTGCGTTACCATCCTCCTGACTAGCAAACATTTTTCTACGACGTGATATTATTTATTCTCGTCGTGTAGCTCATGCCGAGAGTAAATCTTTCTTACGGAAATATAAACATTATTTTCTTTCAGAAATATTAAAAGTCGTTTCTCCAAGGTCTTCGGAAAAAAGTTCTAGGCCATATACTTTTAGAAAAAAAAAAACGCCTGTACTGTTCTCATCCGCTTGTATACCGGTAGAGCTTGTTTATATTACGCTGCCCCAATTCCAGAGCTCGAACGTATAACTTTGTTACAAAAACGTTACTACATTGACTATGATGTTTTAATGGCGCAATGTTTATTGGAAAATAAGCTACTGGCATGTTTGGCAACGAGATGTGTTGATTGACAGATCACTGTCTTTTTTCCAGTACGTTATGAGTGAGGTGACAGGAGGAAGGGCAAGGTTCTCTTTTGTTAGGATTCAGTGCTATATCTATGAAAGTTCTCCAGGCAATCCGAGGTTTCCCAAACACCCTCGCGGTGTACGGCAGCACGTGACTTCTACGTTCTACGTAAAGATGTAAAGGTTTGGGATTCGGAGTTATGAACTTATGGTGGTTGCCGTCCCGGTGTCTTTGTCTCCAACCACGATCGGCCTTTTCCCAATCAGACTGCGCACTCGCAGAAGGAGAAAAGAGAAAAGGTCAGATCACAACACAAACGAATTTATGGCAACGTTCTTTTTTGACAGCAATCGTGGCATATTTCCCTTATGTTGAGGTGAGGTCTTGCGTAGTCTTATTAGTACCGATTGCGCGCTTCTATGACTCGTGTTATTTAGTTTGAATTTATTTGACTTGTTACTCTAACCACAATAACATAAATTATGGATGACATAATTCACACTAAAAATCATCAAATTTTTAAATTCTAATCATTTTTCCGAGGAATCGTCTACGTGCCACCATAAACGTTTACATTTTGCAGAACAGGTGTCTAGAATATACACCTAAAATATGAATTACAGACCGCAAGCAGTTTTTGAATTTATTTCATGCTTTTTCCTTTGAGGATAAATTATTCTGGAATGGGCAATTATTTTAACTATTAATACTTTTACAATTTCCTTGTCTGAAATCTGATGATGTGATTTGTTACGATTGTGGTGGTCAACCAATCAGAAGTTTCACATAATCACCAAGCTTCGCAAGAGGATTGGTAATTATTTTATTTTCGACTAGTACTTCGAAACTAGTTATTATAAAAAATAAAAATAGAAACTGTGACATTATTTTTTTTTCCTTGCAGAATTCCTCATGGACACCCTCCGTCTGGGGAGAACGGAGGATTATATCGGACTCCTACCGACTACCGACCCCGGGAGGTACGTGTACGTTCGCCGCACCCTCGAGTCCTCGACTAGTATCAGCCCGTCATGCCTAGCAGGCCCCATCACCAAGTGCGGTCGATCTCACGACTGTTATGACATTCTGGCTACTCATTGGTAATTTGAGTTTTGTCGTAGGTAGACGATAGCCCGTAGAAACAGGACGGTATGCCCATCCCCATGAAGTGTTTGTTACTTTACATCTTTAAGACACCCAGGGGTGCCTTATTCTTATCCCGGGCCGATTTATTTTTGTCTATTCTAAATAACCCATAGTCCTCCGATCCAGTACGGTGTGATCAGACAATTGTACTTAGAAATCGGAAAGTCGGACATGTAGACAAAGCCTAAAGGTCTTGCCACGCATGCTGTCAAAAGGTTATCAATGATGAACAACAATGAACTCTAAGCATTCCTAGGAAGGATGTTGGAGACCGGAGACTAGAAGTTAATGATATATTAACTATTTATTATACTTATTAAGACTTTTTACTTTGTTTTGATTCTAGTAAGTAACGTTTTGTTTTCTTGTGAATATTTGCTCGGTATAGAGCTAGTTCGCAGCTCGAACGAGCTGGTGTTATAGAAAATCTTTAAACAACGCTTACGCATAGATTAAAACATGTTTAAATATTATAACCTCTATGCTCAGATCAAGTAAAAAAAACTGGAGCAAGTTTCCTTTTCTGAGTGCGTTATCTACCTTTTTTTATTTGATCTGAGCATCTAATTGAGTTTTCATTCATTTAAATTCAAAACGACAAGACCACATAAAAGTCTATACAAAACCGCTTCAAACCTGATAACTTCTAGAGGGGAAATTCAGGACCCCAGGGGCAATTGATTAAAATGGCCTTAAAATCGTTTCGGATAATAGCATACAAGGCTCATCGTCATTAGGCGATTATTTTTAAACTTTGTCAAATCATTTCTGATGAAGATTGTAGAAATTAAGGAAGATAACAATTATTGATAAATTATCTGTTATCCCATGCAGAGACAAAAGAGATAGCAGTGGTGGCTCAGTGGCCATGTTAACGGCCGTTGTTGTTGACGGGTTCGAATTCGAACACAGGCAACCAGGCATTTTACTTCGTGCAATTTATTTCATCACCACAGCTCTGAAAACGGTGAGAAGGCCTTGAATCAAAAATACGAAGACATGCGAGTGGGACACAGACTGGGCCCACTGTCTACACTGTGTGTCCTAGGGCCGTAGACACATGGCAGGGTAATTATTGTAACGTCTTGTAGTATAGCTCCATCTCTTTTTCGCACTAGAACAATGGATGGCTTTACCACTACCCTGAGTGTATTTAGATTATTAGATACTCTAGCTAAAGCCAACACTCTTTGTTTCATCTGCCTTAATATTACAACTCACCTTCAAGCATTTGAGGCAGAAGGTATGCTGGCATGGTAGGACACGCGACGAGGTGTCGAGTCGCTCCAGACAAACGGAGCACTCGAGAAGGTCGTTGAGTAAACCCTCATCCATGCCGGTTGGGGCACTGAAAACAAAACACGACACGGTCATTCAAAATCATCACCATAGATAGTTTTTTTTTTATTGAGCATATAGGGACACAACATACGTCAGAATTAGGGTTACCATATCAAAATTTGAATCGTCCAAACAAAACAAAAAAATCGAGCGTAGGGTTCGATAAAAAAATATTTTCTAAAAAAAGAACCCCATGTCGAATAGTCCGGACGAAAGACAAGGCCATCCCTCCTACTTTTACGCCATACTTTCCAGTTTCGCGCCATAAAACATGACATAAAAAATATTATCACGCCTATATTACCCGAAGGGTTAGGCAGAAATGTACCTAAAAGTAGCCAGATGTTTAAGTCCCATGTAACAGGGGGTGAGCATATTTTCATCAACCGGGCTGCTACTGAGAAATTCCAGATGAAAAACCCAATAATACTTTGCCCGACCCGGGAATCGAACCCAAGACATCATGCTCAGCAGGCATTGGATTTTTTTTAAATCTCTTAATTAATGCATAAAAATTCAAGAGAATTTTTATGAATTATTTTTGTTGTAAATTGATATAAATGGTCCCGAGGTCTTTATTCTGAGAGGGCTCTCTTTAACTGTTGCCTATCCCCTCTAGTCATTGATAAGGACAGTAAACTACTAGAAAACAATAAACTATAGGCCAACCGCTTAACTGAGACGTTGCCTGAGGTAGCTGCGCGGTGCGCTAGGGATGATAGATGTCGCAAGTTGACGAATCACTGAGCTCTCGCATCACGTCACCACACCCCTCCCGCACCGCGCTGCTACCTCAGGCAACGTCTCAGTTAAGCGGTCGGGCTTTAATAAAAGTGATGCAATCTTAGCAGGTTGATAAAAAGCAAAATTAATTCAGGTAGCAGATTTGTCTTTTTATTAAGAACATTCACTTCTGCTTTATTCAATTACATCTCTATCCTGTTATCAACAGCATTCATACATAATCAAATAAATTCAGAGCTTATCTTAAAATACATAATGTACCTACACATTGCATACTGTACTCTTTAATTAAGTCTTTTATGTCAGAGAAAAAAGGCAAAAAAAAAACGAAGGCAGTCATACTTATTCTTAGCCAAACAAAATTCTAAATACAAAGGCAAACATTGAGACTCAGGCCAGACAGCAAATTGCACATAGGAATTTTGCCAAGTATAGTACTAACTAGTCTGTTGATAAGAGCTAATTAGGTACGCAATCATTTTCATTGGCTTTTGAAGACATTGTTAATTAAGACCAGTATGAATGCAGAGTGCAGATTGATAACTTCTTTTGTAATTTTCATAACAATGGTGTGTTTCCTTGGAAATCTACACCTGTTGATTTTTTCGCAACACTGAATGGATTTGAGAGAAGACACTTTGGTACTGTTGTTGTTTTACGCTTTTAATGGACTGACCTTTTCATTTATAATTTGATGTCTGAGTTAACATCCAAACTAATATTATAAATGCGAAAGTAACTCTGTCTGTCTGTCTGTCTTTTCTTCACGCCTAAACTACTGAACCGATTTGTGTGAAATTTGGTATAGAGATAGTTTGAGTCCCGGGGAAGGACATAGGATAGTTTTTATCCCGATATTCCCACGGGATCGACACTTATGCGGGTAAAACCGCGGGGCGCAGCTAGTATTTTATACTTTGATCGAATTCTTATCCTTGGGTGTATTCCAACAACAAATTCACAAACTTACCAAACACCACTTTTTATTCTTATTTCTTAATTTTATTTTAATATTGTACATTATATACACATACTTATTGCATTGTACATTATTGTGCTATTTTATTTCTTTGTTGTGTAAGCTTTCTCTGTTACTGTCATAAATATGTCTTTATCAGAGCTCTCAATAATGTATGATAAGGAGACCAGGAGACCTGTAGCACAGGTTTTACTTAAGTAAGGGCTACTTACCTTACCTTACAGAGGCTAAAAGTTTGAAGATGGGAGATGGGAATCGGCTCCACTGTACTTCCTCACCCGTTTATTCGAAGCTTCACAATTTTAATAGTTCTACATTTCGTTATGTTAAACACTTTCGCAAAATCCCGCATTGTGAAAACTTATAGTTTTTGAGAAAAAAAATCTTAAAGTTACGGAAAATGTATCATGTGTACATAAATGTAACATGTTTATGTTTTTAAGGGTCTATTCTATCCAAAAAAACTACCTACTATCAAAATGCGCCGGGTGAGGAAGTACAGTGGTTCCTGGGAATCTCCCATCTTCAAACTTTTTGAAATATAAAACTGTGTATATTTTAATTTTGTGGGAGACATTTATTTATGAATACACAATTTTCATCAGAAAAGGCATTAAAGGCGACTGGTAATAACAGCATTATTGAAACAATAACTACACAAATGCAATAAAATTAAATATGGATGATTTGTGATAGCCTAATTCTGTAAAAGACCAGACTTCAAATAATATTATAGCTGAATGATTTATCCTCTTATTAACTAAGAAAAATATACCAAAAGCAGAGCAGTAAATGGCCTTTCTGCTAATTACTTATCATGCTAAGATTTGTTATTAAAACTCCACCAGTGTACAGTACATGTAACTATCTACACGGTGGAGCGGTCATAGGGCTATTGCTAACGCCAACATGCTCAACAGTATGCAATGACTGACTGTAAGTATCAGTAGCAAAGAGGTTAGTAGTATGGCAGCCTATCTTCTAGACATAATACAAAAATTATGTATTACTAACAACCAACTTGAGAACAGTGGAGGCCCAGTGGTATGTTGCGAGTTTGAACCTGGGTTCAACAAAGGTAATACACAAAGTTAAGTCTACCTGGGTAGACTTAACTTTGTGTATTAAATATCATCACCACTGCTCTCAAAACTGTGAAGGTAAATATTGTGAGGAAATGGGCATGTCCTAGAACCAAAAATTCAAAGACATATTGTGACATCCACCAACCCGCACTGGGCCCGTGTGGTGGATCACGGCCCATTCCCTCTCACAGAGAATGCCTGTGTCCCAACAGTGGGAATGTTAAACGCTGATTATGCTTATGCTAACAAATAAGTGAAATAGTGGTAGTGCAAATAATTAAGCATTCATAAAATTAAACAATTTTTACACAGTACTGGGTGTGATTTATGCTGATATGCTAAAACAAACATACTTCTTTATATTACCACAGGAAGTGATATTTAATCTTTGTATAAACATTTAGGATTGACAACAGGTTATAAAAGATTAATAAATGAATAGAATAGAATAGGTACTCTTTATTATGTACAGCATGTAAATAACACAATAAAATAAAACAATAGAATGGTAGTAGTTATAGTAATATAATAGAATTACTAAATACACAAAAACACTATACAAATATTGGTATAAATTTTTAAGCAAGTGTATAATTTTTACAAAACTTTTTGCTGAAAATGAATCAGGTAGTTAAAATTTGTGCCTTTGTGCCAAAAAGTTTTAAACATAACCTTGTATGGAGACCCAGCAAAAGTAAGTTTTCTTTGATAAAATTAAGTTATCTTATATGTATCATGTACAAAAACATTTTTCTAGAAGCTACTGAGTAATAAATTACTCACTCAGCTGATAGATGAGGTTAATAAGTACAACATTTGTTTACTTAGTTTCTCAGCTGTTAGTAAACTTTTTGGTCATCAATTTCCTTAGACTTGACATTGACAAGGCATTATTTTGTGAATACTGTTGCCAAAACAATGATAAAGTTACAAAATAATTTTTCTAGACTTGCAATTTAGTAAATATTGAAATATTATCTTGAGTGTTATGTGATCAAATGATAAGAGTGTGATAAGAACTTGGAAGATTTTAATATATTGAATATTTTTGTTTATAAAAACATGGCTCAGGTTGTTTGCATGTTACAGGTTCATGTTTTGCTTGCATGGCTATTTCTAAAGAAGTGCAAATTCACCCCTAAGACGACCCACTGACCAAGTGCTTAACTGATTACAGTTACTTTATTTATTGTCAACATAATCAGCTTATAATCATTATTTTGTTACTACATTGCTATCAGATTTACAAATTATCTACTTATTGGAGGACTGAGAAATGTATAGGCATTATAAGAGTCTAGCTAGAGGACTTTTGTGGGTCGAATTTCACGATGAAAGCATGTTGATAGGTGGTAAGAATTTTAAAAATAAAAAGTTAGATTTCCAAATTCATGTTTGCATTCCTCAGAATACACGGAAGTGTCAGGAAAACTAATATAATTGAGTATAAATAGCCCGACTAACACGATACCGAATAGAACATCGCTACAATGCAAGTTTTCTTGGTATTTTTAGATCGACATGCACGTTCTTGTGAGATTTACATCTAACGTTAAAACTCAAAATGTTGATGACTCACCGAATGTTTTAAATTCCAACGATGTTAGCGGGAAGTCTGACCATTATTGCTAAAGCACAATGAAACAAAATCCACGGGATACCACCCCAAACCAGTCACACAAAAATTCTTCCGACACAAAACTATCTAAAACGGCACATAGTTCAACACTGTGAAGGGATAATTACACCGGGGAACTATAGGTCGGAGGGTGAAGTTGCTACTGTGAGAAATATGCAGTTGTTCACATAAAAACTGATACAATTTCACGCACAAATGCCATTCTCGCCGTTTCTTCGTTCGACCGGACGGTGAAGCGGGGGCGGGAGCAAGCGACTATCACCTTTTGGGGTGTACATTCTATTATTACGAATTATACCAATCGAATCAATGGATGGAACGATTACCATTTTAAATAGATTACATTATAATATTTGAGGATAATACGTCAAAATAATTACTTTTGATGACATGAAAGTATTTCATGAAATAGTTTGTGATTATGAAAATGAAAAGTCTGTGAGAAACGACTTACAGTGAGTCAATACAGTAGTAATATAAAGGTTCTAGATGGCAACATTCTATAAAAAAAAACTGAGGACGATTTCAATCCTGTTTCATAATATTTTCGTAAATGATTAAAATGAAAGCTTTTCGGTCTTATTTTCCTAATGATTCAATTGGTAAGATAACTATGATTATATATAATGCATTAAATTGATTGATATCTCATTAATTGCTCTTTTACTAAGTTAATGCGTCGCATCTCATTTTGTACCCTGAAAATGCCTGAAACAATAACATTGAAATTAAAAGATAAAAAGCTGTAACAAACAAATCATCAGATTAACTAAACCGCTTACTACAAACAACTAATTTACAATTTGAGCCATGCCTTGTGTTTTGGCCACTGAAACCTTTTCTGAAAATCGAGTTGCCTGCTTTGATGGACTTTGTACGTAAAAAAATTAACTATTTCTACAGTCAATGTGTAGAAGCTGGAGGCGTCATCTTTTGAGAATTATGAATTTTTTCATAATATTTCATGAGTTCCTGACTAAGGTAGTATGGGAAAGTTATGGGAAAGAACGACCCGTTATTGCACGGGTTTCTGATTTTTTGAATTTCTAAACGTACACTTAAACGTCGGCTCAGCTCAGTCAGCTACTGTCAGTGTCAGATTAAATGCTGGGCTGTCAAAATATGTCAGACTTTTTGCGTAGATTTTTATTTTCTTAAATTTCTCAAAAATGTCACGCGATAAAAGCGTGTGGTTTGCAGAAGAAATATTGCTGGATGCCAAATTAATTAATTTTCAATTGGAAACGGGAGAATGGGACGCTGTGGAGGAAATGTTACGAGCCGAGGCTCAACTTTCCAGAGATGCCGAGACCGGACGATTGCGCCCGTAAGTAATACAAACATGTGGAATAATAAAGTTTATTCGTCTGTTTATAGGCATACATTTTTTTTTAAGTTATAAAGTTAGTTAAGTTTCATTATTCCGCATAATGAAAATTACCTGGTCTTTCTTTTACTGAAGAATCTTGATAACCATTTTATCAAAAATGTGCTCGATTCTGCTCTCCACTCATCTCTTACGGCTATTTATTTTGAAATCATTGGTACAATAAAATTGTAGATTCTAAACCTCCTATTATTACAAAGTTACTGTTATTATCCCAACCCTTTAATGAATAAAATGCAATATCACATAATTTTTTGTTTATTTACCTTTTTTAACATTTTAGCTAATCTATAATAATATGTTTGTCAACATATTCTCTTTTTTTCCAACAGCAGCAGTTAAATTTGGGTTACTACAGACAGCAGAAATATATAATTAAATATTTAACTTTTATATTTCAGGAAAAAGGCATCAGAATATACATTACGACTTATAGCAGAAGTTCTACATATAATGCGTCTTGACGTTGAACAAGCCTCATACAACAGAAGTACTCTAGCAGTTGCAGAACAATGTCTGCGCTTAGTCCGTTCCTGCGCCGCAGCTGGCACAAAGATGCAGACATACATCTCTAAAGAACTCTCCATACTAGACTCTATGCTCATCTTAGCAACAGAATACCAACATCCAAGCGTTGATTTTGTAAATGAAGAGCTGCAGAAAAAGTTTGAATCATGCATGACTGTTCTCATGCAAACTCTAGGAAACTTGGTAGTAAACAATCCGTTCAACCAAATTATGATTTGGAACAAATTTGACGCCAATATCCTCAACAGCTTTGTTGGATCAAATGATAAGATTGCTACCGCAGCTGCTATGATCGTTTACAACATATTATTAGGCCAGCCAAATGTGTTGCCAGATGATGTCATGTTATTGAACTCGTTAGCGTACATGTACAGTAATGGCAACACTGAATACCCGCATTTAATTATAGAATATTTAATTGGTGTTGAGAACACTTACATTGAGAAGTTATATTCGAAGTTGGAGCCTGAATGTCGGATGCTTGTACTGAACTTGGCATACAATATTTTGATGTCAACGGAATCTCAAGATATTAATGTGTCAGTAAATTTTGTTAAGTTTATGGCTCATGAGTTCAAGGGTAAATCCGATTGTATATTGAAGACGGTTGATAAGTATGTGAATTCTATTGAGCCTCAGGAGGTGGTGTTTCTATTGGAGATCATAGCCACTGCGTCTAGCATGGATGCATATATGGATTGCTTGCAGTCGGATAGCTCATTATTTATTAATTGTGCATGTAAGTATAATACTATTTCATCATCTTCCTGCCCTTGTCTCATTTGTATTCTATTTTTGAGGTTCTGGCTCATCGATAACATTCGATGATTTTGCCAATGTCAAGGTATGAGAAAGTAATTATCGTAAACTGTAACACAACTATTGATCAGTGTCTGTAGCGGTTGCATCCATGGATCCCCATGCTAATTGCTTGCATGTCTCGTTTACTTGGGGTCGGAGCAATACGTTTTCTTCGTGCATTCTCCCCCGTCGACTGTCACACTATAGCTTGTGACAGACTCTCTTCTCTTCCCTAGAACATACTTCTCTTTCATACCATTCCTTAGGGGCTGTTCATTTATTACGTAAGACGATTTGAGGGGGGAGGGGATCCAAACAGTCTTTTCTTACGTGGGGCTCGTATAGACCCTCCCAGGGGTCTAGATTACTCTTACGTAACATCACAAAAAGAAGCAAAAAATTATAACTTTATAATTATTTTGCTACTTTGTCCATCTTTTATTTGGCCTTCCTTTCCCTCTCCATTCATATATACATTTATAGTATAATTCTATTTATTTCGTCATAATATTATTGTAACATAACATCACGCCTTATTTCTATGAAGGGTTGAGCGGAGGTGTAGTGTACCTATAGTACACTCACATTTCACCAGTTATGTGTAAGTCCCATGTAATAGGGGCGAGCCTATTGGCTGCTACTTAGTGATTCCAGATGCAAAAACCCAATAACATTTTGCTGGACCCTGGAATCAAACCAGTACAGCACTTGTAACCACTAGACCAACAAGGCATATTGATATTGAGGCAGTAATATTACTAATATTATCTGTAAATATTATGACCCTATCTATAGTATCATAATATTTGAATGAATTACGAATAACCATAATGCACAATTTCATTTCAGTTCTTCTCAAAGCGATTCACAAGTTAGGCAAGGAGAGCAGCAACTTCTTTTCCTCGCTAAACAAGTTGTATGAGGCTACCGGCAGGACGTTTATCGATGATGAGAATGAGAATATATCTGAAGTACCAGTCAGCAGTCCGTGTGAGAGTGAGTTACCTGTTCATTTATAATTCTATGTTCTACTAGCTGCGCCCCGTGGTTTCACCCGCATAAGTTCTGATCCCGTAGGAATATTGGGATAAAAAGTAGCCTATATGTTAATCCAGGGTGTCAGCTACCTCCATACAAAATTTTATCAAAATTGGTCCAGCTATTTGAGTGTGAAGAAGTAACAAACATATAACCACACACACACACAAACTTTCGCATTTATAATATTAGTGTGATGTTGAGAGGGTTTAGTTTCCGCACTTAGTCCTTCAGTTGGACCATTGTACGTGGACCATGGCGACCGTCGGTGTTTATTCCAACCAGCCCACCTTTCCCCAGAAGGTGATTACATCTCCTGGTCTGTTAAGAATATCTTTGTAAGTCCTGGGTTCTGTTATAGTTCTGTGTCTGTATTAATTAATTATCAAGAGGGGACTTGTGGTTGTCATAACAGCCGCATGGTTCGATCGATTAGGTTATGCTACGTTTGCCGCGGTCGGTCCGTAGATGGGTGACCATCTTTACATACCAAGGCCCCTCCACGGAAAGCTCGTTAAGCCGTTGGTCCCGTCTGTCATTCGTGGATCTTTGATAGTCGTTACGTCGGTAGTCAGAAGCCCGAAGTCTGACGACAAATCTTACCAAGGGGCATCGTATTACTCAGTACTTAACTGGGTTGTTGATGTCATATAGGCAGTCGTTCCATGTAAAATACTTGTATTTAGCTGCATCTGGTGAGACTGGAGAGCTGTGGTGGCCAAGTGGTAACGGCCGCAACTTACGAGTTGTAGGTCGTAGGTTCGAATCCAGACAGGCGCTTTACTTTGTGTAAATTATTTCATCACCACTGCTCTCAAAACGGTGAAGGAAAACATCGTGAGGAAACCGGCATGTCCTAGAACCAAAAATTCGAAGGCATGTGACATCTGCCAACCCGCACTGGGCCCGCGTGGTGGATTACGGCCCACTCCCTCTCACTGAGAGGAGGCCTGTGTCCCAGCAGTGGGAACATTATAGGCTGATTATGTGGTGAGACTGGAAGCCGACCCCAACATACTTGAAAAGAGGCTTGGCAGACGATTTTGACAGTGTGGAGTTATTATTCCAAATACATGTAGGCAAAGGTGAGTATGCAATTATGTTTTGAGTCCAATAAGCACTCAAATAAGGCTCCTCAAAGTCCAAAAGGGCGTCGATCTGCGCCCTAACGATCGAATAGTCGTGTTACTTGCGTGTTTTCCTTAGCCGATAAAGTAATGTGAGCCTTATCGATTTATCGAGCCTTCCGATCGACCAAATCGCTCACATCTACATATAGGCACCTTCCAAATGCATAGTATAGAGCCACGCGGGCGTAAATAAGACAATCGGGAACTCGATGCGTCAAATTTCCGAACGGGTACTGTATCTTCATTTTCCGCATTAGCTATGTGAACTAAAGAAATAAAGATATCGTAAGAAATTTTAATCGTATTATCAATGAAATGTGTGAAATAAGCACTTAAATCGTATAGTTACACGGTGTTAATGATAAAACGGGTAACCGACTGACCGTGTAATCGAAAATCATGGTTCTACAAACACCGCCTTTAACAAACTATTGAAACTAATTGATGAGCGTTACAGAGGTGGAGTAGCTAGGAAATGAAATACTCATACTTACCTATGTATATTTTTGAATCAATTTCCATTCATCGTATTACAGATGAATAGGACAAAAGAAAGGCTTCTCATTGAATGCCTATAATATCATGTTTCTTATTTCTTAAGAACATTCGTGTTACCTTTAGGAGTATGTTAAACATTAAGAACCCCATAAAGCATTAAGTATTGTATTAAGTCCGCCTCTGTATATTTGTGTGCGTAAAGTATTAAATAAACATAAACAATAAAATAACCCCTCTAAAGATCCCTTTAGAACGCCACTTTTTAACTTAATTTACTTATTTATTGATATGTTTATCGCAACTTTTAGTGGGGACCAAGTGTCAATCGCAATTGAATTGTACAATTTGAAATCCGACGTCCATCGACGTCTACAAGCTCCATATTTACTAAAACACTCCATTTACTAACTAATCTGTTACCACTTACAGATCCCCTAACTAAAAACGATTCAGCCGACAACATGCTATCGTGTAACGAAACCACATCGGAATGCACGGAATCCGAAAGCAGCGAACAATACTTCGAGTGCAACGAGAACCCTCCATACATGGACAAATTCGACGCCGTGGACAACATGCCACCGCTCAAATTCGCCGAAACATATCCAGACATGAAAAACGGTAGAAGCAACTCGAACTCCAACGTTAAAATCGACACAGATATGTCGAAAGTCGCGTATAAAAGAAGCAGTTCGGTTCCGAAAAATGACGACCGTGTGCCTTTGCCTACGAGGCGGATAAGTTTAGAACATAAAATTGATATAGGGGATGACAATGAACCTCCTTTGATCATTGATTCCGCGTCACCTAACGGCAGTATGAACACAATAGCTGAAATGATCCCTGTAGCGTTACAACCAAGGTTGGATCTTCAACCAACAAGCAGAACTGAATCCCAAGACAGTTCTCCAAACGATCCCCCAACAGAAATACACATTTCGAAAGAAGAGTTAAAATGCGAAGTGAAAGCTTCCCCAAGCGAAATTTCACCACCGTTAGCTGAGAACGTACCAGAAACGGAGTCGCAAAAACATTCGCCCGATACTCCTAAGGAAGTAAAGAAAAGTCAGAATTTGTCGACGGATTTCGATCTTAGTGAGCAGTTGCAGAAAATTCTTGGTATATCGTCGGAGAAAACTCGCGGTGATACGGCTAATGCGGAGAAGAAAAATGAGCCCGTTAAAGAAGTGAAGATTGCTGATGATGCCACTAACAAGGTGCCATCAGTGAAGATTGACTCACCAGAGGGGACAAAGGCCAGGTAAGATCCGTTCAAAATTTTTTCTTTTACAATATTGTTGCTGCTAGGACATGCCGGTTTCCTCAATATGTGTTCCTTCACTGTTTTGAGGGCAGCTGTGGTGATGAAATAATTTACACAAAGTATAGCGTCTGTCAGGGTTCGAACCTACGACTAATAAAAACAACATACGAATTAATTGGGTTCGAACCTAGGCGGGCGCTTTACTGTGCGTAAATAATTTTATCACCACTGCTCTCAAACCGGTGAAGGAAAACATCGTGAGGAAACCAGAATGTCCCAGAACCGCGTGGTGGATTAGAGCCCACTCCCTCTCGAAGAGTGGTGGCCTGTGTTCCAGCAGTTATTATAGACTGAATATGCTATACCTACTTATTCCTTTGTTTATATTATGTTTATGTCATTGCAGGCTAGGCGCGATCGACATGACGACTCCAAAGAAAGCCATCACGAGTGTTGAGACAGTAGAGCGACACGTCGCGTTCGGCTTCAAAGCGGCGCTTGTACGGACGCTCGCAAACCTCTGCTGGAAGAACCAGGAGAATAAGAAGATGGTGAGGTTTCTTATTTTACGTCATATTTATACGTAGGGGACAAGCGTATCCTGTAGGATACGCTTGTCCCCTACGTATAAATATGAACAAAAAATGTAAATAATGAACTCGCGCTTACTGTAGTAAGCGCGAGTTCATTATTTACCAACTAGCTGCGCCCCGTGGTTTCACCCGCGTAAGTATCGATACCGTGGGAATAACGGGATAGAAAGTAGCCTATATGTTAATCCAGGGTGTCAGCTACCTCCATACAAAATTTTATCAAGATTGGTCCAGCCGTTTGAGCGTGAAGAAGTAACAAACATATAAACACACACACACACTCACAAACTTTCGCCTTTATAATATTAGTGTGACATTTCCTGCGACACAGGGTATCCTAGTGCGGGATCCAGTGTCACACCTAAATATTGTAACACTTGTTTATGAATCAATAAAAAAACTTATTATATTAGTGTGATAAAGAGTCTTAATCGTCGCAATAAAAGTCGCAGCTCTACTCGTACATTCAACACATCTTTTCTAAACCTATGTTTTTTTACAGGTCCGTGAACTAGAAGTGATCCCAGTACTTCTAGATTGCTGCAACATCGATGCTCGAAATCCTTGTATCCTTTTACAAATATAATTTCTTGCAGCTCCGTTTGCGCGATATCAGTGAGAGCCCATTTAATTAAAACAGTCTACAGTCTGACTGACTGACCGACGAGCTGACATTATAATTGTTACAACCTGATTCAAACTATATGGCGGCTCGGAACATGAGGCGCGTCGTACAGACGTCAGCATATCAAGTTACTACAATCTGTCAAATGTCTTTAATAGATTTTCAACTTTATTGCTAAAACATAAGGTTCAAAGTTGATTGGGAAAATTTAACAGTTTCGGGTAGCTTGATGTGCTGACGTCTGTACTACGCAGCGAGTAGCGTAGTTCAGAGCCGCCATAAAGTTTGAATCGGGCTGTAAATATAGTAATTGAAAAAAAACGTAACAAAATTTGAATTTCGCGTGCTACCCTGGGGCTTTCCCCTTAAGCTTTTGTTTCCAAAGAAAGCGGTGACCGGTCGCACAATAACGGTTGTCCAAACGTAACGGCAGTTGTTTTTTGACACCATTAGGGCCCTATCTCACTAGGACACCAGTGGCGTCGCAACCGTGGTCGCACTGCCTAAAAATATAAGGTTGGTTGCTCATCCGAATGGACGCCTGGTGAGATAGATACCCACCATAAAGCCTTGTATATTTTGCTGGCAGCGCGACCATGGTTGTGTCCCAGTGAGATATAAGAGATATAAGTCATAATGTCAAATACTGGTGAAAATTACTGATTTTAGGACTACCGCTATAATATGATGGAACCGCTTTGCCAGGAAGCCAAAACTTTACCTATGTGAACAACTAGCTTAATATGTCAAGCTCCGCTAATGAGACACAATTGATTTTCTATTGTTTGTTCATCGATCGGTGTCCCGCGGTCCTTGACCGGTTAATATTGATTTATTCCACCGTCACATTGATATTCCTTATGTAGTAAACAGTAATAATGCAGTGGGTCATCTTCGCTGTTCGGAACTTGTGCGAGAACTGCCCGGAAAATCAGGTAAACATTTTTTATAAGAGTTTCGGCATTTTTTTAATAGTGTAAACCTAAAAGTAATCAGTAAAACTTGAGTATTCTTAGAAAACGGCGCAGCGCCGTCGTATAACGACTGCAAAATGACACAAAATAATAGTACAATACAGTGTTTCTATCTCACGAAGTGACGAGCGCTTTACTTGTGGTTAGCAAGTGTACAAACATGCTGTGAATGTGTGTGTAAGCGCAGGAGCTCTCGCTGTGAGACAATGGCAACGTCGGAAGTGTGTTTTTGCGTGTGTCCGTGTGTGTGTGTGTGTACATGCTGACGCTACTCGTCACGCACACATCCACAGCGTGTTTGTACACTTGTTTACCAAAAGTAAAACGCGCGTCGCTTCGTGAGATAAAAACACTATACCGTTATAGAACGACACCACTAAACAAAACTCAAGCAATAAATTTCAATAGTTACAAACTCTCAACTTTTTTCTGCAGGAGGTAATATCAAAGATGTCGCTCCAAGCGCCAGTGGACAACGAGCTTCTTCAAGAAATGGGGCTGACCCTCCACACAGACAATCAAGGCAACGGCATTAAAATCGTACCGATGTCCTGCGCATAGACTGAATATGTTCATCAAAATATACTTACGTTCGCAGCGGAATAATGGCACATAGGGATTTATTAAAAAAAAAAAAACGGCTTTGTAACGTCGTCGTCCTTGTCACTCATCTCATATGTGTGTGACAATCTCTTTATAAAGTTCAATGTGCCAATATTGGTAATTGCGCGTTGGTTGGAAGCATAAATTTGTGAAATTACATTCGGGGGGTTGGATCAAATGTTTGATTTGGCTGCTATCGAGGTAGGATAGAAATCGCATTTCATTGGCCCTACCTTGATCCAGTTTCTTATCAAGTGGCAATAGTGCTCCAGTGTGATTGTTATAGATTTTGTATAGGATGTTTGGGGGTGGTTCAGCTAATCTTATAGCTTGGCATGTAAAGCCATTCGTGCTGTATTACGCAAATATATTGAACTATAATAGTTTCCTTTGCTTGTTGCAAGTTCTACAACATTATTATAATATCCAAGATTCTATTCTTACGTGAGAAATAAATTATGTATACATACAATTTGATATTTTATTTTTACCGAAGCCTATAAAGTTCACAGAAGTGGAAGTAAGTTTTCAAATACGGGCCAAAGCCTTAATGCCCTCGGCAACCATCAGTACCATCACACACACGAACTACAACAATGTTCACTCCTCTTCTCAGTCTATTAAAAAGTACCCTGTGACTCCTCTTTTGTTACGTACTTTTAATGTTATTTTTATTGTTGTAATGTTAATTACATGAATGGCTCATAGTGGCTATTTATGCTGTAAAAGAATTCTTTGATAAAAAAGTAACTGATATTTAATTAGACAGTGCTTAGATTTAAAACTGTTTATAGAATAGGACTGTTTATCTATGTAGATATTGTACATTTTTATTATTGATGCTATGTACGATATAATTCTTTTCTATAATTCACGCAAAAAGACTCGTAACTATTTCATATTTCTGCATACCAACATGGGGTGAATGACATTTTGACTAGCACGTTGACGTTGACATTGACATGTGAAGTAGATTTTATTATCGGCGTTCCGTTGTTGTTATTCCAAATTTTCTACACAAAAATACAAATATTAACATTACAAGATGGTTAAAATCGCTCTTCAGATCAAAGCAACCTTAGAATGCATCGAAAAATTATATACCAACCATCCATACTATCAATGGTTCTTAAAACTAAAATGTGGAAGTTGTGGCGAAGTGACTGAGAAGTTCCACGACCTTACAGAGGCAGAGAAAATACCGCAGAAGCACAATAGGTCGGAAACTAACTTGCTGATAAAGTGCAAACTGTGTTCCAGAGAGAACAGTATGGATATTATTGAAGGCAGCAATGGTAGGTTCAAACAATTTGCCATTCAGCGTAACCTTTTCTAGAGGCACTGTCCTGTCTGCATTCACAGTAACAGTTATTACTCTAGCCTCGTGTTGTTACGAGCTTACTCAGAAGAAGGGATAGTTATACACAATCCTCTGATCCTGCTTTGAAATTCGCTTTCCTTGTCCAATTACCAAGTTCACAATTATTTTGACTTAAAATCTAAAATAAATTGGAGAATAATCATTACAGTGAGAGCTTTTATACCATGGTTAACAATTACATATAAGGTTTCTATAGTAGTTCATTTATAATACAAGGGGCTAGTTCACAACACATACTATCAATATCTGCATGCAAAGAGCAATGATTCTATGTAGAACTAGCTGTGCCCGCGACTTAGTTGGATTGGATTTCATGGGTTAAAACCCATGAAATCCAATCCAACTAAGTCGCGGGCAGCTTTTTTGCGTGGAACCCTAATTCTTTTTATAAAATAAAAGCTAGCTATCTAACTTAGGCTTAGTTACTCCTTATAACATCAGCTATCTACCAGTAAAAGTCCTGTCAAAATCAGTGCAGCCGTTTCAGAGATTAGCCAGAATAAACAGACCAAAAGAAGAAATTTTTTTTTTTTTGTTATAATTATATACTTTCATCTGCATTTGGTAAAAAGCTGTTATTCTGACATTACAAACAGACACTTCAATTTTATTTATTTGTATAGATTATGTCTATTTTCCCAAACAGTCAACAATAGAGTTAATGTAAAATAATTCGAAGGATATATGAGGAGCTGGCGAACAAAACCGGATTAGTCCACGAAAATAAATTTTACACGGTAGCTAAAAAACTAATATCAATCTTTGTGTTGGATATTGGACTAGTCCGGTTTTGTATGAAAATTTAGTTTTTTAAGCCTTTTTTAGCCTACTTCTAGCCGGTTTTGGGTGAAAATATTAACAGGGATCGACGAAACTAGGTCAAGACATCACGATTCGAAAAAAAAACATCTTTTGAATAGTAGTGGACAAGTCCGGTTCTGTTCGCCAGCTCCTCATATGTTTTTCACCTATGTGTGCAAATAAATAAATTTTATTATTTTTTTTTAAATTCCATTTTATTTTACTCAATGTTCCAGGTCAGTTTACCAGCAATGATGAGGGCAAGTTCAAAACATTAGTAATATTTGATTGTCGGGGAGTAGAGCCAGTTGATTTTGAACCTAAATCTGGATGGATAGCAGTGGCTGAAAATGATGGTAAGCTTTAATAACTATCATTAATCATTCTTATTCTACACATTCACCTAAGTTATGACTAGTTATGGGAAACTGAGAAAGTCAAGAATTTAAAAAGACAATTCTGCTTTCACTATACAGTGTGGATTTTTTAAACAGTCAAGGTAAGTTTCTCAAAAAGTTAAGGGCAGTTTCCTAAGACTGTTTTC
This sequence comes from Amphipoea lucens, assembly GCA_947508005.1. Classification (NCBI taxonomy): domain Eukaryota; kingdom Metazoa; phylum Arthropoda; class Insecta; order Lepidoptera; family Noctuidae; genus Amphipoea; species Amphipoea lucens. The sequence goes on from OX382357.1 coordinate 21,632,965, forward strand.
CAGTAGCTTTAATGGTTAAGGTACCTGTCCTTACTGCCCCATATCGAAAGTATGGTTTTGTCATCGGTTTGGACATTTCTAAATGAGTTAAATAGCTTATCTGGTAGATAATTCCATACAAGTTCTGTTCCATGGTTGAATTTATCTGGGATAAATTATAATTTTTTATAAATTTCTGTTCTTTCTCCAATAAATATTTAAACAATTAAATTAATGATTTAATAACCTATTATGTTTCAGGAAAAACCTTTGAAGATGTGGACTTGACTGAAAAAGAATGGGTGGATTATGATGAGAAAAACCAAACCTCAGTAGGAGTTTATGAATTGGAATGGCAATTTGTTAAAGTCAAATAATTTGATAATATTTGAATAGTTATACAATCAGAAAATCGGAATGGACCCTAGAACTCATTTAGAAGTCTCTACTAAATTGCAAAATGAATTTATTGAAGTCCTTTCAACATTATGTAGATATTATCTAACTTACATAAGTTACAATGCAATATGTTTACATAATAGGAATTATTATATTTAACGTACTTAAGTGTTTTTAAATAAAATGTTAAATAAATCATTTTAAGTTTTCATTTACTGTAGACGCTATCAGGCATCTACACTCTGATTTTTAATTTGCTGGACTAAAATGACAGCTGCATAGTAAAAAACACTGTCAACACGACAAAAAAAAGGTTGATTGCAGTTGCAGCTGTCATTATGGTCTAGCAAAAGTTTAGTCCCAAATAAAGTCCTAAGCAGTAGCGTAGTTTACCTAAGTAATTTTGCTATTATTTAATCATTTATGTACACACATATATATACAGACAAGAAAAAAAAAGAACAAGAAAAATAGGTTAGTACAAATCACATCACAGTCCATCGCGATTCGCGACCATCGCAAGCGCATCGTCGTTTCCGTTTACCTATATATAAAAGTACTCTGTGGTTTGGTGCTATCTTGTACGCAAAATACGCGCATTGACGTGGAGTTGCGGACACCAGCTCGTATTACCTATTTGGTGCTATCTTCGTGAAGCAAGTGTAATGTATTTATAATTGTCTTTGTATCGAATCAGTATGGCCCAGTTTCTGCGCTCTTGACAATTTGCCACATTGATTTTGCGATAATTTTCGAAACTGAACTGAACTTTAGGAACTGGCCCTAGCTGAGCTAACGACGCATGCTGGGGGTTGCGCGTTCAAAGAAGTATACCTCACTATGATATTTAAGTATTTGTTTACAAAAACAAATCTCACAATACACAAACGGCTAGACCCGGAACATCTGTCTGTAGGCTACGCGAATATATGTACCTAGGTATACCTATTATGTTCCGGGCGGGAATCAACCCGCGATAAAAGAACCAATCGCTTATTCGAACACGAACCTTATGTAAACACGCCATTTCATTTACATGTTCTAACTAGAAATGATTAATTCTACGCGAATGTAATTGCTGCTTCTGTTGTTCCATCTTTACTTAGTTCGATACTTCCGAAAGACGTTCACCCACACGCGATGTATGCCGTGGCATACATTAGAGATACAATACGTACCCATCAGGAAGCGACAAAGTCACGGCGTTTCCATTGGATTCACTTTGTAATTGGTACGAAGTTATTTATTTTGCACTTGGTACGTGATTATGGTTGGACTTTGCTGTTCGTAACTACCTTATCCATCTATGTAAGTAGCGTAGTTAATACTTAGGGGTCCCTGGTCCAAAATATTTTGGGGGCCTTTTTTACCAGACTGCTACGAAGCTCAGGATATTGTTTTATTTACAAAATATAAAATGGTCGGGCGGTGGAGTGTGCTAAAGCGTTATTATCATGGTGAAGAAGGATCCGCGCTCTTGAAAAAACAGGCAAAGAAACTGAAATTACCTACTATGATCATAAGAACTTGTGAAATTAAGAAAATGCTTCTCTGTAAACGATGTTAGAGAGGTTGCTCGCCCCTGGAATGAGCTCCTACATAAAGTTGCCCGTGTGAAAAGCAACCCATTTACTCTGGATCAATAATTCTCTTTGCTCTGGATCAATTCAGCACCGGCCGCCCTCGAAAACTACGAAGATGACACCCATGAAGAAAACTTCGGACATGATTTTGATTAAGACCTCTTTTTTACTACCGAAAACCATCCTACTTCCTACTAATAATGTCACACTAATATTATAAAGGCTAAAGTTTGTGTGTGTTTGTATGTATTTTACTTCTTCACGCACAAACTGCTGAACGGATTTGGATTAAATTTAGCACACAGGTAACACATAGGATATAACCAGGATTACATAGGATACTTTTTATCCCGATAATCCCACGGGATCGAAACATATGCGGGTGAAACCGCAGGGCGCTGCTAGTAAAAAATAATTTTGAAACGGTGGTACACCCCTGCTTTTTATAAATGTGTCCATCGTCACAAAAAAAAAAAATAGCCGACTTCCATAAAAAACACAGCAAAGTACTTCGATCAATAATGCTATTATTGAACGAAGACAAAGTACAAGTAAAACTGACATCTGACATTATATCTAAAACTGTTTGTCATTATACAGGATGGTCAAAAAGCCGTGGATCAAACGAAATAGGGAGATAAAGGAGGTAATTTCCAACAAAATCTTTCTACAGCATAGCCATAATTCAATTGCCTTTTTAATCCACGACTTATTGACCACCCTGTGTTTGGCACGTTTGTATTTCACTTGAATGTTAATTGATAATTCACAGTTCTGGTATTTGTATGTAAATTGCGTCATTGGTAAGAAGATAGTTTGTAAAGTACCTACTTAGTGTAAAGGACATTGGATAACAGCTTTCAAACATGAACCATTATCCAACAAACCCCAGTCTAGTCCACTAGTGCATTATGTGGTGGATTACTCGTAAGCTGTCGATGCAACTATGATTGACGTTGATGTTTTGCTTCAACTAACGTATTGCGTCGGAATGAATGAACAATATGAGTGTGACGTTTATGTTTTCGCGCGCCAACTCAACTGTGACTTCACTTTCGATCGACACTTCCTATTCCGCACTTAATCTTCGTTTATTAGCATTTTAACTGTTTGATTTGTATGGCTTTTCTAATGAACTTGCTGTTTTAGTATGGGAGTTTATACCGTTTGCTGGTAGACTGTCGTGTTGTGGACCTAGCCAGCTGGCTAGGTCCACAACACGACAGTCTACAAAACCAATACAAAAGCCCCATCTAACCTAGGTAGCTACCTAGGTTAGATGGGGCTTTTGTATTGGGCATATACTTACGACCTACACAACATAATCAGCCTATACTGTTCCCACTGCTGGGAGACAGGCCTCCTCTCTGTGAGAGGGACCTACGACCTATCTTTTATTAAGTCTACGAAATAATTTCCAGTTTGGAGTAACCTTCATGAGGAAACTTTGGAAGGACAAATCGTCGCTAATCTAACTGACGTATCTGACATTTTGGACTAAGCCGACCTATAGTAATTTGACACATTTTCCAAGTCGCATCTGCTATCTGATCATGTATTCCGAACAAAATAAAAACAAAGATCTCACGAAGTGACTGTTAAAATATTTATTATTAAAACAATATTAACACGATATAGTAATACTGTACTGTAAAATATGCTTCGAATCAGTTAGGTACGTCACTTAGATTAGCGACGAAATGTGTCGAAATCCGTTAGTACGTTTAGATAGATACATTAGATATTAATAATACCCGGTTTACTTTTCCAAAAATGGATAGTTCAATCATAATTTATGTATAGTTATATATTATATTATATACCTAGTTATAAAACATGTTTTCAATTGTCATGATCATTTTGTCGGACCACAACTGCTTGGGTGAAACACACAAGTAAATCACCCAGTAAATCCGACGATTTTCTACGAAATTCTTGTACATTTTTAATCTGTCGTGAAATCGCGATCACATTCACGTGCGTGTATTAATGAAGTCGTAAACGGTTCGTTGCGAAGGTGAGTGACATATAGCAGCATATAATTTTGCGCTAGCTCTGCACCGCCCAGCAGCGTTACCATTGAACTTGATCGATCTACTGTTAATAGCCTGTCAGGTATATTAAGGTAGTTTACGTTTGTCTTTAGCAAAAATCAAAGAACGCTACTGAAAAATAAATGTTGTTTTCTTCAGCACTGATGTCAGCATCCCCAGAGGCCATATAGCCGAATTTTGTTATTATAAGCCTGTGTTGTCCCACTGCAGGACAAAGGCCTCCCTTACCTTTTTCCACTTTTCCCGGTCTACCTTGATTGTGGGCCAATCGTTGGCTTTAATTGTAACACTCATCCTCGAAGGAAATTTGAGTTTAATCTACTGAACTGCCCCGTTTTAAATGAAAATAAAAGTGCCCTACAAAATGACAACACGGTAAATATCACAGCACCATTCATTTACTCATATCCAACTTATATTATCATTACATCACACACACCACAATAACTTATCAATAACAAGGTACAGTATTCTAGTGGGTCGAGTACTTTCGACTGTGCTTTAACAACTTTGAATATTCTATTTAAAAGTTCGTTATTTAACTAACTGGTGTGGTCGATGTCGTTGTTTCCTCTTTGTCAGAACGGGACTGGAAACCATTGAAGCCCGTGTTCCCGTGCACTGTAACCGTGTGATGCGGGGTACTAGAAATTACAGGCGTGGCCTGAGTAACAGAATTTCCCCCGTATTGGGAGCTGTACTGATCATCAGTATATACTTGAAACGGGTGATGAAGGTACACCGGCACTTCTACAGGCACCTTTACCGGCACTCTGACAGGCACCTTGACTTTAACAGGGTACGGAACTCTGACCGGATAGGGAACCTTCTTTTCAACCGGGTAAGGTTTTGGCACGTAAACGGGCACTCGTTTTTCCACTTCTATTCTCTGTGGAACAAGCACTTCGACTGGCACCGGCACTTTTTTCTCCACTTCGACTGGATAAGGCACTCTTTTCTCGTAGGGTACCGGAACCGGATGCGGTACCTTAACGGCATACGGTTGGGGATACGGTACCTTTATCGGGACGTGTTTTATTACTTCGACTGGCTCTTTCACTTTCACTTGGACAGGATAAGGCACTTTCGTTTCGACTGGGTACGGCTGTGGAACGAGGACTTTTACAGGCACCGGGTAAGGCACCCTCTTCTCCACTTGGACGGGCACTGGGACGGGTCTGTCCACTGGATACGGTACTTTCACTTCTACTGGGTACGGCACCTTCTTCTCCACTGGATACGGCACTTTCACTTGCACGTGTTTCACTACTGGCACCTGGTGAATTACAGGATACGGTTTTGATACGTACTCCTTTTCGACCACTTTTACAGGCACAGGGTGTGGTATTTTGATACCTATTGGATAAGGAACCTTTTTCTCAACGGTAACCGGGTACGGTACCCGTTTCTCCACCAATTTGATCTTCTCCACTGGTACTGGAACTCTCTTCTCCACTTGCACCGGGTATGGCTTAGGAACCTCGACTTTGTATGGTACCTTGACAGGTTTCTCAACAGTTTTAATGTATCTGTGGTGGTGGTGGTGATGGTGGTGTTTGATTTTGGTGACGACTCGTGGGCGACTGTGGCTGCCATCGCTCTCTAGGTCCCCGTACACGTAGTGCATCGGTGAGCGTCCCCGCTTCCCACTGTAACCAGAATAATACGGGTTCAATTGTCGTTTTCGTTTAAAGAAAACCATTTTTTTTCTGCCCATAATATTTAATGGATTTTGAGAACTCGGCACTGGGACAAGCCCAAAAGATTGTAAGTACATCATTTGCTTACTTTGAGGCGCGGCGGGTTGGGCAGTGAATAAGTCCGATCGTTTAGTGATTGGTGTCGGCGGGGGCTTCTTGAATTTAGGATAATGTGAGGGCAATATCGGCACCCAGTCGTTAGGTTCGATTTGAGTGAAATTGATCGGTGGTAGATGCGTGGTTGTTTTGACTTTAAGCTTTCTGGTGACCGGGCGGTAGACGCGCGGTGTTGATGGCGTGATTGGCGTAGTAGTCGTCACAGTCGTAGTGTTCCTGTATGCGTATCTAGTTCGGTGGGTGATGCTCTCTGAGGTGTCACGATCAGGTTCGTCAGTGGTGTTAGTTTTTGTTAGAGTCGTGTTGTCTTTAGTCAATGTCGCGTTGCCTTTAGTCAATGTCGTGTTGTGTATAAATAAAGTCGGGTTCACTTTGTCTAGTTCACGTTTGGGCCATATTCTTTTCGTCCGCAGAACTTTTTGGGTAGTCGTGGTGGTAGCTTCGGTGGTAGTACTGGACGTGGTCGTTGTTGACGTCGTATTATTATTCGTCGTATTAATTTTCGGCGGCCTGACAAAGTCGGATCGGATGCCATTTATCACTTGGACGGGCAAGCTGAACTTAGGGCTCTTTGCAACTAGGGGTCTGCCAGTTGACGCGGCATACACTAACGGTCGGCTAGTCTTGTAGTAATATTTCCTATGGTGCGGAGGTAGCGGGATCACTCTAGGAAACTTGTAAATAGAGTTTGGTGAATGATGCAGCTTCACAGGTTGTTTAGGATAGAGGCGTGGCGGCGGTAGTTTTTGTATCTGCCCGTGGTGAGGTCGAGGAACATCGAATTTGTGATTTTGTTTCACTAGCTTATCAGGAATGTTGGGCGGTTTACTTGGCGGCCTTTGTTCAGGTTTGTGAGTAGGCAAGTCGGGTCTCGTCAGTGATTGGTTGTTAGGTTTTGGTTGCGCTACGTACTTTGGGTTATGTATTATAGTAACAGCTCTGTTCTTCGACTCAATAGCGAGCGGCTCGTCTACATTGTCATCTTGTGCCGTCACGCCACTTCCTTGATTGACGACGATCACTAACGAAATGATCAGGAATGCCGTCTGAAAAGAAAAAAAATACTTATCAGACAAAATGGCGGAAGTCGGGTTTTATTTTTTTATTCGGGCTCCGTGTAGTTATGGGAATCTAAGGTTGGAAAATTGGCACCGTATCGAAAAAGTTATGTTCCGTCCGCGTGCCATTTATTTGTTTACCAACATCAGTTTGGCGCTAGCTTATCCCTTGCATGTTTAAAGTTCAAGAATGGTAGAGTCAAGCAAAACCAATACATCAACGTCTTTTCAATTCAGCTCATGCCAATGATAAGAAATTGAGAAGTGCAAAAAGACAATTAAATAAGGCGTGTTTACTGCAAATATCTCGTTGTTTTATATATTTTTTAATCAGTTTTTACTATCGACATCGCCGGTGCGTGCGAGTAGTTGGCACGCGATCCATCTTTCCGTATTCTTCCATTTTAGGTGACGAACCACGTTTGGTATGTACATACCTATATGACAGCAAGACGCTGGGAAATTCTACATAATAGGTACCTACCAAATATATGAAAAAAAAAATTTATTTGAATCTCTAATAAATAAAAAAATACTTAAACATAAAATACAGGGTTATTGGAAAAACACCAACAACCTCTTAAGAGGTCATTGTACTCATCATTATGAACAACTTTTACCATGGGACCAAACCTGAAATCGCGAAAAAAAATCAGCTGTTCCCTACATAATGATGAGTACAATGACCTCCTAAGAGGTTGTTGGTGATTTCCCAATAATCCTATATAGGTAGTTATGTGTACAAACAAATAAGAAAACACCTTTATTAATCATTACGTATTTTCTTTTGTTTTTGTTCTATTGAACGCGGCTGTCAGTAGATAATAATGAATGGCCTAGATCCTCTTCCTGATGCGTAATGGAAAACTGTTTTTGTTTGAAGTTATCGAAATATGCTTAGATCATCATACATAAACGTAGATTTCCTACAAAATTTTTGTAAGTACCTACCTAAGTAATAAAGCGAGGCAGTGGCGGATTTACCAACAGGTTGAGTAGGCTGGAGCCTAGAGCCTAGGGCGGCAGATTTTATGGGTGGCGAATTTGGGGTTTTTTTTTTTTGGATGGGAAATCATCAAATGACCCCTCCCGCTCTGGGTGGAGCGGAAGGGAGTGTCAGACTCTTACTGACTATAACCCATCCGTGTTCCTTCCTTAGCCCTTTGTGTCCCGAGGTAGCGGTAACCCTTTCGGACAATCCCACTACCCGGCAAGCTTCGGCCCTAACAGGCCCCTTCCTTTATGCTGACATCTCTTTGAGGCGCGCGTGGAACACATACGCGCCGTCCGGCACGGGCCTGGTCCTGATCGGACGGCGAGCTACCCATTACTCTCCATCCGCAGGCCCGCACCTACGGTGGCCGGGAGTAGTCGCGCGGCTCCCGACGCCCGGCGCGTCTCCCGCGGCGGCTGGGACGTGAGGCTCTCTCCCTCAGCCATCCCGCCACCTCCTTTGCCAGCATGACTGCTTCGCAGAAGGAGGTGACTGCCTCCCACTCCCTCTCACTCCGGACCATGGCTTGAACCAGGGCCGGACGCGAGAGGTCGCCGCCGCTGCCGATCGCCTCTACGAGGACACGGCGGTGCTCCGCCCAAGCGGCGCAGACCTCCACCGCATGCTCCACCGTGTCTTCTGGGCGATCCTCGCAATGGTGACACCCGGGCGTCTCCTCCCGCCTGATGATATGCAGGAACCTCCCGAAACATCCGTGTCCGGTGAAGACCTGCATCAGGCGGTAGGTGAGAACGCCGTGACGTCTCTCTAGCCACTCCTCAAAAAGGGGTCTTATCGCCGCTATCGTGGTGTGCCCTGCGCTGGATTGCGAAAGTAGCTCTTTCCATTCTACTATGAGATCGCGCCGGAGGTCCGTCCGCTCCGCCGCGACTTGCCGCGGAAGCGGAGTTTCCCCCTGGCGTAGTGCCTCCGCGCGCCACTCATACAGGCGCGCGAGGACTATCGCCTGCAGATCCCATGGCGGCAGTCTGGCAAGGAGGCTTGCCGCCTCGCCCGATATCGTGCGGTACCCCCGGACCATCCTTACGGCTACCACCTTTTGGGGCGCGTTCAGATAGTGGGCGGCTCGCCGCCGCAGTGAACGCGCCCACACCGGGGCCCCGTATAGGGCCATGGACCGCACGAAATTTGAGGCTAACATTTTTTTAATGTCTTACTGAAATTAAAAAGATTAATATTTCGCACCTTCAGAACAGTAGTGACGCGTCTCAAAAAGTCCCTTTTTTGGGAAAACGAAAACAAAGCTTTGAAACTACAAACTTTCAACTTTGAATTGATTTCATTAATTATTTTTTTTTTATGAAAACCTATCAATTATTAAATAATTGATAGTTTAGGTATTAATTGATAGTTGAAAGTTTGCAGTTTCAAAAACCTTTCCCAAAAAAAATGATTTTTTGAGATACGTCACTACTGATTTTTGGAAAGAATAAAAAAAGTGAATGCTCAAATTCAGGCTTCTACCGTAGATTTTTGATCAAAGTTGCCGATCTTTACAAATCTCTGCAAGTTTTTCGTAGCTGAACGTGAACATTTTAAGTGCCTATTTTGAAGAAACGGAGATGGAACTAAGCGTATCGAAGCAGTATACAAAAGACATGGGACATAATTGTAGATTTCGATAGGGACGGCAAAATTTGAATAGCCTACTGGCGGCAATTGTTTAAATCCGCCACTGAAGCGAGGACAAAAATATTTTTGAATAACATTGACAAACCGTATGTTTTATAAGTATATTTTTTGGGTTAGAAATTTAATGTTCTTTATAAAGTAAGCCCAAACCTCAGACCAAATAAAAAAGTCAAGACATAGCGCTGCGAACAATACAGTGAAGCATGCCAAAACTACACCTCCGCTCTGTGCATAATACACGCTCACACGCACGCATTTACAACCATTTACAATCAAACTACACCTCACTTAGTGCACACATAGTTACGAAACCGGACTCACTTTACTGTTGACAGCCCTCTGTTTTGGTTTTTTATTTAGTCTGAGGCCCAAGTCTAGCTGTTCATAAAATGGTGAACCTAAATTGGGTTTTAAATTGAATCAATGTTGAAATTAGCCACATCTTAAAATAAAATACTTCTTGTTTCGTTTTAAATACTTACTTAAATACTACATTTAATTTTACAATTTTTTTTAGGTAAGTGTAGGTATACAGTTCATGATTTTAACCAATAAATTATTACCCAAAAAAATCAGACATCCTTATTGATCACCAATTCACCACCAACCATTCAGTGGACGCATTGGAACAAAACTATTTTTTTACGAGTTAACTAATTTACAAATGAATGATCAGAGAAGATATTTCTTTAACATTATGTTCCTTGTTCACACTTAGCAAATATTTTTATAAACAATTTTACTATAGTTAGTACTTTACCGCACTCCAAGACACATTTAATCACAATAAACACAATTCACACTGATCAGGATCACAAACAACAATTCACTTGCACTTTTGAAATAAGAACCTTAATTTTTTTTTCACAAGACACTCACTGTTTTCCCGCCAAAATAAGTCGCACAATATTGGAATCGTTTTGTTACTGCAGCGAAATGTAAAAACCCTGAATTTATTTTCTAGGCAACGTTTAGTTAATTTTGTACGTTTCAAATTCTTGCGTTACTAATATAAAGAACGTTTATTTATAATTGATTTACCTACCGATAAGTGTTGCATATTGCGGTGCCTGCGGCCGATGCAGACATGAACGTAATGATAGGTCTGAGGAAGCGCCACTCACTTATATAGCATTCGCGTAATGGGTGGCTGAGTTCCAGGACGATTACTTTCTCTGCCAATGCCAATATCATTGGTATCCCATAAGGGTAGAAGCGCAGAACCATAAATATAATAGGAACAAATCGACTTCAAAAAGAAATTAACTCAAAATTTTAATTTCGGAAGTCGGTGTCTTCCGATCTGTATTTTAAGTTTAGTTTTTTGCCACCGACTTCCGAAATTAAAGTTATTTCATAATTTTTAGTTAATTTGTTTTTGAAGTTGGTAAAAATATTCTAGAATGTGCCAGTGCATACTGATTTGTAGAGCATTATTGTGCTTATAAAAGAAATGGTGATGAATGATGTTTGTTAAATGTTAAACATCTAATTGAACGTATCTCAGATGCATGAGTTCAAAGATAAGTTCAGACCTTTAACAAATTTATTTATTTTATCATTATAGACAAGCGTAAACTATGTCCCTCCTATCCTGCCCTCTGTGGTCCAGAAAATGCAGCCACAGTGACCTCTGCGCTGACCGTCGCGCGTCGATGCCGTGGAAGTGGCGAAGTTTTGGGCCAACAAAATCTAATACACTGTCACGCCATCGACACGACAAAGAAGAAGATTACAGACAAGCATTTGTTTATCTGTTCCAGGAGTGTTATAATAAAATTGTTTTGAATTTTTTTGTGTCTGAGGTGTCGCTTCGTCCACTTTTTATTAAGTATCCTATCCGGAGCAGGGTAGGTAGGACTTCTCGTAGTCTGTAAGTGGGGACTAGGGACATCTCGATTCTTTTTTACACAATTTGTCAACAGTCATTAAAAATAAATTATTATCTACGTTTTCAATTTGTCCATAAGAAAATCACATTTTCACGTTATTCTCCAATAAATCAAATCTTACATAGCAGAATTATAACTAAAACGGTTAAGAATTTTTCAGTAATTATCTAAATTACTGACATATTTGCGTTTTATTTATTGCGCATGCGTCTGAGTTCCTACACCTATAACTGTGATCTAAGTTGTAGCGTGTGTAAGATTTAAAAATTACGATGTCTTCCCGCCAAATCTGTTATCCAACAGTGGATAGTTGCGCGCTGAAATATCTGTTATATGCACTTTCCTGCTTCCGTTCTGCCTCACGCACCAAAAGTAAAATTGTATTGAGACTTTATGCAACCATGTAAATAAAACACGCAATTATTGGTTCAGGTGGTGTTTCTATTGTTTCTCGTATTTTCCACGTAGGTTATTAATTTATTTCAGACACGCATTTCGTACATACCTCTATTAGAGTAGGCTACTCCATCCCTTCCGTTTAAAAGGCGTCTAAGAAAGCGTTTTCAACCTTTTTTTGGTCAAGTTTTGGCTTCCTTGGGAGCCTTCCTTCGTCAAGGACACCTGAAAAAAAACAATAAGTAGCCTATACAGGGTGTTACGGAAAGGGTATATCAATACAAACGGGTTGAAGAGTGTATCTGGTCTAGAATCTCTGTACAAAATTTCAGCTCAAAAGCAGTAACTTTGAAAATGCTTAATATTTTTTTATTTCGACATCACGGCGCTGCACTGGCGCGCTTCGGCGTGATGTGCGTGTACTAGGCGCACAGATACACTACAGATAATGGATAATGACCCTCGTGGTGCGGTGACACGTTTGTTATGATTTCAATTTAATAAACTATCGAAATAAAACGATATTAAAAAAATTCAAAGTTACTGCTTTTGAGCTGAAATTTTGTACAGAGATTCTAGACTAGATACACTCTTCAACCCGTTTGTATTGATATACCCTTTCCGTAACACCCTGTATATAGGCCGCCCGACCGCTTAATTCTCAGGGTGCGAGAGGGGTGATAGTTGTCACAAGTTGACGAATCACTGAGCTCTCGCACACGTCATCGACACCACACTCCTCCCGCATCGCGCTGCTACCTCAGGCCACGTCTGAGTTAAGCGGTCGGCCTATAGGTGCGTTATTTTTTGAGAGAATGATAGAGGAGAATGGAAGAATAAAACGTGTTGCGTCGACCCCAAGTAACTTGGGTATAAGGCAGAAAGAAAAATCAGGACCGTATACCTCGCAGGAGTAGGTGGAGGCTGGGTAGAGGTGTACTTATTATATTCACCCGAATTTCACCAACAACTTCTCATGTTACAGGGTCGGGGGCGAGCCTTTTGCCATCAATCTGGTAAAAAATCAGGCTCCTGGGATTATCGTCGTCAACCACAGCCCGACTTAACCGACTGCTGGGCATAGGCCTCTATTTTCTTGTGTCAATCCCCACGCTCCTATGCCAGCCTCATTCAGGTTTTTCCCGCGATGTCAACAATGACATCATCTGCACATCTCGTCTTCCAGTCATTGGACGCCACTCTGTCACAGAGAAATATACAGGGTTATTGGAAAAACACCAAAGACCTCTTAAGAGGTCATTGTACTCATCATTATGAAACTTTTACTATGGGACCAAACCAGAAATCGCGAAAAAAAATCAGCGGTTCCCTACATTTATGTTCGTATAACTCGTCAAAATGGAAAAAATCAGCTATTCCCAACAGCTGATTTTTTTTCGCGATTTCAGGTTTGGTCCCATAGTAAAAGTTGTTCATAATGATAGTACAATGGCCTCTTAAGAGGTTTTTGGTGTTTTTCCAATAACCCTGTATACGTAAACGTCGAGATACGAAGACGTACGAAGGTCTTCGCTATAGGAAAGCCTATCATGGTCTTATGAAACTTAAATTGAGTTGGGCAGGATGCCTGACAAGGCGCAGTGATGGCAGGTGGGGAAATTCCTAATAGAAAAACAGTGCGCGACCTGGGGATAGGAACAGGAAGAACGAGTTATTCTTGTTCTTATATCCGGCGATCACCAAGCCGTCTGTCGAACATGGCGATTATTGGTTATTTAGCGACCGCTACCGGTCACTGTCCTAATATTCAGCAGTGGTTTACGAGCAGAATTAATGGCGCATTTCGTAAACAAAGTCTAGTTAATCATTAGAACATAAGCAGTATTAATCACGCTGTATGATCTACGTTCACACGTCGTTTAATAAATACAAGTATGTAATAGTGTTAACACAGTTCCTACGTTTTTATTACATACAATGTAACTGTTATGTAATTGCTAAATAAATATACGAAATTATAATCTAAAGTTAATCGTGTTGTTACAAAAGGTAGGTATAGCGTGCCCAGTGTATTTTAGTATGCGGTAACGTAGAGGAATTAAATGTAGTTTTTGGCGTTATGAAACCATTACTTGACTTTGGGGCTACCTGTTTATCAGCAACGCGACTATTATATGACTATTAAAAACTCGAGTTAAACCAGGCAGTCTTACCTGTGTAGGTACGCGTAGTTACCTATGTTAAAAATAAGAAAGGTGTACATAATATACCAATATACTGTCGCCAAAGCTGTGTTCCGGTTTTAGTCGGATTGCAGGGACATTTCAGCTTTGTTTCTGGGATGTCAATGTACCTGAGATGGCACTGGTATTGCACATGTTAGTAAACTATGACCAGGACCGTTGGGTCGGCGGTCTGTTCAACCAGTCGGATATTAAAAAAGGAGTTCCAGCTTCGACCAAAAAAGAGTGCAGAGCACAGGATTCCTTAATGGCATTGAAAAATAAACTTTATTACCGGTGCCATAAAGTGTCGCTCATGGAGCTGTCAGATATCTAGCTACGTCGAAGTTCGTACAACTTTGCACTTAATGTCTCTTACAATAAAGTGTAATATTCAATGTCGGCAAAAAGATCTTTGGCTCTGCGCGGAGCTTTACTAGATGATACAAAATGAAAAACATTGTTAAAAAATATATCACTGTATTTCCTTTAATATCTTAAGCCTATATTTATCATCAGGGAACCTCATTTTCACAATCTGTCTGACTTCTTCGCAGCTGTAGTTCTTAAACTGATCTCTGTCTTTGTTCCATAAGTCCGATATCTCTAGCAGTTGAGCTTTTAGTAACTGCGGCAGTTTCGTGAACTTCGACCAAATATTGATCTTTGTTTCAAATTGTATGGGCTCCTGAAAAGAATGATAGATTTAGGGTTGGTTAACGTAACATACGTACGGCAAATAATAATGATTACGTATTCGTTATTATTTGACGTAAATATGTCAAGGCCATAGTTTTCTGAAACAACGCTTTTTTGGTTTGTCGATAGTTAGCGCCATTTTTGACGTGTAGGTACTAGCGGGACTTAGGCTCAAGTCACAGCGAGATGGCAGCGAAGCGGCGAGCAGTTTCAGTGTCATATAATTTGAAGCTTTATCTTCATTACTATAATACATAGTATCGCTTGAGAAACTTGAGTCGTCGGAGTGCTCGCGGATTCAACCTTTTCAAGTAATTGGACGTGAAACAACCCGCCCTAAATGGGTAATTGGGTACAATATGTAGGTATAAGTGGTTATGATTTGGTTTTCTAGGAAAGCGGCTCCGTCATGTTAACCCTGCCGTCATAAAAATCGGTAATTTTCATCAGTATTTGACATGGAGTCAAAAAACGTTCTGTATTTGGATTGGACAGTCGTTATTGTGTGACCATTGACCGTTTTCTAGGAATCCAAAGCTTTACAGTCTGATTGAAATAACTTCAGGCTAATACTGAGAAGTCTCTTTTTTTGCGAAGAGCTGGAACTGGACTGCTGCTGCTGGGCTGGCTGGCTGGGTCTGGAGCTGGGCTGGGTGATAACATAGGAAACCCAATTACTTTGGCTGAACTGGGAATTTAAAACAGACTAACGGGACACGCAAATGATTTAAATTCAACAATAATAACCATAACATTTACAAGTGCTTACAACTTGAATGAAATAAACGAATAAAATTCCGTTTCGCTTTCGCGTTCCGCCTCAGTCCCCTTGAAGTTTATTATTACCTAATATAATGAATTTATTTTCTATAATAAACACGTAATAACAATAATTATGTAATTTCGTGTGTTAGTGTAAGCATATTTCAATAGATTTTAAATGTATCTATTTTAAATGACAATCATTTCTTATTTAATTCAGAATAAAATCCCACAGGCAATAAATTATCGATAGTTAGAGCGGTTTCACACTATATCCGATCCGAATCCGAGAAATGCTGGTCCGAAGTGACCATTGTCCTATTTGTATGAGGGGTTGCGCTCTAGATCCGAACAAATAGGACGATGGACTATTTCTCGGATTCGGATCGGACGTAGTGCGTAACCGCCCTTAGTAGATAACTAAGGTACAACTAGGTCTCGGTCGTGCGACGTCGACCAGTCGATATTGATCACCTCAAAGTTCAAAACATAATCGTTTGTCGATGAACATAGTCCGTATCGTGTAAGGAATGACCGCAATCTAATCCACCTTATAGCTGTGTCCAAACGGAGGCATCCCCTGCGGGTTTCGGGACGAAATTCGCTCGCACTGATTATGTCAACTCACTTGTATTGTGTTGTGTTCAATCTGGTGTGAATAGTAGTTGGAAATCCTAATCATTAAAACGATCCACGCGCGCAACCGCGTCCCGCACTCCGCGCGGGTTTCATCTCAGTGTGCCCGGAAACGTAGTCGATAACGATAAAGCAACCCACGAAATAACTCGAAAAAAACTCACCTCAAAAAGTGTAAAAACATCAGCCACAGTACTTTCCACTCTCATTGCCAACATATACACCAGTTCTTCACTGACCGGCTTACTGTCCGCCAGTACTCGCTCCAGCACTGACTGGCACAACGTCTGGACTAGCGTACATACTGACATCTCATACATGCGTGTGGGCAGTACATTGAGCCAGCAGGATCTTAGGTCCTTCATTAGGGCTACTGCGTTGTTGATCGCGCAGTCAAATTGCTCGTAAGAATCGTGGGTCCATGCAGTTCCTGTAATTTGAAATTGCTTTGATCTCCCGTAGGTGTCATAAAGATGATCGACCAGCGCAAATAACAGGATGGAATAAAGTATTCAAAAAATATATTTTTTGATTTTGAAACTTATTTTAATGCAGTTAGCGCTCATATTTAGTTGACATCGTTACAAGACTTGACGCAGACAGTGGTGTAAGGGGCTTGAATGTGTAAAAGATTACGTGGATTCTCAATCAAGTACTAATTTCGAATATTTAGCAATGAAACGAGGAATTAACCCTAACTATACTAGGTAGGGTTAATTCCTAACAATTAAAAAATAAAGTCGCAAATCACTACATAATCAGCATTAATGTTCCCACTGCTGGGACTCAGGCCTC
This sequence comes from Amphipoea lucens, assembly GCA_947508005.1. Taxonomy (NCBI): domain Eukaryota; kingdom Metazoa; phylum Arthropoda; class Insecta; order Lepidoptera; family Noctuidae; genus Amphipoea; species Amphipoea lucens. The sequence goes on from OX382357.1 coordinate 21,649,865, forward strand.
TCTTCGAGAGGGAGTGGACTGTAATCTGCTGCGCGGGTCCAGTACGGGATGATAGATGTCACATGTCTTCGAATTTTTGGTTCTAAGACATGCCGATTTCCTCACTATGTTTTCCTTCACTTTTTTAATTGCAGTGGTGGTAAAATAATTTACACAAGGTAAAGTGCCTGTCTGGGTTCGAGCCTACGACCTACAACTCGAAAGCCGCGGCCGTTATCACAGGGCCAAAAGGGCTTCCAAAAAAAAAAAAAAACATTCGAAAATACAGCATAATATTAATTACCATTAGCCTCAATACTCTGCGTGATGCTACTTTTCTGGTTCTGTAAATACAGGGATATCTTCTCAAGTCCCAACACCCTCAGGTCTTGGATGCACTCCAGCAGCACCACGGTGAGCTGATCAGCCAGGGTCCTGGGTAAACTGTTGCACCATGGAGGTCCGAGTAGACCATGGGCTAAGTAGAAGCAGTTGTTGAAGAATAGAGCTGGAAATATAATTATTTAAAGATGATGAAAGTTTTTTTCTGTTTCTGTCATAATTTTGAAGTTACGGAATTTAGTTTATTAGCAGTATTGCAACTTACAGGATGTACAAAAAGCATTTTTAAGTGACTATCAATATTATAGTCCACGCAGAACTAGTTGGCCGCTGAGGTGGGGACAGGGAGACAGGGGTGAAGCGGTGAGGTGGGGACAGGGGTGAGGCGTACTGAGTAATGCGCCCCCTCCCACTGCTCACATACCTAAGGCGTGGCCAATTAGTTCCGCGCGGACTATAGAGATTGCCATTTGTTTTCATTAGCAGAGAGATACCTTTCAGAAAACTTATGGTTATTGACAACTACATAATATTCAGTATAATATCGTCGACCGTAGGTTCAATTGAGGTAAGGGACAAAATACCCAAAATGATTTGAGTATACAGTTTTGTTCAGAATTTTTCGCTTTATCGAATGGTGAATATGAAAAAATTCTAACTTAAGAAAAATGTCCCTTACCCTAATGGTTTTTGAATCCAAATTTCGAATCAGCCCCATAATAACGTCCGAAAAAAAAAATTGTCGGCCTCTCCTAAGAAATCGTATTTTGTCCCTTACCTCAATTGAACCTACAGTCGACGATATTGAAAACATAACATGGTGTGATACTAACACCTGTATTGTCAAAAAGGGCAAGCAGAACTGTATGGTGGATTAGGTCTGATGTAATATGGGCGAGACTATTGCTATAAAAACACCAATCTCCAGGATGCTACTGAAAAAGAGATCAAAAAATGTGTTCTTACCAATTTCAGCAGGACAGCACTCCAAATTAACTTTAAACTTCTTTGGAACCAAACTCTGATACATAACAGCTATATCCTTTATATAACCAACCAGCTGTCTACTGTACTTCACCGGTAACTTCGCACTCTCCTCTAAATGTTCCACAATCAGCGACATGATAGCTTTCACATTTTGTGATATTACACATTTTGGAAGGAACAGAGGCTTAGTTATATCCCAAATAGCATTGTTGTCCGTTACATCTAATACGGAATCATTTTCGTTATTCGGGTCAGAGCCGACAGTAATAACACCATGAGATAAACTTTCTTTAAGCAGAATTCGGACATCAGAAAGTAATTTATCACATTTCTTGTTGTACAAAACGCATTCCGTGTCATCTATGTATTTATTCAAAGGTGATTCATCAGCTTTTACAAATTTCAAGTCAATTAGAAACTTGTTAAATGAGTCCAATTCAATTACTATGTTTTTATAATTCTGGTAACTGCTGTCACAAGACGGTAAGTTCATTCGAATGCAGTCTTCAATAATCTTGTTGAAGAATTTCTGGCGGATTGTCTCGGCAAAGATTTCTGTGAATGTGTTCTCACTTTCAAATTGCGAACCCAATGTTGAGTGAAGAAATTCAAAGATCGCCGTCAAATTATTAAATATTGTTTGGTAATTAGGTTTCTTGGGGTCGTTAAGATTAATTTTGATGTTGAAAACAACAGCTCCGGTGTGATCTTCTGTGAATATATCACAGTTATGCCTAATTACATTGTGAAGAAGGTTATTTATAAAGAAATGTGAGAACAGACCAAGTTCGGCATGCATTCTCTCAGTAGCATATAAAGTTTTCAATATTTTCTGAAGCAGGAATGGGTCACTTTGTTGAACAGACAGCGAGTAGGTTAAGAATTTAAGGCCTTTTTTCTCTGACCATGTGAAGATGTCCTCCCATTCAACACTCAACTGGGCAATGTACAAGGCCAGTTGGTTCTCTGCCTGTGCATTGATGGTCGTTAAAGCCTTCGCCATATTTCCTTCGAATTTCAAATTCTTCAGTTCCTTTTTTAATTTTTTCACTGCTAGCATAGCATCACTGTAGTTATATCTACCGAATTCATGATTTGCTTTCTCTAAAATACGTTTACCATCAACAACAATGCATAAATTCTTGAGAATATCTAACGATTTGTTTAATTTCTCACAGTGGCTTCTAAATTCTTCATCGCTCACTTCGTATCTTTCATGTAAAGCTTTTATGTCTTCAACGCATTTTGCATGATCAGATATTATATTCGCCTTTCGATTGTTATAGTTTAGTTGTTCTAAGCTCTTTGTTATAGTAAAATTAACGTAAGTATCGATAACTGTTTGTTGTAAAGCCCAAGATAGTAGTTGCACTCGTTCAGTTAAGTCTTTTATAGTGGGCAATACTTGATCACGACTTTTCTTCAAGTCCTGGGTACTCACTTTGTCGGCCTCTTGCAGAACAGCACTTAATAAACTCATTTTAGTTAATTTAATTACTGTTAACTGTGATAATTAAAAATAACTTTTGTTTTTCGGTTACTTAGGAGCGATTCAAATTCAAAAATTGAACTTTGTTTTGACATTAATGACATTAAACGTCTTGACATTTACGTCACATGCGTTATGTATCTCGTCGGTGGTGAGAACGTTGCGTTTCGTTGTCACTAGGTTGAAGTAAGAAATGACGATGCTGATTAAATATTGTGTTGATGATGGAGCATACAAAAGCTTTTTAAAAAATAGCGCATGGCCATATATAATCATATGATTGAATTATTTCACATGAGAGTACATTCCCTGAAAATTTTGAAAGATTCAACTCAGACGAGTGTCTAAAAGAGATAGGTATCCTTATTTTAGCGAATTCGCGCCCATGTAGCTAATTAGCTTTACCTTTTGCTGTTGCAGATTATGGAAATTAGATGTAAATAAACTGTTTGGACGACTGTATCCTTAACTGGTTGGTTGCCATCGTTTGTTTAATCAATTAGAAGCTCAAGGACATTACTGTGTTCACTACAGCACGGTAGTCGACAATAAGTGTTCCAAAAAGTAGCCAAAAAAATTGCCACAATGAACGAATGTGAAATTGAAAGTTTGAAAAATGAATTGGAACATGAGAAAACTTGTAGGTCAGTAAATTGTAGATCCATAGAAGTAGTGGTACTTTAGTTAAAAATTGCTTGCACAGACTTCACACAGAAGTTTTTTTGTAATTTTAACTTTGTTTTTGTGATTCAGTGGAAAATGTTGTTAAGTATATAAATAATTTATCTTGAGTAGTTACCCTATATTATAGGTAGGTAATGCTGCAGAATATACATTATATAGGTATACCTACGTACCTCTTACCTACTTGACCTACCTATGCGACCCATACTCAACCTACTTAATTTTGGCCTTATATTCTAATGGGTCAAGGCTATGAACACCTAGTTCACCAACCTACTTGCTGCATGTGATCCAAAAATTATTAACTTCTCTCTCAGCCTCGGGTAACTGATTCCTAAACAAATGATGGGATCTAAAACGTGTTTGACTATACGAGTACATTTTTTTCTTGTTAATTTTGACAAAAAGGTGCGTTACAACTCCGACCCCCTTTCGTTTACTTCAATGATTCAATGTCGTCAAGTAATACTCTATACTGTCTTAAATTAAACATTCTCGTTCACTGCTTTAGCTGTAATGTCTTCAACGAGGATCAAATTATTTATAGTTTTGCTTAGACTATAGATGTCGCTAGTGGATGGCATTGTCCCAAGCAGTATGTTATGGCAACCAAAATTACTTCAATGGGCCACCCCATTGAAGTAATTTCTTTAAAAAAACTCTTAGCTTTAACCCAGTGGGACGGTTATGGACTGATTATGTAATAGCCCACGGTCCAGATTAGTATGGTCCCGTTGTGAAAGATCTCGGCCGGGGAAGTATGTAGGTAGATACTGTAATGTACTAACTATAGTCCGCGCGGAACTAGTTGGCCGCTGATATGGCGATAGGGGTAAGGCGGCGCGCGGCGGTTCGCAACGCACGTACTGAGTAATGCGCCCCCGCCTCTTCATCCCACCGCTCACATACCTAAGGCGCGGCCAACTAGTTCCGCGCGGACTATAGCTACGTTCTTGTCATCATATGAATAGGAATTAACTAACTCCTAACTCATAAAATATGTTCAAACCTTTATCCGCGCAGAGAAACAGCAGCCTGGCAGAACGGGGAACTGGAGAAACAGATAGTACTGGTCCAGGATGAACTGCGCAACACTGACTACACCTGGGACCATGACGACGAGCTGATGAAGGAGAGCGCAAGACACAAGGTGTACCAGGACACCATAGAAACGTTGAGGGAACAACTGCCAGCCTTGAAGAATAAGATTAAAAACGCTAAGATTTGCGGGTTGGGTAAGTAAAATGGTACCTACTTTTCAGCCAACTGTGATCTTTCTGCTTGTCTCTGCAACTAGTTTCGGGGTCGACTAGCAACTACGCCGCGTGAGTAGGGCAGTGGGGTAATTGCGTAACAAACTATCAGTAGCAATGGATTTCATTTTGACAATTCAATAACATTCATTGCGTTATTTACGTTGTTGAGCAGACAATTTTTTCGAACATACATGAAGCAATGGATTAGCAATATGCTTCACTTGCTTGTTACGCAATTAGGATGCATGATTTCGTCCCGAGTTCGAAACTAGCCAGGCGGGCAGATAGAAAATAAATAAATAGGTAACCTAGTAAAATTATAGTCATGATAATTTGACTGAATACCTAATGATGAAACCAGGCGACTGGCGAAGTCCAACCTAGTAGTACGTAGTACCTACTATTAAGTATTCTGTGCCAGTAGGGTGTTTGTTTTTTTTAAATCGCTTAATCACAACATTATTTTTTTCACATTCCAGATTGCAAATTGAAACACGATGACCTCAATATAAATCTGGATATTCTTACACCGGTAAGTCGCTTCACACAGTGGCACAGTGCCCACTCATAGCAATGTCTGATCCTTTTCCCATTTTAGACTTTTTTTTGCGTTTGTCTTGCGACAGTTATGTTACATTGTAGGTACTTAGATGCCCAGTCGATTCTTGAACGAATAGAATCATATTTATTTATGTGAGAAATCAAATGCTGGGGTAGACAATAACTGTTTTTTTATTTAAATTTTGAAATGACTAACTGCTCCTAATCTTAAGCAAGGCTTGGAACCGGTACCACAAGTACAGGTTATGTACCGGTACTTAGCGGTCCATGCCATTTCAGTACCAGGGTAACGGTTCCGGACGGTTCCCGCCCGGTACTCCAACTAACAAGTAGGTACTGCTACAGAACCTGTACTTTTGGTACCTGCCGGTTCCAAGCCCTGCTAGTAGCAAGTTATCGGTCAATACAAGTACACACAGTGCCCTCTAATGCCGTGGCCACACTAAACGGGAAACGCCGATAATTATCGCGATAAGTTGTGGCTTATTGGCTGGTGCAACCAATGAGCTAATAATTATCGGCGTTTAAAAAAAGTTAGTTCTTTGACATTTAACCGCCTAAGCTGTGATGCCACATTATGATTTAAAATAAAAAAATAAATCGGGTACTCCTAAACGATTAAGTAGGTACTTGATTATGTTTTATGATAAGTCATAGGTAGTTGAATTAGTCAATAAAAACGTTATAGTAGTGCAAGCAGCTGAAGTGGAAAAATGTCAACTAACTATTGGAGGACACTGTACAGACGCCAGCACATCAAGCTACTACAATCTGTCAAATTTCTTTAAAAAGTTTTTTAACTTTAATGCTAAAGCATAAGGTTCAAAGTTGATTGAGAAAATTTGACAGTTTCGGGTAGCTTGATGTGCTGGCATCTGTACAATAACAAATTGATCTCTGTAAGTTTTACTTTGATCCATTCACAGGCAGAACTGATGCGGACGGTGAAAAGGTTTGAGCGTCTCAAAACCGACTTGATAAGCACTCTGCGAAGCAAAGAGTGGCGCTTGGACTCGGAATCTAAGGTACTTATGAACTACCTGATGATCGATTGATGTGTAGCTTAACGTTAGTGTGCATACACACGAGCGACACGCGTCGACGACAGAGAAAACTTCAATCACCGACGCGTCGGCGGCTGCCGTCGACAACATCTCGGGTCACTAAGCGTCAACTCGATCCAGCAGTAGTTTGGGCATGTACATATGTTCGGAGGTGTCGATTTTCTTTTGTCTTAATTCCTGCCGTTTATAAAAACAATGCTTGGTAAATAAAAAAATAAAAAAACTGATTAAGTATACTTCTCGTATTTCAGTTGTTCGTGAGAGTGAACGACCAAAGAACCTACTTGCAAAACGAGCTGATGATATGCCAGAACAATATCGTGAGACTACAGAAGAATAGCGCCTACTGGCAGTAAGTATTAAGGGAAATAGTAACCAAAATAAAGTAGGGAATGTTATTCTAGGGAAGCTTGTAAACCCCTATGATATCTTTGGTACGGTTGTACTCTGCCTGTCTATTGCTACGGCCAACCAACTTGTATTCTGATTTGCAGGGGAACACAATCTCTCTCTAGAGGAAGATATGGCAGATTTCTATTCGTAGCAATAACTTCGTAGTTTGGCAAGCAGGGGTGCCAAACATTTTAAAACGTTGCCCCTTCTTACAGGCACTTTGTTGTATTAATTAACACCACAGATTATTACTAACATGGAGTGATAAATCAGCCACTAGCCCACTTTTAAACTAATGTCAAATTTTCAACTTTCCATTTGACGAAATGCACGAATTTGTTGCATAAGACAACAGGACTCCTTGGTAAATCTCTTATTATTATTATTTTTTTTTTTGATAAAATGGGACTACAGTTCAGGTTTGATTCGTTCTTATTCCTACTGGTATTACGTTCCAGGAATGTTGCCAGAAAGCAGGACGAGCGAGTGCTGGACCCAAAGCGAGGACATATAAAGAAGATTGTAGGCAACGAGCGGCTCGCACCTATTGCTACATAAACAAACATTACTACATACACCCGTAGAGTTTATTTTCTTACACAGAAGGAAACAGGAAACATATTATAGGTACAGTACCCGGCGATAAATATTGCACATCGACCTTTGGAAAGAAACAATCGGCTAATTTCGGCTTCGTAGTGCGTTATCTCTGTCGCACACTACCTATGTGACGTTAACTGACGTTTTGTCAGTCGTTGTTCAAGTGCGATAGAGTGCGGTCGCGTCCAGTTCAAAATATATATCTAGAGTTGTTAACACCCCCAAATTTAAATAATTTAAAGTTGTACTATGGCATCTTTAGGAAAAATAGGGGAACCTTTTTATTTTACCCCAACCTAAAGCAATCATTTATAGAAAAATTGGTGTATTTTATACAAAGAATAAAAAGAATTATCAAAAGAAGCAAATCATAATTGTTTTAACAACTCCTAATAGATACCGGACTGTTTGTATTTCGTGCGACAGAGATAACGCTCTACGAAGCCGAAATTAGCCGATTGTCTCTTTCCAAAGATCGATGTGCAATATTTATCGCCGGGTACTGTACATTTTAGAGTAGATGAATTGTGATCCTTCATAAAATATTGGTATCGATGGATAAAGAAACCTAGGTACACTATTTACTGGGCAACGCTTTCTATTCCACGGTCATATTTTTTTTTTTACAATTCATTGTGCCGTATATAAACGCATCACAAAACGAGTCATATACAGGGTGTTACGGAAAGGGTATATCAATACAAACGGGTTGAAGAGCGTATCTGGTCTAGAATCTCTGTACAAAATTTCAGCTCAAAAGCAGTAACTTTGAAAATGCTTAATATTTTTTTTTTTCGATAGTTTATTAAATTGAAATCATAACAAACGTGTCACCGCACTACGAGGGTCATTATCCATTATCTGTAGTGTGTCTAGTACACGCACATCACGCCGCCGCGCGCCAGTGCAGCGCCGTGATGTCGAAATAAATAAATATTAAGCATTTTCAAAGTTAATGCTTTTGAGCTGAAATTTTGTACAGAGATTCTAGACCAGATACACTCTTCAACCCGTTTGTATTGATATACCCTTTCCGTAACACCCTATATAGGAGTCAAACACATCAGTTATTTTGTAGAATTTTCAAATTTACGTAGCAATATAGGTCGCAATTGCCAGCTCCTCTAACGCTCCAGAAAACGATAATGATAACGTATAAGTATAGTACTCGGGCACACAAGTATGAGTGACAGAGACGACGCGACGCGTTGCAAATGACTACCAATCCGAAGTTTTCTTAAACTTGATGTGCCACGATTTACGCGGGTTATTATATTATGAACACTCCATTTACTCACTACTCAGTGGCTTTGTATGCATGAAAGATAATGAATTTAGATACTTATTATTATATATAGGGATTCTAATAAAGCATGTGACTTAGATTAATGTACGTAGTAAAATGTATAGTATTGACTGCAAACTAATGAATTATATCCCTATTTTACAAATGTCTATAAGATATGAAGAGAAAAATATTCACATATTAATTGTAAGGAACACGTAGAATAAAAATAAATACCTAGTACAAAATTACAAGTCTTTTATTTCCATTCGAAGATTTTCCCAAAATAATTTAATTCATTTGATACTAAATTCTAAATAATATTCTGAACACAATGGCACTTTGAACACATTTGTTGAGGTAAGCATAGCCAGCCATGAATTAAAAAAAAAAGACTTGGCAAAATTATATTGAACTAATGATACAAATTGTTAAGTATTCCTGATGGGTTTCTTGTACCTGGTCGGGAATTCTATGGTGGTACTCAGATATTCATCTTCCAGCTCTCCGAGTGGTCTCCGGTATAACGCGGCTGAAAAAAAGCAAGAAGGTAGATAAAAAATATATACAGGCTTATTTTTTTATCACCATCCAAATTTTTGCAGGGTGTTCTACCCATGAATATGAACAACTTTCACTATGGGACCAACTCTGAAATCACGAAAAAAAAATCAGCTGTTTCATACAAAAGTTCAATACCTAGTATGTACCTACTTCACCAAAATGTATGAAACAGCTGATTTTTTTTCCGTGATTTCAGAGTTGGTCCCATAGTGAAAGTTGTTCATATTCATGGGTAGAACACCCTGTAAAAATTTGGATGGTGATAAAAAATAAGCCTGTATATATTTTTTTATTTTTTGGAGTTCTGATTATGAGACACTAATCTGAATCAAATAAGGTTCACATAGCGCCACATATCACTAAATACCTTAACCGATAAAAATTACTGTCCCATGCCAGCTGCTGTTGACTGGCAAAAGATGTTATGAATCTTTTAAAAACTCGCTATAATGTATTACAGATTCCCCAAGAAAAGTATGCGCTTTGGGAATCAGTGTCTATCTTCAGAAATACAGATGCGCGGTGATGAGACTTAACATAAAGCTGTTACAACTACCTACAGCCATGAAATACTTGCTTTTTTGTCCATGATTACACACAACAACAATACAATTACAAACACACAAGTACAATTTTATACAATTCCAAAAAGTTTTTGAGTGACAGATGACGATATAGAATCTGCGAACGAAGTAGGTACCCCGAATGTTCTATTTCATACAAAGGCGAGGTAACCTTAGAAGTTTTGCCTCTGTGGGAGGTTATTCTGTGGCGCGACGTTCGTACTAATTCCGAAACATTAATATTACCGAAGTGCATACCTTTTCTGGTACAACTGTACCTAATCGATTTGTAGTGCAAGCGGGATAGCTTATGGAATTGACACTGGTTGGAATCAAATCCGATTGCGGGGTACTCACGTGTAACACAGTGGTGTTTGTCGACGTGTAGTCTCAGATGTCGCGGACACGCGCACACGTACCCGCCGGCCGTGTTGACGCACGAGTGCGAACACCCGTCCGTCTCCAACTCGCACTCGTTTACATCTGTAAATAATCATTTATGTAAGTAATTTGCGTTTAAATGATGGGAAGATGACATAGAGAAGACCGGCTAGTAAGACTTGTACTAGACCGAAGGAAAAGGGAAAATTGGAAAACATTGGAGTAGGCTTTTAACAAAAAGAGAATTAATACTGAAAAGTTATGTTTTCAAATTGTTCAGTTACTCTGAAATCCATTCTAATATTATAAATGAAAAAGTCTGTCTGTCTGTTACCTCTTCACGCTTAAACCGCTGAACCAATTTTGATGAAATTTGGTATAGAGATAGTTTGAGTCCCGGGAAAGGACATAGGATAGTTTTTATCCCGATATTCCCATGGGAAACTTATGCGGGCAAAACCGCTTGGCGCTGCTAGTAAGACTAAAAATAAATAAATGTATACGATACGACCTTAAATGATTATAAGACAAAATACCTCTATCGTACGTGAGTGCCTCTGACTCGTCTATTACTCACCCAGACACCTCTGCCCGGCCGCTAGCGACAGGTACCCGGGTGAACACTGGCAGCGGTACGCGCCCTGTGTGTTCACACACAGCTGCGTCGAGTGACACCGATTCGTCTCTATTAAGCACTCGTCCACATCTATAAAAGTGAAAACTCACATTAAAATTGTGCTCTTAAAATTATGATATAATAATAATAAGTATTTATTTTCTCACCACAATAAACATTACAGACATTGTTAAACATGATATATTAATTGGTTTTGTTTACTGTGGGAGACTGGTGCCTTTTTTTTTATGGATGGGAAATCATCAAATGACCCCTCCCTGGGTGGAGCGGAAGGGAGTGTCAGACTCTTACTGACTAAAACCCATCCGTGTTCCTTCCTTAGCCCTTTATGTTCCGGGGTAGCGGTAACCCTTTCGGACAATCCCGCACCCCCGGCAGGCTTCGGCCCTGGCAGGCCCCTTCCTTTTTGCTGACATCTCTTTGAGGCGCGCGTGGAACACAACGCGCCGTCCGGCATGGGCCTGGTCCTGATCGGACGGTGAGCTACCCATTACTCTCCGTCCGCAGGCCCGCGCCTACGGTGGCCGGGAGTCGACGCGCGGCTCCCGACGCCCGGAGCGTCTTCCGCGGCGGCTGGGACGTGTGGCTCTCTCCCTCAGCCTAGGGAGACTGGTGCCTAAGCTAGGCTTTAAGGGCCTGTGTTTCAGGTCACCAGGTCTCCACCCTCTAGCAGTTCGATACATTGCATGATAATAATAATAAAAGTGATTTAACAAATTTTGAATCAGGAGGTTATATAATAGCTTTTAGAGTCTGATATCGAAAACAGTAGCTTTCTTTTCAAAACAAAACCAAAATCTTTGACCTTTTATAAATGCAAAGTCAAATTTTACGAAGCAAAAGTAATACAATACAAATACAAATACAAATCATTTATTTGCCAATAATGTAGGTAACAAGTATGGTGTTAATTTATGGAGAGTCCCGATACATTTTGCCTTACGGCATGCAAAATTATTTAATTAATTAAATATTTAATCATTGCTTAATTGCTACGTTAACATTTAAATACAATTCTATACAATTGAGACAACATAATGACTTAGAATTACATGTAACATTTTTCGCTTACTAAAATAATCATCATATAATGGTATTAAAAAAATATATAAAAATTAAAAAAAATACACTATTATTGATAAAACTAATACTTAATAAAAAATATATTATCACACATATAATTCGGAATTAGGCACTTATCTACTATAGAAATGTCATAAAAATAATTATAATTTTACATCAAGAATTCGATTAGCAGAAACTTTTATCATCAAAGAAATCTTTAAGCGAGTAGTAACATTTGTCTAACAACAATTTTGTTAACTGTTTTTTAAATTCGGTGATGGGTAAGTCTTTTAAATGTATTGGTAATCTATTATATATGAGAGGACCCATAGAAAAAATATTTTTTTTAAGTAACGAAGTTTTGTAGCCACCTGTATACAGTTGGCTTTTATATTGAGACCTCATTGGTCCTTTACGTATTCTTATATCCACCATTGATATAAACAATTGACTGTTCATCTTAACGAATAGGGCTACTTCAAGTATGTATAAGGAAGGAAATGTTAAGATCTTTAGCGATTTAAAACTAGGTTTACAGCTTTCTATAGGTTTAAGACCTGTCATTGCTCGAATACAGCGTTTTTGGGCCCTAAATATTCTATCTCTCTCACTACAGTTTCCCCAAAATATGACACCGAACCTCAGTAATGAAGCAACTAAACCGTGATAAGCTGTCACTAACGTGTTCATATTTAACTTCTTTGAGAGATTATGGAGAACATATGCGTTTTTACTTAATTTTTGGCACACGATTTCAGCCTGGTTTTTCCATGTTAGTTTATCATCAATATGTACTCCTAAAAATTTTGTAACTGAAGTGGTATCTACTATATCGTCTTTATATTTAGTTATGATATTATTAGTAAGTAAATAGTAAATTATAAGTTATGATATTATTAGTAAGTAAGTAGTTAGTAAATTATTAAGATTGTCGAAAGACATTCCCTGCTGGAACTAGGTCTCCCCAAGGATTGTTAAGATGTGTAAGTTTGACTATTCATTTAATCTTTTAGCTTTTATTGAAATACATTCTTTGAATTTGAGTTCACAATGTCCAGGATGCTCACATATCGAGGGGATTCGATTAGGTCATAAGCTCAACTTGAAGCACGCGGTATCAAATTCAAACACTAAGTATCTACATATTTACAGGCACCTTTGAACAGTGTTTCAGTCAGATGGATGAAGCAAGCGATCTTTGGACATAGCAACCGAACATCGCCCAAAAGAACATACATTTTCTTAGAACTTACCATCGCATGACTTAGCAGTCTTGTTGTGCCTATATCCAGGGTCACACGGCCCTCTGTCACTGTGGTCGAGGTTCTCCGTCACACTCACGTCGTAAAACACCGTTGTAGATTGTGATCCTGAAAATATAATCTTATATCAATGGCATAAGAGTCATAGGCCATATCATCACACTAATCACACTAACATTATAAAGGCGAAAGTTTGTGAGTGTGTGTGTAGTGTGGGGTAGCTGACAGCCTGGATTAACATATAGGCTACTTTTTATCCCGATATTCCCACGGGTTCGACCTTTACGCGGGTGAAACCGCGGGGCGCAGCTAGTTGTAATATAAATTCAAGACCGTGTTTTTTTTTTGAAAGGGTTAGGTTATTCTAGAGAACTAAAGCCCCAACACGATGCAAGTTTCTTGCTTGTGGTACATAATAAAATTGAAGTAACAAATGACGGTGTATACTTTATTGTTGCTTCAACTTATGGTATGTCACAAGCAAATAAATTGCATCGTGTAAATCCGGCCTATGCGAGGAATATAGGTAATTTACCTGATGAATCGTAAAATTCTTCAACGTCCGGTGAGAAATGTGAGTTGATCATCTCTGGCTGCATCTCGAATGTTGCGTCTGGTGAGTAAGAGTCCTGCAAAAAACATGCGGTGTTTTATGCCTTTTTACGCCGAATACTAAAATTGTTTAGACCATTAATAAAAGTATCGAGAAGAGAAGAACTAGCAAGATCGCTTTTAATATTTAATAGAACCTCTAATTATTCCCATTTTGCTCTAATACAATGACAGCACTCAAATAGAATGAATATGTCCCTTTTTGTGAACCTAAAATAATTTCCTTTTTGGGGGTCTAAAAATATTTAAGAGCCAAGTAACTGCGACCAGCTTAGATGTAGCGCTCGCCGAAAGCTACCGCGGCGCCGCCCGCTTCGCTCGCTCGGGTCGCGTTTGGTTGGTTACAGTTCAAACCTAACCTAATATGTTTGGTCAGGGTACCCTAGCTTAGTTAAAAAGCCAGAAATTAAATAAAAAGAGGCTAATTTATTTCAAAAGGTGTGCATCATTAGAAGCTTGAAAAGTGTTTAGAGGCAGTTAAATATGTCCCATTTTTTCTTTCCAAGATGAGATGTACGGCCCTCACCATAAACAAATATCATCATCATCTTCATTGCAGCCAAAAGACGTCCACTGCTGGATATAGGCCTTCCCCAAGCATCGCCACTTCGAACAAATATAAGCATAGTTAAAAAAAAAAATATACTCACTTCATTGCCATTATCTTCTTTGCTGTCAAAAACGTCGTTGTCAGCTGCATTTGAGGTAGGATTACACAGGGGAAGTTCAGCGCATTTCTTGATCTGAAAATAAAATGGATTTATTGGATGCTAGCCTAAAGGACAAACAGATTCGTATTATACAGGGAACTAACTTGCAACTACCTACTTTTAAATGATGCTGTCGTTTTGCTGAGTATTCAATTCATTTACATCATTCTTGTTTGACTGTATTTAGCTTACTAACAAAAAACCGGTCAAGTGCGAGTCGCACTCGCGCACCGATGGCTCCGTATAAATTTGTAAGTGTGTAAATAGAATTTACGGTTTTCAGATTTTTTCCTTTACTTGTGCTACATGACATTGCTTCTTGCCAAATTTCATGATTCTAGGTCAACGGGAAGTACCCTATAGGTTTTGATTTCGGAACAAACGCCCGTATCATTTGATTGCGTTGACTTAGAAGTTTGATTTTATCACTGCTTCAAGGGATTGCAGCCTTGACTGGCCTTGAGTATTTGATATTAATTTCAACTAGATAACTCCACGTGTTAATGAGAAAAAGGGTTTTGACTGATGGACAACGAAGTGAAAACGGAACTCATCTTATAAGGGTTCCGTTTTTCCTTTTGAGGTACGGGACCCTAAAAATGGAAAAAGAAACAGCCCGGAGCCTGGTTTTGTGCCCTGTTGATGGCAATTTTTTCGCCCCCTATTACATGGGACTTAAACATGACTGGCGAAAAATAATTGAATTCGCGCCACTGTTACCGTAACGAAACCGCTTCGGATGTGTTCGGCTGTCCTCGGGATGTACTCGGTTTTAATGTATATCCGATATGTCAGTGAGTGATGGCAAAGTGTTCTGTTTGTGTTTTAGCTTACCTGTACGTTATCCCCATCGCACTTGGCCTTAGTCTTGCAGCGCCTGGTCCGCGCCTGTGTGCCGACGCCACACGTCGCCGAACACTCCGACCAGTGCGACCACATCGACCAACGGGGCTTGGACTCGTCCACCTTAAACGTTATGTATAGACAGCCGTATATTATATTGGGTAATCAATTATAAGTTAATAGCGACCCGCCCCTGTATCGTACGGGTGCGATCTACTGATGTAGCGACATATCAAAACATGTGTACTATTTTTAAGATTTTATACACATACATAATATAAGCTTCGACTAGAATTCGGGCACTTTGACAGCGTTTTCATTGGCCTCGCAAAGGTCTTCCGTATTGCGGGTGTTAGTGCACTGAGGTGGGACATAGTTTGCGATGTGGCTCCACAGTCGCACTGCGGCTCATCGGAGTACCAAGATGACCAAGTTGTGCTGGCAGCGGCCCACCTGCCTTCTTACTCGGTTAAGAGATATCCAGGTGTGCCATGGCAGTTGGTGGCCCGCTGGAAGTCTTTCTGCAGACTCAACATAATCAGCTGGAGGGGGATGTTGTAAAATGTTGTCTACCTTTGTATGTGCTAACGAAACAGTGTTTAAAAAAAAAAAAAAAATTATGTACTCACATCACAGGGAGGCATGTGACATTTCCTTTTATCGACTGTAGGGCCCTTACACGCAGACTCGTCTAGAATAATCTTCTCTGACTTTGAAGAACTGTCTGAAAAACATAATACAAATACTTCTACAGTCAACATTTTTAAATGTGGGTTACGTATAGCTTTTTTAGAACAGCACCGTTGGACTCGAAAGTTACCCTTGTGGTACACCCTAGAAAAGGTAAAATTTGCCCTCAAACTATGAAACTTTTAATACGTTTTATATCAGACATATTTTATCAAAAAAACATTGCCATGTTGCTTACTTATTACTGACTGCTGTTTAGCTAAGTTATAACAGCCGCATGGGTCGATCGATCAGGCTAAGCTACACTTGCCGCCGTTGGTCCGTGGATGGGTGACTGTCTTTCCTTACCAAGACCGCTCCATGCCTCGGAAAGCACGTTAAGCTGTTGGTCCGGGCTGTCATTCGTGAATCTCTCACAGAACAGTTGTTACAGGTCGTCAGAAAATTTGACAACTAGTTTTACCAAGGGGTATCGTATTACCTATTATAGTAACTGGCCTGTGGAGGTCAGATAGGCAGCCCCTCCATGTAAAATACTGGTTTTTAGCTGTATCAGGTTAGATTGGCAGCCGACCCCAATATAGTTGGGAAACGTCTAGGCAGACGATGACTGTTGTTAAATAAAATTTAACTAAAGATTACTGAAAAGATATTTGATTGTTTTCATTGATAGACATTATGCTTACCAATAGTATTGTTTTTATCGTCGATGTAATGGCAGGACCTGGATCTCTGCTGGTACCCCAACCCGCAGGTAACGTTACATAACGACCATTGTGTGAACGGAGTCCATTTAGCAGGCACTAAAATGAAATCAAATATTTAAATGAAATGACCAAGGAGACGATGGCGGGACTAGCTTGATGCGTACAGAAAGGATTGGTCCACACTAGCTCAAGACAGAGAGGAGTGGAAAGAAGAAAGGGAGTTCTTTGCCCAGCAGTGGGAGAACACAGTCTAAAAATAAATAAAAATGAAATGACCTAACGATAACCATCACTACTTCAGACATTATTTCTAAATTGATCAGTCTGTTCGTTGGACTATGTCCAGCAGTTGGCATAAACTAACTAATATGTAGTTCATGATGGCTAATCTTAAACCTACACTACACTACTCGCGAAGTTTCTTCGACGAAGTACTGGTCGAAATTGACCAAAGTCCGAAGTACGTGACTACACAATCTTGCTAAGAACTACGGGACGCTTCGAGTCCATTGAATCGGGCGCAAAACCCGAGGCGAACCGAGGTTGGACGAAGCGAACGGAAGTGCCCGTCAACACACTTATATTCGCTTAACTTCGATCAACTTCTCGAGTAGTGTAGTGCAGGCTCTATGGCTATCAATCCGTTGTCTAGCAACTGATATCTCACCTTGTATAGCGACGTTGTACCTCCGATGCGCAGTGCCAGCTTCGTTCTCTACTACACAGATGTACTGCCCCGCGTCTTTGACGTCAGCGCTCCATATTGCTAGTAAACTATTGCCGAGCACTCTCTGTATGTTAGATAAACTCTCACTGAGTGCTTGTGTGTCCTGAAAATGTTGAAGATTTTGAGTAAGATCGATTTTAACAAATACTAGGATATTAGAAGAAAAAAAAAATTGTCAGACTTGCTTAAATCCTACTCCTACGAGGCAACAGAAAAACTTGTGGTAACATAACACTTACATTCCTGTAACATCAATCTCATTACATAAACACTACCCCCCTCACTCACGCTCAATACTCGCATACCCCACAATACACACACACACACACCCTCACCCCCACACCCTCACTCACACACACTCCCACACAACAGTAGTTAGTACCTTTATTTTAATAATTTTGTTTCTTTTTAATTACTAGTCTGGAAGAAATGAACCATATTTTTGACCTGGGCGTTGATAGCTGCGCCACAGTTTTAACTTTTGTAGCTATCTTCGTTTCCTTTTGTAAATTTGTGTCCTGATACTTGTTCCAAATAAACTTTTATTATTATTATTTTAAATTAAATAAAATTACTTCAATCAATCAACTCAGCCTATTGCTGTCCACTGCTGGACATAGGCCTAAAAATTACCATAAAAAAAAAACTGCCATATGCCATAAAATTACTTATTTGACAATAAAGCGATAAATTATGGGCATGTGCTTCCTTTCTATTCTGACTTATGGATCCCAGACTTCGTCTTTGACAAACATTCAAAAGTCTAAACTCAAGGTTTGCCAACTTGCAATGGTGCGCAGTATTCTAGGCGTAAAATTGATAGATCATATTCGCAACACCACACTGCGCTCCAAAACACAGGTTATTGACGTTGCTCAAAAAGCCGCTAAGCTGAAATGGGACAGGGCTGGCTACGTCTGCCGTATGCCCAATGAGCTGTGGGCCAAAATAACCACCACGTGGAGCCCTGACACAGCTAGAAGGCGTCGCGGCAGACCCCGTAGAAGATGGCGAGACGAGCTGGGCAAAACAAACGACCAGTGGTCCGCTTTAGCCCTGGATGGAAAGAGCTGGAAGTCATAGGGCGGGCCTTTGCCCAGCAGTGGGATGATGCCGGCTAACAGTAACAGTAACTTATTTACACATCCAGATGTACACATTTCTAAGGGTGCGTCTAGATTATGTTATATGACACATAAACTTATGTTATATAAGTGCCACATCCAATTTGACATTGCTAATTTCTCTATACAAACATGTGATATAACTATGTTTTTTTAATATATTCTGTTATATAGTATGGACACAACTTGAGGTATAAAATATTTAGGGATTCAAAACCGTGTCTTAAAAAAAACTTTAATATCAATAAAAATGGAATACTGTTAAAAAGTTCAACGTTTGATCGATGACGTCATAGAAATGGCACTGTTTCTGAAGGTAAGAAAAGTTATTACAAAAAACATAACCCCCATTGCAGTTGGGTAAGAAAACTACCTTCAACCATGAAATCTTAGGCATCGGATGACCATCAGCCTCACATTTCAATACAATGCTTCTTTTCAACGCGACAACGTGTCCTTCCACCATGTTAGTGCCAACATTAGCAGCAATAGACGGCGGCTTTTGTATAGTGACGTCGAATATAACTTCCGTGGTGCCCACTTTGTTCGTCATTATGCAGGAGTATTTGCCGCCGTCGGTCACCTCTGTTTTGTTGATGATCTGAAAGATAAGAATATGAAGACAAAAACAATTTGTCACAACACCAATTTATCTCGTCTGCTCGACGTCCATATGTCACTGCAGGGATTCAGCACACCGCTACCTATAGCAGTTTTTTGAAGTGAAAACTTCTTTAGACGCGTTCGGCATTATTTGAGATGGGAAAAAACTATTGAACTCGCGTCACTGTTACCGTAATCGACACCGCTTCGGATGTGTTCGGCTGTCCTCGGGATATACTCGGTTTTAATCTGTCAAGCTCCGCTAATGAGACACAATTGATTTTCTATTGTTTCGTCGTCAACGGGCGACGCGCACCGTATGTCAGTGAGTGATGGCAAAGTCTTCTGTTTGTGTTTTGTTTTCACTTCTGTCGGCACTCCCGGAGTGCCACTTTTTTATTTTTATATTATTACCATTTAACAAATTTTACATTTCTACATATGATACGTACTATAATATTGTGAGACGTTAATAATATTATTATTAGTATGAATTAAAGAGAAAATCTCACCAAGGTAAAGTTATCATCAGTAAGTAGCAGTCTCTTATCCCCACTTATTTCAGTGTAGGGATGCTTGATCCACATGACGCTGGGCAACGGACTGCCCACCGCTGGGCAAGTCAACTCTAATGCCTTTCCGAAACCTGCTGTCACTTTTTTAGAAGATTCTTTGGGTGTTGGTGGAGGTACTGAAATAAAGTGGTGCGTAGGTAAATAAAGAATGAATTAATGGCGACTTATGTTATATACAGACACCAAAAAAGATAAGTAACCAGGGTCGTCGGATATAGTTGAAATTTAGTAAGAAATTGACGAATGTTTTCGAATAAAATTAGATTTAATAAATGAACTGTTTGTTTTCTATTGATTTAATTTTATTTTATTCGAACACATCCATCGATTTATTAAAGGATACCTACGCCTAAGTAAGACGCCAGAACATCAAGCTACCCGAAACTGTCAAATTTTCCCAATCAACTTTGAACCTTATACTTTAGCGATAAAGTTGAAAATCTATTAAAGAAATTTGACAGATTGTAGTAGCTCAATGTGCTGGCGTCTGTACCACTATTATACATGATGTTTAAAAAATTAATGATATATTTACCAAAAAAAAAACTAAGTACATACTAAAACAATGTTGTATTATAACTAGGTGGCTAATTGGCTATGCTATGCACAATACATTAAAACCCTGATCTCCAAACTAGGAGTCCTTGTATCTTAGAGATCAGTGTCCTTCCGCAGCAAAGTCACAAGCCAATATTTTTAACTCAGTGGTTAAGTATTTATTTACATAGTTAAATAAAAAGAGAGAGAGAAAAAAATAAAAAAAAACTTTAAATAAAATATAAAAGTACTCACCAAGCACATCAACCAAATAAACAACGCTAGTATTGCCAACTTTATTCCTCGCTACACAAGTATAGTTGCCGGCCTGTTCCTCCACCGCTTTCTTCACAACAATGACTTCGCCGAAGTTCGTAGACACCATAGACTCATCAAAGAGTTTTAAAGGCACGTCGTCTTTGAACCAGTAGACTGAGGGCAGCGGGTTGCCATATGGATGGCAGTGCAGGTAGAACGCTTGACCGGATAGCACTTCTATGAGAGCCTCGTTTGTACTTGTGTTTGAATTTTGGAATAGCGTTTGGAAGATTTTTGGTGGTTCTGCAAAAAAGTAAGTAAGTAGTGGTATAAGTTTGATATTCGTGAGGTAGACAATGTTTTCACCACAGTATAGTATTCGAAAATCTCTGGTGAAGGTACTCAGGTTATCAGCAAGCCTATTTCTATTTTTCGGGCACAGTTAGGTCTAGTTAAACTCCTAAAGTGTTACTGAGATTTTATGAACAGAAAAAAGCTAATAGTCTGGTCGAACTGAAAATTTAACCAAAGGCCATAAGGCCATAGATATATTTTACATTATCTATGCAGTAAGTATATAAATTTGAACACAATATGTGACTTATATACCAACTCGCACTGAGCCCGCGTGGTGGATTATAGCCCAATCCCTCTCACTGAGAGGAGACTTGTGTCCCAGCAGTGGGAACATTATAGGCTGATTATGCATGCAGGATGACCGCTGGACAAAAATCTCCACACAATGGGTGTCCGAAGATCGACGATCGACTCCATGGAGGCCGGCCCACATAGAGATGGCGAGATGACCTGGACGCGTACTACGAGGGCTGGTTCAAGGTGGCGGGAAAAGAGTTCCTAGAAGGATTTGGGGGCGGCCTTTGCCCAGCAGTGGGACAGTATATGCAAAAAAAAAGTTGTTTTTAATCAATTACGAACTCACCAAGTACGTCAATCTTCACGTTCCTCTCATTCGTCCCACCTTCATTAGCCACCACGCAGGTATACACGCCCCCTTGTCCCACCTGAACATTGTTCAATACCAGGTCTGCATAGTCAATGTCATAAGAATTCTCGCTGACGACCCGTCCTTGCTTTATCCACTGAATGTCGGGTATGGGATTCCCTGTCGCTTTGCAAGCTATGCGGGTGCGGGATCCTTGCTAGAAGATTAGTTTTATGCTGTAACAGAATGGCTGAAAATGCTTGAGCATTTTGCTGCTCTGTCTGCAATGACCCTTAAGCAGTATTGAACAGTACACCTACTGTTCGCTAATGATGTTATCAGTAAGTACCATGTAATAGAGGGCGACCATATTGCCGTTAATAAGGACGATGGTAAAAAAATATATAAGAAAAACGCATTAGATACTTACAAGAAAAATAATCAGCTAACGAAAATACACTAATGTGCCGGCAATTTATTATTTTAGGTCAAAATAGAATCACTTTAATCAGTGTTTCTTTTAGCTTGGACACCTTTGGTTAGACGTACTGAGCGCTGTGTTAAAATTTGTCCATCTATTTTAATGGGACCCTGTATATACGACCTTGCCGGAATGGATACGAAAATATTTGTCGGATTAATCCGGTGTAAGCGGTTAAAAGGTTAATCCGGAATAGTAATGCAATAAATATGTAAAGGCCATTTGTAAAAACCGTTTTTCACCAAAATTTCCACGTTCACATGGATACTGGACAGTGACCCCTTGAAAATGTCCTTGACCTTGGGACCTGCGACTCTTTTAACTCTAAATACTGTAGTAACTATCTAACAGAAAGTTTCACTCACTACAATTTCCACGGTCCCATCGACAGTGAGTCCCTCTCCATTGCTAAAGGCCACAATGTCCTTGACCTTGGGAGCAGCGACTATATTCACTCGATACACTATATGCGATGCCCCCGCTTTGTTGACGGCGTCACAGCGATATAAGCCTTCAGATTGGCTAGTTATGTTGGTACTTGATAGACTGGAGTTCTGTTGATGCCAGTTTGTGTTACTGGAAAGAAGAAAGGTTTTTTATCCATGTTAAATACAGTATGGAAACCACGAATATGAAATAAATCATGCCACATACTTATTATCGCATTTTCTGACGATATCAAAAAATGAACGATCTGCCGCAAAAAAAAAGACGGGTTGCACTCCGGGAGTGCCAGCAGAAGTGAAAACTTGAATATTAACGTTGAAATAAATCAATTATTAATTGAATTAATTTAACTCATTTTTTTCCACTATTTCTGCGTCACTTTTTTCATTAATAGATGCACTTTGTTCAATTTCCATATTTTAAACACTTTATATACACGAATTTTACGAATACACAGTAGTGTGGCTACTACACAGACGGTCGCGTCCGCGTCCGCATCTACGTCCACGTCCACGTCCATCCATCCATCCATCCATCCATCCATCCATCCGTCCGTCCATCCGTCCATTGTCGTGTTTCACTTGGTTCACTTTGGTTGGCGCCGCCGTAGAAAGAGAGGGGGGGGGGGAATCTCTCCTGACGGTCACGTGTCCTGACGCGAGTTTAACATTTTTTACCCATTACAAAAAGTGTGCAACGCCGCTAAAGAAGTTTTCACTTCAAAAATTTGCTGTTCCCTACATTTATGTTCGCATAACTCGTCAAAATGTAGGGAACAGCAGATTTTTTTTTTCGCGATTTCATGTTGGTCCCATAGTAAAAGTTGTTCATAATGATGAGTACAATGACCTCTTAAGAGTTTGTTGGTGTTTTTCCAATAACCCTGTATAGGTAAGTACAGTAACCGGCATGAGTCGTGAGCACAAACTGACACCTGCGCAGTAGTGAATTTTTCGGTCTCTTTGGCGGAATGAAGAAGGCAGGGGGCGCCGAGGTTGCACGCGATTGGTTCGTCAGTCGATGCTCGTCGTCTATTGGTCCCTCGCGTGTCATTCGGCTACTATACACTTTCGTGCAATTTTAGTGACTAACTTTTGAGATTTTAAAATAGTTTATTTTTGTTATTTCGTATCTGTAATGTGTTTTTGTTTTAATATACTTAGTTTATTTTTGTTATCTCGTTTTATATAATTGTTGTTTTTAATTTTTTGGTTTTAAAACGTAGTCACACGAACTCTTAAAATATGCCGAGGAGAAAAAAAAGCATAAGCGGTACTAAATAAATTTGGCCGAAAGTGTACATGCGCGAGCTTGCCCCCACTACTGCCCATCTGTGCTCACGACTCGTGCCGGTCATTATAAGTAAAAGTATCCATACTTGTAAGTCCATGTTAGATTCGGTGCAGGCGTTCCTTTAACATTACACTCTAATGTTGCGTTCACACCTTCCTTTAATTGAACGTCTAGCATATCGAACTCAGAGATGAATGGTGGCACTGAAAAATAAAACAAAAGATGACTACTTATTAAAAAAAACCGGTCAAGTGCGAGTCGGACTCGCGCATCGAGGGTTCGACTCGCACTTGACCGGTTTTTTTCACAACTTCAAGGGACTGTAGACCTGAGTATATGGTTTATTTTAATTTTTAGTTAATTTCAACTCGATACCTCCACGCGTTCCCGAGATAAAGGGTCTTGACAGACAGACGGACAACAAAGTGATCCTATAAGGGTTCCGTTTTTTTCCTTTTGAGGTACGGAACCCTAAAAGAACAACAAATAAGTATAATTTCCTAGAATTCACGCCTTTATCTATATTCTATTGGCCGAACCAAGACCACCTAATATCCAGTTTCTGAGACAGTTGCGAGTGTTTTCAGGTCAGTTTTTTTTTGTAAATAGAATGGATTTTTAACAAGGACTTATTCGAGCTAATCTGTGATTGGTTCCCGTAGGTAACCAATCACAACATATTTTGTTAAATTAAAATACATGACAATTGTCTGCAAGTTAATTGACCGTGATCTAGTTTCCAGATATAGTGTATGTACCTAGCTACTAGATCACCCGGAATTGAGCGGTTTCGCACTACATCCGAGCCGAATCCGAATTAAAAATCCGACTACAATCCGAATTGGGAATGTTCTAAATTCTGACGGATAGAGTTCGGATCTAGTGCGCAACTTCTCATACAAATAGGACTATGGTCACTTCGGACCGGCATTTCTCGGATCCGAATCGGATGTAGTGCAAAACCGCCCTATTCCTTCTTTGTTTTATACTCTAAGCAACTAGCTCACAATTTTTATGTCTACTATGGGCATTGGGATATTTTGCCACAGTATAAAGATTTTACCATAAAGCTATGCACATGACCATCATTTAGTTTGTGGTAATATTTAAAGAAGAACTTACCTAAGACGTTTAAAGTGAACTGCTTGACGACAGTCCCGTGAATGTTGCTGACGATACATTTGTATAAGCCCGCGTTGTGCGGCTCAATGTTAATGAGCTTCAAACGGTCTGAGTCTTCAAATACTAAGGGCTTGGAGTTAAACACCCATTTCGTCTGAAAGAGTAAATTTTGATTGGATAAAAATACCTACAGAATCATGTTTGGATGAGAGGGGTCCGTGGCTATATAATAACAGCCGCACAGGTCGATCGATCAGTTTAAGCTACGCTTGCCGCGGTTGGTCTGTGGATGGGTGACCATCATTACTTACCGAGACTCCTCTGCGCCTCGGAAACGGCTGTCATTCGTGGATCTTTGACAGTCGTTACGGTTAGTCAGAAGCCCAAGTCTGACAACCAGTCTTACCAAGGGGTATCGTATTACCCAGTAACTGGGTTGTGGAGGTCAGATAGGCAGTCGCTCCATGTAAAATACTGGTATTCAGCTGCATCCGGTTAGACTGGAAGCCGACCACAACAGATGATGATGATGCTCGGCAAATGATGAGTTAGAGTATACTAACCTTTCCTCTAGGTTTCGCGTCCACAGCGCAGTCGAAGTACCAGTCATTTCCTCTCACGACCTCCACCAGTGTAGAATCATTCTTAACAAAAGATGGCGGCCATTCTACTATGACTTGTACTTTAGAGTACGCCGAGCCGACAACATTGGTCACTACGCAAGCGTATATAGATGCGTTAGCTCGAGATACGTTTGATAGGTGAAGGGGTCCTGATGATATTAGTTTTGCGTTCTGTAAAAAGGAAATAAGACTTTATAAAAAGGCTCGTTAGGTGTATTTTGGTTTACGTTACAGTGATCTTCTTTTGTCTTAATTTTATGAGGTAACATTACGATTGCAATATATGATGTAGGGCAAAATGAAACTTATGTTTCATGAAAAAGGGAGCATATTCCCATTCGTTTAAATTCATGCAACTACGGGCTGCAGACATTTTTTAATGCCACCAATTTTCTTAAACTTTGCTTGTTTGGGCTGAGAGAACGGTCTATTCCCGTTGTCCCCATTAACGGTATCCCCATTATGGGGACAACGGGAAGTCATAAAATATCCATTGGGTCCCACTAAACGCACGACGCCATCACGGCAGGCCGAGACGAAGATAGCGGGACGAGCTTGAATCCTACCGAAAGGGACTGGCTGGTGGCACTCGCAAAGGTCAGAATTGTGTGGAAAAGGCAGAGGAAGGCTTTTGCCCTGCAGTGGGACTATACAGGCTAGTTAGTTATAGGCCGACCGCTTAACTGAGACGTTGCCTGAGGTAGTAGCGCGGTGCGGGAGGGGTGTGGTGACGTGATGCGAGAGCTCAGTGATTCGTCAACTTGTGACTACTATCACCTCTCCCGCACCGCGCAGCTACCTCAGGCAACGTTTCAGTTAAGCAGTCGGCCTATAATTAGTTGCCTGTCTCGGGGGTCGAACTCAGACCCCGACGCTTAAAAGCCACGCTTGTGTCTACTAGATCAAGGAGGTAGTTTTCCCCTTTGCTATGTTAAAATTACTTTACTTTATTACACAGTAATTGTAATAAGTATTTTACGTAACACAGTCAATAATTGTTTATTAATTTAAATGCTTTGTAATTTCATAGTGTAACATCGAACCTTATACCATTTGAGTGTTTGCGCGCTGCGTACGGGACACTCGACGTACGCGTTCGTTCCTTCAAGCAGCGTCACTGAGGTCAAACTCTCTTCCGATTGCGTAGG
Organism: Amphipoea lucens; assembly: GCA_947508005.1. Taxonomy (NCBI): domain Eukaryota; kingdom Metazoa; phylum Arthropoda; class Insecta; order Lepidoptera; family Noctuidae; genus Amphipoea; species Amphipoea lucens. The sequence goes on from OX382357.1 coordinate 21,676,420, forward strand.
ACTCGGGATGGCTGGGAAACGAAATAATATATTTTACTAGCTGACTCGGTGAACTTCGAATACAAACTGAACTTTATTGTATAGGAATTAAAGCTATTTTTCCATTAATTCATACTTACATTTTTGGCAAAAAGATGAAGCAGATTAACAAGGCAGATTAGATGAAGTGTAGAAATAACTTCGTTCATCTAACAATTACTTAATGCAGAGTTACTCACAGTATATTTCTACAGGCACCGTTTTATTGATTGTCCCCACTGAGTTCTTTACGGTACAAGTATAGTTGCCGCTCATGTCTTCAGAAGGAGACTTTATACTCAACGTACCGTCCACGTCTATGGCGTATCGAGGATCTGAAATTTTATATTTATTATAGTTTTACCGTTCGCGTGGAAGTCGTAAGACACCACAATATGCTAAAATAACAGTCACATTTCCTGCCTGCGTAAAGATATAAATAATAAATTATATAATTAAAATTATAAACGCACACGCCAAATAATGACTTTTATAGGGAAAATGTTGATACCTTGGGTTAAATTATTTTAATTATCGTAGTTTGATGGCTCTATATATTTTATTAAATTTAAATTACAGCCCATGTTACTCGCTGATAATGTAGCTTCAGGTGAAAGAATTTTTTAAATCAGGTAATTATTTTTTGAGTTTATCCATTAAAAACAAACATACAAAAACTCGAATCTTTTCTCTTTATAATATTAGTTTAAGTAATAATATTTTTGTCTTCATGTTGGGGGCCTTTCGAATAATCTCACTTAATCGGTTGCCCCAATTAGGGTATTTGGCTTTACTCGGAATCGGGCAATACAGGGCATTTGAATTCGGGTTTATGATAAAAAATGTAAATATTACGTCTAATTCATAATTTAGGTACAGTATTAAAAAGTTAGTGTTTATACCGTTATTCAGATAAAACTCGTCCTTAGACCATACGACATAAGGTTTAGGTTTGCCTGTAGCTCGGCAGGCGATTGTGAGCACTGTATCCATATTAGTGGCCAAGTACGGCCCAGTGTAGTTGTCTACCAAGATTTGTGGAGGCTCTGAAAAAGATAATTATTTCAACAATGCAGTATAAAATGAGAAAAACGCTGTGAATTTTTGATTATCATTTAAAATGGGCTTTTCAACGAAACAAAAAAAAAAAAATCGCCCATTGTGTCACCCTATGTAATATAATCAGCCTATAATGTTCCCACTGCTGGGACACAGGCCTCCTCTCATCGAAAGGGGGACACTATGTAATTTTTTAATATTTATACTGAAATTCATATGGTGTACATAATAAAGAGTATTCTAGTCTATTCTGTCCGCAAGGCTGTGGGGAAAATTCAACTTACTTTACCTTATTACGTTATTTTTAGGGTTCCACTCATAATATGTAAAACATAACCTTTACAAGGTCGAACGTGTAAGCTAATATTGCAAGTTTCTCTCCATAACGAATTATTATTACTTTTTCAATGTCAGCATTCGCCGGCTATTGGTAGATTATCTTATCTACCAATAGCCGGCATACGGTAATACATTCAATCAACCAATCAACTCGGCCAATTCCAGTCCACTGCTAGACAGAGACTTCTCCCAGGCTGCGCCACAACACCGTGTCCTCCGCCTTCCGCATTCAGCGTAGTGTGGGATGCCCCCCAACTAGATGGACGGACGACCTAAGGGCTCCAACACATAAACACGATACGACGTCGCGTCGTGCTACGACGAATATGATGGTATATGATTGTAGTAACTTTTCATTCAAACGTTAAAACGCTGCCGCGACGTAGCACGACGCGACGTCGTATCGTGTTTATGTGTTGGAGCGCTAAAGAAAGTGGCTGGGGTAGACTGGAGTAATACATTACCTACCATAAATTTTGATGTAAGTAGCTTGTTCGGCCACACCTCCATTGTTCTCAGCGATACAGATATACAATCCCTCGTGCTTTGAGCTCGCGTTCGATATGTAGATATTACCGATATCGTTGAAACTAGAACAATCAGATGGAGCTTATTCAGGATAAAATACAAAGGATTTATTAGACGACTTGACTTTGGATTTTATGGGTATTTTGGTATTTTTCCTTACCTCAAATCCGTAGTATTTTCCGTAAGTAGATCGTCTTCAAATTGCCACTGTATGCTCGGTATCGGGAACCCGACGACGTCACATTGCAACGAAATGTTGGAACCGAGGAGAACCTCCTTCAAGTTTTGTAACGGAGGTGCTATGTATGGTGGTACTGAAAATAATACGGGTAAGTAGTCAGTATAGGTGCTATGTGTGTGTGTGTGTGTGTGTGTGGCGTTTGTGGCTAAGTAATAACAGCCGCACGGGTCGATCGATCAGGTTAAGCTACGCTTGCCGCGGTTCCAGACATGGGCGTTCAAACAAACAAACAAACTGTTCAGCTTTATTAGTATAGAATAGATATTAGCACTACCTCGGTAAGGCTGCCTATCCATTGACGCGGAGCGAGGCTGCGGAGCGGCGAAATGGAGAAATATTAACCAATAGGATTGCATAATGTCATTTTCTATTGGTTAATATTTCTCTGTTTCTCCGCTCCACAGCCTCGCTCCTCGTCAATGGACAGGCAGCTTAAACCATGCATGTTTTTTTTTTTAATTTATATGTATGTACTTACTTCGAATTGATCAGTTTATTGTACATACATTTATGTGTTGAATGTTTTCTTCTGTATTTCATAAAATAAATTATCTGCCTATTTAAAGACTTCTTTCTTAGTTATGTTTCACACATGAATAATAATTCATCTATCTTGTATGTGTCAGGTCATAATAAAATAAACAGAGTATAACAAAATGATTTACCCCAAACATGTAGCATGTAGGTTACAGATGTGTTTCCATATATGTTTTTAGCTGTGCACACGTATTCTCCGAAGTCAGTCAGGTTTGCAACAAATCTGAAAATATATGTTGATTTGACATAATATTATGCATCATTAATTACAAAACACACGGAATTACTTGTTAAAATTTTAGGAAGATTATTTGCTTTAACCGTTTTTGTAAATATGTGAGCACCTATCTATAACAAATTTGTACCTGTCATTGCTTTATTTTTAAATACTCGTATTTTTGATCTATTGTGGTTTAGGTCTGTAAGTTGTACATAAAGCTCCGATTACAGAAAATCTTTAAGAGGTAGATAGTTACGTTATTCCTGAGTTACACAAGATTACCATGGTCGGGCTTGGGCACGGAAGAGCTTGCGGCTAAGAAATAACACACGCACGGTTTGATCGATCAGGTTAAGCTACGCATGTCGCGGTTGGTCCGTGGATGGGTGACCATCTTTACATACCAAGACCCCTCCGTGCCTCGGAAAGCACACTAAGACGTTGGTCCCGGCTGTCATTCATGGATCTTTGACAGTCGTTACGGATCGTCGGAAGTTCGAAAGTCTGACAATCAGTTTTACGAAGGGATATCGTATTACCCAATAACTGGGTTGTGGAGGTCAGATAGGCAGTCGCTTCATGTAAAATACTGGTATTCAGCTGCATCCGGTTGGACTGGAAGCCGACCCCAACATAGTTGGGAAAAGGCTACGCAGATGTTGACAAGATTATTATTGCCATGCGGGTGAAATCGCGAGGCGCAGTGCCAGTTAGCCATACTTTTTTTTAGCCTTACCTCAATCCATCCTCGTCAACATACTTCCTATGACCGGTGATAGGTTCTCCATTCTGTGTCCACTCCACTATAGGTAAAGGTACTCCTTGGGCAGAACACGGCAGTTCTACCCTCTGTCCTTCTAACACTTCCATAGCGTCAGAGGTGATGGGTTTTATTGTGGGCGGGTCTGAAAGTTATTGGTGAGTTTCTGTAATCTTACAGGCAGGTAAGGTAATATAAGACTACGTAAAAACTAGGTACAGTCAAACGGGGTGAATAGGGATGCAGGGGTGAATCGGGACAAAACTTTAAAAGGGATTTTAACATTAAAATAATATAGTTTGACGCCATAAAGGACCCTAATGTGTTTACTGTAATTTAATTAACGATTACGTGCCCTTATTGACAACAAACTATATTATTTCAACGTTAAAATCCATTTTAAAGTTTCGTCCCGATTCACCCCGTTTGACGGTAATTAGGTAAATACAGCTTTATAGCACGCTTTACAGCGCTGGCAGAGCGACCACGTTTGCGCCACAAGGCTGTTCCAGTATATAATAGCTCTAAGGGTTTATTTACCGTATACGATCAGTGTAAAGTTTTTGTGTGTGGAACCCATCGTGCTTGTTGCGTTGCATGTGTAAGTCCCGGAGTCGTATGCCGATACCTTCTTTATTACTAACTCGCCGGTATCCTTCAGAATTCTGTAAAAAATAAATATGTGTTACCTATACTACTTACAAGTACGCAATTTTCTCACAAAGAAATAAATCGAATGTAGAGTAAGAAAGAGGACAATAGGTTATCAAGTCATAAAACTCGATTTCTAATAAAGGATCTACCATTTATCACGTGAAGCTCGAAAGGGGGGAGGAGGTTCGATAAAAATCACGAAATATCACAGGGGGGTACGGGGGGGGGGGAGTAGTGAGATATCACGTGTATTAATTGACGACCCCAAAAAAGATAAACTATTAGATTTACACTTGTTTTTCAAAACAAAACTGCACCCCACTTTCAATCACAATCTGAAACATTTTGAAGGATATTAATAATCCATTGCTTGATATGTTCGAAAAATTTTGCTGCTCAACGACGTAAATAACGCAATGAATGTTGTTGAACTGTCAAAATGAAAGCCATTCCTACTGTTAGTGTATTACGCAATTACCTCGCGGTTTATAGCGTATCTTCCCCCACTTATAGATCCAAGGATATATTAAAAGTGTTACAGAGACGCAAAAGTATCTTCTGGGCACGCTCATTCCATCATTAAGGTGTTATGATTAGGGGGTTATTTAGCGCATACGTGTTCCACGCGCGCCTCAAAAAGATGGCAGCAAAAAGGAAGGGGCCTGCCAGGGCCGAAGCCTGCCGGGGATGCGGGATTGTCCGAAAGGGTTACCGCTACCCCGGAACATAAAGGGCTAAGGAAGGAACACGGATGGGTTTTAGTCAGTAAGAGTCTGACACTCCCTTCCGCTCCACCCAGAGCGGGAGGGGTCAATTGATGATTTCCCATCCATAAAAAAGGGGGTTATTTAGGTGTTATAATTGTGGTTTAATAAATAAATAAATCATAGACCTCATCCATCGCTTTCCATAAGGCCGGAGCGATGTCAAGAGCTGGCCCATTTAGCTTTTTTTTTAAAGAATGCGTATTGGTAGATCAAAAGCCTATTACAAATAGGCCGGAGCGAGGTCAAGAGCTGGCCCATTTAGCTTTTTTTTTAAAGAATGCGTATTGGAAGATCAAAAGCCTATTACAAATAGGTTAGTGAGAATAGCTGCCAAAGAACAATCGTAAGCTTACAAGTTATCAGTGAATACAAGTGGGTGCGCATCCTTAGTCCATACGGTTATGGGCGGCGGCAAACCAACCGCATCGCAGGAGAACGTTACTGTCTTCCCAAGCTTTATTTGTCGAGGTTTCTCATCCCCTTCTGCAGGTTTGTCGAAACGTGGTGGATCTGAAAATAATGTAGGTATTTATTTTTTTAGAATTCTCAAACGACCTTAACGGTCGCGTGCTAACCAAAACGACGTTTATTTTAATCGGCAAACCCAAAAGCTTGGTCGCGTTAACAGAGAGCGCCTTCCGGTTTTCCGAACAAAATAATATTTACTATTATTTTTTTCATTGTTCTAAAAACAATGTTACATTTTATTTTTTCAACGCCAGAGCCTGGCACCAGTCCACCATTTTGTTTTTTTTTTAATGGCGGCCACGCATGAAACCTATATCGATATCTGACATCAATGCAAACGAAATAGGACCAAACCCCGTAGTGTCACGTTTCCGAATCATTTTTTGAACTAGCTTACAGCTTGTTGCTTAGATTTTTGAAATAATCACTCTGAATAATTAAACATGTATGCAACAAGATATTTTACGAAAGCTCAAAAAAAAATATAGATGTCACGTGATCAACTTTGAACGTTGAACGAAGGTAGGTATGCCACGTACCTTCAAAGCCCTTTTGCAGTCTTATATTAAAACATTTTTACTCACATTGAACCACCAAACTGGCATCATATTGGTCTTCCCCTATCACATTCACGGCTACACAGCGGTAAACACCCACATGGTCTTCTGTGGTATCTGATATAATCAGTTCCTTATCATTCGTTATCACGCCTTTAGGGAGAGGACTGAAGTCTTTAGCAGAGCTGTGTTTGTACTGCCATGATATTGTCGGCTCTGGGTTGCTTTGAAGGACACTGGAAACAAAAAAAAAACATAAAAATAAAGAATGTAATCTGCGTTCGCGATTAATTTGCCAAAAATGTAAACAAATATGAATTATTGGAAAAATTACTTTAATTCTTACACAATAAAGTTCAGTTTACGCTACAACTTCAAATATCTTTACAACTTTTTCAATAGTGCTAGTCACTCTGAAATCAACTTAATTTTCATTGAAATAAAGTTGATATTTGTTTAACTTGAAATAGGGTGGGGTGTGCAGCACTGCGCACTTTTACTATAAGTGCCTTGTTCCATTATAAGGGTCAGCTAAATCTGACCAGCAACATGCTAGAGCAATTTACATTAACCAATTGATAATGAACTGAATTACAACAGGATTAGAGTCAAAATCGCATTCGTGAACATGCAATTTTCAACTCTATTTTAGCAGTGACTCTATTTAAACAGCAGATCACGGGAAAAATTATAATAAAATTGTTTGAAAATATTCTGCTATATTTTTTTCTTTTTATCGCTTTATTTTTTTTCTTTTACGAACGATAATTTTCTCAGTTTAGATAAGGTTATATTAAAATTTAATGTATGGTATGCCCAGCAGGATGGCTGGTAGCAGCTGGATGAGAGTTGCCGAAAATCGAGTTGAATGGCGTGCAATAGGAGAGACCTAAGTCCAGCAGTGGACTGCTATTATAGGCTGATGAAGATGCCCAGCAGAGGCAGTGGCTATGATAATGTTAAACACAATGCATGGAAGAAGTAAGTTACAACGATACATAATCTCACCTACATGTGATTATAGTAGGGCGTCCTGCGCGCGCTGTTAATGTTGCTGGCTCCTTAGATAATATTGGGGATGCTGCAAGAAATAATACTCATCTTTATCATAGTACTGGATTTTGAGGGTCGAGAAATTGGAGCCTATAAGAGGTTGAGGAGATCGTGGAGTACATGCGTGTGAAGACCAACTGGACTTTGAGGGTCGAGAAGTTGGAGTCGCGTCACAACACGAACTTCAAGTCGTTTCTGGTGCGTGTTCTGACACACCATCTCGAGAAGTTCCTCAAGGAAGAGTTCTGGCCGAAGGGTGTTGTGTACCGCCGGTTTCGTGGCCGGCTACATGACACCAGTCAGCGAAACACGACGCAGACACTTCGTATGCATTAGTCACTTTTTAGTGTAATTATAATGTTGTATGTATTTATAGTATTTTTAAGTTATATAAATATTGTATTGTATGTGTTTATATGGGCCTTGATGCCTGAAATTAATGGATAAATAAAAATAGTATAAAACAAAATTGCTTTTCGTGTGTGTCTGTGACCGCTTAGTTTTTCTAAACTGCACTATTGATTTTGATGCGGTTTTCACCATCGTGTAGAGAATTTATTCCGAAAGGTTTATGTGCATAATATGTAAATATTTGACGTGCATATATCACAGACATCTAGATTATTTAAGATGTCGCCACATCCGTTCAATGCACCCGTGCGAAGCATGCCATATTCTTAGATAAATAGATATTTATTTATTGTACTAAAATATCATCAAAATACGACACAAGTTATTTTCTTAGATCAATTGAAAATGTATATAAAAATATCGACTTCATATCAAAAATACTAATTGAAAATAAAATGACTAATCTTTCAAAAGTCAGCGAGCCCCTATGGTAATACGAAAAAAATTTTAATATTCGCACCTAAATTTTATGTTACAAATTAATAAATAATATCTTACCCAATCCAGTCACGCTTACAATCCCTTCTACAGTCAAATTCTCGTACCCATTATCCGCTTCACACACATAAGGTCCTAAGTCAGTAAAGTCGATTCTCTTCAAGTACACCGTCGAGTTGTCTTCAGATATGTGCACGTTGGTACCAGTGGCGAGTTGAGTACCGTTGTGGTACCAAATAGTGAGCGGCGGGGGGTGGGAGTCTACGACACAATGTAGTTCCACTTGATAGTATAGTTGCACGGATTGGTCTGGAAAATATACGGGTATATCATTGCGTTGTCTTCATACAGGGTGAAATTGAAAATCTCCCATTGCGATTTGTCGCATGTTTTCAATTTCAACCTGTATATGTAGGTGGTACGGTAAACGACACGTAAGTCACTTGATCAAAGAATCCATACTAATATTATAAATGCGAAAGTGTGTATGTCTGTCTGTTACCTCTTCACGCTTAAACCGGAACTTACATATATACCTGGCGAAATCAGGTGTGGTGGGAACAAGCGCGATGTTATATCAATTTCGTGTATGTACTTGACAGCGATTTTTTGGCGCGTGGCTAAAATCGGAACTAACGCCGCCATCTTGTTTTTCCAATACAATAAAACAAAAAATTACTAACAGCGCCCCCAGTCAATGTTATTCAAGCGCCGAATGATCCATTTAGCACTGTATTTTCAAATATACAGAAGCCGTAGATTTTGCCAGTCTGACGGGTAGAATCACCGCTCAACTTTTACAGTGGTCGTATTGGGATTTTGGGAAATGTTAAAATTATCATTATTTTAGGGTGAAAAAGAGATGGCACTATAATGTCCTGTTTAGCGCCATCTCTTTTTTCAAAGTTGCCATCTGGCTCTGTAAATTGCAAGCTTGTACTATGATTAGATGTGTGTTATTGACCTAATTAAAGAGTGCGATATTGACCCGTAAGATGTTACCTGTAAACCCCTGTCGCAGCGTCATTTTCCTCCGAACGTTGACAACGACACTGTCCTGATGAATTCCTTCAGAGTTCTCCCCGAAACAGAAGTATGTAGCGTTGACGGCTTCTGCGCTGGAGTTCAGTCTTAAGACACTTCGGTACACGTTCGGTTTCACTTCACTTATCTGGAAGTGGCAAACAATCATTCATCATTCTGCCTAGCCTTTTCCAATTATTTTGGGCTCGGCTTCCACCGGGTACAGCTGAATACCAGTATTTACATGGAGCAACTGTCTATCTGACCTCCACAACCCAGTAACTGGATAACACGATACCCTTTGGTAAGACTGGTTGTCAGACTTTAGAGCCTGACTGAGATGACTGTCAAAAATCCAAGAATGACAGCCGGGACCAACGGTTTAACGTGCTTTTCGAGGCACGGAGGGTTCTCGGTAAAGATGGTCACCCATCCACGGACCGACCGTGACAAGCTTATCTTAACCTGATCGGTCAAGCTGTACGGCTATTATTACTTAGCCACGAGCCCAAAGAAAGTCGCAAACAAATCATTTAGAAATTGGTAAGGAACTAAGAATTTAAATTCTTTTTATCCGTCTGCAATGAAGGGCTGTGTTTTCGCACGTGTTTTAACATTGAGAACGTTGGGCACTTGGCTTAGTTACATCGACACGTGACGATCGATAAGGTTAAACTTCGCCTGCCGCGGTACAGTTTTTCTCAGAGCGAAAATAACAGCAATAAACTAAATTAAGTTTCTATTGGTTATTGGCGAAGCTGGTCATATAAAACTACTAAATAAACCATAGTTAATATTTTATGTGACTTCCTCAAATTAAAAAAGAATCGCGTTAAAAATCCCGGAGAAATCGTTGTAAAACAAACGTATCGATTTCTCCCTTCTCCTTCGTTAAAGTCAGTAAAGAACACGTCTAATTTTCGAGTTTAAAACAAGTTTCTGGTTCGACAATATTGTCTACTCACAGAATTATTCAAGAAGGCGTCAGTCTCTCGATGCCACAGTATCCTGGGCGGCGGCTTGGCGCGAACCTGACACGTCACCTCGATCACAGAGCCCTGCACTATGCTGATGTTCCTAGACCCGATTATACTCACAACGGGTTTTATTAGTACTGACACTGTAACGGCATCTGAAGCTGAAATAAATTGGTCGGTTGTATTCATCATCATTCAGTCGAACGACGTCCTCTGGTGGACATAGGCCTCTAACAAGAGCGGTTACTTGCTAGTGAAATTATTGTTGATACTTAAAGAAAGAAAGAAAATACGATTATTTGCGGTGAAAATGACGCAAAAAAGAACATAAACACAAAAAAAAAAACGAGTGTGCTTATGACCACACGACTGAAGTGAAACTTCAAACGTATTTGGCTATGAGAGGAAGAGAGAAAGAAAATGTGCGCACGCCATGGAGCACAACAACCAGTAAATGGTGTAAAAACCCAGTCGCATAAATACGTACCTTCCCTACTCGCCGGATCACACGTTTTCGTAAAGCATTCGCCAGTTTACTCCCCAAGTCAAGCGCGCCTAAAGAAGTTTCACTTCAAAAACATACAAACAGCCGAACATAGTACCTCCTCCTTTTTGTGAAGTCGGTAAAAAATACTTGCATACGAAATTGTTCCAAAAGGAGCATGATCGCATTTGCGAAAACTGACGCGGTTGAGTACCTACGTATTTGAGCGAGTAGCCGTATAAGATACTTAATGTCTTGCAAGTATTTTGAGTCGGTACCCGGTGTGCGTACTTGGAAGCAAATACCTGGTGTAAAAACCCGGTCGCATATTTATGCGACCGGGACCGGGTTTTTACACCAGGTATTTCCAGCTATTTTTTACGTACCTTCCCTACTCGCGATCACACGTTTTCGTAACGCATTCGCCAGTTTACTCCCCAAGTCAAGCGCGCCTAAAGAAGTTTCACTTCAAAATATGATATAAAGGTAGGGGGATAAATGCGTCACATCCACGCAAAACGGCTATCGTTCAGCATTATGCTGCGACCCTATGCAAGACAGAGCCCCAGCGCTGGTTTTCAGCGACAGCCGGCGCTGACGTAATGACGTCGTCGTCGTACTTGTCTAAATATGTATGTGAAATCCATCCAGAGGTTAGGTAGGGAACAGATTATGTCCCAAATACAACAGTTCGGGATATAATTTTAAAGGCTTTGGTTATCTAATCGAATATCTATACAACAGGAATCGGTTCCTAGATCCAAAATGGCAACTATGTGAAATAGCAAGTTATTTTTAATGGGAAATTAAGCCTTAAAGAGTTGATGGCGACCATTACAAAGGTGTTGGATTGCCTAAAAAGAGATGAGATTTTTGTCAGGTCAACGCTATTGAGCTGTTGCCGCATCAAGTTATTTGGTACCCAGCCGTTGATATGGCATAATCAGCCTAAAACGTTCCCACTGCTGGGACACAGGCCTCTTCTTTTGAAAAGGATTCTTTGAGAGGAGGCTGGGCCTTAATCAATCACAAGGGTCATATTTTCCCCCAACTTGTTATTTTTTTTTGTTCTTTTTATGCGTCATGTTTGCCGCAAATAATTGTATTTTATTTCTTTTCTTTCTGTGCGGGTTAGTGGATGTCACATGTCATCGAACTTTTGGTTCTCGGATATGCCGGTTTCCACACGATGTTTTCGTTCACCGTTTTGAGAGCAGTAGTGAAAATAATTTACACAAAAGTAAAGTGGCTGCTTGAGTTCGAACCCACTACCTACAACTCGTAAGTCAGGGCTGTTACCACTGGGCCACCACTGTTCTGCACTGAGATGGCAATTTCAGGCTTAAAAAAAAAACTGTTTTGTAGAGCGCCATCTCTATTAGTGAACAAAAAACTGTTGCACTGTGAAAGTTCCTTTCCAACGCTCTATGTGTCGTATTTACTGTACCTACCTGTACGTTCTCCCCTAATCGCCGAACACGTCCAATCACCGTCTTCAGTAACATTCTTCACATCCAACACATAGTTAGAGGTCTCGCTGACGTCACGCGACGTAACCACGGCCCCGCTAGGCGCGGTCCACACGACTGACGCCGCGTTCTCCACGGTGCACACGAGTTGGAAGTCTGAGTTTATCTGCTTTGATAGTGTGTGGGGGCCTAATATCTGGGCCGTAGGGTTTAGTTTTGCTTGTATGTGTGTGGATTGGTTTGCTTTTCCTCCTAGAAAGAAATACGTAGGATTATTTTAAAGTATTTTTTTTTTATGAAATGTTAAGTCATATGGCGTGGAGAAGAGAAGGAGTGAAAATAAGGGTTTTTGCCTTTCAAAAATAATACAGGCCAAAATAAAAAAAGATTTTATTTTTTGCTACAATGGTATAGGGTGGTTTAATTTTTATATTACTTTGGTTTTTCATTCCTAGTTCAATCAGGCGCATAAAAATTCCTCAAAATACTTCAAAATGTAATTCATGTCTCCGTTCGACATTTCTACACGTATATTACAGATAGTACTTACATATATCGTACATACCTCTATTAGCAGCGACACAGGAATATACTCCGACATCTTTTTCACCGACTTGTATAGTTTTGTTGAACGTGTATACTCCTTCAATGTTCGGCTCCTTGTTTATATCAATAGCTGTAAACAGAGGAAACAACAAGGTATAGAATAGAATACTCTTTATTTATGTACACCATATAAATAAGGTAAGGTATAGTTATAGAGGTATGAGGAACAGGGTGTAAAGTTCACTCATCCTCCATAGAAAAGGGAGGATCCTCCGACCAGACGGGTGTTGTGTCTGGCGGGCAACTGCCCGATGATTAATTTCGGCCCGTTGCACTATGCTAGCTGCGCGGTAAACTCTGCTTGCGAGATGCAGGATTTTGCGTGACGTCAGTATGACACGTTTTTCCCATGGTGCGTTGTAGATACCGCTACAATTACTTCAAAATTTGAAGTATGGCTCAAGGTCAGTTAAGCAGGCCTTTTTGTATCGACACAAACCAAAACAAAATCGAAATATTATAAAATGTTTATAAATACCATAACGTGTCTGTGTGCCGTTGTAGAGCAGTCGATTCTCTAACAGCAGAGCTTCACTATACACAGTGCACGATATTGTGACCTTGTCGCCTATCTCTACCGTAGTGTTGCCAGGCTCTATGGTGACTTGTGGAGGTTCCACTGAAACATAACAAATTAATACGTACATAAACTTACGCCTTCTTCTCGTGGGGGTAGGCAGAAACGCCACCCCCCGTATTACGGAAGTAGTAATGCCATCATTATTTCAGTGCAAAACAGGGATGGTGCTATCGGTCTAATATAGCTCTGTCTCTCTCTTACACTGGAATCATGATGGCACTAAGTCGTCATAATACGCCACCTGCTGCGATCATCATCATCATTTCAGCCGAAAGACGTCCACTGCTGGACATAGGCCTCCCCCAAGCACCTCTACTTCGACCAGTTCTGAGTCCATCCCGTGGGTGTCGTAAAAGGCGACTGAAGGACGTACCGGAGAATGGGCAGCAGCGTTCTCTATGCATTTTACCACCATACTGCAATTGCTAACCCGCCTGCCAAAAGCGTGGCGATTATGGCAACCCCCCAAAGAAGAATGACAAGCACAAAAAACCTGCTACGAAACTCCTAACAAATTAATAACTTAACACAATAGAATGCATAAGCAGTTTATGTCTTCAAAAACTTCTTTCCTATGAGACCAACATGTGCTAAGCGACAAAGTGTCGTCGAAACAAAAAGAAACGTTATGACATGACTATAGCTCCAACAGCTTGGTGGATATAGTAGCCAACAGGATAGACAGTCCAATGATGTGGCAATGGTTGACCACTCATCGTGCGTCATTCCAATATTTAAAATAAGTATTTGTGTCGGTATATGTTTTCATGTATGTATGTATGTTTTGTGTATAAAATTGTAATGTGTGTTTGTTTATGGACTTGTGGTCTGAAATAAATTTATTAAAAAATCAAAATTAAAAGTAAGGACAGTGTTTCTGTCTGAAGAAGACAGACCAAGATCTGGGTTAGGATATAGGATACTTTTTATCCCGGTAGTACGTTCCCGTGGGATAATTCCGACCTCCACGCGGACGAAGCGGCGCGGCGGGCTAAAGCTATTACCTATAAGCGTAAGTTCGGTGGCAGTCTTGCTAACCCCCGCCACATTGTGTGCAGCGCATCTATACGTCCCGACGTGTTCCTCGCTCATGTTCTCAATCACATAGTCTATGGACGTGGTTTGTCTGAAAAGAAAATAAGAATTTAAAGAAATACATTTATCTATACACATAAATAGATTTGAAGTGTCTGTTTGTAATGTCTAAATAACAGCTTTTTACTAAAATGAAGTATATACGGTACTTATAACAAAAAAAACTATTATTAAATTTTTTAGCTGTCTGTTTGTTTCGGCTAATCTCCGAAACGGCTGAACCGATTTTGACGGGACTGGCAAATAGCTGATGTTATAAGGATTAACATAAAACCCATGAAATCTTATTTGTTTTCAGACATGCACGCGAGCAAAGTCGCGGAGCACCAGCGGACGATCAAGACGCTTCCAACGATACCTCATTTGTTTAATTATGACAAGAACTAGGGAACAGATGAACATACATACATACATACTGGTCAAAATCATAACCGTCCTTTTTGCTTCGCCGCAGTCGGGTAAAAATAGTGAAAAACTCACAAGCTAGATATCTGCTGCTGTATCCTCGACGAGTCCTTGGTCCACATGGCAGTGACCGGCACCAAACTTTCCACATTACACGACAGTACTACGCGCGAATGAGAATGGGCTTCCACCTGAAAATATACTCAAAAAGCCTAAAAACCCGGCTAAGTGCGAGTCGGATTCGTACAGGAAAGGTTCCGTACCATCGTATAATATTGAACACTACAAAAAAAAAACAAGTTTTTATTATTTGTTGTTATAGCGGTTACACATTGAAAATTTTAAGTCTACCTATTACAAAAGATGACAGGGACATTTTGTCCCTGTGACAGACAGACGGAGGGTCATTCCCGTTGGCACCCTTTGGGTACGGAACCCTAAAAAGAAACACTATTCCAATCGTAGGATTTGTTCGCTTTTCGCCATTATTGTGGTGGCCATTGGAACTATAGATATACAGGGTGAATTTTCCAAGTGGGCGTGGATGGCCAAATTCTAAACTATGAGGAATAGCGAAAAGTACTCAAAGGAGTCGCGGGCTCGATTTTGATGAAAACTAAAACTGCATCATTAGATTTTTGAAAAATCAATATTTCTAGCCAGGAATCGAACCTGTTGATTTTGAAAAAAAAAAAACACACGCTGTATTATTACACCATTCGATAGTGTCCCTAATAAGGATCAAATTCTGGAAAGTAATGACATACGGCAAACTAAAGGAAAGAGCTCATTTTTAACAAAATACTTTTTTATTTCTCTTTTGTTACCTACCTCAATGATGAGGTAGGTAACATGGATGATGACATCTGCCTAGCCTTTTCCCAACTATGTGGGGGTCGGCTTCCAACCTAACCGGATGCAGCTAAATACTAGTATTTTACACGGAACGACTGCCTATCTGACCTCCACAACCCAGTTACTGGGTAATACGATACCCCTTGGCAAGACTGGTTGTCAGACTTTCGAGCTTCTGATTACCCGACTATCAAAGATCCTGGAATGAAAGCCGGGACCAACGGCTTAACGTGCTTTCCGAGGCACGGAGGGGTCTCGGTATGTAAAGATGGTCACCCATCCACAGACCAACTGCGGCAAGCGTAGCTTAACCTGATGGATTGACCTGTGCGGCTGTTATTAATTGTTCAAAATGATGGCCATTGTTTTCAATACATAGCTGGATTCGACGTCTCAAGGATTGTACTGTATTCAGCATTACAATATTATTGATTCCATTAGAATATTTTCCAAAGATCGTAATAGAAATTTGAATTTAGAACATAATGTTGTGAAGGTAACTGCGCTGCGGGTGTGTTAATAAAAATATTGAGCATCATTTCGAACAAGGTACAGTCACGTCTAAAAGTATGTATACACTTGGCAATTTTCAATTGCGATTTTTTCGTGAAATAACGAATGCAACGTTGAAATACGACACTTAACATAAACCTATGGGTTCGAAAATACTATTTTCGTAGTAACATAAAATTTTATTCAAAAATAAAGGAGAAAATCGCCTTTGAATAAAGCCAAGTGTATACATACTTTAAGACGTGACTGTACGTAATGTAGGTATGAATACTATAAAATAAGAAACAGTTTATTAAGATTCAACATTTTCCTTAAGTTTGCCATATGTCATTACTTCCCAGAATTTGATCCTTATTATGGACACTATCGAATGGTGCAATAATACAGCGTGTGTTTTTTTTTTCAAAATCAACAGGTTCGATTCCTGGCTAGAAATATTGATTTTTCAAAAATCCAATGATGCAGTTTTAGTTTTCATCAAAATCGAGCCCGCGACTCCTTTGAGTACTTTTCGCTATTCCTCATAGTTTAGAATTTGGCCATCCACGCCCACTTGGAAAATTCACCCTGTATATACTCGTACGGTTCCAATGACCACAACATTATTATTATGAAGGGATCACAATGGAACCTAAAATGAACGAAATAATACAAAAGTTTATTCTTACCTTTCGGGGTGCTGTTAGATAAGGAACATCTGCAAGAAAAGATTATTGAGTAAGAAACTTAACAATCCATACTTAATATTATAAATTCGAAAGTAACTCTGTCTGTATGTTACCTTTTCACGCTTAAACCGCTGAACCGATTTAGATGAAATTTGGTATAGAGATAGCTTGAGTCCTGGGAAAGGACATAGGATACTTTTTGTCCCGACATTCCTAAGGAATCGAGACTTACGCGGGTGAAAGCGCGGGGCGCAGCTAGTATATAAAATAATCTTTATTTCGGACTTCTCCCAAATTCACAATCCATATAGTAGTAAACATTTAGAGACTTAAACAACTAAAAATGACGTGGCCCTACACACATTGGCACGTGCCTCCGTACCCAGTGCCTTATAAAGGGACTGTCCACTTGTCTTTGTCTAATGATGTTTTCAGAGATCTACAGAGTCCTACAGTTACGCCCTAAAAATAGAACATGAAAGAATGAAATCAAATGTCTTTATTTGTGCACACAGGTCAGTTTTTATTTTATTTTTACAAATGGCATCTCGCAGGTTAACTTAGCACTTCGGCGGTTATCGGCTGCTTATCCGGCCTTTCGTGTGGGCTGTGGGTGCTTTAATAAATTAAGGCCTCCAGCCAGGGCATAAAACTTATAAACTAAGCGACTACACGCTAAAGGCACACCCTGCAGGGTACGGACCTTGGCTTAGGGCCCAGCTGGTAGAAAACCGATCCAGCCTGTCCCTTGCCAAGTTAGGAGGTGTTACAACAATATAAAGTAGGTATCTCTGTGTCCTGCAAGAATAAATACACCCTGTTCTTCACGATATCCATAAACTTTGTCAAACGCTTCTATAGCTTTTACAAATTAAATCTAACAAAGGAAGTAGTACTTGAAAAGGCTTCGTTACAAAGATATTGTAATTCCATTTAGTGAAATTTAATGGAGCTATGCAGTAAGAAAGGGTCTTAACTCAGTTTTGACAAGTTTCAGCCCGCCAAATCTTATAAATAAAAATACGTCATCGTTGCCAATTCGGATAAAGAAGCATGCATATCGGGCGATTTACGTCAAGGTATTTACTTTGTATGAAAATTAACAAAAAATAAAAAATAAGAATTCGTTAATGTGTCCATAATGAAAAATGCTTATTTCCATGGTCTGAACTTATGGTCGAAGTTTATGTATATCGTCCGGAACACGGTGTATAAGTAAATAGTAGAAAAAAAAATCGCCTCTTTACCTGGCAGCTGTGCCTGAATAGCAGTTGCTCCGATCCTCTTTAGATCTTGTTTATGCTGATCCTGACCATTAATCTGGAAGTTGTCGAAAAAATTGTGTGAGTTTATGTTGCATAATCAGCCAATAATGCTCCCACTGCTGGGACACAGGCTTCCTCTCTGTAAGAGGGAGTGGGCAGTAATTCTCCACTTGGGCCCAGTGCGGGTTGGTGGATTTTATAATACGAGTTGGTTATTACGCGGTAACTCAGGGAACCGACATTTAATTGGGCGGCCGCTCTTTGTTGGCGATTAATTCTGACCTAAGAGGTAAGTCGGGCTATGGATGGTGATGATAGGCTAATTTCACCAATTAAACTGAAAGCGATCTGCATATCTTAATGGCGTTCAAGCTGTCGGTGTGATTATTCCACAACAATTATAACACTGACAGCTCTTGATTGCGGTTTAGATGTTATGATCGCGTTCAGTTTCATTGGTGAAATACGCCTTTAAGGTTCAACTAAATTGAGGTCGATCGATCTCCGGATTCGAAATCTGGATAACGGTTGATCGAGCTACCGGGCGGGCGGTACAGATGATATTGATAACGACCAATGGCCGGTTGTTCCTATGTCGATAGGTATGTTTTCAGACGAACAATCGACTGCTCGACGTCAATGGACCGTAATTCAAATGAAAAACCTTAAGGACGGGCGTCAACGGCAAAAATAGGTTCCTATAAAAAGTTGCCAAGTGTATTCGGGCTTACATGTACAGACATAAGGATGGAGGGGCTTATGGCTAAGTAATATAACAGCCGCACTGGTAGATCGATCAGGTTAAGCTACGCTTGCCGCAGTTGGTCCGTGGATAGATGACCATCTTTACCTACCGAGACCTCCCCGTGCCTGGGAAAGCACGTTAAGCCGTTGGTCCCGGCTGTCATTCTTGGATCTTTGTCAGTCGTTACGGTCGTCAGAAGCGCGAAAATCTGACAACCAGTCTTACCAAGCGGTATCGTATTACCCCGTATCTGGGTTGTGGAGGTCTGATAGGAAGTTGCTTCATGTAAAATACTGGTACTCAGCTGCATCCTGTGAGACTGGGAGCCGACCCCAACATATTTGGGAAAAGGCTAAGCAGATAATGATAAACAGACATAAGGTTTAATATTGAATTAACTCACAGCAATATAAAAGAACTCGTCTGGCGGTATGAACGGGTCAGCGACATACACGTTGGTATCCGTCTGCTTGAGAGGCAGCTCGAACAGCGTGCGACCCGACAGAGTAAGTACCTCTGCGTACTGTATGTTAGCGGTCACGTTCGGCGGGGATAAAGATATCATCATGTGGTTGTATGTGCCTTGAAAGAAAACATAATCATCATAACTTTTGCTTTTAAAAATACGAATTAGAACGCACTACATCGTTGGTCTAGTAGTCGCAAAGCACTAGATTCGATCCTCGATTCGAACAATAAAAAAATAGAGGGCGAGCGAAATTTTCAATTTGATAATTTTCGATTTAAAATTTCGCTCCTTTTTTTCGCATTTTCGACAACTGCAGGCCTGATAATTGTTATGTAAGAAAAGGATTTTTAGGATTTTTGGCTTTGACGTGCAGTTTGTAAATTAAGGAGTGAGGTTTCAGCCTAGCAGTTATTTGACCTTATTTATCCTAGCTACTTCAAAAAAAAGGATTGGAATAACCCCCGTCCATTTTTTTGAAGTAGATCGCGAAAGGCGAAGGTCTAAGCATGTAATATTTAATAGGATGAGCAGGTTTTTAACTACACTTAAATACCTGCTCATCCTATTTGTCTGGCTCATCCCATCCGTTTGCTGATTATAGTCATATTAACAGATGTGGACGATATTTACAGTTCAGGAGGTGTAAGGAGAGGATAACAACTTCTTATCTGAATTATATTGATAACGCACTAAAATCTCCTAGCAGGTAGAAAAAACTGATTTGCTTTACGACTAATGTGGCTATTAGGATTCCCGATGATCCTTGCTAAATATGCTTACCTTTGAGAGGCCTATAGCTGGTCTCCTTCATAGTGCGGGGCTTTTCAACTGAGAAGCCGTGATTAAACGTCACATTGGACAGACCGACGACCTTCACTGAGTGTTCCTCTTCGCTGCCCACTGTGATCGTCCAGTTGCCTGGCTCCGGTTGCATTACCTTCACAATCTGGTTTTAGAAAAGAGATATGGATTAGTTGGAAATATCTAGTACGTTTAATAAATTGTGTATTCTAAACCCTAAGGCTGGATTTAGTGCTCGACCGACGGTCAGCGCTGACATCGGTCGAACGTGCTATATGAATGAAAAATTATGAACAACTACAGTGCAGCGCTGATGAATCGCTACGCGCGTACAGCTACGTCGCGCTGATGAGGGCCGTCGGTCGGGCGTACGTCTGTCGACTGACGCGCTATGTCGGTAGGTATATGCGGGCAATTAGTGCGACGCTGACCGAGCGACCGACCGTACGCGCGCGCTCTTGTAACTTCCCTTGTGAGTACTCAGTTTGCTGTCAGCTAAGCAGTAAGCGGGCGATCATGACAGATAACCAGCACGCACGGTCAGCGTATCGACCGTCCATCGAGCACTAAATCCAGCCTTACTTATGAGCATAGACTATAAAATTTTCTGACTGACTGGTGGCGTCGACCAAGAGAGGTTTTTAAGGGCTTTACTTGTGGGCCGGCCGAAAGTGCAGTGTGCTGTGCTTTGTAGAATCAGCTGATGAGGCTGAGGGTGATGACCAGGTATGCGCGGTCGCTGCATGCTGGTGGTCAGGATACCCGTTGAAGCCCTATTCTTGTTCTAAAGTGGTTGACTCACCATAATCTCGGACAGATCAAGCGTGGTGATCAATTTGGGGGGTCCAGTGAGCTGCTCGCCCTTAGGGTCTACCACGGTGATCTTCGGCTTGGCCCCCGACACAGACACTGTCACCTCCCCCAAAGTACTGTCCACTGGGATCTAGGGAACAGAGATACCTCTTTGGTAGGTCATTTACAACATAATTATTATAATGTAAAGTCTGGGAAATTAATTGTTATTTATCTATTTACACATAAATTATATTTTTAAATATTAGAATATAAAAGAAATATAAAAACATTTAAAATATAAAAAATAGTAGCCCACCGGTATCGGGAACAGGGTCCAAGCTACCGGCGGTCAGGGCTCCAGAGAGGAACCTCCTGACAATGCGAGCCGTGTCCAGAAGTACTGCTTTCTGAATCAAGCCCTTTATTAATTTATTTATTTTATTATTAACTAGCTGACCCGACCGACAGACGTCCTGTCCAACAAAAATCCCATAGAAAAAAAACGGACGTTCAGTTTTTGCAGTGTAAATTTTCCGTGATACTTTTCCAATTTTTCTTTCCATAAAAACCATTTAAAAACAAAACATAGCCAAATCGGTCCAGCTGTTCTCAAGTGAAGCACTTACCAACGAACAGCATTTGATTTTTTCTTTTAATCCATACTATACTTATATTATAAATGCGAAAGTCTGCCTGTCTGTCTGTTCCCTCTTCACGCTTAACCGGTCAAGCGGCGCGCGTCGCCCAGTAGAAAATCAATTGTGTTTCATTAGCAGAGCTTGACAGATTAAACCGCTGAACCGATTTAGACGAAATTTGGCATAGAGATAGTTTGAGTCCCCGGAAAGGACATAGGAGTTTTTATCCCGATATCCCCACCAACTTAAGTTGTGTTTTGAGCGACTGCCTGTCGGACTTCGACAACCCAGTTACCAATTCAGTAATTCGATACCCCTTGGTAATACTGGCCCTACCTAGGTGTATCTATTTAGTAACTTAATTCAAATATAATCAATTTTAAAGGTACCTCTTGCGTGTAGTTGTATCCCGCCGGATTTGAAACAGAAACGAGGTTCACCATCCGACCTTTAATGGAACTCTTCACGAAATCCAGCATCTGAAAAATAAATACACTTGCTGAATTGTGGGTAGGAAGTAGCTTTAAAGGTCATTATTTAGGTAGGTTCGCACGGACGTAATTGCGCACTGGATTTTCAACTGTCGGTGTTGAGCTGAGCATTTAGAATCCAACAGAGCGCAGGAGAACCAAGATAACCGACATAGCCCGAAGAACTGCCAAACTTAAGTGGCAGTGGGCAGGGCACATTGCTCGCAGAACAGATGGCCGATGGGGCCGAAAGGTTCTGGAGTGGCGACCGCGTACCGGAAGACGTAGGCCTCCCACAAGGTGGACCGACAACCTTGTGAACGCCGCAGGAACTCGTTGGATGCGAGAAGCACAAAACCGGTCGAAGTGGAGGTGCTTGGGGGAGGCCTATGTCCAGCAGTGGACGTCTTTCGGCTGAAATGATGATGATGAGAGCGCATTCCAGCGCGTCAAAAAGCATACTGTTGGATTTTCAACTGTCAGCACTGGGCAGAGCGTTAAAAATCCAGTGCGCGAAAAAAAATCGTCACGGGAGAAACGCGCCCTGGGGCTAAGACTCGTTATGAACTAACGTTCATGGCTGACAGAGCAATTTATTACCTACCCCTTGGTTTTTAACGAAGTTTATGATTTTGAACTGTCATGGACAACTCGTTGGTTGGCCTCACTCAAGCGCTAACTGCTGTGACTGTGGTCCTGGTTTCGATCCCCGTGTTAAGAGTTACTGGGTTTTTCATAGAAGAATGATCAGTACCAGTCCGGAGTACCTTTCCCTTCGAGTCGGGAAATATTAGTGAGATGTTACGTTATCATAATTACGCGTTACTCACCATGTGCACATTGGTTTTATTCAAGTTGAATATTTGTCCGGAACTAGCGGCTGCGACTTCCTGATACACTTTGTACGAAGGCCGGTTCAAATCGTTGCAGTGACCCGTCAATATGAACACCACCTGGAGACCATTTTAATTTCATGGATCGTCAATTTACTTTATTCTGACCTATGTGGCCTGTATTAAGGCTTGGTTTAGTGGCCGCAAGCGCGACTGATGACCATAGATTCCTGTCCTGGTCCGATAAAGTATTATTACGTTTTCCTTTATGAATTTTCCGGTATCAGCCCGGAGTCTGAATATGTGTAACATAACTGGCAAAATGTCTGATAATATACGCCCCAAACGCGGGCAAATTCACAACATGCCTGTACTCCCTAGAGGGTTAGACGGATGATTCTGTCTAACCTCATAAGGAATACAGGAATTTTTTGAATTTTGATAATATTCCACATCTGACCTGACTCTATTGCCTCCCTCTTTTCTGTACGTGTTCACTGACGCCTGACACACGCATCAGTGAACACGTAGATACAGAAAAGAGCGAGGTCTTCTGACGTTCAGCGCTAGATGTATGCTAGTGAGAATATCTAAAACGTTTCATTCGTCTCAACATGACGCTGTCAGAATAGCCAACAGCGGTTCAAAGAAGAAAGCTGTGTATTATTAGCAGTGGCGGATTTACCAATAGCCTGAGTAGGCTGAAGCCTAGGGCGGCAGATTTTAGGGACGGCAAATTTGGGGCTAACATTTTTTTTTAATGTCTTACTGAAATTAAAAAGATTAATATTTATATACCTACCATGTTTTTTTGGAAAGAATAAACAAAGTGAATGCTTAAATTGAGGCTTCTACCGTAGATTTTATCACAGTTGCCGATCTTTACAAATCTCTTTGCAAGTTTTTCGTAGCTTGTGAACGAGGACATTTTAAGTATTCTGAAGAAAAGGAGAAACAGTATACAAAAGACATGGGACATTATTGTAGAGGTCGTTAGGGGCGGAAAAATTTGAATAGCCTACTGGCGGCAAATGTGTAAATCCACCACTAATTATTAGGTACTGTAACAAAATAATACTCAACTATCTAACCTGACTCTGTTTCCTCTGTATCGTGTCGAGAACTTTCCCGACGATGCGATGATCGGCAGCCGTGGCGTCAGTAAACACGTACAAAAAGGAGCGAGGTCTACTGACGTTCAGCGCTAGATGTATGCCAGTCAGTGACTTCTCCGGACAGTCGCCCCCGCCCTGAACTTGCACCCTGCTTAGCGCTCTCTTGAATATTTCTTTCCTGCGAGTTACTGTCACTGGGCCTACGGCTGTGAATGTATTTCTTGGTATTAATGACTATTAGAGCCATACCGCACCGGGACGCCATGGCGACGTCGCCAGGTCGCGCTGCCAACTAAATGTACACCACTATATACATAGCCACTAAATGTAGCTATATAGTGGATGGCTCACCTGGCGTCCGCTTGATAGCTGGCAGCAGCCTGGCAGCCGACCATATATTTTGTTGGCGACGTGACCTAGGCTGCGCCCCATTGCGTCCCGGTGGGGTATGGCTCTTTAGAGCTCTGAGTATGTTTAAATTTCATGTATTGTCAATGCTTATAGGTAAGTTGATAGTAAACATTAATCCTTGTTCTGTGACTAACTATGTCTATCCAAAAAACCAGAATATGTTTATAAGGTACAGTAAAACGGGGCTACTTTGAACAGGCCGATCACAACGCTATGACGCCTTCCCCACACCTCGCGCCTCGCGCAATATTACTCGAGGTCACGCACACTTGCTGAGCACACGTGAAAACCGATTTTGGCGCTCTGTCAAAGTAGCTCCAAAATCTGTCAAAGTAACCCTGGAAGTCAAAGTAGCCCCGTTTTGCGGTAGTTTGTCGAATGCACAAAAAAAAACCGTTTTGAGTTAAAAAAATATAAATGTAAAACTAACCAAAGAATCAACCATCAACTTCATCATACTTTGTCAAAGCTATAGTTTATTTACTTTTACTGTAATGGTCCTATTATTAAATACCTACCACAACTTTGACCTAATTCACTTTCGAACCAAGGAAGATTTTTAGAGGTAGCAAAGAAGTACTTACCGGGATCATGAAATGGCACAAACACAAAGTCAGCAATCACATCACTTTCCTTCAACGCAGTATTGAGGATCATTTCAGCCCCTTCGCGCAACTGTCTCAAATCATTATACATCGACCCCGTAGTATCAAAAACAAATGCCAAACTGCTCTTCCCATCATCCTTATCTTGCGTCGCTCTCCTGTTTAATATCTTACACTCAATCCCAAATAAAAGTATACAAATTAACAAGATTAAACACTTCACTATCCCAAACATGTTTAGAACTAACACATGGTGCAGTTTCAGTAAATGTTTTTTTACTTGAAGTGTAGTGGTCTGTTTTAATGGACTTATCTGTAACCTCTGACCGAGTAATCAATGTGGGTTGGAGCAAGGAAATAATGTACTTGAGTGTATTTATGTTAAGAATGGTTGCACATGAATTTCGGGATGTCCCGGAAATAGTAATTGAGTATATAAATATAGGTATTTGTAGCAAAGATCATAATCAGCCTATAACGTTCCCAATGCTGGGGCACAGGCCTCCTCTTTCTGAGGAGAAGTGGGCCATAATCCACCACGCAGGCCCAGTGCGGCGGGGTAATTGCGTTATACACTATCAGTAGCAATGGGTTTCATTTTGACAGTTCAACAACATTCATTGCGTTATTAACGTAGTTGAGTAGACACATTTTTCGAACATATGAAGTATTGGATTAGGAATAGCCTTCAAAATGATTCAAATTAAGATTGATAGTGTGTTACACAATTAGGGCGCTGGTTGGTATATGTCAGAGGTCTTCGAATTTTTGGTTCTAGGATATGTTTTCTCACGATGTTTTCCTTCACCGTTTTGAGAGCAGTGGTGATGAAATCAATTACACAAAGTAAAGCGCCTGTCTGGGTTCGAACCTACGATTTACAACTCGCAAGTCGGGGGCCAATACTGCTCCTCCCTGTAGAAAAGATAATCGTATTTATTTAATTACATATAGCGAATGTGCATAGTGCCCGATTTAAGATCGAACACCCAGCCCATATAATCGAATGATATGCAATCTCGCACATCTCTTTCGCTGTCTCGCCTAAATGCTCAAGACATTACCTACCAGCTATAGAAATTATTAGGTTTACTTTGCGTATAAACGCTACTTGAACAACTTCCCCGATATTTTGGAGGGCGTCCTTGCCAAAACTAAGTATGTCAGGCAATCCTTAGTAGGAGTCAATAGTGTCATACTAAGGACGTAGCCCTGACCAAAACTCCGTGGATGAGAGAATTCGAAGGACCTCATAGTTTTCTACCGAGGACGCAGTTGCCAAGCAAGAGCAAGATAGTTACATAATATGGAGTGTCTGCATGTTATTAAATGCATTTCTTCTCTACCCTGTGTAAACGGTTCGCAATTGTACACTAACTAAACAGGGAAATAACTCAATCATATAAACTTGAGTCCGAGTTGGAAGCTTCTTATCAGTAAGTCATATCATATCTAATGTGGAAATTACGAACAATTACAAATATACTAGGTCAAACAATTTTTATTTTTTAGATATAAATAAAAACTGCTGGTCCTAGTAAGGTCATCGTTGCAGTCAAAATGGAGCCGACATCGTATTAGACAAAAGTTTTTGTGCTTTTTGAACAACGAAAGACCGGAAGTAGGTACCTACAAAAGTTCACCTTACATCTGTATATCGGTGTCAATCTGTTTTCACAATAAAATAAAAACGACAAATTAAAAATAAAATCTTTATTTAAAATTCACACTCGACATCTGTATAGAAGACATTCTGGTCGACTTAAACACGAAAAACAACCTATTCACCTAAACTACAGCTCAAAATTTGTTTCTTACACATTCGTACAAAAAGTGCTTTGTGTGGAAGCATGTAATGTAAATAAAATAGACTAAACACTGATACATTTTTGAATTATTGAAATATAGAATATTTTGGCACTTTATTTTTATCGCTTATTTATTTATTTATTTTAGGATCTCCAACAAAAAATATACACAAACATTATGTGGTTAATGGACGACAAAGTATTTGGTAGGTGTACTCTTTCAATTACAGGAGACCACAGCATGCACAATAAAATGAACAACTAAGCTAGCTATTGCTTTATTTTATAAACAACAGTTATGAAAATCTGATATGAATCATGTTCCAGACCCAGCAAAAAAGCCTTCTAGGATTTACAGGACATGCAGGTATTCAGGTGCATCCGGTTAGACTGGAAACCAACCCCGACATAGTTGGGAAAAGGCTAGACAGATTGACTGCACTAAAGACTCATCAGCTAACTACCACCCAGTTTCTTAAAAGCCAATCAAGTCTCTGAATAGTCTGTTGACATTATGTCACTTGACATAATGTTTGGCGACTGATTAAATTGACGGTAAAACAAAGGTGAATCTTCTATATACTTTTACTGCTAGTCTAGTGTACCTGCTTCCACACAAGGCAGTAATTAACATGATGAGTTAAACAAGACACGTTATCAGTATTCAATTCAGTTAGACTAATAGCACTTTACTCTAACATTGTTTTTTACATAATATTTGAAATGCGTTGCGTTCCCGTACTTATGGCGTTGTTTTATGGTTAGCTACTTCGCGAGGTGACTTTATTTTATACATATTTGTTCGTACAATTGTTAGTTTCTGTACTTAAGTAAATATGAATTTAATTGTAGCAGTGTGCAGGTGGTACTTGCAACAAATGTGATGATTGCACTTCTTACCCGACTGGGGCGAAGCCCAAAAGGAGGGTTATGTGTTTTTCTTCTTAGCGTGTCGATGGAAATCTAAATGGACTCGGCCACGTGTTTGGCGCTATCACTAGCGTCCATCAGTTCCTGCTTTTAGCATATGTTTTGACATAGCGACATTTCACTCTGTAGCCAAACATTGCTTTAACTGCACCGTAACTTAGAATATTATTGTTTATAGGTCACATTATTTCCGTAGAACCAAATCGCGAAGTTGCTAATATAGTACATTACGATACGTGTATAAATAAACGCCGCACATTAATAGATTAATTCAATCACACGTATCGTATACTTATTTATAGCTTCAGCGCACGCGCACTTAAGTCACGATGGACTACTTAAGTCAAAGAAAAGCGTGACTTAAGTGCGGGTTTAGGTCACACAGTGCTATTAAATAATTAAAACAACACCAAAAGAGCGGCAACTATTACAGAATTAAATAAACGAGGACAAAGAGATCTTAAAATACTTGTCTGTCTTTACATTTTGAGCGTCCCTAAAATACATATAAATCTAATTTTATAATTACGTTATAAAAGAAATCTATAATGTATTGCAATTAAAATCCATAGACATTAAATAATAATTAATTTATAAAAGTCCAATTATTAAAATAAAATTGTTTTTTTTTAGTCAGCTTCAAGCAAAGATTAATACATAATATTAATGCTAGTTCATATTTATTTTATAATGAGATTTTTACTGCTTAATTTAGGAAAGAATAGACATTAAACCATAGGATTATGGATATCAATAAAAAAAACATTCTTCATAATAATCTTAAACCGAAATTAAGGGTAGTTTAAAAAAAAAACCTTTACTTGAAGATGACACACAGCTCTTAAAACTATTATGATGTTTTCTCGGTGGATGTAGCGAATTCCTCAAAAATGCCAGATGAAAAAATAAAACTGTCTAACAAAATAAATATGGGCCCGACTAAAAATATAAAATGACTGTAAATGTACCGCTCATAAACTGAGCGGTACACACAATGTTAGATGCGACGTGAAATAAGAAGAAAGTATTAGCCTTAAATTAATGAGGTAAACAAAATAGGCACGTATCGGCGATGCAGGAACGAATATATTAATTAATTTAGGGACAGGACAGTGAAATTAAAAAAAATACTTGTAAAAACTATTAAAGTTAAAATAAATAATCTGGCGAAACTCCACAGACTTTATAAAACAATGAAAAATGATTTTCTCAACACATATTTTGCCGCTGACCTCGTAATCAGCTGTGTTCACTTGACCCTGAGTTTAGAAAAAATAAGAAATTTTTCTACTATCAACATTGATATATAAAAACCCAAGATGCACAGTCAACGTCTCAAAACCGTCCGCATAAAATAAGCGCAACATTCTAAATTGTGCGCTTATTTCAAATAGTCTTGCGTCGCTCGCGTCTAGGTGCACTCGTTAAAAATGCCGAAGTGTTCTCTGACAAATTGTAGAAATATTACGTCAAATAGGTTAAAAAAGGATGGGATATCATATTTTCGGGAAGTAAAAGAGTTTATTGATTAGTTTTTGTTGTTTTTATGACTGAATATAGGAAATAAATATGAGATTTTGATTTATTTTTTCTAAAAACTTCATTCAACGATCAAAGTATAATACGGCAAATTTCAATAGCCGCTTTTTCAGTGCAAGAACGATGCATTTTAGCCTCCTTCTTATTTAAGTCGCATAATAAAAATTACCCTGTTCTTGTTCAATGGAGTCGATTTTTTTTTGTTCTGTTTATTTTTTTTAATTAATAAGTTTATGTACTTTTGAACTTTTTTGTATTTCGTTTTTGACGAATATGTTAACGTTATAAATAATTTAATATAGGAGAAAAGGTAGTCAATTTGACTTTTTTTTTAATGTTCGTAAATTAATGTGTTTCGTGCCGTTGATTTTAAGTTATTTTGCGTTTAAACTTATAAAAAAATCTGTTTTAATAATTTAATACCCTCAATTAAAATAAACGATTTTAACAGTTGATATTTGTTTTATTGATATACCCATGTCCTACCCAAAAACATATTTACGCTCAAATAATAGTATAATTATGTGTTAAGTACAAAATTTAACAAACTCTTAAAATACTAAATGAATTTCTTATGAAAAAAAAAAATATATAAAAATGTTCGTCTCCACTCAATGCCTTGTCCTACCGACCACCGTCGGTCGTAAAATTTTATTGCTTTTCGAACACTGCGTTGTAAAAACAACTTTATACAATTTGCGTAAGGTTGATTTTGTAAAAATATATGCGTACAGCATAACTATAACTACGTAGGTATAATTGGTGACAGTTTCGAGCGTTACTTTTATTCGAGACTGTGCATCTTGGGTTTTTTATATATCAATGACTATCAACCAGAAAGTCTGACAACCAGTCCTACCAAGGGGTATTGTGTTACCCAGTAACTGGGTTGTGGAGGTCAGATAAGCCGTCGAATCATGTAAAATACTGGTATTTAGCTGCATCTGGTAAGACTGGAAGCCGACTCGAACATAGTTGGGAAAAGGCTAGGCAGATGATAATCCTTCACGTTTATAAAGTTACGCTAATTGATTTAATTTGACCTTGTATACTAGATAACGGACACCATTTATATAATAAAAGCCTGTATATTTCTAGCCGGGCATAGCACAAAATATGTTAGTATCATTACACTTTATGAATAACTTTGGCAAGCATATAAACTACATATGTATATGTTTAAGGTTTGTACTTGCGTCCTGCAAATATCAGTCATGGATATATTGGATAGCGGCGGACTGATGATGATTATGTTCACTCACACACACGTCACATTATCGTATTAAATTATATATACTATTATGATAATTGAACATTATTCCGATATGACCACAAAATACTTGTATTAAAATTAGATGAAATAATAAGTGAGTAACGTACGCGCATACGTTCTTTGATGGACAATATGACAATATTAATTAAATAGGAACCACTAGTATTTAATTCACAAGAGTGTTTGGGCTGAGCCCATATCAATAAAGGCAGTACTGTTGTTAATGGCATTTTATCTATACTAATATTATAAAGAGGTAAAATTTGTTTGTAAGTTTGTATGTAGGGGGTAATCTCTGGAACTACCAGTCGGATTTGAAAAATTCTTCTTGCATTTGATAGCCCAATTCTTGAGGAAGGCTATAGGTTATTTAACATCACGCTTATGACCCTTAGGAGCCGAGCAAAAAGTAAAAAAAGAACGTTAAGTGATAGCGCGGGCGGGTGATGCGATACGACGGGGTGGCTCGGGGGAAACAAGAAGTTTCACGCGAACGAAGTCACGGGCTGAAGCTAGTATTCTATAACCTAGTAACGTATTCTCTATGACAAAATAAAAAACTGCGCGAAATTAACGCGAAGTTGTCGTAATTAGCTAAAAAATTGACGTGGTTTCGAAGTAAGGAATCATTGAGTGGTCATAGTGAATCCGGGCCCTGACTGGAGACCATTTTCTATGTTATCTTCGATCTACTGATATGATTGGATGTTTTTATTTCGGGCAACCAATTGCAACACATCATATCACCCAGTCACAGGCTTGATCAGATTGCCATAAATTGCACGAACGCCGCGCGCCGTGCATGAAAAATTTTACGTTATTTATTACGCAGACATATCGTACGTCAAATTGGTCACAGTACTTGAAAGTTTCCTTATTTTATTTTATTCTTATGTATTTCACTAGAAAATGCGTTGTATTTAACATAGAAAAAGGATTTACATACTTATTGCAGTATTTAAGATTCATTTTATTGTGGTCTTATGAGTTATTGTATAAACTATCCATGTATAACATATAACATAATATTATATAAATATTATAAGTGTACAATTACATATAAAATACATAATAAAGTGTAAATTTTCTATTCCGAACACATTTTTATGGGAAAACATTCCCAAAGAGTCAATAATTAATTAATTAAAATTTAATTTAATACCAAAAGCTAATTAATTTTAGCCGAATAATAATTCGAGTCATTAAAATAAGAATGAATAGGATCGAATTGCATGTTTTGCGATAGCATCATTTAAAATCGTTCTACATAGCAACTAATGTTTATAAGCATAGACTTGTTCATAAAGCTGGAATAACTTTGTTACACTGTACCCGGATTTTTGTTATTTTTAATGTTAGGGTTTTATTGTTGTTTTATTTTTATGTTAATACACGATTTGGGATTAGAAAAACTCGTGTTAAACAACACGAGTTACCTTGTTGTAATGTGTGTATTATCGCTCTTAGAGCTTAACAATGGGCACAATCTCCAAGTCATCAAACAACTGATAAACAAGGATTTTGGCACAATATTTTGTTTATACAAATAAAAAATTGACTTGTTTATCAAATACATCGAGAACAGTCTATGCATATAATCGAACTCGCACTATTATGGTTCTTATTTCTTCAGTTATAAGATCCACAATTGCGTGCAGTTGTCAGTAACTACGTCGCTATAGAATTGGGTTCACTAACATGAACACGCGATGGTGATACTCGGAGGAAGTTACACGACGTCATCAGCCACAGGCTTGGGTTGACTCTGCGCCTTTTGGTATACCAACACATTTTCGCTCACCTCGCCTTCCGGGAACTGAGAAGAAAAGATAAGTTATGTCAAATTAATGTTGAATCTGTGTGGTTCTTTCCTACATGGTCTTCACGTGATCTAACCAAGATTATGTCTGGACTTTAAAAGAGATGGTGACCTCTGAGTTTGTTTCGGCCTTTCTTCTAGAGCAGACAGATAGGAAACGCCGACGTCATCTAGTTTTTAAAATATGATTGACGTGTTTAAGTGTTTGTACGAACCTACTTACAAAAAAACATTTTAAGAAAAAAAAAACCGACTTCCAAAAAACACTACAAAGTGAAAAATAACTTTAATTTCGGAAGTCGGTGTCTAGATCTGTATTTTAGTTTTTTGCCACCGACTTCCGAAACTAAAGTTATTTTTCACTTTGTAGTGTTTTTTGGAAGTCGGTTTTTTTTTTCTTAAAAAGTTTTTATTTCACGCTTTTTAGTGGGTCTGCTTATAATTTATCTAAGTTACAATAGCCTAGTGATCATTGCCTTTTACAAACAAAATATTGCTTTTCCCGATGCAGGGAAGTTAATTGTTGAGGAGTTCTCCAGGTCCACCATCAGCTCCATATCACCATTCACATTTTGACGAGCATAAATTGCTTAGCAACCATATTAAAGTAATCGAATCGCAACCCGTGAAATACTTAGATATTATTGAGTAGTTCCGGTGGCCATCTGTGGTCATCATCAGTTCCACTTCACAAAATAGTGCTTTCCGAGAGCAAATGCACGAGTTACTATAAAAAATACCCAAATCGCTATAGGTGTGCCTATAATATTTGAAGAGTGCCTTCGATTTCTCTAGGATCCCATCATCAAATCCTGACCTGATGTTTTTAGACTAGATGCTAATAATCCTGGCTGCAGCATCAGGCCAGACTTATGTCAACATTGCATTGAACTTAAAATTTAGTCCTGTTTAAAATGAGCCCAAACACGACTACGGTGCTGTAATTTCAAGGTTGGTACTTTTTCTGATGCTCCTGGCTTCAGCATCAGGTCTTTATGTACTTCGGTGTTCCTCATTTACAGTACGTTTATCCACACATCGAGCCCTTTTCAATGAGCCTAAACACGATATATCTGCTGTTAGTTGTCGAGGAGTTAGGTACTCTGCAGACTATCCTGACTGCAGCATCAGGTCATGACTTGATGATCATGAGACCAAATGTGGCAAATGTCCTATCAAACATCAAAACAATTTACTAAAACAGTCCTTGCCTGTTCGAGTAACTTCTTACTGTTAAGGAGTTGTACCTTCCATCATCAGCCCAGCTACCTGAGATGGTGACAACCATACGCAAATACACAAGATACTTCATAAAATAGGCGAAAAACAATAAGTGAGCCTATATTTAAGGGTTGCCCTCGATTTCTCTAAGATCCCATCATCAGATATTGAAATGGTGACAATGGGACCACACGGGAAGCACCAGCTTTCAAATAAAAAAAGAATCATGAAAATCGGTTCACCCAGTCGCAAGTTATGAGGTAACAAACATAAAAAAAAAAAAAAAAAAAAAAAAAATACAGTCGAATTGATAACCTCCTCCTTTTTTTGAAGTCGTTTAAAAATAAAATCATTTATCATTGAATGTAATCTAATGGCCGCCACTATTCAGCAACTCCTTTTTTCTTTCCATACTAATGTTATAAATTTGAAAGCAACTCTATCTGTATCTTACCTTTTCACGCCTAAACACACGACATCACGTTTCAGACCATCCATTCATCTTTTAGTTGATCTGCCCTTTTCTTATAGCTCTCGACATTCATAATGAACGCTTTCTTGTCGTCATATGTCATACCGATCATCATAATATAAGTATAGTCAGTGCACGCCGCACGGGTCAATCGATCAGGTTAAGCAGTGGATGGGTGACCATCTTTATACATATACCAAGACCCCACGAGAAAGCAAGTTAAGCCGTTGGTCCCAGCTGACATTTGTCGATCTTTGACAGTCGTTACGGGTCGTCAGAAGCCCGAAAGTCTGACAACCAGTCTTACCAAGGGGTATTGTATTACCCATTTGAGTTGTGGAGGTCAGATAGGTAGTCACTTCATGTAAACTACTGGTATTCAGTGGCATCCGGTTTGACTGGATGCCGACCCCGACATAGTTGGGAAAAGGCTAGGCAGATGACGAGTGTAATCAGGGGACAGTGCATAGGATATTTACCTGTGTGTGTGGTATCTCATGGATCAACTTGTATCCTGTCAGCAGAGTCTCGACTCTTCCTTTAAGCCTGTCAAACAGCACCACAAGGTCGGGCGTCTGTCTGTTGGCATGTTCGGTGCGCCACCAACGCTGAGGGTTGTTGAAAAACGCTTCCGCTTCGGTGGTCACGCCGGTCGTGTTGATTGGCGGGTCGCAGTTCAGGTAGCGTGTCGTTATGTTTAGGTGGAGGTGGCTGCAAAATGTAAGGTCATAAAATTACTATTCCCGAAGGGTGTATTGTAAAATGTAAATCTACATTTTACTAGTTATATTTCAAAGTTCACTTAAAAAAAAAGGGTCTGTGCCTATTGCAGTGGGTAAATATACCCGGGCAAAAATGAGTCCATGCTGCCACTGAGAAATTTGTATTATAAAAGCTCAATAACACTGCCCAACTTGGGGATTAAACCCGTTCAGCAGTCGCGCTTGCGTCCACAAGATAACGAGATCAATGAGGCAGAAAAAAATATTCGTTGATTTTATTTTTCGTGCCACGTTTGGGGTATAACCGTATAATATAAACAAAAATCATCTTGTGTGTTACAAAATAGTCAATTATAAGATACGTTATAAGTTTAATTATTTATATTTATTTAACAATTTATTGTACACCACAAAACAAAGGGACAAACATATTTAAAACTGATGCATGTACTGACGCCAGCACATCAACCTACTACAATCTGTCAAATTTCTCTAATCGATTTTCAACTTTATCACTAAAGTATAAGGTTCAAAGTTGATTGGGAAAATGTGACAGATTCGGGTAGGTTGATGTGCTGTTGTCTGTACAATGTTTTATCGTATGTTATAAGTTCTGATTCGCAACTCCTTACCTGTACAGCGGCGTGGAGTGGCACGGCATAAGGAACGTGATGGCACTCCTGTTGGTGGCGGCGTCCCTGAGCAGCGGCATGACCTGCAGCGTGCCCGCCTGGTGCAGCGCGCCGAAGTACGCGGCCGGCAACAAGTTACCCACGAGGATCGCACTGGCTAGCAAGTTCAGGTGCATTCTGGTGGAACAAGTAATAGTTAATACATAAAGTCAAAGCATTTATTTCAAATAGGCACATAAAAGGCACTTTTAAACGTCAAAATTTACAGTAAAATAGAATTAATTCTAGTCGCCCTTCCAAAAGGTAGTTGTCATATGGAGAAGAATGGGCATTTTTTTTGGGCGTTTCTCTTATATGTTTTTTTAACAATATTCTGTATACCTACATTAATTTGAAGACAATGCACCTAGAATAAGATTACTGTACCACAATAGGTAAATGAACTAAAAATGAAGCTATAACAGATAAGTTAATTACGTATGATACATGGTGCTCATATATTTACATACATTGTAAAAGTAGACAATTTTTACAAAAAAAATGTCATAAATTGACTAACTAACTAACATGCAATAGCAGTAAGCCTATAGCTAGCCAGAGTGAAGCCAGACTTCAGGGTGCTATTGGGAATTTCGTAATGGAAAAATCTGACATATTACCCTAAATCAGAGATGGAATTTAAAACCCTAGCTCAAAAGTCGCACTAGGCATTAGGACGTGTGATACATGCGATTGTAACTATAAGGGCCTACGCAGACCGGGACTGCATGGCAAGGGATTTTAATTTTTACTAATGGACATTCAACCGTACTGTTACAGAAATACGACATAAATTGCTATGCTTTAAAATGATGCCGTGGCATTGAAAGGGATTTTATCGCACGGCATTAAAAGACGCGCCACAGGCTCCCGTGGCGGGATGCCGTGGCATACTGCGGTAGGCAACGGCATGCCACGGACTCCGGCGCGCGTAGTGATATACTGCGGGGTGCGGCGGCGGGGGTAGAGAAGCGGGCATGCCGTGGCAAAGTGCTGGAATGCCGCGGTATCTAAACGGCCAGTGAGCGCTGACTCACGGCAAAATCCCTTGCCATGCCGTCCCGGTCTGCGTAGGCCTTAATACACTAAAAGTATAAAAAAAACTTACTTCTTAGCCTTCCTGCTCCACGGCACTATGACGTCTTGTGCCAAATACATGAAGATCGGCAACAGAGGTAACACGAAACGGAACTCCTTGTGTGGAATGAAGCTGTAACAATCATAATTATTTTAATTTTGTTGTATTTCAACATAATGATATTTACACCACAATTAATTAAGGAATGCGTTCCTGGCGCCTGTTAGTTGGACACGACTAGGAAATAATAAAGTTTAAATTCGTAAAACACGTATTCAGCACTTGCAGTCTTTTCAGTATTTTACCTCTGGTTTTGCATCACATTGATCTTTATCGTCGTTGCTATATGGTTGCAATCAGATGTAAAATAACTGTGAAGGCCTGTATATAACTGACAGGTGTCAGTAACGCCTTCTTTAATTCTTTGTGGTGACGGGGCCGATTTTTCAATCGTTGGGTCACTTTTATCTAAAGAATAAATGTGGCGGGTCGACATATTGATACATAAATTGTCAAACACTCATATTTATTCCTCACAAAAAAGTAATCTGAAAAATTAGGTTAGGCAACTCTCGGAGTGATGATCGATTAAACAACGAGACGGCGTCGATTATTCTGTGCCTGTAACATTGAATCCATAGAAACTGTTTTTCTACACACAGCTTTGGATTCGTAACTATCGATTTTGAACCTTATTTCCTTACAACTAAGCCACATACCTGTATAAAGCAACGTGTAAAGTAGCTGCAGTAAGGAGCACGCCTCCTATTCTGTTCTCTTTCGGTCGTCGCACTATGTTGTAGATTGCCCATAGTACGGGCAACAGGTTAATCCCTAATACCGCTGGAATACCTTGCGTCAGGTACCAGTGCCTGTAAGAAAATAGATTTTAGTTGTATCTTGAAATCATCAACTATCCTTTCCTCCAGGCAACATCGCGGTCAAGAGTAGGCAATTAGCAGTTAGTATAAGTTAATCCCAATATAAGTTATCAATAGCTAATAAACTCACTTGACAACAGATTAAATTAAATGAGACGCCACTGCATGGGCAATGGAGAAGTATCAATTCAATACATACCAGGGGTGTTGTCCGTAGAAGGAGGCAATGTCATGCAGGACATTGAACCTAAAGAACTCCCAGGGCGTGACGACGAGGCTGCCGTGGTAGTACGAGTCTAACGCGACGAGGGCGCCACCGACGATCAGACTGAAACAATACGCATTTGTTTTACATATAGA
Source organism: Amphipoea lucens (assembly GCA_947508005.1). Classification (NCBI taxonomy): domain Eukaryota; kingdom Metazoa; phylum Arthropoda; class Insecta; order Lepidoptera; family Noctuidae; genus Amphipoea; species Amphipoea lucens. The sequence goes on from OX382357.1 coordinate 21,714,066, forward strand.
CACATGTTTTATGTTTCTTAAAATATATCTGAAATCAGCCTTTAAGCAAATGTGTTTAGATCATGGCGTGGTTTATGCAGGACTTCAGCGAGCACCGCACACATGGTAAGTAATCATTTTTTTTTTATTTCATCTTTTTATTATGTGATTTAACCTAATTTTATGATTGTATAACATGTGTAATTACTAACATTGACCAATAATTTGTATGTGTGGTGCAAACTGTCAATATAAGTTGGTTATTAATAAATAAAAATAAAAAATTATTCAGCTTGAGGATGTGGTGCCTTTTGAGGCGCTTGGTGATATTTTGTTGAAGCAGGTCTACGGCCAACTGATTTGGTTGGTTTAGTCTATCCTTGTGTGCATTTTCTGCCATCAGTATATTGTCCTTCACTGTGTTTACTTTTAATCGCTCATGAATTTCTGCATTGGTGATGGACCATGGGACATTGGATACTGATTTCAGAGTTGAGTTTTATGTTTATTGGGTGGGAAATAAGTCGTGAGCATCAAAATGAAGGGACCAAACCTCCAATGTCTGTCATACATATCTGAAAAAATAATACCATTAATCTACTATTTCCTACCTTTGCTATAATTCGACTATAGGTATATCAATGATAAAGTGCTCCGCAAACGTGGTCACACTAGTGGTCAGGTTAGGCCACCTTTCATTAATTTAGCTGTGGTGACAAGTGGCAGCTGCTTGCTAAATAGTATGAATAGTGGCTGCCACTGACCTCTAATGTGCCAGTGTGTCTATGTTAGCGCAACGCCTATATGGTCCTACCAGTGAAAACAGACGTGTCTTGTGCCTGTAATTACGTCGGCACCCATACCAGAACCCAGGAGTGGAAAAACTTACGCAATAGGCACGTATGTGCGTACAACAAGCTTCAGCCGTCCTTGGTTGGTGGTGAGCAAGTTGTAAGCCCCGAGCACGACCCACAGCGGCGCGGAGGTGGGTCGCACGAACACGCAGAGCACTGCCAGCCATATCCACTGAGGATTTTCTGTAACAAGGAGAATGTTTACTTGATATTTGTATCCATTTACCAAGCAAGCACTGCACACCGCAAATTCTTTTATAGCGTATTTGATGTTTGTAGAGAGGTTGATGAAGATGCGTGCCCAGAGAAGGCATGCTTACACAAGGTTTCTGCAACGAAAATCAATGCTACATTCAAATTCATGTCAAGCGATCTGATTAGATGTCCAAATTAATCATTGGGGTTTTTTCATAAACATTGCTTAAAGTTAAGTAATGATTAGCGACTGTTTAACTAGAAATTTTTGATGTTTAAGCATCTCTTAACTATAAGCAATGTTAATGAATAAACCCCAACATTTGGACAACCAATACAGTAGTTTAATTTGTTTGTAAGGGTAAACAAACAGTAGTATATTAAAAAAAATGGGAATAATGTAACCACTTTTCAACCTTATTACAAAGGGTATAAGGGTGAAAAGTGGTCGACCGCCATTTTCCGCGGCTGTGCCTCTCTGCCTACCTTAAATTGTTTTGTAAATAATTCAAATCCCTTTTAAAAAAAAGTATATCAATATCTGATCTAGATATTATGAGCTTTTTTTTCTCTAACTCCGAAAAATCTGTGGAAATTCTTTGTAGTGGTCAGTGGCATTACATAGCGAAGAATAAATTATGATTTACCTATTAGTAATCTGTGAAGTTGTGTGTGCGACTTTACTGCCTAGCTAAGGTAATTAAAGGATACTCTATAAATATTATTGTGTTTGTACAGCATGAACAGGATAACAACTAATCTGAGGCCAATTATTGATGTTTAAAGCTGGGCACCACAAGATTGTTTTCCTGTTATGGGAACTACGGAACAATGACCATTTTATTGTTTACTAGCTTCAGCCCGCGAGTTTGTCCACGTGGTTTTTTTTCCCCATCTCATTGCATCGTCTGCCTGCGCTATTACTTTGTTTTCGCTCAGCGTTCTTTCTTAGTTTTTTGTTTTTCTCGGCTTCTAAAGGTCCTAGCGTGATGTTAAGTAGCCTATAGCCCTCCTCAAGAATCGGGCTATCAAGTACAAAAAGTTTTTTTCTTAAATCTGACTGGTAGTTCTGGATATTACCCCCTAAATACAAACTTAAAAACAAATTTTACCTCTCTATAATATTAGTATTGTTTATTTATGCTCTGATAATAACTACACACATCAAAAGTGTCTAGGGATCAACATATATTTTTGCAATAACTTTTCTCCTGATCAATATTAATTAAAATTTTCTTTAAGGATTCATCAAATAAAGTGTTTTCGTTTGTCACAGTAACGATAAACCAAGTCACCTTTGCATTAATAAAGAAATTTGCCATTTTCCTAATAAAGGGATTTTTGACATTTGAACCACTAACACAAAAGTTCGAAAAAAGGACTGAAATAACAGTTTTCTTTAAAATTTTATTGGGTAACTTAAACAATTAATAATCCGTGTTTCTACCGCGAACACTAACAACACAAGAACATCGGTTTGGCATACTCAAAATGAGTTCATCCAAATCACGCTGTGGAATGGCCGCCCATGTTCGTTGCAACAACAAAAAAAGGTCTTCTTGCGACTGGATACCCTCCATATTCGGCAGAGCTCTTCTCTGTAGCATATCCCATGCATGCTCAATCGGGTTCAAGTCTGGCGACTGAGCAGGCCAGGGCAGGACATTGATGTTAGCTGCGGCGAGAGTCTGTCTTACAACTCTTGCGGTGTGCGGTCGTGCATTATCATGCATTAACTGAAATAAGGGACCGATTTGCACTTGTAGAGGAACGATGACGTCTGATACAATCGTCTCAGCATAAATTTGAGCGTTGAGGTTGCCTCTGATCCAAATCAACTCAGTTCTTCCGCCGATCCAAATACCCGCCCATACCATGATGGTTCCACCACTATAAGGATGGACTTCCTGGCAGGATTTTAATCGCTGTTGGCGTCCAGGGGTTCTCCAGTGTCGTATACGTCTTGTATCCGGTCTCATACCAAAACGAGACTCATCAGAAAAGCACACGAAACGCCAATGTTCTTCTGCCCAATTTCTGTGTTCAAGAGCCCATTGATATTGAATCCTACGATTGTGCATTGCTATAGGTGGTACCCGTAGCGGTCTTCGGGAATGAAGGTTCACTTCATGCAAGCGGTTTCTGACTGTTTGGTCGCTAATTAAGTTCCCTGAAGAGTGATGAAGCCTCACGGCTAACATCATGGCGGTTATTGTTGGAGCTCTTCGAGTTAAGATTTGAATGTATCGGTCTTGTCTCCGTGTGGTGCAGCGATACCGTCCTCCATGGCGCTCAGCCACGGTACCAGTGCTTCGGTAACGTGTCCAAAGTCGACTGATAACACTCTGACTTGTATTCAGAGCTAAAGCCACAGTACGTTGCCGGGAACCAGCTTCTATCATTCCCACGGCTCTGAGCATTTCTTCCCTGCTTAAATGACGTCGCCGCTCCATAATAACGTTGGTTTTAATCAGTAGTAGGGAAACAGTAGCACTAATAATGTCTTCAATGCGTTGTATGTTTTTATAGGGAAAATATTGACAGCTGATTTTCATCTTTTACTCGAATTTGATTCACAGTTCCTGATTCAAATTATGAAATGCACCAAACAGGATCCATATAAATTTATAAAATCATAAATTTACTACAAAGCCACATCTCAATCTCAAGAAATCCGCATAAAAATGCTTGATCCCTAGACACTTTTGATGTGTGTAACATTGAGGAGGCTAGAAATTCCATGTCAATAATATTAAATTTTTTTTACCAAAAATAATGTTTTTATCAGGTTGTTTTGAACAATAAAACAGAGAAACAATCTTCTTTTCCTGTCCTTAAATTACCTTTTTCATAATATCCCAGCTTTCCACCCTTGAATGGGAACAAGGACAAGGCAATAGCAACCAGCGCAGTCTCCAAGGTCTGCAGCAAAGTTCTACCGGAAGTGTAGAACCAGAACCATGATGTGAGGATCAGGAATAAGGCCCATTTACGATTGCCTGTCCATTTGTAGAAACTGTAGTCTGCTGCAGTACTGACAATAGCTTGCAGGATGCGAGGCAGGAGAATCTATAAATAAATATTGGTTTACATTATTTAAGTCCATGTTTCGTTGGAAATTAATTAAATCTATCAAGATAATGCCATGTTTTGTCTCTGTATCACCCTAAGGTTGACCGGTAGAAATGCCCCAGACATTAACAAGTAAAACAAGAAAAGGCAGTCTACCGAAGATATAAAAACTTTATTTTTATTAATATATTTTTTTAATTGTTATTGTAGCGTGATTTACTTGGGGCTAATTATTGTAATTTTAATAGCATAAACAGTAAGAAAGCTGTTCTCTCATTTTATTAGTCCATATTAAGAATCCATGACAAAACTACAAGGTCTACAAGCCATTCTGCAACTTTGTTTTATAAACATAACTTTGTAGCTACACAGGACATACCTTACTAAGTTTTACAAAGAACCTACTCCATTACAGATATTAAATAACAGTTACTCATGTTACAAACTAGTGTGGTAACACAATATAAAATTAGAATGTTCTGTAAAAGGACTGCTTATCATAAAGTCTGAACACTGTGTGTGTCTTTGAGATAAAAACCTATGAATTATTATTACTTTGAATATATTTTTCGTAATTTATGGAACATTTAAATCATTGTGTTTCCAACACTACAAAAAAAGATAATGAGTTTTATTTTTTATTTTCTGTTGGACACTTAGTCACTACTACATAGCTTTTGATAAATGATCAACACAGTTGAATTAAGTAACAAGATATAGACCAATCTAAATATTTTGCTTGGTCATGGTGAGCCATTATTTTTAGTCTTACGGAGGCCATTCCAGTCAATTTAGAACTACATGCTTACCAGAGCTTCAGGGTAGTCCAGACCAGTGAACTTAAGCAGAGTGTACAGTGCAGCTACTACACTTGGGTACAAATAGCTCCTGATGCCTCTCTGCCATTCCCAAGTCACGGCTCCATACCCAAACACTTGCTTGTGAGCCACTTCTAAGGTCTGCCAGTACTCATCAGGCACATACCACGTCTGCACCAGGAATACAGACAGAATCCTCACAAACAATATCACGGAAGCCACCTGAAGAGGCCTCAGGCCCTTTGCCAAAACCATTCTCCCGCCTAAAACGAAAGAGGTTACATGTGAATTGTCTATAAATAGAAAGGCATAATGTGCTCAATAAACATCGAAATTCTATAAGGCTTGACCAAGTTTAACACTTCATACAATTAACGTTATAAAAACATCGTTCTAATTAGAAATATTGGTGTTGATAACTTTATCAAACGAAACAAACTTTACCCACAAAAGTGTCAACTAACGCGTCCTTATAATTAACGCTGGAATTGAATGAACAACAAGCTTTTAACACAATATAATTATGTAACACTGTTTCATAGTTGTATTCAAAGCATTTTAATCGATTGATTTATCTAAAAATAAACACAAAAACACTTTTATCGTAATTATTTCACTAACCTCAACAAAACCCGCCGCCACCGCGAAGTAGTGCTGTGCTAATTAAAATTAACTATATTTTTTTTTTTAGTAAATTAACGGTATTTTGCTTTGATGTTAGATACTTTTTTTACGTTTATTATGATCAAAATAAATATCAATATTACGACACTAAAAGGCAAAACAAATAAAATTTTCCCATACTCAGCTGTGGGTGGAAAAGTGTACGTTACCCCAGCAAGAAAGTGTCTCCTAGAGTTATAGGAGTAGAACGTATAATGTGTGCCTTATCTGCTGTAAATGTGCCCCCACATAAAAAATGTGTGCCCCCTGTCGTTTTGGAAAAAAACGGAAAAAACGATTCTTGCTGGGGTAACGTTTTTCTAGCAGGAAAATTCTAAACGAATGATCGGAGAGAGAAAAATTGTGCATGGCCAGAGAGCTTATATGTGTGCCAAAATACTATTTTGCCGTCAAAGTTATGACACCATCGTTTTGACTTTTAGCGAGATTATTCAAAAACGCATGCATGAACAGTTTTGAAACTTTGTATGGTTATTATTAGCGTCAAGAAGGACCGAATACAGTTTTCAGCGAACTTGTGCCTTGTCTAATTTAGGCGCTGCGATGTTTTTTCGGGTTTTCATAAAACCGCGATAACTTGAAAACTATGAATATTTTCTTAAATCTAATTGGGGCACTAAGGGGCACACATTAAGAGCTACTCGTGTATGTTTATTCTACAGGGGCACATGCAATGGTTGCAGAGATATACGATTCATCAAAACGTTACTCCAGCAGGGAATGCAATATCTCGAAAACCTGAAGGGGCACAGATTTTATTTTTGGGGGCACATTTTGGCACACATATAAGCTCTCTGGCCATGCACAATTTTTCTCTCTCCGATCATTCGTTTAGAATTTTCCTGCTAGAAAAGCGTTACCCCAGCAAGAATCGTTTTTTCCGTTTTTTTTTGCAAAACGACAGGGGGCACACATTTTTTATGTGGGGGCACATTTACAGCAGATAAGGCACACATTATACGTTCTACTCCTATAACTCTAGGAGACACTTTCTTGCTGGGGTAACGTACACGGTGGAAAAAGCCTGCTGATGATAATGATGGTGAATGCCAGATTCACAAGCTTAGCATCTGCTGCAAACTACTAACCTCTATAAATCCAGAAATGTGTGGAGGCATTCAAGCATAGAATCTCCCATGAGCAGGGCAACTGTTTGCAAGCCCACACAAGCCAAACAAAACGCCCTAATCGCCGTTTGAATTTGTTTATAACACTATATTTTTTCCAAGTTGGAATCGATCATTAACTCAAACAATTAATAATCGTCTAAATAAATCGATTTAACCAAACGTTTCACTCACTCTACAAGTCTACACTATTACTTCAACTATGCCCGTCCGCCATGTTCGGTTTGTCTACTTGCCTTTGTTCAGTCGTGTTCGGAAACTAATAATTTGGTTTATTTCATATTATAATGGCAAATTATTCAAAGCGTAGCGTGATTCACAATGTCGTTTATTGTTTAAGGATAGCTAAGAATTGAATTGATAATAATTCGTTTAGAACAAGCAAATAGGAAAGATTTATCAGGAATCAACTGAAAAAATTCAAAACGTCCGGCATCATAGAATATTTGATAGCAATAGGTTTTGAACGTCAATCCAGTATTTTACGATGCTCTGTGACGTCTATGAATGTTGATTTTGTTGGGAAAATTACTCATGAATTCTTTGATAAATAATTAAGATGTGGTGTTAATTCAAGAATGGGTAAGTAAGATATTTCAAGATGTAAAAAACCCACGTGGATCAAAATTATGATATTGTGGTGTTTGTTTACAGATGAGGCGAAAAAAGAAACGGTGGACCTTTCGAGGCGTGGGTTGAAGAAAATAGAGAAAGCGCCCGCAGAGGAATCCAAAACGATTATTAATTTAATCCTCGACCAAAATGAACTGCAACGGCTCGATAACATCGACACATACAACCGCGTCGAAAATGTAAGATACCATGAAGTTTATAATATTATTTTACTTGGTAAAGTGTCTACTTTGTTGGAATATCAACTCGAAACATTTTAATATTTTTGTTAATTGCATTTATTATTCTCAGATAACCTAACTTTTATTTTTGCTCTGATATAATTTGTACCACCCATTTCACTAGAAGCACTAAACCTACTCATGTATAAAAAAGAAAACATACAATGTTGAAATGTCACTACAAATCAATTATGTGCATGGCTGTATTTGTTCATAAACTATAGTGGTATCATCATAGATAACCATACAAATTCTGTTTGTGAATAGTTATCAATATGCAACAACTTCCTGCTACGCATGCACGGTGTGTCCAGATTGACAAACCTCCGAATACTGGCCCTGAGCAACAATGGCATACTACAAATAGAAGGACTAAAAGACCTGATATATCTTAAAGTTTTAAAACTAGCAGGTAAGCCTGTACAGTAGAAGTAGTTGTCTGTGCAAATTCCTTTTTAATTTAATACTGGGAATATAGTTTTCCTGTTGCATTTACTGTGTTCTAGTTTGTAGGTTACGGGATCTATTTTTAAACAGATCTTTTAAATGGATGGTTTTTTCAAATAGGTTTTGGACTTAGAGGCTCAATTCCAAACACTGTGTTGCTTCCAAGGATGATTATCTTAAGCTCATAAGAAAATCAAATCTGAAAATGTAATAATACAAAAAATAAAAACGATTAGTTCGGAAGAATAAATTAAGAGCGTTAACGCCAAAATCGTGGCACCAAGTTTAGGTAATTGCAGCGCTCTTTGCACTCACACAGATGCGCGCGTGTCTGTGTGCGTAGAGTTGGTGCGCTCTCTGTCATTATAGTCAAACAAACCCATATTGATCCATTATGTTTAATGATATTATTTAATCGTCAGTTGATTTTTATTTACTATTCTTATTTTTATTACAACCTTGTGAAATAAAGGGGCAATTTTAGATAGTTTATAAAGTATAGTACTAATCAGGGGAGAAAAGTTAGAAATGTAGTACAAATGTAAAATCCTACAAGGATTAATATTATAAATACGAAAGTTTGAGGGTCTATATGGATGGGTATTTGGATGGATATTTGTTACTCTTTCACAAAAACTACCGAACAAATTTTGGGAAAAATTTGACAATTTGATAAAAAAGTAATTAAAAAATCATAATGATATAAAGGCTATAATATAACACACATTTTGTAATTGTACGAAGACGCGATCATCCTCTAGCAAATTATAAAATACTAGCTTTTGCTCGCGGCTTCACCCACGTGGAGGTTGTAAATTATCCCACGGAAACGTAGTACAGGGATAAAAAGTATCCTATGTCCTGTCAGTGATCGGAATAGGTAGAGCTATTTAGGTTCATTGACCTGGTGCGGGTTGGTAGATGTCACAGGTCTTCGAATTTTTGGTTCTAGGACATGCCGGTTTCCTCTTGATGTTTTCCTTCACCATTTTGAGAGCAGTGGTGATGAAATAATTTACACAAAGTACCTGATTGGGTTCCAACTCACAACCTACAACTCGTAAGTCGCAGCCGTTACCGTTGGGCTACCACTGCTGCTCCTGTTTGTAAAAACTGTTTACTAATCATTGATACAGCATAAAATGGCATTTATTTCTAGTAGCTGCCATCCATCAAGTTAATAGCATTAAAACAACTCATCACTGAGATATCTATGCTACATTAAGTATGACTAGTTTCACTAACATGGAAAGTGAATATAGAATGCTCTACACTTAAAGCTATTTGCTTTAAGAAATGACTGTTTGTAATGAAATTCTTAGTTATCAATAGTCATTAACCGGTCAAGCAGCGCGGTTCGCCGATCGGCGACGAAACAATAGAAAATCAATTGTGTCTCATTAGCAGAGCTTGACAGATTAATTGCTGAATTAGACTTAGGATAGGCCGTCAATATGTTTGGGACAATGTGATATATTTATACAAGGGAATATTATGGCTATTTCCTTCAGAAAATTCTATTACTTACATAAAACTTTGGGATAACAATCTAACAGAACTAGTGAAATGTACTGTATAGGTGTGCTTAATACCTCTTACCAACCCCTTTTTGAAATACAAATGACAATAATAACAACAAGAGTTTCATTAGAACAGTTTGCATTTTTGAGAGGCTTGTGGCTAAGTAATTACAGCCGCACGGGTCGATCGACCAGTTTAAGATACGCTTGCCGCGGTTAGTCTGGCGATAGGTGACCATCTTTACATACCAAGACCCCTCCATGCTTCGGAAAGCACGTTAAGCCGTTGGTCCCGGCTGTCATTCGTGGATCTTTGACAGTCGTTACGGGTCGTCAGAAGCCCAAAAATCTGACAACCAGTCTTACCAAGAGGTATTGTGTTGCCCAGTAACTGGGTTGTGGAGGTTAGACAGGCAGTCGCTCCATGTAAAATACTGGTACTCAGCTGCATCCGGTTAGACTAGAAGCAGACCCCAACGTAGTTAGGAAAAGGCTAGGCAGATGACGAGTTTGCATTTTATTATAAGGTGAAGACTAACCATTACGTCAGCTTAGGAATTTAAATTAAGTCATAGTCAATGAGATTTAATTTAAAGTCAGGGCCTTATAATGAAGTCATCCGAAGGTGTTTAATCTATACACACAAATACATACATAATGACTTATGCTTTGACGACATAATGCACAGATGTCAGTGTTTCATCTCTAAGCTGAAGAGTTGGTTTGGTAGTTTGAACGCGCTAATCTCTGGAACTGACAGTCGGATTTGAAATTTTTTTTTTGCATTTCATAGCCCAATTCATCAGGAAGACTGTAGGCTACTTAACATCACGCTAGGCTAGGACCCTTAGGAGCCGGGCAAAAACAAAAAAAAAAAGGCAGAAGTAACGCTAAGCGTAAACGAGTAACAACGCGGGCAGGCAATGCGATGCGACGGGGTGGGTTGGGGCCGCAATTTTACGTGGACGAAGTCGCGGGCAGGATCTAGTCGGTTTATAAGTAACGAGAGTGATCAACGTTTACTCTGTCTCTCGTTTGTTCTGATATTTTTAGAGTATAAGTGAATTGTTCTCGAACATTCCATAAGCCTGTGCTCTCTTTTACAGGTAACAACATAAAATCAATAGAACATTTGAATCACAACATGCACTTGGAGCACCTAGACTTGTCCAACAACCAGATATCCTTCATAGCTGATATATCTTATTTGAAGAGTTTGAAGGTTTGTATTTTGTAGCAATATCCTCTGTTCATTCTATAATGATCAATATGAAACATTCTTTTACTTCTTCTTGGGTGAAGTCAGGTAGGAACAGCCAACTCCTGCTAAGCTGATTAATAAACTGACACATGAAAGTGTTGATCATGCAAGTTGTTATTTCAATTCATAATATGGAACTGTTTGACACAAAATAAATAATTGTACTCTTGTTTTTGAATATCTTTACATACGTACATAAAATCTCGTCTTCTTCCCATGTAGGTAAGCAGACAGAACCTGCTACAATCATTACATACTCTAAGTACTATAATCATAATCGTTTATTTGTTAAGAAAGTAGGTATCTAAAATAAAGGCGTTTACAAAACTCTGATCCCTGTACAATCTGCCTTAAATTAGGCATGCAAATATAGAAAATATTTTACAATTTTACAATTATTGACTTTTTACCAACTATTGTCATCTCTCTTAAATGAAAGCCTTCATATGTGGTTGTTGTGTATCTGTCAAATCAGTTATCATAAAAAATAAACAGAGTATAAAAATTAATCTAGCCAAAGTTCCATACATAATAATCATTAAAACATGTCCCTTTTTCAGCACTTAAATCTAGAAAGGAACAGGATATCAGACCTGAGGCAGTGTGACCGCTACCTTCCAACGCACTTGGAACACTTAGGGTTAGCTCACAACACTATCCAGGACCTGAATGAGATCTGCCACCTGGTGCACCTGAACAAACTAGAGAGCTTCTCTATACAGGGAAACCCGTGCGTCGCGATGGCTGGGAAGGACAAATTGTATCCTTTTTAATCACACCTGTAGTCTGTAAGGTCCCATTCAGGTAAAAAGCAAGCAGCACAGGTTGCCAGCGCTGATCATCATACCTTTTTCCGAACTGGCAAATTCTGACCTGAATTGGTCCCCTACTTACCGTCAAGGAATGAAGTAAAACCATTACAAAGCCATTGCAATATAACTCTTATCTCATTGTTATAAACTATAAATTGACTGAATGCTGTGAGTTTGATAAACAGCAACCATTCTAATAGTAATACTCTTATCTTGTATGGTAAGGTAGAACCTAATCTTACAAATAGTTACATTGCAATGACTTACTAATTTTACGTCGATCATGCTTGTCCTAGCTTAGATTGGCGCCAGTTGCTTTCTACCTGAATGCGGCCGAAGGATGGACCCACATTCCGCAAAACTCATAGGTCGAAACTAAAGGCCGGTTGTTTCAAATGGTTGGTTAAAGTCGTAATCGTTATTATTTGACGTACGTCAAGGCCATAATTTTTTTGTAATGTAATAAGAAACTTTTTTTTGTTTTGACGATAATTAGCGCCATTTTTTTTACTATAGTTAGCGCCATTTTTGACCATAGTTAGCGCCATTTTTGACGAGTACGCGTGCATCAATTGGACGTGAAATAACCCACAAGCTAACTAATAACTAACAATAATTATTGTTTTTTTAACCCACTTCAAATAAAAACGTGTTTTTTTTTGTTTAATTCCTTGGACTAGTTTAACTTCGTTTTACGTTATACAACTTACGATATCAGTGATAATTGATAACATATTACATTCCACATACATATTAGGTTCATAGTGCTCTAAAATCAACAAAAATGAAAATTACTCCTTGACCCATCACCACAGAGGATTTGATTACCGTCCGTTTGTACTCAACTGGATAATGAGCGTCAAGTCTATTGACGGTTTCGTCGTCAGTGCTATCGAAAGGTAAGATTTATACTATATGTTAAGGGCCGATTCTTCATTCGTCTAAATTTACATCTATACATACAAATAAATAAAATTGGAGTGTCTGTTTGTAATATTAAAATAATCGCTTTTTACTAAATGCATATGGATGTATACACGGTACATATGCCAAAATAACATTTTTTACAATTTTTGCCTGTTTGTTCCGGTTAATCTCTGAAACGGCTGGACCGATTTTGACGGGACTTTCACTGGCAGATAGCTGATGTAATAGATTTCACGCGGACGAAGTCGCGGGCAGCAGCTAGTTTATTATAAGCCTCTATAAAGAATACGTTCCTTTTCAGTTTGAAAGCAGAGTGGTTGTACAGTCAAGGCAAAGGGCGGCATTACCACGCCGGGCAGCATCAAGAGTTGTGCGAATACTTGGCGTCTACCTGCCCCCTAACAGCTGATGCGCTGGAGACCGAGGATCAGAGGAAACTGCGCCTTATACTTAGTAAGGTAAGGTCGAGTTTAAAATAGTGATGTAGTCAATAGTTAGGCTGCATTTATATTTAAATTGTATTATTTTTTTGATACTTTGTACTTCGTTACGATATATGAGACGTCAATAATTTACTATCTGACTTCAAAAAAAGGAAGAGGTTCTATGTTTGTCTGTATGTATTGTATTTTTTGTGTATGTTCATCAATATTTTCATAAACTATGGATCGATTTAGAAAATTCTTTTTTCATTTAGTAGAGGAAGCTTGCGCGGTTGTTCCATATAAGTCTTAATTTTACCTGGGTAGTTTTTGAGTTAGCTTCAATAAGACGTATTCAATCCACCGTGTATGTTGATGATGTTTTTAACTTCATTGTTGTTTACAGAGCCAGTAGTGGTAAACAAATAGATGTATGTTTGGTACCACTACTAAAAGTGAAAAATAAAAAACTTTGCGAAAAAGAACAATGGTCTTAAAAAAAAAAAAAACAACAATCTAAACAGTAATTCTGGTAGGTGGTGGCAAAAAACGAAAATACAGAACCAAAGGCTTCCTAAATATTTTCATACAACACTGACGACTAAAGTCCTTTGTACACACACGTGTACAAAGGGCCTAACGGAACGAACGAAGAACGAAGGGCTGACGAATAAAACGTTTTATTCGTCGTGTCCAAACACGATCGTCAGTTCAGTTCGCCGGACCGTATGCCATAGACTATTAATCAAAGTAGTTTAACTTAGCTTGGAATGATACACATTATTATTAGTACTGAATAAACCTGTTACTGGGCAAAGGCGTCTCACACAAAATTATTACAATGCAGGCTCAACATCACCAACAGCAATTGAAAGATCAAAACCACAGTCCATTGAAGCCCAAGTTGCAGTCACCGAGAATGCAATGTAAGTACTATGATGGTACGCTTTTATTAACGTTTCACTTCGAAACTCATTGGTTTGTAGAAAATGTAAGTTATGCCGACGTAAAGGAATGTTTGACCTATTAATTAAAATAATTAATTAAATGAGTTATCTTTGGAATTCGTCGAATTATGCTTATGTAGCTAAAAGGTTTTCTAGGCAAGCATTTACAATATTGTGTCTATGTCAAGTAATCAGTATGTGAATAATATCCACAGACGATTTTTATAAAACGGAACCGGTCTCTTGAATCGCCCCCGATTATATGCGATTTATGTGCATAAACACGAGGCAACTGCAACCGTCGACGCGTGTAGGTGACAGTTGTCGGCGGCAGCCGTCGACAACATGCCGCTCGTGTATTTGAGATATTTGAGTACGTACTCAAATACACGCGTTGACGGTTGTCGCCTACATGCGTCGGCGGTTGCAAATGCCTGTCGTCAACGCGTTTCGCTCGTGTGACACACTTAAACATAAGTGAAATGTTCAAGTCTTGCTAGCCTTTTGGGATTCTACAAGCGTCGCAATGTGATTATTTTTGTGTATGAAGTGAAGTTAAAGAGTATTTTTTCTCTGTATGCACGAATCGTCTGTAAATCAATACTCGCATCTCGTCTATTGTATGATTGATGCGAAAACTCAAGATTTCCGTATCGTGTTTGTTTACCAAACAGGCAATGATTTCCTTTCCCTACTTCTTTGGTAAACTAACACTAAACTCGTTCACTCATAACAAAATGGGAGTCTAGTATTAGCATATTATATCTGCTAATACTAAACTCCAAGCTAACCCTAAACCTAATAAGGTTTTGGTGGCCGTCAATACTTAGCAATGGCCACTTATCTGCAGATACTTTATCGTCATAATAACTTGCAGCGCGTATATCAACGCCCCGCCACATGGGCCGGTCTCCCGACCGCCTCACTTCAAGCTACCACGCAGCGCTAACCAAGTCTTCGTCGCCATCCCATCAAATGACGTCATCACTGTGTGGTGACCTCCCCGGTATACCCACGGCTATGAGCCAGAGCTTCGACTCGCCCGGACTCATGTACGCTACGGAGAAACGAGACAGCGCTAGAGAAAAGGAGAGGGAAAGAGTACAAGGTATGTGAGCGACCGCGACATCAAGTTTTAGATGAAGTTCGATGTGTCATATTAACGGCCGCGTCCTCTATGTATTAGGATTTTGATCGTTTAATTCTTTAAAATTATTAACCTAAGAAGACTTACAACTCTTTAACTTTCACAGAGATACCGCAACCAAAGCCAGTTAACCATTCACTAGAAGCTGCATCAAAAATGGTTCCCGTACCCGAATCGTTAATGAGTCCCGACTACCAAGACCCTATATACGACATCCAAAGATCGATACCAAAGCCGACCAATAACTCGATACACAGCGTCTCGAACACGTCATCGCAGTCAAGTAACAGTAGCATTCATGAAGACAAGCCACGACACCCCAAAAACATGAAAGGTTCACCAAAACTACCAAAGAGCGCTACGTCTTCACCCAAACTGAAAACGAGAATGGAACAACGGAAAGGCAGCTTGTCAAAAATAGAAGTGAAAAACGACGAGAAAAAACTAAACGGCATCACGCTTGATTCCGAGAATCTCGGTGCCGATATTATGAAGTTAGCGTCGAACCAGAGACGGCAGAAGAAAATGAGCGTGGAATCTATGGCTGCCGTGACCATACAGAAGATGTGGAGGGGCTACAGAAGTAGGAACCTCAATAAGGATACGCTGCGGATACTGCACGCCATACAAGCGGCGAGGGCCAGACAACATATACAGTGAGTTTTTTTTTATATGTTACTAGCTGCGCCCCGCGGTTTCACCAGCATAAGTCTCGATCCCGTGGGAATACCGGGATAAAAAGTATCATATGTCCTTTCCCGGGACTCAAGCTATCTCTATACCAAATTTCATCTAAATCGGTTCAGCGGTTTAGGCGTGAAAAGGTAACATACAGACAGACATACTTTCGAATTTATAATATTAGTATGGATTTGTTAACATGTCAAAAACTGGTGGCATGCATTCAAATTTAAATCATTCTTGTTGTATTTCATAACCCAATTCTTGAGGACGGCTATAGACTGTTTAACATCACGCTAATACCCTTAGGAGCCGAGCAAAAAGGTAAAAAAAGTTAGAAAGATCGCTAAGCCAAAAGCGAATTAATAGTGCGGGCAGGCAATGCGATCCAACGAGGTAGGTCGGGAAACCAACAAATTTCACGCGGACGAAGTCGCGGGTAGAAGCTAGTTCTTCAGATAAAAGTGATATTTATCATGTTTTCTTAATTGTTGTAATCCTCCGATATTTCGGTACTGTGTCAAGCGCCACATTTATGTATAAACTTAAATTAAATTGTATTTTTCTAATTCGTAGGAGGTTGACGTGCGACATGGAGGCGACGAAGGCCGCTTTGGAGTCTGAACGGAAGATACAGCAATTACAGATGCAGGCTATCAATGCGTTGTGGAAGAAAGTGTCCACTTTACAGGCTGCTGGTGAGTTGCAGTTGTACCCTTGGTTTGAGAGTTTGATCTGATATAAGTTGCACGCCCACTTTGTCGTCACTAGCAGCGTCGGCATTTCGTTTTACATAACATAATATAATCAGCCTATAATGTTCCCACTGCTGGGACACAGGCCTCCTCTTAGTGAGAGAGAGTGGGCCGTAATCCACCACGCGGGCCCAGTGCGGGTTGGCAGATGTCACATGTCTTCGAATTTTGGGTTCTAGGACATGCCGGTTTCCTCACGATGTTTTCCTTCACTGTTTTGAGAGCAGTGGTGATGAAATAATTTACACAAAGTAAAGCGCCTGTCTGGATTCATTTCGTTTTACTTCACTCAAAAAGACGACCGGCGTCGAGTTTCATTTCGAACCATAATTCTAACCCCTAAAACCTAGTCTGTAATTGTGTTTGTCTTTAATTTTAGATAACCAGAAGCAAAGGCTATCGGAATCAGATGACAGCACAGACGCGCTGCGACAACTCTCGGAGACGTGTTTCAGTCTACAGGCACAGGTGTGTACCAACTGTAATGTAACACTTCCCAGAATCCTGCGCAGATGTTGGGTTTTTATAATATTGACTCAAATTCATATGTGACAAAGTTCAAATTATATTGTAAACAAAACATTTAGTACCTTTTCATTAAAATTGGTTACTGAAAAATCAACTTAAATTACATAACTCTACAGTAGATAGTTGAATGTAAATTGTCTTTGATTCTGAATTTAAATACTTGAGCTCTTTGTGGAGATGTTCGTTCGAGGAAGTACTTCTACCATATTGGTTTCTGCCGCCATTGTCTGATACATATTTCGTTTGTTCCTAGGTAGCGGAACTGCAAGGTTGTATGCAAGAAGTTTTGAAGGCCGTGTCTACTAAAAACCACGCGGAGCCGGTCGCAACACAGACAGACATTACGGCTATCATCACACCTCAGGTAAGCGAAATTACACTGTCATACAGACGACAAACAGCCTTTACTTTGCACGCTGTTATTATTAAAGAGCGTGTGTTGAACAAAAGTTTCTGAACATTGTTGTTGCAGCATGTTTTTCATGTTTTTGTGTTGTGTCGCGAATGTTTTAAGATTCTGTGAGATGATGTATGAGATAGATATGTAAATTATTGTACTATATTCTTGATTGATTTATGTCTTTACTTTGTTGTTCTTACTTGGTAAATTTTCTTAATTTCTCGTGTTCTTTTTTATGTTATAATTTTACTGTACAACGCCTTAGATGTATTTAAATCTTTTATGTTGTGTGGGTATATCTTAAAGAGGATATGTTGCTGAAATAAGTACTTTTGTGATTGTATGCAAAATGTTTCCAGCAACTACATGCGTTAATTTTGTCGACGACATATACAGGGTGAAATTGAAAACATGCGACAAATCAAAATAGGCGATTGTACCTACTCATCATTATGAACAACTTTTACTATGGGACCAAACCTGAAATCGCGAAAAAAAAATCAGCTGTTCCCTACATTTTGACGAGTTTTGCGAACATAAATGCTGCTGTTTTTTTTTTTCGCAATTTCAGATTTGGTCCCATAGTTAAAGTTGTTCATAATGATGAGTACAATCTCCCTTTTCGATTTGTTGCATGTTTTCAATTTCAACTTGTATAAGTGTTTTTTGAGAATTTTGTAGTTAGTCAATCGCTTAACGTGTATGTTTGGTTCAGGAGGAGCGCTGTACGTGGCTGCGGCGCCCGCAGTCGTTACCGCTGGGCGGCGCGCGCGCGGACCCGCCGCCCGCGCCGCTCCCGCAGCGGGAACACAAGTGAGGCACACACACGACAAGACGAACATAGTGTTGTTACTATAAACACATGCGATGTTTCGACAGTTCACATGACATGCTCTTGTCGCAACAAAGGACGGTACTCACCGCGAGCATTCACTATACGAATTTGTGTTGCAAACATACAGTACCCGGCGATAAATATTGCACATCGACCTTTGGAAAGAAACAATCGGCTAATTTCGGCTTCGTAGTGCGTTATCTCTGTTGCACACTACCTATGTGACGTTAACTGACGTTTTGTCAGTCGTTGTTCAAGTGCGATAGAGTGCGGTCGCGTCCAATTCAAAATATATATCTAGAGTTGTTAACACCCCCAAATTTAAATAATTTAAAGTTGTACTATGGCATCTTTAGGAAAAATAGGAGAACCTTTTTATTTTACCCCAACCTAAAGCAATCATTTATAGAAAAATTGGTGTATTTTATACAAAGAATAAAAAGAATTATCAAAAGAAGCAAATCATAATTGTTTTAACAGCTCCTAATAGATACCGGACTGTTTGTATTTCGTGCGATAGAGATAACGCTCTACGAAGCCGAAATTAGCCGATTGTCTCTTTCCAAAGATCGATGTGCAATATTTATCGCCGGGTACTGTACGTTGTGCGAGCTTTTGTTACGCGAAGAACATTCATTTGCGAAACGAACGCTTTGGTGAGTGTGTGAATCCAAACACGAAAAACAAACTAATCGCTATTCTCCCGAACGAGTGTTCCGTACCTACCGAATAAATATGGTATATTTATTCAAATCAATCGTGCAGTTGTATCTTTTGTTGCACTAAATAAACGTTTTATCTATCTATCTAATGCATTCTGAGCGAACATTTCTTACGTTTGTATTATAGTAACATCACGTATTATCGTCAAAGATCATCAGTAGTATGAATACATGGAAAATTTCTTTGTAACTTATATTTTTCGACGTCTCTTGTGCAGTGCAAAATCGAACGAAACGGCTGCTCTGGGTATAGAGCGGACCGAGTCCGTTATAGAAGAGAGCTCGGCGGAAACGGCCGAAGTGGATGTCGACTCAAGGGCATGTGACGTCATCGTCGACTGATAACGCAGGCAAGTACGTATTGATCAGAAACCCCTGGGTTGATGTTGACACCCAATACCGTTGTTATACTTGGTTAAAGAGATAGTATACTCCTTAATAATATAATATGTTTACGGCTAACCCTATGTGTCGATATGAAAGCTAATTGAATCTGTTGCCGAAACTCAAGTCAACTAATATGAATGGTTATAGTCCTTGCAAAGCATGCTTGAATTATGTGACATAAACTTTCTTCTTATGACCGTTGACGCAAGGTTCAAATTACAATGACAGACACGCGCTTGGAAAATACAAATAGTTATTTTGGCCAATCAATCTTATCAGCTACGTGAGTTTTGACACTAGATTTACTATTATTATTATTAAATGGCTTTTGACAAACTGGGTGTAAAATTGACAACATTTCAAATATCTGATTGTAATATTATGTTAGTGTATAAAATAATGACGTAGGTAGCGTAGAAATATGGTGTGCAGCTAAATTGCCAAAGATATAAAATCTGTTTAAGAGCTACATATTTTGAAAAAAACCTGAACAATGGTGGTTTTTCACAATAAATGATTGTAAACAAAATTTGAGGACTCAAAACAAAACACGCAGTATACTGTCTCTTTAGTACCAACTAATTATTTAGTGACCTTTAAGTGTAAGAGAATTCGTAGGTCTCGGGATAAAGCAAATTGAAACTATTCATAATAGTCGTAAGGTTCATATTCGTGGTACGCTAAAGCAAAGCTTGGTCTGTAATGTGGGCTTGTTAAAGAATTAAGGTATGACATGATATTTGTGTGAGAATGTTAAATCATGGTTAAGTTATATAACGAAAGCATCTCAAAGGCCTTCAAAGGTCTCTTTTACATTTATATTTGCACTTTATTTCTTACCGCAGCTGCCTGTATACATGTTGCCACTCTAGATATATAAATATTTTATTATCAGTCCAAACAACACCTCTCTATACAAAGTGGCATGGACATCGATGCACAGTACAACCTGTAACCATGCATGATTCAGAACACAACTGAAATATTTCGTCGGTTATAAAAAAAAATCAGAAGGCCAATTCTCGTAATTTAAAACGTTCAAAATCTAGTCGCGGTCTCATCTCGGCGACAAGCAAATGTCAAAAACTTGTCAAAATGTATCGAAATTTTAAGTATTTTTGACAAATTGAGACAGATCAGCCTGTGAACGTTCTTAAAATTACGAGAATAAAATTGCCCCTTTGATGTTGCATGCATGTGACCGCGTAGGTATTCCACTTTTCTATGACTCAGCAGGTATTTTTTAAATAACCGACGAAAAATTTCTACCCTAGGGAGTTTCGATTTATGTGCTGAATTCATGATTATAGTTTGGGCGTTGATGTCCCTGCCATCCTGTATATGTGAAAAATAAAAACTTTTATAATTAATCCGATGGGGTTTGCTTGAAAGTTTGAAAGTAATGCTGTAAAGTTGATTCTCTGTTATATACCAAAGAATGTGATAGAAAGCATTATGAAAGACAAAACAAAAAAACAGCACCAATTTTTTTTCCAACAAAAAGGTTTGTTTTTGATACAAAGACACTAACATTATTCTATTCTAGAAAACTATCTCAAGAAAATTAGACTGGTTGAAGTAAAAAATTAAACAAAAATGTTTATCTTTAGATGTTATATGTGGATTAAGTGAGATTTTATCATAATCTGAAACAGTTGATAGAGAAGCAAGACGAATTCCAAAAAGAATACCTAATTACAATTGTTCAAGTTCTATAATCGCTTGCTTAATAGAAGTTTTTTGTATCGCCGGAGCTTGGTCATTATTCTTGCTTTATACAAGACCAATTTGAAACAAGACTGGACAAGACGAATGTTTTGTTGTTCGCTGATATCCTTGCCAATTTGAAATTACCGCTTGTACGGTCGCTAGCACATCAAGCTACCCGAAACTGTCAAATTTTCCCACTCAACTTTGAGCCTTATGCTTTATCGATAAAGTTGAAAATCTGTTAAATAAATTTGACAGATTGTAGTAGCTTGATGTGCTAGCGTCTGTACATACAGGCTATTGATTTAGTCACCTGAATCAGTTAAGGGCGGTTCTACATTCTATTCGACACACATTCACGGTTTTGGCTTACGAGTTGGGTCGTAGGTTCGAACCCACACAGGCGCTTTACTTTGTGTAAATTATTTCATCACCACTGCTCTCAAAACGGTGAAGGAAATCATCGCGAAGAAACCGGCATGTTCAAGAACCAAAAATTCGAAAACGTGATATCTGCCAACCCGCATTGGGCCCGTGTGAAGGATTACGGCCCACTCCCTGTCACAGAGAGGAGGCCTGTGTCCCAGTAGTGGGAGCATTTTAGTCTGATTATGTGTTTACACAATCACGTGAACAACATTCCCATCACATTTTTTTTTCACGACTTTTTGATGGATTTCTAAACATAAGCTATTCATTATGATGGGAACTGTAAAGTACCTTAACAATGGATACATGTGAGTAAATCAACAGCCTGTACATAAATAAATTAAATTAAAATTCACGTTCTACGATACGAATATACGTTTTTACCTAATTGCCCATAGTTTTAACAATGATACATTTAGTTAAATTCTTTTTTTCTTCTGTTGGTTGACTGGTGGCGATCTGTAAATTACGCATAATATTATTATTATAGTTTTAATTAACACTTTAGTAAATTCTAGAATTATTTAAACGTTCACAAAGACGTGGTTGTTGATTTTCAAACGAAATAATAACGAGTATTGTGCTATTGTAATCAAAGTTGCTCATAACAGTTTGGTTCTTGTACACTGTGAACAAATGAAAAGTAAAGGCTTGCGCCTACTGCAGCCGCGTTGCGCAGCAGCGTATCGGATTGCAAAACAAATAAACCCAGTGCGGCCCGCCTGTTGTGTTGTGCGACGGTCCATACAAAAAGAAAGAAAGTGATTGAAAAGGACTTTAGCGTTGTGTTGCGGCGCGGCTCTCAGTGTGCGCTAGCCCTTATAAAACAATTGCGACGGATATTTCTGTCAACGATCTACGGTCGCTCGGTCGGTCGGTCGGTATGTACTAAGAAATATAATGTCGAAAAATAGGGCAGCAAAATTTCCTTAATCTGGAGAGTCACAGTGTATGTCACTTAGTTAACGCACTGACTTCACTGCCATTTTGCAAATAAACCATTGAATTTTTACATTTTTACGATTCACAATAATTGTACACAAATCGGCTGATAAGGCAGTATTTTATTGTTAAAAAAAATATTTATTTCTAGTTGTGTGGTACATAAATGTTAATATTTATTTAGATTAAAATTATACAAAGAATAGAGGTGAAGTTCTGGAGGTTTCTAGAACATTTCTAGAGCTTTAAAACGATCTGGTAAACAATGTCACTTAGAAAATAAGGTGTAAGTTCAGATTTCAATGATTAAACTACCTACACAGTCTTTGCAATCATAAAGCATCTATTTAAACATGTTTATACACCATAGAAACCGTTTTATTGGTATGGAAGTTAAATAGCCCCACTTTTAGTAGAAAACAAGAAGGAAAAGTAATTATGTGCCAAAATAAGTTCTCTATTTAGTGCAGAAATCATAAACATACAGCACAATGCATTTGGAAGTGAAACAATGGGTATTTTATGGTTTTCGACTTCAAGTCTGGGAAAATCGCACTTGGTGATAAAATAAATAAAACAAAACATGTGAAAGGTATGTGTGAACATATTGACTGTATTGACGTCACTAAACATTGTGAAGGCATATTTTATTAGCATAGAGCTTACGAATTACTCGGCAAAACTGATGAATATCTTGCTACAAAAACGGCTAAAACTTGAACCAAAAAACAACAAAACCAGCCATATATTAGCAGATCTACACAAAAAGTCGGAAATAACTAAGAAAGTTAAAACCCCCCCTGCCTGCTGTTGCCTGAGCTTGAAAAAAAGTCCAATGTCGATGATGAAAAAAAAAAAAAAAATGGCGTCGTTGATATGCGTCAATATTTGGCAGGAAGAAGTGATCTTACGAAATTCGACTTGCCATTAGGTTTAAGTAAAGACGAGATAATTTGAATTAAGCATTTGACTTTCAAGTTAAAATGATTAGAAGTACAGACGCCAGCACCACAAGCTACTCGAAACTGTACAATTTTCCCAATCAACTTTGAACCTTATGCTGTAGCGATAAAGTTGAAAATCTATTAAAGAAATTTTACAGATTGTAAGTGTTAGGCTGTCTGTCATTAAGAAGGTCTAATATACTTTGAAGTATATAGCTGTACGCTAAGAATAAGTATTACTTATTCGTAGGCTTTACGAGGATCTTATGGCGCTTGGCCAAAATCGGAACTAACGCTGCCATCTTGTATTTTCAATACATTTCACAAAACAATTGCACAAGTGTTTACCAACAGCTCCCCTGTCAACGTCTAGCAATGTACTTACCTTGTCCATCTTATGATTGCCAATGCTCACATGCCAATGCTTATTTTAAACCTGCCTGCACATTTGTGCCATTTCAACGGACTGGATAATGTGACCGTGACAAATACGCGTGGCGAAATCCAATGTCACAAAGATATCCATTCTGAACCTTCATAATATTCATTTGTCTCGAGACTGTTGCATTAATTCTGAATAGTCTTATTGCTTTCATTTGTAAATCTTTGATAGTCGTTACGGGTAGTCGACCTGAAAGCCTGACAAAGTCTCACCAAGGAGTATCGTATTACCCAGTAACTGGGTTGTGGAGGTTACATAGGTAGTCGCTCCATATAAAATACTGGTATTCATCTGCATCCGGTTAGACTGTGAGATGGCCTATTAAATTAAATAATAATACGTTAGAAAACTGACATTTTTCCTCTACTAGATGGAACACTTATTTTGGTACAAATATTCATTCGGAAAAATCATACTCTTCTTTGTTATCTAGTGCAACAGTGCCCGCTAGCGGGTGAATTTGGCAGTAAGGTTATATTGAGAATAAACTAATAATCTCGCATGACAATTACTTTGCAAGTAGAAAGTCGCAACCAAAACAGCAATTAGAAAAACCACTGTATTATTAAGAAGTTATAATTAGTTTTATTGGTAATTATTATAAAAAGGTAAAAAACGAGATGCCTTGTGTATTGAGCTTTATTTTTCGCGATATTTTTTTAATTTTCTATTTTTATGGAGTGTGTCTAGTTAACGAATCTCTACGCTTGAATATTTTTTGGAATTGTCTTTATTTTTTTATCTGTAATAAAATTGTGACTATTTCAATTTTGAGTACGTAACGGAAACTGAGTTTGAATAATGGGTTGAAAACCGTTTGTTACATTTGATTGTCCGAAGCAAATGTCAACTTTTGACTGTATCTTGGTTCTGTTTCAGGGTTCTTGGCCAACTTGTAAGGTAAAATTATTTTTGACATCGGATATATGGAATTCTGTATGTTCTTAGCAAGTACAGCTGGTTTTCCGGGACAGATTGCTGCAGGTTGATCTACGGAAAAACTACCTGTTTCTTTGAGAGTTTGCAGACAAGTTATTATTATACGGTACTGACTTGTCTTTACCGGAAAATCGCGTCTTGATACAAGCACCCTGAGCCCCCTGATTACTTCCCTGCAAACTTATTGGCAACTATCAGAAACTCAGATTCAAATAGTCCCAACTTATAATGGAGTTCTTATATGCTAAGTACTAGTCATTTTTAACAACGCATTGTCATTTTATTCTTGGTGGTCAGTGCAATAAAATTTTTAGCTTTGCCTTACATGACATTAATGTGTTCATAAAACCTTGTTTTCTCATAATAATTATATAGTTCGTTAAGTGCGAGTAGTAATAGATTGTGTAAATGTGTTTTTCTGTACTTTGTCACTCTGTGACATAAAACAAAGGGGTTAAAGATTTTTGTATGGAGCCTGGTATACCAACCTGTTCGCCATTTTTTTTTTAATTGTAACGCATGAAATCTATGTAAATCGATAGCTGACATCAATTGATGCAAACAGAAAACATTTATTACGTTTTCTTTTTAAATTGACGTCAGCAAAAAAAAAAAAAAAAACAAAATGGCGGACAGGTAGGTATGCCACGGACCTTCAAAACCCTTAAGGAAAGGAGTTTCTGCATTGACAGACTCTGGAAAACTGGTTGAATAAAGTATGTTGTACAGTTTCTTATTGTGATTGATGTTTACAATTTATGTTTGTGTTGCATAAATATTAAATATTATATTGCGCTGAACAGACATATTTAAATGTCTTCAGTTTCAAAGTACAGTAAAACGCGTTTTTTTTTTTAACTAGAAAATATAACCAACATTGTGAACGGAAATGTTAACCGTATAAACATAAGATTAACTCGATGTAAGATCTTTTGGTGTCTTCACAAATATTCGATATTGACGCATGAATGTAGCTTCTTATTTCATTGAACTTGAATTGCATCAAGGCTCATTGATACGGAGAGAGTAAGTACCTCGCTCAGAAGATGCAAGGCGAGATATTCGCTCGGCGTCAATAAACTTTAAATGTGAGTAGAGTGCAATAATCACTTAAAAGCATACCTTAATTATTGAATGCACATTCTCGCCACAAAACTTACGAGTTCTTGCCGTGTATGTCTTTATTTTGAGTTCATAGCCGTACCGACTTAAAATAACTCAAAAGTTATCAGTTTATCACACTAATAAAATTATAAAGGCAAAAGTTTGTGTGTTTTTATGCTTGTTACTTCTCCACGCACAAACGGCTGGACCAATTTTGATAAAATTTGGTATGGAGGTAGCTGACACCCTGGAACTAACACATAGGATACTTTTTATCCCGATATTCCCACTGGATCGAAACTTGTGCGGGTGAAACCGCGTTAATTTAATTTCGGTCGGTTCGGCTCACACAAATATTAATTTGAAATAATTGTGAAGTCGCCATAAAGTTCCAAAGACACTTGCCGTCCTGTGTAATTTCAATTTCATCGCAAACCCACCTATCTGTTGTCCATTACGTTATAGCCTGTATTTATTATGTTTTATAAAACGATTTTAAAACATTCGCCGGCTTTTATTCACACCGTAATAGCCTGCGCAGACCACGTATTTTCGTCTACGGTCTATGCAATAACGCACACGAAGGACAAGTAGACTGGTGGGATTTCCATACATTCTATCTTTGCGGACAATTTCTCCGCGGACAAAAGTCCCTCGTCTGCGCAGGCCTTTAACGACAACTCTATTACTTTTCAGGTAATTACTTGGGCAGGAACCGAAAAGGGGAGTGTTAAAATCATTATTGTTCCAGTGCGAAGAAGAGCAGGTTCGCTTTTCGACTGAATTTTTTCCTTGCACTGAAATTATTATGATTTTACAACACTTCTCTATGCCCTGATAATTCTAAATCGCTGACAAGCAGAACTGTTATCTTATTAATTACTAGCTTCTGCCCGCGACTTCGTCCGCGTGAAATTTCTTGTACTCCGGATCCACCCCTTCGCATCGCATCGGCCGCCCGCGCTATTTCATCGTTTTCGCTTATTATTCTTTCTCTGTTTTTACCTTTTGCTCAACTCCTAGCGTGATATTAAATAGCCTCTAACTTTATTCAAGAATTGGGCTATGAAATCTATATATATAAAAATGAAACCCGTTTTCCGTTGTCACGACATAACATGAAAACGGCTGGACCGATTTCGATGAAATTTGGTATAGAGATAGTTTGAGTCCCGGGAAAGGACATAGGATAGTTTTTATCCCGATATTCCCACGGGATCGACATTTACGCGGGTGAAACCGCGGGGCGCAGCTAGTTAATAATAATTTTTTAAATCCGACCTGCAGTTCCAGAGATTAGCGCGTCCAAACAAACAAACAGTTCAGCTTTATTATTAGTATAAATAGAAGATATAGATTATCAACAGCGTCGTTTTGGGTTTCGTTGTGTGTCTATGAAATATTTCGAGTGGTTCTGCACTGTGTTTCGTGTTTCTGGCATATGCAGTTTGGAGTCGTTGAAGTGGTTTTTTTTTGTGGTCTCTGATTTAAATGTCGAAAGTGTAATCTTTGAAAGTACATACCTTAAAATGCTGTCTAAAGTTTTAGTAGGTACACTTTTTTGTGAATGGCTCCGTGCTGTCTCAACTTCATATATTTGCAAATAAACAATTTTGTGAAAGGGCCGTTGTTTTATATTTTTGTTTTTAATAAGTATGATAGATCTTTATTCATCTACTGAACGAAAAAGCTTGCAATACTGTATTTTGGTCTGAGGTTTCACAAATTGAGTTGTTGGTGTCTCTTGTGGTGTCCTGTCATTGTCCGAAAAATCTTAAAAAAAAATGTTCGTATTTATGTAATAGTCGATATAAAATCTTCTGGTAGATAACGAGTGCATATAGTACGAAGGACAGCGCTTTCCATCGGTTAGTGGAAGAAAAATAAAATTGGTTTAATCGCTTTGTTTCAAAATATGTTACTGGTTTTATCATAGTCTGAGGAGAAAGTTTCTTAATTACAGAAGGTTTGCGTAAAATGGTCTGGGTAAGCTCGCTCCATCGTCGACTTTGTCTCTGTCACCTTTGACCTAGGCTAGAGTCAAGAGCAAGCCCATTTCAAATTAAAAAAAAAAAAAATGTTATATGTTGTATATGTGTATACAATGTTAAAAAAAAATCTAATTAAAATTAATATTTGATGGTAATTCTACATATTATCTAATAGTAAAGCTGAAGGGTTTGTTTGTTTGAACGTGTTAATCGTAAGGCTGTGTAATCGATTTGAAAAATTATTATTGCATTTCATAGTCCAATTCTTCATGAAGGTTATAGGCTATTTACCATCACGCCGCCGTAGCGTGTGTGTAGCGTTCCTTTTTTATTTTTACTCGGTTCCTAAGGGTCGTATCTAGAGAATACAATCCCGAGCATGTTTTTCGATCCCGGGATTACGGGATTCTTGTTGCGTAATCCCGGGATCCCGGGGCTACCCCGGGATTAGACTATGTGGTTTCTAATTGGTCTCAAATGTAAAAAAAAGAGTAATTTCTTGAAAAATATTTTTAATTTTATTGCACAACACAAATCACAATATAGTAAGAAAAGAAAAAGACAAAACAAAGATACTATACTTTGTAAGAAATAAAAAGACAAAAGAAAACTTAAGTATTTAGAATTTTGAAAATATAATCGTAGAAATATCAATGCATTCAAGGTTTGACTTCCAAGCCTGCTTCGTAGTTTATTGCCAACATAAGCAGCAGCTGAGAACGCTCGTTCAGGTTCAACACTGATTGGAGGAATAGACAATAGATACTTATATGCTGTTTCTAAGTGATATCCACGAACTCCTCCAATTTCAAACAGGCTCATTTCACGTCTAATACTATTTGCCAACCCCGGTTCATTTTGTATTTGTACTTCATGATCTGGGGATTTCATACTCTTATCAATTTCCAGCTGTAACTTTTCCTTTAGTGTCAATTGGGCGAAGTTCTACGACAAACATATTAGGGCTGTATCTACGTAGTACGTATCGTAAGCGTATCAGTGTTTTTTTTTTTTGGCGATAAGTAAAAAATGCTATTAATATAATCTAGGCAAGGTCATTGTCAAGGCGCAACGGACTACGGAGTGCAAACTATACCTGTTTGTGGCAATCCCGAAAATCCCGAGATTAGCCAAGTCCCGGGATTTTCGGGGTCAGAAAACGGCCGGTTCTTTTCTCTTATAATAAAAACAAATCGAATTAAAAAAAAATGTGTGTATTTATGTAATAGTTGATATAAAATCTTCTAGTAGATAACGAGTGCATATAGTACGAAAGACAGCGCTTTCCCTCGGTTAGTGGAAGAAAAATAAAATTGGCTTAATCGCTTTGTTTCAAATGTTACTGGTTTTATCATAGTCTAAGGAGAAAGTTTCTTAATTACAGAAGGTTTGCGTAAATGGTTTGTCAAAGTACGTTTAATAGGATTGATGAAAATTTTTGTGGATAGCAAGTCTGCAGGTTGTAGTCGTATTTTGTATTCTTTTTAGAATGTAAAAAAGTTATAATAATGTAAGTATTCAATATCAATCGTCTCTAGTTGGTTGTTATTCCCAAAATAAACTTCATGATTTTTTTGTATAAGTTTGTTTTGGTGGTTTTTGGTTTGCTTTCATGGTAGCTATTTAAATGTTTATTACTTATAAAAAAATGTTCCGTCTAAGGGTTGTCCGTAGTTATACATCTGGAATCTGTCTGAGCGTTTTCCGCGCATTCTCTTGGTCTTAGTCTTTTCATAGTTTGAATTTGATAAACTTTACTCTTAAAGAGGCCCCATAGAAAAAATCCATGGCTTTGAGATCTGGCGATCTTGGTTGCTAAGAGATCCCCGAAAAGGATCAACAATATGATTAAAAAAAAAAATGCCGAGGGCGAGGTATCTAGCCTAGCTCTATTCGGTGTGGCGCCATCTTACTGAAACCATGTGCGTGAACTAAAAGAAGTATGTTGTCTCAATCTTAGAAGCAAATAAATCATTGATCATGTGTCGTCTATAATTTCCGCCCAAAGAGTTTGTCCTCGAGAATGGAAAAAAAAAATAAGTGCCATGATGCCATGGACTGATAACGCACAGTTGACGGTCGGTCCTGTTTGTATATATATAATGAACTGCTCCTGGTAATTGATACTAATATTGTACATTATGCGCACTGCTTGGCCTAGGCTGGTAAACAGGATTTGACGGCGGTACATGTGGCGCGCTGCTTGGCCCAGGTTGAAAAGCAGGATCTGACGGCAGTACGTGTGGGGAGCTGCTTGGCCTAGATCGGGGATGGGGAAACTTTTTCCTTCGCGTGCCAATATAATACTAACGAAATATATGGCGGGCCAAGTTGTTTCATTTTTGGCTATGTTAATTACTGAAATAAAAATTTTGATATGTATTTTTGAAACACTAATTTATTGTGGAAAGTGTGGAACTCTCTGTCGGCATCTGTTCCCTCCCACATTTAACCCGTCTGCCTTCAAATCAAGAGTGAACAGGCATCTTCTGGGCACGCTCGATCCATCATAGACCTCATCTATCGCTTTCCATCAGGCGTGATCGGGGTCAAGAGTGCGCCCATTTAGCAATAAAAAAAAAAAAAAATTGTGCAATATTAAAAAATAATTATTGGAATAAAAAAGAAATTGGAAATTGTAATTAAATTCAACTTTTAAGTTAGCTGCGAAGTAGAAAGTTGAGGAGCGCTGGTCTTTGTGGGGACATGTGACATGTGGAGCTGTTTTTGTTTTTCCATGATTTCATCATAAACCGGGCTCCATTTGTGATGCTGAACATTTTAGTAGTGAATAAAGGTGGTCATCCGAAAGCCTATTACGAAGACAATTTTTTTTTTTTTTCTAAAAGATGGACTCGCAGGAGGTGGGGAGGAGTGAGCATGTGAGGAGGGTCCCTTGGGAGAGGTTGGTGTCAGGAGTGTGTCTACTTGTCCCTCCTGCTCCTCTTCCTGCGGTGTGGTTGGTCCTCGTCGCTCTCGGAGTCTGTGGCCTCGTGGGTCCTTCTCCTCGAGGTCGGATACCCCAATTCTTCCAATTTCTTTCTGGTGTCTTCCGACAGCTCTCCCAGCTCCATGGCGGCGGTCTTCTTAACGTATTTATCAATCAGGGCGGTGTGTGTCGAGCCGTGCGACTGCGAGATTTGAAAGTTTTCTCCTATCAACTTCTTAACCTTGGCATATGCTATAGCCGCATAGTAGAGGTCGGGGTAGTGAGCGTGATGGAGGGTTTGGTGGGCATTTATGTCGCGCACTCTGCTGTAAGCTAGCTGGGGGTCTGCTTCGTTTGCGGCTGCCCATTTTGCTCGCAGGATCAGAGCCTGGTCTAGAACGGCAGGTATCTCCAATGCCCTACAATGAGACTTGATGAACTGTTCCATGTATTGCACTGCTTTGAGTGATGAGAACTCCCAAACTAGCTTGATTTGTACAAGAATGGCCCCCGCCACTCCTGTTTTGCTGATGCTTGTCGCCCTATCTACGATTTCACGGCGTAGGTCCTCCCGACCCGCTACTATGGTGGTGAATCTGCCCGCCAGAGATAGTTTTATAGGCCACTTTTCTTTCTCTACTAAATCTGTGGCCTTTGCTGAAGCCATTGCCGCCTTCCACCTTTTTGTATAAGCGGGGGCGTTTTCGGGCGTGATGGGTTTGGCTAGGGTCATAAGGGAGGTCAATATTATGGCTAATACTCCCTGATCTATGACTTCCTGGGGCGTTGGTGTAGATCGCTTAGCTGCTTCTCCTGCCCGCGCATTGGTGATACAGTCCACTTTTATAGGGGCTAAATAAGAGAGAACCACAGATAGTAGGAGGTCATCTGTGTATTTTGCCTCCCCCTCAACTACTTCTCCCCCGCCTGCGTGACATAGTGCCCAGTTGCTTACATACTGATATGTGCGCTGGACACTGACTGAGAGCGTGGTTTGGTCTGCCGGTATAGTGTAAACCATGTTGCATGTAGGATGAGTCTGCGTTCCTGGCGTGACCTGGGACTTGATATCAAGTAGGTCAGAAGACAATTTTTTCTTAATTTCATTATTGAAAAAGTTTGTTCGCACAAATAGCTTGTACCAAACATAGCCATTATTTTTTGGGCGTGGGCAACTACACACATCAAAAGTGTCTAGGGATCAACATATATTTTTGCAATAACTTTTCTCCTGATTGATATTAATTAAAATTTTCTTTAAGGATTCATCAAATAAAGTGTTTTCGTTTGTCACAGTAACGATAAACCAAGTCACCTTTGCATTAATCTTTTGAACGCCATTGTCACATATATGTGACAAACGAAATCTTACCCTGAACGCCAACGTCACAAATATATGACAAAATACACGTCAGTCGTCGTCGTCGGATATTATGAAATAAACAATTTAATAATTACTTTTGTGTGTTTTTATATATATAATTTAAAAGTTTAAGCTTCCGTCTATATTTTATTGCATGAAACTAATATAAATAAACCACCAACATCGAGAAATTTGTTGTTTTAAGTGTGTGTGTTGTTGTGTTGTTACAATGGCCTGGCGTCAGGGGTACGGCGATACGTTTATACTCTGGCGTTCAAGAGGTTAATAAAGAAATTTGCCATTTTCCTAATAAAGGGATTTTTGACATTTGAACCACTAACACAAAAGTTCGAAAAAAAGACTGAAATAACAGTTTTCTCTAAAATTTTATTGGGTAACTTAAACAATTAATAATCCGTGTTTCTACCGCGAACACTAACAACACAAGAACATCGGTTTGGCATACTCAAAATGAGTTCATCCAAATCACGCTGTGGAATGGCCGCCCATGTTCGTTGCAACAACAAAAAAAGGTCTTCTTGCGACTGGATACCCTCCATATTCGGCAGAGCTCTTCTCTGTAGCATATCCCATGCATGCTCAATCGGGTTCAAGTCTGGCGACTGAGCAGGCCAGGACAGGACATTGATGTTAGCTGCGGCGAGAGTCTGTCTTACAACTCTTGCGGTGTGCGGTCGTGCATTATCATGCATTAACTGAAATAAGGGACCGTTTTGCACTTGTAGAGGAACGATGACGTCTGATACAATCGTCTCAGCATAAATTTGAGCGTTGAGGTTGCCTCTGATCCAAATCAACTCAGTTCTTCCGCCGATCCAAATACCCGCCCATACCATGATGGTTCCACCACTATAAGGATGGACTTCCTGGCAGGATTTTAATCGCTGTTGGCGTCCAGGGGTTCTCCAGTGTCGTATACGTCTTGTATCCGGTCTCATACCAAAACGAGACTCATCAGAAAAGCACACGAAACGCCATTGTTCTTCTGCCCAATTTCTGTGTTCAAGAGCCCATTGATATCGAATCCTACGATTGTGCATTGCTATAGGTGGTACCCGTAGCGGTCTTCGGGAATGAAGGTTCACTTCATGCAAGCGGTTTCTGACTGTTTGGTCGCTAATTAAGTTCCCTGAAGAGTGATGAAGCCTCACGGCTAACATCATGGCGGTTATTGTTGGAGCTCTTCGAGTTAAGATTTGAATGTATCGGTCTTGTCTCCGTGTGGTGCAGCGATACCGTCCTCCATGGCGCTCAGCCACGGTACCAGTGCTTCGGTAACTTGTCCAAAGTCGACTGATAACACTCTGACTTGTATTCAGAGCTAAAGCCACAGTACGTTGCCGGGAACCAGCTTCTATCATTCCCACGGCTCTGAGCATTTCTTCCCTGCTTAAATGACGTCGCCGCTCCATAATAACGTTGGTTTTAATCAGTAGTAGGGAAACAGTAGCACTAATAATGTCTTCAATGCGTTGTATGTTTTTATAGGGAAAATATTGACAGCTGATTTTCATCTTTTACTCGAATTTGATTCACAGTTCCTGATTCAAATTATGAAATGCACCAAAAAGGATCCATATAAATTTATAAAATCATAAATTTATTACAAAGCCACATCTCAATCTCAAGAAATCCGCATAAAAATGCTTGATCCCTAGACACTTTTGATGTGTGTAAATACAAACATAACGTACAATTACTCTACACAGATACCGATTCTTTCATCTATCAAATCACAACTGAAAATTTTTATGAAGATATTAGATGTGACTTAGAGGCTAAATTTGACACCTCTGATTTTCCCATGGACAATGTTTATAATCTACCATTAGTCAACAAAAAAGTGATTGGTCTTATGAAAGATGAAACCAATGGTTGTATCATCAAAGAATTTATTGGTTTACGTTCTAAAATGTATAGTTATGTTTTACAAAATGATTTGACTGTAAAGAAAAACAAAGGCACCTCCGCCGCTATTGTAAGAAAGTTAAATTTTGAAAATTATAAAAAAGCACTTGATCGTGACTATGTAAAATATGATAACATGTATACGTTTACTAACGATAAGCACCACGTTTATACACAAATTAAGAGAAAAAAAATTATTTGTGGTAATGATGATAAAAGATTTATTACTGAGGATGGAATAAACACTTTGGCTTGGGGACATTATTTAATCAAATAAAATACATTGTTTGTTGTATACAGTTTTTTTTGTTTCCTTTTTTTACCTTCCCACTTATTCTCACATAAAACACGGGGTAAGTTTCTTTACATAAGCACAACCACTAAACCACTGAACATGTTGCTGCCAAGGATCATCATCATCTTCCCAATCTTTTAAGCCTCCACCACAATGAAAACACATGGTTCTATCTCCGCTACCAGTATAAAAGAAACCAGCTTCTGCAAGATCTTCAGGCCTCTTCTCTTCTTCAGGTTCTTCTTCTTCTTCTCGATCTGTTGTTTGAAATTTTGCGATCGTTTACTCGGCCCGGCACTCCTGCCGCCTCTAGCCGGGTCAAAGGGCTGGGGTTCATATGACCAGTCCGTCAGTTAAGAATCCCACAGATCTAGTTGTAACGGGGACCACTGCAGCAGTGGTCTGAACTGAAAACTTTGCTGCTTCTGCAGCAGCGATAGCATCCCCAAATCCAAAGAACAATTTCTTGTCAATCAAATCTCGTATTTCTTGTTCGCTTTGCTTGAATCTTGGGTTAGTCTGACGGAATTCATTGTCTTGCCTGATCTCGTTTCCGCGCTGATGGAGGTTTAGGCTTAAATGGTTTTCGCGATTGTGCAGGCGGAGGTTCTGCCTCATCGGCTGGCTCACGCCATTCGCGGTTAGGTGGTGGTGGAGGGCGGCTCGTGCCGCGACGTTGGTAATTACTCATATTGAAGGAAATGTTGATTTTCTGCGATACCAGAAAATAAGGTTGATAAGTTTAACAACCACACTCAAAACGGGTTGTATGTCAATAGCTGCTTTACACAACACATCTTGGTGTATTAAACGGTGCAGAAATAATACGTTATTATTAGGGTTTTCTTTGCAAAATAAACCCATAAACCCCAAATTGCTACCCACCATATTTGGTGCTCCAACCGTGGTTATGTTACATAATTTGTCCATAGGCAAGTGAAACTTTGAAAGACCCTCAAAACAAGAGTCTTAAATATTTTTTCCATTGGTTTTTCCTTTCAACGATTGTAAGCATGTTAATTCTTCGGTTATGTTGAATTCTGAATCAATTCCTCGAATAAAAATCAGCAATTGGGCAGTATCGCTCACGTCTGTGATCTCGTCCATGGTTAGAGAAAAGTATTCAAATTCGTTACAGTTCTGTTCCAGCTGTGACGATAATTGTGCAGCGATGGCGTCAATTCGATCAGTTATCGTTCTCCGTGATAAAGCTAAAGATTGAAACTCTTTACTTTTTTCTGGACAAATAATGTTGCTTACAGCCACCATGCAATCTTTTACAAACTCACCATCCGACAAAGTTTTGATGCTTTTTGCGATTTTGTAAGCTACAACATAACTTGCCAGTGTTGCAGCTTGCAACTGAGTATCAGATTGTTTCGTGAACAGAGAGAGACCATCTAGGCCCTAGATGGTCTCTCTCTGGTTCCTGGTGAATTTGGCGAGGATGAAATGTCTGAAAGTTATGTAGAAATGTCTGAATTATGAAAAAAAATTTCGCTGCCATTATTTCAGTGCGAGAGCTTTTTTTACTTTTTTATTTGCAACAACTTGAAATCTCGCTTGAATCTAACATTACTTCTACAACCCAGCGGCATATGGTGACCAGTCGTGACTAATTAGCTCCTTCCGTTGTGAGCTGATCAGCGCGGCGATCTTTAGTTGCAGGCATATACGCCGAGTAGTTGAAACGTATCAAATACGGCAGAGCGTCTCTAAACCCGCGATCGCCAGGGCGAAAAAACCAATGAAATGTACCTTCAACGTTATATAACATTCTTTGTAAAATTGTGGAATCTGAGTCAGTAGCCGCATATGGCCCCCTAAAATCTATTATGTAACCGTCACAGCTTACAATAATAAAAGGTTTGAATACGTGTGCAAACTATAACTATCTTTTTGAAATGAAAAGTTCGAACTTTTTTGAATGTAAACATATGTTTATTATATATGTTCTGTCCATGATTACTATAGCCTTTCTTTCTTCTATTGTTGAGTTAGGATTCCCAAACAAAGCGTTTGGTATAAGAAGGTTGCGTTCGTAACCGTTCTTCGATTTATATGGCCAAAACCCAGGTGCCTAGGCACAAAGTCCGCACATATTATGCAATCTCTTGCATTTTTTTAAGTGCCTCTCCAGCGTTCTCCTGCTCATTTTAAAGAGAGTTGCAAGTCTTTCATTGCTTTCGCCACTTCGCATCTTTATTAAATAATTGGCCAGAGAGGTTTTCGCTTGTGATCCAGATAAAGAAGGCGTCAGTTCCAGTATCTCATAAAAATGTTCTCTACTTAGACCCAGTCGAGCGTAGATTTCGTTGGTGTCCATATTATTAATGTTTTCGAAGTCTATAATAGAGCTTCTGGTTACCACTGTGAGGAGTGACTTTTCAAAATGGCTTATTTCTGTATGGTCATTTTTTTCAGGACCAAGAAAAATACGAAAACTTTTCATATATGAATATTTTTAGTAACAAACTTCTATGTACATAATCTAGGTACGTTAATAGATCGTTTCACAGTGTATATATTTTTTTTAATACTCTAAATTATGAGTTATTATCATATGATTTAAGGAAATAAGCCATTTAGTCGCAAACTCCAAGAAATAAGATGTTTTGTTTCAGCACTCCTAAGAAATAAGCCATTTTGTTTTGGCACTCCTAGAATTAAGCCTTACAGTTCTCTTTCTCATATTCTTTGATGGTTTGGTTTTATCCTGTGGTTCATACGAATGTAATAATCTACAAAGATAGGTATCCTGATCAATTTTGGACGTGTTAGCATAAAACGCACTACGGTTTATTAGAACTTGGCGCGTAGTGAAAGAACTACATTTATATTTACTGCCCTCTTTGTGCCGACATGGAATCCTGAATTCTAAACCCAAAGGATCCTTATCAATGTACCTGAAGCAATAATAAATTTAATTGTTAAGAAATAGGTATCTAGTAGGATTAAATTACAATTGAAACGAGAGCCGTTTATACATTGCTGAAAACTACTTACGATTTTCTTGTTCGGCTGTTTTGTCCTGATTTCCTTTTTCTGGTGCCTGAATTTAACTCCTCCACGGTCTTATCTGCCATTATGCACCGTTATTTACTCAGAATTATTCGGATTAGCAACAAAAACACCAACGAGCAACGATACAAGAAAATATTTTTCACCTTGACACTCAGCCTTGACATGAAAGTATTGAGAAGTTGACAGCAAGGTGACACATGACGTTTAATATTTTTTTAATTGGCCGTAGTCAAATAAAAAGTGTTGCCAATGTATAAAAATATATTTGCGGATCCACTTCCAGATATTAAAGCTATCTTTCAACCCTCCAAAATAACCTGTGATACCAGAAATTAATAAATTATTAGAAATAAGCCATTTTGATACGTATTAACAAAATTTCCATACAAAATGTTCTAGAAATGAGCTATTTTGAAAAAACTCCTATCACAATTTAGTAGGGCCGAGAATTAACGTGAATTAAGCTATTTTGTTGCGGAAAGCATTTTCTATGGCCATTTTTCTTCGAGATTAAAGTACTTTAGAACCGGACACTTCACGTCATATAATGTGAGTGTACATAAAGTCCCGATTGGCATTAAAAAAATAAGTAAAATTGGGAACCCGAAATAAGCCGTTTTGAAAAGTCACTCCTTTATGAGATTTAGCATATCACAGAAATGGGTGCTATTAAAATCATGTCTGAGATTTGGATTGTCATTGACCTCTTCCCAGTCATTGGATCTTAAATGTGTTTACTAGCGCTTTCCGGTGTATATAGGTTGAAATCCAGCAAAAGCGTTATCTTTAGATTTTCGGGAATTCGGTGAAGTGTAGTTCTTCTGCATCTGAGGAACATGCAGTTGCTTGAAGTGCTGGGCACTTGCGAATAC
The DNA here is from genome assembly GCA_947508005.1 of Amphipoea lucens. Taxonomy (NCBI): domain Eukaryota; kingdom Metazoa; phylum Arthropoda; class Insecta; order Lepidoptera; family Noctuidae; genus Amphipoea; species Amphipoea lucens. The sequence goes on from OX382357.1 coordinate 21,752,353, forward strand.
TCTTCATGTTGCAGTATACATTCGTGGGGGGCAGCGTTTTGATTGGGTTGCACAGCACGTTGAGCTCGTGCCGTCAAACATATTCTTGACCATTATATTCAACCTGAAAAAATAATACATATGTACAATGTAAACTCTACATAGCGACACTTATGGGATTGCGCATTTCATGGCGTTTATGAGAGTTGTCGACTTGCCGTTTCATATGAAAAAAGATATTACATTTTTTAAAGTTTAGGGGTGGCTGATCAAGGCAATAAAAAATACTTTTTGAAAAATCAACTTTATTTTAACGTTTCATTGAGATCAGATATTATATTAATTGTAAAAACATAATTAGGAACATTAATCAATCAACATCTTAAATGTTAAATTAAAATAGAAAAATATACAAAAATCAAAACAGTTTCCTTGAGATCAGAAATATTAATTGTATAAACATAATTAAGAACATTAATCAGTCACCATCTTAAATCTACATTTCTTGAATATTAATTTCAAATGGAAAAATAAAAAATTCACCCTCCTCTACAGGTTTTGGTAAAAAAGATACAATATCGTCGTGATCTATTTCAGAAATATCATTCGGAATTCTTTGAAATTTCTTTTTATGTCCAGCTGATTTAAAACCTTCAACAAGTAAAGGATCTGTTTCAGTAATTTGGCAAACATATTTGTGGGTCTTTTTACCACATCTCGAATAGAATTTCACCAATAAGAATCTTCCTAAAGTGCACTCTGTCTGCTCGTGTTCGTATTCTACTATATCTTCGTCAGGATCATTTTCAATCAGTTGTCTATTCGGGATTTCCTCACTGTGTACACCTGCAGCTCCGGCTTGAGATGAACCCGATTCAACCAATGCTTGAATTTCTATTTCTTGATGATCGGAATCTGAGGCGTTCTGTTGAACTTTGTCTGTTGTTACTTTGCTGATTTTCAGATTGGAACGCCTTTCAAAGTCAAAGTAATCGGTACTTTTAATTTAAAACACTAGATTTCCCACTCTGTATTTAGCAAGAAGCGGTGGAAGTGGAAGCAGTTTTAGGTTTTACTTTATTATTCTTCGTGCCGAGACAATATCAACCCAAAATTATTGTCTTACTATTTTTTTATGGAATTCGTTTCCTCTAATGTCCTTGGGAAAACAATGTATTTATTTCTCATTTGGGTAGAATTTAACGCCGTGGCTATTTGAGAATATACTGATGACACCGTTTGTTGTGCCACAGAATGACCACCTATGTATGACATATGTCTCCAATTGGTCTTTGATAATACCCTGTGGCATAGAATGACGATGCAGTCAAAACCTTAAACAAATATTACAACAATAAATTGTACACTTATTATGGTTAGTAAACGTTGGAGTTGTAAAATTTGGATATAAGTAGTTTCTCAAATTTCTCACAAACAATAACATAGGCTATACGAATAAAGTAAACTAAAGAGATAAGAAGTTAGGTTATCTACCTTTTTCTCTAAGGATAAATCCGTTGACTCGACAAGCTCAACTCATCACACAAATCGAGCACTAATTCTTTGGATAGCCTGTAGCGCCTAATGAATTCAGCATCCGTAACTGGAGCCTCTTACGTTTTTGAGCATAGTGCGAGGCAGAATCTTCCTCCATCTGTTAATGAAAAACAAATGCGGTTAAAAAAGGCATGTAAAATAGGTAATTTAGACTTTAAAAGAAAGATTACACTTATATTGGTTTTTGTAAAATTCCACTAAAAACTTTATTTCCGTCAATAATTCACCAAACGTTTCAGTTTATGTGAGAGAAATAGTAACTTTTATTGAATCACTTATTTTGACAGTAGAGCGTTTCAGTTGAGCTGCTCTATGGACGTCATGGTACCAAACAAGTACAAAATTAAATGAATGAAACCAAAACTTGCGACTCAGTTTGGGACAATCGCTGTCAGATGGCATGGCCTAAATTGAATCGTTAAACTGACGTCATGGTACGAATTAGAAGAACAGTTCAGTTTAGGTCGTAAAATGGATCGCGTTAAGAGCTCGTGGTAGGCCTCCTGGCCTTTTTCTTCGAATTTGCTCTCAAACACCGCATAACGCTCAAATAGGTAATATACTTTATTTACCGTTTGACCTTCCGGTAAGAATTCCGGGTGCACAACACCGCGATAGTCAAAGAAAAGAGGCAACATGACTGACATTTGATCGACTGGCGTGGATTTTTAGGTTTCGGTTTAGTTGGAAGGCGTCACTCCAAAGCTTGTTGACTAGTTTGCGTGTCAAACTCGTAAACCCACGTCTCGTCACCAGTAACAATGCGTTTCATGAATGTTGGGTCGGAATTGAGTCGTTCTTGCATGTCTTCAGCGACTCTTATGCGATTGAGTTTTTGGAGAAAATTCAGGTCTTTTGGGACTCGCCGAGCGGCAACATGTTTGATACCCAAGTGTAAGTAGCATAAAAGTGTAAACAAAAAAACACCATTCAAATATTGGTTCATTAACTATGAGAAGAGCGTCTGTTGAATAAACATCATTTTTGACATGACCCCACAAGAAGAAATCCAATGGCGTGAGGTCCGGTGACCTTGCTGGCCACCGCGTTGGTCTATAACGGCCAAGCCACTGCTGTCCGAACATTTGAGACAAACGCTCTCTGGCAGAGACCACTGAATGAGCTGGTGCTCCGTCTAATTGGTACCACATCCGGCTGTGTACGTCTAGCGAAAGCTCGTCCGTGTACTCGGAAACGGGTCCATTGAGGAGTTCTAAAAACTACACTATTCAAATTGCCATCAATAAAAACCGGAGCAATTATGGTATTCCTTTGTATGCCAGCCCACACATTGACAGCAAATCTGTACTGGTGCGCAGTCTCCCGTAGGTACTAGATGCGGATTCACGCGGCTCCAGTACTGAAGATTCTGTCGGTTCCATATACTGTTCCTTGTGAATGTACTTTCGTCAGTCCACATCACATTGTACAAGAAGTCGGGGTTCTCTAAATTATTTGTTTCTATCCAGCGACAGGTTTCTCTAACTGGCTTGTCTCTATGTAACAACGCCTGTACTTTCTTGTATTTAAAGGGCTTCCGTTTGTCGCGTTTTAAGACTTACCCCCTTATTCATAATCCTATTTTATCTCTATTTTAGCTAAAATAGGTTTATAGAACGTTTGTCTTTATCTGTCACGTTGTCATTTCTGTGTGTAAGAAAGAGACAAACCCCATTTTAACTAAAATAGGTTTGATAAGTTTTATGAATAAGGGGGTTAGTGTATTGTTCTATGATTTACACCAAAATTTCGAGCTGCCCTACGTAGACTCGATGTTGGGTTGTGTTCAAAATAATTTAAAATTCGTTCGTCTCGGGTCACTGTTACTACTAATAATTTAAAATTCGTTCGTCTCGGGTCACTGTTACTACTGGAGTAGCATTATCCAAATTCGGGATTAAGGGTACATTTTCCAGTATCCTCTGGACAGCTTGGAAAATAGTGCGGCCATCGGTAGGACACACACGGGTGTTCCCATACTTCTCTCGATATGTTTGTATTGCTAAAGAGGCATTTCCGTGACATTCCTCATAAATTAAAATCATATCGACACTCCGAAGCTGTGTAACTAAAATGAGGCATTGTTATTAAAAAAAAAAAAACGATTAGGTGACGCACAATGTACTAAGCGTCTAATTTCGCACAATTCACAGAAAAATTTAACTAGGTATCTATTACTACGTTACGTGTCTTCATCATCATCATCATTTCAGCCGAAAGACGTCCACTGCTGGACATAGGCCTCCCCCAAGTACCTCCACTTCGACCAGTTTTGTGCTTCTCGCATCCAACGAGTTCCTGCGGCCTTCACAAGGTCGTCGGTCCACCTTGTGGGAGGCCTTCCAACGCTACGTCTTCCGGTACGCGGTTGCCACTCCAGAACCTTTCAGCCCCATCGGCCATCTGTTCTGCGAGCAATGTGCACTGCCACGTGTCCTGTCACTATAAAAATAAAGCGTCCAATTTCGCACAATACATTTTACAATAGGTAATCACAATTTCATAAACACACGAACGGGGGAGCGGCGCGTCGTCGCGTAGAGAGTTCCGCATTTTCTTGAACAGATCGATTAACCTCCCGAATCGCTTGCTTTGTGCGTGAAGTACAGGAGCGACCTTGACGTCGCATTGGTAGCGTCCAACCAGTTTCTTGGAACCTCTTCAGCCTTTAAGCAACTGAGTGTTAGGACACTGCCGGATACTCCGTAAATTGAATTTAACTCTGAACATACGCCGCACAATAATGTAAGTTAACATTGTGAATATCACTGTTTTTAGTGTATAAGTGTGTATATTGCGTAATATACAGGGTGTAAGTAGAACGCTTCCGAAGCCTGGACGTAGATTATATACAATCTATATGCAAACGAATACCAATAACCTTTCGCTTTAAATTGATTATTTTCAAGACTTCATATTTCGAAAACGCGCACTGGAAACCGTACAAAACGTGAGGTCACTGACACGCATGGCAACGTCGCGCCACCACGTGACCACGCGCCCGCGCGTCGCGAGCGCCGAGCGCTCCGTACAGCCGAGTCACGGGATTTATACGGAATTTACAAACATCACTTTCAAAATGCCTACCCTACGACACTTCACAAAATTATGAATTTTAATCGCATTCGTAGCCCAGTATTAAACATTAAAGCTGACAGAGGCATTTTACGTACCTGTCTAAATCCTTTGCGACCTTATGAGGTTTGGCGCGAACTGCGCTCCATTCATTTCAATACAAAGCCGGGCCCGTCGCTGTGTCGACCCGTGAACACGAGGCATTAGTGTAGGGTCCTCAACACATTCTTCACGTAGTTTATTAAAAACGCTCACTATTCTGCCCCGCATTTCGTCAGCACCGTCACATTCCCGATCAAACACTCTTTCTTTCATATACCCCCACAAAAAGAAGTCCAGAGGTGTTAAGTCGGGTGAACGAGCTGGCCAGGCATGCGGCTTCAGCCTTCCGATCCAGTGGTCATCAAAAAGCTCAGTGAGACGCTCGCGGACGGGGCGCGTAACATGCGGTGGAGCGCCATCGTGCTGGAACCATGCTCGACGAAATTCAGCCAGCGATACATTATTCAGCATATCTTCTAAATTTCCATTTATAAAATTAAGATATGCTGATCCATTGAGGCGCTGCGGTAGAAACACTGGTCCTAGAATTCGTCCATTAAAAACACCAGTCTATACGTTGACGGACCATCTGGTCTCATGGCCGGTTTCTTGAGTGGCGAACGGGTTCACGTCTGACCATACATGGGCATTCCTCCTGTTCCACATCCTATTTCTTGTGAATGTACTCGTCCGTTCAGATAATGTGCTCAATGAAGCCAGGCACACGTTGTTGATCTAGCAGCCAACGACAATACGCACGACGACGAACGCAATCATTTGGTAGTAAATCTTGTACTTTGTGTATTTTGTAGGGCCGCATTCTGTTCCGGCGCAAGGCTTTGTGAACTGTCCAGTGAGAGACGGTCGGTACGCCCCGGCGCCGCAATAATTTCGCCGTACTTCGTGTGCCCAGGCGTGGATTTTTAAACATTTGCAACTCGTATATAACGTTAGTTAAGCTTGATGAGCTTGGTCTTAAGTTATTAATTTCCTGAAACACACCTATCGTTCTATTCCATGATCCATACTGCTGTTTTAGGATTTCTTTAATTTCTAACCAAGTGAAGTTATGAGGGTAGCCGCATTGCCTGTTATCTTTGACAAGATTATATTGACTTTCTGCGCATCTGTGCCAGAGGTTATTTGAATAAAGCGTTCTACTGCGGTGATAAAACCGTGTAGGTACCTTTCTCCACCTTCTCCAGAGAACTGGGGAATAGGAATATTACTTTCTGGTCTAATTTGGGAGTTGGAATCTACGGGTGGCGTCATTATTAATTTTGGGGTGATTACTAATTTTCTACCTGAAGGAGTAAATGCCAGTTTTTGAATTTGTTTTAACCGGGAAATAATCACGTGTACTTACAGTTGTGTTGTGAGAATGATGAGAGCTATCACTGTCTTCATCTGGATGTAGTAGAGGCTTCGCAGAGTCGGGTCTTTGAAGTCCGTCGATTTACTCCGATGAGCTTCTATACTGCGATGGACGAAGAGAAGTTCTTCTTGGCCAGCGTCACCTTGATATGTACGGAGAAGAGTTTTTTTGAGTCAGCGTCACCTTGCAGGAGAAGTCTTGAATCTTTTTCTTTATTTGTAGGTTCTGGGCAGGTTTGATAGATTAATCTTCTTGGTTCGATGTCTGGTAGCGGAGATACAGCAATTCAGCACGTCGCCTTGATTGATAATTTCTTCAAGAAATGCCCGTAACGTTGGGCGCCAGTTAAAAGACTGAGACTCGTGATGGAGATAAAAATAATTTTATTCTCAAAACGATTTAGTAGTACAGTGGTATGTTATAAAGCTAATACAATAATGCGCCCTGAATTATATTTAGGTTCGTTTATATACTAAGTCTTATCAGTTAATACAGTGGTGGGGACAAGATGTTTGTCACCACAATTCCTTTAACTTTATCACTTTATTTATAATCGATGCCGCTCATTCCGTTGTCATCGGGCAATGGCGTTATCTTTATCGCTGGCTGTCTGGTCTTATCTTGACTCACAATTCATTTATGTTTATCATTTTTTATTTATAATCGATTCCGCTCATTCCGTTGTCATCGGGCAATAATAATAATAAAAATATTTATTTCCATAAGTAATGTACAGAGTAGGTATGCGCAGTATACAAGGACTAATAAATCCCAGACCGCTGCTCCGGTTTTCCTGGTCTTGATGTTGTTAGATAGGCCTCTGCCGCGTCTCTGGTGTATCGTTTGCAGAACGACTCCACTGACCTTCGGTGAGATATCCGCTGATGAAGTTGCGGGGGTCCTGCTCTTAAACCCGTGGAGGTAGACACTTGCGCACACGTATCCTGATGAAATGACACTGCACAATTCCACTGAGAACCTTTTCGCGAACGTAACTCAACGCGTTGAATTTTAGTGAATGTTTAATGCGGAGCTGATGTTAATCGTGCGATGTTTTATCGGTTACTCCGTTATAAGGCAATGGCGTTATCTTTATTGTTGACTGTCTGATCTCGTTATCTTGACTCGCGCGTTAGACGCGCCTGGCCGACGACCACACCTCTTCCATGGTGCGCGTCTATCGCTCGCGTCAGATGCGCGCTTCCGACTCCCCACCCCTGCTCGTGTATCGCTCCCAAGTCCGTGTTGTTCGTTGATCGTTCATCACTTGCAGTCGTGTCGTTATTTGAGAAATGGCGCTATCTAATCAAGTCTATCTGGACATCCTTGAAGAAGAGGAGGAGGATGATGAACTGTTATTGCTTTATTATGATAGGATAGCTTAAACAGAAAACCAATTCATCCGATGTTCAAAAGCAGAAATATCGAAGGATTTTATCGCATTTTAATTGAAGGACACTTGAAATCTGACGAGGCAAAGTTTCGGAAATTTTTCCGATTAAATAAGAAACAGTTCAATTTCATTCTTTAATTTACGAAGATATAAAACCTAAAACATGCAAACAATATGCCCAGAAGAAAAGTTATTTTTGACACTACGGTAAGTATTAAAAATTAGCATTAGTATCATCATTATCAAGCAAAATATCCTTCATGCCTATCAGGGAAAGATCAGCTGGTTCTGCCTGATATTCGGGTGTAACATTTATAGGCGCATATACATAAACTGAACCATCAGTAGTTGGTGCAGCTAGACTGCTGTTATCATTGGAAACACTTGGTCAATCGTACATCGTAGTAGCACTGTCTGAACGTGATTCTGATGTCGATAGGGATGGGAAATGCCTGGCTCCAGAAGAAGAGTATAGCAAGCATCTTATATTTAGTTAGTCTCAAAAACTTCATCACTCACTTAATTTACTACTAAAACAACACAAAATCTTAATTATTCGTTTTATAATTTCGCGTTGAGATACACCTAGTTTCTGTAATTACGAAATTTCTTTATAAAGCACCATGATGTCACTCCGCAAGTGGTGTCAGAACCAGGGCTATAGACATATAAACCCGGTGACATTATCTCGAGACCTGGCGTCGATGACGTCACGTCGCGTCGGCGCTCTGATATGGTGCGCAAAACAAGCATCATCTAGTAGGATATTTATTATTATAAACAATAAGATTTCCAACAAAACAAATATTGTGTTAATTAATTTAATGTAGGAAACATTATTATAATGATATGATTAAAATGATGAAAAATAAATGAAACAATCATGGTTAAGTGGGTACAAGAAGTGTTTATTACACAAAACTACAGACAAAAATCTTCTTCAGAATATATGATTGGCTCGATGCCATCATGTCTCATTATCGATATCGCTGATCTCACTGTCCGAACTCTCTTCGCCTAGGGATATAATTATTTCACGAACATTTTCTTCAAGGTGGTCTTTCTCCCAATACTCCTGTTGTAATCTTTCAACGTGATTTACTTCTTTTTTCCAGTCGGAAGGTGTGATGGAATTAATCGCATCTCTTGTTAATTTTTCTATTTCTTTTTCTGACTGGCTAACATTTTTGTCTGCCACCCTTTGCTTCACTAGATTCCAGATATATTCAATCGGATTTAAGTCACAGTGATAGGGTGGCAGACGTACTATTTCCTGACCATTTTTTTGGAGGCTTTGTCCTTAAAATTATCGAGTACAATTCCTTTTTCGTCATATTCTCGTCAAACGGAACGTTATTATCACGCAACTAGTTTTGCATAACAGATTTGAGTGATGCACTCGTGGGTGCCTTTATTGATTGAGTTGAATGGTAAGGTGCATTGTCAATGACGACTATACCGTTAGGCGGTAAGTTAGGTAGCAACTTTTCTTTGAGCCATTTCAAGAAATTATCCGTATCCATCTCATGATGATAGTCGCCTGTTGTCTGTTTGCATTTATACAGGGTGAATTTTTGAAGTGGGCGTGGATGGCCAAATTCTAAACTATGAGGAATAGCGAAAAGTACTGAAAGGAGTCGCGGGCTCGATTTTAATGAAAACTAAAACTGCATCATTGGATTTTTGAAAAATCAATATTTCTAGCCAGGAATCGAACCTGTTGATTTTGAAAAAAAAAAACACATACTGTATTATTACACCATTCGATAGTGTCCCTAATAAGGATCAAATTCTGGGAAGTAATGACATACGGCAAACTTAAGGAAAATGTTGAATTTTAATAAACTGCTTCTTATTTTAGAGTATTCATACATACATTACGTACCTTGTTCGAAATGATGCTCAATATTTTTATTAACACACCCGCACCGCAGTCACCTTCACAACATTAGGTTCTAAGTTCAAATTTCTATTACAATCTTTGGAAAATATTCTAATGACATCAATAATATTGTAATGCTGAATGCAGTACAATCCTTGAGACGTCGAATCCAGCTATGTAACAATGAAAACAAAACCTTAACTGATTAATTGTTCAAAATGATGACTATTTTGAACAATTAATCAGTTAAGGTTTAGTAGGTAGGTAACATAACCCGGGCCCGGCTAAATAATAACAGCCGCACAGGTCAATCCATCAGGTTAAGCTACGCTTGCCGCGGTTGTTCTGTGGATGGGTGACCATCTTTACATACCGAGGTATTCAGCAGAGTTGGGCAAATTGTAATCAGATTAATGATTAAGGATTACGATTACATTTTGTAATCATCAATCAAGATTACAGATTACGGAAATTAATCAAGAAAGTAATCATATCGCGGTGATTAATGATTATTAGTTTGTAATCGTTATTTTGATTACTTTTTTGATTGATGTAGGAATTTGAAAAATAAAATCATTAACATTGTAAATCATCTTTATTTTTTGATCAGTCTCATGAATTAAAATTTTTTAATAATTATTATACTTAAGAAAACAATCAAGAATTATTTTTATGTGTGCCATGTGTGGCTCAAATTAGATTTTAAAAGCACTCTCTTTTCAAACATCTCATCCGAAAGTCTGTGTGATTTAGGTAAATTGGTCATGGTCGCATATGAGAAAAGTCTTTCGACAGGACCCGATGACGGAAGAGGTGTGTTATATTTTTTAAAAACACGTTTAATTTCAGGGTATCGATTTAGCATCGATACATCCCGATCCTGGTCCGCTAAAAAATGAGAAATAATGGCATCTGCCTTTGAGCGTTGTATTTGGTACATATCTCCCGAATCAGGCTCTGAAGAATCAGTGTCAAACTCAAAATAGCTGTCTTCATATATACAGCATGTAACAAAAACCCTGTCCGATCCTTAAGGGTATTATTCGGCATCGTATTGCGAACACATATACGTAACCATTTAATGGATTTGAGATTATTATTTTTCCCCAGTGAATATAATTAAATTAAAATAAAAAATAAAATCTGACCGAAGGCAACACTGATCGCTCGACAAAGTTCACCTACAGTTTTGTGTCAAAGAAGCCGCCTGAGCGAGGCGGTTTGTATGATCCTTTGTCATGAACTCATGACCCCGCTTTGTCGCGTGCCGCCAAACAAATACCTGCCTACGTGTAGGTATCAGCTGATATTGTTTTGTGGGCATAGTGATTCGGATTTCAGACACACTCTCTGTATTTTGTGTTTCAGACTTTATTCTGTTTATCAAGAAATAATTAATTGAATTAAATGTAGCCCTGAAAAGGGCTTTTTTAAATGTGATGTGCTTTTGGCAATGTACTAACCGACTGCAGGTATCAGCTTATTAAAACGTTCACTGGTTGTTCTTGCATACTTCGGCGATCGTGTTCCACATGTCCACCTCCAACACTAACACACATTCGACACCTTTTCACTAAATTTGCTTGAACACTGCCTGTGGTATACCTACACGCGGTTATGCAGGCGTTGGAACGCACGCTCCGACGGTACTGTCACACCTGGTCTATTCGCGAAACGCACCTCATACGTTCTACGCGCAGCTGCATAATTGCAGTAGGTCTTGCCTAAACACATCAACATATTAAAATATTCCTGATTTGAATACGACATTGTTCACGAAACGATAGCGTGTGATACGTAGTTACGTACGGACGTCCGGTCGGAAGCTATCTCCACGAAAGACTGGCAAGAAGTAGCGCGCCGGTAGGCAACGAGTCGGCGAGATCAAAGAGTCGGCGACTAGTTGAAAGAGTGCCTACTACGCGGTAGCGTAGGGCGGTGTTCTTTGAAATAAAAATAGGTAAAAATAAAAAGATTTTGCCGTTGGGTGGAGTGTTGTCAACTTATGAAAATTTGCCATATTCAGTGTTAAATTTCGCATGGATTATAAAAATAAAAAATCAATAACTTTTGGTTTTTATGAGTTACATTTTTATAACCATTTTTTCTAGTACGTATGTTGAACCAGGAATACGCCTTTATTGGATCGGACAGGGTTTTTGTTACATATTGTATTATTAGGTGTGACTTGAAGCGTTTCAGGTGCCTCATGGATTTCCTTGATTACAGCTCCTTTAAAAATAGATTTGATTCTGGAATGGTATTCTATATTAACACAAGCAAGCCATTTGTCCTTGAATCTGGGGTAAGACATTGCAGCAACTGCTGCATTTTGAGCTACTTTTGAAGAGAAATCAAAAAACTCTGCAAATCGCGTTTCTACGCTCTCCAAATATTTCTTTACCAACATTTGACAAAAAGTAAGAGATTCTCTATTCAGTTTTTGCAACTTTTTGTGCAAAGATACTAAACATGGCAATAATATACCGTAATACATGTCTTGTTCGCCTTGTAATATATCCAGGGCCTCTGCTATTGGTTTTGAACAACGCAAGTATTCCTTTATGTAATGGAAATCATTATCACGTAAAACGTTTGTCATTCCTAATGCCACGTGCAGCTGTACACTCTTCTCCTGTATTGATGCAATTTGTTTCAGTGAATCATAAAGGCTGTTCCATCTAGTGATTCCCGGTTTGGAAAGGGTATGACCAACAATGTCAAGTATTATTTCAGCCGATTTAGGCCGGCCGGCGGAGTTCCACAAGTTGTTGCATTTTTTAATAACTTGATTATGAATATTGCCAATACTTGTGTCGTTATTTCGTAATACTTTATTGGCGTCCGTAGTGGCACATAAGTTTAGCTTGTGTGCACAACACCTTAAATGTACAGGCAATTCTAGTATTATTGACTGTGGAATAATATTTTCGTCAAAAGCTAGCGGATCAACTTCATTATAAGTACTAAAGTGTGCCACAGAAATGACCTCGATGTGAGAATCTTCTTCGAGGATAGAACTTTCTGCGGGTTCTGAATTGTCATCAATGTTATGAGTAAAATTTTCACAATTTTCCACGTCTATGCCAAACTCTTTAAATGCTTTTACAAAATTACTTCCGTTATCAGTAACTGTAGCCAGCACTTTCCGGGAGTCGAGACCAAATTCAGCATGTACTGCTTCAAGTAAAAGAGCTATACGGTCGTAGCTGTGCGTACCTGAAAATCTTCGACAAGCCAGTGTTTCCGACTTCCGTTTCAGATTTGTGTCGAGCCAGTGTGCGGTAACGCCCAAAAAACTTCTTGTTTTTGCCGACCAGATATCGGCAGTTGTGCAGACTTCATCTACATCACGCAATTCACTCTTGATTTTTGTAATTTCCTTATTAAAGTAATCATCAATCAATCGACCCAAAGTTCTTCTACTGGGAACGTTCAATCCATTTGCAGAGATATTTAAATCACCAAAGATTTTTTTTAAAAAGTGATCGTCTATTGCTTGTAAAGGAATCATAGAATGAATAAAAAACTTTAACATATTTTCATTAAATTGGTCCTGTGAAATCGTTCGATCAGTAGGTACATCACTAGTACTACCATCTCTAATATCTGGTTGCAGTTGGTTGGATGTTCTAGTAGACCGTTTATTTTTTTTCATAGTTTTCAAGTAACTCTGATACTCGTTGTGTGTTTCTTCCCCGTGTCTTCGTTTGAGATGAGTTACAAAATTTGATGTAGAATTATTAAAACCACTAATTTTAACTAGTTTTGGCCGACATAATGTACAAATTGCCACTTTCTTTTTGCTCGTAGACTCCGATTCTGAATACGTAAAAAATTTTCCATCAAGAATGCATGGTAATGTCTCAAGTTGTTCATGGTGCACGGTTTCAGATTCTGAATTAGTAGATAAAAACGAAAAAGAACTTGACGCCATTTTACAATAAATACTGATTTTACAATAATAATGTTTAAACACCAAAACACATAGGCCAATACGTCACGGTTTAGACTCGTGAATCAATTTACGTTTATATCCTTGCGCACTATTATACAGACTGACTGCTTGCGCTATGGCAAGAAGCGGGGCGCAGGCGGCGGACGATTGGCTTACCGGCCGTACCCCGTACCCCACCCAACTCCCGCACCCCGCGTGCCGTATCTTCGAAATGCAATTGAGCACGCAGAAATTCTTTTTCGAATTTACTTAAGGATTTAAATAACGAAAGAGTACAAAACGTCCATGACATTAAATTGGATCAGAAGTTTTTAGAAAAACGCAGACATACAAGATACATACTGATTGAATATAGAACCGCATTTATTAAAAATTGCTTAAAAAATTAATCAAATCTACCCATGTAATTAAGATTACTGACTATTGTAATCAAAACTAATGATTACAAATGTAGTCATGATTGAAAGTAATCAAGATTAAAAGTAATCATGATTGATGTAATCATGATTACTTTCAATCAGATTATTAATCCGATTACAAAAGTAGTTGATTACGCCCAACTCTGGTATTCAGCTGCATCCGGTTAGAATGGAAGCCGACCCCAGCATAGTTGGGAAAAGGCTAGGCAGATGATGATGACTTGATGAGGTAGGTAACATAAGAAAAAAAAAGTATTTTGTTAAAAATGAGCTCTTTCCTTTAGTTTGCCGTATGTCATTACTTCCCAGAATTCGATCCTTATTAGCGACACTATCGAATGGTGTAATAATACAGTGTGTGTTTTTTTTTTCAAAATCAACAGGTTCGATTCCTGGCTAGAAATATTGATTTTTCAAAAATCCAATGATGCAGTTTTAGTTTTCATCAAAATCGAGCCCGCGACTCCTTTGAGTATTTTTTGCTAGTCCTCATAGTTTCGGATTTGGCCATCCACGCCCACTTGAAAAATTCACCCTGTATAGTAATTCTGCGCCTGGTATGAAACCGTTTTCTCCTCCAGCATGCACAAAAATCCATCTCTGTCCGGGGTTAAAATTTTTTTTTACGCTGCTGTCGCCCCTGTCGGTACTATTTTGCCAACATTTATTAACGGTGTAGTGTGAGTGAATCCATGTTTCGTCTAGAAACGTAACCGGTTTTTTATCTGCGCCAAGGTCATTGTTTTCTTTCATCCGGCGCAGGTAGCGAGCCCTCCATGCGGCAATATCTGGCTTTTGTATTAAGATTGTACGGGCATTTTTACATTTTTTGAATTTATATCCCAAAGGTCAATTAAAATTTTTCTAAGGTAACTTCTTTCACCTTTAAAATTTATTATCCCTTTTAGCGACTACCAAGATGTTCTTTAATGTTGGGATTTCTTTTCTTACAGTATAAAAACTGTTAATAATATTACGTATGGCACAGATGTCAAAATCATCAATTTCGATTTTTTTTTGTACTTCTTGCGCTTTTTACCTGGTGTTGACAATTGAGGCCATGAGAGCCAGAGTGGCCTAATTAGTTAAACAATAGTTTTCAGTAGTAAGGAAAAAACACAAGCCAAGATTAAAAAAAAAATTAACTTTACAAATTTAATATATTTTATTATTCTTTGGTGCTCAAATCTCTTAATATGTAATTATTCTTTATCTTTTAGGAATCATGTGAACCCTAGGCACCATCATAATTTTTTTTTTTGCGATAGGCCACTTTGGCATTTGGGTTTTAAGATTTATTGAAAAAAACAAGCAGTTAATCCAAAGTATTTATTATAATAAAAGTATCCTTACATTAATAAACCTTCCTTCGATGCATCAATCGCTATCTATTTCTTCATCTTCCACATGCAAATCATTACTTACTGAAGCATTGTCCTTAATATTAGTATAAAAGTCTGTTTGAATGGTCTAGGACACTTTTTGAAGGCACCGTCGCAAAAGAAGATTTTCCAGTTTTTAATCATTCACGAATTCCATCTTTGAGGTCTTGAATCGACGCTAGGCTGTTGGCGTAGACCTTCTCTTTCACGTGGCCTCAAAGGAAGAAGTCGCAAGGTGTTAAATCACAAGATCTCGGTGGCCAATTGTGATCACCTCTTCGAGAGCTAACACGGTCCGGAAACTTTTCCCGTAAAAGATCAATGGTTTCGTTGCTTGTGTGGCACGTAGCGTCGTCTTGTTGAAAGTAAACGTCCAGATCAATACCATCCAATTCCGGCCATAAAAAATCATTAATCATCCTCTCGATAGCGCAATCCATTCATCGTAACTGTTGCTCCAGCCTCATTTTCGAAAAAGTAAGGTCCAATGACTCCGCCGGACCATAAACCGCACCAAACAGTCACACGTTGAGGATAGAGAGGCTTTTCAACAATAACTCTTGGGTTTTCTGAGCCCCAGATGCGACAATTTTGCTTGTTGACGAAGCCACCGAGGTGGAAATGGGCCTCATAACTCAAGATGATTTTTCGATGGAATTCCGGATCATTTTCATGCATTTCAACGGCCTAATCAGCAAAGACACGATGTTGTTGATGATCGGCCGGCTTGAGTTCTTGTGTTAACTGAACTTTATAAGCCTTAAGACCCAAATCTTTATGCAAAATACGGTGTAATGACGTTTGTGGAATGCCTAATTCCAAAGAACTACGAGGAATGGACAAACCTGGGTTTTCTTCAACACTTTCGCTACAGTAGCAATATTCTCGGCTGTTCTTGAGCGACGTGCACGGGTTTTATTCTTCACTTCAAGTTGTCCCAACAAAGCCATTTTCTAATAAGTAGCATTGCTTTAGTTTAGCGTAGCAGAAGAAACAGGCGAGCATCAAGCCTACGGTCTTCAGTTACAAACTGCAACAAAGCTTGTCTAATGCGGGCCATAGACGTTCAAGTAATTGATTGAATTGACTTAACTGGCTGGTTCAAACAGTTTTACCCGTAGACAGAGAATAGAGGTAGACAAGTCCTCAGCGTATGCAGTATGAGATAGCGATAGTTCGACATAAGTATATTGCTACAGCTACGTGCAATTAATATTGCCATACTTAGACTTTTACCCCCATCGTGTGGGTAATCTGGTACTTATTGAGTATTTTGATTGTACTGTCTACTATGAGTCATTCAATTAATTGTCATTAGACTTTCAGGGGGTGGCGTATTTGTAACTTTTTGATAGGTACTTAAAGAGTGTTTTGTAACTTTTTAAATACCATTAGGCTACTTCCTAGTCAATGGTATTTCTGCAGACCAAAAAGCAAATTTAGTGAAGACGTGCATCGAAATGGTATATGATGAATGTGGAGTTGATATTATATCAGTTACTTTCGATGGATGCCCCACTAATTTTGCGATGGCAAAAATATTAGGGTGCAAGTTACATGATGCAGAAGTCGATCCCTCCTTTTGCATAGGAGACAAAAAAGTGGTGATTTTTCCGGACCCTTCACACATGTTGAAGCTAGTAAGAAACACGCTAGCTCAAAAGGGGCCAATAACTGATGGAAAAGGTCGCACGATTTCCTGGGAGTACATAAAACTTTTGGTGGAGTTACAGGAAAATGAGGGGTTGCACTTGGGCAACAAGTTGACCAGAGCTCATGAAAATTTCACCAAACAAATTATGAAGGTGAAATTGGCAGCCCAGACTTTTAGCAATTCAGTTGCCGACGCTATTGAATTTTGTGCTGATGAACTTCATGTCGACGGGTTTCAAAATTCAGCAGCAACAGTAGAGTTCATTAACCTTTATACAAGGGAAATTATCAACGGTACAAAACATTTCTAGAAGAAATGTTTGAGCACTTGACACACCTGAAATTAGGTGGTAGGTCTTTATTGAACTCCAATAGAAAAACTGGTTTTTGGGGGTTTTTGATCTGCATAAAGAGTATTTGTTACCTAATTAATTGTTAAACAGGTTTGGGTACTACTGACCCTTAAATAAAACTAGTTTATTATAAAAATTTCTGACCTTATCAGTTTTTTCTGAAAGCTTTTTAGTCGCGTAATGAATACGAACTTTGAGATATTTCAAACTTATAGCCTTAATTAAGAGAGAATAATGACAGTCAAGGAAAGTTTGAGTATTAAAATGTGATATATGAAAAAATAATGTTAAACCCAAACATCGTTTAAGACTTTCCTGCATGAGCACAAGAAGAATATTTTTTTTATTAAGACCTCGATTTTTACGAAATATTATCTCACAAATTTCACAGGTCCACCTTTGTCTTTTTGTAACTGTAGACTGGCGTATTTAGTATCTGATATAATAGCAGACACGCATTCCTCGCACTGAAGCTCTTTTTTCAGTTTGCTTACAACAAATCCAGCAATATATATTATTACATGTTTAGAAAATTCGGTTAAGAGACTTGGATCAGTTAAGTAATCGTGATCCTTCATTAAAACTTCATCAAAATATTCTGAATTACTACTTTCGGCGATATTATCAATTAATCTATTTCTTTCTGATGTTTTGTTAATTGCTATTTCTGGTTTGGTCAATGTTAAAATATTTATATGTTGTAGCGGAATACAATTTCCCGACGTAATGTGTTTCATTTCACCATGAACTAACATTCTTTTAAATGCCGATTTTAATTGTCTAGCAGAAGGGTTGTTATTAAACCCTCCTTTGGCTCTAATGGCACTAAAAAAACACTCCAAGTGATCTTGACTTAGTTTGTAAGTGCTTAAAAACGGAAGGTTATTATTTATCACTTGAGTTTCGTACAAATAAATTACACTTTTAATACAAATTCGGAAGCCTAAAAATCCGGTTTTTCTATTTGATGACATTATATTTCTGTCTCCTATTTTTAATTTGTTCAGGTATAAAATCATGTCATCTAAAAATGGTTTGATGTGCGAGAAATTTCTGACAGATAGTGGTTTTTTGTATGTATATGCTTTCAGATTCCTTGAATTCATTACATCAAATAGATTATTAATATTTCGAATAAAATCAACAGTACCAGCAGAGTTCTTAAATTCGTCAATATTGAGTTCTGTATTACAAAATTCAATAGCATTTGCTACGGATTCACTCATTATTTGAGCTGCCAACTTGACTTTCATGATTTGTTTGTTAAAATTTATGTGTGATTTATTTAATTTGTTACCTAAATGCAATCCTTCGTTGTCTTGGAGCTCTACCAGTAATTTTACGTATTCCCATGATACAACACGGCCTTGTGGATCTGTTATTGGCCCCTTTTCTCCTAAGGTATTCCTAACTAACTTCAGCATGTGTGAAGGGTCTGGAAATATAACAATATTATTATTGCCGACGCTGAAGGAAGGATCAATGTCATCACCATCTAATTTACAACCTAAAACTTTGGCCATAGAAAAATTTTTCGGGCATCCATCGAAAGTTAGTGAGATAATTTCAATACCACAATCCTGGGTTAATATTTCGATACAAGTTGTTACTAAACTGGCCTTTTGTTCAGCGCTTATCCCATCGATTAAAAAATATCCTAAAGGCATTTTCCAGGATCCGTTTGCACATGTCAGCATAAAAATTAACGCATCTTTAGCTAATTGGTCGTTATTTACGTTATTGCCGAAATTAACAAATCCTATGCAATCTTTGCCATCAAAATCCAAACCTTTTCTAATTGCCATTTCATCAAAACTTAGAGCGCATATTGTTTTATCTAATGTGTTTTTCTTTTTATTTATTTCATGTAAAAATTTGACAGCTTTGATAGATTCTGTGGAAAAACCAGGATTTCCATCGATACATTGGTACCATCGCGATAGCGTACGCGGATGAGGTAAGCAAGTGTTAAATTGTTTCCTAACAAAGGTGTAAGCTTTGGGACTGATGTAGTGGAGACTTAAGGCAAATTTCCGTAGTTCAGGCGAGTACTTCCGTTCAGTTAAATTTTTACACAAAAACTTTTTTAAGAAATCTCGATTGGTTGCATCGATCGAAGACAGCAAGTCAGCCGTTTCTTGATTGATTAATGAACGAGTTTTTAATTCCTCAATTACAGTAGATTGTTCGGCAGTTTTCTTTTGCAAACGCCAGGTCTTAGATCTCAAAGCAGCTAATTTCTTCCTTCTATTATCACTTAATATTGTCTTCTTTTCTAATTTCCCAATTAACTTCTTTTTACGAGGAGTCATCTCCACTTCCGG
Organism: Amphipoea lucens; assembly: GCA_947508005.1. Lineage (NCBI taxonomy): Eukaryota > Metazoa > Arthropoda > Insecta > Lepidoptera > Noctuidae > Amphipoea > Amphipoea lucens. Next base: position 21,771,745 of record OX382357.1, read on the forward strand.
CGCTGCCACCATAGGTAATATTTCTTGTGTCTGAAATGTAACAAAAAATATTTCTGTATTTATAATAAACTAGCTGACTCGGCGAATATGGTATGATGTTCACCGAGTTAGCCTCAGATTTTCATTCCCATATTTTAATAATTATTCTGCTACTCGAGGCGAAGACAAATCCAACAAATAAACCGGCCAAGAGCGTGTCGGGCCACGCTCAGTGTAGGGTTCCGTAGTTTCCTGTCCGTCACAATAAGTGTTCCCACGTACAATTCGATAATACCCGACCCAATGTAATAAGTACCTACAGCGCCATCTCTCGGGGAATTGGGTTACTAATTAATACATAGACTTGCCAGAAGTTTTCAGTGGTAATTTTGGATTGCGAGAACCGATTTTAATAATTCTTTTTTTGTTTGAAAAAAGGTACGTTCAGGATAATAAAATATGTAAACGAAGTTAAAAAAAATGCTTGCATATACGATTATACTACGAACTTAGTCCAGAAATGATTTTGTACAACTTTTTGTCTTGTTTGTACAAAAACTGTTGTTTCTATCAAGTTCAAAATAATTTTCCTAGAAAGTCCTTATAAAGTTCTACTTTTCAGATTTTTTTCATATTTTCTAAACTTATGGTTCAAAAGTTAGAGGGGGGGGGGACACATTCTTTTTTACTTTTGGAGCGATTATTTCCGAAATTATTGACATTATCAAAAAATGATTTTAGTAAACCCCTATTCATTTTTAAATACCTTTCCAACAATATATCACACGTTAGGGTTGAAATTAAAAAAAAATCACTTCCCACTTTACATATAGGGGGGCTACCCTAATAAAACATTTTTTTCCAATTTTTATTTTACCACTTTGTCGGCGTGATTGATATACATATTGGTACCAAATTTCAGCTTTCTAGTGCTAACGGTCACAGAGATTAAGCGAGGACGGACAGACGGACGGACGGACAGACAGACATGGCGAAACTATAAGGGTTTCTAGTTGACTACGGAACCCTAAAAAGATGATAAAAATCGGTCCAGCCGTTCTTGAGTTATAAATGGTGTAACTAACCCGACTTTGTTTTATATAATTTGATACTTATTTACAACTACTGTAAATAATATCTAAATATAAAAACATTATATCTACCGCTTTAACGATTCAAATCACATTGGAAAGTTTAAAATGTATATAAACGGCGTTTATATACCTACTTTAACATTTTTGAAACTGATTCTTGTAAGTCAGACATTGTGCAATTTCTGCTGTTTTAGCGGTGTAGCTAAAACAGCAGGAATTGCACAAAGTGTCTGAATTACAAGAATTATTTTCCATAAATATAGACTGATCAAGAATAAACTTACCATAGTACTTTCTACTTCTATTTCCATAGCAACTTCTTCTGATGGTAAAGATAGGTGACCATGACTATCTGTCATGGATGAATCGTCAAGCTGAAAAATATGATTGTTGTTTTAAATTTTAACATTTATCACCCAAATAAATAAGTACCTATACATAAAAGACTGAATATACGACTTATATTCTAAAAAAGTATTTAAATAAGTACCAAATAATCCTTTGCTTCCATATCAACCCCCGAAGTATCACATTTTGAGGAACTCGGTTGATCTACAGCCGGTCGGACCTGAAATTTGAAACAAAAAGGACACGAACTTGCGATTAACTGCTAAAAAAACAAAGAATTAATGATTTTTCAAATGAGCTGGTAAGTTTTACTGTATCTGCTTTACGTTGTTTGGTAGCTTATTAATTTGGTATATATTCCACTTAAATTAATTCCATGTAATTATAAAAAAAGTAATCTCAAATAATGTTTTCAATATTATTTCCGTGTCACACGAAATCAAGTCACAACAAATTTTAACGAATCAAAGTTAATTAAACGTTTAGGATAAATTGGTATGTATAATAAATTTACTTCACCTGGATGAAAAGTGTGGGTATCGAACGTGGATTTAAGTGTGTACTATTTAATTTCTGTCGAATGCAACTAGCTTCGGTAAAAATTTAGTATCGTTTGGCAGGAAATGGGGGTTGGGAGGGGGGGGGGGGGTTTACCCCTCTCCCCTGGCACCACTCCCATTACAAGGTAACTCACCGTTTCCGAGAAAAACAATTTTTTGTAACCTAACCTCCAAACACTCAAAAGTTGCCTAAAAGGCGTAGTCGGAGCCCCGCTTCGCGGGGCTCAATGGTTTAAAAAAAATTAACCACGAAGGGGATGACGGGGTCTGTGTTCGCTCGCTTCGCTCGCTCAGTAGACCCCGTCATCCCCTTCTAACCTAACCTATCCGAGTCGGGGTGCCCCAAGTCCCGAGCTCGCTTCGCTCGCTCTTGAATCCTAAGGTCTGCTAGTAACAGTAGTAACTGCCTTTTGTACACACATACAATCAGTGGAAGTACACTAACTTTCTTGTAAGCAGGATTTCTAGCATATTATTCAAACAAATAAAACAACAATACATTCATTTATATATTTATTTATTAAAACTATAATTTATGACACTTATAAGTTCCTCAAAAGGATCTCTTTTCTGCCTCTCTACGTCTCTTCTCCACAGATATTCAAAAATTAAATTGTTCATATTGACACGGTTGTTGTAATTGTCTTTATAAAAAAAACGTTTGACGACACGCCACTGTGATTCTATCCTTTGAGTGTGGGTGCCGTCCTCAGCCACAAAAGGGTTCCCTGCATCACTGTGGTTTACCTTACGGTGGATGTAACCGTGGTCCCCCAGACAATCATAGGCTCGCCAGAAATCTGTGTGTATTGTGGTGCCCTCAGCCACATGTTTCTTTATCAAGGGCACCAAAACTTCGGCAGACCGGACGTTGTCTGGGCAAACTTCCAAGCGCAGATCCTCACTCCCATCCTCGATCATCCCTAGGATCCAGTGTCCTTCGATTCGACGCCCTTTGTTGTATTTTCTTTTCCCGAACTTGCTTTCATCGATTTCCACAACTTTGCCGGGACCTCCAATTTTTCCCGTGACTGACTGTTTATTTTTTTGATATGTTACAACTGCCTCTCGACAATAATTAAACCAGTCATTAATGGTTGACCTAGAGAGGCAGTGTTCTCCTTCTGAAAAATCTTCTTTAATTGTTCTGTCGTAACTAAATTTTTCAGCGAAGGCATACATTAAGTAAAATACCTGAGGCATCAAAATTTTAATATTATCGAACCAAGTTCCTTTGCCACGGCTCATCTTGGATTTCATTCTGCATGGCCCTCTGTTGCAAACAAAAGAGCCCACCGTCTTGTTCGTAGTATATTCTATTTTCATAGGTTTTTTATGATAGTATAAGATCGGATGTGGAATTTCAATTAAAAAAAATAACAACACGTAACCTAGACTTTATTGTACTTCAGTTTTTACAAGCAATTAACACAATTAGGAAACAGAATCAAAACTTATATGCTAGTTCACAACACACATGTAAATAAATGCAACAATTAGCAAATAAGAAAGACAATCTCACGATACAGATAACACCTGACGTAGGATAGGTCCGCTCGCTGTGGTGGTCGCCGATCGAAAAGGGGCGCGTCCGTGCCGGCGCGCGCTTTTATAGCCTTAGTACTGATTAATTCGGTTCATCTCCTACACGGCCTCTCCTGACTATGCGTCGTCCTCGACGGCATCTGATATGTCCGGCAGTGCCCGTGCTGGGGTGTCGTCTTCAGGAGCAGCTAACCGGGATGGGCCAGCCTCCGCCTCTGCCATGCATCTGTCGGCATGGTCATGTGTCATCTCGTGGTCGGGGCTAGTGATGTCCTCTGTCGAATCGGCTTCTGTAAATGCATAAAGTAGCACATTGTGTTTAAACAGACTAAACATGCCTACAGATGTGGGCTTCGATACGAATAAGAGCTTATGCTCATATTCATCCGCAATTACTAACACAGATCATGTAGGCAAGTATCCCGCAGTCTACATGCTAAAGGTAACGTCCCGCAGTCCGTCCTCTACATGAGTTTGGTACCCCGCAGTTTACCAAATATAAAACTTAGACATCCCGCAGTCTGTCTAACATAAGGTGTCACTCAATCACATAGGCAAACATCCCGCAGTCTGTTTGCTTATAGGAACGTCCCGCAGTCCGTCCTTTACATGAGTTTGGTACCCCGCAGTTTACCAAACGTAAGACTTAGACATCCCTCAGTCTGTCTATTGCCTCATCACATTTTCTTTACTAGATCATTGCGAAAATGACCAAGTATACTCACGCTCAAAGAATGCAGCGCAGGTATCGGGACACCACTCTCCCTTCCACAGGACCATATACTGGGCTGCAGCCTGTGAAGTCTTCCCGTACGAGCCGCTCAGCAACTGCAGCTCGTATCGTCCGCTAGGCAGGGCACGAACGACCTTGTAGGGGCCGCGCATGCCAGGATCCAGCTTCCCAGTAGACTGTGAAAACTTTATTACGAAAACCAGGTCATTAATGTTGAACACCCTAAGTGGGCGTCTGTTCCGGTTCACATATTCGTCTTGACGGCTCTGATTGCTCCGAAGTAGCTCGATAGCACGGTTTCTGCGTAGCTCTCTCAGTGCTTCGCGGTTCGGTTGGGATCCTTCTAGCGCCACATCTCGAACAAGTGACCGAATCACTGGGGTAGTAGCATCGGTTCCAATCATGAGGTTCAGGGGTGAGTTGTCTTTTGTTTCGTAATGTTGAGGGTTAATTGCAGCCTCCATAGTGTTTCAGACCAGCGATCTTTTTGATGACTGGCCACTATGCGTACCATGTTGAGTACGGTTCGAGCATATCGCTCAACCTGCCCATTTGCGTGGTGCATTTCCGGTGTTATGTAGTGGATGTCTGATCCTATTTCTTTAATAAACTCTATGAATCTTGAAGATTCAAACATACGACCCTTATCCGTTACAATTAAGCTCGGGGCTCCAAAAAGAGACATTGCATTAGTTATAGTTCGTATTAGTTCTGTTACATCTTGTCTATAGATGGAATACAGCAGTGTGTATTTTGTAAAGGCGTCTACTATTATGAGTACAAATTTATAACCGTTAGACTCGGGTAAGGGGCCTAGTACATCAACGTGTATTACGGAGAATGGGATCTCGGGTTTTGTCCATGAGGTGATATTCTGTTGAGGAGCTCTAGGTACGCTTTTTTGAAATGCATGTCACGCAGTGATCAATGTATTTTTTTATAAATTGTCTAAGGCCAGGGAACCAAAAGTGTTTTAGCACAAGATCTAAGGTCTTCTCGAAGCCTATATGATTGTGTTCGTCATGGAAGACACGAAGTACACTGAGCCGGTGGCCTTTGGGTATAAAGCAGAGGGATTTAGGCTCCTCACCTATCGGCGTGTACTTGTAATATAAAAGCTCGTTTCGTTGGAAGTAACGACTGGAGTCTAGGTCACCATCACGTAACCGTTGAAGAAGAGTCTGGGTTTCCTCATCCGCTGCCTGTGCTATCTGAGCCCAGTTACGTTAAGGACGTATAAGGGAGGGTTCCGACTTAAGTAATCGACGTGAGGCATCATAGCTCCTTTTCGATACTCAATATCGAAAGTAAAATCCTGAAGGTAGGTCCACCAGCGCGCTACCCTCGGGAGCAGGTCCTTCTTTCGTTCAGTTGATTTGAAAGCGTTGCAATCGGTCACGACTTTGAAGCGGATACCGATCAGGTAGTGTCTGAAGTTTTGCAGCGCTTTCACAACTGCTAAGGTTTCCAGTTCGTAAGAATGGTACCTACTCTCCGCACCCTGTGTGACCTTACTAAAATACGCCACTACTTTCTTATTGTTATCATCGTGGGTTTGTAACAAGACAGCTCCGTAGCCGATACTACTCGCGTCGGTATGAACTTCGGTCGGTAGTTTAGGGTTGAAGATGGCCAATATAGGCTCACTAGTCAGTCGTGAAATGATTTCTTGGCGGATCTTTTCTTGTTCGGGGCTCCATTTAAACAAAGCACCTTTCTTTGTGAGTTGAGAGATGCAGAACGTTTTTGTCGCATACCCCTCAATATATTTTCGGAAGTATCCGGCTAGGCCCAAGAATTGCCTAACTTTTTTGACGTTTGTCGGAGGGGGTGCGTTCAATAATGCTTTTATTTTATAGGGACTCGGCCTAACCTGACCTTGTTTGACTATCCTGCCCAAGTACTCGATTTCAGTAGTTAGAAAGACGCATTTGCGTAAATTTATTGAAAAGCCAGCCTGGGTTAGGACGGTGAGTACTTCACGTAGTAAGTTGATGCCTTCCTCAACCGTGGTGCTCATCAATAATACGTCATCAATGTAGACAAGTACTTTACCCGCTTCAATGAATTTACGCAGTGTCTTGTTTATAATGCGTTGGTATACAATCGGTGAGTTAGTAAGACCATAAGGCATTTTCACGTATTCGTAATGGCCCTCAGGGGTGATAAAGGCAGTACGGTGAACTGACGATGGGCTTATCCTAATTTGATGGAAGCCTGTGGCCATATCAAGAGATGAGTAGCGCGTAATACTCTTATCACCCAGTCGGTCTATATGGTCATCAATAAGTGGGAGCGGATATCGTTCCCTCACCGTAATTCTATTGAGGGCCCGATAGTCGACGCACATGCGGTCAGAGCCATCTTTTTTCTTTACTAAGATGATCGGGCTTGCGTACTCAGACTCTGATTCTCGAATAATACCCTTACTCAGAAGATCGTTAACGATCTCACGAACTTTTAGTTTTTCGGCTAGAGAAAGTTTATACGGACGATAGGCGACCGGTGTATTGGTGGTGACGTTAATATGCATTTCACCCGTGGTTACCGTGGTGGTAGCGGTACCCGTTATGAAGAAGTTAGCAAAATCTTTGATTACGCTCATCAAAGTGTCTCGCTCTATACCCTGAAGGGGTGATACTATGTCAGTGCTATCTACTACGTGAGCTAAAGCTACCTTAACTGACTTTTCTTCCGTACGCGTGAGGTATTGTTTATCTTTAGTCCTCACGTATGTTATCCCGTCCCGGTTTAGGATGTCTGTACCTATGATTAATGGTGTGACCATAGATTCCGCGGGTACAACGACAAAGTCGGCTTCGAGGGTAATGTCGTTAAATTCGACGGTAAGTGTCACGCACGATTCGGCTACTATTTCGTTATTACCGATACCTTTAAGGGTACAACTTGTAGGTTTGGTAGAACACGATAGATACTTAAGTATGTTGGAGGATACCAAAGAAACGTTAAGCGCTCCACTATCGATGAGTACATCAACGGGAATACCCTGCACTACCGCGGTCACTATGTCATTATTACGTCTGTTTCCCGAATGATCAGTGCAAAGGTTAACATTACTTTTGTTTCGCGATGCCGATCTTTCCTTGGCAAAACATTTATCCTCTGTATGACCCGTCTTTTTGCAAAATGTGCATGTAGTTGTGCTAGATTCGGACGGCTTAGTATTTTTTGGACACGTATAGCTCTTATGTCCACTTTGTTTGCAAACAAAGCATTTATTTGAAGATGAACCTGACTTTGTGGTGGATTTGCTCTTAGGGTGATGTGGTAATGGAGGTTTTACTCGCGCAGGCTTAGTATAAATAGACAAGAAGGAAACTAAATTTTCAGATGTGGGTTCAGCATTTGTGGCTGCGGCCCTGACTTGCGCGTCAGTGATACCCCGAATGACGATTAAGGTCATTAGTTCCTCGCTGAGTCCTTTAATTATACGTAAACGTAAGAGACTACGTCGTGCGTATTCAGCGTATGAATCATATTTGTCCGATGTTTTATTCATTGTTTCGAACAAAATGTTCGCGTAATCTAACTTTCTTGGGCAGAGTGGTTTAAACTCGCGTTTGAAACTGGTCCACGACCTATCACTAGTCACCCACTCGTTCAGCCAGGTTTTAGCGTCGCCCCTCAGGCAGCCCGCCACGCGAGACAGGCATTCTTTGTCGTTCCAACGGTTTGTTAACTGAGCGCGGTCGACCTCTTCGCACCATGCGTCGATATCGTGTATCGATGGGTCGAAATTGGAGATGTAGTAATTATGCGAACGTATTGGATTTATGGCCTGAATCGCGTCAACAATTGTCTGAGCGGCAGACGGAGTCGAAATTTCGGAATGTGGTATGGGGGTTGACGTAAAATTATTTTCTATTACTTCTAATCGCGTTAGGATGGTGTCTAACGTTTTATTGATGGTCGTACGTGGTCTCGGTTCCTTGAATTCCGGTTGTTTACGTGACACTACGGGCGGTGTTCGAGAACGGGATTGAGACCGGGATTGCGACGAGGGTTGATGCCGGGGTTGCGATTGAGATCGGAGGCGAGATCGCGATCGGTGACGTCTACGAGATTTGGTTTGAGGCGATTCTCGAGAATCGTGACGTTTACGATGTCGTCGGTGTGACCTGCTACGTGATCTACTTCGCGAGTTATGTGTTCTCGGCATAGTTGATTTAAAGAACGGCTTAGGCACAACAAACTTTCAAATAAATGAAAAGAGGGTAGTTTTGATTCTGTTCCTTTAAGATTTTTGTCAAGTTTAGCCAACAGTTAATTCAAACCTAAGCGGCCAGTAGGCTTTGGATTGAGATCCCACTTCTGATATAAGATCGGATGTGGAATTTCAATTAAAAAAAATAACAACACGTAACCTAGACTTTATTGTACAGGGTGTCCGGTGGCAATTTTCACATTTCAAAGGTTGATAATAAAATAAATACAAAAGTTTCCTGAATTATTTTTATTATTATTTACGGTACATTAATGTGAGTTTCATTTTTTAAAAATAACGTTTTCTAAATGTCGGCCTTCTTGACGCAAGCACTCTTCCCATCTCACACGCATATTTTCAAAAACACGTTTGCAGAGATCGCTGGAAATCCTCGAAACTTCGGTCCGGATATTTTCTTTCAGTTGAGCAGTGGTGGTCGGCTGGTTTCGGTAAACGATGCTCTTTAAGTAGCCCCATAAAAAAAAGTCACATGGGCTCAAATCGGGCGATCGTGCTGGCCAGGGGATGTCACCGTGCCGAGAGATAATTTTTCCTGGGAACAATTCCCTTACAACATTCATGGACACTCGTGCTGTATGAGCAGTTGCGCCATCTTGTTGAAACCAGCTGTTTCTGTTAGCAATAGAACTGTTGCGTAGTTCTTCTCTTAAAAAACTGTTGATCATCTCACAATATCTTTCTGAATTAACGGTTATTGCCCGACCACGATTGTCCTCAAAAAAATAAGGACCAATAATTCCTTTCCCCGATATAGCGCACCAAACTGTTACCTTATCCATATGCAATGGTTCTTGATGCAATTCTTTTGGATTCTCTGTACTCCAGTAACGGAAATTTTGTTTGTTTACATAACCTCCTAAATGAAAATGTGCTTCATCACTGTAAAAAACGTTCCGCAGTCGTGTTTCCGTAGAAAAAGTTGTTAACATCCGTTCGGCATAAGATAATCTTGCTTGGTAATCATTTTCATTGAGTTTTTGCGTTATTTGAATTTTATACGGATGGAACTTGAGCTTCTTTTTCATTATTTCGTGCAATGTTGATCTAGCGATCCCTAAAGCTGCCGAACGTGCTCTTAGTGACATCCGTGGATTTTGCAAAACTGAATCACTCACACGTCGAATGTTTTCTTCGGTCGATACAGATGCAACTGGACCTTGGTGACGTGTGTTTACAGCTGAGCCTGAAGCACGAAATCTTGCTACCCAATAACGAATTAAAGTTTTTGAAGGCACATCACTTATTCGTGGAAGATTAAAATGATTACGGAATTTTCGCTGCGCCGCAATTAGCGAAAAATTGCTTGTTAAGAATGCCTCGATCACGAAAGCACGCTCCTCTCCTGACCAACGCGGCATGGCGACTAAAAAACTCACGACGCTGACGAAGCTAACCCCCCACCTCGCGCCCCTCTAGCTATTCGCGTTCTTAAGTAACAAAACTTTCAAATGTGAAAATTGCCACCGGACACCCTGTACTTCAGTTTTTACAAGCAATTAACACAATTAGGAAACAGAATCAAAACTTATATGCTAGTTCACAACACACATGTAAATAAATGCAACAATTAGCAAATAAGAAAGACAATCTCACGATACAGATAACACCTGACGTAGGATAGGTCCGCTCGCTGTGGTGGTCGCCGATCGAAAAGGGGCGCGTCCGTGCCGGCGCGCGCTTTTATAGCCTTAGTACTGATTAATTCGGTTCATCTCCTACAATAGTTACATTTTTTTTCACGAGGTATCATGCCTCTTTCCTCTGCAAATTCAACACACTGCTCGCGCGTGCCCAGTTGACGGAATATTTTTACTAAGTTCCACATTCCGCGCACTTCCTCCACATTCAAATGGCGCTTAACAGGCGGTTCGTCCTCCGCAGAACTGCTTGATGACTCATCATCAATCGCAAAACGGCTCGTCGACGGCTGAGGCTCGTCCTCAACTGCAGATCGGCTCGTCGATGGCTGAGGCTCGTCCTCTACCACAGAACGGCTCGTCGATGGCTGAGGCTCGTCCTCTAACACAGAACGGCTCGTCGATGGCTGAGGTTCCATGGTTTTGAGGGTCGATCGCGTAGGCAGTAAATCGGAGTCCGGGTAAAGCGCAGAAGTCAGTCGATAAAGCAGAAAATCGGTGTCCAGTGTACAAGAGTAGGTAAATCGTAAAGGCAAACAATCAAAGTCCAGGGGAGAAGCCAAGGTCGTCGAAAGAAGCCACAACAAAACTACGATAGACACAGAGAACATTCACGAAACTCGAGGAGAAACGGAATGATCAAAAACGGATGACAGGTGACACAAACCGCGCTTTTTTTTTTTTTACGTTCCGTTTTATCGATTTCGCACGATACTTTACACCACAGATAATATATTGTGACAGATTTGGTTGTCAATCACACGTTTTAACGTTCCGTTTTCGCTTTTATCTGGTTTGAGGTTAAAAACTTATTTTGTAAATTTCTCGAAAAATATGCAATACCTTGTAATAAGAGTGGTAGCGTTATAATCGGGGACCAAACCCCTACCAGCTTGAACCCTTTTTACCTCCCAACTCCTGCCAAACGATACTAGATCCAACCCCACTTATTTCTTAAAAATGGTTCATTCGGAAAACTAAAAAAAAAAGTAAAAATTAAATACGTTCAGTGGTAAAAATAATTAAGTGCTGGTATCCCCGTCAAGTTATTATCCGACTATTGACAAATGACACGAAGTAACATAGATAACAACCTAACATAAAATGCCTCACACTTTGGTCGGTTAGTACATAAAACAAGTTAGGATTTTATCGTCTTTTTAGACGAAATTAACAATAAATTTTGCTTAATATTGACACAAAATAGTCTTGAGTACAATAATTCTTTGATTTACTTGCTGAAATAGGTAAAAAATGCTACTTACCGATGAAAGGTTATGTTTGGTTGATTTCGTTCACTACGACTTTTACAGCCATATATACAACAATTCACCATCACTAGACACTAAATATTACCTTTTGAAATATCAATAAAGTCACAAATTACACAAAGTATGCGTTTCACAGTTTATATCAACGAAAATGTTTTGACACCACAATTTGTTTGCCATCAATGACTAGTGATGGCAAACAACAAAAAACCGATACGCAAATAGAGATAGAAAAAATATGCTATGTCCTGCTCACACTTACACATTTTGACATATGTGTCATCTCACTTTCACAATTATTGTTATTTTAACAGCATGTCTACCTCTATTCTCTGTCTACGGTTTTACCAAATTGCATGATCTACCAAGCGAGTATACACCTTCATGCAGGCTTGAAGCGGTGTCACTTCTGCATCGAACACAAGACTGTTGCAGTAGTGTCCAATGATTTTATCTCTGCCTTGTAAACTATTATCCAGCAAGATGTAAACGAAATATATGCGGGTGGTTTGATGTCGCGAGTGTATTTTAACCCTTGCGAGCCAAGGATTGAGAGCTACAATGTCGAATTGGGTGAGATTATAATCAATTTTTAAATCTTCATACACTTCGATGAAAAATGTACCATCCTCTTTAACGTGTTCGCCGCATAAAATGATTGACAGCGCGCCGCGAACATTAAAACTGAAGCCACCTTTTTATCTGTGTGTATCGAAGGATTGCAATTTGTTAAATTTTTTCCCTATAATTTGGGGATATTTGTGTGGGTAGCAATTGCATAATATTGTACGAGTAAGATATTGTTGAGTATGGTATTGCACCTCAATTGTTTAGAAGGACTTCTATTCCAAAAAAATAATGACTTATCTATATTGTATTCAAAAAGACCACCATAACAAAATCACTGACTCTAAAGAAAAAGTAATATAAAGATAAATGATACCGAACGAAAAAATATTCCCTTTTAAAAACCTTGTTGTTGAGTAAATTTTTCAAATTGCTGCCTTTCAGATTTTATTGTTTGTGAAATTGTTTCTAGTTTGGAAACGTGGTGAAATCATATTATATTTAAATATTTTTCAATAACACATTTTAATTAAATTGACTTTATGCTCATTACCTGCAACATTATGGTCAAGAACAAATTTTTCAAAAGGTTTATCGCTTCCTCAAAATTATTCTAAAACTTTTGTTATTATTTTGTACTGATTTTCTTTAACCAAGTCATTTTTCTTATTATAACTTCGCACACCAAACATATGTCGAATACATCCTTGGAAGGAAAACATAGTTCGTCCTTGTTTTTAGTGAAATTAATTTGTGAAAATCATATCTGTCTCTAGCTAATAAGCTACTAAGACATTTTACACGTTTAATTATTTTGGAAATATAATGTGCCGTTCCTCCTGCAATATATCCTATTATTAGATTTTTATAACGATCAAACTCTGGGAGATTTAGTCTTTTAGCAAGATCCTTGGTATCTTCTTTATTTCTTGAAGAAACTCCAAATTCGTTCCTTCCTCTCCTTCTTCTTCATGTCTATAAGAGGTTGCGGTTGTATTAATGACAACAGTGTAAGATGGACAGTTCAAAATCGCAATGCTTTCCAACGGGACACAGTTGTGTGTTGTCAAGCATTTTACTTTCAAATGACAAAGCAATTTTTTGTAGCTCTCTTTAAACTGGCGTACATTTGGGTTGTCGTTAAAACCACCTTGCATTCTAATCGATGTAAACATTTCTGTAAATAATAATTTGGACAGACCCAGAAAACACTGTAATGTAGTAATCCACTCTTCAAGGCATGGACGACGAACATGGAAGGAGGACGAACATGTCTCGGCTTTGCAGTCTGCCTAGCCAATTTACTATTGGTGTCAATATATTTAATATTTTTTAGGGATTTCATTGCTTTTTGCCTAAATTCTTGATGAGGGGAATTAGGTTTCACTGCGCAAACGACCATACAGCCCGTAGACGCCTAATCCTTGATCTTAGGCACCAAAACAATTCTGTCAACTAGCTGAGGTATGAGGAAGCGGGGAACTGCGTTCTGATTGGCCCTACCCAGGTCATTACGTCTCACTAGAGATGGACAGGATTAAATAAAACACGAAGGTATCGATATTTTTGTATGTCCTTACCTTTAATATCTATATTTAATTGGTTTTTTTACCTTCCTACTTCTTAATGTTATTTTAACATGTTCTTAATGTAATTAATATACTTAAAGTAATAACATAAATGTAAAAAAATAAAACAAATTAATTAATACAATTTTCGTATTTATTTAAAAACATAACATAATGATTTAAAAGAGTCACATGGAGTTTTTTGCCCATTCTTCTCCATACGAAACGGGGATAAATATAATGACCACCAAACAAATATACTAAACACCAAAAAATTAAGTCCTTAAACCTTTACCTAGAGTATTATATTATCTGTGCCTTTACACAGAAATAGGAGGGATATATCACGTTCATTCTCATTAGATCCATTGGCCAGATCCATGATGGATCTAGTGAAAATTGTTTTCTCATTAGATCTATTTATATAAAAAAATAAGTAAAATGGATCTAATGAGAATTTTTGATATGAAAAAAAGTAATGCTACAAAAACAATTAAATATCACTAAAAGAAGTGAATATCACTAATATTAACAAATTAGTATCCTGACACCAGTCCTGGTGAAAAAGATTCTTTGAGAAAAGGGAAGATGAGGCAATGAATGAAGGGCAGTAAGGAAAAATCGAAAACATTTAATCACAAGCCAAAATAGGTTTATTTTATAGAGAATGTTACGAGCTTGGGGTTCGTGACAATTAAAACTGCCGATTTAAAAACCAAAAATAGACACTTTAATTAAAAACACAAATTACAACTTAAACACACTAATTATAAATCACAATCGCACTACAGATCACTCTAGTCGCACTTGAAGATCGCTTCGATGTATTCGCTTGTATCGCTTATCCAATACTGATCCCGGCTCGCAGGCACACCGGCCTTATATAGGCCTCGGATAGTTCCAGAACCTTCTACCGTAGAAACATCTAGAATGTTCGAGTAGATACCGATCCCGTCCGACCAGGCGTCGATAGTTCTGGAAAGTTCTAGCATCGAAGTTTCTAGAAGGGACCCGAATAATTATTAGTTCTGCTACTCGATACTAGATGGCGCTAGTAGTAGCTAATGTCGCCATCAAGTGTGGCGCGTAACAAGAAATTATCACTTAATAAAAAAAAAATTAAAACCCAAATATTCCTAAGTGAGTAGGTACTTATCGTAATTTTTCTAGGAAGTGGCCGGATGCCAATTTGGCCATTTGCGAGCTGCATTTGTGCGAATAAAATGCAATTGTCATTTTCAATGCTCGTTTTGCGGCGTTTAGGTGATGACCTTTTTTTAAATCTTTCTAATCGGTCACAATTGAGTGAAGTCAGTGATGACTCTTGGTGTAAAATGTGCAGTATCTGTAAAAGATGCACTTCATTTTTATTAATATTTGTGTTGATGCCGTGATTCCAACCTTCTACACTGTTGTTAGTGCGGTGGCGCAGCCCATACACACACCAGATCCTATAGTATTTGTCATTCATCCAGTATTTTTGAAAGTAATTTACAAATTTAGTTAGGTCGTTCTCGTTTGGCGAAATCTCAATTTTAATATAATTCCAGCCATCTTCTATAAGGTTTTCCGGAAGTAAAGCCAGTTTACAACATAATGTAATTATCCTCCTGTTTTGTTTAGTTATCTTTATGTCTAAAGCTTTCGCTTTACGAAACAGGGCATTTGAAAAATGGTAGTGGCAACCATGAATTTCGACATCCATTTTTGACAATGCAAGCATAACTGCCTTTTCAAAATCAATGGTGACTTTCTTGGGCTGCCAGTCTGGAACCTGGGCTTTGATTAAATTAAACAAGATCGTAGACGCCTCTGTTGTTTTATGTGTCATAAAGGCAAAAACCAATGGCACTATGTTGGTACTATTAGAGTCGCTGCCTATATCTGCTTGAATCACATATATCTGTCCAAAAGGTGTTGGACAAGCTTGATATGTCCCATCCATAAAATAATTAGTAAGTAGTTTTAGACGCATTTGTGCGTCTTTTGAACAAAATACAATAATTCGCATACCTTTATGCGAGTAGTCCGCAAGTAAAAAATCTTCATACTGTTTAGGTACTTCTACCTCCTCTGGATTGTTTGTGCTAGTTTTCTTAACTTGAGCCAACTTATTTCTTCGACGATATATCCCAGATTTTTTTTCATCGAATGTAGGTACTGGTTTGTTAGATGATAAATGCCATCCTTTGATTTCTATATGAGAATGTGCCTTCTTATACATGCGAGGAGCAGGTTCTTTGCCGTATGTTGCTTCTTCGCAGTAATCACTTAATGTGCCTTCTATAAAATTATGAGCTACATCAGGAACACAGGCGTCGCAATGGGGTTTCCGATTGGTAATACTTTTGTCCTAAAACCAAACTGTAGGTAAAAAAGTAGTAGGAAAAGTTGTAAAATAATGTTGGTAAGTGTTTTTTTTTAACTGGAAGAGGATATTATATAAGTATACAAATAAATCACTCACCGAATTTAATGTTACGGATCCAGTACATTTCAATTTTGATGTTTTGTAATTTTCACAACGCCAGAGACTAGTGCCTTTTTTATAAAAAACATGCTTATGGAAACTGTAGCCCTCGCATAATAATACTGTACCACGCCCACTTTTAATAAATTTCAACTCTTCGTTCGTACTCATTTTCCGTAAGTAATTATAAACGCACTAAACTGCAATGTCAATATGACAGATCCATACTATACTATATAATATTATAAATTCGAAAGTAACTCTGTCTGTCTGTCTGAATGTTACCTTTTCACGGGTTCAGGGATCACACAGGAATAACTCTCGAAATTCTGTAATTCTGTTCTGTTAGATCGATCGTTTTTTTTTTTTTGGTACGAGGTCAGGAGGTCTCGCTTCTCGGTCGAGTGTTTTCTAACGTTGATCGCAGTTGACAAGTGTCAATTGCCTTCACTATCTCAAAAGTTGTTAGTTGTCTTGGCAAACGGTTACAAGGTGGTGTTTATGAAAATGATTTAACATAAGATATCCCAGTTTCATTAAAATTACTTTGCATATTGTTATGGGACATAGGATACTTTTATCCCGATAGTACGTTCCCGTGGGATAATTTCCGACCTCCACGCGGGCGAAGTCATGGGCAAAAGCTAGTATATTAATTTATTACTCATATTTTCTCATATAAAAAAGGCTCACCATGTAGGTTAAATAAGATCAATCATGAGTCATCTTGAAATCAGGATCTAATGAGAAAACAATTTTCACTAGATCCATCATGGATCTGGCCAATGGATCTAATGAGAATGATCGATATATCAAGGCACCTTTGTCTCTGTAAGCTATTAGGCTACTTTGGTTCTGATTTAAGGAAACTAAAGCTCCAATACATGTCTTGCATTTGATACGTTTGACTAACGAACTAGACACAAACCCCGCAATATACTCTACTGCCCTTTCAGCTAAAAGCGACAAAGTAATCCATTCAAGGGCGCGATTTAAGTCGTCATGATTTTCAGTTTCATCGATGCCAACATCTTGCTTGTCATCCAACGTTGTCGTCAAGTTAATTCTACCCAATGCTGATGAACAGTTCAAGATAGAGATATGTTCCAAACGAACATAGTTGCTAGTTCAGACATCCATTAACTCCGTGTGTATTAATATTTTTTTATACACACATCAAAAGTGTCTAGGGATCAACATATATTTTTGCAATAACTTTTCTCCTGATTGATATTAATTAAAATTTTCTTTAAGGATTCATCAAATAAAGTGTTTTCGTTTGTCACAGTAACGATAAACCAAGTCACCTTTGCATTAATAAAGAAATTTGCCATTTTCCTAATAAAGGGATTTTTGACATTTGAACCACTAACACAAAAGTTCGAAAAAAAGACTGAAATAACAGTTTTCTTTAAAATTTTATTGGGTAACTTAAACAATTAATAATCCGTGTTTCTACCGCGAACACTAACAACACAAGAACATCGGTTTGGCATACTCAAAATGAGTTCATCCAAATCACGCTGTGGAATGGCCGCCCATGTTCGTTGCAACAACAAAAAAAGGTCTTCTTGCGACTGGATACCCTCCATATTCGGCAGAGCTCTTCTCTGTAGCATATCCCATGCATGCTCTATCGGGTTCAAGTCTGGCGACTGAGCAGCCCAGGGCAGGACATTGATGTTAGCTGCGGCGAGAGTCTGTCTTACAACTCTTGCGGTGTGCGGTCGTGCATTATCATGCATTAACTGAAATAAGGGACCGATTTGCACTTGTAGAGGAACGATGACGTCTGATACAATCGTCTCAGCATAAATTTGAGCGTTGAGGTTGCCTCTGATCCAAATCAACTCAGTTCTTCCGCCGATCCAAATACCCGCCCATACCATGATGGTTCCACCACTATAAGGATGGACTTCCTGGCAGGATTTTAATCGCTGTTGGCGTCCAGGGGTTCTCCAGTGTCGTATACGTCTTGTATCCGGTCTCATACCAAAACGAGACTCATCAGAAAAGCACACGAAACGCCATTGTTCTTCTGCCCAATTTCTGTGTTCAAGAGCCCATTGATATCGAATCCTACGATTGTGCATTGCTATAGGTGGTACCCGTAGCGGTCTTCGGGAATGAAGGTTCACTTCATGCAAGCGGTTTCTGACTGTTTGGTCGCTAATTAAGTTCCCTGAAGAGTGATGAAGCCTCACGGCTAACATCATGGCGGTTATTGTTGGAGCTCTTCGAGTTAAGATTTGAATGTATCGGTCTTGTCTCCGTGTGGTGCAGCGATACCGTCCTCCATGGCGCTCAGCCACGGTACCAGTGCTTCGGTAACGTGTCCAAAGTCGACTGATAACACTCTGACTTGTATTCAGAGCTAAAGCCACAGTAAGTTGCCGGGAACCAGCTTCTATCATTCCCACGGCTCTGAGCATTTCTTCCCTGCTTAAATGACGTCGCCGCTCCATAATAACGTTGGTTTTAATCAGTAGTAGGGAAACAGTAGCACTAATAATGTCTTCAATGCGTTGTATGTTTTTATAGGGAAAATATTGACAGCTGATTTTCATCTTTTACTCGAATTTGATTCACAGTTCCTGATTCAAATTATGAAATGCACCAAAAAGGATCCATATAAATTTATAAAATCATAAATTTATTACAAAGCCACATCTCAATCTCAAGAAATCCGCATAAAAATGCTTGATCCCTAGACACTTGATGTGTGTATATCGCTTCGAATAGTCGCGGAGTTGGGTTGTCATTACTACCGCCGTGTGAACGTATATTGGCAAAAAACAGTTCTATGTGACCTTGGGAAATTTTATTAAAAGGTATATATTTGATAGAAGAATTATTTTTATCTATTATATCATTAAACATTCCGATAACACTGAATTACGACACAAAACCCTACGAATCCTGTGTAGCGTGGCGAATTAATAAGTTTTACGGTTCTGGTGTCATTTAATTTCACAGTTAAGGTAACAATATATTTTTTACATGCCTCTAGTTTCTTTAAAACATTGGAAGAGTTATCTTTGTTAAGAGCTCGTTTAAAGCCGTAGCCATGAACTCTCGAGTCCAGTATGTCAAATAAGTCATTAATCATTAATAACATTTCTACAGTAGCGTCTACGTTTTGAAATTCTTGAAGTTTCAGTTCCGATTTGCAAAGGAGATGGGAAATCCTAGGCCCAGCAGTTAACTAGTTGAAATGGGTATTAAAAAAACCGTTATATTTTTCTAAAGGAAATCACAAAATACAGTACCAAGTTTCTATCTAGGAAGCGAGAAAAATTAAATTAAGTTATGAAACTAAATAATCGATTAAGTACATGCCTGAATTCTAAGTAATCGATAGTGAATAAATCGGTAAAATCTCAGAATATGTTTGAAAATCGAGTGGCAAATGCTTATCAACCTTTTCGTGGAATCGATTCATAGGGAATCGAGTTCCTTTAATTTTTCTTCTGTTTGCAACACTGGTCACTCAGTATAGTCTAAAATAATCTGTGCTGGTCACAGTCTGTACCGTCCCTCCTGCAATATATCCAATTATTAAATTTTTATAATCATCAAACACTGGGAGATTTAGTTTTTTAGCAAGATCCTTGGTATCTTCTTTAATTTCTTGAAGAAACTCCAAATTCGTTCCTTCCTATTCTCCTTCATGTCTATAAGAGGTTGCGGTTGTATTAATGACAACAGTGGAAGATGGGCAGTTCAAATTCGCAATGCTTTCCAACGGGACACAGTTGTCTGTTGTCAAGCATTTTAGTTCCAAATGACAATCCATGTGCAATTTTTTGTAGCTCCCTTTAAACTGCCGTACATTTGGATTGTCGTTAAAATCACCTTGCATTCTAATCGATGTAAACATTTCTGTAAATAATAATTTGGACAGACCCTGAAAACTGTAATTTAGTAATCCACCCTTCAAGGCATGGACGACGAACATGGAAGGAGGACGAACATGTCTCGGCTTTGCAGTCTGCCATGCCAATTTGCTATTGGTGTCAATATATTTAAATTTTTTAGGGATTTCATTGCTTTTTGCCAAAATTCTTAATGAGGGGAATTTGGTTTTACTGCGTGTTGAGCACAGCACACGAAACAATAATATTCTCAATAACCTGCGTGCTGTGCTGGGGGTGAGTTTACACTCTGTTAGGCGGGGGTTATCGTGTTCTGTCTACAGGATGCGAATTAAACAGATAACAATGGAATTAACACTTATAATCAGCAACAGAAGTACACGTACACATAAATCACAGTTACACAAATACACAAACAAAGGACTTACGCAGCACTAATTTACACTAAATGACTGAATTTACTAACATACTAACATACACGCGACTCTATAGGGCTCCGCTGACCGAGCGTTACTATTTATCGCGACTTGTTGCTCGCTCGGTGGATTTATCTGACTCACTAATAAATTCTACAGCGGGTATATTTATACACAAGTGGCCACGCCCCCAATTCTTTGCTATGACTAGCGTGCAGGCTGCAACCTGACGAGATTCCGACAAGAACAAACTCGTTTTGATGTTTTCTTTGTTACAATTGGTGTTCAGGTTGCAACCGGTCGACATGCCACGAACAAGCATGAACTAAGTCTATATTTCGTAAATATGATGCAATAATTCTCACGATTGCATAGGACGCAGCCTATAGATAATCAGTACTTACTTACGCTAATGGTAAACGGAGCTAGGGTTATGGTGCTTCTTCTACACTGCGCATCTAAGTTTGCCCCTTGGTTGACCTGGCGATCCATTGACACTATCAAAGAGGTCGTTAAAAAATGTCACCACTACTGCCGTAGTCTCTATTGACTCTATATGAGACAATGGAGACTACGGCCGCTTATCTGAAATATTTAATTTGTTTTAAATAAATATTACCGCCATTTATTGCTTCAGGTAGGGACAACTTTTTTTGTTAAATAAAACTCTTCCTAAGTTAAGCTAAGTTACCATAACCTAACTGTAAGACCTACTGTATCACCAAAAAATACACTATTAAAAAAAAAACAATGTTGTCTGGTTCTGTTGTAAATTGGACTTCAGGTTGAATGTTCTAAAAAACAAAATGTGTTTAATAATAATACATAATATGCATTCAAATATTATACATTTTAGTAAATAACTTACAAATACAGGTACTCTGTGCTTAGTATCATCATAAACAGCTTGTTCCCCGATGATAGCCAAGATTTTTTTTATCAATTTCTGATAGATCTTGGTTGCTTGGACCACCTCCAGTACCTCGAGCATCCTCTCTCCGTTTGGCTAGTATGGTCTTGCTTTTATGCTTTAGGTCAGCCCAGTACTATAAAATCAAAACAAATTATATGGTAAATCTATCAAAATTAGTTACAAAATTAGCATGCAGTTATTAGAAACTGTTGAAGAGTTAACTAAGTAGACCATTTACCCTTTTCCACCGGTCGCCCGTCTTTGGTGACTCAGAGCCAAAAGAATTCAGCTTGTTGGCAAGATCATTTCACTGCCTCTCCACTGTTTCCTGGGATCTTGAGCCAAGGCCAACACACCTGGCTAAAGCGGGATGCTCAGCTAGAAAATCTAATAGTTCTTCTAGTTGATCATTGGACACTCTATTTGCCATTTTATACTGAAACAAGATTATGTATTCTTAATTTCAAAGTTATTTATTACACCTTTGTTTCACATCAATAATATTTTAAAACTTGTTGAACAGCCGAATATCGCTTCGAGTCCAAGTTAACACTGTTTTCACCCACTTATGCACATTGTAACCGGTGCCAAGCTATTTTTGGTAAATTTTAAGACTGGTTTAAGTGGTTTATAAGTTTTTTTCGTAACAAAACTCGTAACATTCTTCATGTGATTGACAATTGACTTTAGTTCCGAAGTTTGCTACATAATGGTTTTGGCGCTAGTGTCATAGCGATAAGTGCATAATAACAATTGGCGAGCGATCAGCGAACGATTTTTAGATAATACCGATTTATTTAGCGTTTAGCTATTGATCGCGCGATGACTGCGCGATAATTGCTGGTTGTAATAAGTCTGCCGGTGACCCACCGAACTTGTTATTTGCTCTAGATCCTTCTTAAATAACGCGATCTTCTGTCCGGTAAAAACGTTTTGTTGTTCTAAGTATCCCACATTAATACCAAGTAATCTAGGCAGCGAGTTGTTGGATTCGAGGTCTTGGTTGGAGTTGGAGTCGAGTCTATAGTGGGAGCTATGATGAGCTTTAAGACCTCCGCGCACAATTAGACTTTTTTTTCGGTACTTCCCGGAGGCTGTTGATCAGAGGATCAGATGTTAAAATCAATATATTGAGCAAGTCTCTATTCGTGGCAAGACGAGAGCACTTTCTGGTGTTGTGCTCTCTAAACCTCCGGCAATCTTTGTTTCTCGCTTCTTGGGCTTCCTCTGAAAGCTGCCCTATTGGAACTATTGCCGTCTTAATCACCTCTGTACTGTGAATAAGCAATTTATGCACAGTAGCAGGCATGTAGTACCACGAATAGATACTTAGATAAAGTCTTCTTGTCTCGAGACAAAGCTTTTTGAATTCAACAAGATTTATCTCGAAGCCAGAAGACAATGTCCTCAACAATACATCAAAGTGTTTGATGATTGTAACATCCAATCCTGTGATCTGAGCACTCAGTTCGGGGTTCCCGAAAAAACGTCGAGCTGTGTTTCTATCATTTGTGGAAGCAAATCCTGGCTTTGGCTTGTCCACAATTAATCCCATTTCATGCTTGAATCGTTGTTTGATTTCGTCTGATTGTTGTTTTGCACTTGCTTTTTCCTCTGAAGATCTAGCCTCGCACAGTCGTGATGTCCGTGACCGCCAGGTTGGTTTTGAAGTGTGTGTTGAAGTCGGACCACTTTGCCTTCTTGGTTTTATAGATGCGCGTCGAGATTGGCCTTAAGGGTTCCAAAGCCTTTTCTAAGCGCATCGAGAAGGTAATAGCGTTGTGGTCTGAAGTTGTTAGACTTCTTTCTACACGCCACTCTTCTACCTTGCCCAACAGTGACAAGCTGCATGCAGTCACATCAACGATGCTCGTGCTCGTCACCTGTCTCCTCTATAGTTCTCGAACGTCGGCGTTTGACCTGTGTTAAGGATATGGAGGTCTCGCTCATTGAGGAAGGAGCTGTATGCTGCCCCGCGATGGCTTTCGGAAACACTTCCCCACCACTGGCTCCAGGCGTTTACGTCTCCTTCCACCAGGATGTTGTTGGTTCTGAGTTTGTTTGTCGTGTTGTGTGTTTCGGAAAGGTATGGTTCGATGTCCTGGTCGCCCTCGAAATAGACCGACAGCGCCCCGAAGGTGAGCTGGCCTACCTTCAGCAAGACGGCGGCGATGTTCTCAGTTACTAGCTGGGGGTCGTGGATGAGCTTTGAGCGCTGAAGATTTACCTGAAGATCTGATGATCTTACTGCCGGTCTTGATGCGATTTCGGGCGGGACTGGTTGGTTTGGTGAAGTGTTCTCGTTGTCACCCTTAGCAGTAGGAAACGCGCGACCTTGCTATTCCATCCCACTTTTGGCGTTCCTGGCAGTCTTCGCTGAATGCTGCGTGTGCCAGGTCGCTGGCCGATCCGTGTGCTGCGTTCCCACTACGCCGGACCGGCAGATCTGCCGAAAACCGGACACCGGACAGAGTGTTCACATTACATCGGATCCCGGAAGAAATTCAGACAGTCAAGTACTTACCTCAGTTGAATTTGGACCTGCGCGCACAATGGACGACGAAATTGTTGTGTTGTGGTGGTATCTTAATAGAAGGCAAAATAAAAGAAAACATTGGGTGCACCCTATTTTACGGGAAAGATTTTCACTTGGAACATTTGAAACATTAATGGGTGAACTTAGAAGAGACGAATCAAAGTTCTTCAATTATTTTCGAATGACAGCAACCACTTTTGACGACTTACTGGGACGACTAGACATAAGAGTACGAGATACAAGTTTCAGAGAATGTATTTGCCCAGAACAAAGATTAGCCATATGTCTAAGGTAAGATTATTTTATGCACTAGATTGCGTAATAATAGTTTTGACGTAGGTACCTACTTAAGACTGAATGAATGAATGAATGTTTGCTATGTATGTTTGTTTGATGAATGTGAATATATGTATATATAATGTGTGTGTGGGAGGGTGAATGTATTTGATAATCATTATGAATTAAAAATGCAAATAACTTATTTAAGTATTTATTTGTACTCAAACTTAAATCCCTTCAAAATCTAAGTAATCTGAGTCTTGGGAATGTATGGAATGATTACTAGATGCTGATGGCGAAGCTGGAATCGGATTCGATGTCTGAGATGAAGTTGATGGTATAGATGTTGTTGATCTTGCGTAGGTGTTGCCTGTTGATTGACGCTATTATGTGTGTAGTATCCAGAATACTGATCTGGTCCGGTCATCTGATTATATGAATCACGCCAATGTCCGTAATTTGGTCTCTCATAATTCCTACTTTTAATTTTTTGCAACATTGTCATGACGCTAGCTTGAAATTCTAAAGTCTCTTCGATAGTTAAAGTGTTCAAGATTGGTATAATGCCTTTGAAGAAAGACAGATGATGGTTTTCCTTTTCTGGGTTTATTCTGGAGTCCAAAAACTTTACCATCCTGTCATTTACCTCTTTATTATCCATTTTTCTTTTATCTTTAATTAAAGGTGAACGAAAATCTGATTCCATGCCTACTTCAGTCTCGGTTCTTGCTTTTTTTGAAACTGACTCATGTGGTGGTCGAGGTTCGGAGACTTTTTTCAATAACATTAATTGCTCGTGATATAAATAATTTCGTGTCTTTTTGGCCGGAGATCCAGATTTAGACTCATCTTTTTGTTTCTTTACTGTCTTAAGCCACGAATCTCGTATATTGTTCCATTTAGTTGAAAACTGTTTTCCTGAAAACAATAAAAAAATATCATAAAACAATACAATTTGTTTCTTGGTGACGTATAAAGTAATAATGTAAATGTATTAACAAAAAATACTTTTTTTTTCAGATATTTAGCTTCAGGATGTTCATTCAAAGAAATACATTACTCATACAGAGTAGGCGTTTCGACAATAAGTAAACTAATAAAAGAAATGACCCACGTCATTTGGGAAAACCTAAAGACAGATTTCCTTAAGCTGCCTGATACTGAGAGAGAATGGGAGGACATCGCTTCAGGATTCGAAAGAAAAGCCAACTTTCCTCACTGTCTTGGAGCAGTAGATGGCAAACATATCAGAATTTTGAAACCAGCCAAGAGTGGTTCTATGTTCTTTAATTACAAGGAGTATTCTTTTGTATTAATGGCAGTTGTCGATTCAGAGTACCGATTTATTTTTATTAGTGTGGGCTCATATGGCAAAGAATGCGATTCTACTATATTAAAGGATAGTACATTTTGGCAAAAGATCAATGATGGTACTTTAAATGTACCAAAGCCTAGACCGCTTCATGAAAATTTGCACGAAGAATTACCGTTTATACTTGTTGGCGATGAAGGCTTTGCTTTAACACCTAATCTCCTACGTCCATATGGAGGTACACATTTGAATACTGATAAAAAGATTTTTAACTATAGACTAAGTCGAGCAAGAAGGTATGTTGAGTGCGCTTTTGGTATTCTGGCAAATAAGTGGCGAATAATCCATCGAGCTATAGATCTGAACGTAGACACAGCAATTCAATTAATTAAAGCTTGTACAGTCTTACATAATTTTGTAAGAGAAAAAGGTGGTATAAATTTTGAAAGTTGCAAAAATATAGAACATAGACAAGAACAAGAAACGACACCCATGAATCGGAATGTGTCGAGTCGAGGTGGCCCTAATGCCAACGCTATACGGACATCATTTACTAATTATTTTGTTTCGGATATTGGTTCCGTTCCGTGGCAGGCAGCAGCTATAAAATAAAATTTATCAATGCATTTACATTTTATCAATAAAACATTAAAAACTCGCCGTACTGTTTTCTTTCTTTTTCATCCAGTTCATCGAAGTTTGTTGTAATTTCATTTTTAATTAAGGGCTGATCCTTAATACAATTTCGCAATTTGTTAAATATAGGTGCCATACCAATTATATTTTTGAAGTGAAAACTTCTTTAGCGGCGTTGAGCACTTTTTGTAATGGGTAAAAAATGTTAAACTCGCGTCAGGACACGTGACCGTCAGGAGAGATTTCCCCCCCCCCCCCCCCGCCTCTCTTTCTACGGCGGCGCCAACGGAAGTGAACCAAGTTTAGTGACACACGACAATGGATGGATGGATGGATGGATTGGATGGAGTGGAAGTGGAAGCGGAAGTGGAAGCGGAAGTGGAAGTGGAAGTCGAAGTCGAAGTCAAAGTCGAAGTCAAAGTCGAAGTCAAAGTCGCAGTAGAAGTCGAAGTCGAAGTCGGAGTCGAAGTCAAAGTCAAAGTCGAAGTCAAAGTCAAAGTCGGAGTCGAAGTCAAAGTCGGAGTCGAAAAGTCAAAGTCGGAGTCGAAGTCAAAGTCGGAGTCGAAGTCAAAGTCGAAGTCGAAGTCAAAGTCAAAGTCGGAGTCGAAGTCAAACTCGAAGTCGAAGTCGAAGTCGAAGTTGAAGTCGAGGTCGAAGTCGAAGTCGAAGTCGAAGTTGAAGTCGAGGTCGAAGTCGAAGTCGAAGTCGAAGTGGAAGTCGAAGTCGAAGTCGAAGTCGAAGTGGACGTGGACACACTGCTGTGTATTCGTAACATTCGTGTATATAAAGTGTTTAAAATATGGAAATTGAACAAAGTGCATCTATTAATGAAAAAAGGGACGCAGAAATAGTGAAAAAAAATGAGTTATATTAATTCAATTAATAATTGATCTATTTCAACGTTAATATTCAAGTTTTCACTTCTGCCGGCACTCACGGAGTGCAACCCGTCTTTTTTTTTTAAGCAAAGCAGTGTGTTATATCTACCAGTAAATAGTAGACTCTGATATTTTGATCTTAAGGCAGTAGTTCGTATTCTGGTATCATTTAATGCAGGAAATAGGTGCTTATTTGTTTGAACGAATATAGCTACTTCGAGAATGTATATACTAGGGAAAGTTAGTAATTTGTGTTCCTTGAAAAAAGGAATGCAACTATCTGTAACCTTGAACCTATGTGTGTGCGTCTCAGGCGCCGATGGCTGTGGCGGTATCCTACCTGTCACTTCCGACTCCGACGCTGCCCTTGGCGCCTCTGGCTTCTGCGATGGACGCGCCAATTTTTCTGAGGCCACTGACTTGGCCGTATTTTTACCTTTTCCCTGAGTGATTGAGGGGCTTTTGCGACTTCCATGCTCATTTTTCGGGAGGTTTTATTTTGTTTGGATGACATCTTAGTTTTTTTTAAATCTATTATTATAAAGGGAGGGAGGTTAGTAGAGGCATACAATTTGTGAATTATATTTTAACTATTCTATTAAAGTAATACTACGTATGTTTATTTAAATATAAAAATAAATAAATATATAAAAATAAATATTATTTCTAAGTAGTTGGACTTACGGATGCTCCGCTGTTGTTCTGCGTCTGCTTGTCCGGTGAGGAGCCCGATAATTGCTAAGGCTCGATGTGCTGAACTCTGTGTGTGCACTGGTGGTGGTCCTCAGTGGAATTCCGCTGTGCCGCTGTTTGGGGATATTGCTACCTATGCACTTTTCAAACATGGATTTTGCTTTGTTTGCAACTGACAGTACTTTTTGTAGTCGTTTTACTATGGCATTTGGCTATCTTTGGAGTGATATGACTTATGAAACTTGTTGAACATATCAATGAGTTTCTGGCGCCATCAACATATTAATTTGAAAAAAAAAAAGAGGATATTGCTGGGTTTGCTTTTACATGATTCATTGGAGCAGCCATAGAAATGTAAAAAACAGGAGAAGTGGCAAGGGGGCGTGTCTGTGTCCACGCGTCATGAGCAACATGCGCTTGTACTAGGCGAATGGCCGTCTCCGCGAACTAGTGCGCTTTTGACTGTGATCGTGATAAAATATAAAAATGCCGAGTTGTTCAGTGGTTTCCTGTAAAAAACGAAGTCAAAATAAAAACCTCGTATCTCGTGGAATCACTTACCATATATAAGTAAAAGTATTTTACTGTATTTGTCTTTAAAATCATGAAAAACAACAAAGCGTAAAATATTTCTTGCTTTTACTACGTTATTTTTGTTTTCAAATATCGCATCGGCTGTACTATTTTTGCAGGAAATACATTGCTTCTTAACCACTAGCCACTCAGTGTGTCGTAAGTGAAAAGCAAGCAATGTAAAAATTACAAAACGATACTTTATTTTCGCCGAGCGTCGCATAGTACGGCCGCTGTGTCTTGCGGCGAGATAGTGATGTGGTTATGAATGTCCACTAACGTAGGCTATCGACAACAACGTCGATTGCTCAACGAATATATTGCTATTATAGTTAATTTTTCAATTTACCATCAGTTTTAACCCGGTTTATAGAATACCTGAAAAGATGACGTTTAAATGGTTGGAAGGCCCTTGAGAAAATGTAAAATAATGTTATTTTTTTTTATTAACTTCAATTATTTTTTCAGCTACATTTTATTGATTTATAATGTAATAATATGTTCTGGACATATCGTTTTCTATTTATTTTATTTTCTTGACCCTTTATTTTTCTTAGTACAATAATGAATTAAAGAATCGATAACTTTCCGATTTAGTCAATCACTAGCGTATATGTAAAATAAATGGCTTTTGCACAGCACAACGATAGCGATAGATGTTTTTGTGTGAGTGAGTTGTACGGTGCGTGGTAAAATGCACTCTGTGTTTGATGAGTTAAGGTTTATAATTGATTGTGTAGTACGTTCTGATTTATGAATTGCAAGAGTGTGCGCGACTTTGTATCTATTGCTTTTACTAAACTACATCTGTAGTAGTGGCGCGGTGGAGGGGCCAACCTGGCGACATCGGGTTCCGATACATTTTCAACTACCGAGCATATCTCCTTCTTTCATATATCTATGGGAGCAGCACACAAATACACCTTGCATATATTACAACTGTAACGTGTTTCTTTTCTCTGATTTATAATTGCGCAGTGCTTACATCGTTGGTATTTGCCCATAAGAGTCGGCATGTGATCTTTGTAGTTTTTCGGTAGTAAGCAAAGTAGGTTATGGCTACTACTATATGGATCGAGGTAAAGTATTGTGACTATGAAAATTTTCTATAATTTGACGATTATTTTTTAGAATAATCTAAAACTGCTTGTGGCTTCATAACTGGTAGCCCCGCTGTATGAAAAGGAAAATAAATCTTTTGTGTATTGGACTAATGCGACTCCTTCTTCTACAAGGTGTTGTCGCCCGGTACAATTCCAATTTCAAAAAGAAACTACAGAAAAACTACAGAAAAATTAAAAATGAAATTGCTAGAATGGAGTCTGAAATAGCAAACATAAATTAAACTGTTATTAGTTTAAAGGAAAAGACTTACAAAGTCTACCATAAACTTGTGTTCACAATGATAGATGGCAAAATAGCGCAGACATTTACGGACACATCATCCTGTGCAGTGTGTTTTATATGCAAGTCAAAGCCATCAGAAATGAATAACCTTGACCAAGTCCGAAATAAAACTGTGGTTGCGGGGCTCTCAAGGTCGGTTTATCGCCGCTTCACGCACGGATTAAATTTATGGAATGCATATTACATATTGCGTACAATATGTCATTCACCAGTTGAAGAACAAACGCAACTACCAAACAACAAAAAGATGAAGAGAAGAAAATAATCCAAAGTGAGCTGTTTCAACTTTTAGGTCTAAAAGTGGATTTTGTAAAGCAAGGAATGGGAACACCTAACGATGGCAACACGTCTAGAAGATTTTTCAATAATGCAGACATTGTAGCTGAAGTCACAAGAGTTGATAAAGAACTTATTGTCGGTTTGGTATAATATTGCAAACGATTAATTCTAGTGCATTAGTTGATTCGGATAAGTTTGGTAGTTATTGTTACCAGATTGCTGAACTATACGTAAGCCTGTACAGCTGGTATAATATGCCAAATACAGTGCACAAAATCTTGATGCATGGCGAAGAAATAATAAGTGCTGCTGCCTTACCTATTGGGATGTTATCCGAGGAACCTCAAGAAGCGCGAAATAGAGATTACCGCAATTATAGGTTAGGTCATTCAAGAAAATGTTCTCGTCTATCATGTAATGAATATGCTCTTAGCTACCAGATCCCCTTATCAACAGTTTACGTGCAGTACCGAATATAAAATATTATCCTCTTCATGACTCTTCATGATGATGCCAAAGCTTTATTAGTGGATAGCACCCATCTCTAAAACTGTCTTCTCTATTTATTATTTAGTTTATTAATATTTATTGATATAGAAATGCTCAAAGACTGATATTACTGACTGATATTTTGCATAATACTTATAATTGAATTCATGTGAAAAAACATGATGAATATTATTTATTTATTTATTTTTTTATTTATTAAAACTTTATGCACAAGTAAAAAACTGTACAAAGGCGGACTTAATGCCTTGGGCATTTTCTACCAGTCTACCTTAGGGTGATGCAGAGACAATATACAGTAGGTGCAATAACAGAAAAAAAAAAGAAAATATTTATAACTAAGGTATACAAATACATATATACATACATAGGTACAACAATATATATACATATATATAAATATAAAACAAATAGTTATGAGACATAGATAAGAATCCCTACAACAACTTAATTTTGAGACGAATCTGCCAACTTCTTGTGTATGTGTTCTCGAGCTTTCACTTTAAATGTGAACGCATTGGTTACCGTCCTGATATTCTGAGGGAGCGCATTCCAAAGGAAAACCGCCTGGACAAAGAAAGAAGACTTTATAAAACCAGAGCGATGAGAAGGACAACGAAGAAGACGATTATTCTCGGACCGAAGATTCTTGCTGTGTGCAGAGCATAAATATTGAAAAAGAGAAGTCAGATAAGAAGGAGAAGTGGGTTTGTGAAGAAGAGAAAACAAGGTTGTCAAAGCCCTCAACGCTCTGCGCTGCCGGATAGGTAACCACTTTAAAAGCGCTCGATGTGCAGATACATGATCATACTTGCGAAGATTGAAAACGAATCGAATGCAGCTATTAAGAAGTCGGTCAAGTTTATTGAGAAGATCTGCATTCAGGTCATAGTAGCACACATCACCATAGTCAATTATGGGGAAGATAAGGGACTGTACAAGCATTGCCTTAATGTGTGATGGGAGAATATTTTTCAACCTATAGAGCGACCGCAACGTGCCAGTAACCTTCTTGCTCACAATCGCGACCTGCTTACGCCAGTCAAGGCAAGTGTCAACATGCAAACCCAGATCCTTGACGTCAGAGCTAAACGGAATCACTGTGCCATCAAAGGTAACCGGTGGCACCGTTGTACCATTCAACCTCCTCAGGCTATGGGGGCTCCCTACAATAATAGCCTGACACTTGGTTGGGTTAACCGCCACCCCAAAGCGATCAGACCAATTTTTGACTACTCGTAAATCCCGATTTAGCTCCTCGATCGCACCGGATAAGCTGTCAACACCTGCCTGACAGTAGAGCTGTAAGTCGTCAGCGTAAAGATGATACGCACACTGAAGCTCGTAAGTTATGAGATCTATAAAGATAGAGAACAAAAGTGGAGATAAAATGCCGCCTTGAGGGACGCCAGTTTCAAGATCACACCAACTGGAGCTAGAGTCACCAGCGAGAACTGATTGCTGACGCCCCCGAAGATAGGAAGAAAACCATTCCAGAACCTCGTGAGAGACCATGCGATAGGAGAGGATGGATAAAAGGACTTCGTGACTGACGGTATTGAAAGCATTTGAAAAATCGATCAACACTAAAACCGTCACCTTAGTGTCTTCCATTCCTCGCCTTATATCGTCAGTCACTTTAAGGAGAGCAGTAACAGTACTGTGCCCGGGCCTGAACCCGGATTGGAATGGACTGATGAGGGAGTTTTTGTGAATGAAGTTGGAGAATTGTTTATGTACACAGGCCTCGAGTACTTTGGATAAAAAGGGAAGGATGGAAATTGGACGAAAGTGACTGAGAAGAGTGGGATTAGGGATTTTAGGCAGCGGTCGAACATGGGCTTTCCGCCACAGGGAAGGGAAAACACCAGAGTAAAGGGAGAAGTTAACTATATGGGAAATTGCTGGAAGGAGCTGATCAACCGCTGTCACGATCATGTGTCGACTGATGTTATCACAACCAACGGCTTTGGATTTTATGGACAGGATAATCTTTTTGATCTCTCCCGGGTCGACTGGGGTGAAGGCAAAGGGGGTAATATTAGGTCGCGTCAGACCAGCAAGGAAGTCAAGGGTTTGACATTTGGTTGGATTATCAAGGGTAGGAACAGTTGAGAAATGCCGATTTAGATCGTCCAAGCCAAATGCGTTAGGAAGGTCTGAATGCCGCGATTTGCCGATACCTAGTGTTCCAAGGAATTTCCAGATATCAGCAGGAGAAGCAGAAGTGATGTTATCAAGAATATGGCGACGTTTAGCGTTGCGTATCATCTGATTACAACGATTGCGAGCAGTTTTGAAGAGGGTCCAATTATCATCTGACCGATCCCTTTTAAACTTCCGAAACGCGCGGTCCCTTCGTCGCATCGCCATCCGAACTCCCACATTCATCCACGGCGCAGGTGGGCGCTTTAACTTGACTCGCCTGATAGGAGCGTGGGTGTCGTACAGCTTAACTACAGCATTGTTAAAAACCGTTACTTTATCGTCAACTGTAGTGGCTTCCTCCAGGGGTGTCCAGTCAATATTAGAAGCATCTTGTGCAAGCTTCTCACAATTCATCCGCGCAAAGGCACGCCTGTACTGGAACGTAGGTTTAGGTTTAGGAGATTTAAGGACATAAGACAGGAAAATAAGGTCGTGATGGGAAAAACCAGGAGCGTCAAGTTGACCATGTGAGGAGACTCGGGAAGGATTTGAGGTGAGGATCAAGTCGAGCCAAGTATCATCACCGGCAGTGTTATGATGAGTTGGTTGGAGAGGCAGCACATGCAGACTAGCTGACTCGACCAGATTTAAAAGTTTACGGGATCGATGGGAGTTGTGGGCAAGGAGATTGGTGTTAAAATCCCCCAAGACTATGTGATGTGCGTACTCCGAACCTAAAGATTCTAAGACCGATTCGAACTCGGTGAAGTAGTCAAGTGCGGGCGGACAATACACAACACCAAGAACGGTTTTAGCTCCTTTGACACAGACCTCTAGAAAAAGAAACTCAGCCGAAGTATTACAGGAAGAAGTAGAGAGAATTTTGAAAGGAAGATCAGCACGAAGGTATATAGCTACACCACCTCCTCTCCTACCTACTCGGTCATTCCGCAAAAGAACGAATCCTGGGAGAGAGTAAGAGGTGGATAAAAGTTCAGGTTTCAGCCAAGTTTCAGAAATCAGGACGGCATGGACGTTGTTGTTCGAAAAAGTTTCATACAACTCATTGTAGTGGCTTGGAATGCTTTGAGCGTTTATATGACAGACGTTAAACAGCCGGCCAATATTATGGCTGAAACTTAGACGCAAAAGTTCACCAAGGTTTTCCGTAACAGAACAAAAACTATCATCACCAGAAGAGGCAGTAGATTCGTTGGCAGAAAAAAAAGATTCGCTATCAGATGTTGTCATGGATAAAAATATATATAAATACAATAAAAATAGATATAGATACTAAATAAATATAAATATACGAGTATACTAAAACAGAGACCTACACGAAACACTGGTAGGACGTTTGCATCTCTGCACCACCCGCCAGCTAACATCATCATTACAGACAGTGAATACAATACAAAGAGAAAATAAAAAAAAAAACAAGTGTTACATCCATACAAAATACATAGTAGTGATAAAGGAATTCTTCCGCTAATTTAAATTATTCCGAACGCACCCATTAAGCATTCAAATGATATTATTACATTTTCCGTGAACGTATCCAAACTTACAAGAATGTATGAGTATGACGTTTACTTTGATTGATAACCGACATCATGACAATAGTTGACATTGACAACGACATTAGAAACATGCACAGACGAATGAGAACAAAAAGTGAGAAAAATAAATCCGGTTGAGGGTAAAAAAAAACCTAAAGTATGCGTTACTTACATAATTATTGTTAACTCAAAGACTTGTGAGGAGAAAGAGAACAGAAAACAAATACTTTACTACTATGTAAGAATACGAGACAAAAGTAAACAAGGTTCAATAACAAACAAAGGAAGATAGCAAACATTAAGGTAAGGAAATCTTAATTACTTAATGGGTGTCAAATGCGTAAATAATATAGTGTATAATAAATGCAGATTGATACCATGACTAACGCGTCTTGTTTTTCAGGCTATCTCCAGACGTTTGAACCCGGGGATACTTCACCAGCAGCGGATTCAGTTCCTCAAAAGATGTCACCTTATGTTTGCTTCCATCTGGGGCTTTAACAACGATGACACCGTCCTGAGTCCAACACGACCGCATAGAAAAGTGAAGCCGCGCCTTCCCAAAGATGGATTGTCGGGTCTTGGTCAAAAACTCCTTGACAGAGATAGATGATCCCTTCAGTCCCGTCTTCGCTCTCCAGACCGCAGACCTGTCGTCATAGCTCGAGAACTTGACTAGGATGGGCCTATGGTGATCCTTTTTGGCTAGGCCAAGTCTGTGGCAGACTTTTATGGAGGATGCAGTAATAGTTTTAAGGGACAGCTTCTCACTTATCACCTCTTGGATCACTGCGCTGCTGACTTCCCCATCAACCTCTGCTATGCCCTGGAAAATGAGTGCCTTTCGCCGATGCCTGGTCTCCAACCCGTCGACCTGTCTAGCACACTCGCTGATCTGCCTTCTCAGCAGACTCAGCATGCTGAAGATCAGCTCTCTGAAGGTGCGAAACTCTTCAGCTACCCTCGCTACGGTATCCTTGGCAGGACCTGCACACTGTATCTGCGCTTCCAACTCACTCATCTTCCGGGTAAAGCTATCCTCTAGGGTCTTCTGTGCCGATATTATCTCATCCAGTTGAGACATTGTAATGATAATTGTCCACTTGTGTTTGGTGAAGTGAAAGTAGTGTTGTGAAGTGATGAGCTGGCAGGTGGTGTGAAATTATTGTTTAAGTCACATAAACGTGCTGCAAACGTGAGTACCCGTTGTGTATAGGCTATACACCGATAATATATATAAAACTAATGAAAATACTGTAAATTACTGTTTTAAATATAAAATATGTACTAGAGTTACGTCTGCCTTCTTTTTACACCTACCCGAAAAAAAAAAGTTAGTTATTATCATGTTAATAAAAAAAAAAAATACGCATATTATATCTTTCTCTTTGTATACTGGTACATGGGCATTTTCACAAAAATGTACCCCACCTTGAAAAATAATATTTTTTGATAGTATTATATTTTAAACTTTTTTTGGTCTCTTTAAAACGGAAATTCAATATACTTCAAGAAAAAATATAATATTATGGGTTTAAAATGGGAATACTGTAAAAATATTAGAACACAATGGAAAGTCTGGCAAATTTATATCAGTTGTGTGACTATATTCAGTAGCTAGAAAAACAGTGTAAATTATAAGAATTTTTAGATATTGTTTATTTAATAACTTTTAAATGGTTATTTTTTATTTTTTAAACACTCACCATTCCCAACTTTTGGATCTAAGCTTATTAAAAATACAATAGTATATTCAGTATTGTGATTTTGGTACTTCAACTGTCATTATTATCTTTACTTTTAAAATTTTAGATACTTTTTTAGAGAAAAGGCAACAAATATTATACTTAAGTATAATTTTCCATTTGAGGGACTAATTTGAAGGTCATTAAATGTAAAATCTACTCAAATAATTAAGAAATTCAGCTCCGTAATATAGGGACAGTCACACAACCGAATACCTAAAAAGAAAAAGGGTGCGTTTACATGGCGAAAAAAAAGTACGCAGTAGTACACATAATAAATATAATTATAAATATAATTGATAACTTTAACTTCAAACAAAATTATCACAATCAGTTCCGGCTTAAGGCATCACATTATTATTATTATTTATCTAAAGGGTAAATTACTATCAAGAATAAGTCTTTTTTAGGTTTTATATTGGCACTTATATATCTTATTTTGTTTCTTGTTTTAGTTTGTTTTTTTCCTGCCGTATTTCTACTCACATCATCTCTTAAATAGAACTTTGTTATCTCTTCAATTTCGAATCTTACTATCTTCTTTTTTTTTCTATCTTTTGCTTTTAAGCCCATCATTTTGCGTACATATTTTTTGTTTGTAGTGTTTTTCACAAGTTCTCTTAAATATTGTTTCTCTTTATGACCTTTTGCCCTTTGATATGTCTTTTTTAATGTAAATTCAAGGACTTCCTCCCTTGATTTTTGTTTCATCAATTCATTTTCTAAGTCAGTTATCTTTTTCGTAGTGCGTTGTTTAAGACGCTGGTATCGTTTTTTGTAAGCCTCTCTTTGAGTCTGAACTTTTTTAACCTGCGTCAACAAATTTCTGCATTTTCTTAGTAATTGTTTACATTTTTTCCTGATTTTTGTTTCATTATTATCTTTCGAAGTTATACAAGGCACATTGTTTATATATCTTAGTTTTGCTGGCTTAGTTTGTTTCTTTTTCTGCATATTGCTTCTTTTTTTTTCCTCTCTCCATATTTTGCGTTGCTTTTCTGCTTCCTCTGGCGTCATTTCTGATATTTTCTTTTTTTGCTTTTCATTCTTTCTAAATTTTTTTTACACTGAGCTTTATATTCTTCCGGGCGATCTCGTTTTAGTTTCTCCCTATAACGTCTAGTTTTTTCAGCACCGGTAAGAGGCATTTTGATGTAAGTTATTATTCCTAAAACAAAATTTGGTACTACTAAAATGAAACCTTGTACAAATATACGAACATAATAATATACACCCATACAAGCAACATTAAAATTTAACACACAATCGTACAACAAACAACGCCAAATTGTTTTAAGTTGTTTTTCAATTATGATTATTTTGAAATCTACATTTTGCCGTAGTTTGGTACTCAGTCAAAAAGGTCTTAGGAAAATATTTTTATAGCTCAAGAAAATCGCCATGTAAACTTTGCTTTTTATGTGTTCAGGCATGTTGTGACTTTTCGTTCAGCGTATAATATGTGACCGCTCAAATAGTCACACAGCGGAAGTCACATTTGATAATCCTCTAGTAATAAAAACGGTTTAAAATATAACGACAACACTTATATTCATCAAATTTTTGATCAACTTACATATAAAAACATTTAGAACTAATTAACTAAATACTACAAGATAAATAGATAGAAATAAGCCAAAATATGGTCACATACCTGAGCTAAGACTTTGTTCCCTGCGGCTTGCAAACACGCGTGCACTCCTTCTAAGCAGTTTTTTGACACTGACGGCTTCTAACCTGACAAGTTGCATAGCGGTAGCTATGGTGTTGCCAGTAATGCAAAACTATTTGAACTACGGTAAATTTTTTTTTTAGAAAATCGGTGACAAAACTGAATGTTCCGGGAAGGACAATCTTTTTGATTTACTTTTTTATTATTTTATTTTTGTAATTCGGTTATTATATTTTAACTATTACCACAGTAATTGATTATCCTGGACCAAATAAAACCTTAAAAGATGGTATCTTTCTTACAAAAAAGTTAAGAAATAATTTAGAGATGCGCAAAATGTGTCAGTAAAAAGAAATGAATGAAATATATCTTTTCGCTTAATGAAGTAGTCCACTCATTTGAACGTGCATTTCCTTCAATCGTTCGCGAACTACCCATGTCTAAAATAATTTAATAAACGCGTAAGAGTAAGCAGGGGACAGCGCAAAATCACCCATTTTTCAATTGTTATTTATAATTAACTTAAATTTATTTGAGATTATGTTACAGTTTTTGTTAAAACAACAAAATATTGTATACGTTTATTCACTTTGATAACTTATATAAATAATTCTGGCAACTACTTCATACATAGATTTTAATCGAATTCGAGGGACAGTTGAAAATCAGGGGATATACATTTTTGTGAAAATGCCCGTATTCATTATATCATTTTAATAAAGTATTATGAAGAAACGGAACGTCTTTTCATTTATTTAAAAATAATATTTTCCGCATGCACGTATTGAGAGAGGGCGCTACTGTGCGCAAAGTAAACATCAGCTGCGTATATTTAATTCTTTAAAAATAGATAAAGTTAAGATTCAGTGAAGAAAACTAAATATAACTATAGAGTGTGAAAACTATTAGTGATTTATGACATAGTTCATAACTTTCCATCAAGATTCCGTAAGAAAAACAAAAATCGTGAAGTTTAACGAACAAAAATTTGAATTTGAGCAAAACAAAAACAAACTGGACCAACCACAATAAACTGACTTCAGATGTCAAGGACAACCATAAGATGCTCTAAGGAACAAAAGGTAGGAGCATACATTTATCATTCAGTAATTTGTACATTTCAATGCAAATAATATTCATCGAAAGTGCACAATCACTTTGCCTAAACGTAATTCAACGCCATCTGTGTTCAATATGCTGAAACACTTACAAAATCAATAAACCGAATTGGTAACCGAACAAGATACTAAGATCTGAGCTAATTACGACCAATACCGGATAGAGGGCGCTTTCAACAAAATTATTACATAAAAAGTTACTAGATGGAGTCACTTTGCGCAGGATGTCTTCAAGTGCTACCTAATAAAGAAAAGCTCACTTGTAAATTATGTAAAGAAGCATACGACTTACAATGTGCAAATATTACTGTCACACATTTCAACAAAATAATGACAGCAGCCCAAAAGAATTCATGGAATTGCCAAACATGCAATTGTAAAATCCCAAAAATCGGGAATATAAACACCCCTATACGTGCGCAAATTGAATCACAAACTATGAACTCCGAAGAAAATAATGTCACCCTTAGGAAAAGGCCAACTAACTCCAACCTCGACATTTCTTCCTCACAAGACCTGAGTATATTAGGTGATACACAATACTCAGAAGATAAAGAAACACCATTGAGCACAATTATCTAAGGAGGACTAACATTAGAGAATCTGAGCGAAATGATAATTCTTCGTTTACGAGAAAACAATCGATCTATAATAGCGGAGATACAAAACACTATTCAATTAGAAATTAATAAGGCAATTACTAAAATGAAAGAAGATTTTGAAAGGAAAACAGACTCACTTTTTAAGGAAAACGAGCAAAGGCGAGAAGATATAGAAATAATAAACAAGAAAATTGAAAAACTAAACATTGAAAATGAGAAATTGAGGAATGAGATTAACGACTTAAACAAACTAAAAACGGCAAAACACTTGAAATGTACTGAGAATAACTGCAAGAAAATAGTACTCTACGGTTTTCCTGAATATTATAAAGAGCCAGATTATGACCAACAATGTAGATTAATTGATCTATGTTATGAAAAACTAAATATTGACCTTACAAGGTATATTGAAGAAACTTATAGACTAGGCAGAAACTATAATAAAAACCGACCCCTAGTAATAGAACTAATTAGTAAGAGAATGGCTAAATACATTGTAGAAAATAAACACTGCCTTCAAGGAACAAGATTGTTCTTATCTGAATTTTTAGATGAAAACGCAAGATTGGAAAGAAAGGAAATGCGTGAAGAAATGCTGAAAGCAAGGAAAAAACCGGCCAAGTGCGAGTCGGACTCGCGCACCGAGGGTTCCGTACAAACCTGCAAGGTTTACAAAGTTCGTTCATTACGACAATCGAGTCATAACTATGGTATTTTTATTGCAAAATGAAATTCATAACATTACAATGGGGAAAGATGGAGGAGCATAAATTTAAGACAAAGATCTCTTTATCGTTTAAGTAATCCTTTATTTTATATCAACACATATCATTTATCTATAATATAACTGAAACACTTATACTAGTCGACTGGATGCGGAAAGCGGAGGACAGGGTGCTGTGGCGCAGTCTGGGTGAGGCCTATGTCCAGCAGTGGACTGCGATAGGCTGAGTTGATTGATTGATTTTTGACTTATACTAGCCTTGCAGCAGACTTGCGAAAGTTCTTTTATTAAAGTTATTTATTTACTAAGTTTTTTAGTCACTATTTAGAAATCTGGTTCAAAAATATTAATTAAGTATTAAATTTGAACCAGACCTGTAAATGGTGACTGAAAAAGTTATGAATAGTACCACATTGAACATTGAAGTTCGAAAAAACGTTATCAATAGTTGTACAACTTCGTGTAGTGCTACTGTTTATTAACGGAAACATGTTTATGGATGAAAAATATGTGGAAATTCCATTTTGGGGATTCATTCTAAAATCTATATTGAAGTCTCCCACAACAATCAGACGAGAAGATGAAGTGTACATATTGAGGTTACTGCCGAATATTGTTGTATTTATACATTCTATTGCAACATTAATTTGACATTGTGGTGACCTATATACAGTTATCACTCTGATATTAAACATTTCAAAATGCAAGCATTCACAATGGCCGTTTGCAGCGCCTGGGTTATTTAAATAATATCTTTTACATGATCCATCTGTCACGGCATCCTTAAGATTGCGACGTACATACGCGATAGATCCCCAACCTGGATTTGCATTAGATACAGCTGGACCATCTACTCTGCACACCTCATAAAAACCATCAAGTTCAAAAGTGTCTCTACGACATCCCCAGGTTTCAACAAACAATGCTGCATGGGAGGAATGAATAATAGGATCTATGATGACGTCTGAAAAATGTTTGCGCAATGATTGCACGTTATGAAATACAATTTGAACTGCATTATCTTCAGGTGTTTGCAAAAATTTAAAATATGGTACCAATTTGTTTTGTTCTAGTCTTTTCATTTCTATACTTACAGCACTCGATTCTGATATTTCAGAGGGAGGTTTAAATGTACCTGAATTCACGACTAAAAACAGTCCAAACGATGACATTGCTCTAGAACAAGCTACATACAGCATCGATCTTTTTACATTTTTAGAAATATGGACCACAACTTTTTCTAAGGTGGCACCTTGCGACTTGTGAATTGTAATACCTTCTGCTGGTACTATTGGAAACTGAGTACGCTGCACTACAAGATTTGAAGATTTCCACCTTTTCACAGTATAAGTGACGGCATCTGATGGCGTCCAATTCGAATTGAGATATTGACGATGTTTTCGAGAAGTTACTTGACATTTACTTCTTGTAGCTTTTCCCGTACTTTTATCGAACAGAACCCAAATACGTAAAGGCCGCTTTTCACTTGTCTTCTTGTGTCGACCGTAATCTATAGCCTTCAATATTCCGGTAGTACCATTCACAAGGCCATCTGTAGTGTCAATATTCACAGTTACCATATAACGTGCACCTACTCGTAAAAACAAATTCTTAGGAAGACCGTAGGTCTGCATTGTAGGTAGAGTATTTACAGATTGCAAGGCTTTTCTAGCAGCTTGCGGATTTGGTGCTCCAGAAACCACATCAAGTGCTTTAACCGAGTACCCTTCAGTGTTCATTCGAGACAATACTTGATTATTGTATTTGTCGACTTCATTGTTGGTCGCAAATAAGTGTATCGCTCCATGTGCCTCAATAGGTAAAGTATTAATACTGTAACATCTAGAATTAATTAACTCTATATCCATAGAAGTCATCCGACCGACAGCCATATTGTTTAAGGCTATTGCGAATGCCAGATCATCTCTTTGCCGCATTATTTCAGTCATCATAAAGAGACGGAATGGTTCCCACAACGGAGCACCAGCAAGGGGTGCCAATGGATTTCGACTACTGTTTGGCTGAAAAACCCAGTTGTCTCCTACCGGTGGTAACTGATTGAAGTCCCCGACGCTTATAATAGACATACCAGCAAATGGCGTATCTGTGTGAAATATTTGCTGCAATCTCCTATTAATTTGGTTCAGAGTTCTACT
The DNA here is from genome assembly GCA_947508005.1 of Amphipoea lucens. Taxonomy (NCBI): domain Eukaryota; kingdom Metazoa; phylum Arthropoda; class Insecta; order Lepidoptera; family Noctuidae; genus Amphipoea; species Amphipoea lucens. Next base: position 21,813,791 of record OX382357.1, read on the forward strand.
ACCTAACATAGATATTTCATCCAAAATAATTAATCTTACTTTTGCAAGTTTGCATGCTAAGGTGTTCGCGATGCTTGCTGATAATTCGGGCATTGTTTGACCACATTGGGATACTGGAAGTCCAAACGTACTGTGAACAGTTTGACCACCGATTCCAAAAGCAGCTTTTCCCGTGTATGCACAAAGTAAAATTCTAGCATCATCAGGATTTATACCCGGAACTCTATTGAACATAAGCATTAGATATTGATACAAACCCTTAATTAACAAACTTTTGCCCACGCCGGCTCCACCACTAACAAAATAATTGTTCCTGACGTCACATCGGGCCACACACCACACCGCGACCGCGGGCTTGCCCCCGCCACTCACTCGTTCGCCGACACCTTGAGCGTGCGCACATAATCGGTCGTCTTAATGAATCAGCAATACAGTACTTGTAATATCGCAGTAGTTTTTGTTTTATTACCATTCAAGACCACCAGCAGCAAACCTGGAGCTTGATACTCAACATATGGTCCTTCGAACTAAAGAAGATTGCCGTTTTTGTGCTACGCACGCACCTCCTGTGGACTTTGGACTGGCCGTCCATACCGCGCGCTCGCCCGCTGTAGAGGACAGTCTACCCAGAGGGACATTATACTGAGTGAGTCCGTTCCATATCCCTTTCTACTTTCCTGTCTTTTTGCCTTGTCATCCAGGAATGTTAAAATAGTGCTATACGGATCAGGCATACATTGATCTCTTCATATATAGCTTACCTATTCAGTGGAACTTTCCACAATCAAATCATTCTCATTTTGCATTCTTCATAACTTCTCATAATATAATAATATTTCTTTGCTCGCTTGGCGCACGTGTTTGCTAAACGCGTAAACAACCTCATTAGTGTTTTTTTCGATATTGTACTTATTGCACCGGTTAACTCGCCGGGCTCATTAGCAATATCAGCTGATTTTACCGTTAGCTTGGCCAGCAATTTACGCATAATCATATAACTTTATATTGGTTTCTTTGTCTTCGCTTGCACTTCAGACTTTTTTCTTTGCCTTATCGACCTACCTACCTTCTCATTATGTCTGATGCAAAATTAAGGGAACTTATAAAGAGGCGTGGTGGCTACAAAGCAAAGCTTACGCATTTTAGCAACTTTTTAAGATTAATACCTAGCACGGGTAAAGATTTAGACAGCTTCCAAGCAGCAGAATTAAAACACCGTCTTGGTTTAATGGAAACACTATATCAGGAGTTCGACGTGTTACAGACAGAGTTGGAGCTGTTGTCGGAGGATGCGGACGAAATGTATAACGAGAGGGAGCAGTTCGAGACGCAGTACCACGCGCTGGTGGCCCGCGCGAGGGCGAGCCTCGCCCCCGCGCGCGCCTCTTCGCCCGCGCTCGTGTCTGCCACCTCCGACGATGACCTCGCGCGCCACGGCTCTGGCTGCAGGCACGACTTCGTTCGGCTGCCTAAGATAGACTTGCCTCACTTCGACGGGGACTATCAGCACTGGCTTGAATTCCGAGATACGTATCTTTCCCTTATTCATAACAATGACAGCATACAAGACATCAACAAATTTCACTACTTACGGGCTGCCTTAACTAGCAGCGCGTCATTAGTGATAAAAAGCATAGATTTCAAAGCAGACAACTATGCTACAGCTTGGCAATTATTATCCGAAAGGTATAACAATGAAAGACTACTTGTTAATAATCACGTACAGGCCTTATTTAATCTTGAACAAATTCAACAAGAATCTTACAAATCATTAAGGAACATGATAGACGTCACAAATAAAAATCTTCGTGCTTTGTCAACTTTAGGGCAGCCTTCTGAGCAAGGGGGTCTAGGGGAAACCCTTATAATATACATGATGTCAGAAAAACTTGACAAGGTCACACGAAGGGAATGGGAAGAATATAAAAACAATTTAGACGCCTTTCCAAATTTAAAAAAATATGTAAAATTTTTAACAAACAGAGCAGATTTACTTGAATCCTTAAATTATAATACAAACACAACAACAACAAAAAACACTAACGATAACAATAAAACTAAAAATTTCCTTACAACAACTAAAACAAAAAATCAAAACCATTCAGATAATGTTAAATGTCCTATGTGTTCTCAAAATCACTTTTTATTCAGTTGTCAGCCTTTCAGAAATCTTGACATAGAAGCACGCATTAAAAAAGCTTCAGAAAGCAGTGTTTGTATGAACTGCCTTCGACCTGGTCATACCGAAAAGCGTTGCAGTCTCTCGCATTGCAAATACTGCAAGATCAAACACAATACCCTCTTACATAGGGAATCAACAGAAAAACAGACAGGGGAAAACATTGTTTTGTCAACAAATGTCGTATTACCCTGTTCGGAAACTAATCAGGTTCACATTTTGCTATCCACAGCCTTGGCAAAGGTGACAGACGTCAATGGAGAGCTTCATACTGTCAGACTCCTGTTGGATAACGGCAGCACCTCCAACTTCATCACCGAAGAGCTCTGTGGGAAGCTCGGCCTGGTAAAACGCAGCACTAGCTCCACCGTCTCAGGTATAAACGGTCAAGTTTCTAGTACCTCAGAAAGCTGCAGTCTTCATTTGCGGTCTTGTAATGGTGGCTATCAGGCGAAAGTAAGCTGTTTTGTTTTACCAAAGATCACACAATTGTTGCCTGGCTCTTATGTAGATAAAAGGTATATTACCATCCCGCCAGGTATTCAATTAGCAGATCCATCATTCAATGTACCAACTGCTATAGATATTTTAGTAGGTGCTGAGGTATTTTGGGACGTCTTAGGTTCCGATACCATTAACTTAGGCAATAATCAGCCAAGATTACAGTCATCCAAACTGGGTTGGCTTATTTCGGGCCGCGTCAGTCGGTCTCGTCTTCGTATACAACCTTCTGTTTGTCACTTTCTTTCACATGAGGAGTCAGATCAGCTGACTCGCTTCTGGGAACTTGATACGGTGTCTTCTGCAAACTGTTTCTCAACAGAAGAACAGGCTTGTGAAAAACACTTTCAAGAGACCACACGTCGGGATACGCATGGTCAATTCGTTGTCACTATACCATTGAAGGACTCGGTCGAATGCTTAGGTGACTCTTACGCGATGGCAAAGCGTCGTTTCCTCTCCCTAGAGCGTGGGTTTGAGCGGGACTCCACATTTAAAAACAGATACTTGCAATTCATGCAAGAATATATTGACCTTCATCACATGACGGAACATTCAAAACCAAATCATTCAGAAATAAATTATTTTATGCCTCATCATGGTGTTGTGCGCGAATCAAGTTTAACCACAAAACTTCGCGTTGTTTTCGATGCTTCGGCCTCCAGCACCTCGGGCAAGTCTTACAATGACATTCAGATGGTAGGTCCAACCGTACAGGAGGATCTGCTTTCCATACTCATAAGATACAGGCAACACAGGTTTGTTGTAACAGGTGACATTGAAAAAATGTATAGAGCTATTTTAGTTGAGCCATCGCAGCGCCCGTTACAACAAATTGTTTTCAGATTCAATTCCTCAGACCCTTTAAAAACCTATGCACTGAATACAGTGACATACGGTACAGCTTCAGCCCCATATTTGGCCACAAAATGCCTAGTTTCGCTAGCAGATCAATGTTCAGACCCAGAGGTTAGTCAGTCCATCAGACGTGATTTTTATGTAGACGACTATTTGAGTGGTGGCGATTCAATTGAGTCAGTCATAAACTTATGTCAAGGGGTAGTGAATACTCTCCAATCCGCCAAGTTTCAGCTTAGAAAGTGGCAATCAAATAGTCCGAAGATATTAGAGTCAGTCACTAATATAAAACCAGAAAATCAAGATAAAAAATTAAACCTAAATGACACTCCTAGCAAAACACTTGGGCTATACTGGGACTGTAAAACAGATAGATTATTCTTTTCTATAGATTTAAAACCAACTTCTAAAATTACAAAACGTAATATTTTATCCTTAATAAGTCAGGTATTTGATCCAATAGGCCTCGTCGGGCCATGCATAGTTCAGGCTAAACTTATGTTACAGCAGCTGTGGATACTTAAATGTAACTGGGATGATGAAGTACCAACAGAAATAAAATCACAATTCCTTGATTTCGTACAGTCACTTCCAGCTCTTAACTCTGTTTACATTCCTCGTTGGGTATCTTGTAGCAGTGCTTCTTTAATAGAGCTACACACTTTCACAGACGCTTCTGAACGTGCCTATGGTGCGTGTACTTATGTCAGAACGGTAGCAGTCGATGGAACAGTTTGCGTTCGCCTTTTAGCCTCCAAAAACAAGGTCGCCCCTATAAAGCCCACAACCATACCAAGGTTGGAGTTGTGTGGTGCCTTACTGGGCACAAGACTTTTTCTGAAGGTACGTAAATCACTCACTCTAGAGTTTAATCACTGTTTTTTTTGGTGTGACTCGATGATCGTGCTTGGATGGCTGTCTACAATGCCAAGTCACCTTGATCAATTCGTCCGCAATAGAGTGAGTGAAATCCAAGAAGCTACGACCGGACAGACGTGGAGCTATGTTCCTTCTAAGAGCAACCCCGCTGATCTCACATCTCGGGGGGTGAAGGCTGATTGCATCAGCTCGTCCACTCTTTGGTGGTCGGGTCCTGATTTTCTTAATCATAAAGAAATCAAATTTCCAACATCACCTAATACAAAAATCCAATCTTTACCAGAAACATCTTTACACACAACTGCTGACACACATAAACAAAACAATAACAGTATCTTTTCAAATTTAATTCACAAAAAATCATCATTTACATCACTCATAAGAATCATAGCCTATATACAAAGATTCATTCATAATTGTCAGAATCAGAATAATAAAAAATCTTCTTACTTATCAGTTTCAGAATTACGATCATCACAGAATCTTATATTACAGATTTCTCAACAGGAAATGTTTCCTGAGGAATATTCATGTCTTAAAACTAACCAGGCATTACATAAAAAAAACCGATTAATAAGTCTTTCTCCCTTCATTGATTCAGACAACTTAATACGCGTAGGTGGACGTCTTAATAACTCCAACTATAGTTACAATGTCAAGCATCCCATCCTTTTATGTAGCAAACATCACTTGACGAAAATTATCTTCGAAAGAGAGCACAAAACACTCTTTCATGCAGGGCCACAATTACTTTTAGCACACATTAGACTCACCTACTGGCCTTTAGCAGGCAGAAACCTGGCTAAGCACGTAGTGCGTAACTGCGTTCGCTGCACTCGCTTCAAAGCTCAGCCTATTCAGGTCATCATGGGCAACCTACCAAGCGATAGGACTCATCTAGAGTACCCCTTTTTGAATACAGGGCTTGATTATGCCGGGCCAGTGCTGATAGCCGACCGTAAGGGTAGAGGATGTAAGCTACTTAAGTCATACATTTGTGTTTTTGTGTGCTTTGCAGTCAGAGCCGTTCATCTGGAGCTGGTTTCCGACCTCACCAAGGAAGCTTTCCTTGCGGCCTTCAGCCGATTTATTAGTCGTCGGGGCAAGCCTCAACGCGTGTACTCCGACAACGGCACTACATTTGTGGGAGCTTTCAATGAGCTTTCACGCTTCTTAAAGGTTTCATCTAGTAATATAGAGTCAGATCTTGCAACCAAAGACATTGAATTTAAATTTATACCTGCCTACAGCCCACATTTTGGTGGGATTTGGGAAAGTGCAGTAAAGTCCACCAAACATTTATTGCGTAGAGTCATGAGCCTAACTCATTTAACATATGAAGAGCTCTCAACCTGTCTGATTCAGATAGAGGCTATTTTAAATTCCAGACCTTTAACACCTCTATCAGTAGTGTATTATTGGGGCTTCTGCATCACTTGCTCTCGCTTCGCTCGAGCGCGTTATGCAGAATGCCCCAATAATACATATTTACTACTATGGTCTGCGGCCCGATTCGTAATATTACTTAGTACTTGATAATATTTATAAATTATGATGGTGAAGTGACATCGTCTAACGGTAGCAAACAATTTATAGTCGTGATCAGATAGGATTGGAAGGGATAAAAAGCTATAAAAACATATATTTTTAGTTTATAATTTTATTATCATGACACCATTTATTTATACATAATACATTTCTTAACGCACATACAGAATTATGATAAACACAATTATACACATCTTGAGACTGTTTATATTGATTATACAAATTTATTAAACTAGGACAACCTTTTTCTTCTAAATTAAATATATTACTATTACTATTTTCTAAAATATGCTTTAACCAGGAAACTTTTTCTATACCTTTAACGTAAACATATTTATCTCTTAAAATATTTAACACCAATGTCTGGTAATTAGAATATGGAATAAATCCTTCACTCCAGTATATCTTTCTGTTACGTTCAATCCAGCAAACTTGTTTCTTTTCTAGTCTTGTTAGATTTTTAAATGAAAATGGCGGCTCAATTAAAAACACTTGTAGTTTGCTATCACCCAATATTGCGATTTCTTTTGCTATAAATTCCTTGGCTTCTGTTTGAAAGCCTTGAATATCGACAATAACAATCATGATAACCTTCGCACAATGTTGCTTAAAGGTTTGTATTCTACAAGTCGATCGTTTATAATCAAACAATATGCAGTTGTCTTATCTGGTATTGATGTAGAACATTCAATTTCCAACCGCACGTCCACTGGACCTGTTTTTAGACTATCGTTTTGTCTTGAGCAGTCTATAATAAAAAGGGGAGCCTTTTCTTTGAAGTCTTTTAGATCTAGCAACGGATCTAATGGACTGTTGTAATACGACTGGCGAAATTTCACATACATTTCATATAATATACTATACTTGTTCTCAGAAAACTTTAAGCTCAAAGGTTCATAAGGATAATATTGAGAATTCAAAAAGAGCGTTACGTTGCTCACTTCGCAATGATCGAATAGCGAACTGTCTTTAGTTTTATTATTTTTCCTATTAGTTTGCAAGCAAAATATAACATATCTAGGCTTTTCTAATTGTGAAGCGGTCTTTACTGACCAAGAATGTTTTGTAGTTTTAGGAAGTAAAGGATACTCATATAAATCCCAATTTCTAAAAGCCATCTGAATAGACTTATCTTTTTCTAAGTGTTTTAAAAGTATTAATCGTTCTCGATCTGATACTTTTATATGTGGTACCCTCCACTGAACTCTTTCCATATCTATTTGAAAATGGGCAACATCGTCAGTAAGTATTACACTGTTTAAATTGGAGTTACTCCTAGTTAATATAAGTTCGTGTTTACAATTTATCACAATTTTATTGTAATCTTCTGCAAACCCTAAAACCTTGTTTAATGGTATCACAGCACTAAAATGTCCGTCACTGTGAAATCCATTTAAGTTCCAACCCCATATAGCTGCAACTTTATTTTCTGCTTGATTTAGTGATATGTATGATTTTATTGTTGACGTTATTCCGGAATTTTTTATACGGTCTATTTCTATACCATTCACTTCATATCTGATGTCTTGAAACAGATACATAACAGGGTTATTAGTGAACGCAACAGTTTTCTTGATCGGATTCCCATCTTTACCGAAGAACTTTGCTTGCCCTTCGATGTAAATCGAACTGGCTGATGGTAGCACGTATATGTCTTGTTGGTGTATGGGAATTCTGATTTCATCGTTTTCTCTAAAGCTGTTATTGTAGGGATTGTATGAATGGACTTCATAACTTTCGATTGAACTGTCAAAGTGTGGTGATTCAGTAATCTGTAGGATATTCATGTTTTAAAACCAAGGGCTTTAAGAAAGTTTTTATTTGCTTTGGTTAATTTCTTCAATTTATTCTTACGTGTGTGCCCCTTAGTAGTCCGCGAAGAAATAAGACGTTTTATATTCACTGATGTGTTTTTATTATAAACTATCATTTTGTTTTCCTTATATGAAGACGTAATTGAATGTGTTCTTCCCCAAAATTAATACTATGACCAAACTGATCAACAATTTTAACAGATATAGATGAAATGTTATTTTTGTTTATTGGAAAATATACTACGTTTTGCGGTATTTCTATGTAATGACGACCCTGAGCACTGTCATATAGAAATGCATGAATGAAATGTTTTGGTAAACCGTTGAAATATGAGCCGTATACAAGATCACATTCGATTCTGATCACAGACAGACTGCTTCCAATATTAGGAGCAATAGGTTTTGAATTCAATAATGAAAAGTAAAGCAAACCGCACTCATACTGATCAGATAAATGAAGTGGTGGTTGAAAGTATGAAATTAATTCTGATTTATTTCCGGAGATGGTAACCGTAATAGACATGCTTGTACACTAAACTCTTCTGAATAATCCCACTCATTTTATTACTTAACTACACCAAAAATTCTTTAAGAACTTTAAACAAAGATGTCCACAGTTAAAAGGGTGATCACGCTGTATATTATCATAATTATAGTGTACTTTATTACCGACATATTTTATAAATTCCTTTGGTGGTTTAAGATTTCCATAGCTATCGAAATACTCAATATAATCATTGTATTTTGCATAGGCTACCCAATGAGAGCCTGGATTTTTTGAGCTATCTAAATTAATAACTCCACATTCTTTTTTAAAAGGGTATTTAGGGAGCTCATCTCTCATAAAAACACCTCTAAAATGTGGAATATTAGTTGCATACTTTAAAATGTCAATATTAGTTAAAGCTCGTTTGGGTAGCCGATATCTTAGTTTTTTTCTTTTGATATGAAAATTCCGAGTCCATCTTTATGCGGTTTGAGGTGGAGGCCTTTTCCTACACAAAGAGCCTCCATTTTTTCGTTGTGTCTCTTTCTCTCAGCTAGTAATTTTTTTGCCATTTTAAATTCATTAATGGTTTTAGCAATACCAGCTGCACCGCCTGCTAAGGCGCCAACTGCAGATAATCCCGCGAAAATTGGAATCAAAGGTAAAACACCACCGGTTTTCGGTATAGGAATAACTCGAGGAAGTTTAATAGATGAATTACCCGATAATTCTCGGACAGCAGCCATAGCTAATTCTATTGCAACTTTTTTACATTTTGGTTTTAATTTTTTTATATGTCTTCTTGTTTTGGCTATAACCTTCTTAAAATTATGATTTAAACTTTTTCCATCTGTAACTTCACGAGAACACTTTTTGCTACGCTTTTTTAAGCCACAACCAGTTTTAATTTTTGTTGACATAATATTGCTTACTAAACGCGCTGCGAACTTTTCGCTTGGACTAGCATCCGAGGTAACTGCGCGCTCTTTTGCCATATTTAATAAAACTAAATCTGCCTTATGACGATCTTCTAAGTTTGAGGACTTATGATAGGCAATGTCGTGCTCTTTACAATATTCGTCTAATTTGTTAACACCCTTATCTCCACGTTTAAGCCTTTTGATTAATTTCGTGCCAGGACCGCAATAATTGTAGCCTGGTAAGTGTAATTCTAATGGCAAATGATTTATTAGCCAATTAAGAAGACTGCTCTCTCCAATACACATCATAAGACTGAAGAATCGGGGATTAAATATTTAATAAATAGTTATTGTAAAGCTAAGTTACTCTGATTTATCTGTTATAATTTATTTGACTTATCAATCCAACTATTTTCAGTTGAAGGCAAACCTAGCCATTTCACTAAAACTCTGTTTCCTTTTTTTCTAAGAACTTTTTCCACTAGATACACGTTTGGATGTTTCGTTTTTTGAAGCTCTTGCATATAAAATGCCCCTAAAATAGGTAGACCTCTAATTGTATCTTCAATTAAATATGTAATAGGAGTTGTATTTTGTATTTTTTTAATTTTAAATATTTCTGTCGACCAGTTAGGGGTGTATCCTTTTTCAAAGGTCCCTTTATACTTACTGATCCGTACATAATCACCCACACTAAACTTGCTTTTATTATTTACATTTTTTGCCAAGCTTACATATTTTTCCAGTATGCGTATTTTATTTTTATTATTTACTTTTGCTGGGACTTCATCAATTGTCCGATGATAAGTATGGTTATATTTATACATTACATTATCAAGAGTTTTATCTATCCATTTATAGTTTCCTTTTAAACTAAATTCCTTATAAAGTTTAGATTTTAATGTTCTAATGAATCTCTCTACTATTGACGCTTTTTTTGTTGAGAATGTTGAGTAATGATTAATATGATGGGATTTCATAAGCTTTTGAAATAAATTATTATAAAATTCTGTTCCGTTATCCGTTTGTAGATTTTTTGGAACTCGCCCTTTATCTAACAACATCTTGAAAGTATTACAGACAACGTCTTTAGTCTTGCTTTTCAAAGGAAAAGCCCAAGCGTATTTCGAAAATGTATCAATAACTGTAAGAATAAATCGAAAGTTTTTATTTTCTCCACTAATTGATTGCATATCAATTAAATCCGCCTGCCATAGATCATCTATATCTTTCATGATAACGTGTCTTCGAGGAAAGTTCACCCTCGCGTTTTTATGAATTTCGTTGACAATATCGGCTTTGCTCATGTTTCTTTTCTTTTTGGGACAAATTTAATTATATCAATATTAAGTCTTTTGTGATACTGAAGGAAGGGCGCCTTATTCCTACTATTTATTCTTTAATAACGTCAGCTTCTTTCAATTCTTCAATTATTGATAAAATTTCATTATCATGATTTGTGTTGCCGGCATCTCTTGACGCTACTAATAATTTTAATCTCTCGACTAATTCATTGGGATCATCCCAATATACCAAGTCAGTGTACGTTTTATATTTTTTTAGCTTTGGCAAACTACCTCCAAGTTTCATCTGATTTTTTTCAGTTGAAGTCTCGCAAAATAATGGCTTGATAATTTGTCGATACTTAGTTCCTTTATCACCTCTTATTTGACCACTGGGGTTAAAATCTCTCTTATGGGCGTTAGTTTGATGTAAGATATCTTTATAAACAAGTTTATCTATGTTTGTTATTAACTTTAAATCAGGTTTACTTCGGAGTAAAAGTTCTTTAAGTCCTGGGGTTAAATTATAAGTTTTACCACCAATTTTAACCAAAACTGTATTTTCATTGTCTAAACTACCAATTTTAGAAAATTCTTTGCCCATCATTAAAGTTTTGTTTTCAGTTCTTATTCCAAAAGGAACATTTAATCCATCATAAATACCATAAATGTCTTTACTTTCCAATGAAGTTTCTAAACTATTTTTTTGTTTATTTTTAGGAGTGCTTGCAGAATTTAATACAGCATCGTGAAAGTCATCACATTTAGTCGAAGAGCTCGAACTGTTTTCGTCTGACTCGAATGCTATAGAATTTTCGGATATTACATTTTCCATATGGTTTTTGTTTTCTAGATTTTTTTTAGATTTCACAAGGCTATTGAGGGGCTCCGAAACAGGTTTGAGCATTTTATCTAGCGATAAGTTCACTTCATGTTCCTGATTTTTCATTTGTTTTATTTTTCTTTTTATGGAGTCGACAGACTTCATTAATTCCATTTTAATATTTTTCTCCATCTTCCTCTTAAACAAGTGAATTCAAGTAATAATAGATTTAGACTAAACTGTATTCTTATGAAGCTCGTTATAAATATGCAACTTCATTCAAAATTAAAGAAGGTATCGAAATTCTGTCTGTACCTTCCATTATTTATTGGGGACTCTTTGTTAATGATTAAAAAATTAAAAGGAGTTTTCCAAACTGTTTTGCAAATGTCTTTAAATTGATTCCATGATAAATCAGAGCTAACATGTTCTTCATATATGTGCTTCAGGTTCACATCATCTTGTTTAAATATTATTAGAAAATTAACATTATCACGCAACAATTGTTTCGGTATTTTTGAATAGGTTTGTGATAAGTAGAAGCAATCAATTTGCTTATGTCTACCCATAGAGAAATAATTGCGGATATTTATTTGATTTTCACACGCAACATCATCAAAAATAAATACAGAGTTCGGTAAAGCTTCACTCGGAGATATAACATCTTTATCATCATTGAACTCAAAGAATTTTATTTGAGGCACTCTTCTTAGCACCTCGCTTAAGAAACGATATTTTGACTGAAAACTTGTTTTTGAGTAAAGATAAACATTTTGAAATTTCATCCCGTTTTCATGCAGCAGCAAACTAATCATTGTGTTAGTTTTACCGCAGTTTGAAGGACCGCATATAACACAGCGAATTGTGTTAGGTAGTAAAATACTATGCCTGATTAGATGCGGGGATTCATTGATATTTATATTGTTAATTTTAAGCGATATGGGTTGCTTGATCAACTTCATTTTGCGTATTACTTCTATTTCTTTCTGTCCTTCAAATATATATTGATAAAAAATGTATATAATTAATACGTTATACCTACCTGAATAGAACATTTGTCCGCAATATCAACAAGTTTAGACTTGTGTGTTTAGACGAAACTGTAATTTAAGATATTATTCTTAAATTACAATAATGACATCACATGCTCCATTTGTATATAATTTTTTAATGCGATCTCTTCATTGCGCTGCTGTCATTTACGTGAGCAGATCGTTTGTCCGGTCATTTATTTACTTTCGAGGTAAGAACAATTTTTTCAAATGTGTATTTTTTTTTTATAAATCTTATTATATTAATATTGTTATCATTCTTATTTTCAGAATCATGTCAACCTCACCGTGCTACAGTCCTGTTCTAGATATTATAAACCATAATAGAATTTCAGTATTTGATGAAGAACCCGAGAGACCTAATTTACAGGAGGTAAGTGACAAGGTTATAAATATGTAAAAGTTATTATTATTTATATTTTTTATTTTATTTATAATGGCGTTTTTTTTTTTAACAGAATTTAATAGAAGACGATAATCCAATTACCAATCCTTTTTATTACGCTCAAGATAGAGAAAGTTGGTATGCTGAAGTAGCTGCCAAGGCTTGTGAAGAAAGTCGACAACAAAAAGCAGAGGAACAAGCATTGAAGAAGAAAAAAAAAATCAAATCAAAATCTATTACGAGAATAAACAAATCTTATGTCATGCGCAAAGAACCTGCACATGTTCGACATTTAATCAAAATTATGATACATGATTTGGATGGTCGTCCCATGGATAAAATAAAAGTGGATCCTGAGGATGCGAGTGTGGATGTGCAGTATTTAGTGACTAGTGATTATGATGATATAAAGACTGAAACTGAACATTTAGTTGGTAAAATAGTGAATAAATTAAGGCAATCGAATTGTCTATAATACATAATTTTATTATGTTTTATATAATTTTTCTAATTTATTTGAATTGTCCAATGTTGTTTATGTTTATGCTGTTGTATACTTACGTTATTTATATGCAGTGTATATTATATTTCGATTTTGTCAATAGTTCGCATTGTCTGCCACAAATTAATTTGCTTTCGAGAGATTTTTTAGAATCTTTTCAATAATTGCTTCTTCTGAAATGTACTTTTTACTTTATCAAAAAGTTGTTATAATCTTAAATAACAAATTTATTTGTAACAGAACTTAGATCGAGGAAATAAAAAAACAACTATTATTAAAATAAATGATATTTTATTCATTTTAAAGTGTATTAAATTTATTATAAGTTTACATTATTATACATTTATTTCAATTTTCAATATTTACATATTAACTAAAATTAAATATTTGCAAAAACGACTAAATTAAAACTAAAATTACATTATTTGATTGTATTTTAAAAGCAAATAAATGTTTAAATTAATGATTTTCATGTTATATCTATAGTATATAAGGCTTTATGAATAAATAAAAAACTTCTTTAAGATTACACAATTTTTTATTTCACATCTTAAATTAAAATACATATTTAATCTTAATAGTAATCTAAAACTAACAATACAACTTACATACTATTATAATTACAGGAGCTCAAATATGCAATAATTAATACTTATCAGAAAATAATCAATAATTTGTTTTCATTTAAAATATTGTTTTATAATGACCCCATGGTAAGGTTGATATCTTATCACCCATTATTTGTCGTTTATCATCTCTGTTTGACAAAATTACTTTATTTATCTTTTGTGTAAAAATTCTATGATGCTTAGATCTAATAATACACATATCATCTCTGAGTATTTCATTATTCAGTAAAACCTTTTTATATTGTTTTATATTCAATTTTTCGGTAATAGATTTCTTAACACCTTTAGCTTTCTTTAAGGTGGAAATTTTAGAATCTATACAGTATAATTTTGCTCCCAAACCTACAAATTCTGATATAATTTCACCACCCAACTCATCTTTGAAGTAGCCAGGTTTTTTAACATTAACCATTGGTATATTAAATACATTATCTTTTTCAAAGTTACTAGTATCAAAATATTTTAAATGTGTTTTTAAGTCTTCGTAAAAATCCTTTGTCTGTATTAAATAAAGCAGACTATCCGTGTCTGTATAGCAAAGCTTTAATTTATTTTCATAAATTCTTTTCATGACTGAATAGTGGAATTTATATAAGTGACATTTTGCAATTTCTAAAATACTAAATCCGATATAGATTGGACGATCTAAAACTAATTTTGTTTGGTTCATTTGAATTGATACAAGAGATTCTGAAATAATAGAAAAGTTATTAAAATTAGGTGCGCTAACATATTTTTCAGCCCCGTAAAATTTTTTAGTTCGATTGGAATTGTCTCTCCATATATTAACGAGCTTAACATCAACTTGTTTTCTTTTATTCTCTATAGTTTTGCCAAATATGGAATTATTTTGTTTTTTAAAAAAATCTCTTTCAAAATCAGATGTTGCCTTTTGCCTCAGCCCAGTATTTAAGGAAATATATGATTCTAAGAAATTACTTTGGTGAAATGATAATATTCTATATATTTTTAACAGCTGCAAACCATTTTTTAAGCATTCCTTTAAATGAATATAATGAATAACATATCTATGTTTATCGAAAAGATTGGCAATAAGTTTAGCATTTCGACTACAAAACGGAACAAATTTTTCAGGTGCAAATGGTAAATCGGAATGGTTATCATGCAAGTAGTCAGGGTAATGAAGATCGACTTCTAATATAAATCCAATATCAGAATCAGATGATAAGCTCATAACATCAAAATCTAAAATTTCATTTTCAAGGAGAAACCTAAATCCTCCTACTGGAAGCTTTTGCATCATAGCATATCCGTATAAATTAACACAATCAAGATAAATAAGAAAACTATCAGGTTCTTCATTATTATAGTCGGTAAGATATTCATTATTTGCCTTCGCATATCTGAGTGAACATTGTGCAAGTCCTCCTCGTATACCTTTTTCTATCATTTGATATATTTCTACGTCAGAGATTAGATCTAACTTGATTTTAGTATACAATAACATAGCATCCCAACTTAGGGATGGTGATGAAACGTAATAGCAAGGATCCAGACCATAGTTATTGAAACTCATTATCCTAAACTTTTCAAAAATATCGCACAATAGTAAAACGTCACATTTAAGATACAAATCGGTATATTCACCCAAATTTTTTATGTCAAAAGTTTTCCAAACATTTAAAGCATGTTCATAGTCTTTATCAGATATAGGTTCAGATGTAAGTTTGTTAAAAAACTTTGACGGTTCTGGTAATTTATTCTCATCATATCTTTCCCAGGAATCTATGTAATCGTAACAATATATTCCTTTTCTTCGAGCAATATCAAATAAAATATTATTATTAAAAAAAGATTTTAAATGTTTGAAATCTCCAAGGTTCATAGTCTTAACCAATTTATCCATACTTGAGCTTAAAAAATTATACGAGTCAATAAATTTCAGTTGTACAACGTTTGTTGCATTGATGGTTATGAATTTTGTGAATGAAATATATTTCTCTTTAGTTCTCGGTATGAGATGAATTCGACCGTTTATCTTTGAAAGCTCATTTATAAATAAATGACTGTCATAACCGGACAAGTTATGAAACACAATTGGTATGAAAATGCATTGCTTTGCATTTAAATTGCAAGTTGCATGCGCAGGCCCTCTGTATTTTCCAGTAAAGTGATCATGATCCTTAACAATATTATCATTAACGGAAAACTTATTTTTACAAATATGGCACTCAATACTGTTGATAAAACATATTTCTTCATCGTCAGTTAGTGGGATCATAGGTTTATTCTCTAATAATACTTCATATAATCGTTTTACATCATTAGTCAAAGATTTGACAAATTTCTTAGAACAATCAGGCCCTCGGTAAGATACGAAATCATTTAATTCGGGATTTGAATTACAGCAAATATAATAGGCAAAACACGTTGCTTCATGAACTTGAATATTTTCTACATATGTTGATTTATGCTTGTCAGAATATTCACGCAATAAACTTTCAAAATCGCCATATATCACTATTGGCACTCTTTGAGTTCTTTCATAATTTATGAAACTTATTTCAGTACCCCTTTCAGGTAATATGGTTTGTATTCCAGCACATTCATGACAATATAATTTGTCCTCAGAGCGAAAGTAAATAAAACATTCATCGCATAAATATATTTTACTTTTATGTTGAGTCAATTGTTTGTGTACAAGTTTTTCAAAGCTTTTAATTAAACAGAAATGACTCTTTCTATTCTTGGTAATGTAAAGCAAATTGACATGGTATAAACGACGTGATGTTGTTTTATATAATGGACCTGTAACTGTACTATTATTATCCAAACCGTATATATTAATACTGATACTGGGATTGTTTATTTCAAAGCGCTTAATGTCGTTTAAACTGGGCGGAAAACTCATGTTAGAAATATTAAATAAATCTGAATAATGCGGATATGAAGAAGTTCTGTTTGGATTGGTCTTTGCCGGAAACATATGAGCTACAACACACCAAATAAAACAATGCTGGTCTTCATTTCTTATGTTTAGGCATGATTTAGTATTGAGAATACGTTTAGGCAATGGTAAATAAGAACCGCCTCGCAAAGGATTATATTTTATGATATTAATTTCTAAATGACTGATAGACTCAATTGTCCAGCCTGACTCAGACAGTTCAAATTCGGAACATTTACAAATAAGTTTTTCACAAAATGATTTATATAAGAGCAAAATATCCGTGTTTTGCAATACTACATTATACTTTGCGTTAAACGACTTCAACGATTTTTCATAATTTTTTGGTAATATATACCAAACAAATATTTCAAAATTAACTTTTACCGATTTATGTTTTTTCACCTGGTCTTTGATAAGATAACAAGCCGTTTCAGAAATATGCGTTAAAAATAATTCAAGTGAAATGTTAACCATTCTAGGATTCACTCTATAACTGATTATCCGATTTCAAAAAGCTGATGCTATTATATAAACATTATCAAAACGCGTCTGTAATAAGGAATTCGATTTGTGTATATTACTTTTTTTGTGTGCAGAATATTTCGGAACTGAAATGTTACAGACTTCACAGTAAAACATATTCAGATATTTATAATTGC
Source organism: Amphipoea lucens (assembly GCA_947508005.1). NCBI lineage: Eukaryota > Metazoa > Arthropoda > Insecta > Lepidoptera > Noctuidae > Amphipoea > Amphipoea lucens. The sequence continues at coordinate 21,831,221 of OX382357.1, forward strand.
AAAATTGATTTCTGATATTAATTTCTTATAGATTATTTTTAAATTCAAATTTTAAAGTGGAAAATTGTTTACATGTGAAACAAATCGAAAATTATTATTAAAATAATATCGAGTATTCTCAATGTTGATTTTTCTCTGAATCGAGTATACTCAGTATCGAGTATTCTTAGTATCGAGTATTCTTTGTATCGAGTATTCTTTGTATCGAGTATTTGGATTTTAATATTTCATATATTTGGGCTTCCTGTAAATAAAGTACAAGTTAATGCAATGACAATAATAATTAAAAGTATATCATATGGGTTACATTTGTTAGATAGTTTTAATATAAGTAAAAAGTATACGAGTAAATAGTAAGTATGCCAGTAAAAAAAGGTATCCCAATAACATTATTTTATTCTGTTAAATAATATTATTTGGATACAGAACAGGTTGCACCCCCTTAAATTCAGCTTTCGCTGCAGATACCAGATTATTAGTAGCACGCCAAGTCGCTGAATTGGAATCTACAGATGCCCTATACGTGAGGAGCGCATGCTTCCATCGATCCTTTCCGAATTTTTCAGCGTCCCTATGGTTGTAAATACGGAGCTCGATATAATAATCACCGCTCCGTGTTAGATCCTGTTGGTAGGAGTTTCCAGAAGCTGTTCTTCTAGACAGAGACGATCGCAGTGAAGTTGCCCTCACCGGCTCAAGATCCCCCTCTTCCTCCTGTAAACATTGTTATAAAATAACATTAGATAAACATATTTGAAAGTTGGCTAGGAGAGCAGTGTTGGCCCAGTGGTGACAGCATCAACTCACAAGTTGTAGGCCGTAGGTTCGAACCCAGGCTGGTGCTATACTTTGTGTACTTTATTTTATAATTACTGCTTTTTAAACGGTGAAGGAAAACATTGTAAGGAATTCGGCATGTCTCAGAATAAAAAAAAACTCTCACACCTAAGTCCCAGCACTAGCCAGTAGTAGGAACAAATTATCCAATTGAAATCTTGCGGGTAATTATAATACTAAATTTTTTTTTAAAGAAATATTTTTTTTAATTTACATTGACTAAACTCACCGAAGAATCAGCCATGCGAATGCGCTTCAATTTTCTGGGCCCCTTTGTAGAAGTATCTGTTTCAGAATCCGACTCACTACCAAATAAATCTTTCACAGATGGAATCGAGGCAGCAGCTACTTTCTTTGATTTTCCTTTAGCCGCTTTGATTTTCGGCTTTGAATTAATATTTTTCTTCGGTTTAAACGATGTAGAGGGCTCGTTGCGATGCGACTCTACATCGGACTCGAATGGATTTACAAATGTCGACCTAAAATGTAAAGTATTAGTAGGTAAGAAGTTATAAAAATGAACAATTCTTATAAGGATAGACAGAGAAATAGAACAAACTAAGAATTTTCTCGATCTAGAAATCGATCTTTGAATTATTACTTAGTAAAATGGAATAAGTCGTAATTTGGTTCTAGAACTCGGTGTCAACACATCACGATGTGCAACAGTAGAACGGTAAACCGCTGCACGAGAGTAGCATATAATTGGGGGTTCTGGACCACAGGAAGTCCAGCCTAAGTAGACCCGTGAGGGTATGTAGTTAGTGTGGAGACGAGCGTTCAGGTTATAGTGGTTAGTGGTGAAAATGGTGTGTCGAGCGGAAACAGTATGTTGATAAGAAGGTGTAGCGGGGGCGGGGCGGGGAAGTAAATGTCATGAAACTTTGTTGCTGCGGTTAACTGTTGATAAGAAGGTGTTGCGGGGGCGCTGCGGGGCGGGTGCGGGACGGGGAAGTGTGGATTGATAAGGAGGCGTAGCGGGGGCGCTGCGGGTGCGGGGCGGGGAAGTAAATGTCATGAAACTTTGTTGTTGTGGTTAACTGAATGTTGATAAGAAGGTGTTGTGGGGGCGCTGCGGGGTGGGTGCGAGGCTTGGAAGTGTATGAAATGTCATGAAACTTTGTTGTTGCGGTTAGTGTTCTTTTGCTAAGTACGTCTGATGGTGATGTGTTTACATTATAGTACGTTTGTATTTATTTACATTCGGATGGTAGCATTGGTGGAGGAAGGTTCGCGAAATTAATTATTATTTGCAATGTCTGATTCAGTGAAATCTAATGTGGAAGACATTTCTGAAATGATTTTCAAGAATGTTCATGGTGAGATAATATTGACTAAAAGTATGCGGACTGCTCAGAAGATATCTAACTCAGATTCATTAAAACATCAGGACAATGATGTTGATGATGATGATGATGACGACGATGATGGAAGTCGTATGGAAGATTCGAAGACATCTAATATTGAAAACATACATTACGTTGTATTCAAGAGTGATGATGAGGTTACACATACATTTGTTCGAGTTAGCGATGATGATGATGATGATGATTCTGATGGAATGGATGAGTGTGGTACTGGTTCAGCATCATCACAAGTGAGTAGAACAATAGCCTCATTGATGAGTGAATATAGTAGAGATCACAAGCCACAGCACCCGCAATTCAGTTCAAAAACAAAACGTTTACACACTTTCATAGATTGGCCTCGAGGTATGCGTCAGAAGCCTGAAGATCTTGCAGAAGCTGGTTTCTTTTATACTGGTATCGGAGATAGAACCATGTGTTTTCATTGTGGTGGAGGCTTAAAAGATTGGGAAGATGATGATGATCCTTGGCAGCAACATGTTCAGTGGTTTAGTGGTTGTGCTTATGTAAAGAAACTTACCCCGTGTTTTATGTGAGAATAAGTGGGAAGGTGAAAAAAAAGGAAACAAAAAAAAAAAAAACTGTATACAACAAACAATGTATTTTATTTGATTAAATAATGTCCCCAAGCCAAAGTGTTTATTCCATCCTCAGTAATAAATCTTTTATCATCATTACCACAAAGAATTTTTTTTCTCTTAATTTGTGTATAAACATGGTGCTTATCACTAGTAAACGTATACATGTTATCATATTTTACATAGTCACGATCAAGTGCTTTTTTATAATTTTCAAAATTTAACTTTCTTACAATAGCGGCGGAGGTGCCTTTGTTTTTCTTTACACTCAAATCATTTTGTAAAACATAACTATACATTTTAGAACGTAAACCAATAAATTCTTTGATGATACAACCATTGGTTTCATCTTTCATAAGACCAATCACTTTTTTGTTGACTAATGGTAGATTATAAACATTGTCCATGGGAAAATCAGAGGTGTCAAATTTAGCCTCTAAGTCACATCTAATATCTTCATAAAAATTTTCAGTTGTGATTTGATAGATGAAAGAATCGGTATCTGTGTAGAGTAAGGTTTTCATTTCCTCCATTTTGAGGGGGTTTAAAATTGATTCAAAATCTGCATATATAACAAATGGTACAGAAAGTTGATGACTAATATTTTTGAAACTCAAGTACTTATCATCGGGAGTAGGTAGTTCTATTAAAGCTTTTTCACATCCTAACATCTTATGACGTTCAATTTTAGACTCACTAATGAAATATTGCAAGCATCCATCACAGAAAAATATTTTACTTTTATGACTGGTAATTTGAGAGCGTATCAGACGAGACATTTGTTTTATCCAACAATAATGAGATTTACCATTATGTTTAGTATCTTCATAAAATAAGAGATTGACATGACGATTGTTGGGGTTACCCTTAGATATATACATGGGTACGATCTTTTTAGTTTTTTTAATACCATACACATTAATATTGATCTGGTTCAACTCTTCGAAACGTTTGATTCCTTGAATCGATACTGGTAAATGAATTCCTGCTGTTTTGAAGACTGTCTCATAGTGCGGGTATGATATTAGACGATTCGAATTGGAATCAGCTGGATAGAGGGCGCTTGCTACTGCCCAGAAAAAGCAGGCATTGTCGGTGTTCTGTACATTCACACATGCATGTTTACGTTGTATCCAATCCGGAAGTGGTATGTAAGAGCCGGCCTTTAACGGTACGTATTTGTTGATGTTAATCTCTAAAAATTCAATCTTCTCCAATGTCCATCCGCTATCTCTTTCTTGAAACTCTTCGCATTTCTTCAGAATTTTAGCGCAGGTCTCGTTATAGTAATGAGATAAGTCCGATGATTGTTGTAAATGTATGTTTTTAGTGTTGAATGATTTCAGGTCTCTAATCACTTCATTCTCTCTTACTATAATATACGTGCAGAAAAGTTCAATGTTTACCTTAATATGTTTGTTTGATGCTATTTCCATTTTAAGCAATTCTTGAATTTTAGATGCAGCTCCTGCTAAGTAAACTTCTGGGTTTAATGCAGTTGATGATGATTCATTAATACGATATGTCACGATTCTACACTTAAACGCTGTATTCACAACATACATGAAATAATCTCCTGCATCTTGTTTACATAGTAACTTATGACGTTTCGTTCTCGAATGAGTAATTAATTGATTACTCTCCACTTTTGTATTACAAAAAGGACACTCGTACATTGTTATGCTACACTATGATTATAAAAAAAAAAAAAACAAGTAGTGATAGCGTATGTTATCCGCAAACGACTGGGAACTGAATGATTTAAATACTTAATTTATATCTACTATTTTTTTTTACATTTTGCGGTTGGGTTGCGGTTGGTATATTGAGATAAAAGAAACAAAGTATGCTGTCAACTAAATAACACATTTTATTATTTTATAGAAAGCATGAGAAGAATAAATAATCGATTACAAAACATTTGATTTCTTGATCCACAATTGACATTTCATCATAGACATTTTCTACAATTGCATAGGCTTCAGACATTGTTTTCGGTTGGACGAGCTTGAATCGCTTTCTAAAGAAATTAATACGGTTCTCATAGTAACTCTTTACCTTTGTTAAGTGACGTAAACGTGAATCAAGACAATTCAATAAATGATTCAGACACCACCACTCTTCACAGCAGATGACAATTGATTTCGTCCCAATGTCAATTATGATGAATTTTTTGCTTCCTTCTTCATGTTCAGGTAGGTTTATATAATTGATCACTTGACGCTGCTGCTGCTGCTGCTGCTGCTGCTGCTGATTTGATACAGGAATTGAGCCAGATGTGAAGAATTCCGATATTTCAGAGACGTTTTTCATAAATATCAGGTCCCACTCGTCTTTAGTTAATGTTATCCGATTAGCAATATCAATACACTCTTCCAGTAATCCATCGATTTGATCTGATGGCTTCAAATATGTTTTAATATATGGAATCGTGGAGCTGGAAACTTGATACATATACTTGCAAAGTTCAAAGTGCAAGGGTGGAATCGATGGAGTATAATATGAGGGTTGTATAAACTGATACATGTTGTCGCTATAAGTGTTGATGAATAACTGCTCTCTTTCTCTCAACTACTCTGATAGAGTTTATGAAGTTATTTTTCGAACAGCTTTTGTAAGAATACTGTATTCGAAGAGAGAGTCATTTATAATTAAACAATAAGCAGTGGTATCACTCGATACAGGTTTTTTAAACTCTAGCTCCAGTTTGATGTCTATGGTGCCAGCGGTGCCGGAACGAAGTGTGTCAGTTTGTCTGGAACAATCGATGACAGCTAGAGGGGTTTTCGTTTTGAAATGAGGTGGGCTTATTTGTACGCTGGAGCTCTTCAATCCATAATAGGATCTTTTAAAGTTTATGAATGCGTCATACAAAAGTGAAAACACACCCTTATCAAAGTCATTAGAGAATGAGTCATATGGGTAGTATTGAGAATTGAGATATAAACGTGCATTATAAAAGTGGATGTGATCAAAGATGCTCTTATCTTTGACTGCATCGTTATTACGTGAATGTTGGAATCCGACTATGATGTAGCGAGGTTTCTCCAACTGTGTACTTGTTTTCACAGTCCAAATATGTTTTTGGGATGTTGGTAACACAGGGTACTCATAAAGATCCCACGAGCGGAATGCAATCGGAATGGGGATGTTGTTCTCTACATACTTCAATAAACGTAGCTTTTCTTTATCAGATACCTTGACAATGGGCATACGCCATGCTATACGGGTTATTTCAAGTTCAATCTTTTTTGTTGAGTCTTTGAGAACTACACAGTTGAGATCAGAAGAGCTTCGGTTCAATATCAATTCATGTTTCGCATTAACTATGACTTTATTGTAATCTTCAGCGAACCCCAACAAATGTCGAAGTGGAATAGTGAAACAGAAGTCACCATCAAACTCTTTATAACCATTCATATTCCAACCGCTATTTTCCAAACTTTTACACTCTTCTTCTCCATAGGATACTGCTCCCTTAATTGTGGTGGTAATACCACAGTTTTTTGTTCTATCAATCTCTACACCATTCAATTCATAGCGGATGTCTTGAAAGAGGTGAGCAGGAGCATTGTTGACGAAAGCAGAAGATTTTGTAATAGTACCCTCAATTACCAACTGACTCTCACAAGGTAGTACTATTGCATCTTGATCGTTGATACGGATTCGGATCTCATCATTGTTTTTATACGATTCGCTATAGGGTAAATATGAGTGATATTCAATTCCCTCTATACTATCATCAAATAAAACACTATCTCCTATATTTAGAATCGATGATGATGACGTCATTATAACTAGGAATTTACTTGTAATCCGAGTGATTGAAGAAACAATGCGTTATCTTTCGTAATCTTCGTTCTTGCTTCTACTTTTGGCTGCTTTTGGTGAGATGTTCTCTCCAGTTGAGAGGTGGAAAGACTATGGCGTTGTATTGCCTCACCATTTGTTTTATAGATAATCATGAGGCTATTTTCCTCCTTATATGCAGGCGAAGTGAAATGTTCTCGTTTCTAAAGTTCACAAGATTCCCTTGTTCGTTGGTAATACGCACTTGTAGATTTTGAATTGTATTCGTCTTTATCGGTAAATAGATGAGATTTGGAGGACACTCTATTATTTGGTATCCAGGAGGTACAGACGGTGAAAACTCATGTAGCACATGGGTTGGTTTATTATTTATGAATGAGCCTCGAACGATATTGCATTCTACTCTTATAGTGTTTGTGATTAGAATGTTTATCGATTGATCAGAGTGATGCGCTTGGTTTTTGAGGAGAATTTTCCGAGAAAAACCAAAAATGTTTCCGATACTGTTCTCTTTCTCAAAGTGTATATCATAATATGGAGAATAAAGTGTACACTTCATAGTATTCGTATTAGCTAGTATATCAATCGTTTTATAAGGGTCGTCACCTGCTTTTCTAGCGATCTCTTGTTCCAGGTAGTGAATAATGTTATCCAGCTCATAAGAGCCTTCAGGAACCGTAATAACAGTATCTCCATAATGAAATAGGTTGTTGCTCCTATCCACATTAGGAATAGAATTGAATGATTTAAAATAAATCAAAGCACACTCATATTCACCTTCACCCAGTTCTATAGGTGGTAAAAAATCCACGTTCAATAAGGGATCCGTACCATTGAGCGATAAAGAAAAAGACATTATCACAATCTAACAGAAGGATGTGAAATGAATGAATGTGTTTTCTTGGAATAGTATTTATATATTTTATTTTATTCTAAACATATCATTACAAACATTTAACAGAAAACGTAAACATAAGTGACCACAGTTATATGTCATGTCTTTCTGTATATTGTTATAGTTATAACTGATATTGATGACATCATCACCATTTAACATGTATTTGAGAAACTCCTGTGGTGGTCTCAAATTTCCATAACTGTCAAAGTACTCGCAATTTTGATCTTTCTTCGCATATGCTACCCAGTGTGTTCCTGGCCCATGTGAATCGTCTAAATTTACGATCCCCGTTTCATACCTCCACGGTCGTGATTTTCGCTTCTGTAGAGCATCTCGCATGACTACACCCCGGAAATGAGGAATTTTTAGCTGCTTAACATATTTTACAAGCTCATAGTTGAGGAGGGCACGATTCGGTAGGGCGATGTCTAGTTTTTTTGATACGGTGTCAGATAGAGGCCCATACCTTTTTTGTAAGGTGCCATATACATGCCCCTCCCTACAGCTACTGGTGCTCTATCACTCGATTGATCTTTCTTTTTAACCATTTCATAAATATTTTTAGCCGCGGTTGTGACTCCACCAGCAAGAGATCCAGCAGCCGCCAACGCCCCCAGTATCGGTATCAATGGAAGGAAGCCACCACTTTTCGGTAGAGGAATAACCCTTGGATTTTTCACATTCCTCTTATTGTCCTTGATGCTTCTTTTAGCAGCTTTAATAGCGGTGCTTATCAATTTACAGGTAGATATTTTTTTAACCTTTCCACGTTTACCGCTCTCATTGATCTCACCATGATGTCGTTGGTGGTTTTTCATAGCTTTACGTGCGGCTGTTATAACCTTTTTGAGGGGCATCATTCCTAAACCTCTTTTCACTTTCTGTTTCATTATTTTATTCACACCTAGCGCCACTAATCGTTCAGTTAAACTATTTGACTCAAGTTGACGTTTCTTCGCTGCTAATGCCAATTCCAAATCAGCTTTATGTCGATAGTCTAAGGATGAGTTTTGAGCGTATGCAATGTCGTGTAATTTACAGGCCTCATCCAAAGGATTAATACCTACATCACCTCTCTTCAAACGTTTTTTCCAATTTTGTTCCAGGTCCGCAATAATTGTAGCCGGGTACGTGTAACTCGAAAGGTAGGTTATTGATAAGTGTATTGACTAAACCACTTCCACCTTTCATAGAAGTTTCGTGAAGACTGACCTTATTTCTCTGTTGCACAATCATTTTAAACTACCTACTACTCTTACCGCTGTCGTTATTGAATTAAGATATATAAGACACGAGCAAGCGATTAAATTGCTTATCAAAATGAAGTTTCAGAAGCAATCCACGTGTTTATCAGTTAAAAGATGGGATATAAATTCGAAATACGATAGTGATAATATACGTTACAGACATAGTGTACTCCTACCTAACAGTATCAGATGTCTAATATGCGGTCCATCTGGTTGTGGTAAAACTAATCTATTACTCACCTTACTGCTGGAGCTAAAAGGTCTGATATTTGAAAATGTCTACTTATACTCCAAATCGTTAAATCAACCAAAATACATGTTTTTAAGCAAAGTGTTTAGTCAGGTGCCTGAAGTGAATTTCTACACTTTCTCAGATAAAAGTGAGGTAGCCTCACCGGAAGAGACTCAAAGCAACAGTATCATAATTTTTGATGATGTGTCGATGGAAGATCAAGAACCTATCCGTTTACACTTCTCGATGGGTAGACACAAGGGATTAGATTGTTTTTATCTATGTCAAACATACAGCAAAATACCTAAACAGCTGGTGCGGGATAATGCAAACTTCATTATACTCTTTAAGCAAGATGAAATGAATCTAAAACACACGTACGATGATCATGTGAATACAGATATGTTATGGGATACTTTTCTAGGAATATGTAGAGCTTGCTGGAAGAATAAATATGGGTTTTTAGTGATTAATAAAGATGTTGAGATGAATAAGGGTCGATATAGGAGGGGTTTTGATGACTTTATAATATTATAGTTGTATAAGAATACATGTTACAATGAAGCTGTTTACATTTCACCATGGACTCTTCAACAGTGCAGATCTTTGGCGATAAGGAGCTTAAACGTAAACTTGTTCAGTCTGTGAGTTCAGTTAAAAAGAAAATTAAAGCTTTAAATGAGGGTAAAGCTGAATTAACTTCGACCTTACAAGAAACATTTCAACCAATCACACAGCCTCTAAACACTCTATTACATCAGATCAATGTAAACGATAATAATGAGTTAATTGTGAAACATGAAACTGATAAGAAGCCATTCCAAATTAAACAAAAAAATCAACGAAATGCATCTGATAAAATAATGCACCACAAAAAAGAAGAGTACAACGATGTTGAAAAGGAAGAGTATGAAGATGCTGATGATTCTCTAAATACAACAACAACAATCCAATCGGAAACGGAAGAGGATTTTGAGTCACATCCATTAGTACGCAGCTATTTGGATAGTATTATAATTAATAAAATTCAAAAAGTGCCTTACGGTATTTACCTTACACCGGAGGGGTATTATATAGGTGACAGCGCTGTTGAATTCGATAAGAATCATTTAATAATAAAAAATAAAAAGTTTAACTATACACCAGGTCTGATGGAACTGTTATTCAAACGGGAACCTAATACTTCTTTGATTCAACCTGCGGATAGTAACGCCTACTATAAAATAATAATGATGACAAATGCACATAGACGTAATTTTTCTGTAGAAGGTCAGATACAGGGTGATAGGAGTCTCAAATATACTCAATATATAAAGGAGTCAAACCATCCACATTCTACTCCTATTAAAAAATCTGAAATGAAAACAAAAACTGGTGGATATTTAAACAGATCAGGTGAAACAGATAACAGATCAGATGAAAAAGATAACAGATCAGAGCTGTTCGATGTAATAGGTAACAGATCAGATGTAACTGGTCTGTTAAATGTGAGAGATCTGTTACTAACAGGTAGAGGCTTAACATCATCATCATCATCATCTACTAATAATAATAACCATTCAAATACAGACACAACTCTTTTAATGAAAAAATACTACCCTAATACAGATATTATATATTGGGACAACCCTAATGAACTAATAGACCGATTACGACTGCTTATCGCTTCACGAAATGTTGGTAACAATAATCATGATAATGAAATTATTGCAATTTTGGAAGAATTAATAGAAGCTAACATAATTGCATCACCTCATCGACTTTCCAACATACTAAAACATGTACTCAAGTAAATATACTTTCATTGTAATTATGACTATCGATAAGTTCGGACGTTATCTACATAGCGCTCAGCAGCAAACGCCACAATTGATTAAGGTAATGAAACATCAGGTGGACTGTGGAAATCGCTTATTAAGGAACGTTAACAAAGGTATTCTAAAAAAAGATGTGGTTATAAAAGAACAACTGGATGAGGTTCTGATTCATTGTTTGTCTAAAATAAAAAAAATCTCTCAAAATCTAGAAAAGATCTCAAAAACAAATTCAACTAGCACCAGTACATTAGTCACCCCCACCACCACCACCACCACTAGACAACGAGCACCGGCGGTGGCGATAGGGTTAAAACCTGGAGGAAAAGAAGAAGTTAATAAAAGAAAAATTCGAGGTCATTCGGAAGTTAGTAAGAAGCCGATATTATGAGTAAATGGACAGTCGTTCAGGAACTTCACAAGAATGCTCGTAAAAATTTCCCTCGAAGACGTTTCATACAAAAAGGACTTGATGACACCTGGCAAATAGATTTGATTGATATGCAAAAGTATTCTAAGTATAACCGAGGATTTAAGTATATTTTAGCGTGCATCGATACATTTTCGAAGTACGCGTGGGTTCAACCGATAAAGAGTAAATCAGGTGGGGATGTAACACAAGCCATGCTCAACCTTTTAAACAACAACCGACGTAAACCAAAAAATATTCAATCCGATGATGGACGAGAGTTCTTCAATGAAAAGTTCCAAGCTCTGATGAGAAAGTTTAATATAAACCATTATTCTACATTTAGTATAATGAAAGCTTCTATTGTAGAGAGATTTATTAGAACTATCAAAAATTGGCTTTGGCAACGATTCGCATTCAATGGCTCTTACAAATGGAACGGAAAAGAGCTTTGTGACATAATAAATAGATATAATAATAAAATACATCGTACTATTGGAGTTGCCCCAGTGACCGTGAATCATACTAACGCTAATGACCTTTTATCTACTGTTTACAATCATATCAAAGTACGAGCTAAATCAAAATATATGTGTGGTGACTATGTACGTATCAGTAAATATAAATCCACTTTTTCCAAGGGATACACCGGAAACTGGAGTTCGGAGATATTTCAAGTGGTGAAAGTAAATAACACCAATCCGGTGACCTATCAGTTGCAAGATGATAGGAAACAACCAATCTTAGGTGGATTTTATGAACTGGAACTGCAAAAAGTTAAATATCCTGATGTGTATCTAGTGGAGAAAGTGTTGAAGAGAAAGGGTGACAAAGTTCTAGTGAAGTGGTTCGGTATAGATTCAACGAGTTGGATAAATAAAGAAAACAAGATTAATTAAAGTATAATATGTTTTATTTCACTGACCTACCTGAAGCTTGCTAACATTTTTTTTTTTTTTCTTAAACGCTTATTATTATTATTACATAAAAAAAAGACTTAATAATAACAGTTAATTAGGTATAGACAAAAGTTAAATGTTTATTATTATTAGATATACATGTGAAACACATAATAGGTACCAACAGGCTACCAATTTATACTAAATAATTTTCTAGTCAATATAAATGAACTAGATACAAATTATGAAAAAAAAAAAAAAAACAAAAACAACTAGATACCTAACTACACAAAAAAAAAATTAAATGCTACACTTATCGATTAAGTAGATGATGTTCTAACCACATTGAGAATGCTCGCACCTCTACACCACTACAGTGACAGGTGCGAGGTGGTTTTCCTTTATATGCCACATGCCTCGTACAATTCTTAAGGCGGTGTAATTTTAAATTTTCTATTACTACTTCTACCTTCGGACAATTTATTGATTCTAAATTATATGATATAAACCCTAAACTTGTTAAAAAATCTCTTTCAATTATCCCCCCTTTGTAAGCCCATGTGAACTGTTTGTTTGGGTCAAAACTCTTTATTCGTTCTACAAACTCTGAAAAACTAATATCATTGTTAAAATTTTTTAATTGCATACCGTGAATATATCTTGTGACAAACATAATTGTTTTATCATGTTTATAATCTAATAACCATGTTGGGAGTTTTATATAAAACAAATAAAGAATCTTATCCTGAACATTGTAAATTGCCACTTCTTTAAAGTACATATTCTTTAACATCTGAAACCCATCTACATCAATAATATACTTTATATTTTCTAGATGCATAATGAAGTACACAAAAAAAAAAGAAAACACTTTCGCAGATATACAAACAAAAAAAAAAAAAATCACAAGTGAAAACTTTAAAATATTTCTATACCATAAAATATTTCTATACCACACTCGCTTACAGCATAAATTAAACAGTTCATTAAATCATTACCTATTTGTTCGGTGAATAGTTCGTGAGCGAAACACTCTGACGGTGTGTCACTTAATAACTGAAACCACTCTTTCACTTCCACATTGATATCACCTGCAGTATCCTCCAAATGAGACGTGATATCGTCCCAGATCTCAATCAGGGAATAGGTGTTTGCATCATCGAAATCACTTTTCTCATAAACACTTTTTAGTAAAACACTCACGTCTCCATTCAGCTTCGCAAGGGGTATAGGTCTTGTCCACAGTCGTAGCAATCTGTTTGAAGATATATGTTTTAACCAATTCTTCTTACATTCAAAATACATTGTTTCAACTAGTGACATCATAATCACCATAAATGTGAATATACTAAGTCGTCTAAAATTACTTATATCAGTAGGTAGCGTCAGTCACTGTAATATAAAATAATTATTTAATTCCTCAACAGATCTATTCTAAAGAAAAGTTGATAATCCATGTATTCCCGCTTGCTCCTTTATTTATGAGATGAATACCACTATTAAGCTCAGTCAGTAGGTCTTCATTTATATCGTTAAATCTTGATGGTAGTGTGACTGTATATCCATTCTCCAGATGCACCACCGTCTGCATTGCGTTTGGTGCATACTTTGAAGACATCCTACTAGCTTCTATGATCTTATAAGGCTTATTTATCTCCAAATCACTTATTTTTCTCCAAGTTTTATTCCCCCAACTATTTAATTCTGTGAGAGCATTATTACTCTTTCCTTGATTTGATGACATAATTTTATTTAAAAAAAATTAACACTTACAGCGATTATGAGACGTAAGCGTACAAGTAACTCCCTTATACTGATGTATAAGACTGTCGTTGATTGTATAAGACTTCTGGTATATAAGACTTATCACTGTTATTGTACTTGTTACTGTTTACTGTTGTTCTTGTTAGATGGTAACTGAATGTATGTTCCTTTGAAATGTATGGATTTATATATTAAAGCCTTATCTAACATTATGCGGTTAATTCACTATTTAATTATCTTAGCAAATGAACACTCACCGCAACAACATAGTTTCATGAGAATTTTTTTTTATCTCTTCCGGTGTTAGAAATTATTAATTTGTGTTTTATTTAATTATCTTATCAAATGAACACTCACCACAACAACAACACAGTTTCATGAGATTTTTTTTAATTTTTTAACCGCAAACGACATAGTTTCATGTGAATTTTTTTTTTTATCTCTTCCGATGTCAGAAATTATTAATTTATGGGTAAACTAACTGAACATTCGATGTCGGTTATTTTACCTTCTCTCAATTTCTTCATTTCTGTAGATATCCATAATTGTACACTTTCCATAATTACTTTATAACGCTCACAGTTTGAACTTAATATAGGATAGCAAAAGAACACTAACCGCAACAACAAAGTTTCATGACATTTCATACACTTCCAAGCCTCGCACCCACCCCGCAGCGCCCCCACAACACCTTCTTATCAACATTCAGTTAACCACAACAACAAAGTTTCATGACATTTACTTCCCCGCCCCGCCCCGCAGCGCCCCCGCTACGCCTCCTTATCAATCCACACTTCCCCGTCCCGCACCCGCCCCGCAGCGCCCCCGCAACACCTTCTTATCAACAGTTAACCGCAGCAACAAAGTTTCATGACATTTACTTCCCCGCCCCGCCCCCGCTACACCTTCTTATCAACATACTGTTTCCGCTCGACACACCATTTTCACCACTAACCACTATAACCTGAACGCTCGTCTCCACACTAACTACATACCCTCACGGGTCTACTTAGGCTGGACTTCCTGTGGTCCAGAACCCCCAATTATATGCTACTCACGAGTAGAAGCAAATAAAATAACTCACTAAGACATTTTAACAAGATTTGGAATCGAAACCAAAACTTCGCCTTCGACAGTTACACTGATGTTATTTGGCTCTAGAACTCGACGTCAATACTTCGTGTTGTTCAATAGTAGTAGCGGTTATTAAGTCGCTGCACAAGGACAAACATAAAGCCACTGCATAAGGACAAGCAAATTTAAATTAGATCTGGGAATCGAACCCAAAAGTTACTACAGGGAACGAATGAAAGAAAAACAATTGTAGATGCGCTAAAATGATATAGGTAATGATTCTTTAGAATGTTGTTGTTATTTGTAATTAAAAGTATTCATTCATTGCACATAGTACGTTTTGCCTACTGAAAACTCTGTAAAATTCAAGACTAGCTATTATACTTAAAAATTAAATAGGTACATACATACTTATTGTCACGATCTTGTCACTCAACACAATAATTCACGTTACACAGACACACCAAAAGTCACAAAATTTCTGGATACGCTCCTCAGTGATCGCTTTTTATACTACTATAAATTAAGGTAGCGATTATATTAAATATTGCAAAGCTAGATATTAATATATCGTCAATGATATATTGGTATTTCAATCATATGTACTAGTCAAATAGAGTCGATAATTAATTAAACATGTTTAATCACTATGCTCACCGCCTTTCATTCCCTAATTGGCAGTGGGCGCCACGATGTCGCGGATACCTGAGACGAAATTCTAAAAAGGACATCGTATGTACTTTACTGTTCTAGTGCAGATCTTTATGAGTATCACATTTAAATAGTTATTACAATTTCTCAAAGCGATAACCAATATAAGTTGAAGTTTATATTTTTTTATGTTATAAAACCTATAAATACCAGGAAATATCTATACTAGGGAATATAAATACTAACATAGTAATGTAGTTGTACTACTAACAAAAATCTTTTAAATTCAGAAGTAAACAAATTATTATTTTGATATTCATTTATTTTACTTATCTTTTACATTTTTAAATATTTATAAAAAACATTAAATTAATTAATTAGGTACATTATTGTTTTTAAATTATTGATATGACTGAATAAGAAACATAAGGTATTTGTTTAAAACACGTTTATTATAAAATATTACTTTATGTATTTTTAGTGAATTACAAAAAAATTATAGACAGCAGAGCAGTTAAAATCATTGCATTTTATTTTTATTTATTTTTAATACTAGAAACATATAATATTAGACGCGATTTTTATTATGCTACATAAAAACAATCGTTCGTACTTTATTGGTTATCTTAATTATTATCTTTAGACATTTATAAAAATATACATAAAATCATTACAACTATACATTTTCACGAATTTTACTTATAATGTCTTCTAAATCTAAGTATATATCATTATTGACCGCATTTTCACTTATAAATTGCACACACTTTTTTGCATTGCACTCGCAAGGTTTTTCTGGTAAATTATCACTGTCGTAAATCTCAATTTTGATTGCGAATGTCCTTGAAGATGTATTTGGCACCCTGGTTTTGATGTACGAGTAGTTTTGCTGCTGTTCACGTTTCTGTGGAGGGCCTGCCGTATCATTTTTTCTCTTCAAATTGAGTCGTGATGTAACAGATTCTTTGAGCTGTTGGTTTGGGATAAAATTAAAAAGATCCTCACTGTCCTGAAAACAGAAAAAAATAGTGTTTTGAATATAAATACGTACAATGCCTACATTATGATAATAATAATTTAATAAATTATAACTATTACTTACCGACATTGTGCTTAAATCAAACAAAAAATATGTTTACTGTGTTGCAGTCAAAGGCTCTCTGCGATCTGTACAAAACAGATTCTTTTATCTATACTAAACATCGTGCAACATGTTGAAACATGTCGATATCAATCAACAATGTACAGACGCCAGCACATCAAGTTACCCCAATCTGTCAAATTTCTTTGGTAGATTTTCAACTTTATCACATAAGTGTAAGGTTCATTTTCAATTGGGAAAATTTGACAGTTTGGGGTAGCATGACGTGCTGGCGTCTGTACTTGTGTACGTAATATTGGCAAACGCGTTATTTCTACTAAAAGCAATATGAACTTAAACTCTGTAAAAATTAGATCTATTTTAGAACAACTGGAACTATTGAAGTGCAAAGAAAAAAGGTCTTAACTATAATTTTTGGTTGCACTGGAATTAGAAACTTGTTGTGTTACATTATGTTTGTAGTTCCAAAAACATAATAAATTAAATATTAACTTTAGTACGGAAGGATAAGGTGGTGCAATATTTTGTCACATCTATAAGAACACATTTGGCGCATTGGCTAAGCTGGCTACATCACAATGTAAATAGTAGGTTTAATAGATGTCTTATCCAATGCATCAAAGTGTTTTTGCGGGTTCGATTCCCGCACATTATCCGCTGACCGCTGCATGATGTACCTAAGTTTATGAATGTTGATTTGTGGATGCAATATGCTATGCGTTTATTCAATGTTTTGTTTGAACTCTGTGAGCATACTTATAATACTTATTATATATTATATTAACAGCACAAACATTTTAATCACAGTAATAACTATTATAAGTTACTTTTACACAGCTGTACGTCAAGTTATACTTTCCAGTAAAAGCTGAGTTCTCATTAAACGGCAAGCCTAATAGATTCATCATTTTGCTCCTCGGTAGTTCGACGCTGCGCCAGGGAATGAATGAACACAGTCATATTATTGTAGACCGAATCGCAGATCACGATAGTATACGACGGTATAAATTGAAGAGTTCTGTATCACCCGTTCGAGCGAACTGCCGTGAACTGGAGGCAGAATTACAACGAACCGGTAGCAACATTCGCTCATCAGTTTAAAAACCGCACAAACGATGAAATGAACCAATATTCGACATCGCGCTGTTGAATGAAATACAAATATTACGAATCGGACCGCAGACCATAGTAGTAAATATGTATTATTGGGGCATTCTGCATAACGCGCTCGAGCGAAGCGAGAGCAAGTGATGCAGAAGCCCCAATAATACACTACTTCTATCCACTGATCCATCAGATCTTTCTTATCTTTCTCCTTCACACTTCCTAATCGGACGATCACTCACATCAGTCCCTCGTCCTCAGATCACCGACGTCAATATCCAGCGGCTACAGCGCTTCGATCGCATTGAAAAACTGCGACAACATTTTTGGCAGCGCTTCTCTAATGAGTATGTGTCTCTCCTGCAACAGAAAACCAAATGGCAGACAGCTGGGCAGGAGCTGAAAACAGGCACCATGGTCTTAGTGAGAAACACTAATCTTCCTCCTCTTCTGTGGCTGCTGGGCAGAGTGGTTGCAGTGAAGACCGGCCCCGACGGACATTGTCGAGTCGCCGACATCCTGACGAAGAAGGGCATCATAACACGTGCCTACAACAACGTATGCCCTCTACCGGTCTCTTCAACATCATCCTGAACTCTTGAAGACGTCTCTTCAACGCGGGGAATATGTTCCTGACGTCACATCGGGCCACACGCCACACCGCGACCGCGGGCTTGCCCCCGCCACTCACTCGTTCGCCGACACCTTGAGCGTGCGCACATAATCGGTCGTCTTAATGAATCAGCAATACAGTACTTGTAATATCGCAGTAGTTTTTGTTTTATTACCATTCAAGACCACCAGCAGCAAACCTGGAGCTTGATACTCAACAATAATAAAAAGGTGGTGGTGATTCTTGAGTGAAAATATGTCCTACATGTAAAACAAAATGTCTTTGATCACAATTAAATATTCTAACTAAACGCAATACATCATCTTCACACAAAACTGCTGGTTGGGCAATCGCTCCTCCTACTACATCTGATTGATTTCCATGTAACTGTAGACAATGATCTGGATCACCTTCTTGTGTCTCTAATTCATAATTATCTAAAGGACGAGCTTTTTCTTTCACTGCACTATCCTCATCCTCTTCATCTTTATCTACATTACGAATTGCATCCAACAATGCCTCAAACTCATCTGGCCCCCCCAAGCGATTAAATTGAAGACTTTCTGAACGGATTTCATCACTAAGTTCAATAAATTTCTGTTCGAGGTTTATAACGTCATTGACTAATTCACTAATTTCATCCCTCCAGTTTGTGTATAACATTAGCTGCTCCCTGTAGAAATTGTCGGGATCTTGAGCTCTATTATATCTTCGGAAACGTATGACCCTGGGTTTCCTTCTTTTTCGCACGTATCCATCGTTATTTAACAACTCAATCCAATTTCCTATACACTCATGGTCAGTGTTTTCACCTTCATGTGTACGTGAGATTTTAGTTGAAAAAGTATAATACGCAGCAAAATAAGCTAAACTCATTGTATCAAACGTTTGATCACGTGGCCGATTTTTATAATGATCCAGTAAATTTTTTTTAAATATGTCTGTGGACGATGGATCCAAGGACTGCAAATCTATGAAAGATTTCAAAATACCCACTCGTTCATTGGGGTGTCCTGTGTTTATGTAAACATCGCTCTCAGAGGCTTGTGACATCGGAAGTCCCGCCAGACAGTAAATTGCCTCTTGGGCCGAAATTTCCGAAGAATTTAAAAATACTTTTGATATTGCGCGTAGAGTCTCTTATGCTACTGTTGCCATTTTTGGCCTCTTCGACCGCCGCTCTTAGTAAATTTGACATGCCTCGATCAGCTTTGTTAATATAATCGACAATATAAACGGAACAGGCAAATGGATCTAGTATAAATTGGCAATCCATATTAGCTCGCTGTAATTCCAATACCTTTTTACAAAATGGATTAACCATGACGTCTTTTGGTCGTCTCTGTAGATATATTTTGGGCCGTTTAAGTGTTGATCTAACTGCCCATATGTATTTTTCGATATTTAATTTTGTCGATGCTAAGTACTCATCAAATGTTAAATGTGGCGGAATATTCACCAAGTCGTCCTTTAACTTTTTAGATACTTCTTTCCATTCTTTTAGTCTTGGATTATCTTCTTCCAGAGGTGTCAGAAGACGTGTCTTATCCATTGGAAAAAAAGGTATTCCAAACCTACAAGGACGACTTGGCTTGGGATGACATGAATGTGTGTGTTTGTGAGTTTGTATCTTAACTAAGTCTTCATCTAAATCTTCACTATTGCAGGATATGATTTGGTCAACAAACATTATAACCTTTTCAGTTGATGATTGATCTCCAGGAATGAAGATAGGCGCATCTTCTATCCACAACATCATATGGGCATGAGGAGAACCTCTGTTTTGGAATTCTATTCGATGGTATTGATGGTTTATTTTAAGTTTACCAAAAGGCCCAACGGGAGACAGCCATGTTTTTTTTAGTTCTTTATAACGTGTTTCAAAAAAAGTAGCGCATATAAATGGGTCGGACTGAATGAGTCGCACTTTTTCTGCGTATGGAATATTTTGTGATTCCTCAAGCGACACTTCCTCTTTGTCAACTGTGCTTTTAAGCTGTTTTATTAAATGAGGCCATTGCGTTTCAGCTGCTGATATCGTCATAAACAATGTTGGGACACCGAACTGCCGAATCATTGCTAACAATTTTTTCTTTTCTTCTTCCCAGTGTGCTGGGGAATTTCTCACACTACTAAGAATTCTATATCCATCGTCATGCTGAATGAGGTTCTGTAAGTAGTCGTCATTAAGAAGGTTGTTTACTAAAATAGGAGCGCCGTTGACGGTTTTCTTTCGAAGACAAGTAGCTATGTGTCCACCTATTTGGGTCATCTGTTGTTTCTTTAATAAAGTAAACAAATAATCTGGCCGCATAGCCCTTCTATCATGCCGAGTTATTTCGGATTTCATTATGTCAGAAGAACTTAGTTTTATTTTAAACTGCCCTTTAATTCCACCGTGAATCTTAATGAAAGCTAATTCTTCAAGAAAGTCGTCATACAGTAGTGATAGCGGGTACTTACCCTCACCGGGTGCCATTGTTATGACGACATCCTGCTCATTATCAAGTAAAGTTTCAGCATTACCGGGATTTACTGGTTCATCTATTAACTCACCAAGTTCACATGTGCATTCATTGTTATCTATACGATCATTATCACTATCAACTTCGTCGTCGTATGCCCAGTTATCATCATATGTAATATTTAATTCTTTAAATAATTCTGTTTGGACTAAATATTTTGCTGCTTCTCTCACTATTGCAGGACGAATACGCTCCTGACGACCGTGTTTGTAGCACATTTTTCGCTTCAAAACAAGTGTTATGATATGACTATCAGATGCATGCCGTGGTAACGCTGAGACCATAGTGTTAACATCGACTGGAACGTTGACTACATTCCCTATCAATCCATGTTGATAACCGAGACCTTGACCTCGCCTGACTATTTTAAGGAATATATGTCGTGGTGATACAATACGTTCCTCAAGTGGAGTAAGTTGTTGCAGAACATCTGGAATTACAGGATAAGTTAAACCATTGTCCATGGCAAGCCTTGGTATTTTGCCTTCTTTTAGATATTTTTGACACGTGTAACAAAATGAACCACAGCCACCAGATGTATTGATTTGAAATAAATCATTTAGGTTTTGATTTGAAAATGTTTTAGGCAACTGATCTTTTCTCATGACTCTAAGCGAATTTTTGTGCCACAAACGACCGCAACAGGAACAGATATTCGTGTGAACAGATGTTCAAAAAAATTTTGACGTACGGCCATCCAATCACGTAGATAAGTATTTTTTCTAAAATTACGCGTCTCTTTCTCACGTTCAACATAATCTGAATCCTGCCTATTTAATTGATGTTCAATTGTGTTATGACTTTGCTCTTCATCTCTGTATACAGGATCCTCTCGTAACACACGATGAGCAGTCGTGTCACGAGCTTGTTCATTTTTTCTGTATACAGGGTCCTCTCGTAACACACGATGAGCAGTCGTGTTACGAGCTTGTTCATTTTGTCTGTATACAGGGTCCTCTCGTAACACACGATGAGCAGTCGTGTTACGAACTTGTTCATTTTCTTTGTATACAGGGTTCTCTCGTAACACACCATGAGCTAGCATGTTACGAGCACGTACATTATCACGTTTCCGTGTAGATTCCTGTGACCTTTGTAATCTCTTTGACAGTCTGTTTCTTATTCTCTCCTTAATTTTAACGTCTTCTTTATTTCTCGATTCACGTTTTTTCTCTTTATTATATTTTTTAAGGTCTTCTGACGATTTTCGTTTCCGAGGAATAGATAGAATTTTTTGAGAAAGTGTATCACCAGACTTATCAGCTACTAAAGACGCAGAGTGTTTAGGAGTATACGTCATGGATATTGGCGTAGGTGACTAAGGTGTATAGGTCATGGAGTATACTGAGGTATCAGGGATTACGAGTTCGGTATTGACCTGAAGATGCTGACCTTGAGATTCCTCGAGGTCCGTCGCCGTACGATATGCCACAGCTGGCCTATTAATTTTAGGATGAGTTTGCTTGTATTTCTGTTTAGCTTCAAGTACTTGTTCTGAGCGGGTTTTTTTAGACTTTTTTGGACGACCACCTTTATTACGTCTTGGACGACCAACCTTTGAATCTTGCGTTTTATTTACCAAACTTTCCTGCGTATTATCGTATGTATTATTTAGTAATTCTTCGGACCCGATTGGCGAACTAAAATCATAATGACCCGATGATAAATTACCCGAAAAAAGTAAACGCTTTATTGCACATCCTTCTCTGCCAAACACACCCCTCAGAATACCCGTATTACGTTCATACACTTCGAACCTCGCTGGATACAAAAATCCTGCTGCCTTCACCTCAGCAGTACCGCCATAACTGGAGGATTGGAGCATCGTAGCTTTGTACTCTTGTCGTGAAGAGAAAGGATCTCCCCGGGCATTGCTTGTATACAAATTAAACTCGTTCCAGTTGTCATAAATATAATTAACTATTGTAGTTCTTAGTAATTGTGTTTGATCAAAATTAGTGGAATTGTAAATAGAAAACGCTATTGCATGAAATAAACAACTTCCATAGGGAGGCATAGGTATTATACTATGTAAAATAGTATTTTCGTTGACGATTAACCCTTAATTGGGCATGGCGTGTGTGCGTTCTACTCGGTTTTATAAACCTAGTGGGAATTTTTTATTTAGGAATAAGATTAAAATTCATTTTTTTGTTTTTATTTTTTTTTATTATTTAAATAAAAAAACAACGTGGGAAATATACTCCTACTGCAAGTGTAGGGCTAAATGAAGGGAGCTCTATGTGGGAAATAATCTACATGTTGGAGAGTGCTGGTGTAGAATGATAATTCTCAAAGCATGGAGCAGCGCATAAGGATACCAAACATATGGAACAAGAATATTTTGTCCTCTGCTCTTTTGCCCGGGTGCTACAGAATCGACACCTTCTATATTTACTAATGCGTGGCATATGTAGTCCAACATTTGATAAACGGGTCTCATCTGGCACACCATAACAGCCTCCTTTTTTCGTTTTGAATACTGCAGCCTGCTTCTTTCTGCTACTAAAATTATCAATAAGTGCACGTGCAAGTCGTAAACGGAATTCTTTATGGGTGTTTCTTCGTATTGAACCTTCGTATTTCACCTGGAACAATAAAGGTACTATAAAACTAAGCACTGAAAAAATTCTATTCTTACCTAATTGTTCAATAAATATCTACTTACCACTCAAAATAGCAATCAAGTCGTCTTGAGAAAATGATTTTTGAATTTGGTCTAACATTGTATTCATATGTGATACATCATCTACTATGGGATGTTCATCTTCACTAAGATGGTCAGATTCGTCGTCTTCTGAAGACATCAATATTGACAGTGCCCTTTCCACATTTTCTCCCTTTGAGAATTCTAGTATTTTTCTCTGAAACACATAATTATGTTAGTTGTATATTTTCGTATTAGCTAAAATTAGAGTCAGTTGTGGTCTAAAGTATTATAATTCCCACAAGTTTTGAAGCACAATAATTACACTGATATTGAAACAATCACAAAAAATAACATTGATATCCATAAAACAACTCAAAACCTACAAATAATACTAAATAAAATAAACTTACCACATTTTTCCGCGACATTATAATTTTTTTTTGTATTTGCACTACAATTTTTAGTTCACAACTCAACGAAAACAAACAGCCGGTTTTTTGACTGCCCACAGATAAAAAATTCTGTTACGTTCCGTTTCAACTTCGACGTTAGGGTGAAGACACATTGTTTGTTCGTATAATAATTGACATATTGTGGGATTCATGTAACTTTTGACGGCATAGAGACACTTAAAATGATGTGGGAAGTATTCTCCTTTAGTCCAATTAAGGGTTGCAACTGTAGCCATAATTATATCTTTACAAAGTTTTGCAATTGGAAAACAAAGCAGAAACAAACAAAATCGACGAGAAATTGTCGCAAATTTTACTTATTTCGGAACGCGTGCGAACAGCATGCGGGCGGTCGTGCGAATGGCGCACGGCTGCCGCACAGTGGAACGAATGTATGGGAGCGGTTGGACGTAGACATGTCCGAAAAAAAAGAGTAAAATTATGCCAAACTAATGATGCCATCTTATTCGATTACTTAATGCCTTCATAACTTGTGGTGATGAATTTCTTCATAACTCCCATATTTCGGGAGTAATTTGAGAAAATGTGAAATTTTACTATGAAAATGAGTGTATCGAGCTCTCTCCCTCCTGATTCCGGGCTTGTTTCAAGTAGCGGTCTCTAATATCGTAATGCTATTACTAAGAGCTATATTTAATACTAAGACACATAGTGCGCCAAATGTGCACTTTCTGGGATAAAAGGAAATGAAAATTTAAAAAAAAAAAACGTTTTTTCCCCATTTGTATTTACTTTAAACCGCAGACAGACTTATTAAGAGGTCTATAAATATATTATATATATACAGAAATATATATTAACAAAAATATTCACAAGAACTGATGAGAGTATGACTTTTAAGTAAGTTGATAATAAATTACCTAGTTTCATTAAAAGTACAATAAATAATTAAGATGTAAGCTCTAATTTACTAAGTTACACATTTTAAAACAATAACATCATTTAATTATCTTCGTCATCATCATCATCATCAATTAATTCAAATTCAGAATCGATGTCCGCTAAATCATTTATGTTAACAAATTCGATATCACTTTTCTCAGAATCCGTAAGCTCATAAAATTCCTTAAAAGAAGATTTTTTTACAAACTTATTTCCTTTTGGACGGATACTTGTAACAAGTGGATCAGAAGACAGTAAAAGATTGTGCATAATATCTTCATTGCATGAGATACTGCTATGCTTTCGAGAATGCCCCTCTCTATATTTTCTAAAATCTTTATTTCTAGCCTCAGATGCCTCTTCGGATAGAAAACCAATGGGCACAATTGACATGTTCTGAACTATGTCTGGCCCATGCATTAAAATTTTATGAAGTGAAGAAGGCATATAATACCATGGGTATAACTCCACGTAAAGCTTAGCAGTATCAAAGCAGAACTCTCGGAATTTAGTTACGTTGATCTTCTCTCCTGATGAAATACACTGCAAGATCACACAGATTTTTCTTAAAAGCATAGCATCTATTCCGGTCAGTTCAGCAGATTTAGTGTAGTTTTCAAAAAATCTCCTTGCCGAGTTGCCATTGTTGGTGGATCCACTGCCTTGTTTCACAACATCGAGAAGTAAGCCCGTTTCTCTTCTTACAGCCTCTTGAACTCTTTTCTTCCTGTCATCAACTTGCCTTTTTGCTATATCACCCCTTACTTGCCATGATTTTATGTCTAATTTGTAGGAAATGTGTAATAAGCATTCCATTGAGCGAATCCAAGCGTGAAGGGTGCTTAAGCCATATTTATACATGTCCTCGTTTGCGTGTTTATCTTTGATTAACTCTAAATTATTCATTTCTTTAGGACAAGCCTTGCATATGTCACACACTGAAGCTGCTGTATTGGATATAATGGAATGAATTTTACCATCAATCATTGTCAACAGCAGTTGGTGTTTGACACTAATTCCATCAGTGATGGTGGATGGAGTTAAGGCTTCAATCTCTGCTTCGATTTCAGCCATCTCTCTCTGCACATTTTCTTTGGTTTCCTTTATAAACTTAAACAATATTGGCCGGCAAAATGAAGTGGAAGATGGTCGCTCGTTTTCCCAAATTGTTACACCTTTTGAGACGAGCCGCAGTGGTACAAGACTAATCATAAAATTACTAGCAAGATCGATTTGCTCATCTTCACTCGTCCTTTGATGATAAATGCTTTGGCTAGATGATCCGTCAAAACCCCATTTGCTGGTCAATACGAGCTGTTGATTGGGATCAACAGGGGTTTCTAACGACCTAATAAGTCTTCTTGAGGTTAAATCCATCAAGGCTTGTAATTTGATTTTTGCAGAGCTCTCTGTAACTGTGAGATCTTCTTTGGCCGGATAGCACTTAATTTTTTCTTTAACCAACATGTAGTAACTCGGGTATTGAAGAGCTCCTTCTTGAGTGTTGAAATCCCGAAGAGTGTTATAGCGCCATTTCGATAAGTTCATCGATACATAAAGAGCCAATGCCTTCAAAGGGGATATTTCCCGTACCTGAATTGATTTACCTTCAATGAAGGCTTTGATTTTTGAGGCCTCTTCTGGATTCTCCGTCAAGTATTTCATAACATAAGCTGTATCGCTTTGTCCTGCCTTTTGAAGCGCCCTTTCGGCCGAAAACATAATTTCAGCGCTGCTACTGCTGCATGAAAGACTATCTTCAGTGCGTCTTCTTTTTTGCCGGTTACTAAGGTCCTCAAAAGATTTACGAGGACTAGGATGTGTACAAGTTGAAGCATCAGATTTAGCAGGAGAAATTATGGGCTCGATGACGTCACTTATATTTTCTGTAGAAGGTTCCATATTTTCATTCTGTAATTCCGGCCATTGAATTGCAGCCTGTAGCCAAATCTCATGTTTCTTCCGAAACTTATCTGTGCTTCTTCCAGACTGTGTCCATTTTGCATAAATGCGGTAGCAAAATCGACGACACCAGTCTTTTAAACTTGTTTCAGCACTTTCACATAACTGAACACAACTGTTATCTTTTAAAACACTGAACAAATAGTTAAAGTCGCGTAAATCTTTATGTGCGCGTGCGCATAAAGCAACGTGAATATCAAGATTTGTATTAAAATTTGGAAAATACATTGCGAGATTAGCTTGGATACAACGAGGTGTAAATCAACACTGATTTTAAAGTTACTAATAGTGACCTATTTATATAAAATCCAGGTATCCCAGGTATCCTTTGTTAAATATTGCAAGGTAATTAGTTATTGTGATAATTAGTAAATGATGCATGCTAAATTAGTGTATTAAGAGCCATTTAGTAATTAAATAATAGCAATGTTCTTATCAGTAATCATTAGTGCATCAGTTTTATATGTAAACCTTAAGTCCCTAATTATATATCCTAATTAGCTTATATCTTCTCTAATTGGCTGCTCAGAAATGTTATTGTAATAAGGTAAACCTTTAGAAAAACGGTTTTAATCAACAAAATAAACAAAAAATAAAAAAATTGTGTTATAAAATAAACATCACTCTTTATCCCAGAAAGTGCACATTTGGCGCACTATGTGTCTTAGTATTAAATATAGCTCTTAGTATAAGCATTATGATATTAGAGACCGCTACTTGAAACAAGCCCGGAATCAGGAGGGAGAGAGCTCGATACACTCATTTTCATAGTAAAATTTCACATTTTCTCAAATTACTCCCGAAATATGGGAGTTATGAAGAAATTCATCACCACAAGTTATGAAGGCATTAAGTAATCGAATAAGATGGCATCATTAGTTTGGCATAATTTTACTCTTTTTTTTCGGACATGTCTACGTCCAACCGCTCCCATACATTCGTTCCACTGTGCATGCCGCTCGCTGTGTGACGATACCCCTTCTCTTGGCCAGTCGCCTGCCCCCGCGCCCGCGGGCCAGTGCGAGCGCGTTCATGCCCCGCCCCGCGCCCCGCGTGCCTCCCGTGCCACCAGCGTCCCATCAAACTTCGCCAGTAGAAACAATACAAGCAAGCTGTCTGATAATAACCAACAATAAGAAATATAATAATGTCATTGAATTTAATTATAAGTATAACACTTTAAGCAGTTAGGACGCATTTAGATTATACAGCTACATTCACCAAAACATCGGGATTGAATGACGATGAGTGAGGTCGTCTTTGCCGTTTGAAAAATGTTGCCCTCCCCATACATAGTATAATAACTCGCGGTCATTGCTGTAACTACAATTATGTTTACAATCACAATTTTTTTGGTGGTATAACTACTTAAAATTTTAAGCTTTTCGGAATTTTTCTGTTACCTGTGCTGTAAGCTATTGCTTCTTACCAAATTTCGAGATTCTATGTCAACGGGAAGTGGTCTTTAGGTTTTAATTCCCTTGCGTGTAGTTGCGAGTTTCAAAATATGCGGTATCAATGGTTGTACTTTTGCGTTTTGCGTTTTTGCGTTGACTTAGAATTTTTTTTTTTTTTCACGGGTTAAAGGCAATTAGATCTAAGTATTTGATATGAATTTCAACTTGATAGCTCTACGCGTTCATGAGGAAAAAAGTAATAAGTTTATATTTATTAAAAAATATATATTTTGTAATGTAACTAAAAATTTAAGGTTTTCGGAATTTTTCCTTTATGTGTGCTATAAAACGTTGCTTCATGCCAAATTTCAAGATTCTAGGTCGACTGGAAGTACCCTTTAGGTTTTGATTCCCTTGCGAGTACTTGCGAGTTTCAAAATATGCAGCTTAAATTGCTGTTTCTTTTAATTGCGTTGACATAGAAGTTTGATTTTGTTACAGCTTAAAGGTATTATAGACCTGAGTATTTGGTATGAATTTCAATTTAATACCTCTACGCGTTTATGAGGAAATGGGTAGTAAGTTTAAAATTATTAAAAAAAAAATATATTATGTGATGTAACTAAAAATTTATGGTTTTCGTAATTTTTCCTTTATCTATGCTATAAGACGTTGCTTCGTACCAAATTTCAAGATTCTGAGTTCACGGGAAGCACCCTGTAGGTTTTGATTCCCTTGCAAGTGTCGAAAATTTGCGGCATAAACGGCTGTATCTTTTGATTGCGTTGGCTTAGAAGTTTGATTTTTTCACAGCTTCAAGGGACAGTAGACCTGAGTAATTGATATAAATTTCAGCTTCATACCTCCACGCGTTCCTGAGAAAAAGGGTCTTGACAGACGGACGGACGGACGGACAGACGGACAACAAAGTGATCCTATAAGGGTTCCGTTTTTTCCTTTTGAGGTACGGAACCCTAAAAAGGATTATATGCAATAATAAGAAACAATCAGTTGTTTATAGAGGGTAAAAAAACAGAAATACAAAAGGAGCAATCCGACATATATACTTACAATCATCAAGTAAATAATGAACAGAACCAGACTCAACATATTGTAAATGAAAATAGCGGCGATCGTACTTCGCGAAACCCCAGACCAACCATTTAGAATATTGTACCAAAATATTCAAAGCATTTATAACAAGCAACACCTTCTAGAGGCTTTCATCAACGATCAACCCACCTACAAAGCAATATGCATGTGCGAAACCTGGCTTACCAAAGATAAATTAGAAACTGTGCAATTTAGTGGTTACAAAACTGCAGCATCATATTGTCGCCGCTCTAGAAGCGGTGGCGGAGTCTGCATTATTTTAGAGGATAGTGTAGAATGTATAGAGTGTTATGATATTAGAGATATGAGTATTGAATATTGTATAGAAGTATGTGCATGTAAGCTACTAAAGCAAAACCTGTTAATAGTCACAATGTACTGGAACAGAAGAGAGGAAGAAAATTTTATTAGCCAGCTAAAACAAATATTGCAATATATAAACAATAAATACCAAAAACTTAACGTAATAATATATTTCCGCTATTTTCTCAATTAAGAAGTAGCAATTAGTAATCGAATCCGACTCGGCTGGGCAGCGTTCGGGAAGCTACGCAATATCTTCTCGTCCCACATACCGCAGTGTCTCAAGACGAAAGTCTTTGACCAGTGCGTGTTGCCAGTGATGACATATGGCACTGAAACGTGGTCGCTCACAATGGGCCTTATTAGAAGGCTGAAAGTCACCCAAAGGGCAATGGAGAGGGCTATGCTTGGAGTTTCCCTGCGGGATCGAATCAGAAATGAAGAGATCCGCAGGAGAACCAAGGTAACCGACATAGCCCGAAGAATTGCCAAACTTAAGTGGCAGTGGGCAGGGCACATTGCTCGCAGAACAGATGGCCGATGGGGCCGAAAGGTTCTGGAGTGGCGACCGCGTACCGGAAGGCGTAGCGTTGGAAGGCCTCCCACAAGGTGGACCGACGACCTTGTGAAGGCCGCAGGAACTCGTTGGATGCGAGAAGCACAAAACCGGTCGAAGTGGAGGTGCTTGGGGGAGGCCTATGTCCAGCAGTGGACGTCTTTCGGCTGAAATGATGATGATGATGAATTAGTATGTGTTATACCATTTTGGAATCCTGACTAAACGCGCCATCTTTTAAAGTTACTTGCCAAAATAGTGTAGTAGATTTTTTTTTCAGTACAGTCGGTTAAAGTTGGGTGATGTCATTATTTTGAATTCAATATTGGGCAAAAATCTAACATTTAATTTAAAACTGAGGCAGTTACGTTTTAACTTTTAACTGTAATTTACAGAAGGGTTATTCATGGTTACATCACAGAGAAAAAAACTACCGAAATGTTAATAATGTAGTCACAGGACTTGAAAAATCATCACAGGGTGTCACTTTTTGAGATTTATTTTTGAATGCTTATAATTCGAAAAGTACATAACCAAGATTTTTTTTTATATTTTTCTAATAGCTGTCACGACTTGGCCTATTGCCCGTTTTCGGCTTGACGTTGATTTCTGGGACACGTTGTATAAAATTAAATCTTCATATACGCTACGTACGCAAGACCACTTATGTATTCTTTTAAATCTACGTTATCCTTCTTTAATAACTGTTCTCTGATTTTTAGGATATGGCATGATTTTTTGTATTTACGTTTCTTTATATTAGCATTAATTCTTTTAATCTCCAAAATTGTATTATTTTGTTCTTTTTGCAATTCTTTCATCGATTTATAGATATTGAATTGTTTCCTGTTCAGCAAGTTATTTCAACGATTATGCCAATTTTCAATATTGTTTCGGGTAGTTGGGATCATAGACTATACACTTATAAACTGAGATAGATGCGCATCTCTATGTAAGGAAATGCCAAATTGTTTGAGGCCCCGGATCGTCAGGTGGCGCTTTTAGTTCCCCTAAAATCCTGCAGATCGCGCTAATACGCCTGCCTCTTTATTCATACATTTTATTTTTTATTATTATGGAGAAATTTGTAGATCGTAGAGAGCTTAACAAAAGAATAAGTAAATAACATTTAATATTGTTAAGCAGTTAGCATTTCGACCTAATAATTTCCCCATTATGCAGCTTTTTTTCTCTCAAATAAAATAACTAGGTAGCTGATTAGATCAAATTAATAATTTATTGCAAAAAATCAAATTTCAATTTCAACATACTTCCTAATAATTTATTTTCTTCTTCTTTTTACATAATACTCTAAAGCCTGTTGTTTTATCTGGTCATTCTTATCAAATCTTGTAAGTTTTCCATCTAAAATTCTATTAACCCCTTTACACCAACTGTGGATAATCAAATTTATTGCATGACTATTAATTAAATCAATCAAATCATCTTTGTGTTTTTTACATGAAATAACATTATAATCACATGCACAATTTAGTAATAGCTTAATTTTTTTCTTTATAAATAATGATTCAGGGCAATCACGTAAACATGCAACAGTTACATAAAAAATATCTGTCATTAAATCAATGAATCTTTCACTTGGATGAAATAAAGATTGTTTTGTATAATCGATTTCGTAATTAAATGATTGCAAATCAACTTCAAATCTACATAAATCACGCATGCAATGTTTACAATTTCTAAAAATCTTTGATTTGCATTTCTTAATCACATAGCCAGTAACATATTTTTTTGCTTCAGCATACCTACACCAATGTATCATTAGTCTTAATATTACTCATCACTTTCAGTAAACAATCTATATCACATGCAAAATCATTACTGGCCGAATCATTTTGTTTTTTATTTAATAGATTCGCCATTGATTGGAATGAATTATTATTATCATTTTCACAATTGGCTCGCGGGGAGTGCGACGAGTTAAAATTGTTAATAATCAAAGTTTTAAATGCATTACAAAATTGATTACAAGTCGGATTAACATTTCTGATTCCATTACTTCTTATACCACTAAAGAAATTTTCTAAAGGATCTTGATTGAAATTACGGGTTATTAAATTTTTCACATCATGATTAGTAATCAAATATTGCCACATTTCTTTAAAAGTTTTTATGTTATGGATCCAATTTTTAACAGAAGGAATTGATTCATACTTAATTGATTCACATCTATTTTTCTTAACTACTGATTTAAATTTAATTGATTCTAAAATTGGAATCAAATCATCCCACAGTTGGAAATGAGGAGAGTTATTTTTTACACATTGCTTGTATGGCTTATCTGCTAATTTATAAGAATGGCCATTAAAACTATCAAATAATTTATCAAAAATTAATAAGAAATCTGCAGTCCCCTTGCATTCTTCTGGAAGTACTTTGTGTCCTGAAACAAAAACAATATTTGATATTAGTCATACTTGATCATTTCAAATTTTCAATCAAGTCACTCTAATATTATAAAGGTTACTATAAAGTGGAAAAAAAAAACTAATATTATAAAGGCGAAAGTTTGTGTGTGTGTTTATGTTTGTAACTTCTTCACACTCAAACGGCTGGACCAATTTTGATAAAATTATGTACACACCCTACATTAACATATACTTAGGCTACTTTTTATCCCGATATTCCCACGGGATCGACATTTACGCGAATGAAACCGCGGGGCGCAGCTAGTTCATTATATATTAAAATAGTTTTCAAGTATGGTAATTACAACCTTTCTAGTTATTATTGTTAGAATA
This sequence comes from Amphipoea lucens, assembly GCA_947508005.1. Lineage (NCBI taxonomy): Eukaryota > Metazoa > Arthropoda > Insecta > Lepidoptera > Noctuidae > Amphipoea > Amphipoea lucens. The sequence goes on from OX382357.1 coordinate 21,864,243, forward strand.
TATTTTGTTATTTGCTTATTCGTGAACTTATGTGTCATTTTCTTTATAAAATGATATAGATCACATTATTATCCAAGTGATTATTAACATCAGTATAATATTTAACACTAAAACGGTTTTGACATTAGAAACTAATATACATTATACTACATACAGGTATTATAATTCAAGATGTTACTAACATCAGCATAAGCATATAAAAATATCTACTTATTTGCTAGGAATCTCAATGCACTGGAAACCCTCTGGCTGAACACTTGTGCCGCATATTTGACTTTCATCTTGGGTATTTTTTCTTTAATGACATGCATTTCTGTTAGTTTGTTAAGTAATCTTATTTCATCGTCTCCATCGTCTAAATCAAGTAACAGCTTTAAATGTTCCCATTTAGCCCATTTATTTTCTCCATTTTGTAGAAATTTTGCATCTTTTACTAAAAGGTTGTTGCGGACTCCTTTCAGCAAATGAGGCGTGTCGAATAAAGGGAAAACTTTATTATTTTCAACTTCAAATGCATTTGATTCGTAAATCATCCCTTGCTGGAGGTATTTCTTTTTTGTTTCTTCTTGAAGCATCTTAATTGCTTTAACATTTGATGCCGCTTGATCACAAATTGTGGCCACAACCTTAAACCCAATATTGTGTAGTTGTTTTATTGCTTTTGTTAAAAGATCTTTTAAATCTGATGCTTTAGTTCCACTTTTGCAAAAAGTGAAACTAATTGCCTGCTTGCTTTTACTTTTTATGCCCTTTATCATAAGCACAAGGGCGTGATCAGCCAGAGTTTTGTTTCGTTTGTTATTTCCCAAATCTTCAAATCCTATGATTTGGCCTGTTGCGGTGTTGTACTCCATTCCTGGTGCTAACGATATTTCGTCAAATAAAAGTGTGACAAGTTTTTTTTCTTTAGGCAAACTTTTCACAACACTTTTTAGTTCTTTTATAATAGCTTCGTTTAAACCTGGCTTCACACTAAAGTTGCTTAACATCATTTGAAGGCAACGTTTTGAAGGAAGCACAAACATTTTCTTCATTAGTTTGTAAGCTTTTGGGCTTTGCTTCAAAATTGTAAGAGCCATAATTTTTTCATCCATTGTAAATCTTCTGCCCTTAGGCTTTTTTAAACTCTTAAGCTGCAGTTTTGTAAAAGTTTGTATTTCTTGTGGTAATTTTTCTATTACAGATAAAAATGACTTTGACAGCGACATATTTTTAGCTGCTCGTATTTTCTTTTTTTGGGAGTTGTACTTTGTGGACAACTTTTCTAATTTCTGTGTTAATTTAATTGTTAGCTTGTTTTCCGAATTAATTGGCCTGGAATGTTTCCTGGAACCTGAAATTAAAATTTCCAATTTTATTATCACTACCTTCTGCCAGCGGCTTCGCCCACGTGGTATGTTGATAAAAAGTAGCCTATGTCCTTCGCCAAGGTCTAATCTATCTATACCAAATTTCATCAGAACTGCTTTAGCGGTTTAGGTGTGAAAGCAACGACTAACAGCCAGAGTTGCTTTCGCATTTATAATATTAGTAGGGATTGAATTATGTACAGTCAACAAAAGAGATAAGTATGCAGGATCGTCGGATATAGTTGAACTTTAGTAAGAAACCGATGGATGTTGTCGACTGAAATTTAATTTGATATATGAGCTGTTTGTTTTCTATTAATTAAATTAATTTTATTCGAGAACATCCATTGGTTTGTTACTATATTGTTATGCTTCTGTTATAGCTGTTGGTTCTCCTATGAATAAATAAATAAATAAACTTCAGCTATATCTGACAATCCTGCATACTTATCTCTTTTGTTGACTGTACCTAACAGCGTTACATTTATTTGAATATATTCTGTAATATTAAAATGAAGTGATTCAGATCCACTCCAAGCACAGAAGTGTTAAATAGGTATAATAATAATAACAGTTTTAATTAGTATTGTACTTTTTTTTAAATTTGGTGGCAAATAAAGAATAGGTACCAAACCGAAGAAATAATATAGGTGCTAACCAGAGACATATTCTAATGTGTTGCTAGCAGCAGATGTTGATGGTTGACATTCCAGATTTGTTTGCTGATGTGTCACTAGTTCTTCCCTGGACTGGCCACGTGGTTCAGCCAGAGCAGCAGATGGTTGATCACTATCCAGTATTGTTGGCTGTTGTATAAAAAGTGCAGATGTGGACTGACCTTGTGGCTCTGTAACATAATAATGATATGTGTTTTAAATGTAACTGAAAACATGAACCTTTGAAGAACATAATAGACAATGAAATGCAAATGAAATAATATTTACTTACCTAGGCATAAAGTCGGAACAGCATTTTTTGTTAATCTGTTACTTGGTAAACAGTAACCTTCTTTAAAGTGGTTGTTACATAACCTAATACTGTTATAAATGTAGCTATTTCCTTTTTCCTGTGTTGATGCACGGAGTACACCTTTCCAAATGTTAAATTTTTCCAAACCTGTCAATGACTCAGTGTTGGGGTTTGGAAATAAGTGCAGAGGGCCTGGAAAATATAAGAGGCATGATTTGAAAATAACCCCTAAGATGACCCACAGACCTGGTTTGACTAGAATCTCAGAATACGTTCTGTATTCTTAGACTAGAATTTTCATATTATTGTTTAACTTCCAGTCTTATCTCGTATTGTTTGTAGAAATTACACCCGTGGTAAGCCGGGGATTACGAAATCACAAATTAGTAAAAATTTTTACAGAATAAACGAAGGATAAGATTTAGACTTACCATCATTTTTGCACCCAAAATAGCAATGTAACCGCGATTTCTTGGGCATTTTATGGTTTAAGTCCTAATCGAAAGGCAAAAATCAGCAGTCCAGGTAAATCGAAAAGTAGGTTCGGAAAAGCAGTAATCGGTGTCCAAGTTCAAAGCCAGGTGGTTTCAGATACGATGTAATCTCAGGATCCGTTAAATAGCGCCAAGTCGTGGAAAATTACCAAAATACACGGAAAATCACAAACAAACACCAACGAAACAAACTAAAAGTACCTAAGGCGGGTAGTGACGAAAAGTATAAAAATTTTTATTGAAGTTCATCGTTTGTGTTGCTATTAGAAAAAAAACTAAGTTCTAATTCTAATAGGATAAATTAAAATGTTATGCTTGGATTAAATTTCGTACAATTATTTCTCCATTTCTAATATATTTATTAATTTAAATGTAGTTATTGGTATATTCGTCTAGTGTTTTACTGCCATCTAGTAACATGATATTAAAACTGGCTTTGAAATTAGGAGGCCCTGGGTCGTTAGATGGCGCTAATCGATAGTTCAATTTCGAATCGTAAGATTGTTCGGAACTTTCATACCCCTGGTTGGGATATCAGCGTTCACACAATCTAATACCCCGACAATCGCCACACAAATGATAATTCGCAGCTGCATTGGAAAAAAACTTAACTCTAATTCGTACCCAATAATTGCTGACAGAACGGATACGCTCATAGAAATCGGTGACCATCGTGACGTGCCGATCTTCTTCAAAAGGGTCACGATCACTATCGCTTAAATTGCGAGTCACCTGGACGTGCGGCGGTATAGCAGGAGACGGTGGAGGCGGCGAGTACGATGGCGAAGAATACGGCGGTGGAGGTCCTCGGAAGCATCACTTCGTTGGTCCGCAACAAGTCGGTACTTGTCGGCGACTCGGTACGGATAACCTTCAGCACAAGGACTTCCTCGAATTGTAGACGATCACGAATCGCGAATAATTTCTAATGCGGATGGTATCTCAGTCGGATCTAAAAAAGCAAGGGCCGCTAGATGGCGCGTTTGATGCGCGAAATTACTGTCGCTAACATACTTTTTTGATAATCCTTCCTTTTGGATATGCTTCCAAATATTTTGGGACAAATGAAAATAACAACGTTTGTGTTTTGCATTTGGGAAAACACTTTCACTAGCTCTTATCGCAGCTAACTCAAAATCGGTGATAATGAATTCCGGGTCAAAATTAATATTTAATTGATTGAATGTAAATCGCAGTACAAATTGTAAAAAATATGCAATAAATTCTTTCGGATTTACTCGACAAAAAACCATAAACAAGTGGTAGTACCTGCTTCGTATCGTCGTTCTGGCCCACTTGCCCATGTATCGAATACAATTGGTAAAACAGACTTGGACAACACTGGACCGTGCCATCCATAATCCAAAATTGAGATTTATCCAAAAGGCGAAGATTTATTTTTGTACTAAACACAAGAATTGTATCGGTCTCATCAACGTAATGGCCAATTAAAAATTGTTCACCTTCAAATTTGGTATACCTACTCGTCGGGTATGACAATATCATTCAATGTTTTCGGTAGTTTTAGTTCATTTCTCATCCTTTCTCTATGAATAATCAAACGCATAGCTTCTTTTGACGGCATAAAAGGAGATGACTTACTAGGCACGTCCTGTCCTGTATCCTACTTTTCTTTTTAATGGGCGCCTGACGGTATTTGCTTCAGCAGTATTCGAATCTGGTTCATGAAGATGAAATATATTGTTTTTATGTACATAATGATCATCACCGTTCTTTCTTGTAGTTACCGTACCACAACTCGACGACTTTTTTCTCACGCAATTCCAGTAGAACACATTATCACACTTTATTAATCATTGTATAGAAACCCATCAAGAAACTAAAGATTATTATTTTTATGCGACATAACAAACTCACATTTTCTGATCTCCATTTTTAAGAATGAGTTAAAATGATGAAGCGATATCACTGTTGTAGGACAACAAATTAATTAATGACACTTCACATTCACTTTTCCCGGAACCATAGCTTGCCTGGAGGACCATTCTTTTCTAACGCAGTGCTCAGACATAGCTCTGCTGTCCCACGGACAAATAAAACAAGGATATTTTGTATAGCCTCGTTGTTGTCCCAGAAGAAAATTCACCATTTTTAAATCTACACATATCAGCCACTTGTGTTCGTTGTACTTGATTCAATTCATAACAGAAGCTACAGTAGCGTATTCTTCTTTGACTGTAGTTGAATGTGCAATCGGTATCGAACCCAGCTTTTACTGCCGTTATGCATAAGTACAGATTTCAGGCTACGTTTAGAGGAATCGATAAATAAACGCCATTCATTTAGATCATATTATATTTTTGTAGTCCCTTTGATTTCAATAAATGTAGTCACTGGTACTCACTTCGATCTTACTCCTCCAAGTTCAAATACACGCAAAGTATTTTAGTTGCAATATACATAACTAAATGTCACTATCTTGACCACGAATATTTAATCCTCTATGGTTTTTTAAAACTTTAGCACTCAAAGCCGTTAATGTAGCGCGAATTCAAACACGATTAACCACTTCCAGACCTAGGGAACTGGCCGCCCGGTCTGTGCTAGACGAACTGCGGCACTAGAAATAGGTTAATCTGTCAATAAAATCATGCGCGTTACAGATTTTGCACAGTACGACTGCGCGCTGCAAGTGGGCGTTGACTTCTGTATTTCTCTCTCTTTCACGCACAGCCGTCATTTTACGGAGCGATTCCAATAAGGCGATTTAAACCATGGATTTTTATTAAATTCTTTGAAGTAGAAAATCCAAACGATATGTCTAATGTCACTATTTCGAACTTTGATTATTAAATATTGCAAAATAATTAATCCGCAAGCGACCGTAATAGATTCCATAATTAGATAATAGTTCCAAATGTCTGCTCACTAACAAATCGCATATAAAACGGACTAACCAGAAAAAAAATGCTCTCACAGTCTTAACTTAACTTGCCAGGCAGTAGAGAATGTTTACACTCTGGTCACATCGACACGACTACAAGTTTCGTTTGAGCGCGAAAAGAACCACCCCTAGTCTATATGCGCGTCACGGATATAGCGAGCATACATACTTATCATTATGCTCGATCTCACTCCTCCAAGTTCAAATACACGCAAAGTATCTTAGTTGCAACATACATAACTAAATGTCACTATCTTGACCACGAATATTTAATCCTCTATGGTTTTTTAAAACTATAGCACTCAAAGCCGTTAATGAAGCGCGAATTTAAACACGATTAACCACTTCCACAAGACCTAGGGAACTGGCCGCCCGGTCTGTGCTAGACGAACTGCGGCACTAGAAATAGGTTAATATATCAATAAAGTCATGCGCGTTACAGATTTTGCACAGTACGACTGCGCGCTGCAAGTGGGCGTTGACTTCTGTATTTCTCTCTCTTTCACGCACAGCCGTCATTTTAAGGAGCGATTTCAATAAGGCGATTTAAACCATTAATTTTTATTAAATTCTTTGAAGTAGAAAATCCAAACGATGTCTAATTTCACTATTTCGAACTTTGATTATTAAAGGTGAGTATAGCGGAGCCACTGGTGAGCTGACATCATCTGAAAACAACTAATTTGCATAAGCACCGCCACCCTAAGCACATGGAAAGAAATTAAATTGTCAGTAGGTAGGTATAAAATATTGATAAATTTTATTATTACTTTCAAGCTGATTCATCACCGGTGCATTCACTGGAGGAGCAAAAGAAGCAGCAGGAAAATCCTTATCATCTGAAAGTAGGTACATAAGCATAAGCACAACCACCTTATGCTTAAGGCAAGATATTGTTTGTTTGTAGGTAAATAACGGGTGATTTTAAAAAGAGGTATAGGATTTGATTTTCAAAAAAAACACAAAAAATTTGAAAAATTTGATGAAATCTTTATTGGAATCGATAGAACGATCAATATAATTTAATGTTTGAAGATGATTTCATGCAAATGCTGGCCGCGGCTCCGGTTTAGATGGCTCATTCGCAAGGCCCAATTTCGGCACACTCTCTCCAACATATCAGCCGGTATATCACGAATAAATGCTTCAATATTGGCTCCCAGTGCGTCAATCGTTGCTGGTTTATCCCTGTAGACATAAGCCTTAACATGGCCCCACAAGAAATAGTCCAAAGGGTCTTGACGCAGAACGTCACTTTCGCAAAACGTCATCGTGAAAAATTTGGTCACTTTCGCATAATGTCACTTTCGCAAAACGTCATTTTCGCACAACGTCATTTTCTCAAAACGTCATTTTCTCACAATGTCACTTTCGCAAAACGTCATTTTCGCAGAATGTCATTCAATTATTTTTTTTTCTCAGGAGAGACTTAATAATACTGCAGAATCGGGTAAGTAATTTATTAAAAATATACAAAAAATCATCAATCAAATTTTTATTACAATAACTATACATTTGAACTTAAAATGATCTATCATGTAATTGGTTATTATAATTATTATTTTTTATGCTGAATAATTAATGTGTAATGTGACGCCTTGTGTAATTTTTCGAGTCTAGAAAAAATGCCGCTATTGCGATAACCGAATCAAAGAAGGTTTATATAAAACATACCGCGGATATAATACCGAATGATATACAGGGTGTGGCGTAAATAGTGGTCCACCGTTAAGGATTCGATGAACCAGATAATTAACTATAACAATTAAAATTTTTAACCATTTTTACCCAAGGGTTCCGAAAATATTTCCTTTTTGTCTTTTATTTACGAAATTTCTACCTTTTATTACAAATTTGGTTGTAGTTTCAACAAAAACCATTATTTTTTCATTTTGGTTTCTGTTAATTACTGCTGAATACTGGAGCTATCATGAGAAATTATGTTTTGTTATGTAAATTCAGATCTTTTGAAGAAAAAGTTGGTTCTTCTCTAATTTTAACCCTAATTTTTAACACACCATCCAAGTTCAAGAGCGATTTTTGTAAAAAAAACGTACTACACTGTCAGTGCCCATTCATTGAATAATATGCCTACTAAATACCAATTTCAAAATGGTATCACTATAACAGATCCTATTATTTAACAAAAAGATATTAAATTTTAATTGAAGAAAATAAAATTTTCATTAAACTACTTTTTAAACTTTGTTGCGTTAATACTTACGATATTCACAAAAAAAATGCACTACAGTGCCAGTGCCCATTAAACACTACTATTGCAGTTATCTAGACCTAACTTGTTACTTAGGTATTTGAACAAAGCATTAATAAAACAAGTCACTTTATTTATCATTTATTATTAATCTTTTTCACATGATTACAAACATTAAAATTAAACGAACTGTTCAAAATGGCCTCCATTCGCAACTATACACGCTCTGCAACGTCGAATAAACGACCGTTTAAGTCGTCGGGCAAACCCGCTTTCGCTGATTTCTCTAGCTGCTGTCTGGATTCTAGTCCTCAAATGGTCAATACTTGTAATTTCTTCTCTATAGACTTTTTCTTTTAGGCAACCCCAATAAAAGAAATCTAGGGGATTTAGGTCTGGCGAGCGCGGTGGCCACAATATTGGACCTAAGCGCCCTATCCACCTATTTGGATACGCTGTGTTAAGGTGCTCTCGTACTCTAACAGCATAGTGAGCGGGACAGCCATCGTTCTGCAGCCACATGTCTTCTCGAACTTCAGGAGTGACACTTTCCAGAAGCAAGGGCAAGTCAATCCGCAAAAAACTTAAATAACTTTCTGCATTTAAAGTTTCTGGCAGCTCGTGTGGACCGATTATTTGTCCGTTAATGATTCCGGTCCAAAGGTTTATTTTAAATTGATACTGTGATTTGTCTTGCCTTATGAGATGCGGGTTTTCTAGCTGCCATTTATGCAAATTGTGTAGATTCAAATATCCATCTTTTTTGCAGGATGACTCATCGCTCCATAGTATTTTATTAAAAAACTGCGGGTCTTCTCTTATTCTGCGTAGCATTACTCTACAAAATGTTACTCTCAAGGGATAATCTCTTGGTAGCAATGACTGTACCCTTTGATAGTGGTATGGGTACAGTTCATGTGTTTTGAGTATTCGGTGCACAGATCTAGTTGATATGCCAGTTCTGCGACTTAAGACACGGACCGATGTTGAAGGATCTTCTGTAACTAAATTCATTACGTCTTCATCGTTGTGTCGTCGCGGTCGACCTTCACTTGCACCGCCTACGCCTGTGCCAGGTATCCTTCCCTCGGTGTATGTGTTATGCACTCTCCCAAAAACTCGGTGGTCTGGATGTCTTCGATCGGGATATCTCTCCCGATAAAGTCGAGCTGCTTCTCTACCGACACCTCTGCATTCGCCATAAATAAAATGCATGTCAGCATATTCGCGCGGTGTGTACTGAGACATTTTCTAACTGTCACCGCACTGCACGTTTGTCCAAATCGTTGAGCAAGCCAAAGTCACCAGTACACGTAGCCAATATCGCAGAGATCACCAACACAACAAATCCAATCAGTAGGCAAATTAAACAGAGTCCGGGGTCAGGCAGGGGCAAAGAAAGCGGCGGAGGTAAACACAGGCAGAATAAAAACGAAACGCATACGACGCACGACACGAGTGACGAGATCGTACTAAATCATTTCGAGATTTCTGTAGATTTCAACGTTAGTAATGAAAGAGATAGCAATACCCTACTATATCCTTTCCTTATCACTCCTATTGTGCGTTACTCGATCGCGAGAGCTTTAGCGGGTTTTTTTTGTTAACAAACATGTCTCTGGTAAAAAAAAGGGTCGGGGTTTTTTTACCTGACATGCTCCAACGCAAATCACATTTAAAAAGTAAAAGTTTTTTCCGTTTTTTAAGATTTAATACGTTTTGTATTGTATTATATTGTATTTAATAGTATTAACGCAACAAAGTTTAAAAAAGTAGTATAATGAAAATTCTCTTTTCTTCAATTAAAATTGAATATCTTTTTGTTAAATAATAGGATCTATTATAGTGATACCATTTTGAAATTAGTATTTAGTAGGCATATTATTCAATGAATGGGCACTGACAGTGTAGTACGTTTTTTTTACATAAATCGCTCTTGAACTTGGATGGTGTGTTAAAAATTTGGGTTAAAATTAGAGAAGAACCAACTTTTTCATCAAAAGATCTGAATTTACATAACAAAACATAATTTCTCATGATAGCTCCAGTATTCAGCAGTAAGGCTCTAGACAGACGGACTGCATTCAAACTGCATCCGAACTGCAATTTGCAGTTCGATTGCAGTTTGAATGCAGTTGACACGACTGCAATAGAACTGCAAATCAAACGTGCAGTCCGATTGCGGTTGAATTGCAGTCGGCGTGCAGTCGTGTGAACTGCACACCGACTGCAATCGGGCTGCACGGTTGGCTTGCAGTTCTATTGCAGTCGTGTCAACTGCATTCAAACTGCATCCTGACTGCACCATACCCACCCGCCCGCACTACTTTAACGCTCCGCCCCCCCCGCGTATAGCATCAGTAGTAGAAACAAGGTTAGAGTGAGCGCACGCGTTGTCTGTCCGTAAACAAAACAAATATGTCGAGCAACAAGGTTTTAAGACTTGACGAAGCTTTACTGCTACTTTTACTTCATCGCCGCGCTCGTAAACACAAGAGAAAGAGAAATCGTGAAATATGGGTTCAATTAATATTGCAATGTAAGCACGAAGGTGATTTTTATACTTTATTACCAAAAATCAGATCACAAGAGAAATGCTTTTACAAATATTTTCGCATGTCTAGAAAAAGTTTCGAAGAATTAACAGACATCTTAAAAAATAAAATATACCGACAAGACACCAATATGAGAAAAAGTATATCAGCAGAAGAAAGGATTGCAATTACTTTGAGGTAAGCTTTTAACAATTAACATTATTATTTACATTGCAAAGCTCGATATGTCCCCATTGAATAGGCATTATGAATAAAATTACAAAAATAGTTACCTAAAAAATATGTTGTATATAAACAAAAGAAAATGGTTAACCGAATACGTCGTTTATGTATGAGCTATCATCGCTGCAATTATCAGGTGAGACAATATTGCTGTAATGAGATTCTGAAGTTCCTGGCCGATTGAATGTCTCCTGTTGGATAGGAGGTACATTTGAATTCGAAGGCACGTTATAGTTCATATTAGAAGTGAAATATCCCCTGTAATCATTCGTTGGCTGATATTGCGGCCCGGACATGTTGTATGTGGAAGCATATTTTTTTATTATATTTATGAAATCTGCCTTTGCATCTAGCTTTAAATAATCTGGAATTCTTTTAAAATCTTTACACAAAGAAAGAAGGAACAATCGGTCTTCATCTCTTTCATCTTCTTCATCATTTAATCTTTTATTTACTCTTTTGGTTAAATTTTCGATCAAGTCCTCTTCTGATAAATTTTTTGTTTTACGTTTGTTAACAGCTTTTTTCTTAGTTATTTCTTCTCCTACAGGCTCCTCATTAGTTGAATCTAAATTAGACGATCTTTCACCTTTCTCTTGTAAATCTTTTAAAAAGAGTAACTGTTGATGGTATGTGCACGGTCGTAAATTGGAGGTCGCTGAACCACTTTTCATAGTATTCATTTTTTTTTCATATCTTGAAAAATTATCTCGTAGTAGTTTCCACTTTTTTTGATATTTAACAGCTGAAAATAATAATTAATATATTATTTTCCAGATATTTAGCAAGTGGATGTTCTGTTGATGATTTACACTGGGCTTATCGACACGGAGTAAGCACAATCAGAGAAATTATTAAAGATGTTTGTAGTAATATATGGATTCACTTAAAAGATATGGTTATGCCAGAAGTCACTGAAGAGAAGTGGAAAAACATAGCGGAAGGATTTAAACATCGAGCAAATTTTCCATATTGTCTTGGTGCAATTGATGGAAAGCACGTAAGGTTAAAAAAACCTCGAAACACTGGGTCTTCATATTACAACTACAAAAAATACTTTTCTATGATATTACTAGCCACTTGCGACAGTAACTATATGTTTACATTTGTTGACATCGGGTCTTATGGGAGATGTTCAGATTCCACAATATTTGAAGAAAGCGTATTGTATGAAAAACTTCAACAAAAAACCTTAAACATTCCGCCACCTGTAAATTCAATGCCATACGTCTTTGTGGGGGATGAAGCATTTTCAATTTCTAAAAATGTTATGCGCCCTTACGCGGGGAGACATTTAAGTGTGGAAAAGAAGGTTTTTAATTACCGCCTATCACGGGCTAGAAGATTTATTGAATGTTCATTTGGTATTCTAGCAAATAAATGGCGTATTTTTCACAGACCCATCGACCATAAACCACATTTTGCAAAAGAGATTATAAAAGCTTGTTGTGTTTTGCATAACTTTGTGCGAGAAAGAGATGGGTATAATTTTGAAGATTCTTTAACTCAACCATTACAAAACATAATAATAGGCGACGGTAGTGAAAGAAACTGCAGATCATCGGAGGGTATAAGAAAAGAACTTACTGATTATTTTATGGGTGAAGGCAAACTTGAATGGCAAATGAATATGATTTAAAGTGTCCAATTGCGTATTACAGTATTAAATAAAAAAACCTAATTAAAATACTCACCAATTATGTTTTTCTCCTTCTTACTCTTTTGTTCAAAACCGGGCGTAAACATTTCGCAAATAGTGGCCCATGCTTTGTTTTTTTCAATTTTGTTACTGTAAGATTCAATCTTATAGTTCCAAAGGCAAGGTTTTGATTTAATAGCACTTATAAATGCGTCAGTATCAAATTGTACAGATTCATTTACTGTATTACTATCCTCGTCGCTCGATATATTTGTTTTATTTACGGACAGACAACGCGTGCGCTCACTCTAACCTTGTTTCTACTACTGATGCTATACGCGGGGGGGCGGAGCGTTAAAGTAGTGCGGCGGGTAGGTATGGTGCAGTCAGGATGCAGTTTGAATGCAGTTGACACGACTGCAATAGAACTGCAAGCCAACCGTGCAGCCCGATTGCAGTCGGTGTGCAGTTCACACGACTGCACGCCGACTGCAATTCAACCGCAATCGGACTGCACGTTTGATTTGCAGTTCTATTGCAGTCGTGTCAACTGCATTCAAACTGCATCCGAACTGCAATTTGCAGTTCGATTGCAGTTGAAATGCAGTCCGTCTGTCTAGACTCTAATTAACAGAAACCAAAATGAAAAAATAATGGTTTTTGTTGAAACTGCAACCAAATTTGTAATAAAAGGTAGAAATTTCGTAAATAAAAGACAAAAACGAAATATTTTCGGAACCCTTGGGTAAAAATGGTAAAAAAAATTAATTGTGTATAGTTAATTATCTGGTTCATCAAATCCTTAACGGTGGACCACTATTTACGCCACACCCTGTATATTTTGACAAGAAATACAACAAACTTTTGAAGAAATTTGCCCGCCAATCATCGACATTACCTGAATTAATGTGTAATTGTAATATTTTTACTACTCTACTCTCATATAATATACATATCGAACACACAGACATATCATATCATATATAATATAAGTAACCTCGTTCCTCACCCATCATCTAAGTTAGAATGTCTATCCAAATTCAAAATACTAACTTTACAAACATTTAATAGTCCTATTGTTACAGAACAAAGTCCCTACCTATCAAAAACTACAAAAATACATTTAATGTCAAAATATTAAGTATAAAAAAGGATACATTAAATGTCAAAAAATTAAGAATAAAAAAAAAATGCAAATTTTATAACAAAGTCAAAGAGCAGTGGGTACACTAATTATTTAATTTAAGTACTAGTTTTAAGATTTTTGTCATTACAAAATTCCTCAATGCTGTAATAGGCTTTAGTGATTAACAAAGCCCTGAGTTTATTTTTAAACATGTTCACATTCTGAATATTCTTTAATTCTGCTGGTAATTTGTTAAACAGATTGACAGACTGCACACGTGACGCGTGTTTGACAACATTAAGCTTTGCCTGCAGAATAGTTGGAAGATCTTTTCTGCGAGTATTTACTCTATTTTTTCTTTCATCTTCTGTTTCAAACTCGTTTAAGTTTTTGTATAGATGAGTAAGGACAACCAAAATATAAAGACACGGTACCGTTAAAATTCTAAGTTTTACAAAATACTCTTTACATGATTCCGTCTGGTTTAAACGAAGCATGGTTCTTACTGCTCGCTTTTGTATAGTAAAGGCTGCCTTAGTATTATATTTATAGCTGTTTCCCCAAAATGTAATGCTATATCTGAGTTTAGATTCAACTAGAGCAAAATAGTATATATATATATTAAGTCTCTCCTGAGAAAAAAAATACTTAAATGACATTCTGCGAAAATGACGTTTTGCGAAAGTGACATTGTGAGAAAATGACGTTTTGAGAAAATGACGTTGTGCGAAAATGACGTTTTGCGAAAGTGACATTATGCGAAAGTGACCAAATTTTTCACGATGACGTTTTGCGAAAGTGACGTTCTGCGTCAAGACCGTCCAAAGGCGTTAGATCACACGATCTAGGCGGCCAATTGACGGGCCCAAAACGTGAGATAAACTGTTCACCGAAGGCGGCTCTCAATTGGGCCATTGTTTCGCGTGCCGTGTGGCATGTGGCAACGTCTTGTTGAAACCACATCGAGCCTTTTCAGGAAGAAGATCGTAACCGCCATTTTGCATATTTTACAAAAGAAGTGACATAAGATGCAAAATCAATTGATCTAGCGGTTAATATAAAAACAGTTTTTTGGGATTTTTGGCGCTTACGATGTTCTTCCTGAAAAGGCTCGACATGTCAGGCATGTCCAATTCTTCCATTTTGGGCAAAAAAAAAATCGCCAATCATCACACGGTAGTGCTCGCCATTCACAGTAACGTTTCGGCCATAGTCGTCTTTGAAAAAGTACGGCCCGATGATGCCACCGGCCCATAATCCACACCAAACAGTACATTTTTCGGAATGCAGTGGTAGCTCTTGCAATGCTTCTGGCTGGTCTTCACTCCAGATGCGGCAATTATGCTTATTGACATATCCATTCAACCAGAAATGAGCTTCGTCGCTGAACACAATTTTTCGATAAAAAAGTGGATCTTCCTCCAACTTTGCCAATGCCCATTCACCAAATGTTAGACGTTGTGGGAGGTCGTGTGACTTCAATTCTTGCACCAGCTGTATCTTGTAAGGTTTTACACCCAAATCCTTTCGCAAAATTTTCCACGTAGTGGAGTAACAGAGGCCCAATTGCTGCGAACGGCGGCGAATCGACATTTCACGGTCATCACTAACACTGGCGGATACAGCCGTAATATTTTCTTCGGTCCTCACTCTACGTATGCGTGTACGTGGTTTAATGTCCAATAATGTAAACTGGGTTCGAAAATTAGTCACAAGCTTCCGAATAGCTGCCTCAGTAGGCCGACCAAACTGCCCATAAATTGGAAGAAGTGCGCGATGCACTCTCTTAACCGAGCATGCATTTTGATAGTAAAATTCAATAATTTGCAAGCGTTGTTCGTTCGTAAGTCGATTCATGGTTAAATTATAGACCAAACTGAACAAGTTTGACAATGACACAAGACACGATTCACGCGTGATCTGTCAAAAACAGTGTTGCCAAAAAGATACCAGCAAAAAAATCACCCTTTATAAAATATTATTAAATTAAATTATTGCTTTCAAGCTGATCCATCACAGGTTTAGGAGGAGCCAAACAAGCAACAGGAAAGTCCGTATCATCTGAAAGTAGGTACATAAGCATAAGCACAACCACCTTAAGCTTATGGCAAGATATTGTTTGTAGGTAAAGAATAAAATATGATTAAATTAAATTATTACTTTCAAGCTGATCCATCACAGGTTTAGGAGGAGCCAAACAAGCAGCAGGAAAGTCCGTATCATCTGAAAGTAGGTACATAAGCATAAGCACCACCACCTTTTAATATGCTTATGGCAAGATATTGTTTGTTTGTAGGTAAATATAAAATATGATTAAATTAAATTATTACTTTCAAGCTGATCCATCACAGGTTTAGGAGGAGCCAAAGAAGCAGTAGCAAAGTCCGTATCATCTGAAAGTAGGTACATAAGCATACTCATTGAATTGAACTTAATGTTAGATAAATATTTTAGGTTATGAAAATAACTTACGCTGCAAGAACTCATCCATCCTATTAGAATTATTATTGTTAATCTTCAACGCACTAACTATAAATTCTATCAATCCTTTTCATTATTCCGGCCGTTTCACAACACTTATCACAATCACTAAAAAAGTTTAGTCGGAGAAAGTTTTTACGCGCGATACGTGAAAGAAAAGAATGACAGCAACTTAGTATTTTAAGTATAAAAAATATAATTTTGTGTTGCCAAATAAAAATTTATAAAGAAATAATTTAATACCTTTTTGAGCTGTGTATTCACTATCAAACAGCAAGTAATCAATCAAAAAATAAACTTAATTCATATAAATGTAATTTAACTGAAACGACTTAATAGTTTAGTTCATTTTAGCTGAATACAAAATCGGCTTGTTTCTTCGTAAATCAATTTATCAGAAATGATCCACACAGTTTGAGTCCTTTTAGTTGAATAAAAAAATGTACTGGTTTCTATGAAGGTATTTTAACTGAAACGATTCAAGTGTTTTGGGACAATTCTGTTATATAAAAAAGGACCCAAGCAGTTTGGGTTATTACAGTGGTTTGTAGAAAAATACCCGTCCCTATGTGGGTTGGTTCGCGTCATTAAAAAATCATCCTTATGTTAGTAGTATCACGGATCTTTTTTGCTGAGTGAAAGAACCAACCTTTAGGACCTCTTTGGCATATACAGGGTGAATTTTTCAAGTGGGCGTGGATGGCCAAATCCGAAACTATGAGGACTAGCGAAAAATACTCAAAGGAGTCGCGGGCTCGATTTTGATGAAAACTAAAACTGCATCATTGGATTTTTGAAAAATCAATATTTCTTGCCAGGAATCGAACCTGTTGATTTTGAAAAAAAAAACACACTGTATTATTACACCATTCAATAGTGTCGCTAATAAGGATCGAATTCTGGGAAGTAATCACATATGGCAAACTAAAGGAAAGAGCTCATTTTTAACAAAATACTTTTTTTTTCTCATGTTACCTACCTCATCAAGTCATCATCATCTGCCTAGCCTTTTCCCAACTATGCTGGGGTCGGCTTCCATTCTAACCGGATGCAGCTGAATACCTCGGTATGTAAAGATGGTCACCCATCCACAGACCAACCGCGGCAAGCGTAGCTTAACCTGATGGATTGACCTGTGCGGCTGTTATTATTTAGCCGGGCCCGGGTTATGTTACCTACCTACTACACCTTAACTGATTAATTGTTCAAAATAATGACCATTGTTACATAGCTGGATTCGACGTCTCAAGGATTGTACTGCATTCAGCATTACAATATTATTGTACAATTTCATTAGAATATTTTCCAAAGATCGTAATAGAAATTTGAACTTAAAACCTAATGTTGTGAAGGTGACTGCGGTGCGGGTGTGTTACTAAAAATATTGAGCATCATTTCGAACAAGGTACGTAATGTATGTATGAATACTCTAAAACAAGAAGCAGTTTATTAAAATTCAACATTTTCCTTAAGTTTGCCGTATGTCATTACTTCCCAGAATTTGATCCTTATTAGGGACACTATCGAATGGTGTAATAATACAGTATGTGTTTTTTTTTCAAAATCAACAGGTTCGATTCCTGCCTAGAAATATTGATTTTTCAAAAATCCAATGATGCAGTTTTAGTTTTCATCAAAATCGAGCCCGCGACTCCTTGCAGTACTTTTCGCTATTCCTCATAGTTTAGAATTTGGCCATCCACGCCCACTTCAAAAATTCACCCTGTATAACTCATTTTTGAACATAGTGTGGGTTGAGTCTTTTCAGCTAAACTGCGTCCCCTGGAGTCGTTATGTGATGTTGTATACCTAAATTTCTGAGAAATTCTTTCATGATTTCAGATATTAAGGTGGTATCATTATCGGTTGATATTATTTTAGGGTATCCGATTATTGCAAAGATTTCTATTAACGTATCAATAATTTTCAGCGAGGTGTTTTCTTCAAGGATTTTCATGAATGTCCATTTAGAGTAAACATCTATTCCGGTTAGGTATAGTTTGTTTTTGAACCTAAGTGTATCAATCATCCATTTTTCCATGGGACTAGTAGAGGTGGTAGCGAAAATTATTACATCATCCAAATATACTAGACAAATACCTACACTGATACATTCATTCAGGGTGTTATTGATTGCTCTTTGAAATGTGGCTGGAGCGTTTTTAAGTCCGAATGGCATACGAGTATATTCCAAATTACCATTTGGGGTTGAAAAGGCTGTTAAAGCTATGGAGTCAGGATCCATTTTAATTTGATGGTAACCTGCTGTTAAATCCAATGTAGAGAAATATTTAGAACCGTTAAGTTGGGTAAAAATATCTTCAATATTGGGAAGGGGATATTTATCTGAAATGGTTTTCTCGTTTAACTTGCGATAATCTATAACCAATCTCCATTTCTTGTTTTCAGGCTTTTCGTACAGAGTTTCATCAACAAGGTGTACTGGTGCAGACCAAGGGGAAGCGGATGGTTGAATGATACCGTTATCGAACATAGCAACTATTTGACGAGATACTTCGTTACGTTGTGTTTCTGGGAGTCTGTAGGCTCTAAGGGATACAGGATTTTGATCTGACAATGTAATCCGATGTTTAATTGCATTAAACGAGGTTTGTGAAACATCGTCGGCAAACACATCTTCGTAATATTCTAATATGGATGCTACATCTTGATCTTCAGGGATATCAAATAGATTTAATGGAATGACATGGTCTAAAGTTGAGAGGTTTGACTTTCCTGGATTAATGGTTATATTATTTTCTTTCATAGTGTCCCAACCAATTAGATAGTCGTATTCTTTACTAAAGTCAAATATATAGAACTCAAAGGGTTTAATCACAGAATTACCAAAGATTTTATTCCATGGTGGTGTGATTATTTTTCCATAATGTGCAGTAGTTTTATGGGCAGTTTTAACAGAAAATGGGGTATTTAAATATTGAATAGAAGAATTTTGCAAGAGGTTTTGTGCCACTTGCGAAGAGACAAAGGATCGGGTTCTACCGGTGTCTATTAGTACTTTACGTTGAGGAGTTAATTGAATAAAGGGTAGCGTTATACTAAGGTTATTTAATTTTAATCTTTCAATTATTCGGGAGCTGGTTCTTCGAAAAGAGAATCACGCTTATCGTTTTGTGTTAGAGGTTGTTCCTCTTCATAGTACTCGGGAATGTACTCTTGTTCGTAATAGGGGTCGAACCTATATTCTTGTAGATGATTCATTTCGTTGCGGGGACGTTTGAGTAGAATATTGTTAGGAGCCGTTCGCATTGAGACGTCTTGGTTCTGGTTTCTACTTTGATTGTTAAACTGAGGGCGCGGAGCTGGTATCCACTGAGTATTACGCGGAGTAAAGTTAGGAGAATGAGAGGACTGTATCGGTCCACGAGTCTGTGCCATGAAATGGTCACGACAATTACGTTGAAAGGGACGATTAAAGAAATTATTATTATGACGAAGTGGATATGCGTGTACCGGAGGGGAATAACGTATAGGTTGTTGATGTTGAGTGGGATATTTATTTAATACTAGCGGATTAGTTTTATTTTGATTTTGCATATTTAACTTTAAGTCATATAGTTCTTGTTCTTGAAGTGCTTGTTTGAACTCGACCCAAGGTAAATTATTAATTCTAAGATTCTTAGGTATATGTTTAATAATATTGAGTTTAGCCATAGTCTGGAAGTCTTCTAACTTCTCGGGGTGACTAAGGGTAACTTTATGAACTAATATAGCCAACTGATGAATAAACGTAGTAATGTTATTACTCTGAGGTTTTAACTCTTATATCTCTATTAGAGATTGAACGAAAGGTTTATACCTCCGTGTAGATTCGTTAACTTATTTGTAATGGATGCCCACGAAGGGTTTACACAAGGGACTACGACATCTGCCGCGAGACTAATGATTAAGAGGTTTTCCTGGACATCAGGGTTTAGGAGTCGGTATTGTTCCACCTATGCCAGAGATCTATGAAGTGTTTCTGCATTCCCATCATATTCCTGTATCAACTCATGATAGTCACGGGGATTTTCGTTAGCCTTTTTATGGATCTCTTAGGGACTGATTTTCTACGGGAGTAAAGTCAAGTCGTCAAGTCGATCGTTAAGGATTACCCTCCTATTAGTCTTTTGTCACCAATTTACATAGAACAAGGGACATATTTGTGTACGGGAGCACAATTATGTCGGTTAGTAAAAGGGACTTCAGAGATAGGCAAAGGATAGACAGTCTGTACTCCCAAGGTCGCGATGATCAGCAACTGCATCTTCTTTAACTTATTTCTTTGGTGTTGGTTCGTGCTCGGGCAGGCAGTTCTTCGATTTCTGCAGAGTGATTGAAGAGTTTCTTCTTGAAGACCAGAGGTTTCTTTTGAAGACCTGCCCCACTTTGGGCGCCAGTTAAATTTGTGGAGAACACTAAAGACTTTTTAAAAACAAATCTTATTATTTGTAGAATACAAAGACTATACTATTTATAATTAATTACACAATACGCTTTTGCGCTGTGTCGGCAGAGGAGTCACAGGTCGAGCCTGGTATAATGCAATGCGCCGAGTCCTTATCAATTATGACTTATGTAGGTACTAATGAGTCCTGAAGAGCGGGGCGGCGGCGATAGCGCTGATGTTGTTTGCTTAACAAATATTTCTAGCGAAGATAATGTTGTTATGATCTTATTTGCCTCATGAGTCATCTTCTGCGTCGTAGGTTCTGGAGTGTAGGTAACGGTGAGAGGTTTGCATCTCGTAACTAGCGCGAAAAGAACCGCCCCTAGTCTATATGCGCGTCACGGATATAGCGAGCATACATACTTATCATTATGAAAAACTTTTTCCGTGGGCCAAGCCAGCCATCCGTGAAAAAAAATCTGCTGTTTTCTACGTTTTGTCGAACTATGCGCCCATAAGTGTAGTAACGTCGGTCGGTAGTATGGCAGTGGTAAAATCATATAGTTTCATAAACTGTCGCATGTACCTACCTAACTCGAAAAAAAAAAATCCTGTAAAGTCGCTGGTACTCACTTCGATCTCACTCCTCCAAGTTCAAATACACGCAAAGTATCTTAGTTGCAACTTGCAACTTGCTTGCTTGCTTGTTGATTTCGCCAGTGACGAGTTCTATAAGGGCTTTTTTGGCTTTCTCAGCAGCAGACTTATCTTTGAAGCAGTGCATTTTGTATCTGGGATCCAACAATGAACAAATTGAAAAAGTACCACTGTGTTCTATATGTCCCAATCTTCTTTTCAACTGTCCTACAATGATCTCAACGGATGTGGCTACATCGGGGTGGATTGTAGTTGGAATTTTATTTTCATACACAGTTAAAAGGACTCTTGTAAATACAATGATGAGACTCCCGGTTACATATTCGTCACCACTCATCAGAATCTGTTGAGTGACTTCTTGTAATGGCTTTAGAATGCTAAATAGGTCCTTGCATATTTGCCATTCTTCTACAGATAACATTGGTACGTATCTGTCCAACAAGCCCGCCGTGCTTCGTAGTGCATCTTGCAATTCCAAGAAACGTTCTAACATATAAAACACGAGAGTTCCACCGCGTAGGAACTGCTTGAAGAAGCCTCAAAGGTTGCGCGAGGCCTGTTTGGATTTGGTACCTTAGTAGCTTCTCCATAGCTATTCTCCATAGCTATATTGCTTCGTTTATAATGCGCAACAATAGCTTTAACTTTTTCTATTGTTGATTTTATAGTGTCAACCTCCAAAGTTTTCTCCACCACTAGATTTAGAGTGTGGGCAAAACAGCCAAAATGTTTTAAGCCCAACTGCTGTTTGACAGCATTTTGCATATTAGTGCATTGTCGGTTGTTACCATGACAATTTGTTTTTTTTTTTCAATGCCAAGGTCATCGATTGTGCGGGATATTTCCTCTGCGATATTTTGGGCTGTATGAGAGCCGGGTAAAGATGCACATTCCAGTAATACATTTTTAAACTTAAAATGTCTATGTAGTGCGCTAATATGGCAATGTAGCTCTCTTGTGACGCCGACGTCCATAAATCAGTTGTTTTAACGGAAGTGATGTTTTTTATTTCTCATGTACGAACTGAAATGTCCTCAAAAATCCATCAGCTATTTCAAACCACGGCATCTTTGGTTTATAAACAGATTGTGTACTGGCACCGGATCGGAAGCTAGCGTCAATTTTTTTCTTTCTTTTATGCAGGTAGACCGTAAATTTTTTATTTTCATGCTTATGACTTGCAATGAAAGTGATGGCGTATTCAACGAGTCTCTGATTTTTGCATAGGCGTTATCTCTTGCTTCTCGACTTCTGTACGACTTATGTGTAACTTTCCATAGAACTTTGTTTTCCCGATACAATTCTACCAAGTGCGTCATTTCCGAGTCACTTAATTTTCGAGACGCCATTTTAATATGCACAATCGTGCGCGTGCGGCGGACTGGCTCGCGCTCTTCGAACTGAGCTGCGGGCTGCGGGCGACGGGCGGGACACGGCGCACTCGACATCGACAACTGTAGAAGACGTCGATGCTTGTGGACTTTGAACGGCGTCAGAAGAAGACTCAGTGTAGATTTCAACTCCATCAGTTTCAACTCCCTCAGTTTCATCTGTCTGTAACAATAAGTTAAATATAAGTATTTTTTTATTAAAAAAAAAAACATAGGTAAAAAGTTTAAGTACCTACAGGGACCTCGCTCACTTCGCCTTTATTAAGAGTTACTTTCATATTTGTTTCAGTTTCCGAAAACCGAAGAAGATTTGAAAGATATCGCAAAAACCTTTGAAGACAGATGGAATTTTCCTCACTGTATCGGCTCAATCGAGGGGAAACATATAGATATTATTCCACCGAGTGAAAGCGGATCTTATTATTACAATTACAAAGGGCGGCATAGTATGGTTCTGTTAGCAATTGTGGATGCCAAATATAGATTTATTATGTGCGATTTTGACACAAATGGCAGAGTATCATATGGCACTGTTCTGCAAAATACAGTTTTCTACAAGAAACTTGAAAAAAATCTGTTAAAGATTCCGATGGAAGAATAAATTAACAACAGCTTAAAAGTATTGCCATACGTTTTCGTAACTGATGATGCGTTTCCTTTGAGGTGTGATATGATGAAGCCATTTAGACAAGCGGACTTGAATTCACAAGATAGAAAGATCTTCAATTACCGTTTATCTCGAGCGAGGCGCATAGTTGAAAATACGTTCGGTATATTGGCGGCTAGGTTCAGAATTTTCTACACACAAATTAATATAGAACCAAATAATATTGAATCTGTAGTAATGGCGAGTTGTGCTTTGCACAACTTTCTAATCGCTCATTCACGTAATCACTACTCGCCTTCTGAATGTTTTGACCAAGAAAATGCAGAAAATGGAACAATCTTGCTAGGGTTACATGCGGGTGGGTGACCACATGATCCCATTAAATAGAAGGGGATATGGGAATACTGCACTCAATGCAAAGAACTTTAGTAATGAAGGCAGTTTTCCTTGGCAAAATAATTTCATAAATTAAAAAAATAAATAAATAGTATTAGAATTGAATTTTATTTTGTTTAATTTTTTGTGAAGCCATAACAAAAATCTTACCGTAGATTCCTCCGTAGATTCCTCAGTCAGGTTCGATTGCGATGTTCTTGGTATCTCTTGGTCGCGGATAAAATGCAATTTATCATAGTACCATAGACTCGGCACGTATACATCGTTGATGCCTGCCCCTAATTTCTTCGAATTTTCGACTTTTTTCTGTTCTTTTCGGTAATCTGTCATGTAGGTATGAATTTTTCTAATCACTGATTCCCGATTCGCGTCCGGCTCTATTTCTTTCAAAACATTTACCAATTGTTGGTATGCAGCGTTCTTTTTGTCGCGAATATGGTATTCTTTACTTTTTATTTGCCATAGACATGGTAACTTCCTGTATAAATCTATAAACTCTTCAAATTTCTCTCTAATACTGGGGCGTGAATCGACAGACATTTTGGCGCGAAAATAAACACACAAACCGACCGAAGCACTGGCGCGCGTGCGACTGAAGCGTTCCGACACACACGCTCATGCATACCAAACTAGTTTGAGCAGGTATACAGATCGTAGTTTTGATCTGCCTACCAGACTTGTGCAAGTCAAGAAACTTGTGCAAGTTTTGTCACACACACGCTCCGGTATACTTGAACAAGCCTTCAGTTCCGGTATACCGCTACGTATGTGGCCGCCATTAGACAACCGACCAAACGCAATACCAGTCCACTCAAGGGGGAGGGCAGCAAGGGACAGGCTGGATCGGAAATATTTAGGGGCGAATTTAATACTACAGGCTCAGCGGCGCGGGCTGGCTCTAGCTAGGGTCGGGGTCGACAAGTTACGGGACGTCGCGACGGGCGTCCTCGACGGCGAGGACGGCTGACGGGTCTTATTTTTGTGTTTTCTAAGAGTATTAGTGACTTTACTACTCTCCTGGAGGAGAGTGGTGGCGTCGTCGGGGATAGTGAGAGCATGCCTTGGTCGGCGAATCCTACTTATGCGGGGAGGAGTGTATCGGGAGGCCGCCGCGCCGCAATCAGGGGATTGGGATGCTTTATAGCATTTTTAAAGAAGCGCTTGGAAAGGCGTTTCATGAATTGCTGAACTGTGATTTCGGACATAGAAGGGGGCTCCCGTAACCTTTCTAAGGAGACGGTTTTGGAGGGTCTGCATTCTATGCAGATGACGAGGCTTGGCGTGTGCGAAGACTACGCAAGCATAAGTCATGATGGGGCGGATGACCGCGCTGTAGAGGCGCAACTTGCACTTGAGTGACAATTTGCTGCAGGCAGTGAGTAAGGAATGGAGCCTACCGAGAGCGAAAGCGAATCGCGAACGAGCCGTCTTTATGTGCTCTTTGAAAGTGAGGTTGTGGTCGAGAATGACACCTAGGTACTTTGCTTGCTTACCCCAAGGGATAGGCTTGTCATACATAGAGATCGGGCCAGGGAGGGGGGGGACGAACCTACGCGGTTTCCAGAAGAGAACCTCCTGACTCTTAACGGGGTTGACCTCTATTCTCCATTTCCGGAACCAATCGCCTAAGGCGCTTGCGGATAATTGGAGACTGCGAGCAATAGAGCTCTGGAGTTGCCAGAATAGTAAATGGCAGTATCGTCGGCGAATAGAGCCAACTGTGCCTTATTACTTTTTGGAATGTCGCTAGTGAATAGCGTGAAGATGAGGGGGAATACAGAACCCTGGGGGACTCCGGCACGGATGGGATGAGGGGGGGAAAGAGAGCCCTCTATGCGGTAGCGAAAAGTACGATCCGACAGAAAGTCTCGTAAGATGAGTACGAGACGGTCTGGCACACCAATATGTTAGAGCTTATACAGGGTGAATTTTTCAAGTGGGCGTGGATGGCCAAATCCGAAACTATGAGGACTAGCGAAAAGTACTTAAAGGAGTCGCGGGCTCGATTTTGATGAAAACTGAAACTGCATCATTGGATTTTTGAAAAATCATTATTTCTAGTCAGGAATCGAACCTGTTGATTTTGAAAAAAAAACATGCTGTACACACCATTCGATAGTGTCGCTAATAAGGATCGAATTCTGGGAAGTAATGACATACGACAAACTAAAGGAAAGAGCAAATTTTTAACAAAATACTTTTTTTATTTTTCTTATGTTACCTAACTCATCATCATAAGAAAAAAGAAAGAAAGAAAATGGGAAGCAATACTTTGCCCATAATTCACAACTGGAAATTAAAAAATATCAAAATTACACACCATAATAATCATATTCCAAATTAAACTATACATACATACATAATCAGCCTATAATGTTCCCACTGCTGGGACACAGGCCTCCTTTCTGTGAGAGGGAGCGTGCCGTAATCCACCACGCGGGCCCAGTGCGGGTTGGTAGATGTCACATGTCTTCAGCTAGGTTCATATTGCTGTGTCGGGGTGTGTCGGGTCGCCGTCTGTTGTGTCGCGGAGTGTTCATACTAATGTGTTGTCTTGTGGCGCAATATGTCGCATTTTTAGATCATTCTCATTTTAAGAGTTGTAGAGTGAATACGTGTTTTAAAATGGAATCGTCTGACGACAGTGACTTCGATGAAGATATTCAATTTTTTCTATTGATGACTCTTCTAAAAAAAAAGAAAAGGAAAAGGAGATATTGGGTTCATCCCGTAAATAGATTAAGAGAGACTACAGGCGCATTTCACTGTCTTGTTCGAGAATTAGAAAGTGATGACAAAAGATTCCAACGATATTTCAGATTTACTAAAATACAGTTTGAGCAAGTACACACTTTAATTGAAAAGGATATCAAAAAAATACACACTCAGTTCCGCCGCCCTATAGGAACAAAGGAAGACTTGCTGTATGTTTAAGGTAAGTATGTATTGTAATAGTAGTACCTACTTAATCAACAATCACATTACAATTAAGTTATTTTTTATACTTAAATCACAACATACATTGCAAACAATTTATTAATTTATCACTCACAATCACTATAATCAGCTGAACTGTAGTATGTCACAAGATTTTGATCCGCCAATGGACCTATATTTGCTGTGGTTGTGATGTGAGAGATGACGATGTGGATGGCATAGATATTGTATTCGATGTTAATGCAGTTGGATGGTAATCGATAGATGACTGAGTGGATGAACGAAGAGACTGTTGACATTCTTGATATGGTGGTGAAACCTGAAACTGGGACTTAGTTTGCTGTGGTGGAATAATCTTGTAGGATGTTATGTTGATTGGAGTTTGTAAAACTGTATTTGTCTGTTGTTTTTCTAATTTGCGGATTTGTGCTTGAGATACTGCAGAGTGCAAATCGAGTTTGATTGTAGTTTGTTCAAGGATCGAAAGACTTTTTACCGCTTTACTCATACTCAAAAAGAATAGATCATTTTCATCCATTTTGCGTCTTGCGTTTTGTTTTTGAATTCTGAGATCATTTGATGATTTCATAAGCTCATAAATCTCCTGCATGCCAGCCTTGCCAGTATTCTGGCGAGTTGATGTGGAACTCCTGGTCGAGCATTGAGATTCGCTTCTATGATACGGGCTAGCTGGAGGACTTTCCAATGCCGATCTTGATGGTGACACTGATCCAGGCGGAGATACTATATTTGTAGTCGTGTTTCGAGATTCCATAAACGGGCACAAAAAACTCATTTGGTCTTCATATTTCCAAGGTGTGACTGTCATAGCGGCTTGACCACTTTTTTTATTTCGCCTGCGTTTAAGTACACTGGCGAAAGAATTTCTTAATTTAGTCCACTCCTCCTTGCAACTATCAACTGAAACAATAATATTTAAGAAGTTTTAAAATGATTTAATTACAGATTTTTGGCGACAGGAAATTCATTTCGTTCAATGGCGTTCAATTATCGCATGGGAGTATCTACAGTAAAGGCAATAGTTGAAGAAGTTTGCGATGCAATCTGGAATATTATGACACCCATTGTAATGCCGCAACCAACTGAACAAGCATGGAGAGATATTGCAAAAGAATTTAAAGAATGTTGGCATTTACCTAATTGTCTAGGAGCATTGGACGGGAAACATATAAACATAATTTGCCCAATAAATGCAGGTCCTTCTACAATTACAAACAAGAACATTCTATTGTACTACTGGCTCTCGTTGATGCTCGTTACAAGTTTATTATGATCAATGTAGGAGCATACGGTAGGAACAGTGATGGTGGTATATATGAAAAATCGTTACTAGGTCAAGGTCTAAAGTTGTCCATTTTAACTTTATTGTGGGCCTGATGCCCTGGGTTTCGACGAATTCGATGCCTTTCCTCGTCAGGAGGCGGCTCATAATACCGATCTTGACGGATCTTGTCGGTCTTCACGGTTATACCGTGGGTGCTGGCGATTACGAAATGTACGCGCGGTAGTGCTTGAGAGCATTTTGCTGGCTCCAGACCAGATATTTATGTTGAATTCATTACATTTTTCTATGTAAAGTGGCCCTACTTTGCGCCAAATTGTAATGTATGTCATTTGATTTGCTAATAAAAAAAAAACTACTGACATCTGGGAAATAAAACCTTGGTAAATGAAAGAATACATGTTACTTAACATATTTTAATCATTAATTACTAAGAATGGCACATAATCAGGTACAATTTTTTTTTTTTTTTGGCGCAAAGTAATCCTTTTTGTGGGGTTATTTTGCACCACATACAAAACTAGTCACAAATTGTTCGTAAAACATCAGCGGAGCAAAGACAGACGCGCAAATCTTTGTGCCACTGGCTTAGTAGAAGTCATCGAGTTCTTTGACACTGAAAAATCCACGTTTCGATATTTTCTTGGGAGGCTCGATACTCCCAAGAATATCGTCCCATTCGTAAAAATTCACATCCTTCGTTTGTGGCCATTTCCACGATTTCAAGGATCTACACATTGCGTCCACTGTTGCACCTTTATCATCAAAATCTATTATCATACCAGGATATAGTCCATTGTCATATTTTACGACGACAAAGGCATTTTTTTCACGTTGCAATGTCTTGAAACATGACAATCTCTCTGGTTCAGCTATAGATTCTTCGGCACTATTTGGTTCTAAAAAGCCACCAATATCATCAGATTCATCCTGTACTGAATAGTGATCAGAATCACGATCATTAACAATTCTGGAAGTTGTCGGAGTTTCTTCGTCCGAGTCCAAATTTAATTCGTGACAGATACTTTTCCCAGCCGGTATTTCAAATTTCTTTTTTCTTCCTTTTGGTGCCAAATCTGTTATTGACTTCCGTTTCTTTTCTAAAATATCAATGAAAGAAGAAGATATGGCTTCATTGTTTACGCTTTCGCCTTCTCCTGGTATTCTCTTCAGCAACTCTGATACATCGCAGGGTGCAATACCACATTTTCGAAATCCGCTCTTTAAATTTTCCCCAATATTTGGTTCTATATTTTCCAGTAATGTTTTTAATAGTGTCGGGAAAGTTTGCTTTGGTACTGTAGCATTTTTAGAACCTTCTGCAGAAGCTTTCCAGTCTGTGAGAATTTTTCTCCACTCTATCTTAAGCGGGCGGAAAAAAGCAACATCTAATGGTTGAGTGATATGGCTACTATTTGGTGGTAAACAGACAAACGCTAAGTTATTCTCCCGACAGAGTTTCAAAACATGTATGGATAAATGGGAGGCTAAATTATCCCCAATCAACTCTTTTTTGCCCTCCATTTTTTTCAGTTTTGGTATCATGAGGGTTTCAAGCCAGTCCGAGAATATTTCGACACCAGCAATTTATACTACGCTAACTCAAAAAAGCGTACTTTACAGTAGAGGCGTTTAAAGGGAAAAACGTGATAACTTTTACATTAATTAAGATACTTATTTGAAATTTGGTATGCTTAATAGTTAATTTATTCATTGTAATATGTCATATTTATTTTTCCTTAATTATTTATATTTATTGATTTAGCACGAGTTAGCCGTATATAAACGTAATTCATCAATAAAATGTTACATGTTATACACGTCTAACTAATGTTAGCGTAGTGTAGTACGGGAGGTCGTAGTACTAAAGAAGTGTTATTTTTATTACGTTGCAATAAAAAAATTACAGTATTTTGTGTATTAATCATAATTTTAGGGTATTATATACACCCACAAGATATATTATTGTAATTTATCATGCTGAATAACAAGTTATTTAAGTTAGCTTTGTTTAACCAGTACATGCGTCTCTGGCAGATTTCGTATTAAAAGCCGTCAAATTATATACTTCTAGCGTACTATACATCGCCCTGTGCCACAAGTTACAATACACGTTGAATTTTATAAATTCCAGGTAAAATTATGTAGATAGTAATATTTGTAGGTACCTACTAGATACATAATTAAAACAAAATTAGTGTAGTAGGTAATCAACAGTTTATTATAGGTAAGTACTTACTTATTAATTAACGATAAGAGATCAGGTCGATCACAATTGCACTTCGAATAATTATAATTTTAAATCAAGATTGCACTCGGAGAAAACAAAAACTTCCAATTGGTAAATATAAATCACATAATTTAAACAATATTATAAGTTGTAATTATTATGAACTCAAACATAATTATATTTTAATCAAGATTGCGGGCTCAATATTGATAATTTTAAGAGAAAACAAAAACTCCCATTTGGTAAATATAAATCACATAATTTAAACAATAAGTTCAATTGTAATGATTAAGAGCTCAAATCATAATTATATTTAAATCAAGATTGCACTCAATATTGTTATTCTGAGAAAACAAAAACTTCCAATTGGCGAATATTAATCATAAAATTTAAACAATAATTATTTAACCTCTTAATCCTCATCACTTGCATTGTCTTCATCATGTTCAGTTGTTAATAAATTTCTATAAAATATATGATACTTTTCGGGTATAATATTCTTATCACAATAATATTTTAAATCTTTATATTTTGCCACATTAATTTTTAACAAAGCTTTGTATGCTTTGTCGGGAAAAGGCTCCAACTGGGATAATCTAGTTATCTTTTTAAAACATTGTATTTGATTGCTTTCACTATCACCTAAACTATATTTATATTTCAACAAACCGTAATCATCAGGAGAAACTTCAATTTTTTTGATTTTATTCCACATAATTTTATCGTTATTTATATTTTTAGTCCAATTTTTTTTGCTTATATTACTTTTAAAATCAAATATCATGTTTTGATTGACCTCGATAACAATATAAGGATTCCCATTGACTTTTGCCCATCGCACTAGTGAATACCATTCATCTGGCGAATATACCTCTCTACCTCTTGCAGTCTTTTCTATCAAAGCATGAACTGAGTCGCCCTCATTCTGTGTATGGCCCTTTTCCATAAAATGGTGGCTAATCTTCATTTTAAACATTTGTGCAGCTAATAAATACATATAGTATACGATACGATTACGATTTTGTCCCCCACAGTTGTCTGACCATAGGTTGACTTCGTTAACTCCCTTAGAAGCTAATTTATTAAAAAAATCATATAAACAACTGGCAACTTCATTGGCCCCCCTCTTAGCCGTTCGCTCGTCCCACATATAACAAAATGCTTCTTTTGATCCCATATCGTAAATTGTAAAATTGTATACATTAAGCTTACGCTTATAGTAATAAACACTTATATTACCATGTGGTGAGCTTAAAACTTTTTGAAAATCAAATACAATACAAGCTACATTGTTACTAGAGGTAGCTAGCAGTTTATTTTCTAATTTTAACTTACGAGAAATTTCTTTTTCTGTCTGATGTTTAGTGAAGTTTTCTTTCAATTCATCTGTAGGGCTAGGTGTATTTTTGTACTGATGACAGAGGTCGCATTGGTCTTTTTTTGGTAAATGAAAGCCTATCTTCAAATTAGCATTAACTATATCCCTATACTGTCTTACTGTTTGTACTCTAAAATTATAATTATTATCAGCACACCACTCAACATACAACTTAAACATTTTCGAAAAAGATAAAGAAGGATCTAAGTATTTTTTACTCGTACGTTTTCTAACGTAGTGAGACTCGACAGGGGTGAAAGAATTAACGTGATCTATGACACTCTGCTTCATTTCATTTGAAATTATATATTTACGGTTTTTATGCCGACCTCTGTCATCAGTAACATCAGTAAAATCATTGATTTCTTGGATTTTTCGTATTGCAGTATAAACAAAATCTTTACTAATATCGAATGTGTTCAAGAACATTGTTTTGCAAACTTTTTGTAATGTGGTGCCATTGTCAGAATTTATGGGAAGATGATAATGCAAAGTGTGTGATCGACGACTGGCTTCACATTCAACATTAGTGGCAGTCTTTTTACTTTTTTGTATCACATATTTGGCTATGATTTCCCATTGTTTCGCGTGATCACCAGTACCCCAGAACTTATCAAACAGATCAACACGAACCTCGTGGCTTATTTTACTATAGCATTGCAGACGACAATTGACACAACTGACTTTAATACTTCTTGCTGCTTTAGTTTTTCCTTTTGACGTGGTATACTCCAGTCCTGTGTTACACAAACGTTTTCTCTTTCTGGCTATCCATTCATTTTCGTGTTTAAGACGTTTGAGACCCACATCAGTCCTTTTTTTTGATCTACGTTTAGTATTTTTTGGGGTCGATACTGCAGAATAGTCACTATCATTGAACGTTGCAGGCGAGGAAATTGAATTACACGGAGTAGATATTGCCGCTACTGAATCTGTATTATTGGTGAGGCCGTTATCCATATGCGAATCAAGAAGACTTTCCTGGGCGGATGTACCGATTTCAGGTGTCAATGTTCTATCTTCAGTCTCCTTGTAGCAAGGGATCGGCAACAAAGTATCATTTAAACTATGTGAAGATTCCGAAAAATCACAATAGGGTGAAGGTACGGGGGTATTATCTATGCTGTCAGAAGGGTCATTAGTGACGACCGAAAACAAAGGTTCAATACTTGCTGGAGTTAATGCCAATGGAGAAGGTTTTTGGATAGAAGTTATAACGTTTGGTGAATAAATATTAAGTGGAGTATTAGGAGCCCCCAAGTCGTTTAAATTTATATCTTGTAATACGGCATCATATTTGTAACTAACTATATCTCGGCTTGCAGAACTGGACATAGAATAATCATGCTCTTGAATAGGCTCATCAAACATGACGTGCTCATATAAAGACACGAATTCAGGATTATCAA
The DNA here is from genome assembly GCA_947508005.1 of Amphipoea lucens. Lineage (NCBI taxonomy): Eukaryota > Metazoa > Arthropoda > Insecta > Lepidoptera > Noctuidae > Amphipoea > Amphipoea lucens. The sequence goes on from OX382357.1 coordinate 21,896,893, forward strand.
CTTCAGCAGGTAATGGCGACGATTCTAAAACAATAGGTATAATGTATTGAAATCATATTTCAATATTTTTATAAAAAACATTACTTACAAAAAAGAATAGTCAACGTACCATTAATAAACTAATTAATACGTTAAACATAAGTATTTACTACGTAAAAGTCGCTAAGTAGTTCATTTTACAAACGAACAAGTGTGCACACGAACGCACTAAACTACGCTAACTATGAGTTAGCGTAGTGTTGCACGGACTTGGACCAAAGTGGCTCCAATTTTCAAAAAAACCTAGCGTATTACTATAAAACATATTTATATACTTTAACATACGTGAATAGTCCTTAATAACACATTAAACTAACCTCTTTCGACAGTATGAAGCGATATCTCACTATTTTTATCAACACTCATCAATGAATATTCTTCCTTTTTTGTTAATTCCACTAAATGTTTAGCTCGTTGTCGAGACATTTTTGTAATAATAAAATAACACTAACAATAGTTCAAATAACTGGTTACAATAACACTATCTATTATGATTAACTGCTAAAGTTTTAAAACCGCGCAATCACATCTAACACAGCGACAAGTGTCGTTAGACTAATGTAAACAAACAAGCGGTGCGTCCCCTCCCCGCGGACACTCCGCTAATAATAGTTGGCGTAAAATAAATCGAGTGATTTCAAAAAGTACCTTTACTTAGCGTTTTATAAGATTTGTAACTTTCTTATTTTTGTATATTTCTTCACGATTTTTTTATGACATATGTAAAAGCACATTTTAAGCAACTTGGCATAAAAAAACGTTTTTTCCTAAATTTCGAGTTAGCGTAGTATAAATTGCTGGTGTCGATTTGAGTATCAAACCACCCAGATGGTGAATTGCTGTAATGGCAACCCTTTGGGCCATTCTCAGTCCAATTATTCCATAATTTTATAGATTTGTACACCACATAAGGCGGCATCAATTCCCCGGCTGCGCTCCCACAAAACATAATTGATGTGCTAGCCTTAGAGGAGTTGCAAATTTTTTCAGGGTACTTGCAGCCACGACGAACAATAACTTTTTGTTGCCCGGGGTCGTCTGTGAGATTTGTCTCGTCATAATTGAATATATGTGAAGGGGGCACATTTTCAAGCACAGGCTTTAAATTTGTAATATATTCTTCTAAAATATCTTTGCTTAATGCTGCCCGGCTCCTTTTTATATTTGTCGCTAAACGCACGGTAAGGTGCTGATGCCTTTTTAAAAATTGTTTTACCCACTCCCTTCCAGGTAAGTTATTTTTGAACTTTTTTATAGTGCGCCCACATTTGTCTAGGTAAGTTTTAATAGTAATTTTCAGATCATACTCTGTCAATGGGAACCCATATATACTCATTGTCTCTATGTGCGTAGCGATAGCAACCTCTTCTTCATTTGTGAATGTGGGTGGCGGCCCTGGCATACCCATATGAACCTTTTTAAGCTTATATACCAAAGTTCGACGGGGAATATTATAGTGTTCACTTGCTCGTCTCTGAGACATTTGTCCTGACTTTATAGCTTGTAAACATAGTTCAAGCTGTTCGGTAGTATAGTCCGAGTATCGTCTAGAACCAACCTTACGTTTGTATGTCCTCGGCATATTGCGTTACCCTGTGAAAATAAAAATAAACGGTAATTCTTTAAACAGTAGCACCAGAAGGGGGTTACATTGCGCCAGCGCAAAGTAACCCCTTTTTGAAGCAAATCATGTCTGTCATGAAAAAAAAAAAAAATCTAAAATTCATTCGCTTTTTATAGACCTAAAATCAACTTTATATCGATTAGTAAGATAGTTTACTAATAATATCATGCTTAGCTTACCTCTTTAGTGTCAATGATTCCAATGATAGCACAGGATTTAAGCAACAATATTTTTTTGCAAAATTGTAGGCGCGTGATTAGACAGTTATAACAAACACCATAGATGCAATGGCGGACTGTCACTTATCGCAATAGTGACGTTTGACATTTGGGATGCGTTCAGAAAAAAATAAAACAAAAAATAACGTTATGGTTTTTTTAGATGTTGCTTTTAACTTCTGTCCGATTTGGCGCAAAGTAATCTCCGTAGGCGCAAAGTAGGGCCATTTTACGGTATTTGATTGATGGTATGGAGATGATCGGTTGTGGAGAAATGGGGACGAAATCCAGCTTGTTCGGGAGGTTGGTGAAGGTCAAGCGTCGGAGCGATACGGTTCTCTATTACTTTGATAAACAGCTTGTATAAATGTTTAACAAATGTAAACAAATTATTGACTTTTAGCACGAATTCGGCGGTCGCTTTTGCTTCTTCTGGTAAAGTTTTATTAAACATAAGAACATTTAATGCAACATAGACGGAGTTACTTAAAATGTGAGCGGGGCGTATTTAACTTGCATTTTTTGAAAATTGTTCGGTTTTGTGTGAGTTTCCGTGATTTAAGGAATAATTTTAATTTTTTTTTCATGTTGCGTAGAATAAAGTGTATCTATATGTTCCCAAGAAATTTTTTTTCATCGTTTACAAGATTATTTGTCAGTAAGTTATTCCTGATACATTTAATTAAATGTGCGACATCGAATATGTAGTAAATTTTTTTACCGTTCAATAAAAAGTAAGGCTTCTCAGCTGTGACCTTTTTCACTTGTTTAGCATAGTTATCGAAGTTTGATCTCTGATCAGATACAATAGCTTTAACTTCTATCCCTATAATAATAATAATAAGACATTTATTTCAGACGTAGTCCATATACTATTAGTAACACAAAAAAAACCTTATAAAACTATTGTTAATACATACAAAAACAAAGCCACAGAAAGAAATACCAAGATGTTAGTAACATAAACACATAAAAACTTCTATCCCTATAATAATAAGACATTTATTTCAGACGTAGTCCATATACTGTTAGTAACACAAAAAAAAACCTTATAAAAACTATTGTTAATACATACACAAACAAAGCCACAGAAAGAAATACCAAGATGTTAGTAACATCCAAACTAATATTATGACTTACCAACTGAACTCCGACAAACTTTACTACGACATGATTTTACTTCGACACTACGGAACTCCGACACGTCTTCATTTCGACAATACTTTAGTTCGAAATGCCTTAAGTCCGACACTACTGTACTCCGATAACGCGTTTCTTCGACATGACTTAACTACGAAACGATGCAACTTCGACGACGTGCTACTTCGACAACTATGGTAGTCCGACATGACTCAATTTCGACATACTCTACTCCGGCATGCTGTACTTCGACAATATCTTACTTCGACGTTATGTATCTGAGACACGATGCTACTTCGAAATTATTCTGCGACATTAGGGAACAACTAAATTTGTGAAAGATGATATGGCTAGAAAGGGGGTGACTACCGAGATGACGACTAATAGAGAAGTATGGAAGAAAAACCATGTTACGCCGACCCCAAATAAATTGGGATAATATGGTTAAGAGAATTATGATAAGGAATAAATAATAACTTGTATTTTAAAAGAACATTATTTTTATTAGAATATAACTGAGTGCGAATCCTATGCTATACGTAAGCATAAATGACTAAATACCTAATTTAAATATAACGAAAAAAAAAATGCCAACTAAACAACTTCACTTAAATTAAAAAAAATGATGTTCTTAAAACATAAATTACCGAATACAGGTAACGAAAAAAAAAAACACAAAAAGGTGACAAAATCACTGTCAACTAAACAACTTCACAATTTAAAAAAAAAATGTATAGTGCTCTTAAATAGAAAGAAAATTAATATTTTTAAAACTATTATAGAGTTAAATAAAGAAAGAACAAAGGAACACAGAAAATGAAAGAACTCGAAATATCTGAAATATCTCTAACAAAATGAAGGAAACAACTACACAATAATTGCACCTATTTTTTTTTATGTACATAATGTAGGCAATTCCTTCTAGAAAATCAGTCGTTTGCATTGTTTCCTTCATTTGCAAATGGTTTTTTAATCTTTCGTCGTGTTTCTTCTGTCGACTGTGACTCGGTTTTTGTATTTGAGCTCTAATCCGAGCTATTTCATTTTCTGTGTTCCTTTGTTCTTTCTTTAACTCTATAATAGTTTTAAAAATATTCATTTTCTTTCTATTTAAGAGCGTGTTCCATCTGGTATGCCAGCTTTTTCGCACGCATTTTGTGTTGTTGAAACATTGCATGCAATTGAGTCCGAGATGGACCACATTTCAGGTGGGAACCTGGGTGGAAGATTTTGAATAGAAACTTTTGAACTTGAATTTGAGACACATTGTCGTGTTCCAGTAATAAAATCTTTTTCAAATTTCTCATAAAGAGGTTCAGCACATTTGGGCAGAACCTTTTCTTTTACAAGTTGATATGCAGCGGGGATTTCGTCAGGTGGCAAATATGCTAAAGCTGCGATATGTCTCAGTTTGTGAGCAAACCGACTGTCCTGGCTGTATCTTTCTGATAAACCTGCTCTTTCGATACGCTGCCAAACAATTTGTACAAAATGAAAAAAACAACACTTGTGTTGGCTGCTGGGAAAGCTACGATTACAAGCGTTAATAGCGGCTTTTTCGAAATCTGTTATGATTATTCTGGGTTCCAATTTTAGGCCAATACTATTATTAGTGTGACGTTTCAATATCTAAAAAAAAATTAAATAGCAGTGCTCACTCTTGCTTGACAGAAGTCCGTACACCAATGGTAAAATCTGATGAGTCGAGTCTTTTTCCCCCACGATAGCATGTATTGTATATAGCTGGTAAACCAGTTCGGGACTGCATCTAAAAGTGCCATCCATAATCCAAAAATCAGCTTTAAAAAGCAATTTTAAGTTGTCTTCCGTACCAAAAATAATAACAGTTTCTCCTTTAAAATTGTAATGGGCGATCAAAAATTGGTTGCCATTCAATGTTTGGTATTCTTCGGGTATATCCAATTTTTCAAGTGTGTCGGGTAGTTTAGGAACATCTCGGTTTCTGGCTCGGTGAATCATGGCTTGCATGGCAGGTTTATTTGGCATGAATGGAGCGCTGGTGGATGGAATAGCATAATTCAATCGTTGTATGATTTGTGAGGGTCGATCTCCACAGAAAACAGCCTTATGTTTTAACTCATTGTGTAGTTTTCGCACCTGCACTATTTCAGGTTGTGGCATGTGGGAATGGTTTTTAATCGTTTTACTAGCCACATGGTGCTCCTCTCCATGTTTGAGTGTTTTAACCCATACGTCACATTTATCGTTGCACTTTTCAATGCAATGCCAGTAATATACACCGTTACGCACTTTGTTTACACAGTAAATAAAACCATCCAGAAGTAACTGTTCTTTACCTTTTCGAGATTTAATAATAGTACAAGAAGACATTTTAACTATTTTCTGCGAAAAGCCAAACACGGATAAATATTCGTTAGTCAATAAACACACTGATAAACTAAAACAGCAACAATATTGAGAATGACAACGCGTTTATTTTCAATGTACCCACAGAAGAATTAGTTGGAACTTTTAAGAATTTTATTGATATCTCAAATACAACGGTGACAGATTGTCACCGTATTGAAAAGAAGGTTTTCCTCTCAACTTAGTGCAGAAGTGGAGACACCTATGTTTTACTACATACTATGTGTTAATAATAAAGGCCTATTCAAACCTAAGCGGTACTCGCTGCCGCTGTGGGTAGAAGTGCATACCGCGCGGGTTTCGTTCAGGTATTTAGTATCAAGTTCCGCGGCTAGAGCGGAATAGTTGGCGCCATAATACCGCCACAGAATACTTAATAGTACTATGTACAGAACGGACACTTCTTCCCCGCACTCATATCAGATAGTACGTATAACAACCATACACAAGATTAGTTGTTCCCTAATGTCGCAGAATAATTTCGAAGTAGCATCGTGTCTCAGATACATAACGTCGAAGTAAGATATTGTCGAAGTACAGCATGCCGGAGTAGAGTATGTCGAAATTGAGTCATGTCGGACTACCATAGTTGTCGAAGTAGCACGTCGTCGAAGTTGCATCGTTTCGTAGTTAAGTCATGTCGAAGAAACGCGTTATCGGAGTACAGTAGTGTCGGACTTAAGGCATTTCGAACTAAAGTATTGTCGAAATGAAGACGTGTCGGAGTTCCGTAGTGTCGAAGTAAAATCATGTCGTAGTAAAGTTTGTCGGAGTTCAGTTGGTAAGTCTAATATTATAAATGCGAAAGTAACTCTGTCTGTCTGTCTGTCTTTTCTTCACGCCTAAACTACTGAACCGATTTCGATGAAATTTGGTATAGAGATAGTTTGAGTCCCGGGAAAGGACATAGGATAGATTTTATCCCGATATTCCCACGGGATCGAAAGTTACGCGGGTGAAACCGCGGGGCGTAGCTAGTAAATACATAAAAACTTCTACCCCTATAATAATTGGGGATGGGCCGAATATTCGTTTTAAATTCGGTATTCGGCATATTCGGCAGGTTTACCGAATATTCGTATTCGGCAGAATATTCGGCTATATCACCGAATGTTCGGCAAAGTGGTACTCAAAGTTTTTACAGTATTGAGCCGTGTATGACACTCGAGTCATGATCAAACTATCATGACTCTAATTCTACTTCTTCTCTAGACTCTAATTCTTCTCTAATTTACAGTGCAGGTTTATGTTTTTGTCGACACTCTATCTTTATTTCCAATAACAGTAGTTAAACAAGATGGTTATTAAAAACAAAATATAAGTATGCATAGCTGTTTTGGGATTAAGTTACAGTGAACTCTTTATAATAAAATAATATATTAAAACCAGGTCTTTATTGTAAGAAATTAAGCAAGTTTTTTGTTTTTATCAATATTTATTGTAAGAAAGAGTTGCATGATTAACAACATTCCAGCAGATTATAAATCAAGTTTCTTTCTACTTAGTGTAGCGAAAATTATTTATTGATAATAAACAGAAAAAAAAAACACTTAGAAGTATTCATTTCAGAGATCAATCAATTACTCATAAACAAACAAAAATACTCAATTATATTAGTGACATAGTAGGACCAATATGAGATCTTTATGAGACCAAATCAAATATGATAATATAGGAACATAACCTTGAGCAATCACATTTTTATTAACTTTTAATTTAAGTTACATGAGGGTAAATTTTCTATAAACTAATAGAAATCTATCAATTTAAATCTTAAACAAACCACTTTAAGTTGTATGAAAGTAGAATATAATAAAAAAGAAAACACACACTATTATTTAGTTACATAATTGTCAGAAAAGTGTGATTCAATATTTAAAATTCACAAGAGGCAAGTTGTGGTGCAAAAAAACAATCTGCTCAGCTTTATTAGGCAACAGTTTGTTCCGTTTTTGCTCATAAATGTTGCCCGCTTCGGAAAATAAACGTTCACTGTAAACCGAGCTTCCTGGAGCTGAAAGAAACATTTTTGCCAAGCTGCTCATCAGAGGAAATCTAAATCTATTTTTGGACCACCACCTGTAAGGGCACATATCTCGGGACAGCAAGCTATCTGCAATGTATCTGTCTAATTCGATAGCTATTGGACTTTTTGGTTCTTCAATTACAGGCTGCTTTGCTGATGCCAATTCTTCATAGCACGTCCAGAGAGCTTTATGAGTAGCTTGCTGTGACTGCAGGTCATTTGACGTTGACGGAGCTGGATTTTCACACTCGTTCTCACTACTAGTTGTGCTGTCCATATCTGCACTTCTTCTAACGTGTTCTAAAAGGAATTGGCGTCTCACCCATGGAACTTTTTCTGGAGCGAAGAAATTCATCTTGTACCTTGGGTCGAGCAGTGTGGCAATAGTGTAATACTTTTCATCTTCAAACTTGCTTGCTCGTCTTTCTAACCCTTCTTTCAGTGCCACTCGTAATGGATCCAAGTGGCTGCACGTTCTCTGAACCTCTTCTTTAATTAAAAACTTTTGTAAAATTTTTGTGTGTGGGATTACCTCTGAAATGCATGAATATGTAGAGCTAACTTTTTTGGTGATCTCTTCAAAAGGCTGAAATAGAATCACACACTGCCGCAATAACATCCACTGTCTTTCTGACAGATTTTGAATATTAATGGAGCCACTGTTGTCGGAAATGTACAAGCTGATAGCTCGTTTTTGCTCTTCAAGACGTTCACACATGTAAATATTTACTATTCCATCTTGTGATTACATCTTGCACAAGTTTGTGTTGAGGCAAATTTAGCTCTTCTTGAATTTTGCTGAACTTTTCTTGTGCTTGAGTTGAGTGATGAAAATGTGTGACTATTTTTCGTCCTTGGGCAATGGTTTCCTCAACATCCTGTTGGACTTGTAAGGCATCGACAATGACGCATTGTAAAATATGTAGAAAACACTTCTGACCGGTGAAAGGGCTGTCTTTAACCGCTTTCACAATGTTACTTCCGCTGTCTGTCATTATAATATGGATTTTTGACGTTATTTGCCAGACGTCTGCAATTTCCTCAAAATATGTGCGTATGTTGTCGGCGTTGTGTTGGCCGGAAAATGACTTCATTTGAAGCACTCTGTGCTGTAGTATGAAGTCGTCATCTAACCAGTGGATAGTGAAGCTCAAGAAGGATAACAAATTATTTATGTTTGTCCACATGTCAGATGTGACCGATAAAGCCTTGGCCTTAGACAGCTCACCTTGAATAGTCTTTTTCAATTTTTCATAAAGTTGAGGAATAAGGCCCTGCGCAGACGGCACACTTTTTGTGCGATCGAGTCTGCGGCGCACAAAAAGTCTGCATGGCGCGCAAAAAGTCGGTCGCGGATTTTTCACAGACTCAACGCACACGACGCACATCTTCGATCATTTTGTCGGCAGAGCTGTAGGGACGTAGACGCTATGGAAATCGTGCACAGATCGCGAAGTATTATTTTGTACATGAAGTACAGAAAAAGAAGAAGAAATAGAGAATTTTGGGTACATCCTATACTTTCGGAAAGATTACTGAAGGGACAGTTCCATACTAAACATTCAATTCTGAAACAACATCCGGCAAATTTTTTCAAATTTTATAAAATGTCTGTTACTACATTTGATGAGTTGCTATTTATTTTGAGACCTGCTTTGACTCATTCAGAAAGAAGAAGTATCATAAATTGCTGGTCTGTTTTGTATTTCTTGAATTAACATAGTTACATCGACCTCTGGCGCCATGATAATAGATTTACGTCCACCCCTAGCAAATGCAGATTGCCGACTAAAGTGTGCGCCGTCTGCGTTAGCGCGCGTTGAAGCAAACGTTCAATTTTTTTCACACACTTTTTGTGCGGAGCGGCGCGCCGCGGGCCGCGGCGCGGTGCGGTCTGCCCGAATTACACGGATTTTTTGTGCGCCGGACTTTTTGCGCGTCGTGTGCGTTACTGCATATAATTGCATAGGTTCTATTTTCACAGACTAAAAAGTGCGTCACGGATAGTCTGTCGTCTGCGCAGGGCCTCACAGTTTCACCTACGTGTTTTCGGCTGGGTATTTGGTATTTGGGCTTTACCAACTGCATAAGACGATTAAAACCATTATTTTCGACAACAGAAATTGGTTGGTTGTCTACTGCTATCATTTCAGAAATTAAATTTGTAATCGGGACTGATCTAGGGTCGTCTATTTTCCATTTGGAAATAAATTAATCTTCTAGTGTGCTTTGAGTTGTTGCAAAAGTTTTAGGATTTAAAGGTTGAGCACCACTGGTAGACGGTTGGATGTCATGTGCAGCCGCAGGCTCTTGCTGCATCGTCTCGTCATTTGGAGAATTTTGGCTTACTTGACGCACAGGTCTTTCAAGACTAGTAAATTCCGTAGGGTGCTTCAATTTAATGTGGTTGCTCAAAGCTGAGGATGAAGCCTTTCGGCCGCTGCCTCCCCGTGAAAGTATTTTTTCGCAAATCGTACATTTTACTTTGCTGCGGTCTTCTTCACTTTCCCGAAAATAAGTCCATATACTCGATCTCCTTCTTCCGCTCATTTTTACGTACACAACAATTAAACCAAGCAAAAAAAAACTCAATGAAGTAGACTTTTCAAATAAAAATATAACCATAACACAACCGCACGTGTGAAGTTTTATTCCTTACTAGATGATGCAATAACAACACGGGTACAGCGGGGGTAGCGGGCGGGAGGGCCCGGCGCCAATCCACGCGCTTTGCGTAAACAAGTTTAGACCTGTATTGTTTACGTAAGGGAATCAAAAATGCCGAATATTCGGTTCGGTAAAAGGTTTACCGAACATTCGGCCGAATGTTCATATTCGGTGAAACCCATGTTCGGTCCATCCCTAATAATAATAAGACATTTATTTCAGACGTAGTCCATATACTGCTAGTAACACAAAAAAAACCTTATAAAAACTATTGTTAATACATACAAAAACAAAGCCACAGAAAGAAATACCAAGATGTTAGTAACATAAAAACTTCTATCCCTATAATAATAATAATACGACATTTATTTCAGACGTAGTCCATATACTGTTAGTAACACAAAAAAAAACCTTATAAAAACTATTGTTAATACATACAAAAACAAAGCCACAGAAAGAAATACCAAGATGTTAGTAACATAAACACATAAAAACTTCTATCCCTATAATAATAAGACATTTATTTCAGACGTAGTCCATATACTGTTAGTAACACAAAAAAAAACCTTATAGAAACTATTGTTAATACATACAAAAACAAAGCCACAGAAAGAAATACCAAGATGTTAGTAACATAAACACATAAAAACTTCTATCCCTATAATAATAATAATAAGACATTTATTTCAGACGTAGTCCATATACTGTTAGTAACACAAAAAAAACCTTATAAAAACTTTTGTTAATACATACAAAAACAAAGCCACAGAAAGAAATACCAGGATGTTAGTAACATAAAAACTTCTATCCCTATAATAATAATAATACGACATTTATTTCAGACGTAGTCCATATACTGTTAGTAACACAAAAAAAAACCTTATAAAAACTATTGTTAATACATACAAAAACAAAGCCACAGAAAGAAATACCAAGATGTTAGTAACATAAACACATAAAAACTTCTATCCCTATAATAATAAGACAATTATTTCAGACGTAGTCCATATACTGTTAGTAACACAAAAAAAAACCTTATAAAAACTATTGTTAATACATACAAAAACAAAGCCACAGAAAGAAATACCAAGATGTTAGTAACATAAAAACTTCTATCCCTATAATAATAATAATACGACATTTATTTCAGACGTAGTCCATATACTGTTAGTAACACAAAAAAAACCTTATAAAAACTATTGTTAATACATACAAAAACAAAGCCACAGAAAGAAATACCAAGATGTTAGTAACAAACACATAAAAACTTCTATCTCTATAATAATAAGACATTTATTTCAGACGTAGTCCATATACTGTTAGTAACACAAAAAAAAAACCTTATAAAAACTATTGTTAATACATACAAAAACAAAGCCACAGAAAGAAATACCAAGATGTTAGTAACATAAAAACTTCTATCCCTATAATAATAATAATACGACATTTATTTCAGACGTAGTCCATATACTGTTAGTAACACAAAAAACCTTATAAAAACTATTGTTAATACATACAAAAACAAAGCCACAGAAAGAAATACCAGGATGTTAGTAACATAAAAACTTCTATCCCTATAATAATAATAATACGACATTTATTTCAGACGTAGTCCATATACTGTTAGTAACACAAAAAAAAACCTTATAAAAACTATTGTTAATACATACAAAAACAAAGCCACAGAAAGAAATACCAAGATGTTAGTAACATAAAAACTTCTATCCCTATAATAATAATAATACGACATTTATTTCAGACGTAGTCCATATACTGTTAGTAACACAAAAAAAAACCTTATAAAAACTATTGTTAATACATACAAAAACAAAGCCACAGAAAGAAATACCAAGATGTTAGTAACATAAACACATAAAAACTTCTATCCCTATAATAATAAGACATTTATTTCAGACGTAGTCCATATACTGTTAGTAACACAAAAAAAAACCTTATAAAAACGATTGTTAATACATACAAAAACAAAGCCACAGAAAGAAATACCAGGATGTTAGTAACATAAAAACTTCTATCCCTATAATAATAATAATACTACATTTATTTCAGACGTAGTCCATATACTGTTAGTAACACAAAAAAAAACCTTATAAAAACTATTGTTAATACATACAAAAACAAAGCCACAGAAAGAAATACCAAGATGTTAGTAACCTAAAAACTTCTATCCCTATAATAATAATAAGACATTTATTTCAGACGTAGTCCATATACTGTTAGTAACACAAAAAAAAACCTTATAAAAACTATTGTTAATACATACAAAAACAAAGCCACAGAAAGAAATACCAAGATGTTAGTAACCTAAAAACTTCTATCCCTATAATAATAATAAGACATTTATTTCAGACGTAGTCCATATACTGTTAGTAACACAAAAAAAAACCTTATAAAAACTATTGTTAATACATACAAAAACAAAGCCACAGAAAGAAATACCAAGATGTTAGTAACATAAAAACTTCTATCCCTATAATAATAATAATACGACATTTATTTCAGACGTAGTCCATATACTGTTAGTAACACAAAAAAAACCTTATAAAAACTATTGTTAATACATACAAAAACAAAGCCACAGAAAGAAATACCAAGATGTTAGTAACAAACACATAAAAACTTCTATCTCTATAATAATAAGACATTTATTTCAGACGTAGTCCATATACTGTTAGTAACACAAAAAAAAAACCTTATAAAAACTATTGTTAATACATACAAAAACAAAGCCACAGAAAGAAATACCAAGATGTTAGTAACATAAAAACTTCTATCCCTATAATAATAATAATACGACATTTATTTCAGACGTAGTCCATATACTGTTAGTAACACAAAAAACCTTATAAAAACTATTGTTAATACATACAAAAACAAAGCCACAGAAAGAAATACCAGGATGTTAGTAACATAAAAACTTCTATCCCTATAATAATAATAATACGACATTTATTTCAGACGTAGTCCATATACTGTTAGTAACACAAAAAAAAACCTTATAAAAACTATTGTTAATACATACAAAAACAAAGCCACAGAAAGAAATACCAAGATGTTAGTAACATAAAAACTTCTATCCCTATAATAATAATAATACGACATTTATTTCAGACGTAGTCCATATACTGTTAGTAACACAAAAAAAAACCTTATAAAAACTATTGTTAATACATACAAAAACAAAGCCACAGAAAGAAATACCAAGATGTTAGTAACATAAACACATAAAAACTTCTATCCCTATAATAATAAGACATTTATTTCAGACGTAGTCCATATACTGTTAGTAACACAAAAAAAAACCTTATAAAAACGATTGTTAATACATACAAAAACAAAGCCACAGAAAGAAATACCAGGATGTTAGTAACATAAAAACTTCTATCCCTATAATAATAATAATACGACATTTATTTCAGACGTAGTCCATATACTGTTAGTAACACAAAAAAAAACCTTATAAAAACTATTGTTAATACATACAAAAACAAAGCCACAGAAAGAAATACCAAGATGTTAGTAACCTAAAAACTTCTATCCCTATAATAATAATAAGACATTTATTTCAGACGTAGTCCATATACTGTTAGTAACACAAAAAAAAACCTTATAAAAACTATTGTTAATACATACAAAAACAAAGCCACAGAAAGAAATACCAAGATGTTAGTAACCTAAAAACTTCTATCCCTATAATAATAATAAGACATTTATTTCAGACGTAGTCCATATACTGTTAGTAACACAAAAAAAAACCTTATAAAAACTATTGTTAATACATACAAAAACAAAGCCACAGAAAGAAATACCAAGATGTTAGTAACATAAAAACTTCTATCCCTATAATAATAATAATAAGACATTTATTTCAGACGTAGTCCATATACTGTTAGTAACACAAAAAAAAACCTTATAAAAACTATTGTTAATACATACAAAAACAAAGCCACAGAAAGAAATACCAAGATGTTAGTAACATAAAAACTTCTATCCCTATAATAATAATAATACGACATTTATTTCAGACGTAGTCCATATACTGTTAGTAACACAAAAAAAAACCTTATAAAAACTATTGTTAATACATACAAAAACAAAGCCACAGAAAGAAATACCAAGATGTTAGTAACATAAACACATAAAAACTTCTATCCCTATAATAATAAGACATTTATTTCAGACGTAGTCCATATACTGTTAGTAACACAAAAAAAAACCTTATAAAAACGATTGTTAATACATACAAAAACAAAGCCACAGAAAGAAATACCAGGATGTTAGTAACATAAAAACTTCTATCCCTATAATAATAATAATAAGACATTTATTTCAGACGTAGTCCATATACTGTTAGTAACACAAAAAAAAACCTTATAAAAACTATTGTTAATACATACAAAAACAAAGCCACAGAAAGAAATACCAAGATGTTAGTAACATAAACACATAAAAACTTCTATCCCTATAATAATAAGACATTTATTTCAGACGTAGTCCATATACTGTTAGTAACACAAAAAAAACCTTATAAAAACTATTGTTAATACATACAAAAACAAAGACACAGAAAGAAATACCAAGATGTTAGTAACATAAAAACTTCTATCCCTATAATAATAATAATAAGACATTTATTTCAGACGTAGTCCATATACTGTTAGTAACACAAAAAAAAACCTTATAAAAACTATTGTTAATACATACAAAAACAAAGCCACAGAAAGAAATACCAAGATGTTAGTAACATAAAAACTTCTATCCCTATAATAATAATAATACGACATTTATTTCAGACGTAGTCCATATACTGTTAGTAACACAAAAAAAAACCTTATAAAAACTATTGTTAATACATACAAAAACAAAGCCACAGAAAGAAATACCAAGATGTTAGTAACATAAACACATAAAAACTTCTATCCCTATAATAATAAGACATTTATTTCAGACGTAGTCCATATACTGTTAGTAACACAAAAAAAAACCTTATAAAAACGATTGTTAATACATACAAAAACAAAGCCACAGAAAGAAATACCAGGATGTTAGTAACATAAAAACTTCTATCCCTATAATAATAATAATACGACATTTATTTCAGACGTAGTCCATATACTGTTAGTAACACAAAAAAAAACCTTATAAAAACTATTGTTAATACATACAAAAACAAAGCCACAGAAAGAAATACCAAGATGTTAGTAACCTAAAAACTTCTATCCCTATAATAATAATAAGACATTTATTTCAGACGTAGTCCATATACTGTTAGTAACACAAAAAAAAACCTTATAAAAACTATTGTTAATACATACAAAAACAAAGCCACAGAAAGAAATACCAAGATGTTAGTAACATAAAAACTTCTATCCCTATAATAATAATAATACGACATTTATTTCAGACGTAGTCCATTTACTGTTAGTAACACAAAAAAAAACCTTATAAAAACTATTGTTAATACATACAAAAACAAAGCCACAGAAAGAAATACCAAGATGTTAGTAACATAAACACATAAAAACTTCTATCCCTATAATAATAAGACATTTATTTCAGACGTAGTCCATATACTGTTAGTAACACAAAAAAAACCTTATAAAAACTATTGTTAATACATACAAAAACAAAGACACAGAAAGAAATACCAAGATGTTAGTAACATAAAAACTTCTATCCCTATAATAATAATAATACGACATTTATTTCAGACGTAGTCCATATACTGTTAGTAACACAAAAAAAACCTTATAAAAACTATTGTTAATACATACAAAAACAAAGCCACAGAAAGAAATACCAAGATGTTAGTAACATAAAAACTTCTATCCCTATAATAATAATAATACGACATTTATTTCAGACGTAGTCCATATACTGTTAGTAACACAAAAAAAAACCTTATAAAAACTATTGTTAATACACACATCAACACGGTCTAGGGATATTTTTAAAAAAGCGAATTACTATTAATGTGTTAATTATTTATATGACATGTATATATTTAAAAGATACGTTATTTAATATTCTACCATTTTTTAATAATGGTTAAGGTACTTAGATTAAAATTTCAGGATTTTATGGAAAAAAAATGAAGCATAGACGGAAATCGTATATGAATGAACTTTTAATTTGTGAGTAAAAACTGAAAAAAAATAGAAAAATCATTTAATTTGTGTTTATAAACTTGAAGTTAGTAGTCTGAGAAAGCGCCCATGATGTTCATAACACATCGGCAACGATTCGGCATGCTCAGAACAAGGTTGTCAATGTCTTGCTGCGGAATATTGTCCCATGTCCTTCTGAGGTGCGCAAAAAGTTGATCTTCTGTAGCCAGATTTTCAGGTACTTCCTTCAGAGCTCTTCTTTGCAGCATATCCCACGCATGCTCAATGGGATTTAGATCTGGCGATTGAGCAGGCCAGTCTAAGGCCCTAACATTATGTGTATGTAACCAAGCTGCTACCGTTCTCGCCGTGTGTGCCCGGGCATTGTCGTGCATGAGCAGGAAATCTTGCCCCATTTGTGTTCTGTGGGGCAAGATTACGGGCCCCAGCACCTGTTGGACGTATCGTTCTGCCGTCATATTGCCCCGCACCCAAACGAGATCCGTCCGTCCTCCAAGACGAATTCCTGCCCAAACCATAATTGTTCCTCCTTGGTATGGGTGAACTTCCTGAGGGTTCTGGAGACGGCTCCATCGTCCAGGAACTTGCCAAACACGCGTCCTTCGTGAATCTGGATGGAAGCCGAACCTGGATTCATCCGTGAACAGCACATTGGACCATTGCTCACGGCCCCAGTCCACGTGGTTCCGAACCCATTCTAATCGTCGTCCACGATTGCCTCTCCGTAAAGGTGGGACCCGGAGTGGTCTACGAGAGCGTAGATTGCTTTCATGCAGTCGCCTTCTTACAGTTTGGTCACTCACAAGCACTTGGTGTTCCACTCGCAGCCTTTGGACCAATTGAGTCGCCGTTGCATTTGGTTGTGCTCGCGCAGTAATTTGCAAAAATCGGTCTTGTCTGGGGGTAGTGATGCGACTTGGCCCCCGGTGCCTCTCCGCTACTTCACCTGTGGCACGATAGCGTGTCCACAATCTTGAAATTACATTTTGATGGGTCCCTATGGCCTCAGCAACATTACGCTGAACAGATCCAGCTTCCAGCATTCCCACAGCTCGTAACATCTCCGCCCTCGTCAAATGTCGGCGTTGCATGGCTACAATACCTCAATTTTAACTTTATCTTTCGTTTAAAAATGAAAAAAAAAACTGTAACTAAACGTAATTCGTATTGTTTTCTAAATTTCGCACAAATGAAAATTCCCTCTCCTATACATCAAGACATTTTTTGCCACCGAAACAAAAGAATTTTCAAAAATTTAAATTTGGAATTAGTCTGAGATAAATTACAAACAAATCGGTGTATAAAAGATTCCAATGCGGCCAGTACTTTTCGAGTTATTTAATTGAGTATGAAATATCCCTAGACCGTGTTGATGTGTGTACATACAAAAACAAAGCCACAGAAAGAAATACCAAGATGTTAGTAACATAAACACATAAAAACTTCTATCCCTATAATAATAAGACATTTATTTCAGACGTAGTCCATATACTGTTAGTAACACAAAAAAAAACCTTATAAAAACTATTGTTAATACGTACAAAAACAAAGCCACAGAAAGAAATACCAAGATGTTAGTAACATAAACACATAAAAACTTCTATCCCTATAATAATAAGACATTTATTTCAGACGTAGTCCATATACTGTTAGTAACACAAAAAAAACCTTATAAAAACTATTGTTAATACATACAAAAACAAAGCCACAGAAAGAAATACCAAGATGTTAGTAACATAAACACATAAAAACTTCTATCCCTATAATAATAATAATAATAATAAGACATTTATTTCAGACGTAGTCCATATAATGTTAGTAACACAAAAAAAACCTTATAAAAACTATTGTTAATACATACAAAAACAAAGCCACAGAAAGAAATACCAAGATGTTAGTAACATAAAAACTTCTAACCCTATAATAATAATACGACATTTATTTAAGACGTAGTCCATATACTGTTAGTAACACAAAAAAAACCTTATAAAAACTATTGTTAATACATACAAAAACAAAGCCACAGAAAGAAATACCAAGATGTTAGTAACATAAAAACTTCTATCCCTATAATAATAATAATAAGACATTTATTTCAGACGTAGTCCATATACTGTTAGTAACACAAAAAAAACCTTATAAAAACTATTGTTAATACATAAAAAAACAAAGCCACAGAAAGAAATACCAAGATGTTAGTAACATAAAAACTTCTAACCCTATAATAATAATACGACATTTATTTCAGACGTAGTCCATATACTGTTAGTAACACAAAAAAAAACCTTATAAAAACTATTGTTAATACATACAAAAACAAAGCCACAGAAAGAAATACCAAGATGTTAGTAACATAAAAACTTCTATCCCTATAATAATAATAATAAGACATTTATTTCAGACGTAGTCCATATACTGTTAGTAACACAAAAAAAACCTTATAAAAACTATTGTTAATACATAAAAAAACAAAGCCACAGAAAGAAATACCAAGATGTTAGTAACATAAAAACTTCTATCCCTATAATAATAATAATACGACATTTATTTCAGACGTAGTCCATATACTGTTAGTAACACAAAAAAAAACCTTATAAAAACTATTGTTAATACATACAAAAACAAAGCCACAGAAAGAAATACCAAGATGTTAGTAACATAAACACATAAAAACTTCTATCCCTATAATAATAAGACATTTATTTCAGACGTAGTCCATATACTGTTAGTAACACAAAAAAAACCTTATAAAAACTATTGTTAATACATACAAAAACAAAGCCACAGAAAGAAATACCAAGATGTTAGTAACATAAAAACTTCTATCCCTATAATAATAATAAGACATTTATTTCAGACGTAGTCCATATACTGTTAGTAACACAAAAAAAACCTTATAAAAACTATTGTTAATACATACAAAAACAAAGCCACAGAAAGAAATACCAAGATGTTAGTAACATAAACACATAAAAACTTCTATCCCTATAATAATAAGACATTTATTTCAGACGTAGTCCATATACTGTTAGTAACACAAAAAAAAACCTTATAAAAACTATTGTTAATACATACAAAAACAAAGCCACAGAAAGAAATACCAAGATGTTAGTAACATAAAAACTTCTATCCCTATAATAATAATAAGACATTTATTTCAGACGTAGTCCATATACTGTTAGTAACACAAAGAAAACCTTATAAAAACTATTGTTAATACATACAAAAACAAAGCCACAGAAAGAAATACCAAGATGTTAGTAACATAAAAACTTCTATTCCTATAATAATAATAATAAGACATTTATTTCAGACGTAGTCCATATACTGTTAGTAACACAAAAAAAAAAACCTTATAAAAACTATTGTTAATACATACAAAAACAAAGCCACAGAAAGAAATACCAAGATGTTAGTAACATAAACACATAAAAACTATGTTAGTAGACATTACCAATATTTACAGGAGCATGTAGCTGACTTAAGTGCCAGATGAAAGGACAATCCAGTTTGTTGGCAATGACACTCAGGAGACTGTTGTTACTAGCACGCACCCTTTGTATCAAGGACGCTGCTCGCTTGCGCCTGATTGGCTTTCCTTAACGTTAAATCTGCATGGCGTTTTCTAAATCCGTATAACCAGTCAACTCCTGCCATTTTTTATCTTCCCAGTTTTTTGTAATCTTCAAATTGTGGTAAACAGCCACCTCGTAAGCGAGTTTTATGCACTCAACCGTATCTAGACCGTAGCACATCTTAGAACAGTTTATTAAATATCAATCTGTTTCTGTTGTGTTTTTGTTTGTTCTTGTTTCTTTAATGTGTTTTCTTCATTGGCACTGAATAAGGCTCCATTAACATTATTTGGAGTAAGTGGCAAATGTCCGGCTTCTTGTTCTGAACATTCTTTCTTCTTTTTTAAATATCTTTGCAATGTCGTGAAATTCACATGTTTTTCATTTGCTGCCTTTCGTAGACTCATCCCACTTTTAACCATCAGAATTGATTCTCTCATATCATTTTCAGTATGGAGTCCTGTTGAAAAAATAAGCTTGTTAAAAGAATAATGTCAGAAGTATTGAATTTTATTTATTGGAACCGAACCGAACGGCTTTTCAATTTCAATAGAAAAAAATAACAAGGTGACAATAATAGAGTAAAGAGTACAAACCATAACTTTTTGTACAGAGGTACACACCTAATGGTACGTTTACACGCTTGCCAAGCCTTGGCAAACTGCAAACAGTCCCAAGCCTCCACAAATCTCGTTTGGCGTTTGAAAGGCGTTTATACGCTTGTGAATGCGTCAGTCTGCAATATACATCCAAGCATGGCGGACACCGAACTTGTGACGGCTATTGCATTTGGTTTAACGTACTTTTATTTGAAATGTAAGCAAAGTGAAATAAAAAAAAGGAGAGCTCGACGACAGCGAAGATGGTGGATGAAAAAGATTCATCATAATCGTACCAGGTAACTACTATTTTGATTTAACCATTATCTGTTGCAGTTGAGTTATGCCACAATACTTACGATATACACACATCAAAAGTGTCTAGGGATCAACATATATTTTTGCAATAACTTTTCTCCTGATTGATATTAATTAAAATTTTCTTTAAGGATTCATCAAATAAAGTGTTTTCGTTTGACACAGTAACGATAAACCAAGTCACCTTTGCATTAATAAAGAAATTTGCCATTTTCCTAATAAAGGGATTTTTGACATTTGAACCACTAACACAAAAGTTCGAAAAAAAGACTGAAATAACAGTTTTCTTTAAAATTTTATTGGGTAACTTAAACAATTAATAATCCGTGTTTCTACCGCGAACACTAACAACACAAGAACATCGGTTTGGCATACTCAAAATGAGTTCATCCAAATCACGCTGTGGAATGGCCGCCCATGTTCGTTGCAACAACAAAAAAAGGTCTTCTTGCGACTGGATACCCTCCATATTCGGCAGAGCTCTTCTCTGTAGCATATCCCATGCATGCTCAATCGGGTTCAAGTCTGGCGACTGAGCAGGCCAGGGCAGGACATTGATGTTAGCTGCGGCGAGAGTCTGTCTTACAACTCTTGCGGTGTGCGGTCGTGCATTATCATGCATTAACTGAAATAAGGGACCGATTTGCACTTGTAGAGGAACGATGACGTCTGATACAATCGTCTCAGCATAAATTTGAGCGTTGAGGTTGCCTCTGATCCAAATCAACTCAGTTCTTCCGCCGATCCAAATACCCGCCCATACCATGATGGTTCCACCACTATAAGGATGGACTTCCTGGCAGGATTTTAATCGCTGTTGGCGTCCAGGGGTTCTCCAGTGTCGTATACGTCTTGTATCCGGTCTCATACCAAAACGAGACTCATCAGAAAAGCACACGAAACGCCATTGTTCTTCTGCCCAATTTCTGTGTTCAAGAGCCCATTGATATCGAATCCTACGATTGTGCATTGCTATAGGTGGTACCCGTAGCGGTCTTCGGGAATGAAGGTTCACTTCATGCAAGCGGTTTCTGACTGTTTGGTCGCTAATTAAGTTCCCTGAAGAGTGATGAAGCCTCACGGCTAACATCATGGCGGTTATTGTTGGAGCTCTTCGAGTTAAGATTTGAATGTATCGGTCTTGTCTCCGTGTGGTGCAGCGATACCGTCCTCCATGGCGCTCAGCCACGGTACCAGTGCTTCGGTAACGTGTCCAAAGTCGACTGATAACACTCTGACTTGTATTCAGAGCTAAAGCCACAGTACGTTGCCGGGAACCAGCTTCTATCATTCCCACGGCTCTGAGCATTTCTTCCCTGCTTAAATGACGTCGCCGCTCCATAATAACGTTGGTTTTAATCAGTAGTAGGGAAACAGTAGCACTAATAATGTCTTCAATGCGTTGTATGTTTTTATAGGAAAAATATTGACAGCTGATTTTCATCTTTTACTCGAATTTGATTCACAGTTCCTGATTCAAATTATGAAATGCACCAAAAAGGATCCATATAAATTTATAAAATCATAAATTTATTACAAAGCCACATCTCAATCTCAAGAAATCCGCATAAAAATGCTTGATCCCTAGACACTTTTGATGTGTGTATTTTATTTGTTACAGACAATTTATAGAAGAGAAATTTAATGAACTTTTATATGAACCATCTGGAGAGTTTGATAACTTCTGCCGAATGAGCTATTCTGATTTTGAGTTTTTACTGCAAAAAATTTCACCAATGATATCCAAGCATGATACAGACTTCAGAGAAGCTATACCAGCCAAATTTCGTCTTGCCATTACGCTACGATTTTTGGCATCTGGTGATTCTTACAAAAGCCTCTACTTGTTTAAAGTATCTGTCTTTATGATATCAATAATCATTCGTGAAGTTTGCCGAGCTCTTAATGAAATTCTAAAGGATCTAGTTAAGGTAGGAATAAAACAAAACATTATGTTATACATTTATTTAGATTTTAATAGAATCATAGGAAATCTGTTCTATGAATGTATGTTAGCCGACTGCTTTATTGTTTAATTATTTATTAATTTAAAAAAGAATTATGTCGACGAATCAAAATCTTCGAAAGCATTCAACATAGCCATGTTTATGTTGGTTTCACGTGGGGCTGGGTTGATGATTTGGTCCGATATCATACGAATAGATGACGAGGGTGCTGTTGATGTAGACGTAGCTGGAGCTATTGGAGTTGGTATATGTTTTGCCATGTCTGGCGCTGAATAAGAAGATTTTGAACGGTCCAAAAACTGACACATCCAACGGTCGTAACTTATGGCTACAATGCGGTGGAAAGGACAGCATTACAACTCCATTCTCTTTGGCTAAAGTTAGTGTCTTCACGTTCAAGTGAGAGGAATGATTATCCAACACTAACAAAACCGGGCGCTCCATGGACGGTTTCACATGTTTTATAAAATGTTGCATAAACTGATAGAATTCTTCGTCTGTAACCCATCCACTGGCATTGCCTGTTCCTATACATTCAGGGGGACCACCATTAAGAAAGTGTGTCTTAAACTGTTTTCCCGGAAATACAAACATAGCAGGTACAGCATTTCCAAGAGCAGATACAGCAGTTACCACTGTAACGTTAGTCCCTCGTTCTCCAGAAGTCATTGCGCCGACGTTGCGCTTACCTTTGGCAGCTACAATTTTATTTGGCTTCAGCACAGTGGATACTCCTGTCTCATCTATATTCCAAATGTCTGCCGCTGTAAATCCATATCTATCCATTACTTCCGCTAATTTATCAAAGAAAACTTTAACATTCTGCGCATTAAATGATGTCGCCCTACCAAGGGTTTTGGTTTTCGTATGGATAGCTCCGGATTTCGTTTTAAAAACATCGTAAGCCATTCTTTTCCGGCCATCTTATTTGCAGCCCAGCTGGGTGGAATTTCAATTTCAAATTTATTAGCACATTCGTAGGCAAGGCGACGGACATCTTTTGGAGAATATCCGTAGAAGATTGATGCCATTTGTAGCAAGTATTTTTTCAGTGAATCTTCCTGTGTAGAAGAAAATACTTGTCTCGATGTTGCATAGCCCATGGATGAATCGCCACCTTCATTTAATTTTTTCAAATATCTTGTCAAAGTCATCCGTTTGATACCGAATTCTGTAGCGGTGGCATTAACACTTTTACCTTCATCGTTCACAGCCTTTGCAGAATTTTTTAAATCTTCAGTAGTGTAAGAACATCTTGTAGTTTTTCTCTTGTAAGTCCGCATCCTAACAAAAAATAAAACATTCATTAGTTTAGTTGTTTGAATCATGGGGTAAGTTGAGCAACTATGCTCAACTAACCCCAACCCAGAATTTCAAAATAAAAGTGAGGTTATAAAAAACCGTGAGAATTATACCCAGAACCTCTCTGCATATCAAAAGTACGATAATTATATGGAAGATTAACACTTACCTGATTAAAAACAAATAACATTTGACTAATACAGACGAAAACTTGCGATAAATGACGTTTTTACTTTTTGGTCTTAAAATAAACAAAACACCCGTGCGCCTCACTCGCTTACCCAGCGGCCACTGGCGATCGCCGATCGCGTGATGTTTACCCCTCCCGCGCCTCCCTCTTTCCGCCATACGATGCCTATACGTACGGTGAATAGTTTTCGAGATATTTCGATTGCTCTACCTACACCAC
Source organism: Amphipoea lucens (assembly GCA_947508005.1). Taxonomy (NCBI): domain Eukaryota; kingdom Metazoa; phylum Arthropoda; class Insecta; order Lepidoptera; family Noctuidae; genus Amphipoea; species Amphipoea lucens. The sequence continues at coordinate 21,921,311 of OX382357.1, forward strand.
GTTGTTTTTTAAGATCAGATATCTGCCTATCTAAATGAGAAATAGTTTCATCATCACTCATTTTGGTAGTTTACGAAAGTAGGTACTCACAGTTTTACGAACAGTCGTGTTTTCTCACCTGAAGACGGCCTCAGCACTGCTAGCAGATCTGATATCGATCAATTCTGAAACCATAAACGTTTACGGACGGTATTAACACAGGCGAAGACACAGGGGAAGGAGGGAAAAGGGAAACTGGATACCTAACCTGACCGTTGCTGGCTGTTGCATCAATGGCTTCTGCTCAGTAATTTGCGGATGGTCTTCCAGATCTCCTGAACGTACTTCCACTCGCTTCCTCACTTCTTCTTCAACCCGGCGGCTCGTCACGTGGCTGGTACTTCTATGTGGCTCGAAGGTCCATATGTTTGGGCAGTGAAGACAGGGGCAGGCAGGCAGGGCTTCTTCAATAAGGCTCGAATACGATTTTATAACGTTTTATTCTTCGTTTTTACAATAATTATTTTGAAAAGTCACTGGTCACGTACGCACGTCGCACGGTTCGGGTTCAACGATGGATTGCGCGCGGAGCGTGTCGGTCAGTTCCGCGAACGAACGTATCGATGGCGCGCGGGTGTTTCCTAAAAGGTACAGCAGGTGGCATTGATTGACGCAACATTCGCGCTCGCCGCGTAGATGCAGAGTTTCGATGGCGCGCGCGCTTCCTCAGTGGAACACTAGATGGCGTTGCTTGACGCAACAACCATTTCTTCAGATAACTTAAATCGTAACATAATATTAATAAGTCTTCTTGTGTGCGAGACGGGCGTTATCCACGGACGTGAGGGGTGAGGGGAAGTTGTATGTTTCCCCGTCGCGTGGCGCTGACGTCCTGCACCTATAGGTTGGAGTCTTTCAGGAATCTTCTATAGACGAAAGTCTTGCGGATGTGTACTGAATACTAGTTTGATTAGCGGCTATCTTCTAGATTTCATGCGCGAAGGGATTCTTGGAATAAAGTGCACTGTCAATCTTCATAAGTGTTCAGGAAGTTGCTTTGAGTTTCTTCAGGTTTTCTTCAGGAAATAATCTTGCCGACGACTACGAAATTACAATTTTAAAACGATTACTTAAGTGGCTCGAAACTATGCCGTGAAGAGGACCCGAAATTTCCTCCTGATATTGAACTTTAATTTCCTTACAAATGTACTTTGTCTTAAAACTATTATAGGCCTGTATGCCTATATCCTTAACGTGACCTTAACGTGTCGCATGTCGTTAGATTCGTCTTCAAGTCATTTATCCAATGAGATACCTATATCTATAATGGCTGAAAAGTTATTTCAGGAAAAAGGTTAATAAAAGACGTGTCATAAACACTTATGTATTACACCCTTACTTACTTATACAACTCTTAGGTTGAAACACAAAAGACTAATCTATTCACGAGGCTTCGTCATGAAGAGGCTCTAAATTACAAAACAAACGCCTATTATATTGGTACTGCGTTATTCGCGACCACAAGTCTCTAAATTAACAAAAGAAGCTAATCATTTCAACTGACGAGCCTTCGTGTTAAACATAATAGTATAATAATTCTTATTTTAACTTAAAATACGTGACTCTAATGACTAAGTTAATAACAAGCCCTACGTGGTTACGCGTTATTCGCGGCCACAAATGATTCTAAGTTATATTCTAAAGCTATAATTAAAATAGATAACGCTTCGTCGCGAACATCTTGATTATTTATTAGACATGTGAGTAACGTATGCTATTCCGCTTAGTAACGAAATTGTATCCATGTCATTTTTCAGTATCAAATGTTTTTGCAGCCTTTCGTTCTGCTGTAATTGTTTTTTTTCTTTTTGGTTTCTCAATTTGAGCCAAAATTCTCTGTATTTCGTTCTGTGTTCTGTGTTTTTACTTCCTTTTTCACTTCGGCCAAAGTTTTAAAAATGTTCATTTTTTTTTCTATTGAGCAGAGTAATCCACCTCATATGCCAGCTTTCGATTGAATTTTGAGTCGAAGGAAATCCACATTCAATGGAATCTGCAACCGACCACATTTCTGGTGGATATGATGGTGGTATTTTTGGTTCTGCCTTTTCGCCGAAAATTGTTTGCCAGATTTTCACTTGCCAACTAACGTTTCGCAGAATTTTATTTCGCCGAATAATCATTTGCCAACTTATTATTTAATTAATTTAATTTTAAACATTATTATTTAATTTTAAACATCGCAGCACCCAACAACACTCATAAAAACAGCTGCATCATATTTTATTTAAAAAGTCAAGGGATCAGCAGTGAAATTAATTTCCAAATCTATAAAGACTTCTTCTTCTTCAGCCTCCTGTTCTTCAGTCTCATATTCCAAGAGATGGTCGACTTCAGGAAAGAAAAGCATGTGTGTTTTTTTTTAATTTTGGCTTGAGGTTAGAGATATACGAATCAGAGCTTACTAAAAAAATATGAATTATATCTTCATTTGTCTTCTTGCGAGATATTTTCCGGGAATGCTTTTCTCTTATGTGTCTAAAATCTTTATTTCGGGCTTCAGAATTCAGATGCCTCTTCTGATAACATTCCCACAGGAATGAAGGAAAAATGTTGACATATTATATCAGCACCGTGTAATAGCAATTTGTGCACGCTAGATGGCATGTAATACCAGGGATATAGAGCAATGTAAAGTTGAGCTGTTTCTTTACAAGTAGTCTCTAAAGTTTTCAATGTTAATATTCTTGCTAGAAGAAATAGCTTGCAATATTACAGCAAATCTTTTTATCAGGTTTTCGTCTACCTTCGTTATCTCTGCAGATTTTTCGTAGCACCTGAAAAACCTTCTAGCAGTATTACCATCATTGGTTGTGCCGAACCCTTGCTTAACAATATCCACCAACAGACCCGTTCGCTGAAACATTTCTGTTTGAGTCAATTTCTTTTTTTGTTCTTTTAATAATTTATGCTCTCCTCCAGCAGCCCACTGTTTAAAATCCAAATTATACGAAATATGCAGAAGCACCTTATCCACATGTGCAGAGACGACAAGCCGTACTTGTACATCTCTTCAGCTGGAGGTTTATTAGAGATTACTTCCCAATTATTCATCTCCTTCGGAGTTGCATGGCAAATGTTGCAATTAGCATATGAACGTGTTTCTGACCGAACAGTTGCCACTTTCCCATCTATCATGGTCATATGAAGTTCATGAAATATAACCAGATCACCTATTTTTGTCGGTATCAAGTTTGAAATTTCTGCATCGATTGAATTTATTTGTGAATTAATGACCTCTTCTGTCTCTTTTACAAACTCAAACAGAAAAGGTCTGCAGTATGAAGTCGATGATGGTCGTGGATTTTCCCACACAGTTACATCGCCGCACATCAAGCGTAATGAGACTAAACTTGCCATAAAAACCGATGAATCAGAAAAAGTTTCTCCAGCACTATGTTTTTGTTTGTAATTGCTGTGAGGACAAGATCCATCGCAACCCCACTTGCATATAAGTCTTAAGGTTGGAAAATCGAAATCAACTCCAGTGATTTTAAGAAGTTTCTCAACAGTCAAATCTAAAATCGCTTGCAGTTTTATCTTAGCACCAGTTTCTGTAACACTAATATCCTCAGGATTTTGCGGATAACACGATTTTTTTGCCTTTAAAATGTTTTGGTATGATGGTAATTTTGACATACCTTTCTCATTAAGGGTGGTTCTCATTGTCTGGTACTGCCATTTTGAGATATTTATTGCACTAAAAAGTGCCAAGATTTCATCTTCCGGAAGGGATTCGTCTGGTTTGTGTTGAAACAAAAAATCGTGGGTTTTCTGAGTTTTACCCGTATCCGTAGATAGACAACGGATAATATCGGCAAGTTGTGTATTTCCTTTCTCTCTTAATTTAGAAATCAATGCAAATGTAAGTTCGACCTCATCATGATCAAGCAACGACCCCGAACGTCTTTGTTTTTGTTTATTTGACAAATCAGCAAAAGCCTTTCGTTGAACTGGAGTATTTGTACCTATATCACAACAAGATGGACCAACTTCCATCGATATATTGACATCACAATTAGATGGACCAGCTTCCATTGAAAAAGTCGACAAACGCAACTCTTCTTGTGTGTCTATAGTTTCTCGACTAAATATAGACCGCAAATCAACTGATGCACAAGAAGGCCAACGGATATGAGACTCTAACCAAGGCGAATTTTGATTCCGAAATGTTTTGGCATTTCTGTGTGCTTTTAACCATCTTTTTTTAAATTAAGTATTGATAAAAATTTTAATAAAATTTTTAATGATTTTGACATCTTCTTCAGAAACTTCCAAAGGCAAACGAGTTGAGAGCAAATTAAATAGGTAATCAAATTTTGCATCATTTGTACATTTTTGCAACTCCATGAAAAAGTCTAAATTTGTAACATATTGGGCCATTTTTTTAACAAACCAATCGAAATTTTTTATGAATATGTATTAAGATATAATCAACCGAATAGTTGGATTATAAATAGCCAAGTAAAGAAAATAGTTGAAATTAAAAAAACCAAACAACAAGTAAAACCGACAAAAAAGTCGGTAATCGGTAATACTTCGACTTTCTGATCTTTTAGTCAGCAACAAGAAAAACAAAAATTCAACAGAAAACGAATACGTACCATAACCAAAAAAAAACAATACAAAAACATGAACAAGAATAACAACGAAACGTAACAATATTAACGAAACAAACAAGCAACAAAAACGAAATGTTTTGAAACTAACGTAGTCGCAGAATGGAAAGCACGTCAACGCAGGAGCACACTCTATCTGAGACTGGTTAAAACTTGCTACGATTGTCGGACTTGCATTCGGCGCACCAAACATGAAATGACTCATCTATTGTAGTTGCAAACCTCACATTCCATAATGATAACGTCATTTTTTATTGCACTGAGCTTCAGTTTGCCAAAAGTTCTAGAAACATAATCGAGTATTATCTTATCTTGAACGTCATTTTCAGATAATTTCATTGTCAGTAGGTTTTTTAAAATGGAAACAAAATATTTTATTTTTTTCTAATCTTTGAGCGCCCCTAGCTCGAAAAGCGGCAGGGATACAATAACATTTCTCTGTCATTTCTGTTTGAGAATGACGTGTTCTTGAATACCTACTAAGTTTTATTTTGACCCACGCACGCATTACATACCCTCCCATACAAAAAAAACATAAAATATTTTTTTTCTCGGAAATAGTAACTTTTTTTTAAAAAACGCGACTAATAAAAGTTGTTTGTAATCAAAAGAGGAATACGTAAAAAAAAATCAACTCAAAATATACACACTGACTCACATCGATTCCTATGTCTATAGTTTTGCCAAAGTGAACCAGTGTGTGTCGCGACTGTATTTGTCCTCTTAACAATATTTTATTGTTAATTAAGCCTTGGTGCCGATAGAGCTCTATTAAGTAGACACCATTTGGTCTCGTGTGTTCATGGCAGTACGACCTGGCCAGTCTTAAATGATAGCTGCCTAATGTGAATAATATCAGTTCTTCAAATGTTAACTGAGGGAAATCTCTAAAATCTGGATTGTTTCCATCTAATGACATGACTGCAACTCTTTTTCTATTTAGGTTATTTTCAATTACGTATTGCGCCAGTTCGTTTTCTCTATTCATGTTTTCATTGATAATATTAATAAACTGCTCGAAGTATGCACAATCTTCGTATGGACGCCTGGTAGCATTAATAATTGCTGCCGTAATTTTGAAGTCCGCCATCATATTTCGCATAGCTACATTGAAATATGTGTGTCGAAATATTTTAAAATCTTTTTTAAAACGGCCATTTATGGCCTCGATTACCCATCGACACATAGTTATTAAACGTGACTTATTGGCATCTAATGTCGTCAATTGTTCTCTTCCTCTGGATGGTGGGATATGTGGTACATAATCAGATTCTTCAATTATAGGAATTGAATCTCGAAATCCACGATCTAATATAAAAATATCGTTAGGTCTTAAAAACCAATGCCAAGGGGATTCTTCACTTAACAGATGATTCAGGATTGAGGCATCTGACGTTGTCGCTGGATCCATATCCAGACGTTGTGGGGCCATCCCCACAACGTCGTTTATATTTGTAATCTACGAGACATTGGTTTTTGTAATATGGCTATCCCCTGACTAACGATAACGATATAGCTTGATCAATGTTATTTATATTATACTATGTAACCCGGCCCTTGAGTAGTTTACAGAAATTAATTGGAAACAAGGTGATGATGGTTTCTATTTGAACTATACTACTCACCACCGTGCTTAAGTAAAGGAGAACGAGTAAGACCGTACCCAGAGACAAAGTTAATTGTAGCATTATGAGCTATGTCGGTATTTGTTGACCTCATGGATTAGTTTAATTAATCCTAAGACAGCATGTCTGAATTCACTTGGAGAAAAAAGATATTTAAGGAAGTTAAATTGGTTTTGAGAAGACGGTACCCAGAGGCAAGATTAATTGTAGCATTATGAACTATGTCGGTATTTGTTGACCTCATGGAGTAGTTTAATTAATCCTAAGACAGCATGTCTGAATTCACTTGGAGAAAAAAGATATTTAAGGAAGTTAAATTGGTTTTGAGAAGACGGTACCCAGAGGCAAGGTTAATTGTAGCATTATGAACTATGTCGGTATTTGTTGACCTCATGGAGTAGTTTAATTAATCCTAAGACAGCATGTCTGAATTCACTTGGAGAAAAAAGATATTTAAGGAAGTTAAATTGGTTTTGGGAAGACCGTACCCAAAGACAAAGTTAAATGTAGCATTATGAAATATGTCGGTATTTGTTGACCTCATGGAGTAGTTTAATTAATCCTAAGACAGCATGTCTGAATTCACTTGGAGAAAAATGATGTTTAAGGAAGTTAAATTGCTTTTGAGAAGACGGTACCCATAGACAAGGTTAATTGTAGCATTATGAGCTATGTCGGTATTTGTTGACCTCATGGAGTAGTTTAATTAATCCTAAGACAGCATGTCTGAATTCACTTGGAGAAAAAAGATATTTAAGGAAGTTAAATTGGTTTTGAGAAGACGGTACCCAGAGGCAAGGTTAATTGTAGCATTATGAACTATGTCGGTATTTGTTGACCTCATGGAGTAGTTTAATTAATCCTAAGACAGCATGTCTGAATTCACTTGGAGAAAAAAGATATTTAAGGAAGTTAAATTGGTTTTGAGAAGACGGTACCCAGAGGCAAGGTTAATTGTAGCATTATGAACTATGTCGGTATTTGTTGACCTCATGGAGTAGTTTAATTAATCCTAAGACAGCATGTCTGAATTCACTTGGAGAAAAAAGATATTTAAGGAAGTTAAATTGGTTTTGGGAAGACCGTACCCAGAGACAAAGTTAAATGTAGCATTATGAAATATGTCGGTATTTGTTGACCTCATAGAGTAGTTTAATTAATCCTAAGACAGCAAGTCTGAATTCACTTGGAAAAAAAATATATTTAAGGAAGTTAAATTGTTTTATTAAATAGAATAAAATAAAAGAATAGAACGTTATTTATTCTCATTAATTATTATTTTAACTCCTTTATTTCATTATGCATGTTTATACAAATTATATTTTTAAATATTAGAACATAAAAACATTTAAAAATATAAAAAAGTTGTAGCCCACCGGTATCGGGAATAGGTCCAAGCTATCGGCAATCAGGGCTCCGGAGAGAAGAACCTCCTAATAACCCTAATGTAGGTCGTGTCGAGAAGTCCGCTTTCTGAATCAAGTCCTTGATCCAGCTGCCCAACGAGAGCCTCCTCAGGTGCTAGTCGACGTTTTTGGCTAATAAGCCACAGGCTGTCACGACTATCGGCACAATGATCGCTGAGTCCACATTCCACGTTTAACAAACTCGTTGTTAATATGTTTATCTTTCCCGGCACACACGAGGGTCGCAATCATGCAGTGGCGTGCACAAATATTTCAGACAGGGTATGCACAAAAAAAAACTACATCAATCAACCGTTTGAAAATGTTTTTATTTAAACATACTTCACCAGCAGGTCTCACAGGTATAATTTTCCATTTTTACAATAATCTTACTAAATAATAATTAGTCGACAGTCAATCACTTGCGCCATATCTCATATTAGGACTTGGTTCTACGCATACCTCTATACCACCTACATGACTCTTCGCAAATGCTCTGACACGTATGCTTTTGCGAGTTTTAATTGGTATGTGCCTAAACTAAACAAGATAAGTTCCTCCTCGTTGAGGCTAGGAAATGGTACATCGCTTTCTTCCATCGCTGTGAAACGTACTCTTTGGCGGTTGATATTACAGTCCACAACATATTAGTCACCAAACCTATTGGAAACGTTAATTCTGTCTTCTATTATTTCGACAATATTGTTAGCGTGTGGATTATTCTACAATGGATCACGGAACGTGTTCAATAAAGCTCCAGCGATTTAGAAAATTAACAGAACTTGATTAAAAATTAATTAAAATTGATTTAGAACTTGTATTGTGTTTTGTTTTTATTTATTTTTTGTATCTAATTGTATGCTGCATTGTCGGTTGCCAGCAGACATGCTGACTATGGATTAATTAAACTACTCCATGAGGGCAAGGAATACCAACATAGCTCATAATCTCTCCCCGAATAGCAGAATAGCTATTAAAACATGGAAATATTCGGTACGGAAAAGGTTGAGCACCACTGGTAGACGGTTGGATGTCATGTGCAGCCGCAGGCTCTTGCTGCATCGTCTCGTCATTTGGAGAATTTTGGCTTACTTGACGCACAGGTCTTTCAAGACTAGTAAATTCCGTAGGGTGCTTCAATTTAATGTGGTTGCTCAAAGCTGAGGATGAAGCCTTTCGGCCGCTGCCTCCCCGTGAAAGTATTTTTTCGCAAATCGTACATTTTACTTTGCTGCGGTCTTCTTCACTTTCCCGAAAATAAGTCCATATACTCGATCTCCTTCTTCCGCTCATTTTTACGTACACAACAATTAAACCAAGCAAAAAAAAACTCAATGAAGTAGACTTTTCAAATAAAAATATAACCATAACACAACCGCACGTGTGAAGTTTTATTCCTTACTAGATGATGCAATAACAACACGGGTACAGCGGGGGTAGCGGGCGGGAGGGCCCGGCGCCAATCCACGCGCTTTGCGTAAACAAGTTTAGACCTGTATTGTTTACGTAAGGGAATCAAAAATGCCGAATATTCGGTTCGGTAAAAGGTTTACCGAACATTCGGCCGAATGTTCATATTCGGTGAAACCCATGTTCGGTCCATCCCTAATAATAATAAGACATTTATTTCAGACGTAGTCCATATACTGCTAGTAACACAAAAAAAAACCTTATAAAAACTATTGTTAATACATACAAAAACAAAGCCACAGAAAGAAATACCAAGATGTTAGTAACATAAAAACTTCTATCCCTATAATAATAATAATACGACATTTATTTCAGACGTAGTCCATATACTGTTAGTAACACAAAAAAAAACCTTATAAAAACTATTGTTAATACATACAAAAACAAAGCCACAGAAAGAAATACCAAGATGTTAGTAACATAAACACATAAAAACTTCTATCCCTATAATAATAAGACATTTATTTCAGACGTAGTCCATATACTGTTAGTAACACAAAAAAAAACCTTATAGAAACTATTGTTAATACATACAAAAACAAAGCCACAGAAAGAAATACCAAGATGTTAGTAACATAAACACATAAAAACTTCTATCCCTATAATAATAATAATAAGACATTTATTTCAGACGTAGTCCATATACTGTTAGTAACACAAAAAAAACCTTATAAAAACTTTTGTTAATACATACAAAAACAAAGCCACAGAAAGAAATACCAGGATGTTAGTAACATAAAAACTTCTATCCCTATAATAATAATAATACGACATTTATTTCAGACGTAGTCCATATACTGTTAGTAACACAAAAAAAAACCTTATAAAAACTATTGTTAATACATACAAAAACAAAGCCACAGAAAGAAATACCAAGATGTTAGTAACATAAATACATAAAAACTTCTATCCCTATAATAATAAGACAATTATTTCAGACGTAGTCCATATACTGTTAGTAACACAAAAAAAAAACCTTATAAAAACTATTGTTAATACATACAAAAACAAAGCCACAGAAAGAAATACCAAGATGTTAGTAACATAAAAACTTCTATCCCTATAATAATAATAATACGACATTTATTTCAGACGTAGTCCATATACTGTTAGTAACACAAAAAAAACCTTATAAAAACTATTGTTAATACATACAAAAACAAAGCCACAGAAAGAAATACCAAGATGTTAGTAACAAACACATAAAAACTTCTATCTCTATAATAATAAGACATTTATTTCAGACGTAGTCCATATACTGTTAGTAACACAAAAAAAAAACCTTATAAAAACTATTGTTAATACATACAAAAACAAAGCCACAGAAAGAAATACCAAGATGTTAGTAACATAAAAACTTCTATCCCTATAATAATAATAATACGACATTTATTTCAGACGTAGTCCATATACTGTTAGTAACACAAAAAACCTTATAAAAACTATTGTTAATACATACAAAAACAAAGCCACAGAAAGAAATACCAGGATGTTAGTAACATAAAAACTTCTATCCCTATAATAATAATAATACGACATTTATTTCAGACGTAGTCCATATACTGTTAGTAACACAAAAAAAAACCTTATAAAAACTATTGTTAATACATACAAAAACAAAGCCACAGAAAGAAATACCAAGATGTTAGTAACATAAAAACTTCTATCCCTATAATAATAATAATACGACATTTATTTCAGACGTAGTCCATATACTGTTAGTAACACAAAAAAAAACCTTATAAAAACTATTGTTAATACATACAAAAACAAAGCCACAGAAAGAAATACCAAGATGTTAGTAACATAAACACATAAAAACTTCTATCCCTATAATAATAAGACATTTATTTCAGACGTAGTCCATATACTGTTAGTAACACAAAAAAAAACCTTATAAAAACGATTGTTAATACATACAAAAACAAAGCCACAGAAAGAAATACCAGGATGTTAGTAACATAAAAACTTCTATCCCTATAATAATAATAATACGACATTTATTTCAGACGTAGTCCATATACTGTTAGTAACACAAAAAAAAACCTTATAAAAACTATTGTTAATACATACAAAAACAAAGCCACAGAAAGAAATACCAAGATGTTAGTAACCTAAAAACTTCTATCCCTATAATAATAATAAGACATTTATTTCAGACGTAGTCCATATACTGTTAGTAACACAAAAAAAAACCTTATAAAAACTATTGTTAATACATACAAAAACAAAGCCACAGAAAGAAATACCAAGATGTTAGTAACATAAAAACTTCTATCCCTATAATAATAATAATACGACATTTATTTCAGACGTAGTCCATTTACTGTTAGTAACACAAAAAAAAACCTTATAAAAACTATTGTTAATACATACAAAAACAAAGCCACAGAAAGAAATACCAAGATGTTAGTAACATAAACACATAAAAACTTCTATCCCTATAATAATAAGACATTTATTTCAGACGTAGTCCATATACTGTTAGTAACACAAAAAAAACCTTATAAAAACTATTGTTAATACATACAAAAACAAAGACACAGAAAGAAATACCAAGATGTTAGTAACATAAAAACTTCTATCCCTATAATAATAATAATACGACATTTATTTCAGACGTAGTCCATATACTGTTAGTAACACAAAAAAAACCTTATAAAAACTATTGTTAATACATACAAAAACAAAGCCACAGAAAGAAATACCAAGATGTTAGTAACATAAAAACTTCTATCCCTATAATAATAATAATACGACATTTATTTCAGACGTAGTCCATATACTGTTAGTAACACAAAAAAAAACCTTATAAAAACTATTGTTAATACACACATCAACACGGTCTAGGGATATTTTTAAAAAAGCGAATTACTATTAATGTGTTAATTATTTATATGACATGTATATATTTAAAAGATACGTTATTTAATATTCTACCATTTTTTAATAATGGTTAAGGTACTTAGATTAAAATTTCAGGATTTTATGGAAAAAAAATGAAGCATAGACGGAAATCGTATATGAATGAACTTTTAATTTGTGAGTAAAAACTGAAAAAAAATAGAAAAATCATTTAATTTGTGTTTATAAACTTGAAGTTAGTAGTCTGAGAAAGCGCCCATGATGTTCATAACACATCGGCAACGATTCGGCATGCTCAGAACAAGGTTGTCAATGTCTTGCTGCGGAATATTGTCCCATGTCCTTCTGAGGTGCGCAAAAAGTTGATCTTCTGTAGCCAGATTTTCAGGTACTTCCTTCAGAGCTCTTCTTTGCAGCATATCCCACGCATGCTCAATGGGATTTAGATCTGGCGATTGAGCAGGCCAGTCTAAGGCCCTAACATTATGTGTATGTAACCAAGCTGCTACCGTTCTCGCCGTGTGTGCCCGGGCATTGTCGTGCATGAGCAGGAAATCTTGCCCCATTTGTGTTCTGTGGGGCAAGATTACGGGCCCCAGCACCTGTTGGACGTATCGTTCTGCCGTCATATTGCCCCGCACCCAAACGAGATCCGTCCGTCCTCCAAGACGAATTCCTGCCCAAACCATAATTGTTCCTCCTTGGTATGGGTGAACTTCCTGAGGGTTCTGGAGACGGCTCCATCGTCCAGGAACTTGCCAAACACGCGTCCTTCGTGAATCTGGATGGAAGCCGAACCTGGATTCATCCGTGAACAGCACATTGGACCATTGCTCACGGCCCCAGTCCACGTGGTTCCGAACCCATTCTAATCGTCGTCCACGATTGCCTCTCCGTAAAGGTGGGACCCGGAGTGGTCTACGAGAGCGTAGATTGCTTTCATGCAGTCGCCTTCTTACAGTTTGGTCACTCACAAGCACTTGGTGTTCCACTCGCAGCCTTTGGACCAATTGAGTCGCCGTTGCATTTGGTTGTGCTCGCGCAGTAATTTGCAAAAATCGGTCTTGTCTGGGGGTAGTGATGCGACTTGGCCCCCGGTGCCTCTCCGCTACTTCACCTGTGGCACGATAGCGTGTCCACAATCTTGAAATTACATTTTGATGGGTCCCTATGGCCTCAGCAACATTACGCTGAACAGATCCAGCTTCCAGCATTCCCACAGCTCGTAACATCTCCGCCCTCGTCAAATGTCGGCGTTGCATGGCTACAATACCTCAATTTTAACTTTATCTTTCGTTTAAAAATGAAAAAGAAACTGTAACTAAACGTAATTCGTATTGTTTTCTAAATTTCGCACAAATGAAAATTCCCTCTCCTATACATCAAGACATTTTTTGCCACCGAAACAAAAGAATTTTCAAAAATTTAAATTTGGAATTAGTCTGAGATAAATTACAAACAAATCGGTGTATAAAAGATTCCAATGCGGCCAGTACTTTTCGAGTTATTTAATTGAGTATGAAATATCCCTAGACCGTGTTGATGTGTGTACATACAAAAACAAAGCCACAGAAAGAAATACCAAGATGTTAGTAACATAAACACATAAAAACTTCTATCCCTATAATAATAAGACATTTATTTCAGACGTAGTCCATATACTGTTAGTAACACAAAAAAAAACCTTATAAAAACTATTGTTAATACGTACAAAAACAAAGCCACAGAAAGAAATACCAAGATGTTAGTAACATAAACACATAAAAACTTCTATCCCTATAATAATAAGACATTTATTTCAGACGTAGTCCATATACTGTTAGTAACACAAAAAAAACCTTATAAAAACTATTGTTAATACATACAAAAACAAAGCCACAGAAAGAAATACCAAGATGTTAGTAACATAAACACATAAAAACTTCTATCCCTATAATAATAATAATAATAATAAGACATTTATTTCAGACGTAGTCCATATAATGTTAGTAACACAAAAAAAACCTTATAAAAACTATTGTTAATACATACAAAAACAAAGCCACAGAAAGAAATACCAAGATGTTAGTAACATAAAAACTTCTAACCCTATAATAATAATACGACATTTATTTAAGACGTAGTCCATATACTGTTAGTAACACAAAAAAAACCTTATAAAAACTATTGTTAATACATACAAAAACAAAGCCACAGAAAGAAATACCAAGATGTTAGTAACATAAAAACTTCTATCCCTATAATAATAATAATAAGACATTTATTTCAGACGTAGTCCATATACTGTTAGTAACACAAAAAAAACCTTATAAAAACTATTGTTAATACATAAAAAAACAAAGCCACAGAAAGAAATACCAAGATGTTAGTAACATAAAAACTTCTAACCCTATAATAATAATACGACATTTATTTCAGACGTAGTCCATATACTGTTAGTAACACAAAAAAAAACCTTATAAAAACTATTGTTAATACATACAAAAACAAAGCCACAGAAAGAAATACCAAGATGTTAGTAACATAAAAACTTCTATCCCTATAATAATAATAATAAGACATTTATTTCAGACGTAGTCCATATACTGTTAGTAACACAAAAAAAACCTTATAAAAACTATTGTTAATACATAAAAAAACAAAGCCACAGAAAGAAATACCAAGATGTTAGTAACATAAAAACTTCTATCCCTATAATAATAATAATACGACATTTATTTCAGACGTAGTCCATATACTGTTAGTAACACAAAAAAAAACCTTATAAAAACTATTGTTAATACATACAAAAACAAAGCCACAGAAAGAAATACCAAGATGTTAGTAACATAAACACATAAAAACTTCTATCCCTATAATAATAAGACATTTATTTCAGACGTAGTCCATATACTGTTAGTAACACAAAAAAAAACCTTATAAAAACTATTGTTAATACATACAAAAACAAAGCCACAGAAAGAAATACCAAGATGTTAGTAACATAAAAACTTCTATCCCTATAATAATAATAAGACATTTATTTCAGACGTAGTCCATATACTGTTAGTAACACAAAAAAAACCTTATAAAAACTATTGTTAATACATACAAAAACAAAGCCACAGAAAGAAATACCAAGATGTTAGTAACATAAACACATAAAAACTTCTATCCCTATAATAATAAGACATTTATTTCAGACGTAGTCCATATACTGTTAGTAACACAAAAAAAAACCTTATAAAAACTATTGTTAATACATACAAAAACAAAGCCACAGAAAGAAATACCAAGATGTTAGTAACATAAAAACTTCTATCCCTATAATAATAATAAGACATTTATTTCAGACGTAGTCCATATACTGTTAGTAACACAAAGAAAACCTTATAAAAACTATTGTTAATACATA
Organism: Amphipoea lucens; assembly: GCA_947508005.1. Lineage (NCBI taxonomy): Eukaryota > Metazoa > Arthropoda > Insecta > Lepidoptera > Noctuidae > Amphipoea > Amphipoea lucens. Next base: position 21,936,729 of record OX382357.1, read on the forward strand.
CAAAAACAAAGCCACAGAAAGAAATACCAAGATGTTAGTAACATAAAAACTTCTATCCCTATAATAATAATAAGACATTTATTTCAGACGTAGTCCATATACTGTTAGTAACACAAAAAAAAAAACCTTATAAAAACTATTGTTAATACATACAAAAACAAAGCCACAGAAAGAAATACCAAGATGTTAGTAACATAAACACATAAAAACTATGTTAGTAGACATTACCAATATTTACAGGAGCATGTAGCTGACTTAAGTGCCAGATGAAAGGACAATCCAGTTTGTTGGCAATGACACTCAGGAGACTGTTGTTACTAGCACGCACCCTTTGTATCAAGGACGCTGCTCGCTTGCGCCTGATTGGCTTTCCTTAACGTTAAATCTGCATGGCGTTTTCTAAATCCGTATAACCAGTCAACTCCTGCCATTTTTTATCTTCCCAGTTTTTTGTAATCTTCAAATTGTGGTAAACAGCCACCTCGTAAGCGAGTTTTATGCACTCAACCGTATCTAGACCGTAGCACATCTTAGAACAGTTTATTAAATATCAATCTGTTTCTGTTGTGTTTTTGTTTGTTCTTGTTTCTTTAATGTGTTTTCTTCATTGGCACTGAATAAGGCTCCATTAACATTATTTGGAGTAAGTGGCAAATGTCCGGCTTCTTGTTCTGAACATTCTTTCTTCTTTTTTAAATATCTTTGCAATGTCGTGAAATTCACATGTTTTTCATTTGCTGCCTTTCGTAGACTCATCCCACTTTTAACCATCAGAATTGATTCTCTCATATCATTTTCAGTATGGAGTCCTGTTGAAAAAATAAGCTTGTTAAAAGAATAATGTCAGAAGTATTGAATTTTATTTATTGGAACCGAACCGAACGGCTTTTCAATTTCAATAGAAAAAAATAACAAGGTGACAATAATAGAGTAAAGAGTACAAACCATAACTTTTTGTACAGAGGTACACACCTAATGGTACGTTTACACGCTTGCCAAGCCTTGGCAAACTGCAAACAGTCCCAAGCCTCCACAAATCTCGTTTGGCGTTTGAAAGGCGTTTATACGCTTGTGAATGCGTCAGTCTGCAATATACATCCAAGCATGGCGGACACCGAACTTGTGACGGCTATTGCATTTGGTTTAACGTACTTTTATTTGAAATGTAAGCAAAGTGAAATAAAAAAAAGGAGAGCTCGACGACAGCGAAGATGGTGGATGAAAAAGATTCATCATAATCGTACCAGGTAACTACTATTTTGATTTAACCATTATCTGTTGCAGTTGAGTTATGCCACAATACTTACGATATACACACATCAAAAGTGTCTAGGGATCAACATATATTTTTGCAATAACTTTTCTCCTGATTGATATTAATTAAAATTTTCTTTAAGGATTCATCAAATAAAGTGTTTTCGTTTGACACAGTAACGATAAACCAAGTCACCTTTGCATTAATAAAGAAATTTGCCATTTTCCTAATAAAGGGATTTTTGACATTTGAACCACTAACACAAAAGTTCGAAAAAAAGACTGAAATAACAGTTTTCTTTAAAATTTTATTGGGTAACTTAAACAATTAATAATCCGTGTTTCTACCGCGAACACTAACAACACAAGAACATCGGTTTGGCATACTCAAAATGAGTTCATCCAAATCACGCTGTGGAATGGCCGCCCATGTTCGTTGCAACAACAAAAAAAGGTCTTCTTGCGACTGGATACCCTCCATATTCGGCAGAGCTCTTCTCTGTAGCATATCCCATGCATGCTCAATCGGGTTCAAGTCTGGCGACTGAGCAGGCCAGGGCAGGACATTGATGTTAGCTGCGGCGAGAGTCTGTCTTACAACTCTTGCGGTGTGCGGTCGTGCATTATCATGCATTAACTGAAATAAGGGACCGATTTGCACTTGTAGAGGAACGATGACGTCTGATACAATCGTCTCAGCATAAATTTGAGCGTTGAGGTTGCCTCTGATCCAAATCAACTCAGTTCTTCCGCCGATCCAAATACCCGCCCATACCATGATGGTTCCACCACTATAAGGATGGACTTCCTGGCAGGATTTTAATCGCTGTTGGCGTCCAGGGGTTCTCCAGTGTCGTATACGTCTTGTATCCGGTCTCATACCAAAACGAGACTCATCAGAAAAGCACACGAAACGCCATTGTTCTTCTGCCCAATTTCTGTGTTCAAGAGCCCATTGATATCGAATCCTACGATTGTGCATTGCTATAGGTGGTACCCGTAGCGGTCTTCGGGAATGAAGGTTCACTTCATGCAAGCGGTTTCTGACTGTTTGGTCGCTAATTAAGTTCCCTGAAGAGTGATGAAGCCTCACGGCTAACATCATGGCGGTTATTGTTGGAGCTCTTCGAGTTAAGATTTGAATGTATCGGTCTTGTCTCCGTGTGGTGCAGCGATACCGTCCTCCATGGCGCTCAGCCACGGTACCAGTGCTTCGGTAACGTGTCCAAAGTCGACTGATAACACTCTGACTTGTATTCAGAGCTAAAGCCACAGTACGTTGCCGGGAACCAGCTTCTATCATTCCCACGGCTCTGAGCATTTCTTCCCTGCTTAAATGACGTCGCCGCTCCATAATAACGTTGGTTTTAATCAGTAGTAGGGAAACAGTAGCACTAATAATGTCTTCAATGCGTTGTATGTTTTTATAGGAAAAATATTGACAGCTGATTTTCATCTTTTACTCGAATTTGATTCACAGTTCCTGATTCAAATTATGAAATGCACCAAAAAGGATCCATATAAATTTATAAAATCATAAATTTATTACAAAGCCACATCTCAATCTCAAGAAATCCGCATAAAAATGCTTGATCCCTAGACACTTTTGATGTGTGTATTTTATTTGTTACAGACAATTTATAGAAGAGAAATTTAATAAACTTTTATATGAACCATCTGGAGAGTTTGATAACTTCTGCCGAATGAGCTATTCTGATTTTGAGTTTTTACTGCAAAAAATTTCACCAATGATATCCAAGCATGATACAGACTTCAGAGAAGCTATACCAGCCAAATTTCGTCTTGCCATTACGCTACGATTTTTGGCATCTGGTGATTCTTACAAAAGCCTCTACTTGTTTAAAGTATCTGTCTTTATGATATCAATAATCATTCGTGAAGTTTGCCGAGCTCTTAATGAAATTCTAAAGGATCTAGTTAAGGTAGGAATAAAACAAAACATTATGTTATACATTTATTTAGATTTTAATAGAATCATAGGAAATCTGTTCTATGAATGTATGTTAGCCGACTGCTTTATTGTTTAATTATTTATTAATTTAAAAAAGAATTATGTCGACGAATCAAAATCTTCGAAAGCATTCAACATAGCCATGTTTATGTTGGTTTCACGTGGGGCTGGGTTGATGATTTGGTCCGATATCATACGAATAGATGACGAGGGTGCTGTTGATGTAGACGTAGCTGGAGCTATTGGAGTTGGTATATGTTTTGCCATGTCTGGCGCTGAATAAGAAGATTTTGAACGGTCCAAAAACTGACACATCCAACGGTCGTAACTTATGGCTACAATGCGGTGGAAAGGACAGCATTACAACTCCATTCTCTTTGGCTAAAGTTAGTGTCTTCACGTTCAAGTGAGAGGAATGATTATCCAACACTAACAAAACCGGGCGCTCCATGGACGGTTTCACATGTTTTATAAAATGTTGCATAAACTGATAGAATTCTTCGTCTGTAACCCATCCACTGGCATTGCCTGTTCCTATACATTCAGGGGGACCACCATTAAGAAAGTGTGTCTTAAACTGTTTTCCCGGAAATACAAACATAGCAGGTACAGCATTTCCAAGAGCAGATACAGCAGTTACCACTGTAACGTTAGTCCCTCGTTCTCCAGAAGTCATTGCGCCGACGTTGCGCTTACCTTTGGCAGCTACAATTTTATTTGGCTTCAGCACAGTGGATACTCCTGTCTCATCTATATTCCAAATGTCTGCCGCTGTAAATCCATATCTATCCATTACTTCCGCTAATTTATCAAAGAAAACTTTAACATTCTGCGCATTAAATGATGTCGCCCTACCAAGGGTTTTGGTTTTCGTATGGATAGCTCCGGATTTCGTTTTAAAAACATCGTAAGCCATTCTTTTCCGGCCATCTTATTTGCAGCCCAGCTGGGTGGAATTTCAATTTCAAATTTATTAGCACATTCGTAGGCAAGGCGACGGACATCTTTTGGAGAATATCCGTAGAAGATTGATGCCATTTGTAGCAAGTATTTTTTCAGTGAATCTTCCTGTGTAGAAGAAAATACTTGTCTCGATGTTGCATAGCCCATGGATGAATCGCCACCTTCATTTAATTTTTTCAAATATCTTGTCAAAGTCATCCGTTTGATACCGAATTCTGTAGCGGTGGCATTAACACTTTTACCTTCATCGTTCACAGCCTTTGCAGAATTTTTTAAATCTTCAGTAGTGTAAGAACATCTTGTAGTTTTTCTCTTGTAAGTCCGCATCCTAACAAAAAATAAAACATTCATTAGTTTAGTTGTTTGAATCATGGGGTAAGTTGAGCAACTATGCTCAACTAACCCCAACCCAGAATTTCAAAATAAAAGTGAGGTTATAAAAAACCGTGAGAATTATACCCAGAACCTCTCTGCATATCAAAAGTACGATAATTATATGGAAGATTAACACTTACCTGATTAAAAACAAATAACATTTGACTAATACAGACGAAAACTTGCGATAAATGACGTTTTTACTTTTTGGTCTTAAAATAAACAAAACACCCGTGCGCCTCACTCGCTTACCCAGCGGCCACTGGCGATCGCCGATCGCGTGATGTTTACCCCTCCCGCGCCTCCCTCTTTCCGCCATACGATGCCTATACGTACGGTGAATAGTTTTCGAGATATTTCGATTGCTCTACCTACACCACGTTGTTTTTTAAGATCAGATATCTGCCTATCTAAATGAGAAATAGTTTCATCATCACTCATTTTGGTAGTTTACGAAAGTAGGTACTCACAGTTTTACGAACAGTCGTGTTTTCTCACCTGAAGACGGCCTCAGCACTGCTAGCAGATCTGATATCGATCAATTCTGAAACCATAAACGTTTACGGACGGTATTAACACAGGCGAAGACACAGGGGAAGGAGGGAAAAGGGAAACTGGATACCTAACCTGACCGTTGCTGGCTGTTGCATCAATGGCTTCTGCTCAGTAATTTGCGGATGGTCTTCCAGATCTCCTGAACGTACTTCCACTCGCTTCCTCACTTCTTCTTCAACCCGGCGGCTCGTCACGTGGCTGGTACTTCTATGTGGCTCGAAGGTCCATATGTTTGGGCAGTGAAGACAGGGGCAGGCAGGCAGGGCTTCTTCAATAAGGCTCGAATACGATTTTATAACGTTTTATTCTTCGTTTTTACAATAATTATTTTGAAAAGTCACTGGTCACGTACGCACGTCGCACGGTTCGGGTTCAACGATGGATTGCGCGCGGAGCGTGTCGGTCAGTTCCGCGAACGAACGTATCGATGGCGCGCGGGTGTTTCCTAAAAGGTACAGCAGGTGGCATTGATTGACGCAACATTCGCGCTCGCCGCGTAGATGCAGAGTTTCGATGGCGCGCGCGCTTCCTCAGTGGAACACTAGATGGCGTTGCTTGACGCAACAACCATTTCTTCAGATAACTTAAATCGTAACATAATATTAATAAGTCTTCTTGTGTGCGAGACGGGCGTTATCCACGGACGTGAGGGGTGAGGGGAAGTTGTATGTTTCCCCGTCGCGTGGCGCTGACGTCCTGCACCTATAGGTTGGAGTCTTTCAGGAATCTTCTATAGACGAAAGTCTTGCGGATGTGTACTGAATACTAGTTTGATTAGCGGCTATCTTCTAGATTTCATGCGCGAAGGGATTCTTGGAATAAAGTGCACTGTCAATCTTCATAAGTGTTCAGGAAGTTGCTTTGAGTTTCTTCAGGTTTTCTTCAGGAAATAATCTTGCCGACGACTACGAAATTACAATTTTAAAACGATTACTTAAGTGGCTCGAAACTATGCCGTGAAGAGGACCCGAAATTTCCTCCTGATATTGAACTTTAATTTCCTTACAAATGTACTTTGTCTTAAAACTATTATAGGCCTGTATGCCTATATCCTTAACGTGACCTTAACGTGTCGCATGTCGTTAGATTCGTCTTCAAGTCATTTATCCAATGAGATACCTATATCTATAATGGCTGAAAAGTTATTTCAGGAAAAAGGTTAATAAAAGACGTGTCATAAACACTTATGTATTACACCCTTACTTACTTATACAACTCTTAGGTTGAAACACAAAAGACTAATCTATTCACGAGGCTTCGTCATGAAGAGGCTCTAAATTACAAAACAAACGCCTATTATATTGGTACTGCGTTATTCGCGACCACAAGTCTCTAAATTAACAAAAGAAGCTAATCATTTCAACTGACGAGCCTTCGTGTTAAACATAATAGTATAATAATTCTTATTTTAACTTAAAATACGTGACTCTAATGACTAAGTTAATAACAAGCCCTACGTGGTTACGCGTTATTCGCGGCCACAAATGATTCTAAGTTATATTCTAAAGCTATAATTAAAATAGATAACGCTTCGTCGCGAACATCTTGATTATTTATTAGACATGTGAGTAACGTATGCTATTCCGCTTAGTAACGAAATTGTATCCATGTCATTTTTCAGTATCAAATGTTTTTGCAGCCTTTCGTTCTGCTGTAATTGTTTTTTTTCTTTTTGGTTTCTCAATTTGAGCCAAAATTCTCTGTATTTCGTTCTGTGTTCTGTGTTTTTACTTCCTTTTTCACTTCGGCCAAAGTTTTAAAAATGTTCATTTTTTTTTCTATTGAGCAGAGTAATCCACCTCATATGCCAGCTTTCGATTGAATTTTGAGTCGAAGGAAATCCACATTCAATGGAATCTGCAACCGACCACATTTCTGGTGGATATGATGGTGGTATTTTTGGTTCTGCCTTTTCGCCGAAAATTGTTTGCCAGATTTTCACTTGCCAACTAACGTTTCGCAGAATTTTATTTCGCCGAATAATCATTTGCCAACTTATTATTTAATTAATTTAATTTTAAACATTATTATTTAATTTTAAACATCGCAGCACCCAACAACACTCATAAAAACAGCTGCATCATATTTTATTTAAAAAGTCAAGGGATCAGCAGTGAAATTAATTTCCAAATCTATAAAGACTTCTTCTTCTTCAGCCTCCTGTTCTTCAGTCTCATATTCCAAGAGATGGTCGACTTCAGGAAAGAAAAGCATGTGTGTTTTTTTTTAATTTTGGCTTGAGGTTAGAGATATACGAATCAGAGCTTACTAAAAAAATATGAATTATATCTTCATTTGTCTTCTTGCGAGATATTTTCCGGGAATGCTTTTCTCTTATGTGTCTAAAATCTTTATTTCGGGCTTCAGAATTCAGATGCCTCTTCTGATAACATTCCCACAGGAATGAAGGAAAAATGTTGACATATTATATCAGCACCGTGTAATAGCAATTTGTGCACGCTAGATGGCATGTAATACCAGGGATATAGAGCAATGTAAAGTTGAGCTGTTTCTTTACAAGTAGTCTCTAAAGTTTTCAATGTTAATATTCTTGCTAGAAGAAATAGCTTGCAATATTACAGCAAATCTTTTTATCAGGTTTTCGTCTACCTTCGTTATCTCTGCAGATTTTTCGTAGCACCTGAAAAACCTTCTAGCAGTATTACCATCATTGGTTGTGCCGAACCCTTGCTTAACAATATCCACCAACAGACCCGTTCGCTGAAACATTTCTGTTTGAGTCAATTTCTTTTTTTGTTCTTTTAATAATTTATGCTCTCCTCCAGCAGCCCACTGTTTAAAATCCAAATTATACGAAATATGCAGAAGCACCTTATCCACATGTGCAGAGACGACAAGCCGTACTTGTACATCTCTTCAGCTGGAGGTTTATTAGAGATTACTTCCCAATTATTCATCTCCTTCGGAGTTGCATGGCAAATGTTGCAATTAGCATATGAACGTGTTTCTGACCGAACAGTTGCCACTTTCCCATCTATCATGGTCATATGAAGTTCATGAAATATAACCAGATCACCTATTTTTGTCGGTATCAAGTTTGAAATTTCTGCATCGATTGAATTTATTTGTGAATTAATGACCTCTTCTGTCTCTTTTACAAACTCAAACAGAAAAGGTCTGCAGTATGAAGTCGATGATGGTCGTGGATTTTCCCACACAGTTACATCGCCGCACATCAAGCGTAATGAGACTAAACTTGCCATAAAAACCGATGAATCAGAAAAAGTTTCTCCAGCACTATGTTTTTGTTTGTAATTGCTGTGAGGACAAGATCCATCGCAACCCCACTTGCATATAAGTCTTAAGGTTGGAAAATCGAAATCAACTCCAGTGATTTTAAGAAGTTTCTCAACAGTCAAATCTAAAATCGCTTGCAGTTTTATCTTAGCACCAGTTTCTGTAACACTAATATCCTCAGGATTTTGCGGATAACACGATTTTTTTGCCTTTAAAATGTTTTGGTATGATGGTAATTTTGACATACCTTTCTCATTAAGGGTGGTTCTCATTGTCTGGTACTGCCATTTTGAGATATTTATTGCACTAAAAAGTGCCAAGATTTCATCTTCCGGAAGGGATTCGTCTGGTTTGTGTTGAAACAAAAAATCGTGGGTTTTCTGAGTTTTACCCGTATCCGTAGATAGACAACGGATAATATCGGCAAGTTGTGTATTTCCTTTCTCTCTTAATTTAGAAATCAATGCAAATGTAAGTTCGACCTCATCATGATCAAGCAACGACCCCGAACGTCTTTGTTTTTGTTTATTTGACAAATCAGCAAAAGCCTTTCGTTGAACTGGAGTATTTGTACCTATATCACAACAAGATGGACCAACTTCCATCGATATATTGACATCACAATTAGATGGACCAGCTTCCATTGAAAAAGTCGACAAACGCAACTCTTCTTGTGTGTCTATAGTTTCTCGACTAAATATAGACCGCAAATCAACTGATGCACAAGAAGGCCAACGGATATGAGACTCTAACCAAGGCGAATTTTGATTCCGAAATGTTTTGGCATTTCTGTGTGCTTTTAACCATCTTTTTTTAAATTAAGTATTGATAAAAATTTTAATAAAATTTTTAATGATTTTGACATCTTCTTCAGAAACTTCCAAAGGCAAACGAGTTGAGAGCAAATTAAATAGGTAATCAAATTTTGCATCATTTGTACATTTTTGCAACTCCATGAAAAAGTCTAAATTTGTAACATATTGGGCCATTTTTTTAACAAACCAATCGAAATTTTTTATGAATATGTATTAAGATATAATCAACCGAATAGTTGGATTATAAATAGCCAAGTAAAGAAAATAGTTGAAATTAAAAAAACCAAACAACAAGTAAAACCGACAAAAAAGTCGGTAATCGGTAATACTTCGACTTTCTGATCTTTTAGTCAGCAACAAGAAAAACAAAAATTCAACAGAAAACGAATACGTACCATAACCAAAAAAAAACAATACAAAAACATGAACAAGAATAACAACGAAACGTAACAATATTAACGAAACAAACAAGCAACAAAAACGAAATGTTTTGAAACTAACGTAGTCGCAGAATGGAAAGCACGTCAACGCAGGAGCACACTCTATCTGAGACTGGTTAAAACTTGCTACGATTGTCGGACTTGCATTCGGCGCACCAAACATGAAATGACTCATCTATTGTAGTTGCAAACCTCACATTCCATAATGATAACGTCATTTTTTATTGCACTGAGCTTCAGTTTGCCAAAAGTTCTAGAAACATAATCGAGTATTATCTTATCTTGAACGTCATTTTCAGATAATTTCATTGTCAGTAGGTTTTTTAAAATGGAAACAAAATATTTTATTTTTTTCTAATCTTTGAGCGCCCCTAGCTCGAAAAGCGGCAGGGATACAATAACATTTCTCTGTCATTTCTGTTTGAGAATGACGTGTTCTTGAATACCTACTAAGTTTTATTTTGACCCACGCACGCATTACATACCCTCCCATACAAAAAAAACATAAAATATTTTTTTTCTCGGAAATAGTAACTTTTTTTTAAAAAACGCGACTAATAAAAGTTGTTTGTAATCAAAAGAGGAATACGTAAAAAAAAATCAACTCAAAATATACACACTGACTCACATCGATTCCTATGTCTATAGTTTTGCCAAAGTGAACCAGTGTGTGTCGCGACTGTATTTGTCCTCTTAACAATATTTTATTGTTAATTAAGCCTTGGTGCCGATAGAGCTCTATTAAGTAGACACCATTTGGTCTCGTGTGTTCATGGCAGTACGACCTGGCCAGTCTTAAATGATAGCTGCCTAATGTGAATAATATCAGTTCTTCAAATGTTAACTGAGGGAAATCTCTAAAATCTGGATTGTTTCCATCTAATGACATGACTGCAACTCTTTTTCTATTTAGGTTATTTTCAATTACGTATTGCGCCAGTTCGTTTTCTCTATTCATGTTTTCATTGATAATATTAATAAACTGCTCGAAGTATGCACAATCTTCGTATGGACGCCTGGTAGCATTAATAATTGCTGCCGTAATTTTGAAGTCCGCCATCATATTTCGCATAGCTACATTGAAATATGTGTGTCGAAATATTTTAAAATCTTTTTTAAAACGGCCATTTATGGCCTCGATTACCCATCGACACATAGTTATTAAACGTGACTTATTGGCATCTAATGTCGTCAATTGTTCTCTTCCTCTGGATGGTGGGATATGTGGTACATAATCAGATTCTTCAATTATAGGAATTGAATCTCGAAATCCACGATCTAATATAAAAATATCGTTAGGTCTTAAAAACCAATGCCAAGGGGATTCTTCACTTAACAGATGATTCAGGATTGAGGCATCTGACGTTGTCGCTGGATCCATATCCAGACGTTGTGGGGCCATCCCCACAACGTCGTTTATATTTGTAATCTACGAGACATTGGTTTTTGTAATATGGCTATCCCCTGACTAACGATAACGATATAGCTTGATCAATGTTATTTATATTATACTATGTAACCCGGCCCTTGAGTAGTTTACAGAAATTAATTGGAAACAAGGTGATGATGGTTTCTATTTGAACTATACTACTCACCACCGTGCTTAAGTAAAGGAGAACGAGTAAGACCGTACCCAGAGACAAAGTTAATTGTAGCATTATGAGCTATGTCGGTATTTGTTGACCTCATGGATTAGTTTAATTAATCCTAAGACAGCATGTCTGAATTCACTTGGAGAAAAAAGATATTTAAGGAAGTTAAATTGGTTTTGAGAAGACGGTACCCAGAGGCAAGATTAATTGTAGCATTATGAACTATGTCGGTATTTGTTGACCTCATGGAGTAGTTTAATTAATCCTAAGACAGCATGTCTGAATTCACTTGGAGAAAAAAGATATTTAAGGAAGTTAAATTGGTTTTGAGAAGACGGTACCCAGAGGCAAGGTTAATTGTAGCATTATGAACTATGTCGGTATTTGTTGACCTCATGGAGTAGTTTAATTAATCCTAAGACAGCATGTCTGAATTCACTTGGAGAAAAAAGATATTTAAGGAAGTTAAATTGGTTTTGGGAAGACCGTACCCAAAGACAAAGTTAAATGTAGCATTATGAAATATGTCGGTATTTGTTGACCTCATGGAGTAGTTTAATTAATCCTAAGACAGCATGTCTGAATTCACTTGGAGAAAAATGATGTTTAAGGTGAATGCGCAGTGGTAGCCCGCGAAATTCAAATTTTCTTACGTTTTTTGCAATTTTTAGGTCAGTGTCAGGTTTTATCTTGATCAAAATTTGATTCGCGACTATAACAGGTACGTATTTACAAAATTATAATCATCAGAATCATTAATACATCTTTCTGAGTTAGATTTCTACCGTTAAGAACAAATCTCGTATGGAAAAGTGTTTATGGTAGAAATCTAACTTAAAGAGATATATTAATGATTCTAATGACTATAATTCTGTAAATACATGTCTATTATAGTCGCGAATCAAATTTTTATCAAGATACAACCTGACACTGACCTGCAAATTGCAAAAAAAGTAAGAAAACTTGAATTTCGCGGGCTACCACTACGCATTCACCTTAAGGAAGTTAAATTGGTTTTGAGAAGACGGTACCCATAGACAAGGTTAATTGTAGCATTATGAGCTATGTCGGTATTTGTTGACCTCATGGAGTAGTTTAATTAATCCTAAGACAGCATGTCTGAATTCACTTGGAGAAAAAAGATATTTAAGGAAGTTAAATTGGTTTTGAGAAGACGGTACCCAGAGGCAAGGTTAATTGTAGCATTATGAACTATGTCGGTATTTGTTGACCTCATGGAGTAGTTTAATTAATCCTAAGACAGCATGTCTGAATTCACTTGGAGAAAAAAGATATTTAAGGAAGTTAAATTGGTTTTGAGAAGACGGTACCCAGAGGCAAGGTTAATTGTAGCATTATGAACTATGTCGGTATTTGTTGACCTCATGGAGTAGTTTAATTAATCCTAAGACAGCATGTCTGAATTCACTTGGAGAAAAAAGATATTTAAGGAAGTTAAATTGGTTTTGGGAAGACCGTACCCAGAGACAAAGTTAAATGTAGCATTATGAAATATGTCGGTATTTGTTGACCTCATAGAGTAGTTTAATTAATCCTAAGACAGCAAGTCTGAATTCACTTGGAAAAAAAATATATTTAAGGAAGTTAAATTGTTTTATTAAATAGAATAAAATAAAAGAATAGAACGTTATTTATTCTCATTAATTATTATTTTAACTCCTTTATTTCATTATGCATGTTTATACAAATTATATTTTTAAATATTAGAACATAAAAACATTTAAAAATATAAAAAAGTTGTAGCCCACCGGTATCGGGAATAGGTCCAAGCTATCGGCAATCAGGGCTCCGGAGAGAAGAACCTCCTAATAACCCTAATGTAGGTCGTGTCGAGAAGTCCGCTTTCTGAATCAAGTCCTTGATCCAGCTGCCCAACGAGAGCCTCCTCAGGTGCTAGTCGACGTTTTTGGCTAATAAGCCACAGGCTGTCACGACTATCGGCACAATGATCGCTGAGTCCACATTCCACGTTTAACAAACTCGTTGTTAATATGTTTATCTTTCCCGGCACACACGAGGGTCGCAATCATGCAGTGGCGTGCACAAATATTTCAGACAGGGTATGCACAAAAAAAAACTACATCAATCAACCGTTTGAAAATGTTTTTATTTAAACATACTTCACCAGCAGGTCTCACAGGTATAATTTTCCATTTTTACAATAATCTTACTAAATAATAATTAGTCGACAGTCAATCACTTGCGCCATATCTCATATTAGGACTTGGTTCTACGCATACCTCTATACCACCTACATGACTCTTCGCAAATGCTCTGACACGTATGCTTTTGCGAGTTTTAATTGGTATGTGCCTAAACTAAACAAGATAAGTTCCTCCTCGTTGAGGCTAGGAAATGGTACATCGCTTTCTTCCATCGCTGTGAAACGTACTCTTTGGCGGTTGATATTACAGTCCACAACATATTAGTCACCAAACCTATTGGAAACGTTAATTCTGTCTTCTATTATTTCGACAATATTGTTAGCGTGTGGATTATTCTACAATGGATCACGGAACGTGTTCAATAAAGCTCCAGCGATTTAGAAAATTAACAGAACTTGATTAAAAATTAATTAAAATTGATTTAGAACTTGTATTGTGTTTTGTTTTTATTTATTTTTTGTATCTAATTGTATGCTGCATTGTCGGTTGCCAGCAGACATGCTGACTATGGATTAATTAAACTACTCCATGAGGGCAAGGAATACCAACATAGCTCATAATCTCTCCCCGAATAGCAGAATAGCTATTAAAACATGGAAAAAACTAACAAAAAAAAAAAATTAAAGGCGGTACGAAGTTTGCCGGGTCAGCCAGTATTGAATAAAAACCAATATAAGTATGGCAATTACAATAATGAATAAAGATAATGAACTTTTCTATTATTTTATTAAAACCATTTAACTTCCTTAAATATCTATTTTCTCCAAGTGAATTCAGACATGCTGTCTTAGGATTAATTAAACTACTCCATGAGGTCAACAAATACCGATATAGTTCATAATGCTACAATTAACCTTGTCTCTGGGTAGGTACCGTCTTCTCAAAACCAATTTAACTTCCTTAAATAACTTTTTTCTCCAAGTGAATTCAGACATGCTGTCTTAGGATTAATTAAACTACTTGAGGTCAACAAATACCGACATAGTTCATAAAGCTACAATCAACCTTGTCTCTGGGTACCGTCTTCTCAAAACCAATTTAACTTCCTTAAATATCTTTTTTCTCCAAGTGAATTCAGACATGCTGTCTTAGGATTAATTAAACTACTCCATGAGGGCAACAAATACCGATATAGCTCATAATGCTACAGTCATCTTTTTTTTTGGGTACGGGGCCCATACAACTTTACCCATTGTTCTTTATAGGGTATATTCTGCTAGGAAAAGATTCAATTAAACAAGTACCTTCTTACACAATATAAAGTTTATTGGAATTATAGAAAATTAAGGTACACAAACAAACAACGTAGCGAGCAACTAAAATAATGCATCTTTCCCTGACACTACGGCATTCACCCACACAACTAGTCTCCGTTCCTAGTGGTATCGGTGAACACCTGCAATGAGACAATAGCAGTTTCTCAGAGTCGCTATAGCGAGTCCGCGAGGGAACAAGTTAACAACCTAGCTCATCGTACATGTGTCGACCTATTGGGACTGTGCTCATATGGGGAAAATAACTAATATGCTAAGCAAATCCGAGACACAATATCTTTATAAGAACTGGTCTTAACACCTAGTTTTTACAAAAGGCCTAACTCTCTTATAGGTTAAATTATAATCTTACACTGATAACCTCTCAGTTTTGAACTCAGTCAGTTGACTCTCTCAATTTACTCTCTGTTGAAGTCTCTCTCAATTCTGAACTCAGTCAGTTGACTGATCTTCGGTCCTTGGCTTCGCTCACAGGAGAAGCCTGTGAGCACACGCGAACGTGGCCTACGGACTAGATGGTGACGCTTTCGTTACCTGGTTTCGTTTTTGTGCACTGGTTTAATGGCATAGGGCTTATATAACATATATTTGGACTCGCAGGAGTTTTGTCTGGCAAGGAATTTGTAACTGGCAAAGTTCTCGTAATAGGCGGTGTGACTAGTCCCTCTTCATCCATAGTAGCATTACTTATATCATTAGGCGTAAACCAGTGCTCTGACCGAATTGGGTATTAGGTTATCAAGAATAGGCGTAGCAGGTTTTTCAGCTTGTGGAGATGACACGTGTGGGTTTTTAGAGACAGACACCATTGTTGATAGCTTACTCATTAATTGCTCGATAACCGAAGAAGATAATACTTGAGAGTAATTTCCATCTATTCATTGATCAATAATCGAAGAAGACGGTGTTCTGGGTTGATCTTCATCTACTGACAATGTCTGTTATTGTTGTTAATTACCAGATTATGTCGAGTGTTCTATACCAGGCCGATTCTCCATAGTCATCAATACTAAATCTATTTGGAGGCCATAGGCCTGTTTTTTCGAATCCACTGACTGCATTATGGGTTGTTACCGCTCGCAAACAAACCGGCAACGTGTTTTTGATTGATTATCCGACCCACGTGAGTTTTCTAAAATGTCGCCACACTACGCTCAAAATATGTTTTAACAGCCCATAAACATATTAATAACAACATATAACATAATTAATTGCCAATTACGAAGGCTGTAGCCGGAGGATTGAAAAAAATACAAAATTTATGAAAGAACATGTCCAAAAATGGTTTTTTAATTATGAAAAATTCTAACCCGGGTAATATAAATATACGTGGATAGACATCTCAAAAACGAACTGTTCTAAGTATAACATACATTTTTAAAAACCTCCAATTTTGAGAAAAATCGTTTTAAAAATTAGTGTGGATTTACACTTAAAACGAACAAACCTTCACAAAAATCAAGGGTACTAAAGCGAACAAACCGCAAAAAAAAGTAAACTTGACATGTCACTGTCACTGTCAGTCGACATTTGATATAAGATTATGACATTATGACAATGTTAAGATGTAAACAAAACATAATTAATCAGATTTAATTACTTTATTAAATAATGAGATGAAATGCGATATTGTCAGAGAAAAGTAGGTAGCATAATATTCCTTTTACGACTAAAAGCGCTATAAATTATAATTATAACTACTTCGAATGTTCAACTGCAAGTTGCATTATTTTAACGAGAACAGAGATAAAAGTTTCACGATACATTTTCCGCAAAGGTTGCCTATCGGGAGGGGAGTAAATGATAATAGTCTACTAAAGGATACATAAACATGTATGACTTTCAAGCAACAAACAGCTGTCGAACCATAAAAATATGGGTGGTTCACATTTTTGTAATCAATTAGGTCAATGTTTCGATTGCAATTACCTAATTACTTTTTATCTTGGTCAAAAGTGGATGAAAAGCCTTTTGACAAAATGCTATTTAAAAAACTGAATTAATGTGCTTTAATCGGATGTTAGTGTTAGTTTTGTTATTTAATAAAACTTCATTTTAGGTTTATATGTTATTTTATTGATTTTCTTCATTTTCAATGTCTTCTCTAATTAAAATATTGTCAAGAAACTGAGCAGGTGGAGATATATCATTTTGATGCCGAGCCCATCCGAGATACCAGACAATTGTCATAACATGAGCACAGCTTCCAACAGTCCTTTTCCCAATTATGCAACTGCAATAATATCCACAAATACAATCCTGCCAACTAGTCTCTGCCACTTTTAGTAAAATATATGTGTAATACACTCTATTGCTGTAGTGGCGAGACTTGATTCGTCCTCTGATCAAAGCTATCTCATGTGATGACGAAATGTCTGGAATGTTTATCAATTGTACATCTTCACTTACTTCTACAGTAAAAGTACCGTTCGCCCGAATATGTTCCCCATAATAAGAGCGAGCCTGTTTTATTTGATAAACGCCTAAGCTGAACAAAATTAAGTCTGACATTTCCATGGTGGGGAACATATTCAGTTGTGGTAGTTGACCATTTATTTGAACAAAACTGGCTCGGCGTCTATTAAGCTGATGCCCAATCACATAGTCAGCTAAGTAATTTGGCATGTTCATTCTTTGATTAGCTCTTTCCAGTATAGATTGGGCATCAGGACGGTCAGTCAAAACGGGATGGAAATGATTTAAAATGGCTCCTGCAATTCTAAAATCATCCATAAGATTTCTAGAACCTATATTGAAATATTTATTTCTAAATATTTTAAAATCCCGTTTAAACCGACCGTTTACAACTTCCACAACCCACCTGCACAGTGTCACCAGTCGTGACTTGTTAGCTTTATCAGTAGATAATTGAGTTTCCCCTTCACTAAGTGTTTCTGGCTTATACACAGTATAGCCCAAAGATATTAGCAATGGGATAGAATCTCTAAAACCACGGTCAAGAATAAATACATCATTCTGCCTGAAATACTGTCTTAAATCAGAATTTTCATTTTGGAACAGCAGTTGCATAATTGTAGCATCGGATGTTGTTGCTGCATATGGACCAAATATATCTACACACATCAAAAGTGTCTAGGGATCAACATATATTTTTGCAATAACTTTTCTCCTGATTGATATTAATTAAAATTTTCTTTAAGGATTCATCAAATAAAGTGTTTTCGTTTGTCACAGTAACGATAAACCAAGTCACCTTTGCATTAATAAAGAAATTTGCCATTTTCCTAATAAAGGGATTTTTGACATTTGAACCACTAACACAAAAGTTCGAAAAAAAGACTGAAATAACAGTTTTCTTTAAAATTTTATTGGGTAACTTAAACAATTAATAATCCGTGTTTCTACCGCGAACACTAACAACACAAGAACATCGGTTTGGCATACTCAAAATGAGTTCATCCAAATCACGCTGTGGAATGGCCGCCCATGTTCGTTGCAACAACAAAAAAAGGTCTTCTTGCGACTGGATACCCTCCATATTCGGCAGAGCTCTTCTCTGTAGCATATCCCATGCATGCTCAATCGGGTTCACGACTGAGCAGGCCAGGGCAGGACATTGATGTTAGCTGCGGCGAGAGTCTGTCTTACAACTCTTGCGGTGTGCGGTCGTGCATTATCATGCATTAACTGAAATAAGGGACCGATTTGCACTTGTAGAGGAACGATGACGTCTGATACAATCGTCTCAGCATAAATTTGAGCGTTGAGGTTGCCTCTGATCCAAATCAACTCAGTTCTTCCGCCGATCCAAATACCCGCCCATACCATGATGGTTCCACCACTATAAGGATGGACTTCCTGGCAGGATTTTAATCGCTGTTGGCGTCCAGGGGTTCTCCAGTGTCGTATACGTCTTGTATCCGGTCTCATACCAAAACGAGACTCATCAGAAAAGCACACGAAACGCCATTGTTCTTCTGCCCAATTTCTGTGTTCAAGAGCCCATTGATATCGAATCCTACGATTGTGCATTGCTATAGGTGGTACCCGTAGCGGTCTTCGGGAATGAAGGTTCACTTCATGCAAGCGGTTTCTGACTGTTTGGTCGCTAATTAAGTTCCCTGAAGAGTGATGAAGCCTCACGGCTAACATCATGGCGGTTATTGTTGGAGCTCTTCGAGTTAAGATTTGAATGTATCGGTCTTGTCTCCGTGTGGTGCAGCGATACCGTCCTCCATGGCGCTCAGCCACGGTACCAGTGCTTCGGTAACGTGTCCAAAGTCGACTGATAACACTCTGACTTGTATTCAGAGCTAAAGCCACAGTACGTTGCCGGGAACCAGCTTCTATCATTCCCACGGCTCTGAGCATTTCTTCCCTGCTTAAATGACGTCGCCGCTCCATAATAACGTTGGTTTTAATCAGTAGTAGGGAAACAGTAGCACTAATAATGTCTTCAATGCGTTGTATGTTTTTATAGGAAAAATATTGACAGCTGATTTTCATCTTTTACTCGAATTTGATTCACAGTTCCTGATTCAAATTATGAAATGCACCAAAAAGGATCCATATAAATTTATAAAATCATAAATTTATTACAAAGCCACATCTCAATCTCAAGAAATCCGCATAAAAATGCTTGATCCCTAGACACTTTTGATGTGTGTATAATGTGGCCATCAGTGGCCACCATTAAAAAAGGTTTCACTAGATTTGCAAACTTGTGTAAGCTGTATGATTTTTTTTGAAACAGGTAATTTGAAGATTTTTGTAGATAAATATAGGTTCCATCGCAAATGGTTATGAGGTTATTTTCTGCTGTTCCAAAAAGTCCCTGTGGGATTAAAAGATTTCTACTGGACAGGTTAGCCCTTGGTATACGATTAACACCTAAATGTATTGGTACATAAAATTCTTTTAAGCAGTTGCGTGCCTTTTTCATATAAATGCATGCTACTGATTTATTCATACACATTAATGAAGCAATTCTTCTAATTGGTTCCCCAGTTCTTATTTTCATAAGATACAAACCTAAAGCTGTTTTTGGTTTGCGGCAAACAACTGACAATTGATTATTAATACAGCTCAGTATTGCTAAAAAATTCAATACTGTCAAGCCTGTCCAGTAACGACAAACGTGGTTGTTCATATTTTCCACATTTTCAAAATCAATGATGTTAATTGTTTTTTTTCTTAATAAATCTAACATTTCTAAAATATGTGTCAGAGTAAACTGTGTTGTGAACTGAAATTCATTCAACAGTTCCCAATTATAAACACTAGCATGTTCTTCACATACTCGGGCATTAGGAGTAATATATAATTTATAGTCCATCAGTATTTGTTTTTTTAGATACATAGGTACTCTTTAACGTTCTGGATTTGTGCACTCAGGAACAAAACAATGGTTTGATGAATCAGGAGTTCGGGTGTAACCATCTAATTCAACATGCCTGTTTTCATTTTGGATTACATTGTTAATATCTATGTCTGAACTGGGCGCACTTTCAGGTTCAGCCACAGAGCTAGACCTACTTTCAACTGATGAAGTTACTTGGGCATCTCTTGGTGGATCTATTACTTCTTGAATATTGTAATGAGCCCTTTGCCAGCAGGCATTACATGCTCGAGCATCAACAGGAATCTGAAATTAAGTTTTAATTTATTGTGTGTTCCAGTAATCATATGTACAATTACGAAATGTTGATATTTATTTAATTTAAATATTTACCTGACGGGGGTAGATGATGTTAGCTATATGAGCCCGTTCAGGATGATCATCAGGTAAAGGACGAGAGCGCCTGCCTGTTCTTCTTGAGATAGAGATGCCACAACAGACACATACTGATTGATGGCCCAGTTGTCGGTCACCAATGTTGTGCTCGTTCCTGTTATCTAATTCTATTATTATGTGGTTGATGCATTCTTGGCAAATGCGATCTCCATCTGCCACCTAAAAACAAAATAAAATGTTAAGAACACAGTATCGTTTGTCTACATATTCTATGAGCAAAGCAGTGCTATTTAATTTTTTTGAACTTATGCTAATTATTCTAGACACAATAATATATGTAATACATTACCTGCTGAGCAGTCCATTCTTCAACTATTGAGACTATCTCAGGGCCCATGCTTAAAGCATTGTATTCATACAGCTGATTAGCATGTATTGCTATGTTACAATTCATGCAGAGAGCCATAGTTGTTATAATAATCTGAAAAGGAAATGGAAGTTTATGATTGCAGACTATCAAATGACATAAACGAAGCAAAGAACCAAAAATACTTATATTTAAGTAC
Organism: Amphipoea lucens; assembly: GCA_947508005.1. Taxonomy (NCBI): domain Eukaryota; kingdom Metazoa; phylum Arthropoda; class Insecta; order Lepidoptera; family Noctuidae; genus Amphipoea; species Amphipoea lucens. The sequence goes on from OX382357.1 coordinate 21,957,674, forward strand.
TTACATTTGGGGTTTCAAATCCGAACGGAGAAGTCCTAATTACTTGCAATATCAAATAACCGTTATGAAAAAGCCAAGTCGTCAGGGTTATAATAACTTCACATATAATCGTGTGCAAAATCGAAGAATCCGTTGAGGGAAGGCCAGGTCGTTAAATTCAGGAAAATCAATCAAAATAACACGAAAACACAAACACAAGGAGCGCGGGAGCAAGTGCAGAGTGCAGTGTGAACACTTTGACAATGTCATTTCTGACAGATGATTCAATGGTAGGCTTATTTTTTGGGTTGCCATGTTCAAATTAAATATATGTACTAACATTAAATAATTTATTATTTTTCTCGTAAATGGAGGGGTCTAAAAATATTATTACAATGGTTTCAAGTTCCATATTTTTGTCGCTTTCATATTAGTGCAGTTTGATGCTGGTTAAATTTCTCTCGGAATAAAAAACCAACGTCCATAGAAAAAGTGGACATGTCCTTTAATTTATTTTATAAAAATTATAAAATTAATAGCTAAAATAGTCGACGGTTGACCAATGCTGTGTCAAAAGCGCTAAGTCATTGTACAAGGATGTCTCATCGCGTTGATCGGCGAAATTATTAATCAAAGCACTCCTAATTCCCTCCCAAGTTTCCAGGATACCATTCGAATTAATCGTACGCGATGCTGGTCCCACTACCTTATTTAAAATTCCGTTTAATAATGCCAAATTGGATAATTGAAACTCCTGTCCTTCTTTTATAAATGTTAGTACCAATTGATCACATAGTTTTATGAATCGAGTTAATACGTTCGAGTTTCCGTCGAATTTCGGAACCAATCGTAGGGCCTTGTGAACTTGATCCACTGAGTCAGCCATACTCGGTATAAATGAACTACTACTATTCTCCTGTTCTGTCTCTAAATTTCTATTAGCGTCTAGAGTACTAATTCTACGATTATTACCTAACATAGGTGACCGAGATTGCCGTGGATGGAAAATCTTGGAAAGATAAAGGATACAATTAAAGATAAAAAAAAGGGAAGCGACTCTAGAGCGATTCTAAAGTACTTACTTGAAATGATTTTGTACCTCCACCGTATCGATGTCTGGATACTCCTCTGGACTGCAGCTCTTGTAGGTTCAGGATACTCGTACGGTGCCCGACGGCCACCCGGGTGACTCGCGATCCTATCAATTTTACTCTCAACATAATTATTCTCATAACATAATTATATTAATATTGTATTTTATGTGTTTTCTATGGGCCTTGATGCCTGAAATAAATGGATAAATAAATAAACGCAGAAATCTAGTGGTTGCATTCGATGTGTAGGGGGAAAGGCCAAAACTGCAGGTGTGTCTATTGAAATTATTAAGAAGACTGCTGGCTGGTCCGATATATCCGCTATCTTTGCCAAACATTATAATCTACGCCAGTTATTTTGTTGACCTGCTAATATCTTGGTCATTCCCTGACCCAAACAGGTAAGGGCTATGCCCAGTTGCCGTTGCTTGGCTCTTAGCATATCATCCCGATTCCGGGCTGATTCAGTTATGGCCACCCTGACTTCAGCATTGAGCTCTGGTGCGTCCAGGAGCGGGCAGTTCTTTGGCACTTTATATCCATTTAAAATGTCTTTCATTTCATCACTATCATTTAGTAAGATGGTTTCCCATCGTGAGGCTATTCAGTAATTCATGTTCGGTCCATACCTTTCGTCTTTGGGCTTTTCATTGCCTAAAGCGATTAGCAAGGCTTGTGGAATTTCATCCAGGTTTGGGGTTTCCAACGTGTTTGGAATTTGATCCAGGTTTAGGGTATTGTCCAGGTTTGGGGTATTGTCCGGGTTTGGAGTTTCATCCGGGGTTGGGGATTGTATCTTTACTTCTTCAGTAACCGGATCTGAAATAGGTACTTACTGTTAACTTTTTGTAACTCTAGACCAATATACTTGAAGTATATCAAAAATTTGGTCTTGATGTGATGTGATCCACTATCGTGTGTCTCGCACTATTTATTCCTGAATGAATAATGAAATATTTACTAAAAATAACTGCTGACATAATCTATGGGACAGTGCTTGAACTCTTTATGAGTTTCTTTCAAAAAGTTTTTTATATGCTTCCATGCTGGCGTCTCATCATTAGTACGATTTTTTACAGATAGCATGTCTCCATCGATTTATAGAGGCTACACGCTCTATCTCACTGTGATCATAGATCTTTAGCTCCACATAAAATTTACCCTTTTTGCTTTCATGGGTCTGTTTACTTATACCGTTGGCTACTCTACGGGTATAATACAAATGTAACGGTGCTATTTTTTTACCCAAGGTGCTTCCGACGGTCTCCTCTTCCTGCTCGTCGTCGCTGTCCGTCCCAAATAGATCATGCGACGTGGGTCTCATGCTGGCGCTGAAAGGCTTGATTGTGGTCTTGTTATTTTTCTTCTTCTTGATCTCGGTGTTCATCGATTCTTCATCCGCCAACCTCTTGACAGACAGTGACGAAGATGAAGCTCTGACGTCCTTCGGTTTTTTCAGCTGCTGCTGATGCTCGGATTCATCATCGGAAGAGAAAAGTTGGGTAGCTGTTTGTTTCGACCTGTAACAATATATATATTGATGTATTAGACATCTATTAAAAACGTTACGCAAAGCACAGTTCATTACAGGATGGGATTAAATTGCTTTAGTTGAGAGAAATGATTAAATGCGTAAGAAAAGGTAGGTTAATTATTTGACTGAAATAGATTAATCGATTATTAAATAATTTGCGAGATGATGAATAAATTAAATGAAACAATGGACTAAATAAAATGATTGAGTCGAGGAATACATGAAACGGTTGAATAGATAAAATGAATGAATAGATGAAATTATTCATCAGAGGACTGATTGAAAAGATAATAAATTACTTACATTTCAAAGTCTGCTGAGTTTTGCTTGATGTACTTATGTTCTGTACTTGACGTAGAAATTCAGGTGCACCGAGTCCTTCCAAGTTCCCGTGGTGGTTTGGTAGTGAACTGCCGCCATCGACCCGTTTATATAGGCGTAAAAACGCGTCACGCATAACCAAATTTGGAAAAATGCATACATGCAAAAATAAGTTCATCACAAAGATTGCAAGCACAGCATTTTTACATCGACATAAATTTATAGACGAGCGTTATAAACGCAGAGTTTTAAACGCTTAATTAATTAAGTGTCAACGCGGGTGCCGCTAACAATAGATTATCAAAGCAACTATTGAGAGATTAAATGAAAATGCCTGCGGAGCCATACCGCATCTCCACTTCGCTCCGCCAGGGGGCCAGTCATGGTCATCGTCTCGCCTTCATCGGAGACGTCACGTCATCGTCATATTATTTAAAGTAAAATAGTAAATTAAATTCATCCCGATCGCCAAAACATAACTACCATCATCAGTCCATTATTTTCGAAGTATAAACAGCGGCAACAGCCGAGATAAATGTACTTATCATAATTAATTTATTGACATGTAATTTTTATATTGAATGTGTTAGCGGTATTAACGCTGCGGTTATAACGCTCGTCTGAAGATTTCAATGCATCTTAGTGCACGTGTCACAAATTTCTAGCCATATGTGGAGCCCGTAAGTTTTGGATTACTTTGCATACATAAAACGAAACTGAATTGAACCTTAATGACACAAAAAAAAATGGATCCTTCCCTATACAAACCAAGCAAAATAGCTGAAAAAAACATTCAAGTGGTCTTATCTGCTCTACGATGTCGGTAAGTAAATATTTTATCAAAAAGTATTTTATTTTAAAATAGGAAGCATCGTGAATTCAAACCAGTCTTCAAAACATCTTGCGTCAAACCATCCAGAATTGGTTCTGTTATACCGCGCATTAGGAGATCCATTTTCCGACCAAGTTGCCCACATGTTTTCAGCTTTGTATACTACGTAGACGGGCGCTACTTCACCAGCTACACTACCACATATCATGATTGATGTAGATGCTTTTGAAGAATTTTTAATAATTTCTGGATATTTTGTTCCTCGCCTGGTTAATACTTTCGATGAACCAGGGTCATCTACTAAGCATGTTTCATCGTAGTTCCAGATGTTCGTATCTGGCACATTTTCTACCTCTTTTCCATAATGATTAAAAAAATCGTTTATGATTTCCTTGTTAATTTCTGCACGACCATGCGTGATGTTTCTAGCCACCCTGTACGACAGTTCGGTCTTGTAGCGTTTCATAAAAGAATGTGCCCACTCTTTTCCAGGAAAGTTGTCTTTAAAAGCCTTTACTTTTCTACCCTGTTTGTCTAAATATGATTTGACAGAAACACGCAGTTCTAGTACTGTGATTGGAAACCCAAACGACGACAAAGCTATTATATGAGAAATAAAACCTAATTCTTCCTCTTCACTGAAAACAGTTTGTCCTCCAGGCTTTCGAGGCGCTTTGCCTTTTAATTTGGACGACAAAGTATCTCAATGTACGCCGGACTTTTCTGCTGCACCACGTACTGATATTTTCTTAGACTTAATTTCTTCTAAAAATTTTTTTAATGTTTCTTCAGTATAGTTTTTATAAGGTCTGGACCCAGCACGTCGCGTATAATGCCGTGGCATTATGTAAGCACTGAAAGGTCACAAAGAAATCATAGAAAAGAATTCTATTCGAATATATGGCAACTCTGTTATTTTGAAAGTGGCACATTTTCACCTGCGAAGTTTCGATATTTTGATAAAATTCCCATATTTCAGTCAAAATAAAACATTGTCATATTGATTTATAATCAGTTAATAGCCAATAAAATACACTATAAACATAACTTACCTCGATTACGATAGCATTTATAAACTCTGGGCAGCTAAATGTTTACACTTATTGACAAATACGACACGATTAACTGAAAACTTTTTCAAACTGAATTACACTGACAGGTGACAGTAACTGTTTTGTGAAATGAACTAGAGATGGCAAAATGTTTATAAAATCGACTAATCTAAGAAAAGAGTCGCCTACGACAAAGTTGAAAAATAAATCGGTAATATTCTAGTCCACAACCTCCATTGCACATTCTCTGTAACCCGGCCCGTGCGTAGTTTACAGAAATTAATTGGAAACAAGCTGATGATGGTTTCTATTTGAACTATACTACTCACCACCGTGCTAAAGTAAATTTATAGGGTATATCTGCTAGGAAAAGATTCAATTAAACAAGTACAGCCCTCGCCAAACTTTGTGACCGCCTTGAATATAGTCGCGAGTCCGAACTTGCGCATGGTACAGTCGAGTGGACAATACTTAATCAACCAAACAATTTTCGTTTTCTAACATTTTTAATACTTATTTTATTAAGTATGTCAATTTATTTTTATGTGGTGATTATAAAGTTCATGTTTATTTCATAGGTTATTTTATTTAATGTAATATATAATGTATGTTTTATTTGTAAAACATATAGGTTAGGTAATAATAGGATAAATGTAAATAAAAAACATTAATATAAATACAAACTATATTCACAATGGGGCCACACCTTCCATAAAAACATCTCCCTTACTAGTGGATGGTTCCGCATCCGAATCACTCTCTTCACAAAAAATATCCGAATCATCTTCATCTGATTCATTATCGCTCACGTGAATTATTATTTTTTCAGTTAGGTCATCTATGATGACATCACTTTTCTTATATTCTTCTTCAATATTCACAACTTTGTCGCATAGTGCAGTCCACTCCTGTTCACCCATGCTATTTACTTTTTCTTCCACTAGTTTCATAATATCAGTTATATTATTTGTGACATTTTTTTTCGCCACGTAACCTTTTATGGATGCCCAAGCCATTTCTATGGGGTTCAAGTCGGGATGGTAAGGTGGAAGCCGTAATATTGTGTGATTTTGTTCTTCTAAAATTTTATCAATATTAAATTTTTTAAAGTTTTCTTTATGTATAGAAATTAATTTATACAGTTCTGGTTTCAGCATGTCAGAACTGCAAGGGATATTTTTTGCCGTAAGCCATGCCACCATTTCTGCCTTTTTGCTGTTTGACGTCGGCGCTGCATCCTCTAATTTGTTATGATAGGGTGCATTATCTATCACCATAACCGATCTCGGTGGGAGATTCGGCAAAAGTTGTGTGCGTATCCATTTTTCATAATTATTATAATTCATATTATCGTGGTAATCTCCGGTTTTCGTACCTGCCTTAAACATCAAAAGGCCGTTGGGTACAAATCCTGATTTGGATCCAGCATGTACAATGACGACACGTTGACCTCTTGATATCTTTTTTTTTAAACCTTTAGTGCTACTATCACTCCATGCCTTCGAAGTGGTATGCGATGAATCGACATACGATTCGTCAGTGTAAACTATCGGTCTTCCTTCTGCGCGATATTTCGTTATTGCACGCAAATATTCAATTCGCTTACAGCGAATATTTGTATTTTCAATTAATAATTTGCGATTGTCTTCAGTTTTTTTCCATTTAAATCCTATTTCATGTATAATTCTCCTCAAACTCGTTGCGGATCCTTCAAAATTTATATCTTCTTTTAATTTTTTTAAAAGGAGCAATTGTCGGCAACTCTTTCTGTGTTACATGAAAATTGTGGATACATCTTTTGATGACACCTTGGTCAAAATTGTCGATTCCGGTTACCTTTTTTACCCCTTGCCTCTTCTTTCCGGGTGTCCGAAAAACTGCTAATAAATCGGAACTTGGTTCATTAGCAACCGATATAATACGTCGTACAGTTCTTTCTGATACTCCTGTAGCGGCTGCAGTCCGTTTATGTACTGCCTTCAAATCGTATTTAAGGCCTTCTTCAGCTTCTTTCTTCATAAATTTATAAACATCGTAGACCATTTTACGAGCCTGGCGTCGTAAAACATTACAACGTCCAGTAGGCATGTTTATAAACAAATAACAACGAGTAACAATAACAACAAATTAACGAAACAAACAACAAAAACAACAAATAACTAAAAACTATAACAACAAATTAACGAAACGATCGAACGAATTCTGAACGCGACAGTACTCTCGGAGCTCAACAAGTGCGTGATTCGTGTACGGACGTAGCACTCACACTAAGGCGTGGGTGCCAGCGCGCGTCGCGGGTGAGCGGTGCGGGCGCGCGGGGTGTGGCCCTGCCCCCAAGCTCTAGTGCGTCCCGCTAATACCCTGATTTTGTGTTCTGCGCAATGCAATGAGCCTAGTTTCGGGGCGGTCAGAAAGTTTGGCGCGGGCTATACCTTCATACACAATACAAAGTTTATTGTAATTACACAAAATTAAGGTACACATACAAACAAAGTGGCGAGTCACTAAAGTAATGCATCTTTCCCTGACACTACGGCATTCACCCACACAACTAGTCTCCGTTCCTAGTGGTATAGGTGAACACCTGCAATGAGACAATAGCAGTTTCTCAGAGTCGCTTTTGGGAGTCCGCGAGGGAATAAATCAATAACTCACTAGCTCACCGTACATGTGTCGACCTATTTGGACTGTGCTCATATGGGGAAAATAACTAATATGCTAAGCAAACCCGAGACACAATATCTTTACAACAACTGGTCTAAACACCAAGTTTTTTACAAAAGGCCTAACTCTCTCATAGGTTAAATTATAATCATACACAGATAACCTCTCAGTTTTGAACTCAATCAGTTGATCTCAATCAGTTGATTTCAATCAGTTGAAGTCTCTCAGTTGACCACATTCAGTTGATACCAATCAGTTGAAGTCTCTCAGTTGACCACATTCATTTGATACCAATCAGTTGAAGTCTCTCAGTTGACCACATTCATTTGATACCAATCAGTTGACGGATCGTCGGTCCTTGGCTTCGCTCACAGGATAAAACTGTGAGCACACGCGAACGCGGCCTACGGACGAGATGGTGACGCTTTCGTTACCTGGAGTGGCGAACTTCCCTCATCACCGGGAATCGGCTAAGTAAGGCCTTCCTGAACGTTGGATGACCACATCGCAAGGGATAATCTTAAAGCCGCCTGCGCTCTGATGAATTCCAAATCATCACACAACGGCGCAACACCAAGGCATCAATTTAGCTGCGCATAGCACCAATCAAACTGAAGGCTAGCATAACAATCCGGGGATATCGCACGGTCTCCGGGGAGGCGGCGAGCCTCCTTGCCGGATTGCCGCCATGGGATCTGTAGGCTAAAGTCCTCGCCCACATATGGGAGTGGCGAGAGGAGGCAAAACGACGGGGCACAACTCCGCTGCCGCGAGAAATCGCGGCACAGCGGACAGAGCTCCGGCGGGATCTCATGGCGACATGGAGAGTACGACTGTCGCAACCCAGTGCTGGGCACGCCACAATTGCGGCGATAAGTCCCCTCTTTGAGGAGTGGCTAGAGAGGCGTCACGGCGTCCTCACCTTCCGCCTGACGCAGGTCCTCACCGGACATGGCTGCTTCGGGAGGTTCCTGTTTCGGATAAGGCGGGAGGAAACGCCCGGGTGTCACCATTGTGTGGATCGCCCGGAGGACACGGTGGAGCATACGGTGGAGGTCTGTCCAGCTTGGGCAGAGCACCGCCGCGTCCTCACGGCGGCGATCGGCGGCGGCGATCTCTCGCGTCCGGCCCTGATCCAGGCCATGGTAAGGAGCGAGAGTACATGGGAAGCCGTTGCCTCCTTCTGCGAAGCAGTAATGCTAGCGAAGGAGGAGGCGGAGCGCGTGAGGGAGAGGCAATCTTGGCGCCCTCGCGCCCCTAGTCGCCGCAGGAGACGCCCTGGGCGTCGGGAATCAATAGCCGATTCCCGGCCACCGTAGGCGCGGGCTTGCGGACGGCGAGCAATGGGCAGCTCGCCGTCCGGTAAGGACCAGGCCCGGGTCGACGGCGCGTCGTGTTCCACGCGCGCCTCAAAAAAGAGATGTCAGCACTAACTGACGGGGTCAACCAGGACCGAAGCCTGCCGGGGTCGCGGGTTGTTCGAAAGAGATACCGTGGCCCCTGGCACAGGCAACTGAAGGAACACGGGTGGGTTTTAGTCAGTAAAAGTCTGACCCGCCCTCTCGCTCCGCCCAGAGCGGGAGAAGTTATTTGATGATTTCCCACCCAAAAAAAAAAAAAAAAAAAAAAAAAAAAAAAAAAAAAAAAAAAAAAAAAAAAAAAAAAAAAAGTCAGACCTGTAACAACGTCCTCGTGTCAGAACACACATGCAAGAGGCCTGGGCTATAGGCTATCCAGCAAGAATAAAGCAAATGGTTGAATACTCACAGGATTCCGCTCTTTCTGGATTTATATTAAAACCCCATCGGGTTATTTGGGCACATCCCGTTCTCTCAGGATATAAAGTCCCTCTCAAACAGTCCCCAGGCTCGTGTTCTTGGTCGTAAAAGACCGGACACGGAACACCGTTTTTTTCCAAACCAATCTGACAGTTTCTCGAATAATCTTCCACAGACTATATAAGATTATTATCGATTTTTATCTTTAATACATTCGACATTGTTTTTTAATTAAAAATATGGTGAATTATGTATGTTTGTTTATTTGTTTTAATTAACTGATAAACTGTAATAAATTTACTAAACACAAAAAACTGTCTTTGCGTCACGTAAACCACCATGACGTACGCCGCTGCTATTCCACGACAGATGTCGCTACTATTTAGTTTTGCAACGTCACATCTCACCTGCCTGGCATATGCCACCACGTTTGACGGTATTGGTATGCTTATTTTACTTTATTTTGGGCGACTGGCAGTTCACGCGTACCTGCATAATATCTACGTACTTAATAGTTCATTATATTATAATTCCCTTTGTTTCAGAATTAGTACATCTGTTTAATTTGTATCTACCATGCCGTTTAAAATAGTTCAGACGAAAGAAAATGATATAATTGTTTTAACAATTGTTCCAAGCAAATGGGAGCAAAGTGGGACTTTGTTTTGGCCGTGTCATCGGAATGAAGTTAAATTAATCCATGATGCAGAATCTGTTCCTAAAACGGACTGGAAAAAGATACAGTGTATTAAAAAGAGGGATTATTCAACGTTACATGAAGCTGAACGAGAACTAGAGATTATGGAGCAAGCTTCTAACACGGATGCAGAGGCTAGTAATAAGTGCACTTCAAAAACAAAAGTCGTCAGCTGCATAATACACGCGTCCTCCAGCCTATAGATTTGAATGACCAGCTGATATTGGCCCAGGTAATTGACTTTTTAACTTAATTAAATATTACTATGCCACCATTATTATCATTCCGCGTAGCATTGGTCCAACCCAACTTTTTTCTATGGATTTTACACATTAATATATTTAAAATAGACATCAATGGTGTCACACGAGGCTAATCAACGTATGTATATAGCTCCATGAATAAATAGCAATGTTTATCTCTATAGGTAATCGACAGCAAGTCAATATTCCTGCGTAACTGCTAACTATGGCAAGTGTGGGAATTATAGTTGGCCTTGGATTATTAACATGCTGTTGTCAGGTTATTATGTATTATTACAGTAACTCTAAAGGGCTTTAGTTTTATTATATGTACACTAATTATTGTGCTTGTGTGGTGAGCGAGGGTAAATAAAAGTGATTGTTTTGTACTCACGGTTATATTGCACAAACACAAATCACAGAAACGTTCACAGAAGAAAGGCACATAGTTTGGCACACACAAGGATAGTTATACACGAAGAAGAAAGTCTATATTATTGTTAACAGTTCGTACACTCGATATACAGAGACGCTATGATAAGCCTGAAGGGTTACGGTGGTAAACAATACGACCGGGATTATTCCGAGTTGCGTGGGCTTCGCGTCGCCATAGCGAGATCGGCCTGAAGGTCAGCCAAGGTGGATAGACGCGCGCTGCGTAGCGCGGCCCTACTCATGCGCATTGACTACCTCACCGCGTGACGTAGACGAGCGCGCTTCTACTGTACCTGTATGGTATTGTTGTGTACAGTGAATTAATATAAACAATATTAAAATAATATAAGTGTATAATGGTCTGTAGATATATGTATATATATGTTACGATTATGTATTTGTATAGAGATAATTGTTTAGTGTAAGATAAATGTTAAGGATCGCCACAGGGCCATTAAGATAAAGAGTTTCTCGAACGTTTCTTGGCGAGAAATCGTACGCTACTATCGCAAGCAATAATCGCCATAAGATTATCGTATCATAAATCTTTACAAACAGGCAAGAACTAAATTCTCGCCTACGATTATGTCATACAAGATTCGCAAGTAATTTATCGGTACCTAGGCGTTAAATTACTTGCGACTGTTTACACAGCGGAATATAATATAGTACTTAAGAAGATTCTTGCGTACGAGTTCTCGACTTGTCTATACACGATCTCGTATGACATTTTTTCAAGTTCATACGAGTATCGTACAAATCTGTATGAACCGTTTTTGAGTGCGAGATTTGCCATTCGAGTTCAGTGATTACTACGGTATTGTTTTCAAAATGACACAAAAATCATTCTTTGCTACTGCCGATAATGTTAAGTTCATTGAAATAAATGCTCCAAAAGTGTTTCTTCTCGGTATTCATTTTTTAACCCAACATCTTTTTTCCGTTTTCGTTTCATTAATTCTTGTCGTAGAAGAGCAGATATAATTAAAACACCCTCGCGCACTGCACTCATGGTAACGACTGGCACAAAAATTCGAAATACAATTCTCGCTTTGTAGTTCTGTTTACACGGACGCAGATATATTCTATTGCGAGGCAATTGTCGCCAAAGGGGCTGGGCGACAATCGTGAATTGGTGAGGGTTTGTCGATGGTGGTCTAATTTTTTAATTTATATTATCTATATATTAAACTTTTTAGATGTCAAGGTTAGGAATAGTTTAAATTTATCTAGATATTATGTAAGTGTTATTGTTTCAGAATAAAGTAGCAAACGTCCAGGCTACCTCAGGTGAAAATTATGGTCAGGCAGAAATTAATATTGAGCCAATGGTAATAACCATAAGCGCAGAGCAAGTGTTACCATCAACTTCCAGACATGACATCGAGATTGCTAACAACAACTCACCAGTCGTGACATACTTGAATAATTTCGACACCACCACAAGTGACTCCAATAGTTCTAATATCAGAGAATCGATTTCAGATAGGTACGTATGTTAATGTAACACAAAACGAAGTTTTGGCACAACTTGCAAAACCAAGAAAAAATACTATCACATTTGGCTTTCTTACAAGCATCTGTTGATTTCTTAATGGGAGCAAATATAAGGTTAAAGCCTACTGAACAGTCTTTGAATAGGTTACCTTTCTATTCAGCCCCTCATCTCCAAAAATGACTGCGATGAGCTAGAATTAAAATTAAAGGACGAAATATTTTACAATAAAGTAGGTAGTTACTGAATTAACATTTATTTGCGGAAACTCTGGGAAATGTAAAGGAGTAGATTCGTGCTACAAACTTGTCGATTATACTCGCGCCTCCTCCTCGAGATTAGTAATTTACACATGTAGTTACGCTAGTTGTCACCACTCATGCACTAAGTTGAGAAAAAAATATATATATTAAATTTTTCTTTATCTATGGCAATTCAATTTGACATACCCACAATTTTTTATTTAATTTTTATTTTTTATACGTGTGGGTACTTTGTCCAGTTCCGCTCTCAGACGATGTCGCCAATCATTCGCATTTTAGTGCTCAACCACTCAACACCTATTTCGCGTCTTCGCACAGTTAGATATAAAAAAAAAAAAAAAAAAAAAAATGCCGAAACGTAAGAATTCTAGGTCTCGTGAAGAAGACATTAAACATTACAAAAATAAAATTAGAAAATTAGAACGCAAAATTCGTGATAGACAAATTAGTGCTTCGGAAAGCGTATCAGACTTAGAGGAAGCGGTTGTTCTACACGAGGAGGATATTGGAGCAGGTATTTACCCACTTACCTACTCATTTTAAAGTGATAACTATTTTCTTACCGCCTTGTTTACGTATCTACGTATTTAAGTTTTTAAATGCAACCTGAACAGTCACTGGGGCTGTTTCAACGCATTTAATATACGGTTGGCGTTCCTTCCGCTGGGGATTGTAACCTAACCTAATAATTATTATGACTAATCTACAAACAATAATTAAGTACCTTCTTAACTGAAATTTCAATGCCTTGTATAAAGATAAAAGATTACGATCATAAAAATTAGTCATGGACTTATTTAAGTCCACTTTTTAATGTTTTCAAGTAAGTTATTTAACTTGCGTTTTAAAGAAATTATCATGTCTATGATAATTTTCAGACACCCCCGCAATGCGACCAGATGATTGGTTATTAGAATGGCCACCTGAAGATGAAACAGTTCAGGATTCGCACAAAACCTGTGAACCTCAGCCAGGCCCTAGTACTTCCACGGATGTACACCCCGAAGAACCTATTGTTCATGAGGTTAATATCCCTGATCTGGATACGGAGATCCTAGATATTTTAGGCGATGATCCTACAAGCACTGACAAATACGGGCCTGAAATACGCAACGAAGTTGCAAATCGTTTATTACACATTGCTAAAGACGGTTTGAATAAGGAAAATCGTAAAGATTTAATCTCAAAATATTTATTACCTAAAAATTGTGTCCAACTAGGTGCTCCTAAAATAAATCTGGAAATTAAGGCGGCAATTGCTGATACCGCAGTTAAACGTGATAAAGGTATAGAAAACAAACAGAAACAAATGTCTAGTGCAATTGCTTGTTTGGCCGACATCATAAATTCCCAATTAAATTCAAAAACGGTAACCAATGACGTCCTGCAAAAATTAATGGATATAAGCAGAATTTTATGCGATTTACAACATGCAGACTCCATCACACGTAGAAATTTCATTTTATTTGCCCTCAAAAACGACATGAAGGAACACCTTAAAAATACCAAGATAGACACGTATCTGTTTGGCGAAAATTTAGCAGAGACATTAAAATCAGCAAAGGCCGTAAACAAATCAGGAATCGAACTGAAAGCCGAATCTAGCAGCAAGACTGCGAATACCTACTATAAAGGACAAGCATCGAGAGCTTTAAACCGCAGGGCTCCCCCCCAGGCGCGCAGGCCGCCCGTGGGGACGGCGCTAGCGCCGAGGAGCCGCGAGCCTGCCGCGTCGCGCGCGCAGTATCCCCCGCCGCAGACGCAGTACATGCCACCGCACGCGCACTCATCGAAGACGTCATCGCGGGGCCATCAGGCGACGTATCCTCGTCGCCGCTTTTAGAGACAGTTAAGTACGCAGGCCGCTTATCTAAGTTCTATCAACAATGGGCTGCAATTACGAACGATCAGACTATACTATCTTGGATAAGAGGTTATAAAATACCATTCACAACACCCGTTGTACAACATACACTCCCTGCTAGACCAACTTACTCGGCTAATGAAAGACCGCATTATTTAGAAGCGATTAATAACCTACTCAAAATAGGCGCAATATCAGAATGTTCTGCATGTGAAAATCAATTTGTGTCAAGCATTTTTTTGGTACCCAAACCCAATGGCAAGATGCGCTTTATTTTAAACTTAAAAAACCTTAACAAATTCGTTAAAATAGATCATTTTAAGTTAGAGGATTTAAGAACGGCATTAAAAATTGTAACGTATAATTGTCAAATGGCGTCAATTGACCTCAGAGACGCATATTTCTTAATTAATATGCATAAAGAATCTCGAAAATATCTAAGATTCTATTTTGAGGGTACATTATTCGAATTTAATGTTTTGCCATTTGGGTTAAGTACAGCACCATACGTTTTCACAAAAATATGTAAACCTATAGCTAAATTATTGCGCTCCGCAGGCCTTCTGTCCACTGTTTATTTAGACGATTGGTTATTGTTTGGATATTCCCATCAGGAATGCCTTACCAACATAGACTTAACTAAAAGATTATTAACTTCACTTGGTTTTATTATTAATGTAGAAAAAAGCGCACTTTCTCCTTCGACTAAATGCAGATTCTTAGGTATGATTATAGACTCACATAAGTTTCAGATTAGTTTGCCAACAGATAAAAGGTTACGAATAAAAGCGCAACTTGTTATGTTTTCAAAATTAAAGCGTTGTAAAATTAGGACTTTTGCTCAGTTGTTAGGCTTATTAATTTCATCTTGTCCAGCAATCGAATACGGATGGCTGCACACTAAAGAAATGGAAAGATGTAAATATCTCAACTTGAAAGGTCATGACGATTATAACAAATCTATGATTTTACCTGAATCGCTACAAACCGACTTTGACTGGTGGTTAAATAAAATAGAACATTCTGTCCATCGAATAAAAGTTGATGTTTACCAAGTTGAGATATTTTCTGACGCCTCAACGACGGGGTGGGGGGCTGCCTGTGAAGGAAGGTCCGCGAGCGGGCAGTGGTCGAATACCGAACGAGAACGACACATAAATTATTTAGAACTGCTTGCCGCATTTATTGCCTTAAAAGTTTTTGCTAAAAACCTTTTTAATTGCCAAATATTACTACGCGTTGACAATTCAACAGCAGTAGCATATATAAATAAAATGGGGGGTATACAATACCCTCATCTAACAAAAATAACTCGTGATATTTGGAACTGGTGCGAAAGCAAAAAGCTTTTCGTCTTTGCCTCGTACATAAAATCTAGTGATAATATTATTGCAGATTACGAATCACGAAGAACTCATCCGGACATAGAATGGGAGCTGTCCGATTGGGCCTTTGACAGTCTCACTCGCGCATTCGGTCATCCAAAAATTGATTTGTTTGCTAGTCGCATAAATAACAAATGTGCTACATACATATCTTGGCACCGCGACCCAGACGCATTTACGATAGACTCGTTTACAGTTTCATGGGCAAATTATGATTTCTATGCATTCCCGCCATTTTCAGTCATACTTAAAACTCTTAGAAAAATAATAACAGACAAGGCACGGGGTATCATGGTCGTACCTTTTTGGCCAACACAGCCATGGTACCCCGTGTTTAGATCCCTTCTTATTTCGGAAACTGTTACATTTCCACCTAAAAGTCATGCCTTACTGTCTCATTCCAGCTCCCGTCGGATACACGAGTCAATTACCCTGGTGGCAGGCATATTATCCGGGAGGCATTTTCAAGGAGAAACATACCAGAATCATCACTTGATATAATGTTAGCATCATTAGCACCTAACTCCATGAAACAATACGATGTTTACTTGAAGAAATGGTGGGACTTCTGTAAAATTAATTCGTTAAATGTTTATGACGCCTCTGTACCCACAGTAATATCCTTTTTAACCCAACTCTTTAATGACGGTTGCCAATATGGTACACTCAATTCATGCAGATCAGCCCTTTCTCTGGTGCTGAGTCCGGTACTAATTAGTGATGATAGAATAAAAAGATTCCTCAAAGGGGTTTTTAGATTAAAGCCGCCAAGACCTAAATATGAAGTTACCTGGGATACCAACCTAGTATTGGATAAACTGAGTTCATGGCATCCTAATGAGGAACTAACCTTAGATAAACTTACAAATAAAACTATTACTTTACTTGCTCTGTCAACCGCACACAGAGTCCAAACTCTCTCGAAGATAAAAGTTAGCAATATTCAAAACCTCTCTCAGCGTATCACAATTAAAATCTCCGATATTATAAAGACTTCTAGACCGGGATTTCAACAACCTATTATTCATTTACCCTTCTTTATTGATAAAGCATCCATATGCCCAGCCACTACATTACTGTGTTACATACAACGCACCTCATTATTAAGAACATCTGATGATTTATTTGTTGGAATTAGGAGACCTTATAAACCAGTGGGAACGCAAACGCTTAGCCGCTGGATAAAGCAAACACTCAGTGAGTGTGGGGTCGACACCAACGTGTTCAGTGCACACAGCACGAGACATGCAGCATCGTCGCGCGCGCACTCACTGGGCGTTAGCCTAGATACTATCCGTAAAACGGCAGGTTGGAGTAGGAATTCTACAACTTTTGCAAAATTCTATCAGAGGGTTATTATTGATGATGATAGTACTACCTTAGCAGAATCAATAATCAACCAACATTCATAATTAATTTATTGTGATTATACATAACTGTTTAAAGCTAACTGTGATAGCTATTATAAGAATAATTATTCCTTAGTTAGCTAATTAAATTCATAATTTTTGTTATTCTTAGAAGTACAAAGTTGTTCTTTCTGTTTATTGATTGTACCAAAATAAACAATAATAAAATTATTTTGATATTTACGTACATTATTATTAATTGATGATATTCCCAAAATACTCTCAAAGTCTACATGTGTAAATTACTAATCTCGAGGAGGAGGCGCGAGTATAATTAATGATTAAACGAACTTACCTGTACGTGAAGTTCTATCATAATTATACGAGCGCCGAGTCCGAAGAGATTAGTAATCCCACCCTCCCAGTGCTTTACATACATACACACCCCAAATTACCTAGTGTCTCGGAAATACATCAATTAACCATGGATCTTTTACTCTAAACTAAATGATTGGCGACATCGTCTGAGAGCGGAACTGGACAAAGTACCCACACGTATAAAAAATAAAAATTAAATAAAAAATTGTGGGTATGTCAAATTGAATTGCCATAGATAAAGAAAAATTTAATATATATATTTTTTTCTCAACTTAGTGCATGAGTGGTGACAACTAGCGTAACTACATGTGTAAATTACTAATCTCTTCGGACTCGGCGCTCGTATAATTATGATAGAACTTCACGTACAGGTAAGTTCGTTTAATCATTAATTATTTTTTACGAGGCAGATTTTTCTGCACTGCAATTGGACCGGATCCACTAGAGACTCAAATGCCGAAAGGAAGATTCCGTTTAAATATTATTTCAGAATAAGAAATAGTTTTTTTGATATTATTAGAAAAGCAGGCGTAACTTTCACAGAAAATGACGCTGACAGGTTTTTTAAGGTTATAATAAAAAATGCCAAGCCAAGATTACTAAATAAAGTCAATTCTTTAGCAAGGGAAAGTAGGTAAGTTACGCGTTAAGAAACAAGTTATTGATGATCGTAATATAGAGCAACTGCAAGGAAATGGTGAATCCTCTCCATCTCAACAAGTATCAAATGAAGAGGCTATGAATGTTCCCTTGCAAAATCTCTTAAGCCAATTAACTTATGAAAAGCTAGTTTTTCCGTTGCCACCAAACGTGTCAAACAGTATTCACACTTGACTACTTTTCTTACTAAACGTATGACGCAACCAGCAATGTAACCGACAATTACTTTTCGCATATTGTTGAAAAGCGGTATGTCTAAATATTCTGCCAAATTTTTAATATCATTGGGCACGTGTTTTAGGAAATCCAATGAACTAGAAATAGCTTCATCGTTTTCGGTCTTTTCATGTCTGTACGAAAAACTTGTTGACTTAATAATTTCGGTAGCAGAAGAACACGTCAATATTACTATACTTTCTAGCGGGATGCAATTTCCAGTTTCTAGACTTCGTTTTTCCAAATGCGTTAATAATTTTCGATATATACCCTTAAACTGTTTTATTTTGGGGTTATCATTATGACTCTCATGCATTCTGATGCAGCCAAAAAAGATTTCGAGATGATCCTGGCTCAATTTGTATGTTGAAATAAAAATTAAACATTTCTCATTTTCTATTAGACCCTCAAAAATAGATTTTAACACGTTCAGACCAGCGTGTACCACCGGTGGAGCACGAAGTATTTGCTGCCACGGCGGGGTGTACCACCGGTGGCCAAACCACTATACTTTACTTTGGTGGCCACTATACTTTCAATGCACTAAGAAATTCGCGCCGCTTTGAAAGAAAGTGTTGTATTTACCGTCCCCGCCTAGTAAAATAGACAAAGTTTCATAGTGCAGCTCAGGAGGTAGATATAATTTCGAAAAGTAAGCAAAAATCAGTATTGAAAAATTGTATTTATTAGAAAAAAAATTGACATAATCACGACATAAATTGTACGAAATGCAAATTGTTTATGATAAATTACGTTGAGAGAATGTAATAATAAGAAAATTAAATCAAAATTGAAAAAAATATAAAATAAAATGCCATTACGGATGGTATAAAATGAAAATTATTTTGAATGAATAGTATTGAAACAATCCAAACACATTACTTTTTCACACGCAGAGCAAAATGTATTTACGCGTTTCGATTTTTTTCTAACCATACCCGCAGATTCGGTTGTTGTGAAATGGTCGTAACAAGGGGGTCAACTCCGAAGTGACACATACGATGATCGGAACGACCCGACACACGGCCGAACCGAATATTGTTGTCCTACTACGAAGATGGTTCGGATTGGCTTAGCTCGGTCGGGACCATAGTCAATATTCGAAAAGAGTGTCGGACCCAAAGAGATTTAAGGCGAATGGGTAGTTGTAGCCCGCGAAATTCAATTTTTCTTACGTTTTTTGCAATTTTCAGGTCAGTGTCAGGTTGTATCTTGATCAAAATATGATTCGCGACAATAACAGGTACGTATTTACAGAATTATAATAATTAGAATCATTAATACATCTTTCTAAGTTAGATTTCTACCGTTAAGAACAAATCTCGTATGGAAAAGTGTTGGTGGTAGAAATCTAACTTAAACAGATGTATTAATGATTCTGATGATTATAATTCTGTGAATACGTACCTGTTATAGTCGCGAATCAAATTTTCATCAAGATACAACCTGACACTGACCTGAAAACTGCAAAAAACGTAAGAAAAATTGAATTTCGCGGGCTACAACTACCCATTCACCTTAAGATAGGTACAATAGAGAGGCTATGCAAAAAAATGTCATACAAAAACTGTGATCCCATGTCTCAGTGACGCTATCTAGCATAATATAGCAGAATTTGAGCGGCATAATATAGCAAACATGAATTAAATTTGTCAAAATATATTCAGCTATCGCTCGGTAGGTGGCCAGTGTGGCCAGTGTTGCCAGATCCGATTTTCAATCCATGGATTAAAAGGTAAATAAAAAAATATCGAAAACTTGTCTCAGAAAACCAAAAATATTTTATTCGCTACTATTCATTGTCCGTGTCACCATTTACGATAGGGTATCAGTTTCAGTGTGTGTTTTTATGTAAGTAGATAATGTACATGTTAAAATAAAATAAATTTAAATGTGCCTGCTTTGCCGCCGAATTATTATGTTTTTTGTGTTTTATATTTGCTTTTTGTGTAAGTAGACCTATTATGTCACAATGGGCATAGTTGTTTGCAATTGTCGGTTGTGTTTCGTTTTTAGCAAAATTGTCTTTCTTACTCTTTTGTTTGCAAATATTTGTAAATCTTATATCGATATACGTATATCCGAGGCGAGGTCCTAAATCTGTAGATCTATGGATAAATCTGTAGGTCTGGCAATGCGGGGTGATGCTGAGTACAAACTATAAAACCTGTGGTAGGGATTTTACCACATAGATTTAAAGGTATCGATAATATTGAAAAAAATTACTATGACTATATTTTTCGCATTTGAATGGATTGAAAGAAGTGCCAAAAAATAGGAAAACAATAATTTCAATGTTTACAAATTATTTATTTACAAAATTCTTTTTACATACAAATTACTAAATAATCGCTTTTATTACTAAATATTTTTTAAAAATAAAT
This sequence comes from Amphipoea lucens, assembly GCA_947508005.1. Taxonomy (NCBI): domain Eukaryota; kingdom Metazoa; phylum Arthropoda; class Insecta; order Lepidoptera; family Noctuidae; genus Amphipoea; species Amphipoea lucens. The sequence continues at coordinate 21,978,296 of OX382357.1, forward strand.
TAAAGGATTACTAACTTTATAGAATTATTTACAAAACACCAAAAAACCTCAAAAATAAGAATATTTAGAAGATATGTTTGTGATTAGAATGAACGCTTTTTATAAATCTAATCCGATCACTGATGTGATGACAAAACAGTAATTAGTCATTGCTCAATGTTTTTGTTGTAAACTTATATTATCCTGTATTTCATTATAAATATCATCTTCTAATAATAATTATCCTCTTTTATAAAATCAATTTAACAATCATGATCGATTTTGAACTGAATGTTACTAAAATTAATCGATTATTTGGTTAAAAATTTCATTAAAAAGTGGTAACACTTATGCTGTCATTTTACTGCAGCAATAGTAAAGCTACTCAGCAATAGATGGCGTTTATTACAAAATTAGGAAATTTTCTAGATCTATTATGAAAATTATTTGATTCAAATTACTCAGTAAATATAAATAATGCATACGAAAATAAACTGAAGCTAGACCCAGTCGTTCTACCATAACGAGACTTGCAATAACGCAATGCGCAACTCGGCATATTTCTTTTTAAATAAATTTTTTTTGGTGGACACGATTGCGTCGATGTGACTTGACGCGCAGCCGTACGTCACTTGAAATATAGTATTTAGCGTAATTGAGAAATTTAAATATTTCAGTTTTGTTTCCCGGAAAAAGTGGATGACAAAAATCGTGTTGCTTTAAACTCCGAGAGTTAAATAAGTATGTCAAAGAGATTGTTAAAAAGCATAATAAACTTTTCAGTAGCCTCGCTTTTTTCAAAATCTTTTAAGTTAAGGTCATTCCTGCAACACTGCAGAGCAATTGAAACACTTCCACTAAGAAGCTGAGTTGCCAGCTTTACCTTCATTATTGAATTTCTAAATTCTAAATGCTTTCTAGTTAGCTTATTAGCAAGATGTATGCCTGATTTTTCTTGTAATTCGTTAAGTTTTTCAATGAACGTCCAATTGACTTCGTCTTCATTTTCATCTAATAACGTTTTTTTATCTTCAAAATGGTTTCTTATAAGTTTTACCATGTGGCAAGCATCTAAAAATACAGCCACTCTGTGATTTGCCGAAGGATGTTTAAAGGTTGTATTTAATTTGTTTATATCCTTTATTTGACAACCCAATAACTCCATTGCCGATAAAGGAGAGGGGAAATCCTGGGCCCAGCAGTTAACTAGTTGAAATGGGTAATAAAAAAACCGGTATATTTTTCTAAAGGAAATCACAAAATACAGTACCATGTTTCTATCTAGGAAGCGAGAAAAATTAAATTAAGTTGTGAAACTAAATAATCGATAAAGTACATGCCTGAATTCTAAGTAATCGATAGTGAATAAATCTCAGAATATGTATGAACATCGAGTGACAAATGCTTATCAATCTTTTCGTGGAATCGATTCAAAGCGAATTGAGTTCCATTAATTTTTCTTCTGTTAGCAACACTGGTCACTCAGTATAGTCTAAAGTAATCTGTGCACCGACTGACAGATGAGAGGTAGAAAAAAACCGGCACCTATCAAAAAGTACTCTGTGACCGGCACTCGTTCCACAGAGTACTTTTTGATAGACTCGTTCGTTTTCTTTCGTTGTGAGTGCGCACGTATTTTCCGTTCTCAATCCATTTCAGGATCTTCAACACGTCGCACAGGGAGGCTCTCTACTTGCACTCCATGCGTAAAACCGTTATACAACCAAAACCATTCAAAAATATTTCGCAAATAACATCAAAAAACTACAATGTTATAATGTAACCTCACTTTTACTAAGTACTTATATTTCATATAACTTGATTCCTGGATAGCCAAATTTCACCAAATTTTCAGTGAGGCCTTGTTATTATATCCATTTTCAAATAAAGCTAGTTTGATTGAGTTAACACCTGGGCCCAGGAAACTATGGAGTCTTTCCCTTCTCCTTTGTCGGGTGACCATCAAAGGTTATTGATACAACCTTCACACCTACTTCCTGACATTTAGATAACCAAAATTTTGATCAAATTAGCCTTCTGCGTTCCTGTTAAACCGTGAGTCAAGAAATACCCTAATGGGATTTTCCATCTTTCGTTAAGATAGACTAACATAAATACATATGCTTCAGAAGCTTTAACAGAATTGTCTGACGTAACAGTGCCTATGTCCACATACCTTGATTTTGTTTTCCATCCCACAAACTTTGCTGACGTATAGCCATTTCGTCAGCTACTAATGCACAAATATATTTTTTTCTAATTTTCTCGCATTTTAATTTTAAAATGTCAAATGCTTCAGATGTGAAGCCTGGGGCACCATCAATATTACGGTACCATGTAGCAAGAGTTTTCGGATGTGGAAGTCAAGTATTGAATACTTTTCTAACATAAGTATAGGCTCTCGGAGAATAAAAGTTCAATGTAAGACAAAACTTCCTGAATTCCGCTGTATACTTTGTCATAGGTCTTTTTTTCTTATTTTTTATTTTTTTTGTCAAATTATTATATAAATCCGCTGCAAACGCATTTTTCGACAAAATAGCATGTATATCATGATCAATAAATTGTTGCTTCTTCAAAAAGCATATAACTTGCCGTAAGGACGCGTTTCGTTTCTTTAGACGTCGATCTTTTTGCTGTAAAAGATTTTTTTTTTTTACATGTTTCATTTGAAGAGCGGTTTTTCTTCTTAATTCTTTTCTTATTTTTGCCTTTTTTGGTGTGTCGAAAATTGACTCTAAGTCAGAAGAGTGTATATCCTGCAACAAATAGAATTTTTATGAATGATTAATATAATTTCGGTAATAATGTATCGTTTTCCTCAATCAAAGTCACGTAGATTACCAACCGGTTCGCCTTCTTGGTTTTTGTTTGTGGATTCTTCATGTTGCGTTTGTTGTCCCATCGAAGTACTCTAAAATAAAGAATAATAATATTACTTACATCGATTATATTTTTGAAGGTGTTTAAACATTGATCAATATAATAACTTACAGGTTCATACAGATTCTGATCTAAAACTTCGTCTTTAATCCCTAAATCTGAAGGAACATTAACATTTTCGTTCGTATTTTCTGTTTTGTCATCAGCAGAGATTTTTGAAGTTATGTATAATAAATCCTGAAAATGTATGAGGAGCATTAGAACAAAAAGCGATAATAACCATTTTATATGTCGGTGGAGGATGCCGAACATTATTGAAGCTCTCCAATGACTCAGTTTTGTGGGCGATGGCTGGGTATCGAGCAATAAACAGACTATTCCAGATCACACAACTGATTTATTATGATGCAAACTTTAAGTTTTCACTTCACACAACGAGCCGTGAGACAGTCCCCGAGACGTTGCACGTCACACGGCTGCCTACAGAGGAATGAGCGCCGGGCCTCTGCGGTTGACACTTTAATGTATTTATAACACATATATTTTTAGTGACTAAGACATCAAAATCATTTACAAAAATACGTAATCATAATTATTATAAGAAAGTTTATAATATGTTACGAGCCAAGTGAAAAGGCATTATTCGTACTGCCCGGACATTAATAATAATACCCTCATTAATCACTTTTCCCACAACATTAATAAAACATAAATTAAACAAACTTAAATCTTAATGATCTCTATTGGCACTGGAACTAAAATTTTCTTCATCGCTGTCATAGAAGCTTGATGTGTCATTTTCAGAATCGGATTCTCCTACGTGAATAATAAATTCTTGCTCGTCGTCGTAGTTTTTCCAGTATTTGGATTCAGTCTCCTCCACATGTCTGCAAGTGTTGGTCCACATCATGCAATCGATCATGTCTATAACGTTCATGAAGTAATTTCATGATGGATGTGTAGTTTTGGTCTACATTTTTGTTTGCGACATAGTTTTTTAACACTCCCCAAATTTTCTCAATCGGGTTTAAGTCGGGATGATATGGAGGAAGTCTTAAAATATCACAATTATATTTTTTTGCTTCGCCATCAACGGCGTAATTTCTAGAATTATCTTTATTTTTTAGAATGAGATCATAGAGTTCGATTTTTTTCATGTCTTCCTCGAAGTCGATGTGTTTATTCACCAATCAATATTTCATGGCTGCTTTGTTGCTGTTGGAGGTGGGAACTTTTTCTGTAAATGTGTTATGGTAGGAGGCGTTATCCATAACAATTACGGACTTTTCTGGTATGTTAGGCAGTAGTTGTGTTATGAACCACTTCTTGTAATTGTCATGGTTCATATTGTCATGGTAGTCGCCTGTCTTCGAACTGGCCTTGTAAATTAAACAAGCATTGGGGACAAAACCATTTCTTCCACCAGCGTGGACTATTATGACGCGTAACCCTTTAGAAATTTTTTTCTTTGCTACAGTTCCTTGTTGAGTACCCCATGACTTATTTTGTACATGTGTGGTATGAATGTAGCTTTCGTCAGTATATACAATATTCCTCCCTTCTTCTCTATATTTCTTCAATTGTTTTAAATATTTATAGCGGAGGAACTGCACATCATGTTTTTCAACAAGTGCTTGACGATTGTCTTCAGTAGTTTTCACTCATAACCTAAATCAAAAAGTATACGCCGTAATGTCTCCAAACATCCGTCAAAATTAATCTTTTCAGTAAGCACCCTTTTCAGAGCTTTTAATGTGGCATATTGCTTATACTCTCTATGAAAATTACTGACAGTACGCCTTATTACTCCCTTGTCAAATTCATCAATGTTACGCTTTAAACGTTTGCGCGGATTTTGGTTTTTACGCGGTGAACTCATTTGTGTGCCAGTTGCATGACATTTTGCTTTTTCTTTAAGAATTCTTTTTACAGTCCTTTCACTAACCCCCACAGCTCTTGAAGTTCTCCATGTAGCGTCTGTCAAGCGCTCCACTCCATTTTCAGCCTCGTACTTCATATGTTGGTATACTGTAGCTATCACTTCTCGTGCCTAAAAGATTTTACATTAATTAATTAATAGACATAAAAGTCAATCAAAACATTACATAAACTTATTTCACAAACAAACAAAATTACCTGACTCCGCATCATTTTTTTGAAGTGAAAACTTCTTTAGCGGCGTTGCACACTTTTTTGTAATTGGTAAAAAATGTTAACTTGCGTCAGTACATCGCGTCAGGACACGTGACCGTCAGGAGAGATTTCCCCCCCCCCCCCCTCTCTTTCAACGGCGGCGCCAAACGAAGTGAACCAAGTGACTCACTACAATGGATGGATGGATGGATGGATGGAGTGGAAGTGAAAGTGGAAGTGGAAATCGAAGTCGAAGTCGAAGGTTCGACTTCCAAGTCGAAGTGGAAGTCGAAGTCAAAGTCGAAATCGAAGTGGAAGTGGAAGTCGAAGTCGAAGTCGAAGTGGAAGTGGACATGGACGTGGAAGTGGACGTGGACGTGGATGGATGGGTGGACAGCTGATGGCTCGACCGTCTGTGTAGTAGCCACACTGCTGTGTATTCGTAAAATTCGTGAATATAAAGTGTTTAAAATATGGAAATTGAACAAAGTGCATCTATTAATGAAAAAAGTGACGCAGAAATAGTGAAAAAAAATGAGTTATATTAATTAAATTAATAATTGATTTATTTCAACGTTAATATTCAAGTTTTCACTTCTGCCGGCACTCCCGGAGTGCAACCCGTCTTTTTTTTTTCTTGAATTTTCCATGACGAACTTGTTTTGCAATCAGTACTTTCGTATTACTGAGCGACGTAGTATTAATAACTTGACTGTCTCAGACCGCTGCCGGCCTGCTACTGAAGACGAATACTTACAACTACATACAAACTCCTTCGTAAGGACGTCACTACACACATTGAAACAGTAATTTGGAGGGGCGGGCCATGTTATCGTAGTTTATCTTTATTTAATCATAACATAATATTTAAAATACAGTATCATGTTTTATCGAACTAAATTACCGTTACTAGTCAAGTTGCGTACTAATAGAATGTTAAATTCACATTGAACTACTTTGATTTATTTTGTAATTGCTTACACATAGTACGAAGTGAGTTGTAATTTTCTTTAGTTATTGTCTCAAAATTCAAGATAGCCTTTAAATGATTATTCGTAAGTATCCGGTTGTTATCAAATCGTTCAGTAAGTAAATTCCAAGGTAATTTATATAACTCAATTGACTTGATTATATCAGATGGTTCTTCCTTTAAAGAAGAGCGGAGGTAATGAAACTTGTTGATGTCTGGAATAGTATTGTTATTGTTTCACGAAATTCCATCCACTTTAAATAGTTTCCATCAAAGGAAGGCAGCTGAATAGTCGGCAACTTAATGTTATAGTTACGGCTACCCTGTTTAATATTTTGACAGCTAGATATTGAATTACAGTCAGTATCTTTAGGTACTACTCGTACATCACCAGAAGCAAAACTTTCAATTAACAATTGAGCTTTAGCAATGATTGAGCAAAAGTCACTTTCAATTATGTCATTTTCTTCCAACTGATCAGGATCCAAACCTTCAATTTTAGTTTTTAAATCATCAAACTGTATCAACAATTCTTTGAATCTTGACAGTTTTATTTCAGTTTCAATAAGTATTTGTTTAGGAATGCTGTCAGCTTCTATCAGTTTTACAGTATTTAAATATTTTCGCTGCTGGTGAATCTGTACGAAATGCCCTTGTACAACGGCTTTGGTCAGCACGAGCACGACGATAAATCGAGATGGGTAGTAATAAAAGCTCCGAAAAAAATTTAAATATAAGGTTTCCGTGTGTACTGTGACTACAGTAACACACACTTGTTAAAATTCTAGGAAAATCATCTACTTTTACAATATTTGTAAATATGTGAGCACCGTGTATCTATCACATAATTGATTTACCTGTCATTGCTTTATTTTTCAAACACTACCTTTTGGGAGGGGCGACTAGATTCAATTTTATTTTATTGTAGTTTTTGACGTTCAAAAATTATCAAGTTAGTTGTATTTTTTCCGGAAGCTTTATTATTTCCCTAATTTTATTATGCCTTCATGTTATTTAATTTTCCTCATTGTATCTTTTTATTACATCAATGTTAATGATATACTTGTTTTGTTATTATTGCTTGTACAATAAATTCTTACTTTACCTCTATGGGACACCAATATGGGATAAGTATCTCTCTACTGCATCAGCAAGCCTCCCAAGGTTCTCTCTTCGCACGAGCATTCGCTCTATCAGCTGCAGCGCGTTGCAGCTCCACCTGTGACAAAATTCTCCGAGCCTCATCCATTGGAGCCAGAGGACGACCTAAAATACATAATTAATTAATAGCATAATCGTTTCGCTGGCGACTCGGCAGTAAGTACGCGGTCGGCGCGCTGTAAGCACGCGATCCGATAGCTTGCAGCGCGCGGGCTGCAAATCGAGTTGTATGGTAGCGGAAAGCGCGCTGACTGTCCGCCGTTGGCTTTTACATATTGACATTATAGGATTAGAAAATTCCACTCACTGCGGTATCTTGTCAGAGGACGTTGTCGAGGCAGAGGCACTACTGCAGTATCGGCCGGCGTAGGGGGGCTTGGTTCTGACTCAAGAGTCTGGCTAGGGTTTGGGGCAGCAGTTGTTTCCATAAGGGGCTCAACACCGGAAAAGCTCACAATTTCAGCGTTGACCATATCTTCAGTCACAATCACTACTACCTCTCTAAAATACACAAAACAAATTAGTTTCTTATTATTTTAAAGTCACACAGGATTATATACAAGATTAACTACTCACTGTAATTGTTCTGCATCCAAATGTTGCATATCTGCTGCAGTTGACTGTTGATCCTGAAAAAAAGTTACATAGTAAGTATTACAATAATTTATTTGTTAGTCAGATTTTTGCAAGATTTTAATGTAATTTCAAATTATTACCATGTCTGGTAAAGGGTTGACGGCTACTGCAGGGGCATTCTGGCCAAAACCCTGTCCCATTATTGATAAAAAATGCAGCTCCGTATCTGTCAAATAATCTCCACTGTATCTGTCAAATAATCTCCACTAGGAGGCCCTCCGCCTGTTCTGTTTGCGTCGGCGTTTATGCCAGCAACAATTTTTTTTAATTTGCTTTTGTAGTTACTGACATACTGCAAAACAATAAATATACTGTATTAAAAAAAACCAGCCAAGTGCGAGTGGAAATAAGATGAAGTTGTGATGGCACTATGAGAAATGTGAATATTCAAATACAACTGAGCAATCTTTGGGAGATTTGGTTGTGCCACTTCCCTCGGCCTTGAGCAATCCAGCTATCTCGGACCACTGGCGAGAGGACTCTGCTCTACCTCGGGCAGTATTATTATATCCCCGAGCCCTAGCCAGGTTGGGGTTACGCTCTAAGAAGTCGAGCAGAATGTTCCATTGAGCCTCCGGACACTAGCTGCACGTCTCTCCATTCCTAAAAAATATTACGTACATTTGAATACTTTTGTAAGAAATTAAATACTTATTTATCTAAGATAAACAAGTGTACACTTACTTTGCATTTAAAAATGCTCCGCAACACGCACGAATTATTTTTAAACTTTTTAATTTACCACCTTAATGTAAGTAAACGTACTAAAATAGTTGACAATGACGTTGACATACCTCAAGGCATAAACTAAAATCGCTAGAAATAAAAAATAAAAAACTAATTTGAATAATAAAAAGTGTAAAGAAAAATTTACCGATAAAATTACGGTCTTTATTTTTTTCATGCGGTAATATTTACACCAAATATGATTCTAATATGAATTGAATTGTAGGTGATTCTGCTAGTATGTGTCACCATTTTACGAAAATTAGAGGAATTGCTAATGATCTGCTGGGAATTCCGGAAATGAATTTCATTTAGAGGAATTGCTTAAAGTGGCGTTTTTAGGCCCCCAGGTCTATGACGAATTATTTTCGAAACTAGAACCATATTTGAAGATCAAAAATTTAAAAGTATAATCCGTATCAGTCGGGTCCATATTGGCTCAACTAAAGTTCTTTACCCGAAATTGTTCTTCCTAACGATTTGTAATCCGAATGATCACTCTTCCTATAATTTTTCATCCTAAAGTTTTCATTCATACTATTTGTAGTGCTACCGGCGATGTTCATAACACTCATGTTTCCGAAAATTGTAATTAATAATATCATTAATGTAAATATTTTAAACTCCTACTGTTTTTTATCATAACGCTTTTATCCCTAAACATAATTACCATAATATTTTCATGGCCTGGGAGTTTATACGGGTAATTAATATATGATATAATTACAAAACCTCTAATATTTACAAGATATAACAACTGAACCTACAATTTTATTTGATATAATGATCAGTTAATATAATAAACGATTGATATAATTTTAATGTAACTAATTTCTATAAGAATAACAGACAATTAATATAAAATCGTTTGATATACCACTCAATAGACATAAAACCTATTTAGTCTAATATGATAAAAACTTTTTTTTTCATCCTATGTCATCCTATGTCGACGGAGCCCCGCTTCGCGGGGCCCCTATTTCTGTGTAAAGGGCTTAAAGTAACCTAACCAAACCGAACCTCGGGGTGCCCTTCGCTCGCCCTTGCATCCTATGTCGACGGAGCCCCGCTTCGCGGGGCCCCTATTTCTGTGTAAAAGGTTTAAAGTAACCTAACCAAACCGAACCTCGGGGTGCCCTTTGCTCGCTTTTGCATCCTATGTTGACGATCTAAACAAAAAAGATATGACTTTGAATAATAGTGTAAAAGATGGTTATGTTGAGAAAATATAGGAAAACAAATAAAAGTATAATAGATGTTTATTGCTACTGACATTATGAAGTTGAATGATTCGGAATTATGAACATTAGAGACAGAGTAGTTAGGAATTGTGATTGTTAGGATGAAAAATGTTAGGAAGAACATTTTCGGATTTCCAATTATCGGAGTTGAAAATTTAGGTGAACTTTGGCGCACCCGTATCAGTCATATCACCAATGGAAAGGCTGGCAATAACATTGCGGTAAGTAAAAAATTATAATTTGTTCTGTATCACCTTTATTTTTGCTTATACTAATTAACATTATTTCTTTGCTCATTAATCACAATTAAAATCACAGTTTTTTACTCGTACATTCTTAGTATTATTATCACTAATTAACATTATTTCTTTGCTTATGAATCAAAATAACATATTTTTTAGTACAATACTAATCATTACTAATTTTATTATCATTTTTTCTATACAGGTAGTGTATACTGTATACCGAATCACAATGTAATAACATACGTTCTGTTTACTTATTCAGGGTGTCGCATTGAAAGAGGATAATTTTCTTCAGATTAAGTCGATACTACTAAATGAGGCAAACACATTTTCTAAAGTATCATGAAAGTTAGACAAAAAAATGTGTTTGTCTCGAAAAGTATCCAGTTTCGACTAACATTACCCACCATCAATAGACATTCTTTAAAGGTATTATTTATTATTAATACCAGTACTTACTAAAGCAGTCAAGAGCAGTCTTAATAATATTCTCGAAGTCTTCATTCTCATATAATTCTAATTAATCTTCTATTGTATCTTGGTTTTGAGTTTCTGTTCTGATATTAAGTGATCTTAAATCAATCGTGCTAATTGTATTTTGCGTTTCTGATAAACCCATATTAATTTATGGTAAATCATCCAGAGCAATAACCGTTTCTTTTTCGATGTCAATCAAAGCTTCTAACACTTTGGTTTGAAATAATTATTTTTAAATGTATTACATTTTTTGACTGTTGGAATCAAAAACTCAAGGCTTCGTCATCAGCATCAAGATTGTTTTGTTTTACACACTGCAACAATTCTTTTTCAAAAGGTGATGATTGGCTTTTACGTTTTCGTGATGATTCTGGCTCTATATTATTATTTTGTACGTTCAAGATTTGAATTTCCGGTACTGGTGCTGGGTACCTACTGAGATGTTATTATTTGATGAGTCTTGATCTTCACTCTGATTTTTTATAGATTCATTTGTTTCATTACTTGAGTTCGAATCTAAAAAGGTTAATATTTCAAAATAAATGTAGTTCTTGCCTGTTTTAGCAGTTGCCAGTTTTTTTTTACTTGTTTTATCTTTCATATGTGTCCCTTGCAGTTTTCCATCGTGATTGCACATTTGTGACTGAAAAAATAAAAAAATAAATTACAGGAGTCGACTAGTTTCAAAGTCGGCAATCTGACTTTTAGTAATTTTTTGGTTATGTCAAAAAAACGCCTTACTTGGTGTTAGTTGTCTTTAGGATTACAAAACTACTTTTGAAATTTTCTTTAATATTCAACAGAACTAATTAGTCATGGATTTTACATTTCTTTACTAAGAATAAGTCATAAATTAAATATTAATTTTGCAGATTGCCGGATTTGAAATTAAGTTATTAAGATAGCCGGATTTGAAACTGACATATGATCAGATTGCCATTTTTGATACCAAATACCTGCTTATAAAATCAGGGTTGTCACAAGAGCATAAAAATTATGCTGTCTGACTGAAAGTATGGGGGTATATTTAAGGGTACTTATAAATAAAAAATGGGCTCATAAAATCAAACTTTTAATTGCACTTACTTCTTACACAAAGGAGGACGGGCAAGAATGTATGGAAGCTGGCCTACGAACCAATAACAACGACTTACCAACTGAACTCCGACAAACTTTACTACGACAAGATTTTAATTCGACACTACGGAACTCCGACACGTCTTCATTTCGACAATACTTTAGTTCGAAATGCCTTAAGTCCGACACTACTGTACTCCGATAACGCGTTTCTTCGACATGACTTAACTACGAAACGATGCGACTTCGACGACGTGCTACTTCGACAACTATGGTAGTCCGACATGACTCAATTTCGAAATACTCTACTCCGGCATGCTGTACTTCGACAATATCTTACTTCGACGTTATGTATCTGAGACACGATGCTACTTCGAAATTATTCTGCGACATTAGGGAACAACTAATCTTGTGTATGGTTGTTATACGTACTATCTGATATGAGTGCGGGGAAGAAGTGTCCGTTCTGTACATAGTACTATTAAGTATTCTGTGGCGGTATTATGGCGCCAACTATTCCGCTCTAGCCGCGGAACTTGATACTAAATACCTGAACGAAACCCGCGCGGTATGCACTTCCACCCACAGCGGCAGCGAGTACCGCTTAGGTTTGAATAGGCCTTTATTATTAACACGTAGTATGTTGTATGTAGTTGGCGCCATAATACCGCCACAGAATACTTAATAGTACTATGTACAGAACGGACACTTCTTCCCCGCACTCATATCAGATAGTACGTATAACAACCATACACAAGATTAGTTGTTCCCTAATGTCGCAGAATAATTTCGAAGTAGCATCGTGTCTCAGATACATAACGTCGAAGTAAGATATTGTCGAAGTACAGCATGCCGGAGTAGAGTATGTCGAAATTGAGTCATGTCGGACTACCATAGTTGTCGAAGTAGCACGTCGTCGAAGTCGCATCGTTTCGTAGTTAAGTCATGTCGAAGAAACGCGTTATCGGAGTACAGTAGTGTCGGACTTAAGGCATTTCGAACTAAAGTATTGTCGAAATGAAGACGTGTCGGAGTTCCGTAGTGTCGAATTAAAATCTTGTCGTAGTAAAGTTTGTCGGAGTTCAGTTGGTAAGTCAATAACAACATGCGATATATCATTGGAAAGGTTTTTTTATGTACTTCAATTAATGTTATGGCGCGAAGTCCCAAATCGCTGTGTGGAAAAAGTTATGGCACAACAAAGCTCGACTTAATTCACAAAAATGCCATTTCCCACTAATTGTGGACCAGGTGTTCCATGGCACCTCAAAATACCATATCTATGTTTGAATACACCGCGTGGAGTATTGTTTAACATATAGTTCTGTTATTCTTATACTTTGTTAGTTGCACGTGTTTTATAGGGATGCCTAATACTTTTGGCCAATGCTGTATCTCGGTCTCACTCTTCTCATCAGGCGCTGGTATAAACTCGAAATACCTACATGCTAAAACTACTTTATCCCAGACATTTTATTTCTGAAAAGATAAGTAAGGTTTGGGGGACCTCAAGCACTACAAAATAAAACAAACACGTGGAAGAAAATCATTAATGAGATTTATTATCAATAACAATGAATTTAAACGTTTTTTGTACAATATTATACTTGGCTAAATAATCATTTGAGACGGTCATTAGTGACAATAGATACAAGTTAAAGGATTTAAAACGAAAACAAACGTATTAATACTCCATCGCGCCCACACACTTATAAAAATACAATAATAAATCAAATGCATATTATTTTTAACCGACTTCAAAAAAGGAGGTTCTGTATGTATGTATGTATGTCCGCGATTTTCTCAAAAACTGATGAACCAATTTTGATAATTCTTTCACTAATGTAAGCTACATACTTTCAGAAAGGTTTTAGTATATGATACATTAGGTAATTATTCTTATGTACGAAGTTATATGCATAAATGTACTGCATCTCCGGCATTTCTATGCGAATTTAGATGATTCTGTCTTAATTATGAGCAGTTTAATATTATATTAAATCGGACACCAACTACGCACATCAAAAGTGTCTAGGGATCAACATATATTTTTGCAATAACTTTTCTCCTGATTGATATTAATTAAAATTTTCTTTAAGGATTCATCAAATAAAGTGTTTTCGTTTGTCACAGTAACGATAAACCAAGTCACCTTTGCATTAATAAAGAAATTTGCCATTTTCCTAATAAAGGGATTTTTGACATTCGAACCACTAACACAAAAGTTCGAAAAAAAGACTGAAATAACAGTTTTCTTTAAAATTTTATTGGGTAACTTAAACAATTAATAATCCGTGTTTCTACCGCGAACACTAACAACACAAGAACATCGGTTTGGCATACTCAAAATGAGTTCATCCAAATCACGCTGTGGAATGGCCGCCCATGTTCGTTGCAACAACAAAAAAAGGTCTTCTTGCGACTGGATACCCTCCATATTCGGCAGAGCTCTTCTCTGTAGCATATCCCATGCATGCTCAATCGGGTTCAAGTCTGGCGACTGAGCAGGCCAGGGCAGGACATTGATGTTAGCTGCGGCGAGAGTCTGTCTTACAACTCTTGCGGTGTGCGGTCGTGCATTATCATGCATTAACTGAAATAAGGGACCGATTTGCACTTGTAGAGGAACGATGACGTCTGATACAATCGTCTCAGCATAAATTTGAGCGTTGAGGTTGCCTCTGATCCAAATCAACTCAGTTCTTCCGCCGATCCAAATACCCGCCCATACCATGATGGTTCCACCACTATAAGGATGGACTTCCTGGCAGGATTTTAATCGCTGTTGGCGTCCAGGGGTTCTCCAGTGTCGTATATGTCTTGTATCCGGTCTCATACCAAAACGAGACTCATCAGAAAAGCACACGAAACGCCATTGTTCTTCTGCCCAATTTCTGTGTTCAAGAGCCCATTGATATCGAATCCTACGATTGTGCATTGCTATAGGTGGTACCCGTAGCGGTCTTCGGGAATGAAGGTTCACTTCATGCAAGCGGTTTCTGACTGTTTGGTCGCTAATTAAGTTCCCTGAAGAGTGATGAAGCCTCACGGCTAACATCATGGCGGTTATTGTTGGAGCTCTTCGAGTTAAGATTTGAATGTATCGGTCTTGTCTCCGTGTGGTGCAGCGATACCGTCCTCCATGGCGCTCAGCCACGGTACCAGTGCTTCGGTAACGTGTCCAAAGTCGACTGATAACACTCTGACTTGTATTCAGAGCTAAAGCCACAGTACGTTGCCGGGAACCAGCTTCTATCATTCCCACGGCTCTGAGCATTTCTTCCCTGCTTAAATGACGTCGCCGCTCCATAATAACGTTGGTTTTAATCAGTAGTAGGGAAACAGTAGCACTAATAATGTCTTCAATGCGTTGTATGTTTTTATAGGAAAAATATTGACAGCTGATTTTCATCTTTTACTCGAATTTGATTCACAGTTCCTGATTCAAATTATGAAATGCACCAAAAAGGATCCATATAAATTTATAAAATCATAAATTTATTACAAAGCCACATCTCAATCTCAAGAAATCCGCATAAAAATGCTTGATCCCTAGACACTTTTGATGTGTGTATGTCAGAACAAAATAATCGCCCGAAGACGGTCCTTGGTGTATATTTAGCTAAACTTCGTACCGGTGAAAGTAATGAACGCTTAGCGTCATTATTTAATATGTCTCGTCGTACTCTAGAGCGAAAGTAAAAAATCGCCAGAGATTTTGTCACATTACATTTAGGTTTTAACCACATTTCAAGGAACGATATTTTTGAAAATAATTCGTTGATACCTAAGGGTATATTTGGTAACAACGAAAATAGTAAGACAATCACTATTTGCGATAGAGCCTACATTTTCATTGAAAAAAGTTCAAAGTTTTTATTATTTCAAGGTTTATCTTATAGCTTGCACAAATATAAGAATTTATTAAAACCATTCATGATAGTATGTACTGACGGTTATATAATAGTCGTTATTGGCCCTTTTGCTGTGACTACATCTGATGCACTAATCATGCAAGGGATTGTTCGTAATGAAGATAGCTTCTGGAATTGGTTTTTTCGACAGAGTGATGTTTTTATTCTAGATCGAGGTTTTAGAAATAGCATAAACAGTCTCGAGGAATGTGGCTATGAGGCACATATACCGCCTACAAAAGATAGGAGCGAAAGACAATTAATAAAACAATGCTATAGATTACTTCGACAAACATATTTTAATAGAGCTCTTCCCCATATGTTTCACGATTTTAAAATTGGTGCAAGCCTGTTAAATGCTTTTCATCCCCTTTTTCAAGATCACAGGCTAGCTCCAGATATCATAAGTTTCATTAATGAATATATGAATACTACCAATCGTTTATATGATTACGTTGAAATGAAAAACCTTAACAGACAACGTCGAAGGTTTACAAGAATGGAAGTAAACCTCCCATTCTTGAGTGATTTTCCTCGTCTGACTGAAGACTGTATAATATTGCATGCTTTAGGGACATACCTTATGAAGCTAGCAAAATCATATGTAGCAGAACATTTTCGAGATGGCATATATTTGATTGAAATGTGTAAGGATGATACATTATATGATTTAAATAAATGTGATACTTTGCAAAACAATGTGTGGTTACTCCGAGTGCGGATACAGTCGCGGCACGTGAGGGCACGCACATATTATTCCTATATTTTAATTGACAGGGACCAAATCGGCAGAAACGCAATAATTCAGTACTATTGTACTTGTATGATTGGCAGAAGGACAGTCGGGAGCTGTGCCCATATCGTTTCCGTATTATGGTTTTTAGGCATAGGAAGGTATGAGCCGTTTATTGCTCCAGCTCAACATTTATTAAACCTTATTATCGATAATGACCCATGAGTACACGCTATGGCATCTTATCACTGACCAGAATAATACATATTAATGTTCCACTGTAACAATACTGCAATATGTTTGTGTACAATGAGTATTAAAATACGCATAAACCTAGTTTAGTTTATACATAAATATTTTCACTGACGCATGAGTAACTAAGTGTTTTTGTTTTCTTTCATAATTATTGTTAGTAGTGGATAACTTTTATTGGGTATTCTATAATTCACATAGCAAATGTAAAAGATCTACAATGTATATGCTGTTGTTATCTCTAATATATAAATAAATAAATGTAAAGAAAAGACCCTGATGACCCCATAACCCTCCTCCAGGAGAGAAATAGGGCAATCAGTACAGTACACAAGCACAAAAATCGACATTCCGTGTTTTTTTTTTGGAAAAAAGTTTTTTATTAGTTAGATAATACTAAAGTTTTACAGTAAGATAACAAAACTCCTTTTCAATCTTCATCAATTATAATACAAGTTAAATCTCCGGCTGGAGAATTAAACGGCTCATGCCTTCCTACACCTAGATACCAGACAATAGAGGTTATATGGGCACAACTCCCTATTGTCCGGCGCCCTGTCAAGCAAGTGCAATAATATTGTGCTATCGCACTAATACCAATCACGTCTCTAATAACCAAAAGGTAACATATTATATTTTTGCCCTTACATGGCGAGACTGTATACGGCCTCTCAGCAACCAGACATTTTGAGGCATATTGTACCGTTGCAAATCCCCAATTAAATCGTCTCTTTTCACTTCAATTATATATAGGCCATTGTGCAAATGCTCTGCACAATATGATTTGGCTAGTTTAAGCTGATATGATCCCAGAGTGAAAAGTTTTAAATCACTTGGTGTCAAACGAGGAAAGTCATCTAATTGTTGGTTTGCATCTATCGCCACAAACGCGATTCTTTGTCTGTTAAGATTGTTGTCATTTACGTAATTATATAAATGATTGGGTATGTTCATCCTTTCATTAATTGAATTTAATATGATTTCTGCGTCTATATTATCAGCCACAGGTTCACGAAAAGAGTTAATAAGGGCACCTGCAATTTTAAAATCGGGAAACAGATTCCGTAGTGTTGTATTAAAATAATCTTGACGCAGTAACTTGAAGTCGCGTTTAAAACATGACCTCAACGACCCACCGACACAAAGTAACAAGTCTCGATTTGTTGGCCTGTTCGGTAGACAGTTGAGTGTCATTTCTGTCCTTTGTTGGTGGCAAATGAACTTCATAACCGCAAGCTTCTAAACCCGGAAGACAATCACGAAAACCTCTATCGAGGATTAAAACATCATTTTGTTCAAAAAACCAATGAAAAATACTGTTTTCTTCATTTGCAAAATCGGACATGATGGATGCATCGGACTTCGTGGCAGCAAAAGGTCCTAAGATATCTATTATATAACCGTCTGAACACACAACAAGAAAGGGTTTTAACAAGTTTTGAAACTTATGTAAGCTGTACGTTAAGCGCTGAAAAAGAAAATTGGAACTTTTCTGAATGTATGCATACGTTCCGTCGCAAATGATTATAGCTTTAGTATTTTCTTGATTTCCAAATATTCCTTTATGTATTGTTAGGTTACGTTCCAGAACATCATTTCTTTGCATGTGGTCAAAACCCAAGTGCCGTGGCACAAATTCTCTTAGTAAGCAATATCTTACTATCTTTAATATTCTTTGTATACTTCTTCGAGACGTATTGAATTGACTGGCTAGTCGTTCGTTTGACTCTCCGGTTCGTAGTTTGCAAAGGTAAATACCCAAGGCCAACCGCGGTTTTCTATGACTTCCTAGCAACGATGGAGTTTCTTGTAGGATTATGTAAAATTGCCTATTTTTTAACCCGGTCCAAAAATGCATCTCATCATCAGTGATAGCACCTACAGTTTCAAAATCTAATTGTTTAACATGTCGTGCTTTGGTTAATCTAACGCAAATATCGTCGAATTGAGAACTGTTAAAGTTTTGTGTAAGATTGCATAAGTTCACTAATTCATCCCACACATTGGCTAGGAGATGTTCTTGACACGAACGAGCACTTTGCGGTACATACAAATTATGTTCACAAAGTAAATATACCTTTATCGCTTCTGGTATACGTAAGTTCGCTTGGTTACTACAGTTATTAAAAATGCAGTGTGCACTCGTGTTTGGTGCTCTTCTGTAAATAGCAGATTCAATGGTTGCAGCTTCGTTTTGTTCTGGGTGGACATTTTGGACAGGTCTTCTTATTGAATTTTGAGCCCTTTGCCAGCACCGGTGGCACACAAAATACGTATTGTTGAATATAAACTGGAAAGAAAACAATCAGTTGCTTATGAAAACCTCTTAGTGATAATGGATCGGCTTAGCTACCATTTTAAAAGTTCTAATTGTAGAATTATAAATAGAAAAAATAATTAACTAATCCAACTACTCGTATTAACTAACATTTCTTATAAGTAGGTAGAGATTTAACAACCGACTTAAAAAAAAACTACTAAGTGATAAATATCTGTAATTTCGGAAGTCGGTGTCGTTGGTTCCGCATTTTCGTATTTTGACACCGACTACCGAAATTACAGTTATTTATCACTTTGTAGTTTTTTTTTTTGAAGTCGGTTGTTTTTTTTGTAAAAAGGTTTTTATTTTTCACTTTTTAGTTGTAACCTACCCTACACAAATTCAATTAACACTAGTGCATTGAAGAATTGAAAACACCGACTAGAAGAATCATCAAAAAATCGCTAGAAATGCCGGACATGCAGTACATTTATGCATATAACTTCGTACATAAGAATAATTACCTAATGTATTATATACTAAAACCTTCCTGAAAGTATGTAGATCACATTAGTGAAAGTATTATCAAAATCGGTTCATTCGTTTTTGAGAAAATTGCGGACATACAAACATACATACATACATACGGGTCGAATACGGAACCTCCTTTTTTGAAGTCGGTTAAAAAAGGGCACCTATCAATCTAAGTCTTTATTGCTATTTATGTATGAACAGAAGATGAACGAATACAATATAACAATAGTTTAATATATTTAATGTAATAAACAAAAAAACAAACCTCCAATAGTGCATGTTCCCGTACATAATCTGCAAGCTCAGGTTGATCTTGTGGAATATTTTCAGCCAAAATGTGACGCTGATACCTCCTGTTGTGTAGCCCTCGCTGGCACATAACACAATTGTTGTAATGTTCATCCATGACCAAAGCAGGCCGTTTTTATTAAGAGCTTAGTTCTATGTTCGATAAACAAAGCCAGTGGTATAACATACAACAAATCACAGAGACCGATAAAAAAAGCCAGTGGTATAACGTATAACAAATCACAGAGTCCGATAAACAAAGCCAGTGGTATAACATACAACAAATCACAGAGTCCGATAAACAAAGCCAGTGGTATAACATACAACAAATCACAGAGTCCGATAAACAAAGCCAGTGGTATAACGTATAACAAATCACAGAGTCCGATAAACAAAGCCAAAGGTCGTAGTCAAATAATAATAATGATAAATTGAAAATGGTGGAAAACGACGCGATATGGAAACACAAGAAACCAGTGGTAGTGACAAGTTACGATCAGAATACATTTTGACACAGACAGTTGTAGATTTTGACTTAATGACACTGTTTTATATTTTTGTCGGTACTGGCTACCTGCCTGTACCTAAATAAAATGAGGTATTGCTTGTTGTTATACCTTTTTATGATAAAAGGCTGAAAAACAAACTTTTGGTCAAGTCTGGCTTTATTGTGCAATAACTTTTTCCACACAGCGATTTGGGACTTTCCACCAGAACAATAGTTAAAGTACGTGAAAAAACCTTTCCAATGATATATCGCATGTTGTTATTGGTTCGTAGGCCAGAATGCCCGTCCTCCTTTGAAAAGAATATTATTATATACGCAGATCTGGGACCTCTTCTAACGCCTCTTCGCAATAATCAGAAGGTGGTATAGTCGATGCATCAAGCGACTCCTGCTCATCAAAAATATTACAATAATATGACAAAGTTGGAATTTCTTTCCACTCAGCATCAAAATGTTTGCACAACAGCCTCTTCACATCTGATAATTTATCTTTATTAACCGCTACAATACTCGAGAGTTGCTCTGGAATAATATTATTTATATTTTTATTTCTTTGGCACACATTCTGTGCCTGTGCCGTGTCAGAATTATAGTACAGCTCGCCTTTAATCAACACATTCCCCGCGATTTTAGAGCGTCTTAAGACGAATCTTTTGCATTGTTTAAATTTTATCCGCCAAGATGCTGTAGGCTTAAAAACATTTTTTACTGCATCTCGCCAGTTAAAAACTGGGCAATCATTGCCCAATTTTATCAATGTTGACGTTTCACCAAACACGTCTCTTATTTTATCCGGGTGTAAAATTACGTCCATTTTTCGTAGCTTTTTTTCAGCAATCCCAAACTGACGATCTGCTGGCATAAATGAGTGTCCCGTTACTGGAAAGACCAATTCTATTGTTTTTATATTTTTGTGATCCAACAACCATTTAGAGCACGTGCCCAAAAAAATGCAATTTTTATTTTGCCCCCCACATCCATCTGCTACCAATCGAATTGTAGATATATTTGTCAAATTTGTATTATTAAGTCTGTGAGTTATTGCAGAAGCTACTAAGTTTGAATCTTTATTAAATTCATTTTCTGTGCAATAATAGGTAAACACCCGCTCCTTTACAAGAGGAGCATTAGATGGTCCCTCAACCACAGTAAAATTAAAGAAATATATCTGCCGAGAGTAATATGCTGTTTGGTCCGGAACCTTTGGCAGTGGCAGGTTTTTTTGGCAATCAAAAGATAATATTTTGAGATTATCTGAAGTATCCTTTAGTTTATCATAAAAAGCTTTGGCTCTCAATGAGTGAGCCCTTTTTTCTATAATTAATAAATTCTTCTTCTGGGGATCAGTTTCAGCAGCAATTTTTCCAGAGAGCTCTAAACATTTGGAGCAGACATCAGTTTTTGGAGTACCGAATCCTAAATTGTAGTTCGTGTTAAAAATATGACGGAAATATGATTTTTTCACAGCAACATTTGAATACTCACTGTCTTTGTAAATTTTGTAAAGTTTATTTATATTCAAATCTGAAGGTAAGTACTTTCTTTCTGCAGTCTTGGTTTTTCTACAATGGTGTGCTTCGACACAACGTAGTTGCTGTATAAAATTATGAACAGATTCTTTTTGAGCAGCAAATAAACGCTCTTTACGATTTCCACCTGAAAAAAAAAGTTTAAAATGGCATTCAATAAACAGCTTGAAAAGAAGATAGGTAAAAGAAATTGAATGAGTGGAATAGGTAGGTACATTCTTTGAAACAGAGAAAAATAAACCAAAAAAAACAAATACTTTACCTCGGTGTTCAGTTATTATTAAATCCTCAACATGAAAATGTCTATTCATGACATATTGTACTCTGTGTTTTGTAACACCAAATAATTTAAAAAAATTTTTTTGACATATTGGTACTTTTTTGCCACCCACAAAAACACCATACTTTATAGTCGTTACTTTCTTGCCTTTGAAACCTGCCCTTTGCTTGACAGGCTCCACTGTGCAGTATTTTAATATAATTGAATCTTGATCTTTTTTATTTCTATAGCTGTAAAATGTATCATGCAATTTTTTCATTTGCGACATTGTTAGTGTATCACACTTAAGCGCCTTAGAGTTATGGTTACATACTTTTTCTGGCATTGATTTTGGGGAATATCTAAAAAGAATAGAAAATACGTAAGGCAGGTAAGTTAGCAGTAAGCACTTCAATAAAACCAAAGTTAACCCAAACAGCATGCCAGCTCGTGACAGCCCTAACTTCAAACTAACCTCAATTTCTTAGCTTGGTTTCTTGACCAATTTTCGGGATCTCGTTTGCGTTTTCTTGCAAATTTATTAGTAACAACGCTGGGGCTTGACTCCATTATAACTTTTCACCTTCAATCACTTAATTGTAATTAGAATAACACTAAAAACGTATTAAAATCTCCGTACAATAATGTGCGAGCGGCCATAACACCACGCTTTCGAACGCTCGCTTCTGATTGGTCGATGACGTAAGATGGCCGATTTTGAATTCGAGAAATGAACAGAATGCCACATATGAGTCTATTATTTACAAAAACCACAATGTCCGTTTTATGAAATTGTGAGTAATTAATTATTTTCGTAGTACGCATTATGGGCGCCTGTGGTTATATTGGAAACTATAGTAGTTTGATGAAAAATAATGTATTTAATCAATTACTAAACTTAATCATGAAAAATCTTTACGAACTAGAACAATAATCAGGAAAACATTATGGACATTGCTGACTTTGTAACACTCGGCAGGACTTTGCGGTTTTTGTTGCAAAAACAACATGGACTTTGTTGGCTTTGAAACATACCTATCTTGGCCTAGAATGATTGAACCATATTGATACTTCTTCTTCTAAAACCCGTCTTCCCAGAGACAGTGGGACGAGCCGCTCTGCAGGTTGGTACGGAATAAACTTATTAATACGTCCACCAATACTGCTGAGCGTGCCCGCCTGCTGGCTGTGGGTGAATGGGAGTCGGGCCTCTGGCTTCAGGCGCTACCGTCACCCAACATAGGCACTATGCTGGGTGACACCACATTCCGGCTCGTTACATGTTTGCGTCTGGGCGCTCCTTGCGGAGCTCCACATCGCTGTCAATGCGGTGAAGCAGTCGACTGCCTCGGACACCATGGCCTATCCTGCAGCAAGAGCGCTGGTCGGATGGCACGGCACGCCAGCATTAACGACATCATCCGTCGGGCTCTTGTCACCGCCGGAGTGCCAGCTGTTTTAGAACCCAATGGCTTGGCACGTGACGATGGGAAGAGGCCAGATGGAATGACCATAATGCCTTGGAAGTTGGGTAGGCCTTTGGTGTGGGATGCAACCTGTGTCGACACCCTCGCGCCATCCCATCTTCCTAGCACGGCGGGCGGTGCTGGGGCGGCTGCTGCAGGAGCAGAAAACCTCAAACGGCGCAAATATAACAACCTTATTGGGAGCTATATGTTTGAGCCGTTTGGGGTTGAAACTCTAGGGCCTTGGGGTCCGAGTGCTCATCGCATATTTCGCGATATCGCCAAGCGTTTGGTTGACTCTTCGCGTGACCAGAGGGCTGGCCTATTTTTAGCCCAAAGAATAAGCATTGCCATCCAACGTGGCAATGCTGCCAGCCTTTTGGGCACTTATCCCATTGACAGCGATGCGGACGAATTTTTCGATGCCCAATGAACTCCTGTCTTTTTTTTTTTTATTATTATTATCATAGATCAAAGATTATAAATGAGGGTAAGACTGCAGACAACGACAATAACAACAAAACAAAATAATATAATTAGTCAATGTCAATGTTTAGTGTTTAAGTCGATGTATATTCTGAATATTTTCTCTACTACCGAGATTTTAGCTAGAGTTTTTGTTCTTTTTTTTGTTCTTTTGCTGTTTTTGTTTTCTTTTATTAGTTTTTTATTATAATTTTTTTTATTTGTAGCGTGAATGCTGTGTTTTTTTCTTCTCTTTTATTGTGAATGTTGTGCACGTCTGTAATTGACGTAAACACTAG
Organism: Amphipoea lucens; assembly: GCA_947508005.1. Lineage (NCBI taxonomy): Eukaryota > Metazoa > Arthropoda > Insecta > Lepidoptera > Noctuidae > Amphipoea > Amphipoea lucens. The sequence continues at coordinate 22,002,331 of OX382357.1, forward strand.
TCCATGTCTCTGTTCTCTTTTATTTGTAAATGTTTGTGTTTGCGTTGTTGATGTGCCTTAATAATAAATAAATAAATAAATAAATTTGTATATAGTATATTTTGTAGTGTGTGTGTACATATGTAAGTAATTATAAATAAAAATAAATACTTTTTAATTGAAATACCATTAAAGTACATGACAGGTAACAGTAGGCCTCTAATATAGTGAAAGTTTGTATGTTTGTTACTCAATCACGCAAAAACAGCTGAACGAATTTGAATTAAATCTGACACCATATCAAGATAGCGTGGATATCATATTTTCTATTCTGGTACCATAGGGATTTTTCGAACGTCCACGCGGACGTCTATAATGTTAAATAAAACTATGCTTGTTTTATAAGAACTTTATTAACAAAACTTATATTAAATTGAAAGTAATGGAGACTCTTCTTGTTCTTCACATAGTACCTCTTCAGGAGAATCGATGTCGTCAACCATATCTTCAGTTGGTATTTCATGTGATGATGGTAGTACATGAGCTTATAGTTGGGCTCAGCAGTACTCGAGTAGGATGCAGGGTTGACAATGTATGCATGAACAACTTTAGTTATGCTGATGACATGGTGCTGCTGACCCCAACTGTAAACGCAATGAGACAGTTGCTAGCCATCTGTGAAACATACAGCAATAAGCATGGATTAGTGTATAACTGTAAGAAAAGTGAGTACATGGTTTTCAAGGCCGCCGGTAAGTGTCCGTCATATATACCTGCGATAAAGCTGAATGGTAGTGAACTGAAGCGGGTACATCAATTCAAATACCTAGGACACTACGTTACTGAGGGCCTTGATGACCAAGCTGATGTAGAAAGGGAACGTAGGGCATTGGCGGTCAGGAGCAATATGCTGGCCCGCAGGTTTGCGCGTTGTAGTGAACAAGTCAAGGTGACACTATTTAGAGCCTACTGTCAGACTTTCTACACGTGCAGCCTGTGGTTCAGGTATACGCAGAGGACGATCAATGCCCTACGTGTCCAATACAATAATGGATTTAGGATGTTGTTAGGGTTGCCCCGCTTTTGTAGTGCCTCTGGTATGTTTGCGGAGGCTAGGGTAGATGGCTTCCATGCCATTGTGCGCAAGCGGCTCGCGTCGTTATTGAGCAGAGTCCGGAGTAGCACTAACAGCATCCTACAGGTAATTGCTCATAAACAGGACTCAAATATCCTGAAAGAATTTATTCGTGTGCAAATTTTATAACTCTCGCTTGTATTATAATATCTATGGACCTAGTCTGAAATAAAGATTTTATTATTATTATTCCTTTATTTCACTATATACATATAAAATATATTTTTAAATATTAGTATAAAAAATATATAAAAACATTTAAAAATATAAAAAATAGTAGCCCACCGGTATCGGGAACAGGGTCCAAGCTACCGGCGGTCAAGGCTCCAGAGAGAGGAACCTCCTGACAATGCGAGCCGTGTCCAGAAGTACCGCTTTCTGAATCAAGCCCTTGATCCAGCTGCCCAACGAGAGCCTCCTTAGGTGTTGGTCGAGGCTCTTGGCTATCAAACCATTGGCTGTAACGACTATCGGCACAATGATCGCTGAGTCCACATCCCACATGTCGACAACCTCGCGAGCCAAGTCAAGATACTTAATTTGTTTATCTTTCTCAGCTTTCACGAGGTTCTCATCATGCGGGACAGTTATGTCAACAATCATTGCGCGCCGCTCTGATCGATCCACCACCACTATATCAGGCTTATTGGCAACAATAGTCCTGTCAGTGATGATGGATCGATCCCAGTACAATGTGATATTACCATTTTCGAGAACTGGGTCGGGCACATACCTATAGTACGGCACCTCCGATTCTACAAGGTTGTATTTCAAAGCAAGCTGCTGATGGATTATCCTGGCTACAAGGTTGTGTCTATGCAAGTATTCTCCGTTAGCTAGACGAGAACACCCGGAGATAATATGCCTGATTGATTCTCCCGGCTGGTGGCATGCCCGACAGATGTCAACCGTGCCGTCTTTCACAATATATCTCCGGTAGTTGTTTGTCATCATAACTTCGTCCATAATTGCACAAACAAAACCTTCGGTTTCTCCAAAGAGATCACCGCAACGTAGCCAGGCTACGGACGCTAGTAGGTCTACATCGGGTCCATGAAGGGCCCGAAGAAAGCGTCCGTGAAGCTCCTTACTCTGCCATACCTCCATGCGATCATTAGTGTCAAGCACTACTGGTTTGCGCCAGTTCTCTTTAGCCAAGGAGAGCGGGGTGAGGCCCTTGTCCACTATGACTACATCTCGATGCATCCCCACGTCGGTTTCTTGGAAGTATTCCCTGAGATTGCATATCTCGCGATTGTGGAGGGTCTTAGCGTTTAAAAACCCTCGACCTCCACACTTTCGCGGGTTATACAACCTCATTACCGATGACCGTGGGTGATGCATTCGATTTGCAGTCAGCAGCGTACGGACCCTCCTATCCAGGGCGTCGAGTTCGGTTTGAGTCCATTTGAGTATGCCAAAAGAGTACATCAAAACCGGCATGACCCAACCGTTGAAGGCACGCACCTTGTTTCCGCCTGATAGAAGACTATTAAGCACTTTTTTCAGGCGGCCAAAGAAGCGCTCCTTTAACGATTGCTTCATGTCAGTAACATTGATGCCTAACGCTTCCGACATACCCAAATACTTATAGGTTTCGGATGCGGAGAGGGCTCTAAGGTTTGTGGAATCCGAGAGTTGAGTTTTTTATTATTATTATTATTTATTGTAGTACTCCAAAATCTCCAAATCGCGCCATTTGTCCCCGAAATGAGTAGTTAACAATTTATTAACATCCCTATATTTTAGCGGTTTTATTTGTGCGCCCTGTGGAACAGCGGTTGGAGGAATCATAGCTGTGTTTTTTCCTTTTTTGCAAACGCTTTTATATTGGCCTGCATCACTTTTGTAGTATAGTTCTCCTCTAACGCCAACCATGTCATTGCTTCTACTGGCTCTTTTCAAATAAAACCTTTTGCATTTAGAAAAAGGTATATGCCATTTAGTAGTTATCAAAAATAAATCTTTAACGACGGTTTTCCAGTTGCGTACTTGAACCGTAGTAGCAACGTTTATGGCGGTAGAATGTTTTTCGACTACATCAAAGTATTCTTTTGGTGTGATTATATTTTCAATTTTCCGTAATTCCTTTTCAATACGAGCGAATACTCTGTCCGGCGGAAGAAATGAGTGTCCCACTACTGGGAAGACTACTTCAACCAGATGTATTTGAGCTGGTGCATCTTTTGTAAGCCAATGTGAGAGCATTGCTATAAGCATAGAATTCTTGTTTTGACCGGAATACCCGTCGGCCATAAGTCGAACTTGATTACATTCTGGTGGAAAAACTGTACTGCAAAGCCGATGGTAAACTGAAGATATTATGAGGTTTGCATCTTTTGCAAATTCATCCTCTGTCCAGCAATAACTGAACACATTTTCTTTTGTTAATGCTGATTTGGAGTTACCTTCCACAATAGTGAAATTGTAAAAGACTAAAAGTACAGTTGACGGGAATAGTAGGTACTCTGGTCTGGTATTTTCGGCAGTGGCATGTTTTTCTGGCAGTCGAAACTAAGAATCTTTATTTTACGGTTGTCTTCTTTTAACATTTTGAAAAATTCTTTAGCTCGACGTTTGTGTACTGTTTTCTCAGCCATCAGCGTAGCTTTGTCACTATCATTTTGCGCAGTTTTTATTTTTTCGTCAATCTGAAGACAAGTTGAGCACACGTCAACCCGAGGACTCCCAAAGCCCAAATTAAAACAGTGATTAAAAACGGATCGAAAATACATCTTTTTCACTTTGAGGATTTCTGGTGCTTGATCGTTGTACATTTTGGCCATTTTATTAATACTCAACTCTGAAGGCAAATACATACGTCTCGTATTGCCACGACAATAATGAGCTTCAGAACACTTAAATGTCTTTATAAATTTAATGACATTTTCTTTTTTGTCCTGGTATTTGTGGGACTTGTGGTCACCTCCGCGTTTTTCTTTAGGAAAATTTCCATGTAAGTAATAATTCTTTAATACATTTTCTATGCGGTATCTCTTGATTTGCAGAATCTGAAGGAATGCTTTTTGGCAAACTTGCATCATTTTAAGTTGCGATCTGCAGTATACTCTATATTTACGCTGAAAGGCTCTAGTTTTATAATTATTTCGAGATTCAAATCTAGGACGGCGACGTTGTGTTTTTATACCTTGCACATGTTTCAATATAAATGAGTCTTGTGTCAATTTGCCTTTCAATCGATAAAAGGACTCATGGAATTTACGTACATCTTGCAGCGGAATTTCAGAGCATTGTAAGATTTTGGATTTATGTTCACAAGTCGGCTTAACAGGCAAATGCTTTGCTGCATACCATGAAAAAAAAAAATCCTTGTTATTTGGACTTGTAGTTATAAACAGTGGTCGGACATTCCGGTGCAATCATTCTTATAGTTGCGGTGCGAGCAAAATAACCCACTAAAGCACATGTTGGTTCCACTATACTACCTAACTGCTATGTAGGATGAAAGCAGAAATAAAGGGATACATTAATGGAGGAACATTATGAAAGTGAGATGGAGTGAAATGAAATGAAATAAAAAAAAATGAATTATGAATATGAATTGTTTTAAATAAAAAATTTGTAATAAATTTTTCCCTAAGTAGGTAAAAAGTATCAAGACATAATCGCCATAGTATACTCCACATGAGTAGACAAACGGAACAGAGACAAAGCTTCTTAAGAACCTGCAAAATTGTTACCTATTTTGGTAGGGTTGTCACAATAGGTTAAGACAAATTAAACAAAACATTTGTTAAATAGTTTTATTATTCAGTATGATTTACAAATTACTTACTCTAATAATTTTCTTTTTATAATTTTTGTTTTTTAATCATTTATTATTTCTTTTAATGGTGTGGTAAATGCTTTGAGCTGAAACAAAAATAAAATGGAAATGCGAACTGAACACTATTATACAAAAGACATAGGTAGACCTATATTTTAAAGATTATATGTATACCTATTTTTTAAATATGTATTTAATTTCAAGACCTACTAGTAGCGAGAAATAACTACGATGTAGGTATTAATTATAAGTTTCGATTAAAAATGCTTTTTAAACTCGTATTCGAACTTTCATGATCATGCTATTATGGCCGTTGAGGAGTTCCATCGTGAGAAGACCTGTCTGCAGCAGCAGTCTATGGTGAAGATCATGTTTAGCAAGCAAAATTAAATTTAACTAAAAAGTTTCACTTTCAAGTCCATGCTACTAACCGTTAAAGAGTTCCCTCGTAAGGAGACAATGCTGGCTGCAGCAGCAGTTCATGATAAATATCGTGTCAAATTATCAAAATTCATCTATCATAACAATTTCGTGATCGTGCTACTAACCGTTGAAGGAGTTCCCTAGTGAGGAGATAATCCTGGGTGCAGCGTCAGGTTATATCTTATTATTGCATTATCACCGAAGTTACGCAGGTATACAAAATTTCAGCTCAATCAGACATCGGGAAGTGGTTCAAACCTTACTTGCAATATTTAAACTTAACATACATACCTACTACATACCAACCCATCCACGTACCTACAAATATATAGTAAAAACTTGTAATAATAATAAAAAGGTAAAAACACACCGTGTACAACCGTCTTCTTATCAAAAAGGTCCTTACTTGAAAAAGAAGTACCTAATCAAATATTTACCTACCTATTGTACTCCTTGGGATAGTTGCAGTATGATATATCTTTATTTTTTCTAGTATTATTCATACACACAGTACAATAAACCACCATTATTAACAATAATATACCACGTTTTTACATTAAAATATTCAAACTTGGAACTAACAAAACAAACAACGTGCGTCGCGCTGACCCTGAGATTGTCAACTAGCTGTGCCAGCGTAAACCGGTTTTTTCCAGTCTCGCCGCGTACGTGACAAGCGGCCAGTGGTCACGCACACATGCCCCGCGTGCTTGTAGTAGTGCAACCGATTCGCGCGGTTGTTTGAAGCTTTGTATCTGTTCCGTTTGTCTAATCATGTGGTATACTCACCGTTGTTCCTTGGCACGATTCTTTGCCCAATTTACAGCATTCACTCGTCGTTTCCGTGCCTGTTTATTATCAACAACTTCAGGGTAACACTCCATGTCAAATATTTTAATACAGTTATGCCGAATTAATCAATTTTAACACGAGAAAACTAAAATAAACTAAGAGAAAATTTACGACTGCACACAAGAATTCGCCATATTGACAGACGTGACGTGATTGGTGGCGATGGACTATGCGTTATTTGATACAAACAGGAACGGTCAATGCTGATTTTGTAACAAACTCTACAGTTTCACAGCCGTTTTCTATTGGACTATGCGGAATTAGGTTTTTATGACTAATATAAAAATGATTTATTTTATCTATAGATTTTTGTACCATAATAAAGTCATTTTCATTTTTTATGGACATTGCGGTTTTTGTAACTAATAGACTCATATGATCCTAAGCTAGGATTTTGATTAGATTTTTATATAGCAGATTACCGCCTTTGTTAGGTAGCTTCTAATTCAAGCGGTTTTATTCAAATTTATCTGTGTTACCACATTAATAACTCATTTTTCGAAAAATGCACAGATTGCCGTCTTTGAGAAACTAGTCGACTCACAGGTACGTGACATGCGGACATACTTTCGTGGACCTACATCTGGCGTATCAGGCAGGAATAACCACAATCAGAAAAATAGTGAAAGAAGTCTGTCAAATTATAAATGAAAGGTTGAAGGAAGACTGCATGCCATTGTTTTCCCGTGCGCGTTGGGAAGAGATAGCAGATGGTTTTTTGACGCAAGCTAATTTTCCCAACAGTATTGGTGCAATAGACGGGAAACATATACGTATTATAAGACCTTACAGCGGTTCACTTTACCTACTACAATTATAAGCATTATTATTCCATTGTTCTACTTGCAATGTGTAACGCAAATTATGAGCTTACCTACATAAATGTGGGGGTGCAGGGTAAAGAATCTGATTCTGCAATTTTCACCCAAAGCCGCTTGTTCCAACAAATGAATGATAACTTATTGGATATACCTTCTGCTAAAGCGTTACCCGTGCTACATAACAATAAATCAACCAACACTGCAGCAACCGTACCAATACCCTACGTTGTTGTAGGAGATGAAGCATTTGGGTTGTCTAGCTATGTCATGCGGCCATTATGCTGGATGGAGCTCTCAATTTGGACCATAAGAAAAAAATATTTAATTATAGGTTAACAAGAGCGCGACGTTATATTGAATCAAATTTTGGTATCATGGCTATTAAATTTAGAATACTTCATTGTCCTTTAAACGTTTCAAAAGAGAACGCGATTTATTTTGTTAAAGCGATATGTATTCTGCATAGTTTTATTAGATCTAAACAAGATGACAATAATGTCGACGATTTTGTCATTACGCCACGCCATATTCGGGACGTCGACTATGGGTTTGGGAACACCCAAAGAGATGCGTATACAATACGCGATAAATTCGCTGATTATTTCGTCACAGATGGTAAGGTGTCGTGGCAAGATCATAGTATTTTTTGAGACGTCCTCGAGCCTCACTGTATGAAGTAAAGGCACACTTGTTCATTCATCCTTTACTTTAGGTATATTAGTGGACAAAACTAAACATATTTTACTATGAGTCTCATGAAACCTCGACCACTATTTTTCTAAAGTTTCCAACCTTGTTTCCACGTAGCTAACGATAATTCTTTCTTTAGGAGACTTTTTGAAGTTAATGTATCCTCTTTGCATCTTTTGATTCATGTCTACTTGAAATCTTAGTAATGAATCCATTTTTTTAAATGTATGTACTCCAGAACTAGTTTAAATTACAAGTCCTAAATACTGCAGACTTGTTGATATTTCTTAAAAATTTTATAAGTTCAAAATGTTGGTAAATTCTTCTAAGTGTTCAAGTCCGTTAATGCAAGATAGCTAAAGCCGGGTCCAGACGAGTGTAACGTGTAATGTAAGATTACGTGTAATTTAGCATCAACAGTGTGGACGGCACACGAACTCAAAGCGAATTGTGAACGCGAAAATATTTCAAAGGCTGTTTCCACTCAGTTGCTACGAACATGCCGAATAGGAAGGTCGTGATAGCTGGTGCGGCTTTTATTTTCATGTATTTACTAACTGAAGACCGCAAAAGTCGGAAGCGTCGATGGTGGAAAACTAATTTGTATAAAAGAAGGTCTTCTTTACTTGTGGAACTAAAATCTCAACATATAAGTGGTCAATATAAAAACTTTACCCGGATGTCGCCTACTGACTTCGAATATTTGTTAACAATCATTGCGACTAAAATATCAAGACAAGACACTATAATGAGATCTGCAATTTCGCCGCAAGATAGACTGGCTCTAACACTAAGATTTTTGGCAACAGGAGATTCATTTACAAGCCTTCAATACACCTTCAGAATTTCAAAACAGTCAATGTCTTGCATTGTACCAGAAGTTTGTGAAGCGATTATAAAAGCATTGAAAGAAAACATTAAGGTGAGTTTTACATATTTTTATTTATTTATTAAAATAACAAATTAAGCTATTGTATTAAGTAGGGTAAGCAAAATTAAAATTATTCCAAAATTAAAATTAGAAAGTTAAATCAAATTGTATCTTCAAATCATGTAGTACAAAATTTATTCTTTTCAAATCAGGTCATTCACAAAATCTACATCTTCATATGAAGTTTGAGATAATTCTGAGGGAACAGGTGAAGCATATGAAGCAGTAGGGCAACTTGTCTGATTCTGACCTGTTGAATACCCTGAAGTAAGTTCTGAGCGATTAGACAAAGAAGGTGGTTCATTGCAGTATCTTGATGAAGGAACCGAGCCTGTTGTATACCCACTGTAATTGAATGCCGATGGATAATAATGTTGAGAAAAGTTAGTGCATCCTTCATCGGCTTTGAATATTACGTCCATTATTGCTCGCTGCACGGCATTTTTAGTACTTCTGTTATATTGTTGCATCTTGCTGCATATAAAATTTGAAAAGAAAAGGGTTTCACTGTCAAAATTGTTTGGATTATTGTTTCGGGGTTCAGGAGTAGGACTAGAAGCAGCACTCTTAAGCAGGCCAAGAGCCTCCGAAAGCATACCCATTTTTTTATTTTCGTCTATTTCTTTTTTTTGGGGGCCTGACCAGTTGGTGATATAAATTCTGAACTGTTATCATTTTCTACACTTGTAGATGCATTCTGTTCCGGTTCATTTGTAATCTGTAATTAAAAAGAAATTCATTGTTTCAGCTGCCAAAAACAGAGTCAGAATGGATCCAGATCTCAAACAGATTTGATGAATTGTGGAATTTTCCCCATTGTGCCGGAGCCATGGACGGTAAACATGTCATTCTCGAGGCTCTGGTACATAGTGGCACAGAATATCGTAACTACAAATCGATTTTCAGTATAGTGATGTTTGCTTTAGTAGACGCGGAATATAATTATAAATTTCTGGATGTCGGATGTCAAGCCCGCATTTCAGATGGTGGAATTTTTAAAGAAACTGAATTATATAAAAAACTAGAAAATAATTCGTTAAGATTGCCTGCACCTGAAGCACTGCAAGGTAGAAACAAAGTAGTACCATATGTTTTTGTAGGAGACTCTGCCTTCCCTTTACAAAACAATATAATGAAACCCTATCCAGGAGAATACCCCAAGGGATCGCCGCGAAGAATTTTTAATTACCGGTTAAGCAGAGCTCGCAGGATTGTAGAAAATGTATTTGGTATCACAGCATCTGTGTTCAGAGTTCTACGAAAACCTATGCTCCTTCAGCCCAAAACCGTGGAGACTATAGTCATGGCTATTGCACACTTGCATAATTTTTTGAGAAACACGGATTCATCTAAAAACTTGTATGCACCCCCTGGCTCACTTGACAGCGACCAAAACGGAAGATTATGTGAAGGTAGTTGGCGGAGAGATTGTGAAATGTCATCTTTACTTCCATTGAATAATGTACCTAGAAGAGCTGCCTCAACGGCAAAACAAATTAGGGATGAGTTTAATGACTATTTTATGAACGAGGGTACAGTTTCTTGGCAGAATACATATTGTTAAGTTTTTTTTATCAAGTCGAAGGAAACTAGTTCAATGCAGTTACCTCTGTGTTGCGTCGTTTCCTTGGATTATTTCGATCTCCTAAAAATGCCAGCGCCTCGTAAGCAAACCATGTACTTTTGTACGTTTCATCCCCACCTGTAAAATAAATTACAATAAATAAACAATACAATAGAATATAGTACATATATGTATAGTAAAATATAGTAGAATATAGTAATATACGAGGGTGAATCAAAAAGTTCATGCATATATATAAAACCTTTTTGGGACAAGTTCGATATTCAAATTTAAGAGAGTCTATTACACAATATTTATGCAAACTGTCACTTGTTTTTGTCAGTTCGTTCGCATGTAATATTTTTTTTTGAGCAACGAGTTGCTAAAAACCCGAAATTATGGATAAAAGTGAGTTACGTGCGGTGATAAAATATCTCAGTTTGTAACGGGGTTCTTCGTAAATAATACTCCAGGGAGAAATACTTAAAACCTATATTTGTAATAAGTAATAACACACAAATAACAAGAATGTTTTACAATGCAGAATGTAGGTAGCAAAGGGAAAAAAAAATGCTTAAGCCAATATTATAAAAAAAAATGAGGGTAGGTAATACAAACAAAAGTTAAAGCTAATAAAGCAGTGCAAGCTAGGCGATTGAAAAATATGCTAATGCTATGTAATCTACTTAGTTATACAATGCAAGGAATGAGGTTTAAAACAATATGAGTAAACAATATAAGTAAACAATACCTATTAGTAACAGAATGTATCAACAATGACTTTAATGAATGAATGAGCAAAACTAGTAAGCTAACTACCTAAAAAAAATAAATAGATAGCGAGATGCGCTATAAGCAAAATATCTCCGCTAACAGTACGACACACCGGTAATATTCCGTGTTACGAAAGTACCACCAGGCGTGACGTATTATAAGCAGAGCGCTCAACTTGCCAGGGAGTAGTTCCGAATCGTCGGATACAAAGCCCTCACAGAGTTGAACTGGCGCTAAGCGAGCCGGGCACGTCTTTTATACCCGCTCGGGTTGTCTATGTGTGTATGCGATGAGACCTTACGCGTGTACTTGAGTGGACGATTGCTTTAGTCGTGTGCGCGTTGTTTATTTCGTTACAAGTTTGAAAAAAATGTCTACCAAGCAAATTTTTTCGGACATTCAGCAGACATTAGGGGATGATGCTGTACCCTATTCTACGGTTGCGTACTGGGTGGCTGAATTTAAAAGAGGTAGATCAAGCTGTAAAGATGACCCGCGTTCTGGGCGGCCTTCAACCTCCGTTACGGAAGAAAATGTCAAAAAGGCTGAGAGTCTGGTTTTGGAAGACAGAAGAATAACTATAAAACATATAGCTGAGATCCTATAGATATCATTTGGTAGCGTTCAATCCATTTTAATCGATTCACTGGGGTTCAAAAAAGTATCGGCAAGATGGGTGCCACGAATGTTAACCGACGAAAACAAAAAGCGACGTTTGGAATTTTGTAAGCGTAATCTCGAAATGTTCCAGCGTGATTCAGATAATTTTTGCCGTCGCCTTGTTACCATGGATGAAACGTGGGTTCACCATTTCGATCCTGAAACAAAGAGACAAAGCATGTCTTGGAAACGACCATCCTCTCCATCCATTAAGAAATTTCGAGTTGCTCCTACCGCTGGCAAAGTTATGGGCTCAGTGTTCTGGGATAGTGAAGGAATCCTTTTTATTGATTACATGCCAAAAGGCCAGACGATTACTGGACCCTATTATGCAAATTTAACCCCGAAAGTGCGTGAAGCGATTAAAGAAAAACGTCGTGGAAAACTGTCATTTTGCGTGTTGTTTCTTCAAGGTAACGCTCCTGCTCATCGATCAGAAGTTGCGCTCAATGCAATCCGCTGTGCTGGCTTCAACCTCCTTAACCACCCACCATATTCACCGGACTTAGCCCCAAGTGATTTCCACTTATTCCCAAAATTAAAAGAGGAAATTCGTGGAACAAAATTTCACGATAATGACGCGGTCATGGCTGCCGTAGAGGAGTTTTTCGAGAGTCAAGACAAACATTTTTTTTCACAAGGAATAAGGAAGTTAGAAACGCGTTATTTTAAATGCATTGCATTGGAGGGAGATTATGTAGAAAAATAAAATATTTTTGTTTACATCTTGGCATTTTTTAATATTGATTCCAAGAACTTTTTGATTCACCCTCGTAGTGGGTATACAATAGAAGTAATAATTGTACTAATAGCAAGTAAGTGATAATACCTAAGTAAAAACTAAATTAATAAATAAAAGTGTGTAATATGTAAAGCAACAGAAATTTATAATAAAACATACCTTTTCCGGAACTATGGCTCTTCTTTACTTTTCCTTTTTCTCTTCGATGTGAAGCAAGCAAAGTAATCATTTTGTTTTTGCATTCTTCTACATCTCTTTCCAATGAATGAGCAATATCACTCCAAGCATCGTGTTTCAGATTTTTTTTATAGTATTGCGGGTTTTTTGGATCCCAAATAACAGGTTTTTCTTGATACAAACTAATAAGTTCAAGCGATTGTTCGTCACTCCACATCATGAACGCACATACGACACAACCGTCACGAACGCCGTCCAAACGAGCACTGCGAGGCTCGCAGTGCGAGCGTCTTTGTGTTCGCGCGAAAAACCGACAGCCGATGGATCAACCCCGAACGCCGCGCGAGCGTTACATGTAAAGCGCCTTATTCACCATCCATCCCAGCTGTACGTCCGCTCAAGGCCGCGGCGCTAGTTGTAACATACACACACTCTTGCGCGCATCCAGCATGCTAGATGTAATCGATCGATTATTCGAGGAGGTTGTGTGTGTTTATAATGCCGCATAATTTATCAAAGCGCCAAAAAATGGGAGTTCTTCTCATATTGTCAGCAGCAGCAGAAGAGAAGAAAAAAAATAAGAAGAGGTTCTGGATGAAAAAAATTTACCATAAGCGTGCGGAGTATACTCAAATTAATAATATAATGAATGATTTGAACGTCATAGATTTTCATACTTATCTTAGAATGGATAGTGAAATATTGGAAATGCTGTTAGGAATGGTTGGACCCGAAATTCAACGTCGTGATACTATTATGAGAGAGAGTGTCCCAGCAAAAGAACGTTAATTGTAACCCTACGATACCTTGCAACGGGAGAAAGCTATCCTGAACTTATGGTTTCGTATGCAGTTTCACCACAGCTAATGAGTAAAATTATTCCTGAAACTTGTTTAGCTATTAATAAAGCTTTAAAGGATGAGTATCTCAAGGTAAGTCAATGAAACAACTTTTTATATATTTATTTATTAAAAAGAAAACAATCACAGTCATTCCAACCACTAATTATAATTTGCAAGCAGAAATTGCTTACCATTAGAAAACAAATGAAGTAAGTACCTAAATCATACAGTGAACAAATGAATATGAGACTCATATTCATTTGTTCATACTCATATTCAATAACATATTCATTTCTTTCTAAAAACCAGAAATTTGTTTAGCTGTTCTGTGTGTACTGGAGTAGAATTTTCAGTTTCATTATCAAGAATTATTGGAATTGAAGAAAATTGCGTGTTTGGTAATTCTTGTGATGTATCTTGATACTGGGTTAAAGAATTCGCCGAAAGAACCGTCTGAGAAGATGGTATATGAGACAATTGAGTTTCAATGCAACCTTTTGATTTAGAAGAATATTGGATCGGTGTGGAAAAGTATGTTAAGTTTTGTGAAGCCGGTCGTTTGATAATTGTGATCGGAGATGAAGTTTGAATGTTTGGGGATGAAGGCAAGTCTTAACTGTATGGCGAGTTTTGGCAAATAGGTGAAGCAGAATGTGCTGAATTTTGAGAAATCGGTCGCTGGATGTTTGGAGGTGAACGCACATTTTCTGCGTATGGTGAAGGTGAGTTGACAAATTGAATAGGTGATGAAGAGTATTCATTTAATGTTGTGGTTGTTTGAGAGGATGGACGCGTGAAGATATGTTAAGTAGCATTTAATTGGTTTGTTCTTGCCAAAAACAAAACATCTGACATTAGTTTTTCTGCATAAATTTTCTGATCATGTGACAGGTTTTGGAGTTGATTATTTAGATATAATCCAAATGTCATGTCCCGATCCGGAGCATTTTTAGGGTTGTCTTCGGTCAATAACTTTTTGGCAACATTTACTAACTCTTCTTGAACTTTCGTGCTTGCTCTTTTTCTTCTGCTTATACCTTCACTAGGTGTTGCCCTCTCCTAAAAACCAAAAATTAGTGTATGTTACAGTCACATGAAATATTAAATTCTGTAAACACTTATTTAAACTAAAGTATTTTATCTGTTTCCTCTTCGGATATAACGTAACGGTATTTATTTATTTCTTAATATTTGTTTCAGATCCCATCACCTGCTGAGGAGTGGAAGCAAATTGCAGAAGAGTTCCAGAATAAATGGCAATTCTCAAACTGCGTAGGAGCAATGGACGGGAAGCATATTCGTATAACAAAACCCTATTCCAGTGGTTCTCTTTACTATAATTACAAGAAATATTTCAGTGTCGTACTTTTTGCTGTAGTTAATGCTAAATATGAATTTATTTACGTCCATGCGGGAATTAACGGTCGAGCAGCTGATTCTGGTGTTTTGAAAAAAACTAAATTTTACGAAAAACTAATAAATGAAAGCCTTAATTTGCCCGATCAAAGTATTTTGCCACAATCCCAAGTTACAGCTCCATACCTTTTTATTGGTGACTCTGGATTTCCGTTATTGCATAATCTTCTCGTACCGTATCCTTACAAAGATAATGATTATTCAAAAAAAATTTACAACTACAGATTATCTCGAGCAAGACGTGTGTCTGAAAACGCCTTTGGTATTTTAGCGACACGTTTCAGATTGTTCTACAGTCCTATAACACTTCAAGTGGATTATTTAGATTATGTTATATTAGCATGTTGTGCGTTACATAATTTTTTGTCAAAAATGTGTAGAGAATCTGATATACCAAATTCACTGTTTGACCGAGAAGACACAATGCAAGGAATTGTGATACCAGGGGATTATCGTCAATACTACAATTTTTTGGACATTGAAGAAAAACTTAGTTTTTCTAATGAAGAAGGACAAGTGATTAGGGAGGGATTCAGAAGATATTTTTCTCATGAAGGAAGAGTTGATTCCCAAAATCGAATGATTGTTTAATAAATAATTTTACCTAAGTATATAATGTGTTTAATATTTAATACCTAACCTATCTTCTTCGATCAAATATAAAAACTAGATAGGTACGTCCGTAGAAACACTTTGACCTTAAGAGCGCTCTTATTTCCTAGTAGTAGCGGCGATATTTGCAGTGCAAGTGTTTCCACTGACCTGCGGCCGACTGTACCTATCACCCGAACGAATAATTATGAAATACAATGGTATGTATGGATTTATGTATCTAGTTGGATCGAAGCCTATCTTATTAAAAAACACAGTTAAAAACTTACCGGGTCGGCAAGGCCATCGATCCCAGGTCTAGATGCTTCTTGTGATGATAAAAAAGACATCAAATCATAGTACCACAGTGTTGGCGTATAGACATTATCTGCGGAAATGCCCGTAGACAAGCTGGCATTAACTTTCTTATATTCTCTGTAATAACCGTTTCTAAGAATGTCAATTTTTTTTCGAACGCTATCAATCGTTGCACTTTCCCCTAAAATGGGCACCATATCTTGCAATGCATTAATTCTTTTATTCTTATTCATATAATCAGGACTTGAGACGTCCCACAGACAAGAGTGGGATTTATATCTTTCGATAAAACTTGTTATCGTTTCGCGATCCATTTCGACACGTGCGGTCACTATGGCGATGCAAGCTCAAAATGGCGAATCGGCTATACAGCAAGTCTATACACGATCAAGCACGCACGACCCACGACGCGACGCTCTGACGTACGTCCGCATTATTCACTGTCCATCTGCACGACGTTCGCGGTGGTGGGGGCGCTCGCTGGATGCGAAATTGGTCGTGCAAGTCCAGCAAGCAATTAATAATAATTATTGACGTACGTCAAGCATATTCACAGTCGTTTTGCTTCGTGCATCGTGATGACCTTGGCGGAACGTACGTCGAGATGGATGGTGAATAAGGCGCTTAATGCTCGTAGTGCCGTCCACACGTAGAATTCGTGTTACATTACACGGTGGATTACATTACACGTTACACTCGTCTGGACCCGGCTTAAGGGTGCATCCACATCTGGCGAATGTGCCGCGAATGTGCAGCTCGCGAGCCGATTGCGAGCTGCCCGCGAGCTGCGCACGTGCAGTCACGGCAATGGTTTGGTGCGCCTCTTTAGCGCAACTCATTCATTTAGGCGTGCGCGCGGCGCGCGATCTGCGCGCACTCAATTCTAGCACTTACAGTTCCGTTTACTGGCTCAGTACTTTCGAAGATGTCGGACGACACTAGTGTTTTTAATGTAATTGCTGCATCATTAGCTATTATATTACTGATAAAAAGGAATAAAAAGAGACAACGGCGTTGGTGGCAAAATTCTATTTTTAAAATAAAACAATATAGTAGCGGAGTTGAACAGCCATCAATTAAGCGGACACTATGCAAATTTAAAATTGTCACCAGAATTACAATATCAAAATCTACTACAGAAAAAGGAAACGCATTTTAGGCTACCAATTTCAGTTGGAAATAAATTAAGTTTGACATTACGATTTTTGGCCACTGGAGATTCCTACACAAGTTTGCAGTACTTTTTTAGAATTTCTAAGCAAAGTATAAGTATTATTTTTCCTGAAGTGTGTTTGGCGATTATCAAGTGTTTAAAGGAAAACGTACGTGTGAGTATTTTTCTAAGTATCTTTATTTAATAATCACATAGCCTTTTTTATAAGCAACATATAAGTTTACGAAAAGAAAGTAGTTATTATTGAAACAAATCACTGTAGCTGTCATTCGTATCTTCTGCCGAATAATTAGGGGAAACCGGGGCAATGTGGGCCCCTTAAGCGAAATCATGAATAAAATCTAAAATAAACAAGATAATGAAAAAAATCAACAGCCATTTATTGGTCTCATTATTATATATTATTATTAAAAAACATCTTAGGCTACCAGTCTTTGGTGCTAATATAACTTCGTCCCCAGCGTCTCCATTTGTCACATACCGGCGCGCACCCGTCAGGCACCACCGTCTCCATTTGTCACCACCCGATTCACGCGGCTTCAACCTCTATTATTACTGTTAAATACGGTCTAATATCCTGTGCAACAGTTTGAGTCTATGGTCCGGTAGATAAACTAATCGACTAAATGATTCAAAACGAAAAATATGGGTTGGCAATATTTGAAAAAAAAAGTAAAAAATAGACTTTACGATTCTTAATGGCAGCTGCAGTGTGTGTTGTTTTGTTATGATGCTATGTTGTTTATTTTAATAGTTTTTGTGTAAAATCGACGTAAGTGGATGAATATTCGTTTATAACATATTATACGTCCTTGTAGATAATATTGTAGATAATATTTGCACGAAATAACATCACAATCAATCAATAATCTTTTTTTTTGGTCAAACAAAATTTTACGTAAGTACTTCAAGAAAATCTTATGATTTTATAATTATAGTGGTATATTTTTACAAGATATAGGTAGTTATCAGTTAATAAAGGTTTGTGTAGTATCCTAGTAACACTTTTTTAATTAGAAACAACTCAATATGACTAGGATTGGGCGATTACAGTCATTGCGTTGTAATAAGAATTGAACGGCTCGGCGCACTGAAATTTGAGTTTCAATATTATTAAAATGTAAGGTAGGACTTTCAAAAAAACGCTGTTGTTAGATTACTTGTCTATTCATAATGTAACTTGCAAAGTTTCGTGTAAATTCATATAGTAGTTTTATCAGAAATCGACATAATACGGGAACGAACACACTTTCAACCTATTTTCTGATGACGTCATTTGTTTATAAATACAATACTCGTAATACGAGTATTGTTTGCATTTTATATTATGGTCTGTTTATTCAAGAACCCAAAACAGTTTACATTAAGTGGCTTGAGCCCATATAAGCATCAGTAGACCATTTTTTGTGAGCAGGGTAATAAATCACGCGCTGAGCGGGTGACATCTGGAATTTGACAGGAGTTTTTTTGATGTTACGTCATAATGACGTCTGGACTTGAACGGTTAAAAAAATAAAAAAGCTGCCTGTTTTGCCCCTGTGTCTGGGGTAAAATGGTCATATGCGGGGCATAATAGGCATGTAAGTACGTTTAAAACCGAGCACAAAAAGTACAGATGTGAAGGCATTCGTCATCATTATCCTCTTCACCGGCACAAGAACAGTGGGCCCATCTCTGGCATGCACGGCCCAACCCTCAGTAGATTCTGAGTACAAAGAAGAAGGGTCACGTCCCATAGAAAATTTACCCAGGCCCGACACAAAAGGAACGCATCTCAGTTATTTTGTTATATTAAATATAACAGAAATAAATTAACACTATTCTGAATATCAGTGGCTATCACCCATATATTGCCATTTGATTTTGGTAAGTCAAAATATTTTAAAATATTTTTGAAGTGAAAACTTCTTTAGCGGCGTTGCACACTTTTGTAATGGATAAAAAATGTTAAACTCGCGTCATGGCATCGCGTCAGGACACGTGACCGTCAGGAGAGATTCCTCCCCCCCCCCTCTCTTTCTACGGCGGCGCCAACCGAGCCAAGTGAGACACGATAATGGATGGATGGATACGAACGGTGTGACGGTGACGGTGACGGTGACGGTGAAGAAAATTCGTGTCAAAAAATGGAAATTGAACAAAGTGCATCGATTAATGAAAAGTGACGCAGAAATAGTGAAAAAAAACTTAGTTATATTAATTCAATTAATAATTGATTTATTTCAACGTTAATATTCAAGTTTTCACTTCTGCCGGCACTCCCGGAGTGCAACCCGTCTTTTTTTTTAATGAATAGCATTTATATCCATTTAAAATGACGCCAATTTAGATAAATATACAAAAATAGACAGCTGGAGGCCTTAATTTATTCAGGCATCCATAGGCAAGCCCGGTTAAGCAGACGATAACCTCAAAGTTAAACTGCGAGATGTCATTAAAAAAATATAACATAAAATTGGCTTTCTGTGTTGAGATCTGTGCGTTTTTTAACCGACTTAAAAAAAGGAGGTTCTGTATTCGACCCGTATGTATGTATGTATGTTTGTATGTCCGCGATTTTCTCAAAAACTAATGAATCAATTTTGATAATTCTTTCACTAATGTAATCTACATACTTTCAGGAAGGTTTTAGTATATAATGCATTAGGTAATTATTCTTATGTACGAAGTTATATGCATAAATGTACTGCATCTCCGGCATTTCTATGCGAATTTGGACGATTCTTCTAGTCAGTGTCTTCAATTCTTCAATGCACTAGTGTTAATTGGATTTGTGTGGGGTAGGTACAACTAAAAAGTAAAAAATAAAAACTTTTTTACAAAAAAACAACCAACTTGAAAAAAAAAAAAACACTACAAAGTGATACTTACATGACTTTAATTTCGTAAGTCGGTGTCTAAAATCGAAAATGCGGAACCAACGACACCGACTTCCGAAATTAAAGTTATTTATCACTTTGTAGTGTTTTTTTTTTGAAGTCGGTTGTTTTTTTCTAAATTGTCCTATCGTCATTGAATTACATACAATTACGAATTTTGTAGGTAAATAGGTATTAAAAGAAAATTGTATATCGCCTGAACAAAAACACAAGGCAATATTTTGGTGTTAACCATTGATTTGGAATATAAAAAATATATATTTTAGCTATATTTAAAATAACAAAAAAACTGAGATATGTCTCATTCGTGTCGGGTCTGAGTCACAAATGACCGTTCTTCTTTCCACAGTACAAACATTCTGCATCTTCTTCCTCCAATTCGTTTTCTTTATTTTTTTCAATTTTCTTCGTCTTTTTCTTCCTTCCTTTATTCTCATTAGCCACTGGTTTCCGTATCTGGGCTTCTTCTATATCCTTCTTATAAGGTGAACTGGTTATTAATGCCGTTTTTCCGCGTTTCTTAGTGACTCGTTTTTGGACACGTGCTTTGGTTTTTGCCTTATATCTTTTTTATTATTATTCTATTCTATTTTATTATTCTTTTTTTTGGCATGATATCTACAGGCGACATGACATGAAAAGATGTTCCAAGCGGTGGAGTTGCACATAGCTGTAGCATTGTTGATGGACCCGGAGAAGGTGATACAGGAGGCTGGTCGATATTTGGTTGTGTCAGGGAACCAGTTGAACTTTGTATGGGATTATGCATAGCCAACGGTTGTGGTTGGGATTCTTGATTCAAAGATGATGATGGTACAATTACATCATCCATAGGCAAATCTGTAGTGTCAGCAGCTAAAAAATCCTCATCACCAAAGATGTCTGGGTATTAACCCAGACAGGATTTTTTAGCTGCCATATGCCTGTTTTACGAAATCCATTAATTACTTCTTCTCCATAATAAGCACTCAGTGGTTTCATAAAACTAACATCCAGCGGTTGAAGCCGGTGCGTGTAATGTGGTGGGAAACAGATAATATGAACACCGCTTGATCTGGCAATATCGATGAGTTCTAAATTTTTAACATGGCTAGCGTGTCCATCTAGGAGTAATAAAACTGGTTGTTCCTGCGTAGCTCTGGACCAGGTCACAAACTTGTTAAACCATTTTAAGAAGATTTCCTTTGTAATCCATCCTTTTTCATTGCATTCTGCCCAAGAATTGGGAGGAGCTCCATCCATTAATTCAGGCTTGAGTCTCTGGCGGGGAAAAATGAACATTGGTGGCATGAAAACCCCTGTAGAACTCATACAGATTTCAACTGTAAACAGTTGCCCATGCTCTGCCGATGACAATGATCCCACTTGTTTCCTGCCTTTGGTGGCCACTACTTTTCCAAGGCTTTTTGCTACAGTTGTCATCCCGGTTTCATCAACGTTATAAATTTTATCCGCTGTAATTTTAAACTTATCGACTGTCTCGATTAAAATTTTAAAGAAAGCCTCCACAGCTTGGCGATTGAAGCCCATGGCTCGAGCAGCGGATGTGGCTTCAGGTTTGCGCAGGGACAAAGAAGAATTGCGTTTCAGAAAATTTGCTAACCAATCCTCACCAGCGGTTTGAGTCGTCGGATCAAAATTATGTGGGATGTTATTTTTTGTTGCCAATTGATAGGCCAGCTGACGAACTTCTTTTGGAGACAAACCAAACAATCTACCTTCCATGTCTTTAATATATGAAGCTAACTCTTCCTCTTGAGCAGCTGAAAATATCGGTCTAAAACTACCTAGTTTTGTTGGTGATAAGTGCTGTTTTGATTTGTACTCCTCGAGTTTTCGCTGCAAAGTTGATCGTGACACATTGTACTCAAGAGCGGCCAGTTTACAGCTAAATCTGCCACTAGCCACATCTTTTATGGCTGCTTCCATGTCCTCCAAGCTCCATTTGGCACGTTCCGTCTTCCTTTGGTAGTGGCGAACCATAATTATATCTGCAGAAAAAGATCAACTTAATAGGATTACCCGAGGCAAAACGGGCACCCTGCCAATGGGCAGGGTGCCCGTTTTGCCTCGGGTAAAATGTTGCCCCGCCCAAAATGCCCCCAAGGTCAAACAAAACAAATGATATCCAAATCAAACGAATATGTGGTGGTTCGTTCACAACTCTTTCTAGTTATTTAGACACATGATTGAACGTAGCAATTTACTTAATAACTGGGCATTTAACACAAACACGAATTAGCTATAAGACAGACTTAAAACCAAAAAATTATATCAAATGCATCAACTTACGTAATTTCGTTCTGTCGACGTACGACCCACATCTACACGCACACAACCACTTTTCTCGCTAGCGCGAGGTCGACTGGAACGCGATCCGACTAGTTCCGAGCGTCTCGGTTTATTATCCTGCGGGGAAGAGGGGGTGCCCGTCTTACCCCGGGGGCCCGTAATGCCCCGGCTTTCCCTACTTTCCTGACTGTGCGGTCTGGACGTAGAAGCACTTTGAGAATAAGTTATATAACCTTGCGTCGATACTTGCATATTTGGTTGATAATCATAGTTCCCAGAATCAGCTTTCATTATGTCATCAAATATTGCCCGTTGAACCATATTTTTTGTTGAACGTGAATAAGATTCCATTTTGGCTCCAATAAAATTTATAAATGAATGTACTTCTTGTGACAACTTGGAATTATCGCTCAATTTTTCTGTAGCAGTCTGTAAAACTTGTAGGGCTTCAGTTACGATTTTATCATCCGTCGATTTTTTCAAAGACAGGCCGATTTCAGTGTCAGTATTTATTCCATTATCTTGTACCTGTCGCTCATCGTTTTTATATTTATATTATTATTTTTCAGGTGCCAAGGAGACCACATATATGGCTAAAAGTGAGTAAAGGATTCGAAGATAAATGGCATTTGCCCTACTGCATTGGCGCAATAGACGGTAAACATATAGTCATACAGGCACCTCCGAAAAGTGGAACTGAATATCATAATTACAAATCACATTTTTGTAAAACCGATCGATACGTTCGCTTCCATAAGTTGTCAAATTAAAACAAATGAAGGGATTGATATGAAAATTTGAAAAAAGAATTAAAAAAGAATGTGCTACATTGTTGTAAAACTCTTTTGAAACTACAGCGCCCTCTGGCGATGAGGCTAGGTACTTGTGGGATGTATGCGTGTATGGTGTGGCTGCGATGTTGATCTATGGTGCTTGTGTAGCGAGCGGCTAGGCAGGCAGGCAGGCGGTGAATATGGAAACAGCAAGAATAACGATAGAAGATATTTAATGATAGGAGACAGTTGTTACAGACGTTGGAATGAAGAAGAAACGATACAGAGTGAATAGATAGAACTGAAGTTATCTATCTATATATATAAAAATGAAACCCGTTTTCCGTTGTCACGACATAACATGAAAACGGCTGGACCGATTTCGATGAAATTTGGTATAGAGATAATTTGAGTCCCGGGAAAGGACATAGGATAGTTTTTATCCCGATATTCCCACGGGATCGACATTTACGCGGGTGAAACCGCGGGGCGCAGCTAGTTTTATATAAATTAATAGAGAATCTATGAGCGAGTTAATTAGCACGGGTGGCTAAGGCAAAGTAGTACGTGCGTTCGCTAGGACGATCTGGGCGGACTGGCGCGGCGTCGCGCGCGCACTGAATACTTCGGGATTGTTCGGTGACCTCCGCTCCTTCGCCCCGCGCGGTCCCCCGCTGTACAGGGCCGTACTCAAGGGTCCGGACTCGGGATTATGTGGATGCCACAGTTAATGATGGGTAATGGAAAAATTTCGGAATGAAAAGAAAAGAAAAAATTTAAAATTTCCAATATTTTTCCAATTTTTCAAATATTTTTCAAATATTGGAAAAAAATGGGAAGTCGACCAAGATCAGAAAATAAAACAAGATAACAAATTATTTGTTACTTTTTATCAAAATACTAAAATTTCTCATTTTTAGGATTCCGTACCCTATTACTAAGACTGTTACTTATTATTTTTCTTAAAAACTTTTATGATTTCTTGCATAAGATTATACCGTTCATCACCGGTCAAGTTCATGCGAGATAAATTTACAAAACATTAAAGAAGAACGGTCATTTGTGACTCAGACCCGACACGAAAGAGACATATCTCAGTTTTTTTGTTATTTTAAATATAGCTAAAATATATATTTATTATATTCCAAATCAATGGCTAACACCAAAATATTGCCTTGTGTTTTTGTTCAGGCGGTATACAATTTTCTTTTAATACCTATTTACCTACAAAATTCGTAATTGTATGTAGGTAATTCAATGACGATACAACAATTTAGAAAAAAACAACCGACTTCAAAAAAAAAATACTACAAAGTGATAAATAACTCTAATTTCGGAAGTCGGTGTCGTTGATTCCGCATTTTCGTTTTCAGACACCGACTTCCGAAATTAAAGTTATGTATCACTTTGTAGTGTTTTTTTTTTTTCAAGTTGGTGGTTTTTTTGTAAAAAAAAAAAACATTTTTACTTTTTAGTTGTACCTACCCCACACAAATTCAATTAACACTAGTGCATTGAAGAATTGAAGACACTGACTAGAAGAATCGTCCAAATTCGCATAGAAATGCCGGAGATGCAGTACATTTATGTATATATCTTCGTACATAATAATAACATAATTAACCTTCTATATACTAAAACCTTCCTGAAAGTATGTAGATTACATTAGTGAAAGAATTATCAAAACTGATTCATTAGTTTTTGAGAAAATCGCAGACATACAAACATACATACATAAGGGTCGAAGACAGAACCTCCTTTTTTGAAGTCGGTTAAAAAACGCACAGATCTCAACACAGAAAGCCAATTTTATTTTATATTTTTTTTAATGACATCTCGCAGTTTAACTATGAGGTTATCGTCTGCTTAACTGGGCTTGCCTGTGGATGCCTCAATAAATTAAGCCTCCAGCTGTCTATTTTTGTATTTTTATTTAAATTGGCGTCATTTTAAATGGATATAATTGCTAATCATTAAAAAAAAATTTTTTAAAATATTTTGCCTTACCAAAATCAAATGGCAATATATGGGTGTTAGCCACTGATATTCAGATTAGTGTTAATTTATTTCTGTTATATTTAATATAACAAAATAACTGAGATGCGTTCCTTTTGTGTCGGGCCTGGGTAAATTTTCTATGGGACGTGACCCTTCTTCTTTGAAATTCTAATGTTCTCATTTTCTTCCGCTTTGTACTCTGGTTCTGTCATCACTGCCGCATCACAAAACTGTTTTTCTGAATTTGGGATTTGTTTTTGGGATTCTTTAACTGTATAATCTGGACTAGACCAACGTTGAGCGTACTGGCTGTACTCATCTGGTTCTGATATGTACGTATCACTTCTAGGTAAGCTGCAATTTGGAGTATCGTCTTTTCCGGTGACTTCTGAAAGCTTATTTTTTTTTCTTGGAATGTAATCAGCATTTTCAGTGAATAAATTTTCTGATTCATTACGCATATTGTCAAAATTACAGTTCATTTTAGTATCTGATTCACTATCTGAAGCTAGTATAATCTTTTCTGAAAAACAAATAAACATACATAAACTCACGCGAAGGCAAAGCCACCGAGTCTAAATTATATTATAATGCTACGTGTACGAGTAGTTAAACGAACGTGCGATATTAAGTAGATAGGTACCTACTAGTTTGTTGGTATTTCTGTTTAATAGTAAAATATTAGTCGGTAGGTGCTTACCTTTGGACATCGCTGTCTACTAACAATGGCAGTTTTGTGGGTCAGATCAGTCAAAAACACTCATAAAATTGTATAAGTGTAAGTACCTTTTATAATTATATTTTAATTTATTTAGGAGGATATCCAGTTAACTTATAAAAAATAATTTCTAAGGTAAACGTTAAGAGATATCTAACATACACCGGGAAATCCCCGAACATAGATAACATGCGTATTACGTACCACATACTAAAATCTAACACTGACTGTCCGGCAAATTTTAGTTTATGGTAAGTACGTAACGTAATAGCATGTAATCTATGATCGGGGATTCCCCGTTATATGTGTTTAGTAAGGAATTGGAAATTGCGTGGCAATATGTAGTTGACTGGCATTCATTTAGCTTCGGAGTGTTTGTGTTAGTGGTATAATAAGGAAGTGTTGTTATTTTTTAAGTGAGTTTGGGACAAAAATGGGTCGTAATAAGGAACACAACAAGTATGGAATTCGTTTGAAAAACGGAATAACAGTGTCTTTTGTAAATATTGTAACAAAATGTTTCGATACGCGAATGTTACTCGTATGCGGTCTCATATTGCAAATTGCACGAAATGTCCACAAGATATGAAAATTTTAAATGTTAGCTTGACAAAAAAAGCCGATTCGTGCATAAACTTGCCTTCTACTTCTTCCGCTGCGTCTTCAGAAGCAGATTGTTCCGTTAATAAAAAAGACGTCGATAAATTGATCGCCTTAGCAACTACAGTATCAGGATCTCCTATCTCTTGGGTAGAACATGCATTATGGAAAAAAGTATTTTCTGCTTTAGCGCCATCCTACACATTACCAACACGAAAAACATTAACAACTTACGTGGATAACATTTATGATGAAATGAAAAAGAGTCAAGATATTAATTTGAAATCTCTTTCGATACTGCATCTTCAGCTAGATGGCTGGTCCAATATAAAAAATGAAGGTATTATACATTTTTTAGTCTCCACACCTGCTCCTTTACTCGTAGACTTTGTAAACACGCTTGATAATCGTCATACATCAGAATACTTGACCACAGAGATTTTTAAAGTGATGAATCATATTGGCCCCGAAAAGTTCTTTGTGTTAATAGGTGATAACGCAAATAATGTTCAAAGAGCTCTGTTGAATGTGAAAGAATTATATCCACATATAATCACATTACGTTGCAC
Organism: Amphipoea lucens; assembly: GCA_947508005.1. Classification (NCBI taxonomy): domain Eukaryota; kingdom Metazoa; phylum Arthropoda; class Insecta; order Lepidoptera; family Noctuidae; genus Amphipoea; species Amphipoea lucens. The sequence continues at coordinate 22,029,036 of OX382357.1, forward strand.
AGCACATACATTAAATTTATTGGCAGATGACGTTCTAAAGATTAATGTGATTAAAACTATAATGAAAATGATAGTCGATGTAGTAAAAGAAATAAAATACAGTCAAGTACTCTCGTCACTTTTTACGAAAATTTCAATTGAAAAAAACTGCAACAAAAAATTGAAGCTACCTGTTAAAACTAGATGGAGCAGTGTACATGATACGCTGCAAGTGATGAAATTTGTCAAACCAGCAATGCAAACGTTGGCGGTGCATGAACGAGCACAGTTGTCGTCAGAAAACAAATCACATTTATTAGATGAAAGATTTTGGACAATGACAAATGAAGTTGCTGCAATTGTAGAACCAATCGCTGTTAGCATCTCCCAACTAGAATGTAACGATATTTTAATTCAGAAAACAGTTTCAGTGTGGAATACCTTAAAATTAAAAATAACAGAAGTTTTTGCTCACACCAATATTATCAATGAAGAAGAAAAGCAAACTGCTTGACAAAGTTGAATCCAGAAAAGGAACAGTTGTAAAACCTATCCATTTTGCTGCATGTCTGCTAGATCCTAAGATCTGTGGTGATAACTTAAGTAATGAAGAAGATGCTGCAGCAATGAATTTTATCGATGAACTAGCAACGTACTTAAATATTGATAATATAATGGCGGAAGTTTCCGATTTTAAATCAAAATCTAACTTTTGGAGTCAAAGATTTGTGTGGTAACGTCTGCCGCATGTGAACTGTAACGTCTGCCGCATGTGAACGTTCTTTTAGTACAATAAGTGGAATTCACACAAAGAAGCGTAATAGACTGCTGACGGAGCGAGCTGAAAAAATGGCTTTTATTGCTTATAACTGGAATATGGAAAATAGAAATAATGATGATTTGTATATTCACAATAATCAAGAGGACGATATCAGTCCACCAACTGAAGATTTACTGTTTGTAGATGCAGATAATGTACAAAATGTTGATGACGAATTCTTTTATGATGATCATGATTCAGATTTGGATTCAGATTAATCATGAGTGACGTAATTATATATGTTTATGTGTAAAATAAACCATTGACCATGAATCTGTATTAAAATATAACTTTGCACATTTGTTTTTTTTTTTTAAAACAACATGTAAAGCCATTAAATCCTTTGAATTTCAACTTATTATGAACTATACATATTTTATAAACTAATAATTTCGATAAAAAGATATATTTCCATTATTTTTCCAATTTTTCAGAAAAATAAATTGAAAAATTTCCGAGTTTTGAAATTTTTCGGAAAATTACCCATCAGTAGCCACAGTACTCCCCTGCCGAGATCGTGACTACGATCGATAGTGTTCGGGAAACCTCACAGTCCTCCCGCTCCTGGTCTTCTTACTAGTGTTTGAAGATATGCCGTCGGGAACTGGAACTGGAGCTGTCGCGGCGGGAGGTGTCGCCCTAGTCGTTACTGCTGGTGTCGGCGCTGGCGTTGACATCGGTACCGGTGTTGGTGTCGGTATTGGAGCTGTTGGTGGTAGTGTGATGTTGTCGTCCGCTGTGTACACCGGTTTCAGTCTGTCTACGGTAACGGTTTGTACCATGTTCTGTACCTTTATGTCGAATGTTTTGGAGCCTCGGCGCACGACTTTGTACGGGCCGGCGTATGGTGCTTGGAGTGGACGTCGGAGTGGCCCTTGGCGTAGATAAACGTGCGTCGCAGTACACAAGTCTCTCGGTATATAGAAAGGACGAGGTGAGTGCCACGAAGTCGGTGTTGGTGCTAGTTTGCTCATGCGACTGCGTAGGCGATCGGCGAAGTCGGTGACATTAACTTCCTCTTCTAATGTCGTGTTGAAAAACTGTCCAAGCAAGCGTAGAGGCTCACCGTAGACAAGCTCCGCCGCTGATGATTGGATGTCGTCTTTCCATGCGCTGCGAATGCCCAGTAGCACCATTGGAAGAGCTTCGGTCCACTGCGATGACGCGTGACAGGTGATGGCGGCCTTGAGTTGCCGATGTAGACGTTCCACTAAACCATTGGCGGCTGGGTGGTAAGCAATCGTCGTAAGGTGGTCGGCACCGATCAGTGCCGCGATGGACTTGAAGAGGCGCGACTCGAATTGGCGGCCGCGATCGGTGGTGATTCGAGCGGGACAGCCGAACCGTGCGACCCAGCCGGAGATAAAGGCTGATGCGCAGGTGTCGGCCGTGATGTCGGCGAGGGGGTATGCCTCAGGCCAACGTGTGAAGCGGTCGACTATCGTGAGGCAGTACCTGTGGGAAGCAGATAAAGGTAAGGGACCTATAATATCCATGTGTATGTGTTGAAAGCGAGCTGAAGGTGATTTAAACTCTGTAAACGGTGCAGTCGTATGCCTTGTGGTTTTACACCGTTGACATTGGTGACATTCCTTAGCCCATTGTCGACAGTCACGCCTTATGCCCGGCCAAACGAATCTAGAAGTTACTAGTTGTACTGTAGCTTTAACGCCAGGGTGACTGAGGTTATGGAGTGTTTCAAAAGCTTGACGTCGAAAGGCACAAGTAAGGTATGGTCGAAGATTAGATGTAAAAGTGTCGCAGTATACTTGCGTTGTGGCGTCAGGTAGGGAAACCTTATGCAGTTGTAGACTGGATCCGTCCACGAGTAGCGCTTGTAGCTCTGCGTCTGTCTCCTGGGCTCGGGCTAGGCTGCGGTAATCTAGGGGCGTAGTTATTTCTTCGATGCGGGAAAAAGTGTCAGCGACCACGTTGTCTTTACCTGAGACAAACCTGATGTCAGTTGAAAATTGTGAAATAAAATCCAAGTATCTGAATTGTCGCGGTGAACATTTGTCCCTTCGTGTGGTGAAAGCAAACGTAAGTGGTTTGTGATCCGTCAGTATGATGAATGGTCTTGCTTCCACCATGTAGCGGAAGTGACGTATGGCGTCGAATATCGCTAGCAGCTCGCGGTCATATGGACTACACTTTCTTTGTGATTGGCTGAGCTTTCTTGAGAAAAATGCCATAGGTTGCCAGTCATTACCTTTCCGCTGCTGTAGGACGGCGCCGATGGCTACGTCAGAAGCATCGGTCTGTATAGCCAGTTCGGCACTGGGATCAGGATGCACCAGCAGAGTAGCCTTAGAAATACTTGACTTACAGTCTTTGAAGGCTTCCAGTTGTTCAGTCGTGAGTTCGATCGGCTTTGAACCTTTGCTTTGTCCGGCCAGCATAGCATTTAGAGGCGCCTGCTTCGCTGCTGCGTCTGGAATAAACCTTCGATAAAAGTTTAAGGTTCCTAGGAATCTTCTTAGCTCTTTTGTGTTTTTAGGTGTCGGGAAATCGAGAATTGCCTGTGTTTTTGATTCTAAAGGACTGAGTCCGTCTGCGGAGACATTGAAACCTAAGAATTTTACTGTGTTTTGTCCGAAACAGCATTTTGACGTATTTATTATGACGCCGTAATCCTTCAGGCGTCCGAACAGTATACGGAGGTGCTCCAGGTGCTGTTCCTCATCAGCAGAAAAAAAGGAGGATATCGTCCAGATATCCATAAGTAAAATCTAGGCCATTTAATACTTCGTCCATGAACCGTTGGAATGTTTGCCCCGCATTCCTCAGACCGAAGGTCATGTACGGAAATTCAAACATCCCGAACGGTGTTGTGATGGCAGTTTTCGGTATATCGTCTTCAAAGACCGGCAATTGATTGTAGGCTCTGACCAAGTCTATAGTAGAGAAGATTTTTTTACCTGTAAGGTAATTTGTGAAGTCATGGATGTGTCGTACAGGATAACGGTCTGGAATCGTTCGGGCGTTCAGGGCTCTGTAATCCCCGCAGGGTCTCCATCCGTCGGTTTTTTTTCTAGCCAAGTGAAGAGGAGACGACCAGGCGCTCTCTGACCTTCGCGCGGTGCCGTTTAGCAGCATTTCGTCGAATTCGCGTTTTGCTATTTTCAGTCTTTCTGGATCCAAACGGCGCGGGCGACTAGAAGTACCGCCCCGGAGTTGTACGGATATGATGCATCGTGGTGTGTTTAAGCGTTTGTGGCTTACCAGCTGGCCGGGTGATGTCTGGAAATTCTCGTAGCAGCTTGTCGTAGACGGTGTCATCAGCTGTGGTACGTATGGATGAAATGTCGGATGATCCCTAGGCTGCGGCGCGTTGATGCCGAGCATGGTGATCCCATCAATGAGGCGTTGCTGTCTGCAGTCCACTAGAAGATGGTAAAAACTTAAAAAGTCTACCCCTATTATTGGCTTCGTGACATCAGCCACGGTAAGCCTCCAGCTGAATGCTCGTCGTAGTCCCAAGTCCAGGTTCAGTTGTATGTAACAGTATGTAGGGATAAGTGTTCCATTTGCGGTGAATAGTTGGTACTTAGTCTTTGCTCGAGGCTGTCGTACGGCTGACTTTAGAAATACGCACAGGTCTGAACCCGTGTCGATGAGGAATTGTGCCTTTGATTTCCGGTCAGTAATGAACAAGCGGCCTGAAGATATGGGACAGTCAGCTACCGCTACTAATGACTGCCGTCGGCGTTTCCCGCCGTTTTATAGTTGCACGGCTGCCGGCAGTTCCTTGCTCTGCCACCATAATTGAAATGGTACCAACAATGTGGATGGTCAGCGGGGCGTTCTCGTGACCTTGACCGTTGTCTTGAGGTTGAGCGGCTACGGGCCTTCCGTCCGTCGTTGCGAGATCGATTATTATTATTTCTAAAGCCTTGTACCTGCTTTGCCAGTTCGTCGACCCGTTTCACCAACATCTCGATGGCTGACACCGTACCTGGGGCTTCACTTGCCGCACATGCTGCCTGCTGCGTCGGTGTCGAAATGTCGTTTATCTTGTCAGCTAACTCGGCCACGGTTTGGAGCGCGCTGTCGGTCTGCGAAGCAATAATCGTTTGAATGTGGGTAGGTAATCTATTTGCCCAGATTTGCCTGATTAGGTGGTCAGGGACAGTCGGTCCAGCTAAATTCTGCGGATGTCTCATAAACTGGGATGGCTTCCTATCCCCCAGTTCCTCGTGGGTCAATAATTGTTGCAGCTTCCGCTCTTGTGATGCGGACAACCGCTTGATAAGTTCCGCTTTTAATTTTTCGTATCGGCCGTTATCCGGCGGATTTAAAATGACATCTTTAACCTCTGCCGCGTATTGCGGCTCTAATTGACCAACTAAGTAATGATATTTCGTCAGATCGGCAGTAATATTGGAAATTATAAACTGACCTTCAATTTGCGAAAACCAAACGGCCGGTTCCTCGGGCCAAAATGGCGGCACTCGCACACCCACGCGGCACAAACCGGAATTTTCTAGTTGATCTTCACCGGATTTCGCCATTATTTCTAAAGACAGAGAGACGGGCCCTTTAGACTAGCATCTGACCGAACTCTCCAGGTTGGGACATGTGCGGTGTAGGTCCACTGGATGGTGAGAGGGTGGAGAGAGGTGCGCTTTGTCCCGTGAGGCCCATCATCCTAGCCTTCTGAAGGCTCTCGACCCGCAATTCTAAGTTGTTGATTCGTTGTCTGTCTGCCATGGCTTGTGCGTTTGCCGTTAATATGATGTTGAGGGTTTCTCTCTGATTGGCTAGAACCTCTCTCAGCATTTTCTGGACATCTGCAAGCATAGTGTCTATCACACTTGTGTTTTCCCTCGTATGTCTGGAACCATGGTGGGTGCTGGTGCGCTCGGCTGGTGAGGATCCATCATCATCCGACAGCTCTTCTATAGCAGGTGCTGTAGGTTTCTTGGCTCGGCCTTTTTGCTTTTTAGCCATTGGTCCCCCTTCCTCAGATGAGCGTCGTTCGGCTGCTCGAGTGGTGATGCCTGTAGAGGGTCCTGCCAGCCCGGTCACGCCCTGATGGATGGTGTCGCTCTTCATCTCCTGGGGCAACCGAGACATGGACCTGATGGATGAATGCACCTCGTAAGTATTATTTTCAACAGGGCGAATCCAATCTTTAAACTCGCCTTCAGTTTCCCATTGGTTTCTATACTTTTGGGCTCTGTTTGGTTTTCTTACATTTCTTAGGTGTTGACGGACCTGTGGCATCTTCTTCTGAATCTGAGGTCATTTTCTAAATATCACCGACCACTGCACTGTGAAAACTCTGTTCCAAAAGTAAAAACTAAGTTCTATCTTGTTTCGAATTGAATTGATACGAAGAACTACCAAGTATTGACGAGCCGAGCGGCGAGCAAGGCAAAATAGAATAGGATTAGGGAATTCCCCTTCGGAATTCCCCGAATACCAAAGACAATAAATACAATAAGTAGAGTTGCGTTCATTTTTACGCAAACGCTGATTACGTTTCATCTTAATTTAATTTCGTACAATTTATTTAATTTCGTTTTCATGCTAGATGGCCTGATTGCCGTATTTTAGCGTACGGCAATGATCACTCTGCCGTATACCGTAAAATTCGTCTTAAAAGAGCCTGATTGCCGTACGAAACGGCAATTGCCGTACAAACGGCAACACTGGTGGTGGATCGCCCTGAAGTGCCTGTAAAATCCCCGGTGTGTGGGTGATCAGCGGTGTCCAGCAGTGCAGCAACGTGGTTTGCGGCCGGCTCCGCCAGGGGGCGCCACCAGCATTGAGGCTCACTTCATGCGGCAACGGTGACAACAGCAGAGTGACGTGACGTGAGCAAGTGACGTCACGGACAGTGACGACACTCAGCGGTATCAAGAGTGACGACGACGCACTCGCAGCAGCGACGTGTTCGGAGAGGTTTGGCAGACAAACTGTGAGTTTCCAGTGTTTTATTATAAATTGTGAAGTTTGAAGATCAACTTGGTTGACTTAAAGTGCAATTACAAGTGTTCGAGACTTAAGATTTAGTAGTAGTTTAGACTAAGGCGCATAAAAAATCACGCTCGGGGGCGCGTTATCTGCTCACCGCACCGCGACGGAGCGCGGTGCAGTGTGTGGAGCGCCTTAGAATAATTATTGTGTGTTAAAATATTGTGACGGGAAATCTATGTCTGATTTTTCCTAACTTCAAACGTGTAAAAACTTGTAAAAATTTACCGGTTTTGTTTATTGACTTATTTATTTTTCGTCGGTCGCGTTTTAAAATTAGTGAATACTTAGAAAACTCTGTAGCCTTTCTGTACGCAATGGAATCCTTAGGTAAATTGGAATTAAATAATAAATCAATTATAGAAAAAGGCAGAATTAACTATAAAAAATCACCTAAGGACCGTCTCACACAAAGTTACATTGAAACGAGACTAGAATCATTAGAGGTACAGTGGAAACAATTTGTTGAAACGCATAAGCGCAACATACAAAAAGCAACCGACGAAGAATTAAAAAGGAATGTTTATTTTACGGCAGAAACATATGATGTAACCGAAGAGTTGTACATAACCTATAAGCACACCCCGGACACTCCATACAACGCTCGCAAAATAATTACCTACTACTACTACTTTAAAAAATGACGTTTGTATACGTATGAATGTGTGCGTGAGGTACTTGTGTTTGCGAGCGCTCTTGTTAAAGAACTGCGACGAATACGCCGAAGTGCGGGGTGAGGTGCGGTAACTGATGTTAGTGCGGGGAAGGGAGTGTCCTTTCTGTACGTAGTACTTTAAGTATTCTGTGCTATAAGTCTGAATTAAAAGAGCAATTACTTCAAACTACTCCGTGTAAAGATGCTAAGCCAAGTAATAATAATAAAGATTGTAATCAAATCAGTTCAAAAGTGAAATTGCCTCAAATTAGTTTGCCTACGTTCACGGGTCTCTATTCCGAATGGGTTACGTTCCGCGATTTGTTTACGTCACTAATTCATAAAAATGATACACTGGATGACGTTCAAAAACTCCATTATTTAAAGAGTCATCTCTCAGGCGAAGCAGAACAACTGCTTCGACACATTCCTGTGACTGCGTCTAACTATAATGAGTGTTGGTCGATTCTAAACAAACGGTTTGATAACAAAAGGTTTTTAGCTAACTGCATGCTCAAACGGCTTGTCCATCAAGGGTTCCCTCTATCTGGCAGAATCTTGATGCTCATTTGGAATAATTTTATTAGGCATATTGTTATTTGTACAAAATAGCATTTTGAACCTTAATTAAGATTAAAATATTGTCAACTCTATGGAATGAGCGGTTCGATAAATAGTTCGGCAGATCATAGCGAGTGGTGACAACGGATGGATGAACCGTCGACCTGCTGACAGAAACCCTAACCCTAGTCGACATCAGGCGAGGTTCGGTTGGTTAGGTTCCTTTAAACCCTGCAGGCAGAAATAGGAGCCCCGGTCGATCTGCTGACAGAAGCCCGTTTCATCCGGTTCATCCATAAGGTAAAAAGGAACCCTTATGGTGCGACTTCGTCCGTCTGTCCCAAGTAGCACAAAACTGCATTATAAGATGTCACAAGAGGTAACATCGGTAACTTTAGCACTTATGAAGAGTTATTATAGGACACTCGACTTGCAATAGGTGAAAAGTGAGCTTTTACCTGAATAAGAACGTTATTATGCGTCACGGAGACCACACTGTAACGCTTGCAGCGTTAATATAGGTAACAAGTTCAGTATTATACAGCTTTAAGCAATTTAAAGGATTTTTGTGGACTTTAACTAAGCTATATTCTGAATTGAAGACCACAAGTGTAACCTTAGACAACTTGCATTTTAAGAAAGAACACGTGAGCTACTATAATGTAATCAGTTATTCTGTGGCTTCAAATAACAAAGATATAATGCCTTTTGCTGCACACAGTGGAACTTGTGTAATGTTAATCAGCTTGTTACACGCAATCGTATAATAGCTCTTGTAAAGCCCACATGGTCACTATGGGTGAACATTATACGATGCTAAGTTAAAGCAAACTGCTCTATATTAGCTCACATGTTACCCATAATCTCAGTGAGAGCTGAATACTTGTACTATCGTTGACAATTAATCTACTAGTGCCGTTAAATAAGAGCTTGAAGACTTCTTTATTCAGCGCTTCGTAGGTAAGTAGATAATCGCGTCGTTTAAGATATTGTGATATGTGGAAATATAAAAAAAGGACTGGCGGAATTCGCCGAAAAATTAATGCAGAATATTTGAGGATTCTGAACAGAAATACAGATGATACAGTGAACATTGAACAGGCTACACGTTTTGTGAATAATGGTCCAAGTGTGAATGAAATTTTAGAACCGGAGGGTTCCGTATCCGAAAATGTTGGTGTAAAAGCACCTGCAGATTTAGATGGACTAAACTCTTCAAGTATACAGCGAATGTTAAAAGATAGTGGTAACGTATTGTGCAGTAATGACAATGAATATAGACGGGCAGATAGATCTAACTATTCTGCAAGTTCAGACAGTGACAGTGTATGTAATAATTATGATAAAAAAGAAAAATTTCGAGAAAATATAAGAAAGTGGGCCATTGAAAAAAATATTGCACACACAGCTTTAAGAGATCTGTCAAAAATTATCAATGAATTTATTCCAAATACATTACCTAATGACCCCAGGACTATTTTAGCTACACCCAGACAAATCACCTTAAAAATAATCGATGGAGGTGAATATTGGCACAATGGAATAATAATACCTTTGCAAAAAATATTGCTTTGTTGGGAAGAAGCTCCAGAAACAATTTCGTTGAATATAAACATGGATGGTTTACCAATCTTCAAAAGTTCCAAAAAAGAGTTTTGGCCTATACTTTGCAACGTTTTCGAGAATCCTTGCTTCAGACCATTTGTTATTGGCATTTATTTTGGAATAGGGAAACCGAAAAATTTGAATACTTATTTAGAAGATTTTATTAACGAAATGGAAGTATTGCTTCGGGATGGTATTTACATGCAGAATTCTGGAAGAAAGTTCACAATAAAGATACGGTGTTTCATTTGTGACTCACCTGCCAGAGCTTATATAAAAGGTACCTACTGCTCACATCAGTTAGTCGAATTTTAACATATTTGTCAACATGTTATAAGTACCTACTTTTCTATCTGTTACAGGTGTTTGTAATTTCAACGGGAAGAATGGTTGTCTGAAATGTGTTACAGTTGGAGAGTATTCACACACTTCGCATACCGTAGTCTTTGCCGACTCCAGATGTGCCGATAGAACTGATGATGGCTTCCGGAACAAAGCTTATGGTGCGCACCATAAAACTGACTCACCATTGCTAAGACTTCCCATTGATATGGTAAAGAATATTCCAGTCAGCGACTCACTACACCTTATCGATTTAGGGATCATGAAAAGAATGCTTATAGGTTGGCGTGATGGTAATTTTGGAAAATACATCACAAAATGGCGTGCCACTGACATTGAAACAGTAAGGAATTTTTTAAACCAATGTAAATTACCATTTGAAATTCACCGTTCAGTGCGGAACCTCGATTTTTTAGCGTATTGGAAAGCGTCGGAATTTAGATCTTTCTTTTACTATCTCAGCTTAGTTATTCTGCGTGATGTTTTGCCATCTAATGCGTATTCACACTTTTTGATGCTCTACTGCGGAATAACCATTTGTTCCAGTGAAGCTCACCATTATTTGTTACCTGTGTCTGAAGAACTTTTGAGACACTATGTTAAACATTATAAAGATTTCTACGGAGCGGCATATGTAACAAGTAATGTCCACAATTTACTGCACGTTACTGCTGAAGTTAAAATGTACGGAGCACTAAATACTTTTAACGCGTATCCATTTGAGAACAAATTATATATGATCAAGCAAATGCTCAGGGTTGGCAAAAATCCACTGTCACAAGTGGCCAAAAGGTTAATTGAAGATGATGGGAATTGTGTCAAAAATACTGATCTAGAGAAAAAGAAGTACGCTACGTATCCATTTATCTCGAGGAGTAAAAAAAACATCCCCATTTTAAATTATCAAGATTTTAGATTATCTTCAAAAACAGAAGACAGATATTTATTCACAGTACATAATGATATTTTCGAAATAAGTTCGATTGCTGAAGAACTTAATGTTGTGTCCATAAAAGGTTACCGGTTAAATAGCAAAGAGGATGTTTTTGAATATCCTATCAAATCTTCTCGTCTTGGTATATACAAATGCTTACGAATTGGCGATACTACTATGGTTGTTTTAGATCCCAAAGAAGTAAAATACAAATTAGTTTGTATTCCTCATGGAGAATACAACTATTTTATTCCATTAATACATACAATGTAAGAAAATAAAATACTTGAGGTACTGATTATTTTGTACTTTTATTTATTATTTACATCCTTTCCACATAAGAAAATATCACATCCAAATAAAATCACAAAAATAACAATTTTAGGTACCTAGTCGTTCCTGACGTTTATTAATGTTTAAAAGGCAAATTAAAGCTAATCAGTGGACTACTATTTTTATTTAACTAGGAGGTAGTATACACGGTAACATTTTCTTATTTTAAAAAATATTGTGAGATAGGGTAGTTGGTTGGAGATACCCGTTAAGCCTCCTCTACCCGTCTACAGACGCGTCCGCGGACGTTGGCAGATGCATCAGCAGACGGATCACCACGATCCGTCCACACGTCTGTAGGTCGATCAGTCTATGCTTATACTCGACAGACGCAACTCATACGTAAGATTCCAAAAATGGATAATGAGACCGTAGCTGCCGCAGCTATTAATTTATTTAGTACTTTTATAAATATTATGTATTTCACATTATTTATATAAAATTTAAAAATAAATACCACAAAAATAAAAATGTTGTATGTGTACTATTATAACATACATAGTATTTATAAAAGTACTAAATAAATAAATAGCTGCGGCAGCTACGGTCTTAACTCAACATCCATTTTTGGGATGTTATGTGCGAGTTGCCTCTGTCGAGTATGAGCATAGACTGATCGACCTACAGACGTGCAGACGGCTCGTGGTGATCCGTCTGCTGATGCATCTGTCAGCGTCCGCAGACGCATCTGTAGACGTGTAGAGGCTTTCTCATAGTAGGAACATAAACCCTTTTCATTCGCCCGTTATTCATATCTATCTAATAGGAAGTTTTTCTTATATTTAACAAGTAGGTATGTAGGTACCTACATAAAAATTGTTCAAAAATCACACTTAGGAATCTAGTTTAGAGCAATTATTATTAATCAGTCGTTACTTATATCTATTTAGTAGAAATAATTACCATCAGTCATCTTCTCTTGAGTCTAGCATTTAAAACAAAATATATTATAACAAGATTTCTCTTTTACGAAACGTTTCCTAACAATTTCTGTAAATGATTTCACAACTGTTCAAAAATCAACGTAATAAACAAAAACAATAAAAAATAACAAAAACAATAATTTTGTTAAAATGACAATTTTAGTCCAATTTTAGTTGGTGAAGTGATCAATTTCTATGATCTAGCCACGACATATATGTAAAACATGTGTGAGCATGCATTTGTGTGCGTGTGTGCATGTTGTGTCTGCGGTGTACGAGTATGCTTAAGTGTTGGCATAAAAATTAGCATAGGTCCATACTTTCGTCGCTTCTCGTCTGTTCGTTGTTGTCACCATTTGAAGCTGTTTCAAGTTGTTCTCTTTTTTTGCCTGCTTGAGGTTCTTCTCCATTATTACCATTATCTTCATCACCAACTTGAAGTTCTTCGCTGTTATTACTGGCATTATAATGTAATTCCTCTCCGCGGTTTCTACTTTTGCGGGTTCGTTTTGAAGACTGTCGTAACCCTTTCATTAATTTACGTTTAGAAGCATTCCTTATGGCTAGTTTCAAAAACTTTTCGGCGTCATCATCCGTAAAGTTTGAGTCCCAAGAATTGACAATTACAAAGAAAAAATTCCTAATGTTCTTGTAATTTTTAAAGGGAATTTTAGAAATTTCTCCCTTGCTACCACCGGACCATGAACACTGACAAAGAAAATTCTTGGAGAAAAGTATGTCCAGTAGTTTGTATGCGCACGTCGTGCCGCTACCCACTTTAGATGAGCACAACAATGATAATGTTTTGGAAAGCTTCTTTTTTTTGGCCTTATCAGCTAGATCCGTTTCCAACATTTCAAATTGCTGCTGGTTTTCAATGGGCTTTATAGAAAAACTTTCATTCTCTTCTTCCGTTCTTAATTGGTCTTGCAGCAATGTAACATTTACTGGTCTTTCCTTCTCCTGAGATATTGATGCTTTTGTTTCCTCCAATTGTATTGTTAAGGAAGCCAGCTTAAGTGCTATTTTTTTTTGATTTTCCACGACTACATTAAGCTTTTCTAACATCGCGGCTTGATTAGCAATCACAGTTTGTATATCTTCTGAGTTGAATACCTGAATCGTGTCTTGCTGCTGACAAAATACATTTGTTGTCAAAGTGTGATTGTCGCTGGCTGACGGTTGTGGATTATCCTGTAACATGAAGTGATTAATCTAAATGATTAAATAAGCACATAAATTTAATTTGTGATGCAAGCACATATTGAGTATTAGTTAGATACCTACTACGTAACAGATACATCACTTCCTTTCAACTAACACGGAACATGTACGCATCGAAACATTACTCTTTATAATATTAGTTTAGACTTTGGAAATCCACGGGAATGAAGTCGCAAAGTGCTAATAATTTACGTATACCTGTTCTGGTTAATATAAACTTTAATTATTGTGAAGTATCTTTTAATAGCTGGATCTTAAAGTCATAACTTACTACAGACACTACAACATCAAACAAAAATCTTACCAATTGTGTCAAATCTTGCGCCAATGCGTCGAAATTTATTTCGCCATCAGCGGCATATGGATTCGATGTTCCCGGCACGCTGCAGTGGGCATTGTCGTCGGTATCCGTATTTTGTTCCATTCGACGCAATTCCTTATCTGCCTCTTCGTATGTAGGTATAAAATTTCTCTTTAAAACACATTTGTACGAGTTCCATTCTGGTCCTGGACTAGAATGACCGTCTTTTATTAATTTAGATGCAAATTTGATATTTTTTGGTGGCCAGCGGACAATCCCTTTCGATTCCCACAGCGTGGGAACGATGGTCAGTTTAGGTACATCGTACTCGATCGTCTGTACTATTTTAAAAGCCATAATATTTCTCTGAAAAAAAAACAATTGATAATTAAATAGGTATAATGTACGTAATTTCTTTTTTACCTATCTACTGTGTATGGACTGTTCCATCCCAACGCTCCATGCATAAAACTAAATAAGACGTACCAACTGGAATTAGTTCACGATTGAAATAATACGTCTGTGCACGAATGAAAGTAACGGTAAGTCCAATCCGCGATACACACCCGACTGCGGTCCGTCGCACGTCGGCCGATAGGATAGCGAGACGAGGTGTGTCAAAGGCAAGGGGGGGGTGCTCCCGCGCCTCACCTCATAGGCGTACATTACACGGTCATGCAAGCGTCAATCATTCCCATCAATCATGAATGATGGTTGAATGACGGAATTTTATCGCTTACAATTTTCGTCATGCAAACGTCAATCTTCGCATTAGACGGTAGGTTTTTCGTCAATCAAAATTTTGAGTGTGGCAAAACTGACAGCAAAACCTATCGTGTAATGTTCGCCATAGACTCATACTCTGACTGCACTTAGATCGCGCGCATACTGTAGGTACTTAGGTACCTTACCTAAGTTTTTCATTTCACAATGACCACAATGTTTAAAAGCCTGAGCTTTTAAAAAGTTTTACCTAATTATGTCTACTTTGGCCTAGAAAACTTTGATACTTACTAGGTACATGATTAACATACGGTAATCCAAAAAATATAGGATGATGTGATGATGATTAGGCTTTATCCACGGATCCCTAAAATTCCTGCAGAGTTTATCGGTTCACTGATGATTACCTACAGTTATTTGCGTACATGTTACCCACTATCAAGCTTTACTTGAATCTGTAGCTGACTTGTGTAACACAAGAACCACTCGTAACAGCTCGTTACTGATTTATGTACCACGAGTGGACACTTAAACAGCTTATGCCGTTTGATTGTGGTTAATACGGTACACATTGCTTGTCTGCCATTTTTTAGATTCTAACCTATGTATACAATATAATAACAATTTGTTTTTGTTCAGTCAACGAAAATAACAACAGAATTTGAATAGAAAATGTAATGATTTTATACGTAAACAGCTTATTGTCAAATTACAAAGGACAAATAAAAAGACTTAATTTTTTATAATAATATCATCAACCTATTTTATATTATAATTTTCAAGTAAACAGTGATATTTTGAGAGCGCATGAAAAATTTCGTCTATAATTATATAGTATTTGACACTAAACTCTCTTTCCCATTCGAATTTCAAGCACATGGAGGAAAAACAAAGTTTTACTTACCGATAACATATATTGCCTATTTCTCACAAACACTTCACAAAATGGTTCACACAAAACATATCAAAATAATAAAGTAGTAGGGTGAAAATTATTCACAATTTTGCCACTTGTGAATTGTCAGCTCCATAAAAGAGTTACTAATATCCTGGAGTGTATTTTGTGCTGAAAAATAGGTAACAAGTACTCTATTATTCAGCCATTGTGGTGTATAAAAGGTAACACATACCCTGATAATCAGTCATTATTCAGCTCTTGGGGCGACTGTTACCTTTAATAATGCTCAAATAACGCTGATATAGTGCAACCAGCTACATTATTCAGCTAACAGCTGATTAATTTGTGCCCAAATCAGAGTTATATCAGCGGAGTAGGCGCCTCTAATGCTCTTATTCAGCAGGTTTATTCAGCAGAAGATTCCATTGTGAACAGTGATTCAGCTACTATTCAGCGCTTCTGTGCTACTTGGGGTCCGTCCGTCACACCGCTATATCTCGAAAACTACTTTACCACCTCATTGTTTATAGAATTGCTTAGAATGAGATTTCTTACCGACAAATTCCGATTTATTACCCACACGTAACCGCCCGTTTAATAATTTTTACCGCCCTTAAATTATTTTCCTGCTCAATTATATATTCACTGATCCATTTCATTATTTTTTATTACTCATTTTTGTTTACTTTACTGCTTAGTTTTAACCGCTCAACTAGTTATTAAACGTTGTAAGAAGTAAAACGCAATTGACGATATTTGATATTTTATTGATTGATATTTTCGTAACGGTATACAGAACAACGTAATGACTTGTAAGTAAACTAGGGAAAAATGCGTAAGCTAATTCTCAGTGCTGTCCAGTCAGTGAGACTGAAGCAGTCCGAGAGCGCAGCGAACACACTCTGAGTCGAATGTTTTTTTTTTTTTTTGATAATGGCATCTCGCAGTTCAACCTATGAGGTTGTCGTCTGCTTAACCGAGCTTGCCTGTGGATGCCTCAAAATTAAGGCCTCCAGCCAGGGCTTAAAAACTTACTAAACTAAGCGACTACACGCTAAGGGCACCCCCTGTGGGGTACGGACCTCGGCTTAGGGCGTTGCTAGGGGAGGGCAGCAAGGGACAGGCTGGATCGGAATTATTTTGTGACGAATATAATACTACAGGCTCGGCAAGTTACGGGACGTCGCGACGGGCGTCCTCGACGGCGAGGACGGAAGGACGGCTTACGGGTCTTGTTTCTGTGTCTTCTAAGCGTGCTGGTGGCTTTGCTACTCTCCTGGAGGAGCGTGGTGGCGTCTTCGGGGATGGTGAGAGTATGCTTTGGTCGGCGAATCCTACTTATGCGGGAAGGAGTGTATCGGGAGGCCGCCGCAATCAGGGGATTGGGATGCTTTATAGCATTATCAAAGAAGCGCTTGGAAAGGCGTTTCATGAATTGCTGAACTGTGGGAATTCTGAGATCTAGATGCAGATTCTGGTTTCGGACATAGAAGGGGGCTCCCGAGACCTTTCTAAGGAGACGGTTTTGGAAGGTCTGCATTCTGTGCAGGTGGCGAGGCTTAGCGTGTGCGAAGACTACGCAAGCATAAGTCATGATGGGGCGGATGACCGCGGTATAGAGGCGCAACTTGCACTTGAGTGACAATTTGTTGCGGGTGGTGAGTAGGGAATGGAGCCTACCGAGAGCGAAAGCGGCTCGCGAACGAGCCATCTTTATGTGCTCTCTGAAAGTGAGGTTGTGGTCGAGAATGACACCTAGGTACTTTGCTTGCTTACCCCAAGGGATAGGCTTGTCATACATGGAGATCGGGCTAGGGAGGGGGGGGATGAGTCTACGCGGTTTCGAGAAGAGAACCGCCTGACTCTTACCTGGGTTGACCTCTATTCTCCATTTCCGGAACCAATCGCCTAAGGCGTTTGCGGACAATGAGGTTGCAAGCAATAGAGCTCTGAGAGTTGCCAGAACAGTAGATGGCAGTGTCGTCGGCGAATAGAGCCAACTGTGCCTTATTACTGTTTGGAATGTCGCTAGTGAATAGCGTGAAGATGAGGGGGGATAATACAGAGCCCTGGGGGACTCCGGCACGGATGGGATGAGGGGGGAGAGAGAGCCCTCTATGCGGTAGCGAAAAGTGCGATCCGACAGGAAGTCTCGTAAGATGAGTACGAGACGGTCTGGCACACCCATATGGTAAAGCTTATATAATAAGTCATTGTGCCAGACCTTGTCGAATGCTTTCGCAATGTCGAAGAAAAGAATGCCTGTCTTTGCACCTCGCTGGAATCCAGCGCTAATGTGCTCGACGATGCGGTGCACCTGATGGATGCATGAGTGTCTAGTTCTAAAACCAAACTGCTCATTTGGGATAAGGCTCTTTGCCTCAGCATAGTCCTTGAGGCGCTTATAAATAAGCCTCTCGTAGATTTTGCCAAGAACTTTGAGCAAACTAATGGGGCGGTAGCTACTGGGGTCAGACTTGGGCTTGCCTGGCTTTGGGATACCTATGACCGTGGCTTCTTTCCACGCTTTCGGGAAGATGTTATTGCTTAGAGCGCCATTGAAGATGGCGGTCATGAGCAAGATGAGGGGGGCGGGGAGGAGTTTGTACACCCTATTGGTGATACCGTCCAAACCGGGGGCTTTGCGGGTTTTGAGCCCTTTAATGATGTCTTGCAGTTCGTCAGGAGTGACAGGAGGCAGAGGATCATCGGGGTCTTCAACTGGAGGGAGGGAGGCTCTATGTTCGACCTCTGCGTTCACCTTGAGGAGGTGCGCTTGGTCAACTGGTTGAGAGCTGGGGGAGCATTGGGATTCTAGGCTGTCTGCTAGGCATTCGGCCTTATCGGTGTTGTCGAAAGCTATTGTCTTGTCGGGGTCTGAGTCGAATGCGCGCGCGGTCGTCTTACATAGCGGCCGGCGCGTAGCGGGAGCCACGCTCCGCCCCCTCGGTGACGTCTTGTGCTGTGAAATGGGGCGCCGCTTGCCGCGTGCGCTGTATGTATGATGAGTAGTTGTTACAACGTGCCATTTATAATTTTTAACTTACCAAAACCACTATTTACAACTGCCTCTTTAAATCAGTGCTGTTTTTTATTATTATGGTAAGAAATACAAAATTATTCTAACTATGAATTTTCTGTAATGTGATAGATGAGTCTTTCAATTATTATGGATATGAAATGTATGCCAATAGATAATTTTTTTTTTTTAAGTAAGGACGTTTTGTAGCCACCTGTAAAGATGTCCCTTGGTGTGGGGGTGTGTTGGTTTCTTTTTCGTCATTCTTGGGCCAACTGTTCTAGAAGAGTGTTGAAGATCTCCTTGACTGGTGATTGGGGGTTCTTATCAGAGAGTGCCCAGAACTTGCTGCATAGCAGTGTGGGGTCAACGGTGAGGATTCTGGGGTCGGAGCCTGTTTTTTCCAGAATGTAGTTGACTTGTTTTAGTACCTTCTTCTCCCGTGGGGTAGGGTCTCGGTCAATGTTTAGTGTTGCTTCCCCTGACTCTCGGAAAGTAAAGTAGAATGGTCCGTATCCAGAGTTTTTTGGTTGTTTTTCCATTGGTTGTTGGGATTTGGCTGCTGTGGGTGGGTTTCTCAGGGAAGAGACGACAGGGTTGGCCTCTAAGGTTGTTAGGACCTCTTTCAGCCTAGCCTCTAGGCCGGATAATGTGGCGGATATGTCGGTGGATTGGGCCTTCCAGATGGTTTCAGCCTTTAACAATGACCTTTTGAATAGTGATACTGCGTCTGATGCCAATGTTAGATCGGCTGTGACTCCAGCCATTTTTTCCAGGTCGTTGATCTGCAGTTTGTTGGACTCATGGACTGAACATATCATGCCTTTTAGGAATGCGGATGGTCCAGACCCGTACACTATGTCATGGTCCAGAGGGTCTGTTAAGAACTTGGAAATGAAGCAACATATCCTGTTATTCCCTAACAGGTCCCTATTGCAGTCCAGACTGTTGAAGACGGATAAGGGTACAACCTTTGTATCTCTCATCTTTGTGAGGATTTGGGCCCTCATGGTCTCGACCACCTTGAGAGTTGTCTTGGGTTCGACACAAGCTCGAACCATCCTTCCCCATTCGGTTCTAAATGCTTGAATGGCCTCCTTTCCCTGTATTGGCTCTTTGGAGTTGGTTTCGTCAGGGGTTGGAGATTCTCTTGCCACCTTGCGGGGGTTGGGAGCGGATGAGGAGGAAGGAAGATTCACATCGAGGCTTTGCCGAGAGAGTAGCTTCATACCCCAGGTCTTGAGATCCCATTTCGATGAGCTTCTTATTGGGATGAAGATTCATTTTAGAAAAGGAGGAATTGCTTTCGGGAGGGGATTGTTTCGACGATTGGCTGCTCTTGTTGGACATTGTAAGATGTTGACTCGGCTTGATGCGGTCGATGCTTATACTTGTTGTGTATAAAGTTGGCTTTTATATTGAGACCTCATTGGTCCTTTGCGTATTCTTATATCCACCATTGATATAAACAATTGACTGTTCATCTTAACGAAGAGGGCTACTTCAAGTATGTACAAGGAAGGAAATGTTAAGATCTTTAGTGATTTAAAACTAGGTTTACAGCTTTCTATAGGTTTAAGACCTGTCATTGCATGAATGCAACGTTTTTGGGCCCTAAATATTCTTTATATTCTCACTACAGTTTCCCCAAAATATGACACCGAACCTCAGTAATGAAGCAACTAAATCGTGATAAGCTGTCACTTACGTATTCATATTTAACTTCTTTGAGAGATTATGGAGAACATATGCGTTTTTACTTAGTTTTTGGCACACGATTTCAGCATGGTTTTTCCATGTCAGTTTATCATCAATACAGGGTGTTACGGAAAGGGTATATCAATACAAACGGGTTGAAGAGTGTATCTGGTCTAGAATCTCTGTACAAAATTTCAGCTCAAAAGCAGTAACTTTGAAAATGCTACGTTCATGACTCATACAACTAGGGCTTCGTTGACTCGGGGACGGCGCGCAGAGTGGATTACGAGATACATTCAACAACTCTGAGTTATTGGTTTCAATATACCCTCCTCTGTTGACATTCACATTCAAACTTGGTAACGGCGCCGGCGCCGGTGGCGAATTGCTTCTATTCAATCTCATGTTTTCGATCTGATCTTTAGTAACATAATCACTTTTGATTGCGTTAACATCTGACCGTAGAACCAATAAATCCTTCAACAACTTTGTCACGTCTACGTGATCAAAACAAACTGGTGGCAATTTATGAAGGTCATATGCCAGAAACACTGGGATTTGTTCGGGATCCAGGGTTTTAAACACCGTAATCATGTCCTCTAGGTCTTTTTGCTTTTTGTTCTCGCCTCGACACGAGTCTTTAGTTTGTCTTCGTAGAAACAAACAATAACTTTTTTGCCTCATCAATATTTTCCTCGGAAAAAGCCGATGAGCATATTTTTATTAAACTTTCGTTGTCCACAACATCATGCATATTTCGTATGAAGGCCAGGACCTCCGAGATAACAACATTGCAACTCGTACACTTGACTGTATTTACACTGTTCACATACATTTTTAACACACAAATCGGCGACCGCTCATTAGTGCGCGCGTGCGATGACTGAGATGATGATGAGATGTTTAGGGTCGTAAGGATATTTAGAAAGAACAAATCAGATTGGCTGCCAAAAGTATAATGTCTATATTTAATACGAAACAAGTGAAATAACATAAAACGCTAATTAAGCATTAACTTGATACATCATTATAACGGAGCATACATACACAATAGTGTAAAGGAGAGCATGCACTTCACCTCCGGAAATTAAGAAAAAAAAAATCATTATAATTATTTTATTTTAGTTTTCA
Source organism: Amphipoea lucens (assembly GCA_947508005.1). Lineage (NCBI taxonomy): Eukaryota > Metazoa > Arthropoda > Insecta > Lepidoptera > Noctuidae > Amphipoea > Amphipoea lucens. Next base: position 22,050,161 of record OX382357.1, read on the forward strand.
CAAAACAGTCAGGATACAAATAGTTTAGTTCGGTTTTTGTGAACAGTATCAATTTTATTATTATGTTTTAAACATTTTACATTACATTAGTAGTTGATGCTACACCCACAGGCACAATTAACCGCCCACCTCTATCATTCGTCACCCTGTTTGCTTATATTACCCTAACAGATTTAACAAAGAAAAACGCTGTGTGGAATTGACAACATTTCAAACCTGACACGACCTTAAAACAAAAATACTATTTCTTTATTTTCGTATCCTGAGTTCAAATATATTTTTATTTTATTTTTTTATTTCTAAATTTCTGAGAAAAAAAATAAAAATCAAAAAACATGTGATGACGTCACATAAACGGCGGAATGAGGTAGCTACCTTTGCGGATTCCAATGTCTTTGATTGAAAACATTATATCAAACAAGACATGTCAATGTCACCTAAGAAGTGTAACTAGAAAACAACTAAAAAACTGAATTGAATTCAACAATATTTTTTCCTATCAACTCGACACGCTGCTTACTTATTATCAATTTTTTATTGATATTTCGCCAATAAAATGGATCCCAATGAAAAATATACGCCAATGACGGAACCAAAACAACGACTGAGACAAGTGACATCTAACAGTTTTTTTGACGGGTCACAATAAAGCAAAGGTAATATCGCCATTCTACCGTCATCTGGCACTTACGTCTTTTTAGAATACACCGAATTTCAAAGTTAAAATTATGAATGAAAAGTACAAAATTTCGAAAAACGAAAAAATATGGGTGCCCTAGATTTGAATTTACTTTTATATAACGTAATAATACATGCAGGTTAAAAATATGAAATGTTGTCAATTGGGGCAGTGAACAATCTAATATAATAGTTTTGAACAATTAAAACAGTGTTTGTGTACAAAACTCATACTTTCTTTATATGACCCTGCACTGCAAACGGAGGTTCACACAGATGCATGCAAATTAGGTATCGGAGGCATTTTGTTGCTAAAGTTAACACTAAGCTAGATGACATTTACGAAGGTCCGTACATCGTAACCAAGGTGGATGGCACACGTGGCTTCCAATCTTCCCAGGAATAATCGTATTCATCAAGCCGATTAGGTACACCATCTTCTAGCTTGACCTCTTTACCTGTCTTGCAGGTAAAATGACTTCGTAGTTTCGCTCCAGTCATGAATCTTGCCGAGCTGATCGATCTTTTTGAGCCAAGCTGACGCAGTAGTGCATTCTTCACTGTCGGGGTCAAACTCTGGTATCAGTGAGGCCGCGCGGAGTTATTTTCTTGTGGTGATGGAGGGTATCTGTTCGTTTAACTCACGCATGGCTTTTTGTACCTCGGTTTCTAAGTCTTCTAAGGATTTTCCGGACTGGAGGCGTGTCTGTCTGGTGATGTGACATCTCTTTCGCCGCTCGTTTCAGATGCTTCTTCACATTGGGATTCGCGCCTACCTGTCTTGCGTCCTACGCTTGCCGCATCGGCGTGATTACGCTTCATAGCTTTCTCTAATTATCCCACTTCTGAGATGAAACAGAAGGGCATATACAATGTGGAGATGACAATATGACTTTAAATGAAAACACTGGCAATACTGGTTTATAGAAACATTTGTAAACTATCAAATCAATCCGAACATCGAAATTAAAAAAAAAAAAAATTCTAACAAACTAAATAGCTTAAAACTCCAAACAAAATAAAACACCATTTATAAAATTTGTACACTGACCTGCGATAAGAATGGCAACGCAGCTTGTTTTCATTCATTATAAAGCTGTGGCCGACGTAGCGACGTAATGTTTGGCGCCATATTCTTATTCACAGAATATTAACCAAATAGTCGGGCATCATTCACCCGCGAGTTATTCACTAATCAATTTATTATTCACAATCACTTTTCGATCACATAATTATGTCGCCAGTCATTAAATTTTTTTATTTTCAATATGTCCGCCGTGTTCTCGAATACACAAACTACACCGACGTATAATGTTATTTCTCACTCTTGATAATAGGTCACCATTAGCAGCCATTTCTTTCAATTTATTAAAAGATATTATTATTCTATTTTTTAATTCCTCAACGGTAGTAACTTCTGTTGAGTATACTTCATTCTTTATGTGACCCCACAGAAAGAAATCCAGGGGCGTGAGATCTGGTGACCTCGCTGGCCACCGCACTGGTCCAAAACGGCCAATCCACTGCTGTCCGAACATTTGAGTCAAACGCTCTCTTGCAGACACCACTGAATGAGCTGGTGCTCCATCTAACTGGTACCACATCTGCCTGTACACGTCCAGCGAAAGTTCGTCCGTGTACTCGGAAATGGATCCGTCGAGGAGTTCAATGAACTTTACAGCATTTAAATTGCCATCAATAAATACCGGACCAATAATGGTATTTCTGTGTATGCCAGCCCACACATTGACCGCAAATCTGTACTGGTGCGAAGACTCCCGTACTAGATGCGGATTCACGCGGCTCCAGTACCGAAGGTTCTGTCGGTTCCATAAACCATTCCTTGTGAATGTACTCTCGTCAGTCCACAGCACATTGTACAGGAAGTCAGGATTCTCGAGATGTTTGGTTTCCAACCAGCGACAGAAAGTTTCTCTTATTGGCTTATCTCTCGGTAACAACGCTTGTACTTTCTTGTACTTATAAGGTCTGCGTTTGTCACGTTTCAAAACTTTTTGAATAGTTTTGTGATTTACACGAAAATGTCGACCTGCATTACGCAGACTGGACGTCGGATTACGATCATAATAATTAATAACTCTTTCGTCTGAAATCACATTTGCACGTGGAGAAGCAGCATCTACGTGCGGGATCAAGGATTGATTTTCCCGTATCCTCTGGACAGCTTGTACAATAGTGCGCCCGTGGGTCGGACACATACGCGTGTTCCCATACCTCTCACGGTATGTCCGTACAGCTAAAGCGGCATTACCGTGACACTCGCCATAAATTAAGATCATATCTGTGTACTCCGAAGCGGTATAATTGTAACGAGGCATGATTATTTAATAATAAAACCTTGAAACACCAAGTATTAAGCGTCTAATTTCGCAAAGTTTACTTAGCTATTTAACAAAGTACCTATAATACGTTTATGTGTCCTGTCACTATTAAAACAAAGCGTCAAATTTCGCACAATACAACACAACAACAAAGATACGATAACACTCGCGCGGCGACTTCAAACGGGCGCGGGCGCATCCGAAATTCCAGAGAAAAACAAAACGCTTCCGGTGTCACGGAGGTCCGGTGACACACTGACCGCGTAACCTAGACACGTCGACAAGTAAGCAAAGTAGAAACAATTAAACTTACCTATCTCTTTCGCACATACATGTTTTGCGATTGACATGAGTGCGTAACAGATAAAGTAATAACTTTCGCATGCATTTTTTCTTATCTAGCTGTGATCACAGAATGAAAGGACACTCCCTTCCCCGCACTAACATCAGTTACCGCACCTCACCCCGCACTTCGGCGTATTCGTCGCAGTTCTTTAACTTGAGCGCTCGCTAACACTAGTACCTCACGCACACATTCATACGTATACAGACGTCATTTTTTAATGTAGTTGTAGTAGGTAATTATTTTACGAGCGTTGTATGGAGTGTCCGGGGTGTGCTGTGATGACACGCTTTATGACTCTTATGGCTCGGGCATAAAGTATAATTTACATTGAGAAAATAAATTTGAATGAAACGCCGTAGGTTTTTATAGTAGCGAGTTGGCAACGTGTGTCGTTAACCTGTCGCGTGCTCTCCTGTTTACAATACAGCATGTAGAAAATACTTAAAATGAAAAATAATGTCCTGTGGCTAAACTACTGGATATATTCATTTGATTTTTTGTGTGACGGTTGGGAATATCATGACTTATACGAAGTTTCATTTATGATCATATTATCCTCCCCACATTGTATAAAAAAAGGTAGACTGTATAATCACACTGATTTAATATTATTTAAATACAATCGAGCAGAGTCTTAGCTTAATCGTGTAATCGAAGCAACAAGAGAGCGAAAATATGCTCTCAGAGCCTTGTATAGCTTTCCCCACCGGGGGCGTCTGGTAGTTATGGCGGTGGCTTGATTTGGCTGGGATTGAGTGGCTTGAGTGGCGCGCTGTGATTGGCAGAGGCAGTGTGGCGTAACAATTCATTGTGTGGAATCATTTTGAAAAAAATGTAAATATTGCAGCAAAATTTTAAAAATATCATCTAGTAATCTAGGAAGATACATGCAAACTAAACATCCCACTGTTCCACTTGTCGCCAGAAGGCAAGAAATTTCGGTATCACAACAATCACAACCACAAGACTCACAAGAGCTAACCCAGCCAATGCAAGAAGTGAGTAGTGGATCTAGACTTGATTTCCTTTCGTTCTACCTCTTCTCAATTATCAATTCCAACGCAGCCATCAATGATATCACACTAATATTATAAAGGCGAAAGTTTGTGAGTGTGTTTGTTACTTCTTCACGCACAAACGGTTGCACCAATTATGATAAAATTTGGTATGCATAATGAGGATGAAGCGTATTCACGGCAATTAATTTATTTTCCTCTACATTTAGAAACCGATGTCCTATATCAGTAACGAATCGCTTGGTCAAATCCCTTACAGTTTGGGGAATTTTTGAGTCTTAATGGTGAACGCCTCATACTCTTTTTTTTGAGCAAATTCGCTAAAACTATTATTTGCAATACAGTAACATGTTTTTCTGCACTCATAATTTTAGTGACAGATTTAAAGTGTCACGACATTTGGTCAAAATTTCTATGTCGTCGGGTATCAGGCGTGTTGGGATAATTGGTGGCAATGGTGCAAATCACACTTTTTAAACTCTAAAATCCTCTCGAATATATCGAACTGAACGTTGAGTTCCATCGTGTTATCACGTCTTGTTTGACTTTTAACTGTTTTTCCCCTAGCTGCTTTTGCATGGCAGTTAGGCGCTCATTAGCCAAAACATTCCAGTTGAAAAGTTCCACTATTGTTTTAACTTTATTTTGTATTTCCTTTACTTCGGATAACCCCGCTTGAACAATCAAGTTTAAAGTATGAGCAAAACACGGTACTTGCTTGGGTCATAATCAAAATCGAAGTTTGATTTTTGGTAAAAATAAAACACATGTAATTACATGCAAAATCAACCTTTAATTGTAAAATGTCGAAATTAATATAATCAAAGGTTCTAATAAGATCGACTTTAATTATTTTTGTAAATATAGCCACTATTTACTTTTTTATAGACCACAGAAAATATCGAGTTGCCCACAGAAATCAATGAAATTAACTTTTGCATCAATAGTGTTTATCGTAATGATGAATAAAAAACTTATAATGATTAAATGTATATGGCATAACAAAATAACCAGCATCTTTTTTAATCAGGTAGTCATAAAAACAATTTAAAAAATAAATTCTGTGATTCCACAGAAAGTATTTTAATAGTCTACAGGAAAGACCTACATAATCATTTAAAATCACTATACTTTCATAATTCACACGGCCATTAAAAAATATTGTCATCGCTATCACTGTCGTTGAAAATGCTATAATTAATCATCCTCTTAGTTCTGTGAAGTGGTACAACAAAATCATCATCTTCTGAATAAACATCTTCAAAGTGAAGTCTCCGTTTAACTGGAGCACGTAATTCTATTGTACCTTCAGATGTGGGAGAATTGCTAGAAGCAATTGATGTAGAGGCATTCGGGGTTCCAAAGTTAGATAAAGGTCTAGGGCTTAAAGCAATTGGTATATCAATACCAATTGCTTTAAGCCCTAGACCTTTATCTAACTTTGGCATCAGCACTATGTGGCGAACTGGGCTCATTCGATGGTGAACATAACAAATCAGCCTTAACTTCTATTTGTCCGATTTCATAGTGGCTGCATTTAGTATGAGCTGCACAGATTATACAACTAAACCGTCTAGCATGAAGTATGTTTGGTTACTTATAATGATTAAATGTATATGGCATAACAAAATAACCAGCATCTTTTTTAATCAGGTAGTCATAAAAACAATTTAAAAAATAAATTCTGTGATTCCACAGAAAGTATTTTAATAGTCTACAGGAAAGACCTACATAATCATTTTAAATCACTTTACTTTCATAATTCACACGGCCATTAAAAAATATTGTCATCGCTATCACTGTCGTTGAAAATGCTATAATTAATCATCCTCTTAGTTCTGTGAAGTGGTACAACAAAATCATCATCTTCTGAATAAACATCTTCAAAGTGAAGTCTCCGTTTAACTGGAGCACGTAATTCTATTGTACCTTCAGATGTGGGAGAATTGCTAGAAGCAATTGATGTAGAGGCATTCGGGGTTCCAAAGTTAGATAAAGGTCTAGGGCTTAAAGCAATTGGTATATCAATACCAATTGCTTTAAGCCCTAGACCTTTATCTAACTTTGGCATCAGCACTATGTGGCGAACTGGGCTCATTCGATGGTGAACATAACAAATCAGCCTTAACTTCTATTTGTCCGATTTCATAGTGGCTGCATTTAGTATGAGCTGCACAGATTATACAACTTAACCGTCTAGCATGAAGTATGTTTGGTTGCTTTTTAGACCAGCAAATTTGGTGAATTTTAAGTGTACCTTTAAAGGGGCGCACGGTATTAGAGGCGGCAATTTCTTCGATTTCTGCCACATCAGAATCATCTATGCCAATTGCTTCAATACCCTTACATTTACTTTTCACGCAAGTCAACAAAGCATTAAAATTTGATATATCGGAGCCAGTTGCAACTGATTGGTCACAGGTACGCTTTATACAACCTCCCACACCATCGGGAGCTCCTTTACCATGGCCTGCTTCACTAAAATGCCATGTTATAGTCTCAACATTCAAAAGTTTACTTAAATAGCTAACAATTAAATAAAACATAGTTTTATTTCGGTATTGCGTGGTTGGCCCATCGCTTAATATATGAAAATATTTAATATTCGGTGATAAATTTTTAATTTTCTGTAGAATTGGTTTTAAATGAGCACAAATTAATACGGGATCATGTCTTAAGTTTTCGGATAATGTACACATTGAGATTGGTTTCACTAAGTTGTTTGGCGGATCAGAATCAGTATAATAATACACACTTGTATGTAAGCTTATCTGCGGTTTTGATCCGCCAAAATGAGCAGATTGAATTTCAGCTGCATATTTACACATATAATTTTCAGAAAAATCAATGTGTAAAAGACCGTCCGATGGTGTTAAATTTTCTTTAATGAAATGAATCGCCTTTGACTGGTTTATTATGTTGGCACAATGCTGCATAAATATAGGAATGTTAGCAAGCAAAAGATTTACCAGTACCTGATTTTTTGTATGAACGACTTCTTTGATTGTCTTTTTGAAAGATTTTTCTTGCCCTTTAACAACAGTAGTGACCGTTTTAGTGACCCATCTATTATAGGAGATTGAGTCATTCTGATTGAAATTATTTAGTTGGACAGTTTTCTCAAAACAAATTTGACATTTCCTTTCTAAACAGTTAACACTAAGGACATTATTGCAACATAAACTTTTAGCAACTTCAGACGCAGTTTTTTCTAAAATGATTTTTGCATTACGTAATGCATGAACAATTAAATTATTATTAGTATGCAATGCACACAGACAAGTGTCTCTTGAAATCACTTTTGGAAATATAACCCAAAATGGACGATTACGCCTAAATGTTTGGTACGACAATTTAAGCCCTGTTTTGTTTAAAAATATCTTGTGTAAATTTAGCAAGGAGTCATTAAGTAGACGTATTTGCATTTTTTTTTTATTACGTGTGATGGTTTCTTTTTTGCCCGCTGTCAATCTGCTGTATTCATCATCTTGTAAAAAGTAATGTATTTTAGTTTTAATTCCTGATTTCTTTGATTTATTGTCACGCGTAGTAACCTGTTTGTTGATATTATCGTATTTTTTGGTTGCCCTTCCTAGACGCATTTTGTATTTGGCCAATTTAGACTCTAGAATAGTTAACCTTTCCTTCAGATAAAGATTCTCAGCTTTTAATTTACGCTTATTTCGGGCAATCACTGCTCTGCCTGATGCGACTCTAGAATGGGATGACACAGAGGTAGTCGGTGTACTACAGTCTGTTAATTGCTCTTTTTGCTTCATATCTTCACGACGTTTTCTTGCTTTATCTCGCCACATCTTTCGAATTTGGCGCTGTTGACGCGGTGTGTACTGCTCAATAGTTTTCACTAGTCCGTCTTTCTTCTTTTTATGATATCTTTCTCGGTCTTTTCTTCTTCTTTCTTGAATAGCTGCATCATCTAATCTTGCCCGAGCACGGCGCATACTCTGTTTCTTCTGTTCGCGGCGTCTTCTTTTTTTTTCTTCCTCTGTTAATTTTTTTCTTGGAGGCATATTTGCTAAAACAAATTAAGCTAAATACAATACATGCGTCCGAAACCAAAAATTACATGAGCACAAAAGCCTTCAATCAAGCGATTGTAGCGAGTGTATTGTCATAAACTAACAATCAATCTAAGAGTCAAGTCATTTGGTAGCACATGTGCATTTTAAATAAATGCACATAGCCTTTTCCCAAAGTAACTATGTTGGGATTGGTTTTTTAAAAACGCATTAAAAAATAAGCCAAAACCGACTAACGTGAGAAAAATCAGCAATAGATAATAAAGAGGCCATAATAAACAATCAACACAAGCATAACAGTTGAGGGTTTTCATTATTATCCATTCTGTAGACAGACGTCCCTCCTGTGGACACAGAAACACAGAAAAGAATTCCACAGAAGGGACTGTCATAAACAAAATCAAAAATAAAGTGATATTTTTTTAGGTTAGATTAACAACAATGTAAAAAAAGTTCATTTGACTCTATAATGCAAAGTTTCTCGTAATAATTTAGTGCACACTTACCGAAATATTTGATAGTAAGGAAAGACACACGATCTTTGACGAAAAACTTGGAGAAAACAATTTTTTGGTTCGTTAAAACACATTCACCGTTAATTCCACGTCGGCACAATGACAAATGACAGCCACATGTAGAATTGCCAGCTTAAAAATAAAAATATCGATTTGTAATTTGTGAAATCGATTCTTAGAGCTGGGTATTTTGGGTCCACAGAATGGATACACATTCTGTAACGAACTGTTTAATCTGGTTTTTATCAAAAATAGGTGGGATTATTTTTTTTAATAACCAGAATATAAAAGCTCAATATATATGTTATATATTGTCAAAAGTTTGACGATGCTTGGCAGAATATTTTATTTTTAATATCCTTGCTAAGCTCCGTACTCTTAGTAGTAACAAGTCCACAGAAGGATACTTCATCATACTGTGCGCATAAAAAATACGTATATAATGAAAATAAATTGAACATTCTTTATTACGAATATAGTTTAGCACAAAATCCATAACTCTATTAAAAATATGGGTCAATCAACTTTTAAGTGTACATCAATAATAAATTTTATTTTTTTAATTTTATTTGAAGTTTTTTATATTTTAACATTTTTCCTGTAGATAATTATTTATATTTTAAGAATTCACATATAGCAGAACGATTTATTTAAATAAAATAGTAAATTTGGCGCCGAAATCCACATGACTCTAGTTAAGATAGTCCCTTGGACAACTAACTAAATAGACTTCTGAACTATTTGAAATTCAGTCAAATTGTAAACCGTCACTTTATTCTCACTTAATATAGGATGAATTTCAATTTATCTTCCATAAATAAATGACGCGACTTTTAATTTATAAGTTATTCCCAATAATATTGTCTCCTGGACAACGAAAAACTTTACATGTAACGAAGTTTTCATTTAACTTGTAAAATAATAATGAATACGTGATATAACAGTCTTTATGAATTCACTTTTAATTGTTACATATTCATATTTCAATATTTTGTAAACCTTACTGTTTTTTTAAAGTAAAAATGACGATAATGTGTCTTTAGAAGACAGGGACAAAATGGTTGTCCAGTGGATGTCCACTGGACATATCTCTGGATACTCGGGAGTCCAAAGGAGATACTAGGATTAAAATCGCCTGTATTTGTTCCTTTTATGTAAAAAAAAACAACTATAGGACAATAATTATCAGTTTTATTATATTTTTTTTACGAAATAATCAACATTACAATAAATGTTTGAACAGACCTATAAACATGAAAACTCTTACTAATTAACTTAGAAACATTAACAGCCTCTTTAATCAGCTTAAATTACTTTTTTGACTCTAACTTGTACTTTTCTGTCTTAATAAATGACTAATACCTCTTTGTATCACATAAGGGTTCAGTAAAATACAAAACTTAAAAATTAATCTTCAAAACAAAATTTCTTAATCATAGCAGAGATCCATAGGTGTTACACTAAACTACATGAACTATTTTATAAAAACATTAATATCACATGAAAACTTATAATAATCAGTGCCTCTTTTGTGTTCAATGTCCGGGGTTGGAAGTTTTTTAATTATATCTTCGAATGCTACATAGGATTTATCTTTCTCATTCAATACAAATAGTTTTCCATTTTTCACATATTTTAGAAAAGTAACTCTGATTTCACCGTCTTCATCGATATCGGTTTCGGCAATGCACGCATATTTATCGTATGATTTACCTTTGGTGCTGTAAACTTTGACTAGCAAAAAGTCACCTACACCAGGCAATAAATTGTTTTGTCCTGACGTAGACGGCTGTGGTTCCTCTGTAATCTCATTTTCATTGTCAGAGCTATCAGACGATCCGTATACACTCTTGTATATGCTCTTACGTAAACCTTCGTGTAGTTCAGGGAATGTAACATTGTCGTTTTTATTCGAGGACAGCAAATTACTCAAAGGTACGTCGTCAACATCGCTGAATGTGTCGTCGTTCCAAATATTTGCCAGTGGTGCTGGAATGGGACTTAATGGCATATCTTGAGGTATGTCCTCGTCAGGGTCGACAGCGGTTGGAATGTTCCTTGTAGCTGGTATCGGTGAGTATAACTTGGGACGCAAGCATTCGCATAATCCTCTAGAACAGAAGCAACTCAAATTTCTGGACATTAGTTGGCCGTGGGTCCTTGAAAATATTTGGTGCACCTCTTTTGTACCGGGCAAAGGTAAAAGATTCTTTGGTATGTCCCTCTGAATCGCGTCGATCTCTTCTTTTGTTACATAAAATAACTGAATTTTACTCGACTCTTTGAGAACTTGATAAAATTGAAGAGCATCAGTAACGTCCGTTCCTGTTGCCACTTTGTTATCAGCTGCTCTTTTTAAGTATCCCCCAATACCGTCTGCAGGGCCTTTGCCATGCCCGGCTTCAAAGAATGACCAGCTAAAAGCTTGGAAGCCGTAGCTAAATGTTTTCGTGCAGGCCAAATAAAAATTTGCTTTTTGACGATATTGTGAAAATGGGCCATCGGAGAAATAATGAATAGTGTCAATGCCAGGGTAATTATCAATAATCTTTATCAAAATGGGATGCAAATGGGCCCATATTGCAGCTGGTTGATGAATATTGCATGGAGAAATAGTACAAAACGATAAAGCTTTATATTTTTTATCTTTATCATATACGTAAACCACAACTGTGTGAAGAGTGACTTGATTACGAGAACCACCAAATTGATGCGCCTGAATTTCTTCGGTACATTTACAATTATAATTTTCGCTGAAATCAACTAATATCACAGCTTCGTTTGCTCTGATCTCATCAACACATTGGCGGAAATTTTTAAACTGAGTCTTCATATTAAAAATATGTTTCTTTATAGTCTTCAGTTCTTCTTGAAAGTTCTTCACCATGTTTTCTATAGTATCTTCTTTAGGTCTTTTCACGTTCTTTACGGCTTTAAATTGCTTGTCGTTTTTCAAATAGCTTTCTTGTTCCCTCACCCATTCAAACCACTGTATTTTGCCTCGAACACTGTCACTATTTATCTTGAATTCCTTATTCCGGCACTGGTTACAAGTACCAAACATGCACTCTTTTTTAGTGCTGTCACAGACTGTCTCCGATATCAGTGTGCTTAGATCAAAAGCACTAATAACTCTTTTTTGTTTGAGAGCCTTTATCTTAGCTGCTGCATTAGTATGTACTTTACAAAGGCACATATCCCTTCCATCAACTGTTGGTGTAACTACGTAGAAAGGGCGATTTTTAGTGAAATAGAAATATGAGCATTTAGCATTGGGATTCTCTGATTTGAAGGCTTTGAACAAGTTTTTCATTGAGTCCAATAGAAACCGTTTTTGCATCTTTTCTTTGCCTTTAGTGATGGTTTCTTTTTTTCCGGCAGTATTTCTAGATACATCATCTCTTAAGAAAAAGCTATTAATTTTTTTTGTCAGCTCTGTATCTGAATTACGCGCGTTAATACTTGTTCTGAGTCTTCCTTGTAAGCCCAAACAGTCTTTTACTATTTCATGATTTTGCGCACCAAGTTTCGCGAAAATGTTTTTCAGCATTTTTTTACCTGTTCTGGCTTTAATTTTCCTGTAATTATCTTTGATAGCGTTTGTTAATATGCCGTACTTTTGTTTTTCTTCAATTTTTTCTCCCTGTTTTTCTTTTAATTTAATTAATTCCTTTTCTCTCCGATGAGCTCTCTTTTTATATTTTTCAAACTTTTTCTTCCACTTCTTGCTTTCAGATTGCAATTTTACATTTTCTCTATATAATTTAGATCTGTCTCGTCGAACTTTTTTTCTGCCTCTAATCTTTTCATTATTCGAAGACACGGCTGGACTAGGAGGTGGTGTCATCGGTTGAAGTTGATCTTCGGGATTTATTTCTTGCAGAATAGACGGAGAGCTTGGAGGCGTATTCTCAATTATATTCCTAACAGCTTTTTGGCGATTTCTCTGTGACTGTTTTCGTAGCTTCCAGATAATTCTGCAGTTTTCTTTATCTTCTGACGGCATACTTGAAATTAGTTTTTTATTCTTATGGTAGCTTTCCCTTTTTTTTCTCTTTCGCTCAGCTAATTTCTCCGGGTCTGCTTTAAGTCTTTCTCTATAGCGTCTTGATTTTTCTTTTTCCGTCAAACCCATTATCTAAAAATAATAACAAAAATAATTTAGAATAGAGAACTATTAGATCACCAGAGATCATCGGATCGTTCCTCGACTCGGTGTTCCACACGTCAAGAAGTAGAAAGTTGAAATTGGTCAAAATATCAATCTAATTTATATTAAACAATAATAAATGCTCTAGCCCTTGTAAGAGGCTCTTCAATGACTAATTATTGAAAGAAAAAGTATTGCTTTATGCTGATTCTATCATTATTGTCCTATGGACAACCAAAATGTCTCACGGACAACTGTTTTGGTTGTCCAAGTGACTGGTTGTCCGAGTGACATTTATCAGTCTTTGCGCTTCCTGGTAATAACTAATGATATTTTGAATTAGGTCTTACGCGCAGTGAAAAATATAGATTGAATAGAATATATTTCACTTTAATTTACTACGATATATCAAATACTTACGTTTTTGTGCTGGTTGTCCGGTAGACACACAAAAAAGCCACCCACTTTCTCAAAACGCACTCGGCCGACTGACGCCGCGGGAAAGATGAAATCAAAATGGCGGCTGGATGAGTGTTGTCACCAAATCGATCGACTTGTTCTCAAGGCACTGATCACGCCATCTATGTTTTGTTTTCGGAACTTTTTTACCGTTGTCCGATGGACGTCGGGATAGTAAAATATAATAGGGACCAAAATGAACATGCAAAAAACTCGTTAAAATGATAAAGCAAACAAAAATCTATATGCTAGCATCATAGTAGATATTAATATATAATTATACAGTACAAGCGTAATTAATTGCCATTAAGAATTTTTTTGTATAAAGTAATGTTTCATTGTACTAAGCTACTGGGGGACAAAGAAAAAAACACTACATCAGATGTTTTGTCACCTGGACAACCATTAAAATTCCAGTTTATTAGTGATTTATTTAAAATAATTTACTCGTATGTTTGCTTAATAATAAGATAAATGCGATATATGCCAAAAAAACACTTAATTTTCTTTAGAACTGCGATTATTGGTCAGGGACAAAACATAGTACTTACAGGACAAATAAAAGTTGATTGACCCATATATATTTACTAAGTCGATAAATATGGAAATATTCAGTGATAACATTTTTTTCGCACGTTTTGATTATGACCCGCTTGTAATTTAATAACTAAATGGCAGCTAGAATGTTATTAGCATTGTCAGAAGTAACTGACACTATTTTATCTACGATATTCCATTCGGTGTAATTTTTTTTTATCAAAATAATCAGCTAAGTTCTGTGCGGTATGTCGTTGTGCGTCTGGAATACATTCTGACATTACCGCCTTAATGTTGCTGTTTTCAATAAAACGTGCTGTTACGGCAACATACTGTTGATGAGAAGCAGAAGTCGAAGCATCCGTAGTTAGGGCAATATATTCCGCTTGCGCTTAGTAATAAGTCACGTCTTCTCTTACGATATTATAAAATTTCAGTAATATCGCATTTGATAACGTCTTTCGTCATGGAGCAAAATACGAAGGACACAGTTCTTGTATAAATGCTCTAAATGAATCGGTTTCAACGATTGTAAAAGGCAAATAATTTTTGACAATCATTTGAAGGAGCATCTTATTAATAATTTCTGTTTTCTTTAATGACAGCGGTTTTCGCAAAATATTTATTAACTTGATTGTTATTTCGATTACAAACTAGAGTACGGCGATTCGGAACGGCAGTTACTGGTACAAATTTTGTGAAGTTATCTGGGCAGGCTGAAGACGATTCACCTTGAGATGTAGATAGAATCGCAGATGAAAGAGGTGTAGCAACACTAGCATCGTTATTTAAATCACCAGTTATCAATGTTAACATTTAGCGCGAATCAGGAAACAAAAATGCATAATCCGAAAAACATAATTTTTACATCAAATACAGGGTAGAAATTGAATTCATGAGCATCCTTGTAACTGGCCCTGAACCTGGTAGTACAGTCCGCTTCAAAGAAAAGGAACCCCTTTTGGTAATGACATTAAACCCATTTAAGTTTTTTGTAACGTATTGTATATGGCGTGTTGGTCTAGTGGTTAAGACAGCGGCTTAACAATTCGATGGTCTCGAGTTCAAATCCTCGGACGAGAAGTTCTTTTTTTGTTTTTTTTTTGTTTCTTTTATAGGTTATTATGTGATTTTTGTTAATTATTATTTAAGAAATCAAATGTTGAAGTAGGTATGAGGTTTGTAAGAAAATCTAGGCATGTTGCATAAACAATATTCATTTATTTCTCTAATTACATTTCTAGGACTTCATGGAATCCACTTCACGGTTGAATATACAGTTTTCTATGTGTGTTAAATTGGGGTTATTTACTTAGAATATTAACTAAACACAAAATAGATACCCTGGGTGAGGTTTAGAATGTTTAACATTAGATAACGGTTCATTTATAGATTTTTCTAGAAACAACTACAATAATATTTATTCATTTAAAGTTGTGAAAACATTAATTTTCTATACTTTGTATGATCTTATCGGAAAAAAAGATTAAAAAATTAAATGTTGTCATTTGTGCCTGTGAATTACAGAGGAAGAACCAACATGCTAAACTATAAAAGTATAGCAATATACATCTTTCTCTTTTATCACATTTTCTGATAACCCTTATTTAACACAACATTAGAAATTATAAAAATATGTGAGGTCAGATGGTGCATCATACATTACAAGACTACTTGTAAACAAAAGCATCTGGATTGATAATAATAAAGGTTGTTTATTTTTGATTAACTACGAATTAATGATTCCACAAATATTGGGAATTATTAATACTTGCTCATACGTTCCAATGTAATTTTATCAGATCAGTTACACAATAAATCTGCCGAGTAAATTGCTTATTAATAACGGAGAGGATGGCCGTCACTGTCTATCACTTCTTGAAGTCACACTTGAACGCGTAGTTTTGAAGGGTGTCACCGAGTGAACTTCCACAATATTACGGTGTCGCCCCGATTCATTAGTGTAAACAATTATTGAGCGAGGGCCTTGGCGATCACATTTCACATCACCAGTTGCATGATACCTTTGTATCCATCTACGAACTGTTTTTCTCTGGAACGAAAATAATAATATTAGGAATACATAAAAAAATCCAACTTGTCAGTAATAATGCAACATGATTGCAACAATAAATACATATATGTGTATAACGTAAATCTTACCGTTATGGCCATATCTCGTTCTTTATGCTTTGTTCCTGTTCCCAGAGAACAACAATTTTAGAGTCTGCGTATCACTGGTCAGTTTCCCTCAGTCGTCAGTTTATTTAATTCTAGCCTTCAAAAAGTTATTAATCGAACAATACTATCGGTTAATACAATCAACTGTTCAAAAACTTAATAAATTGGATAATATTTCGACGAAGATAATTACGCACAAGCGGATCGACACGAAAACGAAACGATTTGAAAAGTAATTATACCCTCAATCACAGTTTAGTAAATAAGGCGAAGAAGTATTCTAAATTCAACCTTAACTCGCAGTTCATACAGCTAGTTAAGTTTCTGAAGTAAAATTAAGGTAGGTAGTGCAACAATCGGAATCAGGCACATTCTATTCAACCAAACAAGAAATCTATGCAAATTTCAATCTTATCTTTTAGTAAATTGAGGAGTTACGAATTGCATTTTGTAAAACAAGACGGTAAGGTGTTAGTATTTATAATACGTGGTGGAAGTTGAAATTTAAACCTTAATATCTAGAAGATTAGACCGTTATCAACCTTGTTCGATAAAAGGAGTAAAGCTATTCAAATTTTCGTTGAGATGGCTAACTGATTCAATAGTCTAGTGGTATAAGGCAGACGGTAAGGTGTTAGTATTTATAATACGTGGTGGAAGTTGAAATTTAAACCTTAATATCTAGAAGATTAGACCGTTATCAACCTTGTTCGATAAAAGGAGTAAAGCTATTCAAATTTTCGTTAAGATGGCTAACTGATTCAATAGTCTAGTGGTATAAGGCGCGGTCTATGTGATCGGCTGGCGCCTGGTGATGCGGGTTCGTATCCTCAATCGCACGGAAAGTGTCTTTTTGTAAGTTAAGTTATTCTTGGGATACGGTTCGGGCAACAAGCCGAAAAAATACCATATTATAATTATTTAAAAACTTGCAAATAATATTTGAGTGGGATCGGTGGATGCTCGGGCAGAGATGGATGCGCCGCGCCGCGCGGTAGCGGGGGAGGGAGCTGCTTGAGGCCAGAGCCACGTGACGCGCCCGAGCGCGCGCGCTCGAGCCCGCCATCGCTCGAGCGACGAGCGACGGCGGGCTCGAGCGCGCTCGGGCGATAATCTTTAAAGTCTTGGGGGGTTCCTTTTCTCTGAAGCTGTTCGTACCAGTCATGATTTTGGTTTATTTCTATTTGAGATTGCCTGTTCAATTTGAAACATTTAAGTTTTTTTGCTTGTGCAGCGGTATCAGATCGATTCCGAAAAGTGAGCTAGGACATTTCATTTCCACTAATCCTTCACTGCATAATCCATACGGTGTTGCACCTAAATAACAATGTTCCTCGTCTATAAAAAGACCACATTTATCTATGATTACGTTTTCTTGCACACTGAGTTGTGCTAAACCCGTTGGTTCGTGGTCCCTACCATGTTTTATTGAGGCGATATTGTCCAACTTGTATGAATACAGAATGGATTTCACCAGTGGAGCAGAGTTTTGGTTCGCTCGCCTTTTGCAAACCTTCCCAAAGGAGGACGCGGTGAGTATGTACCTTCTAAGTTCAAGCCACAAAGAACTTTCGGCTTGTTATAGAGTAGGCCTCTCAATTTCATGGCGATTTGACACCTGTTCTCTCAAATTGTTTAAAAATAGATGCTTTCCTTGTTCATAACATGTGGCGTCCATATCGTGCATAATATGTGGCGTCCATATCGTTCATAATATGTGGCGTCCATATCCGGTTTTTCACATTCTTTTCCGTAATGAGCATCTACTGGATTGTAATTATTTTTTTTGCGAGCACTATCTCTACGAGTCACTACTACTCTGAGTTACTTCTCGAGTATTTTTTGCATATCTCCCGGCTTCCAACGATTTTAGTGATTTTCCTGGACTAGCGTGCGTGACAGATTGATTTATAAAAAGTGTACTGTGGCTTGCCGGTATTAAACGATACCACTGCTACATAGCATCGTGTAGTGTAGGAGTCTTTCAACGAAAAGTTGCCACGTTTCCCACCTACGAGTACCATCTTAGCCACGATGCTATTGAATTGCTCTGCGCGATTATTGGTGTAGCAATGTAAAAGACTCCGAGAATTGTAGGCGAGTTGAGATGCGTTCTTTTTTAGTTTTAAAAGTAGTGTTGGTATTAATGGGACTAGATTGGGCTCTTTTTTTCTCTCATCTGTACAGTAATAACTGTCACATTCTAAATGGTCCCCAAAGATGTGTCGTGGGCTATTAATAATGTCTTTTTGAAGATTTTCTATTTTATTTGAATCTGAACCATCGTCCTGTTGTCTATGTCTAATAGCAGCACGTACAGCAGTACGTAGTCTTTTCAGCCGGTCCATATTTAAAAGTTTACGTTCGTTTATAGGAATAGCTGTATCTTTTTGAAGTAACAAGTTCTTTCCATTGTAATTCCTCAATAAATGGTTTGTACATTCAACTTTTTGTATGGGTATATCCGGATAAGGTCGACTTTCTAATATACTTTTATACGTACTAAAATCGCCATCTGCGATTAGTGTTTTATAAATTAAATTTCTTTCTCTAATGGAATTTTTAAAACCTTCAACTAATATGGTTTGCTCCCGCAAATAACACAATATTTATTGCGTACGCCAATGTGTAGCACTTTACCAGTATGTTCACCGATTATGGCTGCAACACAATGCAATGAAAGTACGGCGATATAGATTTACATTGTATTTTCCTAGGCCAACCATTATTCATATAGTTTATAACTGTTTTCAATACATGGTCGGCAGCAGTAGCCCGTCTAATATCATCGAACAAAACCGGTTGTACGCTGGCGTCTAAGAAAAGAAAGTACTTTGAGGAACCGTCCTCTTGCTTATCACTCTTATCAGTACCACTGACCGCTACCGTTAACGGCGTCCGAGAAAAATAATCTGCTATTTCATTGTTTTTAGCGTCTACGTACTGTACCGTATAGTTGTATGCACCTAAAATTATTGCATACCTCTGTAGACGCAGAGCGGCCGTCACCGATATAAGATTTCGTTTGCCAAAAATTGTTAACAGAGGCTTATGGTCTGTTTTTAAAATAAAAGGCTCCTGGCGGCCATAAAGATATTGGTGGAAATGTTTTACCCCGAATATAATAGCAGTCGCCTCTTTATGAATTTGGCTATAATTATTTTCACTTGCCGTCAGTGATCGTGAAGCGAACGCGACTGGCCGCTTCCGGCCATCTGCATTCCGGCGCGCGAGGACGGCGCCGAGCCCGCACGGCCCCGCGTCTACCGTCAGTACCAGCGGTGCCTCCGCCTGGAAATGAGCCAGCACCCGCTCACTGGCCAACTCGCTTTTAACACTATTGAATGCCGCTTGCTGTCGCTCGCCCCACTGCCACTCTGCGCCCGTGCGCAGCAATTCGTTCAGCGGACTCAGTACAGTAGAAGCACTCGGAATAGAATTCCTGTAATAATTTACTACACCTAGAAATCGTTTCACTCCTAAAACGTTGGTAGGCGCAGGTGCATCTAGAATTGCCTCGACTTTAGTTGGGCACGTTCTCAACCCGTTCTTATTGATTACGTAACCTAGATAAGTCACACTACTCTTAAAAAACACACATTTGTCCTTTTGAAGACGCAATCCTGCATCTTGTATTCTCCTTAATACCTCTCGTAATCCAGACAAATGAATTTCTCTTGTTTTGCCCGTGATACAGATGTCATCTAGCCAAATACTTACTCCCTCTATACCGGATAGCAATGTTTCCATTGTTCTTTGAAATAAAGCTGGAGCATTTGCCAACCCATAGACTAGACGAGTGTAAGCAAACAGACCCTTGTGTGTATTAATGGTTGTCAACTTTTGTGATTGCTCCGATAGGCAAAATTGGTTATACGCGTTGCTCAAATCAATTTTACTATACGCTTCCCCTCCACCTAACTTGAAAACACTTCCTCTATTCGTGGTAAAGGATAGGTACTTGTCCACTTTTAGGTCTTTATTTAGTGTAGCAGAAAAATCACCTGCAATTTTTAATCTACCATCTTGTTTTAAAACCGGAACTATAGGTGTAGCGTATTCTGAATAATTTACCGGCACGAGTACCCCTAAATTAACTAATCTATCCAGTTCTGCACTGACTTTGTTTTTCAGAGCAAATGGCACGGGCCGAGGCTTAAAAAAATTCGGTGTGCATTGTCTTTTAACTGCAAATCCACCTTAAACTTATTGAAACACCCTAGTTCATGTTTCCAAATATCTGGGTATTGGTCCAACAACCGTTGCACTTCGTCAATGCTTTTATTCATAGTACATACTATGCTGTTATTTGCTATTGCAAAATAAATTCGGAATTTTGTCATGAAATCACGTCCCAACAGAGGTGGTCCACCGTTTTCAATAACATACATTTTTATCTCCCCGCATGAACCCGAATATGATATTTTAGTTATAAAATATCCTAGGGGTGTGATTTTATGACCATTATATAAACACATGTTAAGATCACTTTTATGCAAAATATAATGAGAAAAGTGAAGTAAATACAACGATTCTGAAATAACTGTAGTTCCTGACCCAGTATCTAACTCCATGCTCATATCTATATTGTTCACATTAACAGTAATTTTAATTGGATTATAGTCAACATACCTCAAGTTGTAAAGTTCACACTCTTTGCAAACGCTTTCTTGAGACGTCTCTGCTTCCTTCGTGCCAATATTATTTAGATTTGACTTCTTTACCGCACATAACTTTTTTAAATGACCTTTTTGTCCACAAATAAGGCACTTATAGTTCTTAAATCTACACTGAGACGCATTATGATTTTTTAAACCGCACACTGCACAACGTGATTGCTCGCCGTCACCAGATTTACAGCCAGCCGCGGCGGTGCCAGCAGCGCGGCTTCCGCCCGTGCCACCACCGGCACTGCGCGCGTCGCGGCGCCCACCTGCATTTGCATGAAACACCTGCTCCTCTTTAACCACGACGTCGGCGCGTGCCTGCCGCGCACACGCAGCCTTCTGTGCGACTTCTAGGGCCTGCCCAAAAGTCAGGGTCTTTGAGTCACTCTCGAATAATCGATCACGCTCCGGTCCCATTCTGAAGCCTAGAACGAACCGGTCACGCAGAAGCGTGTCCAGCTCCGAACCAAAATCACAATACACGGCTAGCCCTCGCAGCCACGCAGCCCACTCCTCGATGCTCTCACCGTTGGATTTAGTCGCTTCGTAGAACTTCGCCCTATCGGCGAAGGTTGACCTCTTTGGCGTGAAATGATCATTGAGTACATTCACTAGCTCATTATAGGTAGTTCCCTCGAGCTTATTCGGATGCACAAGGTTCCGAACCAAACGGTAGGTTTCGTCCGACAAATGTGTTAACAACACTGCACTTTTATTGACGTCCGAAATGTTGTTCAACTTGATGAACTGCGTCAGTCTGCCGTGAAAAACTTCCCATTCGTGGAGTTTATAGTCGAAAATGTTCAAATTTCCTATGAAATTCGTCATTTTTATACAACATTATTTTTAGTATATGCGAAACCTGAATATAGTTTGTTCAGAATAAGTTACTGAATCGATTCCAATAATTTTTCCCCCTTGTTATATTTTGTCCCAAAAATATGTAAAAAAGGTTAAAAGTTGGACACCGAGCGACACTAAGTAGGTAGTTATCTACCATACGCGCACCAAGCCGCACAATAGGCGCGGCGCGGGCGCACAGCGAGCGGGGCGACCGGGGCGGGGGTGAAGCATCCCCTTCAGTCACCCGGATACTACAGGTTGGTGCGCACGTGTCGCGTTCCCGTCCAACTGCATTACGCGATCGCGAGCGCGCGGCCGCCGCGGGCCTTGTGTTTCGGTTGATCGTGTACTTACCTATCGTATGTAATAAGTGTCGTGTAACCATGTCTTTCTCATACACAAACGTCCAGTACACAGAAATGGTACGTACACCAGCGGTTTGTGGTGATAACGTATCCCTGGCAGTGCGGCGGTACGAGGAGCAATTCGGCATCCGAGTATCGTGGAACAATGCTTTGCCGTGATGATTAACATTTTTAAACACGCCAAGATGGTTAATTGTAGAAAGTTATTATCTGTACCTACAGCCTGCTGTGGTTAAGTAATGCGATGTTTAACACTTTTCATCCACTTTGAACTTTAAGTGGTTGACATAAGGTGCCACAAATCGCATTGACTACATTGTATCACTTACGGCTTACGAATAAGTAATTACTTATTCGTAGCTTACGGCTGCATTTATTTACGAATAAAGTACATTATATCTACCTACACTTGACCATTACGACAGTCCAAAGCCTGCAAGTGTGATGGAAAATGTTATCACCAGTTAATTACAATACAATCGCCGCGTCGTACGTTTGGGTGCCTACTAATTATCAATGAGCGCAAGACGCGAGCGGCGCGCGGCGCGGGTGAGCATATTTTTGTACGGACAAACAGGTAACATGACAAGCTTATAACTTCGTGATTATTCATGATACAGTTTTGAAATTTTGTACATAGATTCTTTACATAAAAATGCTAGACACGTGTTTCGGGTTTCGCATATACTAAAAATAATGTTGTATACATACGTGGGTAGATCACAAACTCGTCGCCAAATGGTATGTTTGTAGTAATGAAACGCAACTGTCTTGCTCCCAAGCTAGTTTATTACTGCCGGTGCCCTCACACCACAGATAACTAATATGGCTGACAACATGTAGATAATAAAGAACTATGCACATACAGTTCACAAATAAATACTATTTTTAGGTATTAAAAATAAATACTGCCTCATCTGTGCCCGTGCAGAAAACCAAAATGTTAATCCATTAGACCACAAATGTTTCAAAAATTACAGTGGCCCATCCACTAACATGGAGAGTGAAATAATTGTAGAAGGATTTAAAGAATCCATAAGAATGTATAATTTAATTTACGGAAAACATATCCGATGGTGATGCGAGCACATACTCCAAAATATTACAGGCTCGCCCGTAATCTGACTTGACTGTTAAAAAAAATAGAATGCCGGAATCACATTTTAAGGAATTTTTGCAATAAATTACAAGCACTCGCCACAGACACTAAGTTCAAAATAAAAAAAAAATAAAAATTCAAATCAAATTCATTCAAATTCATTCAAATTCATTACAAAAAGAGCTGTACTACGTACAAGATTTACTATTTGCAAATTAATTAGAAAACATAAATCGAGCTCAGATATTCAGCTTTTATTTGACAACTTATTAATTAGCCACCTCCATAGCTTCGGGGACCATACCAAGTGCCGATCATATTTCTGTGATAGTATTGGCAAAACGGATCTGCCAAATGATTTTGTTTTAAGCCCTTTATGGCAAAGAATATGCTTCATTATTCAAAACCTTGCAGGACATGCTCGCAGTCTAATATATGACGTTGATAGCAATGTGGTTGAAAGATTTCATAGCGTGGTGGCTAAGTTGGTTGCTGGCAAAAGAATAAATTTTTCACTAAAAAACTTATCAAACTAGATGTCACGCCGCGCGCCGCTGCCGTAGCTTTTAATGAAAATAAAACTATTTCCCGGCTATATAAATCTTTAACAAAGGCGACAGCCCTCAAGGCAAAATAAAACGGCTAGAAAGTAAAAGAATTAATAAAAATGCAAAAAAAAAGCAAAATATGAAACCGAAAAAGCGAGCTTTACACTTAGAAAAATAAAAACAGGACCACAATTATGGTCAAGATTGCACTAAGCCAGACATGCCAATAGATGTTTTTAATAAGCTTAAGGAAAATTTTATAGAACATTTAAAAAAAACTGATAAGGAAAGACATTTAATCAAACGGACAACCGTTTTACAAAGCGAATGCAGTGAGTGGCTCGAGTTGCGTAGGTCAATATTAACCGCTTCGAACTTTGGAAAAGTTGTCACGCGACGAAATGACACAAGTTGTCATAACTTTGTACGAGACATCTTGTACAAAACTAACATTGACCATGTGCCATCAATAAAACATGGCAAGGATAGTGAAAAAATTGCCAGCAAGCAATTAGAAAAACAAGAATATATTAAAATCGAACCTTGTGGTTTGTTTATTGACGAAGAGTTGGCATTTTTAGGAGCCACTCCGGATGGTTTATGTAGCAATGACACAATCGTCGAAATTAAATGCCCAATAACGGCATTCAAATTGGGTTTAGACGAAGCCATAAAAAAAGGAAAGTGACGTTGTGGAAAAGCACAAAAAAAGGGCTGGAAATCAATAAAAACCACCAATGGTACTATCAAGTGCAGGGGCAACTACACGTATCTTAAAGATCAAAGTGCTTATTTGCAGTTTGGTCGAATGAGAAATCCCCGCTAAAAACGGAATACATCGAAAGAGATGATAAATTCTGGAAGGAGAAGTTGAAAGACAAGCTTACATCGTTTTATGTAGGTTGCTTGTTGCCAGAATTGGTGGACCCTCGCTATCTTCGAGGTATGACTATAAGAAATCCTTCATACATTGAAGAAGCACTAACACACAAAAAAAAAATAAAGAAAATATTGAACCTAAATTAAATGAAGAGGTTGAGGTAACAGCAGATATATAAGGTGTAAAAAATTAACCTTAAAAACTTTAAGAGGTGCTTTAGACCATCGAACTGAACAACTTTCACTATGGGACCAACTCTGAAATCACGAAAAAAAAATGAGCTGTTTTATACATTTTGGTCGAGTAGGTATTGAACTTTTGTATGAAACAGCTGATTTTTTTTCGTGATTTCGGAGTTGGTCCCATAGTGAAAGTTGTTCAGTTTAAAGCACCTCTTAAAGTTTTTAAGGTTAATTTTTTTACACCTTATAGATGGGAGAAGTGAAGGTGACGAACTTTCTGACGAAAATATGTCTAAATATGTCTAAACGTTATTTAGATTTTAGGGACATGTAAACTAGAAATAGATATATTAATAATAATTTCAGTACTTGTTAAAACATAAGGGTTATATATCTAAACACGGAAAAACATAACAAAAAGATTTTCAAAACACTACCAACCAGAACAATACCAGCGGTCGTTGACCCTTAATGGGTTGTGAGTGATCTAACCATCATAAAGTTATGAATTTTGGAAAATATATTTATTATGAGGTCTAGAATAATATTTTCTGAGTTTGATATTTATCATTTATTGCTCTAATGGGTTTTACCACGTGGGAACTATTTTCCTGTTGTCCATATAAAAATATATGTTTTTGAGATACAACATGAATATTATTCCCACATCTGGGTAGGGAAGAATGATAGACATTTCATTACATGTCACCATATTTATTTATGAAAGTTGTCAAAACATTCGGGGCAAATAGATACTTTGCAAGTTTTGCATATGAATCTGGAGCGTTTCTCTTTTACGCGAGTAGAACAAAAGCGGCATCTGCGGAATTTCAAATTATCTTGAGGTAGATGTAGTCCCACATTCAGCAGTCTGATTTCATCAGGAACACCGTATACTCCACCCTTTTTGTTCTTAAAAAGGGGAACAGTCACTTTTTTGGCACTGAAGTTGTTTATGAGTAGACGGCCAAGTCGGAGACGAAAATCTCTGTGTGTCATAAGACTGTTTTGATGGTAAACAATATATGAGTTCTCCACAGCCGCCTCGAAAAGAAACCAAAACAAACGGTGCCAGTATTTTCTTGACTTGCGACTCAGAGGATAGGATGATCTATAATGATCAAATAGATCGACTCCTCCCATGTGTTCTGTATATTTCTTTATAGCAACTGGACAAAACATTGCTTTTTTTGAGCCGTTCTTCTGTGTCCTTTGTATGACTTCAACAGACCTTGGATCATGGCTGTAGTACTTACTAATACATCTTTTGTATCCATCCATTTAATGCATGCAATAGGATTGGAATATTTGAAGATGAACTCACCAGGACTCAGTTTTAGATCTTTGTTTTGCTTGCTAATTTCTGATGGCAATCCCTTCCTGTTCGCTTGAATGGTTCCTACAGCATATAGGTATCTTCTTTGAATACAAAATCTCCAGCAACGGCAGGCTCGTAAAAAAATTATCAAAAACTATGAAAGTACCTTCTGGCACATTTTGACATAAATCCAAAACAACTCTACACCCTAATCCCTCTTCAGCTGTATTATCTGTTTTGCCTGTATAAATTTGGAACTCATAGAGGTACCCAGTTTTAGAATCGCAACGACACCAGCATTTATAACCTCGTTTAATCGGTTTTTAGGCATGTATTGTTTCATAGATGATTTGCCTTTAAATTTTATCATACTCTCATCAATGGATTGATTTTGAGATGAGGAGCAGTTTTGTTGAAAGGTTTCGTTCAGAGCGTCCACTATTGGTCGTACTTTACACAGTTTGTCATAGCTCGGGTCATCGCGTTGAGCTTCTTCTAATATGTTATCAATGTGAAAATTTTCTGTGATTTTCTGAAATCGTTTGAAAGGCATGACTTCACTAATTACAGAATTTCTATAAAATGCGTCAGTAGACCAGTACATCTTTATATCAGGTATTGGGTTTATTGATATCAACACCATAAGCCCAAAATATGCATTCATTTCTTCATATGTTGTATCTATCCAATGTCTTGAGCATTTATAAGCTGCATAGATATTTGTGTTTCTCACAATCAAATTTACCAACTCTTCTGGAAACATCCCGGAAATAGGACAAGGGAGTAGATCGGTTGTTATATTGCTTGTTTACAGTCAAAGGCCTTTTAAAATTTGGGGGGAGTGAGAATCTGGACAAATCATTGGACCACTCTCGCGATTTCTTCAATAAATCAAAATAATTTGAACTGGATCTAAATCTTTGTTGATCGGAAGGTCCTCTACGTTGATAGGCAGGTGTAGGCATAGGAGGCGGTCTGGGCTCTTCAGCCACAGGCTCTGAACGAACATCTTCCTCAAGAGCAGAAGGTAACATGGGCTCATTAACTGCAGCCTCCACAGGAACATTGCTCTCAAGTGAAAAAGATGACATGGGCTCATCAACTGCATCCTTCTCAGAAACATTCCTCTCTGGTGAAGAACGTATGGTAAATTCCTGCACTGGGGAGGGTGCTTGCACTGGGGAGGATGGTTGCGCTGGGGAGAGTGATTGCGCTGGCTGATTACAGTCATCAAGAATGTCTAAGAGTTCTTTGTAGCTATAAGATTGAATCTTATTCATCTTTGCATCTAAATTATTAAATAAGTTGGGCCTTTCACTCACGAAGGTAAATTCTTCATCGTCCTCATCTTCCTCGTCATCGGAGGACATCATTCTACTTAATTCCGATTCAATCTGTGCATCTTTCAACTCTCTCCTCAGTATCACCTGTAAGAAAAAACAAAGATGTAGTTCCGTAATGATCAGTAGGAAAATAGTTCCCACATATTTTGGAAGCCCATAAAAGTCGAACCAAATACTCGTAACTATTTAGGTAACTTTTACATAAAGTGTACAGCAAATATCATAATTATAACAAATCTGTAAGAAAATTATACTTACGGTATTTTTTTTTCGACATTTTCGACCAAAAAACTCACAAACACGCATAAAATTAACATTCAGCTGATGTTTCGACAGGAGACCACGGGGTTTTTGTTTTTTTTTTCTTTCGTAAAGTGGTGCGTTCCAATTCACGCTATTTTTTTATCATAGACAATTTTACGTAGTTTTATTATTTTGACAGATTGTGGGAAACTATTTCTTCCTGACCCTTTGAGAACACATATAAAGATGTGGGAATAATTTTCCTACTGCACATTTAAGGGTTGACCCCCAAAAAAAACGTCGAATCTTTTTTATTGTGTTGAGATATCGATATACAACATTATTTTTAGTATATGCGAAACCTGAATATAGTTTGTTCAGAATAAGTAACTGAATCGATTCCAATAATTTTTACCCCATGTTATATTTTGGCCCAAAAATATTTAAAAAAAGGTTAAAGCTTGGACACCACGAGAGCGACGCGTTCGAGGAGGTATATTATAGTGTACTCTGTGTTCGAGGAGCGACACTAAGTAGGTACAACAATAGCGGCGCGGGCGCACAGCGAGCGGGGCGACCGGGGCGGGGGTGCAGCAACCCCTTCAGTCGCCCGGGTACCACAGGTTGGCGCGCACGTGTTCGCGTTCCCGTCCAACTGCATAATCGCGAGCGCGCGGCCGCCGCGGGCCTTACAGTAATTGTGTTTCGGTTGATCGTGTACCTATCGTATGTAAAAAGTGTCGTGTAACATTTTTAAACACGCCAAGATGGTTAATTGTAGAAAGTTATTATTTGTACCTACAGCCTGCTGTGGTTAAGTAATGCGATGTTTAACACTTTTCATCCACTTTGAACTTGGTTGACATAAGGTGCAACAAATCGCATTGACTACATTGTATCACTTACGGCTTACGAATAAGTAATTACTTATTCGTAGCTTACGGCTGCATTTATTTACGAATAAAGTACATTATAATAACTACCTACACTTGACCATTACGACAGTCCAAAGCCTGCAAGTGTGATGGAAAATGTTATCACCAGTTAATTACAATACAATCGCCCGAACGCACGCGGCGGCGGCGTGGATGACCATGTTTTTGTAAGGACAAACAGGTAACATAACAAGCTTATAACTTTGTGATTATTCATGATACAGTTTTGAAATTTTGTACATAGATTCTTTACATAAAAATACTAGACACGTGTTTCGGGTTTCGCATATACTAAAAATAATGTTGTATATCACTTCTGCAGAATTTCGCTTGGTAATTTCATTTAACCCTGTATTTGTCTGACCTTAAAATAATAAATGATGATAAAAGGAGAGTGGGAAACAAATGTATGGGATCTGGGCCCACCCTTCAATAGTAACATGCGATATACCGTTGGATAGGGCTTTTTAAGCGGAACATTAGTTACTAATAAAACTATGGTCAAATTTTAGTACTTACGGAGATATGACGTCTTAAAGTCGGAAGCAAATGTATGGATGGGGTCTAGGCCCAGCCTTCAATAATAACATGCGATATACCGTTAGATAGGGCTTTTTAAGCGAAACATTAGTTACTAATAAAACTATGATCAAATGTTAGTACTTTCGGAGATATGACGTCTTAACGTCGGAAACAAAATGTATGGATGGGGTCTAGTCCCAGCCTTCAATAGTAACATGCGATATACCGTTAGATAGGGCTTTTTAGGCGGAACATTAGTTACTAATAAAACTATGGTCAAATTTTAGTACTTACGGAGATATGACGTCTTAAAGTCGGAAGCAAATGTATGGATGGGGTCTAGGCCCAGCCTTCAATAATAACATGCGATATACTGTTAGATAGGGCTTTTTAAGCGAAACATTAGTTACTAATAAAACTATGATCAAATGTTAGTACTTTCGGAGATATGACGTCTTAACGTCGGAAACAAAATGTATGGATGGGGTCTAGTCCCAGCCTTCAATAGTAACATGCGATATACCGTTAGATAGGGCTTTTTAAGCGGAATATTAGTTACGAATAAAACTATGGTCAAATGTTAGTACTTTCGGAGATATGACGTCTTAAAGTCGGAAACAAATATATGGGTTCTGGGCCTCTCTTATTTATTTATTTATTTATTTATTTAAACTTTTCGCACAAAAAGGTACAAAGGCGGACTTAATGCCTTAGGCATTCTCTACCAGTCAACCAAGGGTGGTGAAGAGATTAGATGGCAGGTGCTTCAGGTCTCTTCAATAGTAACATGCGATATACCGTTGGATAGGGCTTTTTAAGCGGAATATTAGTTACGAATAAAACTATGGTCAAATGTTAGTACTTTCGGAGATATGATCATTAATTGCTTAGAATGGGATCACTTTCATGGCAGTATAATAGTTAGTATAACTCCGAAATTACTGACTTTTAAGCTTAGTCGTAATACTAAGTTTTATTCTGCATAAAAATACCTATTCATTCATGTGTATCTTATTTCTATTGAGAGGTGGGCCCACCATTACTCATTGTCCTTTACTTTGTTATTTTATATTTCCACTATTTTCACCGTCTGAATAACAAGTAACTAACCTTCAATCTAAAAAATAAACACCGCGTGATGTTTATTATAAAGTACCATCAACATTTGTGTCAGAGTAAAAGTTGAAAGTATTCATCGACGTGAGTATAGTCACTGAATTCATAACGACCAAAAGTATTTGGGCGCACCAATAAACATCATCATCAGCCTATAATGTTCCCACTGCTGGGACACAGGCCTCCTCTCTGTGAGAGGGAGTGGGCCGTAATCCACCACGCGGGCCCAGTGCGGGTTGGTAGATGTCACATGTCTTTGAATTTTTGGTTCTAGGACATGCCGGTTTCTTCACGATGTTTTCCTTCACCGTTTTGAGAGCAGTGGTGATGAAATAATTTTACACAAAGTAAAGCGCCTGTCTGGGTTCGAACCTACGACCTACAACTCGTAAGTCGCGGCCGATACCACTGGGCCACCACTGCTCTGCACACCAATAGACATTTCATAAAAATAAATATTTTTTAATTGAATGCCATGTCTGTTAGTTCTAAGGTCTGTAGGCATTCAAGCAATAGGCTGTATTTACCACAAGAATACAAAACGTTGACAAACTTATATCGCCTATACAGAAAATCATGCGAACAGAAAAAGATAAATTACCTGAGCGAACGTGTTTTCATTAATCTGTTCCATAAGGCCCGGCGCCCATTATCGGCATCGGCAAGGAAAAGGATCCTTCGGCATCCTACATGCAAGCGCACACTATCGGCAATTATGCTTTGGCATGCTGCAACGTTCTTAGGGATGACGAGGCGTCCTTAAGGATGCCGCACCGTGCTGTAGCTTGCCGAAGCGTCTCAATATCGTATTTTTCATCATAACAGTCTCAGAGTTGTTACAAGCTAGTTGTCTGAATTGTATTTAATATGGTGGACTGGGATCTAGTGTTCATAGCAACTCTTGCTGAAGAAGAAGAGAAATCTAATCAATCAAGAAGATTTTGGGTGAACAACCTTTGGAAGCAACGATATATGTCCGGTGAATTCAACAATTTATTCAATGAATTGCGTTATGACGTTCGAAAATTTTATGATTATTATAGAATGAGTTATGAAAATTTTGAAAGTCTGGTTCATTTGCTTCGACCTTACATGGAGAAAAAACAATCAAGATTTCGCTCACCTATACCTGTTGAAGAAAGATTGTCTGTGTGCTTGAGGTGAGTAATAAAAAATACTTTAATAAGTTTAATCATTTCATTATTATTTTTTAATTCACATATACTCGTACAGGTATGATTCGAATGGTGACTTCAGATCGCAGACTGCATTACTATTTCGTCTGAATCTATATTTCTTGCTGCGCCGGTCATAGGACTGTCGTCGTGGGGCGATTGTTGTTGACATTCGAATCATATCTTTATTTTTAATCACATTAGCTTTGCTGCAGGTAAAATATAAAATGTTAAAAAAAAAAATTAGAAATTCTGGTAATCATTGGTTTCAATATTCTGGTAATCACTGGTTTCAATGTTTTCGTCTTGGCATCTAAGTATGGGTGTCGGAGTATATGTCAATGTTGATTGTATGTTGTCCTCGTTATTTACGGATGTTGCTTGGGGTGTGTAATAAGAAAAATCGTCCATGGTGTAGTTTGATTGATTCACAGGAGGTTTTTGTTTCGATGTGGATGGTTCATAAATAGATCTTGTAGTTTCAATATTCTGTGGTGCTTCTGATAGTTCTGAATATTCGATTTCTGCCTTATTAACAAGAAGCAATACATCTCTTTTTACTTGAAGTTGCAACTTTTTCGGTAAAGATTTTACCGTAGCAGACATTGATTTAAAAAATATATCTATAGGATGTTCATCTTCGTTATTTTTAGAGTCTATATATTCTTTTAATATCTCAGCTGTGGTTATGTTTTGTGATCGAGGACGCGACTTTTGAGAATCTGAATGTGACATTTGTGATTGTGGCCGTGATTGAGGAGAATCCAAGAAAGTATCTTGTGTCTCCTCGGAAGAAGAATCTAAATTAGATACCTGCGCTCTATTTTGTAAAAATGTATTCAAGAATTGGAGTTCTCTTTAGTGTTTTATAGGCCTTTGTGGCTTTGCAGAATCACCACTTTTGCTTATTCTATTTTTCATCGCTTTTCGATAGTTGTTTCTGATATTCGTCCACATCTTGAGACATTCTTGAGCTGAAAATAATATAATAAACATATAAATGAATGGTTTGTTAGTTAAACGTATGTGTCCGGCACCCGCAACACAGGTGATATTATGTATAATGTCCGTAATCCGTATTGTATGATTTAAAATATGATTATCAAAAGTGCCTAGGTATATTTATTCTAAATTTTCAAAATTATAATAATTTTTTTAAATTGGTATTATTTAAATATTTTTAATAATATTAATAGGTACCTAAGCTATATTTAAAAATATAATGTTTCTTTTCAGGTTTTTAATAACAGGAGTCAGTTTCAAAACTTTAGCATTCAATTACTGAATGGGATTTAGCACTTCAAGATACGAGCTCCAAATAATAGTGGAAGTATGTATTTTAATTATAAAAATTTTTTTAGTATCGTTCTGCTGGCTGTAGCAGATGCTAAATACAGATTTGTCATTGTCGATGTAGGTGCTTATGGTAGAAATAGCGACGGTGGTATATTAGATCATTCAAAATTGGGTTTAAAATTGCAAAACGACACATTAAATATTCCTCAAAATGTGAGCTTACGAGGAATAACTGAAGAATTACCCTATGTTTTTGTTGCTGATGAAGCATTTCCACTAACGAAAAATATAATGAGACCGTATCCTGCGAATCAATTGGCAAATATAGAGAAAAGAGTTTTTAATTACAGACTAAGTCGAGCAAGGCGTATCGTGGAGAGTGCTTTTGGCATTCTTCAATCAAGGTTTGAAATATTTCAGAGGAGAATGCAAGTACAAGCAAAATATATAGATAACATCATTTTAGCCTGCTGTTCTTTACATAATTATATCATTAACAATGCAACTCGCATTCTATTAGGACACCTAGTTTTTGTTCTCGTGCGATCATACGATGATCGCATTGCTTACTCACGCGAAAATCGCGTAGTCGCACTCTGTTAGGACAACGCCTAATGATTTTTGGATCCAAATTTCGAATCAGCCCCATAATAACGTCCGAAAAAAACTGTCGGCCTCTCCTGAAAAATCGTATTTTGTCCCTTACCTCAATTGAACCTACGTTCGACGATATGGGTGATAGCCACTAATATTCAGAATAGTGTTAATTTATGTTATATTTAATATAACAATATAACTGAGATGCGTTTGTTAGCAAAATGGAGTAGAATCTATATATAGGTCTATATGTATATTACCCAAATATCAAGCTTTAAATATCAGAATGGTTATTAGTGATTTAGTATGTGTAAAAGTAACTGATTATGGTATGTAGGGAAAGGATTTTATGAAATAAAGCACAGAAAGACAAGCTAGACATTTATTAGAATTTAGGCTTGTCAGTAATTAATCAGAAAGCTAGTTGTCCGTTCCAAATCTAGGTCATCATGGAGAAGAAGGACAAGAAACTCCATGGAAACAGTATTAAATTATTCTACCAACAAATTGCTTATTATTGCCATAAATTATCGTTATCAAAAAGACAATTAATTCTATCTCTTAGATAATGGTCCAAGAGAACTCAGAATAACAGCAACATAATAACAATAGCAATCACATATAATAACAATAGTAAGACAACAAACATTTTAACAATAATATAGTAATAGCATAGTAATCAGTAACAAATCAGTAATAAGATAACTTAACTTTTACCTGTAGGCCGGAGCTCCGTTCTAATCGATGTCTCGAACAAGAATGGACTCTGCTACACGGGGCTCCCTCTTTTATAGTCGTGAACAAACAACTTTGACGTTTCTGTCTACCGTCATCCAAAATATCAACGACATAAAAGGTGGGTATCCGTTTGGAATATTTTCTATGATTTGCTACATTATTCCTTAATATTTTAACTAGTCTACTTTTATAGACATACTGAAATAATGAAGGAATTATTGAATAATGTAAATTAGGTATTAAATACTTGTTACACGTTTTAGGTTATGCAAAACATTACTATTTTATCAATTTTAACAGTAAAATTATAACAATAACAATACCTATAATTAGGATAATCTATTACGTTCCTATTGTGTCGGGCCAGGGTAAATTTTCTATGGGACGTGACCCTTCTTCTTTTAGTTGTATTCGTAAATAGTACGCCAGATGGCGCTAGTAGTATTTTACGAAGTATTGTAAAGGTGGGGTGCGGCGAAGAGGGAACAAAATGCTCAAGGTTATTTGCTCAGGGTACGGCCTTAAAGTGCTGTTCAGTGAAGAAAACAGTCAGAAAGTGGCCCGTAAAAAACACGAGAAAAAGTAGAGATTTTGCGATTAAATACACAATTTACGCAAAATCACTTAAGAAGACAATTCCAATTTGCTAGAAAGTATTTTTAAATACACTAAAGATAACGAAGTATCGTGTTCAGTTCGTCATGCAAAACTTCTTTAAATGTGGTCGGGTTCCTACAGAAAAAAGAGGCGGTGACCACAAGAAACAGAAGTATGCAGCACAAAGACAATCAGTTCATGGGTTTTTAAAGTCTTTAAAATGCGTTGAAGCACATTATTGCAGAGGATCATCGCAGCAACGTAAATACCTACCTAATGAACTCAATGTTAAAAAATTATTTAAACTTTTTAAACAAGTGCACCCAAACAGCCCAGTCAAACCATCTTACTTTAGATCTATCTTTAATGAGGACTTTAATCTTGGTTTTGGGAGTCCAAGGACGGATGTATGCTCGAAATGCATTGAACTTCAAAAAAAAACGAAAATGATCCATCGAAGAAAAGCCAACTGATGATAGAGAAAAGGATACACAAACTAAGAGCACAAGCATTTTTTAAACTACTCAAAGATAAAAAAGAGCAAATAAATGATTACGTTCTCATTCGATTGCCAAAAGAATTTGGTACTTCCAAAAGTGCCTGACCAGAGTTGTTATTACAGCAGACAGCTGTATCTGTATAATTTTACAGTAGTCCAGGGTTCATCGAAAGATCCTTTGAATGAAAACACCACATTTGCATACATCTGGACAGAAAATGAATACGCTAAAGGTTCAAACCAAATAGCTTCCGCTGTATACGATAGGCTCAACAAAACTGACCTGACTAATGTAACCCACGTCCGTTTAGTGGCAGATGGATGTGCAGGCCAAAATAAAAATTTAATTATGATTTCCATGTGCATGCGTTGGATTTTGGAAAATCGACAAATAAAGCAAACGGAACTAGTGTTTCCCGTGACAGGCCATTCTTTCATGCCGCCTGATCGAGTTTTCGGCAATATTGAAAATAGTATCCGAAAAATGGAGGTCATCACTTCTCCAGAAGAGTACGCCGATGTAATCAGTCAACACTCTACAGTTACGAAACTACGAGATATACCCGTGCTTGACTGGAAAACTTCTTTACATAGTATCGTAAAAACAGCGGCTCAAATCCACTTCAAACATTTCTCAGTGTAAAAGATTTATTCTTCGAAGATCCAAAACTCAAGGAAGTGTGTTGGTACGTGGTGAATTGTATTACAATTCTGACACGGGACACCTCAAAAGTTTGTGCAAAGCAGGCAAAAAAGCTGAGGCTATACGGCCAACAATAATTCCTTCTGGCATAGAAGTGAATCCACTAAAGTTGCGAGATGTCAGAAACCTTCTTCAAAAACACTATGGTGACTCTTGGAAAGATCTTGCACATTTAAGATATTTCCACGCCGTGTTGAATATATCGCCTTCGTCGGAATGCTCATATTCTTTCCCTTTTGTACAACGTTCTCTTTTCCCCTTCCACCCCTCTCTATCTCAAGGAACGTTTTCAGTTTCTTTGTGACTCCCACACGAAATTTTTAAGGTCATCAGATAACTTAAAGCTCAAAATGCCAACGCATTCTACAACTTTCCTTGATAAATCCTTTACTGTCCAGGCCGCTCGTTTGTGGAATGTGGAATGCATTGCCAGTTGAAATAAAACGCGCGCAGTCGTTACACGTGTTCAAAAGACTTGTAAAGGAACACTACTTGTCGTTGTGATTTTGTCCTAACTGCAATCATCTACTGTCTTCTTTTATTTTCGGTGCTTATAATTAATTAGTATGTATTTATTTAAGTATCTATAATTTTGGATATGTATTTATCTGTGTATCTATTTTAGTGTATTGTATATATAATATTTGCACCAATGACAGCCCCATTTTATGTCCAGGGAAATCACTGTCCATTCCAAGGTTGCCTGAAAGAGATCGCAGAAAGCGATAAGGCCGCCCATTGTATATTTTGTAGTGTTTGATTTGTTTATTTCTTGTTATGTATTTTTGTGGTGTACAATAAAGTATATACAGCGTGTTACGGAAAGGGTATATACATACGAAAGGCACGGGTTCTTTGAATGATACCAAACGATATTGGAAGGGTTTTTTAATCCTTTCTCTACATGTTATGAGAATTTTTAATACATTGATACCAGAAACCGATCTTTTCAAATTGAAATAAACACATCACTAGCACTAAGTCAGCTGATCGGTGTCAGCGAACTATTTGTTAGTAAAAATAAACCTCTTACTCCTGGTATTTCTGAATAAAAGGTTCCGCATGTTTATTTTTTCTTCACAAAATATTATTACTTACTGACTTTTCCTAAACTTTCATTATGTTTGTGAACTAGCTACAATACAATTAAGTAATTGGTCTAGCTAGGTATCAAAATTTATCGAAATAATATTTAGATACCTGCTTGCATTGTCATGTATCATTTACATACTTGTTGGTTTTTTACGTAGTTGTCCTTTTGTAGAAGATTACTTTGTAGATAATTATTATCTAATGCCGGCTGTACACATGGGGCCAAGGTGTTGGGCAAAAATGATGGATAACCAAGATTGCTGTTCACACATTGGCTTACTGATCATTCTGCATTAGCGCTTCAAAGATGGACGTAGAAGTTCTTGCAGCCGCGGCAATTTATTTATACAGTGCGTTTAATTATTACGTACATGTGCACCAAAGTAGAGTGACTAAAAAGAAATGGCGCAAAAGAAGGTGGTGGATGGTGACTATTCATCGGAATAGAACGAGGTAAATGTGTTATTAGTTATTATTGATATACAGGATGATAATAATTTTGCAAAAAGTTAGAAGGTCAGTGTCACATTTACAATAGGTAACTTTCTCTATGGGAGTCCATGTAGGGATGTACCACATAGAAACATTAAGCAAAATTAAAAATTTTGAAAAAAAAACCCACGACGTTAAAAATCTCAACGAAAAAGAATAAAATAACTCAAAACCCCCGACTTAGATGTAGCGATAATAATTTTACCATAATACATAACCGAGGAATACCGTCGGGGGCTGCCTTTCCTGTATGAATTTCAACAAAAACTTAATCATATTCATAAGTGTATTTTATGTCGTCGTTAAACATCTACAATTCTTCAATAATTGTATTCACGTCACTAGAAAAACTTTAGCTGGTTTAATGGCAGCCCCCGACGGATATTCCTCGGTTATGTATTATGGTAAAATTATTATCGCTACATCTAAGTTTGTTGGAAATGTTTTAATTAAAAATGTGTTTAATAACTTACTTTGTTTTTATTTTTATGTAGTTCATGCCGTGGATTCCAAATTATTCCTTCATGTCGATACAATTCTATGAATTGTAAAACCTCATTGCTTGTCCACACCGGCGCCGCCATCGCTATCGGAACATGGGAACGTAAAGGAGATCAACCAAATTGGTACTGAGTTGTACATGCCTAAATTTTTAATATTAGGTATATCAAGCATCAAATTATGAGCTAACATCAATAAACTGGGAATTGTAACTAGTAGGATAACTAAAAAAATAGGTTTTAAAGGTAATAATTGTGTTAACCAAAAATAACGTGTAAAGGAACGCATAAAATAATGTTAATCGATTTTTTGATAATCGATTTATTCGGCAAAAAGTAAAAAGCT
Source organism: Amphipoea lucens (assembly GCA_947508005.1). Classification (NCBI taxonomy): domain Eukaryota; kingdom Metazoa; phylum Arthropoda; class Insecta; order Lepidoptera; family Noctuidae; genus Amphipoea; species Amphipoea lucens. The sequence continues at coordinate 22,088,521 of OX382357.1, forward strand.
AAGAATTTAGCTCTCATTAATGAAATAATTATTATCATACAGAGTTGATATGACAGAGGGGATATTAAATTACACAACGTAACTATAGGTGTTTAGTATTAATTCAATACGGTCTAAAAATAAAAAGCGCCAAATACTAGAATTTGTTTTTTTCAAACAAACTAAATAGCTTACAAATTAGAGTAAAACGCAACAGCCTTTGTAAATAAAGTTGACTGAACTTAGATACCTGGGTAACGAAAATGGCAACGTCGCGCGTGCGCCGGAGCGCGGCGTGTGTTATCTCGTGTCGAGGCGGGCGTCCGACGCCGGCAGTGGCGCGGGCGGCGGCTTTTATGTTAGGTACCTAAGGTTTTGAAGTACGCGCACAACAACAAAAACACTAAATTTTTAAATTCTCGATGTGTCCTCCATTCACATTAATGCACAAATCATAGCGACGGAGAAGATTGTTATTTATTTTTCTAATTAAATCACTGTCCGTCGCTATGAATGCTAAAATAATCCTATTTTTTAGTTCAAATACTGTCTTAAACTTATAATTTAATGTCCTATCACAATAACTAAACAAAATCACAATAATAATTGTCAGCGCGCGAGTTCGACAAAACAAAAGTGGCGCAGGAGCTTCCGTGTTACATAACGCACGTTCCGAAAGGGTGGCGTCGGCGCACTGAAAAAACATGTTTTTTAGAGGTCGGGAAGCCCCACTTATCGATCGCAAGGATCTAGGATGCAATAGCAACACACTGACCTATTTCTATTTCTTTTACGCGCGGGATGTTTTGCTATGATTGTCACTCTCGTAATGAAAGTGCAAGTATGTGTATTTATTGCTTCCTTGTTTGCATTGCCAACTTTTTTGTGAAATATTTGGTTGTAATTGTGACTTGCGTCAGAGCGGCAACAACGTATTGTAGATTATACTCAGATTTATCGTTTTAAGGTGCATGACCTATGCGTTAGACATAATCAGCTGTTACGAAAGATACATCGTGTCATCAAACGGGGTAAAAACTTAAAAAATCATTTGCGACTAAACTACTGCTGCTATTTAATTGATTTTTGGTACAGAGCTTGGAAATGGTACCTAGTATAGGCAGTTTAAAGGAAAGCCCCTCTGTCGTATCAACTCTGTATATTAATAAAAATAAAATAATATTAAATAATTGTATTTATGTGTGGGAAGATCACAACTTAAACGCTAATTACATTAATAATATATGATCGATAAATAAAATCGATATAATGATCCGATACTTTTTTGTCTGTGGCTTTTATTTTTGACAATCATCCGTCTGTGAAAGAGTGAACTGTCAATCAGTGTCACTTGCGAACGCTTGTTGAAACTACTTACTTTGTGTCTTATTTGTGCGATTATTACGATTTTATGCTTGTTTTAACGGATTTCGATTGTGCTTGCGATTTGGATTATTGACGACTGGACTTGATATAATACAAACAGACTACGGCTATTCACGGACTCCGATAATATCACTATTCCGTTATCACATATTCATTCCGGTAAGTAATTTAGAATTTCTATTATGTAAAAGATCATTTGTTGGATATCCAAGTTGTTTATTGTTATCTATCGTTGTAATTCGCAGATATGGAAGGAAGTTCCTGTTTGAACTGCGGTATATCATCTCATCGAGAACGACGCTATATGATAGCACAGATTGGGCCTGAAATTGTTCAACGACTACATCACTGGTTACCGCAACGAGAGGTAATTAAGTTCCCTTGTTTTTTTTTTTTAAATTAAGTTCAAGGAGCCATGTTCTTATCGCTGTAATGTATCCATAATAGATTTTTTTAAGTACTTTCTATAATATGTTATGTTCTTTGTGTATCTTATAAAGTACAATATACAGTAAAATGTTTTGGGAACACTTTCATTGTGCATGAGTTTATGAAGTGAAATCCATGCAACCATGCTCCGTCATCAACCACATTTTCACTTTCCATCAGGTCAAGTGCGAGCCTATCAATAATAATATAAATATGATTATAAATTGTGTAATAACTGTGAATTTGTTTTTAGTTTTCAGATGAAGACTTTGTATGCAATTTATGCATGAATGCTCTGCAAAGAAGTCTCGATGAAGCAGAGTCTTCTCAATCTCAGCAACAATTTGGTCACCAACAAGTCTGTGTAGTGTGTGGTCGGTCCATATTAAGAACAAGAAGTAATGCTCTGCAAGACAATACTCCCGAGAGAACATTGATAGCAGCAAGGATTTTTCCACGACAGGTTAGATATAATTCAATAATTGTGAACATACATTTTAATTAATCTTGTTTCACTTCCCTTTATGTTGTTTCTTTGATCTATTAAATGTAGTTAAATGTTATTTTCTTATTTTAGCTCCCACAAGCACCACGTGTATGTTATGCATGTTGGGTTGCTACTAGAAGAGACATACAACGTAATGCAAATGTTGATGTTGCTAGACAATCGATAGATGTGGAAGAAAGTGGTGCTTCATCAAGTGCTCAAGTTGATGTTGTCATGCCGCAACCTCCTGAACAGTTGGAGATTCAGCAACCTGAAATTGAAGCAGTAAGTCCAGCAATACCAGTACCTACAACGTTGCCAAACTATAAACGTACTGCTGCAACTCCAGGACACTGTATACAGGGTGAAATTGAAAACATGCGACAAATCGAAATGGGAGATTGTACTCATCATTATGAACAACTTTTACTATGGGACCGAACCTGAAATCGCGAAAACAAAAGCAGCTGTTCCCTACATTTATGTTCGCATAACTCGTCAAAATGTAGGGAGCAGCTGATTTTTTTTTCGCGATATCAGGTTTGGTCCCATAGTAAAAGTTGTTCATAATGATGAGTATAATCTCCCATTTCGATTTGTCGCATGTTTTCAATTTCATCCTGTATATCCCAACTGCATCAATGAAGAAAGACTCCGTGTTCCAAAACCAATGAGACTTCGATTATTGTCAGATTTTAAATTGTATGTGCCTAACTCAGCCCGTGTGTGTATTGAACATGTAAGGCTATTTAATTGGGAAGAGGTTGTACAACAGAATGAATTTATTATGACATTCACTTCAGAACAAATTGAAGACATGCTTAACCTGCTTAGTGATTTACGGAGTGCCTTTAAATTAGATTTTGAAAATATTGAATCGTGGAGTCCTCATATATGTCATTATTGGCTTGGTCATTCTTCAGAGGAAATACTCCAAATAATTAATGAATGTCCTTCATTGAGAACTACATGTAATGGTAAAACAATTATAGGCATTTATTTGTTAAAGTTAAGAACGGGGGACTCTAATGAGAGATTGGGTACTTTGCTCCAAATGCCAGTCACTACATTCGGACGATATTTAAAAAAAGCTCGTGATATTTTATCCCGTGAATTTGTACCACAGCACCTAGGGTTAGAATGCTTAACTCGAGAAAATCTTTTAAGTAAGAACCTCTTAATTCCAAAAGGATTATTTGGTAATGAAAATAATAGCAAAGCTATTGTCATTGCAGATGCAACTTATGTTTACATACAATAAAGTTCGAATTATTACTTTCAAAAAAAGACATACAGTCTTCACAAATATAGGAACCTTGTGAAGCCATTTTTGATTGTGGCACCAAATGGACACATTCTAGATGTTTGGGGTCCTTATTCCGCTACAATATCGGATGCAACTATAATGAAAGAATTGTTTGCAGAAGAAAATGGGTCCATTAGGAGATACTTTAGAGAAGGGGATGTATTTATTTTGGACCGTGGTTTTCGAGACGTTATAAATGATTTATTAAGTTACCACTATGATCCCCATAAGCCTGAATCTCTACAAAAAGGGGAAACACAATTGCCAACAATACGAGCAAACAAATCTCGATGTGTTACTATATGTAGATGGGTTATTGAGGTAATAAATGGCAAATTCAAAAGAGATTATAAGCTACTTAGGCAAACATATTTCAATAATACCTGTAGAAATGTCATGACTGATTTCAGGATTGCTGCTGCATTAGTTAATGTGTTTCATACACTTATAACAGATCGGACTGATGCACCAGCAATCCTGAACCAAATTAGAGCTAGAATGAATGTTCCCAATCAACTTGGAGATTTTATTGAAAATCACAATGTAAATAGAAGACGAGCTGCTTTCTTACCAATAAATGGTGACCTGTCTCAATTGAGTATGTTCCCAATGCTGACAATGGAAAATCTTATTTTGTTTGCATTGGGAACATATCAAATTAAACAGGCCCGCTACTATGGCGAGCACATTCGGCAAAATGGCAGCTATAGTTTTGACGTTTGTGAGAACATTGAGAGGATTGGGAGCATCACAGAAAATAGCTGTTTTGACGCAAATGATCTGCTAATAAGAGCAAAAATACAGTCAAGGCATCATACAGGGAAAATATATTTTGTCTATATTTTGCTAGGTCAAGCCACAAACACCACGGATAACTCATTATATTTGATTAAAGCATATTACTGTAATTGTATTGTTGGCAAAAGAACTGTTGGTTGTTGTGCCCACACTATGACGGTTGTTTGGTTTTTGGGATGGGCACGGCACCGAAATGTAAATGCACCAGCTACATTCTTGGATGGGCCTTATTAGAAGGCTGAAAGTCACCCAAAGGGCAATGGAGAGGGCTATGCTTGGAGTTTCCCTGCGGGATCGAATCAGAAATGAAGAGATCCGCAGGAGAACCAAGGTAACCGACATAGCCCGAAGAATTGCCAAACTTAAGTGGCAGTGGGCAGGGCACATTGCTCGCAGAACAGATGGCCGATGGGGCCGAAAGGTTCTGGAGTGGCGACCGCGTACCGGAAGGCGTAGCGTTGGAAGGCCTCCCACAAGGTGGACCGACGACCTTGTGAAGGCCGCAGGAACTCGTTGGATGCGAGAAGCACAAAACCGGTCGAAGTGGAGGTGCTTGAGGGAGGCCTATGTCCAGCAGTGGACGTCTTTCGGCTGAAATGATGATGATGATGATGACATTCTTGGATGACATACTTGTAAGGGAAGATATGGAGAATGAATAAAAATAAACTATTATCAATAATAATATTAGTGTTTTTTATTTCTTTTTTTTATGACACATTCATTTAGACTCGGCATATGACCTTATTCAAAACCTCATTTTTTCGTGCCTCCATTCACTCTCAGTCACCGACTTCTAGCCTAAATGTTCAAGCTATATCTACATTGAAAAACGTTTTGCATGTGTAAAATAACATCAGTTTGTCTTCATTATACCTTACCACTGTATTATTGGAGGAAATATTCAATTTTTTTGCCATTATTCAAACCAAGATATCTCGATATCCCCACTACTTACCAGATTCAAACAAAAACTGTTGGAATACTGGTATAATAAAGTTTTTAATAACAAACATTTTATTAATGTACAAAGAACTTGGCATTAGTGCCAAAGCTCCATAGAAAGTGGTTGATCTCCTTTCACTCACGCGCAACGATACTGTCTCCGCTGACGAGTAAAGCCGGCTGTACACATGGGGCCAAGGTGTTGGGCCAACGTGTTGGGCAAAAATGATGGATAACCAAGATTGCTGTTCACACATTGGCTTACTGATCATTCTGCATTGGCGCTTCAAAGATGGACGTAGAAGTTCTTGCAGCCGCGGCAATTTATTTATACAGTGCGTTTAATTATTACGTACATGTGCACCAAAGTAGAGTGACTAAAAAGAAATGGCGCAAAAGAAGGTGGTGGATGGTGACTATTCATCGGAATAGAACGAGGTAAATGTGTTATTAGTTATTATTGATATACAGGATGATAATAATTTTGCTATCGGAACATGGGAACGTAAATTTCACTCACGCGCAACGATACTGTCTCCGCTGACGAGTAACAACGAACTGAACAAGACACCAACGTGTGAACGCTGTTTGCGGAGCGCGCCAAGATCCTTTGATGTGTGCACAAAAAACCGACACTATTCGGATGGCCTGCCAATGGTGGGGCCAACTAGAGCAATTAAGCCAACATACCGCCAGGTAGCTCTCTACACGTTGGCCCAACACGTTGGCCCAACACCTTGGCCCAACACGTTGGCCCAACACCTTGGCCCCATGTATACAGCCGGCTTAACAACGAACTGAACAAGACACCAACGTGTGAACGCTGTTTGCGGAGCGCGCCAAGATCCTTTGATGTGTGCACAAAAAACCGACACTATTCGGATGGCCTGCCAATGTTGGCGCCAACTAGACCAATTAAGCCAACATACCGCCAGGTAGCTCTCTACACGTTGGCCCAACACCTTGGCCCCATGTATACAGCCGGCTTGAGGTTGGTGTTGGCAAACCATATTCACAGAGTGATTTACCGCCTACTGCTGTTAAGTCTTCCTGAAGAGCTAATAAGCACTGATTTATGGCAAGATCTCGGAAATTATTATTAGTTGCGCCATCATCATTGTGAGATATATTCCGAAGAAAGTCTTCTGCAAATTTTTCTTTATATTTTTCCCATAATTGGACAGGATCTGACAAATGACAAAATGTGAGCAATGTTACAAATAAATGACGTAACCGTCGTGGATTATCACTTACACAGGATTCTGCTAAAGCGTCATCCCAATGCTGATGATTTTCAAGCAAACGACGCGCTTGGCAAGCTGCATGATAAGTTGGATGAACAACATCGTCTACTTTTCTCAAATCTACAAATGATGTTGGTCCTCGCACTGTATGTAATAATAATCTCAAATAGAAACACTCGGCGTTGTTAGGATGAACGGTATACACTCTACCAAGAACATGTTCTTTGAAAATACCTGACTCGCTATCTACAGCCCTGCCACGGCGTCTAAGGTTAAAGACACCACGTTGACCGCCTTCGAGATGAACATCCAGATGGGTCAGGTGGATATCTTTCGTGGATGTTGAAACTTAAGATCCGCCACACAGCTTCTGAAGAGCTGGTATACCTGCCTGACTGAAATCTAGTAACTTCATCATGTTCATTTCTCAACGCAAACGTAGCTTGATCACTGCCCTTGTTAATATACTGGGTATCCATCATGACCTGTTACAGTTTCATCCACTAATGCTTTTGGATATCTTTTAGTGCAACGACCGTCCTGCATGCAGGGAGCATTCCTGTTAAATGCACCACATGGACCATGTATCATATGAGTTTTAACAATGTCATATAACAGGGGATCTGCAATCGGATCTGGAATTTCAGCACTGATTGAACTGTCTACATCATTAGGTCGAACCTTATCTTTTAACCAAAGCAAGATATGTGCGTGAGGTAAGCCGCGTTTTTGGCACTCAACACTATACATATAACACAATACTTCCTCAAAAATGTTATCTTTGGTAAGTAGATCAATCATTGATTTTAATTTTAAATGAAAAACTCTTGCGATAATATCATGGTGGTCATGCGGTGCTTGACCCTCAAGAAGCTCCCGAGTGATTACATCCCACTTGGGATTTGTAGTTACAGTAATAAATAAGTCGGGACGTCCATATTTTCTTACGTAACAAAAAGCGTCTTGAGTACGTTCGTGCATGTAGCGTGGACCACCAGTAAAAGAAGTGGGTAAAATAACTAAACGGCCACTATTCACAGTATCATTATCTTGCTGCATGGCGTCGCGAAGGTGCACGTATTCTTCAGCGCGCAGTTGCCTTTGATTAGATCGTAATATAAACTAATCTTTCGCTTTAAATTTTTGCGTACATATCAACAATAAACTGATTAAATAAGCCACGAAAACGTTGAAAGTATACAAATCTATTCCGTCTCACTTGCAAGTGGTAACAATAAAATTGAAGGCATGACTCCTTTTTATTATAATTAATTGCGTCTGTACGCAGATCAGTTTCGTATACAGCGAAATTATAACCATCTTCTTTAAACCCTTTACACAGAAATAGGATTTGGTCAATAGTGTAAGAAATAATTTAAACATTGATATACATCAGACTTTGGTCAGCTGAACTTTTGATCAAATGACCATCGTTATTTTAAACTTTGTTGATTTGTACGTTGTTCTTTTGAAATTTGCTCAGGAAAGTTTTGATTTTCTAATATGCAACCCTTATAAATTATCTTTTAGCTCCATAGAACTTGGCACCCATTTAGATCTCTATTTTTTTTTATTGTGTACTTTGTACCGAACTTGACCCCTATTACCTTGACCCATTTATGGTTTTGGTGGGTTTTAGAGTTCATTTTGCACTTATTATCGCACTGCCTGAACCAATTGGTCGATAAACTTGAAATTTTAAAAATAAAATATTAAATATTTACAGACTTCACTTGCTTAAGTACCTACTTTAATTATCATTTTCCGTAGGTAAAAATTCAGTACTATCGTCATTCCAGCCTTCTATAAGATTTTGCATTACGTCTTCGTCGTCACTTAAGCTATCGCTATCTTGGACCGCAACCTCTTCCCTTGTATTTCGGACGGTTTTAATAATTAAAGAACGGCGGGTGGTAATAGAATCCGTATTAATTTTGTTTGCCTTTGCTTTAATCTGACATTCGAAATAAATGGATCTGACGTTAGTAGGTTAATAAATATGGGACCAGCATTAAATATTGTACACCTTATAGGTATGTTACAGCGATCCTTTATAATAATCATAAGAACTGATATTTCACCTGTGACAAACAGTAAATGAATTTGAATAGTGCCTGGTTAAACAAATCAGTCATGGTTGTAACTCTATCAAACTTTCGGGTATGAAACTTTCGGGTACTTGCAGAGTTGTTGTTGTTGAGGTTGTGGTTCAGGTTGAAGCGCGTAGAGAAAAGAAAAAATCACTTAGTTCCCGTTAGGTTTGTTACGTATAAATAGTGTTTACAAGTAAAACTGTTGACGATTCTAGTTAACACGTTAAACGCCGCCTTGATTTTTGAGTTTTTCTGTTTGGGCCATAGGGGACACCATGTACTCAACATGCGATTGTTCCGTTAGAGCCGCGGGGGACACCATTTGTCCGCGAGCTAGAGGCGACTTTAAACGTTTCGTTTGAGCCGTCAGGCATAAATGTGAAGCAAATATGTATTAGACGTGACCCCCACGGCCCTGTAGACAAATTATTTGCACTTGGTTTTTAGAAAAAAATGTGACTTAGAAAAATATTTCATATAATCTCACAACATGTAATGGGACAAGAATTTCAATGTGAGATTGTGTATCATCATTTCATAATTTTATTTAAATAATGTGATAGTTATTATGGTTTTCAAATATTACTAGCCAAAATATTAAGGTTCTACTATAAATTAGTATAAATACAGTAATATAAGTAACTTTACTCATTCGGGGGTAGTTTGCTAAGTGAAACCGCATGTGTAAATAAAAAATGTGACTATTTATTTAAAGTTATTAACAATTAGAAAACAAATAAATCAGACTACAGATTGAGATCAATGGTATTTTATTAAGTAAATTGTTTAATGAATTTTATGGAAACACTCAAAACAAAGAAATGGTTTATTAGGACAGGTTTCACAAAAGGTAACAACCTTTTTAGTCTTGTTTTTGGCTAGAACTCGCCCCATTACTTTTGTATTTTCTTTATAGCACTGCTGACATGTTCGCCGATTATTTTTGTTAGTACCGTCTTTCTTTGTAAGCTTATGTTTCATTCTTCTTGGCCTTGAAATCTCGTTTGAGGTTTGCTCACTTCTCGTCAACAATCCCTTCAACACCTGTTTCCTAAACTCGACTATTTGGATTTTTTTCCCGGTTACTGTCTGATATATTATTAATGCATTGACAAGTGCAGTATTTAAGAGCAAGTTAATACCAGCTTTTTTATACCATTTGACTGATTTCCTTAATGGCGTGGAATATGCCGCCATTTGGTCAGACAAATCAACTGCTCCTTTTGCTTTGTTATAATCTAGAACAATTTTCGGTTTCAGAACAGTTTTCCCCCGCTTTGTGACTGTCTGAAATTGGTCGGAATGTTTTGTAGATAGAACCAGTACATCTCTCTTATCCTTCCACTTCATGACTGTAATTCCATCTTCACTCTCTCTGGCAATATATTCACCTCTTTTCAGTTTAGCATCTGTAACTACTTTTGGAATATGTCTTCTGTTCTTTCTAGATCCCTTGCTAAATCAATACTCGTGTACCAATTATCTGTGTATAAGGTGTGACCTTTGTTTAACAAGCCACTGCAAAGGGATATAAAGACGTTTGCCGGCGTTGTATTGACTTGGTCGTTTTCTTTTCCAGCATAAACGTTGATCTTATATGGGTTGAACGACATTGGTCAAGTCTGATATTCTGCAAATCGGCAATTCGTCAAATTTGATATTGGTCAAAGCTGAAGTTCGTCAAATCGTCTGTTTGTCCAATTATGAAATTTGTCAAATACGCTATTGGTCTAGTAATTTAAGTACAATCAACTGTAAAAATGAAAGAACCTCATATTTTTTATTATTAACTCGTTTATTCAATTCATATTTATTTACATAGAATTCATTCCCAACACAACTGTTTTAAACACGCCGCATCTAATTTTTCACTCAATAATTTTTCTATTATTTTTTCTATTTTGGCATATTTTATGATGTTAGATGTTTTCTTCTGCTTCTCACCTTCTCTTTTAACTTTATTTAAATAATATTTCGCTTCTTTTTTTAAAATACGTACATGAAAATATTATGTTTTTCTTGTACTTTAATCCCTAATCTCCGATGCCAAGCCTCGACTGCGTTGGTGATACGATGGCGTTCATTTGCACAACACCACATATCCTGAGAAACCCTTTTTTGCCATTGCTCAGTAAAATATTTTTGAAAATTTTCCGCCCTACTATCATTTTCTGGCATCATCTCAAGTATTGCCAACCATCCTTCAGGAATATAGTGATGGGGCCGTAACGCTAGATTTGTGGTTAGTCTAACAATTTTTTCCAAATTGACGTCTGTCGTCATTCCAAGTGCTTTTGCTTTTTTATAAATTGCTTGATTAAAATGAAAAAAGCAGCCAATCAGCAGTAGTCAATTACTACTTACTACATTTTCATGATGTAAATAGGAACTTACGGCAGGTGGCTTTTCCTTTTGTAAGTTCCTACAAGTACCTAAGTTATGTGAATTCAAAATGCATGTTTTCATCGACTGACTGTACATGGACTTGACCAATAGCATATTTGGCAAATATCGTAATTGGACAAAAAGACGATTTGACGAACTACAGCTTTGACCAATATAAAATTTGACGAATTGCCGATTTGACGAATATCAGACTTGACCAATGTCGTTCAACCCTCTTATATGTATATCCGGGTAGTGTACATAATTTAAATTCTTTTATGCCATATTTGTGGCGCTTCTGCTTGTTATATTGACGAAAAATGAGTCTGCCGCGGAACGGCACAACGCTTTCGTCGATACATAGATCTTCGGCAGGAGTATAATGCTTTGCAAAATTAGTATTCATTACATCCAGTAAGGATCTATTACGGTGTAATCTATCAGATTTGTGAGCATCGTCATGCTGGGAAAAATGAAGCATTTGGAGAAGCAATTCAAAGCGATTACGAGGCACAATCGTTGCAGCAAAACGATGGCCTGTTATTTCGTCCTTAGACCAATAATCTGACAACTTTGGAAGTTTTACCAATCCCATAAATATTATTAATGCAAAAAAGCTTTTCATCTCGGGCAAATTAGTAGGTGACCAGTTACGAATTCGTGCTGCCTTTGAAGCCTGGCGCGTGGCAATTCTGTACGAACTGATTCGTATCGTCAACTATCTTCTGAAAAACTTCATCAGGAACCAAAAAGCAGTAAAAATCTGCAGGTGTTTTCTTAGTCATTGCTAAGCGAAGGTAGGTAGGCAAGCCAGGATTTTCTGTGAAAGGTATTATTTGACGTTGGTTACCTGTAGGCGGTGTCCATGTACGTATAAACTGTGTTGTTTGTCCCGAAGTACCTGGATATGGACGCTCTTCTGACTCACTTTCTTCACTTTCGATTACCATTATACGACGACGTTTGCGTGGAACCGGGTGGATTATCTCGTCTTCATCGGAGCTTATATGGAAACTATTATTTAACAAATTAATTTCTAATTCTTCTATTTGTGATAAATCGTCCTGAGTTATCTCGAATTCTTCGAAGAAATCCATTATGAGTAAGCAATATTATTTTTACATAAACAAGAAAATAAACTAGTTACTTGCGAGATAAATAATAAAAACAACGTGCTTCCAGTGTTCACTAACACATAATAAGCGCTCGGGAATCGCGACGAGCAGGCGGCAGGCGCGCGGGCACGAGCGGGGATGGCGACACCTCGACCCCCGCGGCCCCCGCTAACGGACATGCGAATTATTTACCGCGTACGCCATGGGGGACAACTAATGAGTAACACTAGTGTTTTAGAAAAATTAAGTCACTAATTACATTTATTCGATGTTTTTTAGGTTATTTACCACATTTTATAACCCCTCGAACAACAAAAACTTATACATGAAATTTTATAAACTTGTTATTTTTGGCCTGGCTCTATCGACTACCTAAGTGTGGCCCATATGTTCTCCCCCATGGCGTTTAATGTGTTAAGACATCTGCCAACTGATTAGAACTGGATATATATTTAATTTTTATTATACCCTGCTCAACCTTTTCTCTTATAAAGTTATATTTTACATCGATATGTTTAGTTCTTTTATGTAAGATGGGATTATTTATCAGCCTTATTGCACGTTGGTTATCTACATGTAACAAAACAGAATCGTACACTTCACCTAAGTCTGATAACAATTGTCTCAACCATATGGTTGAGATTATTATTATTGCCATATTATTATAATTTCTTTGGCAGACTCACTGGCAGCTACAAACTCTGCTTCAGTAGTAGAGAGAGCAATAGTCTTTTGTTATTGACTGGACCATGTGATTGGTCCTCCATTTAACAAAAATATGTATCCAGTGGTAGACCTTCTTGTGTCTATATCACTAGCAAAGTCTGAATCAGAATATCCTGTAAGACTGCTGCTCTCACTATAAACAAATAAATCCTTTGTATAAATCAAATACCTTATTATTCGTTTAGCAGCATTTACATGTTGTTGTTTCGGACTGTTTACATATCTACTTAGTAAGTTTACTATAAATAGGGTTGCCATACGTCCCGCATATACGGGACTGTCACCGTATTCGATCATCTCGTCCCGTATTTCGACAAAATACGAAAATAGAGGTGAATGGCGCGGGCGCCCACCGCCCGTACGGCGCCGGCGCGCGGCGGCGGCGGCGGCGGAGTGCGGGACGGACGCGCGCATAAGAGGGGGGCGGGTGGATTGCTCGCTCAGTCAGTTGATTCAGTCACTGAATCGTCGTCTTAGATTACGTTCAGCAAAAACTGAATTTCAGTGTTTGCTGAACGTAATCTAAGACGGGCGTGTATTTGTGTAGCCCACGCGAACTTGACGCTCAGTGAGAGACATCGAGTTGTTTAGATAAACTATTTTTCTTTGTGTCGGGATTTCGGGAACCACTGTACTTCCTCACCCGGCGCATTTTGACAGTAGGTATTTTTTTTTTTTTTGATAGAATAGACCCTTTTTAGTGTAATTTGAAAACCGCAAATTGTGAAAAACCATAGAGGCCGAGAAAAAAAATCCCAAGGTTTGTTTTTTTTTCTGAAAACCTGCGATTTTTATAGTAGCTATTTTTTTTAGATAGAATAGACCCGTTTTAGTGTTGAAAACCGCAAAGTTCGCAAAACCATAGTGGCCGAGAAAAAAATTCCCAATGTTTTTTGTAACCTAACCTCAAAACACTTAAAAGTTGCTTAAAAGGCGTAGAAGGAGCCCCGCTTCGCGGGACTCTATGGTCTAAAAAAAAAATAACCACGAAGGGGATGGCGGGGTCTGTTCGCTCGCTGCGCTCGCTCACTAGATCCCGCCATCGCTTCGCTCGCTCTTGCATCCTAAGTTGTCATTACAAATGTGTTATTTTTGTATATTATGTTGGTTTAGTGTGTAGTGTAATCGGGAACACAAAAAAAAAAAACATAAACATGTTACATTTTCCGTAACTTTAAGATTTTTTTTCTCAAAAACTATAAGTTTTCACAAGCTTTTTTTTTGTTTTTGCGAAAGTGTTTAACATAACGAAATGTAGAACTATTAAAATTGTGAAACTTCGAATAAACGGGTGAGGAAGTACAGTGGAGCCCCGTGTCGTTGTAAAAGATGCCAAAGAGGAAGTGTCATTTTAAGGATGAATATACTACAGAATGGTCGAATATAAAAAGAGATAGGATGGAATTTGAAGCTCTGTGGTCCGTTTGCAATTCACAAGTTTTTTTTTTGTTTTTGCGAAAGTGTTTAACATAACGAAATGTAGAACTATTAAAATTGTAAAACTTCGAATAAACGGGTGAGAAAGTACAGTGGAGCCCCGTGTCGTTGTAAAAGATGCCAAAGAGGAAGTGTCATTTTAAGGATGAATATACTACAGAATGGTCGAATATAAAAAGAGATAGGACGGAATTTGAAGCTCTGTGGTCCGTTTGCAATTCACACATTTCCATAGGTCATGGTGGTAAATCTGACATTCAACAGCACATAGCTACAAGTGTTCATAAATCACACACCAGAACAGCTTCAACTTCAAAGGATATTTCTACTTTTATGATACAGAAAGACTCGGAAGAGGAAATTTTGGTCGCAGCTGCTGAGTTGACTACAGCTTACAAAGTCGAATATGTTAGGAAATGGTCACAACCGCTTCAAAACTTCAATGCCTTTGACTGGATGTCTCTGAACAGGGAGGTAGGGGAGGGATGGGCACTTTTTCACAATTTAATGCATAAAAAATCAGATTTTATAGATAATCAATATTTTTTGCTAATTCTTATTGCACCACACATTTGGCTAGATATCTTAGAAAGAACTATCTTAAAATTATAATCAGTCTCAAAATTACAAGATAATTTCTGATATAAGTCAAAAATGCCCAATGCGGGAGCAATGTTGGTTGGATGCGGTCGCAGATGATGACCTGGAGGAGGCTATATATTGTGTGTCTGGTGGGAGAGTGGTCAATCAAGTGTTTGAGATCATGATTCATTTAAAGAATGTATGGGGATCTGTGGAAGATAACACGTTTGATTTGTACACTATAGGTGATAGGAATGGTGCCATATATTCACTAATGGGCCATATGCTTAGAAACAAGATCGAAACCGGATTCCCTATGTGGGTCATGTCTCATGTGGCCTCCCAGGCCGCACTTGAAACGGGTCCTAGTTGTGTAACAGGAGACCCTTGCAGCATCCCGTACAGTCACAATGGGTTCCTGGCAAATGTAGGGAATGCCGCCACCGTGAGAAGGGAGAAAAGTGAGAACATAGAGATATGGATCATTAATGGAAATCCTCTGGACATACTCCCTCCTGATGCACAGGGATTTGTCCTTACCAATTCGCGCGGGGCCATGCCTGCTCCTTGGCACAAGACTAGCATTTACACTTTCCAGTTCATAAGGGGAAGAGGGGTTGATGAGTGGACTTTGTGGACATACGGCTGGGCCCATGTGACTCCCAAATAACGGTCGGAGTTGCGAAAGAGAGGGAAATGAAGAAGAGAAAGGCTAGGTTCTTCGGTAAGTTGTGCTTCGAGATGAGGCTGTTCCAGGTAGCCACGGAGAATAACATCAAGCATATATTTAAATTCATACCCCATCAGACGATGACAAAATCAGAAGATGACCTGTTCAAACATCTTTTGAAAATTACTGAGACCTCATCAACAGAAGATGGAGGAGCGGTTTTTATCTCTATGGACTTCTCTAGTTGGTGCACAAGCTTCTGGTATGAGGGAGTCACACCTCTATTTGAGGAATTGGATAGGCTCTTAGGAGTAGATAATGTATTCGCATACACGCAAAAGTTTCCACTTGAGTCCATCCTCCTCTTCCAAGACCGATTCTGCCCCCCAAGACAAGGATATGATGGCCTTCCCACCAGCGGACCCAGATGCGTTCACGGACCTGAGGCGTGGATGGAAGGCTTGCGCCAGAAGGGTTGGACGCTGGCCACCCTTCTGCTGATCCTCGTTGCCTCTTGGCGTTGTGGGACAATAGCCACTCTAACTGGCCAGGGTGATAATCAGGTTATCTATCTTCGCCTCCCTAACCGAGCCACACTGGAAGGGCTGAGGATGACACGGGACCAATATGTGGCGTGGTTCCAGGACACATTGCTCTCCCTGTGCCCCAAAGCCTCGTCTATATCCTCGTCTCTACTTGAATACGGTCGAGAGTTTTTCTTCAAAGGGGCCCAGGTCAGCTCTGCTCTAAAGAGGGTCTCTCGTATGGCCAGTGAGGCAAACCAGACAATTCCATCATTTAATGGGGATATAGCAGGTGTTTTCTCCGCAGGGATGGGAGCAGCCCAAAAAGATCATCTTCCTGTTCCTGCATACTGGTGCACCATCATGGAGGCATCTATTATGGCCCATGACAGGTTTCCAGAATTAAGTAGGTATCCCTCCGAATATTTGGTTTGCCTATTAAACGTCCCGAGAACTTTGGGTGGATGGCCTATAACTTTATTCCCCAACTTCTGCACTAGATCAGTGCAGGACCCCTTGACTTGTGCTCTACATCTTGTTAGATCATTAATGAGATCCCCACGTCACAGGGAGCATATCCTCAAAATTGCTACTGTAAGAATGAAGAAGTCTAACCCTACAATGTTAATAAAGGATCCTCAATCACTACCATTAATTATTCCGAGACAACCCGAAAATTATCTTATGAGTAAAATAGCTGAGGGTCTGCCGGCCCTAATAAAGAATAAAGAGCTTAAGCCTTTGTTTGAGCCGGAAGTAGAGGCAAAGAAGAAAAGCCTGGTGGATGATCTCATGGCCATAGTGCCATGTAACCCAAAGTTACTGTCAAAACTGATGACTTTATCTAATATCGGCAAGCAGGAGGCCCTGATCAGCAAGTTCTCCAGCACCCGAATGCTATACATTATGCATGCATTGCGTGTGTTTTGTTTGAGCTAGAGAGGCGTCACAGCGTTCTCACCTATCGGCTGACGCAGGTCCTCACCGGACACGGATGTTTTGGGAGGTTCCTGCACATCATCAGGCGGGAGGAGACGCCCGGGTGTCACCACTGCGAGGATCGCCCAGAGGACACGGTGGAGCATACGGTGGAGGTCTGCCCCGCATGGGCGGAGCACCGCCGTGCCCTCGTAGAGGCGATCGACAGCGGCGGCGACCTCTCGCGTCCGGCCCTGGTTCAAGCCATGGTCTGGGGCGAGAGGGAGTGGGAGGCGGTCACCTCCTTCTGTGAAGCAGTCATGCTAGCGAAGGAGGTGGCGGAACGGCTGAGGGAGAGAGCCTCACACCCCAGCCGCCGCGGGAGACGCTCCGGGCGTCGGGAGCCGCGTGACAACTCCCGGCCACCGTAGGCGCGGGCCTGCGGACGGAGAGTAATGGGTAGCTCACCGTCCGATCAGGACCAGGCCCGTGCCGGACGGCGCGTACGTATTCCACGCGCGCCTCAAAGAGATCTCAGCATAAAGGAAGGGGCCTGCCAGGGCCGAAGCCTGCCGGGGGTGCGGGATTGTCCGAAAGGGTTACCGCTACCCCGGAACATAAAGGGCTAAGGAAGGAACACGGATGGGTTTTAGTCAGTAAGAGTCTGACACTCCCTTCCGCTCCACCCAGAGCGGGAGGGGTCATTTGATGATATCCCATCCATAAAAAAAAAAAAAACCGAGTGTGCTTATGACCACACGACTGAAGTGAAACTTCAAACGTATTTGGCTATGAGAGGAAGAGAGAAAGAAAATGTGCGCGCGCACTGCTTTCTCTTGCTTATATCCCCCACTCAACTCCCGTTCGCCTCGCCCGTAGCCCTTAGACATGGGTCGTACTTGCAAAATCGAGTACCAGGGCTTCCAAGTACGTCCACCTTAAGAAACCAGGGCCTAAAACCAGCGCTCGAGATACTTTCAAGTATTTTCTATCTGCATCGAAAACTGATCCATAACTTCATACAAATAAGAAGTACAATCGCGTAATCAAACAAAAGCCCTGTTGGAAGTAAAAAGTACTTGCATAGGAAATTGATCCGTGAATTCCTATAAATAAGGAGCACAATCGCGTTTACAAATAAATACTTTTACAAACCATTAAAGTAAAAATACTTGCATACGAAATTGTTCCGTAGACTCTTACCACACCTCGGACACTCCATACAACGCTCGCAAAATAATTACCTATTACTACTACATAAACAAATGACGTTTGTATACGTGCAAATGTGTGCGTGAAATCTAGTAGCGTAAAAAAAAATGGCGCGGAAAGCATTTTGTGTCGGGGAACCGAACGACGTCGGCGGCGGCGCTGCCCGAACGTGTGCATTATTATGAAGTGGCCATGTAGTTCAATTGTTTATTTATATAGTCGGGTTCGTAATGAAATAAAAACACTAAAATAGTTTAGTTTAAATGACTTATCTGTAAATAATCGGTTATTGAATCGCATGTTATTAAAAATGCGAAATCATACAAACAGTATATGTAAATACGAATTCGGAAAAGCATCACAATATCCAACCATCGTGATTAAAACTAAATAAAACTTTTAAGGTGAATGGGCAGTTGTAGCCCGCGAAATTCAATTTTTCTTACGTTTTTTGCAATTTTCAGGTCAGTGTCAGGTTGTATCTTGATCAAAATATGATTCGCGACAATAACAGGTACGTATTTACAGAATTATAATAATTAGAATCATTAATACATCTTTCTAAGTTAGATTTCTACCGTTAAGAACAAATCTCGTATGGAAAAGTGTTGATGGTAGAAATCTAACTTAAAGAGATATATTAATGATTCTAATGACTATAATTCTGTAAATACATGTCTATTATAGTCGCAAATCATATTTTGATCAAGATACAACCTGACACTGACCTGAAAATTGCAAAAAACGTAAGAAAAATTGAATTTCGCATGCTACAACTACCCATTCACCTTAAATCGCATAATTGTGTGTCAGCAATACAGCGCTGCGGTTCGCGAGCGCCCTTGCTAAAGAGTCGGCGACGAATACCTCGAAGTGCGGGGTGAGGTGCGGTATCTGATATGAGGGCAAGGAAGGGAGTGTCCTTTCTGTACGTAGTACTATTAAGTATTCTGTGCTCTTACTGATAAGGAGTATGATCGCATTTGCGAAAACAAACGCGGTTGTTGAACTATTTGAGTACCTACGTACTCGAGCGTCGAGGCACGACGGAGCGAGATACTTTCAAGTATTTTCTATCTGCATAGAAAACTGATCCATAACTTCATACAGATAAGAAATACAATCGCGTATTCAAAAGCCCCGTTGGAAGTAAAACTACTTGCATAGGAAATTGATCAATGACTTCGAATAAATAAGGAGCAAAATCGCGTTTACAAATAAATACTTGCAAACCATTAAAGTAAAAAAAACTTTTTAAGAAAAAAAAACCGACTTCCAAAAAAAACTTTACAAAGTGAAAAATAACTTTAATTTCGGAAGTCGGTGTCTTTGGATCTTTATTTTAGTTTTTTGTCACCGACTTCCGAAATTAAAGATATTTTTCACTTTGTAGTGTTTTTTGAAAGTCGTTTTTTTTTTTCTTAAAAAGTTTTTAGTTCACGCTTTTTAGTGGGTCTGCTTATAATTTATCTAAGTTACAATAGCCTAGTGATCATCGCCTTTTACAAACAAAATATTGCTTTTCCCGATACAGGGAAGTTAATTGTTGAGGAGTTCTCCAGATCCACCATCAGCTCCGTATCACCATTCACATTGTGACGAGCATAAATTGCTTAGCAACCATATTAAAGTAATCGAATCGCAACCCGTGAAATACTTAGATATTATTGAGTACTTCCGATGGCCATCTGTGGTCTTCATCATCAGTTCCACTTCACCAAATAGTGCTTTCCGAGAGCAAATGCACGAGTTACTATACAAAATACCCAAATCGCTATAGGTGTGCCTATAATATTTGAAGAGTTCCTTCGATTTCTCCAGGATCCCATCATCAAATCCTGCCCTGATGTTTTTAGACTAGATGCTGATAATCCTGGCTGCAGCATCAGGCCAGACTTGTCAACATTGCATTGAACTCAAAATTTAGTCCTGTTTAAAATGAGCCCAAACACGACTACGGTGCTGTAATTTCAAGGTTGGTACTTTTTCTAATGCTCCTGGCTTCAGCATCAGGTCTTTATGTACTTCGGTGTTCCTCATTAACAGTACGTTTATCCACACATCGAGCCCTTTTCAATGAGCCTTAACACGATATATCTGCTGTTAGTTGTCGAGGAGTTAGGTACTCTGCAGACTATCCTGACTGCAGCATCAGGTCATGACTTGATGATCATGAGACCAAATGTGGCAAATGCCCTATCAAACATCAAAACAATTGACTAAAACAGTCCTTGCCTGTTCGAGTAACTTCTTACTGTTAAGGAGTTGTAACTTCCATCATCAGCCCAGCCACCTGAGATGGTGACAACCATACGCAAATACACAAGATACTTCGTAAAATATGCGAAAAACAATAAGTGAGCCTATAAAATTTAAAGGTTGCCCTCGATTACTCTAAGATCCCATCATCAGATCCTAACTTGGTGACAGTGGGACCACCTCAAAACTATCTACTTTGGAACAAAAAAAGAATTTTGAAAATCCGTCGACAATTGGCGGAGTATTCGATGAACAAACATACAAAAAAATAAACATATAAACAGCCGAACATAGTACCTCCTCCTTTTTGTGAAGTCGGTAAAAAATACTTGCATACGAAATTGTTCCAAAAGGAGCATGATCGCATTTGCGAAAACTAACGCGGTTGAGTACCTACGTATTTGAGCGAGTAGCCGTATAAGATACTTAATAGTCTTGCAAGTATTTTGAGTCGGTACCCGGTGTGCGTACTTGGAAGCAAATACCTGGTGTAAAAACCCGGTCGCATATTTATGCGACCGGGACCGGGTTTTTACACCAGAGGTATTTCCAGCTATTTTTTACGTACCTTCCCTACTCGCGAAATAGAATAGAATCCAAAAATAAAAGTTAACAACAAATAAAAAACATCATAAATAGTATCTTAACTTAGATTAGGTATAACCCATAAAGGTTTATACAAATGTGTACTTAGAGCTACCACGTTTGGTTTTATTGCATGTCTTTGGTCCTGGCAATTTAGTTTTGATGTCGTTTAGTGGGACACTAGCTATGTCATCTACTTCAGGAAAAAAAAGGTGTTTTTTATCTTACTCAGCCTCATAAATTTTATTGTAGCCATGGTATGACTAATGTCTTCGATTCGGCCGACATAGTGGACAACAGTCTTTTTTGTATTAAACTGAGCACAAATATATATATAAGCATAATATATAAGCACAAAATCATTCATTTGAAAATTTCTGTCAATCACTATCACATCATCTTCATCTAAGTCTTCTTCTGACGTTTCTTCAACAAATGATCCCTCAGAACTGTCAGCGAGTAAAACATTTTCTACATCACTATCACTATTGCTCATTTGCCTTTTCTTTACTTTATTTGATGTTAGTTCTGGTGGAAGTTTAGGAATCTGTTTCTTCTCTGTGTTTTAAGAACCTTTTTTTCCTGCCTCTCTCTTTTAGCCTTGTTCTTGGTTTGTCTTTCTTGTTCTGCTAATTCTATTAGTCTCTTTTCAGGTGTGTCTGTCAATATTCTTGTTTTCCCTTTCTTCCTTGCATTTTGAATCAGTTTTCTTGGGCAAGCCTTTGGGTATGGTCTGACTATTTCAGGGGTCATAACTTCAGTGACTTCAGCTGTTATTTGATCTGTAGCAAATGACGATGAAAAATCAGCAACAGAAATGTTACTTATATTAACAGGATCTGCTTCAATTTGATTTTCTCTTTCAGGCTGTTCTGGAAGGACTTGAGTTGGCCGGATTATAGGGTCATACCTGGACGATGACGCTTCATCAGTTATGGGTGCATCGCGATCAGTGACAGAAGAGCAAAGAAAATCTTCATTTGAGAATATATTTGAATTTAAAGGCCATATCCCAGGTTTTTCAAATCCTTTTTGTATATTTTGTGGTTTGAAAGCTAGAGGTATAGCAATGGCTGCTAGTTTGGGGATATCATAGATTGTTAGAATTTTTCCAGGATTGCTGACCATCCAGTCTGTTAAAGTTTTATTGTAGTAATTTTTTTGTGGTCCATACACTGTTAAGTCAAGTGGCTGTAGCTTGTGGCTACAGTGTGGTGGAAAGGTCATCATAAAAATGCCAACTTCTTTACAAAAGTGTAAGACTTCCACAGAAATATGGCTCTCATGATTATCAAGGAGCAACAACACTGGATTTTCAGGCGTTGGTTTTGCATGTTTCGCAAAATGATGCATATATTTAATGAAATTTGAAAATGTCATCCATCCAAACGGATGTGTTGAGCCATCTGATCCAACGGGGGCATCATGAAGCATGTGGGGTTTGAAGTTTACTCTTGGGAATATAAAGTACGGAGGTATTGAATTTCCAATAGCATTGATTCCACAACACACTGTGACTAGGGAGCCTCTCTGCAGATGTTGCTTGTCCAACTTGTTTCGTGCCTTTTGAAGCAATCACTCTTTGTGTACGCTGAACAGTCGTCAATCCTGTTTCATCTATATTATATAATATAGCTTCGGGACCAAACTGATGTCGCTGAAACACCGTTTTTAAATTTTCAAAAAAAAATTCTACGTTTGTTTTGTTAAAGCTTGTTGCACGTGACAACGATGTAGCTTCTGGTGTCCGTATTGATAAGTGAGATTGCCTAATTAGAAATCCCCTTATCCAGTCCTTAGATGCGATTTTTTTCTTGATCCAATTATTAGGAATATTAATTTTCTTTATGGCTACAGCATAGTCATAGGCCAATTTACGTGCTTGTAACTTTGTCAATCCATAATTATGTTTAGAACAAACTATCATGTAATTTGACAATTTTTGCTCTTCTTCGTCGGTGAAAATTTGTGAGGTTATAAATCTGTGCGAAGAATCTTTGACAGAATCTTGTTTAAGGTACCGTTGCAGACTTGATCTAGGGATTTGATATTTATCAGCTGTTGTTTTTATTTTTGATCCTTTTGAGACCTCTTCTATGACTCGTAATATGATATCTTTGGGAATTTCCCGTCGCAAACCTTTCTTTTTAAATTTGAACGGCATCTTTCTGTAATTAAAAATAATTCAAAAAGTTTAATTAAAGCAAATCCTCCTATACTCAACATATAGGAGGGAGCATTGGGCATGCCCAAACCTCCCTCACATCAGAATGCCCATTGCTCCCTCTGTATACATTTTCAACATAAGTTACCGGTATTTTTTTTTATTTAGGTATTGAAGCATGAATTTCAGTTTAATTTATAAGTTAGTAAATAAACATTAGATTTATAATAAAAAATAGACATACCTTTTGTTAGTTTTCTGTTTATTACGATCCGAAACCACAACAAAATATTTACTTTTACGAGCGTGTCAGAAAGGTGAATGAAAACTATATGATTATGTGTAATATCAGCTTAATTAGTAAGCTCAGAGTGTGGTTGGTTGGTGTTATTTACTGTGTATGGAGGTTACTAGTTATTTACTGAATGAAGTACCTATGAATATAGTGTGTAAGGAAAGGGTTTTATGAAGAAAAGCACAGAAAGACAAGACTAGGCATTTATTTCAATCAAGCTTGTCTGTTGAATACGTTAATCAGAAAACTAGTTGTCCGTTCCCAAACTAGGTCATCATGAAGAAGGAAGGACAAGGAAACTTCATGGTAGCTTGTTTTATAAAGTATTGTATCAACATATTGTACATTTGCTACCTATCACATTAATCTCTTGGACCATTTCTCAAACCTAAGCAACATTTAGGTACAGAGCAACACAGTTAACAGCAATAATATCAATTCACTTACATGAACGGACGGTAGTCCATCTTTCCCCACAGTAGGAATCCAAGAGAGCGAGATTTGGCGGGCCCACACCTTATAAAGTTTTTCCAATATTACTCAAGTACATCTAACATTCCCGCCATTTTTAACAATGATCCTATTTGACCAAATAACTTTTTATATTGACCGTCCTATGTAAATCTATTTTGACAGAACTGTTTTAAAACGTTATAAGATATTGAATGTATTTTTATAACAATTTATCCGACTACAATTAGATAAAGTCTCTTAAAGATAGCGTACACTGAGTTTACTATATTTATTATTTATAACCACTAATACATCAAGAATTGCACATAAAATTAATAAAATATTTAAATACAATGTTTAATTCTGTTACCCTTACATTTTAGGTGAAAAGGAAAATAAGTTATTCTATTTATTTAGACCGTCTCACAGACCTCCGGTTACGTTCGGAATTCGTTAATTATTTGATCTAGTAACACTCGACATTCTAGCAAAAATATAGTACATACTAATTCCATGTAATTTAGGAAAGTACATTGTATTCTGTATAACTCTACATATTCCCACAGACGTAAAAAGAGTAGCAATAAATACGTAAGTACTAACGTAAGTTAAGTAAGTTACGTAAGTTAAGTACGTAAGTACGTACTTACGTAAGTTAAGTAGCAATAAAAACTACAAGAAAATGATGTATTTATCTTGGACCGTGGATTTAGGGATGCTTTGGAGTCTGTAGAAGCTTGCGGTTATGAATACTACGTGCCACCAACTAAAGATCGTCGTGAGACACAACTAACTACAGAACAAGCAAATGAAGCTCGGGCTGTAACAATGTGCCGATGGGTAGTGGAAGTGGTAAACGGCCGATTTAAACGTGATTTTAAGCTTTTGCGGCAAAAGTATTTTAATAGAGCGCTGCCTCACATGTTCATTGATTTCCGAATTGCTGCAGCCATTATAAACCACTTCCACGTACCCATCGAAGACAGCGTCCACGCAGAAGATTTTTTAAATCATATAAGACGTAAAGTTGATACACCAAATCTTCTGTATACATATGTAGATAGAAAGCGCTTGAATAACCGTAGGGCAGATTTTCAACGGCTGGAAGCTAATGTACTAGAAAACTTTCCAAGGCTCACCGAAGACCAAATAATTCTACTAGCATTGGGTACATACCAGTTAAAACTGGCTCGAAGTTATTGCAGCGAGCATCTGCAGAACGGCTTATACACTATAGAAACATATAGGGAAAATCAGTTAGATGATCTGCCTGATTACGGTATTCAGGAAAATGTGTGGCTTTTGCGTGGACGCATTCAATCACGTCATGTCAGACAAAGGACGTACAATTGTTATATATTAATAAACTACAGCCAAAATGAAGGCAACGATATAGTACAACACTATTGTACATGCTTATCTGGACGGCGAACGATGGGCACATGTGCACACATTATATCCATATTATGGTATTTAGGATATGCGATTCACGAAGGATTTAATACGCCTGGATTGTTCTTAAATGATGTAATTATAGATAGCCATTAAGGCCCTAGAGGTATTATAGATAGAGCAGGGGAGCCCCGTCAAAAAAAGTAAGGGAGAGAGAGAGAGAGAGATATAAGGTACCGCGATCTTTTCTCACTTTTTAACGTCTCGTCTCGTCTTTTTGTAACCGTCGGACGTTTCCGCTTACAGGCAGCTGTATGTCCTCCCTACTCTATCTGTAATACCTCTATGGTTAAAAAACGTCGATATGTGGACACCCTTAAATAATTGTTTATAATGTACAGCAATCAATCATGGAATTTAATTGTAATAATAAATATTTAAATGATTATTAACGGTGTTATTATTTTCCCTTTAGAACAATTTTTTTTTTTCATTATATCAGACCTACAAGTCTTATAACTCCGAACGGACAGCTATAACAACGAAACTGTCATAACAATTGTTGTTCCAAATGAAAAGCCCTATCCAACGACATACATTTTATTGCTATTGGAGGGTGGTCCCAAGTTCCATACATTTTTGCCCATATTTGTGAAGTCATTACACACACATATGAAAAATTGTCTAAACGGGGCCGGACTAAGTCCGGTATTAGTATTATAGGACGTTATAGATAGGTACCTACATGTTATCAAACTTATCATTTGCAATATACGTTGGTACAATTTAATACAGTTTGTTATTTTTTTAGTATTGAATTAATGTAAAAACCTACCTAACTTTTTGCATTAACTTGGCGTGTTAAAAATAGTCAAAATTCATTAACAGATTTACACTTATTTACACAATTTACTAGTTATTTACACATATCACATCAATTGTTGGACGTGACGCCCTTGTTGTCGCACACACTGTCTAGCGCGATCGAGACAATGCCTCCGCATTTCAGTAAGCACTTGATGGTCACTGGACATCACGGTAAATGCACTCACAATTCGCGCACGTAATTCTTCCACTGTACGGATTGTATGACCGTCGTTCCCATACACTAGGTCTTTGGCCCTACCCCACACGTGGAAGTCTTTAGTTTTAAGAAAGCCGATAATAATTAACTGATTCGTCGGGCCAAAAATGTCAATGGTTACAGGAATGTGCAATGCAGTGCACAAACAAATCCCTTTATCGGCAACAATTACTAAGCGCACATGTGTTCGATGAGTCACTGTGACCCTCATTATTTAGCCTCCTTACAAGATAATACAGACAACGGAGACTCTGATAAGGACGAAAGAATTATGTATTTATATTAGTTTTTAATTATTTTATATTTAAGTAACACAAATGAGTTAATACTCATATCTCAGTTAATATCAATATATTTACCTCGTCAATTAGCACTTCTATTATTCTTACGCACATCGCTATACTGCTCCATAAGACTCGCAAGTGCGAGGGAGATAAACATAGAGAATTGATTTATGGCCCGACGACTCAGTTATTAACGCGATGAGTGGCATTTCCGGTATCAGGCTTTAGCTCATTATATTAACAACCCTTAATAAAAGTTACAAAAATCTTTAAATGTGTTATTATAATAGTTTTTTTTTTACATTGCAGGTGGTATTCGACAACACACGAAGCGTGTGCCATAGGTGCTGGCAGATAGCAGCAAATGCCGCCAGACCACCTGTTGTAGTAGAAGTGCCAGAAGCTCGTGAAGAGAATGAACAGAATGTTCATGTACTTCATGTTCCTGATTACATCAGAGCGCCAAATAATCACAGGCACTGTATTTTTAACAACTGTGCTAATAACACCCGACACAGAATACCAGAGTCTATTAAAGTTCACATCTTTTGTGAACACAAGTTATACATACCCGATGGCGCCAGAGTATGTAGAGAACATCTGGAAAGCAATAATTGGAATGAGCTGCCTGATTTTTGTAACACAACTCATAATTTTACTGCTTTCCAATTCAATGATGTTTGTGACATGCTACGAACAGCTCTTCAACGTGGTTCGAGGTTCGATTTTAGAATTCGTGGAGCCCTGACCAACGAAGAAATGCATTTTTGGGTTGGTCTTAATGGAGACCAGTTCGATGCCATTTTGGAGCAAACTCCATCGCTGAGCGAGAGATCCAATGATCCAAGGACTGCGTTAGCCATATTGTTGGTAAAACTTCGCACGGGAGATTCAAACGAAAGGCTTGCGACATTATTTAATACGTCAAGAAGAAAACTTGAACGATATTTAGCTGTTGCTCGTGAATGCCTAACTAATGAATACGTTATACTACACTTAGGATTGGATCACATAGACAGAGAAAATATGTTGGCGAGAAACCTAATGATACCAAAAAACCTCTATGGAAATGCAGAAAATAGCAAACTCATACTCATATGTGATGGAACCTACATATATATTAACAAAAGTAGCAATTTCTTATTTCAACGCCTAACATACAGCTTGCACAAGTACCAAAACTTGTTAAAGCCATTTTTAATCGTTGCCTCAGATGGCTATATTATTGATGTAGTGGGACCATTCGCCGCTACGAAAACTGACGCGCAAATCATGCAAGATATCATGAATGACGAAGAACACCCTTTACATTTTTTACTACAAGAAAATGATGTATTTATCTTGGACCGTGGATTTAGGGATGCTTTGGAGTCTGTAGAAGCTTGCGGTTATGAATACTACGTGCCACCAACTAAAGATCGTCGTGAGACACAACTAACTACAGAACAAGCAAATGAAGCTCGGGCTGTAACAATATGTGCCGATGGGTAGTGGAAGTGGTAAACGGCCGATTTAAACGTGATTTTAAGCTTTTGCGGCAAAAGTATTTTAATAGAGCGCTGCCTCACATGTTCATTGATTTCCGAATTGCTGCAGCCATTATAAACCACTTCCACGTACCCATCGAAGACAGCGTCCACGCAGAAGATTTTTTAAATCATATAAGACGTAAAGTTGATACACCAAATCTTCTGTATACATATGTAGATAGAAAGCGCTTGAATAACCGTAGGGCAGATTTTCAACGGCTGGAAGCTAATGTACTAGAAAACTTTCCAAGGCTCACCGAAGACCAAATAATTCTACTAGCATTGGGTACATACCAGTTAAAACTGGCTCGAAGTTATTGCAGCGAGCATCTGCAGAACGGCTTATACACTATAGAAACATATAGGGAAAATCAGTTAGATGATCTGCCTGATTACGGTATTCAGGAAAATGTGTGGCTTTTGCGTGGACGCATTCAATCACGTCATGTCAGACAAAGGACGTACAATTGTTATATATTAATAAACTACAGCCAAAATGAAGGCAACGATATAGTACAACACTATTGTACATGCTTATCTGGACGGCGAACGATGGGCACATGTGCACACATTATATCCATATTATGGTATTTAGGATATGCGATTCACGAAGGATTTAATACGCCTGCAATGTTCTTAAATGATGTAATTATAGATAGCCATTAAGGCCCTAGAGGTATTATAGATAGAGCAGGGGAGCCCCGTCAAAAAAAGTAAGGGAGAGAGAGAGAGAGATATAAGGTACCGCGATCTTTTCTCACTTTTTAACGTCTCGTCTCGTCTTTTTGTAACTGTCGGACGTTTCCGCTTACAGGCAGCTGTATGTCCTCCCTACTCTATCTGTAATACCTCTATGGTTAAAAAACGTCGATATGTGGACACCCTTAAATAATTGTTTATAATGTACAGCAATCAATCATGGAATTTAATTGTAATAATAAATATTTAAATGATTATTAACGGTGTTATTATTTTCCCTTTAGAACAATTTTTTTTTTTCATTATATCAGACCTACAAGTCTTATAACTCCGAACGGACAGCTATAACAACGAAACTGTCATAACAATTGTTGTTCCAAATGAAAAGCCCTATCCAACGACATACATTTTATTGCTATTGGAGGGTGGTCCCAAGTTCCATACATTTTTGCCCATATTTGTGAAGTCATTACACACACATATGAAAAATTGTCTAAACGGGGCCGGACTAAGTCCGGTATTAGTATTATAGGACGTTATAGATAGGTACCTACATGTTATCAAACTTATCATTTGCAATATACGTTGGTACAATTTAATACAGTTTGTTATTTTTTTAGTATTGAATTAATGTAAAAACCTACCTAACTTTTTGCATTAACTTGGCGTGTTAAAAATAGTCAAAATTCATTAACAGATTTACACTTATTTACACAATTTACTAGTTATTTACACATATCACATCAATTGTTGGACGTGACGCCCTTGTTGTCGCACACACTGTCTAGCGCGATCGAGACAATGCCTCCGCATTTCAGTAAGCACTTGATGGTCACTGGACATCACGGTAAATGCACTCACAATTCGCGCACGTAATTCTTCCACTGTACGGATTGTATGACCGTCGTTCCCATACACTAGGTCTTTGGCCCTACCCCACACGTGGAAGTCCATCGGCATCAAGTCAGGTGAACGTGGCGGCCAGCGGATAACGCTACCACGCCCAATCCATCGCCCTTGGAACGCCTCGTCCAAGTAGGCGCGTACCCGCACACTAAAGTGCGCCGGCGCGTCGTCGTGCTGGTAGTACATGTACCTGCGGCACTACACAGGCCATTCCAGCAGCAGCTCTGCTAGGTCTCGCTGGAGGAACTGCAGATACGTGTCCGTAGTCAGTCGGTCCAGAAAAACGGGTCCCAGTAATTGGCCGTTCAACACTCCTGCCCACACATTTATTGATTGATTTTGGCGAACTGAAAGACAATCTCCCTCTCTGAATGCCAGCCGCGCAAGTCGGGTGCACCGGGACGAAGCGGGGGACACGCCGCCGCCGCACGTGTGCAGGCGCAACCATTGTTTTCTGCCTTAGAGTACGTTAGCCATTAATACACAGGTTGTTGTTATTTGAATGTTTAAACAAAATGGTTTTTGGTGTTTTTCTTGGAAACTAGCGTATAGAAATTTATTAGTTTTTCAAAAAATGTCTATCTTAAGTTATTGAATCTATCCTTAAAATTTTTGTACTTGATAAAAGGTGACCTTATATAGTAATTTCTTGTGTGTATTCATCTAAAGGTATATTAATTACGTCATCCAGAAAAAAAACAATAGTTTCTTCGTCTATATCATGGATCTCCATAATATTTTGCTCAAAGGTGGGAGTACTATCGTTAATAACTTTTATTGGCTCTGCGGTTGAGGTCGCAGTAAGGATGGGCAAATCTGATAAGCTTCCTTCGGAATGTAATTTTAATTGAAAGCGAGTAATATTTTTTTATAAGCTGTACGAAATTGCATAACATTTGGATTGTCATTAAATCCCCCTTTTGCTCTCATAAGACCAAAAAACATCTCTAAATGATCTTGACTAACTTTATACAGGGGCAAAAATCTTAATTTTTCTTCTGTAATCAAATCAAATTATTAGTGTGTCAACCAATCAATTATTATTATTATTCATTACTAACAATAGTTTTTAAGCTCGTAATTGTACTAACAAATATGGATGTAATCGTAGGATGAATCTGAAATAAATTTATTATTATTATTATAAATCATTAAACATATTAATAGCACTTCGAAGACCAATAATAAATCCAGTAAATCCAGTTTTGCGACCAGACTGTACTACCAAATCTCCATTTGACAGTTTTAAATTACAAAAGTATTCTTCTAATTCTTTGGAGAATACAATACATTTTTGAATATTAGCAGCACATAGAGCTTTTTAAATCCTGGTACATACGTACATCGGCAGTTTAAAATATCAAAAGCGTCATTGATCATACTTATAAATTTAATAGTGGCAGAACAATCACGAAATTTATATAATTTTAAATTATCTTTGCAAAATTGAAGTGCATCTGCGACAGATCTACTCAGCAACTGTGTGGCTAACTTTACCTTCATATTTTGTTTGGTGTAACAAATATGAGCTTCTTTAATTTTGTTAGCAAGATGTAAACCCTTTTGCTGTTGGATGTCATGTAATAATTGTAAATAATCAAACCTAATTGTATTACCATCTTTGTCAGTTAAAATGTTATAATCACCTAAAGTATTTCTCACAAGCTTAATCATATGACATGGATCATAAAATACATTAATTCTCGTATTATTTAATGTAAAATATGGCTTTAATGATATTAAATTTAAATCACACCCCAAACTTGTTGCCATGCTAATATTACTAGCAGCCCCATCAAAAGTTAAACCACAAACAATAATTTTGATGTTGTAAAGCATTTCTACTGCTATTTTTACAAGACTAGCACGTTGTTCACCAGTCATGGACATAATAAAAAAATATGCTATGGGGAACTTCCATGAAGCGTTTATTGCAGTTACTAACATTACTAAGGCTTGTGTCGCAAGCGGTAGACTATCATCTGATACATCAGTGCCTGTATCAACATACCCTTTGTACTTATTTATGGAACCATCCCATACCAATCCTTTCCTTATGGCCATTTCGTCTATGCACAGATTGACATAAATAGGATATGCACTACTTCTAGAAAACTTTTCTAATGTGTCAAATGATTCAGATGTGAATCCTGGTTCCGCATTGACTTTTTTATACCAGCGTGTAATTGTAACTGGATGAGGCAAAATTGTGTTAAATGTTTCTCTTACAAAATTATATGCCCTAGGCGAATAAAAATGAAGTTGTAAGGCGAATGACCTTAATTGTGGTGAGTATGCTTTTTCAAATGTAAAACCCTTTGCTTTTTTTAGATATCGGACAAGAAAGTCTTTGTTATTACCTGGAATATTAGTTAATATATGAATATCATCTTGATTTAATTTATTCTTCAATTCTGCAATTATATCCGAGAACTGTGATACCTTTTTTCTCAATCGTCTACGTTGTTGTTGTAATAACTTAATTTTTTTATTTTTAATAATCAATTTTCTTCTTAATTTTTGCTCTTCATGTTTGGTTGGAAGTATTCGTTCTGTAGAAGGCATAACTGGAGGTATTGAAGGCGGCGTACTAATGTAATTTGAAGGGCCAGGTAAATTTTCTTCATCCTAAAATTAAAACATTTTATAAAACAACAATAATTAAGCTCAGCTAAAGAGAGCAAATTTTTAATAGATCCCAATGCTTTTTTGCCCACTTTTCTTGCTACCTTTTATACACATTAGCCAAATTAGCCATAAAGTTCCAATTGATGACACTTTAAATCCTTGTAGAAATTACCGGGGAAGTATTCAATATTACATCCATACAAAGCAGGAACTACATGCCCACTACAAATGTTGTTAATTGAATTGTGGTTGTTTATCTTTAATTTATTTGTATCACCTACAGATACAAACTCTACTTACTGCCTACAATGTTAAAAGATAATACTTACTATTACAGTAGTTATATTTGATGCAGAAACAGCAGGTATTATTTTATGTTGTACTTCTTTGAGTACAGGAACAATTGTCCCGGCAGCAGTTCGTTTTATTGGCAAGGTTTTTTGGAGGTTAGTAACATTTTCCTTATCCTGTAAACAAAAGACCAACAAAATTATTATGAAGACCAGCATAATATAAAATAATTTGTTGCTCATTTGTTGTTAGCATACTATTACATACATGCATAACCAGAGGCAATTCGTTAAATAGTGTAGGAATTGATCCAGGACGTAATCTTGTTCGAAAGGCGCTGGCATCTATCAAGTGTTCCTCAAAATGCTTCGAACAAAGTACACCAGTAGGCTTGGGTTGGAGCTGCATGTTATTAATCCAGGCTTTCTTTAAATTTTCATCTTTTGGAAACCTGGAACAAAAATATTACTATTATTTTATGAGTTATTATATCTCAGAACCCTGGGGTCCTGGATCTTTAGTTCACCAAAAAACTGCCTTGCGGATTGTATCTCTCATAGTCTGGCCCCTGACCCTAGGTATTTTACGGCAAAGCAAACTCTACCAGTACAGACCTAGGGTTTATTGGAGCGCGCAAGCCCCACCACGACGTCAACGTAGGTATACGGCGATGGGGCTATTATTTTTATTATTATTATTTACAGCACCAAAATATCAAAGAAATATGAGTAGCATAAAATATGTGTATAACCTATGCCTATTTCATATCAACATTGAATTGTGATAAATTGATACATTTATAGGTGTTACATATTATGCCAAGTTACTATTATAAAAAATTAAGTCTGTTGGATTATTTAACTTTGTGGTAATTATTAAGCATATGCACCTACAATAAAAATGCATTAACCCAATATGTAAACAATGATAATTAATATAAAGATTTAACATTTCGCAATACTAAATCCGTCCCCGGTTAACTCAACAAGTACTTGAGCTGTCATTAATTGGAAATATAAGACAATTTTGTTTGTTTATTATTTTTGTTCGATTTATTCTATGTAAGCGTATTGGCAAATTGTATGACAGTAATAAGGCTACGATAAAAACGATTAAACTTTATCGAAACAGTTGATTCATTTCGAAAAATCGACAAATTGTTTCAATTTACAACAACGTAAATAAAAACTTACCGATGAAAGGTTAATCCAGGAATTTTGTTACAACTATCACTGTCACACCGGTACGCACTGCACTTCACCATTTTATTTTACTTTTTTCAAGTCTTAAGTGGTGCAAACAATTAATATTTTTTCACTTAACGTGATTGACACCGTAGAGCGTTGTTGTAGGTTATAAATTTATTAATATGGCGGCGCAGAATAACAAGCTTCATGTCATAATTTGTCTATGTGTGCGGCAGTGTGGCTACAGGTAAAAGAACGAGACGCCATTATTAAGTTGTTGCTTGATAGAACAAGGATAAAGAACGATGGCTATCTATATAAGTATAACTAGGAATTAATGTTTGGTCTGCTACTCTTTTTACGTCTGTGCATATTCCGACAAGCGCATAACCTTCAAATGTGTCTGTGTTTGACAACTGAAAGAAATGACAGATAGTCTATGGATGAACAGTGTTGCCAGTCGGTAAAGTAAATTACCAAATAAAGAAAAAATAAAATCTGTGAACGGATTAGAATAAAAGGGGGGTGCCCATGTCTCCCGACTGCCCGTCCCTCCCCATTCCTGAATGGGAAGAAATTGAACGAACTGTTACATATTTACAAACAAAACAAATATTTTCCGAACGTCGAACTATTTGCGATAACTATTTTCGATAAACAATCTTGAAAATTTAAAGTTAAAAAACTATCAAGAAATAGACTCCTTTTTTGATGATTTTGAAAGATCAGTAAACGAGCTTAAACAGGCAGGTGCCACTATATCAGAAAATGAGAAGTTGAATTATATGTTAAGAGCACTGCCCAGTGAATATAGTCACATTGGAGACTTATTGGATGTGTTGCCAAAAGAGGAAAGAACTGTGGAATATCTAACAAATAAAATTAAAATAAAATATTTGGCACAAAAACCTCAAGAAAAGTCAGAAGTTACAGACAAATCAAATGCCTTTAAAACAGAAACAAAGTCAGCCCCTAACTCAAATTTATGTTTCATTTGTGGAAAACCAGGCCATGTGAAACGCAACTGTTGGTACAATCGAGGACAGCATAATATAAATAGAAATAGCAATAATAATAGAGGAAGAGGTCATACAAATCATCGGGGACAGAACAGAATTTCATTTAACACGTTCGACGCCGCGTCGGACAATGGTGGTTGACACCCCCTTTTCATCTGGAGCCAGCCAAAAATGTATAATTTTGCCAAATTTCATCAGTGTGTTTTATTGGTTTAAGGGATATATTTGACGTCATAAAACATGTTTTAATTCTCACAAGCAACATTTTATACCAATTACAACTGTTAATAAGCGTCACCCAACATTGTCCGACACGGCCTCTGCGCAATGAATACCGGGAATCTGTTACAGGGAGCCGCGCGGGCGCGGTGACGCTCATCCGTCCGCGTCCGCGCCGCTCACGCACATCGCGCGTACTTGCGCCCCGGCTATATAGTCGCTGTTACTTCGTTGCGCAGTAATCAGATGTTTATAGTTATATTATAACGTAGAGCGTCTTTGTAAGTTTACGTCGTAACGATGGATTTCGATGACTTTGAGATTAGCCAAGAAGACCTGTCTCGAATAGATAATATAGAAATTACTCTCCTTAACCAAAGTTTTTAATAAGCTCTGATGAAGACGACAACATTCAACTTTTGCGACCAAGACGGCGTCGAATCATCTTATCAGAAAGTGAGTCAAGTGAAACTGAAATTAATCGTGCCATTCAAGATTTAGCGGAAAGTTCACCACCCTCGACGTGAACCGATCCCAAAGGTAATCAACGCCAATTGATAGCTTTTACCGAAATTCCTGGTGCACCATTACATGTTCGCAGGCTTATGACTAACAAATCCCCAGCAGAATTTTATGCGCTTTTGGTAACGGATGATGTTTTGAATGAAATAGTGAAAAACACTAATAACTTTGCAATTGCTAAAATACTTAACTCACAAGAAGCTACAAAATGTGCACGCATTCGGAACTGGGCGCCTACTAACCTAGTCGAAATAAAAAAATTTTTTGGTTTGTTTTTGTTTATGGGCATAGTGAGATTACCTAAAATATCAGACTACTGGTCCAAAGATGAAATTACGGGACAAAATTTGCTAAAAACCGTTATGTCCCGTAATCGGTTTGAGATATTGCTTCAAATGCTACATTTTTCAGAACAAGATTAGGAGAACAAAGCTGATCGTTTACACCGGGTAAGAAATTTATTGTGTAATGAATCACAATTTTAAGGAAAACTATATACCTGGTGAGGATTTATGTATCGACGAGAGTGTTGTGCCTTTTCGAGGACGCATATCTTTCGTCAGTATAACAAACAAAAGCGTCATAAATATGGAGTAAAACTATTTAAATTATGTACATTGCCAGGTTACATCTATAAAATTAACATTTATGCTGGCAAACAGAATGACGAAATTAACACTACACCTACAAATGTAGTTATGGAACTGTGTAATGACTGAAACACATAGAATATGCAATCTACCCATGGATGTTTCTATGGAAATACATATATTTTGGACTGACTCATAAAAAGTTGTTTCTATAACATTATAAGCAAAATTTTGTTTTATCAAAATACTTACTCCATTGTATGCATTAACAGAATTTTTATACATATTATAATGTTGTATGATGTAAAATGAGGAATTAATGTAAACAGGGGCAGGAATTGAGAAGCACAGTTAGTCTGTTTTAGCAGGGTTTATTAGCAAAGATTAAACAGTCACAATAATGGCGTCTACATCTTGTAGTTTTCATTAGAGAGTTCACATAGACAAGAAGACAATCATAGACACTAGCTTAATACTAAAGGGCATTACACATCTGTATAAGGAGTGTTGCTAACATAAAGCTTTAACATTGTATCTCAACAATTAAACTAGTACTTTTAAGCCAGTCTCATTCTACAGGCATATATCAATTTTTTGTTCAGAGAGAAAAGTGTTTAATAAGGCCTTCGTACTCTGTAAGATTTGTACTATCACAGTCAGAAGTCGACTTGCAATCTCACAAAACTATGCCATAAGACTATTAATTGTACTTATGACCTTCTTCTATAAGAACGTTTGACAACACTACACATTGGCAACTTGTTGCCCGCTTATGATTGTTATTACAAATTTCAATAAGTTAAGTGAGTGTTACGGTGGCCAAAGTGGTTAGCACTGTGCCTCGCATGGCGGACGTTTAGGTTCGAGTCTCACATCAAACATTAAAAATATTTTTTAAGTCATCATCATCAGCCTATAATGTTCCCACTGCTGGGACACAGGCCTCCTCTCTATGAGAGGGAGTGGGCCGTAATCCACCACGCGGGCCTAGTGCGGGTTGGTAGATGTCGCATGTCTTTGAATTTTTGGTTCTAGGACATGTCGGTTTCCTCACGATGTTTTCCCTCACCGTTGTGAGAGCAGTGGTGATGAAATAATTTTACACAAAGTAAAGCGCCTGTCTGGGTTTGAGCCTACGACCTACAACTCGTAAGTCGCGGCCGATACCACTGGGCCACCACTGCTCTTTTTTAATCATTACACGTGAAATAAGAATGCCGAGTTGCTAATAAATATTTTAAAATATTCCACAACTAAACGAAGATTCTTTCGTTTTACAATTATTTTCAATCTTAGCGTCGTTATTAAAATATGAGGGTAGATTTGAAACAAAGTGATAAGTTCACTTTGTAAATCTACCCTCATATTTTAACTACTTTACTAGTTTACATAAATTATTCCACTATTCGCTGTTGTTGGTTGGTGAACATAGTAAAGGATTTCTTTTGTATAAAAAAATATTACAATGTTACCATATCAAAATTTGTTTCATTTATTATCATATTATAATAATAAATTACCTTTATTATAATATCTATTTGTTCAAAGTAATTTAATAAAATAAATTACTAAAACATACGAATAATGATTATATATAAAACATAAAAAAAAAATTGGCCCAACTAGGATTCGAACCCGCATCTATCCCGATCACATTAGCGAGTGCAGCCTCATTACCGATCTAGCTAATGTTAACTTATATTCACCTGTTGAAATTTTGCATTACTATTAAAAAAATAATCAGACTGCGATAAAAAAACAAGTTACTGATATTGTCATTCTTGTCTAGCATTGACCACATCTATGACTACTCGTAGTGCGATGCTACACGACGTTAATTTGTTAGCGTTGGAACATGACTCACACGGATAAAAATATGCGTATGTGTGTATAGGCGCCGCAGCTCGTATAGCGCAGGCGATAATGGTCATTGCGGTGTAAGTGTACTTCTGGCCGTGATAGTACATTGAATTGTGCTATATTTAAAAATGTATCAATCAATTAATAATTAAATTTGCTAATAACATTTCATTTATTCTTTTATTTGTTATTGGAATATTATCTTTATTATTACCTAGACTAATTAGTGATTTTACAATCGCATTTATAATCATTTCATTATTTACAATTTCTTCAGCAATTGACTTTGAGTTCTCACCCAAAGTCCTTTCATTTGGTATTTTGAGAGCTGGGAAAACATTTGTATCAGTCATAGTTGGAGGAGGTGTACTCACCACACTGGCATACGACTGGTTTCGATTGAGGAACTTCTTATTTTCTTCCATTTTTTGCTTCTTGATAGGGCAATCTCTTGAAATTGCTAGGTGATTGCCACTGCAGTTTATACAAATAATTTCCTCAATATTACATTCTTTGTATGCCAGCACAAGAAGAGCACGTCTGCTCACCACGGCAAGCTCTCGTAGAGTGGTTATATTTTAGGCATTTATAGCACTGTAGCAAAGGTGGTATATAAATATGTACAGGGTACCTAAACATTTGGATATATGCGTACTGTGGCAATGCCGTTGCAGCAAATGTAACTGCTATGGTACCCAATGGCGTAAGTTTTCCATCAACTTCATCATAAATATTTTGATAGAGATGACTTCAACATTACTCTGTATGTTTTCATAAACTTCTTCGTTAGACATGGTTTTCGGTATATAACGGATAACGCGTTGTTTCCGTCATGTGTGCGGGAACGAAGGCTTTTAATTTATTAATTCCTAAGAAATGGTCCATTTTGAGAAAGCTATTCGCCATCGCCGGTGCAGGTTTTTTAAAAGTTATTCCAACTTTGTAGACATTTACGCGATGTAGTACACCTATGATTAAAATTATTTGCTGAGAATGTAAAAGTAAATATTAAATATTTACTTTTACATTCTCAGCAAATAATTTAGTAAGTCCAATTGGGTTTTTGTTGCCCAGTTTTTCATTATCTGATGCTTCTACAAAGACTACACAATCGGGAAATTGTCTCTTGTAATTTGGTTTCACGAAGATTTTGCATGCTGTAGACTGTGTCGAATCTATGAGAGTCAATTTTCGCTTTTTGGCCCTTTATCGAAGGGGGCATCGCCCCCATTGCATTCCGTTCCCATTTTACTATATACACTGAGATTATAATGAAAAGTTCATTATAATCTCAGTGTATATAGTAAAATTAAATACAAAAATTACAAAATTTTTACGTAGGAGAAATTTTTAAGCGCCCGCGCAATGTGATTTCCCGCCAAGAAAAACTTTTCTCAAGTAGTCATGGTGGTGGTGTCCGCTTATCGTTGAATTTTGGGACACTTTGTATTTATACCGAGGGTCCGTATATAAGCGAGGAGTAATTAATATACGCTATATAACCGAATATACGGTTATATAGCGTATATTAAAATACTTCAACTTTCGAGGCTCATATTTAATATAACTGGAGTTAGACAATTCAACCTTTTTACCGTACTTAATATTTCTTTATGTGTGGCTGTGAATGTATTCCATAATTGTTCCAAATTTTCGAGACGGGTCTCTGCATATGCATAGGTTAATCGCTCTTTAGGAGCTTTCTTTAAATTGGATTTTGCCTTAACCATTTTGGTACTAATATCCTCCTGTATAGCAAGGAAGGACTCCATTTTACAACAATGATGTTCTACCAATTTAACCAAAAATAAAATAAAATTTAACAAACACTTAGTGAGTTGCAAACACGTTTTATGTTTTCAAAGTAAACTAAATGATGAAAAGTTGATGTGGCAACTTTTCATCTGTCACTTATCGAGCAAACAGGCGCCGACACGGAGGTCTTCAACTTTGCCCAAGGTACCTATTTATATGAATATGTGTGATATTTGTTGTCATATAAATAACGCATACATTTACTAACAAAACAACATAGTTCTTGCATTTTATTATTTGTCCGTCACACCGGACGGACCATACCGAAACTACGGCAATGCACGCGACATTTTGCTTGTCCGTGGTAACGGACTTTGTCAAAAACATTGTGCATTGTAAAAAAATATAATATCGATTTGCCTGTCATGACAGTACAAGTTATTTAGATTTTTGTAATAATAACCATACTTTTTATGCATATAAATATATTAATACATAGACATACCTACGTACATATTTACACCGGCATGATATATTTTTTTATTTTTGGTGATGGTTTGCTTAATTTTTTTTTTTTCCTTTTTCTCCTTGACAGTGTCACCTGCATGAACGCTCCAAAAGAATATTAGCACTTGTACCTAGAGAGCGTACACCATCTGAAACAAGTGACAAGTTGGACTCTGGGAATGAGCTTGATGAGCAGCATGATTCTAACTGCTCCTCGCCTGGACCATCGCTGGCTTCCTCATTAGAGCGCATGAATCTTTTTGATAATTTCACTGAAGCACTACCTGATAACCTGAAACAGACGAAAATCCTGATTTTTCCAACGTTCCCCTGACTCCTATTTCACAAGAAATTCTACCTAGTCCAACACAAGAACCAAACTTTCTAAACTTGCCCTCCATATCATCTTTACCATCTTTGAATACCACCACCAGTAGTACTATCACCAGTCACTAGAAAAAAAAAGACAAACAGTTGCAACATTTGTAGCTAGAAAGAGGTCAAGGAAACTGCAAAAGGGTACTTTTTATACAAAGCTCAAATAGAAGATCCGGCTATTACTGAAGATGCAGCCGAAGTTTGTTCACCTTTACAATATTTATTTTCTTTCTTCTCACCAGATATTATAACAGATATCGTAAATTAAACAAATGCTTATTCAGTACAAAGGACTGGCCGATCTTTACCGCTAACAGAGAATATTGACATGACAGCAGGAGATAGATTTAGTATTCGGCCTAATTCGTTTTGAAATTAGAGAAAAAATATATAGAGAAGCTATAGAAAATTTCGATGATTTATTAGAAAAGGTTAGAGAGATTGAGCGTAATTTGGGAGAGCAAGCTGAAGAGAAACAGATGTCTAAAACTACAGTAAGCATTCTAAGGTCAAAACTAGATGCAATTACTGCAGACTCCCAAGACACACTGTAGATGTCTGTAGAATAGTTAACGTCAGAAGGCTGAGCAGCAGAACCTGCAGGGAAGCCAGTAGAAACTAAACCTGATGAAACAGTGGAGCCAAAATTTTCATGTTAAGGATGTGGCGAACCAGGAGTCGTGCAAAGTCGCTGTCCAAATGTTCAGCGCGTGGGAACGGAAGACATCAATTTCTGTTCCATAAACATCGCTAGCGCCGAACGCCTCAGGCCAATAGTACCAATTAGTATGTGTGGCATTAAAAGGTACTGGATTCATAGACACATGTGTTAAATCAAGTGTAGCCTCATATCAGCTTTTCGTTTTTCTGAAGCGAGACTGATATAAGTTCAGAAAGGAGGAACATAACGTCTTTCCGCAGTTTTGACAAGTTACGTGAAAAAAGCCGGACATTTTATTCTCTGATGAACATTTCCCCCACAGAAGAAGCAGCGTTTACGTGATGTGGCCGCAGCCAGATTGGAACTATTTCCCGTTTCATCTGTGTTTTCGATTTGGTAGAGTTTCTTTGCAGTTTGGAACTCATTAGAATTCTTTTCAGCCATGTCGAGCGACATGGCCTGATTGCATGCTTCTTCTAAACTTATTACTAAATTTTCAAGTAGCCTTTGACGAATTTTTTGAGAACTTAAGCCCGTAATGAAAGCGCCACGGTCATATTCGTTTAGCAGAAACAGATTGGAAAGAACACTCAAACACTAGTTGTTGTAACGTGCGTATATAGTCTGACACTGTTGCTTCAGGCTTTTGTTTGGTTGAAGACAGTACATATAGTTTAAAAACGTTTCTTTTCGGTGCCGATATTTTAGCTCGGCGATAGGAGTACCCGGATCCACGTCGAACTTTTCAGGCCACAGTCGCGCAATAGAAGCCATTGCCTTTCTTCACTGCGTTTTTATTTATACAATAAATTGATACGAGAGAATGCTAGATAAATAGAAAAACCATTAGTGATATATGGTTTTATTGCATGAAAAATTGCAGATGGTATGAGAGCTGTGACAAGGAGGAATTATCTACTTTCTATTAATTTGTTAAAAAGTAAACATAGACAATAGCAAAAAGTATTTACACCACAGTGAAAATGATAACAGTCAGTTCCTTGTGCCTGAACAAGAAAAAACCCATGTAATATCGGCATATCATGATGAACCTACTGCCGGTCATTACGGTACAGATAAAACATTTGGTAGAATAGCAAGGCACAGGCATAGAGGAAGGACATTGAGAACTACATTCGCAACTGTTTGTCATGCCAAAGATATAAATCGTCGAATATGAAACCAGCTGGATTTCTTCAAACAACTGCGATGAACAAAAGGTTTGAAGTAGTCGCTTTTGATCTATGTATTTGGCCCGTTACCTGTGTCGTCCAATGGAATGTCCTGGATACTCATCGTTAAAGATCTTGCTTCTAGATAGGTAGAATTATTCCCGCTAGAACATGCAACTGCAACGAGCTGCTATGACTCTCTCATTAATGAGGTATTTTTAAGGTACGGCATGCCACGACGAATAATCAGTGATAGTAGCACTCAGTTTTTCAGCGCTGTTTTTTTTTGCATTTTTTCAAGCTTCCTTAGATTCCTAGAAACCCCCTCAATTAACTGTTTTTTAAATAATAGCATTTTTTTTTCGGGTGTAATGGGATTTGTTGGCTCATAACCACGTGTTTGATGATCATACAAAATGCAAACCTTTTTTTTGTAATTCTGTTGGAAAAACACAGCCTTCAGATATTTATGCAGACTTTCTAACCAGTACATTGTGGTCAAAAATTTGTCTGGTAATGTCAAAATTGGCAGCACACGCCCCAAGTTTAATTCACGACTTTGAGAGCAACAGTGTGGAACGCTATAACAGTATTGTGGCTAAGTTTTTCGGTGGCAAAAGACTTAACTTCAGCAACAGTGGCTCTCCAGGTGCCATGCTGCTGTAGTGGCTTTTAACACACACAAAGTGCTGACAACAGTGTACAAATCCATAGCAGTGCGAAGTCCTCGAGGCAGCGTCAGAAAGTTAGAAGACAGAAGAATAAAACAGATGCCAGCACTGAGAAGATTTCAGAGGAAAAAGAACAGAATATTATTTGCGAAAGCAGGGGATAACAATTATGGCGAAAATTGTGAAAAGCCTGATATGTCTGCTGAAATCTTTGAAAAAGAAAAAGAAACTTTCGTACAGACCTTGAAAAAGAGCAAAGAAGAAAGGCAGAAAATTGAGCGAGACAACGTTTTACAAAGTTCTTGCTGTGAGTGGTTAGAGCTTAGGCGAATCCTTTTAAGAGGCTCCCCCTTCTCAATGACCTTGAGCGTTTAGTCTTCCCCACACCCCACCTACCCGTACTTCACCTGATAAGTATTACGTAAAGGTCATTATAATTAATAATTTCTCCTCAACCTCGAGAATGTTGCGATGCGAATTATTGCTTCACTATGCAGTAGTACTTTCCACTTCCATGCTTTTAGAATAGTTCGTTCTTAAGTTCCGCGCAATGTATGACAACACTAGAAGCGACATGTCTATGATTTAAAAAAATATTATTTTCTGTCACTTTCTTCTACCGTTGTTCGTGGCGGTCGTTAAAATAGATTGTGACAAAAAAAACGTTAAAATATACAGATTCAACGGGAAAGCCAGGTAAAAAACTATTTGTGTGTGTTAACCATATGAGGCTCTCATAGCCTGAGTGGCCTAACTACTTAAACAATTGTTTTCAGTAGTAAGGAAAAAACAGAAGCCTGATTTCAAATAATTTGAACTTTAGTAAATAAATATATTTTATCAATATTTGCTGGCCAAATCTCTTATTATGTAATATTCTTTATATTTTAGAAATCATAATAACCCTAGGCACCATAATAGTTTTTTTTTTTGATAGGTCGCTCTGGCATTTGGGGTTTGAGATTTATTGAAAAAAAAAAGCACAGTCCAAATTATTT
The DNA here is from genome assembly GCA_947508005.1 of Amphipoea lucens. Lineage (NCBI taxonomy): Eukaryota > Metazoa > Arthropoda > Insecta > Lepidoptera > Noctuidae > Amphipoea > Amphipoea lucens. The sequence continues at coordinate 22,132,865 of OX382357.1, forward strand.
ATTATAATAAAACTATCCCTACATCATGGTATAATAAAATATACTTCGACTGGTATTCTCTTCCCCGGACAGCTGGGTCACGTGATTGGCCTAAGAATACGTTATCAGTTGCGAAGCGGCTCAAACTTTTTTAGTGGAGAAAAAGATAAAAATAATACAATGGGTACTCAATTTTTATAATTTTTAATAAATCGACATATTATTATTGATACTTTTTGTATTTTTTTACTTTGCTTCTTTTTTAAATGATTGCATATTATGGTTTTATTTAGTTCCCTTACTCGTAGATAAGTCCTCGATCGAACTAAACAGAGTACTACTTCATAATCAATTTGAGGATACAAGTCCTTTGTGGCATCATGAACAAATCCGAGTCAAATTTGTGAAAATGAATTTTTCATCGTGCAACGATTCACCGTGGTGTTTATTCAATTCTCTCTCCATTATATCAGCAACCCTGACCAATTCGTTGCAAGGGTAAATTAGTTTTCCCCTCGAAACAAAAAAAATCCAATCACAGGCTACGCTACCTGGATCAATCTTTTGTGTCTCGTCTCCAAGATGTGGATATTTTCGTAAAACCCTGTAAGCAACATAACCGCTTATATATTTTAGACCTTGATCTCTGATTTCTTCAGCAGCTATTTGCATTTCAATATTGTCAACTTATAGGTTTTCTTCATTAGTCGGAATATATGAACTATGATCGTGATTAAAGGCTACAGCATCTTCGCTCACTTCGTCAATATCCGTTAGCATTTCTATATCTTTTAGTAACTGCTCTTCATCTGCAGTCGGTTTATACGTGCAGAGATCATTTTCGATTGATGAGATCAAATTATTATCTTCGGACTCAGTGTCGTCATTGTTAGATTTTAAGTATCGATCTAACACATTTGTTATAATGGAATCATCTTCACGATCTTCCAGTGGAGTTACTAAACAGGATATGGCAGGATCATCGCGAGTGTTGCTTGTATATTTGAATACATCTGCAGAATGTTTTCCGAGAATGTATCGTTTTAGTCGGTGTTTAAACGAAAGTCCAGTTGGGTGGTCGTTAGTAGCACCCATGCCTCTTATGTAGAGAAAAAGTTCTCCAAAATGTCCTGATTCAATCGGGAGGTTAAAATATACTCGAAATTTGAACCTAGCCTTTCCTGATGATCAGCTAATAAATTCGTAAGCGATTTATTCGAAATTAAAATTCCTCTTTGAAAGGGGAGCTTGTTTGATTTCTTTTTGCCGGTTTTTGTATTCTTGATTAAATCATTCACTTTTTCTATTGCTTCATTTTGCAATGACAGGTTTATCCCGTATGCTTTTTTATGCCCCTCGAATTTTAGCCTGGCATTAAAAACGTCAAACCATTCATTGAATGTTTTTAAAAATTGTGATAGTTGAAACTAGTTTTCATCTGGCATGAACCCTTTTTGACCACACCATTCTACGGCTAAAGCAGTTGTGTTCGAGAAAAGTTGAGCAGCAGGCCGTACCTTTTGTCTTTGTGAACCTTGTAAATTCAGATGATTTGGTGTCAGTTTGTGTGCTAATTTAAGGTCGTGTTGAGACAACGACAATACTTTTTTATCGTATCTTTGACCAATAACTTGTTTTCATACTGAAAACCAAAATCTATAAAATGGTTTCTGGCCAATTTCAATAGGTGCGGTACATCAATAAACACCTGAACTTTTATATTTTCGTCTGATGGATGTTTAACTTTAAACCAAGTTTTTTGGTCTTTTTCAACGCCAATGTTAAGATCTCTGAGTAGCCCCTGATTTCCTGGACCCATATAACACGTTATTGAAACGACAATTAAATTAGAGTTATACAATATTTTTATCAAATCCATTAGTATATCAGAGCCCTGATTCACAACCATACGACAGGCTATCGTATCGAAAACCTGACATTTCGATAACCTGATTTGACTTCCCCTCAACAGCAAATAGCTGTTGGAAGAATAGCGGGCGTCTATTTGATTTAAACTGACAAAATTTTCGGGTTTTAGACTTGTGAACAGCGTTGAGAAGACTCCTACGATAACAATGATTAATGTTCGATACGATACGGAAGCATATCGAGTGTTTGTGAATAAGGGGGCAGTTGTCATATTTTTATCAAATTTATAAAAAATGGGTTGCTTCCATTTTCCACATAAGCCACGAGGCATGACGCATTGACAAGTATTATGTGGTCCAACTTTTTGCTCATTTTTTCGGTCAATTTCTATTTTATTGGAGATATAAATTTCGTCAAAAGATAATGCTACTATTCTTTGAGCTTCCGTGAAATCCTTAGCCTTGAATTGCATTAAAGTTATTACATTTTCTAATGCACCCTCTCCTCAATCTCGAATTTTGATGCCCACTTACATAGCGTCGAGAGAGGATATGAGGCTCATATACCTATAGCCCTTAGGACTTATACTTCGGAATGTGATTGAGGCTGCAATATATTCGGCGGACCATCGAATACGACGCTTATTGGAGCAAGTTAAGATACGAATGCTATTCTCATTCAAATAAATTATCGGGAAACAGGGACAGGGTACTATAAAATATATTTTGTCAAGTTCTTTGTAAATTGAATGAGCTATTTTGCAGTTAATATGTTCTCTTTTAAAACAAGAACGAAAAATTTAATCCAATACGCTCGACGCATTTTTTAAAAGATGGACGGTCCGTGGCGCAAGGAATAAATCAATTACGCGACTACTCGTTCCAACACGGCACCCGTGACAGAGCACCGCGACTATCGCTTAGGAGTATCGTAGATGCGCGCGTCTGTGGGAGTATGCCGTTTCGAACGTTTGTACGTAGTTTCTGTACTGTTCATATCTTTCTACTGTGACTTGGTTCTTATTTTTTATTGTTAATAAATCTTTATATTCTGAAGCAAGAATGGTTACGGTATTTGAACTGAAACAGAAAAATTAACATATATAACGGAGAAGGCATGTGTGTCTCGTTATCATCAGCCATATTTTAGTGTGAATGAGAAAAACACAGCACAAAAGAAAATAAACAACATAAAGTTCTACGAGTAGAAATGCGTTGATTAGTGCAATACTATTCGAATCAATTTGTTTCCACAGAAAATAGTCAAAATAATCCACAGGAGATAAAATATGGTTTAAAAAATGTTTTCATCGCTTTCCTCGCTGCTATCAACGAGCTTTGGCTGTATTTTGATTTTATTTGGTGGTGTCAAAGAAACAGAGTCATCTGAGTAGATATTCTCTTTCTATGAGCTAGTGGTTGACGTATGTTAAGTGAAAAATCCGATGATAGCGTATTTAAAGGAGAACACACCGATAGTGGTGTTCCTGGTACTTTGACTGTGACTTGAACTTTACCTAAATGAAAACTCAATTTCTACTTAACTTATACTTTGAGTTTGATTACAAGATAGTGATGTATTTGCTGTAGCTTTTACATTAGAAATTTAAAAGAAATTATCGTGCCATAGACTAAATAACAAAATCTATTTATTCAATTCAGGTAAATCTGTTAGCACTATAAGAAGAGTCGTACTGGAAGGGGATACAAACAAAGGAGTATTCTCTACACCCGGAAAACATAGAAACGGTCGTCCCAAAAAAGAATTAGATAACTTTGATTTATGTGCCATCAGGCAAAAAATTACATTTTTTACACCGTGAGAAAACAGGTACATCAATTATTACTTCATTTGTAATAAAATTAAACTGAATTATTATTACCACACAAACAGTGCTCAGCAGCTTCATCCGCTATCCCATAAGCATTGTTAGTTTTCCCGGGATAAAATGTAGCCTGTGTACTAATCTAGGGTTAGCGATCTCCATTCTAAATATGAGTAGGATTGTGGTTGTAATCACTGCAACCGTTTTTTTATTCTGCCATAATTTATTTTAAATATGTGTTTTTGAAATCTTTACATGGTTATTTAATTTTCAGGTACCAACCTTGCGAAACCTACCAGTAGTAATAGAAGATTTAGGATTTTACGAAAGCCGTGAGCATTTGCGGAAAGTACTTATAGCCGTAGGTTTCAAATACAAAAATTATCAGTCCGAAAGAACTGCGTTGATGGAACTACCATATATAGCCGCGAAACGGATAGAGTACTTAAAAAGATTACCAAATAATAGAAATTTGCCAGAAGAGCTTAGAAAAGACATAGTTTATCTTGATGAAAGCTACGTTTACCAATCTTACAAGTTACAAAAGTGCTGGCAGTCTATTGATGTGAGTGGAGTAAAGCACAATGTTTCAAAAGGGAAACGCTATATTATTGTTCATGCTGGCAGCGAAAAAGGGTTTATCTCTAATACTTTGCTCATATTTACTGGAGCAAATAAAAATGCTGATTACCATTCAGAGGTGAACAAAAGTAATTTTACTAAATGGGTTGAAGAAAAGCTGATTCCCAACATAACCGGCATCGATTGTGGTTAGATATGGATAATGCGCCGTACCATTCAGTAATGTTGAACAAAGCGCCCACCTCTGCTACCAAAGTAGCCGAAATGAAGGAATGGTAAGTTCAAAATGAAATTCAATTTGATGAAACATTAAAAAAGCCTTCACATTTGATGCTCGTGAAACGTCACAAGCCAGAGCCGATATTTGAAATCGATGAGCTTTTAGGTGCACACGGTCACACTGTGGTAAGACTTCCACCTTACCATTGTGACCTGAGCAATCCAATCGAGCTAATCTGGGGGATAGCAAAATACAAGATTGCCGCCCAAAATGTAGGATCGATCGACATTAGGTATGGCTTATTAACAGTATGTGATAAAAAATGTCTTACTTTTAATATTGATAGAGGTAGATAGATATATGAATTATATCATCGTTTCAGGAAGCAGTTGAACGTGCATTCCAAGTTATTACCGAGGAGGATTTGAAGAACTGATTGACAGGCCTTATGGTCTAGTGGTTAGTGACCCTGACTGCTATGCCGGAGGTCGTGGGTTCGATTCCCACCCAGGACAAATGTTTGTGTGATGAGCACGATCATTTGTTCTGTGTCTGGGTGTAATTTATCTATAATATGTATGTATTTAGAAATATATAAGTATGTTTATCAGTTGTCTAGTACCCATAACACAAGCTCTGCTTAGCTTGGGACTAGATGGCGTTGTGTGATAGTTGTGGAATATTATTATATCCTTTATTTCACTATATACATATAAATTATATTTTTAAATATTAGTATAAAAAATATATAAAAACATTTAAAAATATAAAAAATAGTAGCCCACCGGTATCGGGAACAGGGTCCAAGCTACCGGCGGTCAGGGCTCCAGAGAGAGGAACCTCCTGACAATGCGAGCCGTGTCCAGAAGTACCGCTTTCTGAATCAAGCCCTTGATCCAGCTGCCCAACGAGAGCCTCCTTAGGTGTTGGTCGAGGCTCTTGGCTATCAAACCATTGGCTGTAACGACTATCGGCACAATGATCGCTGAGTCCACATCCCACATGTCGACAACCTCGCGAGCCAAGTCAAGATACTTAATTTGTTTATCTTTCTCAGCTTTCACGAGGTTCTCATCATGCGGGACAGTTATGTCAACAATCATTGCGCGCCGCTCTGATCGATCCACCACCACTATATCAGGCTTATTGGCAACAATAGTCCTGTCAGTGATAATGGATCGATCCCAGTACAATGTGATATTACCATTTTCGAGAACTGGGTCGGGCACATACCTATAGTACGGCACCTCCGATTCTACAAGGTTGTATTTCAAAGCAAGCTGCTGATGGATTATCCTGGCTACAAGGTTGTGTCTATGCAAGTATTCTCCGTTAGCTAGACGAGAACACCCGGAGATAATATGCCTGATTGATTCTCCCGGCCGGTGGCATGCCCGACAGATGTCAACCGTGCCGTCTTTCACAATATATCTCCGGTAGTTGTTTGTCATCATAACTTCGTCCATAATTGCACAAACAAAACCTTCGGTTTCTCCAAAGAGATCACCGCAACGTAGCCAGGCTACGGACGCCAGTAGGTCTACATCGGGTCCATGAAGGGCCCGAAGAAAGCGTCCGTGAAGCTCCTTACTCTGCCATACCTCCATGCGATCATTAGTGTCAAGCACTACTGGTTTGCGCCAGTTCTCTTTAGCCAAGGAGAGCGGGGTGAGGCCCTTGTCCACTATGACTACATCTCGATGCATCCCCACGTCGGTTTCTTGGAAGTATTCCCTGAGATTGCATATCTCGCGATTGTGGAGGGTCTTAGCGTTTAAAAACCCTCGACCTCCACACTTTCGCGGGATATACAACCTCATTACCGATGACCGTGGGTGATGCATTCGATTTGCAGTCAGCAGTGTACGGACCCTCCTATCCAGGGCGTCGAGTTCGGTTTGAGTCCATTTGAGTATGCCAAAAGAGTACATCAAAACCGGCATGACCCAACCGTTGAAGGCACGCACCTTGTTTCCGCCTGATAGAAGACTATTAAGCACTTTTTTCAGGCGGCCAAAGAAGCGCTCCTTTAACGATTGCTTCATGTCAGTAACATTGATGCCTAACGCTTCCGACATACCCAAATACTTATAGGTTTCGGATGCGGAGAGGGCTCTAAGGTTTGTGGAATCCGAGAGTTGAGTTCCCACGGATTCCACAATCTCCCCTCGTTTTACATGCATGACCGCACATTTGTCCACACCAAATTCCATCCTAATAGCGTTACTGAAAGTTTGAGTTACTTTCAGTAGCTCCATCAGTTGCAAATTGTTGGGGGCAAAGAGTTTTAGGTCATCCATGTAGAGGAGGTGCGATATAACCTGACCACCTCTCCTCAACCGATAGCCTAGACCTGAATCCTCCAGCAGTGTGCTAAGAGGATTCAAGGCTAAGCAGAACCAAAGCGGACTCAAACTATCACCCTGAAATATGCCTCGCTCGATCCTTATCGGTTCGCTATTCCTCTGAATATTTCGACATCCTGGATAGCGAAGGACCGTCCTCCATTGCCCCATACACGACATCAGGAAGGTGCGCAGAGTTGTATCTACTTTATACAATTCCAACACCCTCATGAGCCATGTATGTGGCACCGAGTCATAGGCCTTCTTATAATCTATCCAACATGTCGACAGATCCTTTCGGAAGCGACGAACCTGTTGGCTGATGGCCATATCAATGAGGAGTAGCTCCTTAGTACCGCGGGATCCATTCCTACATCCATTCTGAGAGGTAGACATGATGGCGTTGGTGTCTATATGTTTGTTAATTTTAGCTCTCAAAATGGATGTAAGAACTTTATAAACCGTCGGTAAACACGTGATCGGCCTATAATTCTTGGGTTCCGCGGTGCTACCTGATTTATGGAGCAGATGGGTAATTCCTGTCGTTAGGAACTGGGGTAGCGAACCAGATTCCAAAGCGACCTGGAACTGAGATGCCAAGCGAGCGTGCGACCTTGAAAACCATTTTATCCAAAAGTTCTGCAGCCCGTCCGGCCCTGGAGACTTCCAGTTGGGCAGTGGATGGACTGCACGAGCTACATCTTGGGGGCAGATGGTTATAGGCCCCATTTCTGGTATTGGATCGCAGGCTCGCTCGACCTCTCGAGCCCAATCACCTTCGGTGTGACTGACAGGCACCGACCAGATACTGCGCCAGAAGGAACACATGGTATCATCATCCGGCAGCTGCGTGTCAGCCACACCTTGGTCCGGTCGTTCCCAACTCCTATAAACCCACCTTTCATCACTCTGGAAGGTGCGATTCTGAGTGTATCGCTCTACTCGCCGCTTATACCGACGGATACGGTTCGCCCATGCATATACTTTCTGCTTCAGGAAGTCGATGCGCTCTGTGACACAGGACATATAGTCTTGAGGGCTGATATCAGTCCCCAAGAATGCCCGCCTCACAAAGCGCATCACTCTAGGGCGAGTATTGCCCTCCCTGAAGCAGATTAGTTTGCCGATGAGCGTTCTGGCCCCACCAATACGACGTTCAATTCTGCACTGCCAAGCTGGTATGGCTGGTTTCGGCCGTGTAGCTCTAGAGTCATTGGTAAATTTAACGTGAGCTACACGACATGCCGCTACAGCCGCGCAGTACAGAATCGAATGAGTATCGGTGAGGTCTTCGCAGGTATCAAAATATTTTGACAACTGCGAATCCAGAACCGCCACCAGCGCCCTATTTTTGTTATGCATGGGCAAACGAGGCAAGCGTGGCCTAAGTTCGGGCGACATGAAGCGATATTCCTGAATCGCATCCTCCAAAGCACTCCTCAATTCCTCATTGCACTGGGTACTTACGTTTGTAGCCCGATCATTACTCCCCTCGTCAGCAAGACTTGTATTATACTGCGGTAGTATTACAGCAGTCTGCGACTGGGGAGCGATGACATGGCTACTCTGTATTTCATTTCGCAGGCGATCAAGTATAGTGTCATCCAACATATGATTACGTTGGATGACCCGCACCTGATCCGATAGTCGTTGTACCGAAACGTTGACAGCTGGTTCAAGCACCTGAAAAAGAGAGAGCATCCGAACACGATACGCGGTCAGATTGTTTCCCCCCTCTGTAGCCCCATAGTATGAGCGCATGACGTTTTCATTGATGGATCGTGTCCATCTCATGCGCTGCACACTTCCGCCGGGAGCTGGGACCCTATCAGAGGCCGATGGGCCTCGAGGTCCTAAGCCGTCCGGCGGCCGGCGTCCTCCCCGTCGACGAACAGGTGGTGGCGTCGTGGGCGGAGAGAAATACTCGTCGCTCGAGCTCGACGCAACTGCCGCGGCCGCGGCCGGTGTCGTCACAGCGCTCACAGTAGCGCTGGGTACCGGCGGCGCGGGCAGCGAGGCGGAGCTGAGCGATGAGTCCGGAGGTAGTAATTGTGCACGTCGTGCGGCTGCTCTTGTCAACATTTTATTGTTCGTCGTTCGCTTGATTTTACCGGAGGTGACATGACAGATGTTATATTATTATTATTATTATAACTCATGCCAGCACGTAATAAAAATAGAAAAGGAGTACTGTGAAATAGAATGAACTATGTACGAGGAAATTGAGCGATTAGTCATAAACACTGAAGACGATAGCAGTAGCACCTCTGAATCTGAACACTTATTTTTCTCTTAAATTTTTTTTAATGATGTTCTTAAAACATAAATTACTGAATATAGGTAACGAAAAAAACAACACAAAAAAGGTGACGAAATCACTGTCAACTAAACAACTTCACAATTGAAAAAAAATATATTTTAAAGAAAGCACACAGAAAATTCAAGATCTTTAAATATCTAAAATATCTCTAACAAAATAAAGGAAACATCTTTCACAAATTTAGTTGTTCCCTAATGTCACCGAATAATTTGGAAGTAGCATCGTGTCTCAGATATATCACGTCGAAGTAAGATATTGTCGAAGTACAGCATGCCGGAGTAGAGTACGTCGAAATTGACTCATGTCGGACTACCATAGTTGTCGAAGAAGCATGTCGTCGAAGTCGCATCGTTTCCTAGTTAAGTCATATCGAAGAAACGCTTTGTCGGAGAACAGTAGTGTCGGACTTAAGGTATTTCAAACTAAAGTATTGTCGAAATGAAGACGTGTCGGAGTTCCATAGTGTCGAAATAAAATCTTGTCGTATTAAAGTTTGTCGAAATTTAGTTGGTAAGTCTAAAATCTTATTTCCTTTATTTCACTATATACATATAAATTATATTTTTAAATATTAGTATAAAAAATATATAAAAACATTTAAAAATATAAAAAATAGTAGCCCACCGGTATCGGGAACAGGGTCCAAGCTACCGGCGGTCAGGGCTCCAGAGAGAGGAACCTCCTGACAATGCGAGCCGTGTCCAGAAGTACCGCTTTCTGAATCAAGCCCTTGATCCAGCTGCCCAACGTGAGCCTCCTCAGGTGTTGGTCGAGGCTCTTGGCAATCAATCCATTGGCTGTGACGACTATCGGCACAATGATTACTGAGTCAACATCCCACATGTCGACAACCTCGCGAGCCAAGTCAAGATACTTTATTTGTTTATCTTTCTCGGCTTTCACGAGGTTCTCATCATGCGGGACGGTTATGTCAACAATCATTGCGCGCCGCTCTAATCGATCCATCACCACTATATCAGGCTTATTGGCAACAATAGTCCTGTCAGTGATGATGGATCGATCCCAGTACAATGTGATATTTCCATTTTCGAGAACTGGGTCGGGCACATACCTGTAGTACGGCACCTCCGATTCCACAAGGCTGTATTTCAGAGCAAGCTGCTGATGGATTATCCTGGCTACAAGGTTGTGTCTATGCAAATACTCTCCGTTAGCTAGACGAGAACACCCGGAGATAATGTGCCTGATTGATTCTCCCGGCCGGTGGCATGCCCGACAGATGTCAACCGTGCCGTCTTTCACAATAAATCTCCGGTAATTGTTCGTCATCACAACTTCGTCCATAATTGCACAGACAAAACCTTCGGTTTCTCCAAAGAGATCACCGCAACGTAGCCAGGCTACGGACGCTAGTAGGTCTACATCGGGTCCATGAAGGGCCCGGAAAAAGCGTCCGTGAAGCTCCTTACTCTGCCATACCTCCATGCGATCATTAGTGTCAAGCACTACTGGTTTGCGCCAGTTCTCTTTAGCCAAGGAGAGCGGGGTGAGGCCCTTGTCCACTATGACTACATCTCGATGCATCCCCACGTCGGTTTCTTGGAAGTATTCCCTGAGATTGCATATCTCGCGATTGTGGAGGGTCTTAGCGTTTAAAAACCCTCGACCCCCACACTTTCGCGGGATATACAACCTCATTACCGATGACCGTGGGTGATGCATTCGATTTGCAGTCAGCAGTGTACGGACCCTCCTATCCAGGGCGTCGAGTTCGGTTTGAGTCCATTTGAGTATGCCAAAAGAGTACATCAAAACCGGCATGACCCAACCGTTGAAGGCGCGCACCTTGTTTCCGCCTGATAGAAGACTATTAAGTACTTTTTTCAGGCGGCCAAAGAAGCGCTCCTTCAACGATTGCTTCATATCAGTAACATTGATGCCTAACGCTTCCGACATACCCAAATACTTATAGGTTTCGGATGCGGAGAGGGCTCTTAGGTTTGTGGAATCCGAGAGTTGAGTTCCCACGGATTCCACAATCTCCCCTCGTTTTACATGCATGACCGCACATTTGTCCACACCAAATTCCATCCTAATAGCGTTACTGAAAGTTTGAGTTACTTTCAGTAGCTCCATCAGTTGCAAATTGTTGGGGGCAAAGAGTTTTAGGTCATCCATGTAGAGGAGGTGCGATATAACCTGACCACCTCTCCTCAACCGATAGCCTAGACCTGAATCCTCCAGCAGTGTGCTAAGAGGATTCAAGGCTAAGCAGAACCAAAGCGGACTCAAACTATCACCCTGAAATATGCCTCGCTCGATTCTTATCGGTTCGCTATTCCTCTGAATATTTCGACATCCTGGATAGCGAAGGACCGTCCTCCATTGCCCCATACACGACATCAGGAAGGTGCGCAGAGTTGTATCTACTTTATACAATTCCAACACCCTCATGAGCCATGTATGTGGCACCGAGTCATAGGCCTTCTTATAATCTATCCAACATGTCGACAGATCCTTTCGGAAGCGACGAACCTGTTGGCTGATGGCCATATCAATGAGGAGTAGCTCCTTAGTACCGCGGGATCCATTCCTACATCCATTCTGAGAGGTAGACATGATGGCGTTGGTGTCTATATGTTTGTTAATTTTAGCTCTCAAAATGGATGTAAGAACTTTATAAACCGTCGGTAAACACGTGATCGGTCTATAATTCTTGGGTTCCGCGGTGCTACCTGATTTATGGAGCAGGTGGGTAATTCCTGTCGTTAGGAACTGGGGTAGCGAACCAGATTCCAAAGCGATCTGGAACTGAGATGCCAAGCGAGCGTGCGACCTTGTAATCCATTTTATCCAAAAGTTCTGCAGCCCGTCCGGCCCTGGAGACTTCCAGTTGGGCAGTGGACGGACTGCACGAGCTACATCTTGGGGGCAGATGGTTATAGCCCCCATTTCTGGTATTGGATCGCAGGCTCGCTCGACCTCTCGAGCCCAATCACCTTCGGTGTGACTGACAGGCACCGACCAGATACTGCGCCAGAAGGAACACATGGCATCATCATCTGGCAGGCGCGTGTCAGCCACACCTTGGTCCGGTCGTTCCCAACCCCTATAAACCCACCTTTCATCACTCTGGAAGGTGCGATTCTGAGTGTATCGCTCTACTCGCCGCTTATACCGACGGATACGGTTCGCCCATGCATACACTTTCTGCTTCAGGAAGTCGATGCGCTCTGTGACACAGGGCATATAGCCTTGAGGGCTGATATCAGTCCCCGAGAATGCCCGCCTCACAAAGCGCATCACTCTAGGGCGAGTATTGCCCTCCCTGAAACAGATTAGTTTGCCGATGAGCGTTCTGGCCCCACCAATACGACGTTCAATTCTGCACTGCCAAGCTGGTACGGCTGGTTTCGGTCGTGTAGCTCTAGAGTCATTGCTAAATTTAACATGAGCTACACGACATGCCGCTACAGCCGCGCAGTACAGAATCGAATGAGTATCGGTGAGGTCTTCGCAGGTATCAAAATATTTTGACAACTGCGAATCCAGGGCCGCCACCAGCGCCCTATTTTTGTTATGCATGGGCAAACGAGGCAAGCGTGGCCTAAGTTCGGGCGACATGAAGCGATATTCCTGAATCGCATCCTCCAAAGCACTCCTCAATTCCTCATTGCACTGGGTACTTACGTTTGTAGCCCTATCATTACTCCCCTCGTCAGCATGACTTGTATTATACTGCGGTAGTATAACAGCAGTCTGCGACTGGGGAGCGATGACATGGCTACTCTGTGTTTCATCTCGCAGGCGATTAAGTACAGTGTCATCCAACATATGATTACGTTGGATGACCCGCACCTGATCCGACAGTCGTTGTACCGAAACGTTGACAGCTGGTTCAAGCACCTGAAAAAGAGAGAGCATCCGAACACGATACGCGGTCAGATTGTTTCCCCCCTCTGTAGCCCCATAGTATGAGCGCATGACATTTTCATTGATGGATCGTGTCCATCTCATGCGCTGCACACTTCCGCCGGGAGCTGGGACCCTATCAGAGGCCGATGGGCCTCGAGGTCCTAAGCCGTCCGGCGGCCGGCGTCCTCCCCGCCGACGAGCAGGTGGTGGCGTCGTGGGCGGAGAGAAATACTCGTCGCTCGAGCTCGACGCAACTGCCGCGGCCGCGGCCGGTGTCGTCACAGCGCTCACAGTGGCGCTGGGTACCGGCGGCGCGGGCAGCGAGGCGGAGCTGAGCGATGAGTCCGGAGGTGGTAATTGTGCACGTCGTGCGGCTGCTCTTGTCAACATTTTATTTTGCGTCGTCTGCTTGATTTTATCGGAGGTGACATGACAGATGTCACCTCCGGTTCGGCAGTTTTTGATAACAGTTTATTGTATTATTGTCCATTGTATGTAGTTTTTTTATGAAATTATATTTAAAATTGGGTACCGTATTCGGGCTATGGCTATAATATATCACAATTTTTATTAAAACGGTTTTAAAAAAATTAATTTTACTGAAAGGTGAAATGATGACTAGTTGACATTGGTGTTGCCATTATTATTAAATCTTATTTATCATTATAATCTTTATTATTTGAGTCGTCCTGTCAGTAACAATAGAAATGTGCTAACGACTTGCGAAACGTCGACAGTATGCTACCTGCTTACACGCGGTTTATGAGTCATTTCTTTTGTTTTATTTTGCCTATATACATGTCACTGTAGGTAGACAAAACCGGAGTTACCTCCAGTTTTCCCGTTCTTGAATTAAATATTTACATTTTGGTTTAAATCAATTTTTTTCGAACGTACTCTAGAAATATTAAATTTTGAGTCATTAAATATATGAGTGCAACTTGATGAACAAAACAGTGTTTTGAGCTTCAAACTAGCGATGAACTTGAGAAGTCGTATCAAGCAAAGGCGTCTCCTGTTGTCAGGTGTCTTGCACTATTTGCACGATTGGGAAGACTTCTCCACACAAGATGACGATGATACGTTTCTCAAACGATGATACGTTTGTCAGCACCATTGGGGCTGCAATATCTGATACTATTACAAACTTATTGTAGCAGCTAAAATATAAGCCCAAGGACTCTGATACCATCCCCGTAGTTCTCTCCGAGCGGTCCATGATTGATGATTTTAATAGTACTCATTTCTTACACATAATGGGTCTAATGAAAGCAGCTGTGTCAAGAAGCTCTATTCTAGATTTTGAAAATATTGGAAATATGGACACCAATGAAGTACATATCTGCTTGGGTCTTAGTCGAGAACAATTCTACGATATCTTGGAACAAACGCCTTCCTTGTCTGGTTCACATTCTAAAACTGCTCTAGCCATTTATTTGATGATGTTGAGGAGTAGTGAATGCAACGAAAGGTGTCCGTTATGCTAGCGTACACCAGAACTGCAACGAGTTAGTTTCTATGCCAAAAAACTCTGTGTAAATACTGCCTAATTACTGTAAAAATAAAAAAAAATCTTCCTCTTTAGTTTAGGAAATAAACACCATTTTCACTATGTACGCTAGCGTCACGATCAAGCTAGCGTACACATGGCCGTACTCGAAAACGGCTAATTGTAAAGCAACAGATTTGGACACAAAAATACTGTTCTAATACTTCTCCCGCTATGCAAAATTTCATAACGATTGCTCTTGTAGGAACAGAGATATTGAACAAGACTTTTCAATGACATTCGGAGCTGGCGTCATGGCAGCGTACACATAGTAGTTCTTATAGAAAGGGAACTTTTCTTGTAATGAATGCTATATATATAAATAGTGCGTGAAATTCTGCCTCTATTAGTGTAAATACTTTATGCGAATTCGCAGGGGAATAAGCAAAAAAACCTATGTTAAGTTCTAGGAACAAATATACTGACGTACTGTCGCGAACAAAATGAATTATTTGTGAAATTAAAAACAGAAATATAGCATTATTTTCTAATACACGTTAGCATGATGTGTTTTGACATAAATAAAATTAAAATGATTACATACTGTAACACCGCATTGCAAGTACGACATTGCACGGTGTTCGAAAACAGTGGCCCCTCAAGGAAACGACAGGGGCAGGCGCGCGCGCCGGAATTCACCCGCGCAACTACCCCTCCAAGAGCACTCGGCCGCCCGCTACGACAAGGGCAATACGTGCCGCGCGTGAGCACGTCCGTGATAATAATATTATCATCCCCGTAGAATGATAATACTAAAACCGTGTTGTGTATGTGTACCAAATAGTTGTGTAATTAATAATATTATATCAGTACGAAGACAATCATCACAGTCATTACATTACCTATTTATGTGCTTGACTGTAAAAAATTGGTTTGTGTGAAATGGAAAATTTTCTAATTCTAATGTGAAATAGACAATACGTTGTTCGCGCGTGCACAACTTATGGCAGCTCTCATGGTCTTTAAAAAGATGAGAACAATATCATTGCCGTTCACGGATTTAGTCGGACCCTGATGTGTTTAGAATTGTGGCAGTCAATTTATTAGGTAAGTTTACAAATTATTATTTTATGAATTACTAGCTGATGCCACGGCTTCGCCCGCGTGAAATTTTGATCCTGTTCCCGCGTCCCTTGGGACACGTTTCCCGGGATAAAAAGTAGCCTATGTGTTATTCCAGGTTCTATTCTACCCCTGTACCAAATTCCAGCCAGCCGTTAGAGCGTGATTGTGTAACAAACTACTAAACATCTTCACAAACTTTCACATTTATAATATTACTAAGATGTTGTCATTTTGATATCCTAACTTTGGTCATTTTAACTTTTTATCTTGAGTTTGTTCAAATTAAAATGAAATAATTTCATATAATTATCTTCTCTTTTTGTAGCAGGTTTAAATAATTAGTAGCCACGTATGTAGCCGGTACGCGCGGGCACTATTTATACATTCATGTTCATCCCCCTCCCCCCGGTCGTAAACCACATAGTTCACCGTCCCCAATCCTCGTCCCAGACCCTGAAGTTGCATAAAATCTACTAATTCTATTTAAAAATAGTAAATCTAAATACAATTTTATTTTACTTATTTCAGGTCGAAGCCAACAACTGCAGCGATAACCCACGACCATGACGTTATCGTAAACTGGACAGTACCTTGAGTCATCACGACACGTGCCTCCGATAAATTGATACTGGATTGAACTGAATTATGGATACTAACTCAAAAAGGGGTCCAAAACCGAAGGTGCCATTAGAGATACAAAAAGATGTTTATTTACAATTCAAAGATGACTTTTGTAATGACATAATACCACCTATTTCGCATACTGTCTATAATAGTGTTCAATCTGCTTTAAAAAACAAAATGACAAAAAAGGGTATTCAAATGAGTATAAAAACTAATTATGTTTTTTTCTTTGGACATGTCATGAGCAAAAAAACACTCCCTTTTCTCACTGAACCTATGAGCTGTTCTTCTTCTGGCACAAATTATGACACGGACAATCCAGAACAGGACCGTTCTTGGAATTCTTTGACTGATAACAGTCCTAATAGTATAATACACATTTTATGCGTAGATAAAATAACTTGGGAAGAAATCAAACCAAAATATTATCACTATCGTCGTAATAGTAAAACGGATTGTAAACAACAAAAGAGACTTAAGCTCCAAATAAATAGGTGGACCAATGTCATACAAGGACAACTGTGGAATGCACTAAAATTAAGCTGTACATGGTGTTTTAAAGGAAATTATGCCAAGAGTGATTTTGAAGTTACTTGTAAGGGGTATTGTAAACAATGTCATGCAAATATCACAGTCACATCACAACTTAAAACTGAAAATTTAATTGAATTAAAATGTTTAATAACCAATTGGCACAATGATTACAAACATTCCGTTACTATAAAAAATCATATTAGGGCACGTACACGGCATATTCTTTCTCAAAATTTGCAAAATAGATCACCTATATCGGTCAGAAATGAACTAGCTTTTAAACTGATGCAAAAAAATGATGAAGAACCTCCAGTCCTACCAAAATTAGAGACATTACGTCAAATAAAACACCAAAGTAGGAAATCGTTACATTTTCACGAAAACCTTATTTTATCGCTTACGTGTATGGCTTTTACTCCACCGTATGATAAATGTGTGAGAGCTGTATCAGCACTCCCTTTTTATGTTTATTATTGGACAGATGACCAAATAAACTATTATCAAAATTGTCAAAAAACTTGTAACTTTATAAGAGTCTCTATAGATGCTACTGGATCCCTATTTTGTAAAAAAATAAGACCAATTGTTAACGAACACACGGAAATTGCAGAAAAATGTCAAGGCCCTATATTTTTGTACACTATTATGACCGATACTACGGTGAAAAGCAGTGTGCCATTAGGGCAGTTTATTTCTGAAAGACATACAATGGCTAGTATTTCGCAATGGCTAAATACTTGGCTTTCAGGCAGGAAACCTCCTAACGAAGTTGTTACTGATGACTCAGCCGCCCTAATTGGAGCTGTTGTTAAAGCATTTTGTGGTTACAACTCCACAAATGAATATTTGGACAGTTGTTTTAAATTATTAGAAAATAAATCAGATAAAGTCCCCATTTGCCACGTTAGACTGGATACATCTCATTTTTTTAAGACGCTCTATAATCTCACTGTTTTCAAACATGTAGACACGAGAATTATCCATTTTTATGTACAATGCTTTAAACAAATAAAAAATTCTATATCTTACATTCAGATTAAACAAATTATTCAGGATATTATTATTGTGTCCAAACATAAATATCGCGGAAGTATAAATGGACAACAAACACGATGCGAAAGTTCACTACAAAAATTACGAAATATAATTACAGCAGATAAAGAAACGAGTTACCTAGAATACGAGAAAAATGCAGATTATCCAAATTTTGAAAGTAATAATATTTTCGAGGACACTGACATAGATTTAGATACGACATTAATAAAGTTTATTGAAGACGTTGATGCTAAGGAAGATTTATTTATCACATTAAGCGGCGATGACGTAACCGAATTTGAAAACATATTCTATTTTCCACTTCTGAAAGGTACTTTAATCAGACTGTTACGCAAATTACCTATGTGGGGTAATATCATGTGTCCTTTTTTTCAGTCAGATGTTTGTAATAATTCAAGCTCTAACATAGAAAGTTATTTTAGAGATATCAAAAAGCTATTTTTCAATTTTAATTTTGGTAAACTGCGTATTGACGAATTTATCATAAAACATTATACTCTAATAACAGGAGCGTTAAGACTGGGTTCAAGCGATTTAAATAACTTAAAAGCTGAAGAGGAAATGGATGTAAATTCGCGTAATGAAGACGACATGTTTTACGACAACTCTATTTTTAAAGATAACCCCAAATATATTGAAGATTGGCGAGGCCTTGTCAGTAAGCAATATAAAAAAGTGCGTACTACTCGTGTAACATTACACGTTCTACGAAATGGTAATATTAGCACGTCTGGAAACTCTAACATTTTCACCAACACATGTGCATTTGACTCAGTAGTACAAAGTTTAGGTATAGCTTACTTAGACTATCCACGTTTTAAGAAATATATTTCTGACAAAGAAAATATTCTTACAAAATTGATTCAAAATCTAATTATATCAAAACCAAAATCTAAGCAACAATATACCACTAAAGGCATATACGATTCAAGGGCTAATATTTTAATGGATATATTTGAAAACGAAACAGCAGCGTCAGCAGATAATATTATAAATTGTGTTTGTAACGTGACACGAATAATAGACAATATAGCAAAATATGACTTATACAGTGCAGGACGTAGCTTAAAATGCACAAACATAGATTGTGATGTTAATAAGGATAACGTTCGAAAATGTAGTTGGATACCTTTGAACACAAATACCATTGAATCAGAAGGTTTGAAGGCCTTAAGTAAAGCAGCTTTGATTACAGATTCGTATAGAAAATGCAAAATTTCGGCTTGTGTTGGTTACAATAAATACGAATATGATTTATCTAATTTAATTTTTTTCGAATTTAACGATGAAACTGCGGTTAACATAAACGACTTCCCGAAAACGATTGAATTAAATGGGAAATGCTTTCAAATTGTTGCCATTGTTGACTACATTAATAATGGCAGTAATAGCATAGGACATTATAGAACACGGTGTTTCCGTAGACGTACAAAAACTTGGCAGTGTTACGACGATATGTTACCAACACAACGTAAAAGTAAGTCTCCCCCCCTTGTTGTTCCCCACTGTGCTATTTATATCAAGCTGTGATGATTGTTTATTTAAGTAGAGATGAATCTCTATTATTATATACAAATTTCTGTAATGTAAATTTTTAAATTATAACTATTTTGTATACAAGTTTTAAAACACTATTGTAAATAAAAATTAGTTTTGTAAGTCTAACTTAAACTGTGATTTGTCAGTAACAATGTGATTATACTGTGATTTAATATAGTAATTATTTGTACAAATGAATGATTTCATGCAGCAGTTATTATTAGTAAATATTCTCTAAGACTGATTATTGTAACGGTTCCTAATGTGATTATACTGTGATTTTTAATATAGATACTTATTAATGATTGTACAATTTTTATTATTTGTAAATATTCTCTAAGACTGATAAATATGGTTAAATCGTAACCTGTTATGTTGTATTACATTATAAACACAAACAAAAACTAGTACTAAAAAGAAGTAAATTGTCATTATTGTACCAAATCAGTAATAATATGATTATACTGTGTTAAAAAATAATTGTTTTTGGCATAATAAATGTTATTTGAATTTTTCCAATTATTTAATTTTCACTCAGAACTATATCTACAATGAAGTGTACATACTCCTAGTTCAGTACTTCATCACGTTTCAGTTTTAGTTCTCTATTAAAAAAAACTTGACAAAGCACCTTTGAGCATATCTGTACCTGTACTATGAACAGAAATTAACAGGGTTTTTTACTTATTCCCCTGCGAATTCGCATAAAGTATTTACACTAATAGAGGCAGAATTTCACGCACTATTTATATATATAGCATTCATTACAAGAAAAGTTCCCTTTCTATAAGAACTACTATGTGTACGCTGCCATGACGCCAGCTCCGAATGTCATTGAAAAGTCTTGTTCAATATCTCTGTTCCTACAAGAGCAATCGTTATGAAATTTTGCATAGCGGGAGAAGTATTAGAACAGTATTTTTGTATTCAAATCTGTTGCTTTACAATTAGCCGTTTTCGAGTACGGCCATGTGTACGCTAGCTTGATCGTGACGCTAGCGTACATAGTGAAAATGGTGTTTATTTCCTAAACTAAAGAGGAAGATTTTTTTTTATTTTTACAGTAATTAGGCAGTATTTACACAGAGTTTTTTGGCATAGAAACTAACTCGTTGCAGTTCTGGTGTACGCTAGCATAACGGACACCAACGAAAGACTTGCCACGATATTTCAAATGAGTAGGAGAACTCTTGAAAGACATTTAAAAACAGCAAGAGATTGTTTATTTGCCGAGTTCGTGCCTAGGCACCTGGGTTTCGATCACGTCGACAGAAGAATGCTAGTTGAACGCAATCTCTACGTACCGAACGCTTTGTTTGGAAACCCTAATTCAACATTAGAAGAAAGACATGCAATAGCGATAATGGACGGAACATACATCTACATTCAGAAGAGTTCCAATTAGACTTTCCAAAGAAAAACATTATAGGTTACACAAATTCTCAAATCTTGTCTTGTAAAACCATTCATTATATGCTGCGATGGTTATATTTTAGATGTTTGTGAACCATATGCGGCTACTGATTCAGACGCAACTATATTACAAAGAATGTTATATGACGATGAAGGTACATTTCATTGGTTCTTTCGTCGTAACGATATTTTTGTACTAGATCGTGGGTTTAGAGACGCTCTTCCTGATTTGAGACAATTCAATTGCTTTGCTTATATGCCTGAAAGCAAAGACCGCGGTGCAGATCAGCTGACAACCGTACAAGCGAATAGGTCTAGATTGGTCACCATTTGCTGCAGGGTGGTAAAAGTAATAAATGGTCGATTCAAGCGTGACTTCAAATTGTTCCGCCAGGATTATTTTAATCGTGCTTTAAACCATATGTTTGAAGACTTTAAAATATTAATTAACGCTTTCCAGGAGCCCATACATGATAGCGTACATGCAGGCACATTTGTGGACATTATAAATGACCGCTTGAATCGACCAAATCACCTGGCGGAATATGTGGTTCGTAATAATATAAACAGACAAAGAGCAACGTTCCAAAGCATCACCGGTGATCAGCCTATTTTTGACGATTTCCCTAATCTTACAGAGGATGATCTTATTCTGTTAGCTCTCGGTACGTACCAAGTCCAGCTCGCCCGCAGTTATTATGCTGAGCACCTAGTGCAGGGCTTGTATAATAATGAAGTAGTGTACCGAGAGCAGCAAATAAGGGGTCTTAGCGACTACATTGCAGAGCAAGACGTTTGGTTATTAGGTACGTGTCCGAATACAGTCTTATTGACGAACAAATGAACGGACGAGAAGCTATCGCCCATTACTATTGTTCATGTCTGAGTGGAAGGCGCATGGTTGGTTGCTGCGCACATGTTATGTGCGTGGTGTGGTATTTAGGCTGGGCAAGAAATCAAACCAAGATGATTCGGTTACCAGCAGCGGAATTAAGTGCGATTAAAGAGCATGATGAGTAGGCACTACTATTATAGATAGGTACTAGGTGATGCCACCAGCTTAGCTCGCGTGGTTTGTCGATAAAAAGTATCCTATGTTGGTCTCCGTCCCTCTGGCTATCTCTGTTATATATATATCAGATTAATCGGCTGTTTCATCCACTTAGAATTGGTAGGCAGTTTAAGTACACAAGATTAAATTTTAGCATTAAAACGCTTCATAGCACGTCTTGGAAAGCCATATCAAATCTTTTCAGACAACGCAACGGAAAGAATTTAGTTGGGGCTGAAGAGAGTTGTCAGTAATTTTTAATAATACTAATGATATTTTAGATTTTCTTAATAATAATCAAATTCTTTTACGTTTATACCTCCTTATAGTCCTAATTTTGGTTTGTGGGAGGCGGGAGTCAAGTCCTGCAAGTATCATTTACGGCGGGTACTGGGCAATGTCAAACTAACACGTGAGGAGTTTGAATTGGTATTAACGCAAATTGAAGCCGTTCTCAACTCACACCTTTTGTCCCCTCTGTCCTCAGACCCGAACGATTTTCTTCCACTTACTATGCGAGCCAACTAAGAATAGGATCGCGCTTGCTGCCAACTTCACAAGATAGCTGTCAAATTAGTACTGACAGCAAAAAAAAAAAAATGTTATACTTTTTTATTCATAGATTTCATTATTATTTATATTCATTTTTATAAAATGTTAATCTTGAATTCCATAAATAGATAATTTTGTATAAATAATAATATATGGAAAGTTTATGACCAATTGGGAGATTTTTTAGTCGTCTATGAAAGCTACGGAACGAGTCGCTTTATCAACCGGCGTAAATAAGAACACATTCTCGAAGATTAGGCGTGAAAGGAACGACGCCGAAGCCTCTGCTATGGCTGCAGGCCCGAGTACCCAGGGCACAAAAACCTTGCCGAAAAAAAACCACGTGGCAAGACAGTGGTTTTGGATAACTCTGATCTACGTGCTGTAAGCAGTATAATAAACTCGTTTTACTTGGTACATAAGGAAGTGCCAACCATGAATAAAGTTTTTGTTAAAGCTCGGGACGATTTGAATTTTCAAGGGAGCAAAACGATCCTGCGCAGAATAATGAAAACCCAGCTTAGGTACAAATCCAAGAGGTGCGCTAGCAATAGGTCAAAGCTAATCCAAAGGCTAACATCGAAGCTTGGCGTGCAAAATACCTCCGGCGTATACGTCAAAATGATGCACTGGGTGCTGACAAGAAGACCGTCATCTATTTGGATGAGACATGGATCCACTCTCATTACACTGTTGGCAAGCGTTGGCAGTCTAGTTAAAGCTCTGGGGTCGTCAACAATTTGAGTGCCGGACCTCGATGGAGATGGATCATTGCCCATGCCGGAGGTGAAAATGGATTCGTGGACGAAACCTTCCTGATTTTCAAGGCTAAGACAAAAACGGGCGATTACCAGGACTAAATGAATAGTGAAAATTTCTTAAAATGGTTAACCCAGCAGAGCTGTTACAAAAACTGCCTAGTTGTCACTGAAAACGCTCCGTACCACAGCTTAGAAGATACTAAGCCACCTAATATGAACGCAAAGAAAGCAGAGTTGAGAGAGAGAACAAAACATTGAATAAGACAACAATTTTACAAAGGCAAAGTTGTACCAAATTATAAAAAACATAAACCTAAAAATTATGTTAATGATATCTTGTTTGCCAGTCACGGCCATGAAGTTTTACGCTTGCCCCCATACAATTGCGACCTCAATCCGACTGAGTATATATGGCATTTGATTAAAAGGCGAGTAGCTGATAAAAATGTAAGTCAGTTAGCAAGTGAGATCGAGGGTCTGACAAGAGAGGCTGTAGCTTCAATCACAGTTGAAATCTACATACAATGGGCTTTATAGAAATGTATAACACTTTATATCTATTACCGTAAATTTTTGAAAGAAATCAATTTTAAAATATTGAAGCGAACAGACCTCAAGTAGACATTTTTTAGAATTGACATTTTGTCGTATTAAAAAAAAATCCAAACTTAATTCAAGCGAAATTACTACATTATACTAAAGTTCCACTCTTGTAAAGGGTGATTTTTTTGCTGGTATCTTTTTGGCAACACTGTTTTTGACAGATCACGCGTGAATCGTGTCTTGTGTCATTGTCAAACTTGTTCAGTTTGGTCTATAATTTAACCATGAATCGACTTACGAACGAACAACGCTCGCAAATTATTGAATTTTACTATCAAAATGCATGCTCGGTTAAGAGAGTGCATCGCGCACTTCTTCCAATTTATGGGCAGTTTGGTCGGCCTACTGAGGCAGCTATTCGGAAGCTTGTGACTAAATTTCGAACCCAGTTTACATTATTGGACATTAAACCACGAACACGCATACGTAGAGTGAGGACCGATGAAAATATTGCGGCTGTATCCGCCAGTGTTAGTGATGACCGTGAAATGTCGATTCGCCGCCGTTCGCAGCAATTGGGCCTCTGTTACTCCACTACGTGGAAAATTTTGCGAAAGGATTTGGGTGTAAAACCTTACAAGATACAGCTGGTGCAAGAATTGAAGTCACACGACCTCCCACAACGTCTAACATTTGGTGAATGGGCATTGGCAAAGTTGGAGGAAGATCCACTTTTTTATCGAAAAATTGTGTTCAGCGACGAAGCTCATTTCTGGTTGAATGGAAATGTCAATAAGCATAATTGCCGCATCTGGAGTGAAGACCAGCCAGAAGCATTGCAAGAGCTACCACTGCATCCCGAAAAATGTACTGTTTGGTGTGGATTATGGGCCGGTGGCATCATCGGGCCGTACTTTTTCAAAGACGACAATGGCCGAAACGTTACTGTGAATGGCGAGCGCTACCGTGTGATGATTGGCGAATTTTTTTTTGCCCAAAATGGAAGAATTGGACATGCCTGACATGTGGTTTCAACAAGACGGTGCCACATGCCACACGGCACGCGAAACAATGGCCTAATTGAGAGCCGCCTTCGGTGAACAGTTTATCTCACGTTTTGGGCCCGTCAATTGGCCGCCTAGATCGTGTGATCTAACGCCTTTGGACTATTTCTTGTGGGGCCATGTTAAGGCTTATGTCTACAGGGATAAACCAGCAACGATTGACGCACTGGAAGCCAATATTGAAGCATTTATTCGTGATATACCGGCTGATATGTTGGAGAGAGTGTGCCGAAATTGGGCCTTGCGAATGGGCCATCTAAACCGGAGCCGCGGCCAGCATTTGCATGAAATCATCTTCAAACATTAAATTATATTGATCGTTCTATCGATTCCAATAAAGATTTCATCAAATTTTTCAAATTTTTTGTGTTTTTTTTTTGAAAATCAAATCCTATACCTCTTAAAAAATCACCCGTTACTATTTAAAAAAAAAATAAAGTGCGGCAGTAACGACCAAGTAAAACGATTTTTGATATGCCAATATTCTAACATTTTCCAATGTGCGGCGGTGCCACTGCAGCGCAACGTGGCCGAGGGAGGGGGCCGGCGCGCGTGGCGGGTCACGTAGTCAGGTGCCAAGTGGTGGCCCCCAGTGGGTAAGAGGAGAGAGATTGCTGCAAGTATATATCGAGCCTTTTCAGAGATCGTAACCGCCATTTTGCATATTTTACAGGTTTTTTTTTAAATATTTCTCAAAATATTTATAGCATCAATTTGAAATTTTTACATAAGTAGTGTTTTAAGGGCACCTCCCTATTAATTCAAATGTTAAAATTTGACTCAGTACTCTATAATCACATACATATGTCGCTTACGTTAAAACCGATGACCATTATTATAATATATGTATGTATTTAGTAATATATAAGTACGTTTATCAGTTGTCTAGTACCCATAACACAAGCTCTGCTTAGCTTGGGACTAGATGGCGTTGTGTGATAGTTGTGGAATATTATTATTATTAGGTAGAGCTGGTATGAGTATGTTGATTACGATAATTCCTAAAATCATAAAATAGTAGAAATATTTTTATGTAATTTTTTTCGCAAGCGACAAGTATTTAACTTACGTTGCATAATTTATTATCGTAAGTGCCAGGTACTATACTTACGATCTGTCAGTCGGTGGAGGTTACGTTAAAAAATGGAATGGGTTGTAACTTACGATGAAAATTTCGAAATTAAAAAAAGTTAGTTATATTTCTACTTTGAACTCTAAAGCAAGTGACATCATATGCAAAATCAGTTGATCTGGCGGTTAATATAAAAACAGTTTTTTGGGATTTTTGGCGCTTACGATGTTCTTCCTGATAAGGCTCGATATGTCGCAGAGAAATGAGGATATCAGGGATTTCACGAAATCCCTAGGGATATCACGAAATCTTTTTACTAAAAGTATCTAGTGATATGACAAGATACTAATATAAAGTCAGAGATAAGTCATTTCACTAAACTAAATGTAGTGAAATAAAGAATACTGTTGATGAATAAAGTAATAAAACAAAATTACAAATTAACTGATGCATTTATATTCTTCAAGTAATTTAATTACATTTTCGATCCTTTCTGCAGTCCACAACGGTTTATCTCTCTGTTTTTCCTTCCGAAATTTTTTGAATATCCCGATCAAAGTCTTCTTTAGAAACGAACTATTTTTGACATTTTACTAGATTTAGTTTAGTGAAACGACATATCATTGACGATAAATTGGTGTTTTGTCATATCACTAGATACTTTTAGTAAGAAGGCGTAATAAACAAGAATATTCGACATCTACCGGGATTTCGTGAAATCCCTGATATCATTTCCCTGCGACATATACAGGGTGTCCCTGGAAGTATGGATCAAATCGAACAGGGGCGTGGGCAAGGTCATTTCCAAACTTTTTAACCCTGAGAATGTCAGTGAATTTTTTTACGGTTCAAAAAATATGACCGATTTTAATTTTTTTTTTTCAATCACTTCGCTTAGTGCTCAAAGAAAATAATCATAAAAAAATACTATCAGGGCTATCTAAAAAAATAAATTGATGGCCTTTTTTTTAGTTTTTTTTTTTAGTATTTTTTTTTTTGCTAAAACTTTTGGAAATTACCTTGCCCACGTCCCTATAACATTTGATCCATACTTCTAGGGACACCCTGTATAAATGATGATGATGTGCCTGAGGAATTGAGAGTGCAGATCATGCGTGTGGTGAATGCGAGGGAAGTAGCGAGAGTGCGGGTGGTCAATTGAGCTAGAAGAGAATGTGGAAGAATGGTTTGAGGCGGATGACGGCGAGTTCGGGCCCTTTTTTGCTGAAGAAGAATCTTCCAATCATTTTGAATGGTCACCCATGGGTGATTATCAAGGTGCGAGTGTCATTACTTCCCAGAATTCGATCCTTTTTAGCGACACTATCGAATGATTGAAATTGTTTATTGAAATAATTGATTTACATAAATATTTACAAAATAGGGCCTTAAACTAGAGGTAGGTAAGAAATGATTGGATTCTACGTGAACTAGGAATAAACCTGTAGCTCAGGTATCTCACTCAAGTGCTTATACATCAGTATTAGGTATCTGAAATTCCTAAAAATTGTTCAAATTGAGCTAGAAGAGAATGTGGAAGAATGGTTTGAGGCGGATGACGGCTAGTTCGGGTCCTTTTTTGCTGACGAAGAATCTTCCAATCATTTTGAATGGTCACCCATGGGTGATTATCAAGGTGCGAGTGTCATTACTTCCCAGAATCCGATCCTTTTTAGCGACATTATCGAATGATTGAAATTGTTTATTGAAATAATTGATTTACATAAATATTTACAAAATAGGGCCTTAAACTAGAGGTAAGTAAGAAATGATTGGATTCTACGTGAACTAAGAATAAACCTCTATCTCAGGTATCTCACTCAAGTGCTTATACATAAGTATTAGGTATCTGAAATTCCTAAAAATAGTAAATCATTTGTCTACTTTAATTATTATGATTATGTTCAAATTGAGCTAGAAGAGAATGTGGAAGAATGGTTTGAGGCGGATGACGGCGAGTTCGGATCCTTTTTTGCTGACGAAGAATCTTCCAATCATTTTGAATGGTCACCCATGGGTGATTATCGAGGTGCGAGTGTCATTACTTCCCAGAATTCGATCCTTATTAGCGACACTATCGAATGATTGAAATTGAAATTGTTTATTGAAATAATTGAGTTTAGATGGCGCTAGCTGTCACGTTAAGATCGGCTCCATAACAATTTATTAAACAAAAATATAAACAAACGACTTATAAACTTTAAAGTGATAAATATTGTTCCTAAAGCTCCAAAGTACTAGTGAAAGTGTTATCCAATGTTAAATCTTTCAAATAAGATCCCGAAACGCAAATAAAAAACATTGACACGAACCAGTGACAAAACGACTTTACGTCTAAGTTTGTAACAAATAAACAACATTTCATGTGCAGTAATCGAAAGTAAATCCATCTTAAATCAGTGCGCCTGATTAACAAAAGTGTTGTGAAGCGAGTGCAAAAATGTGGAAAAATTTTTTTACTAATGAGTCATCTTAACGACTTTGTTTGATTCAAAATCTATGTATTCAGAAGAACATCCCAAATTTGGCATATAAAAACTTAGTAGCCGTGGCCGTAGCTAGTAAATGTATTATCTAAAGCTACAAGCAGCAAGTTCGAATCGCGCCTAAACACACTTTTTGTATTTTTTGAAAATCATTTTATTACTTTTGTTTTCTTCAAACAAGGAAGTCTGGCAAATATGGATTTTGAAAATGTAAAGCCGGGTACACATTGGTGCAATGTAACATGTAATGCAACATGCAATGCAAGAATTTGACGTCCACATTGCTGCAATGTATCATGTAAAGTAACAGAATTCCCATAGTGTAGACGCCTTGCGCGCACGAACCGCGTCTACTACGCGCACGAACAGATTGTTGTTTTTTCCCCGAACACAAAGAGGCGCGCAATATGCGCGGAGCGTCAGTGTGGACAGGTTGTGTGGTGTGTACGGCTAGACGCGCGCGAACATGGAACAAGACGACGCTACTGCGGCGGAGGAGGCGGTTACATTTACGTGGAGTGAAGAAAAAGTGCTTCAATTAATTGAAGTGTACAGATCAAAGGAAATTTTGTGGAATCCACAACATGAGAATTTTTATAAAAAACATTTTAAAGAGGATGCATGGATGGAAATTGCTAATTTGATGGAAACAACACAAGAAAAATGTTACAGTAAAATGATTAGTATTTTATCATCCTACCGTCGTGAAAAAGCGAAGGAAAAGAAATCGAAAGGAACAGGAAAAGGTAAATAAATAATAATAATTTACTATTTATTATTTATTCATATACTTTATTCTTAGTACAATCGTAGGTTGGAAACCGCAAAAATGTTTGTGTATTGAAATGTAAATTGGCATAGCCGACTAATATTGAAATTGGCTTTTTTCTCTACAAAATGACAACTTTGACAACAACTACAACATTTTAATGGATTGAAATCACAAATTAATTATTAAATATTATTAATTATTATTAGTCAAGTTTACTTAAAAACAACTATGTTTAAAACTGACTGAATTATGTTTTTTATTTAATTTTTTTCATGATTATTATTTTATTTTTTCAGGTGCCTCGGAGACATACAAAAGTCGATGGTTTGCCTTTGATTCTTTGAAGTTCTTGGACAACCGTAACAAACCGAGAAAGAGAACGAACACGGTAAGTAAAACTGGATTGATTCTTTTACGAACATCTGTCTTGCCAATGAACCTTCCCTTCTTTCATAAAATAATCGGAGAGCTCATCTCTTAACGCATTCAAATGTGCAGGCGATCGTCGAGGAATATTTCTCATAGGTAGTAGTGATCTCATATCTTCATTATTTTGCCTACGTGTGTCTTCATTCGTAACTTCATCTTCAGTGTCATTCATATATGTATTTCTAGAGTGACGTCTCAAATAATTATGTAAAAGGACAATTGCCATAACCACTAGCTCAGCTTTATCAGGCTGTAAAAGCATTGGTTTTCTGAGAACTCTAAAGACAGACGATATGATACCAAATGCATTTTCAACAGTTCTTCTGGCTCTGCTTAGCCTGTAGTTGAATACTCTCTTTGAAGTGCCTTTTGGATGTGCCCCAGCATATGGTTTCATCAGATTTTCACTTAAAGCAAAGGCACTATCACCCACAAAGAAATATGGTATTGGAATATGTCTCCGTGGGAGTGAATCAGGTGATGGAAGGTTTATTGTACGATCTTCTATCATTTCACAGAGTTTTGTATCTTTAAAGATGCCACCATCTGAAATCCTTCCTTGGCATCCCACATCTACAAATAGAAAATTATAATCGGCGTCAACCAAAGCAAAAAGAACGATGCTAAAGAAGTTTTTATAGTTGTAGAATTCAGTTCCACTTTTGATAGGTGCCTCAAGCACAACATGTTTTCCGTCCAGTGCCCCTAAACAGTGTGGAAAATTCCACTTCTCTTCAAACTGTTTGCTTATGTTCAACCAAGTTTCTTCTGTCGTTGGAAGCTAAAACAAAAAACTTTTATTTAATTTATGGCTACGAGACAGTCATTGTACTTAGTAGCCCAACACTCGCTGGTGACAATTTTTGAGGTGCCATTATAGTGAGCATCTCTTGATTTTATTGCTAGCTATATTGAACTAGACTAAAAAACGAACTAAATATTTAGTCGTTTCGACATTTGTCCATCGGTGCCACGATACCTACCTTCCTGGAGAGTTATATCTACTATCTAGTAGTTTATATCAAGAGATGGGACCTACAGTTATAAATTATTTTTATGTTTTTCAGGAGGCGGTTCAACAACCGATTAATGAAGAAAATCTGCAGAACGAATTTGCTACTCCACGTACACGGTATGAACCTACGCGAGCTAAACAAGCAAAAAAAGATGAAAGCAGCAGTGTACTGGCCGATGTAGTGGGCATATTACAAACTACTGCCAATAAGTTGGGAAATTCAGGCGCTCCAGATTTAACTACAACTTTCGCTTCCTATATATCAGCTAAAATGAATACTTATTCCCTTCAAACCAGGAATTCGGTCGAACATGGAATTTTTGAAATTTTGATGAAGGCTGACAGAGGTTATTATGAATCATCATATCGACAGCAGGATAACTACCCCAGTTCATACCAAGAATCCTATTATGCATCACAGAAGAAAGGACAAGATTATGTGGATCTGACCGGATATGTTAATCGTCCTGGAACTTCCGGATTTAATCGTCCCTCGCCTTCCGCGCAAACTCCAGATACAAATCAAGCCGGACGCTATGGCTATACCACGGCAAGGAACGAAGAATATATGAACCAACAGCCATCGTCTGTAACGTCACTAGAATCTAACCAATCCTATGACGACTTTAATGATTTGATGTGATAATACTGTTCTTTAATTGACTTATTAAGAATAAAACTTACCTTGATATAATCTTTTAATTCCTCAATTATGGCGGAGCATACTTCTGTAATAATGCCACTTATGGCTTGTTTTGATACTCTGAAGGTATACTGTAAACTTGTGTAAGAGTCACCACTAGCTAAAAAACGAAGTGTTATTGCCAGTCTGTCTTGGATTGAAATTGGAGCCCTTAACTGTGTGCGATTCCGAAAAATTCTTGGTCCGACTAATCTGAGTAGATCTTCAAATGTCGTTGGACTCATCCTTAAGAAATTTTGAAATTGTCCAGTTAATCTCATATCGGCCATTAGTTTTGCACCAGCTCTCTGACTATACAACTCTGTACGCCACCAACGTCGATGTCTTCTGCGTTTTATCACATGATTCACTATTAATAATGAAGCACTGACTATCATCAGAGCCCGCAATTGGTCGTCACGATCCATTCCTTTGCGTGTTCTTTTGCAGACTGAGCGATCCGTTCGCGCGCATCTCGGAAACAGATGTGAGTAGGTACATGCGCGGTTCGTGCGCACGTTGTGCGCGCCCCGCGTCTACACTGATGCAATGCTCGTTTCGTGTTGCATTGCATGTTGCGTTGCAGCAGTCTGTACCCGCCTTAACTCTACGAAGAAATAAAACTACAATTATGTCACTTAATTCGTCATTCGAATCCACAAATTCTGACTTTCTTTCAAAAAGTTTACCGCAATTGTCTACTCGCTTAAGTTACGAAGAAGTTGAAAGACTAAATGAAGAAATAAATCAGCTGAGAATGCAGTTAAATGCCGCTAATAATACACAGCAATTTGAAGAAACAAACAGTAGAACAACAATGTGTCATAACCCAATTAAAAAACTTATGTAGCATCCAACAAATAGTATCACAAAATACTCCAATTCTAAAAAAAGGAATAGTAAGGTACAGAATCTAGATTTATTATACAAGAAGAAACTTGATATGAGTTTAATCGATCAAGAGAGCAAATTGTGCGAAGAAAGTGCAACAGATGGCGCTGACGGTCGAGTGATGATGAGTGGGTTGCCCCAAGAGAGTAACACAGATTTGAAGAAGTACGATCAAAACAAGCTAGATGGCGCTTTGCTAAATCTTCATGAAGTGAATTTAATAAACAATCAAGTAGTAACTAAATGCGCCAAAATCGAATCAAATTCTCAGTTAATTATATTTGAAGGACAGCAATTCACAGGATTGGCTACACTACTTATACAGTCTAGAAACAATACTAAGTACAAGAATTACCATATTTTTTCCAATACGAAACCATACGCCACAACAGAAGAGATTCTCAAGCCTATCTACAAATTGGAAGATTTGGAAGATAATTATCTACTTATATGTATAGGGGAAAAGGATACCAACCCCAATAAAATACTATTAGAATTAGGATCGTTGCTAAAATCCTTTCAAAAACTTAACGTGCTTGTATTTAATGTTTTGCAAAACAAATATTTGAATTGTAGTTTGTTAAATAACAACATAAAAATGTTATGTAGCAACTTTAAAAATTGTTCATTTGTGAATATAAAAGGTAATTACCAGTACAAGAAGGACTACTATTTGTCAGAGGTATGTAAAAAAATTAACTTTAACATTGACTCGAGTTATTATGATAGGACATTTTTATGTTTTAAAAATATTAAGTTATTAATGAATACAGCGAAGGCTAAAACAAAATGCACAACTGTTCCGAAGAAAGGCACTATTCCATTCTACTTTCAACGTAATAAGAATATGCATTCAAGCGACAATGATCAAAATATTAACTCCAATACTGCCTCTTTGGGTAAACGCGTAATGATGAACACCGACACCCACAAGAAGGGAACTATTCCATATTATTATAAAAAAATTACACCGTGTTTAACTATGCAATCCGACAATAAGTTACCTTTGCCAACACAGAAATGTTTTCGTCTCTAATTCGGATTTTAACTATAGAATATTTCACCAGAATATTGCCGGCGCTATAAACAAATCAGAAGAATTAACATTTGCAATCCACGAGCTATCGCAACAAGGGCCGAAAGTTAACGTAGTGTGTCTGACTGAAACTTTTATTAAAAAAGGTACAGAGATGCTTTTAAAAATTCCTGGGTACCAATTAGTTGCATCATACTCACGTGACAATAAACGAGGAGGGGTATGTATACTGCTTAATAATAATATGAAATATAAGAAATTGAGTAATATTAATGACTTGACCTGTAATTTTAAGGGTTGGATCTAGTATCGTTTGGCAGGAGTTGGGAGGTAAAAAGGGTTGAAGCTGGTAGGGGTTTGGTCCCCGATTATAACGCTACCACTCTTATTACAAGGTATTGCATATTTTTCGAGAAATTTACAAAATAAGTTTTTAACCTCAAACCAGATAAAAGCGAAAACGGAACGTTAAAACGTGTGATTGACAACCAAATCTGTCACAATATATTATCTGTGGTGTAAAGTATCGTGCGAAATCGATAAAACGGAACGTAAAAAAAAAAAAAGCGCGGTTTGTGTCACCTGTCATCCGTTTTTGATCATTCCGTTTCTCCTCGAGTTTCGTGAATGTTCTCTGTGTCTATCGTAGTTTTGTTGTGGCTTCTTTCGACGACCTTGGCTTCTCCCCTGGACTTTGATTGTTTGCCTTTACGATTTACCTACGCTTGTACACTGGACACCGATTTTCTGCTTTATCGACTGACTTCTGCGCTTTACCCGGACTCCGATTTACTGCCTACGCGATCGACCCTCAAAACCATGGAACCTCAGCCATCGACGAGCCGTTCTGTGTTAGAGGACGAGCCTCAGCCATCGACGAGCCGTTTTGTGGTAGAGGACGAGCCTCAGCCATCGACGAGCCGATCTGCAGTTGAGGACGAGCCTCAGCCGTCGACGAGCCGTTTTGCGATTGATGATGGGTCATCAAGCAGTTCTGCGGAGGACGAACCGCCTGTTAAGCGCCATTTGTATGTGGAGGATGTGCGCGGAATGTGGAACTTAGTAAAAATATTCCGTCAACTGGGCACGCGCGAGCAGTAGGGCATGCAAACCGATAACCGATAATCGATAATTTATCGGTTATCGATCCATTCTGACTAAACGATAAATATCGAAAACAAAAACGATAAATACCGATAATCGATAATTTTATATAAAGAATTCTGACACATTTCTGAACGAACGTTGGATGCGTTCCGTTCCCTCGCCGCGCGCGTTTTCTTTCCCGTCACTGTCATTTGCTCATTGCGCAATATTTGTGTGTGAACGTGTCGATCGCTGTCGGTCTACCATGTGAGTGAGGAGTTAAGGACGCCCGGATTAACTGAATTGAGAGTTTTGCGTCAATAAGAATATTATTGGTAAGTCAGATTTATACTACTTAATAGCAAACATTTAGCGTTGTTATTCGAAATGTTTCCGTTCAAAATGCTACACCATTTAAACATATAAATATAGAAAGTAGGTACTTAAACAAGGCTTTTACCTTAAAAATGAAAAAATATTTATTTTGTAGTACGACATACACACAATCAATTTCTACCTATTAATTTCTTGTAAAGTGAACATAAAGCGTATTTTATTTGTTTTAGGTACCTACTTTTTCAGTTTAGAATCTTGTTTACCACTTAAATGGTTACTTGATGTGAATGTAAAATTCAATACAGAAGTTCTGTCTACAATTCTACATAACTAATCTACATCGTAATATTTTCATGTAGTTCAGTAAATTCAAAACTTCGTATGTTTTTGTTTTAGGTACTTTACGTACTGCACCTACTCATTCAAAAAGTAAAGTAAAGTATATTAAACATGTCTAATAAAAACACAGTTAACTATGTACCTGTGTACAAAAAGTGTTCGGACCAAACGTCGGTATGGCGGCATTTTTTAAAAGCAGAAACAGGTGACACAGCAAAATGTAAGATCTGCGACAAAGTTATTAAGTGTGTGGGTGGTACAACAACGGGACTTCGCAGTCATTTAAGGTCCTTACATGCCATAACACTTGACAGCGAACAGTTTACACCGGAAGAAGGTAGAAGAGAGATTGCTGGGCCTTCAAAAAGAAAAAACGACGGTCCATCTTTGTTATCGTCTTTGGCGTCAATAGATGCTCCTGTTCCTGTATCAGTTAAAAAAAGTAAAATGTCTGATTATTTTACAGAATCAAACAGATCTTTAGATATTATGATATCAAGAATGACAGCTTTAGACGGAATGCCTTTTAGGGCATTTACAGAGTCTGAAGATCTTAGGCATATCTTTAACAAAGCTGGTTATAAATTACCCTCTAGTGCAAATTCTATAAAAGATATAACTGTTAAGTTTTACGATAAAATTAAGAGTAAGGTTATAAAAGAGATACAGGAGCTAAAAAATGAAGGACACAAGTTTTGCTTATCTTTAGATGAGTGGACATCGTCAAGAAATAGGCGATATGTAAATGTAAACATTCACTGTGCATTTTTCCAATGTAAGGATACTGCTAAAAACCTTGGCTTATGTAGAACATATGGCTCTGTAAACGCTGATAAATGTGAAGAATACCTTCGAAAGAGGCTAAATGAATTTGGTATAAACTTTGACACTGATATAATTTGTATAACATCCGATGGAGCTTCAGTCATGACAAAACTTGGCCGAAATCAAAATTGCATTCATCAACTTTGCTTAGCTCACGGCTTGCAACTGGCCATAGTAGATACATTTTATGCCAAATCTCTAGAAGTAACTCATTATAACGAAGCTCAAGATGAGGAGGAAAATGATAATGATGACGCACTTGTTATTAATGATGATGCTGGTGGATTAGAAATAGAGGAAGCGTTTTCATATGTTGAAACAAATATTCAATTCAAACCCATTATAGAGAAGGTTAGAGCAGTCGTACGAATGTTTCGAAAGTCACCTACAAAATCAGATGTTCTTCAGAAATATATAAAAATGGAACTTGGCAAGGAAAACGCATTGTTGTTAGACTGCAAGACACGATGGAGCACACTATGTGATATGATAGGTAGATTCATTAAAGTAAAAGCTGCAATCTTAAAAGCTGTCATTGATGTCCAATGCGCAATTCAAATTTCGGAACAGGAGTGGTCAGTTCTTCGAGACATATATGAGAATCTTGAAATTATTAAGGTCACAGTTGAGGCCCTCTGTCGAGAAGATGCCACTCTAGTTAGTGCGGATGTTGCTACGAATTTTGCTTTAAAGAAACTTGAAGTTCGCAATACGCAACTTAGTCGGGACCTTCATACAAATCTCACAAATAGATTAAAACAAAGACGGCTTCCAATTGCTAGTCTTATGCAGTACCTGCATGATCCAAACCGTTATTTTAATGACGACGAATATAATACAGATGTATACCCTCGCTTAACCAATGATCGTTTACAGGACATGATACTAAACCTTTTATCAAAGTATGGTTC
This sequence comes from Amphipoea lucens, assembly GCA_947508005.1. NCBI lineage: Eukaryota > Metazoa > Arthropoda > Insecta > Lepidoptera > Noctuidae > Amphipoea > Amphipoea lucens. The sequence goes on from OX382357.1 coordinate 22,169,512, forward strand.
TGCTGCAGTGACTGCTTTGGATGTGATTGAAGATGACCACAGTCAAGCTCATTCAAGTGACCAAGTCACTGAAGTCACTGACAGCAATGCCCAAGTGACCAATAAAGACTTGCTTGATCAATATATAAATAAAATTAATTATGACTCGAGAGGCCCAGGCATTTCAGCTTCAACGGAGGACACTTTGACACTTCTTAAAGTTGAAATGCTACTATTTGAAAACGGTGGTGATCGTGGTCAACTGCTAACAAAACTATACCGATGGCTTCGCTCAATTAAGCCAACTAGTGTAGAAAGCGAACGTGTCTTTTCCGCAGCTGGAGTACTATGTATTATGTAATAAGCTGCGTACTAGCCTAAATGACAAAACAATTGATTGTTTGTCATTTCTGCGGACATATTTTCAGCAGCAAAAAAAAAACAAAAATCTCTTTAAAATGTGATTATTTCAAATGTGATCTCTTTTAATTATAATACAAAATTACTATTTTAAATGTGATTTCTTTTAATTATAATACGGAATTGTTATATGTTAATTTACCTATTGTCGTTAATTAATCGTTAAGAAATCTTGTTAGGATGTGTATTACACATCCTAACATTAACATCTGAGTCAACATACACATTGTGTATGTTGAATTGTTGACTCAGATGTCCATACTGTACTACGAAATTATTTAAAGTTAATTTAATTATACTAAACGTCCAAAAGTTGCAATAATTAACTCATAATTATTATAATTATTTTAAAGAGTAACTTTTTTTAAATTTAGCTAGAGGTTTCTAAGATTTTATTTAAAAGATCTCTTAAGAAAGAAGAGTTTAGTGAGACAATCCAAAATGTTATGTTATATAATTTAAATATTATAAAGAAATACAAACGTTGATTTCAAAAAAAACGCCTTGTTTTATTTATTTTTCAGTATATTATATTGTCCTTTATTTTAGGTAAGTAATTGCATCACTTTATCCTTTTATTTACAAGTAAAAAACGAGTTTAGGTATTTTTTTATAAAAAACGATAATTATCGGTAAGTAATTACCGGTTTTTATCGAAAAAAAAAATCGATATCTTTCATTTTATCGATTATTGGAATATTTCGATAATTGCATGCCCTAGCGAGCAGTGTGTTGAATTTGCAGAGGAAAGAGGCATGATACCTCGTGAAAAAAAATGTAACTATCATAAAAAACCTATGAAAATAGAATATACTACGAACAAGACGGTGGGCTCTTTTGTTTGCAACAGAGGGCCATGCAGAATGAAATCCAAGATGAGCCGTGGCAAAGGAACTTGGTTCGATAATATTAAAATTTTGATGCCTCAGGTATTTTACTTAATGTATGCCTTCGCTGAAAAATTTAGTTACGACAGAACAATTAAAGAATATTTTTCAGAAGGAGAACACTGCCTCTCTAGGTCAACCATTAATGACTGGTTTAATTATTGTCGAGAGGCAGTTGTAACATATCAAAAAAATAAACAGTCAGTCACGGGAAAAATTGGAGGTCCCGGCAAAGTTGTGCAAATCGATGAAAGCAAGTTCGGGAAAAGAAAATACAACAAAGGGCGTCGAATCGAAGGACACTGGATCCTAGGGATGATCGAGGATGGGAGTGAGGATCTGCGCTTGGAAGTTTGCCCAGACAACGTCCGGTCTGCCGAAGTTTTGGTGCCCTTGATAAAGAAACATGTGGCTGAGGGCACCACAATACACACAGATTTCTGGCGATCCTATGATTGTCTGGGGGACCACGGTTACATCCACCGTAAGGTAAACCACAGTGATGCAGGGAACCCTTTTGTGGCTGAGGACGGCACCCACACTCAAAGGATAGAATCACAGTGGCGTGTCGTCAAACGTTTTTTTTATAAAGACAATTACAACAACCGTGTCAATATGAACAATTTAATTTTTGAATATCTGTGGAGAAGAGACGTAGAGAGGCAGAAAAGAGATCCTTTTGAGGAACTTATAAGTGTCATAAATTATAGTTTTAATAAATAAATATATAAATGAATGTATTGTTGTTTTATTTGTTTGAATAATATGCTAGAAATCCTGCTTACAAGAAAGTTAGTGTACTTCCACTGATTGTATGTGTGTACAAAAGGCAGTTACTACTGTTACTAGCAGACCTTAGGATTCAAGAGCGAGCGAAGCGAGCTCGGGACTTGGGGCACCCCGACTCCTCCGACTACGCCTTTTAGGCAACTTTTGAGTGTTTTGAGGTTAGGTTACAAAAAATTGTTTTTCTCGGAAACGGTGAGTTACCTTGTAATGGGAGTGGTGCCAGGGGAGAGGGGTAACCCCCCCCCTCCCCCCTCCCAACCCCCATTTCCTGCCAAACGATACTAAATTTTTACCTCAAATATTTCTCGGAAATCTAGAACAGTTGCTAATAAGATTGACGAGAAAGCATAAAAAAATTATTTTATGCGGGGATTGGAATTTGGACATATTAAAGCTAAACAAGAGCTGTGAAAACTTGAAAAGCATTTTGAAAAATTTTAATATCGATTTGCATATTAAAACGCCCACAAGACAGATGTCATGCTTAGATCAGATAGCAAGCAACGTCAAGCACGCTAAATCGGAGGTGCATCATCTTGCCTTGTCCGATCATGAAACGGGACAGACGCTTTCGATGAAGACTAATAAAACGTACGAAATATGCACTTGGTATGAGAAGGTCAGAGATTTTAGTCAGGAAAACATGGACAAGTTCTATAGTTGCATATCATCTCTCACTTTTTCAAGTGTATATGAAAAACATGGTTTTCAGGAAGCGTTTGAGGAATTTCATGGGCTTATTAAATTATTTTTTGAATTATGCTTTCCAATATATTCCAAAAAGATGTCATCTCATAAAGAAAACCACAAATGGATGACAAAAGGCATAAAAAAATCGTGCGTAAAAAAAAGGCTTCTTTATCTTAGTCAACTACACAATAAAACTAAGAGGCAAAAACTAAACACAAAATACAAATCATATAGTAACATTCTTAAAAAGTGTATATATAAATCTAGACAGCTACAAAGTAAGAAGTATATTGCTAATAATAAAAATAAGTGTAAAGCCACATGGGCGGTGATTAACGAAAATATTGAAGATATAAACGCTAAAACGCAAATTGACGTAATAACTAAAGATAACCGGACAATTCAAGACCCTAAGGAAATAAGTGACATATTTAATCAATTCTACATACAATCGACCAATAAGTCTAATTTTAAATACAATGTTGACGAGATAAACAAGACTATCGATGGTAATAATGAACACACAATATTTATTAACCCTACTGATGCTACGGAGGTATTTAGAATAATTCAAAATCTTAAAAATACGAGTGCAGTAGGACCGGATGACATAACAACAAAGGTAATTAAATTAGTCGCTTCATGTATTTGTCAACCGTTAAGTTATTTAATAGACTTTTCTTTTGAAGAAGGTGCATTCCCAGAGACTTGAAAAAAATCAATAGTAAAGCCACTTTTTAAAAAAGGTAATACATCTGACATGAAGAACTATAGGCCAGTGACTCTGATACCAATCATGTCTAAAATCTTGGAGAAAATCATGCTGAGAAGGCTCCAAGAATTTGCGATTAGTCATCGTATACTTAAAGACGAGCAATTTGGTTTTAGAAAAAATAGTACCACGTCTTTGGCTTGTTTCAATTTGATGAAGAATGTCACCCAGGCGATAAATAAAGGCTTACCAGTCTCGGCAATCCTCTTAGATATGAGCAAGGCGTTCGATTTTGTAGATCACGAATTGCTCTTACACAAGTTAGAAAAATACGGAATAAGAGGAAAAGCGAATGACTGGTTAAGAAACTATTTAAAAAACCGACAACAATGTGTGGAAATCTCCAGAATCCATAATGGTGAAAAGGTGCCATATAGAAGCGACTATCAGCAAAATAATTTCGGAGTACCGCAGGGCAGTGTATTAGGGCCTTTTTTATTCCTTCTTTATATAAATGACCTCCCAAATATCACTCGCCACATAGTGATTTTATTTGCTGATGACACGACCCTTGTCGTGAAATGTGAAAGAGTCGACACCTACGAGTATGAGATTAATGAAGCCATCAAAAACATAATCCACTGGTTGAACTCCAATAACCTACAAATTAATATGGAAAAAACAAAAATGATGCAATTTCAAACATACAGGAGAAACCCATTAACTCTGACTATTAAATATAATGACATTTCTATAGAACAAGTAGTAAGTGCTGCATTTCTGGGCATACAATTAGACCAAAATTGCGACTGGAAAAAGCATGTCGACTATGTTTGTGACAAACTGGACAAATTTATCTATGCACTAAGAAGATTAAGAGCCACGGTATCAGCTGAAGCGGCTCTTTGTGCATATCACGGATATGTTTCCGCCGTACTCTCATACGGGCTCTTGTTGTGGGGTAATTCGGTGGATGTCAATAGAGCGTTTATAGTACAAAAAAAATGTGTGCGTGTAATCTGTGGAGCTGGGTACACGGATAGCTGTAAGCCACTGTTTAAAAAGTACAACATTTTACCGTTGGCTTGCATGTATATTAAAGAATTGTGCCTTTTAGTACGACAACATCCTGAGAATTTTATTAAGCATAGAGATGTAACCAAAAGAAATGTTGCCTCTAGAGATAAACATAGGCTCTGCTTGCCACAATGCAAGCTCGATTTATATAAAAGAAATTCGTATATAATGGCTATTAAGGTATACAATAAATTACCAAACGCCTTTAAAGAACTACCTTTGCTTATGTTTAAAAAAAAAACTGATTCAGTGGCTTAAGGAAAAATGTTTTTACACTGTTAATGAATTTATGTCACATGTCGAAGAAAGAAAGTAATGTCAATAAATTTGGTTTATATAATACGTATATTTTATTTATTTTTTAATTTGACATTTACTTAATATTATTATTTGTATTTTGACATTATAACAATATTCATGGACATTAACATTTCAATTATTATATAAAATCTGACATTTTATAACAATTATATTGGTAGCTGATGTAATGTTATGACATTTTTAAATTATGTAATGTATTGTGAAATTAATTAATATTTGCAATTAATTTATTTAATCAGACATTTTGTAACGTTTATAGTGATAATTGAAGGAATAGCATGACATTTTAATAATTTAATGTATTCGGTAATTAAATATTTGCACACCACATGTAATGGTAGAATGTAAATGGGCCACATTTATAATAAGATCATACTACTTTGTATACCTACATTCTGGCAAATAAAGACTTATTATTATTATTATTATATAAATATTTACAAAATAGGGCCTTACCCTTAAACTAGCGGTAGGTAAGAAATGATTGGATTCTACCTGAACTAGGAATAAACCTGTATCTCAGGTATCTCAATCAAGTGCTTATACATAAGTATTAGGTATCTGGAATTCCTAAAATTAGTAAATAATTTGTCTACTTTAATTATTATGATTATGTTAAAATTGAGCAAAATAGTATGCTACTTTTTGCATCATCGTGAGACATTTTGCAACCATATTCTGTTATGATTTTTGCAATGTTACATTTTTAATAAGGTCGCGTTTACTTTGTCATCAGAAAAATTTGCCATGTCATCAAAATGTTACGATTACATGTTTACTTATAATATACCTAAATTGTAAAAACTAATTAAAACTAAAATTAATTTTACGGATTATAATTAGTAAACGACAAAATAACAATAATTATATAATATAAAGTAAAAAAAATAGGATTATAGATAAGCATTGGCAGTCTTACGCGACGTCATTATAATATACTAGCTTCAGCCCGCGACTGCGTTCGCGTGAAACTTGTTTCCCCCGAGCCACCCCTTCGTATCGCATCACCCGCCCGCGCTATCACTTAACGTTCTTTTTTACTTTTTTTCTTTTTGCTCGGCTCCTAAGGGTCATAGCGTGATGTTAAATAGCCTTTAGCCTTCCTCAAGAATTGGGCTATCAAATGCAAGAAGATTTTTTCAAATCCGACTGGTAGTTCCAGAGATTACCCCCTACATACAAACTTACAAATTTTACCTCTTTATAATATTAGTATAGATAGAATTGATGTATGTTGTCTCAGCTATTTCCTTTGCGGGGCATTCTTGATCGCCTGTTTTGTGGTTGCTCGGTTTTTTAAATCGCAAGCATGTTGCACAATGTGACGGTTCAGCATGTTTAGTGCACTCATTCGCCTGATGACCCTGTTCCCCACAATGTCTGTTGTGTCACAATGAATGTTGATTTAAAACGAGTGTCCATGGAGTTTCTTGCCCGTTCTTCTCCATAGAGATCCACGCTTTGGAATGGGCAACTAGCTTCAACTTTCTGACTAACTGACCGACTACTTAATTTTGACAATTCAAAAGTGCCTGTAATGGTTTAATTGAAATAAATGCTTTGAGTTTGAGTTTGTCCACACGTATAGGTAGCCTCCCGACAAGTCTTTGCAGCATGTCCATGTTAGAGTTTGTAGTAGGCTATAAACAAAAAGTAAAGAAGAAATTAGGAATGGTTGCCTAGCTACAACACGTTGACTTGTGATTGGACTTTGACAATATAAAAAGTATTTTATTTTATAGTGATCTAATTATCTTGTGTGCTTGCTGTGACTGTGAACCTCATTCATTTCATCCTCTCATTCAATCTAAACGTAAACTTAAATATTCTGCACTACTGCCTGGAGGTGTTAAGTTGAAACATCGAGGTAAGAGATCCTCAAATTACAACAGGTTATTGGGCCTGCGCCAGAATGGAAAGTTTTACTGCTAAATTGAAGATTGGAAATTTAGAAGGGTGGTAAACTGGGCTCAATGGAAATACAAAGTATCCATTATGCTGCGAGGTACAGAATGTGCTATGGAGATAGCAGATGGGAAAACCCAGAAACCAACCCAACCGAGTATAGGAGCTGGTGATGCAGAAGTTGGTGCCTATAATTTAGCTATGGCAAAATATAGAAAAGCTGACAGCAGCGCTTTGCTTATAATCACAACAAGTTTATCAGACGACACACTGAATAAGGTCATGCGGTTCGAGACTACAAAGGAAGTTTGGGAAGAACTTTATAGACTCTTTGTTAATTCAAAACATATCTTTGATGATCGTCAATGCATGTTCATCGGAACAATTTCAGGATAAGGGGAATTGGTTCATAGACAGTGGGGCGACAGTGCATATTACAAACAGGAGTAACATATTTCAAGACTTTGTTCATTATGATTTGAACCACACAGTGACCACTGCAGATGGTACTACCATTCCTGCGAAAGGGAAAGGATCGGTGGTAGTTGAAACAAATATAAATAGAAGAAAGGAATTAATAAGGAACTTATTTTCGACTTTAGCTGCACAAGACATGATTCAAAATAGTGTCTTTAAAGTCTGTCAAGCGAGTCGAGTCCACAACCCTTTTACTGATTTCTTATAATGGCAATACTATGATCTGTCAAACAGATTGTCACAAATACTGTTGTAACCTCTTAATAATCCGGTTTTTGTTGAGTTTTTTAATGATATAATGCCGAAACCTATTAAAAGTAGTGTCAGGAGCTTGTTGTTTACAATGATTAATAAATATAATCATGTACAGAGTGAATCTGACGACGTGTTATCGCAAAAACGACGACTTTTGGATGAAATCGTTTCAACATCAGGTAGGTTGGCAACAACGTGTTGATACTTTTAACACAATTGTCTAACTTTTTTTATTTTACTGTGATGTGATCACGATTTCCGTTTTGGTTTAGATCCAGACGTCGTGTTCATGACCTTGAAACTTACTGGGGCATCTTTAAGTGAAAACTACTATAAAGATTGTTGTCATTTTTTTGCAGCCACCTTGGATGATGAATTAATAAAAAGCACAATTCATAATTTAGTTAAGCAAGTCATAGCCATAGAAGACAATAAAAAAATGAAATCTGAAACAGACTATCTGACAAAAATTGCTGCTATGACAGGTTAGTACTATGGTAGCTGTGCTACCGGGGTCGTAGCTGCAGAGGCGCTGACGACCAATAATTAAGACACTCTAAGCTTTTTACAGCATTTATTGCATAAGATCCACCTCTTACAATAGCAAGTTTTAAACTCAATATAAAAAACACTAGCAGAATATTTGACACTCGCTTGAAATATCGAATGGAACATACTTTAAAATACAACCAGCCAGTCTTGTAGAGGTGTGGCTTTCCAGCCAGCCAAAACTGATACTGCTACTTCTTATGATTTTAGAGCAAAGGATGAAACTGCTCCAGTTGACGAGCCGTTGTACGACCTCGGCCCGCATACAAGTTCAATACCCGTTCAAGAGACGTATTGCCAAAATTTTGAGTTGAGTGGATACATCGACCAAGTGGAGCGTACGTACGAATCACTTCGAGGTGTGGACCCAAGACTCGACAGACGTATGCCTTACTCCATGTTCCAACATTCAATGTCGACAATCCTCAACTGTTACCTCATGGACTTAACTTTAGACAATGGCGAACGTAAATTAGACGCTGCCCGTTGTCAGGACCTCCTGCCTGAAGACTTGTGCATTCCAGACAACTTATACCATTACATTACCAGCATTGGAAACACTACCACAGTCGGCGGAGAAGAAATTAAGTTTAACCTCCCTGAAGCAGCCGTGCCACAAGCCGCAGATGATAATATTCCTGCAGGATCGTACGGTCCCCTGACCCCAGAAAATCACAATGTATATGAGTGCTACATTTCACCGCTAGTCACTTCTAATCGTGTTTTAAATTCCAGGCGTCTTCCAAATGACCCTGAGGTACTTCCACTCCCTGCTGCCTTAGTGCCCGCTGGCGCGGTGGCAACTCTTAATCTATTAGGCCATGGTCCAGCAGACGTTCTACCTGCAGAAGCCCGCCCTAGAATAGAAGGTTTTGAGTTCCCTGATGGAGATTCTGTCGCTGCACGTCTCCGTATATGCCCCGAACTTATGAGCAGAGTGAACACGGTTCTTTTTGAGCTAAGAGGCCGCTACAAAATGAGAGATATGGGCCGCTCGTCCCCTACGGTCCGAAATTATCTAAAACCTAAAACATTGCCTGGGAATGTCCAATTTGTCCGAGTTCCAGAGCCTACTCCCGACTTACAAAAACTTAGTCGCAAGCAGTGCCAAGTAAGAAGCTCAGCAGCTTTTGGATCTAATACTGCAGGGTATAATAATGTATCCGTACTACATCGGGAGCGTACAAACAACGCGAGAGGCGCCTGTTACTTAGTTAACGGTGCTATGCCGCATGGTTGGCTGGCCACTATTAACAACAACTTTAATATGGCCGGTCCTTTTGCTCCCACTGTTGGTGCCAATAATCCGGCTATCCGTGTGACAAAATTCATTTCACACTCGCCTGGCGGCACAAGAATTACTGCTATAGATAACTACATAAAGCGTAATTTCTATATTCCAGCCCGGTAATCCGCTGAAGCGTAATTTAGCAAAGTCCTCGCTAAAATTACTAAAAACACTAGCAGAATATTTGACACTCGCTTGAAATATCGAATGGAACATACTTTAAAATACAACCAGCCAGTCTTGTAGAGGTGTGGCTTTCCAGCCAGCCTCGCTTTAGAGCCGGCCTCTACAGTACACATTTATTGGTTTACCCTGCATTTTCTACATATTATTATGTTATCATAAAATTTGTGCGTTTGATACTGAACTGACATATTGAATTTTCAGATTTAAGTGTGAAAACACTGCGGAGAATTAAAAAAGAAGGTGCTATTAACCAAGGTGAGTGGAACACACCAGGGAAAAAGCGTCCACGACAGCCAACTGTAGCCAACCTGGATAGTTTTGATTTATCAGCCATACGCAATAAAATTAATGAATTTTACTGTGTGAAAAGGCAAGTTCCAACTCTACGAAGTTTGCTTGCAGATTTAAGAGAGTCTATTGGATTTACTGGATGTCATGAAACATTGAGACAATTATTACTCAAAAATGGATTTGAATTCAAAAAAAATAAAAATGAGAGATCTCTTCTTCTTGAAAAGTATGAACTAGCTGCATGGCGACATAGGTATCTCAGAGCTATTGACGAAAAGCGGAAACAAGGAAAATTAATAGTTTACCTCGATGAAACCTATGTCCACCAAAATTATAAAGTTAAAAAAAAGACGGGTTGCACTCCGGGAGTGCCGGCAGAAGTGAAAACTTGAATATTAACGTTGAAATAAATCAATTATTAATTGAATTAATATAACTCATTTTTTTTTTCACTATTTCTGCGTCACTTTTTCAAACTCAAACTCAAACTCAAAGCATTTATTTCAATTAAACCATTTACAGGCACTTTTGAATTGTCAAGAAGTCAGTCAGTCAGAAAAAATGAAGCTAGTTGCCCATTCCAAAGCGTAGGTACCTATGGAGAAGAACGGGCAAGAAACTCCATGGACACTCTTTTAAATCAAAGTAATGTGGTTACAAAGTCTTGGTTACATCATTCATGTTAAAAATTATACATGTGAGAACGATGCAGAACGTTAAAAGCGTCCATAATGAAAAGATGAGAAAAAACAACAATTCAAATAATAAATTAAAATAAGCCATGGCAGCAAAGAGATGACCAGTCCCTACTGACGGCGCCCGTTCACGAACATGACGCATGCATCAGCACCATTCAGCTCAACCATTTTGAAGGGAGCTAAATGATCCAACACATGCGCCACCATCAGCGAGACATTTGAGTGAGCATGACATACTCTCAGCCGCCAGAGCACATTCAATTTCAAGTCAATGAAAGACGTACCCAGTAAATGGTAGCTTTATAGTGTGTACATAGTACTCACACATGTGTTATGCAATTATACAATACTAGGAGATTGAATTTATACAATGCAAAGATAGACTTACAATCTTCAGCAGCTCCAACAGTATTTTCAAGAGTTAATTAGTTGTGGTTGTGGAGCAGGACCAGCATTGAGCCAGGCATTTATATCCGCGATGTAATCCCCTAACTTATAATATGCCTGCCTGCATAGTGTGCGTTTAATACAAGACTTGAATTTTGTCTCATTCAGTTGAAGAATGTGGGGAGGTATTTTATTATAACATTTTAAACAGTACCCCATAAAAGATGAGTCTACTTTAGCTAGTCTGAAACCTGGTTGAACTAATAAGTCCATATTTCTAGTACTATAATTATGTCTTTCACCTCTTTTACTAAAAAGATGTAAATTTTTCCTTACATACATGATGTTTTCATAGATATATTGACAAGGTACCGTCATGATGTTAATTTCCTTAAACCGTTCCCTTAGAGAATCGCGCCTGCGAAGATTATATATGGCTCTGATGGCTCTTTTCTGCAGAATAAAAATAGAATCGATGTCTGCAGCCCGTCCCCAAAGTAAAATACCGTAAGACATGATACTATGAAAGTAACTAAAATAGACCAGTCTCGCGGTATCTACATCAGTAAACTGACGGATTTTTCTGACAGCATAAGCAGCTGAACCTAGCCGTCCTGCAAGAGATGTTAAATGAGGACCCCATTGTAGCCTTGAGTCGAGCGTGATCCCTAGGAAAACAGTTGTATCGACGAATTCTAGTTTCTCTTGATTCAATATTATCTCGCAATCACTACCTTTGACGTTTGGTAAAGAAAATCTTATGCACTTAGTTTTTTTTCCATTTAATACTAAATTATTAGCAGTGAACCAATTTAGGACCTGCAGTAGGGCGTTATTTACGTCGTCAAAATTTATAGCACGTCTATTTACCTTAAAGAACCTCCTTTTTTAAAGTCGGTTAAAAATTAAAGAAGTGTCATCAGCAAATAACACCATTTGTGGTTGGTTTTTTAATAAATGGAGTAGATCATTAATATACACTAAAAAGAGGAAAGGACCCAAAATCGAGCCTTGTGGCACACCCATTTTTACTGTTAAACCATGTGAATTGACACCATTTATTTGAACTTGCTGTTGTCTATCATTTAAATAAGAACTAACTAAACTGAGCGCAAGTTTTCCAAGTCCGTAATGCTCAAGTTTCAAAAGTAAGGTTTCGTGATCGACGCAATCAAATGCCTTGGAGAGGTCACAAAAGATTCCTATGGCGTCTTGAGCCTCTTCCCACGCGTTAAAAATGTGTTTTAATAAGGTTACACCGGCGTCGGTCGTACAACGTCCTTTGGTAAAACCATACTGTTGATCGTGAAGGATTTTATTCGTGTTAAAATGATTGAGCATCTGATTAAGCATTATCTTTTCAAACACCTTGCTGAAAACCGGCAACACGGATACGGGTCTATAATTATTGGTGTCTTTACTGTCCCTGGATTTGTAAAGTGGTATTACCTTACTATATTTCATTAGATCGGGGAAGACTCCTTGATCTACACAAGAATTAAATACTAAGGCTAAGTAAGGCGCAATAGTCTCAATTATGGAGGTACACACTTTAATGGACATTCCCCAAAGATCTTCGGTCAATTTGATCTTAATTTGCTTAAAAGCTTTTATTACTACTACAGGGTTAATATGTTTAAATTGAAATTCAACCGGGCAGGCTTGAACGTTCGCTCTTAATAAATCAATTGATACGTCGGGTGAGGAATTCCATTAATAGATGCACTTTGTCCAATTTCCATATTTTAGACACTTTATATACACGAATTTTACGAATACACAGCAGTGTGGCTACTACACAGACGGTCGAGCCATCAGCTGTCCATCCATCCATCCACGTCCACGTCCATCCATCCATCCATCCATCCATCCATCCATCGATCTATCGATCTATCAATCCATCGATCCATCGATCCATCCATCGATCCATCGATCCATCCATCGATCCATTGATCCATCCATCGATCCATCCATCGATCCATCGATCCATCCATCAATCCATCGATCCATCCATCAATCCATCCATCCATCCATCGATCCATCCATCCATCCATCGATCCATCCATCCATCGATCCATTTATCGATCCATCGATCCATCCATCCATCGATCCATCCATCCATCCATCCATCCATCCATCCATCCATCGATCCATCGATCCATCCATCGATCCATCCATCCATCGATCCATCCATCGATCCATCCATCCATCGGTCCATCCGTCGGTCCATCCATCGATCCATTGTCGTGTGTCACTTGGTTCACTTCGGTTGGCGCCACCGTAGAAAGAGAGGGGGGGGGGGGGGAATCTCTCCTGACGGTCACGTGTCCTAACGCGATGTCCTGACGCGAGTTTAACATTTTTTACCCATTACAAAAAGTGTGCAACGCCGCCAAAGAAGTTTTCACTTCAAAAATCATGGCAAGGGCCATCAACAAGCGGTGTAATTGATAAAATATCATCAGGCAAAAGACATATTGTTGTTCATGCTGGATCCGAAAAAGGTTTTGTCCCCAATGCTTTATTAGTATTCAGTACTAAATCAAAAATGGCAGATTATCATGATGATATGAACAGACATAATTTTATGAAATGGTTACGTGAAAAATTAATACCTAATTTAAGTCAGCCCAGTGTCATTGTTATGGACAACGCTAGCTACCATGTAACACAAATAAATAAGCCGCCATCTATGAATGATTTAAAGGCTGACATTCAGAAATGGCTAACTGAAAATGGAATCCATTATGAAGAATTTTTCACAAAGGCTGAGCTTATGTACCTTGTGAATGAAAATAAAACAACTCCAATATATGAAGCTGAAGAATGTTTGAAACAACATGGCCATGAAGTTTTGAAACTTCCACCATATCATTGTGACCTGAACGCTATTGAACTCATATGGAGTTTGGCTAAAAGAAAAATAGCCAGCAAAAATTTAGGGATTCCAGGTAATGAAATGGAGAACCTTATAAAAGAATGTTTTAATAGTGTCACAGCCAATGATTGGAAAAAATGCACAGATCACACTATTAGTGTCGAAAACAAATATAAAGTAAGAGACAGGATATCCGAAACTGAGTTGGAACCTTTCATCATTTCTGTGCGTAATGATGATACTGACAGTGATTTCTCATATGAAGGCATTGAATTTCTTGATTCTGATTTTAGTTCTGATTGTGGCAAATAAATACATTGAAATGCTTTTTTTTTAATTTATTTCAAATATGTTTTTTTTTTTAATCAAAAATTCAAGTATCAATAAGTTTTCAGCGTGCTATATCAGTGTTGACACCTGAAAGATTTTTGAATTTGCCGCCTTTTTCGTGGGACTAGACTCGCTTGACAGACTCTACCTCTACTGCAACAGAATGCAAGTTGGTAATAGATGGAATCACACGTGTTACACGTGTTAAACCCAATGGAGGATTATACAACATTATTTTTAGTATATGCGAAACCTGAATATAGTTTGTTCAGAATAAGTAACTGAATCGATTCCAATAATTTTTACCCCATGTTATATTTTGGCCCAAAAATATTTAAAAAAGGTTAATAGTTGGACACCCCGAGTATATTATACTGTGCCCCGAGGAGCGACTAAGTAGGTAGTTATCTACCATACGCGCACAATGGCGCGGCGCGGACGCACAGCGAGCGGGGCGACCGGGGCGGGGGTGCCCGGGTGCAGCAACCTCAGTCGCCCGGGTACCACTGGTTGGCGCGCACGTGTCGCGTGGGTCCAACTGCATAATCGCGAGCGCGCGGCCGCCGAGGCCGAGTTGTGTTTCGGTTGATCGTGTACTTACCTATCGTATGTAAAAAGTGTCGTGAAACCATGACTTTCTCATACACAAACGTCCAGTACACAGAAACAACGATAACAGTGATAACGTATTCCTGGCAGTGCAGCGGTACGAGGAGCAATCAGAGTATCGTGAAACACAATGCTTTGCCGTGATGATTAACATTTTTAAACACGCCAAGATGGTTAATTGTAGAAAGTTATTATCTGTACCTACAGCCTGCTGTGGTTAAGTAATGCGATGTTTAACACTTTTCATCCACTTTGAACAAATCGCATTGACTACATTGTATCACTTATGGCTTACGAATAAGTAATTACTTATTCGTAGCTTACGGCTGCATTTATTTACGAATAAAGTACATTATAATAACTACCTACACTTGACCATTACGACAGTCCAAAGCCTGCAAGTGTGATGGAAAATGTTATCACCAGTTAATTACAATACAATCGCCGCGCGGTACGTTTAGGCACGCGGTGGGGGAGACCATGTGTTTGGACGGACAAACAGGTAACATAACAAGCTTATAACTTGGTGATTATTCATGATACAGTTTTGAAATTTTGTACATAGATTCTTTACATAAAAATACTAGACACGTGTTTCGGGTTTCGCATATACTAAAAATAATGTTGTATAAGCTTAATATAAAAGCTTTAATCCCAGATAATCATATTCAAGTGAATATAGTGGCACCTCACTTTCGCCAAGAACTTTTGGACGACATTGGAAACCAAAAATTCAGTATAATAATGGACGAATCTACAGACGTCAGTGTTAGTAAATACATTGGCCTTGTGATTAGATACTATAGTACTGAACAGAACTCAATTGTAAGTTCATTTTTGGAATTGGTTTCTGTTGAAAGCGCAGATGCAAGAGGGCTTGTAAATGGTTTAGTTTTGTGTTTAAACAAGCATAAAACCAATCCGCACTGGGCCCGCGTGGTGGATTACGGCCCACTCCCTCTCACAGAGAGGAGGCCTGTGTCCCAGCAGTGGGAACATTATAGGCTGATGATGATGATGATGATGAAGCATAAATTAAACATTCGACAAATGATTGGCATAGGAATCGATAATGCATCGGTTATGACTGATATGAACAATGGAGTACATGCTATCTTTAAACGAGAGTATGGTCTGGAAAATTGAATTCTAATAAGATGTGTGTGTCATTCTCTGCAACTAGCAGTGACTCACGCATCAGAAAACTCATTGCCAAAAAATATTGAATTTTTGGTGAGGGAAATATACAGGGTGACTGGAAATTAGTGGCGGAGCCGTTAAGGGGAGGTAGTCTAGGGTTATTCCGACAGATATCACTATGAGACCTACCGTCCTTACTTAACCCTTTCCAAGATATTCCTACTTTTTGTTTAGCAGTTTTTGCATAAAATAATGACAGTAGCGGAAATTTTACAATTAATATTACTTATTTAGAATATCTTTGTTGCAAAACAAAAAAAAGTAGGCCAAAATCACTTTTTTTTAGGATTTATTACTATCTCTTTAAGTAGGAATATCTTGGAAAGGGTTAAGTAAGGACGGTAGGTCTCATAGTGATATCTGTCGGAAAAACCCTAGACTACCTCCCCTTAACGGCTCCGCCACTAATTTCCAGTCACCCTGTATAAACGGTTTTCAGTATCACCTAAAAGCAGAGATGAATATAAAAGTATATATGAGACGATTAACTGCGGAGAAAGTCCGCTTAATCATAAAAGTTTGTGACACTCGATGGGTTTCAATAGAGCCAGCTGTAAAAAACATTTTGACCCAGTGGGAAGAATTAAAATTAATTACATTTTAATATGGCAAGGGAAAAAGAAAATTGTTATACAGCTGACGTGATATATAATATGCTTAATGACGATAGAAATTATTTATATATGACATTCCTGAGAAGTGTACTAAATGACGTCTCGACGAAGACTCGAATCCATTCAAATTGCTAAATACGCTTACGACTCTATTGCAATCAGTGAGCAAAGAATTTTAATGCGAAGCCCAATTCCAAGGAACTTTTTGGACCCTATTACTGACAGAGATATAAACCTAAGGCCATATCTTGGTTATGTGTTTGAAACTGACTCTCGTCATCAACATTTGGACCCTGCGATGTTAAATGGCATTAGAGTACAGTGTTCCTCATTTTTAGTAAAACTTTATAAAGAGCTGCAGCAAGGATTGCCGGATAACTACCGGTAATTAGAAATGATGGCACAATTGAGCCCTGAAGAGGCAATAAAAGCCACAAAATCAAACGCAATCGTAAGCGTTGCAGAGATTTTGGGATTTTCACCAGAAGTTATTGACAAAATGGTTCAACAGTGGCATTTACTACATTTGGTTAAGTGGAAATCACAGGAAAATAGTGCAATTTTGGGTGGAGGTCAGACACTTTAAAAATGCATGTGGTGATAATACATATAGGGATATAAGTGAACTGGCTATATCTTGCCTTTCACTTCCACACTCAAATGCAGAGGTTGAGAGGTTATTCTCTCAAATGAATCTTGATAAAAATAAGCAGAGAAACCGAATGAGTCTGATAACTCTAAATTCTATTTTATGTATAAGAGACTCGCTCAGGAAAAAAGGCAAATGTTGCTTCAATTTTATTGTACCTTACCTTTAATAGTTCTCCAACAAATGGGAACCGCGGAGAAATACACAAAATCCCTGGATTCTCAGGATGTACAACCATCTACATCATCTTCCCTAGATTAGGTTATATTAATAATGTTTTACCATAAGTATGTACCTGTAAATATATTACGAAAGTAAAGTTATCCATTACACACATTAGTTTTAATGTAGAAAAACGATTTTAACGATTACTTTAGTTTTTTTTTATCTTTAGCAACTTCTAGCTACTTTTTGGGGTAAGATAATGTGGGAATCTGGCAACTTTTTGCAAAAGATCTAGCTACAGAGGTGATAGTATAGTTGGCAACACTGCCTGCAAGTGCCAGGACTGCAAGTCATTTTAGCAGCAACACAACGACTGCTTGATCACGGCCAGTTCCGCAGCTCACCGCATGCGCAAGCTCGGGGCCGCCCACGACATTCACCTGAACTCGAAGAAAACATATTGAATTATTTTGAACGACACCCGCGACGGAGTACCAGAGTAGCTGCCAGACATTTCAGAGTCAGCCACTACTATGTATGGAGAGTTTTACATGCGGAAGAATTGCACCCGTACCACTACCGACGAGCACTGGCCTTACGGGGCTGAATCTCGAATAGCATTGTGTCGCTGGCTGATAAAACATCCAACCACCAACATTCTCTGGACCGATGAGTCCACTTTCACTCGAGTTGGGATGTTCAATATCCACAACGAGCACTGGTGGTCAATAAAACAACACACATCATATTATCTGAGAACATTCCCCCCAAAACCGATTTAGTGTGAATGAGTGGGCTGGCATAATACGCGACAGAATAATTGGCCCTATTTGCATTCAGGGTAACCTCACCGGTGAATCGCACCTAGACATGGTACAGAACGTAATTCCCGAGTTACTGGAAGATGTACCTCTCTTCTATCTAAGAAATCTGTATTACCAACACGATGGCTGTCCCGCTCATTATTCTCGATCACTGCGAGAGTACCTAAACCGCGAGTTTGGTGACAGGTGGATTGGACGAGGCGGTCCTGTGGCTTGGCCACCTCGAAGCCCGGACTTGACGCCATTAGAGATACTAGTATACACCGAAGAAGCACGCAGATTAGAACAATTAAAACAGCAAATAATTGCTGCTTTTGATATTGTGAAACAAGACAGAGTGACTTTAAATAAATTAAAAAACAATATCCAAAAACGTGCCCATCTGTGTATCGAAAAAAATGGTAGGCAATTTGAACAGTGGCTGCAATACAGATAAAGCTTACCTACTTGCATATGTAAATAAAAAGTGATAATTGAAAAATACATAATAGTAATTAATTGTGTGTAAATAATTCAGTTGATACCAATTTTTTAAATACGTCGGAAACAATTTTACGATTGGACCAAACCAGTTCTAGTCGCTCATATTGACGAGGTTTGGGAATCATTTCGCGGCTCGGACCTGTATCGGAAAATGATCGCCATTGCTTTGCTCGGAGAAGTAGGTAAGTGTTTCATACGAATATGAACATAATAGCAATAGAAATAAAGTTCATCTCGGCTCGACGTGTAGTTTAAGCACATGTGTAGCATTTTTCCGAACTTCGTAAGGCAAGTCGTGGATATTTTGGTCTATCTTAAAAGTTTTTGTTAAATTCCCCTTGTGTTGAAACGCACTTAGGGTCCGACAAGCATCGACCAGCTGTATGGTCGAGTCGAATGCCAACAACGGTTCTCTTTTGTCATCATTTTAAGAACAAAGGAGATTCATTCGTTCAATAATTTTGTATACGTAAGTATTGTTTTTACGGTCTTTTTTTATTTAACAAAACAAAGGGATGAGCAATAATCTGAAGCTGCGATGCTATTGGTTGATGAGCGTAAGTAAGCGTTACTAAAGGCTCGGACCGCGCACTTAACAGGGTGTTTCAAACTACGTCATGCGTCATAATGATTTTCTGTTTTTTTTTTAATTATTAAAATGTTCATAATTTTTTTTTTAATGAATGATTAGTTGTCATGGGATACATGATGTGGGATGCCGTTGTAAGACGATTAAAATGCCACGGTGTATATGTAAAGAAAATATATTTTCTTTATTTTAAATTAAAGGCGGCGCTACTAGCGCCATTACGGTGGCAGACCGTTATGCCTATAGTTAATCTGTGGTCGAATTAGAACCATCGCGAAGATACTTGGTTGCTTTGCTAGGAATTGATATTAAAATTAATAGCATTACATATCGTTTCTTTTATTACTGGTAAGGATTTAATAGTTAATTGAATGTTATATTTTGTAATTAGTGTAAATCAAACATGTACCTAATAACAAACATTACATTTACATTATTAATTTTTAAAGTTAGGTATATACCAAGGACTTGGGCGCTTCTCATCTATTGATACCACTTTGTTAATATTTAATTGACTCTCTGTTTCCTGAAATAAACTGGACAAATCATAACTATCACGCACACATTCACTATTCAATTGTACTTCACTAACTTGCATAACAGAAAAATCTTCATCATTTGTAATTTCCTGGACCTTCTTGGGTTTGAAAGTTTTGTTACTGTTTGCTTTGCAAACACTTGTCATAAGCCCCTTCTTGTGGCATTTAAAACATTCATCTTTAGAATTGCATTGGGGTTTTACATGCCCCATCTTCCCGCAGCAATGACATTTAATGATGTTTTTCACTTATTTTGTGTATGTCTGAGCTTTTTTGTCCAGAACTGCCAGCAGTTATTAACTTTGCTTCCTTCTCCGCCAGCTCCATGCTCATTGCTATCTCGACTGCTTTTGCAAACATTAAATTTTCTTCACCAAATAATCTTTTAACTATGCTTGCTTTCACTCTTTAATCCATGAACGAATTTATCTCTTAGACATCTTTCTAAATGTGTGGTAAAGTTGCACGTCTGTGCCAATTTCTTTAACGCCGCCACAAACTCACAGATTGACTCGTCTGCCAACTGTTCACGTTTCATATACTTATATATGTTTCCGCAATTTCTGATTGCTGTGGCTCCAAGTGTTTTTCAACAAGTTCCACTAATTCAGTATACGTTTTATCCTGTGGTGTTTTCGGGAAACAGAGTTCTGATAGCAACGTGACCATGTAAAAACCTATAAACGAGATTAAATATTGCGACCACTTCGTTTCATCCACCTCGTGGATCTTCATTTTGTTTTCAAACACCGGTTTGTACACCTTAAATGTGCATTTTGCAGCTGAAAACTCAGGCAGTGAGTGCCCAGCAGCCGCCATTTTGTGAAGTTTCGACCGACGTAACAAGACGAAATTATTCTGCTATCTTTCTTTGTAGTTTACACGTAAAACTTTAATTGTTTTCTTTTTATCCTCGTCGCCACTGTCACATATTTGCTAAATATGCGCAGGGCTGCTGGGTTAATTGTTTAAATAAAACTCGGTGTTACATTGCACGTGAGACAACTTATTTCAGGAGAACCCATAGACTACTAAATCACAAACATAGACAATCATTCTAGAGCACAGATTATAATTTATGCAACACTCTGGACGCTTTTAACGCGTGCCTTTTTTTTCATCGTTCTCACATATAATTCTAAATTCAACATCAATAATGTAACTAATATTTTTGCAAAGCCAGCAAAAATATTAGTTCCATGGAGTCAGCTCGAGTTCCCCTCGGCACTACCAGCAGAGTCTGACGGAAGTCTCCAGCTAACAATACTGTGATTCCACCAATCATATCATCGTTCCCTCTGATGTATTTTAGACTTCTGTTAAGTGCTTCAAAACCCCCTTTATGCGCCATTGTACTTTCGTCCCAAACTATAAGTTTACAATCGCGCAGCACTTGGGCTATATTACTCTGCTTTGAAATGTTGCACAGTAGTTTCGATATGGATGAGATTTAGCGGCAGTTTGAAAGCAGCGCAGCGTGAGCTGTTTTGCCTCCCTCCAACAGTGTAGCTGCGATTCCTAACGATGCGACAGCTAAGGCAATGCCACGATTACGCCTTACTTTCGCCAGTAGCAAATTAATAAGGAAGGTTTTTCCACTGCCACCAGGAGCATCCAAGAAAAAGATTTTCCCAATTCGACACCGCCTCCCCCAGGGCGTAGGTATCATAATTGATCTCCCTCAAATATTCTCGATTACCCAAAGTTGCTGCAGATCTTTTTGGCTGTGGTAATCCGTATTGTGCCAAGTTTTGTCCTGCTTGAGCCAACACTGCATCTTCGATTCAAGCATCTGTTGTACACTTCGTCTATGAGCAGCTGCGCACTATCTTGCAACTCTCTCTCCAGTTGCCGTTTGATGTCGTCAGTTTGTATTTCTCCCAAAGGCTTAAAGGATCAGAGAGTTGACAGAAAACTAACATTGTTGTAAATAGCTCTCGCAGCTTCAAAGGAAAATCGCACAATGCAGCTTCCTCTAATGTAGTGTCCCAATATTTGTCATCTTCCAGCAATCCAAGAGCCTTGCATGCAGACTGAAATGTTAGATGGAGGATGCCATTCACAGTCTTCAAGTCCTCAAAAGATGTCGGACCTCTAACCTCATGAAGTAGCAGGCGTAGGTGGTAGCACTCCGTGTTGTTTGGATGAATCGTGTAGACCCTACCTAGAGCGTGCTCTTTCTTTACTCCGGGCCAGCCCTCTACAACTTTCCCATTTTTCCGCCTAGAATTTTTTTTGTTGTTCCAGACAAAGTAAGAAGGGATTTCAAAGTACAGCAGCGTCTCAGCAAAATTGTCCGTTTTGCAGATTTCAAAAAAAGCTAGTAGCGTTGTTTGTGGTGGGCTGATTATTTTCTGTGACAGGTTATTGGAGGTGAAGTATACACGCTGACCGTTTTCAAGATGAACAGCGAGATGTAAAACAGGGGAGAACCTTTCATGAATAGGAAAGCTTAAGATCCTCCAAACTGCTTCAAAACTGCTAATGTAACGGCCGCTTTCGTAGATTTTCATCTCATCTTTCGAACCAGAGTAAAGGCCGCTTGATTGAAGTGTATGTATGCTCCCTAATAGTGCATAACGTAGTAAGCACGCTCCTTTAGAAAGTAAGTATAAGTTTAAGCTAAGTAATCACTTTAATGCACATTACAAAAAATATATTCTTTTATTAACACTGATTAAAGCACATTCGATCGAGTTGGTTGTTGCTTTAAAAAGACCCTAGGACCCCCAACATTTCATGATCACTACCTTTGTTCACGTACTTACAAATATATTTGATAGATTTAACAGAGTTGCAGTACTCAACATTAATATGAGCATTGAAAGTACGTGATAGGACAGGATTGTAAGGCACTACCCAGCGGTTGTCCAGCTCAATTTCACAATTTTTTATTGTGTGACCACCACACCGTCAGCAGGAGATCTCCTCCTATATTGCGGATATCCATCGTCTCCTGTCT
The DNA here is from genome assembly GCA_947508005.1 of Amphipoea lucens. Lineage (NCBI taxonomy): Eukaryota > Metazoa > Arthropoda > Insecta > Lepidoptera > Noctuidae > Amphipoea > Amphipoea lucens. The sequence continues at coordinate 22,192,265 of OX382357.1, forward strand.
GGGTGTCCTTGAGGAGAGGTCGAGGGTACCTCTTAATGCAGCTACTATCTTTCATGCAGGGTGATTTGTAGTTTAAACTACCGCGAGGATCATGTATCATGTTGGCCTTCACAATATCGTAAAGGAGAGGGTCTTGCTCATGGTCAGGTATTTCTGCACAAATAACATTGTCAATTTGATCTGGTTTGATACGCTGCTCTAGCCATAGCAAGATGTGGATGTGAGGAAGACCTCATTTCTGCTATTCTACTGAGTATATAAAGCAAAGCATCCCTCCAAACAGTTTGCCTTTGGTAAGAAGAGCCATCATCTTTTTCACCTTTAGGTGGAATACCCTGGCAATAATTTCGTGGCGATCGTGTGGCTTTTGACCGGGTAAAAGTATATCTGTGATCTCTTTCCATCGAGGATTACATGTGAATGTGATAAAGAGGTCAGGACGGCCGTATTTGCGCACGTATATCATGGCGTCTTGCGTACGCTCGTGCATATAGCGTGGTCCCCCGGTAAAAGATGACGGGAGCACCACTTTCTGACCCAGGTGCTCACCATCAAAGTCCTGCCTCCCTATGGCATCCCTCAAGTGTACATAACTGTCAGCCCTCAGCTACCCCTGGTTGTTGCTGATATAGGTCAAACTTTCCGTCTCTATTTTAGCGTACATGTCAACCAAAAATTGACTAAAAAGGGAGCGGAAATAAACCAGGTGATTATCTTCTCCTTGTCTAGTCATTATGCGAAAAAAATAAAAACTCGCAGCGGAGACTGTCTTTTTAACCTTCAAGCAGGCGCGCTGCGTCGAATCGACCGCACTCAATATATTTTCGTTCATGAATAATATCGTTATTTCTTTTCGCATGTATTTGTCATCCGTAGTAGTCTGTTATTGTTTCATTGTGCACGAGATACGGTTTACCCAATGATATTATATTAATAAAGGTAGATATCGCACTGGCGCGCAAAAATTGTTGCGAACGAATTCAGACAATTGTCGTAATTTGTTTTAGTCGGTTTATAGCAGCGAGCGAAACAACGCGTGTCTGTGTCGTGCCTATATTTACCTAAAATGCCAAGTTGTGTGTTACGAAAGTGTAAAAACTATGGTTCCAAGAAAAATAAGAGTGTCGGAGTTTCATACCATACGTAAGTATATTAAAATAATGTCATATTCATATTTTTTCACGATTTTATTTCTCATTTACAAATTACATTTCGAATTATTAATATGGCGGTACGATAAGGACAGTGAATATGATGACAACTGCAGCGCGACAAGGACAAACAGCCATGTGTCATAGATTAATCAACCAGAAGCGAAATCGTAGGCAGAATACACAACGTTCGTTGTCCGCTTGAGTTAGTTTGTTTAGTTTGTTAGCGTCTTTCTAATAATAATATTAAGATGATATAGAATTAAATTAGTAATAGCGGGCTAGTCAATATTATTTTATTACTCGATTAGGAGGTACCTTAGATAAAACATTTATGTTTCGTAATGTTTTTGTTATCTTCCAGATTTCCTACTGATGTTTATATAAAACATAAATGGATCAGCATAGTTCAGGCGGAAAGAAGTGAATATAACTGGATACCTACAAAAAGTAGTACAATTTGTTCTGAACATTTTAAAAATGAAGATAAATATACTACTTCCAAAGGCTACATGCGTCTGAAAAAAACTGCAGTACCTGTGATGGCCCCGATAAAATTTAATTTTATAAATATTATGATAGTTGATTATTTTCACAACAAGAAAAAAATGGTCGTAACTTATGTAATTTTGTGATCAGTGCATTCAATCTTGCTCAATACCTTTCGAGCACCGTCATATGAGACACAATTTAAGAACAATAGGTGCGCGGACACTGGTGTCCGCTTCGTGTTCCATAGTTTAATTACAAATATAATTTGTAATACCATATCAATTAAGAGAATTTATTCTATTTCAGGACAATGATGATGTTCCACAATTTCACTCACCTACCAGTCTGGACCATGTTGATATATCCGATATGGATTCAGTGTTTGACACCCCCAGAAAAGCAAAGCTTAGGACGCGAGTTCGTAAATTATTTGTTGAAAAAAAAATGTTACAGAAAAAAAATAATGCTCTTAAAATCCAAAACAGCAGATTAAAAAAAAAATAACAAGCATGAAAAACATTTTAAAGGATTTGAAAAAAAAAAATTATCTCACGGAACAGCAATTTTCGGATCTTAACTTAAAAGCAGAACCATTAAACTTATTTAACAGAATATTGCAAATAAAAAAGTCTAAGAAAAATTTCGTTTATTGCCCGTGGTCCGACCGCGTAGTTCTACTAAGGACTACGGGCATTTTTCTTTTCGGTGGTTCTATCAACCGGACCATGGGCAAATCAAGTTCTATCAGTAGTACTAAGGGCAACTTTGTTTACCCGTGGTTCTATTAAGTGAGTAAACTTCTTTGCATATAAAGCAAAATTATTACATGTCGGTGAATTTTTTTACGGTTTAAAAGTTATGACCAAGTTTTGTTATTTTCAATGACTTCGCAATTTCGCATAATGTTTAAAAAGACTATCAGGGCTATCTAAAAAAATAAATTGATAGCCCTGACAGTTTTTTTTAATCAATATTTTACTAATAAAAGTGTGTTGTTAAAATGTAAATAGTCATATTCAACTACGCCTGCGACAGATAATACGGAAAGTATGTAACAGAAAGAGATAGCTATTTGTAGTGAGTTGCGCTTGAAGTATACTAGTGCATCATAGAGTATGCGGATTTACCACAGATGGGACATTGGATATGAGCATAGGTATATTACATTGGTAATGAATATGATGTATTAAATAAAACAAAAAACAGAATATTATTAATTATTTAATCACAAACTTAGACTAAGATACAATAATAAAAATAGAAAATGAAAGTTGAATTGGCAGTTAACATTTTCATTATTATTTATTTACCCTCAAATAAGTTTAATTTATTTCTTTTTTGTCTTTTTGACGTGCTTTTTATGAATGGGTTATTTTTGTGCTCATGATGCAAACGGACATTCAGATACTTTTGTATTATAGCTCGAATTAGTTGCAATCTATGATTGAGTATAGGGGTTTGATTCATAGAATGTTCGGACAAAATATCGAATACGTTAGACTGCAAACAGTGTTTTAAAATGTTGTATTGTAATTGCTTAAAGTCATGAGAATTTCTAAAATAGGGACCATTTTCTATGATGAATTTCTTTAAAATATCTTCTGATTTTAAGCACACTAAAAAAACATCATGCGATGCAAAACACAAACCACCCATATCTTTAAGAGTGACGAGTTTATGAAACCATAATTTTTCATTCGTGAATAAAGAGGAACGACAGTCTTCACATTTTAAACTTCCACAAAGCTTTCTAGATACCCAGCCTGAAATATATCCAATTATTTGTTCTACATTACACGAGCGATGATCGTTATTAAGTAAATCTGTCATAATAGACACGTTTTCTTCCGATTTTTTATCACTTTCCAAGTTCATAAGCTCATCCATAACCCAATTTTCATCCAGAACCCGTCCGTTGCACGTGTTATTTATGTTTTTTACTGCTGATGAGCAATTTAGTATCGGAAAATATTCTACTGGAATACAATTACCTGTAAAGGCAGATCGGAATTCCAAATGATTGAACATTTTTTTATAAATTCCTTTGAATTGGATTGTATTTGGGTTATTATTATACCCTCCATGTCGACGTATGTCCCCAAACATTATTTCAATGTGGTCTTGACTTAACCTATATGTAGAAATGTAGCTCAGTCTTTCCTCATCTTGAACAAGAGACGTATACATATAAATATTTAAGGCTTTCGATACAAATCAAAAATCCTAAAAAACCGGTTTTAGATTTACATTGCACGAGCTTCTTTTTAGTTATTTTCATAAATACATGTCCACGTCGGGTAATTCTGTTTTTATTGTAAATACGCAATTCAAGTATATATTTTTTAGCTTTTTCTAGAAAAGCAAATATTTCTTTTGCATTACCTGAACTAACTGGCTTTTTGAAACCAAATTTGTCACGAGCTCTCGAATTGAAAATGTCGAACAAGTCATTAAATAATATTATGAAGTCTTTAGTTTCTTTACAAGTCAGTATTGCATAAAAAGTATTACATTTGTGCTTTTTACTGTTAAGAAGCAATTTGTATTATTTTTGGAAAAGTTAATAAAAGTTTAAGAATTTAATCCGTATTTTTTTGCGACAACCTTGGAGTCAATGACATTTTTGTATAAAAAGTTTCTGGTACCTGCTACAACATTGCCTATTAGCAGTAAAAAAATATATATTACCGTCATGGCAATAATCTAACTGCCGGCGACAAGACCGGTGTCTCATGTACACGGAAAAAAAAATACTATAAAGATCAACAATATATTTATTGAGATATCCTGGGATCCCTTCTTTTCGCATAATGTTCTTTGTCCTAATATACTTCGGCATAACGATTTTGGCACAATTTGTTTTGGCATAATAATACTACGGCATAATTTTTTTAGGCATACATTTTATGTTGGCATAATCATCTTAAAGATTAATTTGTTTTGGCATAAATTTGATTCGCATAACGTTAGTAGGCCTAATGACTATTAGCATAACGTTAGTAGGCCTAATGACTATTAGCATAATAATATTTAGGCATACAATTAATATAATTTATACATAACATTATGTAACTTAAACGATTTTTCAATCGCGAGATAACTTTTATCTGAAGAATATATTAGATGTTTTGACAGTTTTTGTATAAAAAAATATGTCAATCAGTTAACTTCTATTATGAGAAATAAATATGGCGGTTATTCCTCAGATAGAAGTTAACTGATTGAAACGGGAACACCCAAATACTCCGAAATATTTTATTCCGAATTTCGATGTTCCGATTTTCAAAAGTCCGAATTTCATAATACCTAAGAATCATAATGTCTATTACTAAAAATCACGAAATTTATTTTACCGAAAGTCATAAATGCGACTTGTTTGTTTTCCGATTTTCATATATTCGAAGAATCAAATGCTCGATGGGTTCGCGGTCCGAAAAACGACATTCCGATTTTCAATACTCCGAATTATTTCCGTTACCGTTACCGCACCCGAACTCAACGAACGCAGTAGACGACGTAGGATGCAAGAGCGAGCGAAGGGCACCCCGAGGTTCGGTTTGGTTAGGTTACTTTAAACCCTTTACACAGAAATAGGGGCCCCGCGAAGCGGGGCTCCGTCGACATAGGATGCAAGAACGAGCGAAGGGCACCCCGAGGTTCGGTTTGGTTAGGTTACTTTAAACCCTTTACTCAGAAATAGGAGCCCCGCGAAGCGGGGCTCCGTCGACATAGGATGCAAGAGCGAGTGCTTGAATGCTGCATGCTTGCTTGCATGCTGTATGTTTGCTTGCTTCATGCTTCCTACAGCGAAAAATAAAAATATGTTTTAATATCATTATGCGTAAATAAATTTATGCTTTAGGATATTATGCTTAAAAAAGTTATGCTTTAGAACTTTATGCTTAATAAATTTATGCTTTACAATATTATGCTTTATCATTATAATGGTTAGAGAAATTATGCTTAAAAAAATTATGCGTAAGCTGTTATGCGTAATTATATTATGCGAAAATATAATTATGCCAAACAAAATTATGCTAAGTTATATTAGGTCTTAAAATTTTATGCAAATGGATAGGGAACCAGATATCCTTCTAGGCAATGTTGTGTCTTTTACCTACAACTTTGCCTACGACTTTGAGTGCTTCTAATTCTGAATAACGGCATGATTTAAATAGATTTGGGTTCTACCTGGCAAGGCATAAGGTCTGTTTTCCATCTGAAAGTCTTTAAAAGCTGTAATAATAAACAGGTTTTAAAGTTCAGGATTTTAGGGATACTGATATCAGACCCAGAGATCGCCACCAATTCCGTCCAGAATTTATATGTATATATAGAACGATGGCTGATCCTTCAAATCTTACCGACGCTCAATATGAGCCTCAAAGGAGTACCCGAGGAAAGTTTCCTCGAAATCGTGGTTCGAGAGGTCCGCGCGGCAGAGGCCGTGGAGGGCAAAACAACAATTCTGTCAGAAGACAGTTTAATACTCAAAGAATGGAGAACCATAGATATAAGACCGGATTACAAACACAACAAAAGAACTTGGAAGATATCAAGTCTGAAATATTCGCTTTTGTGACTAATGAGCAATTAGAACAATTTACTTCAAATATTAATAAGAAACCGCAGATGTTACCCGTCACTTCGCGAAATATAGGCATTTCGACTGTTTCACTATTACATACAGCTAACCAATACAGAGAAAATCTTCAAATGCCAAATGTGTACGCTATGTACAGTCTTTCTAGCAGCTTTCGAAGCAAAAATAATAACAGGTTCAGAGATACGAACAAAAAACGTCAAAATCCGTGCAAAGTTGCAGCATTTTACGGTACCTAAACTTATCATAGGTAAAATGTTTATAATATAGTCAAGTAAGGCGGCCTTTAGACGCTCAGTCTGACTGATAGATGACTGACCGTGGTTTGAGTGACGCTTGACTGAGCGTGTAAGTACGTGACTGAGGTCACAGTGACTCAGTCATACATCAGTCAACGTACTTACACGCTCAGTCAAGCGTCACTCAAACCACAGTCAGTCAGTCATCCATGTGTTCTTTAAGGCTTGGCAAATTTATGAAAGGTAGGCGTAGGTTTAATTTTATATTACTTATTATAATTTCTAAAAATGTTTTCTTTTGTGATCTTCTAATAATATGATGTGATAAATTTTACGCATCTTTGCTAGATAATGGAGACATTTAATACTTTGTTTTCGTTTCGTTCAAAGTTTATACTTTTGGAAGTTTTTATTGTGTTTTTTCTAAACATTTTATTTTGTTTAACCTTTCGTATGCCGGAACGTAGATCCATGCGAGACACAATGGCTTTTTAATTGTGTCTGTAATTACGGCATTCAACCGGTTAAATAAATACGCATTACAATCTTTGCTAGATTAAGTACCTATTAATATACGATATTTAAATATTATTTCTTATTTTGTTTTGTTTGTACAAGTTTATACTTTTGGAAGAAGTCTTTTCTTTTATAACGCCTTTAAATTTAAATGTTATGGTGTGTCTTATTGTCCCCTTACGTAATACTATTATTTTTTCGTAAACATGGCAAGAAAATACAAACTGATTACCAAAACTGTACATTGTTTTAATTTGAAAACCTTACATAATCTTACAAAAAAATATTAAGTTGTGATGAAAACCTTGTAAGTCACATCAAACTTATGTAGACACACGATAATAGAAACAATGTGATACGTACCTAAGGAATGCATAAAATCTAAAAAAAACAAAAGGTAATATCTTCCCCACTCATACATTTTTTTTTCAGTAGACATTTTTTTCTTCCTCCTGTAAAATTTATAAACACTTACGTGGTTTTCACTGCTGGGCGACGATCTGGACCTTAAACTGCACCCATACAGGCTTCAAATTGTGCAGGAGATGAAACCAAACGATTACATTCAACGTAAGTTATTTGCGGACACTATGCTGGAGCGTTTCTCTAGCCTTGATAATGTATTGTTTACGGATGAGGCCCACTTTCACATCAATAAGCAAAATTGTCGATATTGGAGCAGGGAAAACCCTCGCCTTAAACACCAAAAGCCACTTCATTCACCTAAAACGACAGTATGGGCTGCCATATCAGCTAAGGGCATAATTGGTCCGTATTTCTTTGAAAACAATTGTAGCGGTATCTACAACGCCACATGCGAACATCGCGTCATACTGACGTCACGCAAATCCTGCATCGCGCAAGCAGAGTTTACCGCGCAACTAGCATATATACAACAGCCCGACATGAATCATTGGGCAGTTGCCCGACATGAATCATTGGGCAGTTGCCCGCCAGACACAACACCCGTCTGGTCGGAGGATCCTCCCTTTTCTATGGAGGTTGAGTGAACTTTACACCCTGTTCCTTATACCTCTATACAAGGAAATAACGTAACTATGACTTCAGCGGAATACGTTAAGATGTTGCAAGAGTTTTTGACGCCACAGTTACATGAATTTGAAGGATACAACAGCAGGACCTGGATGCAACAAGATGGAGCAACATGCCATATACGTCAAACGTGACTTTACCGGTAGTCAAACAAATTATGTAGGCGGAAAAAGAGTTAATTATGCATTAAAAGGGTCATACAGTGGACGATGTGCAGCCGCAGTCATATCTTTCAACACCGGCGGCACACTTCAGACAGACGAGCACAATTTTATTTTTGGGACTGATGCAAACGCACGAATAATTCAGTTAGAAACAGAACGCAAGGAAAATAACTATAAAAGAAGAAATGTTAAAAAGAAAAAGTCAGTTAAAAATGTTACGGCAAAAGACGCCCATTATGGCGAAATTTGTCAGAAACCTGACATGGATGTACGTATAGAGGTATGAGGAACAGGGTGTAAAGTTCACTCATACTCTATAGAAAAGGGAGGATCCTCCGGCCAGACGGGTGTCGTGTCTGGCGGGCAACTGCCCAATGAGTCATGTCGTATATATGCTAGTTGCGTGGTAAACTCTGCTTGCGCGATGCAGGATTTGCGTGACGTCAGTATGATGCGTTGTTCGCATGTGGCGTTGTAGATACCGCTACATCACTCCCCCCCGGAGACCGGAGGTCGATAGTGGGCTGAGTCTTGTATCTTGCGATGCTTGTCAGGCCAGCTGAGGTTCCAGTGAGTCGGAACCGGTTGCCGCATAGTTCACGGTGAGTCGGAACTGTCTGCGAAGATGTCCCCAGTGAGTCGGGGTGGCGCTGCGTTATGCTCCAGTGCGTCGGATGTAGTACAGCGCCGGGTTGAGGCTGGCTGCTGGCGTCGACCAGGAGAGGCTTATTGAGGGCTCTGCTTGTAGACCGGCCGAAAGTGCAGTGTGCTGTGCCGAGGTTGCTGATGAGGCTGAGGGTGATGACCAGGTATGCGCGGTCGCTGCATGCTCGTGGTCAGGATACCCGTAGAAGCCGTGGGTGCTGGCTGGCTGGGTGACTCGCCGCTCTAAAGCTTGCGGGAGTGATGATGATGACGTCACGCTGAAGTATTTGCACGAAGGCTGCGTTGACGTTCATGTTCGGGGTCACCAGTATAGAGGTATGAGGAACAGGGTGTAAAGTTCACTCATACTCTATAGAAAAGGGAGGATCCTCCGGCCAGACGGGTGTCGTGTCTGGCGGGCAACTGCCCAATGAGTCATGTCGTATATATGCTAGTTGCGTGGTAAACTCTGCTTGCGCGATGCAGGATTTGCGTGACGTCAGTATGATGCGTTTTTCGCATGTGGCGTTGTAGATACCGCTACATACGTATACGACAAAGCCAAAGAAGAATTTTTAAAATCATTTGTCATGTCTACAGAAGCGAGGCAAACTCTTGAAAGAAGCACAGTTTTACAGAGTGCAAGCCCGCTCTGGCTAGAGACCAGAAGGAAACTTTTAACAGCATCTTGGTTTGCCAGAGTTTGCAAGAGGCGTGCAAATACCAACTATGCTCCTCTTGTGAGACAAATTTTATACGGTAACGATCTCAGCAATGTCGCTTCAATAAAACATGGTAAGAACAACAACTAAAAACTGCTTTTTTGGACATCCAAGAATGTGGATTGTTCATTGACAAAGATTTTTCATTTCTGAGTGCTACTCCAGACGGCAAATACGAACATGGCATTGTAGAAGTAAAGTGTCCATCATCTGCTTTTAATATGGAACCCGAAGAAGCAATAAAGCAACGGAAAATTGACTTTTGGTTGCATAAATCAGACGGTTTCATAGTCAATAAAAAAAGCAAATGGTACTACCAAGTCCAGGGCCAACTACGTGTAGGGTAGACTAAGTGACAGGGTACGGTTGTGACAGAGCTCGTATTAGCAAAACTATCAACGGGGCGGCGAGGGGTGCAAGGGGAGAGAGGCGCGGGTCGCATGTCCGAACGTGTTTCACAGTATTGTGTCAGCCGTCTCGCGCGAATATCTGTTACAGGAACCCATAGTGTGTTTTGGAGACCAAAAGTAAGTATTTTTGGTTGTTTCTTTTTGATAATTGTGTTTTAATTTACAGATTGACTGTTAAGTGTTTTTATTTTTATTATGTATTGGTCTGTAGTCGACAAAATTACGGTAGTTACTTTTTCAAACAGTTTATACTGTCATATCGATAGGTTATGTTGCGAAAGATAGTGTGGGGACAGTTGTGACAATTTTTGTGGGTACGGTTGTGACATCAGCAATCGGTTGTTTTTATACTTTTAGATGCCTAGAAAACGCGTGAGGAAGACTCAGAAGGGTCAGAGCGACTTGTCCAGCTATGCAGCTGCCTATGACGATGTTAAACAGGGAACTTCTTTACGTGTAGCTTCAGAAAAGCATGGAGTAAATCGCATGTCTTTATTGCGATACTTACGGAAACGGGATGAAGCCAATGACGATGAAGGTACAAGTTCTACTATTACAATGGGGTACAACGCTCATAACAAAGTGTTTACTAGTGATCAAGAAAATGAACTGTCAAAATATCTGATCCGTTGTGCTGACATTTATTTCGGTCTGGCTCCAAAAGAGGTGCGAAAATTGGCTTTTCAGCTTACCGTCAAGTACAATTTGAAGCGACCGGCTACTTGGCTCGAAAATGAGATGGCTGGCGAAGAGTGGTTTCGCTCTTCTATGAGGAGAAACCCTGAATTATCAGTTCGTGCTGCACAAGCAACAAGCCTTTCCAGAGCAACAAGTTTTAATAAAAGAAATGTTGAAGCTTTTTATGACAATTTACAAATTGTTTTGGACAGACATAGAGTCTGTCAAGCGAGTCGAGTCCACAACCCTTTTACTGATTTCTTATAATGGCAATACTATGATCTGTCAAACAGATTGTCACAAATACTGTTGTAACCTCTTAATAATCCGGTTTTTGTTGAGTTTTTTAATGTTATAATGCCGAAACCTATTAAAAGTAGTGTCAGGAGCTTGTTGTTTACAATGATTAATAAATATAATCATGTACAGAGTGAATCTGACGACGTGTTATCGCAAAAACGACGACTTTTGGATGAAATCGTTTCAACATCAGGTAGGTTGGCAACAACGTGTTGATACTTTTAGCACAATTGTCTAACTTTTTTTATTTTACTGTGATGTGATCACGATTTCCGTTTTGGTTTAGATCCAGACGTCGTGTTCATGACCTTGAAACTTACTGGGGCATCTTTAAGTGAAAACTACTATAAAGATTGTTGTCATTTTTTTGCAGCCACCTTGGATGATGAATTAATAAAAAGCACAATTCATAATTTAGTTAAGCAAGTCATAGCCATAGAAGACAATAAAAAAATGAAATCTGAAACAGACTATCTGACAAAAATTGCTGCTATGACAGGTTAGTACTATGGTAGCTGTGCTACCGGGGTCGTAGCTGCAGAGGCGCTGACGACCAATAATTAAGACACTCTAAGCTTTTTACAGCATTTATTGCATAAGATCCACCTCTTACAATAGCAAGTTTTAAACTCAATATAAAAAACACTAGCAGAATATTTGACACTCGCTTGAAATATCGAATGGAACATACTTTAAAATACAACCAGCCAGTCTTGTAGAGGTGTGGCTTTCCAGCCAGCCAAAACTGATACTGCTACTTCTTATGATTTTAGAGCAAAGGATGAAACTGCTCCAGTTGACGAGCCGTTGTACGACCTCGGCCCGCATACAAGTTCAATACCCGTTCAAGAGACGTATTGCCAAAATTTTGAGTTGAGTGGATACATCGACCAAGTGGAGCGTACGTACGAATCACTTCGAGGTGTGGACCCAAGACTCGACAGACGTATGCCTTACTCCATGTTCCAACATTCAATGTCGACAATCCTCAACTGTTACCTCATGGACTTAACTTTAGACAATGGCGAACGTAACAGTTAGACGCTGCCCGTTGTCTAGTGAATAGTCCCGGGAAATCCCGGAACCGAAAGTACCGGGAAATCCCGGAAATTTGCGTTGATTAAGGAACCGGGATTTATTAATTCAAATCCCGGTTCTTTCGATACTTTCGGGAAAAAATACTTCGCGTTTAGAATATTTCTAATTTTATTGCCTAAAGCCCGAAAGCCTAAAGCGTGGAATACACTTGCTACCTAGTAGAGTTGAGAGTGTTGAAACGGACAAAGTAAGAGAAAGACGAAATGACAAGGCAAAATAAAAATATTTATATCAAATAATACCTACTAAACTAATCCTATATAATTATATGTAGGATTAGGTACAAAAATGTTTTTATGTTAAAAAGATGTTGCTGGTAGAATATGCGTAGTTACCAGTAAATAGGTAATAGGTAATACGGGCTGGTGTCCGCAACTCCACGTCAATGAGCGTATTTTGCGTACGGGTGAGAAAATCGATTATTCGATCCACCCCAGCTCCTCAAGGAAGGCCAGCAACGCCTTGATGTTACTGTTACCAGTAAAATTATACTAAATAAGACTGATTTAGTGTCCATGTGACAGGGCAAAATATAAACATTTAAATCAAATCAAATAGAACATTTTATTTCTTGTTTTATAGATTTTAGATACTGTAAAAGCCCGAACTGCGGTAAATCTTAGGATTTACCGGTAAATCCTAAGATTTAGCAAGTCTCACCGGTAAAAGTCCGAATTGTTTTATAATAACCATCAATTTCTGACTTTTACCGGTATTCTGTCGGTAAATCTTAGGTTTTACCACAGATACCGGTAAATGTTAGTTTTCATCAGAAACTATTTATTCAACATTACTATCATTGTTATTGTTTTAAGTCAAGTCTTAAAACGAGTTTAACATGCTTTAGAAAAATAAAATGCAGAAAAAATAACACAAATCAGAAACAAAACAGTCTTTTGTTATTCGTTACAATCATTATTATTATTCCCTTTATTTAAGTACATATAAATTATATTTTTAAATATTAAAAATATAAAAACATTTAAAAATATAAATAATTATAGCCCACCGCTACCGGTGGTCAGGGCTCCAGAGAGGAACCTGCTAACAATGCGGGCCATGTCCAGAAGTACTGTAGATTACATGATTAAAGTGTCGGATATACTTACAAAACTTCAGTCTGCACTTAACACCTGTCACAACACCTATTTATCTCGTCTGCTCAACGTCTGTATGTCACTGCAGGGATCCAGCAGAATATCAGCGTCAGGTACATTTGCCTGACACATGCTGAGCTGAACTCCCATTTGGTGCAACCTTGAGACGCACACCGCACTGTGTTTTTCGTTGTTAATTTTATTTTAAGTATTCGTCATAGACTCATAGTGTCACTTTTATTTAGATATGTATGTTTTTCCTTTTCGAGGCTCTTGGCTATTTTCCTATTGGAGCTGTCACTGTCACGACTATCGGCACAATGATTGCTGAGTCAACATCCCACATGTCGACAACCTCGCGTCGCAAGCCAAGTCAATTATTATTATCATTAGTCAAGTCTTAAAATATGATTTATAAAAATAAAATGCAATAAAATACTTTTCACTAAAACACCTACTTTGGCTAGGTACGAGTAAGCTAAAAGTTCTTATTAGTACCAGTTAAAAAAAGGATTTTACTTGTTCCAACATGGTTAACTATTATGGCGTTTAGAATTACAAAATAATCCTGATGACTTGCAAGCGCACTTCTTCGTTGAGCATTTTTTAAAGCAGTTGCACTTTTTGAACCCTAAAAGAGAATTTTCTGACAACTTCTCGAAGACTCAATTTCTTTTCTCTGTCAACTTTACTTCATTTAGCTAGCATTCTTAGTTTCCGAGACTTCCATCCATTCAAGAATCTTTATGTGACCCTAATTCATTGCTCTCGAGTGTATTTCAATCTTTGATTTCGGACCTTTACCGGTTTCCGCGGTAAAACCAAGGATTTACCGACTGAATACCGGTAAAAATTTGAAATTAAAGATTGAACAATTTGGACTTTTACCGGAGAGACTTGGTCAATCTTAGGATTTACCGGCAAATCCTAAGATTTACCACAGTTCGGGCTTTTACAGTAACATCTATGTATAAAACAAGAAATAAAATGTTCTATTTGATTTGATTTAAATGTTTTTATTTTGCCCTGTCATTTCGTCTTTCTCTTACTTTGTCCGTTTCAAGATTTTCAACTCTACTACTAAGTGGCAAGTGTATTCCACACTTTAGGCGTTTGGGCTTTAGGCAATAAAATTAGAAATATTCTAAACGCGAAGTATCTTTTCCCGAAAGTATCGAAAGTACCGGGAATCCCGGTTCTTCAGCCAAAAGGTCCCAAAAATCCCGGTTCTTTAAAACAGAACCGGTTCTGCATTCCCTACCGTTGTCAGGACCTCCTGCCTGAAGACTTGTGCATTCCAGACAACTTATACCATTACATTACCAGCATTGGAAACACTACCACAGTCGGCGGAGAAGAAATTAAGTTTAACCTCCCTGAAGCAGCCGTGCCACAAGCCGCAGATGATAATATTCCTGCAGGATCGTACGGTCCCCTGACCCCAGAAAATCACAATGTATATGAGTGCTACATTTCACCGCTAGTCACTTCTAATCGTGTTTTAAATTCCAGGCGTCTTCCAAATGACCCTGAGGTACTTCCACTCCCTGCTGCCTTAGTGCCCGCTGGCGCGGTGGCAACTCTTAATCTATTAGGCCATGGTCCAGCAGACGTTCTACCTGCAGAAGCCCGCCCTAGAATAGAAGGTTTTGAGTTCCCTGATGGAGATTCTGTCGCTGCACGTCTCCGTATATGCCCCGAACTTATGAGCAGAGTGAACACGGTTCTTTTTGAGCTAAGAGGCCGCTACAAAATGAGAGATATGGTCCGCTCGTCCCCTACGGTCCGAAATTATCTAAAACCTAAAACATTGCCTGGGAATGTCCAATTTGTCCGAGTTCCAGAGCCTACTCCCGACTTACAAAAACTTAGTCGCAAGCAGTGCCAAGTAAGAAGCTCAGCAGCTTTTGGATCTAATACTGCAGGGTATAATAATGTATCCGTACTACATCGGGAGCGTACAAACAACGCGAGAGGCGCCTGTTACTTAGTTAACGGTGCTATGCCGCATGGTTGGCTGGCCACTATTAACAACAACTTTAATATGGCCGGTCCTTTTGCTCCCACTGTTGGTGCCAATAATCCGGCTATCCGTGTGACAAAATTCATTTCACACTCGCCTGGCGGCACAAGAATTACTGCTATAGATAACTACATAAAGCGTAATTTCTATATTCCAGCCCGGTAATCCGCTGAAGCGTAATTTAGCAAAGTCCTCGCTAAAATTACTAAAAACACTAGCAGAATATTTGACACTCGCTTGAAATATCGAATGGAACATACTTTAAAATACAACCAGCCAGTCTTGTAGAGGTGTGGCTTTCCAGCCAGCCTCGCTTTAGAGCCGGCCTCTACAGTACACATTTATTGGTTTACCCTGCATTTTCTACATATTATTATGTTATCATAAAATTTGTGCGTTTGATACTGAACTGACATATTGAATTTTCAGATTTAAGTGTGAAAACACTGCGGAGAATTAAAAAAGAAGGTGCTATTAACCAAGGTGAGTGGAACACACCAGGGAAAAAGCGTCCACGACAGCCAACTGTAGCCAACCTGGATAGTTTTGATTTATCAGCCATACGCAATAAAATTAATGAATTTTACTGTGTGAAAAGGCAAGTTCCAACTCTACGAAGTTTGCTTGCAGATTTAAGAGAGTCTATTGGATTTACTGGATGTCATGAAACATTGAGACAATTATTACTCAAAAATGGATTTGAATTCAAAAAAAATAAAAATGAGAGATCTCTTCTTCTTGAAAAGTATGAACTAGCTGCATGGCGACATAGGTATCTCAGAGCTATTGACGAAAAGCGGAAACAAGGAAAATTAATAGTTTACCTCGATGAAACCTATGTCCACCAAAATTATAAAGTTAAAAAAAAGACGGGTTGCACTCCGGGAGTGCCGGCAGAAGTGAAAACTTGAATATTAACGTTGAAATAAATCAATTATTAATTGAATTAATATAACTCATTTTTTTTTCACTATTTCTGCGTCACTTTTTCAAACTCAAACTCAAACTCAAAGCATTTATTTCAATTAAACCATTTACAGGCACTTTTGAATTGTCAAGAAGTCAGTCAGTCAGAAAAAATGAAGCTAGTTGCCCATTCCAAAGCGTAGGTACCTATGGAGAAGAACGGGCAAGAAACTCCATGGACACTCTTTTAAATCAAAGTAATGTGGTTACAAAGTCTTGGTTACATCATTCATGTTAAAAATTATACATGTGAGAACGATGCAGAACGTTAAAAGCGTCCATAATGAAAAGATGAGAAAAAACAACAATTCAAATAATAAATTAAAATAAGCCATGGCAGCAAAGAGATGACCAGTCCCTACTGACGGCGCCCGTTCACGAACATGACGCATGCATCAGCACCATTCAGCTCAACCATTTTGAAGGAAGCTAAATGATCCAACACATGCGCCACCATCAGCGAGACATTTGAGTGAGCATGACATACTCTCAGCCGCCAGAGCACATTCAATTTCAAGTCAATGAAAGACGTACCCAGTAAATGGTAGCTTTATAGTGTGTACATAGTACTCACACATGTGTTATGCAATTATACAATACTAGGAGATTGAATTTATACAATGCAAAGATAGACTTACAATCTTCAGCAGCTCCAACAGTATTTTCAAGAGTTAATTAGTTGTGGTTGTGGAGCAGGACCAGCATTGAGCCAGGCATTTATATCCGCGATGTAATCCCCTAACTTATAATATGCCTGCCTGCATAGTGTGCGTTTAATACAAGACTTGAATTTTGTCTCATTCAGTTGAAGAATGTGGGGAGGTATTTTATTATAACATTTTAAACAGTACCCCATAAAAGATGAGTCTACTTTAGCTAGTCTGAAACCTGGTTGAACTAATAAGTCCCTATTTCTAGTACTATAATTATGTCTTTCACCTCTTTTACTAAAAAGATGTAAATTTTTCCTTACATACATGATGTTTTCATAGATATATTGACAAGGTACCGTCATGATGTTAATTTCACCGTTCCCTTAGAGAATCGCGCCTGCGAAGATTATATATGGCTCTGATGGCTCTTTTCTGCAGAATAAAAATAGAATCGATGTCTGCAGCCCGTCCCCAAAGTAAAATACCGTAAGACATGATACTATGAAAGTAACTAAAATAGACCAGTCTCGCGGTATCTACATCAGTAAACTGACGGATTTTTCTGACAGCATAAGCAGCTGAACCTAGCCGTCCTGCAAGAGATGTTAAATGAGGACCCCATTGTAGCCTTGAGTCGAGCGTGATCCCTAGGAAAACAGTTGTATCGA
Organism: Amphipoea lucens; assembly: GCA_947508005.1. NCBI lineage: Eukaryota > Metazoa > Arthropoda > Insecta > Lepidoptera > Noctuidae > Amphipoea > Amphipoea lucens. The sequence continues at coordinate 22,209,743 of OX382357.1, forward strand.
CGAATTCTAGTTTCTCTTGATTCAATATTATCTCGCAATCACTACCTTTGACGTTTGGTAAAGAAAATCTTATGCACTTAGTTTTTTTTCCATTTAATACTAAATTATTAGCAGTGAACCAATTTAGGACCTGCAGTAGGGCGTTATTTACGTCGTCAAAATTTATAGCACGTCTATTTACCTTAAAAATTAAAGAAGTGTCATCAGCAAATAACACCATTTGTGGTTGGTTTTTTAATAAATGGAGTAGATCATTAATATACACTAAAAAGAGGAAAGGACCCAAAATCGAGCCTTGTGGCACACCCATTTTTACTGTTAAACCATGTGAATTGACACCATTTATTTGAACTTGCTGTTGTCTATCATTTAAATAAGAACTAACTAAACTGAGCGCAAGTTTTCCAAGTCCGTAATGCTCAAGTTTCAAAAGTAAGGTTTCGTGATCGACGCAATCAAATGCCTTGGAGAGGTCACAAAAGATTCCTATGGCGTCTTGAGCCTCTTCCCACGCGTTAAAAATGTGTTTTAATAAGGTTACACCGGCGTCGGTCGTACAACGTCCTTTGGTAAAACCATACTGTTGATCGTGAAGGATTTTATTCGTGTTAAAATGATTGAGCATCTGATTAAGCATTATCTTTTCAAACACCTTGCTGAAAACCGGCAACACGGATACGGGTCTATAATTATTGGTGTCTTTACTGTCCCCGGATTTGTAAAGTGGTATTACCTTACTATATTTCATTAGATCGGGGAAGACTCCTTGATCTACACAAGAATTAAATACTAAGGCTAAGTAAGGCGCAATAGTCTCAATTATGGAGGTACACACTTTAATGGACATTCCCCAAAGATCTTCGGTCAATTTGATCTTAATTTGCTTAAAAGCTTTTATTACTACTACAGGGTTAATATGTTTAAATTGAAATTCAACCGGGCAGGCTTGAACGTTCGCTCTTAATAAATCAATTGATACGTCGGGTGAGGAATTCCATTAATAGATGCACTTTGTCCAATTTCCATATTTTAGACACTTTATATACACGAATTTTACGAATACACAGCAGTGTGGCTACTACACAGACGGTCGAGCCATCAGCTGTCCATCCATCCATCCACGTCCACGTCCATCCATCCATCCATCCATCCATCCATCGATCTATCGATCTATCAATCCATCGATCCATCGATCCATCCATCGATCCATCGATCCATCCATCGATCCATTGATCCATCCATCGATCCATCCATCGATCCATCGATCCATCCATCAATCCATCGATCCATCCATCAATCCATCCATCCATCCATCGATCCATCCATCCATCCATCGATCCATCCATCCATCGATCCATTTATCGATCCATCGATCCATCCATCCATCGATCCATCCATCCATCCATCCATCCATCCATCCATCCATCGATCCATCGATCCATCCATCGATCCATCCATCCATCGATCCATCCATCGATCCATCCATCCATCGGTCCATCCGTCGGTCCATCCATCGATCCATTGTCGTGTGTCACTTGGTTCACTTCGGTCACAGTAGAAAGATTACGAACAGTACGGAAACTGCATACAAACGGTCGCAACGGCACACTCACACAGACGCGCGCATCTACGATACTCCTAAGCGATGGTTGGGGTACTCTCAGTCACGGGTGCCGTGTTCCTCTTGAGTATTAATGTTCTGTGGCCGTGTTGGAACGAATAGTCGTGTATTTAATTTATTTATTCCTTGCGCCACGGATCGTCCATCTTTTCAATACGAGTAAAAATGCCTCGAGCGTGTTGTGTGGTATACGACTGTTTGAACTCGACTTCTTCAAAACCGGAACTATCCTTTTTTAAACTCCCTGCTGATCTTGAAAGGTAAGAATGATTTATTGTTTAAATAATCGATATCGAATAATGGCTCGTGCGATCATGCACCGACGTGAATTTATTTGTAAATCAAAGATGGCGGCTGCTAACATTTTTTTCGTCATGGGTGTCGTAGGTAGTTAAAGAGGTTGCCAAAATCGTTAATGAGGTCAAAATTTAAATCCAAGATGGCGGCTGTGAAATTTTTCCATTTATTTGTCATGGGTGTCGTTTTCATAGTTTTCGAGGGTGCTAAAGCCTATAGTGAGGTCAAAATCTAAATCCAAGATGGCGGCTGTGAAATTTTTCCATTTATTTGTCATGGGTGTCGTTTTCATAGTTTTCGAGGGTGCTAAAGCCTATAGTCAGGTCAAAATCTAAATCCAAGATGGCGGCTGTGAAATTTTTCCATTTATTTGTCATGGGTGTCGTTTTCATAGTTTTCGAGGGTGCTAAAGCCTATAGTCAGGTCAAAATCTAAATCCAAGATGGCGGCTGTGAAATTTTTCCATTTATTTGTCATGGGTGTCGTTTTCATAGTTTTCGAGGGTGCTAAAGCCTATAGTGAGGTCAAAATCTAAATCCAAGATGGCGGCTGTGAGATTTTTCCATTTATTTGTCATGGGTGTCGTTTTCATAGTTTTCGAGGGTGCTAAAGCCTATAGTGAGGCCAAAATCTAAATCCAAGATGGCGGCTGTGAAATTTTTCTATTTATTTGTCATGGGTGTCGTTTTCATAGTTTCCGAGGGTGCTAAAGCCTATAGTGAGGTCAAAATCTAAATCCAAGATGGCGGCTGTGAAATTTTTCCATTTATTTGTCATGGGTGTCGTTTTCATAGTTTTCGAGGCTGCTAAAGCCTATAGTCAGGTCAAAATCTAAATCCAAGATGGCGGCTGTGAAATTTTTCTATTTATTTGTCATGGGTGTCGTTTTCATAGTTTCCGAGGGTGCTAAAGCCTATAGTGAGGTCAAAATCTAAATCCAAGATGGCGGCTGTGAAATTTTTCCATTTATTTGTCATGGGTGTCGTTTTCATAGTTTTCGAGGCTGCTAAAGCCTATAGTGAGGTCAAAATCTAAATCCAAGATGGCGGCTGTGAAGTTTTAAAATTTTTCGTCATGGGTGTCATTTTCATAGTTTTCGTGGGTGCTAAGCCTATAGTGAGATCAAAATGTAAATCCAAGATGGCGGCTGTGAAGTTTTAAAATTTTTCGTCATGGGTGTCATTTTCATAGTTTTCGTGGGTGCTAAGCCTATAGTGAGATCAAAATGTAAATCCAAGATGGCGGCTGTGATATTTTTTTTTTGTTATGGGTGTCGTTTTCATGAATTTTTAGGGTGCTAAAGCCAATAGTGAGGTCAAAAATGTAAATCCAAGATGGCGGCTGTTTTTATTTTATATCATACGTGAGAAGGTTCTTAATAAGAATTACGTAATAAAAGAGGATATTTTGTTATTTTTTTCAGACGTTCCCAATGGCTTCGTTTAATATCTCGAGAAGATTTGAGCAACAGACCGCCACAAAACTATACCGTTTGTGCAGAACATTTTAGCCCTATGGATATTCTACCGGGAAAGCAACGCAAAAAACTTAAAACCGGTTCATTGCCATCTCTTCATCTACCAGATTTGCAAAAAAAAACATGTACAAACATCAACCGAAGCTCCGAAGCTGGTTGAAATATGTACACAGACAGATGAAAATATAGGACTTTTAGCAATTGAGAGTACTCAAACTTCCAGATTTCTTTCACAGGACACACCAAGAAAAAGAAAACTAAGACGCGATCTTTTAGCATGTAGAAAACTAAATAAATTACACAAAATTGACAATAATCTACTCGCATAATGACAGTAATCTACTCGCATAATTTTTAAAATTGGTTTTGTTTATGATATTTCGATTCTTACGATACTTCCATAATAATTGCTGTTTACGCATGCAGCATTTTTTTATTCCTGTTGTCTTCCACTTTGTTTTTGTTTAATACATTTATGAAGTCGCCACATAATATTATTTTCTTTTTACTGTAGCAGTAGGTACTTCCCAAGTAGTCGGTTTAAAGTATCGAAAAATGTGTTTTAACATAATTACGAAGAATAAAGATATTTAAAAAAAATATTGTTTTCTTCAATTACTATTAAGCCCATTCTCGAGTAGAAACGGTAAGGTGCAGGTTTAAACTAGGCATCGGTCGAGCGACGCGCATTTTGACTTCACTATCGGCTTTAGCACCCTCGAAAACTATGAAAATGATATTCACGACGAAAATTTTGAATTTTTTCGCAGCCTCCATCTTGGATTTACGTTTTGACCAGAAGGAGGGAACGATAATCAGTCAACTTCTAACCGCACACCACGTTAAAAACTTCGTTACAATAAAACACATCAATTTTACAGACATTAAGAGTGACAACCCTAACGCTCCAATGAGGCGTAGGTAATTATTTCAACAAATAGGCCTAGTTTCCATACTGTTCATATTTATACTGTGCTTCGGTTGGCGCCACCGTAGAAAGAGAGGGGGGGGGGGGGAGAATCTCTCCTGACGGTCACGTGTCCTAACGCGATGTCCTGACGCGAGTTTAACATTTTTTACCCATTACAAAAAGTGTGCAACGCCGCCAAAGAAGTTTTCACTTCAAAAATCATGGCAAGGGCCATCAACAAGCGGTGTAATTGATAAAATATCATCAGGCAAAAGACATATTGTTGTTCATGCTGGATCCGAAAAAGGTTTTGTCCCCAATGCTTTATTAGTATTCAGTACTAAATCAAAAATGGCAGATTATCATGATGATATGAACAGATACCACTATCGAATAATACTGTTGCGCGAAGAATTGACGAAATGGCTGAATGGACAGAAGATGAATTAATCCAGCGAATAATACTGTTGCGCGAAGAATTGACGAAATGGCTGAATGGACAGAAGATGAATTAATCCAGCGAATAATTAATAGTAAATATTATGCTCTGCAACTAGATGAGTCTACCGACGTGCAAGGCCTATCTCAATTAATTGTTTTTGTGCGTTATATATGGCAAGAAGACGTGCATGAAGACATTTTGTTTTGCAAGCCAATTATTCGTGGAACAGCTGAGGTAATTTTCAACGTAATTGATTCCCATATAAAAGGAAAAGGTATACAGTGGAAGAACTGCGTCGGTAATTCGGTATATGTACTGACGGTGCGCGGGCATTGTGCGGGAAACAAAGCAGCGTGGTTACAAGAATTCTTGAACAAAGTCCCTATGCTTCGTGGACACACTGTAGCCTTCATAGAGAAGCACTGGTTTCCAAAGCATTGCCTGATGATTTCAAAACAGTTCTAAATACAGCTGTTAAAATTGTTAATTATATTAAAACAAGACCCTTGCAAGCTCGCTTATTTCAAAAGCTGTGTGAAGAAATGGCTAGTCTTCATACATCTCTCCTGTTGCATACCGAAGTTCGTTGGTTATCCGTGTCACCACTGCGAGGATCGCCCAGAGGACACGGTGGAGCATACGGTGGAGGTCTGCCCCGCATGGGCGGAGCACCGCCGTGCCCTCGTAGAGGCGATCGACAGCGGCGGCGACCTCTCGCGTCCGGCCCTGGTTCAAGCCATGGTCCGGGGCGAGAGGGAGTGGGGAGCGGTCACCTCCTTCTGCGAAGCAGTCATGCTAGCGAAGGAGGTGGCTGAACGGCTGAGGGAGAGAGCCTCACACCCCAGCCGCCGCGGGAGACGCTCCGGGCGTCGGGAGCCGCGTGACGACTCCCGGCCACCGTAGGCGCGGGCCTGCGGACGGAGAGTAATGGGTAGCTCACCGTCCGATCAGGACCAGGCCCGTGCCGGACGGCGCGTACGTGTTCCACGCGCGCCTCAAAGAGATGTCAGCAGAAAGGAAGGGGCCTGCCAGGGCCGAAGCCTACCGGGGGTGCGGGATTGTCCGAAAGGGTTACCGCTACCCCGGAACATAAAGGGCTAAGGAAGGAACACGGATGGGTTTTAGTCAGTAAGAGTCTGACACTCCCTTCGCTCCACCCAGAGCGGGAGGGGTCATTTGATGATTTCCCAACCATAAAAAAAAAAAAAAAAACGGGGAAAAGTACTGACACGATTAGTGGAATTACGCCATGAAGTTCTAATTTACTTGGAAGGAAAAACTGAATATATTGAACATCTAATGGATGAAGAATTTATTCTCAAGCTCACATATTTAGCGGATATTTTTTCGAAGTTAAATGAACTCAATTTGTATTTGCAAGGTTCAAACGGATCAGATATTTTTGCAGTTCACGATAAAATTCGGGCGTTTATGAAAAAGCTTTTGCTGTGGAAGAGTTGTATTGAGAATGGGAAGTACGATTGTTTTGAAACACTTGAAACGTTTATTGTTGAAAACCAAGTGCAGCCAAAGATGAACGTAGTATTTGCAATTTCTGCACATTTATCATTGTTAAAAAAAAAATTTGACGACTATTTCGGCGAGGAGATGAAAAAGCTCGACTTGATGAATTGGATTTGTAACCCATTTCAAGACCCCCTACCAACTGGTATGTCAACAAAAGCAAGTGAAGAACTAATTGATTTATCAAAAGATTCGTCACAAAAAATAGTTTCAATCGTAAGCAATTAACGAAATTCTGGCTCTCGGTTGCTGGTAGTCATCCATGCCTGTTTGATGAAGCTATGAAAGTCCTCCTCCCCTTTACTACCTCATACTTATGTGAGGCTGGGTTTTCGAATATGGTGAACATTAAAACTAAATACCGAAATAAATTGGACTTATCAAACTCACTGCGATTAAAAGTAACTAAAGTTGAAGTTGATGTCAAAACTGTAATGGCGAAACATAGGAAACAATTTCATCCTTCCCATTAAATTTATATAATTAAGTAATAAAAGATTGTATTAAAACAGTTTGTTATTTCAAAAGTCCTTTATTAATATTGCTAACGCTTAAATTTCCTAGAGGTGGGTCCCGAGTTTGTAAACTTAAATCAGATGAGTCGTAGCCCAGTCAACTTTGGGAACCACTGTTGTTACCTTATCACGCCCGGTAAAACATGTGCCTATAACTGATAGAGGCACATCGTCCTCATCTGAATCCAACCCATCGTCAAAATCTGAATCCGATCTAGTCGATTCTTCGGCAGATTGAGTTTCCTCTGGAACTAGAAGGTGGTCCGATACTTCTGAAACTTGGTCACTGAGCTCTGATCCACTCTCTTCATCTTCGTGTTGTATTTGCGCAAGTATTGCACCATCAGTTAGCGGCCGACGAGTCATTTTTATGGAACGAACACGTTATTTTGATATTATAAAAAAAGTAATATCTCGCATAGCACGTCGCGCGTAACCTTTTCGACGACAAGCGCTTGGCGTGTTTTCGACGCCTGCGCCGTGACTAAAACAAGTGCGATCTATGCATTCCGGAGTGCGCCGGGAGGGGTGGTAAACCGTTAATCTCGTGTACAATGAAACAATAACAGACTACTAGGGATGACAAATACATGCGAAAAGAAATAACGATATTATTCTAAAGATAAAGATAAAGATAAAGATAAAGATAAAGATAATTATTTTGCAAATATGGGTAAGATATAACGATGACAAAAATATATTGAGTGAACGAAAATATATTGAGTGCGGTCGATTCGACGCAGCGCGCCTGCTTGAAGGTTAAAAAGACAGTCTCCGCTGCGAGTTTTTATTTTTTTCGCATAATGATTAGACAAGGAGAAGATAATCACCTGGTTTATTTCCGCTCCCTTTTTAGTAAATTTTTGGTTGACATGTACATATATTGAGTGCGGTCGATTCGACGCAGCGCGCCTGCTTGAAGGTTAAAAAGGCAGTCTCCGCTGCGAGTTTTTATTTTTTTCGCATAATGACTAGACAAGGAGAAGATAATCACCTGGTTTATTTCCGCTCCCTTTTTAGTCAATTTTTGGTTGACATGTACGCTAAAATAGAGACGGAAAGGTTGACCTATATCAGGAACAACCAGGGGCAGCTGAGGGCTGACAGTTATGTACACTTGAGGGAATCCATAGGGAGGCAGGACTTTGATGGTGAGCACCTGGGTCAGAAAGTGGTGCTCCCGTCATCTTTTACCGGGGGACTACGCTATATGCACGAGCGTACGCAAGACGCCATGATATACGTGCGCAAATACGGCCGTCCTGACCTCTTTATCACATTCACATGTAATCCTCGATGGAAAGAGATCACAGATATACTTTTACCCGGTCAAAAGCCACACGATCGCCACGACATTATTGCCATGGTATTCCACCTAAAGGTGAAAAAGATGATGGCTCTTCTTACCAAAGGCAAACTGTTTGGAGGGATGCTTTGCTTTATATACTCAGTAGAATAGCAGAAACGAGGTCTTCCTCACATCCACATCTTGCTATGGCTAGAGCAGCGTATCAAACCAGATCAAATTGACAATGTTATTTGTGCAGAAATAACTGACCATGAGCAAGACCCTCTCCTTTACGATATTGTGAAGGCCAACATGATACATGATCCTTGCGGTAGTTTAAACTACAAATCACCCTGCATGAAAGATAGTAGCTGCATTAAGAGGTACCCTCGACCTCTCCTCAAGGACACCCAGACAGGAGACGATGGATATCCGCAATATAGGAGGAGATCTTCTGCTGACGGTGTGGTGGTCACACAATAAAAAATAGTGAAATTGAGCTGGACAACCGCTGGGTAGTGCCTTACAATCCTGTTTTATCACGTACTTTCAATGCTCATATTAATGTTGAGTACTGCAACTCTGTTAAATCTATCAAATATATTTGTAAGTACGTGAACAAAGGTAGTGATCATGAAATGTTGGGGGTCCTAGGGTCTTTTTAAAGCAGACAACCAACTCGATCGAATGTGCTTTAATCAGTGTTAATAAAAGAATATATTTTTTGTAATGTGCATTTAAAGTGATTACTTAGTGATACTTACTTTCTAAAGGAGCGTGCTTACTACGTTATGCACTATTAGGGAGCATACATACACTTCAATCAAGCGGCCTTTACTCTGGTTCGAAAGATGAGATGAAAATCTACGAAAGCGGCCGTTACATTAGCAGTTTTGAAGCAGTTTGGAGGATCTTAAGCTTTCCTATTCATGAAAGGTTCTCCCCTGTTTTACATCTCGCTGTTCATCTTGAAAACGGTCAGCGTGTATACTTCACCTCCAATAACCTGTCACAGAAAATAATCAGCCCACCACAAACAACGCTACTAGCTTTTTTTGAAATCTGCAAAACGGACAATTTTGCTGAGACGCTGCTGTACTTTGAAATCCCTTCTTACTTTGTCTGGAACAACAAAAAAAATTCTAGGCGGAAAAATGGGAAAGTTGTAGAGGGCTGGCCCGGAGTAAAGAAAGAGCACGCTCTAGGTAGGGTCTACACGATTCATCCAAACAACACGGAGTGCTACCACCTACGCCTGCTACTTCATGAGGTTAGAGGTCCGACATCTTTTCCGAGATCACCTCGCGCTCGTATGAGTCAGACAGCCGCGTCCTTGTATCCGTGTTTTTAAATTCAAAAGTTGGTAAAATAATGCATTAATCTGTGTGTGCTATATACGAACGTGTAGCCAAAGTCCTGTTCTATTAAACTGTGAAGATAAACTTGAGTGACAACCAGTGAATAAAGAGAAATCTCGAAATTATTAGATTGGGTGAAGGAAAAAAAGAGACGTGCCTACGTAGTGTCGGCGAGCCGTGTCATTGACAAACAGTGCAAGGTCATTTGCTCCGACACTCCACAAACACGAGTAATTAGAGAACTATCATTACAACCAAATTTCTAATGCTCGCTTGGTCTAGCGGTATTGCACTGTGATTACCGTGTGGAGGTGTGCGCGTTCATATCCAACATCGCTCAATTGGACTTTTTGTTACGTCTTTTTTCTTTTTTTTGTTCTTTTGAATATTTATGTTGGACAATTCCTGCAAGCTAAGGTAAAATAAGAGATAGTATATTGTTTCTATTTGATATATATACATACAGCCTTAAAATATGATACGGAGATCGCCCCCAAATAAGCCAACAGAAATGCTGTATGATTCTGAGCCAGAAACAAGCTCTGTTTCAACATCGCCACAGAGTCTCTCTAACATAACACAGAGGTTCAAACGCAAGCATCAGCATGATGATTATCTAAATGACTTCTTAGGGGAAATTCGAAGAATGATAAGGGATTTTACGGAAAGTCAGGATACAAAATATAATACATTGTTGAGTACAGTAAATGACATTAAGAGCCAAAACGCTGAGATAGAAAAAACCACCAAATTCTTATCAGCAAAATATGACGAATTACTAACAAAGCTGGGTCAGCTGGAGAAAGAAAACCGAGATAAAGTGGCTTATATACAGATATTGGAGGAGAAAGTGGAAAGTTTAGAGATTTTTAATAAGTCATCTAGCCTGGAGATAAGAAACCTACCCCTGAGCAAAACTGAAACCAAAGTTACTCTCTCCGAGACTCTGATTAATACCAGTAAAGTTCTAAATGTCCAAATACAAAAATCTGACATTAGGGATATCTATCGCCTAAAGTCCAAATCTGAAAAGAGTAGTGGAACAGTGGTAGTTGACCTGACCACAGTTATTGCTAAAGACAGTCTCCTACAAGCCTACAAAAACTATAACAAGAACAACGGATTAAACAAATTATCCTCAAAAGACATACTGGCAGATGGATCATCAAATCCAATCTATTTGTCTGAAAACTTAACAGCTAAGAAGAGGCGATTATTCTATCTTGCAAGAGAAAAGGCAAAAACACTTGAATATAACTACTGTTGGGTCTCGTACGGCAAGATTTTTCTGAGGAAAAAGGAGGGTATACCCGCTATACGAATCGACTCCGAAAGGGACTTCTGCAAGCTACAACTAAACATAGATTGACTAAGCTCTAAGGCAGGACAAATCTATCTTCCAGCCACGATGGATAACTGCATGTTTTTTTGGTATAAAAACAACATGTTGATTGAATTAATAAGTCTTGGTATCCTTTTGCACTGTAAACATGATATTTACTTCAATATTTTGAATAACACAATAAACATATACATACAACACACCTTTCTACACTACCAATTATACACAATAAATTTATACACACACACTCAATACATACAAATATCTCACACACGTGATAAAAACAAATCAGTAAATAAAAAGCATTTACCAGCTTTTCGAGCACGACTACTATTGTCTAAGCATGACACTCACAAGTTTCACAACATAGGCATAATTAATATCATAAATGATCACTTACGGACTAGCAGGCGAAATTACGTTGGCCAACCAATGGCATTTTTAAATTATCATACCATATATTTAAATATCATACCGGAAGTATTGGTACTATCAGAGTACTTGCTAAGTAAAACACCTCCCAGCCCATCACTAGATGGGCTAGTAAGCCCTTATGCTGTCTCCTTTGATAAAAATAATTTTAAAATTCGATAAAGATTTAATAAATGAGATTGACAACTATTCGATATCTGATACCGTGTCTTGTGAACCTGAGAGTTGTGCGTCTATTCTGAAGCAACCGAATTGCTACTTAAAAATATTATCGCAAAATATTCGTAGTCTTAATGCTAACTTTGATAGTTTGAATATCCTTCTTCAGAGATTTCAATTTGAATGTGATATTATTGTTCTTTCGGAGTGTTGGTTGTCGTGCATTCGGAATCTTCCTAACCTGGATGGATATTTATGCTTGTCCACATCCTTGCACTACAACCAGAATGATGGGGTTGTAGTATACGTAAAAAATAATATAAAAGCCTCTCTTGAAGAACCAGTCATACAAGAGGCAAACTGCATTCTTATTAAAACGAATTATGATTTGGCTGTTATAGCGCTATACCGTCCTTACTGTTTCAAAAATATAAATAATTTCTTAACGTCCTTACAAAAAATTATAGATGGTTTATCATCTTACAAGAATATAATAATTGTAGGCGATATTAACATAAACATTGCTGCAAACAGCTCTGATCGTTTTTTGTCTGATTACTTTGATCTTCTATCTTTAAATGGCTTTCTTCCAGCATTCAATAAACCCACACGAGCAAACAGTTGTCTAGATCATGTAATTTTGAAATCGAATATATGTGTAAGTACGTTTATAATTGAATCCCTTATTACGGATCATGCGCCTATTCTATGCTGTGCTAAAATTAAAAGCGTAAGTAAACCAATAAAAAAACAAATAATGAAACTCGACTATGAGGCAATAAAGTTAGCTTGTGATCATCTTGACTTTACATCAATTTTTAACGCGGTTAACCCGAATGAGGCTATGGACATTTTTATATCTAAAATTACTTATATCATACAGATAAACACAAAAATACTAAATGTAACGAATAGAAACAGAATTTTGAAACCTTGGATGTCAGCTGGACTCATCAGGTGTACTCGGAATAGGGATCGGATGCACAAAAAATTGAGACAAAATCCGGATAACGTAGTGCTTGAAATCACATATAAAAGATACAGAAATTTCTATAATAACCTTGTTAAGAAATTAAAGCGTGAATATGAAAAAAAACTACTCAGAGAAGCGGGCAATAACAGTAAAAATATATGGAATGCTATAAATAATATAACAAATAGAAAAGTAAAAAAAGATAATTCATTAGATCTGCTTTTAATAGAGCCAACACCGCATGAATCAGTCAATGCCACAAATAAATTCTTTGCTACTATAGGGGAAAACTTAGCTAATAAAATAATTCCACCAACTGGATCACTTCATAGTGCCACGTCCAATGTACGGCAACACTCACACTCGGCGTCTTTAACTAGCAATTCATTTGTTCTTCTTGATACTGATGAAACAGAAATTGAAAAACTGATCATGGGCTTGAAATGTAACTGTGCTGCAGGTGATGATGGAATCTCATCTGATATACTTAAATTGATAAAAAATAAAATAGTGCCTCCGCTTACGTATATCTTTAATTTGTGCCTAGAGTTGGGCACATTTCCAGACTCTCTTAAAAGGTCCATAGTACGACCCATCTTCAAGGGTGGAGATGGAAACCGTGTCACTAACTATCGACCCATTTCTATTCTTACATCGCTGTCAAAAATTTTAGAAAGGATAATTAATACAAGACTAATAAAATATCTAGAAAAATATAATCTACTTTCAAATCATCAATTTGGTTTTCGATCCGGCAAGTCCACAGAAGATGCATTAAACAAATTTACTGATCACGTTGTTCGAACCATAGATAATAAAAATAAATGTCTCACAATTTTTCTTGATCTGGCGAAAGCTTTTGACACGGTTTCTATTCCCACCCTAGTTAACAAGTTACATCAAATCGGTATTCGAGGAAATCAACTGAAATTGCTTCAAGATTATTTATCCGGAAGAACACAAAGGGTGAAAATTTCAAATTATGTTAGTGATAGTCTGCCTGTTACCCATGGAGTGCCACAGGGTAGTATTCTTGGCCCAACGTTATTCATAGTTTATATTAATGAGCTTACACAACTTAATATCGATAACTGTAAAATTATTTCCTATGCAGACGATACGACCCTAACATTCCATGGTGACACTTGGGATGAAGTTTATCAAAAGGCCCAACATGGATTTAACATGGTCACTAAATGGCTTGCCTTAAATCATCTGTCGCTAAATACAGATAAAACTAAATTCATCCCTTTCTCAATTCGCAACCCTGGTAAATCGCTTCAACTGACTCATCACTTAATCGCTCACACTTGTCATACTGAAACTGTAAATTGCACGTGTCCGTCGTTATCTTCAGTGGATTCTATAAAATATTTAGGTCTTATATTTGACAAAAATTTGAACTTTAAAAACCATATAATTAATCTCTCAAACAGAATTAGAAAACTTATCTATGTTTTCAAAAAAATCAGACACTCGGCCAATACTAACTTAATAAAAATTATTTACTATTCCTTGTGCCAAGCCGTTATAACTTATTGCATCACTATCTGGGGCGGTGCTGCCAAAACGCATAACTTAATTGTTGAACGCGCACAAAGAGCTTTGCTTAAGGTTAGTTACTTTAAGCCCAGGTATTTTTCTACCACGGAGTTGTACAGGATCAGTGAAGTACTTACGGTTCGAAAACTTTTTGTACTATTATCCGTTATGAGACAACATTCCAGTGTCTGGCTAAATACCCTGACTGAAAAAGGAAATACAGGGAGAAGGCGGTTAGAATTATGTAAATCTGTGCCTTGTAGAACAACGTTTGCTCAAAGATTTAACCTGTTCCTGGGCCCAAGACTATATAACATAGCTAACAAAAAAAATGAAATTTTCTCCATGACAAAAAGAGAGTGTAAACAGAAAGTGATTAGCTGGCTTCTAGCACTTACATATGACGAAACTGAAAAACTGTTTCATGTCCCTGCATAAACGCTCCGTGAGTATCAAATTTTTTGTATTGTTAACGCCATATACACATCTCTTACATAAACAAACCTAGCACACTTACACAACTGCACACATCTTTACCCTCACCCCACACTCACATCCACCTCTCACTCACACACATACACACACACCCCAACACTTCCCACTCACACACAACACAACACACAAATCGCAATCATACCTACATCTTTTTCTTGCTCATTATTAATGCCTTATTAGTGTTATGTACTTACATCAATTAAAATTGTTTTATTTTTATTTTCTTTTGCATGGTATTTTAATTTAATTTTTTTTTTATTTTCTTTAGGCTTTCAAATTATTTTTCTTAAAAAAAAAAAAACTTTTTCACTTGGTTTACTTTGTACCTAGAATGCTCCTTTTCTTGCTCAAATTGTAAAACAGGAATCTAACTTTTAGTACAATATTAAGCTTTCTGGCTCTAATGTATATTAGTATTATGTGAATGCAAATGAGGATGTGTGCTAATACCTATATCACAAGATATTAAGTTATCTTAGCTTAGGTATTAGTAGCAACTCTAACATGTAACTTGTAACTACCTTTTGGCCTATTTTATTGTAAACCTGTTTCTTTATGTTAATTTTGAAGGTGCAAATAAACATTATTATTATTATTATTATTATCTTTTGAGGACTTGAAGACTGTGAATGGCATCCTCCATCTAACATTTCAGTCTGCATGCAAGGCTCTTGGATTGCTGGAAGATGACAAATATTGGGACACTACATTAGAGGAAGCTGCATTGTGCGATTTTCCTTTGAAGCTGCGAGAGCTATTTACAACAATGTTAGTTTTCTGTCAACTCTCTGATCCTTTAAGCCTTTGGGAGAAATACAAAGACAGTCTCTCTGACGACATCAAACGGCAACTGGAGAGAGAGTTGCAAGATAGTGCGCAGCTGCTCATAGACGAAGTGTACAACAGATGCTTGAATCGAAGATGCAGTGTTGGCTCAAGCAGGACAAAACTTGGCACAATACGGATTACCACAGCCAAAAAGATCTGCAGCAACTTTGGGTAATCGAGAATATCTGAGGGAGATCAATTATGATACCTACGCCCTGGGGGAGGCGGTGTCGAATTGGGAAAATCTTTTTCTTGGATGCTCCTGGTGGCACTGGAAAAACCTTCCTTATTAATTTGCTACTGGCGAAAGTAAGGCGTAATCGTGGCATTGCCTTAGCTGTCGCATCGTCAGGAATCGCAGCTACACTGTTGGAGGGAGGCAAAACAGCTCACGCTGCGCTGCTTTCAAACTGCCGCTAAATCTCATCCATATCGAAACTACTGTGCAACATTTCAAAGCAGAGTAATATAGCCCAAGTGCTGCGCGATTGTAAACTTATAGTTTGGGACGAAAGTACAATGGCGCATAAAGGGGGTTTTGAAGCACTTAACAGAAGTCTAAAATACATCAGAGGGAACGATGATATGATTGGTGGAATCACAGTATTGTTAGCTGGAGACTTCCGTCAGACTCTGCTGGTAGTGCCGAGGGGAACTCGAGCTGACTCCATGGAACTAATATTTTTGCTGGCTTTGCAAAAATATTAGTTACATTATTAATGTTGAATTTAGAATTATATGTGAGAACGATGAAAAAAAAAGGCACGCGTTAAAAGCGTCCAGAGTGTTGCATAAATTATAATCTGTGCTCTAGAATGATTGTCTATGTTTGTGATTTAGTAGTCTATGGGTTCTCCTGAAATAAGTTGTCTCACGTGCAATGTAGTGATGGGCGTTGAATCAACGAACTAGTTGAATCAACGTTGATGTCTCTTCAACGGGATTAACGTTGACCATAAACAAATCAACTCGTTGAATTCGTCAACGAGTTACGAGACAACGACGTTTATGAATTCAACTCGTTTAACGAAACGAGAATATGAACTCAACGTTTTGTTATTTTCAACGTACGTAAATTGTATTTATATGTATTTACAAAACTCCCGCTACGACGCGATTGTCATGACAATAATTTGAACTCTAAATAACGAATAAAAGATTTGATATTTATTTAGTAATTTGATCATTATTTTTTAAAAAAAGTAAACGATGACATTAAATTATCTTATTCGTGCGCGGAATGAAAACTTTCCGCGCCGGCGGGCCTGTGACTGGTCGAAGCAGCTGATTGGCCGGACAACTCGTTCGACTCGCGCGCCCTGCTAACAGCGTACGTTAATAAAAGCGTTAAGGCGAATGGGTAGTTGTAGCCCGCGAAATTCAATTTTTCTTACGTTTTTTGCAATTTTCAGGTCAGTGTCAGGTTGTATCTTGATGAAAATTTGATTCGCGACTATAACAGGTACGTATTCACAGAATTATAATCATCAGAATCATTAATACATCTGTTTAAGTTAGATTTCTACCACCAACACTTTTCCATACGAGATTTGTTCTTAACGGTAGAAATCTAACTTAGAAAGATGTATTAATGATTCTAATTATTATAATTCTGTAAATACGTACCTGTTATTGTCGCGAATCATATTTTGATCAAGATACAACCTGACACTGACCTACAAATTGCAAAAAACGTAAGGAAATTTAAATTTCGCGGTCTACCACTACGCATTCACCTTAAGGCGTTTATCGTTCATGCAAGTTGACGTTCGTAACACGTTAACTCGTTGACGAAATTAACTAGTTGATCAACTAGTTGACAAACGCAATTCAACGTTAACGTTTCGTTGACGGAAAAACCTTCAACGACCCATCACTAGTGCAATGTAACACCGAGTTTTATTTAAACAATTAACCCAGCAGCCCTGCACATATTTAGCAAATATGTGACAGTGGCGACGAGGATAAAAAGAAAACAATTAATGTTTTACGTGTAAACTACAAAGAAAGATAGCAGAATAATTTCGTCTTCTTACGTCGGTCGAAACTTCACAAAATGGCGGCTGCTGGGCACTCACTGCCTGAGTTTTCAGCTGCAAAATGCACATTTAAGGTGTACAAACCGGTGTTAGAAAACAAAATGAAGATCCACGAGGTGGATGAAACGAAGTGGTCGCAATATTTAATCTCGTTTATAGGTTTTTACATGGTCACGTTGCTATCAGAACTCTGTTTCCCGAAAACACCACAGGATAAAACGTATACTGAATTAGTGGAACTTGTTGAAAAACACTTGGAGCCACAGCAATCAGAAATTGCGGAAACATATACAATGTCGCCCATGCGCATGTGACCGCCCGTAATATTCTGAATATTCATGAAAAAATATCGAAAATAAACTTCAAAAGGGGGGGTCTATCTGTAACATTTATCATGTTATTCAATTTTGAATTTTTTAAGTAGAGTTTTTAGACTTGCTTTCTATTTTTTGACACATCTCCGAAGTTTATGGGTCGATTTGTATTTTGTTTATTATTTCCAAAAGCTTATGAGTTATTTTAACAGGTTAATTAACATTTTACTAAAAATTATCGACTACGAAAAAAAAAAACGGAATCGAAGTAATTTTTTCGGTAAAAAATTGTGTATTTATTTTAAAAAAACTAGTGTAAGTCCATAAATTATCCCCATAGGACCACTTTTTTAATCATTATTTGTAATCTACTACATAACAGCTAAAAATTCACAGAACATTACTAATACCTATCTCTAAAAAAAAACCAGCAAACAACTTGTTGAACATTTGCAACTATTCAAATAAAAAGGGTCGCTCAGGTAGAAACCGGTTCCTAGAAACAGCTTTTTAACAATTGCGTCCCTACCACGTGCACACCCTTGTCGGCTAGCGTTACTTCATTCAGTCGCTTGATTACTGACCCCGTGACGCTACGTGTTTTGTGATTTGTGCACTACTTGATGATGATGATGATGATGATGGGGCTCCCTTTTCCGCACTTAGACTCCCATTTGGTCCGTTGTGCGTAGGGATACTGGCTAACAGAGCCAGCCTAGCTCCGTCCAGAAGCACAGAAGCTTCCTGGGAGCTTCGCAGGCTTCACGGAGCGACCTCACTGTTCCGAGGATTTTTTCGCGTTGAGACGCCACAGCCTCGCATTCCAGGATGACGTGGGCGGCTGATTCCTCGGCGTCAAGGCAGCCCCTGCAAAGGGGGCTGTCCGTGGCGCCTATGTTAAAAAGGTGTTTGTTAAGAGGGTTGTGGCCCGTAATTGTACCTATTATTATTCTGAGGTTATTTCTGCTTAGGCTAAGAAGTTTTTTGGTTAATCGCGGGTGTATCATTGGTAAAGCCAATTTTGACTGTCTACAGTCAGTTACCCGTGACCATCTGTTGTTATGGAGTTCGGTCGATCTTTGGCGAATCCATGCACGAAATTGTGAGAAAGGCAGAGGAAGAAGTGGGTACGGGCCTAGCACCCTCATGTCAGAGCCTCTCTTCGCAAGTTCATCTGCAGCATCATTGCCCAAGGATCCACTATGCCCTTTGATCCACTGGAGGGTAATTCGATTGAACGTCGATAGACTCTCCAGGGCTAAATGGCACTCATAAATTAGCTTGTTGTTAGTTTGTTTGCTCTCTAAAGCCTTGAGTACAGATAGGCTGTCGGATACGAATTTAATGCCGTAGTTCCGGATGCCTAAGCGCTTTACTGCTATTGCGGCTTGTGTTAAGGCAACACATTCACATTGAAATATCGAACTGTGTGTGCCTAGTGGTATGTGAAAGTTGATATTAAGGTCAAGGGAGTGAACGCCAGCACCTGAACCGTTTTGTGTTTTTGAGCCGTCAGTGTAGATGCGCACTTCATTAGCTCCTGACTGGTCCCTATCTTCCTGAACAGTTTGTATAAAGTAGTTTTTGTTGAACATCGGTTGGTTTGGTGTTCTATCACACGGGGCAGCGATGAGAGGCTGGTACTCTATCGCCCGGTCCAGGATTTTGGCGTGTGGACTGGTAAGGTTTTTGCCCCATATGCCCAGATGCATTAGCCTGATGGCAGCTAGCGCTGCCTCCTGCTGTATGTACAGGTCAAGGGGAGTTAGTTGAAGGGCTATCTCCATGGCTGCTGTTGGGGTGGTTCTCATACAGCCAGTGGTAGCTGAACAGGCCAGTCGTTGGAAACGCTGTAGTCTGGTAATGGTGGTCGAGAGTTCGGTCCTCGTCCACCAGACCAGAGCGCCATAAGCCAACATTGGCCTGATCAGTGTTTTGTATAACCACAGAGTAATCTTCGGAGAGAGCCCCCATGTTTTTCCTAGCATTCTTTTACATTGGTAGAATACAATTGTGCTTTTATTAAGTTTGTAGTCAAGATGCTTGTTCCAGAGCAGTTTGCTATCAAGGATCACCCCCAAGTACTTGACTTCGTCTTTGAGTGTTAGTTCTGTGTTGAAAAGTTTTGGAAGCCTATGGGTTCCAATGGTTCTTTTGTTGGTGAACATTATTAGTTCTGTTTTCGAGGGGTTAACCGATAGTTCGTGCTTCGTGCACCAACTCTCAATTATTTTGAAGGCCCTACTCATGAGATCGCATAGGATGCCCTCAAATTTCCCCGAAATCAGAATTGCTATATCGTCCGCATATCCCACCGAGTACAGACTGCTAGCGTTGAGCTCTGCAATGAGCTCATTTACGACTAAATTCCACAGCAGTGGTGACAGCACCCCACCCTGTGGGCAGCCTCTACTCACGATACCTCGTGTGGTGGTATTTACGGTAAATTGAATAGCACGGTGTTTTAGCATGTTATTAATCCATTCTATAAGTGTTCGCGCAACACCGTGCGTGGCAAGTGCCCGTTCGATGCTGACGAAGTTGGTTTTGTCAAAGGCACCTTCTATGTCAATGAAAGCGCCTAAGGTTGGGTTTTTGGCTTTAAGAGCATTTCCTATGCGTGACACTACGCTATGGAGTGCTGATTCAGTTGATTTGCCTGCACAGTAGGCGTGCTGATTGGGATGTAAAGGTCTTTGTACCGAGATTTGGGATCTAATCTTCCTATCCCCCAGCCTCTCCAGTGTTTTCAAGAAGAACGACGAAAGGCTTATAGGTCTAAAAGATTTGGGCTGGGTATAGTCGCCCCTACCAGGTTTCGGTATGAAGATTATTTTTACTTCCCGCCATTTCAAGGGAATGTAGCGGTGTGCCAGGCAGGCTCGAAACACCACTACGAGGTATTCAGCCAGTAAATCTCGGCTCCACCTGAGCAGAGCCGGGAAAATACCGTCCATTCCTGCTGCCTTGAAAGGTAGGAAGGTGTTGATTGCCCACGTTATTTTGTCTTTGTCAATTACTTCTAACGCCACTTCCCAATCTAGGCTGCTCGTGGCCCTTTCCCTTGTGCACTACTTAATCTTGTGAGGAAAGTTTGTTAACTACTCGTATCATTGCAATGGTACGATTGCGTGATCTACCGCCGTCTCATGTGGCTGACATGCATTTCATTTACGGTGTTTGTAATGGAAATGCACGCGCTGCTGTCGAAGAGTACAGACGTCGATATCCAAGTAGACCAGTACTTGGGTACCGATCCTTCATTGCCGTACATCGTCTTTTTTGCGAAAGAGGATTATTTCCGCAACAAAATGAGCCCGGCGTGATTGTTAATGTAGACGTGGAAGAGGATGTGTTACGATTAGTGCGCGCTAACCCTATGATAAGCATTCGTCTCCTATCGATAAGAGTAGGTATACCAAGAATAGGAGTTTGGAGAATTCTCAAAAAAGAAGGCCTGCATCCTTATCATTTCCGACGTGCACAACATTTGGAAAATGTCGATTACGGTGCGAGATCTGTTTTTTGTAATTGGATAATTGCACAGCAAAGAGCTAATCTCAATTTTATGAGGAAGATTTTGTGGACAGATGAAGCCACGTTTACAAGGGCGGGTAAATGTAAAAAGTACTGCTTTGTGTTCTGCCTGTGATAACAGGTATGAACTGGATTGCGATGGTTACCCAGAACAAACGTATCGCCTCAAGGACGCGGAAGCAAAAAAAAAGTGGAGATGTAAGACGTGCATCAGAATTAAAAAATATGCTACTACCGACTGTACAACCAATATTACCGTGAGGAAAAAACTAACTTCCACAAAACCACCCTCACCGACAGAACAACCAATAAGAACTATGGATGTAGTACATGATGAAGCGTTGAGACGTCAATCTTCGGTTCAAAATACTACTAAAAATACTACTGATTTACTTAATTCCCACATACTGACTGATTGCGATACATCGATTGAATCATATACTCCCAATAAATTGTCAATGAGTGTTGACGGTACTGTGTCTGACTTGGAATTAGTCTCCGAAATGAAAGAGACAATTGCTCAGCTCACATTAAAACTCGAGAGCACTGAAAATGAACTGGGAAATATATTGATAGAAAATACAGATCTACAGAAGCAAATATGTAAGTTAAGTACAGAAAATAAAACATTAAAAGCTTTATGCCAGTCGCCCTCCTTATTTACAAATCCGGGTACAAACTCTAAGAAAAAGAGACAATCACTGGCATATCAACACAACATATTTTCTACACCATCCACTTTACCGTTATCCAGATTGCAATTCGACACCAATGACCACGTAAATGTATCCTCCTTGGAACAAGAAATTGTTACCCTACAGCAGCAATTGGAGGTTGCACAGCTTGAGATAGCGGCCCTCACGGACCGTATTGCAGTATTAATGCAAAGTAATAGCAATGATTGTGCACCAGCCATTCATTGTGAACTGAAGCGGAATACTGTGAATGTAGCCAGAGCTCAGACATGTGCTGTCGCAGACGGGCACAATATGGTAGAAGAGACAGTAGTAGGGAGAAGTAGAGAGAAAAGGAAAGTTGGAAATAATAATTACTTTAAGAATGAAAAGGACAAGAAGCTTGTGATCCTTAGTAGCAACTCAACCAACAAAATTCTTCCAATTGCTACCAGACTATTTGGCGATACTTTTCAAATATGCCATTACATAAAAACAAACTGTGGCGTAGAACAATTAATATACGGATTGGAGGATAAAGTAAGAGATTTAACTTGTCAGGATTACTGTGTCATCCAAATTGGAGGTGAAGATTTCCGGACCTCAGGCGACTACTCTAGGCTGGTAAAACTAATACGGGATAAAGTAATGTCTATTATGCATACAAATATAATACTGTGCGTACCTACTTTTAAAAATCATTATCATAAAGAGATGTATAACTGGCGAATAGAAGCATTTAATAATATACTTTATAATGACAATTTAACTCATAATTATATTTATTTAATTGACTCATACTTAAACCTGACTTATGACTTCGTGTCTTATAATAAACATGGAAATGTAAACACTAGAGGTATGTCCAGTATATTTGAACAAATACAGCATCTTATAGTAGAAATTGACACATATTCTGAATATTCAAATCCTTCCTTTGAGGAAGTTGAACAACACAGTCAGTTTTTTCGAGATTAGTACCTTGGCTAGTGGTTTGAACAACTCGGCTATATTTAAGGATGGTCACTCACATGTTACCATTTTCCACCAAAATTTATGCGGAATAAATAATAAGAAGGATGAACTTGAAATGTATGTAACTGAACTACCAAACGAAATAAGCTTTATTTGTATAAGTGAACATTTTTTAAACAAAATAATGATCTCACAATTTGATTTTCCTAATTATAATGTAAGCTCTTGCAACACAAGGTTAAATAAAACAAGAGGTGGTACTTTAATATTATCACATAAAAACAGACAAGTTGAGGACTTGGACATTTGTAAAAGGCTGTATAAAACGGATAGCTTTGAGGTATGTGGAGTAAGGGACATTGAGACAAACTCTTACATAATCTGTTGCTATAGAACACCAGTAAATAAAAACTTTGACGATTTTCTAGATAGATTGGAACAATTACTACAGTACTTTTTCAATAAAATATGCTTTATCTGCGGAGATTTTAATATTAACTTGTCAAAACAGGACAATAAAAGAAGTTCGTTTACATCACTGTTGAAATGCTATAATTTTAGATATTTATTTGATTCAATTACATTTGTGCGTAATAATTCTAAATCGTGTATAGATAATATATTGACCAATACCTGTGATAGAAATATTGGTAGTACAGACATTGACCACAATCAATTAGCGGATGGACATGCAGCCCTCTTTTGTACAGCATATTTGGAAAAAGTTAGTACTACACATTGCGTTAGTTTTAGGTACATAGAGAGAAGATTATATAATGAGAAGAATAATAATGCATTCAGACAGAAACTACTCGAGCACGACTGGAATTTAGGTACAAACACGTTTATACGAAAATTTAAAGAATTACATTCTAATACTTTTAAGAAAAGGAAAGTTAGAATCAACATTAAAAGAACTGGTCGATCTAAATGGCTAACGAAAGGAATAAGGATATCCAGCAAAATGAAGAGATTACTAAATTTTATAAATAAAGCAAAGTGTGACAAATCGTTATTAAAATATCGTGAACAGTATCTTAGAATTTATAAAAAAGTGATAAGGAACGCTAAAAAAAAGGAGGTAACTAATCAAATAAATGAAGCAGCTAACTCCAGCAAAGAAATTTGGAAAATAGTCAATAAAACAAGAAAAAAAATTGACAATAATTTAGAAAATAATAATATAATACTTAAACATAATGATAAAATAATTTGTAACCCTATAGACATTGCTAATATTTTTGCGGAAAAGTTTGACAACAGTAAAACGGTAAACACTGGTAATCCAGAACTGGCTAAGAAGCATTTAATTGAAAATACTGCCAGAGTTGTTAAGTCCATGGCCTTTGATCCTGTCACGCCGATAGAGATTTACAAAATGGTAAAGGGTATGGATAATAAAAAGTCATTTGGACACGATGAAATACCGCTGAGCGTAATCAAAGATAATATAGATATACTGGCTTACTCAATATCTGAAATAATAAATAACTGCGTCAATGAAGGCGTCTTTCCTGACCAATTTAAGTTAGCTAGAGTTCTACCACTATTTAAGAAAGGTGCTAAAACAAATCCAGCCAATTACAGGCCCATTTCATTATTACCGGTTCTATCCAAACTATTTGAAAAAGTGATCAAATCTAGGCTTTTAAGACATTTGAGTAGTCTAAGAATAATAAACCGTAATCAGTTTGGATACCAAAAAAGTAAAGGGACACTAGATGCAATAGATTCGTTAGTTAATAACGTAGTAAATAAGCTGAACAATAAACTTAAAGTTGCAGGCTTATTCCTAGACTTAAGTTCTGCGTTTGATACTGTAGAACATTGTATTCTGATGGATAAGTTAGAGCATTACGGTATGAGAGAAAATGTTTTAAAACTTTTTAGTTCTTATTTAACCAATAGGAAGCAGTACGTCGAAATTAAATCGCATCACGAAGGTGTTGAAGAAATTCATAAATCGAAATCATTTACTGTAACTAGAGGTGTTCCGCAGGGTTCGGTGTTGGGCCCCTTTTTCTTTATAATATTTCTTAACGATCTAGCTGAATACATTAAAAACATTTTACCAGATGCTGACATGATAATATTTGCTGACGATACGAGTGCTGTTATAGCTGCGGACAATATGGAGTCCTTAAAGTGTAAATTAAATGTATTAATAGCTGCTTGTGAAAGTTGGTTTTCTATGAATAATCTTAAATTAAATGTAAGTAAGACAAAATGTATGATATTTAAATCTACAGTTAGGAACAAAGCTTTAGTAAACGTAGACTTTTTAGGCAGAAAAATTGATATAGTAGAAAGTTTGAAATTTTTGGGGGTACAAATTGATTCTTTACTTAATTGGAAGCCAGAACTTGTTTCAATTACAAATACAATAAGTAGTGCGTGTTATGCTATCAGATCTCTGAGGGATATTTTGTCTATTGCCCAACTTCGTACCGTCTATTTTGCTCTAGTTGAATCTAAACTCAGATATAGCATTAAATTTTGGGGAAACAGCTATAAATATAATATTAAGGCAGCCTTTACTATACAAAAGCGAGCAGTAAGAACCATGCTTCGTTTAAACCAGACGGAATCATGTAAAGAGTATTTTCTAAAACTTAGAATTTTAACGGTACCGTGTCTTTATATTTTGGTTCTCCTTACTCATCTATACAAAAACTTAAACGAGTTTGAAACAGAAGATGAAAGAAAAAATAGAGTAGATACTCGCAGAAAAGATCTTCCTACTATTCTGCAGGCAAAGCTTAATGTTGTCAAACACTCGTCACGTGTGCAGTCTGTCAATCTGTTTAACAAATTACCAGCAGAATTAAAGAATATTCAGAATGTGAACATGTTTAAAAATAAACTCAGGGCTTTGTTAATCACTAAAGCCTATTACAGCATTGAGGAATTTTGTAATGACAAAAATCTTAAAACTAGTACTTAAATTAAATAAGTGTACCCACTGCTCTTTGACTTTGTTATAAAATTTGCTTTTTTTTATTATTTTTATTTTTTTTATTCTTAAGTTTTTGACATTAAATGTATTTTTGTAGTTTTTGATAAGGACTTTGTTCTGTAACATTAGTATTTTGAATTTGGATAGACATTCTAACTTAGATGATGGGTGAGGAACAAGGTTACTTATATATTTTATTTTTTTTATGTTGCTTCTTTTTGTGTACTTACTGTGCAAATATTTCGACACAAATGTATTTTTGTTATGAAATAAATAACTTGAACTTGAACTTGAACTTATAACAAATCATCGCAATCTTCATGTGTGGGCCACTGAAAATCCACACGTCATTAGAGAAACAACTTTCCAGACTCAATTTTCCATAAATGTATGGGCTGGAATGATTGACGATGAACTTATTGGCCCTTTCGTGTTACCAAACAGACTAGATCAACACGCATTTTTAGATTTTATAGTCAATACGTTGCCGTTGCTTTTGGAGGAAGTACCGCTGGAAACAGGAAGGCGGATGTATCTGCAATTAGATGGAGCTCCAGCACACTTCGCACGACTAGTTCGTGATTATTTAAATCAAAATTATCCGCGATGGATTGGCAGAGGAGGTCCCATTGCTTGGCCGCCGCGATCTCCCGACCTTACACCCTTAGATTTTTATCTTTGGGGCAACATGAAACAAAAAGTGTATGCCGTGCCCATTGAAAGACGCGAGCAATTAACGGCTAGGATTTTTGCTGCTGCTGCGGAAATTAAAGAAAACCGTGAAGAATTACGTCGTACAATAAAAAGTGTTGCCATGAGAGCTTTAGTTTGTTTACAGGAGGGTGGGGACCATTTCGAAAATCTAATTAATTAAAATTCTTGTATCTTTTATTTTTTTAAGTAAAAATCTGGCTATTGCTTGTTTGTTTTTATTTCCATTATCATCCTCCTTATTAGTTTAACCTTTTAGTACTCACTGCTAAAAGCGGGGACATTTAATTGACTTTCACATTTTCTTTTCCTAAATTTGACTCTTAGAGTTTTACCCCCTTATTCATAATCCTATTTTATCTCTATTTTAGCTAAAATAGGTTTATAGAACGTTTGTCTTTATCTGTCACATTGTCATTTCTGTGTGTAAGAAAGAGACAAACCCCATTTTAACTAAAATAGGTTTGATAAGTTTTATGAATAAGGGGGTTAGAGTTTTACTTTGGATTTAGTTACAGTTTGGTTTAATAATGTTCTGTAAATTTTTAGCTGTTATGTAGTAGATTACAAATAATGATTAAAAAAGTGGTCCTATGGGGATAATTTATGGACTTACACTAGTTTTTTTAAAATAAATACACAATTTTTTACCGAAAAAATTACTTCGATTCCGTTTTTTTTTTTTCGTAGTCGATAATTTTTAGTAAAATGTTAATTAACCTGTTAAAATAACTCATAAGCTTTTGGAAATAATAAACAAAATACAAATCGACCCATAAACTTCGGAGATGTGTCAAAAAATAGAAAGCAAGTCTACAAACTCTACTTAAAAAATTCAAAATTGAATAACATGATAAATGTTACAGATAGACCCCCCCTTTTGAAGTTTATTTTCGATATTTTTTCATGAATATTCAGAATATTACGGGCGGTCACATGCGCATGGGCGACATTGTATAAGTATATGAAACGTGAACAGTTGGCAGACGAGTCAATCTGTGAGTTTGTGGCGGCGTTAAAGAAATTGGCACAGACGTGCAACTTTACCACACATTTAGAAAGATGTCTAAGAGATAAATTCGTTCATGGATTAAAGAGTGAAAGCAAGCATAGTTAAAAGATTATTTGGTGAAGAAAATTTAATGTTTGCAAAAGCAGTCGAGATAGCAATGAGCATGGAGCTGGCGGAGAAGGAAGCAAAGTTAATAACTGCTGGCAGTTCTGGACAAAAAAGCTCAGAAATACACAAAATTAGTAAAAAACATGTGAGCATTAAATGTCATTGCTGCGGGAAGATGGGGCATGCAAAACCCCAATGCAATTCTAAAGATGAATGTTTTAAATGCCACAAGAAGGGGCATATGGCAAGTGTTTGCAAAGCAAACAGTAACAAAACTTTCAAACCCAAGAAGGTCCAGGAAATTACAAATGATGAATATTTTTCTGTTATGCAAGTTAGTGAAGTACAATTGAATAGTGAATCTGTGCGTGATAGTTATGATTTGTCCAGTTTATTTCAGGAAACAGAGAGTCAATTAAATATTAACAAAGTGGTATCAATAGATGAGAAGCGCCCAAGTCCTTGGTATATACCTAACTTTAAAAATTAATAATGTAAATGTAATGTTTGTTATTAGGTACAGACGCCAGCACATCAACCTACCCGAAACTGTCACATTTTCCCAATCAACTTTGAACCTTATGCTTCAGTGATAAAGTAGAAAATCTATTAAAGAAATTTGACAGATTGTAGTAGGTTGATGTGCTGGCGTCTGTACATGTTTGATTTACACTAATTACAAAATATAACATTCAATTAACTATTAAATCCTTACCAGTAATAAAAGAAACGATATGTAATGCTATTAATTTTAATATCAATTCCTAGCAAAGCAAACAAGTATCTTTGCGATGGTTTTAATTCGACCACAGATTAAAACGTTTTCTTGCTATTGAAATAATAATGGGTGTAGTTCACATGCCAGCATACACTGATTATTGGGCAAGAAAAACCCGATATCCTCTAATAGCTGATGAAATGCCCCTAAAGCGTTACCAACAAATACGCCGCAACATTCACTTTGTGGATAATAGCATGGCGAATTCAGATCGCTATTACAAAATACGCCCTGTTATGGAGAAGATCAGACAAAATTGTTTGAAGATAGAGGAAGAAGGGCAGTACTCAATAGATGAAATGATGATCCCATACAAAGGCACGAAAGCTGGGAAAAGGAGGCAGTATATAAAGAACAAGCCGAAAAAATGGGGATTCAAAAACTTTGTACGCGCCGGGGTTTCAGGCATTATATATGATTTTATCATGTACGGTGGAGATGACACGTTCCGTGAACACACTTTCACAACCAAAGAAGCTTCACTTGGGGTTGGTGGCATGGTGGTAATAGCATTATGCAAAACAATAAAAAAGAAGCCATCTATCATATACGCGGACAACTTCTTTACTTCTCCAGAGCTTATTTACTTATTGCGAGATGAATATGGAATATTTAGCCTGGAAAAAATAAGAACAAACCGGCTTAGGGGTTGTCAAGATCTGTTACCCTCTGAAAAAGAAATAAAAAAGAGAAAGAGAGGATATAGTGCCCAAGTTGTGTGCAATAACAATAAGTTAGCTATCGTCAAGTGGAACGATAACAAGGTGGTAACGCTGATTAGTTCCTACGTGGATTCTCATCCTATTGAAAAGATAAGAAGATACTCGAAGGAAGACAAACGCAAGGTCGATGTTGACTGCCCTCAACTTGTGAAGCAGTACAACAAGCATATGGGGGGCGTAGATTTAGCAGATATGCTTATATCTTTGTACCGAACCCCTTTCAAGAGCCGACGGTGGTATTTGGGTATATTTTCGCAATTGCTAGATATATGCATAAATAACGCTTGGCTTCTTTACAGGCGAGATGGGAGAATTAAAAAGTCTCTAAAAGAGTTTAGGCTTGATTTATTTGAAGGACTTTGTCGGGCTGGAAAAATCGCCAGGTCAAGTGGAAGTATCGAGAAGGTGAAGGGCAAAATAATTCAGAAACCTACAGCTGAACGGCCGGTGGACAGTGTCAGGTATGATGCTGTCGGACATTTTCCAGAATCAGCAAATAAGCAATCACGCTGTAGGTTTTGCAAAGAGGGAAGAACCAAAGTTTTTTGCGTGAAATACAATATGCATCTGTGTTTTGTGGTAGGAGAAAGCAACAAAAGAAATTGCTTCCGCCAATTTCACACCCAATAAATACATACAATAGTTTGATAAGAATTTATGATTAATAAAGTGAAGATTTAACTAAGATGTGTTTCATTCATATTTTGGCAACGTGCTCCACGTAGTACAAACAGAAGAAGACATGCTTTACACTACAGTTGGCAATGTACTCCCCGGAGTACATAGATTTTCGCGAAAACTGTAATAGGTAGATTTTTTTTACATTTTTTTTCAGTCATCTGGCATCATAATAAACCAGGAAATAACAAAAAATCATTAAATTTTAGAAGTAAATTAATTTGCCAATTTAAGGGTTAACTATAGGCATAACGGTCTGCCACCGTAATGGCGCTAGTAGCGCCGCCTTTAATTTAAAATAAAGAAAATCTATTTTTTTACATATACACCGTGGCATTTTAATCGTCTTACAACGGCATCCCACATCATGTATCCCATGACAACTAATCATTCATTAAAAAAAAATTATGAACATTTTAATAATTTAAAAAAAAACAGAAAATCATTATGACGCATGACGTAGTTTGAAACACCCTGTTAAGAGCGCGGTCCGAGCCTTTAGTAACGCTTACTTACGCTCATCAACCAATAGCATCGCAGCTTCAGATTATTGCTCATCCCTTTGTTTTGTCCGAGAAGACCGTAAAAACAATACTTACGTATACAAAATTATTGAACGAATGAATCACTTTTGTTCTTAAAATGATGACAAAAGAGAACCGTTGTTGGCATTCGACTCGACCATACAGCTGGTCGATGCTTGTCGGACCCTAAGTGCGTTTCAACACAAAGGGAATTTAACAAAAACTTTTAAGATAGACCAAAATATCGAAGTAAGACAAGTTTAGCTCAATGCCATATTTAAACTATCAGACCGGGCAAGAAAGCAGGAGAAGCAACTGTGTTTGATTTGCGTTGCATTGAGTACAGAACTAACGGAACTATTTACATATAACAAGAGTTCTCCGAAGAATTCGAACAATTACGCCGAAAAATAAAAAAAACCAAGAGATTCAGACTCAATGCCTCGTCTGTATGACGCAAGGATTCCTATACCTCGAACTAAATACATCCATTTGCAGGAACTTAAGGAAGTTCTACCCCAAGACGTTCATTTATTTTATGACAGTTTACCCCATGAGTGTCCAGATAATGGGAGAAATGGAAATATCTGCACGTCGTGCAGAAAATAAATTTTGAGCGAAGAGTCTTAAAATATTATGATTAACAATGAGACTGCTTAACTAAGTCTAATTATTTGAGATTAATACTAGTTCGTGGCGTTCGTGCTATTGATTGATTTAATTAAGAAACATTAATGGATCTCACTATTATAGTTGAAGTACTCGTAATAGAGACTGCTATTTTTTATTCCTTGTAAAACGCTGCAACTTTGCCAACTAGGCCCATGTTTGCCTATTTCGTTTCAATTACGATATTTAGCGTTTGCCTAGTTTATTCTTATTTTTTACCATTTGGTAGTGGTTTTACATTATTAGGGCAACATATTTTTCAGTTTTTATAATGGTAACTTCATTGTTAGAATTGTTACTCTGTCAGTTGTGCGACAAACACCGGAGCTGCCGCACCGCTGCTTGTGGTTACTGGTCGTCCTGCTGAACATGGTTTTATTGTTGTTTTTAGTAATAACTTGTTTATTTATTTTACTTCGATTTCTAGACCGAGTCCGATCCTAGTCCATTCGTTCGAATCCTAGTTTATCATTAGTGACTTCAAGTGACAACTACGTGAACAGAACCAAGCATTGCATAAATATGTAAGCTGTCACGCCTTTTTTACTTGAAGGCTTTTATTTAGGTAGTAAGTTTTTGTTTACATTTTAATTTAATTTTTTCCTTGAGTACGTATAGTTTTTAATGTATTTGTTGGTATATTGGCGTGGCTCGCTGACATATGGCAAATAATTTAATTTAATGTTCTGTGTCTTGTAATGTTAATTACTTTGCATACCTAGTATTGTATACAATCAAGTATTTTCTGACTGGGGAGTTTGTTGCGCCACTTCTTCTTCCCAGCGAAAGCACTAGGAAGTGGTGAAGGGCGGGCGTTTTTGGGGACTGTCTTTTGTAAGTTTGACGTTAGAAAAGTTCTGATTCTCAGCCTAATTTAAATAAATGACTTTTGATTTTGATTTACTTTTGTTTTAATTTTTAAGTAAATAAAATACTGTTTTCATAAGGGAATAAATATTTTTAAATATCACAACGAAATTCTACGATAAACTCCTAGACTAGTATTTGATTTTGTAATGCTCTGTAGCGGTATCTACAACGCCACATGCGAACAACGCGTCATACTGACGTCACGCAAATCCTGCATCGCGCAAGCAGAGTTTACCACGCAACTAGCATATATACAACAGCCCGACATGACTCATTGGGCAGTTGCCCGCCAGACACAACACCCGTCTGGTCGGAGGATCCTCCCTTTTCTATGGAGGTTGAGTGAACTTTACACCCTGTTCCTCATACCTCTATATGCTCCAACAATAGTTATCAAAAATAAAATTTTTAAAAATAAGAAAACATCCGAATTGAGAACCTCCTTTTTTGAAGTCGGTTAAAAGTACTTACATCTAAACAAACTAACGTCAGACTGGGGGATACCTAATCGTAGATGTTTCTTGTAATACGAAAATGTTAAGGTCGTTTTTGAGTACCTACGTAGGTAATGTACGTAATGACTGATGAACTTCAACAATACTAAAAACATGATTACCTATCACGCAGATAGTAAGTACTAATAACATTTACCAAATTCAATTGCGAAATTACAACTAACTTTACTTAATAAATACCAGTAAAATTAAAAAAAAAATATTTTTAAGTACCAAGATTAGTTACGTAACGTATAAAAATCGAGCGAACAATGGTTTCAATGTGTGCGTGCGCGTAATGTTGCTGTGTTGCGATTCAGATACCTAAACTTGAGCGAGTTCAAAATGTTATAGCGTCCTTAAAAGATCTACTTACAGAAATAAACATTTTATTTAGATAGATAAATGCTTTATAGAACATCTAAACTAAAAAAAAACACTCATTTGTAGGTACAAAACAACGTAGAACTTTGTTATTTTCTTCTTAAAAACGGAGGTGTTTTGGAACAAATAAATTAACAACTAGGTACTCTTCCAATTTCCAAACCGACGATTAACAAATGGAACAACGAGAATCTGAAAGTTGTTTTAATGACGAACAAAATAATCAACTGCTGCTCTTTATTTTTTTTTCCAAATCTAAAATTATCAAACAGACCAACGAGAATATATATATTTTTTTTAACTAAGCACAAACTAAACAACTGCTTTATACTTAAAACTTGCAAACCAACGATTACTATCAAAAGGACTAGAATCTACAAAATCTTTAAATGACATAGAAAATAAACAATTTCCAATTTTTCCAAACCATCGATTAACAAATGGTACATCGTGAATCTAAAAACCTTTTCACTCACAAGTACAAACAAAAATAAACAACGCCTGTTTCCAATTTTTCCAAACCAACGATTATCAAATGGAACAACGAGAATCTCTAAAATCTTTGATTGACGTTCAAAACAAACAACTGCTATTTCCAAGTTTTCCAAACCAACGATTATCAAATGGAACAACGAGAATCTCTAAAATCTTTGATCGACGTTCAAAACAAACAACTGCTATTTCCAAGTTTTCCAAACCAACGATTATCAAATGGCGCATCATGAATCTAAAACCTTTTAATGACAAGTACAATTATTAAAAAAAAACTGCTAAAAATTTTTACACTTACAAGTTGAGAAACGAAAATCGAAAAAGCCTTATAAACCGAATTAGGTATAATGACCGGCACGAGTCGTGAGCACAGATGGGCAGTAGTGGGGGCAAGCTCGCGCATGTACACTTTCGGCCAAATTTATTTAGTACCGCTTTTGCTTTTTTTTCTCCTCGGCATATTTTAAGAGTTCGTGTGACTACGATTTTAAAACCAAAAAATTAAAAACAACAATTTTATAAAACGAGATAACAAAAATAAACTAAGTATATTAAAACAAAAACACATAACAGATACGAAATAACAAAAATAAACTATTTCAAAATCTCAAAAGTTAGTCACTAAAATTGCACGAAAGTGTATAGTAGCCGAATGACACGCGAGGGACCAATAGACGACGAGCATCGACTGACGAACCAATCGCGTGCAACCTCGGCGCCCCCTGCCTTCTTCATTCCGCCAAAGAGACCGAAAAATTCACTACTGCGCAGGTGTCAGTTTGTGCTCACGACTCATGCCGGTTACTGTAAGTACTGCATATTTTATTTCAGAATTTTAAGCCACAATTTTAGTGGCATTTTTTTTTTTTCTGTTGTTAAATTCTAAAAATAGCTAAAGATATATTTATTGCATAACTGTAGCGTCGACGAATACGGAATCTTATTTTCCATTGTCTTCAATCTTATAGAATTTTACGAAATCGTAAAACTACTTCGTTAAACCATTCAGTCATACAGGATGCAGCTGAATACCAGTATTTTAAATGGAGCGACTGCCTATCATACCTTCACAACCCAGCTACTAGGTATCACGATATCCTTTGTTGAGTTTGGTTGCCTTTCGGGCTTCCGACTGCCCGTAACGACTGTCAAAGATATACGAATGACAGCCGGTTTTAATATAGTCCGCGCGGAACTAGTTGGCCGCTGAGGTGGGGACAGGGGTGAGGCGGCATTTCGCAACGCACGTAATGCACCTCCCCACCGCTCACATACCTAACCGCCCGGCCACGAATTTTGGCGTAGCGGCAAGCGGCGCGGTGTCTACTGCTAGCGTTGACGCTGCGTCGTGGCATGGTTCATACATTATTGTATATTTGTTTTTACCGCTCGCCGTCCCACGATAAGCTGCCGCTGATAGCGGCAAGGTCGTAGCCAGGTCGTAAGGCGCGGCCAACTAGTTCCGCGCGGACTATAATTAATACTTATTTTGGTAAAAATAAGTCAAAGAAAATTCTTAAAATCAGTTATTTCACATAAACGAGAAAAACTAAAAAGAAAATGTTTATTTACAAAATGAGAAGATTTTACAAAATCTAGGCAAATTAAACTGGACGCGCGAACATAATAATCGGCAGAGCGTATTGCCACAATACGACTTTATACCCAATACAATATTTTTACCATGGCAGTGTTTACAACTTAAAAACTAAGTACAGCCAATTGTCATTCCTAAAATTATACAGAGTGAAATTAAAAAAATTGCAACGAATCATGAATAATATCACTACTCATCTACATCTAAATTTTGTTCATAGATTGCATTTTTTTTTTTTTACTATTTATCATTTTGATCGAATCTTTTACATTGTCATTGTCATATCAAAGAGATTTTTTATTTGACATCTGTAGTTATCTTTTAATACTATATTATCAGATTCATATGACTGTGTGGCTGCTGTCATTTCTTTTTGTTATAAGTTGATTCCTACGCCTGCACTATTTTCTAGTATATAATAAATTTAAATACACGAAGAGTATCCAATTATCCGTGTCCAAGTTCATGTAAAGTCGACCTCATAATTACTTTACCGTCCTAAGGTTGAATGTCACTCGCACGTCATAAAAGGTGCAAGGTCTTAAAGAAGTTTCTAAGTTTTTGTCAAAAGTGGAAAAGCATTTACAAGATCGACTATACAAAATCATATATGTAGGAAAATATTGCATTGGCACAACCAAAATAATTCATTAGTTATCAATTACAGTACAATACATAGATGCTTATTATTTACGTCCGATAAATAAGATTACGTATAAAAAAAAAAACAGAAGAATTCCTACGTCCTTTTATCTAAAAGGACGTAGGAATTCTTCTGTTTTTTTTTTTTCTGACGCGACCTCCGTTCATTAGCATTGAATTTCTGATTTTCATCGTCTACTTTTGCTGTTGACTGTACTACAGACACATTTTTTTCCGTTAGCCTGTACTGTCCCACTGCTGGGCAAGGGCCTCCCCCATATTCATCCACCTTTCCTTGTGCTGTGCCTTCTTCGTCCAATCTCAAACAAAATAACGAAAAAAAAAATTGAAACGTACGTAACAACGTACACCACCAAACGTACGTAACGTAAAGTCCGGCCGCGCCAAATTTGCCAAAGATGTAAACAACAATGGCCGCTCTAAATTGAATAAAATCGATGGATATCAATTTTGAAGAACATTTATTTTAAGTAATGTTTGTTTTTGTCTAGCTAGCTCGGAGATTTAGACGAAAACTAAAGTGTTTAACTACATAAAATGGTACTTAATAAATTATGTACAGACGAAACAAAAAATGTTTCAATGATTGCGTTATTCAAAATAATAAGGAATCAAATTGATTTCGTTATAAAAATACAGACTATTAAAAAAACATATTTCAGTAAGGTAATACACAGTTACATACAAATCTCAATATGAGTTATCATTGAGGATAAAAAAGCAAGTTATTAATTTCACCCTGTTTTAAACAAATTAATATCAAATCTCATACATAACTTATAGCTTTTTTTTGTTTGACTCGGCTAATAAACTGTAACTTATTGAAGCTTCACAGTCTGTGTAGTGAATATTCATGGTCATTTAAAAAATGTTAGGGGTGTTAGGGTCAGTTCACACAGCGACGCGACGCAGCGCGCAGTTTTCAAGATAGCAATACAATTATAGACCTTATCTACTACACAAAAAGGTACACATCAGTGAGGAGGGCCGCGAGGCGTAGCTCGACGTAGTAGGCACACGGAATTGTGTACCTTTTTGTGTAGAAGGTAAGGTCTATAATTGTATTGATATCTTGAAAACTTCGCGCCGCGTCGCGTCGCGGTGTGAACTGACCCTTACAGTATTTTTATCTCCAATCAAGTGTACAAACAGGCTGTGGATGTGTGCGTGAAGACGAGTAGGGTCTGCAACTAACTCAAACGCGCACACACACACTTCCGACTTCGCCATTCTTTCGGACGGTACCGAGAGCTCCTGCGCTTACACACACATTCACAGCGTGTTTGTATACTTGATAATCACAAGTAAAGCGCGTGTCGCTTCGTGAGATAAAAATACTATACACACTTGTACAAGTCGGCACAATTCGAGCGAAGCCAAGCGGTTTTTTTTTTAACATATACCATCCGATTTAGCCGCTCGGCTGTGCCGAATCATGCCGACCCGAACAAGTGACTGACTAACTTACAAGTGACTGACTGACTAACTGACCGACTATTTAATTTTGACAATTCAAAAGTGCCTGTACATGGTTTAATTGAAATAAATGCTTTGTTTGAGTGTTTAGCACGCCTTAAAAATTACTTAAATAAACATCAAGCCTGTTCCTGTTCGAGTTGAATGGCGTGGAATAGGAGAGGCCTATGTCCAGCAGAGGACTGTTGCAGGCTGATGGTGATGAGAAAAAAGCTTCACCTGTTCGCTTCTAACACCAGGTATCTTAATGCCATAAAAAGTGACGTCACAGTTACAATAAATTGATTTGTTATGTTGTATGATAATTATATTTGTACCAATGTGATATTCAAGGCGGATTATGGCAGAAACTGGGAATGTGATTCCAAACTAAAATTAATGTGATGTATGATTGTGTGACAATAATTTATAAGCGACGAATTGGTAAAAACAAATTTTATAGATTTGTATAAATTGTGTTTTTTTTATCTGCATTTGCATGTCGAAAGATTATACATATTATTATAACAATGGTCAAGCCAAGACTGTGATATAACATTGATACATGATTGTAAAACATGTACGTACATGTTGTTTGTGTCCCCATATTTGCGAGTAAATTATGTAGAATTTGAACCTTACTTTGAAACAAAGATGCTTAACGGTAGGCCATAAAATTCGGATTTTCTTTTTTTTTTTTGCAAATTGCAGCTCTGTGTTTATCGCTAGCGAATCACATTTTGATCAACATACGACAAGTTGATCAAAATGGGATTCGCGACAATTATAATAACACATTTACAGTCAAACGGGGTGAATAGGGTTGAAGGGGTGAATCGGGACAAAACTTTAACAACAAAAAAATGTTAACAATTAAAATAATATAGTTTTTTGTCAATAAGGGCACGTAATCGTTAATTAAATTATAGTAAATACATTAGGGTCCTTTTTGGCCACAACTATATAATTTTAATTGTTAAAATCCCTTTTAAAGTTTTGTTCCGATTCACCCCTGTATCCCTATTCACCCCGTTTGACGGTACTGCCGAATAAAATAATCAAAAAACGTTAGAAAATTCGAATTTCGCAGGCTACCTTAGAGCATTCACTTTACACAGTTTAGTAACCAACAAAATATAGAAATGATAATATTGACATTTTATAAACCTTGCGTTCATTACACAGACTGTGCGCATCTTCTAGTAACGCAGCATCACTTAACTTAAACATTAGCATATTACTTAGCAAATACGTAATTATTACAAAGAGACAAAAAAGGTCATGTAATTTGTGATTCTTCTCAATTTCATAAAACCATCCACGAGACCAAAATAATGCAGTTTTATTTCGCACATCAAAAAATTGAATACCAATTCGATGGCAGCAAAGTAGAAACGGACATCTACATTTTTGCGAAAATGCTATTTTTACAAAAATGAGCTTGTTTCAACCCTATCTACAAGTCTGTATTAAAATTATTTCAAATTTCATAATAATTAAGAAAATCTGCCACGTAAATAAGGAAAATTTTTAATTAATTTTTACTAAATCAGCTATCCTGTAAAGTTGTGATTTTGTACATGTCCGTTTCTACTTTGCTGCCATCGAATTAACTGCTTCTACTTGTTTACAGTATTTTATACGCACCTACGAATAATGGGATTAAATTTCAGTCCATATTACGTTAATAAAAATCACTGCCATAAATGGAATATAGTGGTCTAGAAAAATAGACACAATAACTTCGGCATTTTCATGAATTCATTCAAATTGCCTTCAGTGGCAACATTAGCTTAGTACCTTTTCAAAACATTCTAACTAACACCCCGAACCAAATGGCCACCACATTCGATGTTGCCGCATTTTAATAAAAATTTAAAAAATCTGCATAATTAAAAATGTCACAACAATAAAACAGTTGCTGTTTAAATTAAGTTTTACATATAATTTAGCTGTCACGAGTCAAAATATACCCTGAAAACGGCGAAACAAGATTGTGTCGAATTTGACTATTTTAAAATCCGTATTTGTGGCAACACCAAGAGTGGCCGTTCATAACGACCTCAAAAAGCGTATTGTCTACATAATCCTACGTATAACTACTGTCAGTCTTAGTTCAGTGATCTGCGATCGTATCGGCGGTGATCTCATGGGTGATCTCACATGTGATCGCGATAAACGCCTCGTTCTCTTTTTGGTCACGAAAAAATTTTGACAGTCGTTGTTTTTGAATATCATTATAACTTTTGTTTGTCAACCTTACTTCGTCTAAGAGTTTTTGCACAGCCTTATTGTTGGGCGACACTTTGTCCGCTTGCTTTAGGTCCATGAGAGCGTCGTCGTAGTTTTTAAGGGCGTAATTCGCTTGGCCACGCCTGTATAGAGCCTTTTCATTCCTTGGGTCTATTTCTAGTACCTGAGAAGAAGAAGTCATTAAGTATAAGAAATTATAAGAAATGTATAACAAGGCCTAAACATAGTAATAATAAAAACGAATATAAATGATTAACCTGTACCGGCCGGAAATACAGGATGATTTTTTTATCACCATCCAAATTTTTAAACGTCGTTCTACCTATGAATATGAACAACTTTCACTATGGGACCAACTCTGAAATCACTAAAAAAATCAGCTGTTTAATACAAAAGTTCAATACCTACTTGACCAAAATGTATGAAACAACAGCGAAAGCTGATTTTTTTTTCGTGATTCATCCTGTAAAAATTTCGATGGTGATAAAAAATCTTCCTGTATTACACAAACGTGTTTTAGACAAAGCTATGCATTGTAGACGGTCATCTCTGTCACTTATATAGTATTTTTATCTCACGCAGTGACGCGCGCTTTACTTGTGGTTACACGGTGTACGCCATTTTGAAAAAAAAAACAAAATGGCGGACAGGTAGTCATGCCACGGATCTTTAAAGCTCTTTATTATCTTTCTTTATTTAAATAATGAATTACTTACCGCCGTACTGTATTGAACAGTGGATCTGTAATCTTCTAACTTCATGTAGCATGCCGCCATGTTAAGGTTACATTGCGATACGTATGTCGTTCTTATTTCTTGTACTGTGGACAAACAGACAACAATACACACGTTAGTATAAGATGTATCCAGCACCCAAATTGCGTCAATGTGCCTACAGATTTGCTTTATGACGATCATTATTGTTGCTTGATATGTTTTGACAATCAATAATTTTATCGATCATTACTATTGCTTGTTAACGATCGATAAATTTAAAGGTTAAAATCGAGCATCGCTTGTTGGTTTACGGTTTCGACAATTAATTTCACTCAAAAGGAATACAATCGCCAAAAACGATGCATTAAAGAGTATTCTGTTCTATTCAGTGGAGATCGACAAAAAATGCGATGTCGATCGTCTATTGTTTACATATTTACTCAATTTTGTTTGACCTGTAGGCACCATCACGCACTCACCAAAACATGACAAACAAACAAAAAAATACATTATCAATTGCTGAATGTTGTTGCGAAATGAAGGGGATCGGTTGCATCAACAATGCCATATAATCCATTGCTTCGACGACTTCATCAAATGGTTCGGCTTGGTTAAAATGATCACTTGTTCTAAAATGGCTAACAATTGTCTGAAAAAAAAAATCTTGGACAAACATTGGCAACCACAAGCCATTTTATAACAAGTGATCATTTTAACCGAGTTCGATTATTCAATGCGCGTTTTATTGATGTTGAATAGAAATTGAAAATACCGCAAGAATGCGCCGTTGTAATATGACAA
Source organism: Amphipoea lucens (assembly GCA_947508005.1). Lineage (NCBI taxonomy): Eukaryota > Metazoa > Arthropoda > Insecta > Lepidoptera > Noctuidae > Amphipoea > Amphipoea lucens. The sequence continues at coordinate 22,250,368 of OX382357.1, forward strand.
TAACTCGTGAATTCGTTATTGATTCCGTTCAACTAACTTCATCTTTCTGAATGACCTACTCTACATGGTTTAATTGAAATAAATGCTTTGAGTTTGACTTCGCATCGGTCAATCATCATCTGCCTAGCCTTTTCCCAACTATGTAGATATGTTGGGATCACTTCCAGTCTTTTTCTTGAATTTTGAATCCTGATCAGAATAAAAAAAATCTCCTTTTATTCTGATCAGGATTCAAAACTGTAAATTTCTATAAATAAGATTATTTATAGAAATTTTATACTTAGTTGCTATACCTTTCGCACCTTCAGAATAGTAGTGACTTAACTCAAAAATCTAAGAAATCTAGTTACGATCATAGAGGGTCATTAAAAGGTGTAGTACGCACTTTTAGGTGAATATTAAAGAAGCGACGTTTTTATGGTAGAATTATATATCTTATTTTTGAGTTAAGTCACTACTATTCTGAAGGTGCGCTTTATTCAACATACTAGCTTCTGCCCGCAACTTCGATAGCGTAAAAAATTTTTTTCTCCTGCCCCAACCCGTCACATCGTATCGCCTGTCTGTTCTTTCGTACTTTTTGCTATTTGCTAGGCTCCTAAGAGTCCTAGCGTAATGCTAGCCTAATGCCTTCCTCAAGGATAAGGCTATCAAATGCAAAAATAATTTTTCAAATCCGACTGGTAGTTCCAGAGATTAGCACGTTCAAACAAAAAAAAAAACTTTTCAGCTTTATTATTAGTATAAGAAAGAAGTATAGATTAACCGATATTTCTACTATAAAAATAATAGATAATAGATTACATGTCTAGACAGAAGCAAGGATAATGAGCGTCATTAATCTACATTGTATCTCCTAAGATCTAGGGCACCCAGATGGGACGAAAGTGGGTCAATACCCTAATTTAGTACACTTTTATATGAAGGAAAAAAATATTTTCTAATTCGACCACCATGTGGTTTGATTGACCTAATAATAGAATAAAAGTCACTTTTTCTGTTACTGTGTTTTCTCGCGGGTGTATAATGTTGGGATCAGCTGCTCATACGATAATATATTAATAATAAAATGCTGTTCGTTGCTAAGCACATCACTTCAGAATGGCTGGACCTGTTTGGCAAAAACAAAACAACAACAAAAAAAAATCTGGAAATATTTCTAAATTTTTGCTTTTGATAAGAACAAAAAAAATCCAGGAAGCTGGACGTTCATTAAAGGAAAGAAATATTTCAAGAGTATTCCGGAAAAATTTCAAAACCGGATAATCTGAAAGTGCTTTTTTCTATGGATTATAATTTGGACAGGACAACGTCTATCGCGTCAGCTAGTACAGTAAAAAAAAAAATATATAAAACGTTCCGTGAAATGCCGTCTGAGCCCAACATTATACAGTGAAATATTGTAAAGTTCAATGTTGTGTGAACGCAACAAGCCTTGAAAGGTCCTATAATAGAGGGCGAGTCTATTGTCAATAATTTAACAGAGCACAAATCCAGGCTAAGCAACTACCTGATAAGAATTTCCTAAAGTAACGTATTTCTTAACGTCTTTATTTTATTATTTGCCTCTTTTTCCCGTTTTCTCTAACACTAGACGACACCTAAAGTTGAAAATTCAACAACCTGCTTTTATTTATCCTTTTAATAAATAAAAGCAGGTTGTTGAATTTTCAACTTTCGGCGATGAACCGAGTGTTGAAAATCCAACAGCGCGCTTTTATTCGTCATGTTAGTGAAAACGGGCATTAATGTTATTTTAGTGGAGGTTCACCAGAATAATAATTCTATACTCACTCTGTTCCTTCGTATCCACGTCCTTCACTTCTTCTAACCTAAAAAACGCGTGTTCCAAATATCTGAGGCACTTGCGGTACTTCCTAACAGCTGCCTTGTATTTGCCCTCGCCGAAATAACAGTTGCCAGCAGTCTTCACGTCTCTTATAGACGATATTAATTGTTCTACCTGTAATTAAATTGATCATATGTTTACTATACCTTAATTACACGTACCAAGTATCTAAAGTCCATTCAAATCCTTGTTTCCAATTAATATTATCTCGAATTAAACAAATATCAACTTTATGCTAGTGTAAATTATGTTGACTTTATAAAGGTTAGTGCTATTGAAAAAGACTTAAAAAAATAACTTGTAGGTCAAACTGAACTTTATGTAAAACACTTATTTGTGTACATTTTTGGAAACTAAATTGCGAACGCAGTATACACTACACAGTGAGAAGACAGTGCCAAATGCCAAGACAAAGCCTCGACCTCGACATTTATAATATAAAGGCTTACCAACTAAATACACAACATTTACTCACACCACAACCTTAATAGTAACTATTGATCTCGCATGTATCTTAATTAAAAGAAAGCACGGCAATATTTGCGATTAGCGATGATATTCAAACATTTTTTTATTAACTTTTTCAATAGCGCTAGTCACTCTGAAATCAACTTAATTAGCACTGAAATAAAGTTGATATTTGTTTAACTTGAAATAGGGTATGGGTGTGCAGTACTGTGCACTTTTACTATACCGTTATATTTTCATCCCTGTAGTCTTCAGGGTACTCGGGCAGTTTGTCAGCCGTGCCATCTCGACAGCAGACGTCCCAGTCATTGGTTATGATCTCACCACAATCCTCAATCACGCAATCCTGCCAGAAAAAAAAACCATCAGTGAAAGTTTAAAATGCTTGAAGACAATAACAAAATGATCTGTAGAACAAAGAAAATTAATCTTTATATCAATGAAACAAGGAGTGTTTCAGAATGAACACACTACTAGAAAACTCATTCTGACAAGAATATTAACGTTATTATTATAGATGTTCTTAGTTGTTTACATAATTTTGTTCATTCCGTTCGTTTCTATTATTTTCGCGAGGATCGTACTTGCCGTACTTGGTCTTTATTAAATTAGTTTAAATTCACCTTAAGAGCAAGAGAAAAAACTTTATTCAAAGAGCAAAATACAAAATGTAAACAAAAGCGGCCTTATTACAAAACGAGGTTATGTTTAGACTCATGTGCACCATGTCATGTCATGTGTAGACAATCGAGCAATTTTTTAATTTGGAACTTCATTCCGACAAAGTTAAGGTTCGATTTACAAAAAAATAATAGTCCCTAATTATTATTAAAACGGAGTCTAAGTTGTCAGTTTTGTATTAAGAACTTTACATTGCTCAATTATCAATTGTATACAGGTATTGCGCAATTAATTAATTGTCCGTGTAAGTATGTCTAAGAAGCAGTATACTGTATATTAACTTAAGACACTACGCAATCATCTACGCCACGCGCCATTTTGAAATCGGTCAAGTTACACCTCCTTCGTTTACACCTACTTTTTGCTTCTTCAAATAACAATAAAAAAAAAACATTTTAAAATGCATCGATTACCAACATACCACCGTGGGGCGGCAATGTTCTCCTTGTCCGAATTTCTGTATCTCTTTCACAATACCGATACCGGCCATAACTTCGCCGAACACGACGTTGGTACCATCTAAGTGGGTGCACGGGACCGTTGTGATGCAAAACTGGGAACCGTTGGTGTGGGGCCGTCCACTGTTGGCCATACTTAGGACCCCTGGATCGTGCTACAAGAGAAGTGAGGAGGCTTTAATTTTCTGGAATTATTTTACTAGGATTGTGAACGTTTGGCCAAGATGCGTACCCGCATGCGGCAGTGGCCCGCATGCGGCAGTGGCCCGCATGCGTGACATATTTATCACTAATGTTGGGTATTAAATAGTAGAAGTGAATTTAGGCGGTGGAGCTGGTCTGCATGACACTAATACGCCGTGAAGCCTTACTTTAATTTCAAACGCTATTGCTCTCTGCGTTTGCCCTTTAATAAATCAGGAACAAATTTTACAATTTACATGTTTTTTTTAGATACGACAATCTATGAGAATAACAAAACCCTCTGGCTGGGTTTTTAGTGCTGTCAGATAATGATTATTAGGTACAGACGCCAGCACATCAAGCTACTACAATCTGTCTTTCTTTAATAGATTTTAACTTTATCGCTAAAGCATTAGGTTCAAGGTTGATTGGGAAAAATTGACAGTTTCGGGTAGCTTGATGTGCTGGCGTCTTTACATCAACAATACAAGCAAACATAAGAAGAGTCTAGTGTAATCTATGACTCAGTAAACAGCGACACAACCCGCCGCGACGCGATATGCCGTTGCAGTGAACAGCAGTAATAGTGCGACAAACATTAAAAAATATCAACGGTCGGGTCGTTGGTATTTTTTAATGGATGCCGCACACCAAGATAAGATTTATCAAGCAATAAATTGTGGTTGGTTACTATTACTAACACAGTTTAAGTAATACTAACAAAGTTATGGGTAATATGCCTGAATTAAAGATAAATAAATAAAATCAGTTACCTTGGTTCTTCTGCAGATCTCTTCATTTCTGATTCGATCACGCAGAATCAGAAATGAAGAGATCCGCAGGAGAACCAAGGTAACCGACAGAGCCCGAAGAATTGCCAAACTTAAGTGTCAGTGAGCAGGGCACATTGCTCGCAGAACAGATGGCCGATGGAGCCGAAATGTTCTGGAGTGGCGACCGCGTACCGGAAGACGTAGCGTTGGAAGGCCTCCCACAAGGTGGACCGACGACCTTGTGAAAGCCTCGGGAACCCGTTGGATGCGAGAAGCACAAAACGGGTCGAAATGGAGATGCTTGGGGGAGGCCTATGTCCAGCAGTGGACGTCTTTCGGCTGAAATGATGATGATGAAATAAAATCTGTAACAGTTTTTTTAAGTAGATACCTTTAATTTAAAATTTTCATCTTCAAATACTGGTCCGTATATGCTTTCACCGCCGCTGCCGTCACTGTTGACTGTGTCACCTCCTTGGATCATAAACTGTGACACGGCTGAAAAGAAAAAAACGTAGCATATCTTACTACTACTGACTGCCTCCTAAGTCTAGTAGCGCAAGCGCAACTGCTGAGCATGAGGTTCTAGGTTCGATCACGAGGTCGGGCAGTGTCATAGAACTCTTGTCAATAAAAGCCCGGTGTCTAGATTTGTACCCGGTTGAGGCAATGGCTCGCCCCCTACAACACAGGCGTGATGTTATGTTTATGTTGTATGTACTACTACTAAAATAAATTTACTTTAAAGGAGAGCTTGAGTATTTTGCTTTACATTATAAATGATTTTATTTCTGTAAGTAGGTTTGTACAAACACTTTTACACGTCAATCATATTTTTTTAAACTAGATTAGGTCGGCGTTTCCTATCTGACTACCCTGAGAAGAAAGGTCGAAACAAACTCAAAGGTCACAGTCTCTTTTAAAGTCCAGACATAATCTTGGTGAGATCATGTGAAGACCATGTGGGTTGGTGTCTGAAATGGTCTTAAATTAGGAATGGTCGTAAATTAGATAAATAATTGTGATTATTTATTTAACAACTATCCCGGAAGTCACCTGTCATAATCATAAACCAAGATGTCTTATTTTTAACCGACTTCAAAAAAAGGAGAAGGTTGCGCTTTTGATGATGTTGTTATCTTCACATAGTAAGTAGTGGTACACGATTTAGTGTGGGGTACAACTAAAAGTGAAATGTAAAAAGTTAAACCAAATTCCACGGACTTCAAAAAAATTACCTATAAAAAACGTCCTACAAAACGGAAAATAATCTTAGTTTTTTATTTACCTTTGTGAAATTTCGTGCCTTTAAAGTGTAGTGGTTTCCCATTAGTCCCGACTCCCTTCTCGCCCGTACAGAGCGCTCGAAAATTTTCCGCCGTCTTTGGCACCACATCACTTCTTAACTTTATGACAATACGTCCGGCTGAAACAAGACAAATAGGCACTTGTTTTGATAAATCGACTCTTGCAAAAAGAAAGCTCTTTTAAGAACACAACAGTAAAAAACTTTAATCTATAGGTACAGTCACGTCTAAAAGTATGTATACACTTGGCAATTTTCAATTGCGATTTTTTCGTGAAATAACGAATGCAACGTTGAAATACGACACTTAACATAAACCTGTGGGTTCGAAAATATTATTTTCTTAATAACATAAAATTTCATCCAAAAATAAAGGAGAAAATCGCTTGAATAAAGCCAAGTGTATACATACTTTTAGACGTGACTGTACATATAATTATATAACTAGCTTCTGCCCGCAACTTCGTCTGCGTGAAATTTGTTGTTCCCCGACCCACCCCGTTGCATCGCATCACCTGCCCGCGCTAGAATTTCGATTTCGTTTAGCGATCTTTCTGACTTTTTTCATTTGGAGATGGAACCGCCCATCTCCTAGCGTGATTTTATATATTCGGTCTAGAGATAGTTTAGAGTCCCGGGAAAGGATATAGGATACTTTTTATCCCGATATTCCCACGGGATCGACATTTACGCGGGTGAAACCGCGGGGCGCAGCTAGTAAATAATAAATTAATTCAATGGTTTGCCGGTATCGAGATGATATTGAAAAGCACAATGTGGGACCAGCCACTAGTTCAAGTACCCGTTTAGTTTCCTAACATAAACCTATTACCTATCCACATATACCACAGAACCCTAATGGCGTGGCAACCATCAACGTCTATTTAACTTAACGTAAATGGCAGTTGAAAAAATGGTTTCTAATGCTGGGGCCAGACTATCGCGATAACGCGAAGATTTGCGCGATAAGTTGATGCTCATTGGCTGGACCTACGATGTCAGCCAATAAGAAACAACTTATCGTGATTTTCCCGTATAGTGTGGCCCCGGCATAATTCACTATGACCACTTAACGATTCCTTACATCGAAACGACGTCAATTCCTTACCTAATCCCGCCAATCTTGCGTTGATTTCACGCGGTTTCGTTCTATGCGTCATAGAGAATTACGGCCCAGGACCCTAAGGCGATTGGCACACTGCACCGCATTACGCAGCGGGGTGCGAGAAACGGAGCCAAATTCCCCGCACGGAAGCGCGTTTTTATTGAATTTGTATGTAAAAATCACGCGCGGGGACACGTTCTTTGCGTCCCGCTGCGTAATGCGGTGCAGTGTGCGAATCGCCTAATTGCGTAACACCATTTGAAGGATATTGCTAATTTGCTTCATATGTTCGAAAAATGTGTCCAACAACGTAAAAAACGCAATGAGAGTTGCTGAACTGTCAAAATGAAACACATTGCTACTGATATGCCGCGTTCCGAGTTAGGACTGTAATCGATATTATCGATTTGAGCGTGCTTAAACCTAATTCGGTACGGGTTTAAGCACGCTCAAATCGAAAATATCGATTACAGTCCTAACTCGGAATGCACCCATAGTGTGTTACGCAATTACCCCGCAGAACCAAAATACTTTGTCGCACGAGGAAATTCCATAAAATTTATGAATGAAACTACGAAAACAAAGGTGGACAGTTACAAATTGATGATATGTTATGCAATTGTATTCATGATTATGCTCCACAATGGCAATTACGACGTCATGTCGCCTGCAATCCGACCTTGAGTCACTGAATAGCCCGTAGGTGAATAAATCAAGCCATGTCCTGCATTCACACCTGTGTAGTTGCGAATTTGTTCGAGATTTTACTCTACCCCTGACCTATTTTTTTTATCACTTTCAAAATTAGGTTTTACCCCCGACAAAAACAGAGGGGTGTTATAAGTTTGACGTGTGTATATGTGTGTCTGTCTGTGCCATCGTAGCTCCCAAACAGCTGAACCGATTTTGATTTTTTTTTTGTTTGAAAGGTGACTTGATTGTTTTATGGTTTGCAGTCAACCTAATAAATCACGCGTAAAACCATGTAGACTGGTAGGTCGAAAGGAGCCTTGTACCTAGGAATGGTGTTTCTGGGGAATGACCGACACCAACTGCGTCACTTGTCTAGTGGTCGCAAGCGCTACTGCCAAGCATAAGGTCCTGGGTTCGTTTCCCGGGTTGAGCAGTGTTAAAAACCCAATAACTGCCCGGAATTACTCAGTAGCAGCCCGGAGTCTGGATTTGTGACCGGTTAATGGCAATAGGCTCCCTCTATTACATGGGACTTGAACATAAGTGACGAAATTAGGGTGTGTTATAGGTACACATCAGGATGTCCGCACTGTTACTTCATTTTCACTTAGCATTCTATCTGATTTTTTTCTTTTTGCACGGCTCTTATGGGTTATAGCATAATGATAAAGAGTTGTTTACCAGTGCACGAAATACACCTTTTTAATTTTCATTAATAGACCCCAGAGTTAAACGGCTGTCACGTCCAAACAGACTCAACAGATGACCTGTGGGGCATTTCTCGTAATTTTAAGAATGTTCACAGTCTGATCTCAGTCTCAATCTGTCAAAAATACCTCTAATTTCCCCTACATTTGACAAGTTTTTGACATTTGTTTGTCGCCGAGATGAGACTGCGACTAGATTTTGAACGTTTTAAATTACGAGAATTGGCCTTCTGAATAACAGATGGACTAACACACATGATGAAATCATATTGGTTTCGTTTTTGCCATTTGACTATTGTTTCATCATAATCAGCCTATAATGTTCCCACTGCTGGGACACAGGCCTCCTCTCAGTGAGAGGAAGTGGGATGTAATCCACCACTCAGGCCCAGTGTAGGTTGGTAGATGTCACACGTTTGAATTTTTGGTTCTGGGACATGCCGGTTTCCTCACAATGTTTTCCTTCACCATTTTGAGAGCAGGGTTGATGAAATAATTTACACAAAGTAAAGCGACTATTGTTTAAATGACACTAATGTCAGTCTAAAAAAAATCCATACATAATAATTGAGTCCAACAGTTATTTAATGTTAAGTTTAACTGATAAACAAGGTTAATAAAATTATTTGACATCATTAAACAAAAACTGCCTTACCACAGGTGTATATCAAACAAACTACTTAGAACATTTAAATCCCATTTTTATTTAAAAAAATACATTTATTTTCAGATGCCTGTATTTATTTATTACTTCCTTTGCAAAGGAATGGAATTTGTATGAGACAAAGGTTTCTGTGCGTGTCATTTGAAGTGAGTTTGAAAATCTAAAACCCTGTATTCTGGAATGATGTCAATTTTAATTGATATTCAATTGCTTTGTTCAAGAATATAGGTATTAACCTCTTGCATAGTGTTATTTAGGTTACTTGCCTGTTAAAAACCGAATGAATTTACCGAGGATTATGAATACTTGTAAAAAAACACAATTAAAATAACTAATTTCTGTTCATTTAACCCTTCCGGAATGTGGCTTTTTAGGAGTGAACAATGGCTTTTTAATTGTTTCTGTAATTATGGCATTCAATTGGTTAAGTAATTACATATTTTCTAAATACACAACCCTGAAATATATCTACATAAACAAGTATGTTGATGTTCATGTATTTCTGTTAAGATTTGTTAATACATAAAGACTGAAAGACACCTGTGCATATTGCATGTACTATCGCTAGGCGTCTTCAGAAGATGGCCTAATATGTACCTATAACTAGTATTTCTTAAGTTCCATTGATTGTTATTATTGTTATTCCTAAATTGATTATTTTTGTGTTATGTTATTATATGTATCTTATTTATGTGTTAGTTACACTAACATAGTTTAAGTAATACTAACAAAATCATGGCTTATGTGCCTGAATTAAAGACAAATAAATATAAATAAAGTGTTTTCAAATCCTAACAGGAATACATGTAGGTAAACACATTGCATTTACTGTCTATAGGTAACCTGCACTCACAAGGTCAATGCATTTATCTGCATGCAATTATTTACATACTATTTATATGATGTAAGTACTTATTAAAGTTGTTATGTTATTAATAAAATAGTTTTTATGGATTCACTAGCTGCGCCCTCGGTTTGACCCGCATAAGTCTCGATCCCATGGGAATATCGGGATAAAAAGTATCCTATGTCCTTTCCCGGGACTCAAGCTATCTCTATACCAAATTTCATCTAAATCGGTTCAGCGGTTTAGGCGTGAAAAGGTAAGATACAGACAGACAGTTACTTTCGAATTTATAATATTAGTATGGATTCAACAATCCATGTGTTATTTTCCATGGCAAACTAACAAATGTTTCTGGCTTGATTATGACTAAATTTATTTTAACATTGTGCGGGACAGTAAAAGTCCCCAGACGTAATAACAATAAAACTTCTATCGTGTCCTGTTCAGTGTCTTTCAAAAGGTTAATGACATGATTTTTTCAAGTTTTTATGTGAATGTGGCCTTTTGTAACGACAAGATAATTTTTTCAAAATTGTTCATCTGGTACACAAGACGACCCACTGACCCACTTAATTGAGTGATGAAGATATTTTATACAATTTGTTTTCATATTGTTTTGAAAGAATACTCAATGGTTAAAGACATCACATTAGCGGCTGGGCCATTAAGACATAACAGGGTTTGGACCAACATCATACAAATTTACATGGGCTGGGTGGATGAAATAGAGTAGGTACCAATAATGCACATAATGTAGCTTAAAATATTATAAAAACTCAACAACAAATAAGTTGGCATAGAGGGCAGTATAAGAGTATGTACCTATTCAGCAGTTAGTGTGGATATTACTTAGATTGACAATGAAGACACCTGCCAATTTCTCAGCCGCAGTACCTACTTATATTGATGCAATAATCGATGCCTTTCGCTATACCTACTTGTTTGAGATTGTTTTAATAATTGCAGGAATATAGTGCATAGCAACAATCAAGTGGGTACATACTTAAATCGTAAGGATCAGATCATGATAAAAACATACCTTGTTCTCCGTCAATCGAAATATCCAAATAAACTAGCGGATTTCTTTGTGTTAGGGAAACGGGATTCATATTATTGATCAACATTGAGCACAATTTATTAAACCAACAACACTAAGTATAATTATTATAGTAAATTAAAATTATCAACAAAATTCATAAAAGCTGTGCACACAAGTGTTTATTTTAAATTGAGCATTATTTCTTTATTTATTCCATGGTAATACGAACAAACTCAAAAAATAAAAATGACGTCCGTCACTGGTCAACCGAGCGAAAGTCGAAAAACGAAGCGTCAACGGAACGGTCAAACGTCAGCCATCTGCCAAGCCAGCCGTCATTTTTCTCTTTGTCGAGAGAAGTTTTTTACATAATTTTTATTCATGACCATAGATACAAGTCTTTCAGTCGAATAATAATTATCGACATAATTTTGTATGTCGATGTCGAACCTATTCATGTGGTTTTCGTCAAGCATCGTTCATGACCTTAGCAGGACGGAGAGCCAGATGGACCGTGTATAAGAGGCTTAATGGGACACTATTTTATTTTACTCTTTGACACTATTCTTGCGCATTGGCATAACTATGAACAACCACTCAATACACTCCCGTACCGTATCGAACATCAAGCAATGTTATCGTAGGAGTCCTCTAAACGCTTTGGCTACCGCTATTCTTCCGGCAGCTGTTTGCCGGAGCAAGGTAAATCAGGTACATATAATGTTCAATACAATAGCCTGTTGAATGAATGTGAATAGCTATGTAAGTGTCAGACAAATGCTCGAATGCGGCACTGCCTCTACACAGTACAATGATATGCTGCCTGATATCAAAAACCTGTCAAATCCAGACCATTGTCACTTTCAGGAGCTTTCAGCCCCCTTATTCACATACACTCGATATGCTTCCGTAAGGTTTTTTTTTTTTATTTAGCCTGTACTGTCCCACTGCTGGGCAAAGGCCTCCCCCAAGTCCTTCCAGGAACTCCTTTCCCGCGCCACCTCAAACCAGCCCTCGCGGTAGACGTCCAGGTCATCTCGCCAGCGCTTTCTGGGCCGACCTCGGCGGCGCCGTCCATCTTCAGGCACCCATTGTGTGGAAACTTTTGCCCAGCGGTCATCCTGCATGCGGCTGATGTGAACCGCCCAGTCCCACTTGAGTCTGGCAGCTTTCTTGCCTACGTCTATTATACCCGTTTTGGAGCGCAGCATGGTGTTTCGAATTTTGTCCATATCGTATCGAACATAATCATTGTTATCGTAGGAGTCTTCTCAACGCTATTCACAAGTCCAAAACCCGAAAATTTTGTCAGTTTAAATCAAATAGACGCCCGCTATTCTTCCAACAGCTATTTGCTGTTGAGGGGAAGTCAAATCAGGCTATCGAAATGTCAGGTTTTCGATGCGATAGCCTGTCGTATGGTTGTGAATCAGAGCCCTGGACACTAAAAGCCCCCTGTACTTCAGCTTTTTTTGTGGACCACCCGAGCCTTTTTGGTGATAAATACAAATCGTCATTTAGCAACTAGCAACACTGTTCATAACCATTCAATACATTTGAAGGCTTTGAAGCATGAAAATATATAGTTATCTCGTTTGCTCACACAGTTACTGTTCTGCTGTCAGTTTGATGCTAAAAATATTCAACGTGTTTCGCAAAAGATAATTTCACACGTATGTTTGCGGGAGATAATGTAGATATTTTACTCTAAAAGTTGTGAAATTCGCGTAAGTAATCGTTTAAATCACTTTAATATAATCTATGTTTACATATTCAATATAAATATTAGTAAAGAAAAGTTTATTTCTTAGGTTTTCGTGACAATTAAAACTGGTTTAGTACAACTCATATTTGGCTATACAAGTAACTTGATAATTGTCCTGTTTCAGCCACAAAATGTCTTCTTCCGCAATATACATCTTGGATGTGAAAGGCAAAGTCCTCATTTCGAGGAATTACCGCGGTGATGTCGACCTAGGCATCATAGACAAATTCATGCCATTGCTCATGGAGAAAGAAGAAGAAGGTATGCTTACTCCACTTTTGCAGACTAGCGAATGTACCTTCGCTTACATCAAGACCAACAACTTGTACATAGTGTCTACTACAAAGAAAAATGCTAACATAGCACTTATTTTCGTGTTCCTGTACAAAATTGTTGAAGTCATGACTGAATACTTCAAAGAATTGGAGGAAGAGAGTATTCGGGACAACTTCGTGGTTATTTATGAGCTGCTGGATGAACTGATTGACTTTGGGTATCCACAAACAACAGACAGCAAGATACTGCAAGAGTACATAACTCAGGAAGGCCATAAACTAGAGATGCAGCCACGTATACCAATGGCAGTGACAAACGCAGTGTCATGGAGGTCCGAAGGCATTAAATATAGGAAGAACGAAGTTTTCTTAGATGTCATTGAGTCTGTAAACCTTTTGGCTAATTGTAATGGCAATGTATTGAGAAGTGAGATTGTAGGTGCAATCAAAATGAGGGTCTACTTGTCTGGCATGCCTGAATTGCGTCTTGGGCTAAATGATAAGGTTCTATTTGAAAGCACTGGCAGAGGAAAATCAAAGTCTGTTGAGCTTGAAGATGTGAAATTCCATCAGTGTGTCAGATTGTCTCGTTTCGAAAATGATAGGACAATTTCCTTTATTCCTCCCGATGGAGAGTTTGAATTGATGTCATACAGATTGAACACTCATGTCAAACCTTTGATTTGGATTGAGTCGGTCATTGAGCGCCATGCCCACTCTCGAGTCGAGTACATGATCAAGGCCAAGTCACAGTTCAAGAGGCGTTCCACTGCTAACAATGTTGAGATTATTATTCCCGTCCCAGCTGATGCTGACTCTCCAAAGTTCAAGACTACGATTGGCAGTGTGAAGTACACTCCTGAACAGAATGCCATCACCTGGTCTATAAAGTCCTTCCCGGGAGGCAAAGAGTACTTGATGAGAGCTCACTTTGGTTTGCCATCTGTTGAGTGTGAAGAAATTGATGGAAAACCACCAATTCAAGTCAAATTTGAAATCCCTTACTTTACCACATCTGGTATTCAAGTAAGATACTTGAAGATTATTGAAAAGAGTGGATATCAAGCTTTGCCTTGGGTACGGTATATCACACAGAATGGAGACTACCAACTAAGAACAAACTAATAATTTACACACATTCCATAGATATAAGAAGCACCATATTATGTTATTTACAAGTTGTCTATTTTGCATTATTATTAATCATAGGTATTAAAAGTAATTATGTAGTATTATGTATTTGTTTCGACTACAATAAATTAATATTCTTCAAAGTAAATGTGTATTTACCATACTTCAATTTAATCATTTCCATGAATATGGCCGCGTATATTGGCTCTCCCGTTGACGCAAGTCGCTCGTGTCTATGAGCACTTAAAGTAGTAATAATCTCGCGCCCATGGGGGTAGGCAGAAACTACAGCCACCTATATATCTTTACATTCTTTTGTGAAGCAGTAAATCTGAAAAAAATATTGTAAACAGACACAATATTATTTTAATCAATAGTGTTATACTAGCTCCGAATCGCACATCATCCAAACTAATATTATAAAGGCGAAAGTTTGTGAGTGTGTGTGTGTGTGTTTATATGTTTGTTACCTCTTCACGCCTAAACCACTCAACCGATTTGTGTGAAATTTGGTATAGAGATAGTTTGAGTCCCGGGGAAGGACATAGGATAGTTTTGATCCCGATATTCCCACGGGATCGACACTTATGCGGGTGAAACCGCGGGGCGCAGCTAGTCTTAAATAAAATCAAGTCATTTATTCAAACTAGAGAACCAGCGCTTTTTAACGCCAAAATTATATAAGAGTCCCCCAAAACGCCCATTCTTCACTCACCCCACCCTTCACCCTCAATAATATTTGTAATCATTATTTATGATTGAATCATGTTCAATGTTCTAATCATATCCGCAATCTTGTCAGTAATGGTACTTAGATGATTCATAATTATACTCTTCAAAGCCACAGTTGACACCTTTTCATGGACATGCACCTATTTAGTTTAGACTTTATCTTATTTCCGAACGATACGACGCAATGTTTGAGTGAGTTTTTGAACTGAACTACTAACTAACTAATGTCAACACTGACAAGAGTGAAGAGAGCCCGCGAATGTTTGTTTTTATTTAATTTATGAAATAAAATGAGAAGCACGAATCAAATCATTCGTAAAAACTTAGGTAAAATACAAAACGGTAGTTATAGATTTTATGGTGACATACTGCCCTCCAGTGAAGTAGTAATAATCAAGAAGAATGCTGAAAATAAAGATGATAACCTCAAAAAAGAAAAAGTTACAGAAGAAAATAATATTACTAATAATTCTAAGGAATTCAGAGTCAATGAGGTCAATATACAAATGATTTCAAAAAACATTTACGAGCAGCTGTTCAAAAAGCCTAGTCAGAGCGTAGATACACATGTTATAAAAAGGTAAACACAATTGTTATGGTTGGGTTTTTTTTTTAATTTAACAAGCAAGTAGGTATAAGCGAAGACGAGCCATACTGCCATAGTGACCTATTGTGTGTACATAACTTTCCAGTTGTCAAGACAATCTCCTAAAGCATGGCATAGACTATAAGAAATGCAGCCACCTGCCAGACGTAGAGTTAAAACTACCCAAATTAGAAGGCAAAGATGTTGTGGAACATTTTTATAATATCGGAGAGAAACAAAGTGCACCGTACAGAGACTTACTGAAGAGGCTAGCTAGCTGCGAGTTACCACCAATGCCACAGGTACTGCTTGATTCAAAATTTATGGTGGCTTGGAACATTAGGCGAAGCGCTACGCATTAACAAATTCACTAGTCAGCACCCCTGAGGCGTGATGTACTGCAAAGCAAGTAGCTCACTTCAGACAACAAAAATATATTTTTTCTTATTGTACCGTCAAACGGGTGAATAGGGATGCAGGGGTGAATTGGGACAAAACTTTAAAAGGGATTTTAACAATTAAAATAATATTGTTTGTGGCCAAAAAGGACCCTAATCTGTTTACTATTTAATTAACGATTATGTGCCCTTATTGACAACAAACTTCAACATTATAAAAATTTCAACATTAAAATCCGTTTTAAAG
The DNA here is from genome assembly GCA_947508005.1 of Amphipoea lucens. Taxonomy (NCBI): domain Eukaryota; kingdom Metazoa; phylum Arthropoda; class Insecta; order Lepidoptera; family Noctuidae; genus Amphipoea; species Amphipoea lucens. The sequence continues at coordinate 22,266,275 of OX382357.1, forward strand.
TTTTGTCCAGATTCACCCCTGCATCCCTATTCACCCCATTTGACTGTAACTGCCTTTGAACTTGTTAACATTCTTTCAGGGCTTAGAAGTTTAAATTTTGTACAACTTTAACTATTACAAACTCATAAATATTTATAAAAATGTCAACGGTTTCATACAGAAGAGCAATAAAAATGTATATTAATATCACACCTGAAGGGTAGCCAATGAATTCAAAAGCAGGCAGTATAAATATCACTGAAAAAAAAAAACTTGTTAATTCATTTCACAGGAATGGTCCAAGGATCCTGGTTGGACGAAGTACTCCAGTGGCACACAAGAGCGAGTGCCATGTCCTCCTGATGATGCCTTGATCTTTGACGTGGAAGTTCTTATGTCTGCTGGCAAAAGGCCCACATTGGCTTGTGCAGTGTCCACAGATGCATGGTGAGTGTTCTGTAAAAGCTTGATTTTATTGTATAGGTAAACGTAAATAGAAATGAATGTACAAATGGAATTATGTACTACAAGTACTTACTGTTTGTTTTATTAAATTAATTTAAAAATATGAGCGAGTTAGCCAGTTGGTACCTAGTAGCTCTGACTGTCCAGGATGCACCAGATGTACCATTGAGGAAACTGACATCTAAACACCATAAGGGCTATTCTTGCTTGCAGCGCTCGGCAGCTATAGTAACACTTCACATCATACTACATCACTTCATGCTATAGGATCACATCTGTTAGCTTGCTAACAGATGTGATCCTATAGCATGAAGCAGTGTGATGTGCATCGTGTGCACAGGATTTTGTTTTCAAATTGGGCAATGTAAGTTTCCTCGATGGTAGGTACATTTAAGTATGAAAGAAAAAGCATAAGCAGTTTGTATGCACTCATGTAGACTATTTGAATGCGCCCCTTGTTAAGAGGATTGTGCTACTAAGGCAAAAACTTTTAGGCGCCATATCCACAGGCGAGAAAATCGCTATGATAGTCATGCGGTGCAATCAAACTATCGTTGATATGCTATCTCGGCGAAGAGATTGATTCATAGAGTTTCTATTGAATTTGATGGCGTGGCGCGACTATCGCTGATAAATGGTTTTGCTACGATTCTCTTGCTCGTGGAGATGGTGCCTCATCTATATCTATACTAATCTGTCTGGCATTAATGCTGAAATGAACCTTTTTGGCGCAGCCGTGAGGCACACACTATTGTTATTTGAAACAAGTTTATTTGAAGAAAAATGTTTATTTAGACACCAAATAAACTTTTTTTTCTTTCTTTTTCTAATAATAAAGACGAAGAGTTTGTTTGTTTGAACATGCTAATCTCTGGAACTACCTACCAGTCGGATTTGAATAATTATTTTTGCATTTGCTAGCCCAAAGGCTATAGGCTATTTAAAATCACGCTAGTGGGACCCGGAGCTTAGCAAAGAGAAAAAAGTCAGCAATCAATAACACTAAGAGAAAATTTAAGTAATAGCGCGGCCAGGCGATGCGATGCGACGTGTCCGCGTTATTACCTACTTCAATTTTAGCCCGTCAAGAGGACACACTGTTGGATTTTCAACTCTCGGTACTAAGCAGAGCGTTGAAAATCCAGTGCACGAAAAAAAATCGCCGCGATATAAATACGCCATTGCGAATCTGGGCTAATTGACTAATTATCATCAAAGAAATACTTCAAGTCTTAAACTTTCTTTACAGGTACGGCTGGATAAGTAAGCCACTTGCAAACGGCCACCCTCACAAAATGTTTGAAAATATAAACTACGATGATCTGATACCTTTGGAGACTGATGGCAGCAAACCTTTCGGAGACCTAAGCAGACACAGGGTCGTGGTCGGCCACAACGTGTCCTTTGACAGGGCTAAGATTAAAGAACAGTACTGGTTGGATAGGACAGGTTAATCCTTCTTCTATACTTATTACTTATGATATACATATGATACTAGCTGCGCCCCGCGGTTTCACCCGCGTAAATGTCGATCCCGTGGGAATATCGGGATAAAAACTATCCTATGTCCTTTCCCGGGACTCAAACTATCTCTATACCAAATTTCATCGAAATCGGTCCAGCCGTTTTCATGTTATGTCGTGACAACGGAAAACGGGTTTCATTTTTATATATTTAGATAGTATTATACAGGATGAAATTAAATTCATGGGCATCCTTTTAAGGGGTCATTGTACTCATCATTATGAACAACTTTTACTATGCAACCAAACCTGAAATCGCGAAAAAAAAATCAGCTGTTCCCTACATTTATGTTCGCATAACTCGTCAAAATGTATAGGGAACAGCTGATTTTTTTTTCGCGATTTCAGGTTTGGTTGCATAGTAAAAGTTGTTCATAATGATGATTACAATGACCCCTTAAAAGGATGCCAATGAATTCAATTTCACCCTGTAAAGAGGTAAAATTTGTTTGTTTGTATGTAGGGGGGTAATCTCCGGAACTACCAGTCGGATTGAAAAAATCTTTTTGAATTTGATAGCCCGATTCTTGAGGAAAACCATAAGCTATTTAACATCACGCTATTACCTTTAGGAGCCGGGTAAAAATACAAAATATCAGCAATAACGCTAAGCGAAAACGAAGTGATAGAGCGGGCAGGTGATACGTTGTGACGGTGGGTCGGGGGAATAACCTAGTTGACCATGCACGTCCGGTTGACTGAATAAGTTGTGATGCCAGGGCCACACCAACGGGAGACGCCGATAATTATCGCGATAAGTTATGGCTGCACCTACTCTTAACGCCCGTCATCGCGATAATATCGGCGTCCGGCATGAGGAATGTTTTGAATATGAATGTGGATCAGTGGATGGCTATGCGAGTTAGGGCACAGATTACTAACTAAGTAATATGTGGTTAGGGAAGAAACGAAGACCAAAGAAATTGATGATGGATTGTTTGAAAGAAGATATGGCTAAAAAAGGAGTGACTACTGAGATTACGGCTAATAGAGATGACGCCAGCACATCAAGCTACCCCAATCTGTCACATTTCTTTGATAGATTTTCAACTTTACAACAAAGTAATAAGGTTCATATACAATTGGGAAAATTTATCGGATGTGGGTAGCTTGATGTGCTGGCCTCTGTACATCTCACCTCAACAGTCTAGGCAGCATAATATCCAGCTTACCAAAGAACAGTGTGCACTTAGGTAATCTTCGTGTTTCCGAATTAGGACGAAAGCCGCGCCACAGAGTAACCCTCCCCAGAAGCAATGCTTCTAAGTTTTGTACTACCGCGCATTGTAGGAGTGCACTTGTCATTGCGCGTTTGAATGAAGCTTTCTCTCTGTAAGGTTACCTACTCCGGTCTCGAGATCGACATTTGTCACTCAATAGTTTTGAAAAGTTTTTTGGAATTGAATAGAGTTGTTAATCTATAATTTTGTAAAAGTAATTTTGGAACACCTTATTAATCATAAAGAAACCCTTGAAAACTTTTTATCCTTACTGGTAGCGATAAACGGAAAAAAATCCAACTATCCCAACCAGTGCGGGTCAGTAGGGATATATGGAGCACAAGGTTCCATTTGTATATCCCTACCGGTAGCGAAAATTGGAAAAAATCTCCAAGTATCCCTACCAGTGGAGATATATCAGTAGGGATATAAGGAACAGGGGAACATGACAACTACGAATTATTTATTCGTAGCATGGCAATACAAAATAGACAAGCAGTTTCTTGGTTATAACAGCTCTATATGAAACCTCATCATCGCGTGTTCGTACTTTCGAATACAGACGATGATTCCCGAAGCGCATACTTTTCCTTGGACAGCTGTACCTACGTAGTTCTATAAGTCTATCTAATTCCATCCTACTCCAACATAGTTGGGGAACGCTTGGCAGATGGTGACTTAGGATTCGAGTGTGTGTTTTTATAATTATTTTTTACTAGCTGTGCCCCGCGGTTTCACCCGCATAAGTTTCGATCCCGTGTGAATATCGGGATAAAAAGTAGCCTATATGTTAATCCAGGGCGTCAGCTACCTCCATACAACATTTTATGAAAACTGGTCCAGTCGTTTGAGCGTGAAGAAGTAACAGACATATGAACACACACACACACTCAGGCTGGCTTCACAGCTATCCGGGAGACCCGTACGGGCTGTCAGTACGGGCGCCCGGAGCGGGAGCACATGTTAGGGGCTAGAACATCGTTTCACAGCGGCCCGGAGCGGTTCGTGTACGGATCAAGCCGCTTCGCTGTGAAACGATGTTCTAGCCCCTAACATGTGCTCCCGCTCCGGGCGCCCGTACTGACAGCCCGTACGGGTCTCCCGGATAGCTGTGAAGCCAGCCTTACACACTTTCGCTTTTATAATATTAGTATGATTGACAGGTGTACGTTTCATGGACACGATGTCGATGCATACGTGTGTGAGCGGCGTCACCAGCTACCAGCGGACAGTTCTGAAGGCCAAGAACAAGGAGCCTCATCCCTCAGATGATGACTGGATTGAGATCAGCTCGCTTAACAACCTTAGTGAGGTAATACCTCTAATGAAGTCGGAAGGCCAATTCCTGTAATTAAAAAAATTAAAAAACCCGACTGCAACCTTATACTAAAACTAACTGAAAAACTAAATACAAGCCCATTTTAAATTAAATAAAAGTTGGAAGCAGGCGGGGCGTATTCTGTGGGCGGGGCCCGTACCATTATTATAGTTTCAAACTCAGATGGGTCCCGCCTGCTTCCAACTTTTATTTAATTTAAAATGGGCTTGTTTTTAGCTTTTCAGTTAGTTTTTTTTTATTTTGATATACCCAGTGTCACTTTCACAGTAAATACGAATCTAACGACACCTCTCAAGCTAAAATCCATCGAGCCGTTCAGGCCGCAGAGTGTGCCAAACAATTATACTTACATACAAACATACATACTCTCGAAAACCCTCCTTCTGGCGCAGTTGGGTAAAAACGTTCAAAATCTAGTCGCAATCTCATCTCAGCGACAATCTGTCAAAAATGTAGGGAATTTAGAGACATTATTATCAGGTTGAGAATAAGATCAGACTGTGAACGTTCTTAAAATTACGAGAATTGCTCCTGGTCATGGTTTAGCCGTGTGCCAAATTCCATCCAAATCCGATCAGCCGTTAAGGCGTGATACGGTAACAGACACACAGACAAAGTTACTTTTGCATTTATAATATTAGTATGGATTATCTTCTAATATCAACATACTACACAGGTCCACAAACTATACTGCGGCACACCCATAGACAAGCAAACCAGAGATATATTCGTGGAAGGGACAATGCAGGATGTCCACGACCACTTCCAGGCGTTGATGCACTACTGCGCCAATGACGTCATTGCGACACACGACGTATTGAAGGAACTGTTGCCACTCTTCTTAGAGAGGTTCCCGCACCCTGTCACCCTGGCAGGCATGCTGGAGTTGGGTAAGATGTTCATCTATTATACAGCCAGCACGGGCGGAACGAAGGGGGGGGGGGGGGGGGCAGAGGCGGGCAGCTGCCCCCCTGGACTTCCTGTGTCTCATGCAATTAGCGCTACAATTACGTACCATTGCCTAAGATTGATGACTTTTAAGCGTTTATGGGAGACTAGCTGCGCCCCGCGGTTTCACCCGCACAAGTATCGATCCCGTGGGAATATCGGGATGAAAACTATCCTATGTCCTTCCCGGGACTCAAACTATCTCTATACCAAATTTCATCTAAATCGGTTCAGTCGTTTAGGCGTGAAAAGGTAACATACAGCCAGACAGTTACTTTCGAATTTATAATATTAAGTATGGATTGTTCATAGAAGGCAACAACGTATCCTCCCGACCGAACATCGGTTACGCCGACCAATTCCAATGGAGACTCGAAGTACAGATGCCAGCACATCAAGCTACTACAATCTGTCAAATTTATTTAATAGATTTTCAACTTTATCGCTAAAGTATAAGGTTCAAAGTTGATTGGCAAAATTTGACAGTTCCGGGTAGCTTGATGTGCTGGCGTCTGTACCATGGAGAGTTATTATAGTGCGCAAGTGTGAGTGTAAACACCAGAGATAAAGTCGCAAGACAGACTTCTTTACGTGCTGTCCGAGGCACGGGTGTGTTAAACAGTACACTTCCTGACCCTAGGCTTCTGGAGGCTGTTAAGAATTTCAGCAAAAAAAAAACTCAATACCTTTTTTATGCGATTTTCAGTCTTATATTCAAATAAAATAAAACATGCTTTCACTTAACAGGATCAGCGTACTTACCAGTCAACTCCAACTGGCTGCAATACATAGACTCAGCAGAAACCGTATTCGAAGATTTGAAATTAGAGTCTCGACAGTTACTATCACTTAAAGCCGATGAGGCTTGCAGGATGATGGCTGATAACTCTTACAAAAAAGACTTGTGGATGTGGGACCAAGACTGGTCGGTACAGACTTTAAAATTAAAAAAGCAAACTAAGAAAAAGAAAAAAGTTCCAGAGAATGAAAAGGAGGTTGAAACGGCCAGTGATTTTGAAACCAGAATTTCGGCTACACATGATCAAGCAACCAATGAAAAAGTAAAGCCCGATTTGAAAACGTTCGAAGTTCTAAATGAAGACTACATACGATGTTTTGAGGATAGAAATAGGAATACTGAAAAAAATATAAAAACCGTTGAAGAATTAAGCAAAGAGTTCGAACATCTGTTTGAATTAGGTGAACTGTTACCGGTCAAAAGGCCGTACTTGGCCGGATACCCAGCATGGTACAGGAAATTATGTACTAAACCCGGAAAAGACCCGGACTGGACGCCCGGAGCCAATCACGTTACGACTAGTATGCAAGTAAGTGTCTTCAGCAATATTAATTGTTCCTTGTCATCAAGTTTTCTGATAATTGACATTTCTCACTATATTTAACTATAATATTATAGTTAAGTTATAAATAACTTTTATAAGAAGAATAAATATGGCGGTTATTTTATTACATTTTCTGTACAAAAGCTGCCAAACCGTGACTTTTAATCCTCAGATAAAAGTTGTCTGAAAAATCGACCTTTAGAGGAAACTGCTGCAAACCGCTGAAGAACTGGTTTCATGTTTACGTTATACCAAAAATAACCTTATCCTTATATAACTAAATCACCATTCTAGATAACACCAAAACTCCTTCGCTTGTCCTGGGAAGGTTACCCCCTCCATTACATCAAATCAGAAGGCTGGGGCTTCCTCGTCCCATACAGCCGACATCGCAGTGAAGATGCAGAGGAACCTCTGGTACCTTTAGAAGAACTACTGAAAACCTGCCCTTTGACATTTAGCAAGGAGACTGAGTTCCAACCTGATGTGTATATGCTGCCTAAAACAGTTGAGGTAAGATTTATCTTCTATATGAAAAAAAAACTAGCAGCGCCCCGCGGTTTCACCCCCATAAGTGTCGATACCGTGGGAATATCGGGATAAAAATAGCCTATATGTTAATCCAGGGTGTCAGCTACCTCCATACAAAATTTTATCAAAATTGGTCCAGCCGTTTGAGCGTGAAGAAGTAACAAATATATAAACACACACACACTCACAAACTTTCGCCTTTATAATATTAGTGTGATAGTGTGATTATAGTGTGAAGTGTGATGGATTAGCAATTTGCTTCAAAATGTTTTTTTTTATAGTGTGTTACGCAATTAGGGTGCTGGACCGGAAGTAAGACAGATGAGTGAAGTACACCTACTTACTTTCAGGCGCCGGTCAGAACTTTTGGTAGAGTGCTACAAAGATATTTTGATGCTTGAATGACTTGTTGTTGGTAATTCAATTCAATTCATCTTTATTGTGGATCATAGGAAAGTGTACATAATACAGCTGGTGTAAACATTTGCGAAACTGCCACAGAAATTGTATTGCGTTGAATATGGTTGACAGGAAGATTTAGGCAAGCGCGCGTACTACGCTAGAAAGAAGAGAGACGAACAAGCGGCCGCTAACCAGTACCACGGGCTAGGAGTGTGGTGCGGGATAGAAGTTCAAGGTAAGTACAGACTCTGAATATGTCCCTTATTCAAGATATACATAATTATACTGCACATAATCAGCCACATTTTCCCACAGCTGGCCTCCTCTCGGTAAGAGTAGGACATAATCCACCACGCGGGCCCAGTGCGGGTTGGTAGATGTCACATGCCTTCGAATTTTTGATTCTAGGACATGCCAGTTTTCTCACGATGTTTTCCTGCACCGCTTTGAGAGCAGTGGTGATGAAATAATTTACACAAAGTAAAGCGCCTGACTGGGTTCGAACCTACGACGACCAACAACTCGTAAGTTGTGGCGGCGGCCGTTACCACTTGGCCACCACTGCTCTAATTATACTGTACTGGGCCTTTTTAAATTACTTTGCGAATCTTCACAGACTTGATGGGTATCGATCGGCATCTAAAAGCAGGGTTAATAAAAAAAAAAAGAAATGATGAAATCATAATTTAATCTGTCAAGCTCCGCTAATGAGACACAATTGATTTTCTATTGTTTCGTCGCCGTTCGGCGACGCGCGCCGCTTGACCGTTTAAAATTATTCAAAATTATGATTTTCCGCAAAATCAAATCAATCCGGCTAGCCTTTACCCAACTATGTTGGGGTCGGCTTCGCCTTCCAGTCTAACCGGATGCTTAGGTTACTAGGTATAACGATACTCGTTGGTAAGACTGGTGGTCAGACTTTTGGACTTCTGACTACGCGTAACGACTGTCAAAAAATCTATGAATTACAGCTGAGACCAACAGCGTGACGTGCTTTCCGGGGTACGGAAGGGGGTCTCGATATGTAACGGACCTTCGATCAACCCGCGGCTGCGGCTGTTATTCACGAGTTTTTACTCGCAAAATATTCGAAGAAATTGAGGATTTCGACAATTGCAACCACAGTCATGAATATTTTCAGGGTGTTGTCATTTCCTTCGATTGCCACATAAGGACGGGCCGAAATACAAAGTGGGCAATCCGTTAGCTAAGGACTTCTTAGAGATGTTCAGTCAAAACGTGCTCTCTGCTCAAGGGGATACAGCTGAAAAGGTAAGAACAGGAATAATAACGTTAATGCCTACACATAAAGTTTAGTTTCCGCTATCCTACTATTTCAATACTAGCAGCGCCCCGCGGTTTCACCCGCGTAAGTTGCGATCCCGTGGGAATATCGGGATAAAAACTATCCTATGTTCTTTCCCGGGACTCAAACTATCTCTATACCAAATTACATCGAAATCGGTTCAGCGGTTTAGGCGTGAAAAGGTAACATACAGACAGACAGAGTTACTTTCGAATTTATAATATTAGTATGTATTTTTAATGAGATTTTCATTCAGCTTATTTTAAAATCAACTTAATTTACATAGTATAAAGTTGATATTTGATTATGTAATTGGAAATAATAATTTGAATAGAAATATATAGTCTGTTCCAAAGGTATCTGTGGTATCTATCATCTGATGAAATTGTAAACAAACCCTGTTCATGTTAAATTCATACGCAATCACTCACCAAAGAAAATTTGGAACAAACCATACATATTTTTACCTTTGACCTCTTTCGTTCTCGCATAGGTGCTAACATTCGGTCGTATGATGTCTTACTGGCGTAACAATAGGGAGCGTATACTGAGCCAGCAAGTGGTTTGGTTGCCGGACGAACTCCTGCCGCCGGCACTGCGCGGTGGTTTGAAGAAGTATGGCGCTATCATACCGCAGGTTGTGGTCTGCGGGACGCTGACGAGGCGGTGAGTGTCACAACCCTAAATTAAAATATAGTCAAGTAATTCGCACCATAGAACAGTACTTAGTGACGTATCTCAAAAAATATTTTTTTTTGGGAAAACGAAAACAAAGTTTTGAAACTGCAAACTTCCAACTTTGAACTGATTTAATTAATTATTTTTTAAATATAATTGATATGTTTTCATAAAAAAATAATTAATTAAATCAGTTCAAAGTTGGAAGTTTGCGGTTTCAAAACTTTGTTTTCGTTTTCCCAAAAAAAATATTTTTTGAGATACGTCACTACTGTTCTGAAGGTGCGAATTGTAATAGAAAAGGGAGTGGGCCGGAAACGTCGCGCGAATGCACCCGGAGAGATAGACAAAGATCGTTACTCACTGGACGCCTGAGGGAGGATATCGCCGTCGACCACGGCGAAGGTGGTGTGACGATCTAACGAGGTTTACAGGGCCGGAGATCGCTCAAGGCAGGGAGGTTTGGAAGGAAAAAGGGGAGGCCTTTGCCCAGCAGTGGGACACAATATAGGCTAACGAAAAAAAAGAAAAAAAAAAAATTTAAAGGGGACAATTTTATCTAATACAAAAAAAATGCCACTTTTTCGAACTTGAAAGGAACGGCCCGGCCCCAAAAGCTCACTTTTAATTGTAAACTTTAACAATATCAAAGGTTTAAAAAGGCCGCTTTTTTTTGCATGGAATACAAAAAACATAAATTTTGGTTGTTAGTGCTAGCGAGCCAACATGGATGACAGCTAGCAACGCTCACAAGGAGCGCGTGGGCTCGGAGCTGCGTGCTATGGTGCAGGCGCCGCCCGGGCACAAGTTTGTGGGCGCTGACGTCGACTCGCAGGTACCGTATGTGTTACTGGCAGATAGCACCGCAACGTAGATGACGTCACAAAGAAAGAAAAAAAAAGTTGAGTTTAGCAGTATCTAGCGGAGAAATAGCCCCTGAGAATGCCGTGTATTTCATCATAACTATGTATGATGAAATCCTCCCTCTTACAGAGAGGAGGCCTGTGTCCCAGCAGTGGGAACATTATAGGCTGATTATGATGATGATAATGTATGATGTGATGATGTGTGTTGTGGATGTGAGACCCTCTGATGGTTGCATAGAGGTCCAGGAGGCTTAAGTAGTTCTTTCCAGAGATCGCATCTTTTCGTAGAGGGGTTGCCTTTAGCTGGACTCGCGCACTATGGCACTGAATTAAAATTGTGCATTGAGTGGCGTGGATCATCCTGTAACTTCGCCCTTTCCATGCGGCTGGCTATTGTCATGCGAATTTCTGGAGGCGCGATGCCAGTCCTAGAATAGGTACTCTTTATTATGTACAGACGCCAGCACATCAAGCTACTAATCTGTCAAATTTCTTTAATAGACTTTAAACTTTATCGCTGAAGCATAAGGTTCAAAGTTGATTGGAAAATTTTATAGTTTCGGGTAGCTTGATGTGCTGGCGTCTCTACGCCATATACGTTACGATATAAATGTAGAAAGGGGAATGAAGACTTATATGGAGCCTAGCATACCCACCGTCGCGCCATTTTGTTTTTTGTTTCAAAATGGCGGCCCCTCTTGATACCTATATAAATCGATAGCTGACAGCAATGCAAACGGAAAATATGCTAGTACCAAACCCCGTAAAGCGTCTCGTTTCCGAGATATTTACGTTCAAAGTTGATCACGTGACATCACCCCATCACGCATCGCGCAGATGTACCCGAAACTGTCAAATTATCCCAATCAACTTTGAACCTTATGCTTTAGCGATAAAGTTGAAAATCTATTAAAGAAATTTGACAGACTGTAGTAGCTTGATGTGCTGGCGTCTACGCGTCTGTACATCTAATTGCTTAGATGTTTGAAATAATCACTCTGAAAGTTTAAAGTAATCAAACATAATGCCCCATACATAGGGTGCCACAGTTATAATCTTTCTTACATCTTGCAGGAATTATGGATAGCAGCTTTACTAGGTGACAGTACCCTCGGTCTTTGTGGCGGCAGTGCCTTCGGCTGGGCAGTGTTGGCAGGAGACAAGAGTCGCAAGACTGACCTGCATTCACTCACTGCGACTGCGGCTGCTGTGTCCAGGGATCACGCTAAAGTTATTAATTATGCGAGGATTTATGGTGAGATGCTTTTGAGTTTGTTATTATTTCTATGACAAGATAGATACATAAAACAAGTGAGCGAGACGTCACGAGACTCTCGAAACTATAAAGTCTAGAGATTTTATAAATACCCTCTGCTCGCACGTTTTACGACCACGACTGCTATCAGATAATTATTATGACTTATTAAAACTGCGGGGCAATTGCGTAACACATCATCAATCGGAATCGGTTTCATTTTGACGGTTCAACAACATTCATTGCGTTATTTACATGTTGAGCAGACAAATTTTTCGAACTTATGAAGCAATGGATTAGCAATTTGCTTCAAGATGATTCAGATTCCGATTGATAGTGTGTTACGCAATTAGGGTGCTGGACCTGAAGGGAGACAGATGAGTGATTTACACCTACTTACTTTCAGGCGCCGGTCAGAACTTTGCGGAGAGATTGCTAAAGCAGTTCAATCCTACCATGACGATATCGGAGGCGAAGAGCAAGGCCGCTAAAATGTTCACCTCGACTAAAGGCAGGCGCGTGTACCAACTGAAGAGGCAATACATGGAAGGGTTTATGGAAGAAGATTTGGATGAGCAGGTACAAACACCTTATGAACACATGAAAACACTAGTTAGGACCCCGTGGCTAAATAATAACAACCGCACAGGTCGATCGATCAGGTTAAGCTACGCTTGCCGCGGTTGGTCCGTGGATGGGTGACCATCTTTACATACCAAGACCCCTCCGTGCCTCGGAAAGCACGTAAAGCCGTTGGTCCCGGCTGTCATTCGTGGATCTTTGACAATCGTTACGGGTAGTCAGAAGCCCGAAAGTCTGACAACCAGTGTTACCAAGTGGTATCTACCCAGTAACTGGGTTGTGGAGGTCAGATAGGCAGTCGCTCCATGTAAAATTCTGGTATTCAGCTGCATCCGGTTAGACTGGAAGCCGACCCCAACATAGTTGGGAGAAGGCTAGGCAAGTGATGATGGTTCCATGTTAGGCGCCTGTCTAAGTGGACGCCAAGATACTTCAAACAATCTGTGTGTGGCAAGGTATCAGGACCAAGCCTAACAGGAGGGGTGTTTCCATGCCTGAGCGCGAAGGACCCTCCCTGACTTCATGTGCGTGAATATTTCAGGTGGTAGAAATGACGGGGTATCAAGCGTTGCGCCTCGCGAAGATGAGCGGAAAGAAAGTGGAGGACATGTTCGACAAGCCCAAGTGGATCGGAGGCACCGAGTCGGATATGTTCAACAAGTTAGAGGAAATCGCTGGTACAATCATAGCTTACGCGTATCTATACATCTATATCTATATAAATAAATGTTTTATTTATTCACAAAGAAACAACAATTACAATTTACAAGCTAACACTAAAATATATCCATACTATATTATATAATAATTATTATAAATTCCAAAGTAAGTCTGTCTGTTTGTTTGTATGTTACCTTTTCACGCCTAAACCACTGAACCGATTTAGATGAAATTTTGTACAGAGATAGCTTAAGTCCCGGGAAAGGACATAGGATACTTTTTATCCCGATATTCCCACGGGATCAAGACTTATGCGGGTGAAACCGCGGGGCGCAGCTAGTATATTATATACAAGTAATAAAAAATTAAAGAAAAAGGCAGGAACGCATTGGGCATAAAAAAATTCGTCCGCATCGCTGTCAATGGGATAAGTGCCCAAAAGGCTGGCAGCATTGCCACGTTGGATGGCAAGGCTGATTCTTTGGGCTAAAAATAGGCCAGCCCTCTGGTCATGTGAAGAGTCAACCAACCGCTTGGCGATGTCCCGAAATATTCGTTGATCACTCGGACCGTCATCACCTCAAATCACCTGCCTAGGTGATGTTGACATTTTACTTGTACGGTATCGGTATGTGCTTCACATCAGCTTTTGTGATAATTGTAGTATTTATGAAAGTTAAGTAGAAATTCCTGTTCCCCAGATTCCGAGGGTCCGTCTACAGCGTTCCTGTCAGGTCGGTTGTCTCGTGCATTAGAGCACGCACAAGGTCGGTGGGGAGGCACGAGACTCAACTGGGCAGTGCAGAGCGCTGCGGCCGACTTCTTGCATCTCATGCTGGCTAGCATGGCACACCTCGCGCCTAAAGCCAGGTACAATCACCTGCGAAAACATTGACCACTTTTGAAATTTGTAGTCCAGTCAACGAAACTTCACAGATGGGCGTTGGTATAACACGTGGTTAGGTTTAAATATTTTAGACTTTATTTCAACATAACAATGTTAAAAACGCTTCGCTACGACCGCACCGGTCCTAATAAGTAATAAATTAATTGAAACTACTTCATTTATTTATTGTTCATTTGTTTATTGTTGTACTAACATAGCTTGTAAGTTGTAATATTAACAATATTATGGGCAAAATATGTCTGAATTAAAAAGATTTTTTTTTATTGTTACTACCTACTAGTTCAAATGTTCTATTCTTACTTAATTTTCTTTCTCCTACAGATTTTGCCTCAGTTTCCACGATGAGGTCAGATACCTAGCGTCAGATGAATACAAATATGAAACTGCGTTGGCGCTGCAAATAACGAACTTACTGACGAGAGCATTTTGTTCACAAAGGTAAAATTTTATTAGTTATTTTCTGAGAGTGGGGTTTAAATACGACTATGGCAAATTACTTTTTTTGTCGTCCATAAGACGTATTCACTAGGGGAAAAACGTCTCGTATCGTTTTCGATGTCGCCAAATATTTCTTGCGAAGTGGAAAGACGTCGCGTGACGTCTCGCGATGTCTCTGGAGACACGTATCGCGGGACATTTGCCCCTAGTAAATACACTTATGCTTAGAGTTTCTCTGCGGGATCGAATCAGAAATGAAGAGATCCGCTGGAGAACCAAGGTAACCGACATAGCCCGAAGAATTGCCAAACTTAAGTGGCAGTGGGCAGGGCACATTGCTCGCAGAACAGATGGCCGATGGGGCCGAAAGGTTCTGGAGTGGCGACCGCGTACCGGAAGACGTAGTGTTGGAAGGCCTACCACAAGGTGGATCGACGACCTTGTGAAGGCCGCAGGAACTCGTTGGATGCGAGAAGCACAAAACCGGTCGAAGTGGAGGTGCTTGGGGGAGGCCAATGTCCAGCAGTGGACGTCTTTCGGCTGAAATGATGATGATGATGATGAAATACACACGTTAAGCCAAAATCTTTCATTCTCTGTTTCTTCTATTTCAGAGTTGGAATAAACGATCTTCCACTATCAGTAGCGTTCTTCACAGCAGTGGAAGTGGACCAAGTATTAAGAAAAGAGTCAAATCTCAACTGCACAACACCTTCCAACCCTCACGGCTTAGATAATGGCTATGGGATTCCAAATGGAGAATCTTTAAATATATTTGAAGTACTAGATAAATGTAAATTAAATAAATCAAATGATTAAAATGTTTTAGATTTTTATTCGGCGAGAAGCCCTGTTACTTACTTATAAGATACTATGATTAGATTTTCACATGAGATTATACAATCTAAAATTACCATTGTGAAACGTAATTTGGGCCAATCACATCCTGTGAAGGCCAGTCATGGGTATGAGATAGAAGAAAAGAAAATTGGACATCGCTGGACTTGCGTCTGACACTGCAGAACCGCAGACCGAATCTTAATAAGTTTCTCAAAAGTTCTCAATAACCCTTTTGTTACTAGCTTTCTCTGTACATCCCACTCCTGCTGGGCCTTCATCTACTTCTTTCATTTTCGCGAGCGCGTCCTCTTCCAGTTTTGACGGAACCTATTCAGCTCATCCCGCCATATCCTACGTGGTCTGCAGCGACCCCGCCTCACTGTCTCAGGGCACTAAACTTATTGTGTGAAAATAAAAGTCGACTATGATGCCAATGCCAGTCTGGTGTTGAATGATGGGATAGATGCCTTTGTTATGTGAAATGGAACGACATATGCCAGTGTCAAAAATGACACTTGTGTAGACATGTAGCGTTCCAGTTCCAAAAGAGCAAGTACTTTTTAAACATAACGCCATAACGGACATCTATTTCTTTTTAGATCTGTCATAGAACATTTTCTTCCCAAAGTCCTTAAAATAACGATTTACCGATCTGTTGTAAATTGCTCTTGGATTTAAAAGTTTCTCCCCCGTATTGTAGTTATCAAACATCGATCTATCAAATAAAACATCAAAGTCACGAAATGCTTAAAAAGTAAAGTACGAGGTTGGAACGTCTGGAATTCTAACCTATTTTTGTGTGAACGTGTGATATATACAAAAAATAACAAAATAAAATCTCTAAAACTTCCATTGAACTTGTTAAATTCATGTTTATAATAAGCAACCATGTCTAAAGTTACTAAAAGGAAACATGTGATGAATGAAGCTCTCTGGGATGACTACGAGCTGCCTAAAGAGAACCAAAGTATTGTTAAAGTTTTGAGAACTAAAGGCAATAATTTACATGAGGTAAGATATCTTACATATAACATTATAGTAATGGGCAAAGGTAAGTACCTACGCCTGCCGGCAGAAGGCAAGTCTATATTTTTTTATGAAATTATTTTTTTGAAAAAAATAATGTTAGTAGGTACAGTCGACTTGAGGGACTTAAAATATTACGAATTATCGAGTGTTTAAAATATCAAATGGTTCGAAATTTGTGAGAGAAAATACATAAAACTTCGAATTATTAAGTGTTGATCAATTACTTATCTGCTTATTTCTTTTTCCAGATTACTACACCAACCGGCGAGGAATACTTGGTGTCAATGCCAACAAAATTTAGAAAAAACATATGGGTGAAAAGAGGAGATTACATTCTAGTGGAACCAATAGCAGAGGGTGATAAAGTGAGAGGTGAAATAGTGAAAATAATGAACAAAGACTCTATCAAATATTATAAAGAAAATAATGTGTGGCCGAAAGAGTTTGAGGACAAAAAAGAAACTGACGCTGATGGTGATGACGAATTATTTGTGAACACTAACAGAAAACCTATGATGACTTATAGTGAAAGTGATTCAGATGATAGTGATACGAACGATAGTGATGAAGATAGTGATAGAAAATAATATTTTTTGGCTATATTCTGAATATTTTATACACAAACCTTTTTTCATGGCTTACATGCTTTGATAAGAGCAGCTATAGCATGTTTGGCTATAGGTTATGGACCATTATGAGAATCACATAAATGTCATTTCCCAGAACAAGAATAATGGTATTATAGTCCACGCGGAATTAGTTGGCTGTGCCTTAGGTATGTGAGCAGTGGGATGAAGGGGCGGGGGTGCATTACCAAGTACATGAGTTGCAAACCGCTGCCTCACCCCTGTCCCAACCTCAGCGGCCAACTAGTTCCGCGCAGACTATACTTACTTTCATTTATGAAAACGGACTGTGCTGCAAACTGACAGTTAGTCTTTTTTTATTGATGGGTTATGTTTTAATGTTTTATAATATTATACAGGTTGGCAGGGACATTCTGACGCACAACCTGTTATCATGGATTCAGTACATGATTCCGGACCTGCTTGCATTGAAATTTTTCATAAAGCAAAAAACAGCTGTTCCTACAAAAGTGCAAGACTTATTTTGCATCAATGTCCCTGCTATCCTGTATTATTATATATAATAATATAATAATATTCCACAACTATCACACAACGCCATCTAGTCCCCAAGCTAAGCAGAGCTTGTGTTATGGGTACTAGACAACTGATAAACATACTTATATATTTCTAAATACATACATATTATAGATAAATTACACCCAGACACAGAACAAATGATCGTGCTCATCACACAAACATTTGTCCTGGGTGGGAATCGAACCCACGACCTCCGGCATAGCAGCATTATATCTTTTGAGACTAACCCCTTTACCAATAAACATATTATATCAGATGAATAGTTACACACAGATTTCTCTCTTTCAGTCGTCAGTAATTTGACTTTCGAAAGAAGAAGGCAGTGTTGTGTATCTATACAGATGCTATACATTGTTTATTGGTAAGGGGGTAAGTGAATAAAACCTCTGTGTAATTTCAGCTTTAATATTGAATTAATTGAGCCAATTTATTATATTGTTGAGCATGAGCATTGTTACTGCTAGAATAAATGAAATACATTTTGATCTATGTTTACTTTAATTTAAGTAACTGCAACTAACCCTTCTTATGCTTAAACGTGGATCTATGCGAGACACAATGGCTTTTTAATTGTGTCTGTAATTACAGCATTCAACCGGTTAAAAATATTTACAATTGAATAAACACCTTAACAGTAATTTATTTGAGATCATTAAATCTGGCTCAGCCATTGATACATAAAGCAGACGATTTTTATTTTTACATCTGCCATTTTGTTTTTTTTTTCTAAATGGTGGCCATACATAAAACTTGAACATGTGGAAAAAACTGAACATTGAAGACTTGAAAACATGAAAATAAATGAAGACTAAAGAAACAATATCTGTCAGGATTTACATACATACACACACCTTCCCATGGCAGAAACAACTACAATCCTTACATACTCCTATCAGTTTTTCTTTTGATTTACCCATTAAAATGCAATATTAATAAAGCAATATTGTTAAAATAAATGTTATTACAAAATTCACTTGTCTGAATTTTTATACCATAATTTTCTAAAAATACTTCTTGATCAACAATACAACAAGGTACATGTAGCTCTAGCAAATGCACTAGTAATTTAAAATATGAAATTACTTTTTTCACTTAATTTAAATATAGTAGGATTATTATAATCTCAATTCTCATAATAATTTATGTATTATTTCAAACAGTTTATTTAATATCTGCATCAATATCATCAGCCATTATGTATTCATAAATTCTTTTGATAAGTTCAACGGATTTGACTTTGGACCATCCGTCAGTCTTGGTAATCAGTTTCGCTTGACCGTCTTTGATAAACTCCAGAGTTAATTGTTTCAAGGTGTTAGCAGAGTGGAGGTCGGCCAGTTGTAATGTTTCAATTGCATTTTCAACAGTCAGCTTCTTATGCAAAGCTTCCTCACAGAGACTCTTCAGCCTACTGAGCTGATAGTAGTCTGCTGCAGCAAGCAACTTCTCTGGTATCTCATCAACCCTTGGAGCTTTGTCACTGTATACAAAAGTTAGTACTTCTCTCAGAACTTCAGATTCGAGTGGGGAATCAACAACATTAGTGTAGCATTCAGTTGTGTTATGCTCAAAATGAGCTTTCAGAACTGCACTTCGACTGGCTAAAACTGCCTTGTGCACCTTATATTCCACTAGCTCAGCAGATTTCATGGTTACATCAGAAAACAAGCCATTGTTGAGTAAGTTTTCGAAATCATTACTCAATTGAGCCTCAGGTATATTGGAGCGATCTACTTTTATATCATTAGTTACCATAAACTGGAATTTTAGTCTTAGACTACCATCACTTAGCAAGAATATGTCTCTGCCGTCGTAACTGGCTATATCTCGCTTGAACAACGTAGCTAAGTACTGCCATTTATTCGCCTGAACGGTGTGATACTCCTTTATGACTATAGATCGCTCTTCGAATCTTTTCAAACATATTGTCAGAATTGACTTCAAGAACACGGGAGCAGGAGACAAATAGTAGATTTCAATGATGTCATTATCCCTCCCCAAGAATTGCATTTTTAGTTGGAATCGTGATTCTGATAAGTCGGCCGGATCCTTAGATTTTTCTGTGCGAAACTCTCGGGTGGTTTTATTTTCTAATAGAATAATAAAATTTGGCACAGTCCATATTATGGTGTTTATTTTAGTTTGTCCCTCGGTGCGGGTTGTATAATTAATACTAGACATTTTAATGGTAAAAATTTAAAAACGAGGATTACGAGGATAATCTTATTTATTTACAAGCGACGCCGACACACAAGAATTCAACCAAGGGTGCATTCCGAGTTAGGACTGTAATCGATATTTTCGATTAGAGCGTGCTTAAACCCGTACCGAATTAGGTTTAAGCACGCTCAAATCGATAATATCGATTACAGTCCTAACTCGGAACGCGGCACAATTCGTAATTAACTTGTCAAATGTCAATGTCAAACTTCAAAAGAGAGAACATACATGGCTGAAATCTGAAATTCACACTGACGTATATATACGTCAGTGGAAATTCACCAATAAAAACACAGCAGTAATGTTCTTTACATAAAAAACTATCAATTTAATCGACTAAAACTTGACATTCGCCGTAGTTTACAAAGCAAGTTTTAAATAAATTAAATGTGCTGCATCTACAAATAATAAAAATTGCTTAGAGCACGTCGTGGTAGTGAAAATCGTTTGAAATTAAAACACAAAATTAACTTTATCTATCTTATAAAACCCATGCAATTCCAAGTTTGCCAAAGAGTTATAAAATAATAATTGAGTGAAAGACTAGCAAATTACACATATACGCATAGCATTCTTCGTAAAAACATCCAACATTTTTTGCTCGACCGACGTCGATATTTTCGCTCTTGGAGTTTTCTTTCCCATTGTTTTGGATAAAGAATTGATTTGACAATACGATTTCACTATCTAATCTATAATGAATGTGTGATCGTAAAATAATCTTGTTGATAAACTATCAGTGATTTATCGTAATGTAATAAACGTTCGATTCATCAAAGCGTAACAGTGAGAGGTGAAGATTACTAAATAAAAAATTCTTATTTTTTTCTCGCGACAAATGTTATTTGGTGCTCATTATGGAGGATTATAAGTTTCTATTTAAAGTAGTGTTAGTTGGTAATGCGGGGGTTGGGAAAACATGTTTGGTGCGTCGCTTTACTCAAGGTCTCTTCCCACCTGGGCAAGGTGCTACAATTGGTGTTGATTTTATGATTAAAACTGTAGAAGTTGACGGTGAGAAAGTGAAGGTGAGTTCCTTTAACATGTACATATTTGGCATCACTATTGCATCATTTTTATTGCTGAAATTGGCACTTTAAACATATTTTGTTAATGTTATTGTTGCTAACAAAGACCTTGTGTACATGAATCAGATGTCCTTGTATCAAATTAATATCATGCAACAAAAACAATAAGAATCTGATATCCTTAGACGAGTCTGTGATTGAGTTTTATCATAAGATTATTAATTTGTTTTCATCAAACCAAAATCAAAGGTGAAAGTTACCAAAATTACTACCTATTCATTTAAAAGAAATTATATCATAGCTTTCAATGCGATTAGAAACTAACGTTATGATATTTTTTTTCTGCTTCAGTGCATAAAGTGATACAACAAAGCACTTTTTAAATAAATTAGCTATTACTTTTATTCAAATTACATAATTAGATAATAAACATGCATGAATCATGATAACACAAATCAACAAATTATCTAAAACAAGTTTTGAGTAATTTATTATTAATACACATACATAATCTTACACCTTCTTTTCATGGGCTTAGACAGAAACTACAGAACCCCACCTGTTACATTCCTTGCATACTCCTTTTTAAATGTTTACATGGTCATACCTGTAAGCAAGTTGCAAATACTATGCACCTGACCCTTCTGAAGAACATCACCAATTTTTTAATTTTTAACTTTTTACTAGCTCCACCCCGGGGTTTCACCCACGTAAATGTCGATCCCGTGAGAATATTGGGATAAAAAGTAGCCTATATGTTAATCCAGGGTGTCAGCTACCTCCATGCAAAATTTTATCAAAATTGGTCCAGCCGTTTGAGCGTGAAGAAGTAACAAACACATACACACACACACTCGCAAACTTTCGCCTTTATATTAGACTAGCTGCGCCCCGCGGTTTTACCCGCATAAGTCTCGATCCCGTGGGAATATCGGGATAAAAACTATCCTATGTCCTTTTCTGGGACTCAAGCTATCTCTATACCAAATTTCATCAAAATTGGTCCAGCCGTTTGAGCGTGAAGAAGTAACAAACATATAAACACACACACACACACACACTCACAAACATTCGCCTTTATAATATTAGTGTGATTAGTGTGATATTAGTGTGATAATTAAATATGCAAGGAAGGATCATTAACAGCCATGCTTCATACCCGATTATTCATGTCAATCTTAAAAAAAAACTACTACTTTACTAAAAATTTACTTAAGTACATATTTTTTTAGTTGCAAATATGGGACACAGCAGGTCAAGAGAGGTTCCGTTCCATCACACAGAGTTACTACAGGTCTGCTCATGCCCTTATATTGGTGTATGATATATCTTGCCAGCCAACATTTGACTGTCTGCCGGACTGGCTCCGGGAAATTGAGGAGTATGCCAACAATAAGGTTCTTAGGATATTAGTTGGTGAGTAAAGAATTTCTAAAGAGTTAATCATTACTACAATTACATGCATTAGTTATAACAATTATTATGTTTACTCCATAAGGAATGAAAGTGTGATGTACGGACAGCGTCAGAGAAAAGGAACCCCCTTTGGTAATGAGTCGTTACCAAAGGGGGTTCCTTTTCTCTGACGCTGTCTGTACAATTGACATAATTATCATAATGATTGGAAAGAGAAAGTGCATTGCCTTGCCAGACCTTGTATAATCACAGTACAATTTTATTAGGTACATGACCTTATACAGGAACTTGTTAGTTCATTGAGTCATTTGACCCTAATTCCAGAACCAAAGCTGGAACTGATCAATGATATGGAGGCCATTTAGGTTAAGGACATGACATTTAAAGTGTTACTTTCCAACATTCATTGGTGTTGAAGAATGTCTAATTTGATTAATGTAAATCAAATTATCAGACTCTCTGAAAGTGTGTCGTGACAGTTCTCACGCCAGCTGTAGTTTTATGGGCAATATGCCGCGACCGTATTCGTAAGGAGATTGCAATGCGATGGCGATTACGCTTAAACAAACTTCTAGAAGCATTATGACAGAGGTTGTATCACATAAGTAACCAGCATGCGATATTCGTGCCTTAAACCAATAATACTTGAACCCAAAGATACAGGGTGAAATTGAAAATATGCTACAAATCGAAATGAGAAATTGTACTCATCATTATGAACAACTTTTACTATGGAACCGAACCTGAAATCGCGAAAAAAAATCTGCTGTTCCCTACATTTATGTTCGCATAACTCGTCAAAATGTAGGGAGCAGCTGATTTTTTTTCGCGATTTTAGGTTTGGTCCCATAGTAAAAGTTGTTCATAATGATGAGTACAATCTCCCATTTCGATTTGTCGCATGTTTTTAATTTCATTCTGTATAGTAGTCACAAAATATGGCAAAATAAATTACAGGTAACAAAACCGATAGAGAAGACAGGGAGATCCCGAGGCATATTGGTGAGGACTTCGCTCAGCGCCATGGCATGTACTTCCTAGAGACATCAGCCAAAGAGGCCGAGAATGTCGAGAGATTATTCATGGAGATAGCTGTTGAACTTATGGAGGTAAGCTATGATAAATTATGTTTTTTTTTTCATGTCAATTGGTTCTAAAAACACGGAAAAATAAGTTTTTGTTTAAAACGAGATAAGCTTGGTGCACAATCGGTTCCACGACTGAGAAGAAAGACTGAAAAAACTCAAAAGTTTCTTTTAAAGTCCAGACATTATCTTGGTCAGACCATATGAGGACAATGCAGACTAATGTCTGAGATGGTCACCTCATCCCCATCTTTATTGCTCTAATAGGGAAAATTATGTTCCTAACAATCTTCGTTGCTTGACGGGCTGTGTAAGGGTGGTGACATAGAAAATGGGTTTTCAGAGAATGCCAAATTTCGCCAAATCGTTTTTTTGTAACACAAAACCGCAATGTCTAGAAACCGCAAGCTATGGCCGCAGAAGTGACTAAATGGAATTTTGTTGGCTGCAAACAGAAGGAAAACTATTATCTTTACGTTCGGTTGCATGGTGTAGTTATTATTTTATTGGTATACATCATCATACCATAAAATAAAGGAATGAGTCATAGTTCGATTTATTAGGAAACAAGATATAAGTACTTTACTGTTGCTTTGTAAGTTTGTAGTCAAGTCCTTGGCACTTCCCACAATTATTTCCGGCTACGCTAAATACCAAAAGTGGCCGTGGAAAATTATCTGACAATGGATTTTACTTGTATTATCTCTAATGGATATCGAAACGTTTACAAGTGTTTACTTTTAACTAAAACTGTTGAGGTCGTAAATCCAGTTGACACTGAAAAAAAAAAACAACTCGTAACCCACATTTTTTCGCAAAATGAGTTACGAATATCAAATTTTTTTAAATAATTAGGCAATTTATTTTGATATTATACGTAACTCATTTTGCGAAAAAATGTGGGTTACGAGTTACGTATGACCATCGAGATGTTAAACAGCTGTAAATAATTTCGCAAATATAGCAAAAACTGTTTTTAAATTACAAGACGTTTTGTTTTTAAAAACAATTGTGTGGAATAAGAATACAGTAGATACACTTATATCTAATGGGTTTTCTCACGTGTGCACCGCAAAACCAATGCTGATTTTGCGGTTCACACGTTTGGATAAATTAGGCCACTGGGCCACAGGTCGATATACTCGATATAGTCACATCCTGTCATTTGGGTCATGGATGTCAGCAACCATTTATTTCATGCTCAACTAAAAATAAAACGTCACTCATACTCCGTGTGCATTTTATGTTATTTTTATTTGTTTTTGACATGAACATTTTACGTTCCAGCAAGCTAAATGCAAGGAGCTGCCAAAATACGACGGCAGCTTAGGACCAATCAACGGCAAGACGACGTCGGTAGGTGACGGTTCATGTTGTCTACGCTCGTAGACTTAACGAATTTATCTCATTGATATTAATAGCTGTTAACATGCTGCGGTGTTTTTGAAAAGAGCCTTTTTTTTTACTACCGTTGAGTAGTTGGCTTCAAGGATGAAAATCAGCATCTTAATTGCGTAACAACTTAACAAGTGCGTTAGTGGTAGTCGCTTCCATTTTGACAGTTCAACAACATCCATTGCGTTGTGATGATAAATTGCGTAACACACTAAACGAAAACGACGAAACGGAAACGACGACTAAACGAATTTTTTAAACGTGTAAAGCAATGGATTTTCTTCAAAATCCTGTGAAAGATAGTGTGTTACATAACTGGGGTGCAAAATTTTAAAACATGTGGTGCAATGAATACTGTTAAATTGTCAAAATGGAAGCAATTGTCATTCGCGTCAATGTTTCACAATTTCGGTGCGGAACGCCCAAGGATTCTAATCTACTTGAGCACGTAGACTATTCGAAGCATTATGGCAATGCATCGCTGGTGATGGGTCTAAAATAAAGATGACACTGCAGGATATCCGAAAAATAACAAAAAACTAGATGAATGGTTTATTAGATTGGCAATTCCTTATGTCTGACTTTTCTTTATGACAGTACATTATACTGGGATAATTTAGGACTAGTTACCATTGCTTACGATATTGACAATAAAGGAATTGAGATTTCTTGCTAACGAATTAATTATTGATTTTTATTAATTTTTTGTTAGTCGTTAGTCGTTACGATCTTTTTTATAATGTTTTTTATTTATTTTATATTCTTGCCAACGAACGAAGGACTGAAGAGAATTTTAATTTGTATATTTTGTTTTTTAATTGATTTATCTTTTCAACAACACCGCATCGAACGTGTCGTGTATTTCGTAGAACGGAGGTCATTCCACTCGCTTTTAAGTGCTGGGCCGTTGTCACAATGTCATGACGTCATTGTCATATTGTCATTCGTCAGTCACTAATTCGTGTCAATTCGTAGATGTAGTGTGTCGGTACCATTATATTGCATATCAAGTGTTAATTCTATTTATAGTGTAAAATTGAGACCAAACATAGGTTTACTCGATTCAATGTACATACATGCATAAATACATAACGTTAAATAGACGTCAGCGAAGAATAGTGAAATCTTTGACGGAAACTAATAAAAAACCACTTCAAAATGTTCAATAATATGTTATTAGTATTAGAGATCTCGCTTCCCAACTTATAATTTGTGTATTTAATGATATGACGTATTAGCTTCAGTTCTGCATTTAATATATATTCACATTTCCCTCTAATATTTAATGACGTCTACCTATCAATTTAGTGTGCGACTGTCTTAACAGTGCATAAAAAAGGACACGTTTTGATTATTTGTTTTATTCTTTGGTGGTTTGATGCATGAACATTATATACATAAAAACTCATGAAGCTCGGCCGCACAACTTTGCGTCACGGAGCCGCGTGGCATTAGTAGAGACGCAACTTTACAAAAGAGCTATCTAATATCTAATGGAGATGTTTAATACAAACTAAACTTTTTGTCTTTCTTTCTAATAGCAACTGCGACGTATTTTAGTCGATTCAAGTCGATACCATTGATTATATTTATTTTTATATTTAATGGGTTCAAGTAATTAATTTTGCATCTTCGTGTGAAGAAAGGTAGCGTGGAGATAATTGGATTATATTACAGAACGTGGTCGTTTTAGGTGTAATTAGTAATAATTAATTGCATGTTGTAAATCAATTATCTGTCAAGATTGTTGCTAGTCTTCGCTGCTAACGTCAAAAGAGTCATGACATTGTCTCAATGTAACCAAGTTATACAATTTTGCTGTTTGCAACTTTTGTTATTATTATTATAATGCAATTTAGTGTAGACCTCGATTGTTTGTAAAAATGTTTTAAAATTGTTTTGTACTAAGACGTCTTTAGTTCCTGGGTAGTTTATGTAAAGAAATTAAATTAGTTGTACATTAGGCAGCTTGATTTGATCGGTTAATTTTTTTAAATCTTAAAAAAAGAATTATTGAAACAGTATAAGTAAGAATTAATGTGTACTTATTATTATTTTGAAGTATTATTAAATGTATTACTTAATTATAGTTTTGAAACATTTTTACACAATTTGGAGGAATTATTGGTCAGTGGGTCGTCTTAGGATTAGATCGCCTCTCGGAATGGTTATCTAGATAATGTAGGATAATCTTACTGAAATACTATTTTGTAGACAGGTGACTAGAATTTAATGTACACTAATATTAAAACTTAGAACTGAAAGTAATCACAGGAATTACAGAATCAGAGACTGTTTTACTACAGGACAATATGCATGTATTGAATGAAATTGAAGGTAAGGCACAAAGCTAGGTTACTCGTAAAAATCCCTAAATTGATGTGACAAATGTAAATGAGAAAAACTCTGGGTAAAATAACAAGCATTTTAACCAAGGTAAAAGCCAGCCCTTGGGTCACGGGAATTGTCAACCAGCCGTTTTGAAATTTCTGTAAAAAGACCATGAGCACTCGGACCCCACGGCCCGAGGGTTTCAACCCCAAACGGCTCGAAAATATAATTTCCGATAAGGTTATTATATTTTCGCCGCTTGAGGTTTTCCGCAGCCGCAGCAGCAGCGCCAGCACAGCATGCCGATCCAGGAAGGTGGGATGGCGCAAGAGTATCGACACAAGTTGCGTCCCACACTAAAGGCCTACCCACCTTCCAAGGAAATAGAGACATACCGTCCGGTCTCTTGCCGTCGTCGCGTACCAAGCCATTGGGTTCTAATACAGCTGGAACGCCGACGGTAACAAGAGCTCGTCGGATGATGTCATTAATGTTCGCGTGGCGCGCTAAGCGACCCGCACTTCGGCTGCAAGACAGGCCGTGGTGTCCGAGGCTGTTGACATCTTCGCCACAGTGACAGCGATGAGGGGAACAGCAAGGAGTGCCTAGTCGCAGGGAAGCAGCGAGGCGAAAAGTAGTGTCGTCGAACAAAGTGCCTATGTTCGACGAAGGTAGTGCATGAAGCCAAAGTCCCGACTCCCATCTACCCACAGCCAGCAGGCGTGCACGTTCCGCAGAAGTAGCAGACGAGTCAAGTAAATTGTTCTGTACTACTCTGCAGAGCGGCTCATCCCACCGTCTCTGGGAAGATGGATTGTCAGGTGGATCTGTATTCGGGCAAGCGAGTCTCCAGGCATCCATAGCCTCGGTGAAACACGGCACATCAGAATTAATCAGTGTGGAGGCTAAGATTTTCCTGATTAATTTATCAGTGCCGTGGACCGAGGATATGAAAGCCGGTAAACTAATACTAGAAATTTTGCGGACGCCGAGGCCCCCCATACGAATGGGAAGAGTAGCTTGTGCCCAAGCTCGGTCGTCCATGGCCACATTTAAAATAGATGTTAATGTATGCCTGATAATTTGGTCCATTTGGTCTAAAAGGTGAGTGTGCTTCCATAAATGTGAAGCGCGAAGAAAATATGTTAATTTAGGGCCGAAACAGCAGTAGCGGATTAAAGTTATGGCCGAATGCATATTAATTTCTAACAATCTTTCCGAAACGTCATTGAAATTTTGAATTTTTTCCTGAATAAAACCGGGAAAGGAATTGTCAAAGATTGGAGACCCAAGAAGACGAAGAGAGCTTTTTTCAATAATTTTGATTTCTGGAGCTATTGCGTTAAATTTGGGAAGTGTCAAGTGTCTGTCAGTACTGTCCGCTAGGTATAGTTCACATTTCGAAAGATTGAGATCAAGGCCAATGGAATGAAGTTCATTTTTTAAAAATTGAAGGTCGTGTAGTACAGTTTCTGCATCGCCTCCCAAGGTTCCATCATCGAGATACCAAACGTTAAATTTGGAATTTAGCTGTCGAATAATTGGGTGAATGGCTAAACTAAAAATCACTGGCCCGAGGGGGTCACCTTGTTGACAGCCAACAGCAGATTCCAAAAGGTTGTCCCGATACAGTAATTTAGAAGGGTGTCTGTAACATTGCCAAATGAAACTATAAATTTGGGGTATTTCTTTTTTAGTTTCTGTCAGCAAGGTGTCCCTATTAACAGAATTGAAGGCATTCTTTATGTCAACCTTCAGGATGACCTCTCCTTTTCCAGAATTTAGGTAGGTCGACAGGGCGTGTACGGCAGCCTCACAGCCCCCTTTGGAGCCGTAACCTAGCTGCAGGGGCTGAAATTTTTCCGAAACAACCTCACCATAAAATTTACAGCAAATTTTGGCTGCTATACGGCGGTAAGTAGTGCCCACGGCAATGGGCCGAATGCCGCCATCCCTCTTACGCAGGGCGCATAAATTGGCCCCGTACAGAACGTCGATGACGGCCTCGTTCACCTTGCCGGAGAGCATAAGGTTAATCAAAGCCGTAAGCTCCTTCAAGAGCAACTCACCAGCTGCCCCGGCGCCTGAACAAATAAGGTCCTTGAGGTGCTGAGGGCTCAGGCCGTCAAGGCCGCCAGCGGAACCGTTCCTGAAGGCGCAAACGGCTGTGACCAACTCTCGACCTGTAATGGTGAGGGAGTGGTTATCAGGATCAGGAGGGTCAGGAAAAGAAAGGCCATCCGCTGCGGCAGGGTGTTTGCTCTCCAGAGCTGCGAGTGTTTCTGGAGAACACGCTGCCACCACATCACTACTAAATAGAATCCTGGCTGCTCCGCTGATGTCACCTTCCCCTAACTTAGTTTCTACGAGATGGGATATACCTCTTGATGAGGTATATCTCTGTGTCTGTAATTTAGAATCTAAATTATGAGTCGAAATATTACAGTTTTCTTTAATTTGTGCAGTTAATGTCTTTTTTGTTGCCAAATTCTTTTGAACATGTAGAATTCTGTAAGGGAAGGTGAGTAGTTGTTCCCAAGCACTTAACGAGTTCTCGCGGGCGGCAAGACGAACGCAACCTGCTAGGTGTTGCGCCACTAGAGGTCTAGCGCCACGGGGAACTCGCTTTAAAACAGGAACAGAGTTTTTGAATTTGGACAGGGTTTTCCAAAACGGGTCAAAAGTGGATGTAGATGGAGTTGTAGGAGGGCTGGCTTTTACCTTGGCCAAAGGCTAAGCATTGCCATACAACGTGGCAATGCCGCCAGTCTCTTGGGTACATTACCAGTCGACAGCGATGCGGATGAATTTTTCGACGCTATATTTTAGTTTTTGTATAGTTTTAGTTAAGTTAGTTTTTAATCTTGTTATTTTTGTTAATTAAAATAAATGATTTGAAAAGCATTTTAATAAAAGACAAAGAAAAGTAAAAAAAATATATTGCCAGTATTCCAATGCAGACAGCACTGGAAATAATGGCAGATGTTTTTTTACTTTCCTCTGTACATGCTTCAAAAGTGTTTAAGTACTTACCGTATGTCATAACTTCAATTTCGTTAGAAATATAGACTTTACGTGAATAAAAGAAAAGTGTTGACAAGAATGTTGTAGGTACATGTTGATAGAAATAAGGCCGATTTTTGTTACATTCCTCATAGCTAAACTTAGGATGTTCTGGTGGAAGCGAATTGTCTATCGCATATTTTTAATGGTGGGAAATATGATAATGTGATCTCCCTTAAGCGTAATATTTTTATTTACAAAATGTTTTACTGTGAGTCCGGTTATCATAATACTTTTATTATTTTGCAACTACCTAATTAAGCTACATAATAGTGTTTTAGTAAATTGTTAATTTTAACTTAGCGTTAAACAATAATATTTATTATTTTCTTGTTGTAGGTGCCTATTTTGAAATTTTATACGTTATTTTTATACTAAACATCACACTAACTGTTTAATGCACTTAAATGTGAATTGTTTCAAATGATTTTTATATTATAGTTAAATATTTCATGTTGTTCGTAATTTTGTGCAATATAAAGTTTATTTTTGTCGGCCACACTTGCCTAGTTGACAACGCTAAGTTTTATCAATACATAATAATATATTTTATCATGTTATAAATTGCGTACTTTTTATGCTTTTTTATAATGTTGAATTTGTCAGATACAATTTAAAGTTGGTTTGTGGCTGGTTGCACTATTATTGGATCTGAAATATCTAATTGAATAAATGTGTCTCCTTATTACATTGATTATAATTATTGTATTGAAATTAAAATCCTCACCAAAGACATTGAATTATTGTAATACTCGGATTATAATAAATGATCACTTTGGATATAACTTGCTGTTGTTTCAATCGCTTTAGTTGTTAAGATTTAGGCCGTTTCCTATTATAAGCCATCATCGTGCGAGTATGCGATCATTTCACTGATTTTTGTTCGAAAAGCCCGATCGCGCCCCCTGTCGGCGCGACAACGCACCACGCACACGCTTTCTGGTCACCGAACAAACGTACGCGACGGCGACGATCGCAAGTAGGACTGCTTTATGACCAGGGGCGTAGCTACCGCCGTATCTGCCGTATCAATTATACGGGGCCCCCGGGCCACGCGGGCCCCCAACGTGCCTAAGCAAAAATTAATAAAAAATTCCCATATTTTTTTTATTTCACAAATGACACAAGTCAAAAAAAGCAAATCAGCTATAAATAATTCAGTTTGTCGAAAAAAAAAGCAAAGAGAGTGTATATTTAATTTTAATTGTTTGTAAAAATTTTGGAAAAAGTGACATAGATAATTATGATGAAAAATATTTTTTTTAATTTTATGCAAACATTTTTTTTCTTTTGTGAGAAAGATTTTATACGGGGCCCCGCCAAGGCACGCTACGCCACTGTTTATGACGCTTATGTACTACAAGCGAGCGACCGCCACTAATGGCCAGCGAGTCACTAATGGTTCTATACATAAGTAAAATAAGTGTAGGAAATTGCCTGCTGTGCTCAATTTATTCTTCAGCTCTTGTGGTGGGTAATACTCTCCAGCAGACAAAAGATGAATGAGAAGTCAGCTTATACTGGAAATATGCATGGTGTTCGTGTTTACCAATATCTGTGGTGGGTGGTGGCCATCATATCTTATAACTTATAATTAAAACACCATTTAAAAAAAAATGTATATTAGATTTTCAGATTGGCTAATAAAGTACTTTGATCCAATCACATTCATGACCTATAAATAATACAGTAGACTGTAGGTAGAGCATTATTTAAATAAAAAAAAAAATCATTACTAGTATCATACTTCTGTGTAGATTGGAGCGCACAATATTAGTGATGTAGCAACAAACTAATAATTCAAAATCGACTAAAAGAAATGCATAGGTTCACCTCGAACCATTGTTGTCATCTCAATCAATACCTTGTTTTCTATGAGATATATGAAAAACCATCAAACATAGCGATATCATAATAAAAGTTAATTCTGTTCTGGATTAATCGATTTCAACGTAGCTGTCATCGGATGGCATCGACTATCATGTTTATATTATTTATCGATCCACTCTAATGTCGCTTTGAAATGGCCGACGTTTAGGGGGAGTGTCTAGCGGAAATCGAATTTCTGAGTAATTTTTACCAGATAAGGTGAGTAGTTGACCGTAAATTATAATTGTTATGATAACCAAAACAATATAAAACATAAGTGGACCCCAAAACTATGGCTTTATAACAGTTGAAAGCATTTCCGGTACGACAGCCGGCCGAGTTATTCAAAACAAAAGTGTTTTTACGGTATTTTGTAGTATTTCATCCAGGTATTTATGGTGTTCTGTTACAACTTTACGATACAGTAAAATAAAGAATCTGTGTTCCGAATAAAATACCCATTTTCTGTTACAATTTCTTTATGTGATCATGGTACAAAGAAATACTGTATCTATGTATGTGTAGCCTGTAGCCTGGTTTTTTCTAATTAGAAATGCAATTAGTGTATGTGTACTGTTTATTGTTGGTCAAAAATACCGTAAGGCAGTGTTAAATTCGTTTTTGAGTAATAAAAATATTTTTATAGAACTTTGTAAAATTGTTTCAGACCTAAACACCTCCACATACATTCCAAATTTAAAGACTGAGAAACTTTTTAAAAAAAAAGTGGATAAACATGGCTTGGCGTTTCAAAGCCTCTAAGTATAAAAATGCGGCACCGATTGTGCCTAAACCAGAGGCATGTATTAGAGATATTTGTGTTGGATCATATCAGACTTATGGGAACAACATTTGTGCGTCTGCTGCCTTCATGGCTTTTAACTGGGAGCATGTTGGGTCCAGCATGGCCGTGCTGCCACTTGACGACTGTGGCAGGAAGAGTAAGACAATGCCTTTGCTTCATGCACACTCTGATACTATAACGGACATGGAGTTCTCCCCATTCCATGATGGATTGCTAGTGACCGGATCACAGGATTCCCTGGTAAGTTCTTGTATTATTATCACTGTTTTAAAATTAAATACTTTTAAGAATGTCTGTTGAACAAGTTCCAACAATATTTTGTAGAAGTCCCTGGTTCTATTCAATTATTTTACACATTGAACATTGTACAACCATGAAAATAAAAAAAAAACATAAAGTGCATGACGTTCATTCATTACACCATTATGTATCATTTCTTTATCTAACTGATACTATCTCTGCATCCTTTAAATAAATTTGAATTAGAAAGCTAACTTCATTCTAATAATCAATAGCAAGCATTGCTATTGCATGAGTTTCTCCAACCTCAACCCTCCTTATTGCTTAAAAGGAATAATAATAAATTATGCATATTAGTATTAAACTGGCAGTTTATTGTATCAACAAAAAAAAAAATCATTTAATTAATAAAAAGGAATGAATTCCATGGAAGATCCTTTAAAACAGATCCTAGCTATGCCAATATAATGACCAGCAACAATTTAATATTTTTTGGCTCCACATGATATGTTAGCATTGTCTATGTGCACACATTAACATAGACCTCCATACTCACTGGAGTGTGGAAACTAGATTTTGACTTTCCAATGGCAGTATTTTAGCTAATAAGACTTGAAGATTTCTATTAATGTGTTTAAACTTCAGCTAGACTAAATGCATAATGTTCACACTTATCTTAAATGGGAGTAAGCATAGTTAACAGTTTCTTAATGACAATTGAATTTAATCAGCTGGTGCTGTATTAAGTCGGTTTAATGCCATCATCATTACAGTGTAAGAGAGAGATGGAGCTATACGGACAGACGGACGGACAATGCTATTGTAATTTAATGTTTTATTGATGACTTTTTAATGTAATGTATATTTAACTAGCTGCTGCCCGTGACTTCGTCCGCGTAAAATCCTATCCTAACTAATATTATAAATGCGAAAGTAAGTTTGTTATTTTTTCACACCTAAATCACTGAACCGATCATCCTGAAATTATGCTTATACGTTGTCGGTTGTACAGAAACAGACATAGGGTACCTTTCATCCTGAAAAAAATTGCTGTTCCTGAGGAAAACAACAATACACATGGTGCCATCTATTATCATAATAACTTAATTTTTTTTTACTTGTACATATTGTTATTTTAAGACTTAGCTTTTAAATTATGTAAATATTTTACTCTTTAATAACACACCCATAAAAAAAACACCTGTTGTTTTCCTCGGGAACAGCACTTTTTTTTGGGAGTGAAAAGGTAACAAACAAACTTACTTACATTTATAATATTGGTTAGGATTGTAATATTTTAATTAATTCATAATGTAATGTAATGTTTCTAATATTTTTAATTTAATTTAACATGCATGCATATGGACTGGTTCCGTATAAATGAATTTATTATTATTATACATGGCCAATGGTAGCATCCCTTTTTGAACTGATTTGATGATGGTATTAATACTTTGTAACACGGCCTCTTTACAAAAAATATTTAAACTGATTTCATTGTTGCTACTTTACAAGAGCTGCCATGTGATTTGACAGTAGATTACTGACCAGGGTCCCGGGTACCTTTGTTCCCTTAATAGTTCCTAAATATTTCTCAGTAGCAGTCCAGTTCCATGTAATAAAAGGCGAGCCTATTGCCATCAACTGGGCACAAATAGTCTGTATTTGGACTCAGTAGATAGCAATTGGCTCCCCCCACAGACATAGATACACCTAGATAACGCAAGAGCAACTACTTCGCGTGCCAAAAATCGCACTAGCTTACGTTCAAAAATCGTAAGCCGCCACTTTCGCGCTCAGTCCTGTGTACTGCTGGCTGGGTGAGCGTGAGCGAGAGCGCGAGTTTGTGACGTCATAGTAGGTGGTCAAAAAATGGCACGCTTGGTTTTCATACAGTTCGTAATACTTGCGTTATCTAGGTCTATCTATATCTGTGGCTCCCCCCTATTACATGGGTTTTAAACATAACTGGCGAAATGTGTGTGTACTATAGGTACACCTCTGCCTAAGTATTCGTGAAATACAGGCGTGATATTATGTGTAGAGTTATTCTAACGGACAGACTGTACTGCATCATTTTTGCTCGGGATACATGAGGCTAGTTTTTAAAGCTAAGATAGCAAGCTAGAACCTCTGTATTCTATCCTGGGTTGCTGGCCTGGCTTAGCACAAGCTAGTGCTGCTTAAATGATGCTAGTAAACTTAAAGCCAATAGCGATGCGGTGGCCTAGTCCAGAGTAAAATGATCCGATTGGGTATTGTCATCGCTGGCCACAGAAGGCTAGTACACAAGCCAGGATAATTAGTTCGGTTGTGGGGGCGCTACTAGGTCAAAAATAGAACACCATCCTATTAAACTATCCTGACTTGAGACGCTAGCTTATTAGCTTTCTCACTAGCTTACTAGCCTAGAAATTAAGCTGGATGTGTATACACGAAGCCAGAGTTACTAGCTTGCTAGCTTAATAACACTTGCTTTCTATCCTAGCTTTAAAAACTAGCCTCGTGTATCTCGGGCATTTGTCATATTTCTCAACTTTCAAAACTGAAAACATTCCACTGTGTAAGCAACCACAATTTTTTATAGTGCAGTTAGCAAGCAATGTTATAATGCACCAATGAGAAATCCTACTAGGAATCTTAATCTTTGAGCAGTGGTTGGGTCGCAGGTTCGAACCCAGACAGGCACTTTCCTTTGTGTAAAGTATTTCATCACCACCACTGCTCCCAAAACGGT
Organism: Amphipoea lucens; assembly: GCA_947508005.1. Taxonomy (NCBI): domain Eukaryota; kingdom Metazoa; phylum Arthropoda; class Insecta; order Lepidoptera; family Noctuidae; genus Amphipoea; species Amphipoea lucens. Next base: position 22,301,944 of record OX382357.1, read on the forward strand.
GACGGAAAACATTGTGAGGAAACTGGTATGTTCTAGAACCAAAAATTCGAAGACATGTGTCATCTACCAACCCGCACTAGGCCCGCGTGGTGGATGACGGCCCACTCCCTCACACTGAGAGGAGGCCTGTGTCCCAACAGTGGGAACACTAGGCTGGTTATGACTACGATCTATATCTTTCTATACTAATAATAAAGCTAAAGAGTTTGTTTGAACGCGCTAATCTCTGGAACTACCAGTCGGATTTGAAAAATTCTTTTTGCATTTGATAGCCCAATTCTTGAGGAAGGCTATAGGCTATATAACATCGCGCCAGGACCCTTAGGAGCCGAGCAAACATAATAAAAACGAAGTAATAGCGCTGGCAGGTGATGCGATGCGACGGGGTGGATCGGGTTTTTTTTTTCACGGTGGAAATCCTCATGGACTTCCTCTATCGTGGGGGTGACAGAGGGCCATGCCGGGCTCCTACCGGCTAAAACCACCGCGGTGTTCCGCCTCTACCTATGGCCGGGGGTGCGGGATACGCATAAGCATTTACCACTCCCCCGACAGGGGATCGGGGGTACAAGAAATTTTACGCGGACGAAGTCAAGGGCAGAAGCTGATCTTAAATAAAGCTAATATGTGACAAGTCCAGTATTAATGATTTATTTTCTGTAAGTAGGTTTGTACAAACACTTTTACACGTGAATCATATTTTTTTAAGCTAGATGAGGTCGGCGTTTCCTATCTGACTACTCTGAGAAGAAAGGCCGAAACAAACTCAGAGGTCACAGTCTCTTTTAAAGTCCAGACAAAATCTTGGTCAGATCATGTGAAGACCATGTCGATTGGTGTCTGAAATGGTCTTTTGAGGAAAGAACCACACAGATTGAGCGGACCTGTCCAGTCAGTGCGCGCTTTTGTCAAAAATCGTGCAGCTCAACTCAGAACTTGAGGAGCTCAACGATTCGACGAACAATACCAAAAATAGTAAAATCATTACTGCCAGTAATACTAACATGTCGGTATGAAAGTTATAAAAATTGATAAGTTCCTATACCAATTTAAATAGATAAAGTCACACTTATCTCATGGAACTTGTACTAGAGATAAAACAGTTGTCATTTTGTTTCATTCAATTGATGCACATTTCTATGGCGTTGTAAATGCCGCAATTACGATCCCAAAAAAGGAAGGTAGAGATGTTGTTACTTATGTATAAATTTACTAGCTGCGCTGCGCGGTTTTACCCGCATAAGTGTCGATCCCGTGGGAATATTGGGATAAAAACTATCCTATGTCCTTCCCTGGATGCAATCTATCTCTGCCAAATTTTATCGAAATCCGTTCAGTGGTTTAGGCGTGAAAAGGTAACATACAGACAGACAGACAGAGTTATTTTCGAATTTATAATATTAGTATGGATAAGTTGGTCTGAAGTTTATGCAGCATACAAAAACGCATGGTGATGTCTTTAGCAGTATGAGACCCCGCATAGGTACTGAATGTATTTGTTACTATTATAAAACAAAGAGCTTAAAATAAATTGTTTGGCAAAAGTAAATGCTTGTTTAGGAAAGTAAGTACTTCGTGCCTTCTTGGTCTAGTAGTCGCAAGCGCTACTGCAGAGCGTGGAGGTCCTGGGTTCGATTCCCAGACTCTGTCCGCCCACCAAGTAACCCCAGGGAAGACGGTGGCACAGTGGTCACGTGCTGCCGTGCATAGCGATGCTCAGGGGAGACCCCTTTACAGTCTCCCCAGGGATGTGCCTTACAGGCGTTGCACGGGGGGGTTCCGGAATTGGTCTTTTAAGAGGAACCGGGACCATCCCTATGTGCTGATGGTGATCACCGGGGTTGTTTTCATCATCATCATCATTTCAGCCGAAAGACGTCCACTGCTGGACATAGGCCTCCCCCAAGCACCTCCACTTCGACCGGTTTTGTGCTTCTCGCAGACCAACGAGTTCCTGCGGCCTTCACAAGGTCGTCGGTCCACCTTGTGGGAGGCCTTCCAACGCTACGCCTTCCGGTACGCGGTCGCCACTTCAGAACCTTTCGGCCCCATCGGCCATCTGTTCTGCGAGCAATGTGCCCTGCCCGCTGCCACTAAGTTTGGCAATTCTTCGGCCTATGTCGGTTACCTTGGTCCTCCTGCAGATCTCTTCATTTCTGATTCGATCCCGCAGGGAAACTCCAAGCATAGCATAGGGGTTGTTTTAGTGAGGTAAAAATCCCACATCCCGACCTCCCTCCCCGGAGGTCGGGTGCCTTTTGAAGGTTTCCGACCGAAAACAAAAAAAAACAGGTCGGGCAAAGTGTTGTTTGGGTTCTTCCAAAAGGATTTTCTAAGTAGCAGCCCGTAGTCTGGATTTGTGCCTGGTTGATGCCTATATACATGGCAAAATGTGGGTGTTACTATAGGCACATCTCTGCCTCACCCTTTGAGGATTACACGCGCGATGTTGCTATGATATTATAATGGCAAGGTTGGTGACCATATTAGGTCACTCGTAGTAGGAAACAAATAGTACCTCTTAGTTATATCATTTGTTCGTAGGAGTCCGTGGCCAAATAATAACAGCGGCACAGGTCGATCGATCAGGTTAACCTACGCTTGCCGCGGTTGGTCCGTGGATGGGTGACTATCTTTACATACCGAGACCCCTCTGTGCCTCGGAAGCACGTTAAGCCGTTGGTCCAGGCTGTCATTCGTGGATCGTTGACAGTCGTTACGGGTAGTCAGAAGCCCGATAGTCTGACAACCAGTCTTACCAAGGGGTATCGTATTACCCAGTAACTGGGTTGTGGAGGTCAGATAGGCAGTTGCTGGACTGGAAGCCGACCTCAACATAGTTGGGAAAAGGCAAGGTAGATGATAAGTTAAATCATTTGTATTGTGTACAAACAAAATATATATATGTCGGATCTTTCATGAGTATGCACTTAAAATGAGACACAAGCGCCTTTGTTTAGCGTTGTGCGGAGTCTAGGATTGAGTATGGTGTCCGATACGGAGTTACGGACCTTATGGACCAAGGAGCGACAGTGATCGTTTAGACGTGGTCGCGACACATACTGGCCTAGGAACTGCTCAGTGTTTCCTTTTAAGTTCAGAGTATTAATTAGTACACTAGTGTTAGTAATTGACTCTGTAACAATAAACTGTGTAGAAGTTAAAGGAGCTATTTCTCTCGTTTACCCGTATCCCAATTCTGCGCCCACGACTGTATATCTGACACTATGTATGTCACTAAGTATGTCTAATCACAATCCAATGTACTTGGACTCGACATATATATAATGCCGCATTGATATTGTGAGTCACACACAGCTATTATTAGCTATGGTACTTGTAAGATATACAGGAAAACGGTCCACAATAGTAAACACTTACTCGTAAGTATATTTTGAATATAAGGATATGAATGAAAAAATATTTTGTGGATATAATAACCACATCAGATTCAGAATGTTGGGCCACAAAAGGGATGAATGAAAGGCAATTGCATGCAGTTGAGACAAAAATATATAGGTTCTGGAGTGGCGACCGCGTACCGGAAGACGTAGCGTTGGAAGGCATCCCACAAGGTGGACCGACGACCTTGTGAAGGCCGCAGGAACTCGTTGGATGCGAGAAGCACAAAACCGGTCGAAGTGGAGGTGCTTGGGGGAGACCTATGTCCAGCTGTGGACGTCTTTCGGCTGAAATGATGATGATGATGAGATTAGTATCTATTAGTATGGATACACCAATTACAGGCACTTTTGAATTGTCAAGGGGTCTGTCAGTCAGAAAGATGAAGCTAGTTGCCCATTCGAAAGCGTAGTATGTACGTAAGGAGAAGAACGGACAAGAAACTCCATAGAGACTCTTTGAAATCATAAAATTGTATCGACTGAACTGACTTGCATTCTAAAAAACACAAATCAAAATCCAATTCATTTGTTCTAGGTAAAAATATGGCACATTCCGCCCGAGGGTCTGAAGGAGTCGCTGTCCACTCCCGAATGCACGCTGTCTCAGAAGCAGCGCCGGGTGGAGAATGTCGGCTTCCATCCGGTGGCCGACGGGCTCATACATGTTGCCTCGGGACATGAGCTCGCGTTGTGGGATCTTACCAAGCAGAAAGAGGCTTTTGGTAAGTATTTATACAATATTGGATTACTGAATTACATAGATACACTTGTCCAAGTTATAGTTTCACGGCGTTTCTGTGCGCCATCGGCGTCAGATGCAGATGTAATTCTGCATAAAAGATCACAATGTTGAAATACAGATGTTAATTTAAATTGGGCAAAGATCGTCACTCACTGGACGCCTGAGGCAGGACATCGCCGTCGAGGTACACCAAGACGAAGGTGGCGTGACGATCTAATGTCATTTGCAGGGCCAACATGGCCAGAGATCGCACAAGACAGGGAGGTTTGGAAAAAAAACCTTTGCCCAGCAGTGGGACACAAAATACGCTAACAAAAAAAAATACATATTTTTAGAGTGCCGTATCAAAAAGTGCCAACGACGACCCCATATATAGAAATAGGTAGTGTTAAATATTGTACGGTAGTACGGACTCGCACTTGGCCGCTTTAAAAAAAAAACATTATAGGTATCTATAACATAGATACGTAGTATTACAATATTATCCCAATTCCAACAGTAAACAGAGACCACGCCGACGTGATACAATCAACATCTTGGAAGAAGGACGGCAAGCTCCTCGCGACGTCATGCAAGGACAAGAAGGTTCGCATCATCGACCCGAGAGCGTCCACCGCAGTCGCCGACATCGCCAACAGCCATCAGAGCATTAAGGACAGCAGGATTGTCTGGCTTGGGGATCAGGATAGGATATTAACTACTGGTAAGAAATACCTGCAAACGAATTCCCAGAATTAAAACCGTTCAAAATGTAGTCGCAATCAAATTAGAGGTACTTTTGACAGATTCTGTGGTCTGACATGTGCGATTTTTATTACATTCTTCTGTTTAATGAATTCTCTTCGCTTGTATAAGCATAATCATATTTTGTATATGAAAATACATTCAAGTCCAAAGTGATTTACTTATACTTTCGGTGCGTCTATTAAATATAGTGTCATCATATCTTAAATCAAAGAATCAACCGCTATTTGCTCTCGGGGGCAAGGCAAATAAGCTAATCGAAAATATGTCATTTTCGACACGACAGTCTGTTGAAAGGTTGTGAATAGCTATACTGAAACAAAAAACTTACGCAATCCACTTTCATCAGGTTTTGACTCGAACCGTCTGCGTCAAATAATGATCCGTGACATCCGCAACCTGTCACAAACGCAGAAGACCTTGGAGCTGGACTGTTCCACCGGCATCCTGATGCCACTGTTTGATCCTGACACCAACATGCTGTTCTTAGCAGGGAAGGGAGATACTACCATATTGTATCTGGAGCTGACGGATAGGGAGCCTTATCTTATTGAGGGGCTGAGACACTCCGGTGAGTTGGTATTTTATATTTTTTTGTTGTAGATCGCGGAATATAACGATCCTTTTAGCATAATCAGCCTGTAGCGGTATCTACAATGCCACATGTGAACTACGCTTCATACTGACGTCACGCAAAATCCTGCATCGCGCAAGCGGAGTTTACCGCGCAACTAGCATAGATATACGGCCCGACATGAATCATCGGGCAGTTGCCCGCCAGACACGACTTCCGTCTGGTTGGAGGATCCTCCCTCTTCATAGAGTATGAGTGAACTTTACATGTAAAAAAACGAAAATGCACTTTGTAGTGTTTTTTTTGAAGTCGGTTGTATTTTTTTTGTAAAAAAGTTTTTTTTTAGCATGTTCCCGCGGGATATTTTCCGACAGCCACGCGAGCGAAGCCGCGGGCAGTTGTAAATACGTTTAGAGCTAATGGGCCTTAGACATCTTCTAAGTAATATTATTTCTTCTAATTTAAATGCTATGTTGTAGGTGAACAAACGAAGGGCGCCTGCCTAGTCCCGAAGAGAGCCCTTCGCGTGATGGAGGGCGAAGTCAACAGAGTGCTGCAACTCGCTGGCTCTTCCGTCGTGCCTATTATGTACCAAGTGCCGAGAAAGGTAAGTCAGGTTTAAACAAAAACAGTGGCACTCCGGGAGTGCCGACAGAAGTGAAAACAAAACACAAACAGAATACTTTGCCTTTACTCACTGACATATCGAATGTACATTAAAACCGAGTACATTCCGAGGACAGCATAACACATCCGAAGCGGTGTCGGTTACGGTAACAGTGGCGCGAATTCAATGGTTTTTCCCCATTTCAAAAAATATCCAACGCGCCTTAAGAAGTTTTCATTTCAAAAATATTTTTTATTTATTTATTAATAACCAACTTATATTGACAGTTTGCACCACACATATAGTCTTCGTTCATATTAGTCTTCGTTTCTCGTATTCGCATCAACTATATGAGAATTGCTTATGCCGTGATTCAATTATTAGCCTCTGCGCCGAACGTAGTCGGGGAAATTAATTGTTAATCAAATTGACACCCTGAGCCAATTTGCTATGTTGTATTCATTTCATACAACTGACATTGACTGACATATTAGAATGACAGTTGTAATCCCTTCAATATGGCCTACATTGAAGGAATCACATGCAATATCTCGGAAACGTGATGCTTTACGAGGTTTGGTGCTATTATTTATTTATTTAATACTTCAAGCACGTAAATGTACAGAGGCGGACTTAATGCCATTTTCTACCAGTCAACCTTTGGGTGATGCAGAGACAAACAGTGGTAGGTGCATTGGTGTATTATGTTTTCTGTTTGCATTGATGTCAGCTATCGATTTATATAAGGTGTAAAAAAATTAACCGTAAAAACTTTAAGAGGTGCTTTAGACCATCGAACTGAACAACTTTCACTATGGGACCAACTCTGAAATCACGAAAAAAAAATGAGCTGTTTCATACATTTTGGCCGAGTAGGTATTGAACTTTTGTATGAAACAGCTGATTTTTTTTCGTGATTTCGGAGTTGGTCCAATAGTGAAAGTTGTTCAGTTCGATGGTCTAAAGCACCTCTTAAAGTTTTTACGGTTAATTTTTTTACACCTTATATAGGTTAAATGCGTAGCCGCCATTTTGAAAAAAAAAATGGCGGACATGTAGGTACTGCAGGCTCCATAATAAAAATCTTAAATTTTGTGCAAAGTATTTCAATTTGCGGGCTTTCTCCGTAAGTAAGGTTAGAGTTTGCAAGTTGTCAACTTTAAGTTCTCCAATCAGAAACCGGGTGAAATTGAATAAAAACAATTCTTTCTCCGACAGAGTTACCGCGACTACCACGCAGACTTGTACCCGGACACAACCGGCTCCGTCACCTACCTCAGCGCGCCGATGTGGCTCGACAACCAAGACCACCCAGTTCCCAACATCTCTTTACATCCGGACGCCAATAATGGAACACAGGTACGTCGCTCTCAAGCCCCATTTACACGATACAATCTTCTTGCCTCTGGTATACAATAAAATTGTAGCAACAAATTACTTGCATCGTCTAAACACTGTTTATATCAGTGTTCATAATCTTAGATAATTTACATTCCATCGCCATTATCTACTTTAGTGAAATGTATTCTAAGTTTATTTTTGAGTGACAATTTGTAACAAGAAGGTCCTAATATGTTTTTGGTTGCAATGGAATTTGAACTTTGTTAAGTATGACATTCAGTTTGTTGTTCCATAACTTGAAAACTCAAATTCCTGGCTCTAATATAGACGGTGCAACTTTCATTTTTGCTTCAAGTTATGGTTTGCCACAGACACCGTGTAAGTCAGGCTTTATGGTTGAGTAGCTTCATGTCTGAGAATGCATTAAGATGGACATTTACGTAATTGCATGTCGTTACAATCTATTGGTTTAAATTAGTTAAGACTGAACGAGGTAAAGCCGTGTTTATATTTAACAACTTTCATAAGGCCAATTGCAGTAATTAAAAAAAAAAAGGTTAATCTACAGGGTTTTCGGCAGAACGTTGAACACACGAAAATGGCAGATAGGTGAACTCGTCCGCTGCCTACCCAGCCCAAAAAAAAAAAATTACTAGGCCCCAGTTTTTATTTTATTTTTTATGGCCGATTTTACTATTCGCACCAAACAATAATTTTTGATGAATCTACCAATAGTCGAGATGAAAAAAAAAGTGTTGCCAGTTTCGTCCATCCTACATAAAGTTATAGGCCTTCAAAGTTTAAAAACTCATGAATCGGCACCCTAATTGCGGAACACACTATCAGTCGGAATCCGAATCATTTTGAAGCAAATTTCTAATCCATTGCTTCATAAGTTCGAAAAATTTGTCTGCTCAACACGTAAATAACGCAATGAATGTTGTTTAACTGTCAAAATGAAACCGATTCCGATTGATAATGTGTTACGCAATTGCCCCGCTGTAATAAAAAAAAAATAAAAAAAACCATGGGGCCTGGGTATTTTTTTTTTGGGCTGGGTGGGTAGCAGACGACCCCATCTATCTGCCATTTTCGTGTGTTCAACGTTCTGCCGAACACCTTGTATTGTAATTTATGACATTGACAGTCAATGTCAAAAATTGCTTTCATGTGCCTGCAAATGAAAGCAATTTTTGATGGATTACGACAGAGATTAGGTTATAGACTTATAATAATCATAACTTAAGTACTCGAGACTTTAAAATTTTATTTGATTTATTAATTATTATTACATCTCTCAATAGATATCTGTTTATATTTTATATTAAAGCTATTAGTTTATCTCAGAAAATACCTACTTACATCATTATTATAATATCGTCGTTGTCAAACCAAAATCTGCTATGTGCCGTTTTTTGAGATTTCAAGATTTTGACCACAGCTTTTATTAGGTCACAGTGACCTGTGGTCAAAATCTTGAAATCTCAAAAAACGGCACATAGCAGATTTTGGTTTGACAACGACGATATAGTAGTTTGCTAAGTAATGTTTTGTAATTAACAAATGCTTCCTCTCTCCTAACTCACTTATTTTGCTGTTCCCGACCCTGTATGGGCCCTCCATAATTATGATCTAATTATAAGAATACCTACATGTGGAATGCAATAAAAGTTTTGAAACGATAGATTGTAAACGATTTGCAGTTAAGTGTATGGCCGACTTTAGAATGAGCTATTGTGTACCGGGCTGTTATAGTATTGAAGGGGATAATGGTTACAGTCGAACATCGTAATTGGTCATATTTCTATATTTAGGTTTACTTTTCCTTGAAATAGACATGCAAATTGCATTGTTGCATGGGATAATACATTTAATGATGTTTATTATGAAAATAGGTATTTTTTTGTAAGATGCCCTGCCCTGTTGGCAGTGGATTTGGCATTAGGGCCCGCATCCTAATTGCGTAACACACTATCCTTCTCAATCTGAATCATTTTGAAGGATATTGCTAATCCATTGCTTCATATGTTCGAAAAATGTCTCTGCTCAACAACGTTAATAACGCAATGAATTTTGTTGAACTTTCAAAATGAAATCCATTGCTACTGATAGTGTGTTACGCAATGTCCCCGCCGATCACACGTACCACAACCACACCATAACGACAACACGTGGTCGGGCGCCAATTTGTATGAAAATAAATAGTTTATCCACACGGACCACATTTGGCCGACAAAATTAACCGTGTGGGCGATACCGACCATAAAGCAACCACCAGCGAGACCGCGCACTAGCGACCGGCATCGCAAAAACAACGTTGCGTCGACAATTTGATTAGATTTTGTACTTGTAGTTATAATACGCGCCACGAAAGATGGACTTGACGTTTATTTTAAACTTTATTATTTCGTAATAAATATTATAATATTTTTAAGAATTTTTGTCTAAATTCCATCGATAAATCCCTGAATAGAAATACATTATGCATAACTATTATGTACACGGCTTACCTGCGCAAACACTCATCTTTCGTGGCGCGTATTATACCACAGCGCAACTGCAAGAAGCTGCAGCGATACTATCCATTCATAACCACTGCTTGGCCACATTTTGTCGCTGCGATGTGGTGTGGCTCTGGTACGTGTGATCAGGTCCTTAGTATTTTATAAGCAATTTTAGGATGCCAAATCTTTGAAGGAAACTAACATATAATTTTATTGGGGGAAGCATTGAACCTGGGACATTTTCGAGTTCAGAACCGAGCGTGATTGTCCAAATGACGATTAATCGAAACAAATAAGCGTCAAACAGAACGAAAATCGAATGTAAAACTCGATTTGAATAACTCGAGCGGCCTTTTTACAAAACAAGGTTTATCTTTAGAACCATATTTAAACTGTTGAGCCACTTTAAATTTCGAACTATAATCCGACATGTTAAAGTTCTTATTACAAAAACTGACGTTAAACCCCTGAGTCGAGTTGTCAATTTAGCATTAAGAACTGTACGTTCGTCGGAATAATGTTTAAAATACAGTAACTGTTTCGCAGGTTTATGTTAGGTCGAAAGTTAGAACTCGTTTTGTAATAAGACGGAAGATGTCGGGAGTAAGCCAGATGAATAAAATATTAATAGTAATGAAATAACGAAATTGGTTGTTGTAGTATAATTATTTTCTGTTGCTGCATGTTTTATTTTTAGTTACGTTTTATTATTTTTCTTTATTTTCGTAAAAGCTAGTGTTGTGCGTATTTTTAAATGGTTTACATGGAATATTAACCCATGGTTTTTTTTTTTAACTTTTTTGTTATTTTAGTGTTGTGAATGAGTGGTTGAAAAGTTTATTTATTTGTATTTCAGTAGAGCAAGGTAAGTTTAGTCGCTTGTCAGTGATTTGGTGTTATTTTCAGTTTATTTAGTTATCTTGTGTGGTGCTTGTATTATTTAATATTGCGGGTGTATAAGGGTAACGTAAGTACTGCAATTTTTTTTATTTATCTCTTTTACTTTCTACATATAAGTAAATTGATTAGCAATTCTCCTTTTAGATTCATCGAGGTAATTTAGAAGATGTGGCAAAGGCTATTTTAGCAATGTCTCCGCCGAAAAAGGCGGATTCGAAAAAGCCCACCACCCCAGCTCAAATTGAAGAGCCGGCGAAAACGGTAACGAAAACTCAGGCGCAGCCAGAGCCCAAAGACGAAGACCGAATCGACTTCGTGAACGTAAAAGACCTGATCAAAGGCATGGAAAAAAAGAAACCCGGCAAAGTAGATTACCAAAAGGAAACGAACGGCTTTCACAAAAAGATCACTGATAATGGTCACGACTGTAATGAAAAGAAGAGTGATTCTGAACCAGAGAAGATCGAACCGGACGTTATTCCGCAAAAGACTGAAAAGACCGCGGAGAAGACCGAAAAGACAGAAAAGACCATTGAGAAAACTGATAGTACTGAGTCTACAGAATCTACTCTATCAAGAAGCAATAGTTTGATCAACGGTGTACCCGTTCAGGTACCGAAACCTATGCCCAGGTCCTCAATTTCGGAGCCAGGGTCCATTGATGAGCCTTCGGAAGCCCCTAAACCTAAACCCAGGACCACAACGGTACCTGGGTCTGGTTATAAGGTACATGAGGTTTGTGGTTTGAAGTGTAGACCTGTAGATTCGATATCGATGTTTTTGAGTGAGTGTGAGTTATGTTTAGTATTCGTGCACTTAAAATGTTTCGATTTCTCTGCGCTCATGTCGTGGGTTCGATTCCAACACGGTAAACATATTTTAACGATCTACAGATAGTAGGGCGATGGACAAATTACCTCAGAGAATGATTTTTTATATGAGTTATTGCGGTCCGAGCCCCTGAAATCCACCCCCCCCCCTCCACCCCCCTCCATCCCCCTCGATCCCCTACTAGTTCTTCTTCTGTTTTAATCTCTGTTTTAAGCACTATAAACTTTCATTTTGATTTATTTTTTATGTGTAGTTTTCGTTTTACTAGTTCGCTGATTTATTTATAATGTATTTTATTGCGTAGTTTTTTGTTACAACGTAGAGAAATTTTTTTTGCTTGTTATGGTTTTTTATGTTTGATTATTTTGGGTGTTTTATTTCATAGTGTTTGTATAATTTTGTTTTAATTTAGTTTCTTATTTGGTCTACGATCAGACCAATTCTCGTCAACAATCAATATAATATGTAGTTAATACGAAACTTGATAGCTTAAGCAAAAATAGACATAAAAGCTTTGTCATACAGTCGATTTTTTAGTGTCGCATCACATTATATCACGAAAAATTCCGATAATACTGTTTTAACACGTGAGTCTGACACGTTTAAATCTCTGAAATAAAATGTAATGTCCTACAGCCTCGTCTTGGTCCGAAGCCATTCTCAGCGGCGACGGGCAACGAAGACTTCTCATTCGATAAAGTTTTCTCGGTGCCGGCCGTGCCCGGATTGACTAAATCTGATTCAGGTGAGTTTACATTTTTTTTAAACTACACTGTCCGGCTACTGAGCAAAGGCCTCCATAAAAAAATGCCTGGAAAGATGTAGGGGACCACATCCTTTCAGGCATTTTTTTCGAGAGTCACCTCAATCCAACCACGAACCCTTAGAGCGGTTTCGCACTACATCCGATCCGAATCCGAATTAAAGATTCGACTTCAATCCGAAATGGGAATGTTCTAAATTCGGACGGATAGAGTTCGGATCTAGTGCGCAACCCCTCAGACTAATAGGACTATGGTCACTTCGGACCGGCGTTTCTCGGATCCGGATCGGATGTAGTGCAGAACCGCTTTTACGGTACGCGGCTAGGTCGTCTCGCCACCTCTACCTCACACGTTTCTTTTTTAATTAATTTTATTGTATGTTAGACGTCATAATTTGTTACTTTCGGCAAAAATTCACAGTTAATCTGTCAAGCTCCGCTAATGAGACACAATTGATTTTCTATTGTTTCGTCGCACACACGTATGTTCGCATAACTCGTCAAAATGTAGGGAACAGCTGATTATTTTTCGCGATTTCATGTTTGGTCCCATAGTAAAAGTTGGTCATAATGATGAGTACAATGACCTCTTAAGAGGGAAACGGTGATTAAAATTTCACCCTCTATATTCAAAGTAGTAATTCACTGCCTCGTTGGATTAGTGGGTGCAAGTGTAACTGCTTAACCTATGGGGTAATTAAATAGTAGCATTCATAAAATGACAAGAGATCGCAATATCTTTCATTTTGACAGTTGTGCCACGTTCATTGCGTTATTTACGTTGTTGAGCAGACGACTTTTTCAAACACTCGTATGAAGCAATAGATTAAAAATACCTTTTTAAACCCTTGGATTGTAATTTAAAGTAAGTATGTTACGCAATTAGGGCGTTGGGCGATGGTGTTCTATCCGCGGATGGTGCGGTTTTGTTGAGTTTTTCAATTAATGGCCGATTCCGTTATTGTTTAAAATTGAGACTCTTGTATCTTTACCAATAACGAAGCAAAGACCTCATAGCTTTGCATAGTAGACCCTCTCATATGGAAGTATCTATCACAGGTAAAATTAGCTTACGAATCTATTTATATGCCCAGCTTGGCAATAAAAAATGTTACCATTGGTACGCAAAAATTTTTTAGTAACTGACCAGAGTTGTTTTTTTCTCTGTTTACTGGAAATAGGCGCGCTTACTTTTTAGAACAGACTTTTAACTAAAGAAATTTCGGTTTTCTCATATATCTTTCTGCCTTATCCTTCAAGGAATTATGTCGTGGTTTTAAGTTATATGTTTATTTCCAGCAACGTCGCCCGTATCTGGTCAGGCGACAACCCCGACCGCGACTTCAACGCCCACCGCCAAAGATGGCAGCGAAGAGAAAGACAAGTCACTATCGCCGACCAGCGATGTTGAAATAGCGCCTAACAAGGGTATGTCACTATTATTTTAAGAATAGAATAAAGAAAGAAAAAGTATTTATTGCGAAGGAAGATCACAAACTAAACTAGACACAGTCAAAAATAAAAAACCAAATTAGAATAGAGTATTCATTTGCTTTAAAACATGGTACAATCGCCAGCACATCAAGCTACTACAATCTGTCAAATTTCTTTAATAGCTTTTCAACTTTATCGCTAAAGCATAAGGTTCAAAGTTGATGATTGAGAAAATTTGACAGTATCGGGTAGCTTGATGTGCTGGCGTCTGTACATTAGGGTCATAAGATATAATTAGGTCATTAAGATTGTCTGTCGATTGCTGCCATTCTTGGATCTTTGGCAGTCGTTACGCGTCGTCAGAAGCCCGAAAGTCTGACAACCAGTCTTACCAAGGGGTATTGTATTACCCAGTAACTGGGTTGTGGAGGTCAGATAGGCAGCCGCTTCATGTTAAATACTGGTATTCAGCTGCATCCGGTTAGACTGGAAGCCGTTAGCCGACCCCAATAATAAATGCTCTATTTCCATTATAAATATGACATTCATGTGTATTTTGTTACCAACTATAATAAATAATAATTCTGTGAACAGAAGAGTACACGAACGGCAAATCGGACACGAGTCTAGAAGAAGAGGTGAATTCGTCTGACTCCGGGTATCGCCCCAAGACGCCCAGCACGGCTGAACGGAGGAAGATGTTTGAGAACACTGAGTAAGTTTATCAGGCTTTACATTAGCTCGGTTTAAGACCTGTCTATCATCATCATAATTTGAAATTGGGAATTTCCCAGTATACTAGATGTAGATACGCTATACTCAAGTATAGAAAAGTAATATTTTTTTTCATTCGTTGTATAGGAAAGGGCGAGTGTTCGTCACCACGATGGCTGAAGGCCTGTTCGTGATACACACAGACAGACACACATTATTGTTCAAACATAATGCAGGGCTTATTTAAAATCACTGCGATGTTACCTTCCTGGGGTCAAAATGCTGATAAAATACATTTTTATATGCATAATCAGCATATAATGTTCTCACTGCTGGGACACAGGCCTCCTCTCTAAGAGCCTGTGCACACCACGTTTTTTAAACGCGCCGTTGACGCGCGTTTGTAGCGATACAGACGCGATACGCACGCGAGTCATACGCAGCCTGTAGACCTTTGCACCTGCTCTGTAGGATAAAAGCGAGCCGTCGAGGCACGTTTCTAAAAGGCGCGTCAACGGCGCGCTTAAAAAACGTGATGTGCACAGGCCCTTAGAGACGGAGTGGGCTGTAATCTACCACGCAGGTCCATGGGGGTGGTAGTGGTAGATCCCACATGTCTTCGAATTTTTTGGTTTTAGGACATGCCAGTTTTCTCACGATATTTTTTTTCACCGTTTTGAGAGCAGTGGTGATGAAATAATTTACACAAAGTAAAGCGCCTGTCAGGGTTCGAACCCACGAACTACAAGTATATGAAGATGTTATAATCCTGTAGCAGAGATTGATCATTTTTATGAGTATTTTAGCCCATAGGAAGGTCGCGTATCTCGCGTATGATTTAAATCATAATCTTTATGATGTTAGCAGCGGTGCGCAGTCGATAGCGGACCGTCGCCGCGCGTACGAGTCGCGCTCGGTCAGCGTCGCCGTCGAGTCCGACACGCCACCCTCACCCGCGCCGCTCAGGTATACCTACTGTTTTCGTCACTAATTTATGTAGAAAATCAAACGCTCGGATGTATAACAACTGGTTTTAATTTAAATTGAAAAAAATTTAAACTATTCAGCTACGTCTTTACACAGCAAAGTGCACACCGCCATTTTCCTACGTCCTCTTTCTCTCTCACACACTCTCGCTTTTGCTCACATCATACTATCATCTCTACATTAATGGCCGGTTGTTTCAAACGGTTGGTTAATGTAACATACGACGTAACGTACGTCAAGGCCGTAATTTTGTGAAAAACGGTTTTTTTTGTTCGACGATAGTTATCGCTATTTTTGACGTATACGCGTGCGTCAAGTGAACGTGAAACAACCCGCCCTAAGATGTGAATTATACAGAGATGGCGTAAGGTGAAAGCGCGGCTTTCTCCTTACGCTGAAAAACGCTTCAAACGTTTTCATACAAAATATACCAAGGCGCCGCCCGCCGCTGCGCCGCTTGAGTGTAATTCACGACATTTCGCCTTCGTACATTTTGTATGAAAACGTTTTGAAGCGGTATCATGCCTGCGCCGCGCCTTCACCTTACGCCGTATCTGTGTAATTCGCGTCTTAGGCTTACTTGTACATAAACTTTGAAACGCTGTTTTGTTTCAGACGGCGAGATTCTCTCAAGTCACGTAAAAGTCCAGATCGCGAAGATAAGAGGGCTTCAGTACCGAATGTCACTACTAAGAGGACATCCACTGTATTTGGTAAGTAAAGTATTATGGAGAGTAGTATAAAAAAAAATACGAAAATTTTCTAAGTCCTTGCTCCATAGCGCCCCTAAGGCTACACTCCAACCAAAAAAAGTAGTACATTTTGCAACAAGACATGTCTATTTTGAAAGCTGTAATATTAAGGCCCCTTTGCCCCGCAAATCACTAACACCCGGTTTCTTAATTGAGAATTTGAGAACAAACTACATTTTATTTAGCAGTCATTTTTATAAAGAAAATAAAATTTATTTTCAAAAATCGTGAGAAATTTTGAATTTCGTGAACTACATTTAAGGAATCACCTTCAGTTATGCTAATGTAGAGTTTGACAAGTTCTTCACTTCAAATTCTCAATTCAGAAACGGGTGTAAATACGTTTAGCGCTTAATGAATTTAAAACATCGTTCTGTTTCTCTCAATCGTTTGAAGTTGGCAGAGACAGAATGCTTTTTTAAATATGTTCAGCGTTAAACTCATTTTGTGATTTGTAGTATAAATGGGGCTTGAGGATTGTTGCAAGAAACTTAATTGTATCAATTAAAAATGTTTGTACAGGCAAAGTGTCCAAATTCCGTCATCTAAAGGGAACTCCGGGCCACAAGTCGACTCAAGTGGAAAATATTAAGAATATTAGCAGACAGATATCCGGCGAATGCAATGGTTTCTATGGTGAGTTTGTAATTTAAAAAAAAAAGTTGAAGAAATGAGCATTATCAATATGTTTTATTTTCATTTATTAAAATGATTGCTGAGGAAATGCAAAGATTTTAATCTAGATGCAGATGGTAACCTGGTTTAGCTTGGTCTAACAAAGAGTTGGATCAGAGGGTCAGTCTAAAAATTTCATGAATTTAATAAGATAATTTGAAGTTTGTATTTGTGATTTTAATTCTTTAATTACATATTTTTATGGTCTCGTATCATTTTTTGATTTAACCTAGCTTAGCCTGGTCTGACAAAGAGTTAAATCAGAGGGTCAGTCTATAGATTTCATGAATTTAATGAAGTAATTTGAAGTTAGTATTTATGATTTAAATGCTTCAATTTTATTGTATACCAGAGGCAAGAAACTTCATCGTGTAAATGGGGTGTTTATACAATTTGGTCCCGCAGCCAACGGCATCCGTTGCGCCGTCCCGCTGTCGGGCGGCGGCGGCCGCGTCGGCGTCGTGGAACTGCCGCTGGGCGCGACCCGCACGTCCTGCGCGCCGCCCGGCCACCCATCCTGCACGCGCGTGGCCGCGCTGCTGCACCCCGCGCCGCTGCAGGACTGGGCGTGGGACCCCTTCCGCACGGAGCGCCTGCTCGTAGCCTGCGACGACGGACAGGTGCGCGAGTGGATCATACCGGAAGGAGGTTAGTTGCAATTCTTATTTTGCTTTATGTTGGACTAAACCCTGAATATTTTCACCCTCGATTACATATAAGGTGCTATGAAAATATCTGCCACGGCTTCAATGGGAGACAGTATTTTGCTACGAAGTTCGTTTAAGTTTCAATCGTCAGCTCTCGTCAAAATCTATCGATTGTATAAAAAACATTAATGTAAAATAGTGACCGTGAATATAACGCGTTAAAATAAAAAGAAAAATAATATCTAAAATATATAATGTCGGCCTATACGCATCAAAAAGCCAAATAAAAATACAGAAATCGTATACGGTTGGAAAGGGCTTCTCAAGTACAATCGAATGGTACCAATAAAACAACATATGACCGAGTCAAGCAGTGCCGATAACGTAAAAGAATGAATACGGCCGAGCAGATCAACCCCATTACGTAAACGTATTCACGTACAACACACAGCCGTGTCCGTGACACAGCCACACCCCATTTTTTTTCGATAGTGTTAGTCACTCTGAAATCAACTTAATGATCATTGAAATAAAGTTGATATTTGTTTAACTTGAAATAGGGTAGAGGTGCGCAGCACTCCGCACTTTTACTTTAGGCCTCGTACCCACGGGTGATTTTTTTTTTGACCGTGTACTGAATTTTCAACGCACTGTCTAGCACCGAGAGTTGATAAATCAACAGTGTATTTTATTGACGCGCTGGGATGCACTGTGTTTGATTCTCAAACCTCGACTCAACATCGAGAGTTGGAAATTCAGTGCGCGGTAAAAAACCCTCGCGGGAATAAATCGCCAGTGGGTACGAGGAGGGCTTGAAAAAGAAAAATACGTAAAGATAGAAGAGCACACGGATACTGCTTTATATTTATAACGCAATGAAAACTCCCAATTCAACAGTACGGTTATGGAATGACTTGCCCGTGTCGATAAGGCGTGCTCAATCTTTGTCCACTTTTAAGACTATGATAAAAAAGCACTTTCTCTCTCCTTAAACATTGTCATTGTATTTTCTTTGCTCCTGTTTCATGTTTGTTATTATGTATATGTATATATTTATTTATATAGATTAATAGTACTTTATGTATGTATTTATTGTATTGTGTAAATGGTACACCACAGACTACCAACAGTATTTGTCTGTCCTTCCCGTTTTTAATCCATCCAAAGGTTGTCTTTAAAAGATCGCTCTTAGCGATAAGACCGCCCATTGTGTCACCCATTGTAAAGTTTTCTATATTTATGTCTGTAATTTATATGGTGTACATAATAAAGAGTATTCTATTCTATTCTATTCTATGCCAACATAGCCTGTTATTTATTTGTGTAACACCAACCAAATTACATACATCCATTTTAGAAATGAAACGAAATGTATTATTTCGAAAATGGATGACTGTAATTTGATATATAACCTACATATAAATTCTTCCACCAGGCCTCCAAGAATCAACGAACGAGCCAGCCCGTACATTCTCGGCTCATCCTGATAAGATATACATTATCCGATTCCACCCGACCGCTTCCGACGTACTGACGACGGCAGCCCACGACTTAAACGTCAAGATATGGGACCTCAGTCCGGAGAGTCCGGTGGCTTCCATTGTACTGACTGGCCATACTGACCAGATATTTGCGCTGGACTGGTCGCCTTGTGGGGAATATCTCGCTACTGTCTGCAAAGATGGACTTATTAGGGTGAGTTCTAATTCAAGCTGGGGAAATGGTGTTGCAACCAGACTGCGGTCAATTGACATTAATCGATGACATCCTGAATTCGTGACATATTTTCAGACATGTCATATTTTGATGTGATGAATGTGAAGTGGACTGGTCGCTGTCGATCGGCCAATCTCTTAAATCAATTGTGCAGATAAGGCTTGAAAGTTAGCCAATATTAATATAGGAAGCTTGTCCCACAGACTCCTGATTCAGTAGTATGTGTGGGTCAAGATTCAGTAGCCTGTGTGAGTCAAGATTCAGTAGTATATGTGGGGAAAGATTCAGTAGTCTGTGTGGGTCAAGATTCAGTAGTCTGTGTGGGTCAAGATTCACTAGTATTTGTGGGTCAAGATTCAGTAGTCTGTGTGGGTCAAGATTCAGTAGTTTGTGTGGGTCAAGATTCAGTAGTCTGTGTGGGTCAAGATTCAGTAGCCTATGTGGGTCAAGCCCTGTTCTGATAGTGTCTATCAGCATGAGTAGCATGACCACTATAGAAACGAGTTTTGTCGACTGAAGAATAGACAAAATGACAGATTTTATTTTGTCTATTCTGTCATTTTGTCTATTCTTCCATCGACAAAACCCGTTTCTATGGTAGTCATGCTCGATAGTTCCCATTTGTTCTATGGAACATGACGTCAGTAACATGACGTCATTAAGAAAAATTTGTCTATTTTGCCCGATGACGTCATGTTCTATAGAACAAATGGGAACTTACGGTCATGCTACGCGTGCGGGAGATCTGATAGAGGCCACTATCCGAACATAATTTGAAATAAACTATTGGCCAGATAAGTTAACTGTGCCTTATCCTAAGTTGGTGAAAAATAATAATTTTTACAGGTATACAAGCCCCGCTCTTCGTCAGAGCCAACCCTGAGCGGCCCCGGCCCGGCCGGTAGTCGCGGCGCGCGCATCGTTTGGGCTCTCAATGGAACGCATCTCGTCGTTACTGGCTTTGACAAGTAAGTTGTTGAGTATTTTCTGTTGACAGGCCTACACGGTCCTCCCACACCCATTAACACTGTAATTTGGAAATATTATAGAAGCAAATTCTTTGAGACACCGTGGAGTTTCTTTCCGGTTCTTCTCCATAGGAAACGACCAATTGGAACTGTGCATCTAGTTTCTGACGTATAAGTGCCCATGAGGTTTAATGAAATAAAATATTTTGATTTTGAGTGAAAAATATCTACATACATACATTATTGTACATAATAGAGAACGAAAAGGATTTGATAGACATTTTACTTTTTTTTTGTCTTCGTAAATTCAATCATTTACAAAGATGTTTTTCGGTCTTTATAATAGAGTTGATACAACACATCCAGCTTTAAAAAGACATGAGTGAGAAAAAAAATCAATTTCTGAAAGCGTGGAGCGCACTTAAAATTAATTCAAAAAACGCTCCACGCTTTTAGAATTCAATTTAATTATTTTTATAATTTTTAGTGCGTTATAAAACCGTGTTTTTTTTAAAGTACATATTTCTCACTCATGCCTGTTTTTTTAAAACTGTGTCACATTCACGTTCGCGTCACAGGGGCGATGCTAATGTAAAACAATCTAAAACATTTTTTCTTAATTTGGGGCAAATGCTAAACCCGTGACATGATTTATTAATAAAAAGGTTAATCTTTATATTAAATAATTATATTTTTACCAGAGTATCAGAGCGTCAGATCCTCCTATACAAGGCTACAGACCTGTCTGCGCCTGTGTGCACTGTGGGGCTTGACGTGTCGCCCGCTATACTGCAGACGCACATTGACCACGACTCCGGAACACTGTTTCTAACGGGACGGGTGAGTGCACGTAATTCATAATAATAATAAAAAAAAACACTGCTTTGTATGCGAAATATTATAAGTTTCTGATATGTAAGTCTTCTGCTAAATTTTGCCATTGTTTAGCCAACTTTAACAGTAGACTTGAAATACAGGTAACCAGCTGTATCCGGTAAGACTGGAAACCGACCCCAACATAGTTTGGAAAAGGGTAAGCTAGATGATGATTAATATTGTTGCGTCCTTGTTCAGGGCGACTCCACGATCTACTGCTACGAGGTGACGAGCGAGGCGCCTCACCTGTGCGCGTTGTCGCACCATCGCTCGCCCACGCTGCATCAAGGCATCGCCTACTTGCAAAAGAACCTAGTCGCCGTTGAGAAGGTATGCCCTATTTGAGGTTTACACTTATTAATACACTGCTTCAAGAATTTGAGTTCAGGTTAAAAAAGCGATGTAAGCTGCTATATAATCAGTTCTTGTGAAGGCATTTGACACTGTCAATTCCGTTAATACTTAATGCTACGGAAGTAAGTTGGTGTCTTTCTTAACTTTGAACAATATGTATGCTAGCACGCATACATATTGATCAAAATAAAGAAAGATTAGTACTCAAGATAATAAAATCTACCAGTGGTTCCAGAAGGCAGTATTCTTGGTCCAACATTTTCAACCCAAAATTTCGTTTCAGGTGGAGTTCGCGCGAGCTCTACGACTCACCAACGGAACCGTTGAGCCCCTTTCCTTCACTGTACCCAGAATAAAGGTGGGTAAAACTTTTTTATGTATCACCATTATCGCGAGCGTGTGGTCGCGGTTCGCCGATCGGGACGTAATTGTCGCCGATCGGCGACGCGCGTCGCTTGACCGGTTAAAATATGATTCGCGACAGTAACAAATATGTAATAGTAACCCTATTCATTTACTATTTCATGAAATCGTGACATTTCAGGCCAATACTAATTTAGAGAGTTGTATTGGTGAATCTAATGATTATAATTCTATAAATAAATATTTTCTTTTGTCGCGAATCATATTTTTATCAACATACAACCTGACACTGTCTTGCAAATTGCGAAAAAAACATGAGAACATTTAAATTACGCGGGCTAACCTGTCGCTTTCGTCCTAACCGTGTATAATGATGCGTGCAGAGCGAGCTATTCCAAGACGACCTGTTCCCGCCGACGCTGGTGACGTGGCAGCCGTGGCTGAGCGGGCGCGCCTGGCTGGCCGGCACCAGCGTCGCGCCGCAGCTCGTCAGTCTGCAGCCGCCCGGCATGGAGCCGCGTGAGTATTGGCATAAATGCATGCACTGACTGGACAGGTCCTCTCAATCTTTGTGCTTCTTTCCTCAAAAACCCAGACACCAATCTACATGGTCTTCACATGATCTGACCAAGATTATGTCTGGACTTTAATGCCGGTGTCTCACATTGGGCATATTGGCCACAAGCTGCAGTCTTGGTTCCAACACACCAATGTGTAGATCGGTCGTGGACAGATATTGATTTGTCCAAAACCGTGCCACACACTGGTGCATTGGATCCAAGACTACAACTTGCAGCCAATACACCCAATGTGAGGCGCCGGCATAAAAGAGACTATCACCTCTGGAGTTTCTGTTTCCATACACTTTTGCTCACTCTTAAGTCTTAACCCATGCCATTAAAGATACGTATTGAAAATGGCGGCGCTTATCATGCCCTCTCACGCGCAAATTATGTAGAGCGAATGAAAGGATACGATCAGCTACTTTCTTTGGCCGCCATTCTGAGTTTGTTTCTTTGAAGGCACGGTTTATACATGGGTGATGTTATGTTAACTCTTCATTGTATACTAAGGATAATAAAGAGTGATCTATGTGTGTATTAGTGTCTGCGCACACGGCGGCGTCGCCAGTGACGCGCGAGGCCCGCGACAAGCCGAGCGCGCAGAAGCCCAAACCTGACCTCATCAAGTCGCACGTGCCGCAGGACGCCAAGGCTAAGGAGGACAGCGTGAGTACACAATCCACTTTATAAAGATCTTTCATCCATTCATTCATTCATTCACTCACAAACAGCTGGGTTTAAAAGCATACAATTTAAGTGTTATTTATGTATTTTATTCACCCCTAAAGGGGTTCGCCATTTTTACCTATGGAAATATCATCAGGCACACGGCTTGTTTATTAGAAAAAAATCAATGCCACATCTAAAAGTAGCTTAACCGGCCAAGCGGCGCGGTTCGCCGATCGGCGACGAAACAATAGAAAATCAATTGTGTCTCATTAGCGGAGCTTGACAGATTAAATGAATAAACATTTACGATCTTATTACAAAACAAAATTTATCTTTAGTTACTGGGTAACACCCTCTCACAGAGAGGAGGCCTGTGTCCCAGCAGTGGGATCATTATAGGCTAAGTATGTACTGGGTAACACGATACCCCTTGGTAAGACTGGTTCTCGGATTTTCGGACTACCCGTAACAACTGTCAAAGATCTGCAAATGACAGCCGGGCTCCACAAATCACAATCAAATGGGGTCTATTTGATTGTGATTTGTGTCGCAAGTGGGCCTAAAACATCACCCTGTCTCTGTCTTTTGAAACGATTTACAGAAACAGATTAATGTTTTAAATTCGTTTAGCGCTAAACTTATTTAGTGATTGGTAATGCAAGCGGGTCTTAGTAATATAGTAACCTCCTTACTAATAAACGTTGCATAGCGTCTGTATCACAGATATAGATAAACCTAGATAACGCAAGTATCACGAACTGTATGAAAACTAAGCGTGCCACTTTTTGACTACCTACTATGACGTCACAAGCTCGCGCTCTCTCGCTCACGCTCACCCAGCCAGCAGTACGCAGGACTGAGCGCGAAAGTGGTGGCTTACGATTTTCGAACGTAAGCTGGTGCGATTTTTGGCACGCGAAGTAGTTGCTCTTGCGTTATCTAGGTGTATCTATATTTGTGGTCTGTACAGTTACATAAAGCTTTGTCTTCTTCTTTCGAAAGTCAAATTACTGACGACTGAAAGAGAGAAATCGGTGTGTAACTATTCATCTGATATAATACGTTTATTAGTAAGGGGGTTAGTAATTAAAATCTTACCAGCCAGCTGCAATTTGTACTCGTCCTTACAGAATCTACTAACTAATTCAATTTTCCGCAGATAATGAAATCCATAAGCGCCAAAGTGCAGATCAACTTGAAACTGGAACAAGATAGCATGGAAGGAGTGGATGAAGCCGAATGGGAGCAGTGAGAGGTAACCCGACTAAATCAAGTGCAATTGAACAACCCTAGCTTGTAGTGTTATTTAGAGGCTCCCGTACTCGGTCGCGTTATATGTATCATCGACTGACCGCCCGTAGTGATGTTGTGGCCGTACGAATAAAGAAAGTTATTAAAAAATATCGTGAAGATCTTTTTTTGTGTTGGCATTACACTTGGCGTATTTGTGCAAATATTCGCGTGGTCGTAGAGACTGGGTTGGCCAACTATCGCGAATATTTGGACAAATACGGCAATGAAGTGTTTGTTTAGGAATCTGAAAAATTTACAATGTGGGATGTCGCTATGGTATGAAAGCAATAATTTGACGCGATCTCGCCATAACCGTAGCTAAATAATCTTCCTATGAATTTGTTTCAAAGCAAAGATAAGCTAAATGATACAAACGTTAATCTCCTATCTATGGAAAAAATAACATTTATAGATTCCAACCAGTTGGGATAATAGTAATTTGGCAGTTGGCATTAACACATTTCTCTGTAATCTTTATTCGTACCGCCAAAACCACACAGGTATAGCCCCCCCTCGCAGAATAAAATTAACTTTTTATACCTAACAATAACTTGGGATTTCTAAATATTTTATAGAAATTTTTCCCGTCGATCCCATTTTTACATTTAAATCTTAGATATCAAATAGTCGTGGTAATGTAGAGTACTAGAATGATATGTCGGCACATAAGTCCAATAATATGTACTGATTATAGTTTAAGTCATAATAAGTCAGAATATATCGCAGGGTTTGGAAATAAGTCATTGAACTTTTTTAAAATGAAAGCTTTTACATTATCGATTAATTAAATATGCAGGTAATAAGAGACTGGTTTTTTTGAACGAAACAAAAATGGAAAATTAAAATGAACTTACTCGAAATCAGACATGCCGCAATTTTGATAACAAATAATAAGTTACAGCGTAATTATGAATGATTTAATAAAATAAGCATGGAGGTTTGAACACCACCCGGTTTCATAGCAAACAAGGAGTTTTAGAATATCAGCAAATCCATTGCAAAACGACTCTTATTTTCAAATCCTGACGATTAAAAAAATATCAAATTCAATCCTCACGGCCAGTCACATTTTCATTGCCGCACCGCTAAATGAATTATTTGCTGTTTAACGCTAACTCGTGATCTCATCGATTGTCGACCAAAACTTAACCAACCATGCTCATAGAATGCTCACTGTATCGCGTTTCTTATTGACCCTACATTTGTTATAATAAAGACTTGCAAGAAGTTTAAAAAAAAATCATATATTTCAATTGAAATTGATACAAATAATTAGTTGACTATTGTCTGTAAACTAATCATTCGATACTTTTAGTATCGATCAGAAACTGTCTCGATTTAAATCGATGATCGCATAAAGTTTTTATTAAACAAATAGGTGTCAGCGCAACATTCCTACATTTTGCCATATAGAAATGCATTTATTTATATTGCGTATAAATACTTATATATGAAATAACAAAAAATATTGATTATACGTATGATTTGTATCTAATACTTGTATGTAAGGATGTGTAGGGTATTCATACTTATTAGGGAATTGACATTTTATAATGTAACCAATATTATTCTATAGTCACCATTAATATTGCTAGAAACTTTACCGTCTTGTAGTCACTGCAAATCTTACATTCAAAATAACAAAATATACCTCTCTTTGTTAACATACGTTATTTATACTGCACTAATAACAGCCATCTTTAAATACTTCAATATAAACAGATGCACTAAAGATTTTGTTCCTTAATATAAGATTTGCAATGATTACCAAGTTGGTCTGGAGACACATCGGAATCGGGGTATGTGATACATGGAAACACAAAATGACCGCGTTCCCTTTGATAGAACATTGTTTTTCAAATGTAGTGATTTTTTTTTCATGAACAAAATATTCTAATTTATTTACTATTAATTTTGATAAGTGTTAGTAAGTTACAAGCAAACCTATCAGAAAACTTAAAATAAGATTATGTTCTACTGCAGAATAGTTAAATAAATGCCTCGCAAACGGTGTGTCCCATCTTAGTCTTTGTATATGAAAAAAAAAAGATATCTGTAACGAATAAAAACGCGACTTAGTACCGCTAGTTGATGCCATAAACACATCACGTTTTGCTCAAAACGCCAAAGACTATGTTTTTCTTGTCAATGTGTTGAAATTATATTAGTTTACCTATATTTTATTTGAAAACGTTAAGATATGAAACAGTAACTGATACAGCGAAACTCAACATGTCGTCATCAGTCAAAACTATTTATTTAAAGTTAAAATGAGACTGTTGACGAAATTCTGTAAAAGTTGCTATTTCAAACATGTCTCATCCCTATTTCTCTATTATTGCAAAAGTCTGTCCGTGCTGTAACAGACAGAAAATTCTAGATAGCTAGATTTTGTACCTAGTATTAAAACGGAATCTCATTTAAAAAAATTATGTATTAAATATTCCCATACAAAATTAAACTTTAAAGTCATGAAAATAAAGGTTAAATCGCATCAATAGGCCTACAAGAGCGAGTATGACGCGTATAGCGTTCTCTCACTTACACCTACCAAGTCTGAGTGAGACAAAAGTCAGGAATGTCATACTCAAGCTTTCGTATTTACTTAAATATTTACGAATAGGTGTAATTTTATTCACTAGTCAAAAAAATATATACTTTAAATGGGAAGATTCTTAAAAATATATTCAAAATGTATTACTTTATGATTAATTTATAATTAAGACTTCTATGTATATTTTTAGTTTAGATTTTAAGCGGTTTGTTGTCGGTGCGGTTCTGATATAAATCCTACGTTCCTTTTTTAAATTATTTATTTTAAAATGACCAAACCAAAGTTAGTCTGTAACTAACCCGATGTTTCTATTACTAACTCCGATAAACTTTATAAAGCGGACCAAAATAAAACGAAGAGTATAACTATAGCATCCTATAGCTTTGGGAGACTGAAGGTGTCACGGATTGCTCAAACCATAGGTTTACTCGTTAGAAATCTAGAATATGTTAACCCTTCGTATGGAACGTGGATCCACGCGAGACGCAATGGCTTTTTAATTGTTTGAAATGTCCAGCGGCCATCGATCTCTGACGCGCTAGTAACAAAACGTAAAATTTTATAAGCTACGCATTTCGTGTTCCAATACATCCCGAAAGAGTTGGCTACGCGGTCTTATTAACCTAATTCTTTGACAACCATCTTCCGTGACCGCCCCTGGTTCGTGAATGTATTATACACAGCAGCAATAGTTCGATCAACTTAATCTGTTAAATGAGTCGTGGCGCTAAAAGCAACCTTATGTCCCAAACAAAATGTTCTTTCTTTTAAAATTACTTAAATGGCTGTTTTAAAAGACAGAACATTTTGTTTGGGACATAAGGTTGCTTTTAGCGCCACAACTTCTCCTTCTCGCACTGAACAATGATCACTTAACTATTTTCTTAAATCTTGATTGGTCGAACTACCAGAACATCTATCAATATGTCACCGACAACAAACAGACGCTACATACTATTGCACATTGTATTCATATCAAATAAAATAAATCACCATATTATATCGTTTGTTTGTAAGAACGCACCTTTGGTAAAACAAGTATTAAACATAGTAAGTTATGGCAAGAGAAAAAGCAAAGAGCTAAAGATAAGGTTGTGGTCTTAGTAACAGCGGGTGCTTAAACTGAGCGGGTATTGTATCGGGCACTTTACAGAGCCCTGATTCACAATCATACGACAGGCTATCGTATCGAAAGCCTGACATTTCGATTACCTGATTTGACTTGCCCTCACCAGAAAATAGCTGCTGCAAGAATAGCGGGCGTCTATTTGATTTAAACTGACAAAATTTTCGGGTTTTGGACTTGTGAACAGCGTTTAGAAGAGTCCTACGATAACAATGATTAATGTTCGATACGATATGGAAGCGTATCGAGTGTTTGTGAATAGCTATGCAGATACATAATTGAACCTTCTACGAATAGTCTTGGCGGGAATATAAATATCTATACTGCTGTTAACAAAATGAGCCCTGGTAGGTTATCTCAGCGAAGATTTCTTTTTAATCGAGATAAACATGAAGAAAATGTTTGTTCAAAGAGGTAAAGTTAAAACAATGCCAATGAAATCATTCAAATAGGTAAGTATCTTCACTTCTCTCTTCATTTACTTATAATTTATTTGTATTCTTTCCTCCTATTTTATACTTTTTATAAGTACTAGCTGCGACTAGCCTGTTTGAACCCGTGTCTACAAAGTCCACACCTAATCTATTTTAGGACCGTTTTATTCATTCCAAATTGTTTAAAAGATTCAAATCAAAAGTAGCATTTATTTGACGGTTTCTATTATTCAAGTTTCTGTGTAGGTACTCAGCAGTATTACTTTGTTAAGTTGAGCTTAAAATATTTGTTAACTTGTATACTCAACTTTGTTATCAAGATAGATAAATACTCATTTGAGATAATATGGCATGAGACCTTTAGAAAATAGAATTCGTTTTGTCTTTTTGGTCATATTTAAGAACCTATATCTTTTGTACAACTGTCTTTTCCCAATCAACTTTGAACCTTATGCTTTAGCGATAAAGTTGAAAATCTATTACAGAAATTTGACAGATTGTAGTAGCTTGATGTGCAGGCGTCTGTACCAACTTTGTACAGAAATCGTCAAATAAATGATTTTTGATGCACAAAGTCTTACCAGCATTAATTTGCTCTCTAATGAATGCCCCTACCAAAGTTGTGAAATGACAATAAATTTATTTTGTAACTTGAAACCTTCCTTGTCACTTTTTAAAATTGTTTCGTCCAAAATATGAATGTATTTAATACGTAAAATTGCTACAAAATTGGGAATCTAGTGCCAATGTTTCCTTTTTGTTTGATTATTATGAAATCGGCGTTAAAGTCTTTGAATCTTTTCCCTAATCTTCCTTCGATTAAATTGATTGAGTAACAATAAATGTGTAAGTAAACTTTGTACTGCCACTATGACATTGAGAATTGGCGCCAAAATATCTGTCAATTTTATCGAAGGAGGTTACATGTATAATGTAATATAATCACAGACCCTCATTGTGTGAGTGCGTGTAATTTTTGTATTTTTGGATGTTGTAAACCTACAGATATCCTAGCGTTAAGGCTCAATATTTGGAGATATTTTTTATTATTTTGCATTTTTTTATTAAACTCTTGCTAAATTATTGGGTATTTCATTTATTACCTACATTTTGGATTATGGAGGGGTTTGTGGCTAAGAAATAACAGCTGCACGGTTCGATCGATCAGGTTAAGCTACGCTTCCCGCAGTTGGTTCGTGGATGGGTGACCATCTTTACATACCAAGACACCTTCGTGCCTCGGAAAGCACTTAAGCCGTTGGTCCCGGCTGTCATTCGTGAATCTTTGACAGTCGTAACGGGTCGTCAGAAGCACGAAAGCCTGACAACCAGTCTTACCAAGCGGTATCGTATTACCCAATAACTGGGTTGTGGAGGTCAGATTGGCAGTCGCTCCATGTAAAATACTGGTATTCAGCTGCATCCGGTTAGACTGGAAGCCGACCCCAAAATAGTTGGGAAAAGTCTAGGCAGATGATGATTTTGGATTAGTTAGGTATAGGTACCTACCTATCACTCACCTACATTTACTTCTAGCTACACTACATAATTCTATTACAAAGTCCCCTTGCTTCATTTATTTCTATAAACAATCTTCAGGAAAAACCATTACGACCTTAACAAATTAAACACAGACACGAACAGGCACATTACACCACACGCAATTTAGTTTCTGGAATTAAACGTACACACATACCTACGAACATTCTGATGGCAAATGTGTTTAATTGACCTGGAGTGTGGTTCAAGTGACGAACTTATATGGTAAAGCGAAGGACCTCAATCCTTGTGACTACCCATGAAAGGTTGCAAAACTTGAATTCAACATTTTAGATTATTACTAGCTGCGCCCCCCGGTTTCACTCGCGTAAGTTTTCCAAAAAAAATCTGGAGAGGGCCACCCTTATCACCTAGGGGTATAAAAAATAGCCGACGACCTATTCTCAGATCTACCAAATATACACAAAAAATTTCGGAGGAGTTCGATAACAAACACTGTGACACGAGATTTTTATATATTTTAAAATTCCGAATTCTATAAGTTTTGGGAACATAAACTCAATGTCATACAACACAAAGCTTAAATTCCGTTGCAACTGAAACTTGTAGAAGTGTGTTGCAATAGAATTTGAGCCTTCTGTCATAAAATAGTCCATTTTATGACAAAAGGCCAATAAAAAATGAACATAGACTACATAGCGATAAAGTACATAGTTGATTAATTGGATTGGGTATTCAAGTATACATTGTTGAAAATTAGCAAGGTCACCTTGGTTTATTTGAGCGAAGAGAGAGACGTGCAGTACTAGGAAAACATAAACCAATAAAATTCCAATAACTTCACGTCATTCACGCTCAGGCAGCCATACTGCTCCGAGTCCGCACTACCCACTAAATTGCTCCTCCCCACTTATCAGCTTCGCTCAAATGAACAGAGCAGACAGTCTTTAGCCATGAGTTTGTCCCGGGTCCGTAAATAACAACCATTTATACCAAAATTCCCAAGTCACGCCACGAGATCTATGGCACGAAACCATAGACATATAGATAATGAAACTGTATTGTCAACCCGTGTCGTGCCGCGTGGATTGATGAGCTGTATTCATCCCAGCGGTGAAGGGTCAGAAGCAATCAGTCCAGCCTTGTCACTCAATCTGATGAACATGTGTTTTGTGACGTAGGTGCATGGGAGGTAGGCATCTAATTATTGTTGTTCTCTGTCTAATGTAAGTAAAGTCAACAAAAGAGATTAGTACCTGTGCACTATGCTGGCATTATAACTCATTCGGTCTTCGTAGTTAATTGCCTGTCTAAGTGCATAGCGTAGGTACAGCAAATGAATGATCGCCTTCTTGCATTTTTTTTTCTTTTACTTATAGTATATTTTTTAAACAAGGTAATATTTACGTAACAAATAAGCTAACATACAAAAATAATAATATGTACAAATATATAAAAAAGAAAGAATCAAGGGGCATCAAAAAATTCGTCGGCATAAAACTTTTCCTGTTGACAGCGATCAACAGGAAAAGTGCTCAAAAGGCTGGCAGCATTGCCACGTTGGGCGCTGCTGATTCTTTGGCCAAAATTAGGCCAGTCCCCTATGGTCACGTGAAGAGACGATCTCGTATCCTATGGCGCTAGTGTTTCAACCCCAAACGGCTCGAACAAACTCCCAATAAGATTGGAATATTTTCGCCGTTTGAGGTTTTCCGCACCTGCAACAGCCGCTCCAGCACAGCCTGCCGTGCTAGGAAGACGGGAAGGCGCAAGTGCACAAACAAGTGCAAGGTGCAAAGTATCACATGTTGCATCCCACACCAAAGGCCTGCCTAACTTCCAAGGCATTGTGGTCATTGCGTCTGTTTTCTTCCCATCGTCGTGTGGCAAGCCGATGGGTTCTAAAGCAACTGGCACCAGTGTGGTGACAAGAGCACGACGAATGATGTCATAAATGCTATCCGACCAGCGCTCTTACTGCAAGATAGACGTGCTGTGCTATCAGACCAGCGCTTTTACTGCAGGATAGGCCATGGTGTCCGAGGCAGTCGACAGCTTCACCGCTCTGGCAGCAGGTGCCGAGCCCCGCTGGAAGGTGGTGTCACCCAACATAGTGCCTATGTTGCGTGGTGGTAGTGCGGCTTGATTCAGAAAGCAGTAATTCTGGACACGGCACGCATAGTGAGGAGGTTCCTCTCTCTAGACTCCTGACAACCGGCAGCTTGGACGCTGTTCCTGATACCGAAGGGCCACTATTTTTTATATTATTAAATGTTTTTTGTAAAAAAATGTTTTTCTGTTGTTCACAAACTAAACTAAAAAGTTCAGTGGCTCTTTTTCTTTCTATTTCATTTAAAAATGGTCAGAAGATAAATTTTAGTTTAGTCCTGTCAAATTAATCAGCGCCTGACGTAAATTGACGTAATTTTAGTAGGCAAGTTTTTAATCACGGCTAAACTTGTATGGAGTAGTGTCAGGCGCTGATTAATTTGACAGGACTAAACTAAAAGAAAAAGATCCAATAAACTTTTTAGTTTAGTTTGTGAACAAGGGAGTCGGCACCATAATGTATGGAAAGAAATAAACGAGAATAACGCTATATAAAAGTAAGTAAATACAGTTTTTTTGTTCTATAATCCTTTACGAGAGAGCAGTGGTAGCCCAGTGGTAACGGCCGCGACTTACGAGTTGTAAGTCGTAGGTTCGAACCCAGACAGATGCTTTACTTTGTGTAAATTATTTCATCACTTCTGCTCTCAAAACGGTGAAGGAAAACATTGTGAGGAAACCGGCATGTCCTAGAACCAAAAATTCGAAGACATGTGACATCTACCAACCCGCACTGGGCCCGCGTGGTACTCGTAGATTACAGCTTACTCCCTCTCGAAGAGAGGAGGCCTGTGTCCAGCAGTGGGAACATTATAGGCTGATTATGATGATCATAATCTTGGTACCGTTAGCTCGTAGAGAGCTAACAGTATCTACTTAGGACACGTGCGTCATTAATAGGTGCTGTTTCTACTTTCTGACTTCAGGTGAAGTGGTAGGTGCCTACCTATTCATATACATGTCAATTTTCTCGTCCAGAGAGGATACCTGAAAAATAAAGTTTGGTGTGAATAGAGGCATAAGAATGAGCATCTACAAAAAAGTTGAAATATAAATTCTAAATCCTTAGATCCGAAACTAAAATGGTGGAAAAATCCAGCATTTCCGCAAACAAAATCGAGAGAAAAAGCCACCTCGCTCCTCGCGCCGAGTAATTCAAAGGTAACGTATCTTAAGAATGCGCTGAAAAAAGGTCTCGTAAAAAGGTTTTCAAAGAACTATTAGTTGATAGATGTTGGCAATTTGCTGGCCCTACTTGAGTGGTGTTTGATCGCGACACGATTTTTCAGCCTTACTTTTCTTTAAGTTTTTCCGTCGTGGGTGAGTAGAACGGCAAGCGGTTTCGATGCGTAGCGGTTACAAAGTGCTACTAGTGGTTTATATTGTGGATTAGAAACATGACTTGGTTATAAAAATCTAAAAATTTCGCCATGTTTGGGTGTTTTCCCTGTTTCTGGAGGTTCACTCCTCCAAAGTTCGAATGTTGTTTTACAGTGTCGCAGATATTTGTAATTTTGTGATTGTGTTTTGTAATATTGTCTGAAATAAATGTAAGTATTTTGTTTATGTCCTATCCATCTCGTAGGTAATGAGTCTGATAAAGGTCCAATTTATTATCATGAAAGAACAGTTCTAGAGAAATAATAACTCAACTTGTTTACTTACCTCAACTTTTATAGGCCCCCATAGGATAAGGTTGCGTACCAGCATTCATAAAAACACAAACATCTTTTATCATAATGGTATTTTTAGGGTTTTATAAAGTTCCTTCGGTACGATTACCCCTTAATCGTAGCGAAGAACCTTATAAAATCCCATAAAATTGTAAAATCCTATCCCAATCCCCCCCTATGGGTACCTAATTACCACAAAAATTACCACCTATATCCTAAGTAGTATTTAGAAGAAGGTCTCTGAAACGATATGTAAATCTAAAGAATAATAAAGGCCGACGACATTATAACAAATTAAAAACCACTTAGAAATAATTTCTTCGGGGATCAAGTGGAGTTCTTCTCTTTTTGGAGCCATTAGAATAGTACCTACTTGAGATACTTGATATTTTTCTGTTCTGGAAAAGTTAGAAATGAAGTAGACTGTACCTAAATAAATTAAAGGTTTTGTTAATATAAGTTATCGTCCATTTCTGCTGTCAGTATACTTACCTATTTATATTTTTAGGTCTTCCAAATGCTGCTCTATTCACAAGGTACGATTTAGGAATTCTCCAAAGGTACAAATTAAACAAAGAGGCCTTCAAAGTTTAAAATCGAAACCACTGACATAATTTAATCAAATATACGGTTTGGTTGTGCTTAAATGAATGTCTGAAAACCACGAAAACAGCCATGCACAAAAATATAATGTTTATAGTCATATTCTTTTCAAAAATTGCTTACAAATGTGCAAGAAATTTTAATTGACTGTAGTAAAATCTTATTTGTTATCGTTTACTAACGGGACTAAATTATACATTTATACATCATCAGATCTCAGTTTTTATGAACTGGTATGCAGATATTGCTATAGTAGGTACGACTTAGGTAATGGTACGTCTAACGCAACCTTACCCTACCTAATATTGATCCGACAAACCTTCCACTAAAAACGCTCCACACTGTCACAGAGTCAAAATTTTAGTGGAACAAACGTCATTAATTGCGATTCTCCTCCTTCACGGGACAGATATTGCCTCCTTTAGTATCCAAGTTATTTAATCTAAGTAACGTACGCCGTAACTTTCGGGGCCAACTTATTTGTAACGGTGTACGTGAGCAACCTTACGAGAACAGGTAAAGGTTTGTTGAAATACTCGGTTCGTGGTGATCGGAGGGCAAAAGTTATACGGTGAACTTGATATACCTTTGTCTATTCTACATCGTCTGCTTGACTTAGGAATGAAACCCAGGACTTAAGAAGCATTAGACTTATGGTCTAGACTTATTTATTTACTAGCTGCGTCCCGCGTGTTCACCCGCATAAGTGTCGATCCCGTGAGAATATCGGGATAAAAAATAGCCTATATGTTAATCCAGGGTGTCAGCTACCTCCATAGAGAATTTTATCAAAATTAGTCCAGCCGCTTGAGCGTGAAGAAGAAACGAACATATAAACACACACACACTCGTACACACACACTCACAAACATTCGCCTTTGTAATATTAGTGTGACAGTGTGACGTGATTTCAGGCGACGCAGATGCAGGTCCATACAGAAATACCTTAACCTAAGGCACGGGACAAATACAACCGGCGAGGGGCGCGGGCGCGGCGCCGGCGAGGTCCGGGCGAGGCGCCTCTCATTACGTGTTTTATATGAAATGTATAAAAGCGGCGGGGCGCGGGACATAAACAAGCGGTGAGGCGAGGGCGGGGTGCGGTCGGGGTTCGGACGCCACTCGCCTGTAAAGGACCTCGCCGGCGCCGCGCCCGCGCCCCTCGCCGGTTGTATTTGTCCCGTGCCTAAAAATACATATTATTTTTATTATTATAAAACAGTACTTCACTAGCTCTAACACTTGTGCAGTTCTGTGGTAGGTACTTTTCCGCGGAAGCGACGGAACACCACGTCCTGCGGCTAAAAGTGTTCTTCCATGACGACGGGCAGATAGCAATTCGGCACGCGTACCACGAACGCCTTGAAGTTGACGTTGCGGTGCGACTCCAGTAACTGCACCCTCGGCTCTTATGGTGCAGTCTTATGCGGGTAGTTCCGTAATTATTCCATAACAACAGATGGTCACGGGTAACAGACTGTAGACAGTTAAAATTGGCTTTACCAATGGTACACCCGCGATTAACTAAAAAACTTCTTAGCCTAAGTAGAAATAACCTCAGAATAATAATAGGTACAATTACGGCCCATAACCTTCTTATCAAACATCTTTTTAACATAGGCACCACGGACAGCCCCCTTTGCAGGGGCTGCCTTGACGAAGAAGAATCAGCCGCCCACGTCATCCTGGAATGCGAGGCTGTGGCTTCTCAACGTGAACAAATCCTCGGAACAGTGAGGTCGCTCCGTGAAGCCTGCGAAGCTCCCAGGAAGCTTCTGTGCTTCTGGATGGAGCTAGGCTGGCTTTGTTAGCCAGAATCCCCACGCACAACGGACCAAATGGGAGTCTAAGTGCGGAAAAGGGAGTCCCATCAACATCGTCATCATCATCATCAGTTCCGTAATTAATCATTAGGTCTGTTCTCTCTGGTCTCTACTCTGTGTGTTATCTGTGTGTAATTGATCATTCGGTGTGTTCTGTGAGGCTTGTTCTCAGTCTGTTCCTGGATATAGGTACTACCGATTTCTGAAAGCCTCAAATCAAGTCTACTTATATGGCAACTAGCTTCTGCCCGCGACTTCGTCCGCGTGAAATTCGTACTGTCCTCTAAAAATTACGAAAATATATGTAGGTATGATCTTTATCATTTATTTAGATAAATAAGTATTCGGGCCAATTTTTAAGTTTATAGATCAAAGGAATCAGATTTTTCAAATAAACTGCATTCCCGCTTTTCACCCCCACAGGTATGGAATTTTGAAAAATCGTTCGTGATGTGTTCATAACGTGACTCAAAGATTATTTATACCAATTTTCGAGTTAATCAAACCACGCAGTAAAATCCTCCCCTGTAAAATTAATTACCCCTTTTCACCCGGTTAAGGGTAGATTTTCGAAAAACCCTGATACACGTTATTCTTTATTTTTGCTCTTAAGTATAAATTCAGAATTTCGAGTTAATCGGACCGCGCGTTAAAATTCTTCCATAGAAATTCTGACGCCCCCAATCCCCCGTTAGGGGGTAGTTTTTTTTTTTTGTCTAGCCTGCACTGTCCCACTCCTGGGCAAAGGCCTCCCTCCACTCCTTCCATTTTTCGCGTGCCCGCGCGTCCTCCCTCCAATTTTAACGGAACCTATCCAGCTCGTCCCGCTCCCGCCATCTCATACGTGGCTTGCCGCGACCCCGCCTCACTGTCTCAGGGCACCAATTCTGCACTATTTAGGCCCACAGTTAGCGGCAGACATGTCCTGTCCAGTCCTATTTAAGTTGAGCAGCCTTTTCAGCCACGTCAACTATCTTCGTTTTGGATGGCGCAGTATTGTGTTTCGAACACGATCCGTTAATTTAACGCCTAGTATACTGCGCTCCATTGCTCGTTGGCAGACCTTGAGTTTGGACTTCTAGATGTTAGTCAAAGACCAAGTTTGTGCACCATAGGTTGAGACGGGAAGAATACACATGTCCATGAGCCTGCGTTTCAGTGCCATAGGCAACTCACCCTTAAATAGTTCCTTCAAGGACCAGTAGCTCTTCCAGGCGTTTTCCGTTCGTCTTGAGATATCTTTATCTTGCCTCGCCTGGAAAGAGACTACTTGACCCAAGTAAAGGTATTCCTGGACATGTTGTATTATCTCCCCGTCTACTTTTATGCTTCTAGGTGTTTCATTGCACATGACTTTGGTCTTAGACATATTCATCTTCAGTCCAACCTCAAAGCTTGCATTGCTAAGTTCTTGGAGCATCTGTTCAAGTTCAGTGGATGAGGGGTAGTTTAGATAAACAAAAAATGCCAAATTTCATAATTTACTTATATAAGTATTCGTGCCATAAGATTTTTCATATACACTGTATTCCCGCTTTTCACCCCCATAGGGGTAGAATTTCGAAAAATTGTTTGGGGTGTGTTCATTACTTGACTTAAAAATCTTCCCCTGTATAATTAACTACCACTTTTCACCCCATTAGGGGTAGATTTTCGGAAAACCCTGATACACGTTATTCTATATTTTTGATCTTAAGTATAAATACCGAGTTTCGAGGTAATCGGACCACGCGTTAAAATTCTTCTATACAAATTTTGACACCCCCCACCCCAATCCTCCTTTAGGGGTTAGTTTATAGAAACAAAAAATGCCAAAGTTCATAATTTATTTAGATAAATATTCGTGCCAAGTTTCAAGTTTATTAACCAAATTAATAGGATTTTTCATATAAACTGTATCCCGCTTTTCACCCCTACATGGGTGGAATAATGAAAAATCGTTTAAGATGTGTTCATAACTTGACTCAAAGATTATTCATGCCATTTTTCCAGCTAATCAAGCCACGCAGTAAAATATGACCTTGCAAAATTAACTACCCCTTTTCACACAGTTAGGGGTAGATTTTTGAAAAACCCTGATACACGTTATTCTTTATTTTTAGTCCTTAGTATAAATACTGAGTTTCAAGTTAATCGGACAGCGCGATCAAATTCTTCCATACAAATGTTGACACCCCCCAATACCTCTTTAGGGGGTAGTTTAGAAAAACGAATAATGCCAAACTTCATAATTTACTTAGATAAGTATTCGTGCCAAGTTTCAAGGTTATTAACTCAAGGAATAAGATTTTTCATACAAACAAAGTTCCCCCTTTTCACCCCCTTTAAGGTTGAATTTCCAAAAACCCTTTCTTATTAGATACCTACTCTTTACAAAGAACACACCCTCCAAAATTTAAGTCCCTAGGACCAGCGGTTTAGGCTGTGCGTTGATATCTCAGTCAGGTCGTTCTTCCCCCGTTAGGGGTGAAATTATCAAAAACGCTGAAACACGTATAAATTAATTTTCAATCGTCAGCCTAAACACAAAATTTGAAGATCCTAACTTTTAAACTGTCGGACTTTCATACACAACTTCATCCCCCTTTTTAACTCTTTGGGGGTGGAATTATCAAAAACGCTGAGACACGTATAAATTAATTTTCAATCGTCAGCCTAAACACAAAACTTGAAGATCCTAACTTTAAAACTGACGGACTTTCATACAAACTTTCATCCCCTATTTAACTCCCTTAGGGGTTGAATTTCAAAAAATCCTTTCTTATTCCTGGTCTACATCATAAAAGGAACCATCGTGTAAAATTTCAGCTTTCTAGGTCTAAAGGTTTGGGCTGGGCGTTGATGAGTCAGTCAGTCAGTCAGGCCTTTTGTTTTTATTTATATAGATGTCTCATAAAGCAGCGATGTGCGACGAAAAATGCAAAAATCTTGGATCTGGGTCGCGCATCAAAGGTTCTTAAATGGCCTATAAGAGGGCGACCCTGTCGCGGTTGGGCCAGTAGAAACGCGATGGGTACCTAAATACGGATTTTTATTAATGACTTTCAGGTTCAAAAATGTTTGAAAGGTTGGCGACATTGTTATGGTAATAAGATTTGTGGACCTCTGGCACTCTTAGCGCAGATGCAAAAACCTACATCCTGGGTTGGGTCTTCTTCTATTGGATGGACTGCTTTAAGTCAGTCATCACGCTCGCCAGGCGGATTGATGATCATAGTGTTAAGGTTACATATAATTTCAGTACTTGAAAGCACACATGAATTATTTTGCAGCTTATCATCTGCACCCTAATTGCGTAACACTCTATCAATCGGAATTTGAATCATTTTGAAGCCAATTACTAATCCATTGCTTCATAAGTTCGAAAAATGTAGGTATCTGCTCAACACGTAAATAACGCAATGAATGTTGTTGAACTGTCAAATGAAACCGATTCCGATTGATAAAGTGTTACGCAATTGCCCCGCTGGTCTTAATCTTATTGTCGCTTTTTTAAAACCCACGAGAGCTCGGTGGAATAAGTATTTCAGAACAAGCGACAGTGACTCTTAAGAATTGATCCATGCTTGTTCGATAGTTCCTTATCTGTTTGAGCAGACACCCACGCCGTGCAGTAGGTAGGTACCTACTGCACGTACTATGTACTAGATCTAGGTAGGTAGGTACCTACCTACCTAGATCTAGTACATACTATTTAGGTAATTTAAGGGCTAGGTTCATAATAAAGCTCCTATTTTCGTGAATTTAGCAACCACAATGAACAGTCTGGAATCCATTAGGTGCGTGTTTTCATCAAACAAGATATTGAGATTAAAACCGCGCATAATTGAATATAATTGTATTTGCTTTTCGCCAATTCGCTAAGTGTTTCGGTGTGTTATGGCAGTGTTCAACAATTAGAATATTAGGAACATTTCCTTTGTGGTTTTTGGCGTAATTCTAAAGAAGCAGCTGTTTTATTTGTTTTTATTGAGATTAAAATGCTTTTATGTTGGTGTAATGTGAGTTTGTGGGGGAATAATTTGTTGAAAGCATCGTCTGTCACCTTGAGCAAGATCAATCGACGGGAACTGACTGTTCAGAGTGCCAGTTTCCTGTATAAATAATTGACAATTAGTTAAGTAAGTACCTATATTTCCGTAAGTAGCTATACCAATCCAAACTCAGCTCTGTCCGTCTGTGACTTAAATGACATACATAACATCACGCTTGCGGAAGAATTAAGAGGATTGAGAGGCGTAGGTCATAGTTCTTACCTTACATTTCGCCAGTTATATTTAAATCCTATGTAAAAGGACAAGACTCCAGGTTTCTCCTTAAAAAAATCCTGATGCAATAACCCAATAATACCCCAAACCAGGACCTCATGCTCAGCAGTTGCGCCTGCAACAAATAATCCAACGAGGCGAAAGTCGGATTATGTTGAGAGCATGGTCAGGGGTGCGACACACTTGTTCGAGTTGGCCGAAAGTGTCGAATCATGCCGACCCGACCAAGTGTGTAACACGCCTAGCGTAATCCCGTTTGTGAAAAACTACTGCGATCACGAATTCTTCAAACGTGTGAAGTGGGAAAAGTGGCATTGGAGAAATTACCATATTCACGACTTTTGTCAGAAGGCATTTTTTTATTTATTAGGCTTTTCAACAATGAGTACACTGTTACTTTATAATTTATACATCGCAAACTTAAGTCTAAGCGGCTCATCACTTACAGAAAAGCACAGCATGCACTACATTATGCGCAGATAATAACACAAATTATTTAAATAAATCAATTAATACATAATAAATAGTTGGAAAAAAAAATAATAAAAAATAAACTGTTAAAACTAAATTGATAACGAATTAATGAAATAAATAACATACATTGCATTGCATTGAAAAAAGAAACAAAGAAAGAAAGAAAAATGTTTATTTGGACACAGTTCGTGAAACACAAAATTAATAAAAAATACGTGTGGCACTCGGGGACTGCCGCGGTAAAGCTATTGCATAGCACGCACACAAACACCGTGCCGAAGTCTGCCGAACTGAAACGACGTTAGACGATGCACGGCTTTCAACGCCGCACCGCTATTATTTTCGTTACGGAATTTCTTGATTCGCTCGCCGCGCTCAAGGCCCGCGATAAAAGCTGCATTGCATTGTGATTATAGTTTGCGATTGTTAGGAATGGTCCAGCTTTAACA
This sequence comes from Amphipoea lucens, assembly GCA_947508005.1. NCBI lineage: Eukaryota > Metazoa > Arthropoda > Insecta > Lepidoptera > Noctuidae > Amphipoea > Amphipoea lucens. The sequence goes on from OX382357.1 coordinate 22,343,378, forward strand.
TAACTCCGTAGTTTTTAAAACCAGCAATTCGCGTATTATAAAAGGTGTTTTATAATACGAGAAACGCTGGTTTTAAAATCACAGAAATGTTTCTATAATATGTGATTGCTGCCCATTCAGCGCAACGGTAAATTATGTTGACCCATGGCCCACAATTGACCACACAATAATTAATACATCTGCCTCTCACTGGCCAAGCTATTGGTGCTTTGTTTACATGTTCAGGTAGCGTGTCGTTCTATTATTCGTGGCCATGCGCTGCGTCCGAGGGTGGTAGATAGAACAGAGGTGGCATGGAGATCCGAATTTCGATATCAATAGGGATTGGGATACTATGAGACACAGGACAGGTAGATTATGATATGCTTTTTATCCGAGTAGGTACATGCTAGTAATTTCCCTAGGATGCGAGTGAAATCGCGGGCTGTTTAGGTAGTTAGTATATTGATGACAGTCTTGTAATGTGACTGGCCGCCTGCAAGGCAAGGGCTTCTATTTTTTTTTTTCATTAATTTCCTCTGGTTTTTAATGCGGCCCGGTCCTTTCAGGAGAAGTTACAGGTCGTACTGCCAACTTTGCTTTGTGCCCTTGTGCCTCGCATCGTTCCTTTCAATGTCCTCATTAAAATCCAGAGACTCTTTCCTAGCAGCAAATAAAGTTTAAAGTCAAAGAAGGTTCTGAATACATTAAATTCCTTTTACCTCGATATTCGTTTCACTTGAGCTGATATTTCGAGTTGTTTACATTACATACAAGTATTTTTACGAGACGTAATTGCACACAATTGAATTATGACTCTGTCGAAGAAATCTAATTCCAGTCTAGACTGTTATTGGACACCTAAAAATACGTCTTTTAGTCAACAATTTTATTGCTGGACCAATTGAACTTATTCTGAGCTCCAATTAACCGAAGGAAAACAATGAATTAACTTTTTTAAGTGTAAAAAAGTCCATATCATGTCACGTTGCTCTATGCGTGTGTACGACTTTAATAGTCACAAAACAAGAAATGTAGAAGTTCCACATTAAGGACTACTAATATATCTTTGTAAATAGTCTGACTATAAAACAAGTTTTAGTCTTAATTAATCCTAATGTTTTAAAAATTAATTGTGTAACACACGAACAGTGGCCATTGCTTTCATTTTGACAGTTCAACAACATTCATTGCGTTATTTACGTTGTTGAGCAGACACATTTTTCGAACATATGAAGCAATGTATTAGCAATATCCTTCAAAATTATTTAGATTGTGAGTGAAAGTGTATTACGCAATTAGGGCGCTGATCGAGTCTTACTGTTGTTGATTTTGGTTCAGAATTTAACTTTGTACCACAGAATACTTAAAGTACTACGTACAGAAAGGACACTCCCTTCCCCGCACTAACATCAGTTACCGCACCTCACCCCGCACTTCGGCGTATTCGTCGCAGTTCTTTAACAAGAGCGCTCGCAAACACAAGTACCTCACGCACACATTCATACGTATACAAACGTCATTTTTTAATGTAGTAGTAGTAGGTAATTATTTTGCGAGCGTTGTAATGAGTGTCCGGGGTGTGGTTGTACTATAATGAAGGTAAGTCAAAATTTCACAAAGCACTCGCCGGTAAACTTTTGTATTTCATACTCTTTATGACTTTACCCTAAGTCCACTGTAGTCTATCGCAGCCCACTGCTGGACCTCTACCAAGCTGCGTCAAAACTAGCAAGCTTTGACGTAGCTGAGTAAAGTTCTTGGGTTGTTTTGACTTATTGTTGCCTGATATGCAAAAACATTTGCTCCGTGTGAAATAGAGCTATATTCTGTAGCATAGTAAAGTTTTCGATAGGAAAGTACAAAAAATAACGCATTATATGCTAGAAAATTCACTCAGCCCAGACCTATGTAATACATATAAGCCCAATTACTACATACTAGGATCTCCCCACAAAATGTGTAGGCAGTAACAATATTAAAACAGTCTAGAATTACTGCTCTCGCATATTGCACGTGCTCTATCTAAGATTTATAAATAAATTCGTTCATATTTGCGCTCAACGAATTTTCATATTTGCGCTCAACGAATTTTTGGTGTATATTTTCACGTGTCGAATCAAGTATACCTTCTCTTGTTTCTGTGTTAGTGTCAATATAATGTGGTAATTTGGTATTTAAAAGGTAACTGTTGGTAGCGATACACATTGTGCCTTGTGATTGTATCGAGAGCGCGCGTTTTATTATTGTCTAGTTTTCATTTGTTTCTTGTACGGCGATGTGAAAATGTGGCACTTGATTTAGGATTTCCTTTTTTGATATAAAAGGTGAGCTGTTTTTCAGTTAACTGTTATTGTTAGGTAAGGTTTAACATAGTTATAAGGATTATAAGCTTTTACCAAAGACCTTTATGTAAATACCTATGTTTCACAAATAAATATTCTGATTCTGATTATAAAACCTTGTAATCATAATCTACATATTAACATTAATAACTTTTATTAAAAAAAGACAATAGCTACACAGTTTAGTTATTTTAACATTTTTATTTATTTATTTATTTATTAACCCAACATCACTATCATTACAGGAATTTCCTAATTCAATAGTGCGTCCATAGTTACAGTTTCATCATTTACCATAACATATTCTATAACATCGTGGTTTTTGTGAACTCACTCAGAGAACAAGTAAAAAGATCTATGCTGTCTGCTACGTCATTGAGTATACGCAAGGTACGCGTTATAGGGGCTTTACTCAGTAGTTTTATATTTTAACAACAACCATGTTTTACATAAAACATATTGCCAGATCCTGCTACGTTGTAAAAGCAAAAACAATTAGCTGGTGTTTTAAAAAATTGAAAATAATATGACGATCACACGCAGCGCGGTATGGTTCACAGCATAACAACAAAAGAACCTCGATGAGCGGTGCTTTAATTGACACAGTATTCAAATGTTTTAAGAGTGCCTGACTGTATGTATGTGGATGAATGTGTCATGGTGGTTGTACACCATATCGCTCATTTGGAGAAACATCGATGTACAAGTATTTTTTCCCAAAAATTAGTTAAATATGCCAAAGCACTTAGAAAGCATATTTACGTTAGGAAAGTAAAGATAGCAGTTTCGTCGATGTTTCTTCAAATGAGCGATATACAGGGTGTTACGGAAAGGGTATATCAATACAAACGGGTTGAAGAGTGTATCTGGTCTAGAATCTCTGTACAAAATTTCAGCTCAAAAGCATTTTTATTTCGACATCACGGCGGCGGCGCTGCACTGGCGCGCGGCGGCGTGATGTGCGTGTACTAGGCGCACAGACACACTACATATAATGGATAATGACCCTCGTAGTGCGGTGACACGTTTGTTATAATTTCAATTTTTATAAACTACTAGCGGCCCGCCCCAGCTTCGCACGGGTGCAATTTTTTTTTTTCGAATTTCCAAAATTTTCTTTCATACAAACCTTGTCCCGGCAATACCGATCACAACAAAAAAAGAATTAGCGAAATCGGTCCAGCCGTTTTCATGTTATGTCGTGACAACGGAAAACGGGTTTCATTTTTATATATATACACTTGGGAGCAAATAAATCGAGCCACTTGCTTTTTTTGCACGTATAATGGTTATTATTTTTGGTATTATGGAACGTATCAAATCGAAACATATATCGCCTAAGAGCTTATTTAATAATCTTTACAATGAGTGTAAATTATTGAATGATAACCTTATTTAGTGATAAATTATTGGCTCTGAAAGAAAAACGGCAATTTTCTGGACTGACAATTTTCTATCAAAATTACCGTTTTTCTTTCAGAGCCAATAATTTATCATTAAATAAGGTTATCATTCAATAATTTACCCTCATTGTAAAGATTATTAAATAAGCTCTTAGGCGATATATGTTTCGATTTGATACGTTCCATAATACCAAAAATAATAACCATTATACGTAAAAAAAGGAAGTGGCTCGATTTATTTGCTCCCAAGTGTAGATCGAAATAAAAAAATATTAAGCATTTTCAAAGTTACTGCTTTTGAGCTGAAATTTTGTACAGAGATTCTAGACCAGATACACTCTTCAACCCGTTTGTATTGATATACCCTTTCCGTAACACCTTGTACTTATGCGTGTAAGTATACATACCATGTTTTACACAGTTATAATAATATAACGTATAAAAAAGAGTAATAAATAGATGCTTCATTTAATTAAAAACATCTAACGGATTTCTGCGAGTTAGCTTCGGCACCGCCTTCCAAATGCCCGGGACCCCAGGGTCCCGAGAAGTGTCTAAGACAAAAATAATAATTGTTTATTTCGACACAGTGATCCATATTTTGAATTACAGAAACTACGTAAGAACTTATACAAACAAATAAGGACAAACACACCAAATTACAATAAAAATAAAATAGGATTAGTAAAACAGTCAAATCATAAAGGCTACTTAGTAGGTTTATACATGCGTAATCGTACCCATTATACCACTGTTACCAATTTATTTTGCTGTCGTTATAAGGCTGCCTGCCAAACCGCTAATTATAGGTACACACCTATTTTATTATTAGTATTCTTACACCTATCAACTCTGAACCCTAATTGCGAAACACACTTTCAAACGCAATCTGAATGATTTGAAACGATATTGATGCTAATCCATTGCTTCATATCTTCGAAAAATTTGTCCGCTCAACAACGTAAATAACGCAATGAATGTTGTTAAACTGTCAAAATGAAAGCCATTGCTGCTGATGGTGTGGAACGCAATTACCCCGCTGGACAATGACGACGCTATCCTCTTCCTCTAGCTGGCTTTAAACGAGTCGACTCGAGCTTTCATGTGAATTTCTGAAGCGCTGCATAGCGCTTCAAGCTCATCAGTTGCCTCAATATACTATCGTAAATTCGTAATGTACAGTCAACAAAAGAGATAAGTATGCAGGGTCGTCGGATATAGTTGAAGTTTAGTAAGAAACCCATGGGTGTTGTACACTGAAGTTTAATTTGATAAATGAGCTGTTTGTTTTCTATTAATAAAATTAAATTTTATTCGAGGACATCCATCGGTTTCTTACTAAACTTAAACTATATCCGACGATCCTGCATACTTGTCTCTTTTGTTGACTGTACCTATCTAAACTATAATAATGTTTGTCGTTATAGCGATGCTTAAGGAAGGCCTATGTCCAGCTGTGGACGTCTTTCGGTTGAGTGATGACGATGAGGTTGTCGATTGTTCAAATGTGTTCCTTGTATGCGGTACTATGCCAAATAAACATTTGTCTTTTTTTAACCGACTTAAAAAAAAGGAGGTCCTGTATTCGACCCGTATGTATGTATGTTTGTATGTCCGCGATTTTCTCAAAAACTAATGAACTGATTTTGATAATTCTTTCATTAATGTGATCTACATACTTTCAGGAAGGTTTTAGTATATAATACACTAGCTTCTGCCCGCGACTTCGTCCGCGTGAAATTTTTTATTTTTTTTATTATTATTATTATAAATAAGTATTCGGGCCAATTTTTATAGATCAAAGGAATCAGATTTTTCAAATAAACTGTAGCCCCGCTTTCCACCCCCACAGGGGTGGAATTTTGAAAAATCGTTCGTGATCATAACTTGACTCAAAGGCCCATACCCATTTTCGAGTTAATTGAAGCAAGCAGTAATATCCACCCCTTATACTTTACTTGCCCTTTTCCACCTTGGTAGGAGTCGATTTTTGGAAAACCCTAAAACAGATAAGTACTTGTTTTATTTTTTGTTTTGGTAGTACCTAGTTTCGAGTTAATCCGATAGCGAGTTACATATTTTTCTGACCTATCAACTTTGTCACCCCCAAAATCCTCTGTAAGGGGTTTTTTTTTAACTAAAACTGACAATCGTTATTATTTACTGACCCAAATATTGCCAAGTTTCATGTTTATTAACCAAATAAATAAGATTTTTCATATAAACTGTATCCCCGCTTTTCACCCCTACATGGGTAGAATTATGAAAAATCGTTTAAGATGTGTTCATAACTTGACTCAAAGATTATATATGCCAATTTTCGAACTAATCAAGCCACGCAGTGAAATCCTCCCCTGTAAAATTAATTACCCCTTTTCACCCCGTTAAAGGTAGATTTTTGAAAAACCCTGATACACGTTATTCTTTATTTTTGGTCTTAAGTATAAATACCGAGTTTCGAGGTAATCTGACCACGCGTTAAAATTGTTCCATACAAATTTTGACACACCCCGCCTCAATCGTCCTTTAGAGGGTAGTTTGTGAAAACAAAAAATGCCAACCTTCATAATTTACTTAGATAAATATTCGTGCCAAGTTTCAAGTTTATTAACCAAATGATTAAGATTTTTCATATAAACTGTTATCCCGCTTTTCACACCTACATGGGTAGAGTTATGAAAAATCGTTTAAGATGTGTTCATAACTTGACTCAAAGATTATAAATGCCAATTTTCGAACTAATCAAGCCACGCAGTGAAATCTTCCCCTGTAAAATTAATTACCCCTTTTCACACAGTTAGGGGTAGATTTTCGAAAAACCCTGATACACGTTATTCTTTATTTTTAGTCATTAGTATAAATACTGAGTTTTGAGTTAATCGGACAGCGCGTTAAAATTCTTCCATACAAATTTTGACACCCCCAATACCTCTTTAGGGGGTAGATTAGAAAAACGAAAAATGCCAAACTTCATAATTTACTTAGGTAAGTATTCGTGCCAAGTTTCAAGGTTATTAACTCAAGGAATAAGATTTTTCATACAAACAAAATCCCCCCTTTTCACCCTCTTAAAGGCTGAATTTCCAAAAACCCCTTCTTACTGGATACTTACTCTTCACAAAGAACACACCCTCCAAAATTCATGTCCCTAGGACCAGCGGTTTAGGCTGTGCGTCGATATCTCAGTTAGGTCGTTCATCCCCCTTTAGGGGTAAAATTATCAAAAACGCTGAGACACGTATAAATTAATTTTCAATCGTTAGCCTAAATACAAAATTTGAAGATCCTAACTTTCAAACTGGCGGACTTTCATACAAAACTTCATCCCCCGTTTTAACCCTTTGGGGGTGGAATCATCAAAAAACGCTGAGACACGTATTAATTAATTTTCAATCGTCAGCCTAAACACAAAATTTGAAGATCCTTACTTTAAAACTGACGGACTTTCATACAAACTTTCATCCCCTATTTAACTCCCTTAGGGGTTGAATTTCGAAAAATCCTTCCTTATTCCTTGTCTACATTATAAAGGGAACCATTGTGTAAAATTTCAGCTTTCTAGGTCCATGGGTTTGAGCTGGGCGTTGATGAGTCAGTCAGTCAGTCAGTCAGTCAGTCAGTCAGTCAGGCCTTTTGTTTTTATTTATATAGATTACGTAATTATTCTTATGTACGAAGTTATATGCATAAATGTACTGCCTCTCCGGCATTTCTATGCGAATTTTGATGATTCTTCTAGTCGGTGTCTTCAATTCTTCAATGCACTAGTGTTAATTGAATTTTTGTGGGGTAGGTACAACGAAAAAGTGAAAAATATATCTTTTGTTACAAAAAAAAAACAACCGACTTCAATAAAAAAAACACTACAAAATGATAAATAACTTTAATTTCGGAAGTCGGTGTCAAAAAACAATAATGCGGAACCAACGACACCGACTTCCGAAATTAAAGTTATTTATCATTTTGTAGTGTTTTTTTTTTAAGTCGGTTGTTTTTTGATGACTATCGTCAATAGTGGCTTTGGATTTACTAAACTCAAACCGGCTTGTAGTCATGTTCTCCCCGGCCAGGTAAAAGCCTCTTCTCAGCCAATTCCAAAATTTGGGATTTCAGCCGACTTCCTAAGAAATCTAGATTTTTTGACAATATTTTCCTTGACCTATTCAGTAATGTCAGTGGCGACTTATGGCGAATTACACTATACTTATGATTTCGAAAAAACTCACATAAAGGGTTATTTTAAATTAGCTACCTAAACTCCGTAATCGCGATGGGTATCGATATCTAAACGTGAAAAACAAAAAATAAATAAATTTCATGATTTTGTTTGTGAGGTCATTGACAGCTGTTATTGTGTACATATTTTTTTTGTGTAAACTTTACAGACGTTATGGTTATCGATATCTACCCATCGCGTCTGCCAAGTTTAGCTAGCCAATTTAAGATAACCCTGTAGTTACATACCAGAAGGCCAATTCCCGTAATCGAAAACGTTCAAAATCTAGTCGCAATCTCATCACAGCGACAATCAATGTCAAAAATGTAGGGAAATTAGAGGTATTTTTGACAGATTGAGACTGAGATCAGACTGTGAACGTTCTTAAAATTACGAGAATTGCCCCTGTAGTCTCGAAGTCGGATTTCAGAATTGAGTTAATTAACCTCCCGGTTACCACGATGTTTCACTGAAACAGTGGCGCATTTACCAATAGGCTGAGTAGGCTGGAGCCTAGGGCGGCAGATTTTAGGGGCGGCAAATTTGGGGCTAACATTTTTTTTTACTGAAATTAAAAAGATTAATATTTATATACCTTCCATTTTTTTTTGGAAATAATAAACAAAGTGAATGCTCAAATTCAGGCTTCTACCGTAGATTTTATCATAGTTGCCGATCTTTACAAATCTCTTTGCAAGTTTTCTGTAGCTGATGAACGAGAACATTTTAAGTATTTTGAAGAAAAGGCGAAGCAGTATAAAAAAGTCATGGGACATTATTGTAGAGGTCGGTAGGGGCGGCAAAATTTTAATGGCCTACTGGCGGCAAATTTGTAAATCCGCCACTGCACTGAAACAAGAAAGTTAACAAAGATTAAATACTTATTAAAGTTAAAAGACGGTTACTGTATCGTAAATAATATATTTCTTCAAAGCTGTCGCTTCCGAAAGCCGGAAACGTGCTCAGGACAAGAGCATTTCCTTTTTGCTTAAAACGTAAGAGCAAAGTGAAATAGCTTTGACAATATTTTAAAACTGCATTTCCGCGATTTAAAACTGTATAATAAATTATATGTAGAATTAATTTCATACAGCGCTTTTGATGGCGACTTACCTTTTTTAGGGTTCCGTTCCTCAAAAGGAAAAACGGAGCCCTTATAAAATCACTTTGTTGTCCGTCTATCTGTCTGTCAAGACCCTTTTTCTCAGGGACGCGTGGAGTATAAAGTTAAAACTAATATCAAATACTAAGATCTACGGTCGCTTGATGGAGCTGTAAAAAAAATTAGCTTTCTAGTCAATGCAAATAAAATATTGCAATTTATATTATGTTGCATATTTTGTTCACTGGCAAGTACGTCAAAATCTACAGGGTACTTCTCGTTGACCTAAAATCATGAAATTTGGCAAGGAGCAAGGCCTTATACAGCACAAGTAAAGGGAAAAAAGTTTAAGCCTAGCGTATATCTATGGTTGTGTACCTACATTGTGCATTAAATAAAAAAAAATCCGAAATTTGAGAATTTGTAGCTACATTAACAGTTGGAGAATTGACCGTGACGTATATGGTTATGTACGGTGTCTGTGGTGTAGGAGAATATTTTCTCAATGACATTCTTAAGTTTCTCCTTCACTTCGGGATCGAAAATTTATAGGCCGTTTCTTGAAGTAACATTAAGTTTTTATTTCATTCAAGTTAGTCCACACTCAGCTCTATCAAAAGTTTTTTTTTCAACTTCGAAATTAATTCTGCCCTTCAATCCGGAATTGGAAATTCATAGGCCGTGTCGCATGAGTGAAGCCGGGCACAGCTTTGAGACGGAACACTCAGGGCGCGAGTCCTACTCGCACTTGTCTGGTTTTTTAATCTTACGGTGACCACAATACAATTAAATCAATTTAGGTATTTATGTACGAAGGGTCCAAATTATGTAAATAAGTATGTAAAAAATTTAATACTCGTTTCTCGCTTTAATTTCATGTTCAGGATTTCGATTCTATTATCAGAATCGATTAAATATTTTGTCCCGAGTTGAACTATGGCAGCTCGGGACATAAGCTTAGGAAGAGCTTAGACAGACTGAAGCTTAACTACTAAAACAATCAATCATCATACGCCAATGCTGGACTACTGGCCTCTCATTGGCAATACAAATCTTATAAGTGCTCATACACACGAGCGACACGCGTCAACGACAGAGGCAACTACTGTCGTTGACGTGTTGGCAGCCACCGATGCGTCGACAGCTGCAGTTGACGCTTGTCGCTAGTACTAGTCCAACATTGGTGTGTACACTAATAGGTACCCGATTTTTTAGAAATAAAAATTAACGCGCCATAATTTGTCAAATTAACACCATTCTAATTGAATTTTCTTGATTTTCACGCAATCCAGTGCAAGGATTTCGCTAAGTCGGATTACATAGATAAATACTAAGTATAATAAAAACCAAGTTATATTAAATAAAACACGAAACTTCTTAATTCATGCCGTAACTAGCACAGAATAAATAAAGAGAAGAAAACTAACAAAACAAATGAATCATAGAGGGAAAACAAAAACTATTATCAACAAACTTGTACAGGGATTGTTCCACAAGATTGTCTACTAAAGATTTACTGTGTAATATCCATGCTGATCACATAATGGGGGAACCTAATGCTATATTGCATGGATGATGTCGATTTGTGCCTTAATTCTTCGCTTTACTAACGTTTTGTACAAGTATACAGTGGCCCCCAAAAGTTAGTTGAAATTTTTCACTTCAGCGTTGACACATCACATTATGGATTAAAATTGTAGTGATCCAAATGTTTGAACTGCTATAACGTTTTTATTGACTAATTAAACTACCTTTGACTTATCATAAAAAATAATCAATTGAACTCTTAGGAGTACCTGATTTTTTTTAAATTTTTATTCATAATGTGGCATTACAGTTGAAATGGAAAAATGACAACTAACTTTTGGAGGCCATATTTGACAAGATAGGTACGTTTATTACCAAGCTTTGTGTAATAGTGTACAGTTATGCATATTACATAGTTCTTTTTGTTAATTAGTCATCAAGTCAAAAGGTTTGAGGATATGAAACTGCGGTTAGATTGTTACGTACATCGTTCAGCTATTATAGTCGATTTTCTCACTAGGTACAGTTAAAATATTCTACTCCATAAAAGAAAAGCAATAAATCGATCTTCCGTTTCATTCAGTGACACAGTTTTTAATGCTCTAAGTGCACTTCTAATACCGCTAATAGCGTTTAATATTTAATGAGTGTACGTCCGGTGACATTATCGATCTTAACACAAACGCGCCCTAGATTCGTTCATAAGCTTTCCGCTACTCGAGCCTTGGCCTGTATTTACTCACAACTTTATTTATCATTCTGAACTTATTTTAAATCGAGAACGATGTGATGTGAACGTTTCAAAAATGAAAATAGCGAATGCCGATAAATGAATTCGATTTGTTTTAATTTTGACTCGCGATCGGCGAAGTGGACAGGTGGGTATATCGGACGAAATATATTTCTGTGTTAGGGTTTTGGTTGAGTTTGAAACGAAAGTGTAAAATGTAACTGTGTATTCCCGCGGCCTTCGTTAAAATGTTGAGTTGCAGAGTAACGTGAATGAATATGACGTTTGTGGTTGTGATAAAATGTTATTTATGCCTTTCTTAAGAGGCAAAGCTCTTAAATGTAAGCTCTAAATCTGTTAACTCCCTTGTCAATAAACAAGGAAGTTAGGTATATTCCAATTTCTGTAAAGTGCTGTTCTATGACTTCAAATAATAAATACTCAAATCTAGGCCAACATGAAAACAAACAGACAATGCAATGTCAGGTAGTTTGAAATTTTGTAGTGTATTGGCACTAACTTTACCTATTCATCACTTTGTTTACTTCGTTAGTATAATATGAGGGTTCGGTATGTTGAAGTACCCTTTGCTGTAAAGGGTTTACAATATCAAGGTGCGCTGCAACTAATTCATCATCATTATCCTTTTACTCTCGGCCTAACTTATTTGGGGTCGGTGTCTCAAATAGTCGCCTCCTTTCAAGCCATTTCATCTGTCACACAATCCATTTGTCGTTTCTTTGGTTTTCCTCTACTAATAAAGCCATCCACATTCATACTCAGAGCTGCAACTTTTTCTTAACTATAATATTCTCTGTTGCAGATACAACCATGATTCTCCTCGTCTTTCTTTTGACCGTCACTGCGGCATCGGTCGTCGATGTCACGGAAAAGCCGGAACCACCATGTCCCTCATGCATCTTGGTGAACACCACTTGCTACAACGTCTCCTATCTCTTCGACCTGAATGCTCCCTTCAGGAAACAAATCGTCATTCACAAGATGGACCTCCTCCGATCCAAGGACATATTGTTCTTCAGTTTCGAACCCACCTTTGAAGATGAAGAATATTACAAGACTGGGTTCGTAAGCTTAGAGGATCCCAACCAAGTTGGAATCATTAACGGCGGTCAGATACTTAATTTGGGTACTTTCGATATAGATCAGGCTAACGGATTAATTTACTTCGGAGGCAATGATGGAATATTTGTCCTAGATACTAATTCGAATAAAATGTCGTCATACAGCAGTCGAGGGGATACTATAACGAATGTATTTTACAAAAACCAAGTCTATTTCGTCAAATACGAGGACAGAGGCATTATTGTTAAGAAAGGTGATTTTTTCCAAACTCTACTTGAATATTGGCCGATTAGGAAGTTTGTGGTGGTTGAAAAAGATAATACCAATGTTGTGGTTTTCTTAACCAATTTAGGTTTATTTGTAAGTAAGGGCAATATTGTGCATCGTGTTTCTAAAAATGCTTATTTTAGAGGTATAACTATTGATTTAGATGGGGATGTGTACGCGTGGTGGATAGATGGTATTTACAAAATTATTTTTACAAAAAATATTATTCACTCCAGAATTTTTAGAGTAGCAAAGCTCCCTTCTATTGGTGCCATGGCCTTCGACAATAATAACAATATTCTTTTCACTTCTGATAAATCTTTGTATATCATGGCAAGGACGACACACAGTTGTGGTGTGGTGAAGGAAGCAGAGGTAGTAAGGATGTAGATAATAAAAAATATGGCGATTTGGCTTAGTTTATTGTATGACGCGTACTCATCTTACATAAAAATTCTTACATAAAAATGTTTGTAACGATTTTTTTTCTTTCTCTCTTCTACAGATATGTTTACTTAGAAATATTTGATTATATCAAAAGATGATTTCAGATTATATTTGATTGAATTTAAGTTTTTTGAAGATAATTTTGTCTTGTTATTTTTGCCTTCTTAGTATTCATATATTAATTATTAGGTAATCTTAAATTAAATGTTGAAAGCTTTGTATAGTTTAATGCTTCACCAAAAACGCAAATTTTATTAGCATTACTTGAATCTTAATTAAAGTAATATTAGACATGTAAGGTTTTAAGACAAAGTACCTGTGATTTTGTTAGTAGTATTAGGAAGACTACCTAATGCAAATAGGTACTCTTTCTTGTAGTCATAAAGGACATTATACAGGGTGTAAAAAGACCCATCACCAAGCCGAAATCGCATTCAAAAATCTAAATAAGGAGCCATTAGCCCAGTTATGCACGGGCGCGATTTCTCTCGGTGATTTTTTTTCGCGCACTGCGTAGCGTCGAGATTTGAAAATCAAACAGTGTGTTTCTTTGATGTGTTGGCATAAGCTGTGTTGGATTCTCAATGCTTGGCTCAACACTGCGCGATATTTTTTTGTCTGTGCGAACGTGGGCTTAGGAAAAAAATAAGTTTAAAAACTAAAACCCGACTACTAAAAAGGATGAAATAAGAAAGTACCTTCCCGTGGTCGCATGCCGCTGTACTAACATACATAATGATAAGCTATGGTAGCACGCGACCACGGGAAGGTACTTTCTTGTTTCATCCTTTTCAGTAGTCGGGTTTTAGTTTTTAAACTTATTTTTTTTATTTAAGGCTTTTGGAGTTTATTTCAGTAATATTTATATTTTTGAAATGTGTAAATTAAGCCCTTTCATTTGAGACCCCACAAGGTACCGTCCCAAAATATTTATTTTTAAATTCATTACTTTATGTCCTCTATAGGACGCCATACTGAATTTAGTGTGACGTTACATAGCCTATAACCAGCGGACGAAGTTATGAGGGAACAGATAAACATATATACATACCGGTCAAAATCATAACCCTCCCTTTTACTTCGCTTTAGTCGGGGAAAAGGAATTGCAAAGACGGACGGGCAAAAGTAACCCTCGGTCTGGTGATGAGTTTTTCTATATCCGTCATACACAAATAGTTAAATAAAATTATGCACCTTACAGATTTTTAAATTTGTGGCTAACATCAAAATGTAGATCATTTTGAATTATGAGAAAATAAAACACCTTACCTATATTCTTTAGGGTAACGTTTTTTCAGTTGTACTAAGCATTTTAAAGTTATTATTTACTGATATAATTATTGTAAAATCGTTTTAAATAATTAAGTATAGTTAACAACATTATGCAGGTAATAGTTATTAAATTGATATGTAGATATCTACTCTTACATTAAAACAAATAATAAATAAAGATATACAATGTAGCATCGACGCGCAACCTGCCACGGATTCAATAAATGACTTTGAAAAAAAAAATGCTGTTCCATACATTTTCATGTCTAGAATTATGTGCAGAATTCATGGTTTCAGTTTGCGCGTGACTATAGGTATTTTTTTACGTATTTCAATATTCATATTTAACAAAAAAAAAAATCCTTTAATTTTATTCAAATATTGTATCTCATTTAAGTAGGTATCCATAGTCCGTAAACTAATAAAAAAATATACGGTAAGAAGAGTTCTAGTTTTTTTTTTATTGTTACCGGTCTTCCTAAGGAAGACACGAAATGGTGTGACTGGCTTTAAAAAAATACACATAGCATAAAACTTTAATTCACGTCTATCAGAGCTACGCAGTTTCCGTTACACGCATGATCCCGTGTCCTTACTCGCACATTCTCGAGTAATTCCTACAATTGCTGAGGTCAGGGTGAGCATAGTGTGCCGCCGACGGGTTACCGTAAGCCACTATAATAAGAACGATGCCGTCAATACTTCCAGCTAAACAATTAAAGCTTATTGAGCGAAGGTCAAGGAATTCTATTCTCGACCTCGGCTCAATATGCGCTGTATGGAGTTCCCGAAAGATGGGATTAATTGGTAGTTGCAGCGTATTATTAAAACATGTTTATAAATAAAAACAAACGATTTGACACTGGACAAGGTCAGTATTCGCCTTTGGGGAGGCAACTGTGTTTCGTTCCCTCTCAAAAGCCTCATACGCTACGTAAATATTTTGTATTCTTTTCCATAGATTCGTGTGTGCGAAGTTCTCTTCTTAAATTTTCAGGAAGGTCAGTGTTTTAGTCGGTACGAGAAAATACTGTCTTCCCCTCGCGTACCTACGCATATATTCAACTACTACACGCAAACTGCCTCGTGTCCGGAACCTATAAGGGTCTAAACATAAGCATGTAGAGTACACATCCGGATAGGCTGAAAATAGCCGATGAACCGAATGACAGGTCTGCTGGTCGGCCTGTGTATGAGTGACAGTTATTTGGATACACTATTATTTAAGGTGAACACATGACCTAAAGCGCGGTCACTGTCGGACTGCATAGAAAAGAAAGAGAAGCGCGATGACCCAACGCGGGTAATTTATTGCAAATATGAAGCAATTATCTATTTACAAAAACTATTTTATAATAAATAATCCATCACTGAATGCATTTTGGCATTAGAAATTTAATGGTATATTTTTAATTATAATTAAAATTGTTAATGAAGGGATAAACTGCTTTTAAAGACAATTAAGAGGTGTATTTAAACATTTTTTTGATGCATTAATGTATGTTTAATTATGATTTGAGTTCCATCACTGTATTAAAATATCTCTTGAAAAAAAAAATTTTTTTTTGTCTATATTTTTTACTGTTTAAGAGATACAGTGCTTTAAAGAAACAACTTTTTGACCGTTTTCAAGAAACCTCCGCCTTAAAATACCCGTCACGAGCGGCGAAACTGAAACGTGCTTACGTCTCGCGTCTGTAAGTTGTTGTACAATCGCAGGCAGTTTACATGTTTAGTTTGACACCTGAGAACCAACTTGTGTTGATTAGCCTTTTAGAAACCGAGTATGGACTTACTGTCTTACATGGTCTAACATTTGTCGTATCTCTCTGTGAGTGAGACTGAATAACATAATAATATATTGTATCAGCGGCTTAGTCCCACTTGGGTAGGTACTATGAATCAACTGGCGGAAATATGTTGTTGTAGACCTAGTAGGCGTCGGTAGTAACATGCCCTAAGCATGACGTCACAACGTCTATGAATGAAAGAATTATATGGATTTATCAGCTGTATCTCGTTTTGTTGTAGGAGTAAAGGACAGTATGTCGTAACTGGGTCGTAACTGGTGTCAAAATGACGCGGTCCTGACTGTGAGATGAGCTCATGACTTAGAACTACGTACTTACGTTTGAGTCCGAAACTAGTCGAGCAAACCCGAAATAATTACGTAAATAAAACCATAACTCGCTATGTATCACGAAAGTAGTTGAGGGTAGGGGCGGGGGCGGAGTGAGGTGTGCGGAGGGGGGGGGGGGGGTGTTGTTAGGGAGTGAATGATAGCGTGACGTTTGACAGGGGAGAATGGAGGAAGAAAACGTGATGCGCCGACCCCAAGTAATATGGTACAAGGGCACATGATGATAATACTAAATTATAAGGTACCATTAAAATAGATGGACAAACTTTTAGAAATCATTCAGACTACCAAAATAAGGACTATAGTAAAAGAATATGTAAGAAAAACACATCAGATACTTACAAGGAAAATAATCAGCTAACGAAAATACACTAATGTACCAGCAATTTATTATTTTAGGTCAAAATCAAAATCACTTTAATCAGTGTTTTTGTTTGCTTGGATATCTTTGGTTAGACGTACTGAGCGCTGTGTTAAAAGTCCATCTATTTTAATGGTACCCCGTATTCATACATAATCATAATCAGCCTATATTCTTCACTGCTAGGACACAGGCCTCCTCTCCTCGAGAGGGAGTGGGCTATAATCTACCACGCGGGCCCAGTGTGGGTTGGTAGATGTCACATGTCTCCGAATTTTTGGTTCTAGGACATGCCGGTTTCCTCACGATGTTTTCCTTCACCGTTTTGAGAGCAGTGGCGACGAAATAATTTACAAAAAGTAAAGCGCCTGTCTGGGTTCGAACCTACAACCTACAATTCGTAAGTCGCGGCCATTACCACTGGGCCACCGCTGCTCTTATATATTATTCAAAATATTTTATGCTAGCTTCAACATCCTAGTTCGTCTGAAAGACTTAGGTATGAGTTAGAAGACGTATCGTAGAGGTAACGCTTCCTACTCATTCAATTGAGAAAAATAGTTATAAATAGAAACAACAACGTTTTTCTATCGGTGCAAAGTAATTAACGCTCGCTCGTTGAGATAAAACTATGTAGATAATAAATAGACATAATACGTATGTATTATGTCTATTTATTATCTACATAGTTTTATCCATATCCATGAGTAATAGGTATCTATTACTCATGGATATGATTAAGATTGCTCTTTGCTCTAGTAGTGCAAGCGCTACTGCAGAGCTTGAGGCCCTTTTTTATGGATGGGAAATCATCAAATGACCCCTCCCGCTCTGGGTGGAGCGGAAGGGAGCGTCAGACTCTTACTGACTAAAACCCATCCGTGTTCCTTTATTTGCCCTTTATTTTCCGGAGTAGCGGTAACCCTTTCGGACAATCCCGCACCCCCGGCTGGCTTCGGCCCTGGCAGGCCCCTTCCTTTTTGCTGACATCTCTTTGAGGCGCGCGTGGAACACGTACGCGCCGTCCGGCACGGGCCTGGTCCTGATCGGACGGTGAGCTACCCATTACTCTCCGTCCGCAGGCCCGCGCCTACGGTGGCCGGGAGTCGTCACGCGGCTCCCGACACACCGGCCTGGGATCGATTCCCGTGTCGGGTAAAGTGTTATTGGGTTTTCCATCAGGAATTTCTCAGTAGCAGCCCGGAGTCTGGATTTGCGCCCGGTTAATGGCAATAGACTCGCTCCCAATTACATGGGACTTAAACATAACTGTCGAAATGTGGGTGTACTATAGGTACACCTCTGCCTAACCCTTCGAGGATTACAGGCGTGATATTAAGTTATGATTAAAATTCACGTGTGGGAATATTTCAGGAAGATGCCTAGGGGAATTTGCTAAAAGAACTCACCTTTTGTATAGAGTTGTTCACATAGTTAGAAATAAATAGTTATAGGAGCGGGTGAATCTGACCGGTGCTATAAAATTGGCAAATCTACAGGATGTTACGGAAAGGGTATATCAATACAAATGGGTTGAAGAGTGTATCTGGTCTAGAATCTCTGTACAAAATTTCAGCTCAAAAGCAGTAACTTTGAAAATGCTTAATATTTTTTTATTTCGACATCAGATATCGATTTCGTTTATGGGGGATGCGCTAATAAGTAGACCGCGAAATTAAAAGGAGACGGATACGCTTTCATACAATTTTGGGCCTGGATGTAAAAAGATGAAATTGGTGTCAATTGATAGCTACTATATTCACAAACAATCACTGAAAATTTCGCAGATTTTGGCAATCTGAGAGCCGAGATAAAAGTGATTTAGGAAAAGTGAGGTTACGTAACAATCTGTAAACAGCCGATTTTTGAAGTGCGATTGTCATTTTTCACCCGACTGCCGAAGGAGGGTAATGGCAGTATCAGTACGTATGTATATTTGTATGTATTTATGTTTGTTCCTCTCTCTCCAAAATAACAAGTCCAAGTTCAACGTTTATGCGGGGTTCTCCGTTTCCGGTATGGTAGCAAGGCAAGGGTCGTACAAGAAGGAAGATCAGAAGTCCGTAGGAAAGCAGGGGTCGAGGAAAATATCAGTAAAATAAAAGTATGGGAGGAAACACACTCAAAACGCACACGAACTAGACGATACGAAGGAGTGTCGATGTCATGTCATGCATGTCAAGTCAGAGTTAGCACAGATTAAAAATTCAATAATCGATTAGTAAACGTGAATTGATTTATCTTAATTATCTAGATGTTTAATTAGAATTCTAACAGATTAATTAAATCTGTTAGAATTAATTCAATTAAAATAATTAATTTAATTAATCATCTGGTGAAAGCATTTTCGTAAATAGTATGAACTCTGTAACGTTAATCGATTATAATTTAATCGATATTCCAATTACTTCGTAACCCTAACTTAATTATTGGATTTCTCATTTTCCACATTGTAAATTGAGTTGATTTTTCACATTTTGAAATAGAAAAATATAACCTTTTTTTTAATTTTTATTTATTTATTTATTTATTTATCTTTAAATCAGGTATAACCCATATATTGATTAGTATTACAACTTAATCCTATGTTAGTATAATAAATTAAAAACACAGTAACTAATAATACTTAATTACGCCACCTCCTGGCGACACCTGGCAACAGTACATGCACTGCGCACAGGTGCCCCATGAGGTGGCCCTCAGTCTTGCTAGCAACAACGCTCAGAAGACTGTTGTCGCCGCCCCGCATCCGACGCAGTAGTGAGGCGGATCTTTTACGAATGATCGCAAAGAAGTCGTCAGTATGCGCTGCTGCGAACATCCCTGACGCGCTACAGAAACGAGGCAGCGACAGCAGCATCCTAAAAGCATTATTGTATTGCACACGCAGGGCATTAAACGTTTTCTGCGTGTATCTGGTCCACAAACTACAAGTATAAAAGGTCTGACAATAAGCCCTAAACAGAGTTATTTTGACATTGCTGTCGCACTTTGCAAATCTGCGGGCCAGCATGTTGCATCTTACAGCCAACGCCCTACGCTCCCTCTCAATATCACAGTTGTCAGTGCCATCCTCTGTAACCCAGTGACCAAGGTACTTAAACTGTTTGACTCTGTTTAGGGTGACACCACATAGCGAGACTGGTGGTACCACTTCATAGGTCTTGTTTTGTGGCATAAAAACTAACAGCTCGCTTTTCTTGGCATTATACCTTAATCCATGGGCTCCAGCATAGCCCTCACATATTTTTAACAGCTTTCTAAGAGCACTAATCGACGGACTCAGCAGCACCATATCGTCAGCATAACTGATGTTGTTGAAGGACACACCATCGATCGTGCATCCGATGCCAGTGCTGCTGAGTTCCTCGATCAGCTTATTCACATAGATATTAAACAACTTTGGCGAGGTCAGACCCCCTTGCCTCACTCCGCACTCTAACCTGTACACATCTGAGTATGAGCCTGCCCACCTCACAGCGTTGTGTTGGTTATCGTACCAGAACTTTAGTACATTAATTATTTCTGGCGGCAGGTTAGTTTCTTTAGACAATTTTTCCCACAAGATGTCATATGAGACAAGGTCGAAAGCACTAGATAAATCCAGGAAGCATGCATACACAGGTGTCCTCCTCCCAGTGTAATATTGCACTGTACTCTTTAGGGTCATGACTGCAGTCTCAGTTGATAGCCCATCCCTAAAACCAAACTGTCTGTCGTTAATTTTTAATTGTTTACCCAGACAACGGTCAAGTAAACAATCAAAAACTTTCGCTGTAACCGTTGCCAAGGATATCGGTCTGTAATTATTAACATCAGACATATCACCGGTCTTATTCTTAGGAACGGGCACCACAACTGTTTTCACTAGATCAGCCGGCAGATAAGAATGACTTACACATAGGTTGAATAGTAAGGCAAGAACCCTAGGGAGATGAACACCTGCGTTCTGCAGATGCTCAATACTTAAACTATCGTGACCAGGTGACTTACCCCTGGACATATTTTTGATGACGGAAGACACGTCCCGGGCAGTGAAACGTACACTTAGGTCGTTACAGCTTATGTTCGATGTTTGGTCTGCTGGACCCAGAGGTGGATCAATTTTGAAACGCTGTCGGAATAAGTTCGCAATATCAACCGACTCACTTTTGCCCCCAACACTCGAGGGGAGACTCGACTCTGGATTCAACTTTTTCGTTTCTCTCCAAAAGCTTCCAAAATTCCTCGCCGAGTGGTGAGAAGCAATAATGTCCATTTTAATTTGATGCTGATTATTTTGACACCACTTTAGCTTTGCCTTAAAAGCTTTTCGAGAGTCACGCATTTGGCTATAAATGGGTCCCACACCGGGTTTTCCATTTTGCATCCAAAGCTCAAACCTTAGTCGAGCCTCCGCATGAGCCTCTTTCACATGTTTGTTCCAACCCGTGACATACTTCCGCTTCAATTCTGTCCGACATAAACAAGTCGCTACTGCCGACTGACTTAAACAGTCAATAATAGTTTTATACAAGCTATCTATATGTATTTTGTGCTCCCAGTTGTGGCACATATTATCACAGCATTCATGAAAAACTACCGGAAAGTCAACTTCTCTCAACTTCTCATGACACAACTCATGGTACCTATTTATATTGTTAGCTTCTCTAATCCCCCACTTAATCCTGTTACATGACGCCTTAGTGTTAACAATTTTTGGCTGCAATACTTTTAGGTTGCATGTCAGCTGTACGGGTAAGTGGTCCGACCAAAAAACATCGTACATAACCTTAATATCTACAATAGCCACACCTCAACTTATTACAATCAGGCCCAGAAATCCCCGTCTCCTTTTCTTACGTTTATTTCAATTGGCCGTGTCAGGTTGTATGTTGATTAAAATATGATTTGCGACAGTAACAACTACGACTTCACCGAATTATAGGTAATCATCAGAATCAGCAATACATCTTCTTGCGTTAGAATTGGCCTCAAATGTCATGATTTTATGAAATAATCCTTCAATAGAAAACCGCAACAAATTAAAAATAATTAAGTAAATGTTCCTATTGGCAAAAGAAAGTCAAATTCTATATACTACCAATTTTCCATTAGGTACTTTGAATCACACTAATATTATAAAAGCGAAAGTTTGTGAGTGTGTATGTGTGTGTGTTTATATGTTTGTTACTTCTTCACGCTCAAATGGCCGGACCAATTTTGATAAAATTTTGTATGAAGGTAGCTGATTAATATATAGGCTACTTTTTATCCCGATATTCGCACGGGATCGACATTTACGCGTATAAAACCACGGGGCGCAGCTAGTAATAAATAATGGAGCTTAAAGATCTTGTTTATTCTTAAGAAATAATAAACTCGAAAAAGAAAAGAGAGAGAGAGAGAGTGCTTAAGAAAGCACTTCGTAAGTCTTTCGAGTTTAAGAAACTTTACTGAAAATTATTTTGATGGAATAAGATATTTCGCAAAAGTCCGATTAATTTGATGGCTAGTTAGTTTAGATGAATATCAGCTTTAACAAATTAATGGAATCTTCCATTAATTTTTCTGATATTTTCCGAGTATCTAATAAGTAAGTAGTTAAAAGTAGATACTAAGGTATCTATACATATAATAAAATCGTAGGAAAGTCAAAACGGTACATTGAATATTTTTTTAAAATAATACTTGGGGCGTGATCTACAATCGATATCGAAGCCAAAAATATAGTTTTTAGAATTTTTGTCTGTTTGTCTGTTTGTCTGTATGTATGTCCGGGATAAACTCAAAAAGTACTGCATGGATTTACTTCAAATTTTGCATGAATATTACTAAGAGGTCGGGTCAACATATAGGCTACATATTATCACGCTATCACCTATGGGGGAGGAGCTGTGAATCTTTATTTTTCTTACGCATTCTGTGACAGCGTGTAATCTAACGACGCATATTTAAATGTTGTTTTTCAGTAAGCCATGCTATTATCTAGCTTTACACTATAAAAACTACGCCATTTAAGTAACTTGGGCAGAAAAAACATAGTTTAATGAATTTTAGTAGTATAAAGAAAATTTTAAAGCAGCGCCATCTATGAGATTTCATAAAAATCAAATCAAGTTACATGTTGACACTTTTTGGAAATTAATAATTTAAATTTGATCATGTTGGCGAGGTTAGTACTTTAGTAGTTAGTTATTCTTAAAATTCATAGATGGCAATGTGCATTTTCTTCATAAAAGTTGTATCGTATAGTTCGTTTTGACAAATTCAAGTTCCAACAAAACCCTTAAAATCTTGAGCAGAGTTGAGGACGACAATTAAAAAAAAATGCGGTGTTAAGTATTACAAAAAAGTTATGTTTCTACTGGAGACGAAGTCGGAGTAACTGATGAACGCGTGTTGAACACCTGTCTCAGTTCACTTCAAGATGTGGTCATTTCTATCGGCGGCAATCCACTGATCGAATATGGGTTACCAGCTCCCCAATCATCACCGCATCAAGACCGTGTAAATCGGGAGTATAACGCTGAGACAAATTACGATCCGGGCGAAATGACCATGTCGCTTTGTTCTCTTCAGAGCAAAAACAAATTTATGACACCGTCCTTGAAAGCGTTGGGAAAAAACCAGGGTCAAATGTTTTTCTTGGAATGCGTCTGGTGGAACAGGAAAAACATTTGTTACCACTTGCATACTTGCAGAGGTCAGCAGGCAAGGCAAAATTGCTATTGCTGTAGCGTCGTCGGGAATCGCTGCCACACTGCTTCCGAGTGGCAAGACAGCACATGCCATGTTTAAAATTCCTATCGATTTAGAGAGCGCCGAAACGCCTGTTTGTGGTGTGTCACGTAACAGCGATAAGGGACACGTGCTCAAGGATTGCTCTTTGATCGTATGGGATGAGTGTACGATGGCCAATAGGAAGGCAGTTGAGGCCGTGGACGGAACCCTGCAGGACATCCGCAGGAACGAACATTTGATGCGTCGTATCACAGCTGTTCTGTTCAGTGGCGATTTCCGGCAAACGCTTCCCGTGGTGACACGGGGATCGAGGGCTGACGAGGTGAATGCTTCGTTGAAACTATCTTCGTTGTGGTCACGAGTTCGTACGCTGCGCTTGACCATTAATATGAGAGCTCGGCTCGGCGGCAATGCACGTGCTCAAGAATTCTTCAATGTCCTTCTAAATCTTGGCGAAGGCACTCTACCAGAAGAGAGAGGTGGACAGGTGGTGCTTCCAGAGTCTCTCGGTAGAGTGGTATCCAGCTTAGAAGAACTCATTTGCTGTGTGTACGGGGACCTCAGTCGTATACTGCACCTGCAGAATTCTTGGGTGTGTGAGCGGGTCATTTTGACGTCCAAAAATGATCAGGCTGCAGCAATTAACCAATGCATTCTCTCGGAAATTGAGGGGAATGAAGTGGTCTACACCTCGATAAACACTGTTGTCGAGCAAGATGACGCCACACATTATCCCGTGGAATTTCTGAACTCCCTGTCAGCAAGTGGACTTCCAGCGCATACCATCAAGCTGAAGGTCGGTGTCCCGATTATGCTTCTTCGGAACCTATCTCCTCTGAAGTTGTGTAACGGGACCCACCCTAAAGTCATTTCGCTCTACAGACACACCATTGAGGCGGAAATTCTTACGGGTTGTGGCGTTCGCGAGGCAGTATTTATACCACGCATTCCCCTCATACCTCATATCTTCCCGTTCCAGTTCAAGCGCGTACAGTTCCCCGTGAGTGTTTGCTTCGCGATAACCATCAATAGAGGCAGACACTGAGGGCAGCGGGTGTCGACCTCAGGACGAGTTGCTTCTCACACGGACAACTGTACGTCGCTTGCTCCCGCGTCACCAGTCCTGACTCTCTTTACATTTTGGCTCCTGGCAGCATAACTACCAACGCGCAACGTTGTTTATAGGGAAGTGTTTTAAGGTATGATGCCTTTGTACGTATTTTTACTCTTTTGTGTCCTGGAATGTATTCCTGCATTGTTTTCTCTATTTCCTTCAGTCACATCCCCCACACTACACTGAACTCAGCAGGACTCCCATATAACTCTCTTCACTCTTTCGCTTGCAAAAAAAACTTATATTTTAATGCTATTTTAAAAGTTGTTTACTTATAATGCTATAGCGACACTGGCATCTTAGGTATTTTTGGTGCTGTAGAGCCTTCAGGCAGACGACGTCGCGGGCAGCAGCTAGTTTATAATAACAATAAATCTTTATTTTCGGACAACAGTGATCCAGCGTGTTAGTAAATAATATTATACTTAACTTATTACTAGTGTTAGTACCTAGTTAAAATACAGTACTTAGAGAAGAAGATAGAATAAATAGCATTGTGAAAAGTACATGCCCAAATTAATGTTTAGTGATTGTCCTTTTCACAAAACTTTTAATAATCAGAGAGTCGATATTCTCCGCCATAGTTTTTAGAATGCTGTTGTCACTCGCGCGCAACCTTGAAAACAGTGACGCGGTTCTCTTGTGCAAACATATTAGAAGCGCTGCAAGTCCCAACAGTATCCTAAAAATATTATTGTATAGTATGCGTAGGTCATCCAGCGTTCTTGTGGTATAGTTAACCCAAAGACTTCCCGCGTAAAGGCACTGGCAATATGCCTTAAAAAGTGTTACTGTGTTGTTTTATTTTGTTTTATAACTTGATACTAATAAAGAATTTATACAATAACTGTGACCCCGGTGGTTACCATACGCGATAACACGTTCTTGCATTGAGAAAACTGTGTGACGTTGCATCGATATCACCTCTGAAAACGCGACATTCTGATATTTTCCAAAAAAATAAAATAAACACGACAGCCCTTCATTGTCCGTATAAAAGTTGGACAATGACTGTAACATTTAACTTCAAATAAAACAATCAGTGAGTGGGGCATTCGGTTCGTTTTAATAAAAAAGTTTGAGTTTCGGTTCGAACCGGGCCGGCGCGCGGCGGGCGCGCGGCGCCCGGCGGGCGATCTAACGAATGTGCTTGACGTGCCATATTTAAACTTGTACTTCAATCGTTTGCCTAGTATTGAAGGTGCATATGAATTCGATAGGTATTTAAGAATAAAATTTTATCCAATTTCAATACCTATTTAGTTTAAATTCTGGGAACAGAATTTGGAATTGAATTTGGAATTTGGGGATTCTGTTATCAGTGCATCTTTGACATAATCTGAATTCAAAGCAAACTATTAATGCTATGACCAATGTTTTGAATTGACATTTAATATTTTTTACGTAATTTTGACCATGTATTGTATTTTTTCTCTTTTGTTTTAAATTGACATTTAATAATTTTAGCCATGTATTTTATTTTTTTCTTTATTGCTTTAAATTTACATATAATAACTTTTACGTAATTTTGACCATAATATATTGTATTTTTTCTTAATTGCTTTATTCACTGACATTTAAATATTTGTACGCCACTAAGGCCAAACATGACTGGTCCGAAATTATAATTTATCTCAATAACTTGCATGCTCTGTATGTGTACTCATGTTTTGACAAATAAAGAATCTTGAACCTTGAACAACTATATCCAGGCTTGGAGAACCTGCTGAATTCTGCTTTCAAGCCTGGATCTAGTTGATTTGATTGTCATGGATCTCTCTGCAAATTAACGCCTGATTCGATAACTAAAACTAGAAACTAGTTGCGCAAACTTACTCATTATTTATTCATCTACAATGAATAACTAAAGCGCAACTATTTTCGTTATGTAAATCCAGCTTTAGGTAATTAAGAAAATTAACAACTTAACTTTGGTACTTTACAAAGGAATAAAGACCATTAACCGGTCAAGCGGCGCGGTTCGCCGATCGGCGACGAAACGATAGAAAATCAATTGTGTCTCATTAGCGGAGCTTGACAGATTAAGAAAAGTCATGTGACAAACATCTTTCGTGAAGCGATACTGGCGTGTTACTTTAATTTTTTAAACCTTATTACTGATAATTTTTCTTGCGTTTACATAGTTACACAAATCTGATGCAACAGCTTTCACACACGATACAACAATAATATTTGTTCCGTTCAGTAACAAATCTGCGCAGTGAACCGCAGTAATTCAGGCTCAGTTCGGGTCGTCAATTAATGTCTTTCAGTCCGACGCAATCCTATCAAATCGGTCGGTGAGATCCAAGTCTCCAACTCGATTTTCGATGCTCCTCACTTGCCTTACCTCTATTTTCTAAGACATTTGACGTTTAAAGACTACCATAGACGATCGATTTAAATCGGGATCCGATACGACTAGACGCACAAACTTAAGAATAACTATGTTTTGGTGTATTTATTCAATTCAATTCATCTTTATTGTGGATCATAGGAAAGTGTAGTTATACGTATGTTCCATCATATTTTTGGCATGGACATTGGACAAATTGGTGCTAAGGATTAACGAATGCTGCCTAGGTCGGAAAATTAAGTTTTTAAAGCTAAAACTGCCAAAACAGTTTAACACATTGAGCGGAACATCTGGGTATTCAAATGTTTGTTGCGCGGCGCACTATTTTCCCATACAAAATACGTAATTAGAATGTATGTGTGTGAGTACAAAAAAACTAACGTGGAGTGGCGCTAGCAGTCCGAAAACGTGGCGTGATACGGCGCGATGACGTAGCTTGAAGGAATTGGTATAAGCCGCAGCCGTTTATACACGTTGATTTAGAAAAATATAGTTTTTGCTGACGTGATTAAACGTTGTGTCAAATAGCGTTTATCAAATTTTAAGTATTATAACGTTGCTCCGCTCAAAGTGTTAAAGTCAAAGTCAAAAATTTATTTGCAGATAAATATGGTTACAAAAGTTCTTCCAATGGTAGTATAATAGTAGCATAACATATTCAATCATAACATAATGACATGCAATTTTTTTGGTATAGGTACAACTAGATCATTTAAATTTAAACTGAAGGAATTCTTTTATAGTATAGAAGGGATTCTCAGTTAACCACCTGTGTAAAGCCCTTCTGAAGCGGACCATAGGAAGTTCTTTAATTTGGTTAGGAATCTTGTTATAACTCTGAACACACATAGGATAGCAACTTCGCCTATATAGTTCAGTTTTCGTTCCCGGAATGATTAATCTATTAGGATATCTATTTTTCAACTTATCTCCCAGTTTTTCAAACATCTCAGGGTGAGATTAGGTACCTAAATTTACATATTTCCTCAATATAAGTACCAGTTAATGTAAGCATTCAAAGTTTTTCAAAATAGTGGTTTACAGGATGTAAGTGGTTCTACAATACAAATCGCACGTATACACCTCTTGTGCGACGAAAGCTCTTCCGAGATGCACCGAGTTTCCCCATACCAGTAAACCATAACGCAGTATTGAACCAACATATGCATGATAAGCCTGTAATGTGGCTTGTCAAATCAAATCAAATCAAAGTATTTATTTGCTAGAATATGGTACATAAGGCGTTACAGTAAATTAGTTTCAGCATATCCTGCCCTA
Organism: Amphipoea lucens; assembly: GCA_947508005.1. NCBI lineage: Eukaryota > Metazoa > Arthropoda > Insecta > Lepidoptera > Noctuidae > Amphipoea > Amphipoea lucens. Next base: position 22,371,721 of record OX382357.1, read on the forward strand.
ACATGGCGTGCAAATGTATTCACAATAAGCAATGTCAATTAGTCTAACTTACAAATTACGGATTCTATTGACTTGTCTTCTCTTTTAATTAATAATAGTTTGAAAAGTATTTTTTTAAATATTGTCAGCGGTAAGTCTTGAAAACTATTTGGTAAATGATTGAAAATAATAATCGACATGCAGTATACATTTTTCTTAAATAATTTTAGTTTTATTGGTGGCAGCCGAAGTCTATCTTTATGCCGTGTTCGGCTATTTGGTCTGTCAGTGCTTGTTTCAAATAAATTGTAGTTTCTCCTAACGGAAACACATATTTCAAAAATATATAGACATGGCAAAGGTAGAATTTTAAGTTTTTCAAATAGTGGCTTACAGCTGTCTAAAAAATGAGCTCCACAAATTGCTCGGATACATTTTTTTTGGGCTTTAAAAACTCTGTCAAAATCTACTGAGTTGCCCCATATTACAATGCCGTATCTAAGTACGGATGATACGTAACCCAGGTAAGCCAGCATTGCAGTTTCATAGTTTACTGTTTGTCTAATTCGTTTCAGAACATATATAAAACGATCTATTTTTGCAAGAATCTTATCTATATGTGTTTTCCAATTGCAATTTTTAGTGAGAATCTTTATAATGAACGTCCAGTTTATCTATGTTTGCGTTGTATGTTTGAAATTGTATTATGTTTGTTTTAGTCATATTTATTTTTAAGTTATGTTTTTCTAGCCATACGATTGCATTATCCAGAGCTTGGACGGTTTCCTTTTCTAAGGTTTTGTTATTGTCACTCTTAATCATTATTGTGGTGTCATCAGCGAATAGTATGCAATTTTTACCTATCGCCTCTGGAATGTCGTTGATGTAAACTAGAGTGGTTGAGTGACTACTACTAGTTGAGTGTCTACTTGTTAGGTTAGATATACGCCATAGAACATGAGCAAACTTATTGAGTTTTCCAGATATCATATCAATATGATTAATCTCATCATGAACTATCCCAAGAAAAGTCATACTATCTGATTATTTGTATTTGATTATTTTTATAAGTGATGTTTAAATCCATTTTATTCCAGTTTTTGTTACGAAATTGTACATATTTGGTTTTATCTATGTTAGGCTTAAGGTTGTTTTTTTCCATTCAGGTTATTACTTTGCTGACGGTACCATTTATTTCCTCATTATAGTTTTCTTTAGTTTTAGGGATAATTACGGACACATCATCTGCAAAGAGTATGCAGGGATGATCAGTCACTTCTGTCAGGTCATGATATACTCGTATATCAGAAAAAGTGGGGGTCCTTAAATACTGCCCTGTGGAAGTGGAACGCCTGTGCAATTGTAACCTATTTTGGATTTAATTTTTTTATTTTTATTTTTTAATTTACCATTTATGTACACACATATATAAACAGACAAGAAAAACAGAACAGAAAAAATAGGTACAAAGGTGATGCTTATTTCATAAGAAATCTCTTCCAGCATACCTGCGATAGGACAAGAAATAAAGAGATGTAGACAGCGTGTTAAAGAGTAAAGGAGACAAAAAAAAAACATAAAACCTAAAAAACAATTCACTTAATAAAACTAAACAAATATTACAAGAATATACTTACATACATACAAATAAACATACATACTTCTAAAATAAATAACACTAGAATGTAAATAAGAATACATACACAACTATGATAGGGTGGAGAGATAGTGTTCTTTCACTCTTCTTTTAAAAACTGCAATAGTTTGGCAGTCCCTAATTGCAGGTGGTAGTGTATTCCACAGCCGCACCGCGTGCACTGTGAAGGAGTAGGAGTTAAATTTCAGTTCACCGTTTTGTTTTGGTGTATCCACAGTTATTTCTATAAATTGCGATCTGTTTGTAAGGTAACTTTTTAACCATGCATTTGCTTTACCGCGTATCCCATATTTATCACATTTTTGTTAGTAGTAATTCGTGCTATACAAAGTCAAAGGCTCATTGGCGTATCTAGAGTTTTTTTTCTAGGGGGGGGGGGGGGGGGGCTGGCCCCTAACCTGAGATGCGACGCCCAATATAGAGAAACACATGTATTTAGTACAGACTAAAAGACACACAATACACCAGATAAAAACAAAAAAAGACGGGTTCCACTCCGGGAGTGCCGGCAGAAGTGAAAACTTGAATATTAACGTTGAAATAAATCAATTATGAATTGAATTAATATAACTAATTTTTTTTCACTATTGTTGCGTCACTTTTTTCATTAATCGATGCACTTTGTTCAATTTCCATATTTTAAACACTTTATATACACGAATTTTACGAATACACAGCAGTGTGGCTACTACACAGACGGTCGAGCCATCAGCTGTCCATCCATCCATCCACATCCACGTCCACCATCACCGTCACCGTCCCCGTCACCGTCACCGACACCGTCACCGTCACCGTCACCGTCACCGTCACCGTCACCGTCACCGTCACCGTCACGTCACCGTCAACGTCACTGTCCCGTCACCGTCACCGACACCGTCACGTCACCGTCACCGTCACCGTCACCGTCACCGTCACCATCACCGTCACCGTCATCGTCACCGTCACCGTCACCGTCACCGACACCGTCACCGTCATCGTCACCGTCACCGTCACCGTTACCGTCACCGTCACCGTCACCGTCCGTCCGTCACCGTCACCGTTACCGTCCGTCCGTCCGTCCGTCCGTCCATCCATCCATCCATCCATCCATCCATTATCGTGTCTCACTTGGTTCACTTCGGTTGGCGCCGCCGTCGTAGAAAGAGGGGGGGGGGGGGAAATCTCTCCTGACGGTCACGTGTCCTGACGCGATGTCCTGACGCGAGTTTAACATTTTTTCCCCAGTACAAAAAGTGTGCAACGCCGCCAAAGAAGTTTTCACTTCAAAAAAAAAGGTCAAATAAAAAGTGTAAAGTCCGATGTAAAAGAAAATAAGCACGAAAGTGTGCTTCACGGCTGCGCTAAAAAGGCCCAGTTCAGCAAAATGATAGACAACTAGTGCCTGACGCTGGTTTTCAACTCGACCTGGTGTGTGAGGTGACGGATGTAAATCAGTTTTATACTGCAACGTGACGTGTGTATGTAAATAAAAAATAAAATAATATTTTTGTCAGATAAAACAGTAATGAATATGTAAGCATGATTAACATCACAATTTACACTTCACACACACTTCACTTCATTTAGCTTTACACTTCTTATTGTACCTTGTCGCTATAACGTAACATTATGTTTCAAATTCAAATTCAAAATTATTTATTCGGGACAACTAGATCCACCGGTTAGTATACAATAACTTAGAAACTATTTTTAGTACTTAAAATACAATAACAAAGAAAAACACACATCCATCAATAAACATCACAACACAATTCACACACAAAAAAAATTCACAAAAAGCCCCTGTGCTGAGACACCCCGCCCCGACAAGATAACCAACAGGGAGATACCTCCCTACAAGATCATCAGACGAACGAAATGCCTCATCACAGGTGTACGCACATCTTCAGCTATAGTTTTCAGGATGCTGTTGTGACTCCCCCGCACCCTCCTCATAAGAGACACGACTTTTTTCCGAATGACGGCATGAAAACCGTCAGTGTGAGCCTGTGCGAACATCTCGTTTCGCATGATTGAATGAACTATGAATTGCTACAAAAATTTAAAATTTTTATGCATTACGATTATGAATTTTCGGAATGTAGTTTACATAAATATATACTTTTTTAAGTTTCGTAAAACTGTGTTTATTTTGATTGATTAAGACCAAAGTAACATTAGTAAATTAATATTATTACCCTTTAATTTACGTTTCTTTTCAGTAAAAATATTCAATACTTTTTCTGGTGTAACGTTTTCCTTTACGTACTTATTTTCTATGTGAAGAAGAGTAGAGCTTGAAAACCTCTCTTCTCCCATAGTAAACCTCAGCCACGTCTTAATTTTTCTCATTGCTGAGAAGCTCCGCTCGCATCCGGCTGAGCTGACTGGAATGACTATTGCAGCTTGCATCAATTTATAGAGATTTGGACAAAAATCTTGTTTTACGTGCTCCGTCAAGACTTCTAACTTTCTTCGAACTTTTTTCAAGACTAAACATTCTGCTCCTAAAAGAGTTTCATCAATTTGGAGAATGCTCTTATAATTATTCACAAAATGGTTTTCGCTTTCGAGATCTAATTTCAAAAACGCATCGATCGATTGGGCTAAAGGTAGGCTTTCAAACCTATTATTCATATTAACTATTATATTATTAATCGCTGGATAGCATATATTCATTTTCCAATATTCACAGGCCCGTGTATCAGACGGCAAACCAATAAAATTTTCTTTGCCAAGTGTGGATTCGATATAAAAGTCTCTGTCTCTGCTTCCACCACCACCGGCTCGATTGTGTTTTCTTTTACTCACTCGTGTGGGTTCGAGACAAAGTTCATGCTATCTCCTTCCAACGTTCATCAAAATTGTTCCGACTTTGTTTGAAACTGGTAATAATGCTATTATGGTGCCAGCTTGTCCGAGAGTTGCATTTTTACATTGAAAGTATTTACTCAATACATGGATTATTGATAGAACTGAATGGAACCCGTGTAAACAAACAATTAATTCTGGCTTTGAATTGAAGTTAATAAACCTATGGCTTCCGCCACATGTTTGTCTTTGTTTCGACTTATTTTTTCTTCCAGTGCCGGTTTAAGCCAACAGCTCCATCTCGTGGTGCTTAAACTGCCCATTTCACGACCAGTTTTTATATTAAGAGAATCTTGCAATTTTTTTAGATGAGCATGACTGCCAGGTTGCGAAAAATGGATATACATTGCTTCTAGATTATTAAAAAAGTTAGTTGCAGGTGACACATTAGCGCATGAGTCTACAACAGCTAAATTAAGTTTATGTGCTAGACAATGCACATAAATAGCATGAGGATACTTCTCCTTGATAATTGCTTGCAAACCTTGGTGTTTTCCAGACATCACACTCGCGCCATCATATGACTGTGCAAGTATGGGTACGTTATCTAAACCACATTTTCTAAGAAAATCGTATATCATCGCAGCCAAACTCTTTGCATCTCTACGAGTGGAACAATCAATAAATCCCATGAACGACTCTTCAACTTCCAACCCCATCACGTACCTCAAAAATATCGACAATTTTTCTTCTTTGTAACATCTTGCTTCATCTACCATTATAGAAAAATAACCGCATTGTTTTATTTCCTTTACAATTCCTTCTATTGTGATCTGATTCATAATGTTAATTAAATCATTCTGTATACCAGCACTGCAATAGGTTACATGTTTTTCTAAATGTTTGGAAAATGTTTCGTCGTATATAGCGTACAGTTGAACCATTTCTAAAAAGTGACCTTTATTTTTCTATTCAGCATTTTCACGGTGACCTCTTAAAGGCAATCCTTGGTGTACTAGATACAGTATGATATCTATAATTTTCAATAAATATTCTTTATTTTGATGAACTTCCTTTTCATTTTGGGTCGTAACTTGCTGATGGACATTTGATGCTTGATTCATATACTCGTATGTATAATGCATCTCCTTACTTCGATTATGAACCGCAGACTGTGCGTGTTTTTATAAAGACTCTGACAGCTTCTTCCAGTTGTTGTATCCGGTGGTTATAAATTTTTCACGTTGATCGCGCATTTCCTTACCGAATATTCTACACACAAAACAGTATACTTTGTTCTCAATTATGCTATATTCCAACCAAGTATATTTCTCATAATAGTGTGCATTAAATGCACGCAGTTTTTCTCCGAATTTTGTACGGGGAAAGTCAATTTGAGGCTGGGATGGTCCAGTCTGAAGCGAACCTAAGTCACTTGAATACGTTTGTTTATTCGAGCTTTCTGATGGTGAGTCAGAAGAGGTACTTGGTACTAGGGCTGGAGCTGAACCTAAGTCACTTGAATACCTTTGTTTATTCGAGCTTTCTGATGGTGAGTCAGAAGAGGTGCTTGGTACTAGGACTGGAGCTGAACCTAAGTCACTTGAATACGTTTGTTTATTCGAGCTTTCTGATGGTGAGTCAGAAGAGGTACTTGGTACTAGGACTGGAGCTGAACCTAAGTCACTTGAATACGTTTGTTTATTCGAGCTTTCTGATGGTGAGTCAGAAGAGGTGCTTGGTACTAGGACTGGAGCTGAACCTAAGTCACTTGAATACGTTTGTTTATTCGAGCTTTCTGATGGTGAGTCAGAAGAGGTGCTTGGTACTAGGACTGGAGCTGAACCTAAGTCACTTGAATACGTTTGTTTATTCGAGCTTTCTGATGGTGAGTCAGAAGAGGTGCTTGGTACTAGGACTGGAGCTGAACCTAAGTCACTTGAATACGTTTGTTTATTCGAGCTTTCTGATGGTGAGTCAGAAGAGGTGCTTGGTACTAGGACTGGAGCTGAACCTAAGTCACTTGAATACGTTTGTTTATTCGAGCTTTCTGATGGTGAGTCAGAAGAGGTTCTTGGTAATTTTTTTTTGTTTATGTATTTTAATTAACTGTCTTTGTCAGATGAGAACTAGTATTTAAGACGCAAGTTCTTTTTGGTTTTAGTTGATTTTTCAATACCTTTGGAAATCCATTTCATATATTTTTTCACTAGGTGATTTCGATCTCGATTTTAGGGAAGCACAAATCAAAGAACAAGACAAGTGTATCGTGAAAGTGATTAAACGCACTGTTAGCTTCCTAATTAGAAAAAAATTCTGTCCATTTTAAAGTTGACAGAGAGTTAAAGAACTTTTCTTTATTTTCAGCGCTAATATCACGCTTGTGAATTGTGCAAAAGCGTAGAGGTGGAACTTTATTGTCTATTTGTATGGATATCATCTGAAGGCCAATTCTCGTAATTTAAAACGTTCAAAATCTAGTCGCAGTCTCATTTTGGCGACAAACAAATGTCAAAAACTTGTCAAAATGTAGGGAAATTAGAGGTATTTTTTGACAGATTGAGACTGAGATCAGACTGTGAACATTCTTAAAATTACGAGATTTGCGCCTCTGAGCTGTTCCAATGATCTGACTGTCCCAGTGGTATAACCTCACATATTGCATCCTTACAGTTACTTACTCGTATTATTTGGTCGAGACATGAGTTTCTTCTTGTTGGTTGTTTTATATTTAGTGTTAAGCCGAAATTATTTACAATCCTAGTTAATTCGTCTATGCATTTTTTATTTCTATCGATTTTTTTTTGCTCAAAATGTCTATGTTAAGATCACCAACTATCACAAATTGTATTTTTGATTTATTTCGAAGATTGCACAACATTACTTCTAAATTACGAAGGAAAACAAAGGGGTTTGAGCTTGGCGTACGACATACGGCTATTATTATAATGTTATATTGTAAGAGTTCAATTCCACAACACTCAAACTCAATTTCAGACGCATGTTTTTTCAATTGTGTTAGTTTTTTGTACTCAATGTGATTTAGGCAGAATATACAAACACAGTCTTGCTTTTTATTCTTTCTTGAATACCAGTCTCCTAATTTGTAGTCATTTAAGGTAACGCTGCTTTCCTCACCCGTTTTAATAAGTCTTACATCAATAATTAGCCCTTCATTTAAAAACGAGTCGATCGCAATTTCTAAAAGTTCTTTTTTACTTCTTAAGCTTGCAGTATTTTGATGAAGAACATTTAATGAGTGGCAATTAGTCCCGTCAATGAAATTTCCGTCTTTAACCTTACTTAATTCATTATCATACAGGTTTTTTAATGGTTGATCACAGAGCGTTTTAGACGTAGGTAAAGTATTACTAGTATCTGCAAAAAAATTATTATTTAGGGTGCTTTTATAGTTATAATTATGATCTTGTTGGTCGGTAAGTAAGCTTTGTGTCTAGGTTTGTGGTAAAATATGTGGACAAATCGGAGCATTTCGACTGAGCAGTTGGGTCTTTCTTGAAGTTTAGATATTTATTTTTATCATCAATTGTGTCTATTAGAACGTTCGGTTTATGACAAGTATTGCTATAAGTACGCAAGAAAGTCACGGTTGAAGTCATTTAAAAGAAAATAAAGAGGAAAGATTGAGTTACCATTATGATAAATGATTTATTTTCTGTAAGTAGGTTTGTACACACGGCTACACATCAAGGCTATACATAACCAGTATAAGCTGACTTCTGATTGTACGAAAAACCCATACAATGCGAGGTCAACTCAAATTGGAAATGTATAGCTTGATGTGTAGCCGTGTGTACAAACACTTTTACACGTCAATCATATATTTTATGCTATTGCATAGCTTTTATCGCGGGCTTTAAGCGCGGCGACCGAATCAAGAAATTCCGTAACGAAAATAAACCTAACACCCCCCACTCCGACCGGCACAGCGTGCAGCGGTGCGACGTTGAAAGCCGTGCATCGTCTAACGTCGTTTCAGTTCGGCAGACTTCGGCACGGTGTTTATGTGCGTGCGACTAGACGTATGCGTGTAGACGTGGTGGTCACCACGCTCAAAAAGTGTAACTTGAATTAATATCAAAGAAAAAACTTGAATTAATATCAAAGAAAAAAAAATATTGCATAAATATTATAATTGCATAAGTTGATAAAAAATGCTATGCAATAGCTTTACCGCGGCAGTCCCCGAGTAACACACGTATTTTTTTTTTGAAGTGAAACTTCTTTAGGCGCGCTTGACTTGGGGAGTAAACTGGCGAATGCGTTACGAAAACGTGTGATCGGGCGAGTAGGGAAGGTACGTATTTATGCGACCGGGTTTTTACACCAGGTATTTGCTTCCAAGTACGCACACCAGGTACCGATTGAAAATACTTGCAAGACTATAAAGTATCTTATACGGCTACTCGCTCAAATACGTAGGTACTCAACCAAAAATTTTGATTGTCTAACTAAATCGAACTAAATCTGACTATTTTTAATCGTGATTAAAAAGGTGTGGAATAAAATTAGTTGTCATGAATAGAAATTCACACCAACACCTCGACTTCAGGTGTAAAAACAGTACTGTCTGTATCTTTTTTTTCTTTTGTTTATATCTCGAAAATGGTGCGTCCTATCGCAAAAATAATGAAAATTTCGACCCCCTTTATAAAATCCATAAACTCCTAAAACTCAACAAGTCAACATGTAGGTAATCATTTTTCATATTTTCCATACAAAAAGTGAAAAATTCCTTAAAAAACACGCCAAGGCCGCCCCCTCCGCGCCTGCGGCTCTAAAAAACAATTCACGGGGTAGGGCAAATAAGTACCACGTGTCGACGAGTCGTGATTGTCAAATTCGATTTTTGTTGTGTCAAAATTATTGAAGTGAAACTTCTTTACACACACTTGACTTGGAGAGTAAGCTGGCGAACGCGTGACATAAACGTATCTTATACGGCTACTCGCTCAAATACGTAGGTACTCAACCGCGTTAGTTTTCCCAAATGCGATCATTCTCCTTATCAGTAAGAGTCTACGGAACAATTTCGTATGCAAGAATTTTTTACTTTAATGGTTTGCAAGTATTTATTTGTAAACGCGATTTTGCTCCTTATTTATAGGAAGTCATTGATCAATTTCCTATGCAAGTAGTTTTACTTCCAACGGGGCTTTTGAATACGCGATTAATCGATTATACTTCTTATCTGTATGAAGTTATGGATCAATTTTCTATGCAGATAGAAAATACTTGAAAGTATCTCGCTCCGTCGTGCCTCAGCGCTCGAGTACGTAGGTACTCAAATAGTTCAACAACAGCGTTTGTTTTCGCAAATGCGATCATGCTCCTTATCAGTAAGAGCACAGAATACTTAATAGTACTACATACAGAAAGGACACTCCCTTTCTCGCCCTCATATCAGATACCGCACCTCACCCCGCACTTCGAGGTATTCGTCGCCGACTCTTTAGCAAGGGCGCTCGCGAACCGCAGCGCTGTATTGCTGACACGAACACACAATTATGCGATTTAAAAGTTTTATTTGAGTTTTAATCACGATGGTTGGATATTGTGATGCTTTTCCGAATTCGTATTTACATAAACTGTTTGTAAGATTTCGCATTTTTAATAACATGCGAAATAATAACCGATTATTTACAGATAAGTCATTTAAAGTAAACTATTTTAGTGTTTTTATTTCTTTACGAACCCGACTATATAATAAACAATTGAACTACAAGGTCACTTCATAATAATGCACACGTTCGAGCAGCGCCGCCGCCGCCGTCGTCGTTCGGTTCCCCGACACAAATTGCTTACCGCGCCATTTTTTTTACGCTACTAGATTTCACGCACACATTTGCAAGTATACAAATGTCATTTGTTTATGTAGTAGTACTAGGTAATTATTTTGCGAGGGTTGTATGGAGTGTCCGAGGTGTGGTAAGAGTCTACGGAACAATTTCGTATGCAAGTATTTTTACTTTAATGGTTTGTAAAAGTATTTATTTGTAAACGCGATTGTGCTCCTTATTTATAGGAATTCACGGGTCAATTTCCTATGCAAATACTTTTTACTTCCAACAGGGCTTTTGTTTGATTACGCGCTTGTACTTCTTATTTGTATGAAGTTATGGATCAATTTTCGATGCAGATAGAAAATACTTGTATCTCGAGGCCTGGTTTTAGGCCCTGGTTTCTTAAGGTGGGCGTACTTGGAAGCCCTGGTACTCGATTTTGCAAGTACGACCCATGTCTACGGGCTACGGGCGAGGCGAACGGGAGTTGAGTGGGGGATATAAGCAAGAGAAAGTAGTGCGCGCGCACATTTTCTTTCTCTCTTCCTCTCATAGCCAAATACGTTTGAAGTTTCACTTCAGTCGTGTGGTCATAAGCACACTCGTTTTTTTTTCATATTGTATTGTCTCTTCTTCCTCTCTTGCTTCTTGTAATAAATTTGCAATAAAATCGGTGGCACTAGATCGACAATAGTCGGTTCCTTCGTCGTCCCAACGTGCTCTCCACTTCACCTCACAACTTCGCAAGGGGGTATCCCCTTGCGAAAATATCGGTTATATATGGGTTGAAAATATTTTCCAGCGCTGAGCGGGTATCGGAGCGATCTGAGGACTGTGCTTGACGTTTGATGTTTCAACTTGTGCCCAAACAAGTCAAGAACACTTAGTTTAGCTGCTAGACATTTTTGGGTTGTGTGGGATGTGGAGTGAAAACTGGGCGGATTGAAAGAATATTATTTTTATTATATTATTAGTACAGTAACAGCATAATCACACTAATATTATAAAGGCGAAAGCTTGGGGTGCCCCCCCCTCATAAACTTTGTATTATATGTTTGTTACTTCTTCATGCTCAAACGGCTGGACTAATTTTGATAAAATTTTGTATGGAGGTAGCTGACAACCCGGATTAACATATTCCAACATAAATTCCTACGGGATCGACTATCACACTAATATTATAAAGGCGAAAGTTTGTGAGTGTGTGTGTGTGTTTATATGTTTGTTACTTTTTCACGCTCAAAAGGCTGGACCAATTTTGATAAAACAAATTATGGAGGTAGCTGACAACCTGGATTAACTTATAGGCTACTTTTTATCCCGATATTACCACGGGATTGACATTTACGCGGGTGAAACCGCGGGGCGCAGCTAGTCAGCCTATAATGTTACAACTTGTTGGAGGCAGGCCTCCTCTCTGTGAGAGAGGGACTGTGTCGTAATATACAACGCGGGCCCAGTGCGGGTTGGTAGATATCACATGTCTTCGAATGTTTGGTTCTAGGACATGCCGGTTTCCTTCCGATGTTTTCCTTCGCCGTTTTGAGAGCAGTGGCAATGAAATAATTTACACAAAGTAAACCGGCTGTCTGAGTTTGAACCCACGATCTACACGTAAGTCAGGGCCGTTAACACTGGGCCACCACTGCTCTACAGCACAGCAAGGGGTGCGTCTCATATCATATAAAGTTATTTGGTATATTTTCATTTCAATAACGTTCACAAGATATAATAAACATGAGATATACCAACTGTTGATATAATTAATTAGTTACTTTAAAATTATATCAATCGTTTATTATATTAACTGATCATTATATGAAATAAAATTATAGGTTCAGTTGTTATATCTTGTAAATATTAGAGGTTTTGTAATTATATCATGTATTACTTACCCCACAGCAAGTAATTAAAACGAAATTAAGTTAATCCTTTCATTCTTGTTGTAGGTAAGCGACGCTGCAGGAACTTTTGATAGACTTTTTTTTATAGAATGTAATATACTTTTTTTGGCCTTCAAATGACAACTTTTGTTTTGTGTATTGGTTCTGTCATCGAGCTTAAAACCATTACACTTGTCTTCTCACAGATCCTAAAACATTCTAACATTATCGTCTTCCATTCATCAGCAAAAAATCCAACCCAGTGTATACTGTAGAGCCAGGGCTCTTTGACACAAAAACGTGGGTCTTTAGGGTCAATTAGGGATGTAATCAATCGCGATAGGTTACTAAAGCATTTACGACACTTACTTACTTCTTGTCAAAAGCAACGGGTCGCTTACAAGGAATCGGTCTATCTTGGCTTTAACAGCTTTATGTTTTTCCTAGAGCCCGTTTCAACTAGGTCATAAAGAGAACAAAAACTGTTGAGCTATACAGGGTGAAATTGAATTCATGGGCATCCTTTTAAGGGGTCATTGTAATTATCATTATGAACAACTTTTACTATGGGAGCAAACCTAAATCGCGAAAAAAAAATCAGCTGTTCCTTGCATTTATGTTCACATAACTCGACAAAATGTAGGGAAGAGCTGATTTTTGTTCGCGATTTCAGGTTTGGTCCCATAGTAAAAGTTGTTCATAATGATGCCCATGAATTCATTTTGACCCTGTATACTAATTATGGTATAGCCGAACGTTGGTCTAGTGGTCGCAAGCGCTACTGTTGAGTATAGAACGGGCAAAGTGTTATTGGGTTATTCCACCAGGAATCAAAATTAAAATCAAAAGTAATTAAATTACTTTTGATTTTAATTTTGATGTGCTGATTCTCTGTCTTGTTTGAATAAATTTTATTCAAACAAGACAGAGAATCAGCACTTTTAGAACGTCAAAATTACATAAGACAGTCCCTCAAACCGCCCGCCCTTCACCACTTCCTAGTGCTTTAGTAGGGAAGAAGAAGTGGCGCAACAAACTCCCCAGCAGCACAGCTGTCTGCTCAGTTAGAAAAACTTGATTCTTCTTCTTAATTAACATTAAATAAATAAAATGAAAATAAATAAAATAGCCTTTTATTTCTTGCTGTTTGAATTAAAAATATAAATACTGCATGCAATCATAATTATACATTTCGATTCATAATATAAATTGTTTTCATTTTTCTTTACAATGCCTATCTTATATTAACCCACAATAAAAAATAAATTAAATGATTATTTTACTATTATTAAAGATTAAGATTATTTAATTTATTCATACATTTAATTTTTATAAATATTTTAACGATTACATCGAAGTTTCAATAGCAAGAACCCCACTTATTCGAAGGTGGAGGCCTCCTCCAGAGATGACCAGAGGTCTCTATCTTCTGCTGTTCGCATCCAGCAAGTGCCAGTGACTTTTACGATGTCATCGCCCTAGCGAGCTATGGGCCTTCCTTTCGTCCTCTGGCCTGATGGGCCTGGCCATGACGTTACTCTTGAAGTCTCTTGAAGTTATGAAACACAAAACTATAAATTAAATTATTTGCCATAATGTTAGCACACGCCAATATACCAACAAAAACTTGAGAATTTCTTGCCTTCAGTAAGTAGCTGCCCGGAGTCGCCGGAGCAGCCGGAGGTTGAAGGCCCCTACAATATATGAGGCTCGCCCATATCCTCTCGTCTGTGGCGTCCATATTTCGCGAATCGCCACTTCCGTGGCGGCCATATTGCGCGAATCGCCTCGTGTGTGGCGGACTTTAGGGTGGTCGGGCGCGATATCGGCGCAGGCGAATTTAGAAACGTCTAGTAACCGTTGTTCGGTCGTTTGAGAGGCATGACAAGTGACGGTATGCCATTTATTTATTTATTTATATATACTTTCCTTACTTTACTTTACTTACTTTACTTTATTTACTTTTTTTTTCTTTCTTTTCTTTGCCATCCTTGTTCTTTCCCGTATACTTTGTGCAAGTTAGAGCAGCGTATATGCAGTACAGAATAAAATATCGGTAATTATTTACGTCATAGGCCGCAGTATCATCCCGCATCCCGTGACTCACTCAGAGATGCGACGTTTTTGACATGAACCAATCCGTGACTCAATTCACAGAACTCACAGATGCAAGCTTTTTGACAGATTTCAACCCGTGATACACTCACAGACGGTAGGATATGACATCGGGACTGAAACATAACTGGCGAAATATGGGTGTTTATGGGTCCTCTACAGTACACCTCTGCATACAAGCGTGATTAACGTACAACCTAGTGGAGTCCGACTCTAATATGGCCCATTCATTGAACAGGAGAGGGGTCAGTACAACCGCCTACCATTCGCTTGTCACTCGCACCCACTTTCAGTGAATACTCGACAGCTTGACCCATTTACTGAAAGGGTGACGCTGAAGAGACTTCATATACGCAAATGGTTAAAAAACATGATGAGTCCTTTCTCTTCGCTGTAAAACTGACATTTATTAAGATTCTAATGCGGTTCACCTAGGGTTTAACGATAAAAATGAGGATTCCAATGATACATACTTTAGTGCTAGAAATGATAACAAAATCCTCGGAAAATTCGCAGGTTTATTTTGTGACGGTAAATACAAAGAAAGAACCTAGAACTAAGTTTTACTGCTTCGCTGACATAAGTGGGTTTCTTGGAAGTAATTTAAGACTATGTCTGATCAGTATTTTTCTATTATTTAAGCACATGTTGAAAGCTACTGCACTGTTGTCTACCTTCAGTTAAAACTACGAAGACCGCGAGATACATGTACACAGTAAAAACCATTATACTGTTCTACTGAAATATATTAGACAAGCTTTTTTGCTCGCGGGTTCGTCCGCGTGGAGGTCGGAAATTATCCCACGGAAACGTAATACCGGGATAAAAAGTATCCTATATGTTAATCCATGTTATAATAAACTATCTGTGTGTCAAAGGGGTTTGAATATTTTTGTATGGAGGGTGGCCCTAACGTCGGTCGCCATTTTGAATTTTTTTCAGAATTGCGGTGCACAACAAAAGTTATATACACTCACAGGCACAATTAACCGCCCACCTCTATCATTCGTCACCCTGTTTGTATATGTTAACTATGGCTTATCCACTGTTTTATTTTTTATCAAGTGGGTACTGTAGCATTTAAATAAACACTTATACCCTTATTTCGATTAGTAAATTTGTATCACCGAAGGGTTTTTCGAATTTAGTCGTTGTTTGACATTGTTGCCATTGCGTTATCGTGTTAACATTTCCTGTTCTTTTCTGCCATAATGTGTGAATATTGTTTAATTTGAGTTTGTAGTGTTCACTTATTGTTTGGGACTCTAAAAAATGCTACTCGATGCAACTGGTGTAGGTAGGGCAGTGGTTTTAGCTGACGCTGGGTATAGCCAACGTCGCATCGCTCGTACACTCGTTGTACCTCGAATCACGGTACGGGATGCCATCAGACGATTTCGGGAGACAAGCTCATACACCCACAGGCCAGGTAAAGGCCGACATCGATGCACCTCAACCCAAGATGACGGTTTCGTTGTCAACAACGTGCTGAGAAATTGGTTTTGCACCGCTACTGAAGCTCGTACGCGTCTTTTTGAGGTGAGAAATGTCAGTGTAAGTGAACGTACGTTTAGAAGAAGACTGGCAGAAAGAAATCTGAGGACTTTTCATCCAGCTCGCGTCCCACAACTGCTCCCACATCACCGTAGAGCTAGACTTGCTTGTGCGCGAGAATATGCTGACTGGACTGTGTAGGAATGGAAGGAAGTACTGGTTTCAGATGAGAGCAGAATAGGCTTAAGAGATCCAGATGGACGTCAGCGTGTCTACATACATACGATATTTTTTTAATAAATAATTAAACACGGCAATTTATTGATCCTTTTTTAATCCCAGAGACTAATCTGACATTTAAGTCTTTTGTGTTTTCGTTTTTTTTAGTATAGAAGTTTGACATAACACTTGTCAGATTAGTCTCTGGGATTAAAAAAACGAACTATAAATTGCCGTGTTTAATTATTTATTTAAAAAAATGTCTATTCTATATTTGTTTCTTCTCCATAAAGGTTTCATAACGTTTCTATTACCTCAATAGTTCAATATGCTTACCTCATCATTTCAGCCGAAAGACGTCCACTGCTGGACATAGGCCTCCCCCAAGCACCTCCACTTCGACCGGTTTTGTGCTTCTCGCATCCAACGAGTTCCTGCGGCCTTCACAAGATCGTCGGTCCACCTTGTGGGAGGCCTTCCAACGCTACGCCTTCCGGTACGCGATATGCTTACCTGGAAGGAAAAAAAACAAAAAAAAATTAGTAGTTTTCGACTTATATTTCGGTGAATAACTCCGAAACCTGACGCTTTAGGATATTATGTTAATTACTTTTTTTGTTTGTATAAGTGTCCTCTATCTAAATATATAACTTTTGTAGTGCACCGCGATTCTGAAAAAAAAATCAAAATGGCGGCTGATTTTAGGGCCAAAACCTTCAAACCCCTTTCATCCAAATCCTATTAAAAGCAATTATTGAAGTGATATCGTGAATTCATGCAAGCCTAGTACTTTTTGTTAGAATACTGCTCAGAAAGTCGGGTCATATTTCAGTCATTATTCGAAAGACACGTAGCGCTATCTAGCGTACTAAAGCAATTGTGACCGCCGAAAGTTATTGTTCTTTTCCTCGGGAACAGTATTTTTTTTCTGTATGAAAGCAACATAAATGTCCTTTCTATACCCTTAACAACGTATATGCAAAATTTCACGATGACCGGTTCAGTGGATTAGGCGTGAAAAGGAACCTAACAAACAAACAAACATACATTCGGATTTATAATATTAGTTAGAATTTTGGACAAAAAACATTCCGAAAACACTGAATGACAATTTAGTTGTAGCTGAACCAAACTTTGTTAACGTCTATCAACCCAGAAACTGCACAGTGCGCCAAAACATATAATTTGCTACAATGGAAAACTCGTTATGCGTTGAAACATTTTTCATCAATTCTGGGCCGATAGTTTTGTTCTACGAATTGTAACAGTCGCTCCGTATTTTCGATTCTTTAGCTCTCTAAACTATTTGGGAATCGCCAATTTTGGTGTTCACATTAAAACCGTTGATGGTTCCATTCTAACTGTGATGGAAAAAGAATACAGGTACCTGAGGTTCTTGTTGTTTTTTCATACATCCAAAAATCTGGTTTGTAGTCTCATATGTGTTTCGTTTGGTAGTCCCGTTAGTTTTATTTCTACAACTACTGCCTACGGTTCCGAATATTTTTCAGTTCCTTTCGTCGAAAAAGTATTCAATATCTGTTCTGTGTTTGTGTTGTTTGCAACAGTTGAAACATTTTTATAGTACCCGTATAGTCGACGTCGTAAAGCTTCATGATTTTGTCAACAATTCGCAGGAAATTGGAACATCACTTTGGTTGCAACTATCTAACTGCCACATAGACAAGTATCTACAACTTGCATTGATATTCAACCATTCAATATTAAGTTACACTGTAAGGTTCAATGTAACGTGCAAGTTCTATTTGTGCGATTTTTTGCGCAAATTCGAGGCCGAGTTTATGCACAGACGCCAACACATCAAGCTACTACAATCTGTCAAATTTCTTTAGTAGATTTTCAACTTTATCGCTAAATCATTAGGTTCAAGGTTGATTGGGAAAATTTGACAGTGTCGGGTAGCTTGATGTGCTGGCGTCTGTACATAATTTCACCGAATTGATTTTTCATTTCTTTCGTTGTAAACAATCTTAGTGTTTATTGTGCGCTAAATAATCTCAGTATTTCCTCTTGTACGAGTCAAAATGAAGCTCATTTTTACATTACCTTTATACCACAATAAGCTAATTAAGTACAACAACTACACACACTTACTTTAAACAACGTCAATGCAATCAAACTAATAACGAATAAAAAGCTTTACATTACGGAATTTTCTATCCACTTTACAAAGCATTTTACAGGGAAATGCTCGTTATTCTCTTGCTATTTAAGCCTAAAATCGCATGAACAAAACACGAGTTCACACAATAAGGTGCTAAGGGTCCAACTACACATTGTCGGAGTACGCCACAATAGCGTATTTGGCTGGTTCATGCCAGTCACGCGCAACTGCGAAAGGAATTCATTTGTAACGAAAAAGTTGTGCGATTTTACGACGCCATGCGAACGTATAGAAACCGTTGTGTAGATGTGTTTGCTCCTTAAAATGTTTTGGAGTCTTGCACGCTTTTATCGAATGTTAAAGGTAAGTCTTTTAGTATTTTGTAATTAGTTTTTGAACAGCTCGTTTAGGAGAAATTCCTCTTAATTTAGCGTGCGGCATTTTGCTCAAGTTTCTAATTTCGTTTTGACTTACGTTATGATGTTTATTGAAAGCCGGATTCTTACGTGAGCAACTAAGGGTAAAGCAACGGTTAGTCACTTCTATTTTACTGTTAAATTAGCCGGTATGTCCTACAAAGTCCTCCAGACCGTATTTCAGCCAAGGCGGCCTATCTCAATGGAGACTAGCCTTCGGAGCGGGAGATATTATAGAGCACAAGTGTGCGCGCAGACACAGGTGCACTCCCTCTTCCCTCACTCTCAGTCTGATGGGACGGCAATCCGACGCGACCGGATAGAGATCAGGCCGCCCCAGGCCAGGCAAGGGTTCAGGTCTGCGCCTGATGTCCTACAACAAAGAAGTCGAAGAAATGTGACATATTGTATCAATTGAGCCCGCGTGGTGGATTATTATTGCCCGCCTCCTTCTTAAGAAGCCTGTGTCCCAGCAGTGGGAACGTTAGTCTGATTATATTACGAGACTTTAGATTTTATGTAATAATTTTCCACTATCGAATTTGTTATTCTCTTATGGCTTGCTATGAGTATACTTGTTGTTTAGAATATTGTCTTCCCAAATCCAAACACTTTAGAAAAATCTCTAAATAAAAGAATGCCTTTCACTTTGTTTTCAGCATGTTTGTACTCCTCCGTGCTTCGGAAAGCACTTTAAGTCGTTGGTCCCGGCTGTCATTTGTGGATCTTTGACAGTCGTTACGGGTAGTCAGAAGCCCGAAAGTCTGACAACCAGTCTTACCAAGGGGGTTGTGGAGGTCAGGTAGGCAGTCGCTCCATGTAAAATACTGGTATTCAGCTGCATCGAGTTAGACTGGAAGCCAACCCAATATGTTGGGAAAAGGCTAGGCAGATGATGATGATGTTAAAGCACAATTTTTCAGAGTTGTATACTGAGTGTTCAGTGGGGTGAATAAAATGTTTTTTTTCGTGCATATTGTGAGAAAATAGCTGCGTGTAGCGCTTGTGGAACGAAGCGAAGGTCGCGTTACAGGCTGTGTGTCAAAATTAGAGGAACTTGAACCTACAGAATGTTTTATTATTCTGCAGAATAGATAAATCGTCACACTTAAGTGATAACCCAACCACACCACACCCTCATTTCACCAGATATTTTTAACACAACCTATGTTTTTAAACTCATTATATGACTTTAAACTGTCGTGCATTAAGTATTGAACTAAATGTAGAACGCCACCTGTAGGCTATGGGATAAACACACCCAAATAGGCTCGGATGGAACAGTCGATATTAGTGCAGGATATCAACTCAGGGCGGCGGCTGATGAACAACTAGCACGTCAAAGGCGGCGCCCACGGACCCAGTCAGGCGGTCCACTGTACACCCACCAACTCGCACTAGACAAGCGCGGTGGGTTAATTTGTCTAAACCCCTACTCTCTCATTAGAGAGTAGGGAGGCCTTTGCCCTGCAGTGGGACGTCACAGGCTAATAATAATACGTTCTTAAGTTCCATGTAATAGGGGACGAGCATATAATATTGTTATCAGCCAGACAAATATCCAGACTCCTGGCTGCTGACATTTTGTATAATACCAGAGAATCTATTATTTATAGCGTTTATTTTTCAGCCGCGTAAGCAAAGTCAAGGGAATTACTAAAATAAACCAGAAATTCCAGCTAAAGAAATCTAGAATAACAGATGATGCCAATACCCTCTAAGTAATTGCCCTTTCTAGATGTAATTTACCAGACGTTTTAGCTTAGAGCACTTTGAAATCACAATAAAGGATGTCCACAACGCTTTTTTACTCTTTCCAAAATGTTACACAGAAATGATACAAACAGTTTAAGGCAAGGGTCTTAGCCATAACAGAAGCCGGTATTTTGGAAGAACTCAATATCGGTGATACTTATATTGTTTCTATTAGCGTGGCGTAGCTTGGAAAAGCCTGAATTAAATAATAAAATTTATTCAAAAGTATAGGGACTAACGTTAAATACAGTTTTTCTTAAATCTATGTCAAGGCTCCGACGCAGAATGTCCACTTCGCAAAATGTCCACTGGTCGCAAAATGTACTTTTCTCAGAATGTCTCTTTCGCAAAATGTCTCTTTCGCAGAATGTCCACTTCGCAAAATGCCTCTTTCGCAGAATGTCCACTTCGCAAAATGTCCCTTTCGCATATTGTCCCCTTTTCATTTCTGACTTACTTTAATCGTAATTCATTTTAGCAATTAGCTTTCACACGTCATGGTTGACGTGTGTTTATTTGTATTGATATGGGTAAGCATAAAAAAAATATATATAGTACAAATCACATTTATTTCTTTGCATAATCGCTTGATTTAAAGTAATTCACGCAATCATAAAACGGTTAGACCATAAAACTCGTAAGACTTTCCACATTTAATTCATAGCTAGTGTACTAGATGGCGCTGCACGATGTCGTTGTATTATTTTATTTGTTACATATTTTACTATGAATAATAAACAATTTTCAATAAAAATAAACATTATATTTTTAATAAAATTTAAGAAACTATTATAACACAATGTGTTTCTAAACGTAAAACGGAATATTTCAATAAAGTATAATGAGGGTACCTACAAAATATTTTAAGTTGTGTCATATCAAGTAGAAGTGGTTATGAGAAATTATCGTTAATCTGTGTATCCTATTCTACTATTACTAATTAACAAAAAACATTATGGAGCAAGAAATCCATTTCGTTAATAATCAAAAAGGACAACTTACACTCATTACTGGTAATCATAGATACAGTAAAAAGAAAACTAATACAAGTGGTGGTACTTTGTGGAGGTGTATAAATAGACGCGAGTGCAGTGCTTCGTTAACGTTAGATAAAACACGTACAACAATTACAAGGAAAACTCGTCATACATGTGAGTCAACTGATATAAAATATGCAATTCATGAACACATTTCACGTCTTAAGAAGATCGTTTGTGAAGATTTCAGACCTATTCCACAAATTTTTGAAGAATATCAAACAAACCTCCATATTGTTTACCTTCATTTCGATCTATCAAAGATACTTTGTACAGAGCACGTAAATCTTTTTTAAATACAGATAGACTACAACATAACAGCACTGAAACTGCAAGTGTACCGGAAGTATTGGGAAAAGAATTCTTAATTTGTGAAGATGGAGATACTGAGAAAATTTTAATATTTGCAACTACTCAAGCAAAAAAAGTTATAAAATTACCAGGCTCATATTTTGCAGATGGGACTTTTATGTCTGCACCAAAACCATATTATCAAATGTATGTCTTACATTTAGATATGAACTCAAGTAAAAAATGTACAAATATAGTACCGGTAATATATTCGTTATTACCCAACAAGACACAAGACACATACACCCG
The DNA here is from genome assembly GCA_947508005.1 of Amphipoea lucens. NCBI lineage: Eukaryota > Metazoa > Arthropoda > Insecta > Lepidoptera > Noctuidae > Amphipoea > Amphipoea lucens. Next base: position 22,393,595 of record OX382357.1, read on the forward strand.
CCTTTTTCGAATTTTAAAAACCAAATTGGGCATTAAAATAAGAAACTTAAAATGTGATTATGAAATTGCACAAATGAATGCGGTGGAAGCTGTATTCCCCGATGCCAGAGTTAGTGGTTGTTACACACATTTTAATGCCGCTATTTGGAAGAATGCAAAAAAAATGGGCTTATTAAAATCAAAAGAAGGTAGAAATGTTGCAAGAATCGCTGCGATGATACCGCTCGTGCCAGCAGTTAAAATACCAGCTACGTGGTGTTATATTATAAATCAGGCGCCGAATAGTTCTGAAATGCACCGTTTTAGAAAGTATTTCGAAAAACAGTGGTACCCCAAAATGTCTACCACGTTGTTGAGTTGTGCTTTCCAACGCCATCGAACAACGAATGCTTTGGAAGGCTGGCACCGACGCGTTAATACAGGACATATACCAAGAAAACCAAGTCTGTACATGTTTGTCTTTAAGTTGAAAAAGGAAAGTAAATACTGGGATAGGGAAATAAGGAACAGTCTTTTTAAAAATGTGCAGCACAATAAAAAAAAAACTTGACATTTATTTTGATAAAAAATATAAGGCATTATTGGTTCAATTAGAACGAAATAATTTGACATTGCCACAATTTATAAAAAAAGTAATATTTTTACAGTTAACGGTTCGTAGGTAATTAAAGAGTGTTCAAATTTCTTATTTTTTTTATTGCGAGTTAATAACAATTAAGTTGGTAAAATAATGACTTTAAATCAAGCGATTATGCAAAGAAATAAATGTGATTTGTACTATATATTTTTTTTTTTTTTTGCTTACCCATATCGATACAAATAAACACACGTCAAACATGATGTGTGAAAGCTAATTGCTAAAATGAATTTAATTATGATTAAAGTAAGTCAGAAATAAAAAGGGGACAATATGCGAAAGGGACATTTTGCGAAAGGGACATTTTGCGAAGTGGACATTCTGCGAAAGAGACATTTTGCGAAGTGGACATTCTGCGAAAGAGACATTTTGCGAAAGAGACATTCTGAGAAAAGTACATTTTGCGACCAGTGAACATTTTGCGAAGTGGACATTCTGCGTCGGAGCCGAGGGCTCAAGTTCACCACGGTTTGTGCCTGAACTAGGTAATCCTGTATTACAGGCGATTTGAGGTAACATTAATTGATTAAATAATCACTAAATAATTATTAAAAACTAATTAACTCATCACATACTTATCATATTTATCTTATTGGTACTTAAATATGTCAAAAGGTGTATATAATTAATTTTATAATAATTACAATAATAATTACAAAAATATATAATTTTATAATAAACAGTGAAATTATTATATAAATTAATTATATAATAATTTCACTGTATCTTCATAGGACATAGTTTGAAGAGCCTCCATAAGGATTTTCTTGCAGTTACTATAATTTAAGGAGTAGATGTTTGCTTTATCATTTAGCCTGTTATAGAGTAGCGGTCCGTTATATTCGACCTGGCTGGATTACATCCCACGCTGTCTCAAATCAGAGTCTCTCTAACTCAAAACTTACGCATAAAAATGTTGTTTATATTATTGTAACCGAGAAAAAGAACGCATTACAGTCAGAAAGTGAAAAATAAATGCGATAAAAAATTCTAAACGGCGATATTTATCAAGATACTTGAGCGGGTCGTTTGTTTGAATGAATGTTTTTTGTTGTGATGTAAAAATAAATAAATATATTATTTTTGTATCGGGAGCAGGGTTTTGGACAATAAATTGTAGCTATTGTGAGCTCAGAAGAATATTGCTGTTTGACAACTATTCGGTTTATCATTCATGGTAATGAATGATAACAATAAAAAAAGTAAGTAGGTACTTACTTTATTTATGGTATGGCTGGCCGCAAGTGATTTCTAGCTAATAATATCAACGGTTTTCATTTTTAAAATACCTAAAGCCACGAAAGAACAAAGTCGCGCTACATATCGCGGGGCCACGCGGCACTTACGGATTTAAACCTAACCGTATTAAGTAGGTAAATGACTAATAAATATAGGAAGCGTTCGCAATATAGGAAAAGCATTTAATTCTCTTCCAAATACACTAGGTTTGGTTGTGACAGCGGGTTTTTCGTTTGTTACTGAGCGCCCTATATTGGACGGCATTCTCCACAACTTGTTACTCCGCAAGTACTTTTTGTTAGAGCAAATACTTTTTGTTTTTTTTTGCCGTCATTTTGATCGGCACTTTTTATGTTGCCTGTCTGTCATCGTCGGTAAAAATGATTGTATTATTTTAGGTTATTTTCCTAAATTAAAGTTGTTAATCACATTGCAATTTCACTATTTTCTCCCGCTTTGAGTGCTTTACGACCATATGACCATTATTTATATGTCATATGACGTTTAGTTGGTCCTTCGAGCCGGATCGAATGTTCCGTACTCCACCAAAAATGAACACCCGAAGTGCTTCAAAGAAACACAAACCTGTTAAGTAGAATGTGTACACAAAAAAACTTACTATTGTTTTCTGGTGACCCCGACTGGCTTGACTTAAAACAGGCGCATGAAGAATCGGCTACGTCATTGAATGCAGCGCTCACCTGTGCAACGTCACAAGTTCTCGCTCCTATTGCAACGTGAGGTGATGACGACATGTTCAGTTGCCGATAACATTATGGTTTTCGAATGCTTCAGATGCCTAGCAATGACTGCAATAAATCGAGACCAAACGAATAAAAACAGAAAATGTAATGAGATACAGTATGCTTACAAGAATACAACTTTAATAATGAGATGCCCCTTGTTACGGGCGATATTGGTTTGGAACTTTAAAATATTCTGGCTGCCGGAAAAATGCCGACGACACATGGTGTCGTCAGAAAGCGGGACAAAATGGCCAAACCCGAAGGGGCGGACGTTTGACGTTTTTTTTTAGACGTTTGCTTGACTCGGAGCGCTAGATAAAGTTGCTGAATGAAGACAAACCATAAATGAACATAAAGTGAAAGGTCTGTTATAATTATAAGCTTTAGTAATAATAAAAACTGTATTCTTAAAAAATTAACTTAACGTTTTCTTTCCAAGAAAAAGAAGTATATAATTCGTTATACATTACATGAGGTTTTCCACTTGCAGCCATAAATTAAAGAATTCTAAAGTTACTATAACAAATCTTCTACAACTAGACTAAAACAGAATAGTGGATAAAGTATAAATTATTGACATTCAGCAGACTTTTGAACTGGCTTCTTTTTTAAATTACTTTTTTATAAATTTTTTGTGAAATATATTAATAGCTAGGCTAAATATATTTGATTAAAGACCTCTTGCCACCGTTTCCGATTGAGGGTCCCGGGAGTCTTTACCGCCGGTTTCCACTTCTTTTGGCGCCGGCGCGAGCGAAGGCAGTTCGTACACATTAATTAGCGTAGCGTTTCAAACCAGCGAAATGACAAATGACATCACAGGACGCGTTCATTATACGCTAATAATAATGTAAGACAGACACACTTGACAAATTAGCACTATTGTTTACCGCGAACGAATTAATTACCTACTTAATACGTGACGGATCTTACAAATTGCAGCATTAGTAAATGCTATATTAAAATCTTGTGATAGTCATCCTTCTTTGAAAATAGATTCTACCTCATTTTTGGTACTTTGCTTGACAAGAAATTTTATCTTCGATTTTTTTTGTAATAATGGAATTCTCTCGTGCCACGGAAGATTTTTATATGAAATTTTGGCACTTGAAGAAAAATTTTGACACGATGGGTCACCAAATTGAGGACCTATACAATTAAACTAAATAGTATTCTATAACAATAATCCATAATTTCCATTGTATGTGTGAAGGTTTTGCGCCCTACAAAATTGGCGAGTCAGTGATTTTTCATGATTTGGTGTACCAAATCGTGAATTTCGTATTTTAGTAAACTGGTTTCATCCGAGAATTTTTCAAGCCGAATTTCGCTCCACCCACCTATCTACTAGCTTCTGGCTGGGCTGCCGTAGACAGCGAGCTGTTTTGATCGGCCATTTTATCATCTAAAGTTTTGGAAGTTCCTGACTAAAATACCGGGACAACAGTCAGAGTCTCATCGACACTGCAAAGGCCTTCGACTGGATATTGCAGATATTTAGTAGTTTGTTTCATTAATAGTCATAGTTATTCCTTTTCAAAAAATAAAATTTCTATAGTTCAGAAGATTGTATCAAAATCTGTTTTTTATTTTATTTTAGTTGGCTTAAGGGCCAAAGCACACACGCTACTTTTAGCATCGGCGATCGGCGATTTTGCAGCTGTATCGATGCTGCATCGCGTTTTGGCGACTCTCTGCGTTTGGACGCTGTATCGGAATCGCGCGTTTTAGCGACTGCTCAGATGCTGGATCCACGCTGCATCGCGATTTTGCGACTTCCTGCGTTCGGACGCAGTATCGGAATCGCGCGTTTTAGCGACTGCTCCGATGCTAGCGCAGATGCCAAATCGCTGCGACCGGCATCCAAATGTGTGTGGAGTGTAGCGTTCAGCCGCTGTGTCGAGGTTCCGAAAAGAGACTGAATCGCCGCGCTTGGCGTTTTAAGTGTGCGGTGTGGAATGCTTGGTCGCTGCATTTAGATTCTAAAAAGCAGCTAAATCGCCGATCGCCGATGCTAAAAGTAGCGTGTGTGCTTTGGCCCTAAAACCATGAAAACGCTTAGAGTGGATACCTACTAAACACGGCCTTATTCAAGTTACATGTTCGTCTAGGTTCGATTGCAATCATATCATGTTTCGACGCGTAACACAATCACGCCTTAAAAAAACTATAATATAAGATAAATAGTAGATTGTTATGCAAGGGTCGAAAGGAATCAATTCCTATACGAGGCATTTAGACGCCCGAGCGCAGCGAGGGCGGCTATAGTCCGAGTAGGTATTGATGAATTTCACCCGTGTTAAACACTCTACTTTTCATTTAGAATATAAGGAAAGTAAAAAGTAGTAGTTTTTCTAAAATATTTATTGATAACAATAACATGCATAGTACCTATTTAAAATTAATGGAGAAGTTAGAACAATTTGTGAAATTTAAAGTTACATTCTTGTTTGGAATATTTACGGTGTTTGATATATTATGACTTTGGCTATATATGCTGGATGTCTGTAAAAGTAGGAGACTCTGGTATTTGATTAGACGGTGGAATCCATGGCAGAGACTCCCTTGAAGTAGTTGGTTGAGGCGAACTGGGGCGTAAATTTACAGTCTCAGTTAATTTGCTTGACATTTTGGTTTTATTTTGGACAGAATCCTCAATGTAGCCTTCCGCGACTGTGCTGGATTTCCATCCTCCATGTCTTTTTAACATTGTCAAGTTCGCCCCAGAATCGGCTAACAGTGTCGCTGACGTTCTTCTAAACAATGCCCGGTATACTGCTCACAGTTTGGTAAATTGAAATATGTTGCTATCTGCTTCGGCATACCTGATATTTTATTTCAGTTACTGCATTTGCCTCGTCTTTAACCGAATCTGGGGTCAACATTTCAGAATCGCTTGAACTCATTTTTATTAAAGAAATATTAGTCTATAAAATCATGTTTTTGAATTTCGGTACAGCTTACAGGGTTAGTATCCCGCCAAATAATACTATTGTCTTTTTTTATTTTAAATATGGAACACACCGCGCTTAATAGGTTTTTTTTTAATTCACACTGGCTGTTTACACTCACAAGACTGCAGCATTTTTCTTAATTTATGTAAAAAATTTCGCAGCTGACTACAGTTCTATTTTTAAAATTCATTCCCACCCTAAAGAAGGAAGTAATTACTATGAGTCTTTCCCGCCCTGTGGTGGGAAGCAGCGTCTTCCACCCGCTACTCGGATCAAACAAACACTACTTTCCGAGTATGAGAAATGAAAAAGTTATTTCTTTGTTTCTTTCTAATTTATAATTACTTGTCGTACTTGTGTATCAAATTTTGTTGTGAGTGTGTTGTTTTTCAACCCTTTGTATATTTTTATACTTTTTATATTCGGATTGAATAACAAAATTATACATACTCGTATTTCTGTGACGAAGAAGTTGTTTCTTTTCTTTTTTTTTCGCTACATAATGTTTGTTCTACAATTTGTGTTATCTTTCATGTAATTAGAATGTTTAATGCGGTAAAAATAAAATTTATTTGAAATGTAAGCAAGTATGTAAATAGTAGTATAATAGTGTAATAGAGTAGTTATGAAATAAATTTCAATGAAAAGAAAATCGTGATCGTGAAATGATTTTTACAAAAAGATTATCTACGGAAAAATCTGCAATTTCCAATTGCAGCGGTGCTCAGTTGTTTGTAAAAGATAGAAACGAATCCATTCCAAATAAATGTTACGGTTTGCTCTCTCACAAAAGCAAAGAGTTCCAAAAACTATCGGCACTTCTCGGAATATCTCCGTTTTCAAACTTGCATTTGAAATTCAGCTTTGGGCACGTTTTATTTGGCATCATTGTACCTCGATACCCTTTGGCTTTCCCACTACATCGTCGCTCGCCATTCTTTCCCGGGTATTTTTTCAACATGTCGAACTATCCGCAGATTTCATTACGTTTGTACAAGAATTCGTGAATCACGTAACAACGGGATTCGAGCGTAATTCCCGGGCCCCGGGGCGCACAACTGCCTGCGTCCGGGATTTAGCACGAACAAAGTTAGATGGAATAGTGTGGGATGGTAGTTTAGCAACTTAATACAACATAATGAGAATTCTATTAATGTTTCAATTGTAAGGGAGCTGGATGTTCATGGGTTCCTAGAATTGCGTTGCAAACGTGGCTTCCGCTTAAATCGCGTATAGCTTGAATTCTTATACGACTTTCTTAGTCATAACTAGTTATCAGATTTTCGGGCTTCTGATGACCCATAACGACTGTCAAAGATCCACAAATGATAGCCGGGTTTAACGGTCGTGCTTTCCGTGGCACGGAGGGTCTTGGTATATAAAGATGGTCACCTATCCACGGAACAACCGCGGTAAGCGTAGCTTAGCCTGATCGATCGACCCGTGTGGCTGTTATTACTTAGCCACAAGCCCCCAAGTTGTTTAAATTTGCTATGGTATCCACAAATATTTGATCCAATATAAGTTTAGTTGTAAGTATTTATTTTCCAAGCGCAAAATTATTGGAGGAGATATAAACTTATTTGGGACATGTTTAAGTGAATTTTAAGGCTTTTAATTAAAACTTGGTTTTGAGGCAATCAAATTCTTCTTAGATCTTTATATTAAATCCGAGAGTCTCCTTACTGTAATTAAACTCAGTTAAAGTGTTGACTTCAGTAACTACGGTGAACGATAAAATGTTGCTAATTACGGTGCCACTGTGTGTACTCAGTGTAATATTATGTGTATCTAAATATCAGCTGCATCTGGTTAGACTGGAAGCCGACCTCAACATATTTAGTTGAGAAGAAGCTAGGCAGATGATGATGATTATGTGTGTTCGTGCACCGCACTGATTGAGATGTCGTAAAGCGACAAGCAAGCGAACCCGCACCGCGACCATTCATTCGTTCATACGTTCTTTTATACACTCATTTGTTCGTAAATCGTCATTCGTAGCATTCATTAGCTTGCGGAACCATCTTTTGTAACGGAAAATATAATAAACGCATTTAAAGTTAGAGTCAGATTTTATCATTCATCGAACTCTGGGTCGAAACAATGTGTATCAAATATAATGCTCACTCAAATGTCTCGCTGATTGTGGCGCATGTGTTGGATAATTTAGCTCCCTTTGAAATGGTTTATCTGAATGGTGCTAAATGGGCGCCGTTAGTTGGGGCTGGTCATCTCTTTGCTGCCATGGCTTATTTGAATTGTTATTTTTCATTTTTTCATTACGGACGCTTTTAACGTTCTGCATCGTTCTTCCATGCATAATTTTTAACATGAATGATGTAACCAATACTTTGTAACCATGTTATTTTGATTTAAAAGAGTGTCCGTGGAGTTTCTTGCCCGTTCTTCTCCATAGGTGCCCACTACGCTTTGGAATGGCAACTAGCTTCATCTTTCTGACTGACCGACCCCTTGACAATTCAAAAGTGTAATTGGTTTATTTGAAATAAATGCTTTGAGTTTGAGTATATTTTAGTAAACAGTTAAACGGTTAAACAGTAATACGGCTGCCATGATCATTTAGCAGATTGGGTTAAATTGTAGAAAATATTAGGATTTCTAGAGCATCGTCTCCATCGGAGACCATAATCATCTCTGTAAATGCGTGGGCAGCGTAGGACCGAAAATACCTCTCATGAAATGAATGACCACAACAACTTATGGCAATCTATAGAAATGAACAGCAGTGGGAGAAGTCCAAAGAAACCATGGCTGAAACACTAATTGATGCTGGCTGAAACTGATGGATTCGGCAGAAACGATGCTGTTGTTTAGAATTTGTAGCAAAATTATCAATATTTGGGATATTGTAGAGTAATTTAGAGATTATCTTTATGTGTATGTACAAACATGCAAGTGTGCGTCGGTGTTGTCAGTAAATTAAGCCGCGTGCATCTGGTTAACGGTTTGATTGCACGTCAATCAAGCCTCGGTAAACACCAAGCATTTTAGTAATCAGGGGAGCAACTAATAACTTGTTTAAACAGAAATACTGGTCTATAGAAACATTAAATTAAATGACATCGCGAGGATTGCTTCGAGCTAGTCCAGGAATAAAGTAGCTTCCTGAAAGAATTTTGGAGATCTTTGACCAATTCCCTAATTGCGTGACACGCTGTAAATCACAGTTAAAATCATTTTTTAAGGATATTGCTAATCCATCTATCTATACATATGTATAAAATTCAAAGTCCTGACTGACTGATATATCAACGCACAGCCTAAACCGCTGGTCCTAGAGACGTGAAATTTGGAGGGTGTGTTCTTTGTGAAGAGTAGGTATCCACTAAGGGGTTTTTCGAAATTCCACCCCTAAGAGGGTGAATGGGGGAGGGTGAAATTTCACGCTACGAAGTCGCGGTCAGAAGCTAGTTGCTTCGTAATCGAAAAATTAAACTACTCAACAACGTAAATAACGCAAGAATGTTGTTGAGCTGTCAAAATGTAAGCCATTTCTACTGATGGTGTATGTGTTACGCAATTACCCCCTGTATGGACAGTAATAAAGGTTCATAGTAGCATACATATTCCCTTGCCATTGTACTCGCTCCTAGGCTACTATCAACCAGCAGCTACCAAGAACCGAGCGAAAATCTTCAATCGGCTGATGATATCATCATCATCATCTGCTTAGCCTTTTCCCAACTATATTGCGGTCGGATTCATTCTAACCGGATGCAGCTGAATACCAGTATTTTACATGGATCGACTGCCTATCTGACCTCCACAACCTAGTCATTAAGACTGGTTGTCAGACTTTCGGGCTTCTGATGACCCGTAACTATTGTCAAAGATCCACGAATGGCAGCCGGGACCAACGGTTTAACGTGCTTTCCGAGGCACGGAGGGATCTTGGTATGTAAAGATGGTCACCCAGCCACGGCCCAACCGCGGCAAGCGTAGCTTAACCTGATCGATTGACCCGTGTGGCTGTTGTAATTTAGCCACAAGCCCCTCATGATAACTGCTTCAAAATGAGACTCTATTACGTCGATCATTATCCTCAAACCATTAATTTAGCTCTGTTTCATATGATGGTCTCCAGTTGCAGTTCAAAGTTTTCCCTCAAGTGAGTAGTTACATCAGTTTTGCTTCATCAAAACTGATGTAATTACTCACTACAAGTTGTTCAGTCACAAGTCTCGGGAGATCTAGATTTATGCCTGTGTTCAGTCTGATTCGCTTTCAACATGGCGCGAATAAATCTGAACGTTCAATGGTCGAATGTCCGTCAGGTCTGTTCACCTTTTCAAAGTAAACAATAAAAGTTTTGTAGAACTTCTAAAAAAGCTTTTATGAAGAGGCATGTATTTAATCTAACCTCAAATAATTCCCATTTAGCTTCCCTAAAAACTTTATTGAACACACTAATATAATGAATACGTCTCTTTATGTGAACCTCAATTAATTCCTATTTTGGGGCCCTAAAATACCTAAATGGCCATGTAACTGCGACCAACTGGATGTCGCGCTCGCCGGCCGCTGCTGCGGCCACTGCTCGCTTCGCTCGTTCGGCTCGCGCGTGATTGATCACATTAACCCATTTGGTCGGGGTGCCCTAGCTTAGTTAGTGCAAGTAACTATGGGAAATGGCCAGGAAGTTAAAAAGAAGTACATTTGTTTCACATTCACAGCGTGCACAAGTAAAGCGCGCGTCGCTTCGTGAGATAAAAATACTATATCATGATGGAATAACCCTTTTTTCTATGGCAACCATCGCTGGCTTGAACTTCCTCCTACAAACAACTACTGCATTCAGCCAAATCTAATATAGCACTGCTCACAAAAGCATATAAGTGTGAATAGTAAGTACATAATAGCAGTATCAGAGGCCAGTGGCACGGCATTAAATTATCTCATTCCATTATATACGAAGTTAGTAAGTTCAGCCACTTACTTCATTTACATGGAGCTATGAAGACTGGGAGGAGTCCTCAGTACTTAAATATTAAACCTGGCCACAACCGTTGGCAAGTACAGTATTCACGATAAGGATTTACGGTTAGATCAGACGGATCTGAGCCCTGATTCACAACTATACGACAGGCTATCGTATCGAAAACCTGACATTTCGATAACCTGATTTGACTTGCCCTCAACAGCAAATAGCTGTTGGAAGAATAGCTGGCGTCTATTTGATTTAAACTGACAAAATTTTCGGGTTTTGGACTTGTGAACAGCGTTTAGAAGACTCCTACGATAACAATGATTAATGTTCGATACGATACGGAAGCGTATCGAGTGTTTGTGAATAGCTATGCTGAAGGTAGAAATTACCATTTAAAGTAGTCATGCAGAATATTTCTGGCGCAAACTGGCCAGTCAGCTCAGCTACCACCTAATGACAAATATTTATATAACAGCACGGTTAAGCTGTGAAGAGATACCTAGTGCTTCTCTAAGCACTAGGTGCTTAGAGAAGCACTAGCACTAGGTATCTCTTCACAGCTTAACCGTGCTGTTACATACCTAGTGTTAGATACCTAGTGCTTCTCTAAGCACTAGGTGCTTAGAGAAGCACTAGCACTAGGTATCTCTTCACAGCTTAACCGTGCTGTTATATAAATATTTGTCATTAGGTGGTAGCTGAGCTGACTGGCCAGTTTGCGCCAGAAATATTCTGCATGACTACTTTAAATGGTAATTTCTACCTTCCACCAAACCCATTCGTTCCACCTGCTGAAATTGCCTCGGCTTACCTGGAAGTCTTTTTAAATAGACTACGGACTTAGGTCATCATCTGCCTAGCCTTTTTCCAACTATGTTTGGGTCGGCTTCTAGTCTAACCGGATGCAGCTGAATACCAGTATTTTAGATTCTCAGACTACGGACTCAGGTAGACCGAAGCAAAGAAAAAGTGGTCAGGTGGAGATTCACAGATGACTCCGCCCTGGAGTGTAAATGTGGTGCTGTCCGACAAACGATGAGGCACTTGATGTCGTGTCCAGCGTGCCCTGTGGTCTGCACGCTGCAGGAGTTGATGGACGCTACTGAGGGTGCCGAGCTAGTAGTCAAATTCTGGGCCGTTTGTATACAGGGTGAAATTAAATTCATGGGCATCCTTTTAAGGGGTCATTGTACTCATCATTATGAACAACTTTTACTATGGGACAAAACCTGAAATCGCGAAATAAAATCAGCTGTTCCCTACATTTTGACGAGTTATGTGAACATAAATGCAAGGAACAGCTGATTTTGGTTTGGTCCCATAGTAAAAGTTGTTCATAATGATGAGTACAATGACCTCTTAAAAGGATGCCGATGAATTTAATTTCACCCTGTATAGATTGCCATCGACACGCTATGAAGAAGATAACGGCATCAGCTCTTCTCGTGCCGATGCAATAGATCATGATTTCTCAACCTTATTTTGCGAACCGCCCACTTTGCCAATATAATTACTTTTTCCAGAGCCTTTTATTTTCTTTATATACCTACCGTCTGTCGCGAATCTGAAACAACTATTAAGTACCACGATTATATTTAAACGTGTAATATTATATAGTCGTAAGATAAGATATAAAGATGTATAATTATCTGTGGGTTTTCTACTATCCCCTGAAAGTCTCAAACGCCCACAAGGGCGCGTTATCGCTCAGGTAGAGAGCCTATGCAATAGACGAAAAGCACTTGAGAGGAACCTAATCCCTGCGAATTTTAAAAACTCGGTTGGCGTTCGTAAAAGATAAACTAGATTTTTTTTTGCAAAATAACCAACTAACAGTATAATGCGCTAATACTCGTACATATTTGCATGTGTTTCGTTTGAACACAAATTTGTTTCTAAATAAATTGTCATGGAATCGAACCCTGTTCGCCAATTTATCAAATATGTGTACAGGACTTATCGCAACCCACACATGTGGAAAGTAAACAAAGAAACCCAGGCGATAATAATATAGGGTGTTTGGAAGCTGAGTGCAAAGCTTTATGGAAGTGATAGTTGACAACATTTACAGCATTTTCAGCCATATGTACATGTCTTAGACGAAGTATGTTTTTTTTTTATTTTTTTCCCAGTTAAAGTTGGTATGTTATTTTTGACTAAAAGTTTGTAGTTAAAAATAAAAAAAAAACTTACTTCGTCTAACACATGTACGGCTCAAAATGCTGTAAATATTGTCAACTATCACTCCCATAAAGCTTTGCACTCAGCTTCCAAACACCCTGTATATTATAAGCGTCCATAATAGGTACTGTACCGACTAAACTGCATAGCTGTATATTTATTTGTTAACATTAAATGAACCTTATGGGTTGTATAACCTCTTTTTGATGTAATTAGTTTTGTTTTATTCTTTTGTTTTTATTTGATTTTTTTGTCAAATCAATTGGTAAGAATAAAAAAAAAATAACTGTTTTAAAGAAATTGGTATTATTTCTGCAAAAACCGACCCCATAATCTGTTCACTATTTCTTGTAGATTCAATAAGAAAAAGACAATAAATTAAGAGAGGTAACGTACAATGGCGCCGATTCCCTTGTTCACAAACTATACTAAATTTAAGTTCAGTGCATCTTATTCTTTTTGTTTCATTAAGAAAAGGACAGAACATAAATATTAGTTTAGTCCTGTCAAATTAGTCAGCGCCTGACATACCTAAATTGACGTTTTTTAGTAGCCAATTTTTTAATCACGTCTAAACTTGTCTATGGAGTATCTTGATTTGACAGGACTAAACTAACATTTATGTTCTGTCCTTTTCTTAATTAAATAGAAAGAAAAAGATGCACTGAACTTAAATTTAGTTTAGTTTGTGAACAAGGGAATTGGCGCCAATATCAAACTAGTTTTGACATAGAAACGTAACATATTATATCTATGAGTTTTGATAACACTTCAGTATTATTATCAGTCAAGGTGTAGAGATGAAATCCGAATCAAAATCCATTCAGCAGTTTTTAAGATCGAAAGTAAAGTCGCTCACACAAATGTCCCCTGTACAATTAATTGTCTTTACAAACGAACTCAGCCTATAGCTGCCGGATGACGGTTTTACCCAACATGAATAACACAGAAATGATAATACATATTATAATCTTAGCAGTTCCTGGTCGTTACTCGTGGCGTGCGGGTTATAAATCAGAGCTCGTTGAAAGTGCCCGAATATTGCGGTCGAGATGTATTACTACTGTATACTGATATTACGTTGTATGTACGGCGGGTAGGCAGCATCATCTGCCTTCTTCATATAGCACGAATGGCCTTTTCAAGGACTTGTAGATTTTCCCCATTAATTTGAGGGGCATTCGTGAGTCGCAAGTTGTTCCTGTGATCTGTCGCCATTTCATCCATCCTGAGTTGATCCGGCGCATTCTTGTTCTCTCACATACTACAACTGTTGGACTTTAAACACACCATGAGTAGTTCCAGCGTTTCAGGTACTACACATTCCTAATTCCAGAAATGCATATAATTTATCCGCGTACCAGAAGACGTTGCGTGAGAAATGATAAAAGCCATAAGTCATAAGTCATTTATTCATTAGTTGAACATAGGTACAATAATAATGGTACAATAGTAGGGTACAAAGGTCTTAAAAGTTCGTAAAGAACATTTTCGACTTGTCATATTAAAAAAAAAAATAACAGAAAATCTCTTTTTCTATGGAAAATTTAAAATGGGTCTAATTTGGCTGTAACACAATTTTTTTTTTAAATCATCTTATCGAACTTTTTAGACCATTGTATCCTGCTTATGCGTACGAAGTTTAATTAAAATCGGTTCATTCATTTCGATAAACAAGGGCTTGAAAGTTTGAAAGTTTGTATGAAATGCCGTACGTTGTAAACGCTATTAATTCCTTAAACTTTAGTTTCGTAAGAAGCCGGTGAACGGTCACAAAATAACGGCTGTTTTTGACACCTTGTCAAATGCTTGTGAAAATGACAGATTTTCTTGACGGCCGGTATAATATGACGGAACTGCTGCCCTATGAAACTTTTCACAACAGAGCGCGGAAGCATTTAAAAAGTTAAATTGAAAAGATAATTAATTGAAGCTGAAATGCAAACCGTAATTCCTCTGTGAAACTGAAGCTCACTGTCATATACGATCCGTCGTTTCAATTCGGTATCATCGAACACCCCCGTTAATTTGTCACGCGTAATCCCTAAAGAGGTGGGCAGAATTTCAAGTTCTTTTGAATTATTTTGAATGATGGAACATAATGTTCCACGTCCACCATTCAAATTAAAACAAAAGGATTAGGAATTTAGATGAAGCATTATTTAGGAAGGTGGATGAAGCGACGATTGCTTTTTGTTTGAATAATATTGACGCCCAACACTTGAATTTGCAATGTCCTATACGTGCGGATATGCACGAATCCGACATGCACAAACAGTAGTGTTCGTGCATGTAGGATTAAATGGCAATTCGTAGGCCATACACTCAAGGGGAGTAAACAGCGCGGCCACTGCGTCAATCGATCTGTTTTCCGCTACAAAACGGATCATTATGCTGAAGGACCTGATTCATCGGATTTTTGAAATACTATCTAGACTAAAACGAACTATGATTTTCTTCTAGACTTTTCTTTTTTGCAAAAATGGGCGTGCTTTCTGCAGAAATGCTATATTTGTTTTTTAAACCACCATTAGCACAGGGCCGGATTTGGGGGCATTGCGTTCCATTCACTCAGTTTGATTTATTAAGCGACGACGCCCCTGTGCAAAATTATTACGGTTAAATTATTTACTTATTCATTCGTAATAATATGTTGAATGTATGTGTGCCTACGCTCTTTATAGCTGCGTATTGAATATTCAGAGCCAATGGGAATAATTTTTTGTAGGATTATTATTTAGTTTAAATCAAATGGACTACACACGATGTAATTAATGAATTGTAAAGTATTATAGGTTTTGCATTACCTAATGTTATTTTAAACCAGTTCCCATAAAAGTAGGTACGGCCCTTTTTAGGTAGGTAGATATTTCTGATACATTCGATAGGAGCACAAAACATTGGAAGCGAATATCACTAAAAGTGTAAGTTTTCTCGATACCGTAACACGAACTATAATTCACAACTTGTAAGTGGCAAACAATTCCACCTCGTTACCGCCGCACCTGGGAACTATCACAAGAATCCGAAACACTAAGATTTATCACGAACACTTCTTCTGCCTTTATTGGACCTCAAATTCGCCATAAAATATTTCTTCCGCGAAAGTAAAGCACAAAGGGGAAGTTCCCAAACATTACGGCTTCGGCCACAATTCACCGGGGCTATTGAGGGCAGGCCCGGTCCGGCTATCCGTAGGTCTATAATGGCATCAACAAAACAATAACTTCATTCATTACTGGCATAACGTTGTGCGTGGGACGGTGATTATTTCGCTTTATTGTGAATCCAAGCGCGCCACTACTGTTGGTGCCGGTTTTCGTTGATTTGTGAGTGAGAAGCACAGGTTTTTTTATACAAAGAAATGTAATTTTACTTAACAATTTCAATTGACATATACGACCGTGCTTTGGAAATAATATGCATTTAAGTTTGTATGTATTCTATTTTAATTAAGTTTCAAGGCTTGGTTTTAGTATGTGCCTAACCCTTTAGGCGTCTATTTCATGTATGGATGAATGAGTGTAGCGTACGATAGAAACATCTGTCCTAATGACGTCATTGAGTCGCATGAAAATTAAACGCGAGATTACTGTGCAATAGCTACGTTTAGTTTTCTAAGGGAGATTCTTGCCTAGCTGCAGCACTCTGTATGTACCTAAGCTCTCCGAACTTATTAATATACCTACTTAACCCTGTAAGTACTCTACCTACAAACAGTCAAAGTTCATAAAATACGTTGTGGCGAGTGATCGATTTCCCAGCTGTTCCAATACTTTATATTTACAGCATTCAGTAATTCTACTATTTCACCCACATTCAAGTTAATAAGGTCGAACAAATAGTAGCGCACAAACACCGTTTGCCCGCAAACCGCCCCGTAGTGCTGCATTAAAATCGCATTACGATGTCGATACTTTATATCGATATTTGTTACAGCACTAGCACGACAGTACGAATATGTTCATTTGATTCCAATACATTTTTACTTTTATAGCAAATTGGTATCCGACTGCAGCGGTGCGCGGTTGTAAAAACGAACTTTATTTTGCAGCACATTTTGTAAAAATAAACGATCGTATTGTTAAGTGAAGTGGCGGAATATTTTTAACTTATCGTTACTATTTTCCAATATTGAGTGGGAAAATGATATTGATAATGCAGATGTTTTTAAGCTTTGTAATGTGTGATCCTGTTACGTAAAAACGTACCTACTACCGTATGGTAGCACTTCAGATCTTTTTATAATCATATTATAATTATGTTTCTTTTTTTATTGTTGTTTTTTTTTTATCTAATCGTATGCTGCACTGGCTGACATCATCACGTCAATGCCGGCTGTCGCTGAAAACCAGCGCTGGGGCTCTGTCTCGTATAGGGTCTTAGCATTATGCTGAGCGAAGGCCGTTTTGTGTAGATATGACGCATGTTTTCTCCCAAATTGTTATTTTGTTTGTATTTTTTTATGCGTCAAGTTTGCCGCAAATAAACGTATTTTCTTTCTTACTTTCTTTCTATATTAAGAGCTAAGAAAACCAAAAGATTGAGAATAAAGAAAAATAATTTCATGAAAAACAAGAAGAGATGAAGGGTGCACTGAATTATTCATAAACTCCAAACGAAATCAAAGACCGCAAATCAATATAATTTACTTCCAAATTCGTCCCTGCGAGATTTCGAACTTTAGTTTGCATTTCCGAATTATATCAAACTAGCTGCGCCCCGCGGTTTCATCCGCATAAGTCTCGATCCCG
Source organism: Amphipoea lucens (assembly GCA_947508005.1). Classification (NCBI taxonomy): domain Eukaryota; kingdom Metazoa; phylum Arthropoda; class Insecta; order Lepidoptera; family Noctuidae; genus Amphipoea; species Amphipoea lucens. Next base: position 22,411,054 of record OX382357.1, read on the forward strand.
TGGGAATATCGGGATAAAAAGTATCCTATGTCCTTTCCCAGGACTCAAGCTATCTCTATACCAAATTTCACCTAAATCGGTTCAGCGATTTAGGCGTGAAAAGGTAACATACAGACAGACAGACAGAGTTACTTTCGAATTTATAATATTAAGTATATGGATGGATATTACTTCTACGAGTGTTTATAAATATAATTTATTTTGCTATCTACGAGTATAAACTAATAATAAAGCTGAAGAGTTTGTTTGTCTGAACGCGCTAATCTCTAGAACTATCAGTCGGATTTGAATAATTATTGTTGCATTTGATAGCCCAATTCTTGAAGAAGGACGCTAGACACCTTAGTGGCCGAGCAAAAAAAAAGTCAGAAAGAACGATAAGTGTAAATAAAGGAAGTAAAATGATGAAAGCGATGATGGCATTCGACGCGGGGTTCGAAAAATGCGGACGAAGTCGCGGGCATAGGCTAGTATACAGGATGTTACGGAAAGGGTATATCAATACAAACGGGTTGAAGAGTGTATCTGGTCTAGAATCTCTGTACAAAATTTCAGCTCAAAAGCATTAACTTTGAAAATGCTTAATATTTTTTAATTTCGACATCACGGCGCTGCACTGGCGCGCCGCGGCGTGATGTGCGTGTACTAGGCGCACAGACACACTACAGATAATGGATACGACCCTCGTAGTGCGGTGACACGTTTGTTATGATTTCAATTTAATGAACTATCGAAACAATAAAAAAAAAGAAAAGACCAGATACACTCTTCAACCCGTCTGTATTGATATACCCTTTCCGTAACACCCTGTATAATAAACTGATTGAGATATATTAAGCTTACGTAGGTAATACAAGGTTTTGCGTTCTGTGTTTTAATTGAAAGTTTCCTCGAGGCGTGGCAGTTCTTAATGCAGGGTTATAACTAATCAGAAACACATAAACAAGCTCAATATTATTGGCAATCATAAAACAAGAAGATACACTGTCATTCCAACATTATCAGAGACATATTTAGCGACTGTATCATATAATTTATGGCTTATGCCATTATTGGGGCTTAAAATACGGTAGGTAAGCAACAAATCTGAGCTTAGCACCGCTCAGCCGGGCGGCACCGCGAAGCCCCGCAAATTTGTTGCACCCATTATGCCTGATACGGGATTTGCCGCGATTCTAAATCCTCGCTTTTCGGGGATTGTGGAACAACAAATCTAGGGTGACGCATCTTAATATGTTGTTAATTTTGAATGAATTTCTTTGTGTCTTTGACGTTATATTTTCGTTCGTTTTTTAGTTCTTTCTACAAAAGACCACTTCAGACATCAATCTACATGGTCTTCGCTTGATTTGAGCAGGATTATGTCTAGACTTTAAAAGAGGCTTATTCCACAAATCCCCCCTAAAATCCCCCCTGAGGGGGATAAGTGGAATCTATAAAGAAAAGTCTATAATTCCCCCCTGAGAATCCCCCTTAGGGGGGAAAAGTGGAATCGAAAAAAATACTTATTCCACAAATCCCCCCCAAAAATGCCCCTCGAGGGGGAAAACTGGAATGTAAAAAAACAAAGTCCAGAATTCCCCCCTGATAATCCCCCTTAGGGGGGAAAACTGGACTCAAAAAAACAACGTCCAGAAATCCCCCCTGAGGTCTTAAAATTGGCGCCGATTTGTTTGCCGGTGCTGGTTGCCAAAATATTTACCGCGGGCCCCGCCAGATATTTTACCTAGATAACCTAGAATGCAGGAGCGGGCGTAAAATACTCACTTTCGCATTTATAATATTCAGCGACCCGCGGTTTCACCCGCCCAAGTAGCGATCCCGTGGGAATATCGGGATAAAAAGTATCCTATGTCCTTTCCCGGGACTCAAACTATATACCAAATTTCATCTAAATCGGTTCAGCGTTCTAAGCGTGAAGAGGTAACAGACCGACAGACATACTTTCGGATTTATACTATATAATTATTGTAGTACGAGTATGAATAGCTGACCCCGCAAACGTTTTTTTGCAAAAATATTTAATAAAATAGCCTGCGACCTATTCTCAGACCTACCAAATATACACAAAAAATTTCATAAAAATCGGTCAAGCCGTTTCGGAGGAGTTTCTTCATTGAATTTATTATTGGTGATTAGTGTGTAGTATTTACTATTTAGTATTAGAATTGGGTGTGTAATGTTTGGTATAATAACAAATGCACTAATTTTACTTGAAATAACGTTCATATAATATAATTTTCATGTGCTATAATATCAAATAACCTAAACTCATATGACCTAATGTTTAATATCATATAATTTTCCTTTAATATATTATTATATTTAGTATAACGTCCATTTTATATAATTTTCAATATATATAATATTCTTTTTATATAACGTTCATTTGACCTAATGTTCTTTTGGCCTAATTTTCATGTTTAATGGTCACAGTTCTAGCCTAACTCAAATAGCACCAAAACCAAACCTTAAAATATTATATGCATGGTCGAGGGTGGGCTTAGTCGACGGAGCCCCGCTTCGCGGGGCTCCTACTTCTGGGTGGTTTATAAAAAAATAACCACGAAGGGGATGGCGGGGTCTATTCGCTCTCTTCGCTCGCTCACACGACCCCGCCATCCCCTTCTAACCTAACCTGTCCGAGTCGGGGTGCCCTAAAGTCCAGATTGCATCCAGTTTCTCCTGGTAACAATCTACTTCATTTTTACTTTCTGCAAATTGCCGAAAAACTTGAAAATTGTTTTATATCCAGTGAAGTGATGCTTGCTATTAAAGGAAACTTTCAGGGAGATTATTATGCTAAATAATTTAGTATTTCTAGGTAGGTACTTTGTTTAAACTGTTTTAATTATTATTTTGGCTAAAATCAACCGATATCCCTCATCGCTGTTTGTTTGTGTTTGTTTTTACTCTTCATCACATTTTATTAACAAGGTTCTTTGAAAAAAAAAGTTTACTTTAAGAGCCGAGCGTAGAAACTAAAACTAAAAAATAAGGGGGAAAAGTGGAATAATCAAAAATGAAAAGGGGGATTTGTGGATCTGTTTTACATTAGAGTCCAGTTTTCCCCCCTGAGGCAGATTCTCTCAGGGGGGAAAAGTGGAATAACTCTAAATGTTAAGGGGACTTTCTGGACATTTTTTACATTAGAGTCCACATTTCCCCCCTGAGGGGGATTCTCTCAGGGGGGAAAAGTGGAATAAGCCTTAAAAGAGACCTCTGAGTTTGTTTCGGCCTTTCTTCTCAGATTGGCGTTTCCTATTTTATTTTTATACAATACTAGCTGCGCCCCGCGGTTTCACCCGCATAAGTGTCGATCCCGTGGGAATATCGGGATAAAAACTATCTTATGTCCTTCCCTCCCGGGACTCAAATTATCTCTATACCAAATTTCATCTAAATCGGTTCAGTGATTTAGGCGTGAAAGGTAACATACAGACAGACAGACAGACAGACAGAGTTACTTTAGAATTTATAATATTAGTATGGATGACGTGTAAAAGTGATTCCGATAATCGGAATCACTCGTAATCATATCGTAATACGATATCCAGATACGTATACGATTTACAGAATAAACAATTTCATTTTATTTCAATCTCATTTCATTTCAGATATTTTCCTCGTTCTTATGACAAATTAAACGTTTTTTTTGTATTTAAACGTCTGTCTAAAGTAAACAAATATCCTTTGTGTAGCAATTGTCTTTTATTCTTTTTAGATACTTAATAGAAATTGTAAGTGCGCCATCATCACTGACCGCAAATTCCCGCAACAAGTATTGTAAGAACGCGTGTTATACAGCACTATCACGCACATACAGGTAAACTTTTTTCCCATGTACCCTATTATTTGTAATAATTGCGCCGTTTCTTTGAAAATATTAGCGCTCTTAATTGATGGATAAAATAATTTATTGATGTCTTTTCGTTAGAGGTTTGGTTAAGCGAGATCGCGTGGCTTCGGCGATAAGTTTTTTGTGGTAGCGTGCATTCGTTATTAAGTGTTTCGGCGGGGCAATTGCGTAACACATTATCAATCGGAATCGGGGCAATTGCGTAACACATTATCAATCGTAATCGGTTTCATTTTGACAGTTCAACAACATTCGTTGCGTTATTTACGTGTTGAGCAGACAATATTTTCGAACTTATGAAGCAATGGATTAGCAATTTGCTTCAAAATCATTCAGATTCCGATTGATTGTATGTTACGCAATTAGGGTGCTGATTAGTAAACTTGCGGGGACGTGTTATTCGGTGTTACACTTTTCTAAGTCAGGTAACGCACTCGGTTTTTCCATCGCCAGATAATTTTACCTGAGGAATAATTTTGAATTTTTGACAGTTCTTCCATACAAAATCTGTCAGACGTCAATTTTATTCCAGTAATAAAAATTATCGGTCCATTGAAAAAAAAACAGCAGAATATTCATATAATTGGTTGTTTATGTAGTTGCTTGATATTATAAGTACTGTTTATTGAAGTGAAACTTCTTTAGGCGCGCTTGACTTGGGGAGTAAACTGGCGAACGCGTTACGAAAACGCGTGATCGGGCGAGTAGGGAAGGTACGTATTTATGCGACCGGGTTTTTACACCAGGTATTTGCTTCCAAGTACGCACACCAGGTACCGACTCAAAATACTTGCAAGACTATAAAGTATCATAAACGGCTACTCGTTCAAATACGTAGGTACTCAATCGCGTTAATTTTCGCAAAATGCGATCATGCTCCCTATCAGTAAGAGTCTACTATTTTTTACTTTAATGGTTTGCAAGTATTTATTTGTAAACGCGATTTTGCTGCTTATTTATAGGAAGTCATTGATCAATTTCCTATGAAAGTATTTTTACTTCCAACGGGGCTTTTGAATACGCGATTGTACTTCTTATCTGTATGAAGTTATGGATCAATTTTCTATGCAGATAGAAAATACTTGAAAGTGTCTCGCTCCGTCGCGTCGTGGCTCGACGCTCGAGTACGTAGGTACTCAAATAGTTCAACAACCGCGTTTGTTTTCGCAAATGCGATCATGCTCCTTATCAGTAAGAGTTTACGGAACAATTTCGTATGCAAGTATTTTTACTTTGTAAAAGTATTTATTTGTAAACGCGATTGTGCTCCTTATTTATAGGATTTCACGGGTCAATTAACTATGCAAGTACTTTTTACTTCCAACAGGACTTTTGTTTGATTACGCGATTGTCCTTCTTATTTGTATGAAGTTATGGATCATTTTTCGATGCAGATAGAAAATACTTGAATGTATCTCGAGCCCTGGTTTTAGGCCCTGGTTTCTTATGGTGGATGTACTTGGAAGCCCTGGTACTCGATTTTGCAAGTACAACCCATGTCTAGTGTTATCGGGCGAGGCGAACGGGAGTTGAGTGGGGGATATAAGCAAGAGAAAGCAGTGCGCGCGCACATTTTCTTTATCTCTTCCTCTCATAGCCATATACGTTTGAAGTTTCACTTCAGTCGTGTGGTCATAGCACACTCGGTTTTTTTTTATTTTGTTACCTGTTTTACAAATCATTTAACCTGACTTGGTTTCCGTACGTCTTTTTCGGGTAAACAATGAAAATCAGCACTGTGCTGTGGGTGGAACACAGCATTATGCTGAGTGGAAGCCTTCTTGTCACAGTCATGACGTGCAGCCGTCGACTATTTTTGTTTTGTGCTCGTAATTATAGGTCTATTTCGTTTTTATTTTTCTTTATTATTCGAACAAGCTATTTGGTATACAGGCAAAAATATTCATCTTTCCACTACACTGCCAATATTTAGTTTTATTTTATTTTAGTTTTTTTATGTTATAACTTTTTCAGCTTATGACATCCTTAATTAAATAGAGTGGTATAAAAGAATTGACTAAGAGCTCCAACACATAAACACGATACAATGTCGCGTCGTAGCACGACGCGACATCGTTTTAACGTTTGAATGAAAGATACTACAATCATATACCATCATATTCGTCGTAGCATGACGCGACGTCGTATCGTATTTGTATTGGAGCCCTAACTCAGCACACCATTGTTTAAAAGCAGTTGCAAGTTAGCTGCCTGTATACCAAATAGCTTGTTCGACCGTCCGTGTTTCTGTGACAAATAAACCTATTTTTGTTTCTTTCTTTCGTAAATTATACAAAGCTGTGCAAATTAATCAGGCATTCCTATAACTCGAAGAAATATTCAATTACGTACGACATTCGTTTTAAGACTCGTAAATTATTCTCCAATAAAATTAATATTCCTCCTTACCTATGTTTCGTAGTCGAAAGTTGGCACTCGCAGTCGGCGAATCAATTAAAAGTTTCGAATTATTTATAAAGTCTGTTAATTCAGACTTTTGTGAGTTGTTTTCATAAGGGTTTTTCCGGAGTTTTATGTTTAAATGGATTTTATTTATTGGATAAATGAGGAAATTATTTTTTTTTCGATTCGCTGCTATATCCATATAAATAAAATATGTACAGTCAACAAAAGAGAAAAGTATACAGGATCGTCGGATATAGTTGAAGTTTAGTAAGATACCGATGGATGTTCTCGAATAAAATTTAATTTAATTAATAGAAAACAAACAGCTTATTTATCAAATAAAATTTCAGTCGACAACATCCATCGGTTTCTTACTAAACTTCAACTATATCCGACGATCCTGCATACTTATCTCTTTTGTTGACTGTACATAGCCAGTTAAAATTATAACCCTCCTTTGGCTTTGCTCTAGTCGGGTAAAAATATTAACAAGGACAAGTTACTTGCGGTTCGGCTCGTGGGCCTCGTGGCTAAACAATAACAACCGCACGGGTCAATCGAAGGTTAAGCTACACTCGCTGAGGTCGGTCCTTGGATGGATGACCATCCATTACATCTCGGCCCCTCGGTTCCTCGGAAAGCACGTTAAGCCCCGAAGGCTTCCGGCTTTCATTTCTAGATCTTTGACCGTCTTTACGGGTAATCAGGAGATTAAAAGCAGGCAACCAGTCTTACCAAGGGGTATCGTATGTGACAAATACCCAGTAACTAGGTAAAGCAGGTCAGATAGACAGTCGCTCCATGAAAAATACTGGTATTCAGCTGCATCCGGTTAGATAGGAAGCCCATCCCAACACAATTAGGAAAAAGGCTATGATGCCTTCCGGTAAACAGTGGCACACTGTGGAAAATACCTATTCGAAAAGTATTTGCATGTGATTTCGTATTTCAAAATGGTCACATTTCACTGGTGACCATAGATTGTTGTAGGCGTCCAATATGCACATACATTAATAATTCTTCCACTATGCTCGAACCAGCATATTAAAAAAGGCAAAAACAACAATACATACAGCCAGTCAAAATAGTCAGCCAAAAAAAGTAAAACAAGCGCTAAAGCAAAAATCTGGGTGAAAAAAAGCGCGAATAAAAAATGTTAGTATAAAACTCAGGGCGAGTAAAAAAAGGCAGTAAATTGCAACATAAATTACGCAAGAAATCTGTAATACTGGCAAGGTAGGTCGTTCATCACAATTAGGAGTCTTGGGAATCGCGAGAGCATTTGTGGAAATGGTTTCTTTGTTAACGGGTTCCGATTGTGTTGGGGGTGAGCAGAGCCGTGTGGTGTGGAACGAAATGCTAGCACTACGTTGTTGAATTCATTTGAAACATCGTTATAGCTCTGTAAAGGTAAATCTGTAAAACTGTTGTTTAACTTTAAAGGTGGCTTTGTTTTTTTTTTATGGATGGGAAATCATCAAATGACCCCTCCCGCTCACGAGAATAGTTCATGTTGTATAACAGTCAACAAAATTGTTAGCGGGACTGACAGTTTCAGTGGAATCCAAAAATTTGTCAACATTTTGCCACTTCAGCTTTGAGACACCACATTAGGTTTTAAATTCTAGTGATCCAAATGTTTGAACTGCTATAACGTTTTTATTGACTAATGACTTACCATAAAAATAATCAAGAGATCTCTTAGGAGTTCCCCTGATTAATTTTTTATCTTAAATCATGATGTGGCGGCACAGCTGAAGTGAAAAAATGTCAACTAATTTTTGGAGGCGATTTTAAGTGTGAATAAAAAATCCATACTAATATTATAAATTCAAAAGTAACCTGTCTGTCTGTCTGTATGTTACCTTTTCACGCCTAAATCACAGAACCGATTTAAATGAAATTTGGTATAGAGATAGTTTGAGTCCCGGGGAAGGACATAGGATAGTTTTTATCCCGATATTCCCACGGGATCGACATTTATGCGGGTGAAACCGCGAGGCGCAGCTAGTAAGTACATAAGAGGAAGTTTAAAAGTGGCAGCGGTAACTGAAGAGTTGTGTGGAAATCGGTTGCCATGGTACATGTATGTGTTAGGGAGAAATGAGGAAAATGTCGTGAGAAGAGTTTCGAGTATGGATGTCGATGGCTATAAGAGTAGGGGAAGACCAAAGAAACGATAGATGGACTGTGTGAATGATGATATGGTTAGAAAGGGGGTGACCACCGAGATGACGACTAATAGAGAAGTATGGAAGAAAAATATATGTTGCGCCGACCCCACATAAATTGGAATAAGGGCAGGAGAATTATGAGTCGAGTGCTCAATTTGCAAACTACACATAGAAGCATATTTTTTAAGTCTATTGTAAGCTTACAATTTTCAACTCCAGCAAGAAAATCAAAATTAAAAGTTCATATAAAAGCATGCAGGATCAGTGCAAATTTCGAACAGCAAACTGTAACAAAACCATAGCTTCTAGCCTGCGATAGAGCTAGAGTATTGTTCAAATCTGTATGGACGAGTATCTGTCTAGTTGCACATATTCTGCCAATTAAGTGATCGGCAGTCCGGCCGGTCATAAACTAAACGGATTCCGAATATCCTTCTTACGTTCGTATTTATGTACGTTTCAGATTCGAATTTTGTTGACCTGCAGAATTAGTAGTTATTGAACCATCATTGAACTTTGCTATTATGCAGGTACCTATGGTCTGTTCCAAAAGTATTTCATGAAATGTAAACACAAAGTGCTTGTCATTGACAGAACAGATGGCCGATGGGGCCGAAAGGTTCTGGAGTGGCGACCGCGTACCGGAAGGCGTAGCGTTGGAAGGCCTCCCACAAGGTGGACCGACGACCTTGTGAAGGCCGCAGGAACACGTTGGATGCGAGAAGCACAAAACCGGTCGAAGTGGAGGTGCTTGGGGGAGGCCTATGTCCAGCAGTGGACGTCTTTCGGCTGAAATGATGATGATGATGATGATGATGAAACACAAAGATCAGAAAACGCAGATGAATCAGTAAAGTTTTCTCATTGTTTGTCTTATTTGTTTTAAGTATATTCGTGTATTTATTATATTTATAGTTTTGATACGTTTTTGCGTCCCTTTATATTTAAAATATATACCTACATTTTTCACAATAGCACCACTGTTTGTGTCTGCATCATCCAAACGTTGACTGGTAGAAAATGCCTATGTCAGTACATTTGTGTGCTTAAAGTACCTATTAAATAAATAATTGTGTTATTAATTCTTTAAGTGGTATGTTTACGCTTTCATTAGATACTTCTGGTAAAGACTGGTAGTAGTCAGGTGTTTTATCACTTAGGTACTACGTCGTTCATGGGTCATTCTTGACGTCGGCTATCAGCATTAGCAGATAAACGATGGCCGTTACTTGCTAAGCCCCGTCCATAATAGCAGATTTATTTGCAACGTTTCAAGGTTGTATATTGTGACAAGTAGATTAGGTATACAGATGCCTCAGAAACTAAATCTTAAAATTCGGTAGTATTCGCAATCTGACATTTAATGTTGACGAGGACTGTTCCAAGGATTCAGATGTTTGTAGTCGTTAGGACCCACAAACATAAGAAGTTTTTTACATTTCTAAGCTTGGACCTATCATTGGTCGAAATGTAAGATGGAAACATTTCGCTTTCGCTAGACAAACGTTTGTCATTCACGGGGGTCGGCGGTGACCTGGGTGTTTATGTTCTATTAAATATTTTCCCTCCAAAATCAGGCGGGTCAACATGATTGATTAACATCTTATTAATAGAAATTGCATTGAGCTGCCTAAAATCGAGTTGAATGACGTGCAATAGGAGAGGCCTGTCTGGACTGCTATAGGCTGATGATGATGAATACCAATTCGCACTAAACAAATGTATGAGGACGCAGATAAATTGAAAATTAAAGGAAACAAATTAGTTAAAAGTAAAAATAAACAGAAGAAATTATTTAGCGGTACCCACGCACTAAAGAAAATAAATGTACCTACTTACCGATCATCATCATCAGCTGCCTAGCCTTTTCCCAACTATGTTGGGGTCTGCTTCCAGTCTAACCGGATGCAGCTGAATACCAGTATTTTACACGGAGCGAATGCCTATCTGATCTCCGCAACCCTGTTAGTGGGTAATACGAAACCCCTTGGTAAGACTGGTTGGCAGATTTTCGGGCTTCTGACGACCCGTAACGACTGTCAAAGATCCACGGATGACAGCTGGGACCAACGGCTTAACGTGAACGGCACCCGTCCCACCCCACCCGGGGCCTAGCGCCAGCGCTTACGCTCACCCAGCCAGCAGTACACAGAACTGAGCGCGAAAGTGGCGATGTTTGTACGTACACTGGAAAAAATGCACTCCAATCAAGTGACTTTTTAGCTTGATTGACGATATCTTGTTTAGATTAATCAAAATCTTAGTTAAGTTGATCATCACGACATGATGGCAGCAATACTAGTTCAAATGATTGAACGCTAAAACAAGTTTCCTGATTACCCTTAACATGACATCATTGTAGAAGAGTTAAAACAACAAAGTAAGTTAGTTGTGTCAATCAAGCAACTTGATCAACTTGATTGCTGCAAATAGGTTTTGTGATAACTCCAATCAAGATCCCGTTTCAAATCTGAATCATATAAAAGAGCAGTAGCTGTGATCATTGTGCTTGATAGGCTCAGATGCAAACAAGTTACTTAGTTAAACTAAACAAAGTCTTGATTGTGGCAACTACTTTTTTTTCAGTGTAAGCTAGTGCGATTTTTGGCACGCGAAGTAGTTACTCTTGCGTTATCTAGGAGTGTCTATATCTGTGGGCTAGGCAGTTTGATGACTGAACCATTCCCGTTCTTTTGTTTTTAGGACCATTTACTCGTAGGACGATTTGCTAATAGGACATTTCGCTAAAGTGTCGTTTTGATTATTATAGGTCGTTATGCCATTAGGACCATTTACGTTTAGGACTTTTTGATACAAAGGGCTCAAGACGGGTTGGCGATTTCAGACTTACAGTAACTACTAGCTTCTTTCTTCTTCTTCTTCTTCTTCAACCTAACCTAACATTTTTTTTTAATATATAATCTAATCTAGTGTTTGATAAAGGTAAATCACTTTTCTTCTGAAATGTACACATGTTGTTATAACATGGGATTCAACGGAAAGAGCAAACGGGATCCATCGTTAATACCTAAAAAATGGGATTCAAAAGTGGGATCCAACGAAAATAAACGCTCTCTGTGAGAGGGAGTGGGCCGTAATCTACCATGCGGGCCCAGTGCGGGTTGGGCACATGTCTTTAAATTTTTGGTTATAGGACATGTCGGTTTCCTCACGATGTTTTGTTGCACTATTGTAAAATAACATTCAACCTGATGTGCCTGCAGTGCAGACTCTGCAGAGACGAAACATTTGCTGCAATTAATAAAACGGCGCCGTACATCCGGATTATCCTGCTCGCTTACGAGACCCGATTTATCGACACGAGTTTGGATCCGAATCCAGCCTGAAGTTTCAGCCTGAGTTCCAGTCACAGATAGGTAAGAAAAAAAAAAACGCTTTTTTTTAAGAAAAATAGTGTTTACCACCCTTTTTTGAAGTCGGTTAAAAAGTGTGCCCTCATTCATTGTTTAACTTATTGATGCGCGTGGGGAGTATCTACAAAAATAAAAATCAATGTTTGTATGTTTGTCATCTATGCGTTCCGAAACCATTAGTCAGATTGTAATGAAACTTTCATAGGGTGTTCTGGGGACGCCCGTAGAGGGTTCCATGGGAAAAAATAACAAAAAAAAAAAAAAAACTGAGGCGACACGAAGTTCGCCGGGTCAGCTAGTAATAAATAAAAATCTTTTATTGACAGGCATCGTAGTAGGCCCATAGCATGTTAGTATTAAAAGTAACCTAAAAATCTATTTTAAAATAGTAGTAGGTAACAAAATAGGCACACAAAAACAATATTAAAAAAATATAATCATTTTAAGAAACATAATTAAACAAACAGAGCAGTGGTGGCTATGTGGTAACGGCCACGACTTACCGAGTTGTAGGTCGTAGGTTCGAACCCAGACAGGCGCTTTACTTTGAGTAAATTATTTCGTCACCACTGCTCTCAAAACGGTGAAGGAAAACATCGTGAGGAAACCGGCATGTCCTAGAACCAAAAATTCGAAGACATGTGACATCTACCAACCCGTACTGGGCCCGCGTGGTGGATTACGGCCCACTCCCTCTTACATAGAGGAGGCCTGTGTTGGGACACATTATTATAGGCTGATTATGTAAAAAACTTAATTTAAATCACCAAATTTCAGGAAGGTTTATCAAGCCCCATGTGTGACATGGAGCTTGATAAACCTATCCATTGTAGGCCCTTCTAACCTTTCAGAAAATAGTTTCAGGATGCTATTGTCGCTTCCTCTTACTCTGCGTCATTATTGACGCCACTTTCTTGCGAATGATCGCGAAATAATCGTCAGTGTGCGCTTCAGCGAACATCAGTGACAGTAGATTATTTTGTATCATTAGTCAAGACTTCAAAGGTTAAAAACTTTAAGTACCCAAACAATAAAGTTTCAATACAAAAATAAAGTTTAGCACTGCTTTCTATGGATCAACACCCTTACACCTGTATGTGGGTCGAATCTACAGCTAAGGCTGTCGATACATTTACGACTAACCTCGGCAGGTTATAAATCTTAACTTAGTACCGATTTTAGCCTTTAGGTTCCGTAGTAAAAGTCGTTTGGAGAAAAATGTTAGTTCCAAATCGGTGGTGTTTTTAACGTGATTTTTCTGGAAATGGAAAGATGGACTTGAACATTCAAATCTATTATATTGGTAAGGAGTGTTTATACACAATGTGCTACTTATTTTTGGTAATTGTTCATCATTTCTGTGTTGTATTATATGGGATTGATTACAGTTTCTTAAACAAAAACCTGAACATTGTTACTAATACACAAGATTAGATTTTTGAAGTGAAACTTCTTTACGCACGCTTGACTTGGGAAGTAAGCTGGCGAACGCGTGACGTAAGCGTTACGAAAAGTGTGATCGGGCGAGGCGAACGGGAGTTGAGTAGGGGATATAAGCAAGAGAAACCAGTGCGCGCGCACATTTTCTTTCTCTCTTCCTCTCATAGCCAAATACGTTTGAAGTTTCACTTCAGTCGTGTGGTCATAAGCACAATAGGTTTTTTTTTTCTAATGATTGGGTCATAATGGAAATAAGCAGAATAATGCAATCAAAATAACGACGCCTAGTACACTTTTCGCCGTCTCATATTATAACAAAGTAGCTTCATGACGCTACATGATGAAGTGACGAATAGTCTTTATATGTGTTTTTGTCTTGTAATCTCATAAAAACTTTTCGTGCTCGCAGGTGATAAAAGTCGCTAATCACTTAAAACATTATGGGCATGAAGCCATAAAAATAACTTCAATAAAACTGAGCAATCTGTGCAACTGGGCCAGTGATCCAAAGTCGTCAGCGTGTCGCCGGCCTTATGTAAGTAGGTGTCTATTGGGAATTGGCAAACACCTTAGTTAGGTTTTAATGTGGTTTTGGCTGATCAAGCTGCTTTATCTTTGTTTTTGAGTTTTGTGTTCAGAAAATACGATTTTCACACTGCTTCACTACTGAAGCAGTGTGAAAATCGTATTTTCTGAACACAAAACGAACACAAACGAAAACGAACCGAAAAAATACCAACCCGCAGTGAGCCGACGTGATAGATATCGACCCGCTCCCTCTAAGAGAGAGGAAGCCTGAGTTCCAGCAGTCAGATCATTATAGCTCAGCCTATCGCAGTCCACTGCTGGACATAGGACTATCCCAGGCTGCGCCACAACACCCTGTCCTCCGCCTTCCGCACCCAGTCTGTCCCAGCCACCTTTTTGAGTTTGTCGGTTCATCTAGCTGGGGGCGTCACACGATTCCATTCCAGGACTCGTCTGCTCCGGCCATTGATCCTTCGACAAAAATAGTAAATAAATATAACAAAAGAACGCGGCTAAATAAAAAGTGAGGATTAATAAAGCTAGGATAAGACAAAAAATATTTTATTTGATACACGCACAGGAAACACAAATAGTAAAAAAGGAGAATTTAAAACTAACAAAGTTACATTAAAAACAACAAAAAAAGTCCTGTGCGAGGCCAAAAAGGCTCCTATTTCAGCATATTACTGCGATATTAAAAAATAAATACTGCAATATTTAAAAAATAAATTCTGCGATATTTAAAAAATAAATACTGCGATATTTAAAAAATAAATTCTGCGATATTTAAAAAATAAATACTGCGATATTTAAAAAAAACAAATACTGCAGCGCTGGTATTCTGATAGGGCCCGATGGCCCCAGGATGGGTTGCCTGCCCTTGAATAGACCACGATTTTTCTTTTCATCTTCCTTTGGGCTATCAAGTAGAGCACGCAGTACATTCCAGCTGTCAATGTTTCGGGTATGAAGACCCTTGAAACTTCAATAGCTGGTCAAATCATATGATAACATTTTTGTAGACAAGACTCTACGTGGAGATGTAAGTATAAATGTCGATAGGTATAAGAGTAGGGGAAGACCAAAGAAACGATGGATGGACTGTGTAAACGATGATATGGTTGGAAAGGGCGTGACTACCAAGATGAAGATTAATAGAGAAGTATGGAAGAATTGCGCCAACCCCAAATAAATTGGAATAAGGGCAGGTGCATGATGATGCCAAGGCTTATTTTTAATCTTATTTTTTGAATTGTTTCTTCTTTTGTGTGTTTTTTTACATTTTTCTCACATATAAAAGCAGCAAGAATAATGTACCCAGGGTTTTGTAATATCTTGATTCAAAAGAGTGTCCATGGAGTTTTTTGCCCGTTCTTCTCCATAGAGATCTACGTTTTGGAATGGGCAACTAGCTTCAACTTTCTGACTAACTGACCGATTATTTAATTTTGACAATTCAAAAGTACATGGTTTAATTGAAATAAATGCTTTGAGTTTGAGTTTGATGATGACTCTCGCTCGCTCGTGAAGGCGCTCGCTCGTGAAGGGGAGTACAACAACCATACCTTTCTAAAAGGGCTTGTGGCTAAGTAATAACAGCCGCTCGGTTCGATCGATCAGGTTAAGCTACGCTTGCGCTGGTTGGTCCGTGGATGGGTGACCATCTTTACATACCAAGACTCCTCCGTGCCTCGGAAAGCTCGTTAAGCCGTTGGTCCCGGCTGTCATTCGTGGATCTTTGACAGTCGTTACGCGTCGTCAGAAGCCCGAAAGTTTGACAACTAGTCTTACCCAAGGGGTTATGTATTATCCAGTAACTGAGTTGTGGAGGTCAGATAGGCAGTCGCTCCATTTAAAATACTAGTACTCAGCTGCATCCGGGTAGACTGGAAGCCGACCCCAACATAGTTGGGAAAAGGCTAGTCAGATGATGACTTTTCTTAAACTGCTGTTGCTTTATTCCGGCTCGAAATATATGTGTATAATACGAGTTGTTATGTAAAAAGAACGTCATTATTTAATTAACTGTTTTGATAAATGCTTAATTGTCACTATAATGTAAAAGTCACTCTAACTAAAATTCTAATAGCCGTAATAAGTAAACGATAATACTTTTTAAACTATGTTTAGATAGGACAAGTTATTACATGTTAAAATATTTACTTTACTAGCAGCGCCCCGCGGTTTCACCCGCATAAATTTCGTTCCCGTAGGGATAGCGGGACAAAAAGTATCCTATGTGTTAATCCTGGTTATAAACTATCTGTGCGCCAAATTTCAAGAGTAGCAAACGTCCATCCATCCTCCCAAATGTTTGCGTTTATAATATTGTTATATATTATAACATTAAATTATAAATTATAATATTGGTATTAGTAGGAATAGTAGGAATATTAGTAGGAAATAGGAAGTAGGATTACACCGTGGCCCAAAATAACGTTGACAAAATTAAAAGTAAGTTAAGCGAATATTTTGTTTTTTGTTATGATACTCGTATACTCATTCCTCGGCGTCATTTTTAACATTGTTTGTTTGATAAAAAGTGTTAAAAATATATTTGTGTTGTGTAACGTAGAGCCGTAATTTTATTGCTTGACCGTGGAAAAAGGCAGTGTGAGATAGCAAACATTCTTGGTGTTAGTCGTCAGTCAGTTTCGAGCTCGGCAACATCGGAGACCACCCTGGAAGACGACACAAGAGGACTGTTAGGACTCCTAGGAACCGACACATTATCAAACAAAGATTAGTCCGTAATCCACAGATTGTAGTGAGCAAAATGCTGCGAGAAGACAAAAAAGTTCGACTTGAGAGATGTCGTATGCTTAAACGACGCTCCGCAGCGTCAAATTGGGAAAATGTCGTATTCTTTGACTAACTTTTTTTCGATAGAACAAGCCCATAATCACTAGATTGACAGGATCTGGTCTACCACTCGTCCAGAGGGGCAATTCTCGTAATTTTAAGAACGTTCGCAGTCTGATCTCAGTCTCAATCTGTCAACAAGTTTTTGACATTTGTTTGTCGCCGAGATGAGACTGCGACTAGATTTTGAACGTTTTAAATTACGAGAATTGGCCTTCTGGAGCTGCTGCATTTGTTCCAAATCTCCAAAACACTGAAACAGTTACGGTTTGGGGTGCGATTTGCGCCACTGGCAAAACTCCCTAGTTTTTGTAGAAAAGGGTATCAAAATCAAACAAGAAAACTATCGACGAGACTTGGAGTCAACAGCACTATGGTAACCGTCCATGGATATTTCGACAAGACTGTGCTCCAGCTCACAGGGCCTTGAGTGTTCAACAGTGGTGCAAAGACAATTTCCCTGGTCTCATCAGCTCCAAAGAATGGCAACCCTACTCGCTGTATGATTTATCTTAGAAACAAGGTCAAGTGCTACGCGTCATAGAAGTATTGATGAGCTAAAGGTAACTCTTACACGGGGGTGAGACGAAATATCTGCAGAGGAAGTGCGAAAAATCGTAGAACATTTTAGCCAGCGTTTGTCTGTATGTATCCGCGCTAAAGGAGGTTATTTTGAAGACAAATAGGGATTCTTGTATCAAATAAAATGTATTTTTATGATTTATAACCTTATTTAATCCATACTTATAATATTATAAATTCGAAAGTAACTCTGTCTGTCTGTCTGTATGTACCTTTTCACGCCTAAACCGCTGAACCGATTTAGATTAAATTTGATATAGAGAGAGATAGCTTGAGTCCCGGGAAAGGACATAGGATACTTTTCATCCCGATATTCCCACGGGATCGAGACTTATGCGAGTGAAACCGCGGGGCGCAGCTAGTTGATGTATAAAATTATTCGTAAAACTTCTTGTCAACGTTGGGCCACCCTGTACTATTTTTAAACTAAATTCTTAAGTCTGTGAATTCCAGCCAGTTTAAACGATGTACAGACAAAATACAATAGTACCTTTGCATTTGAGTCTTAGTTGGCTACATATTCTAGCTACTGGGACTGCAGTAAGCCAGGATCTGCAGCGGTCACTAATGGAAATACCGAGCTACGGTTAAAGTCTCTGCATATATCTACCTAAGTACAGAAGCTAGTTCTATAGATAGGTTAATTCACTATTGTTTGAACTGGAAGGCAAATATATTTAAAGCGAAGATCGTAGTAAGTTTATCTTGGAAAAAATAGTTGTTAATGTATATCTGCGCCCCGCGGTTTCACCTGCATACGTGTCGATCCCGTGGGAATATCGAGATAAAAAGTAGCCTATTTATGTTAATCCGGGGTGTTAACCTCTAACCTCTATACAAAATTTTATCAAAATTGGTCCAGCCGTTTGAGCGTGAAGAAGTAACAAACATATAAACACACACACACACACTCACAAACTTTCGCCTTTATAATATTATAAGTGTGATTAGAAAAGGTTCGGCTTTGCAGAGCTCATATCTGTCACTCATGAAAGCTAAATATGTGTTTTTTACGCCCTGATACACCATGTATATAGCTTTTTAAAACATACGGTATACTTCATCAAAACAGAGCAATCACCCTTTGTTTATCAGTTTTGGGAATACGCGTGATTCTATATATATTCTGCTCAAAGGACAACACCCCAGGACCCAAAGTTCAGAGGTCAGATTGAAGATAAACATCAACTTGGAAATGTCCAAACTTTGAAACACAACTGAGGAACAGAGCTTATCTTTCCGAGTGAATAAGAAAGACTAGATAATATAAGGAAAACGTTCCGTACGTAGTCGGTTAAACAAAGATTTGATGTTTATTAATATTGAGACTTTTTGGTAATCGGGTAAAACAGGAAATACACATGTCAGGGGGCATCCTTACATTGTGAGATGTTGACAGATTCGCCATACAAAATCTGTCAAAAACTCACAATGGCGAGGCTATTTGCAACGTTTGTATATTAGTAGCCTTAGGGTCGGTTCATATCTGGCAGAAAATGCGTCGCGTATTATCGGTCGCGTAACGGCAGAACAGACATTTATATTATAAAACATTCAACCTTTCAAACTCAACCGATGATGCGTTAGTGCTTCGAGCGAATAAATAGACGCAATCGAAGTTACGTTCGACGCATTTTCCGTCAGATGTGTACCGACCCTTAGACCCCGTCATGCAGGTGCCTTGTTCTATACCCCGTCTTGACGCGTCTTTGTTACGTTAACACTAAGAAGTTTTTATACCGTGTTTTAAGCAAATAAATATTAATATTATTAAGTTATTTTGGGACAACGGCATGCAATGCAATATTTCTACTGCTAGGACACAGGCTTCCTCCCGGCGAGAGGGTGTAGGCTATAATCCACCACGCGGGCCCAGTGCGGGTTGGTACATGTCAACAGCATGCAACCTCGTTGACTACTATTGTGCTAGATACCTGGCATGTGTATTACCGGCTTTATGCATTGATTGTGTGGCCAGCAGCGATGCCGAAATCTAGTATTGGATAATGGAATGCATTTTAGCAATACGGTAAACTCATACTATTTCTGCCGCACAACCATAGATATATGAAAGGCGCACAACAGTATTGCTGTTGTTTTAATGGGTGAAACTCAGACCAAATAAAAAAGTCATAACATACAGTGAAGCATGCCGAAATTACACCTCCGCTTTGTGCATACACGCTCACACGCACACATTTACAACCATTTACAATCAAACTACACCTAACTAAGTGCACACATGTTTACGAAACCGGACTCACTTTACTTTTTTTTATATTTATTGTTTATTTTTTCATATAATTGTACATATTATTATAGTTTATATTTTAGCTTATATTATGTAAATATTTAATTTTTGGAGAAATAAATCGAACTTTACTTTTGAACTGTTGACAGCCCTCTGTCTTGGTTTTTTTATTTGGGTTAAACAATTAGATACTTAAGCCCATTTAAAAAAAATATTGTTATCAAGTTTGAATACATTTGTCTAATGACTGTTAGAACAATGATAAACTACCTTTATTAAGCAACCTCTTCCAAATTACGTTAGTTCTAAGTGAGCAGTCGGGTGACTCGTATCGCTTCGTGTTCGAACAATAAAAAATAAAATGGATACTTCAAGTAGTCAGAGGCCAGACTCCTGGAAGTCCTTGGTCGATGTACTGAATTCTGTCGGAATTTTTTGGACTGAAGAAGAGTTTGATTCTTTATCAGACCGATTGGAAATGCAGGAGGAATATGTAAATTGGAGCATAGGATCTATGCCGAGAAGTTCAAGCGGGAGTCAGACCTTGGAAGCAGTTCCACCACTCAACGAACTAACTGGGACTGCGAGTGCAGCCTTAGCAAGTGAGACCGAGGACTCTGAATTCCACGGCCCAGATATCCGCGGTTTGGGGAAACGCTCGCCTAGCGTCGAGTCTGACTCTGAGTCTTCAGCTGCCCCTGACTGTCATCAGCAAGAACCGGAGGATCCTGACCATCAAGAAACACCCGATCACAAAAACCCACGGTAATATTACAAACAATGTGAAAGTGAGTTTGGTTTGACTTTATCCACACATGTTTACTATGATTACCTATTCCGTTACTGTTGTGCAACATCTTTATGTATTTGTAAAGCTTTATATAAACTTGATATTTATGTTTACTTTTTATTTATTTCCTGTAAGACAATAGTCAGCTGAGAATATTTGCATTTATTATGAACCTCACCCAAAAAATTATTTTATTGTTACAATAATTTTGAAAAATAGGCACTGATCGTTGCAACTTACGAGTACCGTCTTGTTAGGTCCGAGATGTCAGAAACATTTTCAATAAGTGCCAAGGCGCAGGGAAAGTCGCGAGACCAAGCTAGTCAAGTAACAGAATATCTCCAACTTACGTAAGGTCTTTTCGCTTCCAATTATTATCTTTTTCTTTTCCTTATTACAAAGGAGCATTGAAACTAAATGCTCAGAAGAGCACCTCGTTACTCTAAGTACTTATTTATTTTACTCAGTTCTTCTCCGTAGCAGTTGAGTGATTTCATAGATTCGCTCTTTTAAAGCATCTCTAAGTATAATGTTCTCATTAAATGCACGTTTCATTTAATATTAAAAGGAGAATGTTTATTTTTTAAAGCACTTGTGTGACACGTGGTGTTTTTCGTTAATGTAGAAATACTTCGTAGGTATGTCCGAAAGCCCCAAATCGGTAGAAACCTATGGAATTGTGAAAACAATATTTCGAAGAGAGAATCTATAGGACGTAAAAGATATTCTTACACAAGAGGGTATAATTAGCGACGTTTGCGGAAGGCCTTATGTACATATATCACTCGTTCTATCTCCACTAAATTCAGCGGAGGTGTCGAGAGGGAATAAAACTAAGGATGGGAACAAAACAAATGCCCACTGCTGATATATGACGTGCGATAATCTACACTTATGTTTGTATCTCACGTGTTAAAAGTTATTTTGGTTGTAGGTATTCAGTATTATGCATCTTTAGCCTTGTAAGTTCTTTCTTAAGCCGCTTAAACTTCGAGGACGTTTGAGGCAATTGCAAAAAGTGGTATTTAATGTGATTTATAATTCTTATGTACCTGTCACTATTAACCTGTGTTGATCTGCAAATACACGTGGTCTTAAAGATGTAAAAAAAGCTTTGTCTTAATGTTTACTTCTATAAAAAATCTTAACTGAAGTAATTCCTAGGTACATCAAATCAAGCTCTTTTAGCTCGTGAACCGAATCATTTGCGAGTCTAGTCGTGTATACGTATTAAAGAACGTTAACTGAGCAGTCTTCAGGGAAAACAATAGTTCAGGCAGTGAACTAATGAGCGTTCAAAGCGTAATTCTACCTCACTTTAGTATTTGAGTTGAATGTGGACGATCGCCGCTTGGCAATGAGCCGGTCGATCTCGCGGGGTTCGCCGGTGTATGACTGTGAGTACTACGCTGTATCCCAGCCTTCGCCACTGTGTGCATGCGATGGAAGAAAATCTAGGAGATATTTGGGACATCTTTAATGCAAGTGTTCCTGATGCGCCTCTGAGCAAACTGTAGCTGTAATGCGCGTTTAAATGAAGACCACATTTGGGACGAGTAGGTATTGTAAGTTTTTTATAGGACGGCATATAATTTTTTCGCGATTAGATTTAGATGTGAACTGACTTAGTGACTGAACATTTTTCTCCATGGAACCAATTCCCATGGAGAAAGTTCTTCAGTTTGATAGTCTGTACTAATATCACATCTTTCTGATACACCCTGTAGATTCCACCTGGATTGCTCTTGAACAGTAATTGTTGATTTGAGAATTACGTTTTAATAAGAATGTCGTAAAGGCGTTAGTTACTACAGAATATAATTAGAATATCATTTAGAATCTTGATGAGTTCGTAACGTGGAAGTAGGTATAATTATATAATACTGGTTCATTTTCTGCGATGGAAGAAACTTGTTTGTGTTTGTAAACACATTGGAGAAATCAAGATGAGTGTCAAAATGAATGTAATAATATAATAATAATATTCCACAACTATCACACAACGCCATCTAGTCCCAAGCTAAGCAGAGCTTGTGTTATGGGTACTAGACAACTGATAAACATACTTATATATTTCTAAATACATTCATATTATAGATAAATTACACCCAGACACAGAACAAATGATCGTGCTCATCACACAAACATTTGTCCTGGGTGGGAATCGAACCCACGACCTCCGGCATAGCAGTCAGGGTCACTAACCACTAGACCATCAGGCCTGTCATGTTGCTTCCTCACTGTTTTCTTAACGCGAACGGACTATAGTGTCGACATATCCTTTTTTTTAACTGTCGCCCTGATCGATACAAAGATATCTCCGAGTTCTTCGGAATTCGTTATTATAGTCACCCTACGTATTGGTTACACGAGCGATGCACCCGAAGCTGTTCGTATGGATAAAACATTCAAATGTATGGAAAGCGAACCTTGCTTCACAGAGTATAAATTAAATGGAGTGATCTGGTGTCGGTGCGAGGAAACCAACATTCTTTCATCCACCAACTCGTACTGGCAACGCGTGACAGCCTCTCCTTCTTACTGAGAGGAAGCCTTAATCCCAGAAGTGTAGACATTAGTGGTGTGATGGGTGGGACAGCCCCATGCTGGCTCAATGGATACGGCTGTACACTTAGGTGTCAGTCGTTTCAATTTTCAATTTCGTGGTTTTGTGTTTTTTACTAACATTAGGTTAAGACTTTTACTAACAACATATGTATTTTTAATCTGCAATAAATGTGTTATTATTATTATAAAGTAGAAAAATAATTATGAATGTAAACTGTAATTGACAACATTTCAAACCTGACACGACCTTAAAACAAAAATACTATTTCTTTATTTTCGTATCCTGAGTTTAAATATATTTTTATTTTATTTTTTTATTTCTAAATTTCTGAGAAAAAAAATAAAAATCAAAAAACATGTGATGACGTCACATAAACGGCGGAATGAGGTAGTTACCTTTGCGCATTCCAATGTTTTTGATTGAAAACATTACATCAAACAAGACATGTCAATGTCACCTAAGAAGTGTAACTAGAAAACAACTAAAAAACTGAATTGAATTCAACAATATTTTTTCCTATCAACTCTACACGCTGCTTACTGTTAATATTATCAATTTTTGATTGATATTTCGCCAACAAAATGGATCCCAATGAAAAATATACGCCAATGAAGAAACCAAAACAACGACTGAGACAAGTGACATCTAACAGTTTTTTTGACGGGTCACAATAAAGCAAAGGTAATATCGCCATTCTACCTAAGGCTGACGTCATCTGGCACTTACGTCTTTTTAGAATACACCGAATTTCAAAGTTAAAATTATGAATGAAAAGTACATAATTTCGAAAAACGAAAAAATATGGGCGCCCTAGATTTGAATTTACTTTTATATAACGTAATAATACATGTAGGTTAAAATTATGAAATGTTGTCAATTGCGGCGTAACTGTGGAGAGGCTTATGGCCCAGTAGTAGATATCGGATTCAACGAAATCAACCTTAAGTGTGCAACAATATGTTAACACTCGTTTTGTATTTCCTCCATTAACTTTATACTCCTTGTTCCTACAGGATCAGTATCATATACATGGAGTTTGTACACCGTCCGTGCAAATAGTGCCTAGTTCCTTTACGAAGACCCTCGATTGCCATTAGATGTTAGCTTGATTAGTCACGTGGTTCTAATTTTAAACTGTTTTTCTCAGAAGCTTGAACATGCTTCTAAACAATTAAATAAAAAAAATATAATACAAGTATACACCCTGTGTATTAAAGTCTTTAAACGAAAGACTTTAATATACAGGGTGTATACTTGTATTATATTTTTTTATGTAAAAAGACATCGCATAGCCGTCAACTATGCATCCTGTAGATCAAACTAAGTACTCGTACCATATGTACAAAAATAATTGCTGGGAACCGACTTTTAATTTTGGTGAGAAAATTTGCTGTTTACGGTAGTGCGCAATGTAACGCACGCAAAACATTGTGCTTATGGGTGCATGCAACGGTACAGGGGTCGTAGGGGTATTTAAAGTTGTGTTATAAACTATAACATTAAAAACTTGTTTACGTAAAAAAACGTCAGTTAAAGTTGGAATTTTGATCTTCAATATCTCCGTAACAAGAAGGTTCCCAGATATGGTAATGCGGTACAAAAAAATGATTTTAATGACGTGGAGTACAAGTGGCATGAGAGCCGCTCGGAGCCGCGGGGCAATTGCGAACATTTTATCAATCGGAATCTGTTTCATTTTGACAGTTCAACAACATTCATTTACGTGTTGAGCAGACAAATTTTTCGAACTTATGAAGCAATGGATTAACACTTGGCTTCGAAATGATTCTGATTCCGATTGATAGTGTGTTACGCAATTAGGGTGCTGGTCTCGGTGGCTCGAGACTTCATTATATTCCATTCTATTGAGAAGTTAATATTAATCTATTTCGTGCGTTGGTAATATATATTTTTAAACATAGGTATTAAACGCTAAAACATCTTATTAGTTTGACTAGGTGGCTCGAGACTTCTTTATATTCTATTCTATTAAGAAGTCAATATTAATCTATTTCGTGCGTTGGTAATGTATATTTTTAAACATAGGTATTAAACGCTAAAACATCTTATTAGTTTGACTATTAATCTATTTCGTGCGTTGGTAATATATATTTTTAAACATAGGTATTAAACGCTAAAACGTCTTATTAGATTGACTATGTACCGCGCACACGCACATTGGCTAAAGAAGATTTCGTAGTAAGTTATTTTGCTTGTACGCAAAGGGACAATGGGGGGGGGGGTATTTTTATTCGATAGTTTATATCACCATATAGTAAAAAAATATTCAAAGCAAAAAATGCAATTGAAAGTACTTAAAAAAAAAAGTTTAAAATAGCCAACCGACACAGGCACCTTAAAAGCCCTCCATTTTGGCGCGCTTGGTGTGACGTCATAGTTTATATCATTGACAACGGACTGAATGCCAAACTGCTATAAAACATAATTATTGACATTTATTGTTGTCATGAACTTTCACGTCACATTCGTTTTGTGCAATGGCGTCGCTTTTCAAATATTTAAAAATCCCACAGTTTTATTGCACTTTTTAAAAATTAATTTCTTCCTCAATAATAAAATATAATCAAAAAAATTGATGGAGGCGTAATTCAGAAGTAATACAGTTTATTAAAAAAATACTTTTACTATGGGACCAAACCTGAAATCGTGAAAAAAAAATCAGCTGCTTCCTACATTTTGACGAGTTATGCGAACATAAATGTAGGGAACAGCTGAATTTTTTTTCGCGATTTCGGGTTTGGTCCCATAGTAAAAGTTGTTCATAATGATGAGTACAATCTCCCATTTCGATTTGTCACATGTTTTCAATTTCAACCTGTATATTTGACCTTTACCCACATACATGTTCCCATTGGAGATTTTGGTCTTGGTTTATTTACTTATTTAATCTTTTCGCACAAAAATGTACAAAGGCGGACTTAATTGCCTTAGAGCGCTTTCGCACTACCTCCGATCCGAATCCGAGAAATGCCGGTCCGAAGTGACCATTGTCCTATTTGTATGAGGGGGTTGCGCACTAGATCCGAACCGATCCGTAATTGACTGTAAGACTAGCATAAATATCTTAAGAGAAAATTTCAAAGGGCTGTGGATTTTGTGATTAATAAATAAATAAATAATAAAAAGGACTAAGGACTATTTCTCGGATTCGGATTGGACGTAGTGCGAAAGGCATTAGGCATTCTCTACCAGTCAACCAAGGGTGATGACGAGATTAGATGGATTAGGTGGCTTATTCTGACAACTCTATAGCGAGTTTTGAAATTAAAATGTACGTAAAAGTGAGTACCAAAACGATTTGTTTTTGGAGTTATTCGATGCATAGTGGTGCGTAGGCATGTATATCAAATAAAATTCAATCTATTCGAACGAGAAATCTGCCAGTGGTTTTTATAGTAATTTTTTGGTAGAATTCATGGACAAAAAGTTAACTTTATTCTATGCTATGCTGGTCTAGTGTAAGTTTATCAAAAAGTGTTTTTATTTCTGATATTCGGCTTTGACTGCCTCGTTTATCTAGTGGACGCAAGCACGACTGCTGAGCGTAATGTTCCGGGTTCGATCCCCAGATTGGGCTGTATTATTCGATTTTATATTACGAAGTTCTCGCAATAACAGTCGCACGGGTCGATTGATCAGGTTAAGCTACGCTTGCTTGCGTGGATGGGTGACTACAATGACCATCTTTACATACCAAGACCCCTCCGTGTTTCTTAGAGGTACGATAGGCTGCAAAAGTGCATGGGTAGTACAGAAACAAAATCGTGTGAAGCGAGAATGACGCCATCTAACGTAAAACCAGTTGACTAACAAAATTTAATTTTGCTGTTATTAGATGGCGTTGCTTTGCTTTATATGATAAAATATTTTTGTAGTTTCTTTTTGTCTCTTCAAACATTCAAACAATTTATAATTAATAGTTTCTTTTAAAGAAAATTGTTCCTAATTATTAACCTACTATGTTAAAATTGAATATCAATTTATAAGTAGGTGCTAAGTAACTACTAATTAGAATAATAAATTAATTATTAAAATACCCACTCGTTAGCTTAATAAATATATTCCTATCGGTTTCTTTTATTATTTTTATCATTTAAGCTACGTATGCTGGTAAATGTAATGTAATAATTAGATAAATGTATTAGCCTTGTAACTCTTTGCTCAATCCTACTTAATACGTTTCTTCCTAACTCCTTACTTACGTTTCGTAAATTAGTCATAGTTGTGAAGAAACCAACGCCATCTAGTTTATTTTCGAAAACTTGAATTCAAACGTTCACGGGAAAATAGACACTAAGGTACCCATGCAATTTTGCTGGCGACTGTACATTGAATTTCATTAAAGGTACATTCAAGTACATTGCTGGTATATTCCTTTCATATATAAAATATTCATTTCTGTAACAATACACCCATCATTCTGACCTACACGATAGTTTTTATCCCGATATTCCCACGGGATCGATACTTATGTGGGTGAAACCGCGGGGCGCTGGTAGTAAATAAATATATACAATGTGGCAGAGACATCGATCGCGCAACCTGTTACCATGGATTCTGTACATGTTCCGTACGGTTATTGAAAAAACAAAGCTGTTCCATAGGGGATCTAGAATCATGTGTTGAATTAATGATTACAGTTTGGGCGTCGATATTCCTGCCACACTGTGTATCTCAACCTTAGGGCCAAAGCACACACGTTACTTTTAGCATCGGCGATCGGTGATTTTGCAGCTGTATCGATGCTGCATCGCGTTTTGGCGACTCTCTGCGTTCGGACGCTGTATCGGAATTGCGCGTTTTAGCGACTACTCAGATGCTGGATCGACGCTGCATCGCGATTTCGCGACTTCCTGCGTTCGGACGCAGTATCGGAATCGCGCGTTTTAGCGACTGCTCTGATGCTGGCGCAGATGCCAAATCGCTGCGACCGGCATCCAAATGTGTGCGGAGTGTAGCCTTCAGCCGCTGTGTCGAGCTTCCGAAAAGCGACTGAATCGCCGCGTTTGGCGTTTTAAGGCGATTATAGCCTCGAATGTCCTTGAGCGTTTGGGCGGAGCATAGGCGAACCCAGTGCCTCACCCCGCGCGCCCGCTTACCTCCCCAATGTCAAAGAGTGTCGTACTCGTACGTAGCGCATGCAGATGCGGCGTGGGACGCATTTTGTCTTAGGCAGTTTTATGACGCTACCTACTGAGTGTAGATGGATCGAGAATACGTACAATATTTATGTTGTGAGTATGAATGCTATTTTACAGTAAAAATACTGCTTTCTTAGAGACAAATAAAAAAAAAAAATAATATCAATAAAAAACGTTTATTCAGTATACAGTTCGTTTTTTTACGTCTACAGATTATAAAAAAAACAATTACAAAAAAAAAAGACATGACTAATACCGCTTTTAACAGTGGTAGTTTTTAGGGTTCTGTACCCAAAGGGTAAAAACGGGACTTTCTTACTAAGACTACTCTGTCCGTCTGTCTGTCTGTCACCGGGCTGTATCTCACGAACCGTGATTGCCAAAAGAATACCATTATTATAGTTTCAAACTCAAATGGGTCCCGCCTGCTTCCAACTTTTATTTAATTTAAAATGGGCTTGTTTTTAGCTTTTCAGTAAGTTTTAGTATAAGGTTGCAGTCGGGTTTTTTATTTAATCTTTCACATTTGTAAACTAAAAAGTTTACAAATGTGAAAGATTTCGCAGACGATTTAGTTCTTGGTAGGTGTTTTTTACGATTTGTCACTTTGTATTAGTTTTTACCATATTATAAGTTGTATATATTTTTGTAATCACCCTTTAAAACCTTTTATTTTGATACCCCACTCGGTAGGTTATGAGAAAAAAAAATTTTTTGAAGAAATAATATTGCGCCAAAAATCCGCCATTTTGTATTTTTTATTTTGATATACCCAGTGTCACTCTCACAGTACATACGAATCTAACGACACCTCTCAAGCTAAAATCCATCGAGCCCTTCAGGCCGCAGAGCGTGCCAAATAATTATACATACATACATAATATGTGTTTATATATGTATAATTGTTTTTCGAGAGTATATATTATATACTCTCGAAAAACATAACCCTTCATCTGGCTATCACGGTTCGTGAGATACAGCCTGGTGACAGACAGACAGACGGAGAGAGGAGTCTTAGTAATAAGGTCCCGTTTTTACCCTTTGGGTACGGAACCCTAAAAACTACCACTGTTAAGAGCGGTATTAGTCATAAGTTAGTTTTAATTTTTTTTTTGTAATTGTATTTTTTTATAAACTCTATACGTGAATAAACGATCTGTATACTGAATAAACGTGTTTTATTGATATTATTATTATATTAGTATTCAATAGACAATAATATAGCGTCCACTCGCAAACAAACTATCACTATTACTAATACTATCAACGTCCAAGCGTAAACGAACAGTCCTAGTGTACTATCTGCGCTATTTAGTCTTTGCCACAAAAATGCAGATCGGAGCGAGCCGACATGCGACACAACCTCCCCGTGCGAACGATACAGTGAGACTGACCGGGCGACTGCTGCCCGCGCCCGTATAGGTAAAACCATGGTGTTATTGATTTTTTCCCACTTAAATAATAAATATTAAAAAAAACAAACTTAATTTTTATAAACCATTAAAGGGTCTCGCCGGGTTTCCATATGAAATCTGCACTGGCGTCTTTTTTGACATTGGTGCCTTTAATATGTTGCTAGTAGTTTAAAATAATTTTTGGCCAATTATCAAACCCCTAACTCTATTCGTTTTTGAAAAATGAGGGTTGAACCCCTAACTTCAAAATTATTTTTCTACGAAACTATGATAGATATTCGCATGAAACCAACGCGACATGAAAGCTCTTAATTAGTGTTACATTACATATTTTTTTTATATTTTTTTAAATTACTATAGGGCTGCAAAAAAAATATTGAAAAAAATAGGGGTAGTTTTTAGTAGCTATTTCTTGAGGTACACCGACCAAAAAAATACCGTATAATCAGTACGTATCCAACTATAATATGTAATAATTACATAGATGTGAGATAGGTGGAACATATTCAAAAAAATAAAAATTTTATGTAAGTGGACACATATTGAATTCCAGCTAATTCAATAAAAGTCACTTAAATTAAAATTAAAACAGCATTTTCCATGAAATATTAATCTTTTATTTTCCATATAAAAATATTGAAATAATTTAATCTTCGTCACTATTTTCTTCTATAGTTGTAATGATATTTGTAACATCAAATATATGTGTTAATATTTCACCGGGCTTGATGATCTTCGATTTGTAACGGCCATGTGACAAATAATAAATTATTGATGCTACATGTGAGCAACAACCTATAGTCCTATTTCCATAAGCACAATCACAGGTGTATCTCTTTATGCCCTTATAGTTTATTCATATTTGGTTCGTATTCAATAAAACATTTATATGTCTTGCTATTGATGTGTCGAGAACGAACTTTCATCCTTATTATATACCTAATCATTTTCTTTTAAGTATTCAATATTAATATTGTTGTCACTATCCAGCAGCTCAGCGAGGTAACATACCGCTTGTGACACTTGATATGTTCCTGTAAAGAGTATTTTGAGGTCTTTTTCGGTTAATTCTGGAAAATCTATGAGGCAAGTAGAAGACAGTGTTGTAAAAAGTTTTTCGCGACGATTTATTTATTATTATAAAAGATTGTAAAGGCGTTTATTAATCATGATACGACATAGAAAAATCTAAACAGACGTCAAGTAAGATCAAGTTTAAGTAACAAAATGAGATTTTTATTTTTTTGAATATGTTCCACCTATCTCACATCTATGTAATTATTACATATTATAGTTGGATACGTACTGATTATACGGTATTTTTTTGGTCGGTGTACCTCAAGAAATAGCTACTAAAAACTACCCCTATTTTATTCAATATTTTTTTTGCAGCCCTATAGTAATTTAAAAAATTATAAAAAAAATATGTAATGTAACGCTAATTAAGAGCTTTCATGTCGCGTTGGTTTCATGCGAATATCTATAATAGTTTCGTAGAAAAATAATTTTGAAGTTAGGGGTTGCAACCCTCATTTTCCAAAAACGAATGGAGTTAGGGGTTTGATAATTGGCCAAAAATTATTTTAAACTACTAGCAACATATTAAAGGCACCAATGTCAAAAAAGACGCCAGTGCAGATTTCATATGGAAACCCGGCGAGACCCTTTGCTATAATTTGGTAAAAGAATCATCAAAATCGCTTCAGGCGTTTGAAAGTAGAAAGAAAATTCTTGCGTAAAATAAGAGGATGGATATGATTTTTTATTGTTAAAACTAACAGTAATATTAAAAAAATCAAACTTAAATTATATTTGTAAACATATGTCACATATCATATATTTTTTTAAATATATTTGGGCTATCCATTTGGGAGAAGTAGGCCTTCAAAGAGAGGTCTACTTTGAAGTTTGGCGTAACCATTCGCCTTAAGTGTGCGGTGTGCAATGCTTGGTCGCTGCATTTAGCTTCTAAAAAGCAGCTAAATAGCCGATCGCCGATGCTAAAAGTAGCGTGTGTTCTTTGGCCCTTATGTTTATCCACGTTACCATTTAAAGAAGTCACTGCAGTATACTTGTCCATATGTATACATACTATTATTATCATGTATAGGTATCGACCCTCCGTTCCATCACAAAGATAACTGATGTCACTTGGACAGCTGTCACGCTAAAATGGAACTGGGCTGGACACATCTGCCGCATGTCAGACGAACAGTGGACCAAACTCACGACCCAATGGGTCCCTCTTAATGGCAAACGACATCGTGGCAGGCCCAGACGGAGATGGCGGGATGAGCTGGACTCCTTCAACAAGAACTGGTCCTTAGAAGCTTTGAACAAAGAGAGGTGGAAAGAGTGTAGGGAGGCCTTTGCCCTGCAGTGGGACGTCACAGGCTAATAATAAATAATATAATATAAATATAGGTACACTGTGCTCGTAACCGAGTACCGCAGACATACTTCAACAATTTTTCTATCTACCTACACTTTCGGCACCATTTTCTCTCAGACGAGTGTTGAAAGTATTAAAGTATGATAGATATGAGTACGTGCCGGCGACGTCTCGCTTCTGACGGATATTGAACACTGCGTCAAATTACCTCGCCTTAAATAAATTCTTGTCTTGTATTTCTTAATACTATTTATTCTGGACGGATATATACATATGTAACACCCGTCAGCGAAACACGACGCAGGCACTTCGTGTTTAGTTAATTTTTTAGTGTAATTATAATGTCTTATGTATTAATTGTATTTTTTACGTTCTATTAATATTGTATTGTATGTGTTTTATACAGGCCTTGATGCCTGAAATAAATGGATAAATAAATAAATTATATGGTTTTAAAACGATGCCAAAGGTAATAAATAAACAGTTCATCATCATTTGCCTAACCTTTTCTCAACTATGGTGGGGTCGGCTTCCAGTCTAACCAAACCGGACGCAGAACCGGAACCGAGTGCAGCTGTATTCAGCAGCTAGTATTTTACATAGAGCGACTGCCTATCTGACCTTCACAACCCAGTTACTGGGTAATACGGTACCCCTTGGTAAGACTTGTTGTCAGACTTTCTGGCTTCTGAGGACCCGTAACGACTGTCAAAGATCCACGTATGCCAGCCAGCGTAACGTGCTTTCCGAGACACGGTGAGGTCTCGGTATGTAAAGATGGTCACCCATCTACAGACCAACCGCTGCAAGCGTAGCTTAACCTGATCGATTAACCGGTGCGGCTGTTATTATTTAGCCACGGGGCTTCAATAAATAAATAGTTATGTTCGGATATTTTAGCTTTTGAATAATTATTTATCTCATCATATTAATTTTATAGAAAACTAAATCGAAGAGATAAACCGTATTACATGCGAAATTAATTCATAGAGTATACGCCACATAAAGTAGTACGCCTCGTAGTTTCGTAGAGCGTCTACGCGCGGCTACGTCCACGGAGCTACGGCGTAGCCCGTGAGGTTATAAATTAACCCATCCTCTATTCGGCAGATAAAGCACCCCGTATAATACATCCCTCGAAGATATATTTAAGCGCTGAGGGAAAAACGTTTCTCGTTTTATACGGGAAAATAAGCCTTTTTGTGAAAAGGCCGATTAATTTTCAATTTACGTCGTGTTCCCGACTTTTCGTATGGTCATTCGATATTTTGTGCTTGTTTTCGTTGTTGGAAAAATCTAGTTTAACAAGAGATGAATATGTTATTAAGTGGAGAACGAGGACTTTTTTTAAAGATTGAATATAACATAGCGCACCTTCAGAACAGTAGTGACGTATCTCAAAAAAATTTTTTTTGGGAAAACGAAAACAAAGTTTTGAAACTGCAATCTTTCAACTTTGAACTGGTTTAATTAAATAATTGATAGGACGGTTTTCATAAAAAAATATTAAATAATTGATAGGTTTCCATAAAAAAATAATTAAATCAGTTCAAAGTTGAAAGTTTGCAGTTTCAAAACTTTGTTTTCGTTTTCCCAAAAAAATGATTTTCTTGACATACGTCACTACTGTTCTGAAGGTGCGATAGGCTGACATAGGTTTCTCCGTCAAATAAAATGTCTTTATACGCGTATGTTGGATACAGTAGGCATTTCAGGACAACAGTAAAATTTACGAGTAACTCTAAAACAATCATTAATACGCGTTTTATTGCGGAATACGGAACGCGGCTGTATTCTGTATAGCGCGGAATGACGTCACGGATTATAATGACGTTAGAAATAAGGCATCGAGTGCACGCTCTGCGCCCTGGAGCTTAGCGACGATAAAAAAAATATTTTTGTTTCATACTTGACATTCGGATGCAACTTAAATATTTTTTAGACTGAATAAGTATTGTTTTAGTTTTTATGTTTGTAAAATGTTATCTCTAAAAATACTGATACGATTCCAAAAACTCCTTCACTGATAGAAAGCTTCACATTATTCCCAAGTAACATACTTTTATGTCAGAGAAATACACGGTTCTCGTAGGTATTTGCGGGTGAAACCGCAGGTCGCAGCAAGTATCTAATAAAAATACCACAGTTTAACTGCACAAATATCTATGTTCTACCTCGTGTTAAATTTCCTTTCGTACATCATTTACCCCTATGGGCGTAACCAGGGTGAAGCAAATGAGGGTACTGTCTTTGTTTGTTTTTTAAGGGTTCCGCATAAACGGTTTATCTAATTTATACATAATTATAGAACGACCAGTGCCCCGCGGTTATGTCTGCGTGTATTTTAATTTTCCGGTATGAAACCAAACTCGGGTAGATTTATCTCGTGTGAAATTGAAGTGCGTGTACAGAAATGGGTTCCGCAACTATGCGAAAAATCAAGCTTAAAATACCAACTTATTTTCTCCATAACAAATAATAAAAACTGCACAGTAATATCTAAAACGGAGTGGTGTTTAATTCCAGCCTGTCGTGTTCGCGGTCAAATAACAGAGAAACGAATGGGCCGCGTATTATAAATGTTTATTTTTAATTACATTCCCTTCAAGCACGAACGTGTTGTTCAACCGTAGAATGGACAGATGTGGTTGCGGTACGTTTTTATTATTTCGTTTATTTATTTAGTTCCTTATTTTATACATTTTTTTTTAATAAAAAAACACTTAAATAAAATATAAAAAATAGTGGTCTACCGGTGTCTGGAACAAGGTCCAAGCTACAAGTGATTCTGATTAGGGCTCCAGAGACAGGAACCTCCTCATAATGACAGCAGTATCGAGGAGTACTGCCTTCTGAATCAGCCGCCTAACGAGAGCCTCGATAGATGTTGACCGAGGCTTTCGGCCATGAGGCCATTGGCCGATAAGACAATCGGCACAATGACAGTCGAGCTCACATTCCACATGTCAACAACCTCGTATGTAAATTTGATTTGGTTTTCTTTTTCAGCTTTTACGAGGTTCCCGTCATGTGGGTTAATAACATCGACAATCATTGCGCAGCGCACTAAACGATCTATCACCACTATATCAGGTTTATTTACTGGCGACAATAGTCCTGTCAGTAATGATAGACCGATCCCAGTACAACGTGACATGGTCTTTCGAGAACTGGGTCGGGCACATACTTGGAACAAGTATTTATTTTTTATGTTTTTACATATTTATCTCGAGACCATGGCGTACGAGAGGCCGAAGCCAACTCGCAGAGGCCCCTTAGGAAATTTTAATGGAAAGCGGCGCGACGTATGTAAGTATTTATTATCTCCTTTATTCAACTAAATACATATAAATTATATTTTTAAATATTAGAATATAAAATAAATATGAAAACATTTAAAAATGTAAAAAATAGTAGCCCACCGGTATCGGGAACATGGCCAAGCTACCGGCGGTCAGGGCTCCATACAGACGAACAGAGTATTTATTAGCCCACCGGTATCGGGAACATGGCCAAGCTACCGGCGGTCAGGGCTCCATACAGACGAACAGAGTATTTATTATTATTATATTATGTTTCGGTGTATTTATGGGATTGAGCTATGAGACATCTTTAGAGAACTCAAAGTAGGCCAGAAGAACGGAAAAATTAATTCCCCAATTTGGCATCAAACATTACTGTAGTATTTTGTATTCAGAAAAACCTAATATCTCGCATAATTCACAATTTAAAAAAAATTATGTGGTGAAAATACAGATCCAAAATAATAGTACCGCGGTTGTAAGTACGTCGCACACTACGTCAATCTCAACAGGATCAGGCCAGTCAAATTTTATTACCATTCACTTTTAATGGACGCTCTCCGTTTTATAGTTCAATTATAAGATCGAGACGTTTTTGTTTACCTCCTTAATAGAACGCTCTTTAAATAAAACAATTGGAGTTTTTATGTTTAAAGCGGTTTCTAGTAAAGATTTGGAGTGTTTGTTATAAAATGCGACTCGAGCAGATTGTTTATGCAGATCTATACATACGTTTAAGAAAATAGCAAGGAAGTCAAAACTGCACATTGAATATTATTTGAAAAAGTTATTGCTAAGAGATGTGGGGAACGAGTATTATGCCGAAAATATAGTTATTAGCTGATTTTTTGTCCAGATGTTTGTTCCGGACTGGTTAGCAAGGAAGTCAAAACTGCACATTGAATATTATTTGAAAAAGTTATTGCTAAGAGATGTGGCGAACGAGTATTATGCCGAAAATATAGTTATTAGCTGATTTTATGTCCAGATGTTTGGTCCAGGTGCACAAACGCTGAACGGATTTGAATGAAATTTGACACATTGATAGTTTATAACCTTGAATAACACGTAGGGTACTTTTAATCCCGCTAGTAGTAATAGATATTATCTGACTTGCAAACGGCTGCTAGTTTTTAATAAATCGGTTCCTATAATATAACAAAAAATGGACAGGAACAGTCTCCTGTGTGCTACGATTTGATGATAACATAATAACGATGCCATACGATCACCAATTGGTTTGTTATGCGTGTCGTCTACGTTTGGTTGTATAATCAGGATCGTTCAAAGCTGTGCGTTGTGCAGATTCTAAAAGGCTGATTAATGATTACGTCCTTATATGTTGGTTTTTGGAGTTTCTTTATGCCCCTTCGAATATCGGGCAGAACAGATGGATTTCTTTCACCATTTTCATGCGCCATTTTCTAAACACCAAACGAGCTAGCGTAAGCACTTCTAAACTAAATACCTCTCAAGTCCTAAAATTTAAACGTAAAGGCACTTTGTCCCTCTCCCCCCCTCTCGGCCCTCTCAGGGTGGATAATTTTCATAGTAATTAACCGTTCCACCGTCGTGACACCTGCCCAGGGAGGGTTGGTGCTGTCATACACTTTTTATTCAATTTATCAGGAGCACTATTTTTTGTGCCAGCTCCACGTTTTACGTGAAAAAGTGGATCCTCGTCGCCTTTGAGTTGCTCTATTTTCTTAATTAAGGTAATAAATCTTAAATTTTATTTTTGGATTTTTATAATATCGTATTATGTTTCGATTGTACTGACAGTAATTGCTCTAGTATTCACATCGATGTTCCAAGTGATTGTCAAGACTTGTTCTTAGGCATCCTGTTTATTTCAAAGCGTCATTTTCATGTATATTACGTATTTATAATAATATTATAAATTATATAGAAACGTTTTAGTTACGAAATAAATCCTACATTTATAAGTTTATTTATTTCATAATCAACAGGTTTTGACAAATACATTTTAGAGGTCTTCTTTTAAGTATAAAGATACCTGTGACAGAAGACCTCCCTCTTCCACGTCTATGTGTACAGTCACCAAAAGAGATAAGTAACCAGTGTCGTCGAATATAGTTGAAGCTTAGCAAGAAACCAATGGAAGTTTTGAATGAAATTTAATTTGAGAAAAGAACGGTTTGTTTTCTATTCATTAAATAAAATTTTATCCGAAAACATCATTAAATAATTCCATTTCAGTTACATTTGGCCTTAATGAAAAGAGTCTTAACCTTCAGACAATTATCCTGGAGCTACCGAAGAAGGCAAAAATAGCACCATAAATGACCCCTCGGAATTCTCATTCACTGCAGATAGGTTGACATACAATGTACCCAAAATGTGCAATTCGGCTAAGGACCTACATATGCTCATAACCCTCTTCTTGGATCGAGTGGAAGCATCTATTATTGGGCCATTCATTGACTGGCGATGCTGATAGGACTACCCAGCGCAAAGTTCTTGAAAGTGGGGATGAGTCTACTGTACAGTTCTGGATAGCTGCTGGGTCTGAAATTTGGACCAGGGCAATGACAGCAGGCACTTATACCAGTCTTAATCTGTACATAAATGATGCAGCAAGAATCCATACTATTAATATTACAAATTCGAAAGTAACTCTGTCTGTTTATCTGTATGTTACCTTTTCACGCCTAAACCGCTCAACCGATTTAGATGAAATTTGGTGTAGATATAGCTTGAGTCCCGGGAAAGGACATAGGATACTTTTTATCCCGATATTCTCACGGGATCGAGACTTATGCGGGTGAAACCGCGGGGCGCAGCTAGTAGAATGAATAAATGAACGGAGATTCGAACGGAACCGTCTTTCTTGTTGAGCATTATTACCGGACTAGCCCACATCGAACGAGAGGGACGAATAACTCCGATCTCCAACATATTTTTATATCAATCTCTTCGTTGCAAATCTATAATTTGACAGAAGAAAGAGGGTAACATTTTTGTCTAATGATGGCTGTCCGTTCATATTTATTTTGTGCGAGAACCAAGTAGCCTTACCAAGACCAACCTTGTCAGACGAAATCTCCTCCGAATCAATCGTCTGTTTAAGAATCTGACAACCAGTCTTACTAAGGGGTATTTTAGGGGTTGTGGAAGTCAGACATAGGCAGTTGTTCCATGTAAAATACTGTTATTCAGCTGCATCAGGTTAGACTGCAAGCCGAGCCCAAGATAGTTGGGAAAAGGCTAGACAGATGATTTTGTTTAACCTTTTGAACGCCAGAGTATAAACGTATCGCCGTACCCCTGACACCAGGCCACTTTAACAAAACAACACACACACACACTTAAAACAACAAATTTCTCGATATTGGTGGTTTATTTATATTAGCTTCATGCAATACAATATAGACGAAAGCTTAAACTTTTAAATTATATAAATAAAAACACACAAAAGTAATGATTAAATTGTTTATTTCATAATATGGTGCGACCCGTGTGACGTGTATTTTTTTGTCATATATTTGTGACGTTGGCGTTCAGGGTAAGATTTCGTTTGTCACATATATGTGACAATGGCGTTCAAAAGGTTAAAGAGCTTTTATTTAAAGAAGAAAGAAATTCAATTATGTCAGTCAATACCTACTTATAATCTTGATTGTAATTACTCCCGCCTACTTCTCACGGTTTGAGCATAACTTTAGCAATGCTACAAACAGCGCACGAGGCGCGCAAGATCATATAATTACGTCACTACTGATGATTGATCACGTACGCATACGTCATTTGTCTTCGTTCCTTGCCTAATGACTTCACGAATTAAAGTCGGTCAGAAGTATAAACAAATATAAGTAATTTGAATAATAACTTTATTAGGCGAAACTCGAATGTCAAGTCAGTTTGAACATCAACTAGCGCTTTGTCTGCGACTTCATCTGCGTGGGTTTTGGAATTTCTAAATACACTTCAACAGCCCATTTTACCGCTTTTAAGTGTTGATTTTTTAACTTTGCCTATATTATTCTTCTTGTTTTAAGTTTTAGCTATATCTACACCAAACATTCAAAACAGAATAGAATATAATATATTTATTTGCTTTAAAACAAGTGATGATCTTACATGTTTCGCCATGGACTGGCATACAAATATTTAAACATGTTAAATGAAACTTTAACGCATTAATTTGTTAAAATTAAAACATTTTTAATAACATTGGTTATTAGGGTTTCGTATCTATTTGAACAAGAATAATAGGTATATAAAGTAATATAATTAAATCTCAGCATCATATCTTATATTTATCAGCTACTTTTTTATCAAAAAATTCTTTCACACTATAAAAACAATAAGCCATTTGTGTAGTTTTGATTTAAAGCGTTTTAGAGGGAGTTCCCTTATTTCAGTTTCGTGGTTTGGTTGCGAAATTGTAACTAACAAACATACAATAATACATTCACATTTGAAATATTATTAGTGTGGATTTACTTAAAATTTGGACGGAAAATTAGGCGCCAGCCGTATAGACGATATGCTTCAGTGGCTATATACGTTATGTCGATAATAAGGTGTAGGTATGTAGGTATTTTGTATCGAAATAAAAGAAGCTCGCTTGTAGTCACAAACAAACTCTATTCCACGTTAATTTTCTGTATCATCCCTTATTATTACATTAAGATTCAGCGAGGTCGTGTAATCCTTAGTAATTATCGAAGATTTTTTTAACGCGGCATTTTTTGCTCTCTTTAATCAACGAATTGGATTTCGGGTGTTCAGATCAAAGTTTCGCGATGGTCGCTTTGATGATACCTATTTAATTAAGGCATAAGGTACACATGATAAAATTGATTTAAAGGTGAAAAACCACCTGACCCATATTTTTAGTTTTTTTTTTTCAAAATACGCATTAAATCATTTTCACAAGATTTAATTCATAAAAATATATACCTGAATATCCTCTTGAAAATGTGTAATATCTACTTAATAAAAATCTTAAATTCATTAATTCATTCCCCGATAGACACACAGCCTGCTTGATATTTTGCGCAAGAGTTTCTTATTTAAAGAAAGAGACCACTAAGGAAGGATAGTGAAAATTCACCCCCTAAAAGGAGGGGTTAAAAGTTTGTATGGAAATACGGAATTATTGCCGA
This sequence comes from Amphipoea lucens, assembly GCA_947508005.1. Classification (NCBI taxonomy): domain Eukaryota; kingdom Metazoa; phylum Arthropoda; class Insecta; order Lepidoptera; family Noctuidae; genus Amphipoea; species Amphipoea lucens. The sequence continues at coordinate 22,451,292 of OX382357.1, forward strand.
TGGGAAATCCCATCAATAGTACGTCTTGTTTTGGAATATCTACGTAGTGTAACGAAAATAAAAAGGAATTACCACATCACACTATCACACTAATATTATAAAGGCGAAAGTGTGTGAGTGTGTGTGTGTGTGTTTGTATATATGTTTGTTACTTCTTCACGCTCAAACGGCTGGACCATTTTTGATAAAATTTTGTATGGAGGTAGCTGACACCCTGGATTAACACAAAGGCTACTTTTTATCCCGATATTCATACGGGATCAACATTTAAGCGGGTGCAACCGCGGGGCAGCTAGTTAAATATAGTACGTATAATTTTGTAATATAAAATCCAATATACAATGTATAAAAAAAATCTAGTTATATAGAAAGGTGGTACGTTGCTTTTTATTTTCGCTACAAAATGGCGCCCGAGGTTTGGAGAAAATTGCTACACCATATGTTATGGTCTGCTTATGATGCGAAGCTCGACATCAAAACTTTAAAACATTGCACGCTGGCTGGAATCAGTGCGCAGATGTATTATAACGGCAACTTGAAAGTAAATTCATGTATCTTCAAAATATATCAAGTGAAACCAGTTCAACAAATCAGGCAACCAAGTCAGAAAGAAAATATCAAATCAAATATATATTTTCTTATCCATCAAATATGATTTCTTGTTATGTCAAAAAACGAACTTCGTTTGAATAAAACATTAAAAGAAAACAGCAATTATTTGGAAAAAAGGTTTTAACCAGAGGGGTAAGGTTTTACCCGCAGACGTAACGCTGCAGTAGGTATTATTAAGCATTTACAATTCATCATGTCAGAATCGAGGGTACTAGGATAACATAAAACGTAATAGCTCGATCAAATAGTTCCACTGACATATTGATCACGTGCGGCTGTAATGGCGCGTTAAGATCGCGAACGATTCCCGCCTCAGCGCTATTGTCCTTTGTCTTATGTACTATGTAAACATAGGTATGGAAATGTCACGCCTGTTAAACAAAATAGCTACGCAGACACATTGATTTTACATTGGAAGCTTTGAAACGTGGTGCAGTCAAAGCTTGCGTTCTAGCAAGAGTAGGTAAATGAGAAAAAATCATTAAAATAAAAACGTTTATTGTTGTTTTTAGACTATATGTTTATTGTTGTTTTTATATGGTGTACATAATAAAGAGTATTCTATTCTATGTTGTCCCACTGCAGGCCTCATACTATCCTGTGGCGCACTAATCAAATTATCTATGGTTCACGCTGTTAGATATAAAAGATACAACACTATTGTGGTCTAGAGCGGGGTGTCTATGCTAGCTGAACTATGAGTTTGAACCTGATGTGAATGTAAACCTTATTTTATCTTATTACCATAATACTCTGTTGTGTAAACAAAAATCTTTCGCTGTCGCTTGGCAACTCGCACGCTTGTCGGTTCGAGTTTCATTAAAGTAAACAGGGGCGCCTTAACCGCCTAAAATCCTTTCCACTCCTCTATGTCTTGAGCCAGTGTGGACTAATCCTGACTGTAGGCGTAAAACTCGTCCTGCTATCTTCTCCTGGATCTACCTCGACATCGTCGGACGTTTTTTAATATAAAGCCATTGGCCAAAAATTAAAAGACAAAATGGTGGGCAGATAAGAAGGTTCAGAAATTAGCAATCGATGGATATATCAAGAATAAGAGCGTGGCTCTCCAATTATAAAGAAATTTAGTCGCAGAGAATGAAAGCTTCGTAAAACTACAATAACTACAGAGAAAATAAACTCCAAAATCTACAAACGCCATCTCACCAGGGAGATAGTAAAATCGATATACAAGAACTTTTCTTTTAAGCAATGTTTGTTTTCGTCTAATTAGCTCGGAGATTTAGACGAAAACAAACATTACTTAAAATGAATATGCGTCCCTGTGATAAGATTTCAACTATAATACTCGTACTTACGCTGTTATCAAATTGAGTGGACACCGTTTATGTAAAGGCGCGTCCCCACTTGGGCCGCGCGGCTCCGTGAGGCCAAGCCGTGCGGCTCCGTGAGGCCAAGCCAAGCAGCCGAGGCTTGTGAGCGTGTATATGTTACCGGCCAAACCCGATTTCAGGACAAACTAGTTTAGCCTAGGCTAAACTAGTTCTTCCTATACGTGATAGGGGGTGCCCTTCGCTCGCCCTTGGATCTTATGTCGACGGAGCCCCGCTTCGTGGGGCCCCTATTTCTGTGTAAAGGGTTTAAAGTAACCTAACCAAACCGAACCTCGGGGTGCCCTTCGCTCGCCCTTGCATCCTATGTCGACGGAACTAGTTTAGCCTAGGCTAAACTAGTTTGTCCTGAAATCGGGTTTGGCCGGTAACATATACACGGCGACACATCAAGCTAGTTAGTTCCTGTTTTAGTTGACCTCGAATTGTATAGGTTTTTCATACAATTAGAAGTCAGCTTTACTAATTTATTGATAAGGGCATAAGATTTTTTTTTACAGTTGATTATAACCGAAGCAGAAAATTTTTACCCTAAACGTGCAATTCACCGTCAACGCTAAAAATGTAACATGCGCTTTAAAATTTTACGGCACGATTATAAAAAATGACTGGCAAAAAAGAAAAATATAAATTAGGAATTTAAAAAGCTACAGCGCACTACATGCGTATTTTTAATTAAAAAGAAACACTGTTTAGCTAACAGGGTTGCAATTAATAAAAGTTAATTTGCATTTTTAGGTCAAGGGAATGCTTTAATAAAACAATTTTGGCCGCCTCTCGCTTGTACGCGGGTTTTCCTAGAATGTTAGAAATTAAATTATAATATTTAATTCATTACGGTACACTCGGTTTTCCTAGTAAAATATAAACAAAATGTAGTCTTTTAAAAAATCGAGGGTCTAGATGATTATTGAATTTGAATCTACAACCAATTCTTGTGAAGCAAAATAGAACACAACATTCTAACGCTGTAGATATTGCGTTAGAATTTTATGTATTTTACACCATAGTTGAATTTTCATTAAACCATGGAACTAGTAGGTTCTGTTGGACGGTAGCACTTACTACTTCCATGGATCGAACGTAACAGTTTTGACATTTGACAGGTCTACATTTACTTGCAACAGCAACATCAAACAGGAAAAAGTTTTGCGTGCGTTACAGTGAGCGCTACCATAGGAGCAATTTTTCACAACAAAAATATAAAGTCGTATCCCAGTAAACATTTTTTTCTTACTTAGTTTGATGTACAGAGGATGTAAATGTTGGCTACGTGAAGGGTCTATTCCACCCTGTATAGTTTAATTAATAAATATTCTCAAACACAATCTACATAGATACCTGTCTACATTTCAATGACTCGTTCAGGTCTGTAAGGGTGATTAGACATAATGACGTACAAGGAAAGAGATTTAGCACACCGTTAGCGGGCGCCTCACTAGTTTAATAGATAGACACATCCAACAGGAAAATTGGGTAAAAAATGTAACGGTTGATGCTCTTGGTACACACCAAGAGCATCAACCTTCATCAATGTTAGTTTCTGTCGTGTTCCGCTAATGAGAAAATTGATTTTCTATTGTTTCGTCGCCAATAGGCGACGTGCGGTGCTTGACCGGTTAACCGGGGCGCGGCGGTTTCTAATAATAATAAAATAAAAATAAATAATTATACCTTATTTCAATAGCATTATCGTTAACCTGGCAAACACAAACCTCATATAATGCGTTTAAAACTAAAAAAATCTACAGTAAAAAAATTAAAGCACAATATTTTGGCAAATAAATTGTGTTTCTGATAAGCAAAATGACGTAGTAAACAAGTCTCTTTTCATACGCCTAATCATGTCCCAACCATATCTTCACTTCATTACAAAAAGGTGATAAAACGCCACCAAAAGCACCGGGAGTAAATTATGTAGGATTTTTATGCGTTATACAGTACGCCCAGTATATTTAAGCACACGACGAAATAGCGAACAAAATGAAAATGTACTGGATTTGACATATTCTTGTTTTTCGCTTTGCCAAGAAGCGCCGCTCTGAAGTTTCAAAATATAATGGAAACACAGTAAATGTTTAATAAAACATTTTTTATCTGTTTTTGAGTATTATTTTATAACTTTGCTTTGAAGTGTTGACGTTTTTTAAAATGATTTATTTTTGAAGGTTTTGTTTGAAGTTTTAGTATAAAATATAAACGTAGGTTTGGTGTTTATTTTGTGCCGTTTAAATGATACAGAGATGCGTCTCATTTAGAACACTAGTATTAATTTATAAAATTCGTTGAAAATTTGACTTAAAATGCGGAAAACCCAACTAGAGTAACTGAACCGGGGGCCATACATGGATTCAGCAGTCACGCCTTAAAACCACTAGAAACCAAAAACGTAGTAAAAAAATGACTATATGTATTTCAAAATCAATTCAAGCCCGAAACTAAATCAGTATCACCGTAGAAAATACTAAACCAACCCAAAAGAATAAGATAGCGAATCGCCTTAAAACGTACAGAATACGTAAACGTATAGAATAGACTATAGCCGTAATAAAGACGTTTCACGCGGACGTGTGGTGGATGCACGCGACCGCGCATCCTTATCGCGAGCGAATAAAAACGCGCGATGTGCCATTTTAATGTTTGCCGCTGCCTTCGACCGCTCGGCTGTAGTGTGCAGTAGTGATGTGGCTACTATCGATGTCCGTAAAGCTTTGGTTTCCTAAGAAAACGGTGAAAGGTCACACAATAACGGCTATAGAGGACTGTATACATGGATATAGGATGTTAAATACTTATATATCGACGGTGTAGTATCAAAATGTGGATGTTATTTTAGTATATTGTGTACTTACGACTTCCACGCGAACGAAGTCCCGGGCAGAAACTAGTATAATTAAATCATTGAATATTAACGATATGTCGTGTCCCATCCCTATCCCGAAACATGTATAAGCAATTTATGTTAGCGCAGATATGGTTTAATAAAAACAACTCTATTGGTTATATAAGAACATATTTCAGGATTTACGTTGTGATCTGAATTTTTTCAGATATTATTTTCAGAGAGTATTGTTAAATGGTGTACCAAAAATATCGAGAGAGCTTTTTTCCATAATAATATTCACCCCTTTTTTTTTCTGGATGGGAAATCATCTAATGACTCCTCCCGCTCTGGTGTGGAGCGGAAGGGAGTGTCAGACTTTTACTGACTAAAACCCACCCGTGTTCCTTCCTTAGCCCTTTATGTTCCGGGGCAGCGGTAACCCTTTCGGACAATCCCGCTGATAATATTCACCCTTGAGGAAGGGCCACTCAAGCTTGGGGCCCGATCACACATATCACAAACACCCACAACGACACCACGTGGTCGGGCGCTAATTTGTATGAAAATTAATAGTCTATTACACGGACCGCATTTAACCAACAAAACCAACCGTGTGGGCGATACCGACCACATCAAGGCGGCGCGGCGGCGTTGCGGCCACAATGCAACGATAACGTTGCGTCGACGCGACGACACTATCTCAGCCGGAGTCGATCTGTCTGCAAACACTAGCGACAACGCAATTGCCAGAAGTTTTAGCGACACTATTCACACATAATGCTTGCCCACATTTTAAATTATATGTAATTGTGGTACGTGTGAACGGGCCCTTAGACATAGTAGTGTCACGGTAATTACCGTGGTAGTGTTATTTACGTCACTCAAAATCAGTCACTGAAATAAATTTGTACCGTAATTCGCTGTGTCCGACGTAATCGACATAATTTTCCCGACTCATTTTCAGCGGCGCAAATTCCGCCGGGTTATGGCTGTCTCAAAAAGCATTGTTTGTTAATTTGCCTGTAAAGCAAATCTTCCGACAGAACCGGACGTCGCGTCGTTAGTTTACGTTGCTGAGTAAATAAACACTGTATAGTGCAAGCATTAGCTGCCTCGCTTCTGAATACAATTAATGTCGACATGTTGTCAACGTTAACGCATAACTTGGGAGGCGAATGATGGCTTCGTGTTTAGATTTGACTTGAAAATACAAATGGAGGGTTATGGATTGATGAGTACAGAGGCACAGATAATATAATAGACAGAGGGAAATTTCTGTATTATTAAGACCGTTTGTATTCTAAACTCAGTCTCAACACAGAATACTTAAAGTACTACGTACAGAAAGGCCACTCCCTTCCCCGCACTAACATCAGTTACCGCACCTCACCCCGCACTTCGAGGTTACCGTCGCAGTTCTTTAACAAAGAGCGCTCGCAAACACAAGTACCTCAGGCACACATTCATACGTATACAAACGTCATTTTTTAATGTAGTAGTAGTAGGTATTTATTTTGCGAGCGTTGTATGGAGTGTCCGGGGTGTGGTCTCAATCTGTCGAAAATATGTACACGTATATCTTTAACTATATATTTTTTATTATTTGACATTGATTGTCGCTGAGGTAAGATTGCGACATGATTTTGAACGTTTTTATTACGGGAATTTGCCTTCTATAATTTGTATAATTATGATGAAACTAGCTGACCCGGCGAACTTCGGACCGCCTAAATGTATGAGAAAATTAATTATCTTCATTATTATTTTTTTCGTGAATTTTTTCCATGTTTTAATAGTTATTCTGCTATTCGGAAACCGGTTCAGCCGTTCTTGAGTTATAAATGGTGTAACTAACCCGACTTTATTTTATACAGTGTGGTGACGACATAACGACATTAAATGAAAATACGATCCCCACTAGTTAACCTAAACACTTTAAAATTATCAAATTAAGTATTACATGAAAATTCAAAAATCTAATTTTTCAAACAAACTAAATGCGAAAATAATCAAAATTTAAAACAAAATGCTTTATAATATTGTCTACTAACCTCATCTGACCTTGTAGGGACTGTACGTAAGAGCGGCAACGTCACTCCCGAGGGGTAGTTTCATTCATGTAGGTACAAATCTAAAAAAAATGGCACGCGGCATCTATCCCCGCTTCGCTCGCCGCCTGCTGCCTCCCGCGCGACTTTTCTACCAGTAGGTTCACGATTTATAAACACAATTAAACTTTTAATACGCTTTTAAGTTTTTAATTGCTGAAATTGTCAACCATTTACTCTAATACAAATGTGACAACGTCTTGTGATAGGTATTGTTTCTTACTTTCCTTAACAAGTCACTACTGATAGCCGGCTTTTAATTTATTAAAAGCGTCAATAATTTTATCTCGCAGTTCCTCTACGGTATTCACATCACCAGCATAAACCTCATTTTTAATAAATCCCCATAAAAAAAAAATCCAGTAGAGTTAGGTCCGGTGACCTTGCTGGCCATCGGCAAGGTCCATATCGGCCAATCCACTGCTGTGCAAACATATTATCAGTGACGCATTCTCTGGCTCTCACCACAGAATGTGCAGGTGCTCCGTCTAACTGGTACCATCTGCAGGAGTCACCATATCTTTGACGATATGTTCTTAAAGCTAGGGCCGCGTTTCGTTGACACTCACCATAAATCAATATCATATCGGCATACTCCATAGCACTGTAATTGAAACGAGGCATTCTGATCTTATAACTTACAACCAAATAACACAAAGTAACTATCACACTATTGTTTACACATTAGGTATGTACCGTAATCTACGAAATTACACAATCGCATTATCTATCAATAACACGATAGTTGCACTGTATGAAATTGCAACAAAACAATTTTCAGTTTTACACAAAATTATTAATAATGCGCTAAACCACTCTTACACATCGAACTTAAAACAAAAACATGCTTTCACAAGGGTAGCACGTCACGCACTAGATAGTGGGCCAGGAGCAAATTCCAGGAAAAACCCTAGATGTATTTTTTCTTTCCTTTTCTTGCACAATAAATCTTTTGAATGCAGAAGTGAACTATTGTTGCCCTACACTTACTTTGTTTAAACAAAAACGTCGAATTGGCAACGTCGCTTTCTTTTGTTTCCAAAGGAAATGGCCCTCGGCAATCTTTGTTTGTTTATGATAATAGGAATTTTATGGTCACGGTTATTAGGTCTAAATTCAATCACCAATTTTGGTTACGCAAGTAGGTAAATGAAATGGTTTTGATGTGAATGAACTTGCGTAGTATTCACATCATGTGTTCAAATTGTCAAATTAAAAAAAAAATCCTGCGACTATACCCTTGATTATAATTTGATAATTTTTGGTATACGTACTACTAACGCGATGCCCAGTATGTGGTTTCAATTAATGTCGTATTATCCTCACCACCCGATATAACTATATACACACATCAAAAGTGTCTAGGGATCAAGCATTTTTATGCGGATTTCTTGAGATTGAGATGTGGCTTTGTAATAAATTTATGATTTTATAAATTTATATGGATCCTTTCCTTTTTGGTGCATTTCATAATTTGAATCAGGAACTGTGAATCAAATTCGAGTAAAAGATGAAAATCAGCTGTCAATATTTTCCCTATAAAAACATACAACGCATTGAAGACATTATTAGTGCTACTGTTTCCCTACTACTGATTAAAACCAACGTTATTATGGAGCGGCGACGTCATTTAAGCAGGGAAGAAATGCTCAGAGCCGTGGGAATGATAGAAGCTGGTTCCCGGCAACGTACTGTGGCTTTAGCTCTGAATACAAGTCAGAGTGTTATCAGTCGACTTTGGACACGTTACCGAAGCACTGGTACCGTGGCTGAGCGCCATGGAGGACGGTATCGCTGCACCACACGGAGACAAGACCGATACATTCAAATCTTAACTCGAAGAGCTCCAACAATAACCGCCATGATGTTAGCCGTGAGGCTTCATCACTCTTCAGGGAACTTAATTAGCGACCAAACAGTCAGAAACCGCTTGCATGAAGTGAACCTTCATTCCCGAAGACCGCTACGGGTACCACCTATAGCAATGCACAATCGTAGGATTCGATATCAATGGGCTCTTGAACACAGAAATTGGGCAGAAGAACAATGGCGTTTCGTGTGCTTTTCTGATGAGTCTCGTTTTGGTATGAGACCGGATACAAGACGTGTCGTATACGGGAGAACCCCTGGACGCCAACAGCGATTAAAATCCTGCCAGGAAGTCCATCCTTATAGTGGTGGAACCATCATGGTATGGGCGGGTATTTGGATCGGCGGAAGAACTGAGTTGATTTGGATCAGAGGCAACCTCAACGCTCAAATTTATGCTGAGACGATTGTATCAGACGTCATCGTTCCTCTACAAGTGCAAATCGGTCCCTTATTTCAGTTAATGCATGATAATGCACGACCGCACACCGCAAGAGTTGTAAGACAGACTCTCGCCGCAGCTAACATCAATGTCCTGCCCTGGCCTGCTCAGTCGCCAGACTTGAACCCGATTGAGCATGCATGGGATATGCTACAGAGAAGAGCTCTGCCGAATATGGAGGGTATCCAGTCGCAAGAAGACCTTTTTTTGTTGTTGCAACGAACATGGGCGGCCATTCCACAGCGTGATTTGGATGAACTCATTTTGAGTATGCCAAACCGATGTTCTTGTGTTGTTAGTGTTCGCGGTAGAAACACGGATTATTAATTGTTTAAGTTACCCAATAAAATTTTTAAGAAAACTGTTATTTCAGTCCTTTTTTCGAACTTTTGTGTTAGTGGTTCAAATGTCAAAAATCCCTTTATTAGGAAAATGGCAAATTTCTTTATTAATGCAAAGGTGACTTGGTTTATCGTTACTGTGACAAACGAAAACACTTTATTTGAAGAATCCTTAAAGAAAATTTTAATTAATATCAATCAGGAGAAAAGTTATTGCAAAAATATATGTTGATCCCTAGACACTTTTGATGTGTGTAGTAGATTAAGCAGAAAGCCGCCAGTGAAGCATCGATGCGCAACTTAATAGTTTAATACAACTTAATGGTGAGACATGGTAGTAGGTAACATTTTTTCAACGAGGTTTTACGTCATGCGAAAGGAGGAGATAGCGGGACGTACTTGACTCTCTTCCCAAAGATTAGTTCTAGACAGCACTAAATACAGGGTGAAATTAAATTCATGGGCATCCTTTTAAGGGATCATTGTACTCATCATTATGAACAACTTTTACTATGGGACTAAACCTAAAATCGCGAAAAAAAATCAGCTGTTCCTTGCATTTATGTTCACGTAACTCGTCAAAATGTAGGGAAGAGCTGATTTTTTTTCGCGAATTCTTGTGTGGTCCCATACTAAAAGTTGTTCATAATGATGAGTATAATGACCCCTTAAAAGGATGCCCATATAGAGGTATGAGGAACAGGGTGTAAAGTTCACTCATACTCTATAGAAAAGGGAGGATCCTCCGACCAGACGGGTGTTGTGTCTGGCGGGCAACTGCCCAATGATTCATGTCGGGCTGTTGTATATATGCTAGTTGCGTGGTAAACTCTGCTTGCGCGATGCAGGATTTGCGTGACGTCAGTATGACGCGTTGTTCACATGTGGCGTTGTAGATACCGCTACACCCATGAATTCAATTTCACCCTGTAGATATAAATGGAAGAATTAAGAAGGCCTTTGCACTGTTGAAGGACATAACATATTTTAGTGATTATAATTTTTATTAATACTGTGACCTGTGAGTTTGTTTCGGCCTTTCTTCTCAGAGTAGTCAGATAGGAAACGCCGACCTCATCTAGTTTTTAATAAAAATATGATTGACGTGTAAAAGTGTTTGTGCAAACCTACGTACAAAAATAAAATCATTTATCAATAACACCATCTGTGTAGTTATAAAGTCGGTTAATAAAACATCGTCTATTTTACCTTTTAATATATTGTACAGACGCCAGCACATCAACCTACCCGAAACTGTCACATTTTCCCAATCAATTTTGAACCATATGCTTTACTGATAAAGTTGAAAATCTATTAAAGAAATTTGACAGATGTGCTGGCGTCTGTACTAAACATCGAGCGCACTTGTAAGAAATGCAGTACTTAATTAAGTTGAGTAATGAACGATAAGCCAAGTGCAAAACGAACAACGGTAATAACTTTAACAATTAATTTGCACATTATGATTAATTTTTGTATCCGCTTCCACCATTACCAGAACTTTGGTTATAACAAAAGATATAAACAATACAGGCAATTAATTGAACCGTTAAAAAACTTGGGCAAGAATTGAATGGGGGTATTGTGTCCAAGTTACTGAAAGCTACTTTTTGTAAGGAGTGACACGGGAAAGCACTTGGTTCTCGCCTGTTGTTCGCTGGATAGGTATCGATTGAGTTATGAATTACAATGTAAAATTCATAATGATGGCGGCGGCGAGCGCGGTTTCTTCGTCGCTCAACTAGGGATAAATATACAATCTGTTCGTTTCTAATCTAGCCTTTAAATAACGTTATAAGATTTTTTGTGCCTGATATTCTTTTTGATTGTTTGCCCTGACAGGTTCAAGAGGATTTTGAACAGTTTGTTGGAAATCTAAAATTCGTGGATATTTATTTTTTCCTTGGATATTTTTTTGTTTGGTCCTTGGCAATTCTGGACAGAGAGAGGTGGAAGGAGAGAAGGGAGGCCTTTTCCCAGCAGTGGGACATAATGTCTAATTTAAAAAAAATTGCCATAATGTTACTGGTGAAGAAACGCTTTTTAATTTTTTTTTTTCAATTGTGAGATATCTTTTATTTGAGAAATAAATAGAATAGAATACAGCAGCAGCAGTTTGACGACTATTATTTCAAAAATATGTCAAACTTTCGTTATTTATTAATCATAAAGGTAACTGACTAAAAATCAGCCATTACTATTTTAAAAGACTATCCGTCTAAAATAAGAAAACCACTAAGTAGATGAAACAAGTAGGTACCACCTAGCTTCAATGTATTTCTTATTGAGTTCAGAGGTCACACAATCGAGAGTTTCTCGAAAGAGTGGAAGTTATAAATGGCTATTTTAAGTAAAAAAAAGAGCTTTATCAGAAGTTCACAGTTCTTGTAGGTAATTCACTACTTTCGTGTTTTTCGCAGTTACGTACTGACTCGATAAGATTCGGCGTCGCATTCACGCTACGATGAACATTTATTCTGATTATTCGAAAGTCGCATTGGCGTTTACTTAAAAACGAACGGTAAATTGTTCGTTTTTCTGATTTTTTCGCTATTTTATGCTCTTGCCGTCGCGACGGCAATGTTTATTTATTAAAAGAGGATTCTTGGCAATACCAATTTTACCGTTCTTGGTAAAACCGATTTTACAGTTCTTGGTAAAACCGATTCTACCAAAACTATAAAGTACCTGATATAGAAGATAGAATAGAATAGAATACTCTTTATTATGTACACCATATAAATTACAGACATAAATATAGAAACTTATACTTACTCACTTTTATAGATATCTCTTCGCCATAGATTAAGCATGGTTTTAAGCATGTAATACAAGTTTTATTTAATGTTTCCTTTTCAGAAAGAAAAAAATTACGTTTTATCACGAGTCTTGTGTTACGATCCTTAAAAAAGTCTTAAAAACAAGTCTCCCACATCGAATCGTTCTGTGAGCGGTTGATGTATATTTATTACCCTGAGTAACGGTTGGACAACCTTGGATAAAAGCAACCAACATTAGCAAACGAATTTATTTTCACGCCAACATTATTTATGGAAACTGATGTACTATTGGAACTTAGTGCTTGTTTTCATAAACCAGACAATGCTTACTTAGATAAATTCTTGGTTCTAATGCATCATAGATCTAGGTAATTATCTATTAGAAAAGAGTCAAACCATATTTTATGTCATATCTAATTATAAATGAAGTCGGTTAAATATAGCAACTTGCAACCCCTCCGAGCATCCAAGGCTTTTTTATGTGTAAGTTTAATATTCATATATTACACAACACATAAACCTTCCGCTTCAAATTCTCTAAATAATTGTGAAAATGGCATCAAAATTCGTTGCTTACTTTAGATGAACAATGTGGTCATACAAACATAAACGAAAAGCGACTTTATTTTATAATATGTATAGATAAAAATACAAGTGTAGCGTTGGTGCTCTGTTGTCACTAGTCAAATGCCAACGTCAATGTCATTAGGTTTTTCATGACAAAAAAATATTTTTCCTTACTGTTGTGTATTGCATAAATATTAGAATGAAGTATATCTATTTCTTGTGTAGACATTTCACCCTTCCGTTCTTCAAATTTTATATGTGTTGCGTGTGTGGACTTTCTTTATACCAAGTTGTTGAACATATCGTCTTTGATTCATATCCCATACGTACCCACTTCAAGCTACATACAACTTATATATTTATATATTTAACTATATTTATAATAAAACAGCTCTGACTTCTATTTAAAATAAAATCTGCGTGAATTAAGACTGCACATGTACATAAATATACAAAATTTTCTGCCACAATGACATTTCTCTTCTAAAAATAATTTATTATGCTTTGAACAACGCAACATAAAAGTAAATAAAACGTATACGTCCCCGAACTCCTCTGGAACTTTATACAAATATTCTTATTACAATCTAACACATGCGAATTGGAATATGGTGCCGTTAGATTTTTTTTTCTTAACTCCTTAAGGAGGCTGTACAATAAATTTTGTAAAAGGGTTCCATAAGGGGTTCTATTGGTTAGCAAAGGCCGCTTGTTGCCAGCTATTGATAAATTGCCGAAAAAATTCCATGCTCGCCATTATATTTTTTTCGGCGGCGCGGCGTCTTGAGGTTAAGCTGAAGTTTGATGGAATTTTCAAGAGCTTTTCATGTACCTATGGAAAAATGGGTTTTTAGAAAATTATATTATGCTTATGTGCTTGTGTGTTTCTTATATGTACGTTTCGTTTGTGCAGAATTAATCAATTTTTCTTTACTCAAGGTGCATTTAGGAATTGATATAATTAAAATAACATGCCTATATCATACGAATATTCTCGCCAGCCCCGGACAAATGAAACATTTTTTCATATCCCACAAGCGAAAAATTCCCCATTTAGGTTGTAAAAAACAATAATCCCCAATTCACTCGTACACAGTGCTTTATAGGTTAATTTAGGCAAAAATCCAATTCCATTGGCAACCCCGCGGGCGAATAAATCCATACTAATATTATAAACGCGAGTGTGTCTGTCTGTCTGTCTGTTACCTCTTCACGCTTAACCGGTCAAGCGGCGCGGTTCGCCGATCGGCGACGAAACAATGGAAAATAAATTGTGTCTCATTAGCGGAGCTTGACAGATTAAACCACTGAACCGATTTAGATGAAATTTGGTATAGAGATAGTTTGAGTCCCGGGAAAGAACATAGGATAGTTTTTGTCTCGATATTCCCACGGGATCGATACTTATGCGGGTGAAACCGCGGGGCGCTGCTAGTATTAAATACAGTTTAAATGAGGAGTCTGAACGGTCACCACCACCATTGAAGGGATATTCGTAGCTCATAAAGTGTACTTTAGAAGGAAATATTATATCGTTCGCGTGTCCTTGTTGCTTTTGTAGGGGAAAAAAGAGTCACATTTTGAAAGACAATGGACTCTCGTCCCTTTTATGGTGGTCTGTGAGTAGCAATGGACGTTTATAGGATGAAACTATGATCTATTTGTGAGAGTGACGCGACAGAAATCCTCTATACGTTGTTTTAATCACACTATCATATTATAAAGGCGAAAGTTTGTGTGTGGGGATGTGTTTATATGTTTGTTACTTCTTCACGCTCAAACGGCTGGACCAACTTTGATAAAATTTTGTATGGATTTAGTTGACACCCTGGATTAATATATAGGCTACTCTTTATCTCGATATTCCCACGGGATCGACATTTACGCGGGTGAAACCGCGGGGCGCAGCTAGTAATAAATAAATGTTGGAGCACGAATAATAAAATTATAGCAATTACTATTAAAATATTATAATGTTAGGAAATAAATCACGAAAAAGGCATGTCTCTAGTTTTATCTGCTCGAAATCACGAAAAAGGAGAGCAGTTTTTAATTTCTCTAGTTTTGTCTGCTCGTTTTTCTATTTAGGGTTCCGTACCTCACAAGGAAAAACGAATCCCATATAAGATGTCTTCGTTGTCCGTCCGTCAAAACCCTTTTTCTATGGAATGGAAGGAGGTATCAAGTTCAAAAATTAATATCGTAAACTACAGTCCCTTGTAGCTTTAAAAAAATCAAGCTTCGAAGTCAACGCAACAAAAAAATACGGCCATTTATGCGACATTTCTATATTTGCTAATAAATCAAAACGAATAGGGTTGATGAATCATGAAATTTTGTAAGAAAAAAATCGTTAATTTGTAGTTTTATCACACAAAACAAAAAATATCTTTACGATTATAAACTTATATTTGCAGTTGGAGAATTAACCGTGAAATATAGTATCATATACAGGGTGTTACGGAAAGGGTATATCAATACAAACGGGTTGAAGAGTGTATCTGGCCTAGAATCTCTGTACAAAATTTCAGCTCAAAAGCATTAACTTTGAAACTGCTTAATATTTTTTTATTTCGACATCACGGCGCTACACTGGCGCGCGGTGGCGTGATTTGCGTGTACTAGGCGCACAGACACACTACAGATAATGGATAATGACTCTCGTAGTATGGTGACACGTTTGTTATGATTACAATTTAATAAACTATCGAAATAAAAAAATATTAAGCATTTTCAAAGTTACTGCTTTTGAGCTGAAATTTTGTACAGAGATTCTAGACCAGATACACTCTTCAACCCGTTTGTATTGATATACCCTTTCCGTAACATCCTGTATATTAAAATATGTATGGGAAAACATTGTTTCAACTAGGTACAAAGTTAACTTTGTTTTTGCCAACAATTCAT
This sequence comes from Amphipoea lucens, assembly GCA_947508005.1. Classification (NCBI taxonomy): domain Eukaryota; kingdom Metazoa; phylum Arthropoda; class Insecta; order Lepidoptera; family Noctuidae; genus Amphipoea; species Amphipoea lucens. The sequence continues at coordinate 22,467,094 of OX382357.1, forward strand.
CCCAACTCGGAACCCTTCATTGTGCGTGGTCCGACACGCACTTCGCCCGTTTTTGTGTAACTCGCGAACGACTTATGTGAGTTTAATATTAATGTATTATGCACATAAACCTTCCGGGCAAAAATATCTAAATAATGGAGAAAACTAAATCAAATTCCGTTGCGATGTGTAGAAAACAACGCGGTCATACAGACAGACTTGAAAAGCGACTTTATATTATACTAGCAGCGCACCGTGGTTTCACCCGCGTAAGTTTAAATCCCGTGGGAATACTGAAATAAAAACTATACTATGTCCTTTCCCGGGACTCAAACTATCTCTATGCCAAATTTCATCTAAATCCGTTCAGTGGCTTAGGCGTTGATAGGTAACATACAGACAGACTTACTTTCGAATTTATAATATTACTAGCTGCGCCCCGCGGTTTCACCCGCATAAGTCTCGATCCCTTGGGAATATCGGGATAAAAAGTATCCTATGTCCTTTTCCGGGACTCAAACTATCTCTATGCCAAATTTCATCTAAATCCGTTCAGTGGTTTAGGCGTGGAAAGGTAACATACAGACAGACAGACAGAGTTACTTTCGAATTTATAATATTACTAGCTGCGCCCCGCGGTTTCACCCGCGTAAGTTTCGATCCCGTGGAAATATCGGGATAAAAAGTATCCTATGTCCTTTCCCTGGACTGAAACTATCTCTATGCCAAATTTCACCTAAATCCGTTCAGTTGTTTAGGTGTGAAAAGGTAACATACAGACAGACAGACTGAGTTACTTTCGAATTTATAATATTAGTATGGAAATGGATTATGTATTTATTATGGAATAAGCCTGTTTTGAGAATTCAGCACCGCTGCGCCCTAAGTTACTAATCTAGGTAACCAGCTTATCCGCCACGTATTCTAAGACAAACAATACACTGCACCCACGTTCAAAAGGTCACGTGTCCATAATTATGAATTCCCGGACTAAAATTCCCGGGATTTACAAATCCACGCGCTCTGTATTGTTTGCACAGAACGGGACTTCGCGTACCCTTGTCAGAGTATTTCTTGACGTGCGTAGGTAAGACTAGGACGTAGGTTCACAATAGTTTGATGAACAGTTATCATGTTAATTTGGAGTGGACGGAAATGTTGAAACCTGAGGTATTGTTGGATCCTTAACTCTGAAATTTCCTGAGAATAATGACAAAAGGTGATTGTGCACGATCAGGAAATGCATTACAAAAAAAAACACTACAAAGAGATAAATAACTTTAATTTCGGAAGTCGGTGTCGTTAGTTCCGCATTTTCGTTTTTTGACACCGACTTCCGAAATTAAAGTTATTTATCTCTTTGTAGTATTTTTTTTTTTGAAGTCGGTTGTTTTTTTTTGTAAAAACGTTTTGAAATTGAAGACACCGACTAGAAGAATCATCAAAATCCGCATAGAAATGCCAGAGGTGCAGTACAACATTCCACTTTGCCCCACCAGTGGGGCGGCCGGTGGGGCAAAGTGGAATAATCCATATAACTTCATACATAAGAATAATTACCTAATGTATTATATTCTAAAACCTTACTGAAAGTATGCAGATCACATTAGTGAAAGAATTATCAAAATTGGTTCATGACTTTTTGAGAAAATTTCGGACATACAAACATATATACAAACATACGGGTCGACTACAGAACCTCCTTTTTTGAAGTCGGTCAAAAAAGAGGGGCTTGGGAAGAGTAGGTATTTTACACACGATAGGTACTAAAGTTTGTAGTCTACTAGCTTCTGCTTACGACTTCGTTTGCGTGGAAGTCGTCAAATACACAATGCCTACACTAAAATATATACACACTACACTAAAAATAACAGCCACATTTTTATAAAGCTCCCCGGCGCTAGTACTTCGTTTTCGCTCAGCATTCATTCTGACTTTTTTCTCTTTACACGGCTCCTATCAGTCTTAGCGTGATGTTAAATAGCCTATAGCCTTCTTCCAAAAAGATTTTTTCAAATCCAACTGGTGATTCCAGAGGGGCAATTCTCGTAATTTTAAGAACGTTCACAGTCTGATCTCAGTATCAATCTGTCAAAAATACTTTCTAATTTCCCTACATTTTGACAAGTTTTTGACATTTGTTTGTCGCCGAGATGAGACTGCGACTAGATTTTGAACGTTTTAAATTACCGAGAATTGGGCTTCAGAGATTAACGCGCGCAAACAAACAAACAAACTATTCGGCTTTATTATTAGTATAAATAGATATATAGATGTTATAAAATATATTTTAATACTGCAAAGTTTTGCGTAAACGTTCTGTCAAGAGGTTTAAACGTAGGGTTTTAAACGCGGGATTAACGCCTCGGAATGTGCGGGAATCGTGCTGGATTCCCTAATTTATACATTTTTGCGCTCATCCTAAGATAGCTTTATGGTAATGGTCGTGATTATACTTAAAGCTTAGAATCTTAAGTGTCCGTTCGATGCCTGGATATTGACCTGTTATTATTATTCAAGGTTAGTGTGAAGCTTAGTGGACTCTGACTGTTAAAGAAATATCATATTTTGCTTTTATTAACCGACGAAAAAACGGAGGAGGTTATCAATTCGACGCGTATATATTTTTTTTATTTTTTTTTTATTGAAAAGTTAGTTCAATTACCTCATTGTTACAGTTATACTGAGAACGAATAAACAAAATTCATATTCATAGTGATGTTCAGAGCATAGCCGTGGTCGTATGCCACCTACCCTAACAAAACTATATGTATGTGCCTACAGTCAACAAAAGAGATAAGTATGCAGGATCGTCGGATATAGTTGAAGGTTAGTAAGAATCCGATGAAAGTTCCCGAATAAAATTTAACGTTATTAATAGAAAACAAATAGGTCATTTATCAAATTAAATTTCAGTCGACAATATCCATCGGTTTCTTACTAAACTTCAACTATATCCGACGATCCTGCATATTTATCTCTTTTGTTGACTGTACATTCCAACATTAGTAAGCGTTAATGCGGTAGTGGCATATAACCACGGTTATCCTCTAAAAATCACAAGGAATATGTATTAAATACATTCAAATATTAGGTCCTTACATATGAAATTGGCGTTTTTCGTACTGGCCACTTTAATCACGAATTTCTCCTCTTTGGTAAGGAATTCCAAATTCAAATTTGTACAGCTATTTACTCATGTATTTGTGCTTCGATGACCGTCATTCATTTGTTTTTTTTCTTCTGTTTTTTCTGTTTGCGTCACTCATTTTACAAAATGGAAAATTTAAAATATCGCATTATTTACGAGTACGAGTTCCGCCGTGGCACTAGTGCTGCGGAAACGACTCGAAGGGTGAATGATGTGTATGGCGGTCATGTTGCAAAAGAAAACACAGTTCGTTTTTGGTTCCAACGTTTTCGTTCTGGAAATTTCGACCTGCAGAACAAGCCCCGTGGACGGCCTGAGACCCAAGTTGATAATGGAGAATTGAAGGCTATTGTGGAAGCGGACCCATCGCAAACCACGTCCGAGTTAGCTGCAGGCTTCGATGTTAGTGATAAAACTGTTTTAATTCACTTGAAGCAAATTGGGAAGATTAAAAAGCTTGAAAGGTGGGTACCTCACGAATTGACTGAAGCAAACCGGCAAACGCGCGTCGACTGCTGCGTTACATTACTGAACCGGCACAACAATGAAGGTATTTTAAACCGAATCATTACCTGTGATGAAAAATGGATTCTTTACGATAATCGGAAGCGCTCAGCGCAATGGTTGGATCCTGGCCAGCCAGCCAAATCCTGCCCCAAGCGAAAATTAACCCCAAAAAAGTTACTTGTAAGCGTTTGGTGGACTAGTGCCGGTATTGTTCATTACAGTTTTCTCAAATCTGGCCAGACTATTACAGCTGATTTCTATTGTCAGCAATTACAAACCATGATGGAAAAGCTAGCGGCTAAACAACCAAGGCTGGTCAATCGCTCCACGCCACTGCTGCTTCACGACAACGCCAGACCACACACTGCGCAACAGACGGCTACCAAATTAGAAGAGCTTGAATTGGAATGTCTTAGACATCCTCCGTACTCCCCGGACCTTGCTCCAACAGATTACCATTTTTTTCGCAATTTAACCTAATATTATAAATTCGAAAGTAACTCTGTCTGTGTGTCTGTATGTTACCTTTTCACGCCTAAACCACTGAATAGATTTCGATAAAATTTGGCAGAGAGATAGATTGCATCCCGGGGAAGGACACAGGATTATTTTTATCCCGATATTCCCACGGGATCGACACATCTGCGGGTGAAAGTGCGGGGCGCAGCTAGTACTATAACTAATATTATAAATTCGAAAGTAACTCTGTCTGTCTGTCTGTCTGTATGTTACCTTTTCACGCCTAAACCACTGAACGGATTTCAATATAAAATTTGGCAGAGAGACAGATTGCATCCCGGGGAAGGACATAGGATAGTTTTTATCCCGATATTCCCACGGGATCGACACGTCTGCGGGTGAAAGCGCGGGGCGCAGCTAGTACTATAACTAATATTATAAATTCGAAAGTAACTCTGTCTGTCTGTCTGTCTGTATGTTACCTTTTCACGCCTAAACCACTGAACGGATTTCAATATAAAATTTGGCAGAGAGACAGATTGCATCCCGGGGAAGGACATAGGATAGTTTTTATCACGATATTCCCACGGGATCGACACTTCTGCGGGTGAAACCGCGGGGCGCAGCTAGTACTATATAAGACAGTAAAAGTCACAAGCGACTAATATAAAGATTTACGATGTGTCAAGTGTTAGGATAAGTTTTATTCTCATAGTGCAGTCTACCATTTAACTTGCCCCTAACTTGATTGTCCCGTAATTCTGGAACACGCTATTGTGAAAGCGCTCGATACCGTAATCAATTTCGTGTCTTAAAATATCGTACACGCTTTTTTTTCTAACACGAGTATGTAAAGTGCCTACTACGTTCGTGGCAGGCGAGGTTATAGAACGTAGGAGCGAGACGACACGATACAAAATAGAAATATTTTTAAAATCCTATACTAAAGACGCACCGCCCGTGTCCTAATCTCACGTTTCATGACCGTGACTGCGAATCTTGACGTTTAGGCACAGTATAACCACAGTATAAATATACAGTAAAACATCTTCATACAAACGTGCCGCTCTCGGTTTGAATGTGTGCGTGCGCGCCGCGCGCCATGTCGGCACGCGATTTCACGCACACGCTAGCATAATATATGAGGGAATAAGGTGGCGGCAGTGCGGGCTGTGCAGCGCGACTGTGAGCACGCGCGTACGCTACATGACCGCTTGCGTTCGTCAACTCTCGCCGGCGGCGGCCACTTAAATTACGAGTATCATGACTTCAAAAAGGGGAAACAAATATTGTAGGTAGTGTTTTCGGGTGCCTCAATAATGATTTCGCAAACCCGGACTGATCATTCTTCATAGTTCCTACTCAACCAGAAATGTAAGTACCTACTTATACTTAAATATTATTAGAAAATGTGGTATTGTATTGTTTATTTCACAGTTTATTTGCTTTATTAAGAGCGTAGCCGAGTCGCATTTTTCCATATAAATGTATTCCCAAATTTACTTTCTGAATACTATGTTTAGAGCTAAAGTTTATTTTAAGAAGTCTAGTTTTACTATAAAACAGAGGATTGAGTTCGAAACATCGTTTAGGTAAACGTATTTGTCGCGTATAGATGTAATAAGGGCAATTTCACAATAATTAATATTGCAAATTAATTACTATTGAAATTATAATTTTTTCTATTGTCTGATGTGTTGTTCAATCCAAATATGGTGTCTTATACACCCATTACAGGAATTACGGCAAAGATCGAAATTTACTCATGATCCCGCCTGATGATTTTGTCGATGGAGGATGGAGCAGGTGTTTCGCAAAGCGTTCGAAAAGGACCACATCAACATTAAAATTGGCCGGTCAATTTACGATCAACTGAATGATATAGAATTTAAGGTCCATGCTTTCCCAAAAGCTTTTTACAAAAACTTTACATAAGAATGAGAATTTACTTTACATTTTAACAAATAATAATAAAGCGTTCCGGACGTGCAGAAACAGGAGAAAAATTTTCTCGGTATCAAATTTGTAACTTAGTATTATAAATGTTATGTGAATAAAGGCTTTTTATTTTTACTAAATTTATAAATTGGTAAAATATTCAATCATAATATGCTTTTTTATTTCATAAATTTAGATCAAGTGCTGCTTGTTCGAAAATATTAACTAAAAGTAAAAGTGACAACCCTGGGGATCAACGCAAGAGTAGGCTAATAACTCGGCGGGCGGCCTTAGATAACTTACTGTATATTTATACTGTGGTTTAGGCGAGTTTAAAGTTGCGATTTCATTTATTTGAGTTTATGTAGATAAATGTTTTGTCAATAGTATTTGTTATAGGTAAGTATTTTTTCGAACCCAAATTATTGTGCGTGATATTTTATTTGTCCATGTGTGCGCTCATTGAAGGATAATAATTATTATTACAGGGTCTAAATTAGATTTCATTTTGGCAAGTAACAAATAACAGCACACAAAGCATTCAAATACACTACCGATTTGTTTGTGTAATCAAAACAATAACAACTTCGTTGAAATACATGAAAAGCAACAAAAACCTTTTGTATAATATATTGGATAGCAGCTGTAAAATGTTTGCTTTAGACAGTCGATTTTCAATATTTAACTACGAAAGAGGGTTTAATTAAACTTTTTATTTTTGTTTTAAGGGGATTTTATAGGTACTAACATCTTATTCAAAACTAACTTATACCCACGGCTTCGCCTGCGTGGGTGTCGGAAATATTCTGAGTTTTAATTATTTTGCTCGGAACACAAATTTTTCTATGATATAAGTTGTTAAGAATGAGATTAAAAGAGCCTTAGTCACTCTTTACAACATCAGCTATCGGCTAGTGAAAGTCCTATACAATTCGGTCAAGCCGTTTCGGAGATTAGCTAGAACAAACAGACAGACACACAAACATTTTTAAAGTTATATACTTTCATATGCATTTAATAAAAAATTGTTATTTTGACATTACAAACAGACACTTCAATTTTACTTATTTGTACACCTAGATGTACAGATTTAAATGATTGTCTTTTATTCTATACTAGCAGCGCCCCACGGTTTCACCCGCATAAGTCTCGATCCCGTGGAAATATCGGGATAAAAAGTGTCCTATGTCCTTTCCCGGGACTCATACTATCTCTGTACCAAACTACATCTAAATCGGTTCAGCTGTTTAAGCATGAAGAGGTAACAGACAGACACACTTTCGCATTTATAATATTAAACTAGCTGCGCCCCGCGGTTTCACCCGCGTAAATGTCGATCCCGTGGGAATATCGGGATAAAAACTATCCTATGTCCTTTTCCGGGACTCAAACTATCTCTATACCAAATTTCATCTAAATCGGTTCAGTGGTTTAGGCGTGAAGAAGTAACAAACATATAAACACACACACTCGCAAACTTTCGCCTTTATAATATTAGTGTAGATATAGTATGGGAGTATGGATAATACTTATTCTTAAATCCAGGCCAGTCGAGTCTAAAATACTTACGTTTTGATTGGAGCCGTCCACATGCAGTCTTTATTGGTTTAAGAGCCAGTCTGTCTATACCTCCAGAACTTGTTGTTAAAATACAAGAATTTTTTTTTGTTTATACCATACTGTCCCACCGCTGGGGAAAGGCCTTCCCAACTTCTTCCAGGAACTCTTTTCTCCTTTTACAAGCTTGGGCAAAGGAAATTATTGGCTCTTAGCTAGTGGACCTAGAAACTTATCCATGTTGTACAAATCACGCGTCCTCCTTTAGTTTCTACATATTTCTTGTGTGAATGCAGCCTATAATATTCCCACTGCTGGGACACAGGCCTGCTTTCTGTGAGAGGCAGTGGGCCGTAATCCACCACGCGAGCCCAGTGCGGGTTGGTAGATGTCACATGTCTTCGAATTTTATTTCTACTTACGATGTTTTCCTTCACCGTTCATATTTCCCACCCCAGGACGAAACTGCGCGAGGTGTGTCACAATTTTATTGCACTTCGAAATCGCTAAACCGCTCGACATTGTCTCAAAGACAAGAATAGGGTCCATGCTAACGAATTCAAGCCACGTGGCAATATAGTTAATTGAAACGAGTGAAGCCGGGTGAGCAACAAGTGCGTAAATTAAACCTTACTATAAATGCTTATCTCCGTCTTCTTGGATCCATACTCCAAGAGGATTTACTTTATCGTAATGTCTCTTGTTTATAGCGTGAACAGGAAGCATTAGTTGCGGCTTCGGGGAAAGACGTAATGTTCAAGCAGTGAAATGATGATGGTATGGAGTAAAAAAGTTATGCATGGATTATGTGTCAACATTGCTGACTAAGGGCTGATTTTTCAATCATCTGATAACTTTATTCATAACATAATATAACATAATCAGCCTATAATGTTGTTGTTGTGTTGTTGTTGTTGTTATGTTGTTGTAATGTTGTGTGTTGTGTTGTTGTTTGTTAGCCTGTAATGTTGTATGTTGTTGTGTTGTGTGTAGCCTATGTTGTTGTTGTTGTTGATAACTTTTTTCGAGGAATAATTTTGAAATTTTGACAGCTGTTATTTCATACATAAAACTGTCAAATGTCAATTTTATTCCTCGAATAAAAGTTATCTGACGATGGAAAAATCAGCCCTAAATAATATTTTTATCGCAACATAAAGTATAGTATCTATGAGGTTTTTAAAGTACCTAGTTATAGTATTGTATAAATTCAATCTCTTAGTATTGTAATTGTATAGCACATGTGTGAGCACTATGTACTTACTAAAGTTACCATTTACGGGGTACGATTTTCACTGACTTGAATGTGAGAGTATATCATGCTCACTCAAATGTCTCGCTGGTGATGGCGTGTGTGCTGGATCATGTTTCCTTCAAAATGGTTGAGCTGAATGATGTTGATCCATATGTCATGTTCGTGAATGGGCGCCGTCAGTAGGGGCTGGTCAATTATTGGTCACCTCACCTGCCACGGCATATTTTAATTTCTAAATTGTTTTTATATTTTTATAACGGACGTTTTTAACGTGCACATCTTTCTACATCGTTTTCACATGTATAATTTCAACATTAATGATGTAACCAATATTTTGTAACAATTTTATAATTTTGAAGAGTGTCCGTGGAGTTTCTTGCCCGTTCTTCTCCATAGGTACTTACTACGCTTTGGTATGGACCACTAGCTTCATCTTTGAGACTGACCTGAAAAGTGCCCGTAATTGGTTTATCACACTATCACATCACACTAATATTATAAAGGCGGAAGTTTGTGAGTGTGTGTGTTTATATGTTTGTAACTTCTTCACGCTCAAACCGCTGGACCAATTTTGATAAAATTTTGTATGGAGGTAGCTGACACTCTGGAATAACATATAGGCTACTTTTTATCCCAATACTCCCCACGGGACATAAACTTATGCGGGTGAAACTGCGGGGCGCAGCTAGTTTGAAATAAATGCTTAGAGTTTGAGTAGTAACATTTTGATTTAGGAAAAGCACTGTAGCACCTACGGAACCTTAACAAAACATCCAAATTCAATATTTACGACAAACGGATCTCCTTAAACTATTCCCCTATCACTTAATACATCCAATTTGCGTATATATAGCCGTGCCGGAATTATGCTGCCCCTAAATTTAGTACTTAATTGATTAACAAAGTTACGGAAGCTCGCTTTAGGGGACTCCTATTTCTGCGTGTACGGCTACTGGTAACTAGTTTATCCTGCAGTTTTGTATCCGGGTGCTTTTTCACTGGGTAAGTTCGTTTGGGACGGTTTGAAGTGCTCGCGGCATGCTATAGAAACTAGAGAGACGGATGTTTCTTAAAAGCATAATGTCTTAAAACAGATGAATGCTGTAAATAATGGGAACGGAACAGAATAGTAAAAGACGAAGTAGTACTGCTTATTCCTAAAAAATATTCTTCAGCTTCGTCCGAAGACTCAAACTCAAAACTCAAAGCATTTACATAGTATTTCAATTATTAAACCATTTACAGGCACTTTTGAATTCTCAAAGGGTCGGTCAGTTAGTCAGAAAGTTGAAGCTGCCCATTCCAAAACATAAATCTCTATGGAGAAGAACGGGCAAGAAACTCCAAGGACACTCTTTTAAATCAAGATATTACAAAATCCTGGGTACATTATTCTTGTTGCTTCTATATGTGAGAACAATGTAAAAAAATAACATGAAGAAATAATCAAAGTATAATATCAAAAATAGAATACAATATATAATAAGAAATAAGAGATCATGTAGTCACCACATTTTTACTTAGAGCCGCGTAGATTATACTCGTACGTCGAACTTGCAGTTTATTTTTCAACATGGTCTTTCGAGTCGGCCTACCTTTTTAACCGACTTTTAAAAAAGGAGGAGGTTCTCAATTCGAATGTTTGTATTTTTTTTTCACACATAGCTCCGTCGCTTGCCAACCGATTTGAAAAATTCTTTTTTTGTTGGAAAGGGTATAGGTACTTCCCAAATGGTCCCATTAAAATTTTATCGAAATCGGACAAGCGGTTTTCGAAAAATCAACAAAAATCTAAAAAATATCTATATTGTCTACATTAACGATCTTTTTGTTTACTTTTTTGTGGGGTAGGTACAACTAAAAAGTGAAAAATAAAAACTTTTTTACAAAAAAAACAACCGACTTCAAAAAAAAACACTACAAAATGACAAATAACTTTAATTTCGGAAGTCGGTGTCAAAAAACGAAAATGCGGAACCACCGACACCGACTTCCGAAATTAAAGTTATTTGTCATTTTGTAGTGTTTTTTTTTGAAGTCGGTTGTTTTTTTAGAGATTTCAGGAGATATAACTGAAGGAGTGAAGTTCACCCTTACACACTTCTTTCAAAATTAAATACTGGTATTCAGCTGTATCTGGTTAGACTGGAAGCCGACCCCAGTATAGTTGGGAAAAGGGTAGGCAGATGATGAAACTTCTTGCATAATTATGGAACTGAGGTCAATAGCGAACCGTTCCTTTCCGGGCTATCCCCTTCTGAACACCGAAGAGGATAGCCCGGATCACTGGTTCTAGAACAACACGTCAGGACAGCTATACGGCTTTACCCCGGTCTCCCCTAGATAGAAGAAAAATTTCGGCCAAAAGCCCAAAAATCTCTCTCATTGCTGTAACATCTACAGTTCTAATAAACTACCATTCTGTGACGTCACACCCGCAGCTGAAAAACGGAGCTGAAACGCTGAAAATTTAATACGTTTCGCGTCTGATTACAAGGTTGAATATTCTAACGCGAACAAAACATTGGTAATTGAAAGGATTATTTCATAAATATATGATAAGGCTCCAAAAGCATTAATTTTATAGCTGTTTTTAATTAAACATTTTGGCCGCAAAATAACAAATGACCAAATAAGATAAAGATATCAAAGATAATGACTGGGTTTGTTGGCATTAAGTAGATTCGGCGATAATGCGTTGATAATAATGGCGGCTATATTTGTATATAAAAACCAATAGCTGTTCTTTAGTCTCGCTAAAGCTGAAAAATTACTTAAACGATTAGAATTTTTTTTTGTTTTGTTCGTCCTAATACAGGGGTGGTTTGCTTAAAAGAAAAAACAATAACAAAAATCGAAAAAATAAAAATACCAATTTTTATTTTTTCGAGATTTTTTTGCAGTTTTTTTTGTATGGGAATGGCGTTCGTCGCGGACCTCATATGTTTTGCGTACGACTCTTTAATAGAAGTGATCAATGGAACTGGAGGAATTTACTTCCTGGATGCTCCCGGAGGAACTTGACGAGAATCCGACCCCAGAACGCAGCTGCCCCGGCATTGGCTTCATCTGGAATGACAGCGACTTTAGTAGAAGGCCAAAAAGCAAAATTGCCATTGAACACGCATAACAACGAGACACCAGCTTGCAACAGCGCAGTGGCGAAGATTCTACATATATGCAAATTGATCGTTTGGGACGAATACACGATGGCCCACAAGAGGTCACTGAAGGCGCTGGAGAGAACTTTGAAATATTTTCGTGACAACCAAAACATTTTTGGTGGACTCTGTTCTACCGTGGTCAAGTCGGTGAATGATCAGACTGTACCCCTAAATATCACAGTTGTGATTTAATGGAAAGGACGGCTGATTGCGAAGGAAATCCCAACAGCCAGGGGAGGATTTCCATGAAACTTTGTACATGGAGGGTAGGTTTCGAAACTATCACACTAGTAATATAAAAGCGAAAGTTTGTGAGTGTGTTTATAAGTTTCTTACTTCTTCACGCTAAAACGGCTGGACCAAAGTTGATAAAAAATTCTATGAAGGTAGCTGACACCTAGGATTAACACATAGGCTACTTTTTATCCCGATATTCCCACGGGATCCACACTAATGCGGGTGAAACCGCGGGGCGCAGCTAGTAAGTAAATAAGTATGAGATATTTCGGAAAATAATTGAATGTAAGATGAATGGGAAGATGCCGCCTGCTGGGCGGCTTAGGACCTATTTTGGGTTTCAGAGGAGGGAAACAACTTGACCGCGTACCGTTTTTTGGAGTCTCTGTTAAGGTTTCGGCACAATGATTGTCGGTTCTGGTGCGGGTCATCCAGAGTAATTATATGCTGGAAGACACAGTACACGATCATCCGCGAATTGAAATACATAGTTGGGAAAAGGCTGGGTTGTGGAGGTCAGATAGGCAGTCGCTCCATGTAAAATACTGGTGTTCAGCTGCATCCAGTTAGACTGGAAGCCGACCCCAACATAGTTGGGAAAAGGCTAGGCAGATTGATGTTGATATTATTCATACATGAAATTCTTACTCACTACTCACTTCACTCACTCACTATTCACTCTTTCTTCTCACTTTCCTGCTAATTACTTACATCGGACTTTACGCTTTTTATTTGATCTTTGTTTTGTTTTTTTATCTGATGTATCTAGTGTATTGTGTGTCCTTTAGTCTGTGCTAAATAAATGTATTTTCTTTCTTTCTTTCTTTCTTTCTTAAGTGAAACCCAGCACAATAATTCTACTGGCGCTATTTCCCACAATATTGTGCCTAATTTCAACTTGCCTTATGGAGTAGTCTCCGAGGAAATAACTTGAGACGGACAGACACGGACGTATAACGTAAATTCGGTTATTTTAATTTTTGCAACAGACAGTAAAATATTCAATTCAATATTTCACAGCAGTTTACTGCGACTGTTTTCAGGAAATTTCTCTATAAGAATTTAGCAAAATTGCAGGATTCTTTTACAGTATCCATCATGCCAGATGTAGGTACGAGTATACGTTTGCCAGGAATAAATAACAGCAATCTCTGATGAGTAAGTACCTCACGGATTCGAAAAGTAAAATTAGCAGAAGCTAATTTAAGCCTGTTTGAATTCGTGTTGGGAGAACCAAAACAAACACATCCCAATTAAAAAAAAATCCAGATCATAGTCGTATGAAACACAGCTTCTAGTACCTACGATCAGCCCCTATGTATTCCACACCGTTAAAAATCAACATTTATGTTTAAAACCACGTAAGTATTCTCTTTTAAACACAAACGAACAGTGTTGCCAGCTGTAAAACGATTAAGGTACAGCTTGGCTTTGTTTAGTTTCTCTTCATTAGACACCAAATCCAATTTGCTTTTGCTCCTCAATTGTTATTTTTAATTAATGCCAATTATGCCTGCGCGATTTCTTCAGGAGTTCTAGAAATTCTTTGTGGAATGGAAGAATGGTTCATTTGCTGCTGGTTTAATATAAAAAATGTGTTTATAATGACATCAACATGTTAGTAGTTGTGATTGTAAGCAACGCAAACTAAATAACAAATGCAGCCATATGTTACTTTTTTCAGTTAGTTGTGAACTTAGGTAATAAAAATGTCATAAATTCGTATATTTAGGTACATACTTGTATGTCTAGCGAACTACTCCTGCTTTGCTTCGCACAGTTCTTATATACGACTTGACAAAACATGGAGATTTCTCTATTATTTGCAAGTTTAATATTAATGTGTATTCCATATAATAATTAAATACAATATTATTAATGAAAGTAAAAAAATAATGATCTGTTCTGTTTTTTTTTTTATGCATCATCAGATTTTTTATTTGATAACCGACCAAATATGGCTAGAATCATATGTGCTAAATTCATGGTTAGAGTTTGCGCGATGTTCCTCCTGCCACACTACAGGTTGAAATTGAAAACATGCGACAAATCGAAATGGGAGATTGTACTCATCATTATGAACAACTTTTACTATGGAACCAAATCTGAAATCGCGAAAAAAAATCAGCTGTTCCTTACAACTTGACGAGTTATGCGAACATAAATGTAGGGAACAGCTGATATTTTTTCGCGATTTCAGGTTTGGTTCCATAGTAAAAGTTGTTCATAATGATGAGTACAATCTCCCATTTCGATTTGTCGCATGTTTTCAATTTCACCCTGTATATCATAATTAGATCGGATCACGGTGAGGATTATTAACTCTAGATGTGATGATATAATGGTAGAGATTGATGTAATACTAATATCGCAGCCACAATAGCGGGATGTGGCGAAATATTCCGTCCGGGTAAGCTTGGTAGCTCGTCAAGTCAAACATATTTAATTCTATTATACATAATTTGATAGATATATGTTTAATTAATCTTACCAAATAATTATTATGTACCACAACCTGTAAAATGATGAATTTTTCGACGCTATATTTTAGTTTTTGTATAGTTTTAGTTAAGTTAGTTTTTAATTTTGTTATTTTTGTTAATTAAGGTAAATGGTTAAACAATAAATCATAATTCACCTGTAAAAGAATGGTCTCAATAAAATAAAATTTTATATTTACTTATTTAATGTTAATAATTGCTATTTGCTAATTAGTGTCATTTTTATTTCAAGAATTAATTTTATACCTTTTGCTGTGCCTTACAGGGTCCATAATTGTAACTTTGCTTTAAGCCATTGTAACACTACCACAACATTATGGAATGCAAATAAATTATCTATCAAATTAAGTATTTGTTTCAGATTTGTGATGCAGACATGAATATACTCTGCGTTGTTCGCCTAGCCCCGGGCTGTCATACTCTGTGTTGGCCCGTCTAGCCCCGGGAGATCACACGACTCGACCATATGGTGGGATCACACACTTTATAATCAATTTGACGGGTTTAACGTGGCTGGCGAAGCAATTTTCCCCAAATACATAAATAAATTAAAAATCGTTTTCAAGTATTCTCTCATGAAATTCAAAACGAGCTGCGGACAATCCGTTTAAGTGTTTATTGGACGTTAATAAAATATAACATTATTACGGGTGATAATGTGTATCCCCTCAGATGGCACCTAATCATTTCCCTTCTGTAAATCGAAGAGGGCAGCCTAAAACATTGATCCTACAATAAGTACGTCAGTACTGTAGCGGTATCTACAACGCCACATGCGAACAACGCGTGATACTGACGTCACGCAAATCCTGCATCGCGCAAGCAGAGTTTACCACGCAACTAGCATATATACAACAGCCCGACATGACTCATTGGGCAGTTGCCCGCCAGACACAACACCCGTCTGGTCGGAGGATCCTCCCTTTTCTATGGAGGTTGAGTGAACTTTACACCCTGTTCCTCATACCTCTATAGTACCAAAAACGTAGTTGAACGGATCAGTCAGTATAGAAATGGTTAAATGACAAACGGTTCGAGCAGTGAAATATTGCTCTGTGTACGCTGACCCTAAATGTATGGGCTCCTGGTGCATGGGAGCGATAATACCTCATTGTTGATAGTTTTTTTTTATTGCCGAATGGGCGTGCTCTTGACCTCAATCACGCCTGATGGAAAGCGATGGATGAGGTCTATTATGGTCAAGCATGCCCAGAAGATGCCTGTTCACTCTTGCTTTGAAAGCAGACGGGTTAAATGTGGGAGGGAACACAGACGCCAGCAGAGAGTTCCACACTTTGACTGTGCGCATAATAAACGTGGAGAAGCGCTGAGTACGAGTGGTCGAGATATCAACCAAGTGTGGAGGGTTTGATGTTTTTTTAGGTATTTACATAAATAAATAAAGGGGTTAGTTGTTTGGTTAAAGATTTAGGTGTCATCAAATTCAATACAAACTGTATAAGCGATCTCCACACGGCGATATCATCGCGGCGAGAGTTTGATGGCACGGCGAGACTATCGCCGCGATTCTCTCGCCCGTGGCAGGGGCGCCTGATCGTCTAAATCACCTAATCTTTAGTCCCAAACCCAAACCTTCGAGCCACTACAAAATGAGGTCATCTCCCCAAAAATCATAATTACAAAAGTGAACTAGCATTAACTCGTCTATTCTAAAATATCTAATTCCCAATGAAGCGCGAAGGCCCGAGAATTTTTAAAGCTGCCACGAGATTGGGGGAAAACCATAAATATGGTGCCTTCAGTTTTGTCGTATCGTAATTAATCTTGTTTGAGAAATGAGCCCGAAGATACAGGCCGATACTTTGATAAATAGATTTTTGCTTCTTACCAACTCGTTCGTACAGTTTGACGAGGACCATGATTTGGATGTCTGGAAGTGACAACGAAATATCAGAAAGTGCGGTTGTGAATCTAGAGATTGTATCTATCTTACATAACGTTACTTTCACAATGACCCGAATGAGTAAAATATGGAGCATTGAAACTAGATCAGAGAGAATAGAATAGAATAAAAAAAAGAAAGAAGAAGAAACAGAAAAGAAAGAAAAAAAAAAAACAGAAAAAAAAACAAAAAAAGAGACTAAGATACTCTCTCCTCCAGTATTCAGTGGAATACCTATAGTAAAATTATTGTATTTCACCTGATTATCTGATAATGGCTAAGAAGAAGAAAAAAAAGTAAGTACATCTTCAAGACAGTCTTTTTAGGCTGTAAAAAGACAAAATAGTTATTTGTTATACAAGAGTGCAAAGTTGCTTTTTAACCGCGTGTTCAATTTTGATGACCGAGCAAGCGAAGGATTCTAAAATTGAATCACGAGCGCAGCGAGTGATTCAAAATTAGAATCCTGAGCGTTAGCGAGGGAATCAAAAGAGCACGAGGTGAAAAATCTTTGCACTCGAGTGCAACACGTAACTTTTCATTCCACCTCAGCGAGGAAATGACTAAATGCAAAAAAAAAAACGTTTACAATCACAAGATAGGTACACTTTTATTTCAGTTTAGGTATTAATTACTACATTATGACAGGTAAGTATTACAGAATAATCTTTAAATTATAACAAAATAATACTAAGGTATAATTAAGAAAATTTTAAAGTAACGTTGCTACAGTTATTTTGAACATATCGTACTGTTTTAAATACTTCTCGCGTGATTGTTGAGGGAGAAAGCTCATTTGCGCATTATTAACAGTTTCAGTCAATTCTGTTGGCGTCAAGCAAACTTCCTCGTCGCTAGAATCACTCATTTTAGTTTTTTCACTTGTTTTCAAGTTTCTTGTTTTTAATATAAGGTTTAACAATGACGTGAAAAAATGCCGCGTAAAGAACCGTGTACAAAGCAAATTGAAAAAAGAACACCAAGAAGGTTCCGAGTCTGAGTTTTTAACAAATTAAAAAAAAGTTGTATGATATATTCGGCACCATAGAGGTAGCAGTAAATACACTGACCTCTATTATTACCACTGGACAGGCTGTTCCAAGCGTTTGACAGCAATTTTTTTGTGTCTTTTTGAAGCGCCACTAGCGAGTGTCCAGAGAACTAATTTTGACATATATTACATTTTGGTAGGGCTGTTCCAAACAATGTAAACGAAACATCGAAGCAATGTGTGGAATACATAGCAGGTTTTGTGATTAGATCTATCAAGAACAAAATTACATGTATTGATTGTTTGAGCGCTTGTGAATCAATACCGTCCGATGCCATATCTGATCGACGAAACGGTATCGCACTAATTATTCAAAAAAATAGAGGTGGACTAACTATTCCATCACAAAGCATCGTTTCTATATGTTTGTTAGTGGAATCACTTTTTCGACAAGCATGCAAAAAGACCAATGGGAAGCCGCCGGTGGAAAAAATATTTCCGGCAGTTCTCACAGCAAAAGTTATAAAAGAATTGCTACCAAAATCAAATACTTTTACTACGCGTTCATTTTTTGGAAACAATGATGTTTGAAACTTTAAAAAGTCATTATGATGTATTAATTAAACAGATTATATTTAAGTATATCGATGTTAGAATTTTTGCAACAACGAAAAATTACTCTTCGTCAATTACAGGTCAAAGTATACGAAATTTCTTAAAATCGCTTATGCTGTTAGGAAGATAAGGCAGTTAACAGATGTAGAAACCGCGCGTTTAGTCTATTTTAGCTACTTTCACAGCATTATGACGTACGGCATTTTACTATGTGGTCGAGCTGCTGACATTGAATCCATCTTTATTTTGCAAAAGAGAGCTGTCAGAGCCATTTATAATCTACGTCGCCGCGAATCTCTCAGGGAACTAATTATAATAAATGCTTTGACTTTGACTTTGAAAAATATAAATTAAATATATAAAACGTGTTTTATTTTACCTTTTCGACTGTTACTTAATACATTCATTATTATTATTCATTATTCCCTGTAAATTGTAAATATAAGTAGTAATTATGATGATACGTTTATTAATGTAAAAATATTATCAAAAGTTATCGATATTTGCTCGCTGATATCGACATCACTAGTTTTAGTACCACGGACACTCGCTACGGCCAACAGCGCCAAAATGGCGATTATCAATTAGGCACAAAAGCACTTTGACAGCCGCCAGTCCAGTGGTAATTAATAGAGGTCAGTGAGTAAATAGGTTTAATGTTTTTTTTAATTCACAAACTTAGTGCACACGATGTTCTAAATTCAATTTACTTTATCCTCTAGAGAATAAAAACGGCTTTTCCACTCAGATATTGAAGATTAAAAATACTCTTTCCGAGATGGTGGGATGAAAAGACTATTTTCACGGCGCCAATGACGCTGATTTTAACATTGAAAAGACCCTATAAAATTTTCTGAAATCATGTTGCTCCCTTGTCCTTTCTCCGATATTGAAGAAGAAGACAAAAATATTGATTTTTCATGTAGCGACAGTAAGTTTTACATCTTTGTATTTTCCAATTTTGCTCCTAAGTATGCGGGTCGCGGAGGAAAAAAGCGCCGAGGCCAATTTCTGTGAATGATTACAGATATTTGGGGTCACACTATAAGTGCGTGGAAATATCGATACTTTAGTTCCTATCGACAGCGTAGGAATGTCGCCTTTTATTATTTCGTCACCTTGGAGTGAGGTTTGATTTTGAGATATTTTGGTGAGGGAACCCATATTGGAAATTTATAGTTCTGACTTGCCCTCAAGTTTTGAGTTAATAACGCACGTAGCAGTTCTAAAAGATATTTATTAAATTTAGTAGCAAGTGTAAATAGACAGTTGTAAATGTCATGTATTTTATAGTGGATAACTTTTATTCGACAGTGTTTGTATGAAATAACTGTCAAAATTTCAAAATTATTCCTCAAATAAAGATATTAGATGATTGATAAATCAGCCCTAAATTAGATAAACGTACTTACCACCTGTCAATAAAATTGCGTTTAGTGAGTCCGGAACGTAAGCCCCAGTGACTGTTTTTGTATTTTTAAAGGGAATTAAGCTAATTTCAAACAAAAACAGACTGCTTCTGCAATTTCCTCGCTCAGTGGGCAATCGCCTTGTTGTTATTGAAAGTTGGTAAGCAATTAAATATGCCTTAAGATCTTAACGGAAAAAGGAAGATTATTGTCTGACACAACACACTACACTGATTCAGTGACTAGGTATTATAGCTTTATTATGGCAGTTCTAAAAAAAAAACCGAGAGTGCATATATGACCACACGACTGAAGTGAAACTTCGCTATGAGAGGAAGATAGAAAGAAAATGTGCACGCGCACTGCTTTCTCTTGCTTATATCCCCCACTCAACTCCCGTTCGCCTCGCCCGATCACACTTTTCGTAACGCTTACGTCACGCTCGCCAGCTTACTCCCCAAATCAAGCGTCCGTAAAGAAGTTTCACTTCAAAAAACAGGTAAATGCGTTTATCACAATATAAAGTCCTCCAGACCGTATTTCGGTCACGGCGGCCAATCTCAACGAAGACTAGGCTTCGGCGTGAGAGATATTATAGTGCACAAGTGTGTGCGCAGACACAGGTGCACTCTCTCTTCCCTCACTCTCTTAGTCCGATGGGACGGCAATCCGACACGACCGGAGAGAGATCAGGCGTAAGATCAACGGCTTAACGTCTTTTCTGAGGCACGAGGGTGTCGCACCGCCAACTTCCAAACTCCGGGCTGTTACTGAGAATATCCTAATGGAAAAACACTTTGCCCGACCTGGGAGTCGAATGCCCACGCTCAGCAGTCGCGCTTGCGACTACGACACCAACGGGGTAGTCACACAATATGATTACATATTGTTTAAAGGCGAACTGAACACCACCATTTAATGGTAGAATTAATGCTGAAAAAAAATGAACGTACATATTATCCAATATTTATTTATTTAATACTTCAAGCACATAAATGTATAGAGGCCGACTTAATGCCACAGGCATTTTCTACCAGTCAACCTTTGGGTGATGCAGAGACAAACTGGTAGGTGTAATCATGGAAATTGTGGAATAAATATTTTAAATTTAGAGATACTCATAAATACCTAATTATAAGCAAAAATAAATATACGTAAATACATACATAATCATAATCAGCCTATAATGTTCCCACTGCTGGGACACAGGCCTCCTCTCAGTGAGAGGGACGTAAATACAAGAATATACTAAAAACAAATAAGACAAAAAAGAAAAAAAAAAATGTAAATGGCCTTCCAATGCATATTGTTTGATCACTGTTTAAATTAGCTGTAAGTTTCCCGAATAGTATAAAATTAAATAAATAAATAAAATACATACACACAACATACATGTTTGTTAAAACATAATAACAACCATCATGGTAAAACAAAATATTCACACAATCAAAAAGCGTGCCATAATAGTTGCGGTTTATCCAAAAACTATGGTTTCGACATTTTTATTTCATCAACAGCTAAGCCAGTTAGTTAATATGAGAACTATGCTTGATTCGTTTAACCTAACAACTTTTGGCTCCACTAAAACAATATAGGAAATTCAATTCAAACAATCATGTCATACAAATATGTACAATATTCACGGCTGGTTGTCAACTGAGCGTTGCTTTGTGTTCCCTACCCGACCGTCAATGGAGCTCGTTTCAATAGACCGAATAGATTTGATTTACGTATGTCAATACCCGTTTTGTTGGACACGGTCCTAAGGGGTTGCGTAGACGTGGAGACATGATTCTGGGATGTATGCACTGCCATAATGTGGTGGGATGATTTAGGATGGATTTTAGAATGGTCTATCTATGGACCAGTGGATTTTGGCAACGAATAGGTAATCTACCATCATGGTTTTTTTAGCTTCATTATCAACAGCTGGAAAATATATTACAATACGAAGGTCGTTGTCGCACCGGCGGCGTTGAACAAGTAGCGAGTAGAACTAGCAACTGAAAACGAGTTAGCGAGCAGCGTGTGTGTACTTCCGATAGTTTTGTCGCTGGGCTATCAGCGAGTGCTCGAGTGCGACGGGCGATTACTCGCACCACTCGCTCGGGGCGGTTAGTCCCACAGGGGTGAGCTCTGACCGCCAAGCGAGTATCGCTGGGAGAGTATTATCTTTGATAGCTCTTGTCGCTCAGCGACAAACCAGTGGAGCGAGTCCTCGCCAGCAGTGTAAGCAGTCAGCGATCAACTGTTAATAATGCATCTCTTTTGTTCACACGGAATGTATATCTATTGTACGTTTCTTGAGCGAGAAAATAGCCGACAGTTAGTCGCTTCCTCGCCGGCGGTGGGACAACTGTCCTATACAAAGCCGGATACGCTTCTGTGAGCTGAAAGTGGTGACTATATTTCCTTCTAGGGTTCTGTACTTAAAAGGTGCCAACGGAACCCTATTGCTATGTCACGAAGTCCTTTATCTCTTAGCTCCATCGTCCACGTGTTTTGAAGAATCGGGTTGCTTTGTGTTATCTCTTATTGCCCATTCAGAAGTCAACTTCATCATCATCATCAGCCTAGCCTTTTATCAACAATGTTAGGGTCGGCTTTCATATTAATCATATGCAGCTGAATACCAGTATTTTACATCGAGCGACTGCTTAGAGGCTATAAGGGGCCGTCTCCACGAGCGAGAGAATCGCGGCGATATTATCGTCGTGCCACGTATTTCTATACGCTCACACGGCGATATCATCGCGGCGAAAATTTGATGGCACGGCGAGCCTATCGCCGCGGTTCTCTCGCTCGTGGGGACGGCCCCTTAGAGAGAAGAGGGGAGGGGTTATTACATGGGTACATAATACCCCATGGTAAGACAGGTTGTCAGTATATTCGGCTTCTGACTACACCGACTGTCAAAGATCTACGAATAACAGCCGGGATCAACGTTTTAACGTGCTTTCCGAGGCACAGAGGGGTCTCGATATCTGATGGATAGTCGCCCATCTACGAACCGACCGCGGTAAGCGTAGCTTAATCTTCTATCGACCCATGCGTCTGTTATTGTTTAGTCACGAGCGTCTCAAAAGCTAAAGGTTATAGATTAAAGGAATATTAATCGTCTAAGTTCTAAAGTCGTAGTGTGTAAAACTAGGGCAACAGACTTGCCCGAGACAATGGAACTCGTTTGTTAACAACGTTGCTAACTAGGTCCTTGTTGATAGTGTCTTGATTTGGGTTAGATATCATAAATTATGTTTTTCATATTGGTACAAGCAGCTGGTCGATACTGGACAATTTTATACGATTTAAGGTCGTAGCACACGTATCAACTTGGAAAGGGATCGTCACCGTATCAACTCGAGCCGTTCAGTATTATTTGTATGAAACTCCCTACTGCAACGCACACTAATCGGAATCGGGACCAGCTCACGAACCGCGGTGCGGTGCGTGGTCGACTTGCAGTTCCCGCGCTTACGGCTCTCCGTACCCTAGCTTACATCTCTTTGTCCACGCCCTGCCGCGCGCAATGATTGAACTAGTGCAGTACAGTAGTGTAGTGAGTAACCGTCAACCAGCGGTCGGAGAGCTCTCCGACCGCTGGTTGACGGTTACTCGGCTACGGCTAGGCGACGCCGCGCTTACAGCTGTAAGCGCGGCGTCACCTAGCCGTAGCCGAGTCGACGTATCGGAGCTTCTGATCCGCTTTGGTTACGTGCTTACGTTAGGTTGACGACTGTTTGACGGCGACGCGAAAGGCGATACGGTTACGATCCCTTTCTGAGTTAATACGTGTGCTTACGACCTTTAGAGCTGATTTTTCCAACGCCAAATAATTTTATCGAAGGAATAATTTTGAATTGACAGTTCTTCCATACAAAAAATGTCAGACGTCAATTTTATTTCTCGAATAAAAATTATCCGTTGTTTGAAAAATCAGCCCTTAGGCAAATTGATTCACTTTATTTACATATTTTTTTTATCGTTGCTTATCGACGTCTAAAATCCGCCGCCGTTTTGTTTTTATAAACATAAAACTTAGCCTATAACCATCGCGCTACATAAACGAGTCGATGGACACCTCATGTATTAAAACCCATCCAGCTGTTGAGGTGCTTCTAGGGTATAAAGAATCCCACATACAAATATACATACATAAGGTCCGGCGTTTCATTTGCCAAAGATGGAAACAACAATGGCCGCTCGAAATTGTCTATGGTTTAGTGATGCGGTAGTATGAATTTTTAGTTTTGGTGCTATCGATGTTGCGATTTTTTGGGAGGTATTATTTATTTATTTATAGTTAAATAAAACGGTACAACACCAATTACATTAATTAACATAGAGACAATAATTACATTGGCAATAATATAATTTAAAACTAACATGGAACAGTGGACTCCCTTGCATACATTCTCTCACAGAACTCCAGACATATACGCATAATTTTAATCCATTCATCCACAAACACATCACATTCATTGTTGGCAGCCAGAAGGGCATTCAGCACCTTTAGAGTAGGTACGACAGATTGGGGATTCGGCTCTGGCTACAGTTTTGGCTGGCAGCTGCGCAAACAGATTGTGCCGGCGGCTCTGACGATGTCCGAAATAATAATAATAAAATATTTATAATAATATAGTAATTATAATTTATATTTTTCGTGTTGAAAATAACTAAAGCTATGATAAAAGTCGCCGAACATACTTATGTATACTTTTCGTGTTTTGATTTTTTTTTTCGTGTAAGTAAACTTGCTTGATATTATTTGTGAAACTTTATCTAATTAACAATGTCGGATATTGAAACTGGTCTTATGTTACAACCCATCTACAAAACAATTAATTAATTTTCTTCGTAACGTAGTTATTGTTTATTAATAAAATATATTGATTGACAGTATGTCAATCAATATACAATCAAACATCTCAAACAATTAACTGAATTTCCTTTATTTGACTCCTTTGTTTGTTTTCCAACTCTATGGACACAGAACGAGCTATCGTCAAGGCCGACCAATCCAGAAAGAAAAGAAAAAGAAATTTGACGATTTGACAAGGATAGATTATCAATTATTATCGAAAATTTGATACGTTATATTGTAAGCAATATGGTTCAGTTCAAAATTTATCGACAGTTCGAGAGATCCCATCTCGCAAGATAGATTATATATTAACTAACGGTGTTCACAATCTTACGGTGACATATATGTATATATTATTAATATTATATAGGTATAGTCTTAGATACTCCTTCTTCCAACCTACCCGGTCCGAGTGACAGTTTATAAAAAAAAGGCAAGGTGCGCTGTCAACGGGCGCTGGGTCTGTTTGCTGCTTGGCTTTCAGATGCAACAGGCATACCTATTCTAGGGACGTTATAGTGTTGATTAGGGTCGTGTTATATAATTCTTATGCACTTATTATTTACCTACGTACTTGTTGCTAATTATAAATCATTCGTAAGATATTAACTTTGTAGGTTGTTTAGTAATTTGTTTTTTAATATATTCCGCTTCTGGTCTCTAAGAATAGTATATATTTCACTTTTACGTTTATGTGATTTAATAACAGTCCGCGGTTGGCATATTATATCATAGTAACCGAAAAACGGTAAGATAAAAATAGCCCAAAAGATTATCGCATTGTGATTTCTGGAAGACAAAATTGTGCTCTCATGCATAACAGCGTTAAGAACAGAAGCGTCTAACAATGTTTGTTCCAAGACGGAGTTAGCTCTTACGTAAGCCAATCTTAAGCCCAGCCTTAACCGAGACAAAAGCGGAACGGATGTGGTCCGGTCCTAGCCGCACTTCCGGCAAAATGGCCGCTCTATTGTGATAAACAAACTTGTTATTGAGATGTTTAGATTACGCAATTGTAGTGTAAATTAGGCCTTCTGATTATAATATAAATTGGAAGAGAATAGTGTTCTAAGGTATTTTGTTTATAGCGATATGGTTGAACCCCTGTCCTGCTGGGTAATTGCGTAACACACCATCAGTAGCAATGGGATTCATTTTGACTGTTCAAGAACATTCATTGCGTTATTTACGTTGTTGAGCAGATACATTTTTCGAACATATGAAGCAATGGATTAACAATATACTTCAAAGTGATTCAGATTGAGATGGATAGTGTGTTACGCAATTAGAGTGCTGATACAGAGGAAAAAAGAGATATTTTTTTTATGAAAAGAAAATTATGAAACGCGTTATTCAATTACATCATCATTCATCATCATTTCAGCCGAAAGACGTCCACTGCTGGACATAGGCCTCCCCCAAGCACCTCCACTTCGACCGGTCTTGTGCTTCTTGCATCCAACGAGTTCCTGCGGCCTCCACAAGGTCGTCGGTCCACCTTGTGGGAGGCCTTCCAACGCTACGTCTTCCGGTACGCGGTCGCCACTCCAGAACCTTTCGGCCCCATCGGCAATCTGCACCCTAATTGCGTAACACACTTTCAATCGGAATCAGAATCATTTTGAAGCCAATTCCTAATCCATTGCTTCTTAAGTTCGAAAAAATTGTCTGCTTAACACTCTTAAATGACGCAATGAATGTTGTTGAAATGTCAAAATAAAACCGATCCCTATTGGTAATGTGTTACGCAATTGCCCCGCTGTTCTGCGAGCAATGTGCCCTGCCCACTGCCATTTAAGTTTGGCAATTCTTCGGGCTATGTCGGTTACCTTGGTTCTCCTGCGGATCTCTTCGTTTCTGAATTCAATGAATTCATTCAATTACACACAACATAACATCACGTCTTGTTGCACCGAAGGGTCGGGCAGAGGTACCTCTAGTACGTCCACATTTCGCTAGTTATATTCAAGTCCCATGTAGAATAGAATAGAATACTCTTTATTATGTAGATATGTGTATATGTAATAGGGACCGGGCCTATTGCCATTAACCGGGCACCGGGCCGTTCAATTACATCTACTGTTATCTATGAATTACTTACATCGCTTTTCGGAAAATTGCTTGCAACACAAGTACACCAGTACCGTCAAACGGGGTGAACAGGGATGCAGGGGTGAATTGGGATGAAACTTTAAAAGGGATTGATATATTATAATTTGTTGCCAAAAAGGACTCCAATATGCTAACAGTATTATAATTAACGATTAAGTGCCCTTGTTGGCAACAAACTACATTATTTCATAGTTAAAATCCATTTTAAAATTTCGTCCCGATTCACCCTTGCATCCCTATTCCTGGCAGGCCTGATGGTCTAGTGGTTAGTGACCCTGACTGCTATGCCGGAGGTCGTGGGTTCGATTCCCACCCAGGACAAATGTTTGTGTGATGAGCACGATCATTTGTTCTGTGTCTGGGTGTAATTTATCTATAATATGTATGTATTTAGAAATATATAAGTATGTTTATCAGTTGTCTAGTACCCATAACACAAGCTCTGCTTAGCTTGGGACTAGATGGCGTTGTGTGATAGTTGTGGAATATTATTATTATTATTATTATTCACTCCGATTGTAGGTAGTATTCACATAGAAAAAATTGCAGAAAACAATTGCATCGGAGTAGTCACCTGGTGACTATGTGCAATTGGCTAGAAAGGTAAGTCACATTGCACTTGCGATATTTGAATCAAATTGGATTTAAGAAGGACTCGGAATACTTGGAAAGGTCTGGAAGATGTTAACGAGAGCGACGGAACTAGCTGTGGAAGTGTGGAGAGCGAAAGAGAATTGGGAATTCTTTGATGTTAATTATAATTATCGTACATGTGAAGACTATGTGGGTCATGTTTTTTCTTTCTCAGTTAAATTAATGATGATCTGACGCAGTTTGAGTACTTTTTGCGGCCTACCCAAATGTCCTTTCTTTGGTATTGTTCGTCCGAGTCGTTGAGCTCCTTAAGTTCTTAGTTGAGCTACACGACTACTGACAAGCATTTGTCAACTGCTGGCACTGGTCAGGTCCAATCAAAGCCCTAAGGGTTCATTAGAAAACCAGCGTCAGACAGCATCTGTCTGGCATCAATGCTGAAATGAACCTTTTTGGCGCAGCCGTGAGGCACGCACTATTGTTGTCTGAAACATTATTTTTTATTTTATTAATATTGTATTTTGTGTTACACGAACTGTATCCAAATAAACATTTTTCTTTATTTGTTTCTTTCAAAAATATGTGTGGTACTCTTTCCTCAAAATACCATTTCAGACACTAATCTACATATTTCTCAAATGATCTGGCCAAGATTATGTATGGACTTTAACCTTTTGAACGCCATTGTCACATATATGTGACAAACGAAATCTTACCCTGAACGCCAAAGTCACAAATATATGACAAAATACACGTCGCACGGGTCGCACCATATTATGAAATAAACAATTTAATCATTACTTTCGTGTTTTTATTTATATAATTTAAAAGTTTAAGCTTCCGTCTATATTGTATTGCATGAAACTAATATAAATAAACCACCAATATCGAAAAATTTGCTGTTTTAAGTGTGTGTATGTGTTGTTTTGTTAAAATGGCCTGGCGTCAGGGGTACGGCGATACGTTTAAACTCTGGCGTTCAAAAGATTAAAAGAGACCCCTGAGTTTGTTTCGCCATTTCTTCTCAGGAGTAGTCGGATAGGAAATGTCGACTCCTAAATAGTAAGTTAGATGCTTGTTATTTTTAATATGACGTGTTAAAGTGAGTCTCGTATCCTATTCAAAGAATAAACATGGTGATGATGAGGAAATGGATTCTGATTAATATAAAAGCCTTCTTCACTATACTTTGTGGCCAAGTTTCAATTTTTAAAAGCGTGCTGAAGGATTTAATACATCTAATTAACCAGTCTTATTAGTGGATGCGGAAAATCTCATTCGCAATAGAAACACATACTAGCCAATACAGTTGAAAGTTAAGATTCTAACATTTATAGGGTTCGACTGGATTAAGTACATACTTTTCAGAAACTAGCTTTTCTTCCAATAATCAAATGAATTGCTTGTTAGCGTCAACATTTAAAAAATAAAGTTTAAAAAAATTGATAACCAGTTATACGTAGAAGATTAATATTATATTATTACATTTAATATCGTGTCCTGCGTGTCCTGTCAGCTGCACGTTACAGGAACTGATGGACGCTGGTGATAGCGCCAAACAAGTAGCCGAATTCTAAGAAAAATAATAGGTTGTAACCGCAGAGGTCACACTACACCATGTACAAAGTTATATTCAAGAAAACGCGTTTAGCACCTGCAACTTAGTCCACTAATGTTCTCATAAAATAAGTCTAGACATGCTACAAAGTGTATCTATTTAAATTCAAATCGCCAAGTACTTTCGTTATGGGCTGTTACTGCTAAATATTGTGATAACTGCGCGACCGGCGCAAAGAAAACATACGTCAGGTACACGTCAGGATGCCCCGCTGACATCATGCCAAAAAGTCAGAAAGTATGGCCATACTTAATTACACTAATATTATAAAGGCGAACGTTTGTGAGTGTTTGTGTGTGTGGGTGTGTTTATATGTTTATTACTTCTTCACGTTCAAACGGGTGGACCAATTTTGATAAAATTTTGTATGGAGGTAGCTGACACCCTGGATTAACATATAGGATACTTTTTATCCCGATATTCCCTCGGGAACGATATTTATGCGGGTGAAACCACGGGGCGCAGCTAGTAGGTATTATAAATTCGAAAGTAACTCTGTATGTTACCGTTTAATAAACGTATTTTCTTTCTTTCTTTTACGTCTAATCCACAGAACGGTTTTCAATAAAATTTGGCAAGGAGATAGGTGGCATCGGGGAAAAACATAAGCTACTTTTTGTCCCGGTAGAAGGTTCCCGTGGGATAATTTCTAAAAATGTTATGTCCATAAAATGGTTTTCAAGAAAAGGTATCAATTTAACTCTGAAAAATGTCATAATTATTGAATCAGAGTTGATAGAGCGGTTTGTCTTGTCAAAAGAAAACAGTCTTGTTGCGACTGTGTGTGTTTGATAGAGGAATGGTCTGTCTAAAGACAGGACAGGACTGACTCAGGATGTTGGCGTCGCGCAACCTAGCCTGAAGGCGATGGCGTTGAGGAGTGAGCCTAGATGGAAAAATCTTAGCTAGGTCATTTTTTTAAAGGATAGTTATTTACTCTGTTTCATTCAGTGGGTCGGTTCACAATATGCATACCTGTGTTACTTCAAGCTATCGTCTGGGCGGTCGTGTGGTAATAAAAAGTAACCGCGGCGATAAGTGCGATCCCCACGCTCCTTGCTCGACAACACTTTGTAAAGAGCTTGTATCAACCTCTAGGCGAATTTAGGCGAATTTATTATTAAAAAATAGCCAAGTGATAGGCACAAAATCAAACTTTAACCTTATAGCTAAGTCTACAAAAAAAAATTAGATATTTCATTAAGGGCTGATTTTTCCAACGCCAGATAATTTTATCCGACGAATAGTTTTGAATGCTTGACAGTTCTTATGCAGAATCGTCGGATATAGTTAAAGTTTAGCAAGAAACCGATGGATGTTGTCGACTGAAATTTAGTTTGATAAATGAGCTGTTTGTTTTCTATTAATAAAATTAAATTTTATTTGAGAGCATCCATCGGTTTCTTAATAAACTTCAACTATATCCGACGATCCTACATACTTATCTATCTCTTTTGTTGACTGTACATTTATCGCGCACTTTTCGTTTAATACACGAACTAGTAATCCTGCATGGCAGCTAATTCGCGAATTAGCTAGTGCTAAGCAGGCAATGTGTACAATAGCTAATGTACATTTATCGCTTTTCGTTTAATACACGAACTAGTAATCCTGCATGGCAGCTAATTCGCGAATTAGCTGGTGCTAAGCAGGCAATGTGTACAATAGCTAATGTACATTTATCGCTTTTCGTTTAATACACGAACTAGTAATCCTACATGGCAGCTAATTCGCGAATTAGCTGGTGCTAAGCAGGCAATGTGTACAATAGCTCATGTACATTTATCGCTTTTCGTTTAATACACGAACTAGTAATCCTGCATGGCAGCTAATTCGCGAATTAGCTGGTGCTAAGCAGGCAATGTGCGCATTATCTAAGCCTAGCATTGACTTACATTGCGAGTTAGCGCGCAGTCCATTCTGTTGACGATGTCCCCTCGAGTCGGTACATGAAATAATAATTATTTCTCTGCACTGCGAATGAACAAGGAGTTCAAACTTTAGTACTGGATATGTGAGTTTGTTTTAAGGAGTCTTTTATGTAGGTAATGGTCACACCCTTTGCGTACATAAATAAAAAATAAGTTTAAAAACTAAAACCCGACTACTGAAAAGGATGAAACAAGAAAGTACCTTCCCGTGCTCGCATGTCGCTGTACTAACATATTATAAGCTATGGTAGCATGCGACCACGGGAAGGTACTTTCTTGTTTCATCCTTTTCAGTAGTCGGGTTTTAATTAATTATTTTAGGGCTTATATCACTAATATTTATGTTTTTTGAAATGTGCTAATTAAGCCCTTTCATTTGATACTGAACAAGGCGTGATTAAAAAAAAATTTTTTTTAGATCATGAGTTTTTGTCTGCTAGAGAGCGCCATATTCAATTTAATGCGATGTCACATAGCCTATAGCCAGCGGACGATCAAGACACTTCCAACGATACCTCATTTGTCCAATTATTAAAAGTAGTTTAGAAGTTATGAGGGAACAGATGAACATACATACATACATAATACATACCGGTCAAAATCATAACCCTCCTTTTTGCTTCGCCGTAGTTGGGTAATAAAATAATCCTTTACTAGTGACTAACCGCCACCACCAACCACCACCACCCACCACCAACTATGCGCCACCTAACAACTTTCTTCAGCCGGAAAATGTTGTGTAACTTTTTTCTACCACGAAAAGCGAAAATAGAGGCTACAGACGTTAGGTACCGAAAAAAATAACTAGTCTGGTTGACTTTATGTGGAAGTTTGAAAGTGGCACCGGTAACTGAAAAGTTGTGGAAATCGGTTGTCATGGTATGTTTTACGGGGAAATGAGGAAAATGTCGTGAGTTGAGTGAGTATGGATGTCGATGGCTATAAGATGTGACGTTGCAAAACTATATGGTAGCGGCATCTGTCGTGGAATAGCAGCGGGCGTGCGTCATGGTGGTTTACGTTACGCAAAGACGGTTTTTTGTGTTTAGTAAATAAATTACAGTTTAACAGTAAATTAAAACAAATAAACAAACATACATAATTCACCATATTTTTAATTAAAAACATAGTCGATTGTATTGAAAGATAAAAATCGATAATAATCTTATATAGTCTGTGGAAGATTATTCGAGAAACTGTCAGATTGGTTTTGGAAAAAAAACGGTGTTCCGTGTCCGGTCTTTTACGACCAAGAACACGAGCCTGGGGGCTGTTTGAGAGGGACTTTATATCCTGAGAGGAACGGGATGTGCCCAAATAACCCGATGGGGTTTTAATATAAATTCCAGTAGAAGCAGAATCCTGTGAGTATTCAACCATTTGCTTTATTCTTGCTGGACAGCCTATAGCCCAGGTCTCTTGCATGTGTGTTCTGACACGAGGACGTTGTTACAGGTCTGGCTTGTTATGCTAGCCTTCTTTTGATTGGTGCTATGCGCAGCTAAATTGATGCCTGGATGTTGCGCCGTTGTGTGATGATTTGGAATTCATCAGAGCGCAGGCGGCTTTAAGGTTATCCCTTGCGGTGTGGTCATCCGACGTTCAGGAAGGCCTTACTTAGCCGGTTCCCGGTTATGAGGGAAGTACGCCACTCCAGGTAACGAAAGCGTCACCATCTCGTCCGTAGGCCGCGTTCGCGTGTGCTCACAGGAACCTCCTGTGAGCGAAGCCAAGGACCGACGATCCGTCAACTGACTGAGGTCAGAACTAACTGATTGGTATGAACTGAATTCAAAACTGAGAGGTTATCCGTGTAAGATAATAATTTAACCTATGAGAGAGTTAGGCCTTTTGTAAAAAGGCTAGGTGTTAAGACCAGTTGTTGTATGATATTGTGTCTCGGGTTTGCTTAGCATATTAGTTATTTTCCCCATATGAGCACAGTCCAAATAGGTCGACACATGTACGTGAGCTAGTAAGGTTATTGATCTATTCCCTCGCGGACTCGCATAGCGACTCTGAGAAACTGCTATTTGTCTCATGCAGGTTTTCACCCATACCACTAGGTACGGAGACTAGTTGTGTGGGTGAATGCCATATGTAGCAGGGAAAGAGGCATTATTTTAGTGGCTCGCCACTTTGTTTGTATGTGTGCCTTAATTTTGTATTAATTCCAATAAACTTGTATTGTGTAAGAAGGTACTTGTTTAATTGAATCTTTCCCTAGCAGAATATACCCTATAAATTTACTTTAGCACGGTGGTGAGTAGTATAGTTCAAATAGAAACCATCATCAGCTTGTTTCCAATTAATTTCTGTAAACTACGCACGGGCCAGTGTTACAGTTGGCGCCCAACGGTATATAATTATTTAATTGTATAAGGTGAACAGATTGATAACGGTATCTCTCTCTCTCTCTCAGTTCTCTCAGTCCTGTCAGTTGGCGGATTCTCGTTTTAGTTTAAGGCTAGTTTATAAGTTTTAAATATAAAGTGGTCAACGCACCACAATCTAACCATTTCTTTGTTGGACCGGTAAGGTGCAGAGTGTTGATAAAGGTCATTACCTTATTTGTATGTATGCTCAACTCACAAGTTGAACAAGTTGCATTCTGTTATTTATTTTGGGACAATCTATGTACCAAATGTTTGTTTAGTGGTTGATGACTTAATATTACCTATATTTTGGAAGTTTATGTAACATACTAGTTTGCATTTGTGGTAAAGTTTGGTTATTTCTTGCAACTCACAGGTACAAGTAATAATTATTATAACTGGAAGATAATTATTTTACAATATAAAACATAACAGTTCTTGTTTATGTTCATGTGTTTGTTTCAGTTCAGGTTCAGATAAACTGTATTGCATTTATATAGTGAAACATTGTATTATAACTCAATAAACCCAATATAAATTTCTGTAACAGTAATAAAATAATTTGGGGGTAAACTTAAAAATTGTAAAGTTTCTATGACGCAGTTCTCAGTGGTGTTCTAGCGGTCTCTTCTTTGTTATAGAGGATTTCAGTGGTAAGATAATAACATTACAGGCAGGTTTCACTATTATTAATTGGATTGTGCGATACAGGGAGCTGAAATTAGTGTAAATCATTGAACAATAACAGTCAACTTCTTTGAAACGAAACACTTGGAATTTTTATGACAACTGGTCGGTCACTTAGACGTTTAACGTTAAAACACTCATCATTAAACCCAGATTTATAATACAACACCGGCATTCCATGAAACAGCATTGTTTATTATCGACGTTCGTTTTCATACATTCGAACTTAACCTATAAAACACATTGACATTTGACGTTTGACGTTTTGAAATATTACGGTGCGTTCGGAAACGAGATTGGAGTTGTACACGTTTTGCGTTTAGTTTCTTGTTATTTGTTTTGCGTTTAATTTTGCATTTATAATATTGAAATATAACGTTACAAATTGAAAATAATAAATAGAATAAATAATAATGGATTTAGAGACAGTATATTGACATTCCCATCTTGAGGGCGAAGTGACGTATGAGGTTGCGGTTTATGCATTACTTGCGTGCGACTCGTACATTTACTTGTAGTTATTATTTGCTGTTATATAAAAAAAAATGTTACTGACACCATTACACAACTAGTGCTTTGGTAGCCGGAACTTTGAGAATTATGTATGTTCTTCTTGCTTACGGGATTCCTGAAACCGTAATTGCCATTAATGAGGTTCAATTCACGGGATCAGAGTTTCATAGGCTACTATGGAAGTTTCATACCTCAAGTTCATTATGGGCGCACCACACACTAACATGGTGGAAAGGGACATTTAAACGGCAAAGTCAGTTGTTTCGTCTTATAAATGAAAAAAAATAGATTATTTAATTAGAAATTTATTATTTTTGCCTATTATTTTTTTTAAATTTATTCCAGAACATAAAATTTACCAAATATTCTAAAAAACTAGTTTCAACAGTCAGTTACCAACCACCAGAACCGGTCGAAATGGATAAATTGAATTTTTTTTTTCTTTTATAAGTGTTTCTGATTATAACAAACTCAACACATCAGACTCAACACTATTCAAGCCAGACAGAGATATATTCAGCCGTAATTGATATAAATATATATATATATATATTATTTTTTATATATAATTAAATGGCTTAGTTTGCTTTTTGCCATGTTAATTTATATGATGTAGCAGTTTACAATATATTAGCCGTAGTCCGTGTTTTCACGTGTTGTTTTGAGGTCTATTCGAACAACGACGACGAGGCGTAACGTAACTATAATGCTGCACATGGTATTCTCCGTTGATTCTCCGTTTTTAAGCAATAACAGACGTTATAATTTAATAAAGATGGAAGAATACAAATCAAAATTTGCTAGTGGACACAAACTTCACAGTTTAGTGGCGTGTACATTAAGCAACCCAGGAGACAACAATATAAGGGATTTGATAATAAATAATTCTTATATAAATGCTGAGGCCACAAATGGGTTACATATGATGAGCGGAACATATTTATATACGAATCCTCCACCTTATGGATATGGTAGCCCAGCTCCCTATGTAGCGGCGTCAGTAAACAGAGCATATAGTTATAACAGAAAATCAAAGGGGGATAGCGAAAAAGAGTTGAATGGGTTTTCAATCATCGATGCCCAAATTACTGATCTAAAGGACTTCCCCAAGTCAGGAATTGTTGGAAATTTCAACCCTAGCATTGTGTGGAAATTTGCTCAACTATTTTTAATAAAAAATTTCGATACAATTAAGGAGGGAATGGAGCACACCATGAATTTTTTAAAAGTAAGCAACTCTGATATATTGAGCAAGGGTAGGCAGACTTGGGATCCTGAGACTTTTAAAAGTACCACATGCTCCAAAGCATTCAATAGTTTCTTGTTTCTAATCAAGAGGAATTTGGCAAAGGCTCCTAGTACATTGGTTGAATGTCTTATATACTGGTATGAGATGTATAATAAACAACGTTTGGTAGTTACAGCAGTAAAAACAGTTTTTGTTGCCAAGAAAAAGTATATTAAAAAGCTCAAAATGAGAATGACTGTCTCCAGTAGAAAAACATTTATAGTAAGAAAAATAATAATAGGTAAAAAGGAATGTAATAAATGGTTAGATGATTATGGCAGATCATTTTGTTCTTATATTAAACATGCGGAAAGGGGAAAAGTTGATAGAAGAGCAATTGCATCAGGTTCTATAGTGGCTAGACTACATCTTAAAGTAATTGAAGAATTTCATTTGTATATGTCCAAGAAATTGCCAGGCAGCACGATTAGTATAGGTGGGGAGGAGAAAAAGAAGAAAATAATCAACGAACTCCAAATGTCATCTCTCAAAGAGGGCTTCAAAACATCATACAGCTTACAAGGAACTGAAGATGCGTCCAAGTGGAACGAGTGTATGAATCCATTAATGTTTGCGCTTGTTCACAAATGCTGGATAGATGATGATGTAAGAATGAAAAATGGATTGCCTGCCCCGAAGGAAGATGAAAAAGCCTTAATGAAAATTTGTATAATGGGTATGTTGAACGCTTGTTCCACCACTATAGGACTGATTGCTATTGGGGGTATTTCAGTTTCAAATACTATAATAAGAAGCCTAAGATCTAGTGATGACTCGATGACAGTTTTTGTGGCAGACTCTATACAAAATTTAGCAGGTATAATTAGCCTTACATATAGTGTCTACAGATTGTTTGGAATAAACCCAAGTAAAGAAAAAAGTATACTTTTTCCCGAAGGTTATGGGGAATATACATCTTGGTTTCAAGACGGCGACTTCGTTGGACAATATGGGGTAGAAACGAGTTCACTGAAACCAGTAGGTGCTAATCCCCAAGACGATTTTAACGCAATAGCAGCTAATGCTTTACAATTAATGCGGACACAAATAGTAAATGTATTCGGGGCAATTTCAAGGATTATAATAGGATGCAATAATGTAAGAAGGTTATGGAACATCAAGAAGGTTGAATATGACAACTTAAAAATAAGTGAAGGTGTCAGATTCCTGACTGATGGCGGATTAAACCCTTGGTGTATTGAAAACCTAGCAATTGATGAAGCCACTATAAGATACAATAGGATTGTGACTAACGATGACAGAAAATATTTTCTAAGGGTTATGAACCCTAATAACCCATTCTCAGAACCAAGCGAGGAAAAATTGTTGTATAGCAAAGATATAGGTATATTAGTAGCGAGTGATGACAACACACCTAGGAACGTTTTCTGTTACGTAAGGAAAAGCAACAGGACTAATAAAGATAAAAACTCAATGAAAGAAGCAGAATTTGAGAAGAACAATCAAGAAGCCTTTGAAATTGCCACCACGGTTGATCCTTCATTTTTGTTAACAATACCTTGCTCGAAAACTCCCTTAAATAGGTACTTGTCATCAACTATCATGCTTGTACAGGAAAAATGCGGGAATTCTCTTACCGAAGATGAAAGGTTGCTTATGGATGAAGCTATTGATCGTTTAAATACAAACAGAATTAATTTAGATGATGAACCCACCCTTGAAGATGACATGTATGATAATTTGTAATCTTTCTCTATTTTTATGGTAAAATTAAAAAAAAAAAAAAAAAAAAAACAACTGTAACACTGGCCCGTGCGTAGTTTACAGAAATTAATTGGAAACAAGCTGATGATGGTTTCTATTTGAACTATACTACTCACCACCGTGCTAAAGTAAATTTATAGGGTATATTCTGCTAGGGAAAGATTCAATCAAACAAGTACCTTCTTACACAATACAAGTTTATTGGAATTAATACAAAATTAAGGCACACATACAAACAAAGTGGCGAGCCACTAAAATAATGCCTCTTTCCCTGCTACATATGGCATTCACCCACACAACTAGTCTCCGTACCTAGTGGTATGGGTGAAAACCTGCATGAGACAAATAGCAGTTTCTCAGAGTCGCTATGCGAGTCCGCGAGGGAATAGATCAATAACCTTACTAGCTCACGTACATGTGTCGACCTATTTGGACTGTGCTCATATGGGGAAAATAACTAATATGCTAAGCAAACCCGAGACACAATATCATACAACAACTGGTCTTAACACCTAGCCTTTTTACAAAAGGCCTAACTCTCTCATAGGTTA
Source organism: Amphipoea lucens (assembly GCA_947508005.1). Classification (NCBI taxonomy): domain Eukaryota; kingdom Metazoa; phylum Arthropoda; class Insecta; order Lepidoptera; family Noctuidae; genus Amphipoea; species Amphipoea lucens. Next base: position 22,505,015 of record OX382357.1, read on the forward strand.
AATTATTATCTTACACGGATAACCTCTCAGTTTTGAATTCAGTTCATACCAATCAGTTAGTTCTGACCTCAGTCAGTTGACGGATCGTCGGTCCTTGGCTTCGCTCACAGGAGGTTCCTGTGAGCACACGCGAACGCGGCCTACGGACGAGATGGTGACGCTTTCGTTACCTGGAGTGGCGTACTTCCCTCATAACCGGGAACCGGCTAAGTAAGGCCTTCCTGAACGTCGGATGACCACACCGCAAGGGATAACCTTAAAGCCGCCTGCGCTCTGATGAATTCCAAATCATCACACAACGGCGCAACATCCAGGCATCAATTTAGCTGCGCATAGCACCAATCAAAAGAAGGCTAGCATAACAAGCCAGACCTGTAACAACGTCCTCGTGTCAGAACACACATGCAAGAGACCTGGGCTATAGGCTGTCCAGCAAGAATAAAGCAAATGGTTGAATACTCACAGGATTCTGCTTCTACTGGAATTTATATTAAAACCCCATCGGGTTATTTGGGCACATCCCGTTCCTCTCAGGATATAAAGTCCCTCTCAAACAGCCCCCAGGCTCGTGTTCTTGGTCGTAAAAGACCGGACACGGAACACCGTTTTTTTTCCAAAACCAATCTGACAGTTTCTCGAATAATCTTCCACAGACTATATAAGATTATTATCGATTTTTATCTTTCAATACAATCGACTATGTTTTTAATTAAAAATATGGTGAATTATGTATGTTTGTTTATTTGTTTTAATTTACTGTTAAACTGTAATTTATTTACTAAACACAAAAAACCGTCTTTGCGTAACGTAAACCACCATGACGCACGCCCGCTGCTATTCCACGACAGATGCCGCTACCATATAGTTTTGCAACGTCACAAAGAGTAGGGGAAGACCAAAGAAACGATGGATGGACTGTGTGAATGATGATATGGTTAGAAAGGGGATGACTACCGAGATGACGACTAATAGAGAAGTAATAGAGAAGTAAAGACATGTTGTGTCGACTCCAAATAAATTGGGCATAATGCTCCCACTGCTGAGACACAGGCCTCCTCTCAGTGAGAGGGAGTGGGCTGTAATCCAACACGCGGACCCAGTGCGGGTTGGTAGATGTCACATCGTCGATGTTTTCCTTCACCGTTTTTGAGAGCAGTGGTGATGAAATAATTTACACAAAGTAAAGCCCTGTCTGGGTTCGAACCTACGACCTACAACTCATAAGTCGCGGCTGTTACCACTGGGCCACTACTGCTCTGTTGTACATACTGATTTGTATTTGCCCTACCGTCCCATAATTTTATAATATGTTCACAAATTATGTCCATGTTAAGGATTTTTTTTCTTAAGAACGAAAGGAACATAAACAAAAAACTGAAAAAAGCTATACTAAATTCACTATAGCATTAGACAGAAGTTAAAAAAGGCTCTTTTAGGGGCACACTTTGTAATAAAAGTACAACAAACATTATTACAGTCAAGATTGATGTGGAGTTAAATGTAATCAATTTAACTCAATAATGTAAATTTAAATCAATTTTTAATTTCATGACTGTTACGTTGTTTTTTTGCACCTACAACGGGTTGGTTTAGTAAAGTAGCATTTACCTGAAAACATAAGTAGTACATTACGAGGTTTCCGAGTAACACATTTCATTGTAGTTTTACAATCGGCTTCCTCACAATAAATCACTTTTCTTAATCCTAAAACATATTGAATTGTAATTAGTTGCGTTTGTTTACATTCCAAATGTCATTCAGTCAAACGTCAGTTTCTATCTGTCAAAGGCGACATCTGGTGGTCGCCGATTCACAGTTGTAGTTTAAATCGATATTTTAACATATTGATTGCTAACCATCGAAATAATATCGTATGGAGCAATCCTCAATTATTTTCAGCTTTTAGTCAAAAAAAAGTCATAATAAACTAATTAACCGTAAACGGAAATCATTCATTTTTTCAATATAGACTTCTTTCTAGAAACTTCGTGTCAAGTTAATATATTTTTTATCTGTGAATTGTCTTTGACGTAATGTGACAAGGTCATACTTTCTTAATTTGCCGAATTAAAATTCGAGGAGATTTTCCACGATCCCGACAAGTTTTAGTATAGGGGAATGACAAATAATTTGTTTGTTGGTCTGGATCATGAAGATTCTTATTGTTTCAGCGAATAAACGTCATGTTGTGCAGTTGTTAGTGATTTTCAAGAATTTAAGTATCTCGGTGTATTATTTATCTTCAGTGATTTAATATTATTTTACCCGTAATCGGGGAGATTTTTGGAATGCTCCGACTAATTCCGGTTTGTGAGCCAGTGACAGCATCATGGGACTCACTTGGCATCTTGAAGCCCTACGACACGTTGAGTGATTCCACTAAACTTGTTACACGTTCTAAAAGGTAAGGATTTGGTTGTAATAGTCTTTGGAAGTGGTCTGTGAGCCCTTCCCTGGTTGTTAGAAAGGGTATTGTCGTGATCCATGGATATTTATTGCAGGATTCCAAATTGCGCATACGCAGGCAGCTTTCCAGCCGGTGAAGAATCTTGCAGTCAAGTGCTTTCTCCCTACGACAACCGTGAGTATTTCACCCGCTGACTATTTGCAACTCATCCCTATTGTCCGACCACTCAAGATTAGGCAAACCGAAGTCGTAGCTCTTTATGGTGTCATTGTAAAAAGGCCTCGTTAACCGGCTAATGTTTTAGCCTTTTAGATTTCCAAGCTCAGTCACCTCAAGGAAGGTGAATTAGTTTCTCTTTATATTATTAGGCCTCCGTATTGTCGATTCCAGGAGAGGCACCTCGAGCGATTCGTCTCGCCGCCAGGACCTAGAGGATCGTCTGGGGCCTGGACGCGAGACCCGTTCCTCGAGCACAGCGAAGCCTCGTGTGGAGACGACTGCGGCCGGCATAGTCCGTCTAGCGTTAGCGCGCAGGCGGGACGGTTTTTTCTTTTACCCACTTTAACTTTTTATTATACCTTATTACGGTTCCCGTAGGAACCAGTTGATTGTCTGGGTCCGGTTTTCGATACTGGAAACCGGCCTGCATCACAATTTAATTTGTGGATCTCGGGTTCGACACCCTACCCCGTCCGGAATAGTATTGGACACCTTCGTCGGCTCCGGGATCCGGGACTCTCAAGGTCACTGGCGCCCATTTAATAGATTTTAAATTAATCAATAACTGGAAGGATACTTTCTCCTTAGTTTTATAATAATTATTAACTTTTAACTTATACTCATTTCAAACGGAACAGTACAGGGTTTATCTCCAACCCCCCACGACCTTCGCTCTTTATATTCTATTATTAGCTGGCTGGCAACAATTTGTTATTAGTGAACCCATTTTGTTATATTAGTTTATAGTTTTTTAATAAACAGTGTTTGAGATAGTTGTTGTTTCATATTACCATACCCACTAGTTTGTCACTACAGATACAAAATTAAAATTGTAACAATAACAGCAGTCACACTTAATTGTACTTGTTTAACCTATCTACATTCTGAAATTTCAAGGCTTTCATTTAATATTATTTAGTTTTTACATAAAATATTGTCGTGTGAATGTTTAAAATCTAAAAGAAGCAGGGGCGGACAGTACCGGGAACGTTTTTCATGTCACTATAACTCTACCAAATCTAAAATGTTACCTGTTCCCTTCATAAGTTGAGGCTGCACGTGTTTTTTTGTTCTGTCGGTTTATATAAAGTTGTTTTTAATAAACTGATTGTTACTAAAAATTGTTTCATTTCATGTACTTATCCAAGCATCGTGACGAGTAGATAAGATAGAATATGCTTTATTGTATGCCATACATTGTTACTTACAAAAAAAGCTCATAAGATTATTTATTAAAATTGTTTGATCTTAACTCGAAAATAAAAGGTTTCGTACTCCTGCTTCTGCGAGCCTCTTTTTTCTAATGTTATTATAGTAAATGGACTATAGAGGACAATTTATTTATTGATGAGCACATAAACACTTGATTTACCTTTCTTTTGTGAAACTAATCTACTTTTAATAACTTATTAAGAGTCGCCATTTTCGAAAAAAAACTCTTGTACAGAATCAGGGTCATTTCCATGTCTGTACCTCCTTGTCACGTTCATATATGCACTAGTGTAGTCGGAGCAGGCGTAATGCATGTAATTCTAACGCATGTCCAACATTTGCATGCAAATAAGATGTTTGTCCACTTTTCGCTCGCACACCGTCGCGTCGCATTTAATTAGTTACTGCATCTCGGCCAGGTTATATTCCCTCGCTAAATGGAAATGCTTGCTAAGCTAGAATTTTGAGTTCTGGGAATTACGCCAGTTGTTATATTAGTTTAACACTTTGAGCGGAGCAACGTTATAATACGTCAAATTTGATAAACGCTATTTGACACAACGTTTAATCACGTCAGCAAAAACTATGTCTTTCTTTAAACAACGTGTATAAACGGCTGCGGCTTATACCAATACCTTCAAGCTACGTCATCGCGTCGTATTACTTTAAATTTTCGGACTGCTATCGCCACTCCACGTTAGTTTTTTTTCACTTTATAAGGCTACTCACACACATACATTCTAATTACGTATTTTGTATGAGAAAATAGTGCGCCGTGCAACAAACTTTTGAATACCCAGATGCTCCGCTCAAAGTGTTAAGTAAGACCGAAAGTTACTCGTCTAATCTAGCAACGTCAACGCATTCTTGAAGATTTTTTAAATAATTATCATCATAATAAATAGCACATTACCTGTAAATAATCATGTTCTCATTTAATAGGTACCTTGGTAATGAATTAAAAAAGTCAATATCGATGGATCGATATTGACTAACATCGCTTAAATAAAGAATAATAATTAATTGACTATCAAGACTTTTGTCAAATGAGCAAATGGGTTATTCGGGGTTCCGAATTGAAAGGCGAACGAAGGACGAACTTCTACCGAAATCGAAAAGGTTTTCGTGCTGCCAACCACAATACCTATTGAAGAAAAAAAATGTGTAATTTTTTAATTAAAATATCTCGCAAAAAACACTTATATTTATTTAGTACTTTAAGTACACAAATGTACAGAGGCGGACTTAATGCCATAGGCATTTTCTACCACTCAACCTTTGGGTGATTCAGAGACAAACAGTGGTAGTGGTAGGTTTAAATATTTATTTAATTTCAAGACCTACTAGTAGCGAGAAATATGTACGATGTAGGTATTAATAATAAGTTTCGATTAAAAATGCTTTTTAAACTCGTATTCAAACTTTTATGATCATGCTATTATGGCCGTTGAGGAGTTCCCTCGTGAGAAGACCTGTCTGCAGCAGCAGTCTATGGTGAAAATCGTGTTTAGCAAGCAAAATTAAATTTAAATAATACGTTTCACTTTCAAGTCCATGTTACTAACCGTTAAAAAGTTCCCTCGTAAGGACACAATGCTGGCTGCAGCAGCAGTTCATGATAAATATCGTGTCGAATTATCAAAATTCATCTATCATAAAAATTTCGTGATCGTGCTACTAACCGTTGAAGAGTTCCCTAGTGAGGAGATAATCCTGGGTGCAGCGTCAGGTTATATCTTATTATTACATTATCACCGAAGTTACGCAGGTATACAAAATTTCAGCTCAATCAGACATCGGAAAGTGGTTTAAACCTTACTTGCAATATTTAAACTTAACACACATACCTACTACATACCAACCCATCCACGTACCTACAAATATATATATATCTAGTAATAACTTGTAATAATAATAAAAAGGTAAAAACACACCGTATACAACTGTCTTCTTATCAAAAAGGTACTTACTTGAAAAAGAAGTAATCAAATATTTACTTACCTATTGTACTCCTTGGGATAGTTGCAGTATGATATATCTTTATTTTTTCTAGAATTATTCATACACACAGTACAATAAACCACCATTATTAACAATAATATACCACGTTTTTACATTAAAATATTCAAACTTGGAACTAACAAAACAAACAACGTGCGTCGCACTGACCCTGAGATTGTCAACTAGCTGTGCCAGCGTAAACCGGTTTTTTCCAGTCTCGCCGCGTACGTGACAAGCGGCCAGTGGTCACGCACACATGCGCCGCGTGCTTGTAGTAGTGCAACCGATTCGCGCGGTTGTTTGAAGCTTTATATCTGTTCCGTTTGTCTAATCATGTGGCCCAGGAGCGCGGAGGACGCGGTCACTGAAAGGAGGCTGCCGCAGGCGGCTAGTCAGGATCTCTGGTTCTTGTTTAGTGGTCTATGCTTTTTGACAGCGTTGCTTGTAGAAGCACTATCTGTCAGCCGTTCGGTGTAATCTGGTATCTCGTTATTTCTTTAATTTGTTTAGTGATGATTTTGTTCCTCTGATTGTAATTTTACTATGGTTGATAATTCTTTTCATAATTCATGTGATTAGTTATTAGATTATTAAATAATTCTGTTATTTAATTGTGATTTCACTTCTGTCCTAACAGTATTTAAATAAAAATATACGTATAAACCTATTAAAAACTATAAATATAATGTATATACCTAATTACATATAAATATGCGAATACATTGAAAAGAAATAAGACAAACAATGAGAAAACATTACCGTTGTGAATTGTGATGATACTGCCAGCTTCTTGTGAATGTTGTGGTTACGAATTATGATAGATCCATCCCGTTCGTGCGTGCTACAGCAAAAATCTAATTTATCCCAAAAGGATACTTACGAAGTACATACTTATTTATTCTACGTGTCTTGCAAAATAATTTAGTTTTCCAGCTTCATTACACTCGGATTCATAGTGCAATATATGTCACATGGTGTCACCGAGGTAGGTACCTGGCAACATTAATTTCCTGCTACCCGATCGCTGTGACATGTTGCAACCAGGCTGTGAATAATAACAGGAATGAAGGGAAAATTATGTGGTCATGTCCGTATAATCCTTTGAATATTTTAATGTTGTTTGTTTTCATTTTGTTCACTGCGTTATAACTATTTTGAGTTTAGTGGTTTTGCTAATTTTAGGGTGTTTCAGTAGAGTTAATTATCTATTGGTAAAAGTAGGGTCTTGGAAAGGGGTTTGAAGATTTTTGTATGGAGGGTGGCCCTAAGGTCGGCCGCCATTTTGATTTTTTTTCAGAATCGCGGTGCACAACAAAAGTTATATATTAAGATAGAGGACACTTATACAAACAAAAATGTAATATAACATAATGTCCTAAAGCGTCAGGTTTCGGAGTTATTCACCAAAATATAAGTCGAAAACAACAAGGATATTTTGTTTTTTTTTCCCTCCAGGTAAGCATATTGAACTATTGAGGTAATAGAAACGTTATGAAACCTTTATGGAGAAGAAACAAATGAAGAATAGACATTTTTTAAATAAATAATTAAACACAGCAATTTATAGTTCGTTTTTTAATCCCAGAGACTAATCTGACATTTAAGCAGTGCCGGATTAAGACTACTTGATGCCCTAAGCAATCCACGCCCGTGAAGACAAGTAAGAAAATCATTCAGGCTCTCGACAGCTTGAATGATTTTGGGGGTCATGATCCCCATGACCCTCCCTGGGACCGCGCCTAGATTATGGTGCCCCCCGAGACGTGATGCCCTAAGCAATTGCTTAATTTGCTTAGGGGTTAATCCGGCACTGCATTTAAGTCTTTTGTGTTTTCGTTTTTTTTGGTATAGAAGTTTGACATTACACTTGTCAGATTAGTATCTGGGATTAAAAAACGAACTATAAATTGCGGTGTTTAATTATTTATTTAAAAAATGTCTATTCTTCTTTTGTTTCTTCTCCATAAAGGTTTTTGTTGAAATAATAAGCTTAAGATGTTTAAAGTAAAAGAAAAGTATTGAATTTTATTTTAAACATCTTAAGCTTATTATTTCAACACGTTATCAGCACGAGGCTCATTATTGTTAAAAAGTAGATAATGTCAGGGAATAGTATGAATTTTCAAGGTATTCAGATGTTAATAAACCGAGACGGATACCCAACCTGGAAGTTCAAAATGAGGATGCTTCTTATTCATGAGGAGCTGTGGACGTCCATCATTGGGTACGATGATTCTGATAAAACGGCGGAGCATGTGCGCTCTCGTAATGACCAGAAGGCGTTGTCAAAAATATGCCTTACGGTAGACGGAAGTGCAATTTCGCACGTACGAAATGCAAAAAACGCTAAGGAGGCTTGGAGTGCTTTACAAAAGGCATACGAGGATAAAGGTATGGGTCGAAGGCTCTCTCTAGAGCGTAGATTATACAAATATACCTTGACCGATTTCCAAGACATAGAATCTTATATCAACGCCGTTATGAGTACTGCTCAAGATCTTGAAGATATTGGTAAGAAGATCGACGATGGATCTTTGGCTGCGATTATTCTCGGAGGATTGACATCACGGTACGAACCGCTTATTATGGCTTTAGAGAATTCGAATGTTGATGTAACCAGTGAGTTGGTTAAGGCAAAGCTATTAAACGAGTTTTCCAAGGACTCTCACCAGAATGAGGTAGCTGCGTTACGTTCAACAGGTTCTACATGCAAAAAGAAGAAGCCTATAATCTGCTTTAAGTGTAGACAACCAGGACACAAAAGCCCCGAATGTCCCAATAAGAAGGATAAGACGGCTATGAGTGTGTCGGGAAAGGTTTTTAAAGGTACAGATTGCCATCATAATGAAAAGGTGGAACAGGCTGTTGTGAAGGAATTGGCTCTCTCTGCGCCAGATGCAAATAATGGGAAATGGATCATTGATTCTGGTGCAACCATTCACATGACTCCGCATTTTGAGTGGTTCAGCAGTTATCGGCCAGTACAAGGTGGAACGATTACTGTGGCTAATGGACAGAAAATGACGGTTGTCGGTATTGGTGTTGTATCCATTGATACGGATACTTTGGCGAACAGAATAGAGAATGTAGTCCATGTTCCTGATTTGAACTGCAGTTTACTTTCAGTGAAGAAAGTAGTAGAGAAGGGTTTCTCTGTAGTTTTCAATAAAGAAGGCTGCACTATTTATGACTCTAAGTGTGATGTAGTAAATAGTAAAAATGTTTTAGCGTATGGTTCTGTATGTGATGGGCTGTATACTGTCGATTGTTCAATTAAAATGTTCAATAATGTTTCAGCTAAACTTGTGCACTCTGATTGTTCTAACTTCCAGCTTTGGCATAAGAGGTTAGGACATCTGTGTCGAATTGGAATGGATCTACTTAGAAAAGGTCAGGCTATCGGCGTGGAGTACACTGAGGTTGACAAGGAACCATGCATACCATGCATAGAGGGTAAGCAGTCTAGAAAGCCCTTCAAAAGCTTAAAATACAGGAAGGCTACATCGCCGCTTGAATTGATTCATACCGATGTTTGTGGTCCTTTTTCTACAAATTCGTTTACAGGTAATAGATATTTTATTATTTTTGTAGATGACTTTACACGATTTATTTTTGTGTATTTTATGTCTTCTAAAACTGAAGTCAAAACTAAGTTTTGTTCTTTTCATTCTCATGTCGAGAGACAGTTTGGTGGAAAAATAAAGAATTTGCGGTCTGATAATGGAACTGAGTTCATCAATAAGGAATTGATGGATTATGTTCAGTCACTGGGTATCGATTGGCAAACGACAGCACCTTACAGCCCTCAGCAAAATGGGGTAAGTGAACGGTGTAATCGTAGCATAGTAGAGAAGGCTCGGTCACTATTGTCACATGGTTCTCTCTCAAAAGCTTTTTGGCAAGATGCAGTGGAGACGAGCATCTATTTGAAAAATCGATCACCGCACCGCGCGCTTTGCGGTAAAACACCATTTGAAATGTGGTTTAATAAAAAACCCGACCTGTCTCATCTGAAGGTTTTTGGATGCAGAGCACTTGTTCATGTTCCATCAAGTCATAGATGTAAATTGGACATGAAAGCTAAGGAACATATTTTTGTAGGATATTCAGATGATCCTTGTAGTTATTATTTCCGGAATGCGGCAAGTCCTAGACGCTTACTAAAGTCAAGAGATGTTACATTTTTTGAAAATAGCTTTACTGGACTGAAGGAAAGTATTAAGCCTATAAGTACTGTGAACTCAATTAATATTGTCAATTTGCTATCACAGTCACCATCGCCAGCAGTTTTAAGACAAGAAGTTTTACCCTCCTCTTCACCTGGGAGATGTGAGGTAGATGCTCCAAGCATCGATACTTCTTTCATGGATGCTGAGGATGCTGATTTTGAAATTAATGAAGCAGTCAATGTAGAGGTCAACAATGTTGATGATCAGCAGTTAAGTGAGGCTACAGATTCCTCAAATGAATCTAGTCGATATCCTTCGAGAGTTCGCAAACCACCGGATTACTTCTCATATAAAACCCTGCTAGACGATGGTTTTGATGATCCAAATAACTATGTAGCTGCGGTTAACAGCGATGAGAAAGATAACTGGATCTTAGCAATGAAAGATGAGTACAATGCCTTAGTCAGAAAGGGCACATGGGTTTTGGTAGACAAGCCAAATCTTAAAACGTGTATTCCCAGCAAGTGGGTCTTCAAATTAAAGCGAGATGCGAATGGTGGTGTTGTTAGGTATAAAGCGCGCCTAGTAGCAAAAGGTTTTCGACAAAAAGAAGGAGTCGACTACAACGAAACCTTTTCTCCGGTTGTACGCAACTCGTCGTTGCGAACCCTTTTAGCTCTTGCAGTGCAGGAAGATTATAAGGTTCGGCATATGGATGTGGATACTGCTTTTCTGAATGGTAGTTTAGAGGAGGAAATCTACATGACACAGCCAGAAGGTTTTGTAAAGGAAGGGGAAGAGTCGAAAGTGTGTCTTTTGAAACGGTCACTTTATGGGTTGAAGCAGGCACCAAGAGCCTGGAATACAAAGTTAAAACAGACTTTGTCAGTTCTTGGTTTTATGCAAACAACTGAGCCGTGTATTTTTAAAAACAATACGAACTTAGACTCTTTGGTTCTGGCTGTATACGTCGACGATCTAGTAATCTTGTATAAAAATGAAACTACGTTTGACAATTTCAAGTGTCAATTCGTGAAATACTTTACATCAAAAGATCTTGGACAAATTAATTTCTTTACGGGCATAAATATCCACCATGATAGTTATGGAATGAAGCTATCTCAGGGTACATATATTGAAAAGATGCTGAAAAGATTTAATATGCAAGATTGTAAGGGTGTTTCTACACCACTGGTCAAGAAAAAACTTGAGCCTGGTATAGGTGAGTGTGAGTACCCTTACAGAGAGTTAATAGGCTGTCTAATGTTTTTGGCTGTAAATACCAGACCAGATATTGCCTACACCGTGAGTTACTTGAGTCAGTTTAACTCCAAATTTGATCAGTCACATTGGAATATTGCTAAACGATGTCTACGTTATCTAAAAGCGACAAAAGATAGTGGTATTACGTACAAGAAAGAAAAAGGTAATACGACTACTTTGACTGGTTTTTCAGATGCAGACTGGGCAAATTGTCCAACTGATAGACGATCCTACACTGGGTTTTATTATGAACTTGCAGGCGACCCTATTTCGTGGGAAGCTAAAAAACAGCCCACAGTGGCTTTGTCGTCCGCTGAAGCTGAGTATATGGCATTGGCTACAGCAGTAAAGGATGCGTGCTTCTTAAAAAGACTGATATCCGATATTACAGGTAAGTCATTTAACATAGTTTTGTATACGGATAGTCAGAGTGCACAAAAAATAGCCATGAATCCGGTTCACCACAACAGGACAAAACATATAGATGTCAAGTTCCATTTTGTCAGAGAAAAAGTGAACGATAAAATCGTTGAACTTAGGTATATGCCCACCGACAGGTTACCTGCAGATGTTTTGACGAAACCTTTGGGTCCAACAAAGCATCGTAGTTGTTTGCAAATGATTGGTATATCCTAGTTTGTTGTATTGGTTTTCCTTTTTTAATCTTTTATTGTCTTTGTGTTATGAGTGCAATATAATTAACTTTTTGGGGGAGCATGTTGTATATTCATACTTATTTAGGTTTGTTACAAAAAGTTATGGTTTTGGACTCTTTACTCTATTCTTGTCACTTCTTTAATTCTTCTTTTATAAAAGCTATGGTTAAAATAAAATTCAATACTTTTCTTTTACTTTAAACATCTTAAGCTTATTATTTCAACAGTTTTATAACGTTTCTATTACCTCAATAGTTCAATATGCTTACCTAGAGGAAAAAAAAAACAAAAAATTCCTTGTTGTTTTCGACTTACATTTTGGTGAATAACTCTGAAACCTGACGCTTTAGGATATTATGTTACATAACATTTTTTGTTTGTATAAGTGTCCTCTATCTAAATATATAACTTTCGTGGTGCACCGCGATTCTGAAAAAAAATCAAAATGGCGGCTGATTTTAGGGCCAAAACCTTCTAACCCCTTTAGAGTTAGATATTTTCACTATCCTTTGATTGACAGTTTTTTTATAAAAAAAATCTTTTATATTTAAGTTTGAAAGCAGTGCCACTATGAATTGTAAAGTAACCCTCTTACTAATAAACGTCGTATAGTTACACAACGCTTTGTCTTCTTCTTTCGAAAGTCAAATTACTAACGACTAAAAGAGAGAAATCGGTGTGTAACTATTCATCTGATATAATATTTACGTTTGTTAGTAAGGGGGTAAGTGATTTACTGTACACCCTTCAGTTACCGAAAGAAATAAAGCAAAGTAGAGAACGGTACCTACATTTTATTTACGACTTCTCAAATACACTTCGACCCCTTGCACTTACGACAACGTTATTTGATTTCCTACTAGTACTACAAAGTAGCAATAAAATGTTTTTACACTTCACTCTCCATTAAAATAAATCGAAGCACACAATCTATGGGGTACAAATTGTCCCCGGTGAAAGGTCGCCGACTCGAAGGGTTAACAATGAGGAGCCATTATTTCGTGTGAATTGAATTGGCATAGACGATTTAACTTGCTTAAGCTACGCGGATTTGTCGCTTCAATGGCCTCCGGTCGATTCGACCCTCGACTTCAAAAAGCCGACTAGAATTTGTATAGCCTTATAGTATAATCAGTCTTAATGTTTCCACTGCTTGGACACAGGCCTCCTCTCATCGAGAAGGAGTGGGCCGTAATCCACCACGTGGGCCCAGTGCGGGTTGGTATATATCGTATTATAATACGATATATACCAACCCGCACTGGGGCCACGTGCCTTATGAGGGTTAAATTATTTTCTTTTAAATAAAATGCTGGAACCTTTGTTCTGCGGGCACCGAATATTTTTTTTCGGAAAATCGTTACTTTTTATCGAAATGAAAAATCAGAAGCTTATTTGATTACCTAACAGAAAAATTCGATTCTGTGCATTGTTTCGTTTTTGTTCACGTACACAATGGTCGTTGTTGGATGTTTATTCCCATATTTTGCTTTATTTTTCAATGAAAGGGGTTGTTTTTTCATTAAAGAACTAGCTGCGCCCCGCGGTTTCACCCGCATAAGTGTCGAGCCCGTGGGAATATCGGGATAAAAATATATAGCCTATATGTTAATCCAGGGTGTCGGCTACCTCCATACAAAATTTTGTCAAAATTGGTCCAGCCGTTTGAGCGTGAAGAAGTAACAAACATATAAACACACACACACACACACAAACTTTCGCCTTTATAATATTAAATAAATAAATAAATAAATTCTTTATTTGACCAAAAGCCATCACAAAACAAGAAACAAAAACTAAGTACATATAAGGCTTATAACAAGGACACCATCATTTTAATTCCCTGACTCCTAAACTAGGTGTATGTGCCTGTGTCTTAGGAGTCAGTGATTCTCCATATCAATCAAGACAAAGCCATAGGAAATAAAAACGGGTCGTTACAACAATAAGCAAATGGTCTAAAAGAAAACAGGATAATTATAATCTAATTAAAGAAAAACACAAAAAGAAAACCTTTTAACTGTGTGGTGAGGTGAATAAATGTAGGGTCCGAGTGTGTGTGTGTGTATGTGTATGTAATGAGTAAGTGTAGGATGTGCGTGAGTGTGTATGTGGTGTGTAGGTGTAGGGTATGTGTAGTGAAAGAGAATGGTTTGTAACCGGTACACATCATTGTGTTTATATTTGGACTTGTATTTATATGTTTTATGTATATTACATTATCATTGTAAATTACCTAGCAGAAGATCCTCAGTGTCATCATAATTTAGTGTTTGGAGATAATCTCTAAGTAAGTTTTTGCATTTATACTTAGGGCACGAATAAATTTTTAACTTTTTATTTAGATGGTTGTACATATTAGTGCTATTAACGTAGAATTGGCGTTTGGCAAAGGCAGTTCTATGGCGTTCGTGGGGAAAAACGTTATACTTAAGCCTGCCAGTCGGTTCCTTTGGAGGGCGGGCAGAGTGTTTGCGTAGGGTCGAAAGGAGCACATAAAGTTGCCTGACTGTGAGTACCTTGCAATCGGAATAGAGCTGCACGGTAGGATACCTACGTGGAAGAGAGAGCATTACCTTAAGGACAGCTCTCTGGGCTCTCTCAAGGCGGATAAATACATTTTTGGTGGCACCACCCCAGACGGGCAAGCAGTACGTTAGGACAGATCGGCATAGGGCAAAATATACTAATTTAAGCGTATCATTATCAGCAGAGTTTCGTAACTTCTTGAAAACGTATATTAGCTTACGTATGCGGGACGTGACTTTGGCTATATGGGGGTGCCAGTTGAGATGCTGATCAATGAGTACTCCTAGATACCTTACACAAGTGGATTTGGTGAGGAAGAGGCAGCTACACTGTGTTAAGGATCCGCAAGCATGCGCTTTTATGGAATAGGAGTTAGAGGGACACAGGTTTGACCGAAAGGCGAATGGAACATATACCGATTTATCAACATTTAAGGTGAGCAAGTTGTCGGTCAAACATTTCATCACGGTGGACAGCGCAGCCTCGGCGTTTTGGTATGTCTGATTAGTGTGATAGTGTGATATTAAAACATGTTAAATGACTAGATTCATAAATCTGCAACGATATTGACTATTCGTCTATCTAGGTAAGTATTTAAACCGCTTTCCGAAAGTATTGTTGGAGCAATAGAATATTAGTCATCTTTGAAGCATCTCTTTAGAAAAACCGTTCTGATAACTCCTTAAAACAATAATAACAACAATACAGACAACTAGCAATCGATAATCCCAATCAGTTCAAACAACCAACCTGTTACTTCGACAGAAATAATAGAAAAAAATAAAATTATGATAAAACTGGGATCCTGCGACCGCCATTTATCAGGGCGAGTGTCAAAAATATCAACGTGCAAGTTTCCCTTAGTGGTTGGGAGGGCCACCAAGATTTATGCGTTGGCCCTCGGATACTGGCCTAGATACTCCTTAGGGAGGAGTGACGAATGTATCTCTCGCAGACTTCAATTGTTTGCTGAAGCGGCTGTTCTAATTTGTGGATCAATAGTTTTGGTAGACCTGTACTTTTTTTTTGGGATAGATTAGTAACAAAGACCAAAATGGAAAGTAGAAACAAGAATTTTCGATTTGTTAACACCTACTTCTAAAATATTTTTTAGGCCAAAAAAATATGAAATTGTATAAACTCCTAGCAGTAACGAGGGTCGCGTTTTCGTAGGAGCCGCTGAGTTTATGAGGTACGGAAACACCGCTCGCGCTCTACCAAGATAAACTTTTTCTTGTGTATTACGCGCATACCGAGGAGACCGAGTTTGCGGGGTAATTGCGTAACACATTATCAGTAGCAATGCAATGGCTTTCATTTTGACAATTCAACAACATTCATTGCGTTATTTACGCTGTTGAGCAGACAAATTTTTCGAACATATGACGCAATGGATTAGCAATATCCTTCAAAATGATTCAAATTTAGATTGATTGTGTGTTACGCAATTAGGGTGGTCTTGGTTGACTATCTTTTAACCTAGAGTTGATTTTTCAATAGTCAGATAACTTTTATCTGAAGAATAGATATGACAGTTTGACATATTTTCTATACAAAAGCTGTCAATCGTCAATCATTATTCCTCAGATAAAAGTTATTCGACCATTGAAAAATCAGCCCTTAATGGTGTATATTTGATAGTGACACTACTAGCCTAATAAAATAATTACCATCTATTTTATCATTTATCTAGTTATTGGAACGAAGTTATTTAACTTGTGGTAGGAGTAAACTAGTAGAAATCAACACATAACGAAAAAACTTTATGCTCATGCGACTTTTTATTATATACAGGGTGAAATTGAAAACATGCGACAAATCGAAATGGGAGATTGCACTCATCATTATAAACAACTTTTACTATGGGACCAAACCTGAAATCACGAAAAAAAAAATGAGTTGTTCTTAATGAGGAGTACGATCTTCCATTTCGATTTGTCGCATGTGTTCAATTTCAACCTGTATAGATAATAGAAAGACACAGAGAGAGAGGTCGTTTTCATGGTTTGCGAGGGTGCTGAAGCCGATAGTTAGGTCAAAATGAAAATCCAAGATGGCGGCTACGAAAATTTTTCGTAATTTTAAAATTTTCGCAGCTGCTATTGTTCCCACCGGGGGCCCCTCGACACCGCGTTTTTTTTTACTGAACCGCGATAGGTTGACCGCAGGCCTGGGATAGGTTAACTAGTACCTACAGTGATTAAGTAAGAAGTAATTATGTAAGTAAGAAGTGATCATGAGAAGGGATTTAATAATATTTCTTTCCAATAAGCCTCAACAACTACAACTATACCCGATTCTACAGTTAGAACGTGAGGAGAACGAAAATGAGGCAAGTAAATATTCTTGTTGTGAACAAAAATATTTATTATTTTATTGATTATTTTTTTCTCATATTCTCATGTATAGCCTCATTTTCCTGTTTTTATTAAACGTCTTATGATGAATTTCAAACGCTTATGCCACCCCGCTTCAACGCTTATTTTGTCAAAAATAAATAAGTGTCAAACTATAACATCACTTATAAGTCAACCTGCCCCGCAAAAAGTTAGTCAACCAGCCCCAAACGCCATTTTTCTTTTTTACGACCTGGCTAACCTAAACACTGACTTCGATTTGAAAATAACACTGTGTTATATGTTCCGTAAATCTTATACAACCTTTTGTATTATTAGGAAAGTAGTTTACCATCAATGTGTAGGTTTTACAACAAAACAATATATGATAGTGAAATTTCAAACTATTAACTCAAATGGCGTGCGACTGTAATGCCGTGCTTTGTACAGACGCCAGCACATCAACCTACTACAATCTATCAAATGTCTTTAATAGATTTTCAACTTTATCACTAAAGCATAAGGTTTAAAGTTGATTGGGAAAATTTGACAGTTTTGGGTAGGTTTATGTGCTGGCGTCTGTACAGTAAATTTGAGGGGTATCGAGATGCATGTTCGAGTGCGGTTGGATGACCCAAGTCATACTACTGACAAGTTTTTGGCACGAGAGACCGGGGCTGGTTGCCCATAGGGGTGCAAAGGTAGACTTGTACCCCTATGGGCAACCAGCCCCGGTCTCCCCTACTGTATTATTGGTAATAATGGATTTCAATAATCGAAAACTTAATGGTGGCAGTAGGTACTGTAGAGCTTCTGTCCTCTTTAGAGATACTGGCCGATAATATTTGACGCCATATTCGATTCGAACGTTTAAGCATGTGTCATTGAGAGCCGTAGGTTTGACGTGTAATAATTATGATGAGCAAATTTTATATATTTGATGAAATACTCCTAAAATAATATCCTATGAAAGCCAATAGTTTCATTCAAGTAAAGTAGCGCCCCTCTGTAGTTAACCCTACGTTGAGTCCACAGGATTCTCTACAGTACCGTCCGAATCCAGAGATACAATAGGTATGTTTTTAAAGTTGCCGCACTACATTAAAATCGGGAGCCCGTTTAGCTGTCTATCAGTGGTCTCGTTGTGGCGACGCGGTTTACTAAGTAGCGGTTAAAGGGTTAATGCGAGCTAATGAAACTGGCCAATTGAAGTCGATTATGTTCGACATAATATCACCACAATTATGATTGAGTATAGCGTATAGCCAAGGACACTTTTGATGTTTCCTACTCTTAGGAACAGGATAAAGGATGGTGAATTATAGGTCAGGTACTCACGGGATGCTGGGAGCCAGGAGATCACCACACTGTATCACTAGCAGTTACTTTGTATTCACGATATTTTGGTGTTTTTAACCGCGCGCGCATGTTTTGTGGCCGGCCGGCGTTTTTGGTGAGTTGGAATAATATCAATACTTGAATGTATAGTATATTATGTATTTCTGTAGGGGTATTAATAATATAAATCACAAGCATAATAAAGTTGCATAATAAAGTTTCATAATCTAGTTAGTGGGTACCGTACTGCTCTCCTAGATAAGTTACAAAATAACCTGAGTTTAGGAGAGAAAGTTCCGATCCCCGACATAAATTATTGACTTTAGCACGGTGTTAAATATGTATATTATACACATGTAATCATTACAGCAAGCTGCACAATAAGTGAAAAAATTAGGTTATTAAACAACAAAAAATAAATTCAAATCTAAAAATAACTATTTTAGAATTATACAACTTTTTATAAATTATAAAAAAAAATGTCCAGTATGTTGGTGTGGTGTGTATATTGTTAGCGTGGTGAGTATTTAATGCTTCTTAACATATCAAGCGGAAAGTTAAACTGAATAGGTATTGTAATTATGAAGAAACAAATAAATCTTCATTTGTTACTTATACAGTCGTAAAAAATACATTGTTTTTAAAATTATTTCAGTTTTCATCATTCTGAGAGGAAAAAAAATTGTAGTAACTTTGGTGTAGCTATAAAGTAGTACCTACCTTACTTGCTAGTCGAAATCGAGAAATTTGATAATTCAACATTTCTACTCCTGCAAGCAGTCAGACACTGGTGTGATCCGGTTAGAAACGTACCTATAGCGTACAGACATATTGAGACTTTCAGGTTTGTTTCTATGGATTGACAATCCTGCAAGCAGTCAGTCAGGCACTGTTGCGGTCCGGTTAGCCAAGATGACACGTGTAAACGTATGACCGTGGCTGGATATAGACCTGCACATACTCATAAATAGTACACATACATACCTATACCCCTCCTTTCAAAGTCACAAATTCAATTCGTATTCCACAATTTTTCAAACATTGCGTACAAACATCCGATACGGTTTACCAACTCAATATTTCTCCATTGCCCCAGAGACCAGACCAGGCCAACTTGTAAGAATAAACCACGAAATACTTTGCTATTTCATATATTTTCCATGTGATGCATTGTTTCCATGTATGGGAGCATATTCGATATCAATTTGGCAAGAAACCAGCGTCATCTGTGTTGCGATGCCGCAGTTGTAAATCAAACACATTATTTATCTTAAAAGGACGCTTCAGGAAGTGAGGGGTCCAAGTTATAAACCTGCGAGAACATAATCAAGAAGGTACTTACTTAATCCCTGCCATGCAGGATATTGAAAAATAGGTATTAGCTCAACTTAGATTATACCACAAAGCTTTACAAGTCTAAATTCTAGAAACTTATTAAATTGTAGAAAAAAACGCGTAACACAGATATTACAAATATATATGACTTACAATATTGTGCACTTGTTACTATAATTTACATAATTTGTAAGGTTTTTCCGTTACTTAGAGTGGTATATGGCTTAGAGTTTTGTGGTACATGCTCTTGTAATATTTACTTTGTAAATTGTAACTTGTAAATGTAAAGTTTTGTTATAAAGGGCCCAGGGTTTGTTGGAAATTAAATTTACAAAAGATTTTTAATTAAATCTGTTACAAAAAAATGTCTGTTTCCCTATATCCACTTGACCGTCCGAGTTTGACTGCTGCCACGCCTTGAACGTTCACCCGCGCGATCGAAAGTTTTCCTCGCTAATCACCCCGGTCATTTTTAACTTACAGGGTGTAAATTGTAATTGTAATGTTTTGTGGTATAGGGTTTTTTTGTAAATTACATTTAAAAAGGATTTTTGATTAAAAGTGGTAGAAAAAAACATACTGACAAGAAAATTTTCCCATATTTAGCTCATAGTCATGACATGACAATTTTCCCATATTTAGCTCATAGCCATTCATGACTATTTTTGGAGTAGTAGTCAGTTTTTTCTCGTATACGCTGTCCGTTTATCTGATTCGCGTGCTCCTATGATTTTGACCTCCTCGCAAAGGGACGAAACACCTAAATCTTCCGGACAATAATGTTTCCAGATAAAAACGAGCCTGATAACGAGTGTTATACTGGGCCTCTAATGTACACAGAAGGCCGTTTTACAAACGTTTTAAATAATCACAATAGGTCCGGTTTTGTTACGCATTTAGATTTTTTGTGTTAAAAATTGTCTGAATTTGTTATAACATTTCGTGGATGGATTTTTTGTTGTAGGTATGAAATTTATAAAAAATAGATTTTATTTTCTGTGTGAAAATGTAGTCACGTCATTATGAAATAGCCAAATTCCATGGTTAGGTATTTATTGGTGAAATCAATTTTATCTCAAGAGATCAATAGTATTCATAAGATGTAGAATACCTAGGTAGGCTAACCCTTTTTGGGGAAAAAATGGGTCATAAATTGAGTCTCAGAATCTGGAAAGTGCTCAGTATAGTCGGCTGCCCGAATGTATATATAATGTGAATTTCGTATAAAATAAAATGTGTTAAAATCACTATACAGAAAAAAAATCAGTAACGTACTATAATATGATCAATTTTATCGACAAATCCACCATAATAAGGCATTTTGCCCCTACTGTTTTGAAATGGCAACCATTTTAATTTTTTGTTTTACTGAGTACGGTTGGGTTCATTTATTTTGCCATATCTACCGATGTAGAGGTCCTACACGCATAAAAATGATTTCGTTCAATAGCTACAAAAGTGGGCAATAAGTTTACACAAAAAAAAAATATTTAAAACTCCCATTAAAACCTTAAAAAATACTTGAAACTTAAAAAGTGTGAAAAAATTTTGTTGTTTTTTTTACTTTTTAAATGTTTTCCAAAAATTAGACTGAGAACATACCTATTTTTTTAATTTTTAGATGCACTTAGGTATTACCTAAAAACTGATGTTAAGACCTAAGCTCTAAGTCAAATAGTTTAGGAGTTGTGACTTTATCAATAATTGGACACAAATTAAATTAACTACATTATTCGATTCGGTATAGCTACATTAGTCGTTAAAATAACATGCGACCGAGTTCTGAGAATTTCTGGATTAAAGTTCCTTCTACTTGTCAGGATCTTTCAATTACAAGGTTACATTCAAATAGTCGCAACTCCTAAACTTTCAAGCGTTCTTATCTTGGATTTAATCTCTAATTTGTAATATGATTGTTTACAGAGTACATCAAAACCACTATAATTCATTGAGGTCTACTATTAATAATAATTTCAGCAAAGGTCGAAATATTGTAAAGATTTCGCCATAGTCTGCCGTCGGAAAACTTTTAACCGCTTGATAACCTTTGGTTTCTTTTCAGATTTCATTCAACTCCCACATTTACTTATTTTATTTTCGTATGAGCTAAAATATTTATTTAAAAAAAGACTCCCATTTTCTTTGAAACGTTAACGTAAAAGATTTATGTGCACAAGCGTATCTAACAAAGCATAGCATTTTATTTTGCAAGGTATCTCAAATGCATTTTTAAGTATTTTAATGGCCCTAAGAAAGCTTACGTAATTTGTTTTTAAATGAATTCATTGTGTGATTTGATAAGAATTTTATAAGAATAAAAAGCATCTTCTCAATTTTACATTTTTTTGGGAGTTTGACTGAAAAGTTTCATTACATTTTAGTTGCCTAGCGAGTTTTGGTTAACTAGGTGACACTCTAACGGCCAGTTTCTTCATTAACAAAATAAAATATATTATTGACACACAAACTTGAAAAAAAATCAAATATTTATATAAAGCCATACATTTATTCAAACGAAGTTATGCCGTTCAACCTCTCGATCTAACGCCAGCAAATCATCATATTACATAATCTGTGAATACTAATCAGGGAGGATCCCGGAACATATGTAACAAAATTAATATGTATCGCGGTTCGTGGATTTCCCTAGTGATGTCGTGTCAAATATAACTTATTAGAATCGCGGGTAGGGACGTCAGGTATTCGACTGAATTTTTGATGTGAAACTTCTTTACGCACGCTTGACTTGGGGAGTAACCTGGCGAACGCGAGACGTAAGCGTTACGAAAAGTGTAATCGGGCGAGGCGAACGGGAGTTGAGTGGGGGATATAAGCAAGAGAAAGCAGTGCGCGCGCACATTTTCTTTCTCTCTTCCTCTCATAGCCAAATACGTTTGAAGTTTCACTTCAGTCGTGTGGTCATAAGCACACTCGGTTTTTTTTTTGTTTCATCGACTAATGGCCGAACTAAATAACCTATTTTCAGTTAAAGACAGGTCGCTACTGATGGTAGCCTAAATAATCATTAACTGCCAGTATCATTATTATAATCATGCAGATCGCCACTGATATAGATTATTGGGACATTAAAACCAGAGATTGATAGGTATTTCTATCTCCAGTATGCCAAAACTGGTAATAGATAGGTAATTGGGTTCGGCCGTTAAGGAGAATCGATTAATATTTATGTATTTAAATTTATATTAAATCGAATAGGTTTTAAGTTACTATACACTAATTTTGACGAATGTATAATGGAGAAGGGAAAGACTCCATAGTTTCCTGGGCCCAGGTGTTAACTCAATCAAACTAGCTTTATTTGAAAGTGGATATATTAGGTCCTTACATATGAAATTGGCGTTTTGTATGGAAGGAACAAAAAGTCGAATATTTTTTAATATAATATATTTAATTAATCAAAGTATGAACCATTGTTTTCAATGCACTTTTGCCATCTTATAGGTAGTTCATTGATCCCTTTACTAAAAAAACCAGTCGGACGGGAATCAATAAAATCTTTGAAGGCGATTTGGACTGCCCCATCGGAGTTGAATTTTTTCCCTTGCAAAAAGTTATCCAAATTGCGAAAAAAATGGTAATCTGTTGGAGCAAGGTCCGGGGAGTACGGAGGATGTCTAAGACATTCCAATTCAAGCTCTTCTAATTTGGTAGCCGTCGGTTTGCTTCAGTCAATTCGTGAGGTACCCACCTTTCAAGCTTTTTAATCTTCCCAATTTGCTTCAAGTGAATTAAAACAGTTTTATCACTAACATCGAAGCCTGCAGCTAACTCGGACGTGGTTTGCGATGGGTCCGCTTCCACAATAGCCTTCAATTCTCCATTATCAACTTGGGTCTCAGGCCGTCCACGGGGCTTGTTCTGCAGGTCGAAATTTCCAGAACGAAAACGTTGGAACCAAAAACGAACTGTGTTTTCTTTTGCAACATGACCGCCATACACATCATTCACCCTTCGAGTCGTTTCCGCAGCACTAGTGCCACGGCGGAACTCGTACTCGTAAATAATGCGATATTTTAAATTTTCCATTTTGTAAAATGAGTGACGCAAACAGAAAAAACAGAAGAAAAAAAACAAATGAATGACGGTCATCGAAGCACAAATACATGAGTAAATAGCTGTACAAATTTGAATTTGGAATTCCTTACCAAAGAGGAGAAATTCGTGATTAAAGTGGCCAGTACGAAAAACGCCAATTTCATATGTAAGGACCTAATAATAACAAGGCCTCACTGAAAATTTGGTGAAATTTGGCTATCTAGGAATCAAGTTATATGAAATATAAGTACTTAGTAAAAGTGAGGTTACATTATAACATTGTAGTTTTTTGATGTTATTTGCGAAATATTTTTGAATGGTTTTGGTTGTATAATGGTTTTACGCATGGAGTGCAAGTAGAGAGCCTCCCTGTGCGACGTGTTGAAGATCCTGAAATGGATTGAGAACGGAAAATACGTGCGCACTCACAACGAAAGAAAACGAACGAGTGCCGGTCACAGAGTACTTTTTGATAGGTGCCGGTTTTTTTCTACCTGTCATCTGCCAGTCGGTGCACAGATTACTTTAGACTATACTGAGTGACCAGTGTTGCTAACAGAAGAAAAATTAATGGAACTCAATTCGCTTTGAATCGATTCCACGAAAAGATTGATAAACATTTGTCACTCGATGTTCATATATATTCTGAGATTTTACCAATTTATTCACTATCGATTACTTAGAATTCAGGCATGTACTTTATCGACTATTTAGTTTCACAACTTAATTTAATTTTTCTCGCTTCCTAGACAGAAACATGGTACTGTATTTTGTGATTTCCGTTAGAAAAATATACCGGTTTTTTTAATACCCATTTCAACTAGTTAACTGCTGGGCCCAGGATTTCCCCTCTCCTTTAAGATCTATTTATTTTATTCGAATAAACTAGTGCGGGGTATTTGGTTAAGTATTAGTAAAAATAAAGGAATTAGTCAAGTATTTTTTCTCAGCATCTAAGTGAGAATGTGGAGTGAACTGGTTACATATTGGGAATTAATGAACAAAGGAATTAGCCAGACATATTGTTATTGTGAGTAATAAATCAGTTTGGCCTAGCTTGTAACTGAAAGTTAGTTGAACTTATTTCGCCGAGTACAGATTCTGCGAATAAACTTATTATTTTAGTAGAGAATATAATAATACGATTTTTCCCACAACTAATAATAATGTGATTCGAATAATAATGATATGTAGGAATGGATCGTTGATATATGCATGTATGTGGATAATACTTGATTGTGTGAAAGAGCTGAATGCTAAAAGGTGTAAGTGAGACAGATGGTGTATGCCACAGACGAATGAAAGTGCTGAATGCTAAGGTGTTAGTGAGACAGATGACGTATACCAAAGACGAATAAAAGAGCTGAATGCTAAGGTATAAGTGAGACGGATGACGTATGCTTGGGATGACGTGGAGGGTATTTAGAAAGGTAGATTGACAGTTAGCTTTTGAATGACGGAGTTCTTCGTATAACAATGTAGGATCAATATTTTGAATGTACGAGTAAATATATGAGGAATGGAACGTAACGCATGAGAGAGGGAAGGAACGATAGTGAGAAAGAGAGAGGAGAAGAATGGCGGATAAGTACTGGAAGGGGACGTTAGTCATACGGTGTAGAACAAAAGACGGTATCTAAGATTTAGTAGTTTAAAATTAAGAGGATTTTCATTTGTATCGATGATAAGATAAAATAAACCACCTGTAAATTGTTTTGAAAGCATTTTACTTGCCCCACAATCCCCCACACTACAATAATAAACCAGTCTACCGTATTCATTTTACTTTTCCTCTGATCTCAGCCCTTTAATTCCCACAAATATATGAAAGATTTATTTCCATTTTAACTAATCAAGCCACGCTTTCCCCATTCAGTCTCACAATTGAATAAATCGACTATACATATTTTTTAATTTGCGTCGCGCATCACTTGTGACACATGTCAGGATAAAGTTAACTGTGAAGGGGTATCGCGATGAACCGAAACCCTTTGAACGCCGAATGGTGTCAAAATTAATTTGTTCACATTTAAATACATATGTGGATACAGCGGAGAATTAGGTTACACGAAATTTTGTATATTAATTGAATTTTATGCAAATTGTTGAAACAAAAATATTTGAAGGGATATTTGGAGCGGATTTTAAAATAGATTGATTAATTTCAGAGTTGTAAGAATGGACAACGAATTACGGTCGAAATTGTATTTTAAATGGTGTGAAAAGTACGATATATTTCTTATAGGTATTCCAAATCGGCAAAGGATGGAGCTTATTTTGGTACCCCACACTAAATCCACTAATAGCCATTTGTAATATACCGTTGAATAGCTCTTTTAAAACTGAATGAAGGTACAATGGCGCCTAATTCCAAATCCTTGTCCGTTCAGAGTTATACTGTGCCAAACAATACATTTTTCACAATACTAAAATAATGTTATTTTTGTATTTCATAATTTACTGCCCTATTGAGCATCGTTAGGAATGCATAGATATCACAAGCCAGTAACCGATCATGGGTTCACATGACTCCCCCTCCCCCCTCCTTCTAACGGTAAATCTTAGGTTTCTATCGGTAAGGGAAAAGTTGCCATTTTTGACTTTTCTGGTACTCTAACCTCAGTTGGTCCAAAATAATCTTTGAATCCTTATACGAAACTGCTTAGATTGGAAACATAAAAATAAAATAAAAGAACGTTTTACTAGATGATTGTATTTTTTTAAGTCGGTGAATACAGTTAGCAATTAGGTACTCAAGAAATTAAGGATTGTCTCCTAAGAACGTTTTTCTGTAGCTATAACGATTAAGGTAGCTTCCCTTAATGCCTCGTCTCAACTTGTACCCTGTATTACTCAGATCGGACAAGGAATCAAGACACGGGTCATTGAAATTCTTGTACTAAGTATGAATACCTTTGTAATGTATAAATGATATGTGTATAATTTATTCCTATTGGAGCGGGTATCAGCTTCCATACATTTCGTGGCATCATTTAAGATGCTGACATCTGTCAGTCAGGATGACACATCAACATTTTCTGTTTTTATATAATTTTAATATATTTATTTTGAAAAATTCATTGAGTCTCAAAGAATGTGCGCAATTTGGATGGAGTAGTGGAACTGTGGAGCTGACGCTGTCTGTGTGAGCCTATTATAGCCATATTGCCGCCCGTTCGATGTCCACCGCGCACAGGATGGATGAAAACAGCACATTATGTAATTTCTTGCTCCGTTGGTGTAATTGCTGTATGGCGTTCCAGTAGGAGGATAAATGAATAAATGCTGTCCGCTGTCCACAACCACAGTGCAGTGTTCTTGTAATACGCTTGAATACCTTTATCCCTGGTTGCCTTTAACTTAAGACAAATCTAGCAGTAGCCTATTCTACTACAAGGAAGGCAAAATTAGGCGAAAGTGTAACGGCCTGGCCACGACCTCGCTGCTATCAGCGGCAGATTAGTGCGGGGCGGCGACCGGTAAAAACAAATATACCAAAATGTATGAACCACGCACCACCGCTCGCAGCGTCAACGCTAGACAAAGAAACCGCGCCGCTTGCCGCTAAGCCAAAAGCCCTGGCCAAGCGGTAACAGTTTCAAGTATCGCAAGAAAATTTACTGACAAAACGGTATCATAAAATAAGTAATTTTTAAAGAAACAGGTTTGTTGTAGTTTCACTGGGAACAATATCTAGGTACATTCCAAGGTAACTGAGAGCTGAGAATCAATTGTAGGAAGTAGGTCACTGCGGTTCTAGTAAGCGTTTATTCACTATAGCGATAGGTCACACCTACATCCAGAAAAGTAGTGGTTCTCAAGAGCGGGTATTTTGAGGTCGTAACAAAGAAACGAAGAAAAATTGTTTATTCTGCACAAATAAGACGCACATTACAAGAAAAAGACAAAATACACACTCAAATACAAAGTAGCCAAAAGCCTCGTATTCAAAATCTTAAAAGTTAAAAGTTTGATAATGTTGTCGATTGCAGTTAACAGGTTAACACCAATACCAAAGACAATACATATTGCGTAATGACTATGCGTTGCGACACTGGCAAATGACAACACACAAACAAAACAAAATTCCGATTGCCTGATTGCAGAGTGAAAATGATCTACTTTTGTAACTAACAACAATTACATGTAAGATTAGACCGTAACACATCTGTGCAAGAGACCTGAGAAGCAATTCTCGTTATTCTAAGAAAATTCACAGTCCGATCTGTCTCAATCTGCCAAAAATACCTCTTAAGTTTCCCTATATTTTTGACATGTTTTTGACATTGATTGTCGCTGAGATGACATAGTGACTAGGTTTTGAATGTTTTTAATTACGAGAATTGGCTTTCAGGTCGTTGTCTTATTAACTTAACAAAATGATAACTACAAAATACGATTATCGTCAGTAGGTGATTATAATGTGCTGGTGTAGTATTGAATATGCTTATGCCTACTGACTATCGATTTGTTACAAAATAAATTACTAGAACGAAGTTCGTCAACGCAGCTTGCGATAGGAGTGAACTGGTAGAAATCGTGACGTACCGAAAAAGCGTTATGCTTTCTCCATGCAACATTCTCTCTCTCTCTCCCTCTATCTCTTTCTATTATATATGAGCGTGTGTGCGCGCGAGTATCGCGCATGGAACTTCGTTCTTATCGGGGAATCCCCGACCGCACACGCTTTTTACGTAACGAAAATTAAAAAAATCCTACATGGAGTTAAAAACGATCCACATGATCAATAATTTTGAATTCTTTGTGGCATAAACAGAACGTTCAGAATTGGATGCGGATAGACTCAATTGATTGAACAATCTAGATGTGTAGATGCTTCCCTACGGATGTTTTAGTACCTAATTGTCATCATCGGTACACCGTCTTGTTTGCCATCGAAGTGTCAATTACTGAACACATTTGGCATCCCCCCCTAGGGGCGGAGAGAGGGTACCGCGACACTAATTCAATCAATTTGGCGGATTGATACATCGTGTACCGTATAACCTCCATCGGAGGTAATGCAGTGGTTAGTTGACGCCCTTAGGGAAATTAACATTACAAATGTGACGATTCAATATACATAAAGGTGTTTGTATGAGATTATATTAGTCGGAATACTAGTTGGTAAATGTACAGGTACATGTTCTTTTGAAAAGAGGTCATAGCCATTTTTAATGTTATTGAGAACTTTCTGACATAACCCAAGTTGAAGTTTAGACTGGTCTATTTGCGTAGTTTTCCGAGTGGAGCAAACTCGAAGTAGGTTTGATTTCTGTTCGAATCAAAGTATTTTTCTATGCCCTAACACAGTATGTGGTTGTTCCGAATATCATGGCTGGTTTAAAAAGTGGTTTGCACAAACTGGAACTCTCATGCATGTATATCTGTTGTTGATGTAAATACAGACGATTACACGTAATAATTATACACGTACGTGTGTATTATTTTTATTTTTATTATAGTTATAATATTCCTCCAACATTACCATATCGAACACAGAAGAACTTATAAATAACGGTGGCCGATGCAAAGTTTTTCGAAAATTAATATCAGCATCGATTCGAACCCTCGGCCACGCTTTACCGGTGTCGCAAATTCTTGTGTGGTCCAAGTCTCGAACGCCAAGAAGGTAAATAATTTTACTAATACAAGAATCACAACTCTCAAGAATTAGACAACCAATGCCCACCCAATTTTTACAAATGGATAGGGAGCTGAAGAAAATATTGTTAGAAAGGGCTTGCTAGCCAGTTGCCTACACTAATATTATTGAGTGTCTTGTTTTAACAAAGGGGAGGTCAAAACTTGCGATACAAATAAATGTTACAGCGTAGCATATGAACTCCTCTGTCGTTGAAGCACTCCGTGGCTCTGTCACTGGTTTGACAGCCCGTCAAGATGGAATCTGACACATGAAATATCTGACTTGCCAAAGGCTCCGTTACGTGTATACAATATTGTGTTATGTATGGGGCTTGTGGCTAAGAAATAACAGCTGCACGGTTCGATCGATCAGGTTAAGCTACGCTTGCCGCAGTTAGTCCGTGGATGGGTGACCATCTTTACATACCAAGACCCCTCCGTGGTTCGGAAAGCACGTTAAGCCGTTGGTCCCGGCTGTCATTCGTGAATCTTTGACAGTCGTTACGGGTCGTCAGAAGCCCGAAAGCCTGACAACCAGTCTTACCAAGGGGTATCGTATTACCCAATAACTGGGTTGTGGAGGTCAGGTAAGCAGTCGGTCCATGTAAAATACTGGTATTCAGCTGCATCCGGTTAGACTGGTAGCCGACCCCAACATAGTGTGGAAAAGGCTAGGCCGATGATGATGATGATGTATGTCAATAATTAAGGAAGTTACCCTCGAAAAAGTTGTCTCTTCACTTGGCTACTGTGCCATCGGTGTAGTGGCTGGGGGACCCCCTGTCTTTGTTTTGACGTTACTACGATACAAAAAAAACCTAAGGCACGACGACAGTTTAAAAAAAGGGAAATTCGCTCATAACTTGCGCCACGTCACAATTTGCAAGTTTCGTGCTTACAGCAAGTTGTACGGAACCCGAGCCGGGGGCATTGCTTTCTTTGTAGTGTTTATTTAGATCCACAATTTTTCAAGCCCCTGCCATTTCTTACGAGGTTTGCTAAGACTTTCGTGACAACAGTTGTTTCAAAATGTTGGTATCGTAGACTTCTTTTATTGAGAAAAGCATGTTTAAATGTATTTTAAAAATGCAGGTGATCTATACATATAAAATTCAAAGTCCTGACTGACTGACTGATATATCAACGCACAGCCTAAACCGCTGGTCCTAGAGACATGAAATTTGGAGGGTGTGTTCTTTGTGAAGAGTATGGTATCCACTAAGAAAGGGTTTTTCGAAATTCTACCCCTAAGAGGGTGAATGGGGGGAGGGTGAAATTTCATGCGGACGAAGTCGCGGGCAGAAGCTAGTTTAGTAATATGATTACAAAAAAAGAAGGGCGTTTTCATGAATGTGTTTATATCCATTGACTAACTTTTGCGCGCGGCTGAAGTCACAGGCTGTTTTTTACATTTCTATGCATACCACCTACCTTTTTACCTATTGTAATTTTGTTCTATTTACCTGTCGTAACAGGTAAATTAATTATGTGATAGATAAATGGTTCTGGTTGATTACCCTCTCACCGAGAGGAGGCCTGTGTCCCAGCAGTGGGACATGGTTCTCACATATTTACAAATATTGTAAAAGTAGATGATTTTTCTAAAACTCTAACAAGTAATCATTTAGTGAGTGAGTAAGTAATCACAGAATGTATTATCAATGTCATACAAAATAATCCATACTAATATTTTGGTTTGAGGTGGCGCGGGAGAGGAGTTCCTGGAAGGACTTGGGGGAGGCCTTTGCCCAGCAGTGGGACAGTACAGGCCAAACAAAAAAAAAAAAAATATTATAAATTCGAAAGTATCTCTGTCTGCCTGTATTTTACCTTTTCACACCTAAACCGCTAAACCGATTTAGACGAAATTTGGTATAGAGATAGTTTGAGTCACGGGAAAGGACATAAAATACTTTTTATCCCGATATTCCCACGGGATCGAGACTTATGCGGGTGAAACCGCGGGGCGCAGCTAGTAAATTATACAATTAAATTAGCAACCAGTTTGATTTTGTCTAGAGCTTTGTCATTTTTCAAATCAAATCAAATCAAATCACTTTTATTTGTTAACACAGGTAAAAAAATACAGATCTTGAGTTTGGTGTACAGAACGCTATGTTATGCCCGGAGGCGTACAAATATGGTGTGCATCTAGCTCAATATTAAGAATTTACATTTCAAAATAAAATAAAAAACCAAAGATGTTTGAAAATCATGCATAATGTCATAAATGTCAAAAAATAAAATTAAGTCATTCTGATATAATATAAATTCTCGTACATGTCATATAATTTTTTTAATTGTTATATATTTTTATCATTTAAAAAGTCTTTTATACAATAATAACATTTTTCTAATAATAATGCAGTCAGCCTAGATTTAAATATTCGTATAGGGTGTTCTTTAAAATTGTGCGCATTAACAACTGTGCTTAGTTTTCAATTTAAACCAAAAAGCTTTCTGCTTATAGTTCCATTTGTATCAAAGGCTTACTTTTTCCGCTATTTCTCAATTTCCCGCGTGGTGGTATCAAGATAGCACATACACGTATGTTTTTTTAGTTTCGGAACGGCGTGAGGGCCCTATCTAAATTAGTTTTCTCAGTTTAGTAGTTTTTACGGGGTGGATGTGTAAAAAGTGCATGATAAAAGCAATGGCGAAAATGTAGAACGAATTTCTTTCAGATATATGTGCGCGAATGTTTACTTACAGTCAGTTTGTTAACATTTGCCTTAGTATTGTCTGATTCAAAGGCTTTGTTTCTTGGAAAAAATTGCCTAAGAGTTTTCCTTATTTGTGCAACACACATCTACAGCCTAATCATTCTCTTGAGCTGTCAGTTTTGATTTATTTCTGACTAGCTGCGCCCCGCGGTTTCACCCGCATAAGTCTCGATTCCGTGGGAATATCGGGATAAAAAGTATCCTATGTCCTTTCCCGGGACTCAAAGCCAAACCAAATTTCATTAAAATCGGTTCAGCGGTTTAGGCGTGAAAAGGTAACATACAGTCTGACTGAGTTAATTTCGAATTTATAATATTAGTATGGATGATCGTAGTTGCCATTTCGTCACGAGGCCCTATTTTACATGATGCTCGACTTTGTATTTATCTATAATACTTTCTACCATCTAGTTGGAACAGTTGACATAACCAAGTTAGCTAGGAGCAGTCGTAAATAATGTCAGTTCAGCGTGGCCAGACCAAGTGGAGCGCTAAAACGTTTGTTTACAGAAAACTGCGCTCGCCGCAAATTGTTCTTGCATTAGGCGGAAAAAATACGCAAAAATATAATGTGTGCGCAATGGTTTGCTATTTGTAAAACTGATTTAAATAGAAAAACGTGGGTGTTACTTGAGTGGCTATTATTTTTTTTGTTTGGGGGCCATGGGCCATGAGAACTACAACTTTATTATATCTTTCGCGATCTAAAGATCACTTAGTTCGGAACGAGGATCGAACAGATTACTGTCATTACAATCGATCATTTTGAAACTACAGGCTTAAAGCCATCGAAACAGTTCAGCAGTTATGACGTGCAAGCTTTAACGTTTACACCCGTATGTCCTCATGATAGTGGGCATAGTGGGCAGACTTCTGGTTGATGTAAGACCTTAGTTTACCTGCCACAAAAACGTGCTGAATGACAGTCGTGAACTGAAAAATAAAATACACTTTATTGATCTACCTAGGTGAACCTTTTTGGTGTTTCTTTTTTCTTTAAATGCACTTATTAACGGTTTATGATCTGTATAAACAATGCAATGACGTGCTTTTGCCATGTGCCGAAAATGTTTGATGGCCTCGTACATTGCAAGGAGCTCGCGATCATAATACGGGCTTTACACAGGTGACTATAACCGCATGATTATCGCCGCATGGTGAAAATCGACTGTGTAAATGGCAATTCGGCTAGGGAACATTGGCAGCAAGTGTTCTGGTAGCCAATATCTAGATGAGTTAGACATGGTATCTGCTTTAGTTACCACAATCCAACGTTGGCCGGCACAAAAGTGGTAGAGCAGTACAGTTCACATAAGAAGGTATACCACTCAAATAGATTTATGATCTTCAGTGAATATGCCCTTGAGAGAGGTGCCACCTGACAATTGCAATTATACCGTAAATATCGAGCCTTTTCAGGAAGAACATCGTAAGCGCCAAAAATCCCAAAAAACTGTTTTTATATTAACCGCCAGATCAACTGATTTTGCATCTTATGTCACTTCTTCTGTAAAATATGCAAAATGGCGGTTACGATCTTCTTCCTGAAAAGGCTCGATATGTTTATGCCTGTTTCATTTTCTCGCAATCGAAGTGAAAAGCAGAGTGTATAACTCAGGCATAAACGAGCCATAATAACCCTCGACTTAACTATCGATATAAACGTCATAATATAAACTTTTTTTATGCATTAGTTGTACAATCTACTATTAGTGTACACCAGAAAAAACATAACAAAAAAAATACGAAAAGGTTACATTTATTCAACGATGTTCGATATCCTTATCGCAATATTTACTACCACGAAGTCGTCATGAACGCATTCTGTACATCAAACTCATCAGCTTATATTTTGGTGTGAAATTCGCTGTGTTTGCGATAGTGCGCAATGTAAAACATTGTACTTAAAGTTAAGCTATTACATTGATAATTTGTTTCCGTTAAGAACCGTTACACAAAAGTTGGAACTTTAACGACTTAAACAAGTTCAGTACAAAAAAAAATCATAATAACGGGAAGAACAAGGTGTCTTTCAACTTCGTCAAGGGTATTTTTAAATCCTTAAGCTTTCAGAAACTTGGGATATATACGTATCTAACGTCTTTTAAATGATACTAGCTGACGGCGAACTTCGCACCGCCTCAGAATCAATAAATAAAAAAAGCCGTTCCACACAAAATTTCAGAAAAAAAATTAAAACCTATATTATTCAGTTTTCATGAATTTGTCCCATATTATTATCTGTCCAGTTATTCTGCTATTGGGGACCGAGACAAATCAAACAAATCAATGATCATAAAAATCGGGCAAGCCGTTCTTGAGTTAAAAATGGTATAACTAACCCGACTTTGTTTATGTATAATAAATAATAAGAATATCTGTTTACCCCTTAGGTAAAAGCATGTGGAAGTTAGATAAGCTCCACTATGTCTTCCTGCTACAAAATATCAAATACCGCTATTCCACGCAAAATTGAAAATGCTACAACGTACAGACTATGCATATAAGATTAATATAAACGCGCCTCCGGCTCAAGCGCTGTAGTTGCTTTTATATCAGAAAAACTTGCTTCTAGTGGCTTTCTTTCCCTATTTTTTGGTTGCAATTCGTTTTTGAATTACTGTTTTATGTTTGTTTGAGCTTCTGTTATATTTTTGTGTTAAACAGACATGAAAAATCATGACACCTTTTAACGATAAGAATGTTAAAGATCTCGGAAAAAAAATACTATCGAAAATAAAAATGGGCACTATCAAGAGTAGCGGATATTATTTTATTGGAGATATTATTTTGTTCACATAAATCGATAAAATATAGAAGACAGCAGATTTTTTGCGATTACCACGGTGTTCATATTGTTGACCTTTGGAAATAACTAACTTTTTTTAATTAAAATATAAATTAAAAAATTCACTTATTAGTTCAGAGGGGCAATTCTCGTAATTTTAAAAACGTTTACAGTCTGATCTCGGTCTCAATCTGCTAAAAATACCTCTAATTTCCCTGCATTTTGACAAGTTTTTGACGTTTATTTGTCGCCGAGATGAGATTGCGACTAGATTTTGAACGTTTTAAATTACGAGAATAGGCCTTACTTATTTCGTCTTTCTCGTCTTATTCTGTATCGAATCCATATTTCGAGATTACTTCAGCTTTATGTTTGTTTAGATACAGATCATGCAGATAATATAACAGAATAAGATACTCTTTATTAATGTACACCATATAAATTACAGACATAAATATAGAAACTTTACAAAGGGTGACACAATGGGCGGTCTTATCGCTAAGAGCGATCTTTTAAAGACAACTTTTGGATGGATTAAAAAGGGAAAGGACAGACAAATACTGTATGTAGTCTGTGGTGTACCATTTACATAATACAATAAATATATACATAAAGTATATTACACTAATCTAAACCAACCGCAATCAATTAACCGCAGATAAGGTAGGGTCGAGGCTAGGTTCGCCTTAGGGTGAGGCCTGCAGGCAACAGACTTGGGGAGTTTGTTGCCTGAACAGTGATAGGCCCGAGACGGCGGCGCGCCGTGTTCCGCGCGCGCCTATCTCTAGAGCAATTTGATGATTTCCCATCCACAAAAAAAGGCGTGTTGTTATGTGATACTAAGTAAAATGAGTACCTTCTCCGTTCCGAAGTCGGTTTAAAAAGGGTTTCTATATTAGCGAAAGTAAGAATGCAATCCTGCAAAGTATCAGCGAGTTTCTGCAGAGTCAAAGTGGCATATGAATTAAATTTTAAATACCATACGCTTAAACAGAGGAGTATTCTAGCTTTCCCACTCACTTCGTGTGCCATTTTAGTCAGTGAGTGCCTTTGCTTTATACGAACAAGCGAAGCTACATCAATATAGGTACGTACTTATAAGATATAAGTTGTAGTTTCAGCTGCAATGCTGCGGCAGACATGACATTATTTTTAATGACATCATTATTTACCTTTTGCTTGTAGTTTATTTTATACATTATAACCTAAGGTAGCTTATAAGATAGTATAAAAACGATGATCTATTTTAATAGGAATTTATCATTACGAAAAAAAATGATCAATTTTACTGATGCATATATATTGTTTTTTATAATATCCCTTAATAGTTATTAAATTGCTCACACTTTAAAACGTTGATTCGTTAACCGCTAAGTAGTTGCTGTATTACTGTAACTTGCAGGGATATAAAAATAAACTTAATTCAATCTTTTTTTCTGCAGTGGAAAGAAAGCGCAAATTAAAACAAAAAAAAAACGAAGGTAATCACAAACCAGTCTTCCTTTGCTTCTTACGACTGCAAAACAACTCCCACAAACAAAAAAGTTAATAGTAAAAACGCACAAAAAACTCAAGGCGCTTTTCTGGCAAGCCGCTGCCGGAGGCAAAAGCTAGGACTAAATAAAGGCACAAAAGAAATGGTCTCAGAAATCCCACTCTGTCTACAAAATTGAAAACTTCAAATTATTAAAAGGAGTTTCTCACTCCCACACTCTCATTTATATTAACCCTCGACACGAAAACGACGGGGTGTTATAAGTTTGACCGTCTGTGTGTGTGTCTGTCTGTGGCATCGTAGCTCCCGAACGGATGAACCGATTTTAATTTTGTTTTTTTTTTGTTTGAAAGGTGAATTAGTCGGAAGTGTTCTTAGCTATGTTTGATGAAAATCGGTCCAGGATGGCCGCCGCCACAAAATGGCGGATTACATATTTTGGAAAAAATAAAAACTATTACTAGTGTCAAATGCTGGAATTCTGGAATAGTCAAAAAAGCAGCTGATTTCAATAGTCTTTTGTTTTACATTCATAAATTACATTTGTGTAAAAAAAAATATAGGTATTTCAAAGTTATCTTTAAATACTTTTGCTTTTTATATTTTACTAGCGAAGCGTCGATAATTCGCACGGGTGTTATCTACTGATGTGTTAACTTGTCATAACAACGAGATTTCTGTGTTCTAAGTTAAATATTTATGTGCTATTAACATAAAATATATCCTACTAGCTGCGCCCCGCGGTCTTACCCGCATAAGATTCTATCCCGTGGGTATATCAAGATAAAAACTATCCTATGTCCTTTCCCGGCACTTAAACTACCTCTATACCAAATTTCATCTAAATCGGTTGAGTGGTTTAGGCTGAAAAGGTAACATACAGACAGACAGACAGAGTTACTTTCGAATTTATAATATTAGTATTAAGTATTATAATATTAGTATGGATGATAATTTTTGAAATCGGATTATTTTCGACGGTTACCTCCTAAACACAAACTAACAAACTTTGCCTCTTTATAATACTTTTCATATACAAATTCAATAACTACGCGGGAAGTTGGCTCGGTGTCCCGCTCCCCGCCGCGGGACGCGTCGTACTGTGTGATCCGCCTTAGCTTCTGCTTTCGCTTCATTGTAATAAAAGCAAGAATAAGTGTAAAGCTAATGACTCGTTTGAGCACGGTGTCGTTCGTTTGTTTCGGAAATGGATCGGGTCTTGCTTTTCCTCTTGCGTCTTTGTTTTTGCTTCTTGCTTCACTTCGTTGCAAGACTGCGGGTTTGCGATCGTGTTGCACAATCCGCTTAAATATTGGGTTTGCAAGTTCTTGTCGTCATTTTAAAGCGTACCTTTGTTTCATTCGTGTTTACTTTTGTGTGACGTTATTAGTATTTATTTCTTTAGAATCGGTATACAAGTAAGCGACCTTTAGAAGGTGGCTGGGGCAGACTGGATGCGGAAGGCGGAGGATAGAGTATTTTGGCACAGTCTGGGAGAAGCCTATGTCCAGCAGTGGACTGGGAAAGGCTTAGTTCATTGGTATAAGTACGGTTGATTGGTTGGTTCTTAAGCTTACAAAAAAAGCAGCTTAAGACTGAAAATGTGAGTACTATATTTGATTCTAACTGACCCTGCGAACTTCGTACCGCCTCAGAATCAATAAGTATGAGAAAATTAATTACCTTCATTATTTTTGTTTTTAGTGATTTTTCCCCCTGTTGTAATGGTTATTCTTCTATTCGGGGCGGAGACAAATCCGACAAATCGAAGATCATAAAAATCGGTTCAGCCGTTCTTGAGTTATAAATGGTGTAACTAACCCAACTTTGTTTTATTTATATAGATTTAGTTTCGACGCGAGTTGCAGATTATAGTTAAAGTGAGTAGGTACCTATTGAATATTTTTGTGAAGAAAGTATATTACCAGTTTCTTTAAAAAGATGTTCATCTTGACTTCAAAACTTTTGCATTTCGATAACATCGCAATATGAGCGCCGGCACTACAAAATAAATATAGCAACTACAGTACTGAAACAATAAAAATCAAAACGTTTTGAGCTGCATTTAAATAACGGGTTGATAACAACCAAAGTTCAAAGAAGTACCGTTCAAGAAACTTTGTCATTTCTACTTTTTTTTTTAATCTGGTTGTTTTAGTTAAATGTTGAACAGGAATTAATTTGAAGACGTCCTGGACTAGGTTTTGAACTTAGGTAACTTAGGTTGTTGTGAAGCGATTTGGAAATCATCGTAAACTTGGAATGAAAGTTTCGAAGGCCTGTCTAGCTAAAAATACTTCGACGCAAATTATTTTAGTTAGGTACGTAATTAGGGTTCTTTACACATCGAGTTACCTCAAAGACCCTTGTTCCGAGAAGAAATCTTCACGTGGGAGAGCTAGTACTTCTGAAGGAAAGCACTGGAAATTATGGCGAATAACAACCTCCTCTCACAGAGAGGAGGCCTGTGTCCCAGCAGTGGGAACATTATAGGCTGATGATGATGAACAACACTTCAAACTCGGAAATGATTAAATGATTCGCATCGCTGAAATTAGGACTTCGCGCAATACCTAATTGACGGGTCGCCGTCACCTCTTTTCACCAACCTTTTTTTATTTATGTTTGCGGTCTTTATTCAATTTACGACCCTGAGTAACAAACGAATGGAGAAATAATAAAAACCGGCCTACCTTCATCACTGTCTAGCTCTACCGAATCTAAATGCCCTCCTAAATAGCTACAACCGAATCAGGTACCTACTTTAGATAACAATTTAATTTGGTAAGACGAATCGTTCCTCTATTTGCAATATCGTAAGTTTAATAATTAAAATAATTATTAATATGAATTAATATCCCCTTTTTATATGATCCGTGGTTCTGTATCAACTTTTTATTCCAGAGTAACTGGAGCTCACAGTGGTCGTTAAAAACTCTAAAACTCAATAGTAAGAGTTACCGATGTGATTTATGTGTTCTCCAAAGTAAAATCGTTCCGTGTATTATTCAGTTTTAAAAGTGTTTTAGCACGTAACTGCGATTTTATAGTGCTGTAGGTACCGGTTTTGATTCGATACTGAGTTTTATGTCACTTTTTGAACTTTGTTTGCTTTTATTTTTATCGAAATGGAATTCACTACATTCGAAATGTAAATTCAATGGTTACTGCATGTTTACTTTTCGGATTTTCATTTGAGTTGTTGTGACCATTGCAAAACATATTTTTAAGTTAGTAATTTTATGCAATGACAATGACATTCTGAAGGTCATTAATGATAAGCCGTGCTGCACCATTATGGGTACGTGTACATGTACATACATCCGGTGCGTCTGGTGAGTGCAGCAGATAATATATGAATTAAATCTTTTTGTCGTTTTTTTACTAACATAGATTATAAGTAGTGTATTACTTACATCATATGGATCAAGGTCTGACATAAAGTTGTCGGCGCATCTAGAGAATTGGTTCGGCGATGCCAACCTCTTTGGTTAATATTGTTTTTTTTAGAAGATATGTCAACTGTCAATTTGACGTAACACCATGGACTGGGGAGGCGGCCCGCCATTATAAAAACAAGGAACAGTGAGGGATACATTCACATGGGTTGATCGTAAAAGACGATATTGATTGGAGAAATTGTGCTATGATATCCAATTGTGTGTAAATTGATTGCGCTCGCGCCCCACGTACTTGGTGGAATGTCGTTCATGCACTATCGTTAATTAAATAATTGGATTAGACATCTTGTGATTGTTCATAAAGACTTTCATATTCTTTCAACTCCTCGCCCGCAAACTCACGCATCATGGCCTCTTCTGATAAAGATGATCTATTCTCTTTAGGGAAGGTTCACATCTGACGGAAGATGCGTCGCGTATGATCGGTCGCGTAACGCCAGAACTGACAAATGTATAGAAAAACACTTGACCGTTCACACTCAACCGATGATGCGTTAGTGCGTCGAGCGAATAAATAGACGCAATCGATGTTACGCCCGACGCATCTTCCGTTAGATGTGAACCTTCCCTTAAAGTTATTATTTTTATTATTAACGTAGACACTATACATTGCATCAGGTGTATGGTCATCATCTAAAGCTTTTTATTTGATTAATTTTCTAGCTGTGCCCACGGCTCCACTGGCGTGTCATATGTACTCATACCAGTTTCTATCCGCAACTTTCGCGTGAAATTTCTTGTTGCCCCCCTCCACACCGTCGCATCGCATCGCATTGCGTCACCCGCCCGCGCTTTTACTTCGTTTTCACTTAGCTTTCTTTATTTTTGTCGTTTTGCTTTGCTCCTACGGGCCGTAGTGTGATGTTAAATAACCTATAACCTACCTCAAGAATTGAGCTATCAATAATTTTTTTTTAACCTGACTGGTAGTTTCGGAGATAAGCGCCTTCAAGCAAACACAAACTTTTCAGCTTTATTATCAGTATATATAAGCAAACCTAGATCTATACTAATATTATAAAGAGGTAAAAATATTTGTTTGCAAGTTTGTAATTTGCAAGTTTGTATGTAGGGGGTAATCTCTGGAACTACCAGTCGGAT
The DNA here is from genome assembly GCA_947508005.1 of Amphipoea lucens. Lineage (NCBI taxonomy): Eukaryota > Metazoa > Arthropoda > Insecta > Lepidoptera > Noctuidae > Amphipoea > Amphipoea lucens. The sequence continues at coordinate 22,545,750 of OX382357.1, forward strand.
TTGAAAAATTCTTCTTGCATTTGATAGCCCAATTCTTGAGGAAGGCTATAGGCTATTTAACATCACGCTATGACCCTTAGGAGCCGAGCAAAAAGAAAAAAAGTCAAAAAGAACGTTAAGTGATAGCGCGGGCGGGTGATGCGATACGACGGGGTGGCTCGGGGGAAACAAGAAGTTTCACGCGAACGAAGTCGCGGGCTGAAGCTAGTAGACAATATAATAATATGTATTAGATATGATCTATGAATTAAAACATATCGGATAAGTGGCTCTCAAGTTATAAGCTCATCAACGGAGAAACGGACATGGAGATGTTGGTTTTACAACAATATGTAAAAAAAAAAATATTGGAATTTATTTTAATGTTTTTATATATTCTAATATTTAAAGATATTATTTATATGTACAATAATGATAAGAAAATAATAATTGGAATAATAATAACAGTAGGTTGGACCCTATTCCCGATACCGGTGGACTACTATTTTTTATATTTAAATGTTTATAAAAATATTTAAAAATGAAATTTATAAATATTTAAATGGAATAAAGGAATCATAATAATAATTTGTCATAAATACCTAAAATGTGTATTAAGAAACGATTAAAGATCAACAGATTAAAGATGTACATATGTACATGCACTATAGAATATTGGTTTCCTTTATACTGAGATAACAAACGTCCTTAAGGGGATTACGTAACCATCATTACGTGCAGCATAGAGACTAGGAAATATGTGCAGTTTATATGGCAACAACAACATGACGGTGCTTGTTAGTTTATTTCAGAATCTAACGGCTGATATGCCTCAGGCTATAGCATTATTCGCCTATAGCGTTCCCACTGCTGGGACACAGGCCTCCTCTCTGTGAGAATGAGTGGGCCGTAGTCCACCACGCGGGCCAAGAGCGATTTACTATCCAAACCAAGATGTAAATCGGCAAAAAATGCGTTTCCATTGACAGAAAGTTTAATAAAATAAAATTAAATCACTTTAATTTTATTAACTCGTCTATGCAACAACTGTTTCAGTCACTGCTTTGTCCGAAGAACTCTATTCACAGACAAGATTCACGATAAAAATACAAAGTAATAATTAAACTCCCTTTATCAACGGAAACTTCTTCCAACAATAACTGTTGCGAACGCAATCATTATACAGGAGAGGAGCCGTGAAAATGTAAATTACGTCTACAGCTTTTAGCCGAGTTTAAAATAACACTCATTTAGAACTTAAAGCCTAGATTCCTGGCGGAATAAAAACTTAAATGAGCGACGACGTGCCGAGCGTAGTCCGCTGAGGGTTTATACGCGTGGTGCAAGTTAAAAGTGGAAACGGTTAATCTATACACCGTGTTCCGGACGATACCTATACATAAACTTCGACCAGAAGTTCAGACCATGGTAATAAGCATTTTTCATTACGGACACATTAACGAATTCTTATTTTTTGTTAATTTTCATACAAACTAAATACCTTGACGTAAATCGCCCGATATGCATGCTTCCTTATCCGAATTGGCAACGATGACGTATTTTCATTTATAAGATTTGGCGGGCTGAAACTTGTCGAAACTGAGTTAAGATCCTTTCTTACTGCATAGCTCAATTAAATTTCACTAAATGAAATTACAATATCTTTGTAACGAAGCTTTTTCAAGTACTACTTCCTTTGTTAGATTTAATTTGTAAAAGCTATAGAAGCGTTTGACAAAGTTTATGGATATCGTGAAGAACACGGTGTAGATATCTATGCTAATAATAAGGCTGCGTTTCTATCAGAAATGAGCGAGGATGCGTAGGGAAGGGGTGTGCATAAAACTAACCAAAAACAACACTAGTTTAGCTCAAGCTATGAAAATGAAGCGATGTTCTTTCATTAGTTTCACACACATACCTCGCTACGCATCCTCGCTCATTTCTGGTGGAAATGCAGCCTAAAGCTGAAGGGTTTCTTTGCTTGTTTGAACGCGCCAATTTCTGGAACTACCAGTCGGATTTGAAAAATTCTTTTTGCATTTGATATACTGAAAAAAAAGTAGTTGCCACAATCAAGATTTTGTTTAGATTGACTAAGTAACTTGTTTGACAATGATTACAGCTACTACTTTTATTTGTTTGAGATTTGAAACGGGATCTTGATTGGAGTTATAAAAAAACCTATTTGCAGCAATCAAGTTGATCAAGTTGCTTGATTGACACAGCTAACTCAGTTGTTTTAACTCTTCTACAATGATGTCATGTTAAGGGTAATCAAGAAACTTGTTTGAGCGTTCAATCATTTGAACTAGTATTGCTGCAATCATGTCGTGATGATCAACTTAACTAAGATTTTGATTAATCTAAGCAAGATATCGTCAATCAAGTTAAAAATTCACTTGATTAGAGTGCATTTTTTCAGTGTAGCCTAATTCTTGAGTGTTGAAGATAAATAAACAACACTGTGTCACGAGCAAAAAGACCTGCAGCTAATCAATGAATCATACGTCAACGTCAAGAATTTGATTATGACAGTTCACAAAATACGTCACTTGCTTCCCCCCGTTATGTTCGTAGCCTACTACATCAATGTTGCACATTTTATTGTTATCTCTTAATATTAAACTAATCTAAACTACAAAGTGGTTTCGGGGCTTTTATTTCTACAGGTTATGGGCCGTCCCAGACCATCTAGCTAGTATTTTTTAGGTTTCAGAGATATTTTTTCAGCAAAAATTTGTATTGGTAAAATCGACGCCGGCGCACACCGTATTTGTGCGTATTGGATTCCAATCCGAGGATTATTGAAGGAAAATAACCTAATTGGCAAGCATGGCGAATACCAATCTACAAATTGCAAAATTGACCGGTAGAGGCAATTACGACACATGGAGATTTGCAGTCAAAACTTATTTGGAGCATGAGGAATTGTGGGACTGCATAGAACCAATCGTTGGAAAAGCGATAGACGCCGCGAAGGATCTCAAAGCTAAGTCAAAAATAATACTCCTCGTCGATAGCATCAACTATGTACATGTGCAAGATGCCAAGACAGCAAAGGAGGTGTGGCAGAACCTACAAAACGCATTTGAGGACTCAGGTCTATCAAGGAGAGTGGGTTTACTCAAAGATTTAATTAACACATCACTAAGCAACTGTGCTTCAGTCGAAGAGTATGTTAATAAAATCATGGTAACTGCGCACAAGCTCAGAGGGATCAAGTTCCAGGTGGATGAAGAATGGTTGGGCACACTGATGCTCGCAGGGCTTCCGGATACATATAAACCTATGATAATGGGTCTCGAGAGCTCTGGTGTTAAAATAACCTCAGACTTCATCAAGACAAAACTTTTACAAGAAGTAAATGTTTCAGAGTCTTCCGCTTTTTACACTAAAAAGAACAATAATCAAAACAAACCGAACCAAGAAGTCAAAGACAAAAAGGCGAAGGGCCCACGGTGCTACAATTGTAATAAAAATGGGCACCTCAGCAACGCATGTTGGTTCAAGAAAAATGGTAAAAGTAACAAAAAAAAAAAAGGAGATACTAATAGTTTCATTGCAGCTTTTTCAGCTTCTAGCGCAAATGATACAAAAAACTGGTTTGTGGACTCCGGCGCGTCTATGCATCTGACCATGCACCGGGACTGGCTGGAGGATGAGAAGGCATCACCTGTCAAAACTATTCGCATAGCCGACAATAAAACTTTGGATGTGGTAAGCTGTGGTAATGTATCACTGAAAGTGCCTGGAGAAGATGGCAGCAGCAGTGCAATTCTGGTAAGGAATGTCTTATTTGTTCCTAAGTTGTCAACAAATTTGCTTTCTGTCAGCAAAATTATACAGAGTGGGTGCAAAATAAACTTTCACCATGCAGGCTGCCAAATATTAAATCAAAGTGGGCAGTGTGTTGTAAATGCACAGCTAATAAATGATACATACATGATAAAACACATTGACAATAATGAAAAGGTGATAGCCAACACAGCAGTAAATAACAATATGAATGTATGGCATAGACGCATGGGTCATTTAAATTATACAGATTTAAAGAAGCTAGAGTCATGTGCTGAGGGAATAAAATTAGTAGGCACTAATACTACAACCTGTATACCCTGTATTGAAGGAAAACAAAGTAGATTGCCATTCCCCAGTTCTGGTTCCCGAGCAAGTGCACTATTAGAATTGGTTCACTCTGACCTTTGCGGGCCAATGGAAACCCCATCCATAGGAGGGGCTAAATATTTTGTTACCTTGATTGATGACTATTCAAGAAAAGTTTTTATTTATTTTCTGAAAAATAAAACAGATGTGAAGTCAGTATTTGAAGACTTCAAAAATAGAGTAGAAAATCAGTTGGACTGTAAAATTAAGACAATAAGAACTGATAATGGCAAAGAATATGTCAATAATGATTTCTTAAAGTTTCTAGCCAAAGCTGGTATCCAACATCAGCGGAGCAGCCCATATACAAGCGAGCAGAATGGACTTGCTGAGCGCATGAACAGGACATTGGTGGAGAGAGCCCGATGCATGTTATTTGATGCCGAGCTACACAAAGGTTTTTGGGCTGAAGCAGTGTCTACAGCTGCTTACATAGTCAACAGGTCTCCATCAAGGGTCATTTCAGATAAAACACCTGAAGAAATGTGGACAGGAAAAAAGCCTAACATTTCTCACATGAAGATATTTGGTTCAAAGGCAATGGTTCATATTCCAAAGGAAAAACGCTTGAAATGGGATAAAAAATCAAATGGAATGATTTTTCTAGGCTACAGTGAACATTCCAAAGGCTACAGGTTGTATAATTTAAAGAATAATAAAGTAGAAATAAGTAGGGATGTCATTTTCATAGAAAACTGTAATGCTATGAAAGAAACTTTAAATAATGTAGATAAGTCTCAGCCTGCATCAATTAAGTTGACATCAAGCAGCACAGAGGAGGTAGTCAGTTTAGAAAACAGTTTCCAAACAGAAAATGATATTAATTTGTCACAGACTGACAATGATGTTACTTTGTCACAGCAGAGCACATCATCTTCAGAATCTTTTAACAGCATTCCAGGGGATGAAACTTATTACCCAAACAGTAGTGATTTTGAAGACAGTGAAGCACATGATTCAAATATTACCCTGAGATCCCATCAGAAACAAAAAAAAGAAAGTCAGGTTAGAAATTACATGTGTGTCACACAAATTACAGATCCAGTTACTGTTGAGGAAGCATTGTCAAGCCCTGATGCAAGTTCCTGGAGAGCAGCCATGGATGATGAATATAAGTCTCTGATGACAAACGGTACCTGGGAACTCACTGATTTACCAAGTAAGAAACGTGCTATACCATGTAAATGGGTTTTTAAAACAAAACTTAATGAAAAGGGTGAAATTTCTAAATACAAGGCACGCCTGGTAATTAAAGGCTGTGCACAGAAGAAAGGCTTGGAATACCAAGAAGTATATTTTCCAGTTGTGAGACTAACCTCACTTAGATACTTATTTGCTCTGGCAGCCAAGTATGACTTAGAAATCCATCAAATGGATGCTGTATCTGCATTTCTACAGGGATACATAGAGGAGGAAATATACATGATCCAACCACCAATGTATGAGGTTGATAACAGGGTTTGTTTATTGAAAAAATCACTGTATGGACTAAAACAAGCGAGTCGACAATGGAATAAAAGGTTAGACTCTACATTGAAAGAGTTGGGATTGACTCGTTCAAATCTAGATCCCTGCATTTACTACAGAATAACTGATAGTAAAGATATACTATTTATAGCAGTTTATGTGGATGATCTGATTATTTTCAATAACTGTAAAAACACATGTGAAGACATTATGAAGAAATTATGTAAAAAATTCAGAATGAAAGTTATTGGAGAATTAAAATATTGTATTGGTTTGCATATGAAAAGGGATAGACAAAATGGTATTATTTACTTGGATCAGAAAAAATATATACAAGAAGTTTTGACCAAGTTTGGTATGATGGACTGTAAATCAGTAAAAACACCAATAGATGTAAATGAAAAGCTACAACCCACTGAAGATGAGTCACAAATATTAGAAAACCAACCCTATCAAGAAGTTATTGGATGTTTATTGTATTTGTCTCAAGGGACGAGACCAGATATCAGTTTTGTTGTCAACATGCTCAGTAAATACAACAACAAGCCACAGTTACAACACTGGAATGCTGTAAAGCGAGTCATGAGATATTTAAAAGGAACACAGAACTACAGATTATGTTACAAGAAAAATCCAGATGAAGATATGGCTCATGGATACTGTGACTCTGATTGGGCAAGCTCAGTAGAAGACCGGCGCTCTTGTACCGGTTATGTCTTTCTTTTTCAGGGGGGTTCCATATGCTGGAACTCCAGAAGGCAACCAACTGTTGCTTTATCAACAACAGAGGCAGAATACATGTCTTTGTCCTCTTGTGTGCAAGAGGCAATGTGGCTCAAACAATATCATGAAGAGTTTTGGCCATTGTTAAAAAATATAAAAATGTCATTGTATTGTGATAATCAGAGTTGCATAAAACTTTCAGGTACTGATGGTTATCACAGCAGGACAAAGCACATTGATGTACGGCACCACTATGTCCGTGGAAAAGTGTCAGAAGGTGCCATAGAAGTACACTACATACAAACTGGAGAAATGGTCGCTGACATACTAACCAAGGCTACTCCATACTCAAAGCTGGAGTACTGTGCCACAAAAATGGGTTTATGTTTAAGGGACGATGTTGAAGATAAATAAACAACACTGTGTCACGAGCAAAAAGACCTGCAGCTAATCAATGAATCATACGTCAACGTCAAGAATTTGATTATGACAGTTCACAAAATACGTCACTTGCTTCCCCCCGTTATGTTCGTAGCCTACTACATCAATGTTGCACATTTTATTGTTATCTCTTAATATTAAACTAATCTAAACTACAAAGTGGTTTCGGGGCTTTTATTTCTACATTGAGAAAGGTTATAGGTTACTTAACATCACGCTAGAACCCTTAGGGGCCGAGCAAAAACAAAAAAAGTCTGAAAGAAAGCTGAGCGAAAACGAAGTAATTGTCCGCATTTACGTGCTTGAAGTTTTAATAAATAAATAATAAGTAATTGCGTGGACAGGCGATGCGATGCGATGGGGTGGATCGGGGGCCTTTTACGTATTATGTATACGCGGACGAAGTCGCGGGCTAGTATGATATAACTACTAAAGTAAAAAATAAACATGGTGTTAATCGAGGTGGGCGGGATATTCTAAGTTAATTCGTCCCATGATTTCATTTTTCATGGGTGGTTAGTATCAGTCTGTGAGTGTGATTCTAAAGAATATAAAAATATGACGGCGTGACGGTAGCGCCACCTTCAATTTCTAGACGAGAATGACAGATTAAATACTGTCATTCTGGCGGAACGTCAAACGGGCAACCATCTTGTGACGCACCTTTTCAATGGAGCGCGACAGAGGTTGCACGTCATCGACGAATCGCCTTTAATCTGCGTCAAATTACGTTTATACAAGTGTTAATCGATTTGGATTGATTAAACAAGTGTGTGAGAATCATATTTCGCCTTTATTCTAGATCTTACCTGCCCATATACCCACGCAAGATGGACCCGCCTAATGATGACGGTACAGAACTGCCGTTAAATATAAAGTACGTTTACCAAGTAAAAATCTCGCTCTGCGTCTGATTTTTGTCCGTTCTTGTATTTCTGAATATAGTTGTCTTTTGAATTGTCTATGACAATAGTGTACAAATCAGCGACAAACATTCATACAAATCATATTTTTTTTTATTTTTTTTTATTGCTAAATAGGCGCGCTCTTGAACCCGATCACGCCTGATGGAAAGCGATAGATGAGGTCTATGATGGAACGAGCGTGCCCAGAAGATGCCTGTTCACTCTTGATTTGAAGGCAGACGGGTTAAATGTGGGAGGGAACACAGATGCCGGCAGAGAGTTCCACACTTTGGCTGTGCGCATAATAAAACAAAAAAATGTTATTATAATAAAACCATTATTATTATATCTATTTGGTATTTGAATTACTGTTCGGTGGTAAGTTAGGTATTTCTAGTTAAAAAAAAAAACGATAAAATCTTCAATTGCAATAAAAAAAAATTGCAGTAAAAAAAGAAAAGAAAAACACGTCTGTAAGCGCTTTTATCTTATAACTTGAACCGCGGTAACATCGGTTCCCTTGGGAGCAAGTTGCGAGCGGGGAAGGCCTTAGCGCCACAACCGGCACAATGACGTGTGGCGACTACGACCCGCGGTTACAAGATTATAATGCTACACACTGGCAGTCAAACTTCTCGTAACGCCCCTGTATTTGAATTAATTAATTTAAATTAAACTGTTTATTTTATAAACTGGACATTTTCTTTAAAATTCAGTTTCAACATTCTCCAGTAACGTATGTGCATTTACAAACATCTGTTGTAACATGCGCATGCATTATGTTACAAAAAATGCTTGAAGTTCATCCGAAAATGACTATTATTATCAGCCTAAATAGAAGTCCACTGCTGGACCTACACCTTCTCGATCAGAAAGAAAGAAAGAAAATATAGAAAAATAGGTTTATTTGTCACAGAAACACGTGCATACAAAAAGATAATTCTAATAATAAGGAAAAATAAAAACACGATACCGGTGGGCTACTATTTTTATATTTTTAAATGTTTTTTTTTTATATTCTAATATTTAAAAATATAATTTGTGTGTAAATAGATAAATAAACAAAAGGATAAACAAAATGTAACTATAATCACGAGCACAAAGCAGAGATAGTCGACGGCTGCACGTCATGACTGTGATAAGAAGGCTTCCACTCTGCATGACGCTGTGCTATAGGGGTCCCACAGCACAGCGCTGATATTCAGTAATTACCCGAAAAGGAAACCAAGTCAGGTTAAATGATTCGTACAACAGGTTAAAAATAAAATAAAACAAACAGTATACTTATAATACAGGGTGTTACGGAAAGGGTATATCAATACAAACGGGTTGAAGAGTGTATCTGGTCTAGAATCTCTGTACAAAATTTCAACTTTGAAAATGCTTAATATTTTTTCCCCTGTTCCATATATCCCTACTGACGTATCTCCACTGGTAGGGATACTTGGAGTTTTTTTCCAATTATCGCTACCGGTAGGGATATATGGAATCTTGTGCTCCATATATCCCTACTGATCCGCACTGGTTGGGATAGTTGGATTTTTTTTTCCGTTTATCGCTACCAGTAGGGATAAAAAGTTTTCAAGGGTTTCTTTATAATTAATAAGGTGTTCCTGAATTACTTGTGATTACAAATATAAAAAAAAAAACAAAAGAAAACAATAATGAAAACCATTTTAATTCAGACAATTACCTACTATTAAAAACATAACTTCGTTTGAGACTACGTAAAATATAAAATTACATTATTAATAAGGTAAGGTAATAACGTAAAAACATTTTACAGTATGTAACGTGGGACACTCAGAAAGTTTTGCGAAAATAAATAATCATATCACTTCGATAGTTTATTAAATTAAAATCATAACAAACGTGTCACCCCGCACTACGAGGGCCATTATCCATTATCTGTAGTGTGTCTGTGCGCCTAGTACACGCACATCACGCCGCTGCGCGCCAGTGCAGCGCCGTGATGTCGAAATAAAAAGCAACTACATAAACGTCTGTTTATGTAGTTGCTTTGTGTAAATTATTTCATCATCACTGCTCTCAAAACTGTGAAGGAAAACATCGTGAGGAAACCGGCATGTCCTAGAATCAAAATTCGAAGACATGTGACTTCTACCAACCCGCACGTGTGGTAGATTATAGCCCACTCCCTCTCGAAGAGAGGAGGCCTGTGTCCCAGCAGTGGGAACAATGCAGGCTGATGTAATTTATCCGCACGCATCACCGTGCGTTCATAATTATAGATAGGTACGTGGGAACTTATCTACCTGCTTTGGGTGTGGACCCAAAACATTTATTTCACAAGTATATTCAGATTACACACCATCAAGCTTGCGATCCTCGCCTACTGATATACGAAGCCTTGGTATGTCGGCGTCCTACCTTATGTATATTGCAGTCTCCACCAAAGGACACTGTGGCAACAATCATGCCAAACAGCTAATGCTCATCCTGCTAAAATATCTATAAGGTTCAAGTTTGAGAACCATAAATGCGATGCGTCGGTACAGACACGTTTGTTTGTTCGCCGGGACTGCGTTATATTTGCGCAGGCCGGATGAATATTTTCATATTTATACACTCTTTATTTGTTTAGTTCTTCTCGAATGCGGATCTATAGAATGGCACATATGTGTGGGTTTATAGATAACGGTGTGGCTCAAGTTATTTTGACGTCATTCAAGTTTCGAACATTTTATACCCAAATATTTTAGTGCCGGCCAGAAAAAAAAAGCATTATTTTGTTACGCGAAATAACATCATGAGCATTTTTTACTATTACAGTCAGTTTACCCCTCGGCTGCTATTTGAGATTGAAAATGCCAAAAATCATATTTTTAATATTATAAGTTAATGCTTTAAACATAACATAAAAAATACCAACTTTTAATTGAATTTAACACCCTAAACATGTTTTAACTATAAACTTAGTAAAGACATGTTTTTTGGCATTTACAATCTCAAATAGCAGCCGTGGGGGTTAATTGTAAACTTTCGATGTAATAGTAAAAAAATGCTCAAGAGGTCGATTCCCATAAGAAAACGGTACTTTTATCTGGCCAGTACTTTAATTTTAGGGTGCGACTATTATTACTACTGTTGATATTAAGTATTGTAATTTGTGACTAGAGTTATTCAAGGAAAGCCCGTGGGGTCATTGCGTAACACACTAACAGTAGGAATGGCTTTCATTTTAACAGTTCAACAACATTCATTGAGTTATTTACGTTGTGAGCAGCCAAATTTTTCGAACATACGAAGCAGTGGATTAGCAGTATCCTTCAAAATGATTCAGATTGTGGTAGATAATGTGTTACGCAAGGGAACACCCAAATACTCCGAAATAATTTATTCCGAATTTCGATGTTCCGATTTTCAAAAGTCCGAATTTCATAATACCTAATAATCATAATGTCTATTATTAAAAATCACGAAATTTATTTTACCGAAAGTCATAAATGCGATTTGTTTGTTTTCCGATTTTCAAATATTCGAAGAATCAAATGCTCGATGGGTTCTCGGTCCGAAAAACGATATTCCGATTTTCAATACTCCGAATTATTTCCGTTACCGTTACCGCACCCGAACTCAACGAACTCAATAGACGACGTAGGATGCAAGAGCTAGCGATGGGCACCCCGAGGTTCGGTTTGGTTAGGTTACTTTAAACCCTTTACACAGAAATAGGGGCCCCGCGAAGCGGGGCTCCGTCGACAAAGGATGCAAGAGCGAGCGAAGGGCACCCCGAGGTTCGGTTTGCTTAGGTCACTTTAAACCTTTTACACAGAAATAAGGGCACTATTGTTGGTTTTGTGCAATCTATATTCTTATGATTGGAAATATGTGTTTATTTGTCTTGCTATTCAGTTTTACAAAGCGTTATTATTTCGGAATTCTAATTAATCGGTATTTTAATAATCGGAATTCGTATTTTTGATGTTTCGAATTATCATTAAGTCGGACTTTTTTTTATTCGATCTATTGAAACTCGGTATTTTGAGAATAGTAATTATAAACGTTAGGGATATTGAAATTTCGGAATTATTAAAATAGGATGAATGATAAATCGGAATTGTTATAAAAGGAGTTTTGAACCATTCGGAATTATGAAAATCGGTATTTTGAAATTCGTATTTGTGACTTTCGGAATAAAGTTTTTCGTATTATTGTAGTGTACCCGTTACGCAAACTAGGGTGCTGTTTGGTGCACTTAGAAATGGTGTGTTCCTGTGACTGTAAAAAACGATTTGGTAGGTACTTTTAGAATTTCCGTTCCCCAATGACAGACAATTAGCAAATGAACTGGTAAGTAATTTATCCCTTGAACAAACTTATAACTACAAGTATTTATACATACACCACAAGGTACATAAACCATTTATACTCACCAGTTTGCATGGCAAGTATCTCAGGAGCATGTTACACAAATTCCCTCAAGTTTGTGGACTAGTTAGTGAGAACTTCAAACAGCTGACCGATGTTGCAAGATATTTAGCTGCCACTATGTTACTTCGGCGAATAGCTGTTGTTAGTGTTAAATCACTGGTTATATAAAATACCTCTACAAATTATATTTTAAGGGATGTTTTACGGTTAAAGATATTTATTTTCTCAGAGAATTACAATTCACTTATGGAGGAGAAAACATAAATAGGTTTAGGACAAAGTTATCTCCCAGTAAGCGTAGATAAAAAAACAAAAAATGTATCTTAAACTAATATTACAATAAAACTTCGACTTAACATACATACATCGTTTTAGCAAGTACAAAATAAATAACAAATCAGAAGAAGGTAGGTTACACACAAGAAACAACACAATTTTGAGCGATGAGGGTCGTATTTACGAGAACTAAGGCCTACGCGACACAGTGCAGAACATAAGCGATTTAGTAAATTGTTTTATGATTTAAATTGTTTTATTAATTATATTTTTATTTTCAGGGTTTCCGTACCTCAAAACGAAAAACGGAACACTTATAAGATCACTTCGTTGTCCGTTTTTCTGTCTGTATGTCGCTCTGTCAAGACCCTTTTTCTCAGGAACGCGTGGAGGCATTAAAATGAAATTAATATCAAATACGTAAGTCTACGGTCATTTGGACATCTAGAAAATCAAGCTTCTAAGTCAACGTAATAATAAAAATACGGAAATTTATGCAACATATTTTGATACTGGCAAATAAATCAAAACCTATACATAACCCTGTTGACCTAGAATCATGAAATTTGGCATGAAGCAAGCTAATAGCACAAGAAAAGGAAAAAAAACCGAAACCCGTAATTTGTAGATTTTAATTAAAAAATAAATGTGATTATAAACTTACATTTGCAGTTGGAGAATTGACCGTGACAATTGAATTCCCCAAATTGAATTGAATTTTTTTTTGACCGTGTGAATTGGCCGTGTATGGCAGAACATGTTTAAAAAATGTAGTTCCCGCAACATGCGATGACAGATGACTTTTTCTTCTACATGTTAGTAGTAAGTGGTGCAAGCGTTTATTCGTAATAAATAAAAAAAAAAACGAAGTTCATAAAATGCCTACAAAATTTCTTCATCATTTGTTAAGAGGAAATGCGGTCGGAGAGACTTTTGGAAAAGCCTAAGTGAAAAGTCATAACTCGAGGTTTGGCGCTCTCGCCTGTTTCCTCCTCCAATATTGGTCCAATTTAAAAGATGTATCATAAACTGAATAAGAAGGATATATACTGTGTCCCTATGTTTTTCTTTTTTCATTAATAGTTGTCAAAGTACACTGGGCCTCTGTTGACAGCGGTTTAACTCGGCAATATTGAAAATTTTTTGAGGGTCTAGGTTTAGTGCTTCTAAAAACAATGTATCATCAAAAAGGAAAACATAGGAACTTACAAGTAGTTAATATTTATTAATCTGTAAAAAATCATTGCTTTATGGTCATTAAAACTAATTTGATCAACCGCTTTCTTTTTAAGAATAGACACAAGAAATAATCGAATCGGAGATGCGAAAGATAGGAAAAACGTTTCCGAATAAAATGTTAGAAGCACCGATTAGTTGAAACGTGTCCAAAAAATCTAGCAAATCGTGAACGATTCACGAAATCGATTGCCCACTCGCAATCCGACTAATGCTCGTTTTTAGAGCATTGAAACGAGCATTTGGGGCATTTCCCTTTACGCGCAAAATACTGACCATAAAGTAGTGTGAATTATTTGTTTGTGAGCGACGGAACTGGCTGACATTATAACAAGCCATTGCCGAGCGCAAATTCCGATAAACATTGCATAAATTGGTCTAAACGTGTATACTGTTTGCGTTGGCAAATCAGCGAAGTTTTGAAGTAACCAGGAAAGCGTACGATGGATAAACGATTTCGTGGAATGTTAGGATACATTTAGTTGCAATATCAATGTTTGCAGAAGTTTGTTAAATTGGCACAAAGGTGCACTGGTAGATCCATCCATACTAATATTATAAATGCGAAAGTGTGCCTGCCTGTCTGTATGTTACCGCTTCGCGCTTAAACCGCTGAACCGATTTAGATGAAATTTGTTATAGAGATAGTTTAAGTCCCGGAAAAGGACATATGATAGTTTTTATCCCGATATTCCCACGGGATCGACCTTATTCGCGTGACACCGCGGGGCGCTGCTAGTTCTATTATAATTTATTGTTTCGTTTCAGTCTCTAGTGGTCATAAAGCGTTCTGGGATCGAGCCCCAGGTCAGGCGAAGTTTTCTGAGTTTTTCGATCAGGAATTTCTCAGTTGTGGCCTTTTTTTATGGCTCTGGGTGGAGCGGAAGGGAGTGTCAGACTCTTACTGACAAAAACCCATCAGTGTTCCTTCCTTAACCCTTTATGTTCTGGGGTAGCGGTAACCCTTTCAGACAATCCCGCACCCCGGCAGGCTTCAGCCCTGGCAGGCCCCTTCCTTTTTGCTGACATCTCTTTGAAGCGCGCGTGGAACACGTACGGGCCGTCCGGCACGGGCCTGGTCCTGATCGGACGGTGAGCTACCCTCAGTCATAGCCTAGAGTATACATTTGGGCCCAGTTGGAGGCAATTTTTAAGTTAAAATTGCTTCCTCCCCTCTATCCATCATTTTGCAAGTGCAAAATGATGGTTTACTATTGGGTAAACCTTTGCCTAATCCATCTAGGCTGATTCTATTTACATAATTAGCCTTTAACATTTATCCACCTATAGTCTCCCACTGTTGGGACAACGGCCTCCTCTTCCTGTGAGAGGGAGTGAGCTGTAATACACCACGCGGGCCCAGTGCGGGTTGGTATACGTCACATGTCTTCGAATTTTTGGTTCTAGGACATGCCGGTTTCCTCACGATGTTTTCCTTCACCGTTTTAGGAGCAGTGGTGATGAAATAATTTACACAAAGTAAACCGCCTGTCTGGGTTCGGACCTACCTACAACTCGTATATTATGTTTACTTACACAAGTATCTTGGAATATTCTGTAACGAGTACAGTAATTGTACACCAAAATTGTACTACAGCTTCCTATGCAACATCATAGCAATTAGTGTTTAAAAACATACTGATTGATTCAAAGGTAAAAGTGAAGCCTTGTTTGATAAAAAATCGCTATACGGATCGATACTAATTCCGAATAGCTTTGGATCCTTTTAATCAAACATTTCCCGTAACCAACTTGTTCTGAAGTAATTTGTTGATGTTTGCCTTTTGATACTAACTTTTCATTTAAATGCTTCGATGAAAGTATGTTTAAATTTTACGGGAATCCGGGATTGTGGATGTAATGTAAATATTTGAATCATTGCTTAGGACTTTAATTGATCTTGAAACTTTTATTTGTTTTACGTTTAACTGACATACATTTATGTACACTGGTTTCAAACAAAAAAATGTCTGTTCATAACTTGCAAATACTGTTCCCATTCTCTCCTAGTAAAATATTTAGGGTAACAACTTAAAAACTTGTAACACTAACAGTACACATTTGCTTTTATTTTATAAAACTTGTTTAAGAAAGTCGTGAAGAAAAGCCCCTCAAACGAACTGAATAAAGTTGTACTACGACGTAGCGGCTAAGACTACGCCGTAGTCTTCGTAGCCGCGTAGCACATACTACATTTTTATGAAGTTCTGTTAACATTATTTTGGCTTTGTTTTTTTCTGTTATTAAGTTTTTTTACAATTTTGTTAGTTGTTACTATAAATTGCTTAAGCTTAATAAATACTGGCTTTGAAACAATACATTGCCTTGACGACTACTCTATACAAATAAAATAAAAAAATGAATTGTTTGTTTGTAATATCAAACTAACATTTTACTAAATGCATGAACATGTCTTAAGGTACTGATAACAAAAAAACAATTTATAAAATTGTTGTGTCCGTTTGTTCCGGCTAATCTCCGAAACGGCAAGACCGATTTTGTCGGGACTTTCTCTGGCAGTTAGCTGATGTTATAAGGAGTACTTTAGCTACTTTTATTTTGGAAAAAGAATTAGGGTTCCGCGCAAAAAATTAAAAACCATGAAATCCAATATGGACGCGAACGAAGTCGCGGGCACAGCTTGTTTGAAATAAATACTTTTTCTTTTATGAGACATGTAATTGTACAAAAGATTCTTAGTTATTATAGAAGTCCTTTACACTAAATTACGGGTATGTCTCTTAAGAATCTTTTGTCCTTCATTACAAAAACGTTTAATAAAAGCTAAAAGCGGTTGTTCCTTTGGTACATTACTGGTTTATTTATAAATCAAGTTATCCAAGGTCTATAAGTGGCCTTCGGTCTTTAAGGAAAAATTGAGTTGGGAAGGTCGAAAGACATAAGAATGTATATTTTATTTAATGTTTTTTTACCCGACTACGGCGAAGTAAAAAGGAGGGTTATGATTTTGGCCGGTATGTATGTATGTATGTATGAACATACAGGGAACAGATGACTGTTCCTTCACAACTTCTAAATTACTTGCCATAATTAGACAAATGAGGTATCGTTGCAAGCGTCTTGATTGTCCGCTAGTTATAGGCTCTGTGACGTTACATTAAAATGAATATGGCGCCCTCTAGCGGACATAAAATCATGATCTAAAAAAAGACTTTTATTAATCATGCCTTGTTGGGTATCAAATGAAAGGGTTTAATGAGCACATTTCAAAAATATAAATTTTATTGTAATAAGCCCAAAAATAAATAAATAAAAAATAAGTTTAAAAATTAAAACCCGGCTACTGAAAAGGATGAAACTAGCAAGTACTTTCCCGTGGTCGCGTGATAGCTTATAAGTATGTTACTTCAGAGGCATGCGACCACGGGAAGCTACTTTCTTGTTTCATCCTTTTCAGTAGTCGGGTTTTAGTTTTTAAACTTATTTTTTACTAGCTGCGCCCCGCGGTTTCACCCGCATAAGTGTCGATCCCTTGGGAATATCGGGATAAAAACTATCCTATGTCCTTTCCCGGGACTCAAACTATCTCTATACCAAATTTAATTTAAATCGGTTCAGCGGTTTAGGCGTGAAAAGGTACATAGTATACAGACCAGACAGAGTTACTTTCGAATTTATAATATTAGTATGGATTTTTTCTCAATTTAGTAGGTACCAATTGTAAAAAAACCAAATTTAAAGATGAAGTTGTACTCCGAATAACTGACCAAACCGACCACTGAGCCACCGCACATTGCCTCGGAAACGATGCAATTTGATTTGCATACGACTATAAATGTACCCGTTTGTTAGTCGACCGGTCTTGCGTTCAAAATGGTAGCCCGTGGCAGTTAAATAATATTCACTGTATTTCAAAAAAACCCTCACTATTTAGTTAAAATCGGATCGCTGAGTTTCACCCTGAATTTGTTGAAAATTTAAACACTGCATGGCAAATATTATTTGGATACAAATTGTGTTTGTGCTGTTTTTATTAACGTATAGATATGTGAGTGAATTTTGTAACGCTGCCTACAATGTGTTATTTATTTATTTAATACTTCAAGCCCATAAATGTACAGAGGCGGACTTAATGCCATAGGCATTTTCTACCAGTCAACCTTTGGGTGATGCAGAGACAAACAGTGGTAGGTGCATCATGTTATTGCTCCACAAGACAAAAAGACCCCATGAAGAACATAGATGTGTACAACGTATCCAATCTCAATCAATCTACCTAGCCTTTTCCCAACTACAGCTGAATACCAGTATTTCACATGGAGCGACTGCTTGTTTGACCACCATATCCCAGTTACTGGGTAACACAATACCCCTTGGTAAGACTGGTTACAATATTTCGGGCTTCTGGCTACCCATATTGACTATCAAAGATCTACGAATGGCAGCCGGAACCAACAGCTTGACGTGCTTTACGAGGCACGGGGGGCTCGATATGTTATGAAGCCACGAGCCACTTCCACAATGTATTCAATCAGATTGTGTAAATACTTGTTTTGTTAAAAATGTTTATCCAAAGTAATATTATAAATGCGAAAGTAACTCTGTCTGTCTGTCTGTCTTTTCTTCACGCCTAAACTACTGAACCGATTTGTGTGAAATTTGGTATAGAGATAGTTTGAGTCCCGGGGAAGGACATAGGATAGTTTTGATCCCGATATTCCCACAGGATCGACACTTATGCGGGTGAAAACGCGGGGCGCAGCTAGTAGTTTATATGTTTGCAAAGACAATTAACTTCTTGATAGGAAGTAAAGTCAAAAAAACGATTTTTTTAAAGTTCTGTATCATCAAATACAAACAAATAAAATACTAACAAAATTATGGACTTAGTCTGAAATAAAGTTTTATTATTATTTCGATTATTTATCTATTTATAAATATTAGAATATAAAAACATTTAAAAATATAAAAAATAGTACCTACCCCACCGGTATCGGGAACAGGGTCCAAGCTACCGGCGGTTAGGGCTCCAGAGAGAGGAATCTCCTGACAATGCGAGCCATGTCCAGAAGTACTGCTTTCTGAATCAAGCCCTTGATCCAGCTGCCCGACGAGAGCCTCCTCAGGTGTTGGTCGAAGCTCTTGGCTATCAATCCATTGGCTGTAACGACTATCGGCACAATGATTGCTGAGTCAACATCCAACATGTCGACAACCTCGCGAGCAAAGTCAAGATACTTGATTAGTTTATCTTTCTCAGCTTTCACGAGGTTCTTATCATGCGGGACGGTTATGTCAACCATCTGTGGCCCGACTGTCAAGATGACGGTAGCAAAAATTTTACTCCGTGTTATTTTATAGTATTTTTTAACATTAAAATGTTTTGATTATGTGTTCTACCATTTCTGTAGACCAATATTAGCATCTTACCACGTTTATATACATCTAAATACCAGGATGCAAGTAAATCAAAGACTTAGATGACACAGAGAACACCGACATACTGACACGAAGTCGGGCACGACAACAAAAAACCACACACCCAACATCTTCTGGTTCGTCGCTCAGCTCCGCCTCGCATTTGCCGGAACCTGCTCCAGACGTGAGTCCTGTGACACCGGCCGCTGCAGTTGCGTCAAGCTTGAGCGGCGAATACTTTTCGCCGCCGACGACACCACCACCAGTATGTCGGCGCGGAAGAGGCCGACCACCGGCCAGCTTAGGACTCAGAGGCCCACCGGCCTCTGATAGGGTCCCCGCTCCCGGTAGAAGTGTGCAGCGCATGAGATGGACACAAACTGTCAATGAAAATGTCATGCGCGCATACTTTGGGGCTATAAAGGGGGAAGTAACTTGACTGCGTACCGTGGTCGGATGCTCTCTCTGTTTCAGGTGCTTGAGACATTATTATCTACATCTTTTTAATAAAATAAGCGATAGACATAACTTTAATACAAGAAATAAAGATAAAATACTTCAACCATTTTTCAGATTAGCCAAAGTACATACATCTTTTATGGGGTACTGTGTTAAATGTTAAAATAAAATACCTTGTGATATATTGCAATTAAATGAAAGAAAATTTAAAACACACATTAAACGTACACTTTGTAAACAAGCATACTATAAATTAGAAGATTATATCCAAGATAAGAACGCTTGGAAACATGCTGGTCCTGCTCCATAGGACAATCTAGAGTCTAGACAAAATCAAACTGGTTGCTAATTTAATTGTAAATTTTTTTATTCTTTTTTTTTACATTTATTACTCACACCCTGACTTATTACTTGTATTTTGTTTTGTAATTAAAATCGTTTTGCTTGTACCATGTTTGTAAATATGTGAGCACCATGTATCTATCAGATAATTAATTTATATGTCATGGTTTCGTTTTTAATTCTTTTACCTATTGTGGTATAGTAATTTTATTGTAGGTGCATCGTCCTCACATGTTATTATATAATTAATGTACCCATGCAAAATATTGTACCTAAACATTTTAAAAGAGTAACGGTGGAGTTTCTTGCCCGTTCTTCTCCATACGAAAACAACCTTTTGGAATGGGCGACTAGAATCAATTCTATTTTAAGATAATTTTTGACGTTCAAAAGTGCCTTTTATGTGCCTATTTGAAATAAATGCTTTGACTTTGACTTTGATTATTACATACATACATAAACTTACGTCTTTTTCCCCCATAAAGAAATGAATAAAACACAATTGTTTTAATATAGGAATTTCAATGAACAAAGAAACAAAAAATCATATTGTTTGTTGAAATGCACCAAAAATACGAATATTAAAAAGAACATTTACAACAAGCAAACCAGTCTTGGTCAAAAAAACAATTGCAAAAATTTTCCCTAGCAATTAAAAGATCACTCATCTCCAGTGTCCTATATAGAAAGCCTAGACAATCACTATCCACAAATACACTTGGGAGCAAATAAATCGAGCCACTTGCTTTTTTTTGCACGTTAATGGTTATTATTTTTGGTATTATGGAACGTATCAAATCGAAACATATATCGCCTAAGAGCTTATTTAATAATCTTTACAATGAGGGTAAATTATTGAATGATAACCTTATTTAGTGATAAATTATTGGCTCTGAAAGAAAAACGGTAATTTTGATAGAAAATTGTAGGGTTAAAACAGTCCAGAAAATCTATCGAAATCAGGGCAAGGGGGGGTAATACAAGATATTAAGAATAAGTTTATACCATAATTTTGTTTTTAATTGTTTTTTTCTGGACTGACAATTTTCTATCAAAATTATCGTTTTTCTTTCAGAGCCAATAATTTATCATTAAATAAGTTTTTCATTCAATAATTTACCCTCATTGTAAAGGTTATTAAATAAGCTTTCAGGCGATATATGTTTTGAATTGATACCTTCCATAATACCAAAAATAATAACCATTATACGTGAAAAAAGGAAGTGGCTCGATTTATTTGCTCCCAAGTGTATGTTCCTCTCTAAGCGATTGAAGTCGCAAGTCGAAGTCGATTCAATTCCCATCACTAGCAACTGTACGGTTTAAGTGGATTGCCGTCCCTAGTGGAATAATTGAACGATGTTTTTGTACTATTCTCCGGGAATTCGATTTATGGACGTATAAATATAGAGAACGGCAAAGCGGGATTAATTGTTAGGAATTACTTAGTTCAGGTGAAAGTTCTTTTCGTGGACAAATACTTTTTAAATTTTTGTTACGGAGAGTAAAAATTTGAGAGGCAAAAGTGCAACGTGAACTTTTTTTTAACTATGTAGACATAATATTAGGACATGTAACATGTATAGGTATGTAACAGGTACAGGTATGTAACAGGTGTATAGCAGGTAAGATATTAATAAATAGCAATTTAAAAAAAAGGCAACCCTACTTGGATGCACCAGCACAAATCGTTCAGCGGTGCATCTAGGAGATACTTAGTACTTTTGCTCCTCAGATGCCTGAGAAGGGCACCTATCGGCATATGTTTAATAGTGGAAAGGCTCTGATATCGAAAGATACAATGAAGAGTTGTGTCGCCAAATCATTCACCGTTGAGAAAGTTCTAAGTTAATCGTTCTATGTAGGAATAATTCACGGTTTTATGTGACAGTGTTACAGGTTATCAACATTATTTTTATAATTATAAAAGGACATTGTTTTGGAATCTGCAGTTGGCAAAAGAAAAGGTGGAAATATGAAAGAAAAATCGTTTGTTCGGCATGAACTCAGCGCACTAACAAACCTTTTCGACAACTGGCCGAAGAGGGTCATCAGTTTTCAGTTTGACTATCCATTCAATAACCAAACCACTTCATCGAAAATCTGGTTTATGGAAAAGTATAATTATATGGTAGAACGCTAGGAAATGACGAAGACACCGTTTTGAACGACTTGCTTGCAACAATTCATGAAGCAGCAGATCAAATCTATCGGCCCAGGCTATAGCCTCTCGAAATTGAAACATACCATTCGACAAAACACCGGCAGACCGTCGATTGTCTATAGATGTTTTATCGGAAAGGAAAGGTAAAGAAATCCAAGGCAATATTTCAATTATCTTTTAAAAAAACAACCAACATCATCGCAGTAATGGTTAAATTCAGTGTAAGATAAGAGAAAAAGAATTGTATGTCGGAGACATCATTAGTACGGGAGCTGACTTGACAACGAGGCGGAAGCGCTGTGACGACAACGCTTCCACGGAGTCATTCATTTGACTATTCGGAACGCCAGCGCCATCTGGTGGCGCTTGACAGAGTCTAGCCTGAGTTCGTGGGAGTGCAACAGAGCATGATGCAGCGAGGTGGAGCGGCCCTCTTGGACATCGGACATCAGACGAACAACATGTGCTCAGAAACTGTCCCGCGTTCCGTATCTGGTTGTATCGTGTACCTATAGTGTGTGATTTGCTAGTTTGATTAAATTGTTCGTGAAATTATAATCTGATTTGAACTGTAAACCATTTTTCTATTGCGCAATAACCAACACTATACCCATAGTTCGCCCACAATAGGTAAAATATGGCTGAAAATAACGAGACACACATGCCTTCTTCGTTATGTATATAAATTGACGAAAAGCTTAAGTATGAGTCACAAACTGTTGATGAAAATTGGTGTTTTCCACTTCATAGTCATACACTTAGTTCCATAGTTTAACTTATTAGGACAAAAAAACCTTCTAGTTCTACAGTTATGTATGACTATTTGGACCAGTCTTACCAAGAGGTAACGTTTTACCCGGTGGCTGGGTTGTGGAGGTCAGATAGGCAGTCGCTCCATGTAAATGGCATTCAGCTGCATCCAGTTAGATTCGAAGCCGACCCCAATATAGTTGGGAAAAGGTTAGGCAGATGACGATAGAGAGAAATATAATAACTTACACATGACTGTGGTAACCATTTTTTGTGAATAAAGATTAAAACTTATAAATTGCAACACATTCAAGATTCAATAGGTATTTGCAGACGGTACTTTTTAATACCGAGACCAGTATACAAGCTATAACTAGAGCTTACACATAGGTGTATTGTTACCTGTAGTATTTTTTCAGAACTTTATCGAAACTTACACTTAACAAGACATAGGTTTGGAAGAAAAAAGAGGAGACCTTTGTCCAGCCATGGGACACAAAACAGACTAACAAAAAAAAGTATACATAATAGGTATATAGCAAGCAATTCAGAAATAGGTATGAATGTATAAAATATGTAAAGCTTTTAAATAAAATAATTCAAGAACCAGCCCACTGTTACTTACGAAGCTTAAAAGTTAAGTTTTTTGGAAAAGCTCCAACAACGTTTCGTACTCGTAATAAAATATTATATACAATTTCTCTTTCACGAATAATGCGGTGGCTTTTAACCATGAAAAAGCTTTACAATACATAACAGTGGACTTTATTTATTAACAAACGATGTAGCTGTGCAAGTGCATATTGCATATTGGATTTCATGGATTTAATATTAGGTCCTTACATATGAAATTGGCGTTTTGTATGGAAGGAACAAAAAGTCGAATATTTTTTAATATAATATATTTAATTAATCAAAGTATGAACCATTGTTTTCAATGCACTTTTGCCATCTTATAGGTAGTTCATTGATCCCTTTACTAAAAAAACCAGTCGGACGGGAATCAATAAAATCTTTGAAGGCGATTTGGACTGCCCCATCGGAGTTGAATTTTTTCCCTTGCAAAAAGTTATCCAAATTGCGAAAAAAATGGTAATCTGTTGGAGCAAGGTCCGGGGAGTACGGAGGATGTCTAAGACATTCCAATTCAAGCTCTTCTAATTTGGTAGCCGTCTGTTGCGCAGTGTGTGGTCTGGCGTTGTCGTGAAGCAGCAGTGGCGTGGAGCGATTGACCAGCCTTGGTTGTTTAGCCGCTAGCTTTTCCATCATGGTTGCCTGCAGCTAACTCGGACGTGGTTTGCGATGGGTCCGCTTCCACAATAGCCTTCAATTCTCCATTATCAACTTGGGTCTCAGGCCGTCCACGGGGCTTGTTCTGCAGGTCGAAATTTCCAGAACGAAAACGTTGGAACCAAAAACGAACTGTGTTTTCTTTTGCAACATGACCGCCATACACATCATTCACCCTTCGAGTCGTTTCCGCAGCACTAGTGCCATGGCGGAACTCGTACTCGTAAATAATGCGATATTTTAAATTTTCCATTTTGTAAAATGAGTGACGCAAACAGAAAAAACAGAAGAAAAAAAACAAATGAATGACGGTCATCGAAGCACAAATACATGAGTAAATAGCTGTACAAATTTGAATTTGGAATTCCTTACCAAAGAGGAGAAATTCGTGATTAAAGTGGCCAGTACGAAAAACGCCAATTTCATATGTAAGGACCTAATATTTTTTTCGCAGGACCCTAAAAAAAATATAGTGTACTTAAGTAACTATTTTAGAAATGGACTGGTTTGTCTATTTCTAAAATAAAAGTAACCTAAGTTTCTCCTTATAACATCAGCCATCTGCAAACGAAAATCCCGTCAAAATCGATCCAGCCGTTTCGGAGATTAGCTGGAACAGACAGACAAATTAACAGAACCGAAAATAGGAAATATTGTGTTTGAAGATCACTACCAACAGCCGACAAAATGGCTACCTACTGGGGTAGAGTTGCTCAGAAGCACCCTGGTCACAATCAAGTCACAATAGTAACAAGTATTAAAACTAATAAAACGTCTTGTCCAAACATCGAAATGAGCCAGTGGAAAATTTAAGTAAAGATGATTTTAATAGTGTTTTATTCTTGTGTGGGACATTGCATTCATCCCGACCTGCGGAACAGGGAATATTTACGGGAATTTAGAATAAATTGTGGTGATATACAATAAACCATTTTCCTTGATTCGCAAATCGTTTTTTTTTACTGAACACACACAATAAGTGCCCGTATTTGGTGATCCCGACGGAAAAATGGAAAAGTTTGCGATGCAGCTGGCGATATAGGGACGAAGTGCGAAAAAGAAATTTCTTCTAATGACTACACGCGAAGATTCCACCCTTTTGGCGCGCACAACTAAGGCTCTGGTTACTCAATATATATGTAAAGAAAATATATTTTTTGTTATTTAATCTTAAATTTTTCTTGGTCAGCAACACCAAAAAGTTTATGTATGACAGTTGTACGGGTGCCAACTGGAAAAGGGAGAGAGAGATGTCAAGATGACATGGAAAAATGCAAATTTGATTTTTGGTTGTTAAATACACACATCAACACGGTCTAGGGATATTTCATACTCAATTAAATAACTCGAAAAGTACTGGCCGCATTGGAATCTTTTATACACCGATTTGTTTGTAATTTATCTCAGACTAATTCCAAATTTAAATTTTTGAAAATTCTTTTGTTTCGGTGGCAAAAAATGTCTTGATGTATAGGAGAGGGAATTTTCATTTGTGCGAAATTTAGAAAACAATACGAATTACGTTTAGTTACAGTTTTTTTTCATTTTTAAACGAAAGATAAAGTTAAAATTGAGGTATTGTAGCCATGCAACGCCGACATTTGACGAGGGCGGAGATGTTACGAGCTGTGGGAATGCTGGAAGCTGGATCTGTTCAGCGTAATGTTGCTGAGGCCATAGGGACCCATCAAAATGTAATTTCAAGATTGTGGACACGCTATCGTGCCACAGGTGAAGTAGCGGAGAGGCACCGGGGGCCAAGTCGCATCACTACCCCCAGACAAGACCGATTTTTGCAAATTACTGCGCGAGCACAACCAAATGCAACGGCGACTCAATTGGTCCAAAGGCTGCGAGTGGAACACCAAGTGCTTGTGAGTGACCAAACTGTAAGAAGGCGACTGCATGGAAGCAATCTACGCTCTCGTAGACCACTCCGGGTCCCACCTTTACGGAGAGGCAATCGTGGACGACGATTAGAATGGGTTCGGAACCACGTGGACTGGGGCCGTGAGCAATGGTTCAATGTGCTGTTCACGGATGAATCCAGGTTCGGCTTCCATCCAGATTCACGAAGGACGCGTGTTTGGCGAGTTCCTGGACGATGGAGCCGTCTCCAGAACCCTCAGGAAGTTCACCCATACCAAGGAGGAACAATTATGGTTTGGGCAGGAATTCGTCTTGGAGGACGGACGGATCTCGTTTGGGTGCGGGGCAATATGACGGCAGAACGATACGTCCAACAGGTGCTGGGGCCCGTAATCTTGCCCCACAGAACACAAATGGGGCAAGATTTCCTGCTCATGCACGACAATGCCCGGGCACACACGGCGAGAACGGTAGCAGCTTGGTTACATACACATAATGTTAGGGCCTTAGACTGGCCTGCTCAATCGCCAGATCTAAATCCCATTGAGCATGCGTGGGATATGCTGCAAAGAAGAGCTCTGAAGGAAGTTCCTGAAAATCTGGCTACAGAAGATCAACTTTTTGCGCACCTCAGAAGGACATGGGACAATATTCCGCAGCAAGACATTGACAACCTTGTTCTGAGCATGCCGAATCGTTGCCGATGTGTTATGAACATCATGGGCGCTTTTTCAGACTACTAACTTCAAGTTTATAAACACAAATTAAATGATTTTTCTATTTTTTTCAGTTTTTACTCACAAATTAAAAGTTCATTCATATACGATTTCCGTCTATGCTTCATTTTTTTCCATAAAATCCTGAAATTTTAATCTAAGTACCTTAACCATTATTAAAAAATGGTAGAATATTAAATAACGTATCTTTTAACCCCCTTATTCATAATCCTATTTTATCTCTATTTTAGCTAAAATAGGTTTATAGAACGTTTGTCTTTATCTGTCACGTTGTCATTTCTGTGTGTAAGAAAGAGACAAACCCCATTTTAACTAAAATAGGTTTGATAAGTTTTATGAATAAGGGGGTAAATATATACATGTCATATAAATAATTAACACATTGATAGTAATTCGCTTTTTTAAAAATATCCCTAGACCGTGTTGATGTGTGTATTTTAATAAATAAATTTTATTATAAGGTGAAACGACAGGTGTAAGATAATGCTTATAAAATGTCGTATCTTTGATTACAGGTGTTTAGTTTATAAATACTTAGTACATCTTTTTAGTTTATATTTTATTTAGTAATACTTAGACTAGCATCATGCTGAGATAGAAGCGTTTTGGCCTCGTATAGGAATTTCTGTTTTATTTTCTTTTTGTTCCTTTTTTGTATATAATTTGGTTTTTTTATTTTTGGCTGTGTGCGATATTGCTGTACGAGTCGCAATAAATACTTTTTTCTTTCTTTCTTTATAGTAAATAAATTTATTTGATTACAGCAACACATTTGGTTTTCATTATTACACCTAATACGATAATATTGACTCAAGCCTAACCAGTTTGAAAATTGTTGCATGATGCAGCACGTATCTAATGGGGTCTTACCCTGCGTTTCATCATAAATCCGTAATACAACGCAAGTTATTAAAAATACGTTAAAAAGTCGTGGAGTTTATAAAAACCTCGATTTATAAAAACATTTCGATTTGGACAAACATGTAACGTGTATTTTTAAGGCTTGTTATTTCTCAGTCTGATATTATGTTATACCTACATAACATTGTGTAACCATATTTTTTTGCAGTATGTTACTCCAAAAATATACCAAAATTTTTTCTTAACCCAAGAATATATTATCGGTCATGAATAAAAGTTAGTCATGCATTTACGTATTAGACACCTAAGGAGAGGTATAAAAAATAAGTGGCCGTTACAGGGCCGTATCGACGCGAGTACGGCCATATTTGGCCGGAACAGGGCTATTTATAAAATGCTCGTATCACACAGGGTAACAATGTAGCCCTTTTTTTAAGAAGATCCATATGAAAAGCTTTGTGGGACATATTTGGCTAGGTGTATAGATTTTTGTATAGGTTGGGTAATATATTTAATGTTAACCGATAAACGTAGAAGCGAATATCTTGAAAATGAAGTGGTTGTATTGTTGGTTGGATTTATAATCACACTAAATATTATAAAGGCGAAAGTTTGTGAGTGTGTGTGTTTATATGTTTGTTACTTCTTCACGCTCAAACGGCTGGACCAATTTTGATAAAATTTTGTATGGAGGTAGCTGATACCCTGGATTAACATATGTTAAAAGTAAAAAAGTGTAAAAGTAGCCTATATAGGCTACTTTTTATCCCGATATTCCTACGGGATCGATATTTACGCGAGTGAAACCGCGGGGCGCAGCTAGTTTAACATAAATGGGTGGCTAAGTAATAATAGCCGCACGGGTCGATCGATCCGGTCAAGCTACGCTTGCCGCGGTCGGTTCGAGGATGGGTGAACATCGAGACCCCTCCGTACCCCGGAAAGCACGTTAAGCCGTTGGGTTAGGCTGTTATTTGTAGATCTTTGGCAGTCGATACGGGTAGTCAGAAACACAAAAGTCTGACAACTTGTCTTACCAAGGGGTATCGTGTTACCCAGTAACTGAGTTGTGGAGGTCAGATAGGCAGCCGCTTCATGTAAAATATTGGTATTCAGCTGCATCCGGTTAGACTGGAAGCCGACCCCAACATAGTTGGGAAAAGGCTAGGCAGATGATGAAATGGCGACTGAATTATTACTCTAGTCATCTGTGCTTAAAATTAAACTTTTAATGCACACTCATTATAAGTTGAATATTTGCAAGTTAAAGAGTTACTTTGCACAGCAAGACGAGCAATCGTATGAAAATCAATATTTCAAGTCAACTTAACCTTTTAAGCGCTTGGCTAAATATCCGTTGCCGTGCCCCTAGCGCGCGGCTACAAATCGATAAAATCAAGATAAAATAATACCCAATAAATAAGGAGGAGAAGTCATTGTATCGATTAAAAAATTGTCAAAAAGTTTTTATCTCTATTTAATAATGGTTTTAATTGTACCACGCAGTTAATAGGACGAAAATAGAACGAAAAAATCATGCATGTTCTCCGTCGCAGAAATACGACACAAGCGGTAGGGGCACGGAAACATGTGTCGCATAAATGCGACACAAGCGGTTGAAAGGTTAATGTCTGACTTTAACCAAGTTAACGGTGTAAACGATAACCACATTCTGGCTCATGTATGCCTCAACTTTGATTGATCATTACATATTGAAGGCATAATTGTTTGACTAAGGATTGTAGTTTCAAACTACACAGTAGTACCTATGTGTTTCAGCGATATAGTCCATTAATCAACTTGTGGATTGTTATTTATCATCACGGATCCTAATTTTGTTTTGAAATCTATATAAATGACTACAAAGTTTATGGCTATACTCGTATGTCCCAAACACTTTGTGGTAAGTAATTTCAAACACAATCATAAAACAGCATCAAAATAACGCACACTAACAATTATCTATTAAAATTTAAAATCGAAACGATCGAAAAAGAAGCGGCCAAGTGCGAGTCGCACAGACATTTGTATGTATTGCTATTAATAAGATCGAGCAAAAATCACCGAAAAGAACATGTTTCTTGGGGGTCGGACCCGTGCTTCACCTAGTTTCTCCACCTGGGTGAAGCACGGAGACTACGGTCCCGTGCTCCAACTGATGACGTTATTGTACAGTGATGCAGTAAATTGTCTTCCCTATAATTCAAAAGATCTAAACAATTATTTAATGGCAGTGAATTTATAATATGAATGTATGTATGTGTGTGTGTGTGTTAGGGTGTGTGTGTGTACTTATAATTATTTTAATTAAAATTATTATTTTCTTTAAGAAAGAAGAAAAAAGGGGAGGCCTTTGCCCAGCAGTGGGACACAATATAGGCTGACAAAAAAAAAAAAATATATTTTCTTATATTCAATTTCATCTGCCTAGTCTTTTCCCAACTATGTTGGGATCGGCTCCCATTCCAACCGGATGCAACTGAATACCAGTATTTTACATGGAGCGACTGCCTATCTGACCTTCACAACCCAGACACTGGGTAATACGATACCCCTTGGTAAGATTGGCTGTCAGACTTTCGGGCTTCTGACTACCCGTAACGACTGTCAAAGATCCACGAATGACAGCCGAGACCAACGGCTTAACGTGCTTTCCGCGGCAAGCGTAGCTTAACCTGATCGATCTACCTGTGTGGTTACCCCTTATATTCAATTTATATTGTTTAATTACTTACAAGCCTTTGTGGTGCTCAGATTAGATTTTGAGTATTATTTACAAACCTTTGCGGTGCATAAAATCAAAGAAAAATAAATTCAACGCGTCTGCTTGAGTCTTTTCAGAGAGTACTTTTTGATAGACTAAAAGTCTTTTGTCTCTGTCGTTGTCAAGAAATTGTAAGGAATAATTTTAGAATTATGTTATCCCAGGAGCAAGCTTTTGAGAATACAAGCTCCCAAGTCTCCAATGGAAATATTCGAAGTTATCCCAAAGTTGCTGTTTATGATGTTAGTAAACCAGTCCTGCAAGTTTGTTAGTGTTTTACCAATAACCTTGTATATTATACATTATTTCAGGATGGCAAAGTAGTTAAAAAAAAGGAACACGGAACAAAAGTTGGTGATAAGTCGCTGTATACCGGATTATGATAAAATAGAAGTATTGCTAGCTATAGAAAAGGCTAAAGAAGAAGCTACTACTTCCAATGAGCCTTTAACTAAAATTTATAAAAATGCCGTAGAACCTCTGTACCGTAAAGGTATCAATATAGTTACCCCAGTGCCTTCTTTTTCTAGCAAAAAACTATTATAAATACCAAAAGACAAGGAGGTTTTCAGTCTAGCAAAACATTTTTTAAAGATATTTGGGAGGTTGAGGTCCCCAGCAAATTTCTTCATTTTTTATTAGCCGATTATACAAATGACACTGAACAGACGAGAATAATAGTGTTTTGTTCTGAAGAAGCACGGAAAAAGATGGAGGTCATTGACGAATACTTCTTTGATGGTACGTTTTATAGTGCTCCAAGGCCATTTTATCAATTAGTAGTATTGCGTGGTGATGATGGAAGTATAAATTCTACTAATACAAAGACTGTACCTTTGATTTACGCTTTGATGACCAATAAAACAGAGAAGTCATATTGTGCTCTATTTGACCTCATAACACACCGTATCAACAACTGGAAACCCAAAAAAATACACACAGATTTTTAACCAGGACCAACAAATGCTTTGAAACAATTTTTCCCTGATATTGTAATAAAAAGGTGTTATTTCCATTTTACACAGAATATATGGAAGAAATCCAAAAAAAATGGCATCAAAAATAAAATTTACACACGCATTGTAGGTCTATGTTCCAGCCTGCCTCTATTGCTCCATGATCGTATTGCAGAAGGATGGCAATATATTTTGTCAGAGAGTATAAATTTTCAAAATACGAAGATCCGGGAATTTATTCAATATTTTGAAAAAAAATATATCAGTAAAAACGTAGATGAATGGTGTGTATACAACGAGAGGCACCGTAGAAATAACGTAGCAGAGAGTTGGAATTCTAAACACAATAAAGACTTCAAAAAACCATATGTTACCCTAA
The DNA here is from genome assembly GCA_947508005.1 of Amphipoea lucens. NCBI lineage: Eukaryota > Metazoa > Arthropoda > Insecta > Lepidoptera > Noctuidae > Amphipoea > Amphipoea lucens. Next base: position 22,577,289 of record OX382357.1, read on the forward strand.
ATAATTTTCTAACAGTAATATCGCAAAATACCGATTCTTTAGACTTACCGCCATGTAAGCGCCGCAAAGAACACTGTGAAAAAGACCATTTTATTTTAGATTCGCAAAAGCAATTAATTAATAATGAAATTTCTTTGGGCCATTTTTGGAAAAAATGCGTTAAAATTAATTCTACGAGTATGACTGACTTGCACACTCAATAATGGGCCCCCGAAAATGGTCGCTAGCATAAGTTAATAAATGAATAACTAACATTTTGTGTATTATTGTTCTTTTCCCGGTACTTTTTTGACAGAGTAGTATATTATTAAATTATGTATTTTTCTTAATTACTTGACTGTACTTGATCATCAGTTGGAGCACGGGACCCGATCACGGATCCGTAGACCCCGTGCTTCACCCAGGTGGAGAAACTAGGTGAAGCACGGGTCCGACCCCGTTTCTTGAATGAGGATGAAGCAGAGGACCCGTTTTTATTTTATTTTTATTATTTTTGTTACATCGGTCATAGTACTACATACTCTGTGAAAATGTCAAGTGTCTACCTATTACGGCTCAAAAAATACAGGCCTGTGAGAGACGGACGGACGGACGGACAGCGGAGCTCTAATAACCATTGGCACCTTTAGGGTATGGCACCCCAAAAAAAGTACGCGGTTTTTGAACAATATTGTAAAAAGGGTTTAACATATCACCCCGCTTACCCTAACACACTGTATATGCATTTTAGTTCTGTTTCGTAAATTACGTAGACAATACCATACAAATGCCACGCGAATATTAACAATCTGAATAGCTAACATTCAATGTGCATTTAACTAAGCGGGCAGCCAGTAATTGCGTTAACTGTACCGCCGAGCATGGTGTGTTCGTAGCTTTACAATTATAGTTTCCGTAGATTTGATTGGGGGTTATCAAGTTAGGCAAAAAAAAAGTTAGGTTCTGTAATGTCTGGAAACTTCCACCGTCAAAATAAGTAAATGAATTATTTACTGGTCTCACCAAAGAACTAACATCATTAATTATAATGTACTAGCTGCGCCCCGCGGTTTCACCCGCATAAGTGTTGATCTCTTGGGAATATCGGAATAAAAACTATCCTATGTCCTTCCCCGGGACTCAAACTATCTCTATACCAAATTTCATCTAAATCGGTTTAGTGGTTTAGGCGTGAAAAGGTAACATACAGACAGAGGTACTTTCGAATTTATAATATTAGTATGGATAGTATGGATTATTTACATCCTGTGTAGATGACCACTAAAGATCTTGTTATTCCCTAAAGTCATTGTGATAACACTTATAGCCATAAGAGAAGGATTCTCATCGCAATCGAACAGTCAGTTCTATCGTAGCGTCCTACTGAACAATCGTACCCTATGACTATAGGGTACGATATCTATTATAATGGACTACAGTAGGACTCTACTGTAGTCCATTATAATAGATATACTGTAACCATGGAACAGTTATGTTGTAACAGTTCAGTAAGTTAGTGTACTTCCTATATGTGATGTATAGTATATTGCAAGTGTAACAAATGAAAACTTGTATAAACTATCAAAAATGCTGCTGCTGTTTCATTCATTTCTTTGTTGGGTCCCACTTTGATTTCGCGAACATTACAGTTCAATGATTTTTTTTTTCTAGGTTTGTATGATGGGTTTCATTCCATTCCATCACATTTTATTCATTGAGGAATTTAGTTTTTCCATAGCAGTTCACGGTTTAGAATAGCGCCTGATCTGATCCATGGGACTAAATAACGACACCGACACTTTGAAGACATAAAAGTGGCACTGATAGAGCGACTGACCTAGCCTACTGTGCCCAAGTAATTTAACAAGATGTACCATCCACGCGAAAGAAGAAGAACAGGCATAATGAAGAAGAGAAGAGCAGTGGTGGCCCAGTGGTAAGGACCACGAATTACGAGTTGTAGGTCGTGGGTTGAAACCAAAACAGTGAAGGAAAACATCGTGAGCGAACCGACATGTCCTAGAACCAACAATTCGAAGACATGTGACATCTACCAACCCGCCCTGGGCCCGCGTGGTAGATTATTGCCTACTCCACCTCGAAGAGAGGAGGCCTGTGTCCCAGCAGTGGGAACATTATACGCTGATTATGTATAAACGAAGAGGGTGTAAGTGTGCCCTAAATATTGTCAATTTTATTTTTTTAAACACACAAGAAACTGTATTGAGAATTTCATAAAAATTTACCATTCGTCAAAAGACTGATGTATACCTGGTTATGGTCTATGGTTGTGACATTGTCAGTTGTTACTTATTTACTACGTCAATAAATACATTATTTTATAATGATATTAATCTATTTCAAAGACCAATGACTCAACTAGAAAATAAATTACAGCCAGCCCACGCTCGTAAAGTCGTATTCTAAGCGAGGATCAGAATGTTCAGAACTTTTATGCCGTTCATTTGAAAAGTTACAAGGACATGATTAATAACAATTTTACGTGAAACTTCACAATTTTTGACGAAGTTATCAAAGTGTAAGCCTATTCAATATGGACATGAAAAACATTTTAATTTTTTTCCCATTTTCCATGTGAACGCATGGGGGACTCGGAGTTTCTTTTTGAATTTACTTCTCAAGTCCCTTTATGCGTATAAAGCTATTTATTTCCATGTTAAATTTCAAAGCCACAGGTAAATTGGAGTAAATATTGCATGCTTTTTTATAGCCGCCCTTATTATAATAAATAAATACGTTAGAAATTAAAAAAATAAAACTGAATGCGCATTCACTTTTTAAATTTTTTTATTTTAAAAATTGCTCGTACTTTAAATTAATTCATTAATCATATTTTATAAAATTGTTGATGGCCAGTGTTGCATTGGTGGTCCTAGAAGCAATATCTGTGGTAGTGTGCGTGCAGCGCATGAGATGGACTCAGTCTAACAACAATATTTATTTATTTTTATTTATTCATTAGCACACATACAATTGTTTTAACAGTTAAGACCCAAGCTAACAAAAGTAGTCATAGATTCCTAATAATCCGGTCCCAAGTAACGGGTCTGGGTAAAAGCACAAGGTAAGTACCCAGTGGACAACATACCAAGTGTCACCCTCTGCAATTCCGCCAAAGAGCAAGAAAATATGTCCAAACGCCGAGAGACACTATTAAGAATTCTTACTGCACGAATCACTGGTACAAACTTAAAATAAGTTTGTACGGTTACCGGAACTTTAAAAAGTTCCTCCCGCGGTCCCAACCGTAACCTCCTGTCTGGAACGAGCAATTCCAACGATCCCAATATTTGTGGACTATTCAGTATCCCACGAAAAACCATAAAAACATATTTTACAAGAGCGAGGTTGTGCCTTACTTCCAACTTATAATACCCAACCATCCATATAACAAAGAGAGTTTGATACGTAAGTGGGTAGAAAGGGGAGACACCATTATTTGTTTAACTTTGCCCTGTTAGCGCCATTGTCCAGTTCCCATTTCTGAATTTTTATTGCCACGAGAATCAAGAAATAATAGGGTAGTTTCCTGGGTAAAAAATAATAATTCTAATTAGTCCGTCAGTTAGATTATCGCCGTGCTAAAAAGTGTCGCACGGCGTGACGTCACGACCCCACTCCCAAATTTTGACGCGCTTTATCTTTGTCATTTTTTGTTTGATTGACAAAAGAAAAAATACGGGTCCATTATTTTTCGATAATCTAACTGACGGACTAATTAGAATTTTTTAGGAAACTAGCCTATTGTAGCAGCTACGCATAGTAATTGTTCTTTAAATTCGTGTTATCTGTTAAATTTTATCAGTATCCGCAGATTCTCGGTACATATCCGCACTTACCCGCAGAAGCTGCGTATATATCCGCGTATGAATAGCCGTGCGTGCGTGTTTTAACCACAAATCATGCGCTGTATCGCGGGCCCGAAATAAATGTGAGCCATTACGAACGCACGCGAATATCACCAACGCAGGCTGGATGTTACACCGACGCGGGACGTCCAACGAGATTAAAACATAACTTTTTGGTCAAAGTAAATGAAAATACTTAATAATATAAAGATAATAAGAAATTCTGGATATTAATTACTACTTAATAGCCTTATAAGTTTTGTTTCAGATTAAAAAAAAACCGAGTGTGCTTATGACCACACGACTGAAGTGAAACTTCAAACGTATTTGGCTATGACAGGAAGAGAGCTGCTTTCTCTTGCTTATATCCCCCACTCAACTACCGTTCGCCTCGCCCGATCACACTTTTCGTAACGCTTTCGCCAGCTTACTCCCCAAGTCAAGCGTGCGTAAAGAAGTTTCACTTCAAAATGTTTCTTTTTCGAACAAATTGAACGTTTTGAAAAATGGGTGCTCATTTTACCAAAGCGTTCAACTTTTCAGGAAAAGGAATGACTACGTTGGATTGAAAGTTACCTGCCTTTACCAGAGCTGTCGATGTCAAAGTGCCACAAAAAACCGATGATGACTGTTGTGAAAATGAACGAAAAAGAATGAACTATTAAACTAAGACCGCATTCTCGGTGGTTTGAAGTATAAGACTACCAGTGCAAATCAGCGGTGACAATCTACACGAGTCTAACAATTTGCACGTTGCTGCGTTCCTGCCATTGCGGTTGCAAAACTTGCCTTCGAGTATGGACATGCGTTGGTTTTCAGCTGGAGCGCTGCAATCTTCACGACAGTCTACGGTGTGCAGATAAGCACCGATCTTTGTGGCCTAAAGAAAAAAAAAATGGCTGTTGCCGCCGCTATGAGACGTTGCTTCGTACCTTTCAAGATTCTGAGTTCACGCGAAGTACCCTGTAGGTTTTGATTCCCTTGCGAGTGTCGAAAATTTGCGGCATAAACGGCTGTATCTTTTGATTACATTGGCTTAGAAGTTAAATTTTTTCACAGCTTCAAGGGACAGTATACCTGAGTATTTGATATAAATTCCAGCTTGATACCTCCACGCGTTCCTGAGAAAAAGGGTCTTGACAGACAGACGGACGGACGGACAACAAAGTGATCCTATAAGGGTTTCCTTTTTTCCTTTCGAGGTACGGAACTCTAAAAAATTAAATTCTAACCCCCTTATTCATAATCCTATTTTATCTCTATTTTAGCTAAAATAGGTTTATAGAATGTTTGTCTTTATCTGTCACGTTGACATTTCTGTGTGTAAGAAAGAGACAAACCCCATTTTATCTAAAATAGGTTTGATAAGTTTTATGAATAAGGGGGTAATATTTTTTCCAAATCAAAAGCAGAACAGTACGAATAAGTTTCATTTAATATAAAAAATAAACACTCAACAATGGCTCAGTTAACTGGGACAGCATTCCTTCCTAGTTTGACAGCGGTCTCAGCCTGACTAATCCTATGTAATACTAGCTGCTGCCCGCGACTTCGTCCGCGTGAAATCCTATCCTAACTAAAAGTATTTTTTTTTTCTAAAATAAAAGTAGCCTAAGTTACTCCTTATTACATCAGCTATCTGCCAGTGAAAGTCCCGTCAAAATCGGTCCAGCCGTTTCAGAGATTAGTCGGAACAAACAGACAGACAGACAGACAAAAATTGTAAAAAATGTTTTTTGGTATATGTACCGTGTATACATCCATATGCATTTAGTAAAAAGCGGTTATTTTAATATTACAAACAGACACTCCAATTTTATTTATTTGTATGTATAGATATGAATTTACTTTTCCAGTCACACTACGGTGTGACAATCGGCATGAAACACAAAACAAAAACGTAAATCTCACATTGACCGCTCCACCTGCTTACATTAAGTCCTTGGAACATATTCTGTGACATCGGGAGAATGTGACGATATAAGCCGGGGTTCATGAAATGAGAGAAAAGGACTAGGCTGTCATTGAGTTTTTATTTTTTGGTAAACTCTAAACAATTTAAGAACCTGCTCACAGAAAGCTTTTATCAATTCCAATAGAGTTTACTCTTATTTACCAGCTTTTTGGGCACTTATCCCATTGACAGCGATGCGGACGAATTTTTTGATGCCCAATGAGCTCCTGTCTTTTTCTTTTTTTTTCCTTTCTTTTTGTTATACTCTTGTATACACCGTGTTCCGGACGATATACATACAACTTCGACCAGATGTTCAGACCATGGATATAAGCATTTGTCATTATGGACACATTAATTAATTCTTATTTTTTGTTGATTTTCATATAAACTAAATACCTTGACGTAAATCGCCCGATATGCATGCCTCTTTATCTGAATTGGCAACGATGACGTATTTTCATTCATAAGATTTGGCGGGCTGCAACTTGTCAAAACTGAGTTAAGACCCTTTCTTACTGCATAGCTCAATTAAATTTCACTAAATGAAATTTGTAACGAAGCCTTTTTAAGTACTTCGACTTCCTTTGTTAGATTTAATTTGTAAAAACTATAGAAGCGTTATGGATATCGTGAAGAACACGGTGTATAATATCTATTATTATTATTGTAAATGTTAGCTTAAAGTTTTATTTATATCTTGATATATATAGATTGCTCAGATTTTGTTTACTACTTAGTACTTAGGTAGGCGACTGAGACTTATCGATCAGTAGCTAATTTAGAGCCAAAGCACACACGCTACTTTTTGCATCGGCGATCGGCGATTCAGCTGCTTTTTAGAAGTAAATGCAGCGATCAAGCATTCCACACCGCACACTTAAAAACGCCAAACGCGGCGATTCAGTCGCTTTTCGGAAGCTCGATACAGCGGCTGAACGCTACACTCCGCACACATTCGGATGCCGGTCGCAGCGATTTGGCATTTGCGCCAGCATCGGAGCAGTCGCTAAAACGCGCGATTCCGATACACGCAGAGAGTCGCCAAAACGCGATGTAGCATCGGAGCAGTCGCTAAAACGCGCGATTCCGATACCGCGTCCGGACGCAGAGAGTCGCTAAAACGCGATGCAGCATCGATACAGCCGCAAAATCGCCGATCACCGATGCAAAAAGTAGCGTGTGTGCTTTGGCCCTTAATAAATAACTCTACTGACGAAAATATCAATAATGCACCCGGAACTATGGACTAGAACCCCACGGTGTTCCCCCTCTATTTAGCATTAGTTACAAGCGCGTGATTTCTTCGGTCTAACAGAAAATGGTCGACTGAAAAATATAAATCTATTTTCAAAAACAGTGCAGTGATTACACAATGTAACTCAATGAGATACTAATATAGTACGTTCGTTTCGTGTTACGTCACATATGACGTCATGTGACGTACATTCGCATTTACCGACGATTTAATTAAAATGTTTGCGTGTAATTAAAGAGCACAAGGGCTTAACCCGTCAGTTAACTCACTTTGAAATGGTTTTGGTTTTTAATACAGTTTTACGGTATTTATTGACAAGTAATAAATGCTTATTGGTTTTAATATATTACTTATATTACCAACTGCATTTAGTTTGCCTAGCAACCGTATCACCCATCATCATCATCATTATTTCAGCCGCAAGACGTCCACTGCTGGACATCCAAGCACCTCCACTTCGACCGGTTCTGTGCCTCTCGCATCCAACGAGTTCCTGCGGCCTTCACAAGGTCGTCGGTCCACCTTGTGGGAGGCCTTCCAACACTACGTCTTCCGGTACGCAGTCGCCACTCCAGAACCTTTCGGCCCCATCGGCAATCTGTTCTGCGAGCAATGTGCCCTGCCCACTGCCACTTAAGTTTAGCAATTCTTCGGGATATGTCGGTTTACCTTGGTTCTCCTGCGGATCTCTTCATTTCTGTTTCGATCAAGCACCACATCACCCAGTAGAGTAAAATATAAAAATACCGGAAAATAATTAATTACAAAATTGATAAACAACAACGTCAACCCAAAGGACACGTCAAACTATATTATATTGAAGTCTGTGCGTCAAGCAATATAAAAGACTTTATCGAAAATATATTACATTTTCAATATTTCTGAGAACTGATCCCCGATTCAGAAGACAATTTATGACACCCTTTTGTGCAATGTAAAGTAACTTAAACATAAAGCTATAAACATATTTTTAACAGTTCTACAAAGAGAGATAAAAGTTTAAGTCCGTTCCTTCCTATATCATAGCGATTGTCTGCGTGCCAAATCTAAGAGAGTGCAATTAACTTTCGTAGCGTAAAGTAGAACAAACAATACGACTTTCCGATTGTTGAAAAACAAGAGTCTATCAACGTGAGTGTAGGGCGAAAAGAAGTTGTTGTTTATTTATTTGACACACTGAATTTCGGCCATGGCGACCAACCTCAGCGGTGACCAGCCTTCGGCGCGGGAGATATTATAGTGCACAAGTGTGTGCGCAGACACAGGTGCACTCTCTCTTCCCTCACTCTCATTGTCAATGGGATGGCAATCCAACACGACCGGAGAGAGATCAGGCAGGCCGCAGGGCCAACGGCTTAACGTGGTTTCCGAGGCACGGGGGTATCACACCGCCAACTTCCAAACTTCGGGCTGTTAAAACCCAGTAACACTTTTGTGCCCGACTCGGGAATTGAACCCAGGCCCGGCTCAGCAGTCGAGACAAACGGGGCAATGTAGTGTCATTTGACATTACATAGCATCTCGCCCATACAAGGTGCACGTGACACCCACAGGCGAGCACATTGCATCACTAGAGCAGAAAAACTGTCTTCTTCAGCCTGTCGTTGGGACATTACTAATAGAAAAATCCAATAGCGCATTGCCTAACTGGGGATGAGACATTCCTTATGAATAACCCAATAGCACATTGCCCTACTGGGGATGAGACATTCCTTATGGAAAAACCCAAGCAGACCTAGACTAACGGGTGTTAGAACCTATTGCACCGACAACGGGTAGCACATCAAGTTTACTACAATTTGTCAAATTTCATTAATCGATTTTCAACTTTATCGCTATAGCATAAGGTTCAAAGTTGACTGGGGAAATTGGGTAGCTTGATGTGCTGGCGGCGCCTGTACATCGATGCGCAACCTGTTATCATGGATTCAACACATGATTCTAGACCCCCTATCGTAGAAATCTTTCGGCGGTTATCAAAAAAAATGAAGCTTTCTCATGAAAATTATTTCCAAAGTGTATGGAACAACAATTTTTTTTTCAATTTGAGCGTCAGTGCCATCTTGTATTATTTATTGAACCATATTTTTAACCGACTTTAAAAAAGGAGGTTCTGTATTCGACCCGTATGTCATGTATGTATGTATGTTTGTATGTCCGCGATTATCTCAAAAACGACTGAACCGATTTTGATAATTCTTTCATGAGTGTGATCTACATACTTTCAGGAAGGTTTTAGTATATAATACATTAGGTAATTATTCTTATGTACGAAGTTATATGCATAAATGTACTGCATCTCCGGCATTTTTATGTGAATTTTGATGATTCTTCGAGTCGTGTCTTTAATGCACTAGTGTTAATTGAATTTGTGTGGGGTAGGTACAACTAAAAAGTGAAAAATAAAAACTTTTTTACAAAAACAACCGACTTCAAAAAAAACACTCCAAAGTCAAAAATAACTTTAATTTCGGAAGTCGGTGTCAAAAAACGAAAATGCGGAACCAACGACACCGACTTCCGAAATTAAAGTTATTTTTGACTTTGGAGTGTTTTTTTTGAAGTCGGTTGTTTTTTTTATAAAAAAGTTTTTTATTACCTTTGTTACTCTTTACCGCACCCTTTGAATAAAATTGTACCCCACAAGCAAGGTTTACAGTGTGTACTTAAACATCACGACAAAACTAGGCGGCTAAACCCTTTGTAGCTAGATTAAATTAGCAACGTTGTGTTAATGGGTACACTCGGTTGATTCCCGCCGCAAATCCCTGTGAACGCATTCCCGGAATAGAATCCTCATATCGCTGAGGGTAAGTACTTTGATGTTACCGGGATTACGCTAGATTTCTGCGAACGTCAAAATTATTGTTTTAAGGCTGCGGCCGCATCGGTAAGGCGATTGCGATACGACGCGCGACGGCAACGACGACGCGCGACGGCGCGATCTTGAGCAAAGATGGTATTATACCAAAAGTTCGTTCTTTTTCCCTTTGAGCCATTGCTTTACTGTAAATAATTATATAGGTTACGTACATACACATTTACTGTTAGCGCGGGATGCAATAAAAGAGTAGACTGTATTTAGGGGCAATGGTTTACTGCCGTTCTGATTTACAATATTAACTTTCCCGGACAAACAATAAGTTAATTTAAGAGAGGAGTATCGTCCGTCGCGGTGGAGTCCGTGGAAGCGAGTCGTCGTCGGGCCGAGCCGTGTTGCCGCCGCGCCGCGTCCCAACTTGCCGATGACGAGCTGATCACGCTGCCTACGCGTGCAGGCCGCGCGTAAGGTATTGTATTGGGTTCGATTCCCAACATTAACTCAATTCAAATCATTGCTTGCTATACTAATGATAAAGCTGAAAAGTTTGTTTAAACGCTCTAATATCTGGAACTACCAGTCAGATTTAAAAAAATCTTTTTGCATTTGTTGGAACAATTCACAGAGTACTTTTTGATATAGGAACAATTCTTGTGTCAAACAAGCCTATTTAACATCACGTTATGACCTTAAGGAATCGAGCAAAAGGAAAACACGTCAGAAAGAACGCTAAGCGAAAACGAAGTAATAGCGCGGGCGGGTGATGCGATGCGACGCGGTGGGTCGGAGAACAAGAAATTTCACGCGGCAAAAGTCGCGGGAAGAAGCTAGTAATAATAATAATAAATAGTCGTGACAGCCAATGGATTAATAGCCAAGAACCTCGACCAACACCTGAGGAGGCTCTCGTTGGGCAGCTGGATCAAGGGCTTGATTCAGAAAGCAGTACTTCTGGATATGGCTCGCATTGTGAGGAGGTTCCTCTCTCTGGAGCCCTGACCCGGTAGCTTGGACCCTGTTCCCGGTGGGCTACTATTTTTTATAAATAAAATGTTTTTATATTTTATATTCTAATATTTAAAAATATAATTTATATATATTTAGTTAAATAAAGGAAATAATAAATAAATAATTTATTTTCCATGCGTAGGTAATGTACAGAGTGGGTAGTGAACAAATATTTATGAAACAAGTTGATGCCTCATCAGAAAGTTTCGAAATTTAAATCAAAATAGTTCACCTACTACATGCTCAAAACTTTTCAAAAGTTACATTGGAAACTGTGCTGTGATTAAATTCTAGAAATAAATTAAATACTAGGCTAGGTAGGTGCCTGCAAGTTCTCAATTTGTTTTTAATGAAATAACCTTGTCGTTAGGTTCATTCGATGGCAATGGTCTACAGGTGCTATTTGCTATGAGTAGAATGCGTTCTGAGAAATCGGTTAATTATTGGGTCCTTCACAGGTAACTAAAGTTCAGAGGGCATAATAAGGTGAAAAAAGAAGAAATGTTTTCATTCATTCAGATACGATTCTATTGTCATGCATGTTCAGTGGCGTAACTATAGGGTGGCATTGGGGCAAAATGCCACGGGCCCCCAGCAAAAGGAAGCCCCCGGCCCGAGAGGGCCATGAGCACAGCAGGATCCTAACATAAGATTATAAATGCAAACTTTTTTTAAAAATGTGCAACAAAGGACATCATTCAGGTTTCGAACATTTTGTACCTCCTTCCCATTGTTTGTCTAATTTTTTGGACAGGACCTCATGCTCCATGCTCAGCAGTAGCGCTTGCGACCACTAGACCAACGAAGTAGTCAGGTGTTAAATTTTTTAGGGGAAAATATGAAATCTACGCGGAAAAAGTCGCGGGAGAAGTGCTAGTAAAAAAAAAAAAAAACTATAACGTTGGTTGAGCTTCTTTACATTGAAGGAATACCCCATCCCTAGAATTTGCCACGGGCCCCAAACGGTTTACTTACGCCACTGTGCATGTTAGTATTCTATTTAGTTACTTCAACTAACTACCTACTGTTATATAAAACATCTGAACAAAGCAAAAGAACAAGAAGATACCCGTCTAACTGCATTTAACAAACGGACACACTCCACTACAGATTTACTTACTCACGGTCCAACTTGCAAAATCCTTTGTTATCTAGATTCAGTGCAGGCTTTTTGTCATAACTTCTCTCTGTGGAGTTGGCTCAGTCGAGTTTCCTTCGACCGTGGGTTTTAATCGCTGGCCGCTAGCTTTGTTTGTTACTTTAAGTTTAAAGACTTTTGGAAGATTTACTCATTTGTGAAGATTGTTGAATCGTATCAGTGACCCATCTATACATATTTTAAATTCAAGTATGTACCTACGTGTGACCGCGTCGTTCTTTTAAACTACGTGCCTGACATATTTTGATGTGGGTTTCACCATCATTTAGGAAATGTAGGTATTCCGGATGGTTTATGACATGTGTACTCAAAATCAGCCTAAAATGTTCCCACTGCTGGGACACAGGCTTTCTCTCGGTGGGAGGAAGTGGGCCGTAATCCACCACGCGGGCTCAGTGCGGATTGGCAGATGTCACATGTCTTCGAATTTTTTATTCTAGCACGAGCCGGTTTCCTCACGATGTTTTCCTTCACCGTTTTGAGAGCAGTGGTGATGAAATAATTTACACAAAGTAAAGCGCCTGTCTATGTTCGAACCTACGACCTACAACTCGTAAGTCGCGGCTGTTACCACTTGGCCACCACTGGTCTCTGACATGGTGTATTATTGTTTTAATATTAAACTTATATTAATTAACAAAGAAATATCGATGTTTTGGGCGTGTCGATAGTAGATAATATTCTAGAGTTTTTCTTCTTATAATTCTTCTTGGATCGGGGTGGCTCTAGAAAAGGATCAATCAATCAATCAACTCAGCCTATCGCAGTCCACTGCTGGACATAGGCCTCTCCCAGACTGCGCCACAGCACCCTGTCCTCCGCTTTCCGCATCCAGTCGACCCCAGCAACCTTCTTTAGGTCGTCTGTCCATCTAGCGGGGGGGCGTCCTACACTGCGCTTGCCGGTACGCGGTCTCCACTCCAGGACTCGCCTGCTCCACCGGCCATCAGTCCTTCGACAGACATGGCCAGCCCACTGCCACTTCAGTTTGCTTACTCTGCAAGCTATGTCGGTAACTCCGGTTCTTTTCCGGATAATTTCATTCCTGATTTTATCCTTCAAAGAGACTCCGAGCATAGCTCGCTCCATAGCGCGCTGAGCGACCTTGAATTTGTGGACCAGCCCGACCGTCAGTGTCCACGTTTCAGCACCGTATGTCATGACGGGCAGGACGCACTGGTTGAAGACCTTAGTCTTCAAACACTGCGGGATAGGCGACGAGAAGACTTGACGGAGTTTTCCAAATGCTGCCCAACCCAACTGGATCCTTCTGTCAGCTTCCTTCTCAAAGTTGTGTCTACCGAGCTGAATGACTTGTCCTAGGTAGACATACTCCTTCACAACTTCGAGAAGCGACCCTTCGATATGGATTGGACTCGGCAAGACATGCGAATTGTACATGACTTTCGTCTTGTCCAAATTCATGCCGAGGCCAACACGCCGGGAGGCTCCATTTAGGCTGTGCAGCATTTGGTCTAGCTGTTCCAACGTCTCTGCCATTATGACGATGTCATCGGCAAATCGAAGATGGGAGATGTACTCGCCGTTAATGTTGATACCCTGTCCAGTCCAGTCCAGCGTCTTGAAAACGTCTTCCAACGCGTTGGTAAACAATTTAGGGGATATTACATCCCCCTGTCTCACCCCCCTGAGCAGTTGGATGGGGCTGGTTTTCTGATTCTGGATCTGGACAGTCATCGTTGCAGCGTCATACAAACATCTCAACACTTCGATGTAGCGCCAGTCAATTCGACATCGTTGCAGAGAGGCCAGAACTGCCCATATTTCGATGGAGTCGAAGGCTTTCTCGTAGTCCACAAATTCCATACACAGCGGCTGATTGTACTCCTCGGTCTTCTGTACAATTTGTCGAACAGTATGGATGTGGTCTACGGTACTGAAGCCTTTCCGAAAACCGGCTTGTTCTGGCGGCTGGAACTCGTCAAGTCTCCTGGCGAGACGGTTCGTGACGACTCTCGAGAACAGCTTGTATACGTGGCTCAGAAGTGAGATGGGTCTATAGTTCTTCAGTAAGGATTTGTCACCTTTTTTGAAGAACAGAACCACCGCACCCCTGCTCCACGCCTCGGACGTTGTACCCTCTTGGATAACGGAATTAAAGAGACTCGCTAGCTCCTTCAGGACTGGAGCCCCGCCCGCTTTAAGGAGCTCTGTCGTTATTCCGTCATCCCCAGGTGCCTTGTTGTTCTTTAACTGCTCGAGAGCCGCCCTAATCTCGCATTGGTCGATATCCGGGATGTACTCCGTGTAGTGGCGCGTTAATTCGGCTCGATCGTCATCTGCACTATGCCCCGCTGGTTTCATCGTCCGTGTTGAGTATAGGTGCCCATAAAAATCCTCGACTTCCTCGAGTATCTCGGACTTGGAAGTCACGATTCTGCCATCCGCAGTTCTTAGTTTCGTCAGATGGGACCTCCCTAATTGCTGAGCGAACACTTTCGACCCTCGGTTCTGCTCAATCGCGTCCTTAATGTCACGGGTGCTGGAGCACCGAAGGTCTCGTCGCGTCAGCTTCCTAATTTTTAGGTTTAAGGCCCTCTTATCTGACGAAGACGGCTGCATAGATGGCAACTCTCGTCTTTCCCTCATAAGTCCGAGAGTTTCCGAGGAAAGTTTAGACACCTTACTTTTTCGCTGCGACGGGAAAAACCTGCGGGACACGTCGCGTAGTGCTTTGACCACCTCGTCAGCTTTCTCGTCAACATTGCCTGTGGTTTCCAACAGGGCGAATCGATTTTGAAGTTCCAGTTGGAACTTTTCGGATCCTAGAGCGGCTTGGAGCTGCGTAGGTCGGAGTGTAGGCCTCATCATGCGGAGTCTCTCAGCTCTGAAATTGATATTCAAAGTGCCTCGGACAAGCCTGTGATCGCTTCCGGTATTAAACCTACTAATCACGGAGACATCTCTAAATATATGCTTCCGATCCGTCATGATGAAGTCTATCTCGTTCCTTGTCACGTTATCGGGGCTTTGCCAGGTCCACTTCCTTTGGGGTTTCTTTTCGAAAAACGAATTCATTAAGAAGAGCCCCTGCGACTCCAAAAAGTTGACCAACATTTGCCCCCTGTGATTCCTGCGTCCCAAACCGAACGGTCCGACCTTAGATTCACCGCGTTCTTGTAATCCCACTTTGGCATTGAAGTCCCCCATAACAACGTTGTAGTGGGCCTTTGTCGTACTGTGCATTGCCTTGGCAATATCCTCGTACATGGCCTCCGCTGTTTCGTCAGAGCATGTCGAAGTCGGCGCATATACCTGTATCACTTTCAGGTAGTACCTGTCAGTGAGTTTCAGTACAAGGTACGCTACCCGTGTTGACACACTACTGATTTCCACAACGCTGCTAGTGAGTTCCTTGTTGACTAGAAAGCCGACCCCGCCTTGGGAGAGGTGATCACCTTCGCGGAAGTAGAATAGGTGGCCTGACTCCAGAGTTATCGTGTCCTCCCCCTGTCTTCGGACTTCAGATAACCCCAGTATATGCCAGTTAATGCGACCTAACTCTACCTCAAGTTCGGCAAGGTGATGGTCCAGTCTCATCGAACGTCCATTATACGTAGCCATATATAGTCGTCGTTGGTAGCCTGCCGTAACCCGGGGATTCTTCGCACCCCCCGTCCCGCCGTTACCGTGACCGCTACCTTGACCAGGAATAGCGGGACCACCGGGAACTGGGGGCCGTTGTTTTGGCACTTTTTTCATGTGGGAGGTTTAATGCCCGTAGTCACCACGCTGGGCATGCGGGTTGGTGACCGCAGAGCCAAGCCTTTTGCAACGATGGCGCTGCTGCCCGTCATCGTTCTGGAGGATTTAGGTTAGCTTGTGGGATGGTTATACCGCCATCGGTCGGTCACCAGCGCCTCGTCTGTCAGTGGCAGGGTGAACCGCGCGCAGGTGAGGTTGACGTTTGAGGAGTCCGGTTGTTATGTGCTCCCCCTTACACCCCTCTAGAAAAGGATGCTTGGAAGGATTTGGGGAAGGCCTTTGTTCAGCAGTGGGATAGTGTAGTCTAAGTATAAATTTTTACTTTACAAGCGAACCGCTTCTTTTTGCTTCGCACGGTTTTGCGACTTGATAAAAAAATCGGAATGTTAGTTTTATATGAATGTGTTCTACGCATAAACGATTCGGAATAAATGTGGGGTATTTAATAATATTAACTTTTAATATTAAGGTAATTAGTATTTTTAGTCGATTCTGTGTTATTTCTTTTTTATAATCTACTTATAAAAGTTTCCGACCAGTAAGGGGATAGACGAGGATAAGCGGGGAGAAACAAAAAGACGATTATACCGGTGACAAGTGTGGTAGAATAAAACCTGATATAAAATTATCTAAAGGTGTTTATTTCTGCTGACCCATTGAATTCTTTCATCCTACTACTTTGGTGACTCGTCTGGGATCGGAAGAAGAATTTTGGCAGAAGTCATACGAGAGGAACGAGAAGAGTATGTACAGCTGTACAGGAAAGAGAAAATCTGAGCGAATATGCTAAAATACAGATTCTGAAATTACAAGAAGAAAATAGAAAGAATTTTAAGAAAAAATGGAAGGAATGTGTAAAGTATGCTGTTGGAGGTTTTGTAGCTATTAGACGTACACAATTCGGAAAGACTTTGAAGATAAAAGCAAAGTATTTGGGACCTTACAAGGTGATGAAGGTACTTGGAAAAGACCGGTATGAGGTGGAAAAAGTTGAAGTTACTACTGAAGGCCCTATAAGAACATCAACTACAGCTGACTACGTGAAAAGATGGCCAGGGGTAAGCTCACCGTCCGATCAGGACCAGGCCCGTGCTGGACGGCGCGTATGTGTTCCACGCGCGCCTCAAAGAGATGTCAGCAAAAAGGAAGGGGCCTGCCAGGACCGATACCTGCCGGAGGTGCGGAATTGTCCGAAAGGGTTACCGCTACCCCGGAACATAAAAGGCTAAGGAAGGAACACGGATGGGTTTTAGTCAGCAAGAGTCTGATACTCCCTTACGCTCCACCCAGAGCGGAAGGGGTCACTTGATGATTTCCCATCCATGAAAAAAGGGGTAAGCTACTAAGCTTGTTGTTTGTTTTTTTAGACCTTCCTCAACATTTCAAGCTTAGGTTTTGTTTATTTTATTTAAAACTAGTTGACCCGGCAAACTTCGTGTAGCTTCAGAATTAAATAATGTGACAAAGTTCAATAGACACAGGGCGCCATCTATTATCATAATAACGTTATTGTTGTTTTCCTCGGGAACAGCACTTTTTTTTCGGGATGAAAGGTCCCCATGTCCATTTCTGTACACCTGACAACGTATATAACATTGCAGGATGACCGGTTCAGTGGTTTAGCCGTGAAAAGGTAACAAACAAACTTTCGCATTTATATTATTAGTTAGGATAACAATCGATATAGAGTTAGATAAGGCATTGGATCTCTGATGTTTCATGAAATTTAATGTTAAGCTGTTAGGTACTAAGATATTTGAATAAACTGGTTTATTTCTAAAGTCGTTATGTTACTAGCTAATATTTAAGTCGTAGTTTTAAAATAAGTAAGCAGTGAAGTAAGTTCATAGTCTGAGGTCAGACTATGGCAGGAAGACCTAGTTGTGGGCTATTTAATAATATTAACTTTTAATATAAGGTTTAATTAGTATTTTTAGTCGATTCTGTGTTATTTCTAAACTGATGTTAAATATTTCTTTTTTTTTAAAGTTTCCGACCAGTAACGGGATAGAATATCAAATGCATTATATTAACTTTTAATATAAGGTTTAATTAGTATTTTTAGTCGATTCTGTGTTATTTCTAAACTGATGTTAAATATTTCTTTTTTTTTAAAGTTTCCGACCAGTAACGGGATAGAATATCAAATGCATTATATTAACTTTTAATATAAGGTTTAATTAGTATTTTTAGTCGATTCTGTGTTATTTCTAAACTGATGTTAAATATTTCTTTTTTTTTAAAGTTTCCGACCAGTAGGTACCGGGATAGAATATCAAATGCAAACATGCAGCTGAGGTAGAACGGATGCGAGTGGCGGTGCTATTCGGGAGAGCACACAAGACGATTGTGGCGGTGACAAGTGTGCTAAAATAAAAGCTGATATAAAATTAACTAAAGGTGTTTATTTCTGCCGGTCCAACGAATTCTTCCATCCATACTAATATTATAAATTCGAAAGTAACTCTGTCTGTCTGTCTGTCTGTCTGTATGTTACCTTTTCACGCCTATACCACTGAACCGATTTAGATGAAATTTGGTATAGAGATAGTTTGAGCCCCGGGGAAGGACACAGGATAGTTTTTATCCCGATATTCCCACGGGATCGACATTTACGTGGGTGAAAACCGCGGGGCACAGCTAGTCCTATATACATATTCTAGATTATGGTGAAAACCGCATCAAAATCAGTTGCGTAGTTTAGACGAACAACCCGGTCAAACAGCCAGACAAAAAAGTGACTTTATTTATAATATGTAGCTAAGGGGCCCGTGGCTAAATAACAGCCGCACAGGTCGATCGATCAGACTAAGCTACGTTTGCCGCGGTTGGTCTGTGGATGGGTGACCATCTTTATATACCGAGACCCCTCCGTGCCTCGGAAAGCACGTTAAGCCGTTGGGGGCCGTTGGTCATTCGTGGATCTTTGATAGTCGTTATGGGTAGTCAGAAGCCCGAAAGTCTGACAATCAGTCTTACCAAGGGGTTTCTTATTACCCAGTGACTAGGTTGTGGAGGTCAGATAGGTAGTCGCTCCATGTAAAATACTGGTATTCAGCTGCATCCGGTTAGACTGGAAGCCGACCCCAACATAGTTGGGAAAAGGCTCGGCAGATGATGTAGCTGGTAGTTGAAGAGTTGTTTCTGGTTTACAGTAATATTATCATCAGAGCTTCATAAGGATGCCAAGTTAAATGATGGTTATGACAGTGTTCTTATAGACCCAAAGATAAATCAGACATTCTGATAATGCTTATAACAACAGCAACGGGACAAAACATTACAGAAAACCTTCTATTTTTAACATTTTAGTTGGTTAAAAACACAAATAGCAAAAATGTAAAGCGTTTAAAGTTTAAAACTGTCCATGAATGGCGCGTGAATCGTGCATGCATATGTGAGCGAGTTGGTTGCATCGCCGACAGTCTGTGTGAATACTTGATGCCCAATACAGGGGATCAACGACGAGCTTGTGAATTCTTGATCACGAATGTATCGGAAGCGCAGTGATTAAGTAAAGCTACTATACACGTGGTGAATAAATGAGGCAATTAAGTAAACATGAGACGTTTCAACTTTGTTTTTACCCGACTACTGCGAAGCAAAAAGGAGGGTTATGATTTTGACCGGTATGTATGTATGTTCATCTGTTTCTCTCATAACTTCAAAAGTACTTATAATGATTTCACAAATGAGGTATCGTTAGAAGCGTATTAACCGTCCGCTGGTTATAGGTTATGTAACGTCACACTAAATTCAATATGGCGCCTTCTAGAGGACATAAAGTAATGAATTTAAAAATAAATATTTTAGGTTGGTGCCTTGTGGGGTATCAAATGAAAGGGCTTAATTAGCACATTTCAAAAATAGAAATATTAGTAAAGGAAGCCCCAAAATAATTAATTAAAAAAAAAGTTTATAAACTAACTTTTCCTTTGCAGTAGTCGGGTTTTAGTTTTTAAACTTTTTTTAATGCTGGCAACGGTTCTCGCCTTGATGTTGTTGCATGTGGTGTGTGGCGAACCGTGTTTTCTATTTTCTGTTAGGTTTTACAAAGGATTGGACATGCTGCAACAGACCTCTCCGTTAAGATTTGATTTAAATTGTTTCATTTGGTCTTAAAGGTGAAATCACAGTCTTTGCATGTGAAATTCTGATAATCATCCATACGTGGGAAGACTAGTTACCAAGGGGTATCGTATTACCCAGTAACTGGGTTGTGGAGGTCAAATAGGCAGTCGCTCCATTTAAAACACTGGTATTCAGCTGCATCCGGTTAGACTGGAAACCGACCCCAACATAGTTGGGAAAAGGCTAGGCAGATGATAATGATGTGGGAAGACTGCTTGTCGATTTTCTAAAAGTGTACAAAGGACTTTGAAAACTTAAAAAAATGTCGTGTTTTCTGAAAGACTCACTCCTAAATATGACGAAGTATGTTAATAATAATTCCCACCCATTTCACAGCTAATCAATACTTAGGCCCAACTTTCATTACTAGGGAAGATTAAAAACAAAAGATCGTATCAAGGCGTTCTTAAAGTCTAATGGCGTTTTGAATAGCGAGCTCGCAGCTGCCGATAATGTGTTATCAATTAATCATTCTCGCTTGATGGATGACGGCGTAAACAACAGTTCGCCAGATTTTTAATAAGCACTTAATGTGGAGATCGGAATTAAGATTTTCGTTTTCTTTTTCGAGATTTTGTTGTTTATGCTGGTCATTTAGCATAATCAGTCTATAATGTTCCCACTGCTCATAGATATATAAACCATTTATTTGGCGCACACAAAAGACAGCACAATACACAAAAGTACCTACAATTAGAATTATAACCAATTACCTACATGAATCACACTAATATTAGAAAAGCCGAAAGTTTGTGAGTGTGTTTATATGTTTGTTACTACTTCATGCTCAAACAACTGGACCAATTTTGATAAAATTTTGTACGGAGGTAGCTGACACCCTCGACACTTACGCGGATCGACACTTACGCGGGTGAAACCGCGGGGCGCAGCAAGTATACTAATATAAAACAAGGTGCCGATATAAAAACAAAAAGAAAAACACATATCGAAGTAAAAGTGACGCAATACTGCTGGGACACAGGCCTCTTCTCTGTGAGAGGGAGTGGACTGTAATCTACCTCGCGGGCCTTGTGCGGGTTGGTAGATGTCAAATGTTTTCGAATTTTTGGTTAATTTCTATAGTCCGCGCGGAACTAGGTGGCCGTGCCTTAGGTATGTGAGCGGTGGGACGGAGGGGCGGGGGCGCATTACTCAGTATGTGCGTTGCGCACTGCCGCGTCACCCCTGTCCCCACCTCAGCGACCAACTAGTTCCGCGCGAACTATAGGACACGCCTGTTTCCTCATGATGTACGCCTCACAGTTTCCTCTCTGTTCATTTACATAATTAAAATTTTTTCACTTTTTTCATTGAAAAGAGTAGGCAAGGCGATTAGGTCATGTGCCCAAGTAAAAAACCTTGGTCTTATTCAAGCTGATATTGCAATAACTAAAGGTAATTCAACTAAACATTTCTAGCAAGTTCGGGTACATAGTTGTGATTGCCTACATAAATAGATTCAGTAGCCATCTTTTTGAACTTAAAGTGTAAGCACGAAAATGCCAATTCAATAAAGAGTGTGTGAGAGAAGAGCCCTAATTATTTTATTCCGTTGTTGTTACATGTTGGCGTAGATTCTACGTCGCGTCAATACGTTTTCTCAAATTATCTGACGGACTCGGACAGGCTGCGATAGCTGACATAAATCAGCTAACGTGATTATCGTGTATCGTGGAATAACTGGCGTCAGGTACATATCCTTTGAGACGTCTGTTTTATGCGAGGATTTACTAAGACTGAAGTATTACTTAAAAGCAATAGTTTCACCTAGGTAGGTAATCAAATGGCTTTCCTAGCAGTGGGAAAGCCACAAAGCTGATTATGCATGATATATTTACACGACTTATGACTGTACCTTTGCGGCATAAACTATATTCACAGAAACATTGTAATAACGGTATTTTTATTCTAAAAATACCTTGGCTGACAAAACCGGCGAAACCGACCTTTGACTTCCACTCATGCACAAAAATCCGCAACAGTAGGTACACTACAAAAACCTTAACAAATATTTCAAAGCAGAGCTTTCCTTCGTTCCTGGTCAATAGCTCCCGAATTCGAGTCCCGCTCCTTGTACAAACAAGCCACTCGTCCTGAATACTCTCAATCTACATGGCCTTTTAAAAAAGTAACAGGGAAAAACTGCTTTTACTGGATTGAAATTTCAAGGAGCGTTTGCGGCTGTGAAACGGGCGAGTGACCATTGGCGTAACTATACCGATGGGGCCCTCCTTCAATATAAAGAAGCTCAACAAACGTTACATTGAAGTGAAACTTCTTTACGCACGCTTGACTTGGGGAGTAAGCTGGCGAACGCGTGACGTAAGCATTACGAAAAATGTGATCAGGCGAGGCGAACGGGAGTTGAGTGGGGGATATAAGCAAGAGAAAGCAGTTCGCGCGCACATTTTCTTTCTCTCTTCCTCTCATAGTCAAATACGTTCCGTATATCTAAGCACAGTGCAGGAGCTGTCTGTATCACAGTGTAGGAGCAAGAGAGAGCAGTGCGCGCGCACATTTTCTTTCTCTCTTTCTCGAAGTTTTTTCTTTTTACTAGCAGTTCACCCGCGACTTCTTCCGCGTAGATTTCATATTTTCCCCTATAAAATTTAAAACCTGACTACTTCGTTGGTCTAGTGGTCGCAAGTGCTACTGCTAAGCATGAGGTCCTGTCCAAAAAAATATACAAACAATTATTGGAAATAGGTACAAAATGTTCGAAACTTGAATGATATCCTTTGTTGACATTTTCAAAAAAAGTTTGCTTTTATAAACTTATGTTAGGATCCTACTGTGCTCATTCATGGCCCTCTAGGGCCGGGGGCCCCCTCTGGCTGGGAGCCCGTGGCATTTTGCCCCAATGCCACCCTATAGTTACGCCACGGCGAGTGACTGACATGTGGTAGGCTTGATGTGCTTAGCTTTGAGGATTAAGATGAAGGCTATGATACTACGCTACTTGATGTTGCTTGAGGTTGTGTAGCGGTTGCTTGAGGCGTATAACGAGTTTTTGATTTGGTAAAATAAACGGTCTTAAGACACTAACATAACATCACGCCTGTAATCCTCGATGAGTTAGCCAGAGGTGTACCTATAGTACAGCTACACGTGTAGTAGGGGGCGAGCCTATTGCCATGAACCGGGCCCAAACCCAGACTCCGAACTGCTACTGAGAAATTCCAGAGGGGCAATAACGTTCACAGTCTGATCTCAGTCTCAATCTGTCAAAAATACTTCTAATTTTCCAACATTTTGACAAGTTTTTGACATTTGTTTGTCGCCGAGATGAGACTGCGACTATATTTTAAACGTTTTAAATTACGAGAATTGGCCTTCTGATAGAAAGACCCAATAACACAGAATTAGAATTAGGGGTGGCCGGTTAGGCAGCTTTCAAGAGAGAGAAGAGAAGTAAGAACATTTTGAATCACATAGTACCCTATAAAATCATTGGCTGTCATTCGTGGATCTTTGACAGTCATTACTGGTGCTTAGAAGCCCGAAAATCTGACAACCAAGGGGTATCGTATTACCCAGTCACTGGGTTGTGGTAGGCAGTCGCTCCATATAAAATACTGGTATTCAGCTGCATCCGCATAGATATAGACATTTCCATGTGTATCCGATTAGACTGGAAGCCGACCCAAACATAGTTCGGAAAAGGCTAGGCAGATGAAAATAGGTACCCTATAAAATTAAACTTTTCGCCGTCCTCGTAGCCACAACCCTACAAATCTGCTTTATAATATTATTTAGAATAATACCCTCTAATCATAGCCTGTCTCCGTGCTCCGGACAATTAATAAGTATTATAAAATATTATGGTCGGTGGCCTAGAATCATTTCTATTTTAAGGTAATTTTCGACGTTCAAAATTGCCTTTTATGTGCCTATTTGAAATAAATGCTTTGACTTTGATACGCTGCTCCGTTGGTCTAGTGGTCACAAGTGCGACTGCTGAGTGTGGGGTCCTGGGTTCGAGTTTGGGCATGGTGTTATTGGGTTTTTCCATTACGAATTTCTCAGTAATAGCCCGGAGTTTTGAAGAGGCGGTTTTTGAAACCCCGTGTCTCGGAAAGCACTTTAAGCCGTTGGTCCTACGCCTGATCTCTCTCCGGTCTTGTCGAAAAAAAAAAAAAAACGATTATACCAATTGAAATAAATAAAATATGTGAAACAACAACAGAATAGCGATGTGCGGCGATCTTTGCAAGCACTTAATAAAACATGAGATTCTGAAGGCAAAACGTCTCACAAAGCAATGTCAATAGAAAAATTGAGAAAGGTCTGCGTCTGCGCAGGACTGCCTGCAGAGACAGCATCTGTCTGGCATTTATGCTGAAATTAACCTTTTTGGTGCAGCCGTAAGGCACACACGTTTGTTGTCTGAAACAATATTTTTTATTTTGTTTATTTTTGTATTTTGTGTTTCACGAACTGTGTCTAAGTAAACTTTTTTCTTTCTTTCATATCTTTCTTTTAGTTATGTAATAAAGCTGGAAAAATAATATATAAATCCAAGTAAACGTGCCAACCATTTGAATGTTCTAAAGCTGAAACCATAAGGTCCAAGGTAACTTAACACAGCAAGGTGTGGATGTGGAGTTGTGTCACAACTATGCTCCACCATCTATCCTGCCCTTCGTGCCCAAAAACATGCTGCCAAATTGAACCCTGTGCTGCCAACAATAACGAAGTGGAATTGACCAAGTATTAGGCCAACAAAATGTAAGTAACTGTCGTGCCAGCAACACGGAGAAGAAGAAAACTTGTAGATGAAAATATTAACGTTTAAAATCCCCAGGTTTATATTTCCCGTGGTTTATATTTACAGGTTTATATTGGCCGATTCATATTTCCTTCTAACGCCAAACAGAACCACTACAGTCTTTGTAGTAAACCACACATTATTCCTACTTCATTGTACGGCTGAGGGAGAACCTAAACCTTGATTTTACGACACTAGTTCCAAGCACACTTAAAGTTACTGTTCTAAGAACGGAAGATACAGTAATTGATTAGATTAAGTCTGAGTAGCACTAATCGAGCTATAAAAAAACACAACAATGATTTGTACTGTGGAGACTGGCTGTAAAGCAAGGCTGGCTGTAAAGCCACACCTCTTTGCAGGACAGGCTGGTTATATTTGAAGGCATGTTCCATTCGAACGTTCAAGCGTGTGTCAAATATTCTGTTAGTGTTTTTTCTAATTTTAGAAGCAGTGTTGAATTTGCCGTTGTACGATAAGCTTCTCTTAAACAATAAATGCTATAAAAAGCTTAACGCCTTTTAGTTATTTGTCGTCAGCACGTCTGTCGCTACGACCCCCACTACAGTACTGTAAATAGAAGTAAAATTAATCTTCTAAAGGAGATTATAGTTTATGTCATCTTCTAAATATGTTATTCATAGAAAAGTTGGTTTTTACAGTAATGTAATAATAAGACTGCAAATATCCATATTTTAGCCTCCCTAAATTCGTAAGCCAATAGAAAGACTTACCTAGAAATTAAAATCTCCAAAAATGTAACTTGTGTGTATACATTATTTTATAAATTCTGGCTATACATCGATTTCATGTAAAAAAAACAGGTCAAGTGAGAGTCGGACTCGCACACGAAGGGTTCCGTACCACCGTATAATATTTAACAACATAATCAGCCTATAACGTTCCCACTGCTGGGACACAGGCCTCCTCTCTGTGAGAGGGGGAATATTTAACACTACATATAAAAAATCACGTTTGTTGTATGGGAGCCCCTCTTAATTTATTTTAATTATTTATTTTTAAAGTGAATATACAACTAAGTACCTATTCTGTAAATATTTCAAGCGTCTACCTGCGCCGTTATTGATATCGAACAAAAAACGGCAAAAAAGTCACGTCTGTTGAATGGGAGTCCCCCTTAAATATTAATTTTATTTTGTTTTTAGTATTTTTGTTATAGCGGCAACAGAAATACATCATCTGTGAAAACTGTCTAGCTATCACGAAGACGGACAGTGGAGTCTTAGTACCTATTACTAGTCCCGTTTTTACGAGCTTGAAGAGCGGCCTCCTTCATTTTAAACTTGACGCGCCTCCTCGGCTAGGCCAGCCTCAGCCCTCCGACCTCCTCCTACCCAGACTTGCTGCGCCTAGTCCCGTCAGCCCTCCGAACTCCCGGCTTGCTTGGCTCCGGGCTTGCTACGCCTACTTAGCAAGGGACTCTTCGGTCAACGGTAAAGGGTTTCCTCCTCCGTTACCTCTCATCTCAGAGGAAGAAGACAAGGGAAGCTTCGGCTGACAACGAGGGGCTTCCTCCTCCGCTACCTTCCATTACATAAGAAGACCAGGGATGCTTCGGATTGACGTCGAGGGACCTTCTCCTTCGCACCTCCCGCTACCGAGGAACCAGTCTAAGCTTTCCAGAAGTCCTTTTTTTGTTACTGCTGTAATAACCTACTACTTAATTTTTTTTTTATCACGTAACGTTTCAATAGCTAACACTTTACGACCCATCAAACCCTTTCACGCAGGTACCTAAATAAAACTGATCATCATCCTGCCTTCTGGAAACATTGAAGATCCTCATTTTAGTACCTACCGATGTACTGATAGGCAAGTGATTCAGATAAACTTTGTCTACACACCGCGTGTTTTATTGCCAGCAATAAAATTGGATCCCAGAGAGACTGGCAGATCGATGTCTTGATTATCTGTAATCTTTTTATGGCTTACGACACGAATGTGATTTTTTGTAATGATTTGAAATTGTCGGAGATATTTTTAGGTACTTTGATTTTAGATATTGTGTCTATCAACTTTACAGATATTGATAGGCACAATAATCTAGGGTAGAGGCCTATTATCAAGTTTAGGAAAACACGAGGATTTTATCAATTTGAAAGGCACTATAACAGGTGCAAAAAGACACTTAGCGAAACCTTGTACTCCACGTCATTGTAATACTTTTTTGTTCTGGACCACACCTGGGAACCTTCTGGTTATGGAGATATTGAAGATCAAAATTCGCACTTTCACTGACGAAAACAAGATTTTGATGTTATAACACACTTTCAGATACCTTCAAGACCTCTGTATGCACCCATCAGCACAATGCTTTACGTGCGTTACATTGTGCACTACCGAAACAGCCAAAAATAAAAGTCGTAAGTATACGGTACAAAATGCAAATTAAATGGTTTAGTGTTACCAGGAATAAAGTAACTGTAGCATGTCTATAACCTAAGATGTCTATCGTAATATTCACCATATTTTTTACCTATCACTCTTTTACATCACTCATGAGGTGGAAAAATCCGCGTTTTCTTCCATTGTCGAATGGAAGTGGAAACCAAGAAGACAACATTTCCCTACATAAAATATTATCTAAAATAGCCCTGAAGATATTCCGCGGCTTATTTTCTTTACACACAATATCATTCTTAACGCATCAACTGTGCCCTACTTAGGAGATTTTTTGTGCATATACGAACACAACAAGGGATTACCGACTTTATTGCTTCTGTATAAGGTTGATTATGAACTTTTGATTGTTAATAGCACACATCGTGACGCATTGGTGATAAATGAAACTTCTCTGGTGAAAGACAAATTTTATTTCGTGTCTTCGCATCGTTGGCTAAGATTTGGGTCCGAACGGTTTTCGGGGGCTTTGTCTTGGACCTTCGATAGGCAAGTTGAGGGCTTCTGTCAATAATATCGCTTATTGTCTGTATGTCAATAATATCGCCTATTGTCTGTGAAGTATCAGTATTGACATAAGGATTGTAAGGTTTTGGGAACGAAATAGGATACGGATTGTTGACCTTTGTTTGGGAAATAAAAATTGAAAATATATCAGGAAATGTTCCCATTGTTTTGTATTGTTGTCTCGTGTATTGTGGGTTTTTTCCGCGGTAAGAATTGGCAGATTGATTTCGAGTAGGTAGATAATTACTAGTAGCCCTGAAGTTCGTTTTAATTCAAAATTTTAATTTTATAAGTATGTGTAAGAGATTAATATAACTAAGGGGATCATAGTGTGTTAAATGTACTCGTATTGTATGTAAGTATCGTAAATGATCTTTCACCAGTTTAACGAGCACATCGGAAGGTCTTATCCTCTACCTAATTCGGGTAACACATTAATTAAGGCGCGGCGCGGTAAGAAGCAAATTTTTAGGTAATTTACGTAACAAATAAGGTTCAAAACAGCGATGCGTTTGATGTTTGTAAAAGCGAATGACCGCCAAAATAAAAGTAATTGTGCAGTTATAATTAAATTAAAAAATAAATGCACGGCTCAATGGAATATTTTTTAGGTTTTTCTTTATTTAAATGATAAATGATTTATTTTCTGTAAGCAGGTGTACAAACACTTTTACACGTCAATCATATTTTTTTAAGCTAGATGAGGTCGGCGTTTCCTATCTGACTACTCTGAGAAGAAAGGCCAAAACAAACTCAGAGGTGACAGTATCTTTTAAAGTGCAGACAAAATCTTGGTCAGATCATGTGTCATTTGATTGAATTCCCTTTATTAATTATCATTTATGCGACGAAAAATATTTTTTTGAGCGCTGTGTTTGAGATTGTTTTATCATAATACTATTTTATGTTTATGAAATATTTTTGCATAGGTACCTACGTCTTTTTTTGAAAATTTGACAATACACGAATTTTTTTCTGGCTTGTAAGTCTCAATTCAATCAAAGTGACTCGGGGTCAAAATATATTTTTTCTAATTGAAGTCGTATTTATGAACCAATAGCGGCCCGCCCCAGCTTCACACGGGTGCATTTTCTTTTTTGAATTTCTAAAATTTTCTTTCATGCAAACCTTGTCCTGGCAATACCGAAGACAACAAAAAAGAATTATCCAATTTGGTGCAGTCGTTCGGAAGTTATGCGCGTAGATACGCGTCGCGTCGTATGCGTCTGTAATTTATATGGTGTACACAAACAAACAGTACTTATAATACAGTATGTTACAGAAAGGGTATATCAATACAAACGGGTTGAAGAGTGTGTCTGGTCTAGAATCTCTGTACAAAATTTCAGCTCAAAAGCAGTAACTTTGAAAATGCTTAATATTTTTTTATTTCGATAGTTTATTAAATTGAAATCATAACAAACTGTCACCGCACTACGAGGGTCATTATCCATTATCTGTAGTGTGTATGTGCGCCTAGTACACGCACATCACGCCGCCGCGCGCCAGTGCAGCGCCGTGGTGTCGAAATAAAAAAATATGAAGCATTTTCAAAGTTAATGCTTTTGAGCTGAAATTTTGTACAGAGATTCTAGACCAGATACACTCTTCAACCCGTTTGTATTGATATACCCTTTCTGTAACACCCTGTATACATTTTGGCGATTCATTTATATTCAGGTATATGTATAGAAGCTGTACGAAAAAAAAAAACTGAGCGTTTTACGGTGTAGATCTTTGGGCAGCGCCGTAAATACTCGGAATCGACCAAGTAACGCCACTAACGTAGCCACTATTATCGATCAATGAACGTTTTTGTTGAAAGTTTGGACGCCTGCACTGTTTAAATATGCAACCTGTTACGAAGTTGTGTTGTGTCATGAGGTTATTTATCTGTCATCTCGTGTGTGCTAATGGCTAACATTATCCGTTTAAAATAATCATTCAAATAAAGGACATGGCTAAAAGTTCATAGACAAAAAACCCAGAATCGCCAGCAACGAAATGTATAAAAATGGGTTCACTATAGTAATCCCAGTACGGTTTCAAAAAATCAGTCTCCTAAACCATATAGTATAAAAGTTATTATACTTTGTGTGTTTATGTTATTCATACTTAGGTACATTGATTAGACTTTTATTTTATCACAATCTCTTTAGTATAATTATGATAATTTATTAAAATAATGTAAAAAATATACCCTTCAATACATCTTTTAATTTGTTTTATTATTAATAATCTGTAGGTATACAGGGTGAATTTTTTTTTTTTACTTTGTTATAAATGAGCTCTTTATTTTAGTTTGACGTATGTCATTACTTCCCAGAATTCGATCCTTATTAGCGACACTATCGAATGGTGTAATAATACAGTGTGTGTGTTTTTTTTTCAAAATCAACAGGTTCGATTCCTGGCTAGAAATATTGATTTTTCAAAAATCCAATGATACAGTTTTAATTTTCATCAAAATTGAGCCCGCGACTCCTTTGAGTACTTTTCGCTAGTCCTCATAGTTTCGGATTTGGCCATCCACGCCCACTTGAAAAATTCACCCTGTATATCTAGTATACCACGTCGTTTTTGCAGTATATTATTATATATTTTTGCTGTACATATTATGCCTATAAAAATGGCATATATGAAATTTCTGGCGATTCTGGGTTTTTTTTTAGCCATCTCTTTTGTTTTAAACTGTGTGCCTTTGTTTTCTGCTGTGTACCGTGTCGTCAATCTTGCAAGAGAGGTAAAAGACTGTTAATATTATATTTTTAGTTATTGTATTTTAATATTCTATATGTGTTATTATATTCTATCTGTGTTATTGTGTTGTTATTATGTTATTTTATGTGAATTTTATTATGTCTAATGCCTATAATAGTATTTAAGAGTATGTGTCTGTATGGTATGGGTTTAATAATTGCCTGAAATAAATGATATTTAATTTAATTTTTATTTAATTTTAAAAGTTTAACTGCCCTTGTTAATATTTCTTCAGGTTATGGGCCAAGCACGCTGCCACTGCGAAAACTATTTAATTCGACGGACATAAGTGTCCCAATTTAGACTTCCAACTTGACTTTCCCCATCAGCAATAGTATTTAGACATACATATCCTCACAACGTTTATAACTTTACCGTACAAACTATTGTTTTAATATATTTTCTTACTCTTATGAAAAGGAAAAAATATTGACTATGGAAAGTATGGCCATTTTAGATATATAATGGTATTAAAATATATTAAAAATTACCGTCATCTTTTTCACGTATC
Organism: Amphipoea lucens; assembly: GCA_947508005.1. Taxonomy (NCBI): domain Eukaryota; kingdom Metazoa; phylum Arthropoda; class Insecta; order Lepidoptera; family Noctuidae; genus Amphipoea; species Amphipoea lucens. The sequence continues at coordinate 22,608,161 of OX382357.1, forward strand.
TATCAGCATTAAACCTTAACAATGGACCGTCGAATGTCCCACATTATTGCTAGTGACATACAACGACCCTTGGGACATTTTTCACCGAAAATTCGAAGGAAATTACAATAGTCTCTCAAAAAGAACGAGCCTAGTGAGGGGTTAGTCTCAGTAATAATCGACAAAACACATTTTTGATCGTACACTATTTTGTTCCAAAATTCGAAGTTTCAAATTGCTATCATGCAAACCTTGTTTGGTTTGTATTAAAAAGACTTTCGTGTTTATAACGTCGAGAACCTGTTGTTAAAGTTTGACAAGTTACAAATTGCTGTTTTGAAATATTTCAATGATAGTAACTAAATACTTGACAGAATGTAAAAGTTTTATGAAAATTTCTTCAAACACGCGACTTTGTTGAGTTGAGCGATATATTTCAAACGAACAAATCTACAAACAGCCGACAAAATTGCTAATAATGGTTTATTTTATTTTATTTAAAGATCCATACTACAAGTTACCGAGGTCAAACTGAAGGTGATACTGGAAACAACCCGGTCAAATGCGAGTCGCACTCGCGCACCGAGGGTTCCGTACAAATTTGTAGGCATACAAATAGTTTTATCGCGGGAATTTTTTTTTGTTATGTATCTAACTACAAATTTACGGTTTTCGGAGTTTTTCCTTTACTTGTGCTAAATGATATTGCTTCTTGCCAAATTTCATGGTTCTAGGTCAACGGGAAGTAACCTATAGATTTTGATTCCGGAACATAAACGCCCGCATCTTTTGATTGCGTTGACTTAGAAGTTTGATTTTGTCACTGCTTCAAGTGATTGCGCCCTGAGTATTTCATATTAATTTCAACATGATACCTCTACGCGTTCCTGAGAAAAAAGGCCTTGACAGACGGACAGACCAGACAACGAAGTGATCTTATAAGTGTTCCGTTTTTCCTTTTGAGGTACGGAACTCTATAAATGACATGGAAATAAAAGTATATCTGCTCACTGTCTCGAATGTCATTGAACAAAGTTGCTTTAGTTAAATAATCACAAATTTAACGTATTCCTAACTAAAGTAATTGACAAAAAAAAGAAGCAAAGGAAATGTTGACGGGTGTGCGTCCATGGATTTCATGAAGAAATATCTTAGGAGCTTCAGATGGCTTAGATAATAAGCGGACGAAGATCCTGAAATATAAGATCATAACAGAAAATGTTAACCATTATATCAGATTTTTCATTCAGGAGTTATTTTAACTCCGATATCCCGGATGTTTACAAGAATCAATGCTGTGAGAGTGTGTATAATATATACAAAGCTGGCGCAAAAGTCGTCACCCGATATTCTTTTGGCTGTAATTTTTATGAAAGAAAAACTTTTGTCGGGCTCTTGGATTATGTTTATATTTTTTTTTTCCATTATGTCGAGAAAATGGTATCAGCTAAGTCGCTGCCCCAAAATTGATGACTATTCGGTCCCGATTTATGGCATTAATGGCAAATCATCATTATAATTCGATAATCTCGAAAAAACCGTTAAAAAATCTCAGTGTCCCAGCCCTATTATAGGCCAAACAGATTTATTGAGTTGTCCGACGCTGGTACTTGTTACCTCTAGAGAAGGGATTTTCCACTCTAGCGGATATTGTGAGAAAAAACCTCTATGAAAGTATTGTTAGATGAGGGGTCGAGATTTACAGGTGCGGTCACACATCGCCTTTTATGGTACTATATGTAATGTATTGAAAGTAATGGCGTTCGTTTCGAAGGTTTTTTTTTACTGTGGGGCAGGGACTGTCAAAAGGATTATTCATGTTGGCAAGCTAAACGATATAATACAATCGCCGCCTGAAGTTTTCAGTCAAACATAATGCTCGTAATAATCAAAATTTTTGGTTTATTTCATAAATAACTGATCTAATTTTTCCCCGCGATATTGGCCATGAGTCCAGTGTTCACCTACAGCACTATGTTCACCATATTCTGGTGGTTCTGAAAATTGACTACATTTTAGTTATCATATTTTTTATACCGTCTCGAAATAAAATAATCGGAAACTATCACCCGCTGGTCAGTTGAGTTTTTTAACCGTTTATAACGACGTTTAAAATATTTGCAACAACTTGATCAACTTGATTGCTGCAAATAGGTTTTGTGATAACTCCAAAGAAGATCCCGTTTCAAATCTCAATTAAATAATAGTAGTAGCTGTGATCATTGTGCTTGATAGGCTCAGATGCAAACAAGTTACCTAGTCAATCTGAATAAAATCTTGATTGTGGCAACTACTTTTTTTTTCAGTGTACTAGTTCTAGTGACTATCGTTTTTGCAACGAAGTTGTTTAACCTTGCTTGTGGTAGGAGTGAACTAGTAGAAATCGTGACGTAACGACTCCCTTCATGCGACTTTCTATCTCTCTGTGTCTCCTTCTATTAACTCTTGTGCGACTATCACGTAAGGAACTTCGTTCCCCGACCGCACACGTTTTGTGAAGTGAAAATTTCTTTAGGCACGTTGAACATTTTTTGAGATGGGGAAAAAACCATTGAATTCGCGCCACTGTTACCGTAAGCGACACCGCTTCGGATGTGTTCGGCTATCCTCGGGATGTACTCGGTTTTAATCTATATCCGATATGTCAGTGAGTGATGGCAAAGTATTCTGTTTGTGTTTTGTTTTCACTTCTGTCAGCACTCCCGGAGTGCCACTGTTTTTTTTTTTTTCATGTGATTTTATTAATGTAAATAATAATATTAGTGTTTTTTACTTTATTAGTAGTCTTTTAGGTTACAGTTACCGTAACTTGGCAAGAGTCGTTTGATGCGTTTCTCCTTTCTTTAACTTTCTTCTAGACAGACTAAAAAAAGTACGCTATCTGTTTCCAGTACAATAGACGCAGACCAATAGTCGATGTAGGATGTGAAATGCAAGAAAAAATAACTAGTAGGTCACGTACCAATTTACTTCGCAAAAAAGGAAAAAAAATAGAAATACATCCTCAGAACCCTGTAAGAACCAGAGAATAAGACATTGGTCATTTTTAAAGCCATTTGACCATTGTACACGCGCATTTGGCGACCGTGTGCAACAAGAAACTGCAAGTCAAAGTACTCTGTACTGCAAGTTGGAGCGAAGAAAAGCTGCGGCTCGGTGGCGTGTTCTCGACTGTTCGAGCGAACCAGTTCGAACCGGCCACGGGCAAACGACGCCGCTGCGTACCGATCATCGCGGCCACGTACAACTGTAGCGAAATCGCTGGAACACAAGGAGGCTACTGCTACCTATTTTGAAGATCTACCTGGATATAGCGGGCATCGCGTCAGTTGGTCTATCCGAGGGAAGTAAGCTCGTTCCTATTATATTTTCCGTTCCCGATTTCCGTTTTTATTTGTGTGTTTAGAGTGGACTGCTTCCTCTGGTGTAAGAGGGCAGCTAACTGCTAACATAATCGCATTGTGGTCATTTAAATTCTATAGGTAATACCTATAACTACGTTACCTTATGCCTATTATCGTAACTCGTATAAAACTGCGAGTTTAATAATAAGATAGGCGGCTATTATGTCCAGCATGTCTATATTCGTGCCATACCATTCGCTGTTTATGCTTATTTAACTACCTATCACACTTTATCTTCTTTGATGTTTACATTCCTGTACTAAAGTCCCCAATTCCGTGTCTCGTGCACCAATTGCATAGCTTAAAGCCTTGCACTGCATCCGTGCTTCAAATAGATTTGCCGAACAATTCCAGAATATCATCGGCTCCGACTGCGCGCTGCCTCCTGGCTACCGGCGCTCCTCGGCCGCCGCGGAATAAGCAGCAGAGCGGCCATCTTGCTGTGCGCGAGCGGCGCGGCGTGCCTGCCGTGACACCGCGTGGCTGCGAGCTGCGCTTGGAGCGTACCTAACTATAACGACTGTTTGGTTTGATGCACATTTTATTATCTATTTTATTGTTTGTTTATTCTCGGTTATTGTGATTTATAGATAGATAGATATATAATGGATAAAAACGAGGGCAAAAGTGAATTAAGTGAATTAATTAGGAAACGCGGTAATATTAAAGGACGTTTAACTAAATTAAACGATTATGTACAGGAAATACAAAAGCTAGACATTAGTGCTCTAAGTAGCGTAAATATAAAGGAGCTAGGTAGACGTTTGGACAACGGTCAAGAATTATTCAGACAGTTCAATGAAGTTCAAACATTAATTGAAAACAGCTGTGATGAATCCGCTATGGATGAACAAATCACGTTATGAGATTTGAGTGAAACTAAATTTATTTCAGTTCTGTCGATTATTGAGGATATACTAGAAAGGCAAGCGTCAGAAAAGGAAAAATTTGGTGATGCATGTAGTAACAGAGGTTCAAATTGCTTATCACATGGCCTACAGTCAATAAAATTGCCAACAATCAAATTGCCAACGTTTAATGGTTCTTATTTAAAATGGCTAGAATTTAGAGACACCTTTCAATCTTTAATTCATTGCAATGAATCAATACCAAGCATCAATAAGTTTCACTATCTGAGATCCTCATTAGAGGGTGGTGCCATTGAAGTTATCAAGTCATTGGAGTTTACCTCTGAAAATTACATTGTAGCATGGGAGTTACTTTGTAATAGATATAATAATAAGAAAATCCTCATTAACAATCACCTTAAAGCATTGTGCAGTATTGAAACTCTAACGAAGGAGTCAGTTAAAGAATTACTTAACTTAGTAGACATAGTTTCAAAAAATTTAAGAGCACTCAACACTCTAGGGCAACCGACTGATCAGTGGGACACTTTATTGATATTTATGAATACTGGGAAGTTAGATACCAGTACGGGCGTAAAGTGGGAAGAACATAGGAACATTTTACCAAACTTGCCAACGCTAAATTACTTTTTTAATCTTATACGTAGTCGTGCGGATATTTTAGAAACTACATCAGTTACGTCACAACCAAATAAAAATGATAAAGGGAATTACAATAAAAATAATCAAACCAATAATTGGAAAAATAAACAACTTGATAAATCAAATGCCAATGTCTCTTCGGTTGAGAACTTGTGTGAATATTTATGTTTATTGTGTAGTGAGCAGGGTCATCGCGTTCACCAATGTACTAAATTTAAAAATATGAATGTACAAGACAGACTTAAAGAAGCATCAAAATTAAAATTATGTCCAAATTGTCTGCGGGAGGGTCACAATTCATTTCGTTGTCGTTTGAAGAGTTTATGTAAGTTTTGTAAACAAAAACATAACAGTTTATTACATGTAAACAAACCTCAAAATAATAATAATACTGACAGAGACCCAACTACCGCTACACCTTGTACCTCAACTCAACCATTACCAGTATCATTGTCTGCTGTTTCCGTCAGCCAGGTTCTGTTGTGTACTGCTATAGTAGAAGTAGTAGATGGATATACTCAACAGACATACCCTGTTCGGGCTCTATTAGACACAGGCAGCCAATCTTCTTTTGTGACAGAAAACCTGAAAAGCATGTTAGGACTATCGGTTAAAATTACTGAACCTTTACGGATTTCAGGTATTAATAATGTTTCTTTTAATATATCCGAGCGCTGCAATTTAAATATAAAATCGCGATTAAATTCTTTCAATATGGAAATAAATTGCCTAATTGTACCACAGATTACAGGAACATTACCGAGTGCACCAGTAAATATTCAGGAACTTAATTTACCCGAAAATATCGTGCTTGCAGACCCAAAGTTCTGAATTGTCAAGACGACCGAAAACAACCATCATGTACCAAATTAGGATTCCATGAACCATGACCTTAATTTTTTAAGTCGTCTTGTAAAAATAACAAAATAAATATTGTTCTGGCCAGTTCTATTCTTTCCAAGTTACATCCCGGTTCCAAGTTACGTACTACTAATAAATTGTGTTAGGTCCACACGCTCACAATATCCCCACTTCGGTTCTGTAACCCATTGCGTCCCAGCATGATCCCAGTCATGAAGAAGTAAAGTTTCGGGTACCAACATTGCGTAAGCATTGAAAGGGTAATCTTGTTTTAATTGTTTGTTAGTTATCGAAGGGATACTCGATACAAGACAGTTTTGTAGTTCCGGGTAAGTGGGTATTCTAAGTTTTATATGGGTATACAGGGTGTGGCGTAAATAGTGGTCCATATACCAGATAATGTACTATAACATATTACAATTTTGACCATTTTAGTAGTACTTTTTTTTTTAACAAAAATCGCTCTTGAATTTGCATGATTATGTTAAAAATTAGGGTGAAAATTGAAAAGAACTAACTTTTTCTTCAAAAGCTCTAAATTTACATAAAAAACCACAATTTTACACGATAGCAGTAATTTACAGAAATCAAAATGAAAAATAATGGTTTTTGTTGAAACTACAACCTAATTTGTAACAATAGATAGAAAATTCCAAAAACCAAAAAAAAATATACATTGAAATCAAATCAAATGAAATCTTCGAGCTAACTAGACGAAAACAAACATTACTTAAAATAAATGTTCTTGTATATCGATTTTATTCAATTTCGAGCGGCCATTGTTGTTTACATCTTTGGCTAGCGCGGACGTACCTTACCTAAGTATATTTTTACTCAAAACCTGAAAGTGTTGTAATACTAAAATTTGGTCTTTGAAGCGATTGCCCAATCGTTTTCGCGTGACCTTTAGGTGAAATGTTAAAATATTGTGTGAGGGCGGGCACTTTTACAGAACTTAAAGTGTAAAGATTTAACTTGTATAACTACTCTATCCCTTTGTATTAATAACACAAATAACGTATAAATTAGTTGCAATATACTGCAATGATTCGACCATCAATCGTGTTTATCAATGTCCCGGATCAGATGAGCATGGGCGTCATTAACCATATACACATACAACATGTGATTGATTTCATAGCCGATTGATTCGGTTATACGGGAATCAATTACGGAATAGTAATGGCGGATGATACATTATTATTCGAATGCCTCTATCTAATTATCGGTTTATGACTAGATATTATGAAAATATTAATGAAAGACCAATAAATAAAGAAAAAAAATGTGTAGAAATGAGCCAAATCAGCCTATAATGTTCCCGCTGCTGGGGCACGCCTCCTTTCGGTAAGAGAGAGTGGGCAGAATTCTACCACACGGGCCCAGTGAGGGTTGGTAGATGTCACATGTCTTCGAATTGTTGGTTCCAGGACATGCCGGTTTCCTCACGATATTATCTTTCACCGAGCAGTGGTGATGAAATTACATACGCAAAGTAAAGCGCCTGGCTGGGTTCGAACCCACGACCTACAACTTGTAAGTCGGGGCCGTTACCACTAGGCCACCACTGCTCTTAACAAATAAGACGCACAAAACAAAATACTGTAAAAAAACATGGCTTGGTTATTAAAAAAAAAACGGGTCGACTTAAAAAGCTCCTCCTTTTCTTCGTAGGTTTATAAAATATACACATACTAATCCAAAGTAGATAAATTAAAATAACAAAAAAATGGAAATTAAAAAGTAAATCGTTTAAAATTAATTTATTTGATGGATCAAATGATGTGATTTAAGGACAAATATTGATCATCATATTGAAAGCAATTCTTAAATGTTTGCCGCTCAAAATGGATCCTGCGGTACAAATTAATAATCTAATCCAAATCGATCCGTCGACATGTTGGACTCATGATTGGCGACTGATTGTTAATGCTCGTGGAAACATCCGTGTTTCTGACGTAATTTCCAGGTGTTTAATGATAGACTTTGACCCGGAAATTGACGAGTTAGGCCAGGTAGAAAAAATAGACAGCAAATTGGGTCGTGTTTTTAATCTATATCCTTTACGAAAATGAGGAATTAAGAGAATGAAATGCAAACGCTGCACAGGATAAATTCAAAGCAGGATCTAGACAATAGGAAAGAGGGGTTTTGAAAGCTATCGAATGCAATATGGACTCCACTTCAACGATTCCAATTCAGTACTTGAGATAAATTACTAGTCAGGCAATATCTAGCGAATCTTCTTAGAGCAATTTGGACTTATTGCCTGAGCTCGAATTTCTATCCAGGTTTACTAGAAACAAACTCTCGAAAGTGAATTAAAGAAGAAAATAATAAGAATAATAATTTATTTCAGAACATAGTTCCATATAAAATTATTAGTACTGCTTAAAAACTATGTTAGTACTTTAAAACTACTTCAGAACATAACATAACATAATATAACATAATTACATGAAAAAAATATTAGTACGGCTGAAAAAACTATGTTAGTACCTTAAAACTACTCATTAATTATTTTATTGACATTACCTTACCTGACATTGAATAGGACAGCACCAGAACTATGCACCCTATTCCAGTGCCTCACAATAGGACAGTCCACCTTCTCTATTATGGTGTTTAGAAGGCCGTTGGGGCTGCCACGCACACGACACATCAGGGAGGGGAATAATGCTATCAGTGCTCCCAATTTTCATTATTGTGGATTGTTTGGTTCTGCTCTACACATACTAGAATCCCGAAAAAAAAGAGATAAAAGGTCTTTCTTCAAAATAGAGAAAATGACTATAGCAGAAAGAGAAGATGAAGCTGATGTCTCTTTTTGTAACTGTTTCTAAAATGTTTCTGGGTTTTATGTGCACAGCAGTGGAGAGGCATAGACTGCTATGACGGCGTAAAAATATATAACAATCCATCATTTTATTAATAATGTCCGTCACATACGAATGCCACGGGACATTGACGATGAAACCATTATGGCAACGCTATTATCGTAAATCGAAATTACCATTATAAGTTGGTACAAGACATAAAAGTTAAGTGGAAAGACGTCGTTAAGTGTATTGTATTGTATGAAAGTAAGGATAAATATTGTTACAATAATAATGTGTTGAGAGTAAAAGCGGGTAGTTTAAAAAAAATAAAAAATAAGTTTGAACTAAAAATGTGACCGGGTAATGTTTTAATGTCATAATATAATATTATATTACATTTAAAAATGCCAGTGTGTTTTATCATATTGCGCATTAAAACGGGCATGGCAGAGCTGAATTACTTGCTTGTTGTACAAAAAATACGGCAGACAATAATTTTACATGCTAATTTATTAAAATTTTCGCGTTCAGGGACCAAACTTTAGATCTATAAAGATAAAAAAAGTGGAACATCCGAAAGTGAGACATTGCACAGGAAGTTTACACGACAAAAAAGACGAACGCATGATGTTGATGTGTTGGTAACATTACAATCTTTCAATTTCATTCAAGTGCTTGCAGTTATTTGCCTTACTGAAGGCCGGAGGAAACCGCTGGATGCAAGAAGAATAAGACCAGTCCGCGGGGCGACGTTTGGGGAAGGCTTATATCTAAGAGTGGACGTTTTTCGGGTGAAATGCTGATGGTGATGAATTTCACAGAATTGAAAACTCCCGAAACAGTGGTCAAAGTAATAGGGTTAGTGATGGTCGTTAGTTTCTTTTTGGGACAAACTTCCACAGAAAAATATTCCCTACTACTAAATTCTACTTAATTACTGATTTTCTCCGTCATACGCTTTCTCTTCCAACTTGAATTGACCTCAGCTCATATCGTTGCTATTAGGAATGGGAATAATTGATAGTGTAGACGCTCATAACCCGTATGTTTGTGATACGTGGTCGGTCAATGCTATACGATGCGATCTATTGCTATATTATAACTGTAACAATTATTATCACATATTCATATACATATTATCACTCATAATTAAGCTGAATGCTTTGGCAACCGCAGCAGTGGTGGCCAAGTGGTAACGGCTGCGACTTACGAGTTGTAGGTCATAGGTTCGAACCCAAACAGGCGCTTTACTTTGTGTAAATTATTTTATCACCACTGCTCTCAAAACGGTGAAGGAAAACATCGTGAGGAAACCGGGATGTCCTAGAACCAAAAATTCGAAGACATGTGACATCCGCCAACACGCATTGGGCGCGCGTGGTGGATTACCGCCCACTCCCTCTCACTGAGAGAAGGCCTGTGTCTCAGCAGTGGGAACGTTATAGGCTGATTATGTAATTTCTATTATTAAAACAATTTTGCAACACGTTTAAAAAGAGCAACATTATTAGAACTCCATGTGATAAAAACTTTCAAATAAATTTGTGCTAAGTGAAATATATGCACAAAAATAAAAATTCGTCCAAGCCTGCCCCTGACAAAGTGGTCCTAAATTTAAACGTAATTGTTATGCATTAACAACTTGTTGCATTTTCAGGAAACTATTTAGTGTAATAACATTTGTTCTGGTATTTTAACTCCTCACCGAGTTTAACTATTTAGTCTGCGCGGACAGAAGCTGCTCTTTGTTTAATCATTTTCAAATCTTGTGTTAAATCGACCGTCCCCGTGATGAATAATGGTATTTTAGTTATACACCTACAGTGTTTTTTCTACCGGGACAATAGGGGGAAATCCGAACCCATAAGAGATACGGGGAAACTGTCTAAGGAAACATTCACTTTGTGCTTTTTGGGATAATTCCCATATTTTAAGGAACGTTCTAATTTTAGAGTCAATCTGTCAAAATACAATCTATATGTATGACAAGGTTTTGACAATAACTGTCGCTGAGTTGAGACTGCGACTTGAATTTAAATGTTTTCTAAGTAGGAAAATAGTACAGATATAATAATATGTTTTGTTCGGGATGGTGTGTTGTTTGGCTTTTCAATAAAACACGCGCGCCTCCTCTCCCCGCTTTCGTCTGCCGTAGCACCATACGTTCGCGCGTGAACAGTATGTATATTTGACAGAGCGACCAGTCGTGCTATTCTGTAAAAATATCTCCGTGAAAAACTTAGTTGAAGTGAGTTTGAAGTGAGCTGTCAATACCTAGCGTCAGGTAAAATGAAAGCTCACTTCAACTTAGTTTTCACGGCGAGATTTTTACAGAATAACACTGCAGTAAGTACACAAACCTTATAAATAATTGTAATTTTGCATGTTTCCTTTAGTTAAGAAAGTTTAAATATTGTTTAGACTAAGTTTAGTAACCAAACATTCACTGAACTACCCACTACTGCAGTTACGAGTATATTGTGTCATTAACGCCGAAATAACTAGATCCCACGGTACAGGGTATCCTAATGTGGGGTCTAGCGCTACTTTATTGCACTATATGTATTAATTCTTTTTATTTTACTACTAGCTGCGCCCCGCGGTTTCACCCGCGTAAATGTCGATCCCGTGGGAATATCGGGATAAAAAGTATCCTATGTCCTTTCCCGGGACTCAAGCTATCTCTGTACCAAATTTCACACAAATCGGTTCAGTAGTTTAGGCGTGAAGAAAAGACAGACAGACAGACAGAGTTACTTTCGCATTTATAATATTAGTTTGGATCTTTTGTTTGTTGTGCTTACATGTCACCAAAATGTTTCTAAAATAATAAATATTATTTATTAAGTAAAACAATCGAGCAAATATTTTTCACTTCTCATGCTCTAAAAGTTCGTCTTTATGTTGTGCTTAGGCGACATAAAATCGCTTTTTATGTTCTAGTGCATAAAGTAATTTTTTTTCTGAGACTAAGCTAATCAGGCCCAACAGCCACACGCGCAATAAAACTTCGCAGATTAAAGTCGTGATTTATTTCATTTTCTTTAATTTATACCACTTCCATGATTTCTATCGTTAATTTACTAAAATCAGGTAAAATAGTTGTCATTTATTATTTAAAAACGCAAAGAAACGTTTTTATGACTTGGCAGTATGAAGTACCCAAGTCGAATGACAAATGTTGAAATTGAACAAAAAACTTTTAAAAAGTTTCGTGGCGGTATTATCTGTGGTGGCGGGAATTAGCTATGCTTTGCAACATTTTTGATTAATTATGTACCTACTGTATACTTTATGCCTGTTTCATTTTCTCGCAATCGAAGTGAAAAGCAGAGTGTATAACTCACGCATAAGCAAACCATTTTACCCCTCGACTTAACTATCCACCCTCGCCTGCGGCTCGCGTGGATATAAACGTCTCGGGGTAAAATAGCTTCTTTTATGCCTTAGTTGTACAATCTACTATTATCAACCGGTCAAGCGGCGCGCGTCGCCGATCGGCGACGAAACTATAGAAAATCTGTGTCTCATTAGCGGAGCTTGACAGATTAATGAGTGCACATTTGCACAATGCTGACACTATAACAATAAATAATTTATTAACGTATATTTCATCCATTGTTCATATCAGCTAACTGGGCACGGTATCGGGAGGACAATCGCGAACAAATAGCGCAATTTGTCTTGTTTTTTGCTCGGTGCCGTGTTTCTGATACATTGTTGGTAAGGTCGGGTGACACGCTAGTCTAGAATATATTATAGGTTCTCGATATTGACAATATTTACTTACGTTAGTTTTCTTGAGAACTAGGTACAAACGCCAGCACATCAAGCTACTCGAAACTGTCAAATTTTCCCAAACAACTTTGAACCTTATGCTTTACCGATAAAGTTGAAAATCTATTGAAAGAAATTTGACAGATTGTAGTAGCTTGATGTGCTGGCGTCTGTAACTCTGTACAATAGGAATAAATGAAAAAGGTTAGGAGTATTTCCAATATTCCCAGCTAATCCATTTGCTAATTGGATAATTTGCGATTTGGACCATTTGCTGATTGGACAAATTGCTAATTGGACAAATTGCTAATTGGACAAATTGCTAATTGGACAAATTGGTAATTTGACAAATTGCGAATTGGACAAATTGCGAATTGGACAAATTGCGAATTGGACAAATTGCGAATTGGATATTTTAGGAATTGGACATTTTGCGAATTGGACACAATGCGCCCAAAGGTTCTGTAGGTACATAAAGCTTTACCATTTAGTTCAGTAGAAATACTTTTACAAGTCTGAAACATTTTCTAATACAGATGAGGTGATTTCTTTTACGTGGAAATTCGTGCGGAGGTCGTCTATATAAACTTGGCTGTATAGATACAGTGAATACTTCCCAAGTGTGGCATGATATATGATGTGAACTCGGTCTCGGTATTCATGTACCTATATAATGATAAATATATACACTTAATACTCGCTAATACCCGGCAAGAATGCATTGCAATGCCTTTTTCATTTTTTTCAGTTAGGTACCTACAGCTGCGGTGCGCATGTCGCACACAACTATGTACCAAAGTTTCATTACAATTGGTTGAGCCAGTTTTGAGTTTTTGCGAGACCAACGTAGGGCAATTGATTGATTTTCATATATACGAAAATAAATTATATATTATAGATAATTTGACAGACGGTTGAGTCATATTATGTTTGCACTAGTTTAAGATATTTGTTCTTCTTTTTGATTAAGGAAGGATGTCTAAATATTTATTTTGTTATCAAAACTAGTGAATATTTTAAAGAACCTGACCCTGAAAAGACCCTGGAATAATGGACTTTTTTTACGAAATGTATTTTATTTTACGTTTCATAGTTTCTTGTTTATAGTATCTATACTTTTATGTTTGTCTCCTTCAGGGCTGATTTTACCAAAGTCAGATATTATCTTTTATCCGTGGAATAAAATTGACGTCTGACGTTTCTAGTATGGAAAATTGTCAAAAATTCAAAAAATTATTCGAAGGATAAGACTTATTCTAGGTATAAAAGTTGGGCGGAATTCGCCCTTAAAGTTATTATTTTAATTTGCACTGTATTATTTAATTTGTTACAGAGATACTTTTTTTTCTATATCTTCTTCTATCTTTATGGTTTGTTATTCTAAAACACAACAATAAACTATATTCTGTTTAGAATTTCACGGTTAAAGATCCAGGGCCTCAATAAAAAAATTCAGATCAATTGAAAAATATCCCTCATCCGCACAGGCCGTGTGTAGCAAACACAGGGTGTTCACAAAACAAAACATAAAAAAAGCGTTTGATTGTCGCGTCGCCATGAATATGCATCGATATGTATCAAGCGGTGTCACTTGTGCCTGTTGTGTCGACCTGTGCCAGATGAGACTCGCGACCGTACTTAGTTACGTGTTTTTTTCTTTTGTGCGAAGCCTTTTGAAGGCTGCGGGAGTAGACTGGATGCGAAAAAAGGTTCATTGGCGAAATATGGTAATATCCTTAGGATACCCAATAGATCAAAATCTTGAAATTCCGAACAAATTGGTCGTATGGTTTAGCCTCGGTTCAGGTGATAATAATTTTAAAAAGAAACCGGTCAAGTGCGAGTCGAACTCGCGCAGCGAGGGTTCCGTATAAAGTAGGTATGTAAATTGTTTATCACGGGGAAAAAAAAAATTGTAATGTAGCTACAAATTTATGGTTTTCGGATTTTTTCCTTAATTTGTGCTACATGACATTGCTTCTTGCCAAATTTCATGATTTCTAGGTCAACGGGAAGTACCCTATAGGTTTTGATTCAGGAACATAAACGCCCGTATCTTTTGGTTGCGTTGCTTTTGGAGTGTCGATCCCGTAGGAATATCGGGATAAAAAGTATCCGTGTCCTTCCCTGGGACTCAAACTATCTTCATACCAAATTTCATCTAAATCGGTTCAGTGGTTTAGGCTTGAAAGGTAACATACAGACTGACAGACAGACGGAGTTACTTTCGAATTTATAATTATAGTATGGATATTGAAACTATAGGTAAGTACCTACATAATCATATAATAGACTTATTCAACGAGCCCAAAAAATCTGTATTTATAAAAAAACATATAAAATGCTACAAGTCTTGATCCGCAAACATTGACTACAGTTACTAGTGTATAAAGTAGGTAGATCAATTTTCCCGGTGCAGAGTGCAGGGGTGATCAATGATCATACATCAAGCGAACGGGACGCGAACAAAATTCTTTTAGCACTTTATATCTATTTTCACGACGTATATTTATTGGGTGTCAGTTAATACGAGGTGAGTTGCACCGTTTATCTTAGCGGAGATGTTTGAGAATTTTCTAGGTTTAAAATTCGTTTAAGCATTTTAAAATTTTGTGTTGGATTTATGGTTTGCAAGGAAATGAAATAAAATAAACATCGCTTTTGAGTCACCAAAGTAGGTAAACGGAAAATCGTGGAGTTTGATGAAATAATGGACTTCCAGAAGTGTTTGATTAAGAAACTATTTATAAATAATAAAATATACAATAGCACATATTATCTATTAATGACACATCAGACGCATGAATGTCAAACAAGAGGGAGGAAAGCCTTGACGTTTTTATGGATCCCTAAAATTAGTATAAGAAAAACACTTGTTATTATTGAAAGAGCAGTAAAGGTTTTCTTGAATAAAATACAGATTGCGAAGTAAAATTAAGATTTAATACAGTCAGTTTGATGGCTGAATATCAAGTGCCATAATCAAATAAATCCATATATATAATTGTCAACTGTCACAACATGTCAGTAGTTGACTACAGATAATGAAAATGCAAGTGACACCTACATGTTGAATACCTCAATTAAATATTATTAGGCTTACAACTCGGCCATCCTTATGAGAGTGAGTCCTCTCACTTGATAAGCAACAAATCAATAACATGAGAAAAAAAAAATGAACAAAGATAAAAAAAAAAAAAAAAAAAAAAACTAACCACTCAAGTTAAATTATAAAAATAACAAAATCTTAATTAATAACTAATACTTAAGGTATTTTGTACATAGCTTAGTTTTCTTTTCATTTCAGGTTATATTCATCATCAATTTGCACAATCGATTTCAGGTTATAATTTGCTGCGCCCCGGGATGTTACCCGCATAAGTGTCGATCCCGTGGGAATATTGGGATAAAAAGTATCCAATGTCTTATTCTGATGTTTAGCTATATTACTGTAAAGTTTCATAAAAATCCGTTCAATAATTTTTGCGTGAAAGAGTAACAAATATCCTCACAAAATTTCGCGTTTATAATATTAGTAAGATAGCAAGAAGTAAGATAAGTACAGGGTATTTAATGATTTTGTCCTCCACAATTAACATATCTACTTTTTCTACGACATTTTGTATCTGTATAGTAACAGTAGTGATCCCAAGGGGCAACACAATGTTGCTACCAATGCCTCTCATCGTAAAAAGATCAGACTTATTTGTTCAAGTAATTCCTAGTTTTCTAGCATCGAACGAATCGTTTTGTGCAACGAATTAAAGTGTATTGACTGCTTAGATCTACGTAGCCTAGAACCGATTGTCTATTAATCATCAACCGCATAGTATATTTACTTTCGTTTCTAGCGGTATTCTCGGCGTCTATGCGTAAATAATGCGTAAAACATCCTTTTGACCTTGACCCACTTTATCAGTATTACTATTATTATTAGAGGGTAGTTTCGAACAACTTATTGCAGTATGTCCTAGTTTATTACAGATATTGCATTTGAGAATTTCTTTTGTACATTTAAAACTAAAATGTCCTGGTTCATTGCAGTTGTAACAAACGATAGAATTACTACCATTTTTAGCCTTTGCGTCATTGCTAGTAGGTTTGTTAGAAGAAATGTTGGATGGCTCATCTCCATATGGACGCAACCTATCTGTTTCACGTGGTTGTTGCTTAGTAGACTGAAAATATTCTAATATTTGTTCCGGTTCCCGACACTTCATTGCCTTCGCGCCTAATCTTAATGAACGGTCTTCGATTCCGTACAGTAAACAATCGACTGCCTGTTTACCCCTTATATCACACCGGTTCAACATATTAATTTTTTCGAAATAATATAATTCTAGTGATTCATTATATTTTACGCGTTTACTTAACATTTCTGTAAGTAGCTCGGCATAATCGTCACTACTAGGGAAGGATTCTAACAATTTATGTTTCCATTCAGGCCACGAAAATGACATAGTGGGTAACGTTTGATACCACGTTTTTGCAACACCACCCAATTTTGGTAAAGCATAATGTATTACTTGATCATCGCCCTATTTGTATAACTTCGCACATTCATCAACTTTACTGAGCCACATTTGTATAGTTTGCCCCTTTACCATCGGATCAAAATCAGGTATGACGTTTCCTAACATTGGAAATTTATTACCTTCAGGACGATTATTTACTAAGGTATTTACTAATTTAGTCAGTAATAAATGAGTCACATTGTCAGTACTATTATTGGTACGTTTTACCGGGGAACATGATCGCTTACGATGGCTCGACAACCTGGAGCCGCTGCCACTGCCATGTACACCTGCAGTCTTGCTGTCCTGCCGACGGTTGCAGCGACTGCCTCCACTCCTATGGCACCGCTCACGACGACCACGGTGATCGCTTCGGCTGCTACTGCTCCTCCGATGACGCCTACGAGTATCATGATCACTGCTTCGGATACTGCCATTGCGATATTGCTGACGACGATTCTCGCGACGTTCCCGAGTACGGCTCCTTCGTGCAAATGAAACACTCGTGCCTGTATCATCACTCGCTGATCTACGCTTGCGCCGTTTCCTTTTTTCTTTTCGATCGTATCGTTTTCTTTTATTAGACAACAAATTTTGACGGTTGGTCTCTTTAGGTGTCGCATTTCCATCTTCCATGTTGTTGCGTTAAAAACTTTACAATGTGAGCGTTTTTGCTAGCAATCTATAACTAGCATGTCCGATCCCACTTCTGAGATGAAAGAGCAGTAAAGGTTTTCTTGAATAAAATACAGATTGCGAAGTAAAATTAAGATTTAATACAGTCAGTTTGATGGCTGAATATCAAGTGCCATAATCAAATAAATCCATATATATAATTGTCAACTGTCACAACATGTCAGTAGTTGACTACAGATAATGAAAATGCAAGTGACACCTACATGTTGAATACCTCAATTAAATATTATTAGGCTTACATTATTGTACAGACGCCAGCACATCAAGCTACCCGAAACTGTCAAATTTTCCCAATCAACTTTGAAAATTATGCTTCAGCGATAAAGTTGAAAATCTATTAAAGAAATTTGACAGATTGTAGTAGCTTGATGCGCTGGCGTCTGTACAAGGCTGTTTGTGTTCTTACTATTTTCCAACATCCTCTCCTGAGCGCATCCTCTCCTGAATAGAAGTATTTTTTAAGTTTAGGCCAAAAATATTTTTTTAATTGTTGTAGCCATATTCCCCTATTGTACAGATGAGGCTAAAGATATACATATATTCTGCCACAGTGCTGAATAAGGCTTCCATTGACTACCTCTTTGAAAATCAACTTATGGCAGCACCCTGGAAGAAAAAATCTAGCCAGACCGTAACCGTCGATCTTCAGTATTGCTAGCCCAATCAGCATCGCAAATAAATATTGGACGTTAAAGATGGGGGGAGAGTAGTAGAAATAACAAATAAAAAAAAAACAATTAGGAAGAGAACCATCGACACGAAAAGAAGAGGAACAAATTATTCCGTCTATGAACAAAAAGATTTGGATGTTGAAATAGTAGACAAGGTCCTACAATACCTATCAGGATTAAGATTATTTCAATGTGCAACTGTGTCTCATTACATAGTACGAACAATTATGAAAAAATTGCAAATACACTTCAATGATGAATGTGAAGACATAAATTCAGTTACGGTAGCAAATACTTCTCGAAACTGTATACCCAGACATATGCTGGGCTTGGTGCCCTTATGAGAACAACACCTTCTCCTTCTGCTATATTAATGCTCCCTGGAATACATGACAGATATATTAATACCTTTTATTATGTATTAGGTATTTAATTTGTTAGCTTAGTTGTTCATTTTATTGTACATGCTGTGGTCTCCTGTAATTGAAAGAGTACACCTACCAAATACTTTGTCGTCGATTAAGTATATAATGTTTTTTGTATATCTTTTGTAAATATCGTATTTATCAGAGTACAGGCTATTCTCGTATTTGATCAGAGTGATATGGATAATATTGTGTCTATGATATTAAAAAAAGAATTGTTGCTTCTACTACTTCTAATTGTCAATCTTAGAGATGTAAAAGGAAATAAAAATTAAATTCTTTCAATAAATTTTAATGTTTAAATATTCAATTAAAAGGCTTCTTCCAATATAATACAGAGTTACCAGCCTGTAGATAATTGTCATTAATGGAGGATCGCCCTCTACGAAGAAAAGAAAATGGTATTTAATTTGATTCGACTGGGATTTGCGTAAAACACCTTTCAAAAACGCAAGCGTAAAAGTAAATATCCCCAACTATTCCTTTTACAGTAAAAAGTTAGCAAAGCGTTAAGTTGAAATTAAACTTTGGTGCAACGCATCATCCACACGAGTAAGTGAGAAAAATAAAATATATGAACTTGCATCCGCGTTAATCTATCATACCAGCTATATTTTTACTGCAACTACTTATTTTCCAGCGGGAATTTCGTATTTATTAAAGTGAATATTTCAACGAGCATAATTGAATTTCGAGGTTAAATAAATATTTGCAATTTTAACAAAAATATTGTTAATATGTTAAACGTGGAATAATATTGTTAAATTCAGCCAAACCGCAATCAGTTTTTATTTGAGGAAAAAATGTAAATTAATTAATCTTGAATTTATTTGGTAGCATTTAATCAGTGCATTTTGGCTGAAACTTACGTAAATTGCTTTACATTAGAGTTGTTATAGATATCCGAAGTAGGTTTTTCTCATAACATATCTCACATTTTTACAGAAGAAATTTGGAGAAAGCTGATCTGTGAATCAACTGAGACGTTTTAAAGTAGGTACATACGTTGTGACCCGACAGTTAAGTTTTTAGGGTTCCGTACCACGAAAAGAAAAAACGGAACCCTTAAAGGATCACTTTGTTGTCCGTCCGTCAGTCGGCCTGTCAAGACCCTTTTTCTCAGGAACACGTGGAGGTATCAAGCTGGAATTCATATCAAATACTCAGGGTACTTCCCGTGAACTCAGAATCTTGAAATTTGGTACGAAGCAACGTCTTATAGCACAGATATAGGAAAAAATCCGAAAACCGTAAATTTGTAGTTACATACCTACAAATTTGTGCGGAACCCTCGGTGCGCGAACTCGACTCGCACTTGACCGGTTTTTTAATGGGTTATATTATTATAACGAAATATTGTACCTACTTGCAACCATAGACAGTAAGTTTTATGGGAATTGGTCTATGGTTGTGACTGAAACGGTTGCCCCGTTTAATTTTCTGTTTTTTAACTAAACATACCTACTCGTAGTACCCACAATTTGCATAACTTTCTTCTTTTTAATATAGGTCAGCACTAAAATAGCCAGCATTCTTGAAGAGTTGCTACCCCGCTACTGCATAATATTTCCCATTTTTGCAATATTCCTGTTCAAACTGGGCGAGTGAGATTGTTGAACAAGCGACTATTGAACCTCTAATTGTGCGAATAAAATCCTAATTAGCTCAGCTGCTTCAATCTCAGGAATGCTTGCATACCAGGACTTATTACTCCTAGAAGATTCTTTCCTTTTTTTAATCCATGAACACGTGGGAATTGTTGGAATAGTGAAGAGAATTTTCAGTGTGAAACGAAAATGTTCTACATACGTTTTAAAGTGCATACACATTCTAACAAATTCACATACTTCGATGACAGTGTTGCCGAGTTGGGTTAAAATGGACGTCATAGGATGATGACATCATCGTGCTAAATCGATATTGGTCGGGATCCACCTACTAAGTCCACGCTGGACACACACATTCAGCTTTTTAAATCGATAAACTCCTTTCGGCGCTGAATCACCAATCGTTCGGGTTGGCAATAATTCGAGCTAAGCCGAGCGGTTTTTACCCGAACATACGTCTACGTACTTATATTCCATCCATTCAGTTATACCGACCCGAACATGTATGTAGATCCCCTTAATAACCACGCTATATATACTATTTAACTCACATATAACTCTATTGAACCATAATATTTTAAACCTATTAACGCAAAGAGTATTCTGACGCGAACCAAATCACCCATTCATTGTAGCGCAAACATAACCCTACCAAATCTAGGCGCCTTAACTCTTCACCCGCTATGTTCGTGGTTTCTTTGCAACTAATTAAAAGGCGGTGGTTACGCAAATTACCAGCATTATGGTTTCATCAGGCCATTATTACTTCCGCCTTAATGGCTTGCCTTCGGGAAAGTGGAACAATTATATTTTATGTGGGTGTCGTATGGGTGGGGCAGTTTAGGGTTATGATGTGTTTGACAATTGCCGGCCAGTTGTGGTTGGTTGTAATTTGTATAGAAGACTAATACCTAATACCTATCGTCCGATCTAAACAAAACAAAACATAACACAAATGTGTTATGCGACACACATAATACCTAAGATGATATTTATTATTTATTTATTTAATACTTCAAGCACATAAATGTACAGAGGCGGACTTAATGCCATAGGCATGATAAAGACGGGTTGGGACTGTTTTTCCATCGACATTTTCGAAATGTTTAAAATTACATCTTTTATAAGCCAACACAGTATTGACCAATACGAAAACGTCAAAAATGATGATTTAATGTAGATAAAATAAAAAAAAAATAAAAAATGGCGCTGCTGTCACGTACAATTCAACTCCGCCTAAGTAAAAGCAATTAAATAGTTAAAAGCTTATTTTAAGGAAGCTATACGCGGAATTTTATGAACTAGAAGCAGTGAACCAAGTGCAGTCAATAATTTTTTTTTCACCTTTCTTAATTTTTTTGCAACCAAAACAATTAAGTGCTGTGATTGCAAACAAAGTGATACAAAACCCATTTTCAATAATAATTTTATAAATTACGTCTTTGTTGTGTATTGTCTATGTCGTGTATTGTCTATGTTCGATTATGATTAAAGCAGTTGTCATCCAGACTTATATTTCATTACATTACATGGTGGCAGCGGTGAAAATTTATTCGATTTAAATGGTTTAAGTCGGTTATAATGACACGCTGTGGACTCTAATACGTCAGGGACGGTTCAAGAGCGCTATGGAACACGCGCGACCACCAACAGAACTGTGTTTGGAGGGCAGCTCCGTCAGCCGGGCTGACGCATGGCGGCGATGGAGGTCGCAATTTATGTTATTTTTAAAAGCATCGGGGGTGCAAAAAGAAGAAACTGGTATTCAAGCTAGCTTAATGATAAATTTAATCGGACCTGAAGGATTTGAAGTCTTTGAGACATTTTCTTTTGACAAGGAGAGCGATAAAGATGATGTGAACTTATTGCTTACGAAATTTGACGAATACTTTGGAGTCAAACAGAATATAACTTTAGCAAGGTACAATTTTTTTACACGGGATCAGGAAGTCGGAGAATCGATTGATCAGTATGTTACGGCTTTACGATTATTGAGTAAAAATTGTATCTTCAAAAATTTGGAGGAGGAATTGATTCGCGACCGTATTGTATGTGGGATCCAAAGTACTGGAGCGAGAGATCGACTTTTGAGAACAGAGGACCTGACTTTGGAGAAAGCCATTAGAATCGTCCAGGTTGATCAAATTTCAGTAGATAATCGGCGTTTATTGGAGACGCGTAATGCTTCAGGATTGGTGCAAGTTGATGCAGTTGGCGTGCGCGGTGTAGGCGGCCGCGGTGGGCGCGGCGGCTGGCGCGGCAGCGGACGTCGACAAGGGCGCGGTATGACCAATGTTGCTGCTGGTTCCAGCACCGCGCGAAGATTTGTTCATTCTAGCGAGAATGGAAATTGTCTCAGGTGCGGAGGCCAATGCAATGAACCCAGTCTATGTCCGGCTATTTCAGTGCAGTGTTATCTGTGCGAAAATCATGGACATTTTGCTAGAATGTGCAAGATAAAAAAAGGAGCTAAAAAAATGTACGATATAGGTTTAACTGAAGAGCAAGGCAATGAAGAAGATGATTGTGAGTCATTTTTTATATCAGTTTTGTACAATGTTTCAGAGATTAACTTTTCGTCTGAGGGTTGGTATGAAACACTCCAAGGGGAGTGTGGTTCTGAAAAATTTAAGTTAGATACGGGAGCAGACATTAATGTTTTATCGTATAACCGATTTTTATTATTAGGCTATGACTGTAAGCTAATTGGTGGCAAACAAGGTGTTAGATTGCAATCTTATAGTGGTGATATTATTCCTATAAGAGGTATTTGCACATTAAAATGGTGGTATAAGGGTGTTTTGTATGAATTAAAATTTGCAATTGCGGTTAGTGATTGTCAGAGTGTGCTTGGGTTGCAAGCTTGTCTAGCTTTAGGATTAGTTAAAAGAATTCACAATATAAATCTTACAGATTATCGAGATTTGTTTAATGGTTTAGGCTGTTTGCCAGGTGAATATCACATTGTTGTAGACAAAACTGTGATGCCGGTGATTTGTGCAAACCGTAAGGTACCATTAGGAGTTCGTGATAAGTTACAAGATGAGTTAAATAGAATGATAGAGTTAGGTGTTATTAGGAAAGTGAGTCATCCAACCCCATGGGTGAATTCATTAGTGATTGTTGCTAAGAAAAATGGGCAGTTGCGTATATGTTTAGACCCGAGGCCGCTTAATAAGGCAATACAGCGTGCACATTTTCAATTGCCAACAATAAATGAATTGGCTACTAAGTTGTTAGTTTATTTGATTTACAAAAATCAATCTAATCGATTTTGTAATAATCGATATGTTGTAGGTACTTATTTAAAAAGAAAATAAAATTCTCTATTAACGTCACCTTTATAATTCTTCACTTGTTTTTTTTTTTTTTGAAGTGACTGACGTATAACCTTCCTAGTGATATTTATTTGGCTTACAATATATACTTACAATTATAAAAAGCCTATATTCGTTTTATTCAAGTGCCATAACCCACATTTCCTATAGGTTATGGGCCCAGTTACACTTTGTTAAGTACTACGCTATTGAAGTAAAGTGTTTAATTTATTTAAATCTACTGACTGTAAGTATTTCGATTTTTTTTCACTATGGAGAATTTGAAAGTGAAACGAAACATTAAACCGTTCGACGGTGAGAAATACAGCGTTTGGAAGTTCCGTATTCAAGCATTGTTGACCGAGATGGACGTTATGAAAGATATCAACATGGAACCAGATTTACAATCGAAGACTTGGATGAAGAGCAACCGAATCGCGAAAAGTATCATTGTTGAATATTTGGCATTTGAAAGACGATTCTACGGCACGTGAAATCTTCAAAAACTTGGACGCATAGTACGAAAGAAAAAGTTTGGCGACTCAGTTGGCGTTACGTAAAAAACTGTTGGGTTTAAAACTTCAAGGTGACACTACGTTAGTAAAGCACTTCACTATTTTTGATGATCTAATTACGGAATTACTGGCGGCTGGAGCGAAGTTGGAAGAAACCGATAAGGCTTTTGGATCATGAAGTCAAGATGAAAAATGAATCCAGTGATACCAGCGTCAAAGTTTTACAAGTTGAGCTGAAAAATGGACAGGAATTTCGAAAAAGAAAATTCGATCATTATCAAAATAATAAAGGGAATAATAACTACAACCAGAAGAGTAACAATCAGAAGAAAAAGTATCAGTTCTTGAAGTGTCATCACTGTGGCCGCAAGGGGCATGTGAAAAACGATTGCTTCTACTTCAAAAGAGCTCAGCAGCAGAAAAATACGGAAAGGACAAGGACGATCCAGGCAGTTGAGATCAGTGGACCATCCACGTCAAGCAATTTTTCTGGATTTGCTTTTATGATGGGAGACTATCAAGCGGATGATGATGGAAAGAAAGTTACTTTCCTTTTGGATTCTGGAGCATCAGACCATATTATAAACCGAGAAGATCTTTTCATTAGTCACACCGTTTTGCAAACACCATTAAAAATTTGTATTGCTAAAAATGGTGAATATATTTCAGCTACCAAAAAGGGAATGATGTATGTGACCAGCAACATGGGCGTTCAAGGAGTTTTAGAGGACGTGCTCTTCTGTGCTGAGGTACCATACAACCTGCTTTCTGTATCAAAAATGCAACGTGCTGGGTTGACAGTCATTTTCGACCAGCAAGGAGCCCAAATACGTAAGGATAATAAAACCATTATGCAAGGTATGTTGAAAAATAATTTAATTGCTGTACACTTAATGGCATCTGTAAATAAGTGTCAATCTGTCTCTCAAGTATGCAGTAATAAAAATATGTACAAATTATGGCATCAACGCTTTGGTCATATTAGTAAAAATAAATTCATTGAAATAAAAAATAATAAAATGGTTTATGACACCAGCCAAATTGAAACTGTAATGCCAGATGATGAGTTGTGTGAGGCCTGTATAAATGGGAAACAGAGTCGACTTCCATTCAATCAGGTTAAAGATAAAAGTCATGTTAAACGGCCATTATTTATTGTGCACTCAGATGTTTGTGGACCTATTACTCCCTCAACTAATGACAACAAAAACTACTTTGTACTTTTTGTTGATGGGTATACGCATTATTGTGTTACGTACCTATTAACTTATAAATCAGACGTGTTCGCTGCTTTTAAAGATTTCGTGGCTAAAAGCAAAACTAAGTTTAATTTAAAATTAGTCAACTTATACTGCGATAATGGTGGCGAATATCTATCGACTGAAATGAAAAGTTATTGTGTAGAGAGAGGGATATCTTATCATTTAACAGTTCCGAGAACACCACAATTGAATGGCGTTTCTGAACGTATGGTTAGAACCATTACTGAAAAAGCTCGTTCCATGATAAGCGGTGCTCAATTAGACAAAGTGTTTTGGGGTGATGCAGTACTGACTGCTGTTTATTTAATTAATTTGACCCCAACTAAAGCTTTGAAAATTTCAAAAACACCATTCGAAATGTGGCATGATAAAAAACCTCAAATTAAATATTTGAAGGTATTTGGTTCAACTGTTTACGTTCATAATAAAATCAGTAAGACCAAGTTTGATGAAAAATCATGGAAAGGGATACTACTGGGTTATGAACCAAACGGCTATAAAGTTTGGAACCCAGAATGCGAAAAATACGTAATAGTCAGAGATGTTATTGTTGATGAGACTGGTTTTCTTCAATCCAGGCCAGACCTCAAGTCTGAAGGGAATATTAAAAATTCTCACGGCAAAACTGATGATGTAATATCTAAGTCAGTGCCGGTAAAGTCTCATAACTCTGACAGTTTAAAATCAGATACATCTAAATCTGATGAGCGTAAGTGTCCTAGTAAAATTCGCAGATCAAACCATGATAATTTATTTGAATCGGAACAAATAGTTGATACACTTTCTGATAACCTATCTTCATCAAAAGAAAACACAGATAATAATCCTGAGATTAGAAGAAGCAGTAGGCTCACAAATCGTCCACCTATTTCGTATAATGAAGACGATGATGAGTACATTTTGTGTGCTCAGTCTGTTCTGTGTAAAATACCAAATTCATTAGAAGAGATTAAAACTCGAGACGATAGATCTCAGTGGGAAAGCGCAATTAAGGACGAATTA
This sequence comes from Amphipoea lucens, assembly GCA_947508005.1. NCBI lineage: Eukaryota > Metazoa > Arthropoda > Insecta > Lepidoptera > Noctuidae > Amphipoea > Amphipoea lucens. The sequence continues at coordinate 22,634,521 of OX382357.1, forward strand.
AATTCTCTAAAGATAAATAATACTTGGACTTTTGTACCAAGACCTGAAAATAGAAACATTGTCGATTGTAAATGGATATTCACTATAAAAAATGATGAATTTGGAAAACCTATAAGATACAAAGCACGACTTGTTGCAAGGGGTTTCAGTCAAGAATACCTCATGGACTATAATGAAACTTTCGCACCAGTAGCAAGAATAGCTAGTTTCAGATTTATACTTAGTTTTGCGAATCAATTTAATTTGCTAGTTCATCATATGGACGTCAAAACCGCCTTCTTAAATGGCGAATTAAAAGAAGAAATTTATATGAAAGTCCCTGAGGGTATCTCTTGTCCAGATAATTATGTGTGTAAATTAAATAAAGCACTTTACGGGCTAAAACAGGCAGCTAGGTGTTGGTTTGAAGTTTTCGAACGATCTCTTAAAGAAGAAGGTTTTCAAAGTTCTTCAGTGGATAGGTGTATATATTTGCAAGACAATGGAGATGTGCTTAAAAATATTTATGTCGTTCTATATGTAGATGACTTAGTTATAGTATGCGCTGACATTGAAACAATGAATAATTTTAATAGATATATAATGAGTAAATTTAAAATGACTGATTTAAAAGAGATAAAATTATTTCTTGGTATAAAAATTACAAGGCATGCAAATGAAATTACATTAGATCAAAGTGCATACATAAACACGGTATTAAATAAATTTAATATGCACGATTGTAAACCTGTCAATACACCCATTGAAAATAAACTTAATTATGACGCATTAAACTCTGAAGAAAAATACAACGCTCCATGTCGAAACGTTGTAGGATGTTTAATGTATGTCATGTTATGCACTCGTCCAGATTTAAGTACAAGCGTTAATTTACTGAGCAGGTATACAAACAAAAATAATAAAGAACTCTGGCAATGTCTTAAGAGAGTGCTTAGGTACTTGAAAGGTACTGTTGATTTGAAATTAAGTTATAAAAGATGTGCCTACAATAATATTCTATGTGGTTACGTAGATTCAGATTGGGGTGGCAGTGATTCAAATGACAGGAAAAGTACAACTGGGTATTTATTTAAGCTCTTCGAGCATTGTTCTATAACCTGGAGTACAAAGAAACAAATGTCAGTTGCTGCCTCTTCAACAGAGGCGGAATATATGGCATTGTATGAAGCTGTTAGGGAGGCATTATGGCTTAAATCATTAGCAGCTAGTATTAAGATAGATATCGAAAAACCTATCATAATCTATGAGGATAACAATGGCTGTATAAGCATTGCAAATAATCCAACCAATCATAAACGTACAAAACACATTGATATAAAGTATCATTTTTCTAGGGAACAGATTGAGAAAAATGTGATAAAATTAAATTACATTCCAACAGGTCAGCAGTTGGCAGATGTTCTGACCAAGCCATTACCTGCTATAACTTTTCAGCAGATGAGAAGCAAGATGGGCTTGGAATAAGACTGTTTTTTTTTAGATTAATTTAATTATTATTTAGTAATGGTCTGATTAAGGTCTTCTGGGTTTTCCTTAATCCTTAGCAACAAATGTTGGGCCATGAGATGTATTTCCCAGCAAACACTAGGAAGTGAATATGTTTCGGTCAATTAGGTATTGACTTTGATTTATTTTATTTGTATAATTGGTAGATTAATTTTTGAGGGGGCGTGTTAGTTTATTTGATTTACAAAAATCAATCTAATCGATTTTGTAATAATCGATATGTTGTAGGTACTTATTTAAAAAGAAAATAAAATTCTCTATTAACGTCACCTTTATAATTCTTCACTTGTTTTTTTTTTTTTTGAAGTGACTGACGTATAACCTTCCTAGTGATATTTATTTGGCTTACAATATATACTTACAATTATAAAAAGCCTATATTCGTTTTATTCAAGTGCCATAACCCACATTTCCTATATAAGTTTCACGGTGCTAAGTATTTTTCAGTTTTAGACGCATTTTCAGGGTTTTGGTCGGTGAAACTGGATAATGCAAGTGCAGACTTATGCACGTTCAGTACACCGTTTGGGCGATATCAATATTTGCGATTGCCATTTGGTCTTAATTGTGCACCTGAAGTGTTTCATGCGAAAATAAAGCAATTACTTGAAGGCCTAGAGGGGGTAGATTCGTTTATCGACGATATCATTTGCTGGGGAAGGACTAAAGACGAACATGATCTGCGTTTGAAAGAGTTGTTAAACAGGGCACGAGAAATTAATTTGAAATTCAACAAAGATAAATGTCGTATATGTGTTGAGGAAGTAACTTATTTGGGTCATATTTTTAACAAAGATGGAATGAAAGTAGATTCTGAGAAAGTAAGAGCGATATATAATATGCCGGAACCAACTGATCGGAAAGGTTTAGAAAGGTTTTTAGGGACTGTAAATTATCTTTCTAAATTTATACCTAATTACTCAGACCATACTTTTCAATTAACTAGATTATTAAAAAAAGATATGGCTTGGTGTTGGGAAGTTGGTCATAAGGACGCATTTAATAAGTTAAAAGAATTGTTGTGTGATGCACCAGTACTATCTTTGTACGATGTTAGTAGTCCGGTGGTGTTATCAGTGGACGCAAGCAGTGTGGCACTGGGCGCTGTGCTAATGCAGGAGGGGCGTCCAGTAGAGTACGCGTCACGCACGCTCACTGACACACAACAAAGATACGCACAAATAGAAAAGGAAATGTTGGCAATAGTATTCGCTTGTGAAAAGTTTCATCAGTATATTTATGGAAAAAATAGTGTGGTCGTCGAATCGGATCATAAACCACTGGAGAGCATTTTTAGAAAATCTTTAGACTCGGTCCCAGCTCGCTTGCAGCGAATGATGTTAAAGGTTCAAGCTTATGAGTTGGTGGTCACTTACAAGCCTGGGAAATATATGTACATACCTGATACATTGTCGCGGGCACCTCTTCCGGATTTGTATGACGATAAAATTAGCAGAGCTATACTATGCCAAATTAAAATGGTAGTCAATAATATACCCATGTCGCAGAATAAGTTTACCCTCGTCAAGCGGGAAACTAGTAAGGATGAGTGTTTAAAATTGTTACTAAAATATATTAGTCAAGGGTGGCCAGATAAGTTTAACATACACAATGATTTAAGATACTATTGGTCGATAAGAGATGAACTATACTGTGTAGATGGTGTCGTATTTAAAGACAAACAGGTTTTAATACCACGTTCTATGCAAAGGGACATGTTAAAGCTTATTCACCAAGGGCATTTAGGGATTGATCGTTGTAAGAGACGTGCTCGTGAAGTGATATTTTGGCCTGGTATAACAAGAGATATTGAGGATTATGTGAGAAGATGTAAAATATGTCAGGAAACGGCAAACAAACCGTGTAGGGAACCTATGATTCCAGTAGATATACCAGAATTGCCATGGAATAAAATTGGAACAGATATATTTGAGTATGGAAAGCAAAGTTATTTAATATTAGTTGATTATTATTCTGGTTTTATTGAGGTTGCATATTTGAGAGACACTACGTCAAACTCAGTAATATGTGTTATGAAAGAAAATTTTGCACGGTATGGTATACCGGATACGGTTATCAGTGACAATGGTCCACAATATTCATGTCGTAATTTTGTTAAATTTTCTTTAGAATGGGGTTTTAAACACATCACTTCATCTCCGTATTATCCTCAATCTAATGGCAAGAGTGAAAGAGCAGTTCAAACCATTAAAAATATATTGAAAAAATCAGTAGACAGTAAATCCGATTTTTATTTAAATTTGCTAAGTTATAGGAATACACCGCGGGAAAATTTGAATTCTCCTGCACAGTTAATGATGGGCCGGCGTTTAAATTGTAGACTACCAGTCCATTCAGATTTGTTAAAACAAAGTAATTGTGATAACTTACAACATAAAAAAATGTTGGAAAAACAAATAAAAACTAAAAGTTTCTATGATCAGCATTGTAAATTGCTACCTGAATTGAATGTGGGCGACGAAGTTACAATATTAGGAAATACAAATAAGAGAAGTCATGGCAAAATATTGGGAAAAGCGTCGACTCCACGTTCCTATATTGTTAAAAACAAAAAAGGTATTTATCGCCGTAATCGTCGACATTTGATAAGGACTGTAAAGGATCCTGCAGACAATATCTTGTCTGATATTGATGAGTATTTTTCGGGGGATGATAGGGATGATGATTATGTGCCAAGCACCAAAATAAACGTACCGTCATCTTACTCGCCACCTCTTACCCGTAGTAAGACTTAAGAACAATTTGTATACGTTAATTTAACTAAGTTTGATTGATTTATTTTAAGTTTGTTTATTATTTTTAGTTTATCTTATAAGTGGAGTTAATAGATTTTAAGTTTATTCATTATTAATATTTTATCTTATTTAAGGGGAAGGTGTTGTGTATTGTCTATGTCGTGTATTGTCTATGTTCGATTATGATTAAAGCAGTTGTCATCCAGACTTATATTTCATTACATTACAGTCTTCAAACATAATTCCCGAACATACAACTTATGTAAACAAAAATGAAGTGAATTTCATGTGTCTGTATTTTCCCATCGCGTCGCTGAGGACGCGACGCCAGTCCGATGTCACCAGGCAACGGTTGCCAGGGTTGCGCCGAAATGCATCGGCGGCGCGGCGGCCTAGGCCGCCTGCGTGACTGCGTCTGTCCCGTGACTGCTCCCGTCACTGTCATTCGAAGTGTCACATAGACATTTTAGTGTAAAATTGTGAATTTATTGTATTGTTATTATTTTAATTAGTTTTAATATAATATAAGTAAAATTCAATGCTTAGTGGCAGCAGCAATGTGGTAGATAACAGTGCTTGTCAACCTTCGACATCGCTGAGCATCCTGCAGAGATGTCCGCAGTGTATCCAGGCACGGTTTTTTAAAGGTAAGCGGGGTTTGAATGTGCACATTGGAAAAATGCACAGACCATCAAATGTCTCATCTCAGACCCTGCCTCAATAACCACACCTACAACTCCAGCTACATCCACTTTTGGCCCGTTTTGGAAAACCCTGTCCAAATTCAAAAACTCTGTTCCTGTTTTAGAGCGAGTTCCCCGCGGCGCTAGACCTCTAGAGGCGCAACACCTAGCAGGTTGCGTTCGTCTTGCCGCCCGCGAGAACTCGCTAAGTGCTTGGGAAGAACTACTCACCTTCCCTTACAGAATTCTACATGTACAAAAGAATTTGGCAACAAAAAAGACATTAACTGCACACATTAAAGAAAACTGTAATATTTCGGCTCATAATTTAGATTCAAAATTGCAGACATAGAGATATACCTCATCAAGGCATAGTCACTCACACTGACTCATATTTGTTCACATTTTTGGCAAATAAAGCGCAAATGTAGTTTACATTGTATATTAAACTTTATAATATAATATAATTTTAAGTAGTAGATATGTAGTAAGGTGGTGCATTGTTATGTAAAAGAGCGCCTCTTGCCATCAAACGTAAAAGTTTTGCGAGTTGAAAATTAAGTAACACCTCTGTATTACGGTATCATTAAATAAAAACAAAAAAAAGGAGATATATCCCATCTGGTAGAATCTAAGTTAGGGGAAGGTGACATCAGCGAAGCAGCCAGGATTCAGTGATGTTGTGGCACCGTGTTCTCCAGAAACACTCGCAGCTCTGGAGAGCAAACACCCTGGCGCAGCGGATGACAAAAAAAAATTACCTACGATCGGTGGGTAATCTGACTATTGTAACTTAAAATTAAGGATCAAGTTCGGTGCCCAGAATCGAGGACAAATGTATCTTGGTAGATCACCCATTTCCAAACATATTTTCTGCCTGTTTATAGTAAAGTCAAAAAATAAATAAATAATTTATAGTAAAAAATAAATTGCCAATGTGACAACAACTGGTTCAAAAAAATCACTACCTACCGACTTCTAATCCATACTAACATTATAAATTCGAAAGTAACTCTGTCTGTCTGTCGGTCTATATATCTGTCCGTCTGTCTGTCTGTGTGTGTGTATGTTACCTTTTCACGCCTAAACCACTGAACCGATTTAGATGAAAGGTATAGAGATAGTTTGAGTTTCGGGAAAGGACATAGGATAGTTTTTATCCCGATATTCCCACGGGATCGAAACTTATGCGGGTGAAACCGCGGGGCGCAGCTAGTACACAATAAGGATTCTAGAAGGTCCTTTATTATAAGCGTTACGAGGACATAACGTTATGGCCCTTGAGTTAATGGCGACACATAATACGATCGACACTACACACGATCATATTTCTGTACGTGGCCCTTATTTCATTAGCCTTTTTCGGACCCTTATTAAAAACATGACAAAATATATACATATGTAATATATGTATGGACTTTTATGATTAAAAATAAGATTTAAACGAATTTTCGGGATGCATGAAGAAGCCTCTTCGTGTAGCGCAGTTTGTTCCGCCAGTTACTCAACTGAACCGAGCGCTCGGCGCATACTGGACAGTTACACCCAACACCTTATTTGACTGGCCAATTATTCCCTTACGGTGGTAGCGCTAATGCCCGCTTGGTTTGCGACCACCCTCCCACCGGAGTTCGGCGTCAAGCAGCCTGCTGTGTTTCGTTGATGCGTGGCAGTTCCAGTGCCTTAGGCATCTTCTGGGCATGCTCATTCCATCATAGACCTCATCCATCGCTTTCCATCAGGCGTGATCGAGGTCAAGAGCGGGCCCATTCAGCAATAAAAAAAAAACATTTTATTCTAGAATTAACTTTTTTGGTTACATTTACTCAAATAATTTTAGGTTACACAGGGCGGTTTACGATTTTTTTTTACTGAATTAGTCGATGATGATTTTTACTTGATATCCACTTTATTTTGTATTCTAATTATATTTTTTATGTTTATATTTCCCAGCAGTGGGAACATTATAGGCTGATTATGATGATGTTTATATTTATGTTTTCTTAGGTAATTACGTCTTTGTCTTTATGGTGAATGCTATCTACATATTACAGGACATAGGGTATACCAACATACCAACATTTTATTTTATTATTGTTTTCTTATAAATTGTTTTGTATATGTATTGCTGTTGGTGTACCAAATAAATCAATAAAATTCAACAGCTTTTTACTAAACGCATATGAAAGTATACTGTACTTATGTATAACAAGAGATTTTTTCTATCTGTTTGTTCCAGCTAATCTCCGAAGCGGCTGGACCGATTTTGATGAAATTTGGTACGAACAGGGATACTCTGAACAAGAACTACTACAACCAACAAGAAGATACTCAAGAACTAATGACATTACATTTTTTATCGACATACGACGAGGGCGAAGCCGCAGGCTGAAGCTAGTTCATAATAAAATGTCGATTCCTATTTACATAAGGACATAATTTGTTATTCTGAGTCAAGTTATTTATAAAAGAACGGCTATTTGTTTGTTGTATGTAACTGAACACAAATATATTAAACCAACGTTTTACAAGAAGAACATTGAACTTTAAACATTAACAATCCATAAATCTGTTTATCCTAGCAATTCTGCTAGTAGTACCACAAAGATTTATTCTATACGAGTAACAAATGAACGATTTATCTCCTAGATTACAATAATGGCTGCCACAAATGGTGCAAACAAAATAAATGTATCTTTTTCAGTCAAATAACGTTAAAGGTGAGAATTTTGAACCTGTGAGTATTGAATTTATAACCGTAAAAACGTTTATTGCAGGTTCATTTTAACTGTAGGCACCTGCTTACCTGAATACCTCGACCAAATGACATTCTATCAGCGATAAAGGACGCTTCCCATTTCGTTCATTTTTGCTTTTCATTTGAAAAAACGAAGTGAAGTGAAACATTAGAAAACAAAATGAATAAAATAAATTGATTTGTGAACCGATCCAAAATTTGAATTTTGGCACTGCAATTTTCACTCGCCTACCTACTTAAGGATCTAAAAATGAAATGAAAGTAGCGAATGAACGTTCATTCCTATAAAATTACGTCGATGTCGAGTGAACGTGGAATGAAACAAAAATAAGCATTCACTCGAGTGAATCATCTGTTATCGGGCTGAACGATGAACGAAAGTCAAAAATGATTTATGTCAGTCCTGTTGAGTCTTAAAAAAAACCGAGTGTGCTTATGACCACACGACTGAGAGTGAAAGAAAATGTGCGGGCGCACTGCTTTCTCATGCTTATATCCCCCACTCAACTCCCGTTCGCCTCGCCCGATCACACTTTTCGTAACGCTTACGTCACGCGTTCGCCAGCTTACTCCCCAAGTCAAGCGTGCGTAAAAAAGTTTTACTTCAAAAATACTTGTTTTAGGCCCTCATGATAACTGTCACGTAGCAGGGCAAAACCTCTTCTCTTAAAGAGCAAGCTACGGGCATTTATTAGCAACACGCTTATTCAGTACGGCTTGGAGATGTCATACAGCCGCTGCGGCTGCAGGATCCGACTGCTCAGGTACGCAGGTTCTGGTACTACACATAGAGGTGATCCCAAATTAAAAGTACCTTCCGATACAGTTACCTAGCTTTTCGAGTTATTATTATTAGAGCTGGATGGAATTTCGTGACATTTTATTCTCTGATACATCGTGACCAAACTATACGCAAAAATTAACTCCAGTTCGGACATGCCGCTTTGAAAGACAGTACTGCTATTTTTATACAATCCTTTGATTTCAAAGCTTAAAATTATGATGTGTATTGGAAACATCTTCGTAATCGTTTTAACAATATAAGACCTCTTGTGAACAAACATCTCAAGGCAATCTTTAATATTGACTTTTATTTTAGGAGTGAAAGTGTTTTATTTAAATTTTTTTTTTGACACAATAAAGCCCTGAAGTATCTGACTGAGGATGTGACTAAACCTGAAAATGAAACTGAATATAACTGAATATATAAAACGATAGACCGTACCACCTTTAGCTAGGCTCGAACGCGCAACCTCGTGCTCACGAAGCGTGTCCCTTAATAGGGATGATGACGAATATTAGAAATGATCGAACAAATAATGTAATTTCACGGAAGGCATAGTAAAACGAGATAATCGAAAAAAATCTGGAGAAGTAAAGAACGGAAATTAGGAGAAGATACACGCTTTAAAAGTTTTTGGTGGGGATTATTCCCGTCTTTGTCGCGCGGTACTGACAATGTATGTCGTTAGTATGAACTTACATAGTCGTGACGTCACTTTTATGGTACGTCTTTGTGTAGCAGTTATTTTAAAACGTTTATAACTTAGCATTTATTTAAGCTTTTAGACTTTGTAATATTATTGTTGTACTATTTGCAAACAAATATTTTTTGAGTTCTATCTTTTGTTTGTTGTGCTTAGCATGTCATCAAAATGTGTCTAAATACATTTTTATTTTTTTATTATTAGTTAAAAATGAATAAAATTGTCATCATTCAAATATTGTCTATTCCCAGGTCAACACAATATTTGAATACTAACAAAAAAAAAAAAAAAAAAAAACGATTGATAACTATTACGCGAAAACACCTCAAATAATCCCTCATAATAACCAATGTGCAAACATAATCTAACGTTGGCCAAAAAAATATAAAAATAATATTTTTTCATCATCAATCACCTGTCGTGGCCAGGTTGCCACCTCCGATTGTGAACTCTTCGGTGGGTGGAAACTCCAGTCATTTCTCAAAATGACAGACTTTTCACGTATAAATCTATGTCACGGGCATACTGCACGGAAATGTTGGCTTCAACTTGCCCGATATTAGTTTAAAACTTCCTAGATTTAGTTTGGAAATGTGAGACCGCACTTTTTGTTAAAATAGATTGTGTAAGATTTGAGAGCAAGACATTATCAAGCATTTTTTTTTCAATACTCATAATTTTTGAAGAATTTCGTTTTGTTTGATTTGTGAACGCAGCAAGGTGTGTAGGACTGTGCTAGGAAGATGAAAAAGATAATTGGAATACTTAAAACATGTTTACACGTCTTTTCATCTATAGATATTACCGTTATCGGACAACGGGTTGTAAAAAACTCTAGGATTATTTATAAATATATAAAAATATTCAATTTTTGCTATAATCCCTTCATTATAAATAAATTCCACCAGAATAACGACCGCGCTTACTCATTCGATATAGCTAACGATTCGTGTGATACAAATCATTTTGAAATATAACATCCAAATGGGATTTCCCGATGGCGTACTTAAGGGTAAATCAATAATCTGGCAACACTCGCTGATTTATATTTGGTGAGCTTTTTACCTATACGCGGTAAAAGGAGTCGTGGTATGAATACAGTTATTTATGACATCGAAGTTCATTCAATGTCGTTCACTCGATGAAAAACTGCTTAGCGATTTTTTTTTGGTACTGCTGTATCAAATATTCCTTCACAGGTGAAAGTTTTTCATAGTTTGGTATTCCGCATGAGTTGTGCCGTGTAGTTTCAGCCACGAATATATTGCCAACTTTGCTTCGTGAAAAGTTACAAAAGGTAAATAAGATACCTACTTTATAAACGTTAAGGGACTAATGTTGAGTTGTATTCACTATTATAATAACTTTGCCGGTACTCAGATTGCTAGATCTTCCTTATATCTTAAATCATCTAATACGAATTCAAACGATCGCTTTACTGAGTTAAAATTTAATGAATCTCAAAGAGCAAGCTTAGACACTTTTAACTTTTCATCTCAGCACTCAGATCGTGCCAAAACGATCCAAATATCCTTACACTCCTTTCAAATCCACATCGAAAACAAAAAAAAAGTTCGTTCCGTGCCGTGTACATATAAAAGCGTCGCACGGCTAAAAGCGATCTGATAGCTATTGGTGTGAGAGCGACACGGAATCTAATCTCAGGACGGAATGTGATGTCAGGATCAAACGCCGGTTGCAACGGTCATCAAGGCAACCGACTTTGAAAATCGAATTGAAAGTTTAGTTTTTCGGCCAGTATTGCTGTTGTTTGGAATATTGGGGCCATAAAAGTGTGCTCTAATCTAATATTTCTAATATATGCAAAAACATTTGACTAATTGACTAAGACTGAAATAGACCAGAAAAAAATTGAAAGAAGAAGAAAGAGAGAAGAAAGGGAAAGAAGATGTATGCCCCCTGCAGTGGAACACAAAAATTGACTTTAAATATTAAAAAACTGTCTAAATTTGGAGTTTATCGCCTGGAAGCTGTAATAGCAATCGCTATCTGACGATTCTCCGGGTAAAAAGTAAAATAGATTCGTAAAATTAAGTTCCATTTTCGGGAACAAACTAGTTTCTGAAAGTAAAGAAGTGTTTTCTTAGCCAACAGAAAGTATGTTTGGATTCCCTTCCGCAAAAGTATATTATCTTCTAAAATACTTCCATTAGACCGGAGAAAAGCTAAGAAGTTGAGAATTGTATTGACACAATTTGATGGGAAAAACGTTTCAGTAAGTTTTCGATGAGACTTTATTTTTTAAAGTTTGTTGAGAAATGAGAAACATTTTCGCTTTAGAACTGAAGAGAAATGAAAATGATTATGAGGGAGAATATTTGAAAAGATAAAATGTGCATAATAGGCAGTAAGACTAGCTTTTATGTTTTCAGATAAAATTTCAAAGAGCCGTGGATTTTGTGAATAATAAATAAATAAATGTGCATACTCACAGAGTGCAAGTAGGTATAATGTTAATACTTTTAATTGTTGATTAACCCATTATTTTTATTTATCAAAAATATTGTAAAAGAATTTATGTGTTACATCATAGACGGATCAAGTCAGTATACAAAGCGTCAATAACAATACCAAAATATTACGTTTGAAAGGGAGAAAAGAAAGAAAAATTGGTTTATTTGTCACAGATAGGTACATGCATATAAAACGACATGTAAGTTAATTTGAATATAAAAACAAAATAGCCCGTTGACCATATGCACCATCAATGGTGCAGAGGAGACTAATTAGTTCCGTTTGCACCATTAATGGTCCAAATGAAACTGCATTGATAGTATGGTCTCATCTGCACCATTGAAAATGGTGCAAACGAAACCGCATTGATAGAATGGTCTCATATGCACCATTGAGTTGACACTATACTTACTATCAATGCGGTTGTAGGTATTTCCTCAAAGTATTTCCTCCTTGCATGTTCTAATATTATTTGAGTGTTGACAAGGTAACAAATTACAATGAGCGAAACTAATTTAACTTTTGTTGCACAAAGTCGAGGAAGATTTTTATTGTTCGAATGGTATCAATACCATTTTCACACACAGTACAAAAATTGTAATAGCATAATTATGGAGGTGTAGATATAAAAAAAAACAAATGTACAGCAACAATTACCATTACAGAGGTACGTACGTAGCATTTATGATATAGAAAATATGTATAAGCCATACACTTGCTTGTGGGTGAAGCCGGGGGTGCACAGGTCGCAGGGTTTTTGAAGTGAAAACTTCTTTAGCGGCGTTGAACACTTTTTGTAATGGGTAAAAAATGTTAAACTCGCGTCAGGGCATCGCGTCAGGACACGTGACCGTCAGGAGAGATTCCCCCCCCCCCCCCCCCATCTCTTTCTACGGCGGCGCCAACCGAAGTGAACCAAGTGAGACACGATAAAGATGGCCGAAGAAAATGACATTTGACGTACAAATGTTTGAAAAGTCAGTTTCGTAAACAATAGTACTTCGAGGAGCCGCAGTTGTATTTAATTTATTTTGAACTTCTGTTTAACCAATTTAGTTTATTATTATATACCTACCTACAATACAAAATAGAAGCGACGAAAAATATAACGAAGCACATTATAGCAACAAGAAATACTGTGGGACATTGCTGCTTTTGTGTGAAAACAATGCTTCCGTGTCGCCCACGGAAGTTTACACCCTGCAGGGAGATGCTCCAGTAGGGTGTGGCTGTGAAGCTATGTTGCAAAACATGCTCCACGTCCTATCCTGCCTTATTTGTCCTACCCAAAACATGCAGTCAAAGTGACCTCTGCGCTGCCACCGACGACAACGTGGAAGTGGCAATATTTTGAGCCAACAAGATCTAAAGTAAAAGAGAAGAAATTTAGGGAGTAGTTCATTAATAAAAAGCTTGTATACAAATATCAGTTTATTTTTATAATACTTGTACGCACCGGGACTTACAGCTTAGTACGGCTGTTATTCCAAATGCATACAGTGTGGCTAAGTTTGTAACAATTGAGCCTGGTACCTATGGTTACCTCACCCTACTGATTATAAACCTACAGCAACTACTTAACACCGTAGTTATCCTAACACCCTAACCTATTATACAAGCCTACGGGAGACCTACGGGAACAGACAGAATTTGGGTAGGAATAGGGGTTTGTGTACGTCGTGCAATGTGTACACAGGAAATAGTTTTGTCATTGCCGGTCCCACAGACTCATAGAACTGGTGATGGCTAAAGGTGTCTTGGCCATAGTGAGAGGAATTATGGAAGATGAATCAAACTCTACTCCAACTTGATGACTAATGTATTCATTTACTAATTACTAATTTATGTGGAACGAATGTATGTCGCTCTTGATGCTGACGCTGGCGTATGTAACTCTTGCCTGTTCACGGCTGAACAATACTCTAAACTCTAATTTGGCTTCTAAAACTTGTGCAAGTAGAACAACATTTTTAAAATGTTTGCTTTTCATTTGCCATCTGTGCCATCTCTTCTGTAGGCCGTTTCATTTTCTGCTATTCGTAGTGAAGCACCATCCTTACTAATCCTATTGACCTGAAATACAAAACTAATGTTATAAATTCTTTCTCTTCATTATCCTATTTATACTTTTTTAATTAATCAGTAGCGGCATCAAAATAACAGTCATTATTATTCTTATGGCGGGTTTTTTTTTGTTACAATGAGTTTTGTACAGGCAAACGAAGTTCTTCGTAAAATTGTAAATTGGATAGGCACCTAATTCGTAAATCATGCCAGGCTGCCCCTGTTTAGCGTTAGTGCTTGTGTCAGTGTTTTTATTTTCTATTATGGAGACCTATCCCTGACCAATTCTTCCAAAAAATCTAAGGATTAGAAGCAAAAGCAAGCATAAGTATAAGAAATTGAGAATGTTTACAAAACATAACTTACTTTGAACACATTTTAGCTGTAACAGTAGGTACACAGTTACACACCTTATCCTACTCCAACCAATATTCAATTCTTTGCCCTTTATTGCAACTAGTCTCCGGTCTTAATTTCATTTATTTTAAATACAAAAAAAATATTCAAAAGTTTTTTAGTTTGACACATACAATATCAAATTCATTCATTGACATATTCATATTGTTTCCATGACGACCATGACGTTGTCGCGTCAAAACTGTTGAAACTGTAGACAATAAATTAGTTTTTCATACGTAATAATGTCTATGGACACAAATATTCGGTTCGTAGACAGATATTCTCGTATGCCGATTTAATGTGTTGACCAATTTGTTGGATGACTTCATTATAATGGCAACATTTAGAAGTTGTAGGACATTCTAGTTATAGAACGTTTATGAAGCGTTTATGAATTCAAAATTTTATCGAATGTTTTAAAGGCCTATTGAGCATTTTAACTAATGAATGGTTTAAACCTTCAATAGGCTTTTTTATGAATAAGACCGAAAGTGTTTAAAATATGGAAATTGAACAAAGTGCATCTATTAATGAAAAAAGTGACGCAGAAATATTGAAAAAAAATGAGTAATATTAATTAAATTAATAATTGATTTATTTCAACGTTAATATTCAAGTTTTCACTTCTGCCGGCACTCCCGGAGTGCAACCCGTCTTTTTTTTATTTTTCACAAGCTTATTTTTACCAGAATTATGGAAGTATACATTGACATTTTATTTTTTAGGATGAATCGAAGGTTGTGAAAAAACGTGAGCATTCCAATCACTGTTTGCCTGATGAAAACAAAAATGTCGTATGCCATTTAATAAGTTCGAGTATAGAGATACTGCGACAACTTCAGAATCAACAGTTCCTGCCATTTATAAAAGACCGTGGCCATTTTCAAAGATATGGGTCTAAACTTAACAAACTTAGCAAAACTACCACGGTACGAGTTATAAATCGGTTGCATATAGACTGATAAATAAAAAACAGGGAGTTAAAAGACGGCTTATAGTTTCGGAACTGAAGTCGAAATTGGTAACAATCATAAAGATTTCCTTTTGGCTGACTATCATCACGAACGCGAACGTATTTTAATTTTTACTTCGGAAGAAGCTAAAGAAATGATTAAAAACGGAAAAATCTTCTTTTGCAACGGTACCTTCAAAAGGGGATCCCTTCTTTTCGCATAATGTTCTTTGTCCTAATATACTTCGGCATAACGATTTTGGCACAATATGTTTTGGCATAATAATACTTCGGCATAATTTTTTTAGGCATACATTTTATGTTGGCATAATCATCTTGTTTTGGCATAAATTTGATTCGCATAACGTTAGTAGGCCTAATGACTATTAGCATAATAATATTTAGGCATACAATTAATATAATTTATACATAACATTATGTAACTTAAAAGATTTTTAATCGCGAGATAACTTTTATCTGAAGAATATATTAGATGTTTTGACAGTTTTTGTATAAAAAAATATGTCAATCAGTTAACTTCTATTATGAGAAATAAATATGGCGGTTATTCCTCAGATAGAAGTTAACTGATTGAAACGGGAACACCCAAATACTCCGAAATATTTTATTCCGAATTTCGATGTTCCGATTTTCAAAAGTCCGAATTTCATAATACCTAAGAATCATAATGTCTATTATTAAAAATCACGAAATTTATTTTACCGAAAGTCATAAATGCGACTTGTTTGTTTTCCGATTTTCATATATTCGAAGAATCAAATGCTCGATGGGTTCGCGGTCCGAAAAACGACATTCCGATTTTCAATACTCCGAATTATTTCCGTTACCGCACCCGAACTCAACGAACGCAATAGACGACGTAGGATGCAAGAGCGAGCGAAGGGCACCCCGAGGTTCGGTTTGGTTAGGTTACTTTAAACCCTTTACACAGAAATAGGGGCCCCGCGAAGCGGGGCTCCGTCGACATAGGATGCAAGAGCGAGCGATGGGCACCCCGAGGTTTGGTTTGGTTAGGTTACTTTAAACCCTTTACACAGAAATAGGGGCCCCGCGAAGCGGGGCTCCGTCGCCATAGGATGCAAGAACGAGCGAAGGGCACCCCGAGGTTCGGTTTGGTTAGGTTACTTTAAACCCTGTACTCAGAATTAGGGGCCCTGCGAAGCGGGGCTCCGTCGACATAGGATGCAACAGCGAGCGCTTGAATGCTGCATGCTGCATGCTTGTTTGCATGCTGTATGCTTGCTTGCTTCATGCTTCCTACAGCGAAAAAATAAAAATATGTTTTAATATCGTTATGCGTAAATAAATTTATGCTTTAGGATATTATGCTTAAAAAAGTTATGCTTTAGAACTTTATGCTTAATAAATTTATGCTTTACAATATTATGCTTAATATTATTATGGTTAGAGAAATTATGCTTAAAAAAATTATGCGTAAGCTGTTATGCGTAATTATATTATGCGAAAATATAATTATGCCAAACAAAATTATGCTAAGTTATATTAGGTCTTAAAATTTTATGCAAATGGATAGGGAACCCTTCAAAAGGTGTCCTAGACTACTCAAACAGTTGTACCTATGTGATCTTTTGCGACATAGGAAGCACCGAGGATAAAAACTTCGTAGTGCCGGTTGCTTATATACTTTTGGGAAATAAAGAAAAGGAAACATAACATATTTTCATGTTTGAAATGATTTATATTATTACATAAAGTAGTTGTGGAATTTATTTATAAAACATATTATTGTTGTTGCTATTTGGTTGTTTATTTATATTAAAAAGTGGTTCTGCACACAAACAATATACGACCTATTATTGCTTTTTATTTCACCAATGACTAGGAAAATATGATGAAGTAGGTATTTGTACTAATATTCATGGTGCAAACGAAACTAATTAGTCTCCTCTGCACCATTGATGGTGTAGGTCAATGGTGCATACGGCAAAAGTATGGTGAAGTAGTTGTATTAATATAATATAATAATTATTGTACCTAAAACATTTTAAAAGAGAAACGGTGGAGTTTCTTGCCCATTCTTCTCCATACGAAAACTACCTTTTGGAATGGGCGACTAGAATCAATTCTATTTTAAGATAATTTTTGACGTTCAAAAGTGCCTTTTATGTGCCTATTTTTGAAATAAATGCTTTGACTTTGACTTTTGACTTTGACTTTAATATTCATGGTGCAAACGAAACTAATTAGTCTCCTCTGCACCATTGATGGTGCAGGTCAATGGTGCATACGGTACAACGGGCAAAATAGATCTATAATGAAGAATATTCACGAGCACACAATAGAAATAGTTGGTAGATGCACGTCGTGACTATAATACGTTTGAAAGGAAGACTTGCCACAGATAGGTACGTGCATATAAAAAGATATGTAAGTTTCTTCGAATAAAAAAACAAAATAGATCTATAATCACGAGTATTCACGAGCACACAATAGAAATAGATGGCACTTGCAGGTCGTGACTATGACAAGAAGACTCCACCCTCAGCAAGTGAGCATGTCAACAAGTCACGTTCGATTTATTAGTTATGAAACAAAATATTATTTTAGGTAAACTTGTTATTTTAGCTAAAACATTCGCTTTATAATCTGGGCCCATTGTTTTAGGCCTGACTGGGATGAATATTAAATATCATCTAAATACAACCTTCAAAATCTCGTTTTGTTTGTTGGAAATTAGTAATAAACGTTAGTTTTGGTGGGTAATGACCCCGTGATAATTTGTTAAGATAGAATATTGTAATTTTATCAATGAATCGAGAGTAATTAAAAGCGGGCGCCATGACGCTTTTGGTTCGAATTTTGAAGAAGTCTTTTCTTTCGCTTAGTGTACAAGAAATACCATTGTCAACATGGCCAGTTAGAACTGGCCATGTGTGTTGCACTGGAATGAACCTTTCGTAAGGGCAAAGGTCAGAACCTTTGCCCTTACGAAAGGTTCATTCCAGTGTTTTACATTTAGGCATTTGCTGTCTATCAAGCAATTTCACTGTAATTTGTTACACACAAGCATCTCAACAAGCTATAAGGAAAAACGGCATCAGCGTATTACAAAGATTTCATCCGACTCCCATTGGTTGTCCAGAAAAAGCTTGTTTCCAAAATTTTCAACTTTACGACTTAGTTTATAGAAGCATATATTTTATATTTTACGTTCACCTGGTGCAATAAAAAAGGGACCGGAACTGAAGGAAATCGTCGCAAACCGACAACCGACACTCGTTTTGTGAAATGTTTACTTTTTTGTTTGTTTTGATAAGGTCGGGCTGGCGAGTGTTTCGTTCGTTTGTGTCAAAGCTTGCAACTTTTATTTGTTTTGTATTGCCGGATTACAAAATCGACACACACTATTGCAGAATGGCTTTTGAGAGACACTGTTCTATTCTATTCTATTTTTAATTATGGCAAGTAAAGCCGATGTCGACTATTCTGCCAATGTCAAAAGTGAAGAGAAGAGAGACACTGTTATAAGAATATTTCACTGTAATGAGGAATGACCGTTTAAATATATTCAAATTCATTTATTGTTTGTCACAGGTGGAAAGTCCGTTCTACATTGTTGATGCTGCCTACAATCTAGCAGTAATCCTTAAGTAACGTGGTCGTGTGCAGGATGAATACCACGTGGAGGGACTGTAGACCAGACGTCTTCGGAGAGATTAGGTGTATGAAATGTACAGTTCATCAGTAGGTAGGTAATAGTATACTTTTATTGAGATATGTTTTTACAGGCGAGTGTGTAATCTGTTGCATCAGCAGTAGTCATGACAGTCTTTCTACACTATATTAATGAGTGCTAGTGTTGAACCACCTAACACCTTGATAACCACAAAATGCAAAAAATGCTCGTTAACAATCTAATCTCCTATTTATCGAAGCTTATAAATGATTATTAGCTGAATAGCAAAATAATGTATTCCCAAATAATCTGTTAAACCTTAAATATTCACAACACCAAAGTTCCCGACTTATCCCAAACGCCGTTTCAATATTAGTATGCTAAATTATATTATTACAAAGAATTCGCCTCTTCGGATTATTGAATCGAAGAACCATGAACTCATAATTTCTGCTAAAAGACGTCCACTGCTGGACATAGGCCTCCCCCAAGCACCTCCTCCTCGACCGGTTTTGTGCTTCTCGCATCCAACGAGTTCCTGCGGCCTTCACAAGGTCGTCAGTCCACCTTGTGGGAGGCGTTCCAACGCTACGTCTTCCGGTACGTGGTCGCCACTTCAGGACCTTTTAGCCCCATCGGCCACCTGTTCTGCGAGCAATGTGCCCTGCCGTACATTTAGATTGCTACCGACACGCTAAGAAGAAGACTGCTACTTAAGTTTGGGAATTCTTCGGGCTATGTCGGTTACCTTGGTTCTCCTGCGGATCTCCTTATTTCTGATTCGATCACGCAGGGAAACTCCAAGCATAGCCCTCTCCATTGCCCTTTGGGTGACTTTGAACATCCAAAAGGCAATGGAGAGGGCTATGCTTGGTGACCATGAACTCATCTCATTAATATTAACAGAGACAGAGCCTCATGTACCGACATCCAGGCTCTTCATTAAGAATAAACTTAGTGAAAAGTGAGGGATTCCGAAAGTACCTAAAGTCAAAGTTAAGTTAAAATAAGTGAGTTTTGAGTTGGTGAGGGGTCGCTTTTAAATGCTTTTTGAGGCGTAAGCGGAAGCGACTGTTGCTTGTAACATTGGAAATTAAGTACATATTTGATAACATTAGTTTTACAGATATTTGTAAATTGTAATTCTGGAATAACACACATCTTATTACTAGCCTAGGACTTCGTGGCTAGGATTTGTGTTTGACACATTGATAATGCAGCATTCTACAGTTTTAGAGAGATTTCTAGTCGCAAAAAAAACAAATTTTGAAATAGGAATAATTTATTTCAGTCAGTATTAATCAGACAGCAACTTTAAAATCCCTAAAACTTAAAACATCGTATCCACCAAATTACCGCCATCTCTTTTCAACTTGCACTCATCGCGTTCGACATCGAGCTCTCCTAACAGTAGAATCTGTTTTCACAACGAACACCAACTTAAATTAGAAAGCTTAACCCGACTGTGAATCTTACATCCAAGCAAAATTGGCAGTTAATGTGTTTTACTTTAAACGCGTTGTTGATTTCACTAGAGTGCAGGGAATACGGAATGAGACTTAAAAAGGGATTTAATTTTGAACTGACGATGGTAATCCGGATGAAGGGGAAGTACGGAGGCATAAAGTGAGATAGCAGTGGGATAAATGCAGTCTTGGTAGATGTTTTACTCCTTGTTTTTATATTGCACTAGCTTTTGCCCGCGTCTTCGCCCGCGTGGTTGCCGGAAAATATCCCATTTATATTATTTTTCATATAACTCTATTGTTATCTTTTGATGGATTCGGTTAAGCTACGCTTGCCGCGGTTGGTCCGTGGATGGGTGACCATTTTTACATACCAAGACACCTCCGTGCCTCGGAAAGCACGTTAGGTCGTTTGTCCCGGCTTTCAATCATGGCTATTTGACAGTCGTTACAGGCCGAAAGTCTGATAATCAGTCTTACTAAAGGGTTTCGTATTACCCAGTAACTGGGTTGTGGAGGTCAGATAGGCAGTCGCTCCATGTAAAAGACTGATACTCAGCTGCATCTGGTTAGACTGGAAGCCGACCCCAACATAGTTGGGAAAAGGGTAGGCAGATGATGATGCACTCTATTGGTTTACACAGCGCACGACAGTAAAGCTTTCAGTCGGCATGATTTTTTCATCATGCCAACGATCACCGTCATATTTCAGCCAATTTACACAAAACCGTTATGAATTATACACATGGACCTTCCTCGTGTATCACTTCGTTCATTGATGAAAACCATATGAAAATCTGTTAGGTACTTTTTGAGTTTATCGCGTTCAATAGGCAGACAGATGCGGCGGGGGGGGGGGGGTTTATAATATGTAGTGATAGTGATAATCTCACTAGGCCGGGTCTAGTCTAGGCAAACGCGGTCACTAATCAGAAAAAAGTGAGGTCAAAAGTGTGGTTATTGAGTAGGCATGCCTACTTAAGGGTGATAAATTGCGAAGGTCGAACGTCGAACGGTTTGCCCTATAATAAGATTAAACAAGTCACCAAAACTGCCATAACAATAGTTACACTATCCATCTAACTATATAATAAATCGCATTCAATTATACTGCTCACAGCAATCCAATTTCTAATTCAATCGTTTGTTACATCAAACCGCTTAGTTAAACTCGGTATTCAAATGAGTCATGTGCATTCCCCAATCGTTTTCCATTGAAAACTAAATCGATTTCGAATTTCGTTCCTCTAACATGGAAACAATAATAACTGATCATGACATTACACGTTGAAATTAGGTATCCGCATTATTCATGTGAAATTGCAATTTAAATTCAGTTGAGCACAGATCGATTCTGAATGCAGTTAAAAACTAAAACCCGACTACTCAAAAGGATGAAACAAGAAAGTACCTTGCCGTGGTCGCATGCCGCTGCACTAACATATAACATAAGCTGTAAGTTGCATGCGACCACGGGAAGGTACTTTCTTGTTTCATCCTTTTCAATAGTAGGGTTTTAGTTTTTAAGCTTTTTTTATTTAAATATTTTGGGGCTTATTTCAGTACCTAATAGCAATATTTTTGAAATGTGCTAATTAAGCTCTTTTATTTGATACCTCACAAGGCACCATTCCCAAAATATTTATTTTTAAATTCATTACTTTATGTCCTCTAGAGGGCGCCATATTGAATTTAGTGTCAAGACACTTCTAACGATACTTCATTTGTCAAATTATTATAAGTACTTTTGAAGATGAGGGAACAGATGAACATACATACATACATACCGGTCAAAATCATAACCCACCTTTTTGCTTCGCCGTAGTCGGATAAAAAGTATCTTAAGCGATTAAATTCGGTATTCTCATAAGTCATGTGCAAGCCTTATCGATACTCGATTGAACACGCAAATCGATTTGGAATGGAGTACTGTAGCATGTAAACAATACCAAGAGCTGTCAATACTATAATCTAGCAGACGTGTTCACGGTCACGTCGTCTGTCGAGCTAACACGTCCAAGTAAATATATATCGCTTATTGGAGATTTGTGGCTTGCGTTGCTTTTAATTTATATGCTGATATATGAATATTAAGGAAGATTTGTGTCTATACAGGGTGTTACGGAACGGGTATATCAATACAAACGGGTTGAAGAGTGTATCTGGTCTAGAATGTCTATACAAAATTTCAGCTCAAAAGCATTAACTTTGAAAATGCTTAATATTTTTTTATTTCGACATCACGGCGCTACACTGGCGCGCGGCGGCGTGATGTGCGTGTACTAGGCGCACAGACACATTACAGATAATGGATAATGACCCTCGTAGTGCGGTAACACGTTTGTTATGATTTCAATTTAATAAACAAATATTAAGCATTTTTAAAGTTACTGTTTTTGAGCTGAAACTTTGTACAGAGATTCTAGACCAGATACACTCTTCAACCCGTTTGTATTGATATACCGTTTCCGTAACACCCTGTAGAAACCACGAAATCTTAATCTATATTTATATACAGTTCTTGTGCACTTGTGTCTGCGCACATAAGGACTATAATATCTCCATCGCCGAAGGCTAGCTAGTCTCCGTTGAGATTGGCCGCCATGGCTGAAATTCTGTCTGGAGGACTATTACTCACAGCTATGGGATCAATATAAAAATTGGAGAGTCGCTGGATTTAGGTATCAAATAGATACGTAACGTAATAATATACGTACGTACTGAATAACAGAAAATATGATAAATAACTTGTTCTTTTGCAAAATCAGCACTATTATTGTTTCGGGAAATCTATTAGGTATATATGAAATGGTTTACCGTATCCTTAAAATGGTTTTCGATGGATTTATTCGTTCATAAGCCAATAGAAAAGTACCAATTTAATGTCCAAAGCGGAGTGGATTTCACACAATAAACAGTGTCCACGCTATCTGTCACTGTCACTCTAAAAAAAATACGCTCAACATTTTTTACATAAAATTGATAAAATTTCACTTTACAGACTCAACATAACACACAGTTAAAAACCACCCTAAAATAATATCAAATAAAAGTAAAAATGGAAAACCATAAAAAAACTGTCTATTAAAATAAAATACGAATACAATGTGATGAATGAATGTGTGGCCCATCTCACTTCTGAGCCATGTCTACAAGCTGTTTTC
Source organism: Amphipoea lucens (assembly GCA_947508005.1). NCBI lineage: Eukaryota > Metazoa > Arthropoda > Insecta > Lepidoptera > Noctuidae > Amphipoea > Amphipoea lucens. Next base: position 22,657,889 of record OX382357.1, read on the forward strand.
GAGAGTCATCACGAACCGTCTCGCGCGCAGGTTTGACGACTTCCAGCCTCCCGAACAAGCCGGATTCCGTAAAGGCTTTAGCACCGTAGACCACATACATACGCTGCGACAGGTTATACAGAAGACCGAAGAGTATAACCTGCCTCTCTGCTTAGCGTTTGTGGACTACGAGAAAGCCTTTGATTCGACCGAGACATGGGCTGTACTGCAGTCTCTTCAACGGTGCCAGATCGACTATCGGTACATCGAGGTGCTGAAGTGTCTGTACGAAAACGCCACTATGTCAGTTCGACTCCAGGACCAGACCTCGAAACCTATCCTTCTGCAGCGAGGTGTGAGACAGGGAGACGTTATCTCTCCGAAACTGTTCACCGCTGCTCTGGAGGATGTCTTTAAGGTTCTGGACTGGAAAGGAGCTGGAATTAACATCAATGGCGAGTACATAACTCACCTTCGGTTTGCCGACGATATAGTAGTCATGGCTGAGACTATGGAGGACCTCAGTACAATGCTCGATGACCTCAGTAGAGCCTCTGAAAGAGTGGGTCTGAAAATGAACATGGACAAAACGAAGGTCATGTCAAATGCCCATATAACACCCACTCTCATGAAGATCGGAGACGCTACACTCGAAGTCGTGGACGAGTATATTTACCTAGGACAAACTGTCCAGTTAGGTAGGTCCAACTTCGAGAAAGAGGTCAATCGTCGAATCCGACTCGGCTGGGCAGCGTTCGGGAAGCTACGCAATATCTTCTCGTCCCACATACCGCAGTGTCTCAAGACGAAAGTCTTTGACCAGTGCGTGTTGCCAGTGATGACATATGGCACTGAAACGTGGTCGCTCACAATGGGCCTTATTAGAAGGCTGAAAGTCACCCAAAGGGCAATGGAGAGGGCTATGCTTGGAGTTTCCCTGCGGGATCGAATCAGAAATGAAGAGATCCGCAGGAGAACCAAGGTAACCGACATAGCCCGAAGAATTGCCAAACTTAAGTGGCAGTGGGCAGGGCACATTGCTCGCAGAACAGATGGCCGATGGGGCCGAAAGGTTCTGGAGTGGCGACCGCGTACCGGAAGGCGTAGCGTTGGAAGGCCTCCCACAAGGTGGACCGACGACCTTGTGAAGGCCGCAGGAACTCGTTGGATGCGAGAAGCACAAAACCGGTCGAAGTGGAGGTGCTTGGGGGAGGCCTATGTCCAGCAGTGGACGTCTTTCGGCTGAAATGATGATGATGATGATGATGACAATGTGAGTAGATAAAAATAATGGAGACCAGAGACCATTTAACGTCACTCGATGTAACGACAAACTTTATTTTCATTGTCCCCATTAACAGGGACACTGTCAATGGGGACAATAGGAATAAATTTTAATTATTTTTATTTAGTTCCGCTGTCCCCATTAACAGGAAACCGTGAATTTTAATTATTTTTATTTAGTTCTGCTGTCCCCATTAACAGGAAACCGTGAATGGGGACAACAGGAATACATTTTAATTATTTTTATCGAGTTCCGCTGTCCCCATTCAATGGGGACAACGGCAACAGACGGAGTTTAGAACACGACTACTCAGGCGCACCCACCATCTCTGGATAGCTCCGCCTCACAGCCGTACGCGCCTCAACCGTGAGCGCCGTGTCACCGGTCGTTGCAGTTGCGTCGAACTCAAACGACGAGATTTTCTCCCCACTGTCGTCACCACGACGGCGAGGAAGTGGACGGTCACCACGACGGCGAGGAAGTGGACGGTCACCACGACGGCGAGGAAGTGGACGGTCTCCACGACGGCGAGGAAGTGGACGGTCACCACGACGGCGAGGAAGTGGACGGTCACCACGACGGCGAGGAAGTGGACGGTCACCACGACGGCGAGGAAGGTGGACGGTCACCACGACGGCGAGGAAGGTGGACGGTCACCACGACGGCGAGGAAGTGGACGGTCACGACGACGGCGAGGAAGTTAACGACCACCTGCGGACTAGGGACCTCGAAGCCAAGAACAGGGTCCTCGAAGCCAAGAACAGGGTCATGTGTCGCGAATGCACCGGACCCAGACCATAAATAAAAGTGTGTGTGGGTCGAGAGGTGAAAATTTTTGTGTGTGACACGTAACTTAAACCCTTTAATTTCGTTTTATGAAAGCTTTCTGAAAAATTAACTCTGCGAAAACTTTCAAACTTTAGAATTTTCTTGACAGTAATTGGTGAACATAATCTAGACTGGTACTTTATCTTATTTTTCAAAGTGAACACTTCTAATTATGATGACTTTGCTTTAAGGGTGAGATGTATGCCTTGCAAGCAAATTTAACTGATAAACTTGCCCTTTGGATAAGGTGTTTCAAGCCATTCCAGAAAAAGTTAATCAACGGGTTCAAGACACCTCATAAATGACTACCTAGATCTCTCATTCTCCAAAAAACCATACACATCACACTCTCCTCTACATGTCATCACATTTAATCTTCTCCGGACCTCTAATCTCGCTTTGCTAACACAAACCCTCATTATAGTAATATGATGATTAAGAAAAGTAGCGTAATTTTCGGATCGGTCTGAAAATTCTCCTTGTTATCTTTGAATTTGTTGGGATAGCAAACTCCAATTATGTCTTCTAAGTACTGATCCTATTTTCCTCGTATTCGCAATATCTAAATTCAAAAAGACAATTAACTTAATAGAGCGCTACCTCCAATAATTATGTTAAAGATTATCCGAAAATTTAGCTCCGAACCCCAGACTTATACGATTGCGAACGAGTTTAAAGTTCCACAGTTTTGCTCAAAACTTTGTTAAAGATGGTTAAAGTAACTGGGGAAAATAATAGGGTTTAAGTTGAAGGCGAGAAGGGGAGATTTTACAGCCATTTTCAATTGAGGCGTTAGAAAGAATATTAGGGGAGTAAACAATAGGCATTATGAGAAAGCTTGCTGGTAATATTTAACGGAAATCTTGAAAGAAGACATCGCAGGGATTTGATAAATAAAGAATAGGGATTTGAAAAACGCGTATAATGCTTAGGTAATACCTAAGAGTTAAGAATTAAAAAGTATTTCTAATGCATGCCATAACTATAACGAATCTCTATTTATTTATTATTTATTAAAACTTTATGCACAAGTAAAAAACATACTGTACAAAGACGGACTTAATGCCTGAGGCATTTTCTACCAGTCAACCTTAGGGTGATGCAGAGACAAAACATGGCAGGTGCAACATACAGGATAACTAGCTAGGAAATGACTATAAAATAGAAGAATATACACACATACATACGATAGATACATACATACATACGTATAAACCAAATGAACTCTCAGGGGAAAAATGATCAGTAGAGGAGAAAACGAATCCAGCAAATCAGCGCTGGGATGTTACGGCCAACTTCTGCCGAATATGTTCACGTGCCTTCATTTTAAAAGATAACCGTCTGGTTGCCGTGCCTCTATCGCGCTTCTTTATCATATTCTCTGTAAATTGAGAGGTCTGGTTCTTGTGATTCAGGAGCTCCTACTACAAAAGCGAAAATAAATAAATTATACATATATTTTTCTTTATTTCATTATATACACATACATTATATTTTTAAATATTAGGATATAAAAAATTAAAAAATAGTAGCCCACCGGTATCAGGAACTTGAACTGAACTTCAAGATGCTTAACATCTAAACAGAGGCACTGTAAATACTACAATAATCCAAGTAGCCTGATTATTATAATAATTCATAATATATTTTTCCGTTGGGTTCCAAGATCTACATGGCCTTAGCTAAATCTAACTAAATCACTTAGTCTTACTCATAGTTATTCTGTAAATCTGTACCCATAAAATATCTAGGTGTGCCTAAAAAAAACTTCGGAAATGTCAAAGCATAAAACCAGGGCGGCAATTCACTCCCTTACCAGAGCGGGAGGGGTCATTTGATGATTTCCCATCCACAGAAAAAAGGGGGGGCAATTCTCGTAATTTTAAGAAGTTCACAGTCTGATATCAGTCTCAATCTGTCAAAAAATAATTCTAATTTCCCTACATTTTGATAAGTTTTTGACATTTTTTTGTCGCCGAGATGAGACTGCGACTAGATTTTGAACGTTTTAAATTACGAGAATTGGCCTTCAGAATCTCTCCAATGATCACGGTTGAAGAAATTGAGACATTAAACTGTGAACGCTCGTTTCTTATCACTTGTCACATTGTTAACGCTTGGTTGAAGTTTAGAACTTTAACGCGTCATTAGCCAGAGCTATGATAGAAAAGAATTAATGGTTTCCGATGGGTACCTCGCTTTTTAATAATATTTCATATAATCGAATGGCCATTTTCTTCTAACGATATTTTAAAATGGCATGGTTTTATTTTGTTATGGACAAACACAAAAATCGGCCAAGGGCGTGTCGGACCATCCACTGTGAAGGGCCCCTAAAATCAAATCATATAAATTGACTGACTGAAGAAACAGTCGTTATAATGGAGCAAGAAAAATGTAAGTAACTAATCTAAACCCATAAATACTTGTAAAAAAAAATATAAAAATAAATTTATAAATATCTTCGTCAGTAACATAAAGCTATATCTTCTTACATGCCTTAGATACTTTAGAAGATACTCACATTTACTTCTTCACATAAAAACAAAATATTCCGATAGTCTTTTAGGGGACAATTTATGCAATGTATTTCATACCTCAGATTATCCGAATATTCTCAAATATTCAGGCTTACACCAAATACCTCTAAATATTCAGAGAGAGTATCGTCGTTGCCAGTGTTTTTTATAAAATAAGATGAGAGTTTTAAACAGATCAACCAATTACGGTTGTACATTAGTATTAAACATATCTTTTTGTTTGGTTTTTATAACGATAACGTTAAAAATAAAAATGAAACTAGATAGTAGAGCGTACAATATAAAATAACAAGGTTTTTCATTGAATTTGAAATGCTTGCTATCAACTATGTCTAGCTTAGCATTAGTTTGCGTCCTATCTTAAAAGCTTTTGGATGAAGAATTGAAAAATGATTTTCCAGACAAAATGTTAAATTTGACGTTGTGATTGTAAGTAGTTAGTTGGTTATAGATATGTTTTTAGGTTGAAACTTTTGAGGTTTGAGTAATGTAAACTTTATTCTCATAATTCACTTATATGAGAATGTGGTGACTGGTTGTCTTGCTAACCATGGTTTTATTGTTGTTATTAGTAATAACTTGTTTATTCTATGATTCGATGGTCCTAGTTTTCTATCATTTGTGACTTCAAGTGACAGCTATGTGAACAGAACCCAGCATTGCATAAATATGTAAGCTAACACCGTGTTGATACCTAGAAGCTTTTATTTAGGTACCTAGCAAGTTTTTGTTTACATCGTAATTTTTTTTTTTTTTGCTTGCTTGAGTGCGTACAGTTTTTATTGTATTTGTTGGTATACCTACTGGCGTGGCTAGCTGACATATGGCAAACAATTTAATTTAATGTTCTCTGTCTTATAATGTTAATTACTTGGCATACCTAGTATTGTATACAATCAAGTATTTTGTAACTGAACAGGCAGCTGTGCTGCTGGGGAGTTTGTTGCGCCAATTCTTCTTTCCAGCGAAAACACTAGTAAGTGGTGAAGGACGGGCGTTTTGGGGACTGTCATTTGTAATTTTGACTAATTTGAATAAATGACTTTGGATTTGATTTGAGACCAATTTGGTGGACACTATTTATGTAAAGGAGGAATAAAATAGGAGCCAATTTCATTGAGTTTAGACCGATGAGATCATTGATATATATGTTACACTAGATCAGTAATTACCGCGCCAAGGCATTGCCACTTGTCATAAGGCCACAGCCTTATTCGTAGCTAATGTCACTTCAGTGCTCTGTGTGGCGCCAACCGAAGTGAACCAAGTGACACACGACAAAAATATCGCCAAAATGGGTAAATTCGTAGTGAAAGAGTGCGATTCAAGATCACAAAAACATAATAAATTAACCAGAATTACTTTCCACACGTAATTTTATTGTTTCTGTGTTTATATCAACGTAAAATAAATAAATTGCAGAATTTTGTAAATTAGGTTCAGTGTTACCACTAAAAACTTAGTTTTAGTTTCCCACATTTATGGGAGTTTTTAATTTATTGGAATAAGTGATTTTAAATATTTTTTAAATAATAACAACTTTGCAGGGTGCCTAAAGATGCAGCACGCCGTGATAAATGGGTGGAAATAATCAGATTGCTGAGAAAAGAGACTAACTGAATAAATAAAAAATATTTAAAAAGAAAATGTCTTAATTATTGTCATTAGTTATAAACTTCTAATACACATCGAATAAGAAATACATAATTCAAATATTTTATAAATAATTTGGCCTAACGTTTTTTTTGAACGTCATTTATGGCTTAAAAAGTTGGGTAAAATTTTGCATGGGTAGGCAACCCCATCCCGCCATTGCATGTTTATATTGCGGTCTTTGTCTAATCTAAGTGACGGTATTATTCTTGCGAGTTGTGTAAGTGAGACAGATATATGTTTACTTTTAAATGTTTAGTGGTTTCAAAGCTACGTCGTCGCGTTTAAATAGTGGTTACACTTTTTTGACACATTTTATTGAGGTTTGCTTCTCTAGTTATTTAACTCAATGGATGAGATGATCACTTACATGATTTGTAAGTATACTTGCCAAAGAATATCGTTGCCCCCAATGCTGAGATTTGCTTCCACTGGGGGCTCTTGTTGATGCAACAAGCCCTCTATTAATAGATTCTCTTTATCCATAAAAGCTACTCTGGAGAAAAATCAGGTTTTTCCATATGCTTTTGGAGCTTTTGATGAATCGAATTTCAAGATAGAGATGTGACTGGCACAACACCATAGTGGCAAAATTCCTACCTGCTGATGGCAAGTCGGACATAGCTTGCGCTGTAAACTTAATAAAGATAGCTATCGGAAGCCCTAGCAAAGTCAAAGCATTTATTTCAAATAGGCACATAAAAGGCATTTTTGAACGTCAAAATATATATATAGCTATAGCAAGCTCCTTATTTGCTATTGGTATTTGGTTCTAACTTCATAACGGGGGTGTACAGTACATCCCCGTTATGACGTTTCACCATAATGATGTTGACATGATCTCTCTGTGAGCTAATGAGGGGATTGTGCAATTGTCTCAGAGAGGGAGTCTATGGAAAAGAACTATTAATATGTGTGTGGTTATACAAATACAGGGATGCTCATGACGGGTATAATCCCAGGATACAGATTTTCTCAATATATCTTAACCGCCCAAGCACCGCGCGTCGCCTTATTTATTTGCGACGAAACAATAGAAAATCAATCGTGTCTCATTAGCGGAGCTCGAAAGATTAAAGAGGCACCCAGTGTGCAGCCTGAGGACTTGAACCACCAGCTCATATACACTGTCTTTGAAAACAAGGAGCATAGTATGGATAGCAGGGGAGAAATACCTCGCAACAAGTTGATATGATAAAATATCAAGTTGATCGGACGATTCTGAGGCATCTAGACTTCATTTACTCCCAAATTATGGGGCCTAATCCCGTGGGTTAATAAAAATTTAAAGAGAAAAACGGTTGATGAGGAGGGCTCTAAACCGTAGTAATAAAATAGTATGCATTGCTTCGTCTTCGACATCTTAGGGATCCTGTTTGAACCATCACATGTTTTAAATTTTTTTATAATGGCGTTTTTTATAATTGTATGTTTTTACATTTATTGGCTTTAGAAAAAGGGACTTGTTTATACTACTTTTGTAAGTAATTTCTAGTAAAATACAAAAGATTTAAAAGATTCTTTTGTGGGAAATTAAAAGGTTTATTTTCAAAAATTAAACTATACGAAGAGAAAAAGTAATAATGATGTTATATTGTATCTTTGGCCTAAACTTATTGTCTACTTAAAGGTAACACGGTTTAAGGAATATATTGTAATTCCTAATTCCATGTACTCGATTACTCTGGGAGTAACAACCCATAACGTTACAACGTTGGAGTAAGCAATTTATCTTAAATAAGGCCGTTTGTGAAAGATGTTTGCTACGAGATATTATTATTATAGCTGAAGCCATAATTCTACAGATTACTCTTTATATATTTACTGCAAATTTAAACATCAAGCGTCTTTCAAAGTTAGGTCTTACATAGCTGTCCCCGCGACTTTGTTAGCGTGCATGATGGAAAGTTTTAATTTTTTTGCGCGGAATCCTAATTCTTTTTAAGTAGCCTAAGTTACTCTTTATTACATCAGCTATCTGTTAGTGAAAGTCTCGTCAAAATCGGTCCAGTCGTTTCAGAGATTAGTCGGAACAAACGGACACGACAGTCAAAAATTGTAAAAAAGTTATATTGGTATATGTGCCGTGTATACATCCATATGCATTTAGAAAAAGCGGTTATTTTAATATTACAAACAGACACTCCAATTTTTTTCTTTGTATAGATTTAAAAAAAATATATAATACATAACCGGCACTGGTTTTGCAAAAGCAAAAATTCCTCAATTCCTTCCATCATCATTTTAGCCCAACTCCCTTTCGAAAAATCTATTATTCGCCTTACCCAATCATTTTATCTGCGGGCGACAATGCCGTATTTACATGCCCCTACGCTTCCCTGTATTTCAAGTAGAATACCGCCCCCCGGAGGGACTTAAGGTGTTAAGGTAAAGCGATTTATGTAGTTTCCTTAAAGGGACGTCACCGTTTCAAAACAATTCCCGAGATTTGAGGATACAGGTTTATTAAAGTTTATGTCTGTTAAGGAATTTTGGGATCTACAAGATTTTGGTCTAAAAATGAAGTGATAAGGTATGTCTCATGAGGGTTTGGTGTGACGGTAATACTTGTTCGGTACTTACTATCTATAGATAGTGCAGCGTGACCTTTCCGGTTACAACCTTTCTTTTCTAGTTCATATGAAATCAGTCGAAAATCCTATAAATTTTCGAATCAGAATTTTAAATTGTGCCATTTAAATTGAAACGAATACATCACCAGGGTTCATGCTTGTAATCTGCAATAGTGGCAATACGATACTCTTCGAAAATGCAAAATGGCGCGTTTGCGTATCTATGACCAGCCCAGTATCCACTTCTTTTTTCTCATTTGTTTCCTTCTATATGCAGTTTTCTATATTGAGTGCACTATCTCCTCCTTATGAGTGATAAGAAATTTAAGTAGGTCCATAGTACGTGGACGTCCCTCCTCTCCCTCTTTCCCTCTAATTAATTTACTCTGAGTTCAAAGAAAGTTTGAGGAGTTCACTGCGCTGTTTCAGTTGCTGACGTAGTTTTTGTAGATCTTGATTTTACAGGTTAGGTAGATTTCATGTTTTTTAATCAGAATTAAGTTCTGTTTGCGATGTTTTAATGCTAACAGTTTAACGTCTAATTGATAGATGGATGCGATGAACGACAATCATTTTTGAATATGAGCACAATGGGAAATGCACTTTGGCCCTTGATAGTCTGCCCAATATAACTGTGCTGTGCTGTATTTATTGTATTGTGTAAATGGTACACCACAGACTAACTACAGCATTTGTCTGTCCTTCCCGTTTTTAATCCATCCAAAGGTTGTCTTTAAAAGATCGCTCTTAGCGATAAGACCGCCCATTGTGTCACCCATTGTAAAGTTTCTATATTTATGTCTGTAATTTATATGATGTACATATTAAAGAATATTCTATTATATTCTATTCTGTGTGTTTAGCTTAGTGTCACATACAATATTCTATTATATTCTATTCTGTGTGTTTAGCTTAGTGTCACATACTTTAAGATCAAAACCTGATAGCTGACTTTATAGAACATGTATGAATCTTTACAAGTATTACAAAAGCAAAATTTAAGAAGAAATGTAAGTTGCATAAGGGACGGAATTATGGATAAAAAATCCTTAGGGTTAAGATGGTTCTCAGGACAACCACTGGCCCTTCGAGTGTCTCCCCCTTGTTCTCGTTTGGAAGAGATATTATAAAAAAAAATGTGTCATATGTTACGCGAAATTAATGAAGATGGAGTTGTACGGAACTCATAGGCTTATTTCCATTATAGCAATTATAAAGATGTCCCACATACTTCGAGAACAACAGAAACGCCCGAGTTCAACGTGGCATGGATGGCCTTTTGGCTTATAAGTATAATATGCGCGTTTCGCATCGACACATTCACGTAAAGATGCGGTCATCGAATACCTGACTAAATATAAGACGGTGTAATAACGACTAGAACAAAATTACACGGGATGGTCAGAACACCCCTGAAGATTTATTTATTTTATTTTATTTATTTATTTATAATTACCTTAAGATAAGGGATAGGAATGCTGATACTGGCTCACATTTCTCCTCAGGTTTGGTGTAGTTTGCTCCTAGATACCGAGTGCAAGCCCGGGCCTACTTAACAAAATACCCAGAAATAAATGGAAATTCGGAACCATATACCGCTAATTATAAATGTTTAACTACGAAGTGACGAATGACAACGGGCTCACTTGGATTCATCACCTCCTAGCTCCCATTGTTTTCGCACAACATCAAATCGAAAAACTGTATACCGAAGATAGATTTTAAGCCCAAATATGCTGAGCTGCTTCGAGATCCTGACATTAATCTTGTGATGATGTTTTAATGTCCCAAATAAAACCTTAGAGCAAATTCAGGGCCCAGGACCTTAGGAGTCCAGGACCTCTCAATCACGAAACCTGTCGTCATTATTTCCACTCTAAGCAAAGAGGAACCATCAAAAAAAGTGAAAACCGACCCTTGCTCTGAGACCATCAATAAGACGCACAAAAGAGTATCTTAAACGAACTTTAAGATTAACAATGTCGAGCGGGGTTCGAAGCCGGAGCGATTGATTACAATTCACACATCATTAGGCACCCACCGGCGGGTAAGGCGCTTGATACATTACCGGGCTATCTCTTTTAAGGAGACTGACATGTGGAAGTGGAACCAGAAGTATAAGTTTATCTTGAGCTACATTTGTTTGTTATTATTTGAAATTATAAAGAAGCTAGGAGAATTAATAATCTCTCGTAAATTCTGCGGACAAATAAACTAAGTAACGCATTTGGTAAAGAAAACGTGGTATTCTACGCCGAAGTATAATGCTTTGCTTTTGCTATGTTTTTTATTGGTGGTGATTACAAACCAGGACGTTCATTATATTTTTCAAACGATGGGTATAGACTAAGTAGGTTTGGCGTCGCGTCGGCCCAAAAAGCGGTTCATTTGTTTTAATTTTCACTATAGGCTACAAAACTACCTTGACCAATAAAGCCCTTGATTTACTGCTTTTCGATTCACATTACATAAGTGCAAAGGATACAGAAAAAAGGGGTGGAATAATTCTTTCTGAAAAAAAGCTTCCCAATGATTGAATCTGTTTTATGGTTTACTCAGGTAAATGCACCACTGAAGTGTTTTGTGTAGAAAAGGGAAGTCATCACACTTATGCTACAAAAGAGGTAAAGGGGACTAAAAGGATAATAATGGGAAATGTTTGTAGCTTGTGATTTATATCTTCAAGCTCGCTAACCCTTTCTGGGGTGAGAATAACATAACGAAATACTTAATTCGCTTCTTCAAGCAAGCAACAGCTTTTGTTTTTTGGGATGAAAAAACACGAGGGCCGGCGAAAATTACAGGCAAATGGGTTTTCATAAAAGTGATAAACACATATGAAAGCTTTCGAATGATTAAGCAAAGATTATTATATTTATTTTAAAATTAGGTAAAAACGTTTAGCACTTCATTGAAAGAAAGAAGAAAGAAAGAAAATACGTTTATTTGCGGTGAAAATGACGCAAAAAGAAAATAAACACAAAAAATAAAAATAAAAAGGTAGAGGGAAACATGCGTCACATCCACGCAAAACGGCTATCGCTCAGCATTATGCTGCGACCCTATGCAAGACAGAGCCCCAGCGCTGGTTTTCAGCGACAGCCGGCGCTGACGTAATGACGTCGTCCGGTGCAGCAAACAATAATTAAATACAGTGTACTTAAAGAAAAATAATTAAATTTAAAAGTGATAGAATATTATACATGAAATAGACATAGGTACAATACATGCTATGAGAATATCATCCTCAATAAACGTTTTACACTTTATGAAGTGGCAACATTTCGAAGCGTCTAGCGTCGTCGCGCGTTGCTTCTAGAAAAGAAGGTTATAAAATCCAACCAATAAAAAAAGGGGAAAGAAACACCTCTTCAATTCTATGAGGTATTTGTAAGTAAGACGGTAGCGACATCTTCAAACCGGCTTTTGACTACGGTAACGAATAATGTAGGTTTTTTTTGTAGTTAACATAATTAAAAAAAATAAAAAAACCTTGTTTCGTAATTTTTATTGTGATGACGTGTTTGTTATTTCTTTCACTAAATAATCTTTTTAATATGTAAAATAGACGGAACAAACTGCTAAACCCTCTACTGAATAAACACGCGATTCCTAAAGACCGACATATGAGATGTCTTTTACACATTAAAAAAATTATTTAGTGAAAGAAATAACAACACGTCATAACAATAAAAATTACGAAACAAGGCTTTTTTATTTTTTTTAATTAAGTTAACTACAAAAAAAACCTACATTATTCGAAGCCGGTTTGCAGATGTCGCTACCGTCTCGAATATTACCTTCGTTGTTTTTACCAAAAAAATAAAGAAAATCTTTAACGCTTCATATAACCGATTAGGTGAGCACAATCGTTCGTATACGTCGTTATGTTCTATGGTTTTTCGATAGCTATAAAATAAAAACCGCTTCTCTTCACAGCCCCATCAGCCGTTGTATCCATTGTATGGTATCCAGGAAATGCATAGTAATAGCTTTATTACACGAATGGGGCTGTTCAATGTTGTAAAGTATTTACTTGCCATGTTAAAAATGTATTTGGGTACAGTCAATGATGTGTAATGTATGTATTTCGTTACTAGGTTTTTTTTGTTAGAATCGGGGCCTTGAGCAGTTTTGATATAAAGGTTTTGAACCCAAAGCAAGCGTGATGGCCTGTTGGTAGCGGCCGCGCCTTCTGAGTTGTAAGGTCGTTGGTTCGAAGCTAAGCAGGCACTTTACTTTGTGTAAATTATTTCATCACCACTATTTTCAAAACGGTGAAGGAAAACATCTTAAGGAAACCGGCATGTCCTAGAACCAAAAATTCGAAAAAAAAATTATGTGACATCCGCTAACCCACACTGGACCCGCACTGGACCCGCACTGGACCCACCTGTGTCCCGGCAGAGGACAGAAAAAACTAAAAAAAAATTGTTTGGTTTGCTGGGTCAACATCACAGAAGCAGAAATGAAATGTCATTTTCAACTTAGTATTTTTTCAGTGAGCTACTAAAATACAAAAACTTTTAACGATTCTTTTATATAAAACGACGCATAAGGTACCGAATACAATAATAATTTGTTGTCAATCACAAATGTAACAAACCGCACTTGTATACAAATATACGACACCATGAAGCTCTACAAATGTCATAAAGTGCCGGTGATAAAAGTTCAACTATGCACAACTGCTAATAGGATTCCCGGCCGTAATACACGGTGGTTTAACCGCTCGGTTTAAATTAAATAGTTTTATTGTAAGCCACATACAAGTTTATTTCACAACAGAAAGTATTCTTGCACTCTCTAACTAGTGAAACAAAATTGGTTTAGCCTTACTCCCTTACTAATAAACGTATTATATCAGATGAATAGTTACACACCGATTTCTCTCTTTCAGTCGTCAATAATTTGACTTTCGAAAGAAGAAGACAAAGCGTTGTGTAACTATACAGACGCTATACAACGTTTAGTAGTAAGGGGGTGGGTTAACCTATAAATAAAAATTTCCTACTTTCGCTACTTTCTTCAAAACCAGATCCTCTATCTTACGTCCAAAAACACAAACAAAATAATTTTATGATATTGACTTTATCCACAATTTGTATTGTGGACAAAGTCGTCCAGTTATTTTATGTTTATTTACTATTTAGCTATCTCACTCAAAATGCTATTTATTTTCAATTCCAATAAAAGTTCTAATATAAAAACAATAGACTAAACATTCAAAACAACAGACTGTTTACAAAAATACCCAGTTTGTTGTTGGTAAAATATTTAAAAGGGTTTTTTAATAAAATAGTAGCAGAAAAACAACGACCAACAACGTTCGAGGTTCGTGGAAACGATATTTTCTAAACACACAACCACTATAAAGTTTTAACCGAAGTTAAAAAGCAAAGTTTTACAATAAGATAAGATAATGTTTATTTGCCAAAAACTGTGATTACGTTTCTTTATAGTCTACATTAATAGCTAGGTCTACAAAAAAATAAGACGCAAAGGAAGCATTTTGCCAATGAACTCGGTCGAGCCTGTGTTGTGGAGTACATGGGTGGTATTACCATTTATAGTGAAAATGCGCATTACATTAATACACGATTGTTACAGTCGAGAGGCATATGAAAAAGCGTTAATTTTAAAGTAATTAAAACACTGTCTAGATTTAAAACTGAAATTAAAACATTGTAAATAACACAGTAAAAAAAAAAGAAAATGTAAAACAATAAAGTAGGTTAACGGATTATTTTGACTACAATGTGCCAAGTTTTACAATAGGGAATTGAATTTGTGTGACGTTCCTTTTATGATTTTTTTAACTCGAGACAGGAGTTAGTTTGTTATATGCTAAGGACCGGTTGTTTCAGACGGTTGGTTAACGTAACAATTTTGTGAAATAACGCTTTTTTTTGGTTTGAAGATAGTTTGCTCCATTTTGGACGTATACGTGTGCATCAAATGGACGTGAAACAACCCGCCCTTAGTGTTGCTTTAGGCTGTTTGTAATCAAGTTGATTGCTGGTCATCCTTCTCCTGCCCTTATCCCAATTTATTTGGGGTCGGCGCAATATGTCTTTTCCTTCCATATTTCTCTATTAGTCGTGATTACTGTTAGTCCCTAAGGTTTTTAAAATAAAATTAATGCAGAGCTCGTATAAAAAAAATACTATTATCTAGAGAACGGTATCAATGTGGTATAGGCGTGGAACATAAAATTCTCTCCAATCGCAAACCATTTCACTCAATCCTTTTTCTATTTTATGTTCTATTTACAAAGACCAAATATTTTTTGTTCTAAACAACACTTCTTTAATTTACCTGAGTTACGATACTGCACTACAGAGGTCGCCAACCCGTGAATATCTGCATTTACACTGAGTAGCGAAACGTTTCGAATAAAAACTTATACACCTCTCATTGTATTCGAAGCGCTTCGTATAAAAACGTGTACACCTCTCATTTTATTAAGTCGCTATGCGAATTCAGTACTTTTTACTGAGCAAACGAATTTCTGTAACTTAAGCTCGCAATTGTTTTTGCTGCTAAAAATAAATTTTACTAGCTTTTTATGCATAATAATGGAATGAAAGTGGTTGCATGGGTAGTCAGTATTTGGTTGGATTTTCAACGAAAATACACACATCAAAAGTGTCTAGGGATCAAGCATTTTTATGCGGATTTCTTGAGATTGAGATGTGGCTTTGTAATAAATTTATGATTTTATAAATTTATATGGATCCTTTTTGGTGCATTTCATAATTTGAATCAGGAACTGTGAATCAAATTCGAGTAAAAGATGAAAATCAGCTGTCAATATTTTCCCTATAAAAACATACAACGCATTGAAGACATTATTAGTGCTACTGTTTCCCTACTACTGATTAAAACCAACGTTATTATGGAGCAGCGACGTCATTTAAGCAGGGAAGAAATGCTCAGAGCCGTGGGAATGATAGAAGCTGGTTCCCGGCAACGTACTGTGGCTTTAGCTCTGAATACAAGTCAGAGTGTTATCAGTCGACTTTGGACACGTTACCGAAGCACTGGTACCGTGGCTGAGCGCCATGGAGGACGGTATCGCTGCACCACACGGAGACAAGACCGATACATTCAAATCTTAACTCGAAGAGCTCCAACAATAACCGCCATGATGTTAGCCGTGAGGCTTCATCACTCTTCAGGGAACTTAATTAGCGACCAAACAGTCAGAAACCGCTTGCATGAAGTGAACCTTCATTCCAGAAGACCGCTACGGGTACCACCTATAGCAATGCACAATCGTAGGATTCGATATCAATGGGCTCTTGAACACAGAAATTGGGCAGAAGAACAATGGCGTTTCGTGTGCTTTTCTGATGAGTCTCGTTTTGGTATGAGACCGGATACAAGACGTATACGACACTGGAGAACCCCTGGACGCCAACAGCGATTAAAATCCTGCCAGGAAGTCCATCCTTATAGTGGTGGAACCGAAGTGTCACGCATAGGAAATGCTCTTAAAGCCAAAAACCCAACCTTAGGCGCTTTCATTGACATAGAAGGTGCCTTTGACGAAACCAACTTCGTCAGCATCGAACGGGCACTTGCCACGCACGGTGTTGCGCGAACACTTATAGAATGGATTAATAACATGCTAAAACACCGTGCTATTCAATTTACCGTAAATACCACCACACGAGGTATCGTGAGTAGAGGCTGCCCACAGGGTGGGGTGCTGTCACCACTGCTGTGGAATTTAGTCGTAAATGAGCTCATTGCAGAGCTCAACGCTAGCAGTCTGTACTCGGTGGGATATGCGGACGATATAGCAATTCTGATTTCGGGGAAATTTGAGGGCATCCTATGCGATCTCATGAGTAGGGCCTTCAAAATAATTGAGAGTTGGTGCACGAAGCACGAACTATCGGTTAACCCCTCGAAAACAGAACTAATAATGTTCACCAACAAAAGAACCATTGGAACCCATAGGCTTCCAAAACTTTTCAACACAGAACTAACACTCAAAGACGAAGTCAAGTACTTGGGGGTGATCCTTGATAGCAAACTGCTCTGGAACAAGCATCTTGACTACAAACTTAATAAAAGCACAATTGTATTCTACCAATGCAAAAGAATGCTAGGAAAAACATGGGGGCTCTCTCCGAAGATTACTCTGTGGTTATACAAAACGCTGATCAGGCCAATGTTGGCTTATGGCGCTCTGATCTGGTGGACGAGGACCGAACTCTCGACCACCATTACCAGACTAAAGCGTTTCCAACGACTGGCCTGTTCAGCTACCACTGGCTGTATGAGAACCACCCCAACAGCAGCCATGGAGATAGCCCTTCAACTAACTCCCCTTGACCTGTACATACAGCAGGAGGCAGCGCTAGCTGCCATCAGGCTAATGCATCTTGGCATATGGGGCAAAAACCTTACCAGTCCACACGCCAAAATCCTGGACCGGGCGATAGAGTACCAGCCTCTCATCGCTGCCCCGTGTGATAGAACACCAAACCAACCGATGTTCAACAAAAACTACTTTATACAAACTGTTCAGGAAGATAGGGACCAGTCAGGAGCCAATGAAGTGCGCATCTACACTGACGGCTCAAAAACACAAAACGGTTCAGGTGCTGGCGTTCACTCCCTTGACCTTAATATCAACTTTCACATACCACTAGGCACACACAGTTCGATATTTCAATGTGAATGTGTTGCCTTAACACAAGCCGCAATAGCAGTAAAGCGCTTAGGCATTCGGAACTACGGCATTAAATTCGTATCCGACAGCCTATCTGTCCTCAAGGCTTTAGAGAGCAAACAAACTAACAACAAGCTAATTTATGAGTGCCATTTAGCCCTGGAGAGTCTATCGACGTTCAATCGAATTACCCTCCAGTGGATCAAAGGGCATAGTGGATCCTTGGGCAATGATGCTGCAGATGAACTTGCGAAGAGAGGCTCTGACATGAAGGTGCTAGGCCCGTACCCACTTCTTCCTCTGCCTTTCTCACAATTTCGTGCATGGATTCGCCAAAGATCGACCGAACTCCATAACAACAGATGGTCACGGGTAACTGACTGTAGACAGTCAAAATTGGCTTTACCAATGATACACCCGCGATTAACTAAAAAACTTCTTAGCCTAAGCAGAAATAACCTCAGAATAATAATAGGTACAATTACGGGCCACAACCCTCTTAACAAACACCTTTTTAACATAGGCGCCACGGACAGCCCCCTTTGCAGGGGCTGCCTTGACGCCGAGGAATCAGCCGCCCACGCCATCCTGGAATGCGAGGCTGTGGCGTCTCAACGCGAAAAAATCCTCGGAACAGTGAGGTCGCTCCGTGAAGCCTGCGAAGCTCCCAGGAAGCTTCTGTGCTTCTGGACGGAGCTAGGCTGGCTCTGTTAGCCAGTATCCCTACGCACAACGGACCAAATGGGAGTCTAAGTGCGGAAAAGGGAGCCCCATCATCATCATCATCATCATAGTGGTGGAACCATCATGGTATGGGCGGGTATTTGGATCGGCGGAAGAACTGAGTTGATTTGGATCAGAGGCAACCTCAACGCTCAAATTTATGCTGAGACGATTGTATCAGACGTCATCGTTCCTCTACAAGTGCAAATCGGTCCCTTATTTCAGTTAATGCATGATAATGCACGACCGCACACCGCAAGAGTTGTAAGACAGACTCTCGCCGCAGCTAACATCAATGTCCTGCCCTGGCCTGCTCAGTCGCCAGACTTGAACCCGATTGAGCATGCATGGGATATGCTACAGAGAAGAGCTCTGCCGAATATGGAGGGTATCCAGTCGCAAGAAGACCTTTTTTTGTTGTTGCAACGAACATGGGCGGCCATTCCACAGCGTGATTTGGATGAACTCATTTTGAGTATGCCAAACCGATGTTCTTGTGTTGTTAGTGTTCGCGGTAGAAACACGGATTATTAATTGTTTAAGTTACCCAATAAAATTTTAAAGAAAACTGTTATTTCAGTCTTTTTTTCGAACTTTTGTGTTAGTGGTTCAAATGTCAAAAATCCCTTTATTAGGAAAATGGCAAATTTCTTTATTAATGCAAAGGTGACTTGGTTTATCGTTACTGTGACAAACGAAAACACTTTATTTGATGAATCCTTAAAGAAAATTTTAATTAATATCAATCAGGAGAAAAGTTATTGCAAAAATATATGTTGATCCCTAGACACTTTTGATGTGTGTATATTTAATTTGTACATACTTGAACGAAAATATATTTAATTTGTACATACTTGAACGAAAATATATTTAATTTGTACATACTTGAACGAAAATATATTTAATTTGTACATACTAAGGGGTTAGGTTTTTAACTACATAGCTACTGTTTTTTTATTGATACTTTGGTTATGTCATAATTATGTTGTTTGGGAAACAGAATGTTTATAACTGTAGTTTGTTTAACATTGAAAATAAAATGTTTTCAAAGTCAAAAATAAACTATAGTTTTCACATATTTTGCATAAAAACTCCGTTTTTCTGTAAATAATAATTCCATTTAATCGCACAACCGATACAAGAAAATTCCATTTTATCAATAGCAAAAATGTCAGCATTGAAAAGTCAAAAGGAGTAAGTTGTTAGAAAGCTTGTATTTCGTTGTGGCGGCAAGCGAGCGTTCGATGTCAGATTGTGTAGCGCAGTGCAGTCGCAACGATTTCTGACAACCGCCTGCGGCAATACTTTTGTGTTTCTTCTGTCTTTAGAGCTGCTGTTTCAACAATAAATATTTATATCTACAAAGTAAAACTATCCTGCCTTTGTTATCGAAACAACTAAGACACATACAATTTTCACTGACAGCTAGGTACTAACTAACGAAGTGACAGCTACATTCTGTCAGATTTATTCAGTGAATTAATAATACAACTGCATACCTATGTATCTTAGAACTGCATACATTTGAATAGGTTCCTCTGGTCAACATAACAAACCAATTGTAACAAAACGGCAGCCACGGCACCGAACCCACATATTGATACGAATAGAGTACATACTTGTAGTTTGGTAGACAAATGTTCATGCAGGACTATACGTTTTTTACGGTGTAAATATTCAAATAAAATTAAATCTGATGCCTCTCATAATCTCATTGTTACAGTGTGTAAAAACATAACAATTGCATGGCATTTCATGTGGTTTACTTTTTGATTTCGTGTATTAACACAGTTATTGCGTGTATTTCCAGAGTGTTGAGACTCGCACAAGAACTATCGTCAAGTGATCTTCATGAAAAACATAAACGTCAAGACGACGCCAATGAATTATTGGAAGAGAAGTCGGAAAGATTTGAGTGTCGTTTCCGTGTATTCAATGGCTTGGCGTTCGGAGTCGTTGTTAATGAAGTCGACTTAACGTGAGTTGATAAATAATCGTACCGAAAATTCCTCCAACATAATTGTAACGCTGCACTTTGATTAAACGGACACCCCATACACGACACATGGCTTCAAAACAAAACAATCAACAGTAATGCATTTTAAGTCACATACATCACTTTCAATGCACAGAAATAATGCTCCGCGACGCTGGATCAATACATTTTACATAACATATTTTAATATAATCCTAGGAGAAAATGGAATGATGAGAGATGAAGATAAGTGCAGTGCCGTGTAGTTGTGTGTGATATTGCTTAGTTACCCCCTCGGGCAAAAGGGGTGCCGGATTTAAAATGGTTCTGCTGATAGACATATTTTGTAGACGGGGTTATTCGCTTGTTTGACCGTTTCGACTGACGATGTAAACTCATATTGTAAATAAATAAATGTAATGGCTTTTTAACACAAAATAACGCTTTCTATTTACTTACTTCATACATTTCATAAACTCTACAAGGCCAACGAAACAATTGAAAAATAATGTCGTTCATTTTAAAAACGTTTTAAATAAAATGCTGAATATATTCGGATATTTGCCAAAAACAAGCGGTAGTATGCAAGTGTGTGAATAAAATGAATATATTTAAGCGTTCCGGGTTATAAAGCCTGCTATGAATTCGTGTTTTTTATTTTATTATTCGCTCAAGTTTGTGCTGATGTAAGTACCTGTGCACAGTGTTCACTTTAAAGTTTATCTGCACCTTACCTACCGGTCTAAAATGTTACCTTAGCTATTATTACTTAGAACTATCCCACCAAAAGATCCCAAAACAGTAATTAAGTGCCATAACAAGATTACAAGTCCCCACACAGTGTCATGATGACCATAGAGAAACCAAACGACCGAAGTTACTAACTGCCCAACTTATGACACCTGTGCCAAGATAAAGTTTTGATTGAACATTCACATCTTGAGAGGATAATTAAATAGTTGGATAGGTAGGTACATAAGGTGATATTGTTGCAACATTATTTTCGTTACCATAATGTATGCGCAAGCTCTTACCGATGGGTTTCACGCGTTGTTCACAAGAAAACAGAGTCACTGCTGAGGAGAGTGAGCTGTGAGATACAGCCGCAAAAGCATCCTGAGATCAGTAGCGGGGAGCTTCACCTTTCCAATTAATTGAAGAACAGTTTGCTCGGAGGGTGACTCTATGGATTTTTTGTTCCAAAATAAAAAGTTATATTAATATATTTACTTTTCAAGATCTTAACAGTGCTACTACAATTATCAAGTGACTGACCAAAGGTTATGTTTCGGCCAGTTTCAGCCAAAAAAATCAGGTTTCAGCCGCAGTTTTGGTTTCGGCCAAAATGTGGCCGAATCTTGACCGAAACCAACATGACGTTCGTTCGGTTTTGGTAGAATATGGACGACTGACCCATAAATAGACAGCGTAGACTTGAGTAACGCCGGGCTATAGAAGATATGTGTACTTGTCATGGAGAAGCATGGGGCAGAGCTAGGGGTGGTGTCCCAGGTCAAACTGGTATGGGGATTCGCATCGTTGAAGGCGATTCAAATTCATTAAGTCCCACTGCCAGGCCCTTGAGATCTCGGCGGTGCTCGACCAACCTGTTGATCTGAAGGAAAAATGGGATGCTGCAAGAGCAAATGACCAGAACATCGAGTACAGCCGGGTAAGGGACCCAGGTTCCCACCCCGAGCTTGGTATGGGGCTTCGCATCATTGAAGGCGATTCAGTACATGGATCACTTCATCAAGTCCCACTGCCAGGCCCTTGAGATCTCGGCGGTGCTCGACCAACCTGTTGATCTGATGGAAAAATGGGACGCCGCAAGAGCAAATGACCAGAACATCGAGTACAGCCGGGTAAGGGACCCAGGTTCCCACCCCGAGCTTGGTATGGGGCTTCGCATCATTGGAGGCGATTCAGTACATGGACCAGTTTATCAAGTCCCACTGCCAGGCCCTTGAGATCTCGGCGGTGCTCGACCAACCGGTTGATCTGAGGGAAAAATGGGATGCCACAAGAGCAAATGACCAAAACATGTAGTACAGCCGGGTAAGGGACCCAGGTGCCCACCACGAGCTCAACCATGCAAGATTCCCTGCCCTCTACTATGCAGCTATCATATTTGCCAAGCAAAAATGTCTGGTGGGAGAAAACTTCCAGATTTCGCAATCTCACATCACAACCAATGCACCACTCATAGAGAAGTCTATAAAGAGAAGGCAAATGCAAAGCATCATAATATACATAGTATATTTTTATTTCTAGGTTAACAACTATTAATTTTTTATAGAAGATGTCACAATCAATATGAATCGAAGTTTTTAAAAGTATTCATTAGATGTAAAAATAAATTATGTCTCTTGCTGAACCTAAAGATCATCAATCAGTTTTTTATCAATAAAATGAACGAGTACAGGACTGATTACTTCAAACACTTATCTTCAATAGAAAGAACAAACCCCTTTCTCTATTAATGCATTGCGAATTATGTGGAGAGACAATGACCTTTAATGGACAATAATGGGGCCCCTTATCTAACTCCTTTAATTGCTTATGTTTTGATTTTCTCTATTAGGTCATCTAACGGAGGTTACAGTATAATTGCGACTACTCTTGATAATACGAATAAGAATAATATTTATTTGCGTAAAACATGGTATATAAGGTTACATGGTATATAGGCATACATGTTTTGCA
The DNA here is from genome assembly GCA_947508005.1 of Amphipoea lucens. Taxonomy (NCBI): domain Eukaryota; kingdom Metazoa; phylum Arthropoda; class Insecta; order Lepidoptera; family Noctuidae; genus Amphipoea; species Amphipoea lucens. The sequence continues at coordinate 22,680,837 of OX382357.1, forward strand.
TAAGCACCACCTACCCACCTAACCTATATTATTTGCATGCTATGATATAAATCATAGCATGCAAATAATATAGGTTACATTATAAAATGTTTCCCGTCACAAATTCTTTTATACTGTAAAAATTATTATTATTCAACCATTTGTGTAGTTTTTTTTAAACAATCTAAGGTTTTAAAATCACTTAGAATTTTAATATATATCCGAACACACATGGCTAAACAGCTTTTACTATATTTAGTCAGCCATGGCAAGTCAATTAATATGAGCCTGTGAGGATCTCGCCGGTTTCGAGGATACACATCCTCTGCCTTTTTAAATAAGTCTTTATGCTTTTTAACAAACATGGATACTTCATAGATATATATAATCTCTCAGTATAAGGTGTTAATTGCAATATTATCCCTAAAATCAAGATAGTAATAGACTTTGTACCCCTTTATACAGAAGTTGATAAGGATTTCTCAATAATAGGTCTTCTAGGAGATGAAGGATTTTTTTAGAACTATACCTTACATAAATGGAAGGTGAAGTACACAAGTCCCTAAAATCCATCCTAATGATGAGACTGTCAATAAAGCCGATATTAAGAGAATAAAACATTTCCTGACTATGAACATTAAAACGCTTGTCTAAAAGAGGAACTAGCGTCATCTACTGATTCTTTGAATTAATGAACTGATCAAAGAGGAGCTTAAATTTCCGATTTCTAAAACATAGATTTTATAGGGATTATCTTCAGATTGTAAATGAGGGTTGTTTAGTTTATCATTTTGTAATCGAACAAGATTAACTGGTCAAGCGGCGCGCGTCGCCGATCGGCGACGAAACAATAGAAAATGTGTCTCATTAGCGGAGCTTGACAGATTAAAGATAGTGTAAACGAGAATGATTTTACTACCCCCCCCCCCATGGGTGTATTTTTCCTATTTCATAACAAAACAACATTTACAGTAGTATTTTAGTATATAAATAAAAAACACCACATTAGAATAAGAAATCTAGATGAGATATTTAGATTTGCAACCAAAACAAACATGGCAATAAAGAAATCATCAAAATAATCTTAAAATCAATAATATAAATTCAAAAAGTCTACAGCAAACTTTCCGAAAAGGATAAAATAAAACAACCCCTTGGAGCCCGGAAGCTACCCCTTAATAGATTAAAATAGCTGAACATGGGGGACTAAATGAAATTATCCCGAATGAACAGGAAAAAAGCGGTTGTCATGGCAACCACAGTGATAATAAATTCTCTCCTGACAGAAGGTTCATATTAAGCTGTTTACATAGTGTTGCGGGAGGAGAGAATGGCTGTTTTCATTGTGGAAATTGACGAGGAACAGAACGGTTTCAAGCTGGTTGAAATTAATTGAAAGCGGGAATCAGGGTTTAGTAAGAGTTTCGACCCGAAACGAGAGGAAAAATATTATTCAGCATGTTGTTTTCGATAATTTGATACTACTGTGGCGAATCAAACTAATTGTCTATGGTTCCCACTATCACATATTATAAAGACAACACTACGCGGATCGGTTGGAGTGTAGCCTTAGGGGCGCTATGGAGCAAGGACTTAGAAAAATGTTCGTTTTTTTTTTTTTTTCGGAAACTTTCCGGTTTTTTTTGCATTATCGGGTTGACCTTGTCTATAGCAACCATTTAGGGTCTGAGAAGCATGGCCCTACGACGCACCGTTTCCGAGTTCATAGTGCCCCTAAGCGTATACTCCAACTCCTACACTCCGCCCCTAAGACGACCCACTGACCCGCGGATCTAGAGCATGATGTCTATGGCACAGGAATTAGCTAGTTGGTCTGGATTTGAATCGGAATGTAAAATCACTATTACTCCTCTAAACAGGACTTATTAACACGATTGTTATTACCTAGTATTTAAGTAAAACGTGTACCTATTCCTTCGCTGCCACTTGAGATACTGTACGGTGTGCTGTGACATAAATAAACATCTACAAGAACTGGATCTTGTTTCATTTATATAAACAAGGGCGCCATAACGCGCCTTAACTACTTTTTTTTAAATTATTTTTACATTGCATGTTGTGATAATATTAGGTCCTTACATATGAAATTGGCGTTTTTCGTACTGACCACTTTAATCACGAATTTCTCCTCTTTGGTAAGGAATTCCAAATTCAAATTTGTACAGCTATTTACTCATGTATTTGTGCTTCGATGACCGTCATTCATTTGTTTTTTTTCTTCTGTTTTTTCTGTTTGCGTCACTCATTTTACAAAATGGAAAATTTAAAATATCGCATTATTTACGAGTACGAGTTCCGCCGTGGCACTAGTGCTGCGGAAACGACTCGAAGGGTGAATGATGTGTATGGCGGTCATGTTGCAAAAGAAAACACAGTTCGTTTTTGGTTCCAACGTTTTCGTTCTGGAAATTTCGACCTGCAGAACAAGCCCCGTGGACGGCCTGAGACCCAAGTTGATAATGGAGAATTGAAGGCTATTGTGGAAGCGGACCCATCGCAAACCACGTCCGAGTTAGCTGCAGGCTTCGATGTTAGTGATAAAACTGTTTTAATTCACTTGAAGCAAATTGGGAAGATTAAAAAGCTTGAAAGGTGGGTACCTCACGAATTGACTGAAGCAAACCGGCAAACGCGCGTCGACTGCTGCGTTACATTACTTGAATTGGAATGTCTTAGACATCCTCCGTACTCCCCGGACCTTGCTCCAACAGATTACCATTTTTTTCGCAATTTGGATAACTTTTTGCAAGGGAAAAAATTCAACTCCGATGGGGCAGTCCAAATCGCCTTCAAAGATTTTATTGATTCCCGTCCGACTGGTTTTTTTAGTAAAGGGATCAATGAACTACCTATAAGATGGCAAAAGTGCATTGAAAACAATGGTTCATACTTTGATTAATTAAATATATTATATTAAAAAATATTCGACTTTTTGTTCCTTCCATACAAAACGCCAATTTCATATGTAAGGACCTAATATTAGACCATTTTGATGTATTTTAGCGGTAATCAACGGGCCGGCTAAAATTAAATTCTTGACATTGGTTGACTTAAACGTACAACTCGCACATGGTTGTCAGAACCACAAGAACTTCAACGATGTCGGTGGTGTACACAAAAGAATGAGTATTGTTTTTACATTAAAAACAATACTCAAAAAATGAAATTTCAATGATATAATTATGCAAGGAATATGATTTTGATCCATTCACAATAAGTGTGAATTCGGCCAGAAGGTGCTTAAGCCTCAAATTTTTCAAGTAGTGGTAGGTTATATTATTTGTTTTTGTTATTGTATTATTTATATTACTTCTTACTTTAATTTAGGCGGTGTTTTTATTGTTTTTGTGCTCACACCTTAAATAACTATTATAAGTCTATACGTGAGGATTTGTAATTGGTTTTCTGGTGACCATGGTTTTCTTTTTTGTTTGTTTTTATTAGCTGTAAGTCCTCCATGTACTAAAATAAATAAATAATAAATAAATTAAATATGAAAATGAAAAATTGGTAGATACTAATATTGTAAAGTCCCGTGTAAGTAAAATAGGTACATATATTAATCTGTCAAGCTCCGCTAATGAGACAATTGATTTTCTATTGTTTGGTCACCGATCGGTGTCCCGCGGTCCTTGAGCGGTTAATAGTTGAACGCTGATTGTCGGCGAGTGCTATTTTATCGCAGTGACAAGATCTATCAAAGGTATTCGCTCAGCGACGCTCGCTTGGCTGGCAGAACACTCGCGTTCGCGCACTCGCTCATCGCCTTCGCGCACTCGCTCGTCGCCTTCGCGCACTCGCTCGTCGCCTTCGCGCACTCGCTCGTCGCCTTCGCGCACTCGCTCGTCGCCTTCGCGCACTCGCTCGTCGCCTTCGCGCACTCGCTCGTCGCCTTCGCGCACTCGCTCGTCGCCTTCGCGCACTCGCTCGTCGCCTTCGCGCACTCGCTCGTCGCCTTCGCGCACTCGCTCGTCGCCTTCGCGCACTCGCTCGTCGCCTTCGCGCACTCGCTCGTCGCCGCCGCGCACTCGCTCGTCGCCGCCGCGCACTCGCTCGTCGCCGCCGCGCACTCGCTCGTCGCCGCCGCGCACTCGCTCGTCGCCGCCGCGCACTCGCTCGTCGCCGCCGCGCACTCGCTCGTCGCCGTCGCGCACTCGCTCGTCGCCGTCGCGCACTCGCTCGTCGCCGTCGCGCACTCGCTCGTCGCCGTCGCGCACTCGCTCCTCGCTACTTGCAGCTCACCAACGCTATTAGTTGCTAGCTCTACTCGGGCTATGCCATCTCTTGGCTTTGACAAACGCTGGCAAAACAACAATTTTGATGGGCAAACGGCGTCAAATTCAACTGTATAGGTCACGTTTCAATTTCGAAAATGTCCGTCTAAACTGTTCGAGAATTAGTCGTATCGTCGCGCTGAAATGTAGGGTCAATTGAGCGAACTAGGTCACTAGGCTCGATGGGATCAGCTCACGAGTTGACAATACTTGTGTAGCTACTATTTGCGAGCTGTAAGCCTTACCCAGGCTTGTACAGCTTTTGAGCTTATTTGAACCGCTGCAAAAGTTTTATTCTGAAGTTAAGAGATAAGCAAAAGGCCGTGGTTAGTAGCTTTGTACTTTACTTAATCACAGATTCGTAGGCGAATGCAAAAGGGCAATTCTCGTAATTCAAAACGTTAAAAATCTAGTCGCAGTCTCATCTCGGCAACAAAAAATGTCAAAAATGTAGGGAAATTAGAGGTATTTTTTTTTTGACAGATTGAGATCTGACTGTAAATGTTCTTAAAATTACGATAATTAATTGCCCCTCTGGTATTTCGAATTTTATTTTTACTGTATTTTTCGTTTCGCCACGTATGTTCAAATTCGCAATCGGTCAAATTCATGAAAATCGCAATCCGTCAAAATTGCAAACCGTCCAAATAGCAAACCGCCTAAAAAGGAAACCGTCCAAATAGCAAACCGTCAAAATAGCAAACCGTCCAAATAGCAAACCGTCAAAATAGCAAACCGTCCAAATAGCAAACCGTCAAAATAGCAAACCGTCCAAATAGCAAACCGTCCAAATAGCAAACCGTCCAAATAGCAAACCATCCAAATAGCAAACCGTCCAAATAGCAAACCGTCCAAATAGCAAACCGTCAAAATAGCAAACCGTCAAAATAGCAAACCGTCAAAATAGCAAACCGTCCAAATAGCAAACCATCCAAATAGCAAACCGTCCAAATAGCAAACCGTCCAAATAGCAAACCGTCCAAATAGCAAACCGTCCAAATAGCAAACCGTCCAAATAGCAAACCGTCATACGAGTAATAGCAAACCGTCAAAATAGCGAACAAACAAAATAGCTAGCTTGATTTGTGTAATTTAGCTGCCTTACATTAGACTCCAAACTCTAGAATATTATTTTTAGGTCTCCAAACTTTAGAATTATTTTCATTTTCAAAGGAAACCAATTTTCTTCAATATTTCTACTTTTCTTGGCATTTTCACGCCGAGTGTATTGCTTCCTAGGTCGGAAAGCTACAATATTTTTGAAAGGTCACCTTAACTTTTCAAGTATTTTAACTACTGCCAACTGTAGATGTTTTGTTTTCCATGAAACTTATAAAATTGTAAATAATTCACACAAAGTGCCTGTCTGGATTCGAACCTACGACCTACAAGCTATAAGTCGCAGCTGTTACGACGGACCCACCACTGCTCAGCGATAGATAGTAGGATTAAAAAAAATAAAACTTAATACAACAAAAGATGGAAGAAACGTAACGAGTGTTGGAAGGTCGTGATGCTATACTTGTCTATGATGCACTGCATTTGAATTTGTATTATGTTCTTTTACTTTTGATGTGCGGTGTCATTATTTATTTATTTATTTAATACTTCAAGCACATAAATGTACAGAGGCGGACTTAATGCCATAGACATTTTCTACCAGTCAACCTTTGGGTGATGAAGAGACAAACAGCGGTAGGTGCAATCATGAAAATTAAGGATTCATTATGTATTATATTTTCTCATATACAAGTAAACACAATGTTGCTATAGCCGCTAGTCCACCCTATCAGTGGTAGCAGAGCCTGGTTGGATGAATATCTAGTGGCAAATGGAAGAAGCATATTTAAAATAGTAAATGAGAAAATAAAAATTTTAAAATGAGCTCGAGTATCAGAAGCATAGAACCGTTGACAAAATCAAATTACGATACCTGGTGCTTACAAGCACAGGCGATTCTCATAAGATACGATTTGTGGGAATATGCTAGTGGTGAAAAAACGTTAGCGGTAACTGCGACTGCCGAAGAAAAGAGTGCGTTCCTAAAAGAAGACTTAAAGGCAAGGTCAGAGCTACTTTTACTTATATCTCTACCAGAACTTAAACAAATTAAAGGGTGTAATACATCCAAGGAGGTATGGGACAAACTAAAGTCATCAAAGTTCAGGGCCGGCAAGAATGGCTACGCTATTAAAGCAACTAGTATTGAAGGAAATGACTCCACAAGAAGATGTGAGAGACCATCTCAGTAATTTTATGGATGTAGTAGGTAAATTAGAAGACATAGATGTCAAAATTCATCCAGAGTTATTAAGCATAATAATGTTGCCCAGTTTACCTACAAATTTCGATAGCTTCCGAACGGCAATTGAGTCGAGCGCTGTTCTGCCAAGTCCTGACAATTTAAAAATAAAAATCGTAGAAGAATACGAAGCAAGAAGGCAAACCGAAGCGAGTGAACTTCAGACTTTAGAAGCATTCTACACAAAGACGAAGAAAAAGGTACAATTTTGCAAGGATTGCAATAAGAAAGGGCATTCCACAGAAGCTTGTTGGTCAAAGACAACCCCAATAAAACTAAAGGTCAAGAAAAGACATATAACATCTGTTTAACAACAGGAACGTCGAAATGTAAAGGCAATTTATGGTGTCTTGACAGTGGCTGTACGTCACATATGGCGGGTGATAAAAGATAACTTAATCCCCACGACTGACACTCTAAAACTAGCTTCAGAAAAGCATACGAACGAAGTTAAAGGGAAAGGAAAAGCAGAACTTTATACAAAGGATCGACGCTATAAAATTAGTCTTTCTGACACATTATATGTACCTGATTTGTCGAATAATCTAATTTCTGCAAGCAAAATTACGGATCATGGCTATAAGGTTCTATTTGAAAAGGAACAAGCCAGTGTCACAAAAGGCGGGAAAACTGTTTTAAAAGCTAACAGAAGAAATGGATTATACTATCTTGAATTTGATAAACCGGAAGAGACAGCACACTTCACACCTAGTGATGAAAGCGAAATTATGAAATGGCACAAGAAATTAGGTCAAGCCAATGAAAGAGATCTAAAAGAAATGGTTAAAAATAAAATGATGCGAGGACTCGACTTTAAAGAAAAAACTTTGGGTACCTGTGAGAATTGTATCAAAGGAAAATTTTCCACTCTACCATTCCAAAGCCATGGACAAATAATCTCTACCAAAGTGCTCCAGATAATTCACAGTGACGTGTGTCGCCACACAAAGTATTTCGTAACATTTATTGACGATTATACAAGATACTGCTGTGTATATTTCTTAAAAGAAAATGCGCGACGATTCCGTTGGTACCAGCCAGTCACATTCCTGAAGCTTGGAGACACATACAAGAAGAAATAGCACCAGCATGTGAAACGATGAACAAGTTCCGTAGATACTTTAAAAAATAATGGTATCCGAAATTGTCACCTTTATTGAGCTGTGCACACCAACGCCACAGAACAACGAACGCGCTAGAGGGATGGCATGCTCGGCTCAATCGACGGATTCCCAAAAATCCCAATATGTTTTTGTTCTTATACAAATTGCGAAAAGAATCCAAATACTATGATTCAAGGCTAAAACACAATTTCTAATTTAGTTTGTAAAATAATATATCTTCGGCTAAAGCTATGTATTTAAGCGTTGATTATGATTTAATAAATAAATAAATAAATAATATGTTATTATTATTACCAACCGTTGATTTTTATTTACAAAATAGAAGAGGACAATTTATTTGTAATTTTGTGTGACACAGTTTATATTTTAGTTTATAAGTACCAAATAATAAAAACAGAATGTTGTGGTAGTACTCGTAAATACTATTTAATTTTAATATTCTTAGAAACCAGAAGCGGAATATATTGAAAAACAAATTACTAAGTAACCTACAAAGTTATATTTCTTACAAATCATTTTTAGGTAGCAACAAGCACATAGGTAAATAACAAGCGCATGAGAATTATATAACACGACCCCAATCAACACTATAACGTCCCTAGAATACGCCCGTTGCATCCGAAGCCAAACAGCAAGCCGACCCAGCGCCCATTGACAGCCCACCATGCCTTTTTCTTATAAACTGTCACTCGAACCACGTAGGTTGGAAGAAGGAGTATCTAAGACGGCCGTTCCTGACAGCGTGACGTCCTCGACCGCAGCATCATTCCCATCAGATCCATCTCTCACGACCTGGCATCATTATGTTGATCATCATCATTATCTGTTAAATACATAAAAGTACATGAGTAATTAAATAATAAGACCACTATGGTTTGAAGCGTATTCAACCTGAAGTAGTTTCAAAAGTTAGAATTCACGAATTTGACCAGTGTTTCAGGCGCAAGCGTGCACTCAAGCGCCAGCAACAAAGACCACCAATAGTGATTTTTAAAGTTTGAAACAGCTTTAAACCCAAGAGATTCAATGCATCGCTAATGATAGAATCCGGATTTCCATCACTCGCCATACATTGTTATCGACAGAGGCCCAAACATTCGCCTGTCATTTTCACGAATACATAGTAGAGGCCCAAAGGTTATGCTTACTATGAATTTGAGACACATCGCGTCATTGAGACAAAAGTTCTGCATGTCTCCTCGATGACCGCGCAACAACTAGTAACACATCGCGTCATTGAGACAGAGGCCCAAAAGTTCTGCATGTCTCCTCGATGACCGCGCAACAACTAGTAACACATCGCGTCATTGAGACAGAGGCCCAAAAGTTCTGCATGTCTCCTCGATGACCGCGGAACAATTAGTAACACATCGCGTCATTGAGACAGAGGCCCAAAAGTTCTGCATGCCTCCTCGATGACCGCGGAACAATTAGTAACACATCGCGTCATTGAGACAGAGGCCCAAAAGTTCTGCATGTCTCCTCGATGACCGCGGAACAATTAGTAACACATCGCGTCATTGAGACAGAGGCCCAAAAGTTCTGCATGTCTCCACTATGACCGCGGAACAGAGCAGAGGCCCAAACGTTAGCATGCTCATAACAAATAACTCGCCACTCTCAAAGAAGGCACTGAGCACGTATCCGGCGTCCAGTCGCCACTCTCGAAGAAGGCACTGAGCACGTATCCGCCGTCCACTCGCCACTCTCGAAGAAGGCACTGAGCACGTATCCGGCGTCCACTCGCCACTCTCGAAGAAGGCACTGAGCAAGTATCCGGCGTCCACTTGCCACTCTCGAAGAAGGCACTGAGCAAGTATCCGGCGTCCACTCGCCACTCTCGAAGAAGGCACTGAGCAAGTATCCGGCGTCCACTCGACCAATTCTGACCATTTACGGCTTCTAACTTCTGGAATCAGAAAGCTTTAATCCTCTTCGTATTGTTTTTTACAAAACAATACCTCTACATTAACTAAACAAACTTTGATTATCTAATCAAAGCGAAAATCATCAACCAGAGCCATGTAAACAAACTTTGGTTATCTAATCATAGCAAAAATCATCTACCAGAGCCATGTACCATCGTTACCCACATCAACAACCATCTTTTTCACTGAGAGCCATAAACACCGAAAAAACCACACACGAGTAAACCACTCTCACGCCACGGCTCTCCAGCCGACCAGCAATCGCATTGCTTTCACACATCCAGCGCATGGATCCATGTGCATCACCCTGTGACTACACACTTTTTACTATGGCTGATAGAGATCCCCCACTCGCGTGCTTCTCATAATGTAAGCTTGCTCATCACCACTGTGATTACTATCTATTCCGACTGGTACTACATGACTTACTGGCATCATTTATAACTTATCGTGAGCGTATTTAGAGTACGGTTAGAATTTTAAAGCTTTTAACGTACCTATGGGTATCACCATCCAAAACATCAACTACCATAAACGGACCTCTAAATTTCCGATGATAAGCATCCTGATAATGCTGATTGGTTGTGAAAAGCTCAGAAGCTCGTTGTCTTCTTAGTTAACACGGCTTCTCTATTGGGATGCGAGTTTTCGAATGCAACATCTCGCACCAAGGATCTGATGACGGCGGTAGCCGCGTCTATGCTCACCAGCAGTTGTAGTGGTGAAGTCTGGGTAGTGGCTTGTCTGCAGATGTTGAGGGTGAGCTGAACCTTCCAGAGCACATCTGACCATTGCGAACCTTTGTTGCCGACCTCGATCCGCAGCATGTTAAGAACGGTTCGGTAATATCTTTCCACTTGACCGTTCTCGCGATGCATACCCGGCGTAATTAAGTGTATCAAAGATCCCAATTCAGTGACCCAATTTTGAAATGCACTACTGTCGTACATCCAACCACGGTCACATACTATCATAGATGGGGTACCAAATAGCGAGACTGCGTTAGAGAATACATGCTTTAACTCATCAGCATCTCGGCTATATAAAGAGTAAAGTAAACAATACTTGGAAAAGGCATCAATTACAATTAAAACGTATTTAAAACCATTTGATTCTGGAAGTGGTCCAAGAACATCAGTATGTACAACAGAAAAAGGGATTTCTGGCTTAGACCAGGACTGGATTGGCTGAGAGGGAGTCCTAGGATTCATTTTATGTTCCTGACATATAAGGCAATGACGTATATACTTCCTCACGAATTGCCGTAGGCTCTGAAACCAAAAATGTCGTAAAACAAAAATGTCGTAAAATCAGATCTGTAGTTCTGTCAGTAAAAATATGATCATGGCCATCATGGAAAACCTTTAACAGACTGAACCTATGATCCTTCGGGATGAAGCACAAAAGTCGCTGTTCTTCCCCACTAGGTGTAAATTTGTAAAACAATAAATCGTTTTTGATTGTATACCTCGTTGGATCTAATTGCTCTTCCCTCAATTTAGATCAACTTCTGAGTCTCTGCGTCAGCGGTTTGAGCAATCTTTGCCCAGTTGTTCGGATTTCGGATATGAGAGACATTATTACAGCTTAAAAAATCTACGTGTTGCATTAATGAACCCTTCCTATATTCAAGAGTGAACGTGAAATCCTGCAAATAGACCCACCAGCGCGCTACCCGGGGCAGCAAATATTTCTTTCGCTCCGTTAAATTTAAAGAATTGCAATCCGTCATTATCTTAAAGTTTACCAATTAGATAGTGAAAAAAAAATACTGGAGCGCACGTACAACAGCCAATGTTTCCAATTCGTAACTGTGGTACCGCGATTCCGCGCCCTGAGTGGACTTGCTAAAATACCCAACAAACCTCTTTCTCCCACTGCTATGATCTTGGAGTAAAATAGCACCAAATCCAATAGCACTAGCGTTTGTTTGAAGCTCCGTGAGCAACTGAGGGTCAAATATAGCTAAAAGCGGTTCATTAGTTAAGCAATTTATGTAGTAATGTAGTGGTGAGCAGCGTGCTGCTCAGAGCCCCACAAAAATGGTTCAAGACTGGCCAACCTCTTCCACATTTGTAGATTTAAAGAACGTACAAGTGTATCTACTTTACCTAGACTCGGCCGTACCTGACAATGTCTAATCAGTCGACCTAGGTACTCAATCTCTACGTCTAGAACAGTACACTTTTTAAGTTTATGGAAAATCCCGCAGCATTAAGTATCTGTAAAACTTCTCTTAACGTTTTAGGACCTTCATCTACCGAGTTGAACATGATCATTACGTCATCGATATAGGTTAGAACCCTAGCAGTGTCAATGAAAGGTTTTCATGTTTCAAATATAATCCTCTGATAGACGATCGGAAGGGAGGACAATAACCGGCTTTCACTAGTTGGATGCAACGGAGTATCACTGCTAGATGCTGTTGGCAATCTACGCCCAATTACTTCTTACCTCGTAAGAATTCGATCAAGGGCTACATCGCGCGAGTTGTCGCGGCGGTCGCACGAGTCTTCGCGATATCTGCGACAATAAGAGCGACTACGCGGGCTATGCAAGACACTACGACGCGATGTCTAGATGACCTATTTCTACGGTCTATTGGACTGTTTCGACGGTGATGTGCGACAATCGGCGGCGTATCACGATCATCCGAATTATCGCGACGATTTTTGCGAGAACCGCCACAAGATTTTTGCTCACAAGAGTGTCTAGTCTACGTCTTTTAGAGACCGCGACTAACGCCCTGACATTTTGTAAGAAACACAACTTCGATACTTACGGTTGAAAAGTTTGCACACAATAATCCCAACACTTTTACTTTAACACTGTTACTGTGTATTTAAATAGATAGCAAACGGCCTAGAACGCGTGGCGATCCCACTTCTGGTCTTAGAAACCAGAAGCGGAATATATTGAAAAACAAATTACTAAGTAACCTACAAAGTTATATTTCTTACAAATCATTTTTAGGTAGCAACAAGCACATAGGTAAATAACAAGCGCATGAGAATTATATAACACGACCCCAATCAACACTATAACGTCCCTAGAATACGCCCGTTGCATCCGAAGCCAAACAGCAAGCCGACCCAGCGCCCATTGACAGCCCACCATGCCTTTTTCTTATAAACTGTCACTCGAACCACGTAGGTTGGAAGAAGGAGTATCTAAGAATATTTTTACTATCATGAAGTAAAATATTCGACCGATTGCGATCTTGACTGTTTGCTAATTTGACTGTTCGCGATTAAAAAATTATGTGAATTTGACCATTCGCGATATGGACCAATCGCTATTTTGACCATTCGCGATATGGACCAATCGCTATTTTGACCATTCGCGATATGGACCAATCGCTATTTTGACCATTCGCGATATGCACCAATAGCTATTTTGACCATTCGCGATATGGACCAATCGCTATTTTGACCATTCGCGATATGGACCAATCGCTATTTTGACCATTCGCGATATGGACCAATAGCTATTTTGACCATTCGCGATATGGACCAATCGCTATTTTGACCATTCGCGATATGGACCAATCGCTATTTTGACCATTCGCGATATGGACCAATCGCTATTTTGACCATTCGCGATATGGACCAATCGCTATTTTGACCATTCGCGATATGGACCAATCGCTATTTTGACCATTCGCGATATGGACCAATAGCTATTTTGACCATTCGCGATATGGACCAATAGCTATTTTGACCATTCTCGATATGGACCAATCGCTATTTTGACCATTCGCGATATGGACCAATCGCTATTTTGACCGAGCGCGATTTTAACGGTTTTTCAGTCACTTGACCATACGCGACGAAACGTGTATTTTTGACTGACTTATAACATAGTTGCTAATAGTTTTATAAATTCGTTGTGCAAGATAGTATGAAATCCTAATCGAATGAGATTTGTAGGGGTTCCGTTGAGATAGATCAAGCGCATGGTCAATGGCACTATTACGATTATTTAGTCGATTCAGTTTGAGAACGCAAAGGGTACCACTAAAGCACATTGTGCACTTTGGGGCCTGCTAAATAGCAGGATACGGCTACTAACACTGCCTATGCGAATCTAATAGCGAGTAGTATTTCTAGTAAAGATGATAACTAAAACATTGAGATTATTATCTAAAAACCCTTGTATTCACAATTTAACTTAGTGTTCTGTTTACCCTAAAATAGAAAACAAGCGTACAGAAGCCCCAGCTATTCTGGCAGCCCACGCTCACCTTATTCTGTCTTTGTATTTTGGCTCCGAAAACTTTCATTATCCAAACAAAGACGGGAGTAAGGTAGCTGTATTTCACCCCACAAATTGCCTATAAATTTTTATTATGGCCACTCTTATTTGAGGTACAGAGGTTTTCCAGATAAATAGGTTTGTTTTATTATGTAAGACTGACCATGATTTGTGGTGTCGTTAATTTTTTTGCTTTATGTATAAAAAGTTCTCTAAGGGACCCCCTCGATCGTAATATTTGAGGGTTAGAACTACTTATATGATTAAATAATATTATGGAGGTCATAAGAGAATAGCAAAAAGAAAGCTATCAAACGTGGACGTATTGGAAAGAAACTACGTCCGGTATGAAGGGCAAAAGTAAACGAGCAGCATTCGATTTCAACTATTATTAATAGTAATAACACGTACATATGTATATTATTATTTGAAAGATTTATTCTGGTCAAGCTCCGCGCGTCGCCTAAATAGAAAATCAAACCTTTGATGGTGTATTTAAAAGGTCACGTACCTGCAGACTGTGGAAAGCATTGATAGATGACAGGCAAATTATACAAAGAAATAGAAAGCCAAACATTTTTAAACATGGCATTTATTTCAGTATTCAGACTAAAAAAAAATATACTTTTTCGGCCAATACCTCAGTTGTTCGAAACAACGTAACAAAGCAATTTATCAGATTTCTAGTGAACAAAATGCTGCGTTATTTTCCCAACAACAGACCTGTAAGCACAGACACGGACAGTTTGAAGGGAATAAATTAAATATCTTGCTTCGGCAGACCGAGAAATCGAATCGGATCTGCGCGGTACAATAAGCCTTTTTTACAAGTCAATGATAAAAATCGTTTTGTAGGGAACTACGTAAAATAATAACAATCAATTTCTCGGAACGATGTAGATGGTCTTTTAATTTATAGCTGTTCAACACAATTTATGTCAGAGGTGGAAAATATTTCAAGAAAATGATAATTTTATGCTAAATCAAAGAATTTGTTCTATTCTTCCAAAAGCAGTTTATTTTGAAATAAAGAAAAAATATACAGTTCTACGCCTCCGCTTGACCGAGACAAAATCCCTGTACCTAGGATAGAACTACTCAGGCGCAGCTGCGTGTATATGGCGCCATTTATATATAACTCATTATCTATCTGGATAACTGAACTACCTTACAAAAAATGGTTTTGAACAAAAATGTTGATATCGCATAGTTTTTATTCTGTCGGCGAACTTATGAACAAAAAATCTTGTCAGTCGTAGTACCTACCACTCCAGAAATGCACTGCAATAATTTTTTTGTTATTAATGTTCCATTGTTGATTTAGTTAACTATGTTATTAGTATATTACTGTATGTTGTTGCTACATACCTACTTCATGTATTAAATATTTGCATGCCATCATTACATGGCGGAATGTGTCTTTGCACTACAATTTTATATATCATCTTGTTTACCTACCACATTTTATGCAAATAAACGATTTTAATTTGATTTGAGAAAAAGACAACAAAACAAAGTCGATTATTAAACAGGCACAGTCTAACACAGAAAAGAGTAATTCAAATGCAGATTCTATTTTTGACCAAAATCCTTCATTTGTTGAAAATTGGCGAGGAAAAGGAAGAAAAAAACGCAAAAGTAAAAATACAAATAAAAAAAGTTTTTATATTACCAAATGGGAATATGATGAAAAGTATTGATGGTGTTACAAGGGTAAATACTTGTGCATTTGATGCCATGTCATAGTCGTTGGCTATAGCCTACATGGAAAAGTATCAGTTAAAAGAAAAAATAGATAATACGGATCATGATTACTGCAAATCCATAAAAAATCTACCTAGTAAAGATGCCAACGCCAATTCTATTTAAAAAGATAGACTTCACATTTTGAAATCATATTTTAAAACGAAAACTGTCGGTGAAAACGAAATACAAGTACGCTGCGAGTGTAATGTAACTTATATTGTCGAACATTATATTATCCAATGGGTTCACTAATGTTTCACCAAAACTCCATTGACAAATTTTTAGTTTACAACCAACGTTTCGTATACTATTTATTTCACAAACAACTCATTCCGCAAATGTTTTATTTTATAAACACTCGCTTTACAAATATTTATTTGGCAAATGCTTCTGTTTACAAATGTTACAGATGATATTTAATCATTTATACATTTTTCATTTAATATTTAGATTATTTTGGAAAAATAACGTTTATACAAAATATCATTTTATAATAGGTACACTGGCGACTGCATTAAAATCTGCATTAAAATCCGTTGCGTGGTTTAAAAGATCTAAGCTTACAGACAGCGGGAGTGACTTTGTTTTATACTATGTAAAGATTTTCTAAACAGATCACAAAGTGATCATGACGGTATTCTCCATTTGGGTCAAATAATTTTCAGGCAAGTATATTTTTTTAAATAATCTAGTCGTTTCTGGCACTCGCCGGCCGCTGCCGCGGCACCGCTCGCTTCGCTCGCTCGGCTCGTGCGTAGGGGGTTACAGTTTTAACCTAACCTAACCGAACCATTTTTTTTTAAATAATTATTAACCTAATGTAACTAGTCCGGTTCCGGGTAGCCTACTAAAAATAATCTCTTTTTTTCTTCTATTAGCGCAAGTCGTTTCTGGCACCCATATTTTGTGTAAACGTATTTTTTTCTATATAATCTAGTGGTTTCTGGCACTCGCCGGCCGCTGCCGCGGCACCGCTCGCTTCGCTCGCTCGGCTCGTGCGTAGGGATCACAGTTTTAATCTAACCTGACCTAACTTTTTTTTTATATAATTAACCTAATCTATTTAGTTCGGTTCCGGGTAGCCCACTAAAAATAATCTCTTTTTTTATATTAGCGCAAGTCGGTGAAAGAATGAGTTTCATTTTTAGGAAATTGCGTATTGATAAGTCAATATGTAAAACGTTTTTATTCCAAGCGTTGTTTTATGAGATAAAATGAATAAAAAATGAATTGCTTGTTAAATAACACGTTATTAAACAAAAGTTTGTCTGGTGATTATTTTGTAAAGTGAATTATTTGGCAAACTTGTGGTTGTATAATGATGAAATGACGAATCATGTTTTTGCCAATCGTTGTTTGTCAAGTAAAAATTTGTAAATTAATTTTTGGTGAACTGACAGGGCACCTATCCAATGTTTTATACAGTGCAGATGAAATAAGAACCTGCTCGAATGACAAATGCTCAGTCAACGTAATAGGAAAAAGATCGATCGGGTTTTTACCTCTAGATTTAAACATTATAAGCACCGGCATAGTTTCCCTCGATAAATCAGCTGATGAGATTATTCAAAATCAAATGTTATCACGTAGGGCATCTGGATGCAATGTTATCAAAACCATATCCTACTCACTATCATCTACTATATTTTTTGAACTTGATGATTTGAAGAAGATTAACATTTTTGAAATTCCGAGACAAATTTTCTTAAAACGGAATTGCTATTGTATTCTATCTGCTATAGAGTTTATAGCTCCACTTACATCTAGCGGCATCGGGCATTTTCGAGCTCATATTTCTCGAATCATTGGTAAGTGAGGGTGCTACGATGACTTAGAGACAAAAGTTAAAAAGAGTCAAACGTATAGTGCCTAATTGTTTAATATATGTGCAAAAATAAGTCTTATCAAACTTTCTTTTTTTATTATATAAGTAACTTTTATCATTAGAACACTAAAGGCAAAAGTTATAATAGTACATAGTTGGATCAATATACAGTATAATTATCAAAACCATTTTGGCTTGTTTCATTTCTGCATAGATGTCCATTTCAAAGATAACGATGAATGATAGATAACTTTTGATGTAGTTAGGTTATGGATATGAAAATTACACACTTTCATGTACTTAGGACGTACTAAGTTTCCACATTTGATTTTGCACGAGCTGTAACGATTTTCATATGAATTCAGCGATAACATGAATCATCAAATTGGCGGGACCAATGTTTTAATCACGTAACTTGAATTTGGCACTTATAATTGTATTGAAAATTGAGTATAAACCTGTCTTCGGATGTGAATTACCTACCTCTGAGTAGCGCTTTCAGAAGGTACCTAGGACATCCCTGGTCCCGCCACTTTGACGTCAAAGTGGCGGGACCAGGGATGTCTTGACATACTTCCTTTACCTTTAGAGGTACAAATGTCTTGTTTAGGGTACAATTAGTACATATGTAGTACAAACATTTGAATGTGATACATTTTTAATTGGAGACGTGATTCTGTCATTTTGACGCTCACAATTAAATATAGGACAATGTCAATCATCATCCATTAATCCGACGCGACGCCAAGGCAGACGACCAGCGCTGCGCAATGGCGGCGCACAACATGCGCATTAAAATTAAATAGTCCCTATGTTGTCTGCAGGTCTTTTCCTTTACAACATCGAGCCTAATATACCTGACCCTGTTTAGTAATCCTAACCCCGTACATGGAACAACATTATTATTTTCATAATCAAACCATGGTCCAATCATGTGGATGAAGATAGGCGATTGTAACAGTGAGGAGTGAATGCAACAACTGACTGAGGTGCGCGCAGTCGATGGTGCGCTTCGCAGTAGGTCTGCTCCTACTGAACTCGACAATATTGTGCCCGCTGTTACGGCATGTACAATATTTTTTAAACCACCATACGTCCACCATCTTCAAAGTTCCAGCTTAACCGCCTTCAAGTTTCAGCCTATCATCACCGAACTCAATCCAGAAATATCGGAGGCATCCATACGCCGAGTTCCGGGCTTCCACCTTCCGGCAAATCCGGCTAACAATGAGCTCCGCGCAGAGCAGATATTTTACCCAAGTGGCCGAGTCGAGGTAACTACGGGTCTGGCGAAACCATCCGCCGACCCAGCACCTTCCCTGGCGTCTGCAGCGCGGCGCGTCTGCAGCGCGGCGCGTCTGCAGCGCGGCACACCCGGTGCGCTCATCGTCACACCAGGCTGAACCAGGAGACTACTGTGCTACTCCCAAGGAAGTTATAGGAATTATGTGACCATCGATAGAGATACCTACCTACCTACCACCTTTCTCTTCTTTTATAAAATTATACTTTTTTATGTTGACATTACGTGGTCTTATTTCCCCCTGTTCCATATATCCCTACTGGTGATGTATCTCCACTGGTAGGGATACTTGGAGATTTTTTCCAATTATCGCTACCGGTAGGGATATATGGAACCTTGTGCTCCATATATCCCTACTGATCCGCACTGGTTGGGATAGTTGGATTTTTTTCTGTTTATCGCTACCAGTAGGGATGAAAAGTTTTCAAGGGTTTCTTTATGATTAATTATAACATTTTTATAAATGTGAGGCAATTTGAATGTGTCATTGACTCAAAAAAAAATGTTTTCTTGACATTGTCAATTTTCTTTGTGTAATAAATACAATTTATTTTTCACTTGCTTGTCGCAACTTTGCAATAATGACTGACTTAATATTTATAAAACGGGGTCGAGGTATTTGTTTACTTAACGATGGGTATCAATATCATTGTAAAAAAAGATATGCAAATTGCAATGAATATTGGAAGTGCGCTACTACAAAAAAAAAAAAAACAAAGTGTGTAGGATCTCTCACTATCAAAGTAGTTTTCCCTCACATTACCGTCACAAACTAGATGTACCCAATGGTGGCGAATTACGTATCATAAGGATGAGACCGGGCAAATTAGCATCAGGA
Organism: Amphipoea lucens; assembly: GCA_947508005.1. Lineage (NCBI taxonomy): Eukaryota > Metazoa > Arthropoda > Insecta > Lepidoptera > Noctuidae > Amphipoea > Amphipoea lucens. The sequence continues at coordinate 22,700,431 of OX382357.1, forward strand.
AGGAAAATACTTAACCAAGGGGCCATCTCCACGAGCGAGAGAATCGCGACGGATCCGCGCTTCTATCGTCGGGTCGTCTCCACGAACGAGCGATTATTCCGCCAGCGTATCGTCGCGACTGGTAACGGAATCGCCGCGTGCCCGCGACGACTCGTAACAGAATCGCCGTGTTCCCGCAACGAGGTGTTGTGCAATAGTTTTGTTGAAAGAGTTCAGTTAGGTGCCAGACGAGAGCGAAATAAGTAGCTTGTCGATACTTAACGTCCTTGCTTGGCGAGATGGAACGCTGAAATGACGCTGCGTTTAACAGCGCGCTCGCCGCGCGCTCGCTGCGAGAGCGCCACGTTCTGCGGCGAGCGCGCGGCGAGCGCGCGGCGTGCGCGCCACCAGTAGCGACGATACCGCGGCGATACGACGACGTTATGCGCGCACATTGCCACTCGTCGCATCGCCGCGATAACATCGCCGTGTGGAGACGCGTTCATAGAGAGTGTATAGAAATACGTGGCACGACGATATTATCGCCGCGATTCTCTCGCTCGTGGAGACAGCCCCCAAGGGTGATGCTCGTCGCGAGGCGGGCGTTCTTGGAAACAGTTCCTATCAACCCTCGATTATGAAATAAACAATTATGTATATATTTTTTTCGATTAAATATGTTCCATGCCACAGAGAGCATACACTTCCGTAGTAGAAGAACAGAGGAGCATTTCTCGTAATTTTAAGATCGTCCACGGTTTGACCTCAGTCTCAATCTGTCAAAAATACTTCTAATTTCCCTACATTTTGATAAGTTTTTGACATTTGTTTGTCGCCGAGATGAGACTCGACTAGATTTTAAACGTTCTAAATTACCAGAATTGGCCTTCTAACTGAACCACACACAGGACTGACTGTTGAACTATTGAATTTTTTTAAATGATATTTCAGTTTCATTGGAAACTGAAAATTACACAATGGCGCCGATTCCCTTGTTCACAAACTACACTAAATTTAAGTTCAGTGCATCTTATTCTTTCTATTTCATTAAGAAAAGGACAGAAGATAAGTATAAATTTAGTCCTGTCAAATGAAGATACTCCATAGACAAGTTTAGATGCGATAAAAAAAATTGGCTACTAAAAATACGTCAATTTATGTCAGGCGCTGACTAATTTGACAGGACTAAACTAATATTTATGTTCTGTCCTTTTTTTTAATGAAATAGAAAGAATAAGATGCACTGAACTTAAATTTAGTTTAGTTTGTGAACAAGGGAATCGGCGCCAATATCATAAATACGTAGCATCTAAGAACTAAGTATACTGATAACTTTACCCTTAGTTGTTGTGTGTACATAAATCAGAAATAAATGAATAAACGATGCAGCATTTAAGAGTGAAGCCGTCATGAAAACTGCCGTGAAGGCACGTAGTCACGTGCCGCAGTTTGTGAGATCGTGGCGAGCAAGTCGTAACTCATGTAGGCTGGTAGCTTGGGAAGTTTTTGGTAAAAAAATCTGCTGAAATTTGTACGAGTAACTTTAGTTCTGTAATTTCAACGTGAGTGATTTTCAGTGAGTGAAATGAATGATGAATGTTTTAGTTTTAGTTGTGGTGCAATATTGACGGCTCGCAGTCACAATCTTATAATAATAATATACTTATTCTTTATTTCGGACTATCATATACAAGTACCTACACATAATCCATATAATGTTAGTAACAATGACTTAAAAAAAAACTATTTAAGTAAATTTTTACAAACTAATACCTACAACGAATTTAACTTATTACTACTTTTTACTTTAATATTTTTTTTTCTGATGATTAACCCTTTTTAAAATTCCTATCGTCTAACTGTACGCGCTTTTTCAATTACGTGTGATTGTCTGGCAACGAAAAATACATTATAATTGGAGGCACATAAAAAATAAAAACTCACCACTTACTAATAAAATTTCAAGAAATTTGCAACGCTTCATAAACTATTGCATCGAAAATACATATAAATAAAAAATACAAAACGAAACTTCATCAGAATATTTAACCTTATCATTTTGTTCGTAGGGCAAGCTCCTGAACTATAAGAACTTGAATCATAAGCCCCTAGTCACGGAGATGTCGAGGAGATTTGCTGAGTCATTGCGGGCGTTGAACATTCACTGCTCCAGGCATCCTAAGTACCTGTTAACTTGCTATTTTGCTTTTAGACTAGAAAAACAAAGCTGAAAAAATAAAAAAGTATGGAAATACCTTTTAAAAGTATTATCGGGTTCTGCTGATACAAACATAAATAAACTCACGCTGTTTTCCCATGGCGTTGTAGGCAGAAACTATAGAACCCCACCTGCTGGTTCTTTGATGTACCTACTTAATTAAATCTTTACGTAGGGGCCCGTGGCTAAACGATAACAGCTGCACAGGTCGATCGATCAGGTTAAGCTACGCTTGTCGCGGTTGGTCTGTGGATGGGTGACCATTTTTACATACCGAGACCCCTCCGTGCCTCAGAAAGCACGTTATGCCTTTGGTCTCGGCTGTCATTCGTGGATCTTTGACAGTCGTTACGGGTAGTCAGAAGCCCGTAAGGTACGATTCAGACCAACCGGCTCGCGTCGTGCCGCATCGGGACGGAGCCGTACGCATGCCGCGGCAGCCGAACGCGTCCGTCGGAGCCGTACGGCTACCGCGGCATGCGTTCGGCTGCCGTGATAGCCGTACGTGTGCCGCGCAGCCGACAGCGTCCGCTGAAATCCGTACGCACTCCAAGCGCCCAGAAGTGCTAGTTTTTCTTCCGTATCCATTTTTGAAACAGTCGCTTGAAAAACACAACTTGAATGATTCGCTAGTTGCTGCACCGTAATCTCCGTTCGTATTCCACGACGCACGGTCGACCGGCTGCGAACGGACCCGACGGCAGCCGATTGGATGCCGACGGCGCAGTTCGGCGCCGTTCGGAGCTGGTCGGGGCCGGTCGGCCGTCGCGACAGCCGAATGCATTCTGCGACACGTCGCGACGCGTCGCGGGATGCCGACGGAGGTAAATATGCGTAAGTTGCATGCAAATATGAACTGTAATTACTATTGATACATTTCAATGTTCTTTACCGCATTGTAAAATGCCGCCCGGCCCGGCGCGATGCGAGCCGGTTGGTCTGAATCGTACCTAAGTCTAACAACTAGTCTTACCAAGGCGTATCGTATTGTGAAGGTCAGTCAGGCAGTCGCTCTATTTAAAATATTGGTATTCAGCTGCATCCGGTTTGACTGGAAGCCGACCCCAACATAGTTGAAAAAGGCTAGGCAGATGATGTATATTATTAAATAAATAATTATATTTGTGCTTTATTAGGGCTGTTTAGTGTAGATATAAGTTAGGAAAATGAAATTTTTTAAGGATATAATTTTTCATTTTTTGTGAAGTGACGTCATAAAACCATCGTGATAGGATGAAGAAGTTGTTGAAACCTACTAGGTCTCACAGTGCAATCAAAGCAGTGGCTGTTTTTTATTACTGTCTTTTGTTATTTTTCTCTTCTGTCGTCTGTCTAAAATATACCTACACTCATTGAATGCAGCTCCCTACCTAATTGTTTTATTCTCTAAAACCTTTATCTGCTACTCTGTATAGGCTCCAGCTCCTATAGGTTATGGGCCCAGATCGCAAGATTCGAAGAGAGTAAAAACAATTATGGAAAATCAGTCGCAGGTGCAACCTCCAATTTTGATGATCGAAGACCAGTCGTCGGTGCCGCCGCACAGCCATCTTTAGCAGTAGTGGCCACCCACAGCACGCCGTATTTTGCCAAATTAGAGGGTAGCTGTAACTACACAGCCTGGAGCTTCGCCATGAAAATGTACCTCGTCGATAATGATACAGATCATAAATGACTGCGTAAATTCAACTTCAGAAGACGCTGGGAAATTTGCTCAAAAAGATGCAAAGACCAGAGCAAAAATTTGCCTGAGCATCAATGAAAGTCTCTATCCTGTCGTTAAGACGGCGACAACATCAAAGGAAACAGAAACAGCATGCGAGACGTCTGGTCTGGTACCAATAGCAATGTACATTAGTGAACCAATGAGCTGCTGGTATGAAAGTTCAGGTTTTTCATCCTCGGGATCTGATAATACAAGTTTCCCTCCAGTCTCCATAGGAGTAGTTACGGAAATGGCATTCGTCATTCCAAATTTTGTGGTAACAGCTGCTGTTTGTCTGACTGATGTTAACAACGAAATATTGGTTTTATAAAAAAAAAAAAACAATTACCCCCTTATTCATAAAACTTATCAAACCTATTTTAGTTAAAATGGGGTTTGTCTCTTTCTTACACACAGAAATGACAACGTGACAGATAAAGACAAACGTTCTATAAACCTATTTTAGCTAAAATAGAGATAAAATAGGATTATGAATAAGGGGGTTAGTCTTTTTTTGTTTAAGGATATTCGATACATGATCTCCCAGCCACTTTATCGCTAGATGGCGGCACATTCGCACTTCGAACATTTTCAATTTTTACGCCTAACTCAGAAAGCTTTGCGAAACAACTTTATTATATGCGTCAACTAACGCATTAAGACGCTGACAAGAGCCAAATAGGCTTGTTTCGAACAATTTTTTAGCCAAATCTATACAGTTTGACACGGCGGAAAAAATATATGTTAATCTTGAACATATTTCTGAGAACCCTGTTGTATTCAAAACACGTTTTTGAAAAGTTTTCTCGATACAAAAAAAATGTAAACTAACCTCTTAAAATGACCTTCCAACAAAAATATCTGTATTACTGATCAACGTACGTTGGTAAAATTTATAACAATAACGTATCATATTTAAATACAAAATTTGGTTGTTTTTTATTTTTGATTACTCAACTTATTTTTAAGAAATTAATTATTTTATGGTTTGTAACAACTTAGGAGTGTCGCGTCATCGCGCTTCTCTTTCTTATGTATGCAATCCGACAGTGATCGCTTAGGCGCGCTGCTAGACGGACGTATGTCGCTTTGCCCCGCTAACCGCTATCCGTTCATTTTATTTTTTGTTGATTGACAACTTCAAACATACTTATATGTACATATTTTATTTTTTCCCTAAAACTACAATAAGTTGTAAAAATATTAACACGTAAAGACATTAGTAAATATAGTTCTAAGTTATGAAAATATTTGCTGTGCAAAATGGGAAACAAACAAAAATGTCGGAGGCCAGCAAAAATGTATTATTATTCTACACTAACAAAAACATCTAATGGAAGTAGTAAAGTATTTTTTTATATTGTAATATTGACAAAACACGTACACGAACAGAAATGAAATTATAAATAAAAGTACTTATAGGCTTTGTACAATGCGTAGCGTAATTTCGGTTGTGATAAAAATGCTCAATTGGTCTAGTGGTATTTACGTAATATCTGAAATAGCAAGATTCGAGTTCGAAAACGTGCTGATTTTTATTCTTTTAATTTATATAACTATATTTTTTCTTTATTTATTTAGTTTTTGGAAATTTTCATTGTTTTTTATTCATTTATTTTGTATATTTTTAGAATAATTATTAATTTTCTTTACAAAAAAAAAGATGTTTGGCGGAAAGTTCAGAAGCAGGCGAAGCTTCGTTTTTCGCATAGATTCTGAATAGCGAGTTTTGAGTTCGAAACCAAGTTGATTCTTATTAGGAATTTTTTTTTTTTTTTAATTAATTTTAGCAAATATTCATTGTTTTTTTTTAATTTATTTTGCATATTTTTAGAATAATTATTAATTTTCTTTACTGGAAAGTAATAATTGACTACAAAAAAAAAATATTTACAGTTAAAATAAACGTTTGGCGAACAATTCAGAAGTAGGTGAAGCTTCGAAAATTGTTTTTCACCAGTAAGTTTGTAATACGCGCATACTAACTAAATATAGATAACAATTTTATTACTTAGATCATAGAAAGAAAGTCACAATAAGTCCAGTGATAAACACTATCGAATTTACATAGACCTATGACTATCTTAGAACTGGACTTATAGGAAAATATTCGTAGCTTTGTCCATTGTTTCTTGCCCACTCTATATAAATCATCGTGTGAGACTTGGTATTTTTTTAAAGACGTAATTGGTAAGTTTAGTGCTGAAGAAAGTTCTTGCAAGTTTGAATGTTTTATTTTTTACCCGACTGCGCGACGCAAAGGAGTGGTAATGTGTTTATCAGCCTATGTATGTATGTTCCTTTGAAGCACTATACAGACCAAACGCCTGGGCCGATTTTTATGATTCACACGTCAATCGATTCCTCTTAATCCAGCGAGTGTCAATAAAGACATGACGTTAGTAAACATTCAATATGGCGACTACTGGACGCCATATTGTGAAAATGATAAAAATGAAAGTCAACAAACTATGTCAATATGGGGTATCGTTGTTGAATAGATATTAAATAAAAATCATTTTTAGTTTTTACCCGACTGCGGCGAAGGAGGGTTATGCGTTTGACCTGTATGTATGTATGTATGTCCGTTTCTTTGTTACCTCGTAACTCTTATACGAATGAACGGATTTGGATAAATTATCTGTCTTTAGATTTGTCTTTGTGGCACGAGTGTCACTGACTACATGAAAATAAAAAACAAAGTAAAATGGCGGATTTGGGGTGCCATATTGTGGAGTTCGAAATTTTTCTTGCTTCTAATACCATCGAGTGGGATATAAAAATAAAGGGTATTTAAAAGGTGATTTCAAAATTATATACAACTTATATGGTTAAAAGTAATTCGAAGTGACAATATGTAAAAAACGAAATAAAAAAATTAACTTCTTTCACATTTGTAAACTAAAAATCTGGAAATAAAAAAAAAGTAATTAAACCCGACTGCGGTAAAAAAAACTGAAAAGCTATAAACAAACCCATTTTAAATTAAATAAAATTTGGAAGCAGGCGGGACCCATACCATTTTTATATTTTCAAACTCAAATGGGTCTCACCTGCTTCCAACTTTTATTTAATTTAAAATAAGCTTGTTTATAGCTTTTCAGTTTTTTTTTAACTTAAGCTTTTTTTACCGTAGTCGGGTTTTTTAGTTTTTTTAATTACTTGTTGGTATTTGTGGCGAAGATGCCATAATTGAAATTAAATGCCAAATCAATGCATACAAGTTGGGCTTGAATGAGGCTATCAACAAAAAAAAAGTAAATTTTTGGGTAAAAGATAAAGAAGGGTGCCTAAAAAAACACAAATCACAACTGGTATAATCAAGTTCAGAGCCAGCTCCATAATTATTACAAGACGTAAGAAATGCTTGTTTGCAGTATGGTCCGGCTGGAGAAGAAGTTAAATTAAAGATAAAATTAATAGAAAAAGATGACCTTTTTTGGGAACAGAAAATGAAACAAAAATTAAAATCATTTTACTTAAAACACCTACTCCCTGAAATAGTAGACCCGAGATGCACACGGAACTGCTTATACGAGACAACATTAAAGTGCATGAAATAGTCCTTCAGTCACCAATCGATCAACCCACATGTTCCAGATACCTCAGTAAAAAAACCTATGTACATCCAGTCTAAAAAGTATCGGGAATAGTAGTAGTGGGTCTGTTTATAATGTATCTAAGTTACAATAGCATAATGTCAACTTGCTTATCGTCTTATACAAAATATTACTTTTCCCGATGCAGGGACGTTAATTTTTGAGGAGTTCTCCTGGTATTCCACCATCAGTTCCATTTCACCATTTGCATTGTGACGAGCATAAATTGCTTAGCAACCATATTAAAGTAATCGAATCGCAACCCGTGAAATACTTTTTATTGAGTAGTTCCAATAGCCATCTGTGGTCTTCATCATATTAGTTCCACTTTACCAAATGGTGCTTTCCGAAAGCAAATGCACGAATTACTATATAAAATACCCAAGTCGCTATAGACACCTATAGCGACTTGGGTATTTTGGCCTATAATATTTGAAGAGTTCCTTCGATTTCTGCAGAACCCCATCATCAGATCCTGACTTGATGACGATGGAACCACCTGGAAAGTATACCCTTTCAAACAAAAAAATAATTTTTGAAATCGGTCCAGCCGTCTTCGAGTAATCGGGGAACATGATACATTAAAAAAAAAACCGACGAACTGAGAACCTCCACCTTTTTAGGGTTCCGTAGCCAAATGGCAAAAAACGGAACCCTTATGGATTCGTCATGTCTGTCTGTCTGTCTGTCTGTCCGTCCGTCCGTATGTCACAGCCACTTTTTTCCGAAACTATAAGAACTATACTGTTGAAACTTGGTAAGTAGATGTATTCTGTGAACCGCAGTAAGATTTTCACACAAAAATAGAAAAAAAACAATAAATTTTGGGGTTCCCCATACTTACAACTGAAACTCCAAAAATTTTTTTTCATCAAACCTGTACGTGTGGGGTATCTATGGATAGGTCTTCAAAAATGATATTGAGGTTTCTGATATCATTTTTTTCTGAACTGAACTAGTTTGCGCGAGAGACACTTCCAAAGTGGTAAAATGTGTGTCCCCCCCCCCCCCCTCTAACTTCTAAAATAAGAGAATGATAAAATTAAAAAAAATACATATGTGAGTGGTTGACCAAAAAGGGACCAGAGCCCTGATTCACAACCATTCGACAGGCTATCGTATCGAAAACCTGACATTTTGATAACCTGATATGACTGGCTCTCAACAGCAAATAGCTGTTGGAAAAATAGCGGGCGTCTATTTGATTTAAACTGACAAAATTTTCGGGTTTTGGACTTGTGAACAGCGTTTAGAAGACTCCTACGACAACAATGATTAATGTTCGATACGATACGGAAGCGTATCGAGTGTTTGTGAATAGCTATGCTGGAGGGATTGGAAACCGTTATTTATTTTTTTTTAATTTTTTAATCTGTGGTCTTTTAGCTTTGTTTTGGTCTAACCAGAATATTTTTAGGTGCCGTAGTGTTTTTTTTATGATTTTTTTTTGTGCCCGCGCACATGTCGAAACTTGTTTCTACACGAAATTTCAAACGCGATTTACTCGAAATCAATTACTTTCCCTTGAGGTCCCTTTTTGGTCAACCACTCACATATAATGTACATTACCATGTAAACTTCCACCGAAAATTGGTTTGAACGAGATCTAGTAAGTAGTTTTTTTTTTAATACGTCATAAATCGAAAACCGCAATTTACCTTTCACAAAGTTACAACGAACTACAAGAACTTTTATATTATGTTACTTGCTGCTACGGAACCCTTCATGGGCGAGTCCGACTCGCACTTGGCCGGTTTTTTTTTTGAAGTCGGTTAAAAAAGCAAATAAAAAAATATACCTAATTATTACAATAATGATTTGTTAATATAGTTTGAGATTTTATTTTCCATACATTTATATTGTTTTTCAATTCAGTGTAAATAAAGTGTCTTAAAATAATTAAAAATAAAAACAAAAATATACATTGGTTTTTTATAATCGCCTTGTCTTATTTGTTGCTAGCTCTTCATACAGAACAATAAATATACAAGAGCGCCATCTATTGGTTCGTTTTTAATTATTATTGACCGCGTCACACTGTTCCTTACTTGGTAGTTCGCTGTATCACCGCCCTTTAAGAATGGCGCTAGGATATCGGAGAAATTGTGGGCGTGGCTAAAAATACCGAAACATCGGAGCTCGATAGCGGCTTTCAGCGTCTTAACATAATCTTTTTAGATATTCACTTTGCTTGTTAACTCGTCTCATACAAAGATTTGTACCCCTAAACATTTAGCCGTTTCACTTTATATCTTTACTATGTCTTTACACACACATGTACAGTTACACACTACGTGTATAGTTTTACTTGCGATGGAACTAGATGGCGTTGTATTCATAAACTTGGTTTGTGAACTTGTTTTCCAGAGGTGGCGTTAATTAAAATAAAATATTTTTACGAAAATATTTTTATGACTGTCCATCATTCTCTAAAGAAAAGCGTACTTTTTATAGTAAAAACCGAAGAAAAGAATACTTGATTGCTACAAGGGTTGTCAGTTGCTTATTCAATTATTCTAAGGGTGCTTTTGTAGTGTGTTAGGGTAGGTTTAGGTTTAAAAATAATAAAATAATAATAAATCCCCTGACCGATTTCGGTCACGGTGGCCAATTTCAAAGAAGATTAGCCAGGTTTGCAGGAGATATTATAGTGCACAAGTGTGTGCGCAAATACAGGTGCACTCTCTGTTCCTTTACTCTCATAGTTCGATGGGACGGCAATCCGACACGACCGGAGAGAGAACAGGCGCAGGACCAACGGCTTTAGGTGCTTTCCGAGGCACGGGGGTATTACGCCACCAATTTCCAAACTCCGGGCAAAAAAAAAAGAAAAAGAGTAAAGAAACTCGCTAACGGGAAAAACCCAATTTAAATAACACTGTCCGACCTGAGAATCGAACCCAGGACCCCTTGCACGGCAGATGCACTTGTGACCACGAAACCAACGGGACAGTTAAGATTTGTTGTATAATTAAACGCTACTATAAAACAAAATATATAAAATGTTTATTTGAGTCGTGCGCGAGAGATGCAGCGGCGCAACGCGCGGCGCGGGCGACGCGAGGCGCGGCGGGGGTGCGGCAACGATCATCGTATCAATTCCGCGAATTTCGGTCGTAGCGTAGGCGTAGGTATAATAATGTATCATTCAACCGCAGCCCAGCCCAGCGTGCCCGCCGCCGCCACAGGCAGTGTACAGACGCGTGAAATTATTAGGCCGTGTACACACGGTTGTGGGTATTTAATTATTAGTGTAATTTTATTACTGTTGTGTGTATGTGTATGTATATGTATATAAGTGTTATGTGTAATATGTATTATGTGTTTACTATTTACGTGTGTTTGTATGTTTAGCCTAAAAAACAACAACTTCACATACACCAGCGTCCACTCGAACCAACAATTCCAATTTCAAATGAGAAAATGAAAAAAAATCAGCTGTTCCCTACATTTTGACGAGTTACCTATACGAACATAAATGTAGGGAACAGCTGATTTTTTTCGCGATTTCAGGTTTGGTCCCATAGTAAAAAAAATTGTTCATAATGATGAGTACAATGACCATGTTAGTGTTGTTCCAATAACCCTGTATATACTTATACTATATTATATCCATACTAATATTATAAATTCGAAAGTAACTCTGCCTGTCTGTCTGTATGTTACCTATTCACGCCTAAACCACTGAACCAATTTAGAAGAAATTTGGTAGGTATAGAGATAGTTTCGAGTCCCGGGGAAGGACATAGGATAGTTTTTATCCCGATATTCCCACGGGATCGAAACTTATGCGGGTGAAACCGCTGGGCGCAGCTAGTTGCAAATAAAGTTTATTGAACTCTTCTCTCTCTTCGATAATTGAGCTTTGTTGGTACCGACTTTGTTTTGAAGATTCTATACATCTTTTATTACTTATTTACACCCTAAGTTACATTAAAATTAGCAAGGAAAAACCGGCCAAGTCCATGTCGGACCACAATGAAGAGTTCCGTAGTTGAAATGAATTTATCCCAAGAACAAGCTTAACATTGTAGTTGAAAATCATGTTCTCCCATACATTGCAACTAAAAGTTGGTCGACTATTACTCGTAAAGTCTACTCAGCTGTGATTTTGATTTCGTGACATATACTACTGCCGTGAATTTTAGTATTTCTTCTAGTATTAGTACTACTACTATTAGTACTAGTATTATCACAAACGGATCCCTGAATCGAAAAATGATTATCACAAACCCGCAATATTTTTGAAAGACCTATCCAGTGATACCCCACACCATGGGGTAGACGAGAGAAAAAAAAACATTCCCACTTTACGTGTACAGGAGGTACCCTAAAAATAATTGTTTTTCAAGATTGTATTTTACCACTTTGTCGGCGTGATTAATATGTATATCCTTGCCAAATTATAGCTTTCTAGTACTAAGAGTCTCTGAGCTAAGCTGCGGGCGGACGGACGGATTGTCTGACGGTCATGGCGAAACTATAAGGGTTCCATGTTGACTACGGAACCCTAAAAAAAACGAATCTTTCTTAGCTCATAACTTTTTAATGCTTCTCATTTTACTATTTTGCTTCCGCACATACAAAATGAATAAAACTAAATAAGAAAAAACTATATAATGTTTAACTTTGGATGTACAGACGCCAGCAAATCAAACTAGGTACTTACTACAATCTGTCAAATTTCATTAATGGATTTTCTACATTATCGCTAAAGTATTAGATTCAAGGTTGATTAAGAAAATTTTACAGTTTCGGGTAGCTTGATGTGCTGGCGTCTGTGCTATGTCAAACGGTGGAGTACCTAATAAATTCCTGAAATTTGTAAGTATGGAAATATTTCGGCTAGTGTGCTCATAAACTTTATAGATGATAAGTACGTTCATTATTACAGTAAGTAATATCGAACCCAGGGTAGATCACAGATAATTCTATCACAAAGTAAAGCATTTTTTCTCACTTCATGATTAAATTGATAAAATCTAACTGCGCGGGCAGAGCCACCGCGCCAGCCTTGTAAGAAAAAAAATTAAGTAACAAAAAAAAACCGCCTTCCAAAAAAAAAACTACTAAGTCGAAAATAACTTCGGTGTCTTTAGTACCTACTTTAGTTTTTGCCTCCGACTTCCGAAAATAAAGGTTTTTTCGCCTAGTACCTAGTGTTTTTTTTCAGTCGGTATTTTTTTTTAATTAAATAAATCTCGCTTTTTAGTGGGTCTGTTTATAATTTATCTAAGTTTCAATAGCCTAATGTCAACTTGCTTATCGCCTTTTACAAAATATTGCTTTTCCCGATGCAGGGACGTTAACTGTTGAGGAGTTCTCCTGGTATTTCACCATCAGCTCCATTTCACCATTCGCATTGTGACGAGCATGATTAATTGCTTAGCAACCATATTAAAGTAATCGAATCGCAACCCGTGAAATACTTATTATTGAGTAGTTCCAGTGGCCATCAGTCATGTGGTCTTCATCATCAGTTCCACATCACCAAATGGTGCTTTCCGAAAGCAAATACACGAGTTACCTACTATAAAAAATAGGTACCCAAATCGCTATAGGTGTGCTTATAATATTTTAAGAGTTCCTTCGATTTCTCCAGGATCCCATTATCAGATCCTGACTTGATGACAATGGGACCACCTGGAAAGTATACCCTTTCAAACAAAAAAAGAATTTTTCAAATCGGTCTAGCCGTCTTCGAGTAATCGGGTAACATGCATAAAAAAATAAAAAAAAGATTCCGACAAACTGAGAACCTCCTCCTTTTTTTGAAGTCGGTTAAAAATTGCATACCTACGCTTCGCAACCATCGATCAAGTGATCGATGTTCGCAAAAACTAAACTTGTCAACAAAATCACGCATAATAATGCCAGTGCGACGGTTGACTACAACGCCATCTAACGATCAAGATCAACTGTTGTTGATAACCATAGCAAAAATGTATGTTCTGCTTCTCGATGGTTCTTTGAAATATCCTGCAGAGGGCGTGTTCCGGCCGCGCACACATAGATAAATTTATCGATTTTATCAGGCCTAGATATCCTGCAAATAGTGTTTTTTTATAGGTTTTTGTCGATATGCGTCAATAATAAGTTATAACAACTTAATATACGTGCTTTTATTCTGCAAAAATCGTTTATGTTTTGAGATTTGTACCCCGAAAGAATGTATGAAAAAGTGTCAGTATCCAATCACCTTAATAGTAAGTTGTACGGCGGCTTCGAGTCTGCCATTAAAAAAAATCGCGAGCCCGTTTGACATCTATCACAAATATTTGTTCTTTCTGAAATTTTATTTATTTTTCCTTTGCAAGTGTGTTTTTTAACAATGACAAGCTTTGCACCCTTGTATCCAAATATTCTTGTATTCATCACATGCAACTTACACCCGAAGTATGCGTCCGAGGTAGTAGATAACAGCTGTAAGCGATTCAAATATTTATTTAGAAAAAAAAGTCGCAAACGTATTCATTCATAACCAACCAGCCAGCTTAAAAAATAAGTCTCAACTCGGAAAATCCGTCCTCACTGTTTCTCTTTAGCCACGCAAATACGCAATCCTTTTAATAAACTAAGTAAGCACACAATGAACACAACATTGGTAGAATGAAACTAGGAGCGTTTCATTTTATTACTTCATTTCATGTGGCAATTGTCATGGCTCCTTTATGTGCTGTAAAAAATAGAAGGTTTATGTTCACCATTTAACAGTGGTTTGTTAACTATGTTGCAAGCTTTCCAACTGATTGATATTGCGCTTACGGCGTTTTCAGTCTCTCTGGGGATTATGAAATCATATGATTGATATAAACAAGTTTTTCGCAATCAATCAAATTAGTCGTGTGCAGTACTCTTAATAAGTCTTCACATCTGCTTAGCAAATAACTCCTTTATTGCTCAATACAAATAAGTTACGGAAAGTAATAAATCTAGGAGATTTACTATACAGGTCTATACAGGCTTGATAATACCTATTGTAACTGATGGTATTCAGGAAAAACTCAATCATTTCCTAAAAACGTCTGTGTTAATTCATCACGAACATTACACGCACGGCAACTCCAAAGCCTTACCTACTTGTAGTTGTTGAGCAGTTACGAGAAAATAAACTTTCTCATTAACAATATTAGGAAGGATTATTACTATGATTTAGGTACCTAACATGTTTGACTGTAATATAATACTAATAGGTATATAAGGCATGCCGAAGGAGATCATGGCTTCTCGTCATCATAACTGATGGTAAGGGACCTCGAGGCTGGCCGGCCTCTGATTGGAAGCTGTGATTCAGTAGAAGTTTGGTGCACGAGCGCATACGAAGGGGCTCAGTCTATTAATGAAAATGCGCGCATAATATGGGGCTACAGACACAGAGACAGAATTTATATAACCGCAAACCGTATTCGGATGCTCACTCCGTTTCAGGTACTTGAGCCAGCATCTGTTAACGTCATAACTATTGCCGGATCAGGTGCCATCTAGCGAATCGTATTATTATGTTGAATGACACTACATTTGGACGTGTTTAACAACAACCACAGTCCAATTTAATACCCAGTCACACTGACGAGGAGAATTAATGACAGGGCTACAAATGTAAGTACATAGTGCAATGAGCCATTGAGGAGCGCTTTAGCCTGCGCGTTCTTCTGGTCGGGTAACCACCGTTATGAACGAAGTCCTACTCGCAAGCACACTCACTCATGTATAATAGAAAGAGACGCCGAGAAAGAGAATGGGAGAGAGCAGCCAAAAGGAGAGAGGGAAAAGGAGAGAGAGAAAAGGAGAGAGAGGAAGAGAGAGAGAGGAAGAGAGAGGAAGAGAGAGAGAGAGAGTATACGTGTTTTTAGTACAGAACCGCCATATTGGATTTTCATTATGGCACCACTATTGTTTTCAGCACTCTCAAAACCCATGGAATACGACATTTGTATTGTTTAATATTTTGCAGTTTTTTTTTGTTAGCTTACAACCGAGACAAAAACCTCCTTTTCTATGAGACAACTAGCAAAAGATAATAACTGATCTTGTTCTTACATTTTCACTTCAGCTTGAAAGTTTACTCAAAGCGAAAAAACAGCTTTAATGATCGCATTCCTTTAGTTATTCTACGCGACAGCGTGCGCCGTTTTAAGCGAAAAAGGGGCGCATTTTTTAACAATAGCTCAGCGATCTGACCGCAGCCTTAACAATGGGGCCACAAAATGAGCTCAGGGAACTTTTCCTTGCCAACTCAATTACATTGAAACAATAAGAGCATACGTACCACGAAACAGTAGATCATTTGTAAAAGTTTTTATTTTACTACGAAACATAGTAAACTGGTGCTTAAGAGATTTTTGAATGCAATAATGTTTTTTTTGTAGTTTTTTGTTACATGTTTTTGGCATATTATTATTATTTATTTCAGGCGACGCAGGCCCATACATATATACCTTAACCTAAACACATATTTTTATTATACAACAGTAGGTACTTCACTTGCTTGCACATATATGCTAGGAGCTTCTGGCTAAGTAATAACAGCCGCACGGGTCGATCGATCTGGTTAAGTTACGCTTGCCACGGTTGGTCAGTGGATGGGTGACCATCTTCACATATCAAGACCCCTCCGTGGCTCGGAAAGCACGTTAAGCCGTTGGCCACGGCTCATTTTTTATTTATATTTATTTATTTAAACTTTTCGCACAAAAAGGTACAAAGGCGGACTTAATGCCTTAGGCATTCTCTACCAGTCAACCAAGGGTGGTGAAGAGATTAGATGGCAGGTGCTTTGGTTGAGAGGAACAATGATAAAAAATAAAAAATAAACTTAAAATTAGGTAGGTACACAAATACATAAATAAGTTATATATAAATGCGTTCGTGGATCTTTGACAGTAGTTACGAGTCGTCAGTAGCCCGAAAGTCTGACAACCAGTCTTACCAATGGGTATCATATTACCCAGTAAGTGGGTTGTGGAGGTCAGATAGGTAGTCGCTCCTTGTAAAATACTGGTATTCAGCTGCATCCGGTTAGACTGGAAGCCAACCCCAGCATAGTTGGGAAAAGGCTAGGCAGACGATGATATTTTTTGCATATGCGGCCAACTGTTTCGTGGTATAAAAGGTGTTCAGCGGTATACAAGCGAAAAAAAAAACAATATCATTGAGATCTTGGTTAATGCTAAAAATTCTAACTTGTTTGCTTTTAAATGCCGTTGTGACTTTAACAGCAAGATCCTCAATTTTCTAAACATATTTTTTGAACGCCGATGGGTGACGTGATAACGAAATACTCATTTTAATTGTCACTAAGCAGCGGTCAAAGCAAACAAGAAACCAAACTAAGAAAATCGATTCTTTTATGAAAAACTTTTTTGGCAAAGCTATTTGATTAAGGTCTACGCTGCTAACTCAATACTAATGATTGTTATGAGATAACTTTATCAATATCCCTTGATATGTGACATCTGTTTGTAATCCTATTTCCTTCTTTCGTCGATGTTCTGGGCTAATATCGTGAATGAAATTTCTATATTGATAAAATACCGGACATGGATATAATTATAATCAGTTTGTAAATAGGAATATAAGATGATTTATAATTATTTTTATACGGATTGCCGTATAAAAAAATACTTATATCGGAACGAAATAAACAACTCAGAAATTGACGAGATCAGACTTTCAAACGTGCCCCATGGCCACTTTGGCCAGCACCCTAATTGCGTAACACACTATCAATCGGAATCTGAATCATTTTGAAGCAAATTGCTAATCCGTTGCTTCATAAGTTCGAAAAATTTGTCTTCTCAACACGTAAATAACGCAATGAATGTTGTTGAACTGTCAAAATGAAACCGATTTCGATTAAAGTGTTACGCAATTGCCCCGCAGGTTTAAGCGTACATTCTCACGGTCGGCCTGACATCGTCCTTCGTCAACTTATACAGCGGGATTATCGGGGTATCATAAAGGCGGTTTTATTACAAATATGTCAGAGCAGGGCTTAATAATGTATAACTGCGATGTACAGACGTAGACGCCAACACATCAAGCTACCCGAAACTGTCAAATTTTCCCAATTAACTTTGAACCTTATATATTAGCGATAAAGTTGAAAATCTATTAAAGAAATTTGATAAATTGTAGTAGCTTGATGTGCTGCCGTCTGTACTGATGTGTATAGATGCTAATATTTATACTAGCTATATTATCATGATAATATTGCAATTTAGGAGGTGAATGAAAAACATGTTGACACAATATGAGTAAGCTCGTTGAAATTGATAGAGGGCGAATAGTCCTAAGAAATGGGAATACCATGCGCAAACCAATAAAAACGGCTCTTCGTGGTGGCGTTGTAAGGAAAGTGAAGGTATAGTGTCACCAGAAATTCTGATGCCACCGCAGTTCTAAAAGAAACTGCACTCCATGTATACTTACCAGATTATCGTTCGAATCTCGTGCAAAAAGCCATAGATGCTTGTAATTACGCACGCATTTACGACAAGATTTCGGCAGATTTAAGAACTGTGAGTCGTCATAGTCATAATTATGCCATTTTCTTTTCGTAGAGTCTCATTCTGTCTGTCCTAAGGGGCCGTCTCCACGAATGAGAGAATTGCGGTGATAGTCTCGCCGTGCCTTCAAATTTTCGCCGCGACGATATCGCCGTGTGGAGACACGTTCTAAGAGAGTGTATAGAAATTCGTGCCACGACGATAATATCGCCGCGATTCTCTCGCTCGTGGAGACGGCCCCTAAAGTCTTCGCATTCCGCAGACTTCGCATACCTACCAAAAGGCAGCAGACTCTCGACTTTGTTGGTGACATACCAACTTTCAACGCAATAAAAAAAGTTTTGTACAAAGTTCGACGCACCAAATCAGGACGGTAATAGTTTTACAATGTGATTTGAAAAATACAAGTTCAAGTGTTGTAATTCGTTAAAGGGACAGTCGGTAAAATTACCCACTTTTTTTTCGAGGACACTGGTAAACATTGGGTTCTATCAACGACGCTACTGCCTCCACAAAACTGTCCAATCAAAGAAACTATCTAATAAAATAAATTGACGAAGGAGGGAAACTGAACTCAGCACTCATGCCGCGTCGTTATAACAGTCCAATATACATTGTTTTGTTCAAACAGCATCTTGTACAAACCCAACTAGAGCAAACAGCCCAAATACGAGAACAACGAAACTTAGTACTTATGTTAATGTTACACGGACTATATCATCGATCAAAGTCACTTAAGACAGATTAAGCTGTAAAGTTGTAGGAAGTTGTTACAATCTTTGTTGCAAGTTCGTATTCCGGAGAGAATGCACCACGGGCTATGCCGACGTCACGATATTAAATGAAGTTTTTATCAACAAACTCTGATTTCCTTGATATTATCCCCTGTAGAGAGATCTTAGGAAAAAGTACCTCATTGACGATAACAATGTATTTTAAACATGTATATTTTTAGCAATTAATATTTGTCGTATTTAAAAGGGTGTGGCATTCCGTCACAGGTAGAATTTAAAGATTTTTTACACCTCATCATTCGTCATCATCATTTCAGCCGAAAGACGTCCACTGCTGGACATAGGCCTCCCCCAAGCACCTCCACTTCGACCGGTTTTGTGCTCCGCGCATCCAACG
The DNA here is from genome assembly GCA_947508005.1 of Amphipoea lucens. NCBI lineage: Eukaryota > Metazoa > Arthropoda > Insecta > Lepidoptera > Noctuidae > Amphipoea > Amphipoea lucens. The sequence goes on from OX382357.1 coordinate 22,719,571, forward strand.
AGTTCCTACACCTATTTACACCTATTTTAAGGTATCGTCTGTAAATAATAACTTCGTCTTTTGTGAAGTCTTTATGTGTATATTTAGTTTTGACAACATTCTTTGTAAAATAAATAATTAGGATGTTTCCGCTATTATGATGTCATGGCGGTTGGTTAATTTTTCGAATCTAATCTGAGTTAAGATCTCTACCATATCTACAGCAGGCAAAGGACTTTTAACCCTTCGTATGCTTAAACGTGGATCCACGCGAGACACAATGGCTTTTTAATCGTGTCTGTAATTACAGCAGGTTTTTTCTTATTTAGTAACTGCGATAAAGCTGTTGGTCATTTATTATAATAAAAGGGATTCCAGTTTATAAACAGAAGTAGGTAAGGGATAAATAAATCATTTTTGATGATGAGGACAATCTACTTACAATTTCTATTTATCGCAATAATCTCGTCCATACCTAATATCCTTCCTGGTGACCTGGGCCTGCCGCAGAAACTATTACGGCAAAAGTTAAATCAGTTCTGTTGCCTCTTTCGAGGCGGTTTCATCTGGTTTCATCCGGTTCAAGGCATCCTCTTGCGCATGCAATTCTGTAAGCATCGCCGTAACCCGTTTGGGGATACCAGTTTGTGGAACTGCGACAGCTTGAAAGAAAAGCGCGACAACGTGTTCATTCCCCAAAATGGGTCAGTAGCAGATTTGAGAGTTTAACCTGTGTCATGTTTTTATTTATGTGGTAGTTACGGATAGTTAAAGACCAAGTTTGTTTGTTTTATGTTGCAAAAAATACAAAATATGTAACAGTTCTATTATTTTTATTTATTTTACACTCTGATTTCGTAATCTCACATACAAAGTAACATGATTTAATATAATTACTATAAGTATTAATAAATATTATAAACACAATCCGCACGTTAATACACTAATAGAAAGGTGTTTATTGTTTCGGAATCACACAAAAACTTCTACTAAGCAACATCCTTCCTTCATATATATTTTTTGAGCAAAGTATTTAACGTTTAACCAACTTCTAAAAACATAACCCTGTCTTTGCTGTTTCACGCAGTCGGGTAAAAAGGAGTAGTTTATGCATGATATGAGTTTTTTTTACAAACTTTATTTAAATGGGTTAGCAACAATATTTAAAACAGATACGACTCTATCTAAAAATCTACGATTAAACAATTGTTTTGACACATAAGGGCGGGTTGTTTCACGTCCACTAGACGCACGCGTCTACGTCAAAAATGGCGCTAACTATCGTCAAACCAAAAAAGTGTTATTTTACAAAATTATGGTCTATGTTAATTGTGGTCGTATCGTATGTTACGTTAACCAATCGTTTGAAACAACCGGCCCTAAATATACCTACGTAATCGTGATTGTCAACCCGCACTGGGCCCGCGTGGTAGATTATGGTCCACTCCCTCTTACACAGAATGAATTATACATTTATTTGCAAGAATATAGGTTGCCAATATAAGTTCTTAATAAGATCTCTATGTGTTTCACTATATTCGGCATTTCAGCAGAGCACATATTTAAATTTTACATCTTGCTTATACTTATAGCATGCACAGTACACATTTAGTAATTAGCAATAACATAAAAATACTAATCATAATTTCATAATTTAAATTTGAATTACAATGCAATTTTTTTTCCGTTAGCCTGTACTGTCCCACTGTTGGGCAAAGGCCTCCCTCATTTTCTTCCATATTTCCTTGTGCTGTGCCTTCTCCGTCCAGTCGGTTAGGAATGAGTCTAAATCGTCACGCCAGCATTTCTTAGGCCTGCCTCGGTGACGACGCCCGTCTTCAGGCACCCACTGTGTGACGACTTACCAATCACACTATCACACTAATATTATAAAGGCGAAAGTTTGTGAGTGTGTGTGTGTGTGTGTGTGTGTTTTTATATGTTTGTTCCTTCTTCACGCCTAAACCACTGAACCGATTTAGATGAAATTTGGTATAGAGATAGTTTGATTCCCGGAAAAGGACATAGGATAGTTTTTATCCCGATATTCCCACGGGATCGACATTTACGCGGGTAAAACCGCGGGGCGCAGCTAGTTATTCATAAACTTAACTACGCAATTAAGAAAATAAAATTATATTCATTTTAAATAATAATTTATATTAAAAATAGCTACTAATAATAATTATTTCATGTCAATGAAAAATAGCAAGAATAATGAAAATGTTTCAATGTAATTTAAGTAATGTAAATATGTAGATCAGATGTCATCATAATTATAATAAATAAGTTTTACATTATGCACTCAAAATATTCATTGATGGAATAAAAACATCTCTCACACAACCAGTTATATAGCTTTATAATAAATTCTAAATCTGTAGCACGTCTAAATTCTTCGGCTAACTGGTTATATATTTTCACAGCCATGGTATAAAAGATAAGAGATAAAAGATATTTATTTTGCAAATAGATATGGGTACAGTATATGGTGTTATAGGGAAATAGGTTCAGCCATATTTTACCAGTAGGCATGCAAAAATTACAAAAATAAGAACTAATTCACTAGACTATAATAAATACTAAACTTTAACATACAAACAGGACAAGAAACAACACAAAACCAAAAACATTATAGTTAACCGTCTAAGTTTAATTTTTTTTATCAATCAAGAATTCTGTTACACTATAGTATGCTTTGACTGTCAAAAAGTTTCGCAGCCTCTTTTTAAATAATGATAGCGGCAATTCTTTCCAACTTTTAGGTATTTTATCATATATGACCGGAGCCATGCAGTAAACACTTGCGCATTAGTGCTGTCTTAGCGAACTGATGACACAGTAAGGTATATTATCCCGCCTATTACGAGAAACTACATCGGCAAGACGTTTAAAACGATTTGGGTTTAACTTACCTTTAAATATAACAATTTTTGTTGCATACTTTTAGTCTATTACGCGGGACTACTAGTGGCTTTTGTAGGGTTTGACGCAAAATGTGCACTTCGCAAAAATGTGCACTTCGCAAAAATGTGCACTTCGCAAAAATGTGCACTTCGCAAAATGTGCACTTCGCAAAATGTGCACTTCGCAAAATGTGCACTTCGCAAAATGTGCACTTCGCAAAATGTGCTCTTCGCAAAATGTGCACTTCACAAAACGTGCACTTCGCAAAATGTGCTCTTCGCAAAATGTGCACTTCACAAAACGTGCACTTCGCAAAATGTGCACTTCGCAAAATGTGCACTTCGCAAAATGTGCACTTCGCAAAATGTGCTCTTCGCAAAATGTGCACTTCGCAAAATGTGCTCTTCGCAAAATGTGTACTTCGCAATTTGTGCACTTCTCAAAATTAGTGTGAATTTTATCACAATGGGTCAAAATAAAAACCGTTTGCTTACACTATGCTTTTTTTATTATTTAGTCCTAACACTCCAATAGGCCTCTTTGCAACGATGTCGAATTGACTGGCGCTACATCGAAGTGTTAAGATGTTTGTATGACACTGCAACGATGCAGGATCAAAAAACCAGCCCCATCCAACTGCTCAGGGGGGTGAGACAGGGGGATGTAATTTCCCCTAAATTGTTTACCAACGCGTTGGAAGACGTTTTCAAGACGCTGGACTGGACTGGACAGGGTATCAACATTAACGGCGAGTACATCTCCCATCTTCGATTTGCCGATGACATCGTCATTATGGCAGAGACGTTGGAACAGCTAGACCAAATGCTGCACAGCCTAAATGGAGCCTCCCGGCGTGTTGGCCTCGGCATGAATTTGGACAAGACGAAAGTCATGTACAATTCGCACGTCTTGCCGAGTCCAATCCACATCGAAGGGTCGCTTCTCGAAGTTGTGAAGGAGTATGTCTACCTAGGACAAGTCATCCAGCTCGGTAGACACAACTTTAAGAAAGAGGCGGACAGTGGGATCCAGTTGGGTTGGACATCATTTGGAATACTTCGTCAAGGCTTCTCGTCGCCTATCCCCGCAGTGTTTGAAGACTAAGGTCTTCAACCAGTGCGTCCTGTCCGTCATGACATACTGTTCTGAAAGAAACGTGGACACTGACGGTCGGGCTGGTCCACAGATTCAAGGTCACTCAGCGCGCTATGGAGCGAGCTATGTTCGGAGTCTCTTTGAGGGATAAAATCAGGAATTAAATTATCCGGAAAAGAACCGGAGTTCCCGACAGAGCTGGCATGAAGTGGCAGTGGGCTGGCCATGTCTGTTGAAGGACCGATGGCCGGCTGGAGTGGAGACCGCGTAGTGTGGGACGCCCCGCAGCTAGATGGACGGACGACCTCAAGAAGGTGGCTGGGGTAGACTGGATGCGAAAGGCGGAGGACAAGGTATTGTGGCGCAGTCTGGGGGAGGCCTATGTCCAGCAGTGGACTGCGATAGGCTGAGTTGATTGACACGAACAGGAATGTAAAAATCTTCTAAAATAACATCTTGTAAATTAATCATAGTACATATTATATAACACCACTGTTCCAAATAAATGTACTTTTTTATATTAGTAACACTTAGTTAATTCGAAGAAACCTTTTTTCTGAGGATAGAAGTAAGCATTTTTCAAACTGACAGTATTGCGAGTAACGTATCAACGAAAAAGTACTGGTGTTGCTGTTGCAACCTTTTTATGTATACCTATTATATTTATGGTTTTTTACTCTTTTCACCTCATGTCATGTCTTTTGTCAAAATAAAAAAAATACTTTGAAAACCAGTGGTATCCAAAAATGTTGCCATCTATTCTGAGCTGCGCACATCAGAGGCATAGGACAACAAACGCCCTAGAAGGATGGCATCGCCGCATCAATGCTCGAATACCTAAAAACCCGAGCTTGTACATGTTTGTAGACAAATTAAAAAAAGAAAGTATGTATTGGGACCATCATTTAAGAGAAAGTTTGTTTCAAAATATTCGGCCAAACCGTAAGCAAAAAGATATCCAGTTTGATAAAAAATATAACAAACTTAGTTAAATTAGAAAATAATGATGTACTGCCAATGTTCATGAAAAAGATTATTTTCTTACAAATCTTTAAGTACAGATAAGTAAAAAAGGAATTAAATAAAAGTTGGAAGCAGGCGGGACCCATTTGAGTTTGAAAATATAAAAAAACTCTTTTACAAAAAAAAACAACCGACTTAAAAAAAACACTACAAAGTGATAAATAACTTTAATTTCGGATGTCGGTGTCGTTGGTTCCGCATTTTCGTTTTTAGACATCGACTTCCGAAATTAAAGTTATTTATCACTTTGTATTATTTTTTTTAAGTCGGTTGTTTTTTTTTTGTGAAAAAGTTTTTATTTTCCACTTTTTAGTTGTTCCTGTTAGAGCAAAGAAGTACAATTGTTCATTGACTGGCTGGTATGAATCATGACGTATGTTTGGATTTTAGAGTGACTGCTGGTTTTTCTATGTCAAAGGAAAAACAATCTTCATCTGTTGTGTCAGCAGAGGCTGAAAGTTGTGTTTTTATTATTAATGTGCTATTTACCAAATATACTATATAACTGTATCTGCTATGTTATTATCAAACTTCTAATAGTTCCTACCCCACACAAATTCAATTAACACTAATGCATTGAAGAAATTGTTATCTCTCATTTACTACAAATAAATATATTGTGATTATTATGTGTATAGCTGACTTGTACTGAAAATACATAATCAAACATTTCCTGAACATGATTACTTTTTTACAAAGAAACTACTGTTATCGTGCTATTATGAATATTTGCGACCCCGGCAATTACTTCTTTTGCGGATGGATTGCAAAGTTTTAAGTTCTGTACTCGTTAATGTTATTTGCGTATGAAATAAAATGATAAATGTTAATTTTGTTTTAAAGAAAAACAATAGCTGCTTAGTTTGTGTGTCAAAGTTCTTATAAGTTTTAAAAATATTCTCAAAGTGAAATCTTTGTAATTTCTTATTGAGAAATAAATTTCTTTAACCATAAAATCGTACATAATAATAAAAAAAAATTGTAAGCAAACGGTTTTTATTTTGACCCATTGTGATAAAATTCACACTCATTTTGAGAAGTGTTCATTTTGAGAAGTGCACATTTTGCGAAGTGCACATTTTGCGAAGTGCACATTTTGCGAAGTGCACATTTTGCGAAGTGCACATTTTGCGAAGTGCACATTTTGCGAAGTGCACATTTTGCGAAGTGCACATTTTGCGAAGTGCACACTTTACGAAGTGCACATTTTGCGAAGTGCACATTTTGCGAAGTGCATATTTTGCGAAGTGCACATTTTGCGAAGTGCACCTTTTTGCGAAGTGCACATTTAGCGTCAAACCCCTTTTGTACATTTTCCTCTTTGACATAGTATTTTCATCTTTTTTAAAAAGCGAGTAGTTGTTTCTTACAAATTTGCAGGTTTCAAGAGAGAGGAGGCCTGTGTCCCAGCAGTGGGAACATGATAGGCTGATTATGGTAATCGTGACTCTGTTATTGTCTTATGTGAAGTTGTGATTTATTCCCTTAACAGATTCATTGTCTGTTACTCTAAAAATATATTTACCTTTACAATATCAATAAAAACAATATGAAAACGATTCTTAATTAGAATCGTCTTAGGCGGCGCTATAAGATTTGTTATCGTTTTTCTCAGCCAAGTTAACCTTGTCAATATTTTGTGGGTAGCTGAAGAGGACATCGGCCACAATATCTGATACTTCCCTGGGCTCCTTGGGTCTCAGTTGTTGTTCCAGTTGCATGGCGTACATATAGTAGATGAGAATAAAGTACGCTGTTAGAGCTGAAAATAAAAGCCGTACTTTAATGAATTGTCCAGAAACGTAAAGAACAGAATAGAATAGAGAGAATAGAAAGATAATACACAATACTAATTAATCTATACTCTTTATTGCGTTTCATTATTGTAATTTTAAAACAATTGGTAGGCTTTTTAAGAATTTATGGTTAACCATTTTTGTCGGCATAGTACAGTTCAGTAGGAGAGAAAAGATGAATGCTCGATTGTTTTTTATTGCAATGCACCGGGTATATAGTTATTATTAGCGCAAAAGTAGATAGTCCTAGTTATATAAACTCTAAATCATTTTTTATGGCATCTAGAAATGTAGAAAGTTTTTAGAACATCATGATGGTCCATTTCCTTCGAATGTCTTAAGCTTTAAACATGGCCACCACAAAAAATATCATCCAAACGAAAATAATATATCAATTCATCCAAAGCTCTATTTATCACCTTCTTGATAATAAAATTTCCTGTTTATAAAACAAAGCGATGTATGTTAATCATACTAATATAGCTCGTTACAGGGGAGGCAAGGTGGTAAAGTTTCATTCTTATTTGAGCTCAGACGAAAGCAACATAATTACCTTCCTGTTCATTATGCTTTATCGAGTATGTTAAGGAAACAAAATATTGAGTATTTTGATATTACAAACTTTCTTAGGGACAATTTCATCAAACTTTTAGTTGTACGCATTTTAACGGACTGCTTTGCGTAGTAGTTACGTACATTAAGGCCATACGTCAATAGTAACCAGTAATAGGTAAGCCTGCTGTTCTCTTATTCTATTGAAACTCCATACTATGCTAGTCCAGCTCAATGTCAAAGTGTTTCCACTGACATATGGTCGACTGTATGTCAAAAACAATAACGTTAAATGCTTAAGAGGAAATGCGGTCGGAGACTTTTAAAAAAGCCTAAGTAAAAAGTCATAATTCGAGGTTTGGCTCTCGCCTATTTCCTCTTCCAATATTGGACCAATTTACAAGATATTTCATAAACTGAATAAGAAGGATATTTATGTTTTTTCTTTTTTCATTAATAATTGTCAAAGTACACTAGGCCTCTGTTGACAGCGGTAATTTTGAGCGTTTTTTGAGGGTTCTCGTGCTTATAAAAATAATGTATTATCAAAAAGGAAAACATAGGGACATACAAGTAGTTAATATTTATTATTCTGTAAAAAATCATTGCTTTATGGTAATTAACCAGAAAGAAAACAGGCGAGAGCGTTTCCATGGAGAAAAGACCACCCGCATTTCCTCTTAACGGGGTTTTAGCAATTACAGAGATTAACGAAATAGGCTCTTCATTATACATGATTTACAAAAGAAGAGAGAAAGAGATATACAATCTTAATATAGAAGATAGTTTAAAGAAATTATTTTCAAAATAAACCTTTCAAATTCTTACCGATCTCCCCGCAGCAAATTAGCATGGAGTGATTGGTGTGATGGGGGCCGTACAACACCAGCCCGATGATTGACAGTACGAGACGAATCGTAGCAACTGACACATGCAACTTGATGTGACCTGGTCGTTTCTGAAAATTAGATTATCTAATATTACGCAATGGTACGTTAATATAACCATTAGCGCCGTTGTTTATAGAAATGTTAGATTTTGTCTGACAAAGAATTGACAATGCGAGTCCAGAAGGCCAATTCTCGTAATTTAAAACGTTCTAAATCTAGTCGCAGTCTCATCTCAGCGACCAAACAAATGTCAAAAACTTGTCAGATTGTAGGGACATTATAGGTATTATTAGGTATTTTTGACAGATTGAGACTGAGATATGGTGTGCGTGTAGCTAGAACATGTATGTATGTATGTATGACACGGTGGGGAACGCAGGGAAACCTTGAAAAGTAGAACTTCAATCACACAAAACTCTCGAACCCAAACTCATGGATTTTATTTTAATTAAACAATTTACAGGCATTAAGGAATCAGTCTGGGTTAGAAATCAAATCTAGTTATTTGCCCATTCCAAAGCGTTTGTGGACAATCTTGTAGATAAAAATGACGGAGTTTTCAATCAAATTAGTTAATTAATTAATCTTCTTGGAATACTCGCCGAGTTCTAATTCACAAACAAGCCAATAGATGAGGTTGACCTCTTACAGCAATAGATACTAATTCGATAATTTATTTTTGCCAATCTACTCATTATAATGTTTTTTTTTAAGAAATATGTTTGGAAGATTCACAGGTTTATCTAATGAAACATACTGACTTTCCTTTCTCAACAATATATTAATAACCTAAAATCCAACATGGGTGTGTGGTACTTTCACGGTAGTCGTTCAAACCCTTTATCAAATTTTCACGCAGTATTTGTCTTGGGTTTAGTCCAAATGCTACTTCCCCCCCCCATCCCTAAAGATCATTAGCGTAAACTAACATTATTTAGTACCAAACATAACATTTTTTATTCGTTACCTTCATTGATATATAAATTTTATATATCAATGGTTGCCTTAGAACATTATCGATTTTTGCCCCTTATTATTAACTGCTTAAAGAACTAATCGCCGATCTTATAGGTCAGAGAGGGGAGGGCACACAAACTAAGTACAAAGTGCTGGGTTCGTAAAGATGTTGCCAACTGCAAACTTTGAACTCATTTTGTTAATGTACAGACGCCAGCACATCAAGCTACCCGAAACTGTTAAATTTTCCCAATCAACTTTGAACCTTATGCTTTAGCGATAAAATTGAAAAACTATTAAAGAAATTTGAAAGATTGTTGTAGCTTGATGTGCTGGCGTCTGTACATATTAATTTCAATTTGGTTATTCTAGGTTTACCATCTTAGTTTTGAAATGAGATACGTTGACTGTAGTGTGTCTGAAGTAGAATAACTTCTATTTCTTTTTTATTGCAGACCTTATTGACTGTGCACTAGATAATCTTTTTCAAAAGCCAGAAATATTTATTCCAGTTATTTCATTCTAACAAGTTATTTATTATATAACCAAATAATGATTAATATTATCTAAGTACCAAAACCTTTAACAGGCTGATCTCAATAAAGTAAAATGTTATATTTACTTATTTAATGTTAATAATTGCTGTTTGTTAATTTATGTCATATTTATTTTAAGAATTAATTTTATACTTTTTGCTGTGCCCTACAGGGTCCATAATTGTACCTTAGCTTTAAGTAATTGTAACACGTCTACAACATTATGGAATGCAAATAAATATATGAATATGAATATGTCGCATCCGGTCATTCGTTTGACTATTCGGAACGCCAGCGTTATCTGGCGGCGCTTGACAGAGTCTAGCCTGAGTTCGTGGGGGATCGACAACAGCGCGACAGAACGATGTGGAGCTCTCTTGGACATCGGACATCATACGAACAACATGCGCTCAGAAACTGTCCCGCGTTCCGTATCTGGTTGTATCGTGTACCTATAGTGTGTGATTTGCTAGTGTTATTAAATTGTTCGTGAAATTATAATCTGATTTGAACTGCAAACCGTTTTTCTATTGCGCAATAACCAACACATACCCATAGTTCGCCCACAGTAGTTAAAATATGGCTGATAATAACGTGACACACATGCCTTCTCCGTTAAATATATCTGTTAATGTATTATTATTTTTGCCTTTATTTCAATAAATACATATAAATTATATTTTATACCTATATTAAAATGTAAAAATGTATTATAGTAATTAGTATCAAGATATTGTAAGACATTTTAAAAGAGTACCTAACTATGGCATTTTTTGCCCATTCTTCTCCATAATATATGAACCTTTTGGGAGGGACAACTAGAATTAGTTCTAGATTTTTATGTGCCTAATTGAAATAAATTATTTGTTTTGAGTTTGTATTTCGTAAAAATAAAACTTCTTCTGTGGCATTTCGGGCTTCCCATCTTATATTGCGGTAAATTCAATTATTTTTTATATACGGGACTCTCTGGGAGCCCTGTCCTATGTCGATTCTAACAATATACATAGTTTCAATTTCTTACTGAAACAATATCAGTTAACACTCAATTTCTAGAGCCCAATAATAAGTAACAAAAGTCCAAACAGCAAAAGTCTACTATCTTTGTGTGTTCTTCAAAAATTTTAAAAGAAAGTACTGTCCAAAAATCATGGAACAAGTTGGCAATACCTATCTGTAATTTGGTACAAACTGGCATTTTGCCAGCCAAGTAACTCAAATAGAACGTACATTTATTGTGGCCGTAGATAATGTTGAACACACCGCGTCGTGCGACGGCTCCGGAATGCGCTGTTGGACCTTTTATTAACTGAACTAAGGCTTAAGTAAGGCTACTGTGTTTGATTCTGTCTTTAATGTAAACTGTTTTAAAATAAAGGATGTCTCGCCTTTGGTTCGATCAAAAATATGTCTGGATTGTAAATAAAATCAGCTCTAATGGCTATAACCCACGATCTACTCAAGCTGGTGTGAAGTCCATTGCTTTACGTATTTTTTTTTAGCTATTGTAGCATATTAAACGTGTACAATGATGATCATTCAAAAGTCAACACGTTTCAAATGTTTAGAGTGCCTACAAACAACCACTAGTCAAAAACTGATAGCATATTTATTACAAACCGACAGTCATGAGTATCGGAGAGATCTGATATAAAATTATTGCAGATGTGAAGGTCAATTCTCGTAATATTCAAAATCTAGTCGCAGTCTCATTTTGGCAACAAACAAACGTCCAAAAGTTGTCAAAATGTAGGGTAATTAGAGGCATTTTGGACAGATTGAGACTGAGATCAGACTGTGAACGTTCTTAAAATTACGAGAATTGCCCCTCGTGCTCAAGACAAACTCTTACAAAAGAAAAAAAATAATATAAACTTCTACAATCTTCACACATTTCGAAATAATCTGTTAACAAGGAAAAAAAAACAAATAGGTATATACGCACCCTGTGTAGACCAACGAGAAGGACGACATTCATAAAAAACCAGGCGATGTTCAGGAATCCGACCAGAAGTAGGGTTATGATAGTCACGCTCAAACTAGATTTGTCCATGGAGTCCGGATTTGGGACAATTTCACCATTCTCGTTTCGTTTAAGATTGATGTAACGGAATCCGTGGGTGTAAAAAGCTAGAAAACTCAAAGTTCCGACGAAAAATAAGGTGATTACGAAGTTTAAAATCTGGAAAAGAAAAATTGATAATGAAATCTAAAAATTTTACATAGTTACTATTATATTTTTACCCGACTGCGCTAGAAATAGGATTATCTATGTTTTTCGAGTGTATGTATGCGGGAAAGATAATAACCTTGTATTATCTTGTTTTAAATGTCGAATGTATTTCTTTGGCACGCTTTGTAGCCTAAACTAAACCACTTGATCTATTTCAGCTTGAGAGGTGCCGTTAGATTCGTCTTAACTGTGAGAGTGACACTGAATATATCAAAATTGAAAAAAAAAATGGCCGATTTTTGGCGTCATAATTTATTTCTTGTCTTTAAAAAAAGAAATTCAATACATATCGAGTGGGGTATCAAAATGGTTTTAAAAGGTGATTACGAACATATATACCTACAACTTTTATGGTTAAAAGTAATTCGTTAAGTGACAAATCGTAAAAAAACATGTACAAAGAATTAAATAGTCTGCGAAATCTTTCACATTTGTAAACTAAAAAGCTGGAAATAAAAGTAATTAAAAAATAAAAACCCGACTGCGGTAAAAAACCAAATTTCAAAAAACTGAAAGCTAAAAACGAGCCCATTTTAAATTAAATAAAAGTTGGAAGCAGGCTACCCATACTATTTTTATTATATTTTCAAATTCAAATGGGTCCCCCGCCTGCTTCCAACTTTTATTTCATTTAAAATGAGCTTGTTTTTAGATTTTCAAAACAGTTTTTATACCGCAGTCGAGTTTTTTAATTTTTTTGATCACTTTTTTTTAGACGTGGTTAATTAAATTTTGTTTTTGCTTGAACATTAATAACGTCAGTTAAAGTGCAATCAGAACCAAATCAACTATTTAACGTTAACTTACCTACCGAATACTCATAAAAATAGCTGTTAAATTGGCATTTACCATACTAATATATCCAAGTATAAAGCAGCCAGTCTTCAAGGGTATACAAAAGCAGCATTTTGAGAACAGAAAACAGCCCTCGTTCTCTTTTCGGTAGATGCTTGAGAAAAGAGAACAGCCCTCGTTCTCTTTTCGGTAGATGCTGTAACGCAATAGAAAAAGTTGAAGCATAGATAAACTAAGAGTCTTAGACGGAATGAGTTTCGACCAGCCACCCTAATTGCGCAATAAACTACCAATCTCAATCTGAATCATTGTGAAGGATATTGCTAATCCATTGCTTATGTTGGTAAATAACGCAATGAATATTGTCAAAATGAAACCCATTGCTACTGATCATAGAAATGTAAAAAACGGGAGAAGTGGCAAGGGGGCGTGTCTGTGTCCACGCGCCATGAGCAACATGGGCTTGTACTAGGCAAATGGCCGTCTCCGCGAACTAGTGCGCTTTCGACCGTGATCGTGATAAAATATAAAAATGCCGAGTTGTTCAGTGGTTTCCTGTAAAAACCGAAGTCAAAATAAAAACTTCGTATCTCATGGAATCACTTACCATATTATAAAGTATTTTACTGTATTTGTCTTTAAAATCATGAAAAACAACAAATGGTAAAACATTTCTTGCTTTTACTACGTTATTTTTGTTTTCAAATATCGCAGCGGCTGTACTATTTTTGCAGCAAATACATTGCTCCTTAACCTCTACCTAAGTATTGTAGAACTTCTGTTCTCTTTTGAGATACTGGTCGATAATATTTGAAGGCATGTTCCATTCGAACGTTTAAGCAGGTGTCATATTCAGAGTCAGTCGTAGGTTTGACGTGTGATACGAGCAAATAAGTTGAGCTAATTTTATATATTTGATGAAATACTCCTAAAATAATATCCTACGAAAGCCAAATCAAGTAAAATAGTTCCCCTCGTAGCGTAGGTGCTACAGTATGTCGCTTGTTGATATGATGTCATAATTTTAACTTAAATTATCTATGGTACGAAGTAAGTTGATACCAAACGACCATTGTTTTAATAGGTTATGGGCCCAGTCCCGCTAAAATAATATTAAAAGTAATAAGTTCAGCGTGTTCGACAGAAAATGTCTACCAATTACTTGGCGAGTGTCCCGAAATTAAATTTAAATTGAATTTTAATTTATATTAATTACGTAAGTATCTCTTACTTACACGGGTAAGATTGTACCTCATTATACAATATTTTGTACATTTCTTGAGTGAGAAAATCATTGATCGTCATGCGGTGGGAAGGGTGCTTACAGCTGATATTTACATTGCTATTTTAATATTCATTGTGAACTGTGGATTTCTTTTACACGTATTGTGCTTCAGCGGAGCTGACTACTCAGAGTGCGAGTGCGACATTTCCGCTGTCATGTTGCTGCTGTATATTATAATAGCCTCCTGACCGTTTTCGGTCACAGTGGCCAATCTCAAAGGAGATTAGCAAGATACGCAGGAGATAATTATAGTGCACAAGTGTGAGTATAAACACAGGAGCACTCTCTGTGCATTTACTCTCATAGTCCGATGGGACGGCAATCCGACACGACCGGGGAAAGATCAGGCGCAGGACCAACGGCTTTACGTGATTTCCGAGGCACGGGGGTATTAAACCGCCAACTCTTAAGAAATTCTTAATGAAAAACCCTATAACACTTTGTCCAACCCGGGAATCGAACCCAGGACCCCACGCTCAGCAGTCACGCTTGCAACCACGAGACCAAAGGGGCTGTATATTATATTTGTACCACGGCACGCGCTGATCTTGTGTAGCTTTTGTCTATACAAAGATTTAATTTATTATATGTATTTAAAAATATATGTGTACTCAATTGATAATCACCTCGTTTCAGAAGCGGAATGCCGTCCGAAAAGCCAGTCCATTTGTACAAGCGATACTAAGTGCATTTTTATAATTTCGATGTCTTCAATTAACTCCAAGTCCAATCAAAGCAAATCATGTAAATCCAAACTGAGCAATTAGTAGAAAAACATTAAATTAATTAAGCATGCAATGACTGTTTTATATGCTTATAAAGTGGGAAATGTGAAAAAGTAACGCGCTCCAATCAATTTGAGAAAACACACTGAAGGGTGAGATTATGAAAATAAAAAAGAGGAGAACTGTAACCAAAAACGCGTAAAAATGAATTGAAGAGAGACTCTAGACTCTGATTCTGATTCGCTTGCAGATAAAAATGCCGTAGAACTAAATAAATGTGATATGGATGTATGTGCCACACCTCACCGCACATGTATATATGGATTGAAGAGAGACTATAGACTCTGATTCTGATTCGGATGTATATGTAGAAGGGCCACACCTCACCGCACATGTATATAGGTGATAAGTTTATTATAGGATATACAAGACCACATCAGAGGTCTCAAACTCTCACAGTATGCGGATGATATTTGTATACTCAACAGAGCCACGAACCCGGAACACGCAATTATGCGTGCCGAATGGGCAGCGGAAGCCAACGTTGACTACTACACGAGATGGGGGTTAAAGTGTAACAGAGAAAACAGAATGCATCATGTTCTCGAAAAAGAAAAAATACCGGCCAACTGTGAAACTGAAACAACAAACGTTGCACTATCAAAAGCAGATCAGATACCTCGGTTTCATCTTCGATAAACACATGTAGATGAACCAGCACACCGAAAAGGTCGTCAATACACTAAAACAAGTCAGAGGAGCCCTCGATCCAATAATAGGATACAATGCGAAGACAAAATTAGACACGAAACTGGCTATCATTCAGGCTTGCATTTTACCGCTAATGGACTACGGAGTGGTGCAACTACTCTCAAGGTATAGTGCAACAAACCTAAGCAAAATCGAACGCCAATACAGACTGGCACTGAACAATGCCGCACAATTACCAAGACGGCACCCACAGAAGTTATCTGGGAGATGGCTGACATACTCGTAGAAGCCTGGCACCTACGCGCCGAGGACCTTAACATCAAAATGTTGGAAAACATTGCAAAATTAGAAATAGAAGATCTTGAATCCCCTGGAGACGCCTACCAAGCACACGGCGAATTTAACCCCCTCAGGGTGAATCACAGAATAGGCGAGATATTGTATGACCCTAATAAAAAAGGATACAAGCGATGGCCTACTGACAAAACGAAGGCTCCGCGTCCCCTTAAAATAAAGTGAAAATAATAATAATGCCTCACTGAGATAGACTGTAAGCATATAACATAAATAAAACACGGTAATCTGTTTGTATAGTCTCACACATTGCGAATAAACAGAAGACAGCAAACATGGATCCAAAAGGACACAAGTTAGCTGACTCACCTCTGTACGGTCCAACGGCCACAGGGACATTTTGTAATACATAAAGTTGAATTGCCTAAAATTTTGCAGTGGAATTTGCCGTGGAATGCCTAAAATTTTGCAGTGGAATTTGCCGTGGAATGCCTAAAATTTTGCAGTGGAATTTGCCCCACTAAATCGTCGAGTGGGGCAGATTCCACTACTTTAAAATCTTGTTGGATTCTGCCCCACTAGGGATGGCTCCTTAGAATAAAAGTACAAACATTTTATTTTTGTAAATTTTTATTTCCTATTTGTTTCTGGAAGGATACGGGTTGTAAATCATAGATTAATTACCTACACGATTTGTTACAAGCATTTGTTACATTCAGCGTTGGAGTAAGAATGACCAAACCGTCATTTACCTACACAATAGTTATATAATTAGTCTAGTCTGTTTACCATAGCAACGAAAATAATATGGTTGTAACAATCTTTGACACAATAAAAGATACGATTGTATTGTAGTAAGATTTATTTCAAAAAAATATAATTATAAATCTTTATACATTGTGACTAAGTGCCGATGAGTGTTACCACTGGTTTTTAGTACATTGTAAGTATTCGCGTGTTTATTTTTCCATGGAATTATACGATTTGTGTTGATTTTTTATTTTTGATAAGATATTTTTGTACGTTTGTTTTTGCTTTACAAAAAAAATGGCAGAAGATTCTGTAGCAGGATGCTCAAGTCATACACTGACATTGACTATATAAATGGTGGAAAAAGTATTCTAAGAGCCGGGCTTCAATACACTGGCCTGCAAAACTAAGCATCACACTTTTTAACCGACGAAAAAACGGAGGAGGTTATCAATTCGATGCGTATATTTTTTTTTTTTATGTATGATCACGCACAACTTTTTACAGAGCAGTCCGATTTTAATAATTCTTTTTCTATTGGAAAGGATATACCCCGAAGTTGGTCCCATATAAATTTGGAAAAAAAAAATCTAACCCTAAGGGTAGGAAAACAGGGGATGATTGATTGTTCACTCACTGATTGTAATGAATGAGCACGCATAACTTTTTACAGAGTAGTCCGTTTTTGATAGTTCTTTTTTTATTGGATAGCACATACCTCGAAGTTGGTCCCATGTAAATTTGGAAAAAAAATTCCTACCCTAAGGGTGGGAAAATAGGGGTGATTTATTGTTCATTCACAGATTTTAATGCTGAGCTGTGTATTACAATTAAAATAAAAGGCCTATCTATGTTGGTATATAAAGCCTGTTTTTTTAAGTATTTTATTATACAAAAAATAATAATTAAAGTAGGATTATATAACAGTTAATATCTAAAGTAAGGTAGGTAGCTATTTTAAAAGTAGTCAAAAATTAAGCATGTAGTAATTAGTAAATTATAGCCTCAAAAAATTATAAAATAAAAGCTTTTTAACAAAAAAATTAAACCTCCGAAAAAACTGAAAAGCAAAAAATAAAAACCTTTTTTATTTTACCTTAATAAATAAGTTCTTAAACTAATGCAAGTATACCTAAGATATTTTGAGTCGGCGCCAAACAATCAATGAACAATGATCACTAAATTACCTTAAATTTAAAGAAATAACCAAATCAAATTAATAATGCACCGTGAAATCTCCAGCGATAAATATAACATTTCAAACAAAAAATGCGCTCTCCGCACGACCACTCGCAACGATATGAAGTTGCTTGTTTGGCGCTGACTCAAAATTACTTAGGTATACTTGCATTAGTTTAAGAACTTATTTATTAAGGTAAAATAAAAAAGGTTTTTATTTTTTGCTTTTCAGTTTTTTCGGAGGTTTAATTTTTTTGTTAAAAAGTTTTTTAAATTGGTTTAACTTTTTAAGTACACAAGATATACTTTCAAAATAAAAAGTACTCGAAAAAGAGTTTAATTTTGAATATAAAAACTTCATAGTCGAGAACCTTCTTTTAAAAAACGGCTGAAAAGAGCTTTAAAAACAAAAATAATCCTTTACGAATTACAATTTTACCATTCATTTTTAAAGTGAAACTTCTTTACGCACGCTTGATTTGGGGAGTAAGCTGGCGAACGCGTGACGTAAGCGTTACGAAAAGTGTGAACGGGAGTTGAGTGGGGGATATAAGCAAGAGAAAGCAGTGCGCGCGCACATTTTCTTTCTCTCTTCCTCTCATAGCCAAATACGTTTGAAGTTTCACTTCAGTCGTGTGGTCATAAGCACACTCGGTTTTTTTGTTTCTGTTTTAGTTTTAAAATTTTTTCTTAATCTTGTTACAAAAGCTAAGTTAGACAACAGCACATAAATTTTATTTATCATGCCTCTTTCACCTTAAGAATGTGCTAGGATCATGACTTTTCTGGAACTAGGCATCAGTATGCGTCGTACTGAAAGAATGGTGGGTGTGACGTTACGAACGGTCCAGAAGGTGAAGCGAAGGTACGAAAAGACTGGAAACCATCTGAGGAGACCTTGTAATGGCAGACCCAGGTGTACTAGTGCCCGAGAAGACCGTTACATTGTTTCCACTGTGTTGAGAAATGAAATCGCCACCTTCATTGTGTTGAGAAATCGCCACCTTCATTTTGTTGAGAAATCGCTACCTTCATTGTGTTGAGAAATCGCCACCTTCATTGTGTTGAGAAATCGCCACCTTCATTGTGTTGAGAAATCGCCACCTTCATTGTGTTGAGAAATCGCCACCTTCATTGTGTTGAGAAATCGCCACCTTCATTGTGTTGAGAAATCGCCACCTTCATTGTGTTGAGAAATCGCCTCCTTCATTGTGTTGTGAAATCGCCTCCTTCATTGTGTTGTGAAATCGCCACCTTCATTGTGTTGAGAAATCGCCACCTTCATTGTGTTGAGAAATCGCCACCTTAATGCAGTTGAAATCCAGCAACAGCTTCTTCAGACCCGAAGGGACTACATTAGTGACAGTACAGTGAGAAGAAGACTTGCTGAAGCAAATCTAAAACCCCGAAGACCAGCGAGTGGCCCCAAACTCGAGAGAGAGAGCATCGAGTAGCGAGACTGCGATACGCCCGTAAACACATACAGTTGGATGAAGAAGAGTGGTCAAGAATTATGTTCACAGATGAGTCTCGATTCTCACTTTACACTTCTGATGGAAGGCGAAGTGTCTACAGGCGGCCCTTCAAGACTGCTTCTCAGAAAGAGTCCAGTTTGGTGGAGGCAGTGTACATGTATGGGCTGACATATCTTCAGATGGTCGCACAGAGTTAGTGGCCATAGAAAATGGCACTCTGACTGGGGAAAGATATGCCCAAGAGATTATCAACGAGTATGCAGGGCCGTATTTAGCAAATATGGGTGATGGATCGATGCTGATGCATGATAATGCCCGGCCACACACGGCTCAGGTCGTGCAAGAGTATATTCAGAAGGTTGGTATCAGCGTGATGGCTTGGCCATCAAGAAGTCCTGATCTCAACCCGATTGAGCACGCCTGGGATGAGCTAGGGAGGCTAGTCAAAGCCGCAGACCACCACCTACCACTCTCAAGGCACTAAAACAGGTCCTGATTGAAGAATGGGAGAATATTCTCCAACATCGGCTCCGAAACCTCGTGTCAAACCGGCTCGAAGCTGAAGTCAGAGCCCGAGGAGGCAATACCAGTTATTAAAATTAAAAAACATGTAAAACGTACTTGTAAATGTTAATTGAGTTTTTTGACACTAATTTACTAGTTTCAAAGAATACATATCAAATTCAAAGGATACAATTTGCTATAAAACGTTTTTTATTTTAAATCTCTAACTTCTATAGTTTAGAAAAAAACGAAATTTTAAAAGTGTAGTACTTAGTTTTGCAGGCCAGTGTATTTGAACAGAAAGTACAAGAATGCGTCTAAAATATGGGAATGTTACGGTGTTTTCCTTTATCGTTTTGAGTTTAAAGAACGATTTTATGTAAGCTTATTAATGTGTGATTTTAGTTGATTTCATTCCTTAAAGTAGTTTAGTGGCTGTTTGTATATAGTTAAGTTGTTTCTTATTTATAAGTTAATCATAAGACTGTATTATTCCATACCAAATGATGATTAATGTGTGATTTTGAATAGTTAAGTAGTTAGAATAAAAAGCATTTCGTTTTCTATTTACGGGGACAAATCGTACTCTGTGATTTTAAGCTTCAATAAACTAGTAAGAACAAATCATATATCTGTGATTTTAAAAGTTTAGTGTACTTACATAGTTATATTTTATTAACAAAGCAAAAATAAAATGTTTGTAGTTTTATTCTAAGATGCCAACCCTAGTGGGGCAGAATCCAACAATATTTTAAAGTAGTATAGAATAGAATAATTATTTATTTGCAACGTAAGTGGGACAGATTCGACTGCAAAGTTTTAGGCATTCTTCTTTGCCCCACCAGTGGGGCGGCCAGCGGGGCATAAAGTAGGCAAATAAACGTTATTTTGATTCTGATTGATTCTAGATACAATTGACGCATTGTAGCACTATCACCCATTCTGTCTAGATATAAGTTCTAGTGCTGCTTTTATTTTATTTAGGTGTACAATAAGTTCTGCTTTTCTTGATAAACAAATTCTTGAGGTCATTAGCATAATCAGCTTATAATGTTCCCACTGCTGGGACACAGACCTCCTCTCTTCGAGAGGGAGTGGTCTGTAATCTACCTTGCGGGCTCAGTGCAGGTTGTATGGATGTCACATGTTTTCGAATTGTTGGTTCTAGTTTCCTTCACCGTTTTGAGAGCACTTGTGATAAATTCTGACTGGTTTCGAACCTACGACCATCAACTCGCCGTTACCACTGGGGCACTACTGCTCCCACTGCTTATTCCATCACTGGGTCATTAGCAATGTCTAATGACTACAACACAGAGTTTTACTAATGCTGCAGCTATTAACGCACACAGATTGTTGTATTCTCTATTCCAATAATTGTTTTGAATATCTCTCACAATATGATTTGGCTATCAGTGAATTGACTCGTCATCAAAATGATATTTGTTTGTTTAACTGCCAGAAGACGCGTGGTGTTACAAACAAACAGAGTTATGTTTCAAAAATGCTGTATACGCCTGACGATGTTCTGTGTAAACATGACATACCATGTCCTGTTCTGTAGGCTATAATACCTTAACAGTTTAGTGAAAGAAAGGGGCCTGTTTAACTAAATAAATATGTAATGCAGTCGCGTTAGTATCTAATATGCAGGCGATGAAATACGGTGTAGCACCAGAAACTCGTGGGAGAGAACTTTCAAATATCTCAAAGTCCCTGAGTTTGAACTCACGACCTGCAACTCCTAAGTCGAGGCCGATAAGTCGAGGCCGATAAGTCGAGGCCGATAAGTCGAGGCCGATAAGTCTAGGCCGATATCACTGCGCTACGACTACTCTCAGCAGGAGTAACATCTCTCCCACTATCCGGATCTGTACTACGCTGCAATAACATACGCCAAACATCAGAAACTCGTGGGAGAAAACTTTCAAATATCTCAAAGCACCTGGGTTCGATCTCACGACCTGCAATTTCTAAGTCGACGCCGATAAGTCGAGGCCAGATATCACTGCGTCACGACTGCTCTCAGCAGAAGAAAAATCACGCCCACTATCCGGACCTGTACTATGCTGCAATAACTTACGCCAAACATCAGAAACTCGTGGGAGAAAACTTTCAAATATCTCAAAGCCCCTGGGTTCGAACTCACGACCTGCAACTCTTAAGTCGAGGCCGATATCACTGCGCCACGACTGCTCTCAGCAAGAACTACATCACGCCCACTATCCGGACCTGTACTACGCTGCAATAACTTACACCAAACATCAGAAACTCGTGGGAGAAAACTTTCAAATATCTCAAAGCCCCTGGGTTCGAACTCACTACCTGCAACTCCTAAGTCGAGGCCAGATATCACTGCGTCACGACTGCTCTCAGCAGGAGCAAAATCACGCCCACTATCCGGACCTGTACTACGCTGCAATAACTTACGCCAAACATCAGAAACTCGTGGGAGAAAACTTTCAAATATCGCAAAGCCCCTGGGTTCGAACTCACGACCTGCAACTCCTAAGTCGAGGCCGATAAGTCGAGGCCAGATATCACTGCGTCACGACTGCTCTCAGCAGGAGCAAAATCACTCCCACTATCCGGACCTGTACTACGCTGCAATAACTTACGCCAAACATCAGAAACTCGTGAGAGAAAACTTTCAAATATCTCAAAGCCCCTGGGTTCGAACTCACGACCTGCAACTCCTAAGTCGAGGCCGATATCACTGCGCCACGACTGCTCTCAGCAGGAACTACATCACTCCCGCTATCCGGACCTGGACTACGCTGCAATAACTTACGCCAAACCTCAAAAACTCGTGGAGAAAACTTTCAAATATCTCAAAGCCCCTGGGTTCGAACTCAAGACCTAAGTCGAGGCCGATATCACTGCGCCACGACTGCTCTCAGCTGGAGCTAAATCACTCCCACTTTCCAGATCTATACTACGCTGCAATAACTTACGCCAAACATCAGGAACTCGTGGGAGAAAACTTTCAAATATCTCAAAGCCCCTGGGTTCGAACTCACGACCTACAATTCCTAAGTCGAGGCCGAAAAGTCGAGGCCGAAAAGTCGAGGCCGAAAAGTCAATGCCGAAAAGTCGAGGCCGAAAAGTCGAGGCCGATAAGTCGATGCCGATATCACTGCGCCACGACTGCTCTCAGCAGGAGCTAAATCACTCCCACTATCCGAACCTGTACTACGCTGCAATAACTTACGCCAAACATCAGAAACTTGTGGGAGAAAACTTTCAAATATCTCAAAGCCCCTGGGTTCGAACTCACGACCTGCAACTCCTAAGTCGAGGCCGATAAGTCGAGGCCAGATATCACTGCGTCACGACTGCTCTCAGCAGGAGCAAAATCACGCCCACTATCTGGACCTGTACTACGCTGCAATAACATACGCCAAACATCAGGAACTCGTGGGAGAAAACTTTCAAATATCTCAAAGCCCCTGGGTTCGAACTCACGACCTGCAACTCCTACGTAGAGGCCGATAAGTCGAGGCCAGATATCACTGCGTCACGACTGCTCTCAGCAGGAGCAAAATCACGCCCACTATCCGGACCTGTACTACGCTGCAATAACATACGCCAAACATCAGGAACTCGTAGGAGAAAACTTTCAAATATCTTAAAGAACTTTCAAATATCTCAAAGCCCCTGAGTTCGAACTCACGACCTGCAACTCCTAAGTCGAGGCCGATAAGTCGAGGCCAGATATCACTGCGTCACGACTGCTCTCAGCAGCAGCTAAATCACTTCCACTATCCGGACCTGTACTACGCTGCAATAACTTACGCCAAACATCAGAAACTCGTGGGAGAAAACTTTCAAATATCTCAAAGCCCCTGGGTTCGAACTCACGACCTGCAACTCCTAAGTCGAGGCCAGATATCACTGCGTCACGACTGCTCTCAGCAGGAACTACATCACTCCCACTATCCGGACCTGGACTACGCTGCAATAACTTACGCCAAACCTCAAAAACTCGTGGAGAAAACTTTCAAATATCTCAAAGCCCCTGGGTTCGAACTCAAGACCTAAGTCGAGGCCGATATCACTGCGCCACGACTGCTCTCAGCTGGAGCTAAATCACTCCCACTTTCCAGACTTGTACTACGCTGCAATAACTTACGCCAAACATAAGAAACTCGTGGGAGACACCTTTCAAATATATCAAAGCCCCTGGGTTCGAACTCACGACCTAAGTCGAGGCCGATATCACTGCGCCACGACTGCTCTCAGCTGGAGCTAAATCACTCCCACTTTCCAGACTTGTACTACGCTGCAATAACTTACGCCAAACATAAGAAACTCGTGGGAGACACCTTTCAAATATATCAAAGCCCCTGGGTTCGAACTCACGACCTACAACTCAAGTCGAGGCCGATATCAATGCGCCACGACTGCTCTCAGCAGGAGTTAAATCACTTCCACTATCCGGATCTGTACTACGCTGCAATAACTTACGCCAAAAGCAGGAACTCGTGGAAGAAAACTTTCAAATATCTCAAAGCCCCTGGGTTCGAACTCACGACCTACAATTCCTAAGTCGAGGCCGATAAGTCGAGGCCGAAAAGTCGAGGCCGATAAGTCGAGGCCGATAAGTCGAGGCCGAAAAGTCGAGGCCGAAAAGTCGAGGCCGAAAAGTCGAGGCCGAAAAGTCGAGGCCGAAAAGTCGAGGCCGATAAGTCGATGCCGATATCACTGCGCCACGACTGCTCTCAGCAGGAGCTAAATCACTCCCACTATCCGGACCTGTACTACGCTGCAATAACTTACGTCAAACATCAGAAACTTGTGGGAGAAAACTTTCAAATATCTCAAAGTCCCTGGGTTCGAACTCACGACCTGCAACTCCTATGTTGAGGCCGATAAGTCGAGGCCAGATATCACTGCGTCACGACTGCTCTCAGCAGGAGCAAAATCACGCCCACTATCCGGACCTGTACTACGCTGCAATAACTTACGCCAAACATCAGAAACTCGTGGGAGAAAACTTTCAAATATCTCAAAGCCCCTGGGTTCGAACTCACGACCTGCAACTCCTAAGTCGAGGCCGATATCACTGCGCCACGACTGCTCTCAGCAGAAACTACATCACTCCCACTATCCGGACCTGTATTACGCTGCAATAACTTACGCCAAACCTCAAAAACTCGTGGAGAAAACTTTCAAATATTAGGTCCTTACATATGAAATTGGCGTTTTTCGTACTGGCCACTTTAATCACGAATTTCTCCTCTTTGGTAAGGAATTCCAAATTCAAATTTGTACAGCTATTTACTCATGTATTTGTGCTTCGATGACCGTCATTCATTTGTTTTTTTTCTTCTGTTTTTTCTGTTTGCGTCACTCATTTTACAAAATGGAAAATTTAAAATATCGCATTATTTACGAGTACGAGTTCCGCCGTGGCACTAGTGCTGCGGAAACGACTCGAAGGGTGAATGATGTGTATGGCGGTCATGTTGCAAAAGAAAACACAGTTCGTTTTTGGTTCCAACGTTTTCGTTCTGGAAATTTCGACCTGCAGAACAAGCCCCGTGGACGGCCTGAGACCCAAGTTGATAATGGAGAATTGAAGGCTATTGTGGAAGCGGACCCATCGCAAACCACGTCCGAGTTAGCTGCAGGCTTCGATGTTAGTGATAAAACTGTTTTAATTCACTTGAAGCAAATTGGGAAGATTAAAAAGCTCCACGCCACTGCTGCTTCACGACAACGCCAGACCACACACTGCGCAACAGACGGCTACCAAATTAGAAGAGCTTGAATTGGAATGTCTTAGACATCCTCCGTACTCCCCGGACCTTGCTCCAACAGATTACCATTTTTTTCGCAATTTGGATAACTTTTTGCAAGGGAAAAAATTCAACTCCGATGGGGCAGTCCAAATCGCCTTCAAAGATTTTATTGATTCCCGTCCGACTGGTTTTTTTAGTAAAGGGATCAATGAACTACCTATAAGATGGCAAAAGTGCATTGAAAACAATGGTTCATACTTTGATTAATTAAATATATTATATTAAAAAATATTCGACTTTTTGTTCCTTCCATACAAAACGCCAATTTCATATGTAAGGACCTAATATCTCAAAGCCCCTGGGTTCGAACTCAAGACCTAAGTCGAGACCGATATCACTGCGCCACGACTGCTCTCAGCTGGAGCTAAATCACTCCCACTATCCGGACCTGTACTACGCTGCAATAACTTACGCCAAACATCAGAAACTCGTGGGAGAAAACTTTCAAATATGTCAAAGCCCCTGGGTTCGAACTCACGACCTACAACTCAAGTCGAGGCCGATATCAATGCACCACGACTGCTCTCAGCTGGAGCTAAATCACTCCCACTTTCCAGATCTATACTACGCTGCAATAACTTACGCCAAACATCAGGAACTCGTGGGAGAAAACTTTCAAATATCTCAAAGCCCCTGGGTTCGAACTCACGACCTACAATTCCTAAGTCGAGGCCGAAAAGTCGAGGCCGAAAAGTCGAGGCCGAAAAGTCAATGCCGAAAAGTCGAGGCCGAAAAGTCGAGGCCGATAAGTCGATGCCGATATCACTGCGCCACGACTGCTCTCAGCAGGAGCTAAATCACTCCCACTATCCGAACCTGTACTACGCTGCAATAACTTACGCCAAACATCAGAAACTTGTGGGAGAAAACTTTCAAATATCTCAAAGCCCCTGGGTTCGAACTCACGACCTGCAACTCCTAAGTCGAGGCCGATAAGTCGAGGCCAGATATCACTGCGTCACGACTGCTCTCAGCAGGAGCAAAATCACGCCCACTATCTGGACCTGTACTACGCTGCAATAACATACGCCAAACATCAGGAACTCGTGGGAGAAAACTTTCAAATATCTCAAAGCCCCTGGATTCGAACTCACGACCTGCAACTCCTAAGTCGAGGCCGATATCACTGCGCCACGACTGCTCTCAGCAGAAACTACATCACTCCCACTATCCGGACCTGTATTACGCTGCAATAACTTACGCCAAACCTCAAAAACTCGTGGAGAAAACTTTCAAATATTAGGTCCTTACATATGAAATTGGCGTTTTTCGTACTGGCCACTTTAATCACGAATTTCTCCTCTTTGGTAAGGAATTCCAAATTCAAATTTGTACAGCTATTTACTCATGTATTTGTGCTTCGATGACCGTCATTCATTTGTTTTTTTTCTTCTGTTTTTTCTGTTTGCGTCACTCATTTTACAAAATGGAAAATTTAAAATATCGCATTATTTACGAGTACGAGTTCCGCCGTGGCACTAGTGCTGCGGAAACGACTCGAAGGGTGAATGATGTGTATGGCGGTCATGTTGCAAAAGAAAACACAGTTCGTTTTTGGTTCCAACGTTTTCGTTCTGGAAATTTCGACCTGCAGAACAAGCCCCGTGGACGGCCTGAGACCCAAGTTGATAATGGAGAATTGAAGGCTATTGTGGAAGCGGACCCATCGCAAACCACGTCCGAGTTAGCTGCAGGCTTCGATGTTAGTGATAAAACTGTTTTAATTCACTTGAAGCAAATTGGGAAGATTAAAAAGCTCCACGCCACTGCTGCTTCACGACAACGCCAGACCACACACTGCGCAACAGACGGCTACCAAATTAGAAGAGCTTGAATTGGAATGTCTTAGACATCCTCCGTACTCCCCGGACCTTGCTCCAACAGATTACCATTTTTTTCGCAATTTGGATAACTTTTTGCAAGGGAAAAAATTCAACTCCGATGGGGCAGTCCAAATCGCCTTCAAAGATTTTATTGATTCCCGTCCGACTGGTTTTTTTAGTAAAGGGATCAATGAACTACCTATAAGATGGCAAAAGTGCATTGAAAACAATGGTTCATACTTTGATTAATTAAATATATTATATTAAAAAATATTCGACTTTTTGTTCCTTCCATACAAAACGCCAATTTCATATGTAAGGACCTAATATCTCAAAGCCCCTGGGTTCGAACTCAAGACCTAAGTCGAGACCGATATCACTGCGCCACGACTGCTCTCAGCTGGAGCTAAATCACTCCCACTATCCGGACCTGTACTACGCTGCAATAACTTACGCCAAACATCAGAAACTCGTGGGAGAAAACTTTCAAATATGTCAAAGCCCCTGGGTTCGAACTCACGACCTACAACTCAAGTCGAGGCCGATATCAATGCACCACGACTGCTCTCAGCTGGAGCTAAATCACTCCCACTTTCCAGATCTATATTACGCTGCAATAACTTACGCCAAACATCAGGAACTCGTGGGAGAAAACTTTCAAATATCTCAAAGCCCCTGGGTTCGAACTCACGACCTACAACTCAAGTCGAGGCCGATATCAATGCGCCACGACTGCTCTCAGCAGGAGTTAAATCACTTCCACTATCCGGATCTGTACTACGCTGCAATAACTTACGCCAAAAGCAGGAACTCGTGGAAGAAAACTTTCAAATATCTCAAAGCCCCTGGGTTCGAACTCACGACCTACAATTCCTAAGTCGAGGCCGATAAGTCGAGGCCGAAAAGTCGAGGCCGATAAGTCGAGGCCGATTTTTTTAGGCTGGCAACACTGGTAGCCGGTCGTCAAAAAAACGGTCTCTAGGTTAATTATTTTAATAAATTATTAAAAGTGTTATAAATATGTTAAATTAGTGTAAAATAGTCGATCCTAGGTATTAGGTATTATATACAGTGAATAGAAAGTGTTTTTTGTCGCGAAAACTTCGTACAAAAAGGATTTAAAACCGGCTGTCAACTCAACGCACCAACGGTGACGGATTTCAAAATATCATCGATCCCGGGGAGTATTTTGTTTTATTTAAGTGATTGTAGTTAATATTTACACACCACAGAACATCACAAAATACTGCTCAGGTCTCTGAGCTACGTCCATCACACACTGGCACGGTTTATGTCTCCTTTTGCTTGACAACTAGTGGAAGCAAAATCGACGACGAAAACATTCGCCCAGACAATAAACACTACATATTTTACTGTACAAAATAAGCTAATTACGAGCTCTTACTATTATAATTATATATACTAAATTATAGCCTGTAATGTGTCTCAAACTCTTCACTTAAAATCAATTTATATTGTACTATCTAGTTTAAAGATAATAACAAGGAAAGCAGTGTTTTCTAAAGTATCTCTCTTCTGTTTAACTTTCCAATCTAACTCTAATAAACTTACTTAATCTAAATGTAATACTTAGCTATTTCTCAACAATTTACTTTATTTACTTTTTCCCCTAACTACCTCCTACTTATTCACATATTAGAACATCTTTTCTTGCATTGTCATTTAGCTGCATAATTTCACACATTCCAGGTGAGTGACAATTATCCAAAATGATGACCCGCAGAGCTACAATCAAGGAGATGGAAGCAAAACTGACAGCTACTTTAAAAGAGCTTGAAGCTTCTGAAGCTGAACGCAGACAACTACTCCAGGAAAGGGAAGACAGCGAGGTGGAAGTGGAGAACATTATTGCAAAGAACACCTTCCTCAAAAATGAGCTGGCTGAGTTACACATACAACACATGGACTTAACCGACCAGTATAGTCGACTTCAACATCAGGTGTCAACGTTTCAAGAGTGTAGTGACACCCACGAACTGACTTTGAACCATATTGCAGAACTTAAACAGCAATTATGTGATGCCCATAAGGCCCTATCTCTATCAGAGTCTGTTAAGGTCAGTGAACAGGTTGCTAACACCGATAACCTATTTTATCGACTGGTAGGTAGTAAGTCAAAATCAATGTGTCAGCCAGCTGTAACAATAGATTTGACTGGTGATGATACCATACCATTGTGTCCAATTGTTATGAGTCATAATAAATTAAAGAAATATATTAAAATTAAGAAACTAATTAAACGGTCACAGAGAGCAATTAAAAAACAAAATCTTTTAAAATTAAATATTTCCCTTAGAAGGGAACGTGTTACCCTATCTAAAAGTTTAAATAGTTGTACTGCTGAGTTAGATAAATGTAGGGAAAAGTATGACATTGATACAAAGCTCCTATACAATGATATACTACACAAGGAGCACTTGCTGAAGGATATTTTTGAAAAATATGAGACTTCACAACAACAACTAAGTGAGCGATTATTTGAGGCTGGGGAACTACTGGAGTTGGTGAAGTGCAATGCTGAGAGTTATGAGTTTCTGACTAATAATCTCTCATGCAGCTGTGCCAACCAGCCACCACCACCTCCTCAGCCTCAGAGTGACTTGTCTCCACCGGTGTTGGCTCTTCCAGCAGAGTCCTGTGTTAGTACACAGAATAATAAATCTATTTTTTTTAGTGACGAAGTAGGTTCAGGCTTTGGAAAAATATTAACTAATTACCTTAGCCATAGTTTTACCAATCATTGCTATCATAACATAAGATTTAAACAAATGATTAAAAGAATTGCAAACACAAACCTAGACAATTATTCTACAATGGTTTTGCTACTAGGTAAAAGTACTGGTATTACCAGAGAGGACATAGTGGATGGTGTCAACACCTTATTAAAGTTAGACATAGGTAAGCTAATGTTGTGTGCTTTACCTTACTCTGATACTCTATCAGAAGATGAGAATAAATATATATATAAGTTGAATAACACTATTCACATGCTGACATGTTATCATAGTGACAAATTATTGTTTTTTGACACTAATAAGTTTGTTAGTGGTTTCAAGTTAACTCAGAGAACTTTATCTCTGTCTTGGGAATGTAGACATATGATTGCTATGTTGATAGCATATAATATTAACGGTGTTATAGCTAATATAACAAATTCTAGTATTAGGGACGAGTCTGTGTTGTCTAGTCATACTAACAACATAGTGATGATTAATTATGAATCTTCATGTTGTACGAAGGAGGGTCCACCTACAATACCAACATCTTTGGAGGCCACTACCAGTCAGATAGGGTATTCTCTTCCTGCTGGAACTCATACGGGCTTCCTAGACACTTCAGTCGTAGTTGTGGAGGTCACTCCGGATAACTCTTTAAACTAGTTAGTAAGACAACAGAAGTTACCCCTTCAAATAACCTATTACTATTAGAGAATAATAAAAAGGTATCTTCTGGCAATATTACTCAGAATAATAAAAAACCAAAGGGAGGGCAACATGTTTTAAAATTATTTAACCAAAATATTCAAGGTTGCTCTTCTAAATTACTGGAAATAGAATTGTTTTTAGAAAATACCAAGTTTGATGTCATTTGTTTAACAGAACATTGGTTAAAAGCTCATCAAGTAATGTCAATTAATTATGAAAATTATTGTGTAGTTAGCCATTTCAGCCGAACATGTATGATACATGGTGGATCACTAATATTAGTTAAAAATTCTGTTAAATCAAAGGAACGAAAAGACATCGTCGGGCTGTCTGTTGAACACACCATTGAATTGTCCTGTGTTGAGCTCGATAAGCATGTAATAGTATGCGTATACAGACCTCCAAATTACCAGAATCTATCTGTGTTTGATTCTGTAATGGAAGATGTACTAAAGAAACTTTCTACTAGTAGTAAGTCAATAATCATATGTGGCGATTTTAATATTAATTTATTAGAAAATAACTCAAATACTATGAGATTATTAAGTCTTTTTAGGTCATTTGACTTGTCAAATGTTTTTATTGAACCCACCCGAGTGACAGCTTCCTCTGCCACTTGTATAGATAATATTTTCTGTAACTGTGATTATTTACACAAACAAATTGTAAATAAGTTGCCATCTGATCACAGCGGACAAACAATAACATTTTGCTCCTACATGCCTTTACAAAAAACTCTAATAAGGTTTAGGCCAATTACATCTAAAAATTTAGAGAAATTAAATAATTCTTTGGCAAGTAAATTATGTGTTCAAAGTTTTAATAATTTATGTGACCCGAATGAGTTCTACGCCGAATTCTTTTCACTATTAAACACGCAATTTAATGACACTTTCCCACTAAAGACTAAAAGTATTTACACAAAGTTCTTATTTAGTGATTGGGCGACTCCAGGTATTCGTAAAAGCAGGGAAAACCTTTTTGAACTTTATGGCCTAAAGCAACATATGAATAACACAAGCTTTCATCAGTATGTTGCAACGTATTCTAAGACTTTTAAAAGTGTATGCCAAACAGCTAAAGCTCTTTATATTAGCAATAAAATAAAATCAGCCGATGATAAAATAAAAACTACCTGGCAAATAATAAATAATGAAACAGGTAGGAAAAAACAGCGTAATACTGAATTTAATTTAGAAACTGCACATGGCCCCATAAACTCAGATGTAGAAATTGCTCAGGAATTTGAAAACTTTTTTGCTAATATTCCCATTAAAACTACTGAAGCTTTAAATTCCTCACCCTCGCGTTCTGCTGATTTACTTAGAAAGAATGTTAAGGCATGCCCCTCGGAGTTTAGTTTTCAACATACAAACCCCCAGGCTGTTATAAAAGCTTTTAAAGATCTTAAAATTAAATCAACAGAAGATCTCTGGGGAATGTCTGTAAAAGTTTGTAGATCTATCATTGAAACGATTGCGCCCTATTTAGCTTTCATATTTAACATCAGTATAGACCAAGGAGTCTTTCCGGATCTCATGAAACACAGTAAAGTAGTTCCTTTATTCAAAGCCGGTGATAGTAAAGAACCCAACAATTATAGGCCTGTGTCAATTCTGCCAGTTCTCAGTAAGGTGTTTGAAAAGTTGATGCTCAATCAAATGTTACGCCACTTTAATAAAAATTCCATCTTTCATGAACAACAGTACGGTTTCACCAAAGGGCGTTGTACCACTGACGCCGGTGTCACCCTAATAAAGAACATTTTTAACGCCTGGGAGGAAGCACAAGATGCCATTGGAATCTTTTGCGACCTCTCAAAGGCGTTCGATTGCGTTAACCATGAGACACTTCTGCTGAAACTTGAGCACTATGGGATTAGGAATTCAGCTCTTGATTTACTAAAGTCGTATCTAAAAGATAGAAAGCTTAAAGTTCAAGTAAACGGCGTAAACTCATTGGGGTCTGAAATGGCAATGGGCGTTCCTCAAGGTTCGATATTGGGTCCATTCCTCTTTTTAGTTTACATTAATGATTTACCACAATTACTTCAAAATCAACCGAAGATGGTGTTATTTGCAGATGACACATCATTGATATTTAAGATAGACAGACGGGCACAAAATCTTGACGACGTGAATAACTCTATTCTTCAGGTCCAAGACTGGTTTACGGTAAATAATTTGGTACTAAATGAAAAGAAAACCAAATGCATTAGATTTAAATTACCTAATGTTAGAAGTAGCGAATGTGACATCATACTGAATGGAGAAAAACTAGAATTTGTTGATCAAACGGTTTTTCTGGGAATCACGCTAGACGAGAAATTACAATGGGGACCTCACATAACATCTCTTGCGGGGCGGCTTAGCTCGGCCGCTTATGCTGTTAGGAAGATAAGACAGTTAACAGATGTAGAAACCGCGCGTTTAGTCTATTTTAGTTACTTTCACAGCATTATGTCGTACGGCATTTTACTATGGGGTCGAGCTGCTGACATTGAGTCCATCTTTATTTTGCAAAAGAGAGCTGTCAGAGCCATTTATAATCTACGTCGCCGCGAATCTCTCAGGGAACTATTTAAAAGGATTAATATTATGACGGTACCTTGCCAATTCATTTATGAAAACATTATGTATGTAAGAAAAAATCTACATCTTTTTAATAAAATAAGCGATAGACATAACTTTAACACAAGAAATAAAGATAAAATACATCAACCATTTTTCAGATTAGCCAAAGTACATACATCTTTTATGGGGTACTGTGTCAAATGTTACAATAAAATACCTTGTGATATATTGCAATTAAATGAAAGAAAATTTAAAACTCACATTAAACGTACACTTTGTAAACAAGCATACTATAAATTAGAAGATTATATCCAAGATAAGAACGCTTGGAAACATGCTGGTCCTGCTCCATAGGACAATCTAGAGTCTAGACAAAATCAAACTGGTTGCTAATTTAATTGTAATTTTTTTTTATTACTTTTTGCATTCATTACTCACACCCTGACTTATTACTTGTATTTTTTTTATTTTTATAAAAATCGTTTTGCTTGTACCATGTTTGTAAATATGTGAGCACCATGTATCTATCAGATAATTAATTTATATGTCATGGTTTCGTTTTTAATTCTTTTACCTATTGTGGTATAGTAATTTTATTTTAGGTGCATCGTCCTCACATGTTATTATATAATTAATGTACCCATGCAAAATATTGTACCTAAAACATTTTAAAAGAGTAACGGTGGAGTTTCTTGCCCGTTCTTCTCCATACGAAAACTACCTTTTGGAATGGGCGACTAGAATCAATTCTATTTTTTAAGATAATTTTTGACGTTCAAAAGTGCCTTTTATGTGCCTATTTGAAATAAATGCTTTGACTTTGACTTTGATAAGTCGAGGCCGAAAAGTCGAGGCCGAAAAGTCGAGGCCGGAAAGTCGAGGCCGAAAAGTCGAGGCCGAAAAGTCGAGGCCGGAAAGTCGAGGCCGAAAAGTCGAGGCCGAAA
Source organism: Amphipoea lucens (assembly GCA_947508005.1). Classification (NCBI taxonomy): domain Eukaryota; kingdom Metazoa; phylum Arthropoda; class Insecta; order Lepidoptera; family Noctuidae; genus Amphipoea; species Amphipoea lucens. The sequence continues at coordinate 22,753,847 of OX382357.1, forward strand.
AGTCGAGGCCGATAAGTCGATGCCGATATCACTGCGCCACGACTGCTCTCAGCAGGAGCTAAATCACTCCCACTATCCGGACCTGTACTACGCTGCAATAACTTACGTCAAACATCAGAAACTTGTGGGAGAAAACTTTCAAATATCTCAAAGTCCCTGGGTTCGAACTCACGACCTGCAACTCCTATGTTGAGGCCGATAAGTCGAGGCCAGATATCACTGCGTCACGACTGCTCTCAGCAGGAGCAAAATCACGCCCACTATCCGGACCTGTACTACGCTGCAATAACTTACGCCAAACATCAGAAACTCGTGGGAGAAAACTTTCAAATATCTCAAAGCCCCTGGGTTCGAACTCACGACCTGCAACTCCTAAGTCGAGGCCGATATCACTGCGCCACGACTGCTCTCAGCAGAAACTACATCACTCCCACTATCCGGACCTGTATTACGCTGCAATAACTTACGCCAAACCTCAAAAACTCGTGGAGAAAACTTTCAAATATTAGGTCCTTACATATGAAATTGGCGTTTTTCGTACTGGCCACTTTAATCACGAATTTCTCCTCTTTGGTAAGGAATTCCAAATTCAAATTTGTACAGCTATTTACTCATGTATTTGTGCTTCGATGACCGTCATTCATTTGTTTTTTTTCTTCTGTTTTTTCTGTTTGCGTCACTCATTTTACAAAATGGAAAATTTAAAATATCGCATTATTTACGAGTACGAGTTCCGCCGTGGCACTAGTGCTGCGGAAACGACTCGAAGGGTGAATGATGTGTATGGCGGTCATGTTGCAAAAGAAAACACAGTTCGTTTTTGGTTCCAACGTTTTCGTTCTGGAAATTTCGACCTGCAGAACAAGCCCCGTGGACGGCCTGAGACCCAAGTTGATAATGGAGAATTGAAGGCTATTGTGGAAGCGGACCCATCGCAAACCACGTCCGAGTTAGCTGCAGGCTTCGATGTTAGTGATAAAACTGTTTTAATTCACTTGAAGCAAATTGGGAAGATTAAAAAGCTCCACGCCACTGCTGCTTCACGACAACGCCAGACCACACACTGCGCAACAGACGGCTACCAAATTAGAAGAGCTTGAATTGGAATGTCTTAGACATCCTCCGTACTCCCCGGACCTTGCTCCAACAGATTACCATTTTTTTCGCAATTTGGATAACTTTTTGCAAGGGAAAAAATTCAACTCCGATGGGGCAGTCCAAATCGCCTTCAAAGATTTTATTGATTCCCGTCCGACTGGTTTTTTTAGTAAAGGGATCAATGAACTACCTATAAGATGGCAAAAGTGCATTGAAAACAATGGTTCATACTTTGATTAATTAAATATATTATATTAAAAAATATTCGACTTTTTGTTCCTTCCATACAAAACGCCAATTTCATATGTAAGGACCTAATATCTCAAAGCCCCTGGGTTCGAACTCAAGACCTAAGTCGAGACCGATATCACTGCGCCACGACTGCTCTCAGCTGGAGCTAAATCACTCCCACTATCCGGACCTGTACTACGCTGCAATAACTTACGCCAAACATCAGAAACTCGTGGGAGAAAACTTTCAAATATGTCAAAGCCCCTGGGTTCGAACTCACGACCTACAACTCAAGTCGAGGCCGATATCAATGCACCACGACTGCTCTCAGCTGGAGCTAAATCACTCCCACTTTCCAGATCTATATTACGCTGCAATAACTTACGCCAAACATCAGGAACTCGTGGGAGAAAACTTTCAAATATCTCAAAGCCCCTGGGTTCGAACTCACGACCTACAATTCCTAAGTCGAGGCCGAAAAGTCGAGGCCGAAAAGTCGAGGCCGAAAAGTCAATGCCGAAAAGTCGAAGCCGAAAAGTCGAGGCCGATAAGTCGATGCCGATATCACTGCGCCACGACTGCTCTCAGCAGGAGCTAAATCACTCCCACTATCCGAACCTGTACTACGCTGCAATAACTTACGCCAAACATCAGAAACTTGTGGGAGAAAACTTTCAAATATCTCAAAGCCCCTGGGTTCGAACTCACGACCTGCAACTCCTAAGTCGAGGCCGATAAGTCGAGGCCAGATATCACTGCGTCACGACTGCTCTCAGCAGGAGCAAAATCACGCCCACTATCTGGACCTGTACTACGCTGCAATAACATACGCCAAACATCAGGAACTCGTGGGAGAAAACTTTCAAATATCTCAAAGCCCCTGGGTTCGAACTCACGACCTGCAACTCCTAAGTCGAGGCCGATATCACTGCGCCACGACTGCTCTCAGCAGAAACTACATCACTCCCACTATCCGGACCTGTATTACGCTGCAATAACTTACGCCAAACCTCAAAAACTCGTGGAGAAAACTTTCAAATATTAGGTCCTTACATATGAAATTGGCGTTTTTCGTACTGGCCACTTTAATCACGAATTTCTCCTCTTTGGTAAGGAATTCCAAATTCAAATTTGTACAGCTATTTACTCATGTATTTGTGCTTCGATGACCGTCATTCATTTGTTTTTTTTCTTCTGTTTTTTCTGTTTGCGTCACTCATTTTACAAAATGGAAAATTTAAAATATCGCATTATTTACGAGTACGAGTTCCGCCGTGGCACTAGTGCTGCGGAAACGACTCGAAGGGTGAATGATGTGTATGGCGGTCATGTTGCAAAAGAAAACACAGTTCGTTTTTGGTTCCAACGTTTTCGTTCTGGAAATTTCGACCTGCAGAACAAGCCCCGTGGACGGCCTGAGACTTAAGTTGATAATGGAGAATTGAAGGCTATTGTGGAAGCGGACCCATCGCAAACCACGTCCGAGTTAGCTGCAGGCTTCGATGTTAGTGATAAAACTGTTTTAATTCACTTGAAGCAAATTGGGAAGATTAAAAAGCTCCACGCCACTGCTGCTTCACGACAACGCCAGACCACACACTGCGCAACAGACGGCTACCAAATTAGAAGAGCTTGAATTGGAATGTCTTAGACATCTTCCGTACTCCCCGGACCTTGCTCCAACAGATTACCATTTTTTTCGCAATTTGGATAACTTTTTGCAAGGGAAAAAATTCAACTCCGATGGGGCAGTCCAAATCGCCTTCAAAGATTTTATTGATTCCCGTCCGACTGGTTTTTTTAGTAAAGGGATCAATGAACTACCTATAAGATGGCAAAAGTGCATTGAAAACAATGGTTCATACTTTGATTAATTAAATATATTATATTAAAAAATATTCGACTTTTTGTTCCTTCCATACAAAACGCCAATTTCATATGTAAGGACCTAATATCTCAAAGCCCCTGTGTTCGAACTCAAGACCTAAGTCGAGACCGATATCACTGCGCCACGACTGCTCTCAGCTGGAGCTAAATCACTCCCACTATCCGGACCTGTACTACGCTGCAATAACTTACGCCAAACATCAGAAACTCGTGGGAGAAAACTTTCAAATATGTCAAAGCCCCTGGGTTCGAACTCACGACCTACAACTCAAGTCGAGGCCGATATCAATGCACCACGACTGCTCTCAGCTGGAGCTAAATCACTCCCACTTTCCAGATCTATATTACGCTGCAATAACTTACGCCAAACATCAGGAACTCGTGGGAGAAAACTTTCAAATATCTCAAAGCCCCTGGGTTCGAACTCACGACCTACAATTCCTAAGTCGAGGCCGAAAAGTCGAGGCCGAAAAGTCGAGGCCGAAAAGTCAATGCCAAAAAGTCGAGGCCGAAAAGTCGAGGCCGATAAGTCGATGCCGATATCACTGCGCCACGACTGCTCTCAGCAGGAGCTAAATCACTCCCACTATCCGAACCTGTACTACGCTGCAATAACTTACGCCAAACATCAGAAACTTGTGGGAGAAAACTTTCAAATATCTCAAAGCCCCTGGGTTCGAACTCACGACCTGCAACTCCTAAGTCGAGGCCGATAAGTCGAGGCCAGATATCACTGCGTCACGACTGCTCTCAGCAGGAGCAAAATCACGCCCACTATCTGGACCTGTACTACGCTGCAATAACATACGCCAAACATCAGGAACTCGTGGGAGAAAACTTTCAAATATCTCAAAGCCCCTGGGTTCGAACTCACGACCTGCAACTCCTACGTAGAGGCCGATAAGTCGAGGCCAGATATCACTGCGTCACGACTGCTCTCAGCAGGAGCAAAATCACGCCCACTATCCGGACCTGTACTACGCTGCAATAACATACGCCAAACATCAGGAACTCGTAGGAGAAAACTTTCAAATATCTTAAAGAACTTTCAAATATCTCAAAGCCCCTGAGTTCGAACTCACGACCTGCAACTCCTAAGTCGAGGCCGATAAGTCGAGGCCAGATATCACTGCGTCACGACTGCTCTCAGCAGCAGCTATATCACTTCCACTATCCGGACCTGTACTACGCTGCAATAACTTACGCCAAACATCAGAAACTCGTGGGAGAAAACTTTCAAATATCTCAAAGCCCCTGGGTTCGAACTCACGACCTGCAACTCCTAAGTCGAGGCCAGATATCACTGCGTCACGACTGCTCTCAGCAGGAACTACATCACTCCCACTATCCGGACCTGGACTACGCTGCAATAACTTACGCCAAACCTCAAAAACTCGTGGAGAAAACTTTCAAATATCTCAAAGCCCCTGGGTTCGAACTCAAGACCTAAGTCGAGGCCGATATCACTGCGCCACGACTGCTCTCAGCTGGAGCTAAATCACTCCCACTTTCCAGACTTGTACTACGCTGCAATAACTTACGCCAAACATAAGAAACTCGTGGGAGACACCTTTCAAATATATCAAAGCCCCTGGGTTCGAACTCACGACCTACAACTCAAGTCGAGGCCGATATCAATGCGCCACGACTGCTCTCAGCAGGAGTTAAATCACTTCCACTATCCGGATCTGTACTACGCTGCAATAACTTACGCCAAAAGCAGGAACTCGTGGAAGAAAACTTTCAAATATCTCAAAGCCCCTGGGTTCGAACTCACGACCTACAATTCCTAAGTCGAGGCCGATAAGTCGAGGCCGAAAAGTCGAGGCCGATAAGTCGAGGCCGATAAGTCGAGGCCGAAAAGTCGAGGCCGAAAAGTCGAGGCCGGAAAGTCGAGGCCGAAAAGTCGAGGCCGAAAAGTCGAGGCCGGAAAGTCGAGGCCGAAAAGTCGAGGCCGAAAAGTCGAGGCCGATAAGTCGATGCCGATATCACTGCGCCACGACTGCTCTCAGCAGGAGCTAAATCACTCCCACTATCCGGACCTGTACTACGCTGCAATAACTTACGTCAAACATCAGAAACTTGTGGGAGAAAACTTTCAAATATCTCAAAGTCCCTGGGTTCGAACTCACGACCTGCAACTCCTATGTTGAGGCCGATAAGTCGAGGCCAGATATCACTGCGTCACGACTGCTCTCAGCAGGAGCAAAATCACGCCCACTATCCGGACCTGTACTACGCTGCAATAACTTACGCCAAACATCAGAAACTCGTGGGAGAAAACTTTCAAATATCTCAAAGCCCCTGGGTTCGAACTCACGACCTGCAACTCCTAAGTCGAGGCCGATATCACTGCGCCACGACTGCTCTCAGCAGAAACTACATCACTCCCACTATCCGGACCTGTATTACGCTGCAATAACTTACGCCAAACCTCAAAAACTCGTGGAGAAAACTTTCAAATATTAGGTCCTTACATATGAAATTGGCGTTTTTCGTACTGGCCACTTTAATCACGAATTTCTCCTCTTTGGTAAGGAATTCCAAATTCAAATTTGTACAGCTATTTACTCATGTATTTGTGCTTCGATGACCGTCATTCATTTGTTTTTTTTCTTCTGTTTTTTCTGTTTGCGTCACTCATTTTACAAAATGGAAAATTTAAAATATCGCATTATTTACGAGTACGAGTTCCGCCGTGGCACTAGTGCTGCGGAAACGACTCGAAGGGTGAATGATGTGTATGGCGGTCATGTTGCAAAAGAAAACACAGTTCGTTTTTGGTTCCAACGTTTTCGTTCTGGAAATTTCGACCTGCAGAACAAGCCCCGTGGACGGCCTGAGACCCAAGTTGATAATGGAGAATTGAAGGCTATTGTGGAAGCGGACCCATCGCAAACCACGTCCGAGTTAGCTGCAGGCTTCGATGTTAGTGATAAAACTGTTTTAATTCACTTGAAGCAAATTGGGAAGATTAAAAAGCTCCACGCCACTGCTGCTTCACGACAACGCCAGACCACACACTGCGCAACAGACGGCTACCAAATTAGAAGAGCTTGAATTGGAATGTCTTAGACATCCTCCGTACTCCCCGGACCTTGCTCCAACAGATTACCATTTTTTTCGCAATTTGGATAACTTTTTGCAAGGGAAAAAATTCAACTCCGATGGGGCAGTCCAAATCGCCTTCAAAGATTTTATTGATTCCCGTCCGACTGGTTTTTTTAGTAAAGGGATCAATGAACTACCTATAAGATGGCAAAAGTGCATTGAAAACAATGGTTCATACTTTGATTAATTAAATATATTATATTAAAAAATATTCGACTTTTTGTTCCTTCCATACAAAACGCCAATTTCATATGTAAGGACCTAATATCTCAAAGCCCCTGGGTTCGAACTCAAGACCTAAGTCGAGACCGATATCACTGCGCCACGACTGCTCTCAGCTGGAGCTAAATCACTCCCACTATCCGGACCTGTACTACGCTGCAATAACTTACGCCAAACATCAGAAACTCGTGGGAGAAAACTTTCAAATATGTCAAAGCCCCTGGGTTCGAACTCACGACCTACAACTCAAGTCGAGGCCGATATCAATGCACCACGACTGCTCTCAGCTGGAGCTAAATCACTCCCACTTTCCAGATCTATATTACGCTGCAATAACTTACGCCAAACATCAGGAACTCGTGGGAGAAAACTTTCAAATATCTCAAAGCCCCTGGGTTCGAACTCACGACCTACAATTCCTAAGTCGAGGCCGAAAAGTCGAGGCCGAAAAGTCGAGGCCGAAAAGTCAATGCCGAAAAGTCGAGGCCGAAAAGTCGAGGCCGATAAGTCGATGCCGATATCACTGCGCCACGACTGCTCTCAGCAGGAGCTAAATCACTCCCACTATCCGAACCTGTACTACGCTGCAATAACTTACGCCAAACATCAGAAACTTGTGGGAGAAAACTTTCAAATATCTCAAAGCCCCTGGGTTCGAACTCACGACCTGCAACTCCTAAGTCGAGGCCGATAAGTCGAGGCCAGATATCACTGCGTCACGACTGCTCTCAGCAGGAGCAAAATCACGCCCACTATCTGGACCTGTACTACGCTGCAATAACATACGCCAAACATCAGGAACTCGTGGGAGAAAACTTTCAAATATCTCAAAGCCCCTGGGTTCGAACTCACGACCTGCAACTCCTACGTAGAGGCCGATAAGTCGAGGCCAGATATCACTGCGTCACGACTGCTCTCAGCAGGAGTAAAATCACGCCCACTATCCGGACCTGTACTACGCTGCAATAACATACGCCAAACATCAGGAACTCGTAGGAGAAAACTTTCAAATATCTTAAAGAACTTTCAAATATCTCAAAGCCCCTGAGTTCGAACTCACGACCTGCAACTCCTAAGTCGAGGCCGATAAGTCGAGGCCAGATATCACTGCGTCACGACTGCTCTCAGCAGCAGCTAAATCACTTCCACTATCCGGACCTGTACTACGCTGCAATAACTTACGCCAAACATCAGAAACTCGTGGGAGAAAACTTTCAAATATCTCAAAGCCCCTGGGTTCGAACTCACGACCTGCAACTCCTAAGTCGAGGCCAGATATCACTGCGTCACGACTGCTCTCAGCAGGAACTACATCACTCCCACTATCCGGACCTGGACTACGCTGCAATAACTTACGCCAAACCTCAAAAACTCGTGGAGAAAACTTTCAAATATCTCAAAGCCCCTGGGTTCGAACTCAAGACCTAAGTCGAGGCCGATATCACTGCGCCACGACTGCTCTCAGCTGGAGCTAAATCACTCCCACTTTCCAGACTTGTACTACGCTGCAATAACTTACGCCAAACATAAGAAACTCGTGGGAGACACCTTTCAAATATATCAAAGCCCCTGGGTTCGAACTCACGACCTAAGTCGAGGCCGATATCACTGCGCCACGACTGCTCTCAGCTGGAGCTAAATCACTCCCACTTTCCAGACTTGTACTACGCTGCAATAACTTACGCCAAACATAAGAAACTCGTGGGAGACACCTTTCAAATATATCAAAGCCCCTGGGTTCGAACTCACGACCTACAACTCAAGTCGAGGCCGATATCAATGCGCCACGACTGCTCTCAGCAGGAGTTAAATCACTTCCACTATCCGGATCTGTACTACGCTGCAATAACTTACGCCAAAAGCAGGAACTCGTGGAAGAAAACTTTCAAATATCTCAAAGCCCCTGGGTTCGAACTCACGACCTACAATTCCTAAGTCGAGGCCGATAAGTCGAGGCCAAAAAGTCGAGGCCGATAAGTCGAGGCCGATAAGTCGAGGCCGAAAAGTCGAGGCCGAAAAGTCGAGGCCGGAAAGTCGAGGCCGAAAAGTCGAGGCCGAAAAGTCGAGGCCGAAAAGTCGAGGCCGGAAAGTCGAGGCCGAAAAGTCGAGGCCGAAAAGTCGAGGCCGATAAGTCGATGCCGATATCACTGCGCCACGACTGCTCTCAGCAGGAGCTAAATCACTCCCACTATCCGGACCTGTACTACGCTGCAATAACTTACGTCAAACATCAGAAACTTGTGGGAGAAAACTTTCAAATATCTCAAAGCCCCTGGGTTCGAACTCACGACCTACAACTCAAGTCGAGGCCGATATCAATGCGCCACGACTGCTCTCAGCAGGAGTTAAATCACTTCCACTATCCGGATCTGTACTACGCTGCAATAACTTACGCCAAAAGCAGGAACTCGTGGAAGAAAACTTTCAAATATCTCAAAGCCCCTGGGTTCGAACTCACGACCTACAATTCCTAAGTCGAGGCCGATAAGTCGAGGCCAAAAAGTCGAGGCCGATAAGTCGAGGCCGATAAGTCGAGGCCGAAAAGTCGAGGCCGAAAAGTCGAGGCCGGAAAGTCGAGGCCGAAAAGTCGAGGCCGAAAAGTCGAGGCCGGAAAGTCGAGGCCGAAAAGTCGAGGCCGAAAAGTCGAGGCCGATAAGTCGATGCCGATATCACTGCGCCACGACTGCTCTCAGCAGGAGCTAAATCACTCCCACTATCCGGACCTGTACTACGCTGCAATAACTTACGTCAAACATCAGAAACTTGTGGGAGAAAACTTTCAAATATCTCAAAGTCCCTGGGTTCGAACTCACGACCATGTTGAGGCCGATAAGTCGAGGCCAGATATCACTGCGTCACGACTGCTCTCAGCAGGAGCAAAATCACGCCCACTATCCGGACCTGTACTACGCTGCAATAACTTACGCCAAACATCAGAAACTCGTGGGAGAAAACTTTCAAATATCTCAAAGCCCCTGGGTTCGAACTCAGAGGCCGATATCACTGCGCCACGACTGCTCTCAGCAGAAACTACATCACTCCCACTATCCGGACCTGTATTACGCTGCAATAACTTACGCCAAACCTCAAAAACTCGTGGAGAAAACTTTCAAATATTAGGTCCTTACATATGAAATTGGCGTTTTTCGTACTGGCCACTTTAATCACGAATTTCTCCTCTTTGGTAAGGAATTCCAAATTCAAATTTGTACAGCTATTTACTCATGTATTTGTGCTTCGATGACCGTCATTCATTTGTTTTTTTTCTTCTGTTTTTTCTGTTTGCGTCACTCATTTTACAAAATGGAAAATTTAAAATATCGCATTATTTACGAGTACGAGTTCCGCCGTGGCACTAGTGCTGCGGAAACGACTCGAAGGGTGAATGATGTGTATGGCGGTCATGTTGCAAAAGAAAACACAGTTCGTTTTTGGTTCCAACGTTTTCGTTCTGGAAATTTCGACCTGCAGAACAAGCCCCGTGGACGGCCTGAGACCCAAGTTGATAATGGAGAATTGAAGGCTATTGTGGAAGCGGACCCATCGCAAACCACGTCCGAGTTAGCTGCAGGCTTCGATGTTAGTGATAAAACTGTTTTAATTCACTTGAAGCAAATTGGGAAGATTAAAAAGCTCCACGCCACTGCTGCTTCACGACAACGCCAGACCACACACTGCGCAACAGACGGCTACCAAATTAGAAGAGCTTGAATTGGAATGTCTTAGACATCCTCCGTACTCCCCGGACCTTGCTCCAACAGATTACCATTTTTTTCGCAATTTGGATAACTTTTTGCAAGGGAAAAAATTCAACTCCGATGGGGCAGTCCAAATCGCCTTCAAAGATTTTATTGATTCCCGTCCGACTGGTTTTTTTAGTAAAGGGATCAATGAACTACCTATAAGATGGCAAAAGTGCATTGAAAACAATGGTTCATACTTTGATTAATTAAATATATTATATTAAAAAATATTCGACTTTTTGTTCCTTCCATACAAAACGCCAATTTCATATGTAAGGACCTAATATCTCAAAGCCCCTGGGTTCGAACTCAAGACCTAAGTCGAGACCGATATCACTGCGCCACGACTGCTCTCAGCTGGAGCTAAATCACTCCCACTATCCGGACCTGTACTACGCTGCAATAACTTACGCCAAACATCAGAAACTCGTGGGAGAAAACTTTCAAATATGTCAAAGCCCCTGGGTTCGAACTCACGACCTACAACTCAAGTCGAGGCCGATATCAATGCACCACGACTGCTCTCAGCTGGAGCTAAATCACTCCCACTTTCCAGATCTATATTACGCTGCAATAACTTACGCCAAACATCAGGAACTCGTGGGAGAAAACTTTCAAATATCTCAAAGCCCCTGGGTTCGAACTCACGACCTACAATTCCTAAGTCGAGGCCGAAAAGTCGAGGCCGAAAAGTCGAGGCCGAAAAGTCAATGCCGAAAAGTCGAAGCCGAAAAGTCGAGGCCGATAAGTCGATGCCGATATCACTGCGCCACGACTGCTCTCAGCAGGAGCTAAATCACTCCCACTATCCGAACCTGTACTACGCTGCAATAACTTACGCCAAACATCAGAAACTTGTGGGAGAAAACTTTCAAATATCTCAAAGCCCCTGGGTTCGAACTCACGACCTGCAACTCCTAAGTCGAGGCCGATAAGTCGAGGCCAGATATCACTGCGTCACGACTGCTCTCAGCAGGAGCAAAATCACGCCCACTATCTGGACCTGTACTACGCTGCAATAACATACGCCAAACATCAGGAACTCGTGGGAGAAAACTTTCAAATATCTCAAAGCCCCTGGGTTCGAACTCACGACCTGCAACTCCTAAGTCGAGGCCGATATCACTGCGCCACGACTGCTCTCAGCAGAAACTACATCACTCCCACTATCCGGACCTGTATTACGCTGCAATAACTTACGCCAAACCTCAAAAACTCGTGGAGAAAACTTTCAAATATTAGGTCCTTACATATGAAATTGGCGTTTTTCGTACTGGCCACTTTAATCACGAATTTCTCCTCTTTGGTAAGGAATTCCAAATTCAAATTTGTACAGCTATTTACTCATGTATTTGTGCTTCGATGACCGTCATTCATTTGTTTTTTTTCTTCTGTTTTTTCTGTTTGCGTCACTCATTTTACAAAATGGAAAATTTAAAATATCGCATTATTTACGAGTACGAGTTCCGCCGTGGCACTAGTGCTGCGGAAACGACTCGAAGGGTGAATGATGTGTATGGCGGTCATGTTGCAAAAGAAAACACAGTTCGTTTTTGGTTCCAACGTTTTCGTTCTGGAAATTTCGACCTGCAGAACAAGCCCCGTGGACGGCCTGAGACCCAAGTTGATAATGGAGAATTGAAGGCTATTGTGGAAGCGGACCCATCGCAAACCACGTCCGAGTTAGCTGCAGGCTTCGATGTTAGTGATAAAACTGTTTTAATTCACTTGAAGCAAATTGGGAAGATTAAAAAGCTCCACGCCACTGCTGCTTCACGACAACGCCAGACCACACACTGCGCAACAGACGGCTACCAAATTAGAAGAGCTTGAATTGGAATGTCTTAGACATCTTCCGTACTCCCCGGACCTTGCTCCAACAGATTACCATTTTTTTCGCAATTTGGATAACTTTTTGCAAGGGAAAAAATTCAACTCCGATGGGGCAGTCCAAATCGCCTTCAAAGATTTTATTGATTCCCGTCCGACTGGTTTTTTTAGTAAAGGGATCAATGAACTACCTATAAGATGGCAAAAGTGCATTGAAAACAATGGTTCATACTTTGATTAATTAAATATATTATATTAAAAAATATTCGACTTTTTGTTCCTTCCATACAAAACGCCAATTTCATATGTAAGGACCTAATATCTCAAAGCCCCTGTGTTCGAACTCAAGACCTAAGTCGAGACCGATATCACTGCGCCACGACTGCTCTCAGCTGGAGCTAAATCACTCCCACTATCCGGACCTGTACTACGCTGCAATAACTTACGCCAAACATCAGAAACTCGTGGGAGAAAACTTTCAAATATGTCAAAGCCCCTGGGTTCGAACTCACGACCTACAACTCAAGTCGAGGCCGATATCAATGCACCACGACTGCTCTCAGCTGGAGCTAAATCACTCCCACTTTCCAGATCTATATTACGCTGCAATAACTTACGCCAAACATCAGGAACTCGTGGGAGAAAACTTTCAAATATCTCAAAGCCCCTGGGTTCGAACTCACGACCTACAATTCCTAAGTCGAGGCCGAAAAGTCGAGGCCGAAAAGTCGAGGCCGAAAAGTCAATGCCGAAAAGTCGAGGCCGAAAAGTCGAGGCCGATAAGTCGATGCCGATATCACTGCGCCACGACTGCTCTCAGCAGGAGCTAAATCACTCCCACTATCCGAACCTGTACTACGCTGCAATAACTTACGCCAAACATCAGAAACTTGTGGGAGAAAACTTTCAAATATCTCAAAGCCCCTGGGTTCGAACTCACGACCTGCAACTCCTAAGTCGAGGCCGATAAGTCGAGGCCAGATATCACTGCGTCACGACTGCTCTCAGCAGGAGCAAAATCACGCCCACTATCTGGACCTGTACTACGCTGCAATAACATACGCCAAACATCAGGAACTCGTGGGAGAAAACTTTCAAATATCTCAAAGCCCCTGGGTTCGAACTCACGACCTGCAACTCCTACGTAGAGGCCGATAAGTCGAGGCCAGATATCACTGCGTCACGACTGCTCTCAGCAGGAGCAAAATCACGCCCACTATCCGGACCTGTACTACGCTGCAATAACATACGCCAAACATCAGGAACTCGTAGGAGAAAACTTTCAAATATCTTAAAGAACTTTCAAATATCTCAAAGCCCCTGAGTTCGAACTCACGACCTGCAACTCCTAAGTCGAGGCCGATAAGTCGAGGCCAGATATCACTGCGTCACGACTGCTCTCAGCAGCAGCTATATCACTTCCACTATCCGGACCTGTACTACGCTGCAATAACTTACGCCAAACATCAGAAACTCGTGGGAGAAAACTTTCAAATATCTCAAAGCCCCTGGGTTCGAACTCACGACCTGCAACTCCAAAGTCGAGGCCAGATATCACTGCGTCACGACTGCTCTCAGCAGGAACTACATCACTCCCACTATCCGGACCTGGACTACGCTGCAATAACTTACGCCAAACCTCAAAAACTCGTGGAGAAAACTTTCAAATATCTCAAAGCCCCTGGGTTCGAACTCAAGACCTAAGTCGAGGCCGATATCACTGCGCCACGACTGCTCTCAGCTGGAGCTAAATCACTCCCACTTTCCAGACTTGTACTACGCTGCAATAACTTACGCCAAACATAAGAAACTCGTGGGAGACACCTTTCAAATATATCAAAGCCCCTGGGTTCGAACTCACGACCTACAACTCAAGTCGAGGCCGATATCAATGCGCCACGACTGCTCTCAGCAGGAGTTAAATCACTTCCACTATCCGGATCTGTACTACGCTGCAATAACTTACGCCAAAAGCAGGAACTCGTGGAAGAAAACTTTCAAATATCTCAAAGCCCCTGGGTTCGAACTCACGACCTACAATTCCTAAGTCGAGGCCGATAAGTCGAGGCCGAAAAGTCGAGGCCGATAAGTCGAGGCCGATAAGTCGAGGCCGAAAAGTCGAGGCCGAAAAGTCGAGGCCGGAAAGTCGAGGCCGAAAAGTCGAGGCCGAAAAGTCGAGGCCGGAAAGTCGAGGCCGAAAAGTCGAGGCCGAAAAGTCGAGGCCGATAAGTCGATGCCGATATCACTGCGCCACGACTGCTCTCAGCAGGAGCTAAATCACTCCCACTATCCGGACCTGTACTACGCTGCAATAACTTACGTCAAACATCAGAAACTTGTGGGAGAAAACTTTCAAATATCTCAAAGTCCCTGGGTTCGAACTCACGACCTGCAACTCCTATGTTGAGGCCGATAAGTCGAGGCCAGATATCACTGCGTCACGACTGCTCTCAGCAGGAGCAAAATCACGCCCACTATCCGGACCTGTACTACGCTGCAATAACTTACGCCAAACATCAGAAACTCGTGGGAGAAAACTTTCAAATATCTCAAAGCCCCTGGGTTCGAACTCACGACCTGCAACTCCTAAGTCGAGGCCGATATCACTGCGCCACGACTGCTCTCAGCAGAAACTACATCACTCCCACTATCCGGACCTGTATTACGCTGCAATAACTTACGCCAAACCTCAAAAACTCGTGGAGAAAACTTTCAAATATTAGGTCCTTACATATGAAATTGGCGTTTTTCGTACTGGCCACTTTAATCACGAATTTCTCCTCTTTGGTAAGGAATTCCAAATTCAAATTTGTACAGCTATTTACTCATGTATTTGTGCTTCGATGACCGTCATTCATTTGTTTTTTTTCTTCTGTTTTTTCTGTTTGCGTCACTCATTTTACAAAATGGAAAATTTAAAATATCGCATTATTTACGAGTACGAGTTCCGCCGTGGCACTAGTGCTGCGGAAACGACTCGAAGGGTGAATGATGTGTATGGCGGTCATGTTGCAAAAGAAAACACAGTTCGTTTTTGGTTCCAACGTTTTCGTTCTGGAAATTTCGACCTGCAGAACAAGCCCCGTGGACGGCCTGAGACCCAAGTTGATAATGGAGAATTGAAGGCTATTGTGGAAGCGGACCCATCGCAAACCACGTCCGAGTTAGCTGCAGGCTTCGATGTTAGTGATAAAACTGTTTTAATTCACTTGAAGCAAATTGGGAAGATTAAAAAGCTCCACGCCACTGCTGCTTCACGACAACGCCAGACCACACACTGCGCAACAGACGGCTACCAAATTAGAAGAGCTTGAATTGGAATGTCTTAGACATCCTCCGTACTCCCCGGACCTTGCTCCAACAGATTACCATTTTTTTCGCAATTTGGATAACTTTTTGCAAGGGAAAAAATTCAACTCCGATGGGGCAGTCCAAATCGCCTTCAAAGATTTTATTGATTCCCGTCCGACTGGTTTTTTTAGTAAAGGGATCAATGAACTACCTATAAGATGGCAAAAGTGCATTGAAAACAATGGTTCATACTTTGATTAATTAAATATATTATATTAAAAAATATTCGACTTTTTGTTCCTTCCATACAAAACGCCAATTTCATATGTAAGGACCTAATATCTCAAAGCCCCTGGGTTCGAACTCAAGACCTAAGTCGAGACCGATATCACTGCGCCACGACTGCTCTCAGCTGGAGCTAAATCACTCCCACTATCCGGACCTGTACTACGCTGCAATAACTTACGCCAAACATCAGAAACTCGTGGGAGAAAACTTTCAAATATGTCAAAGCCCCTGGGTTCGAACTCACGACCTACAACTCAAGTCGAGGCCGATATCAATGCACCACGACTGCTCTCAGCTGGAGCTAAATCACTCCCACTTTCCAGATCTATATTACGCTGCAATAACTTACGCCAAACATCAGGAACTCGTGGGAGAAAACTTTCAAATATCTCAAAGCCCCTGGGTTCGAACTCACGACCTACAATTCCTAAGTCGAGGCCGAAAAGTCGAGGCCGAAAAGTCGAGGCCGAAAAGTCAATGCCGAAAAGTCGAGGCCGAAAAGTCGAGGCCGATAAGTCGATGCCGATATCACTGCGCCACGACTGCTCTCAGCAGGAGCTAAATCACTCCCACTATCCGAACCTGTACTACGCTGCAATAACTTACGCCAAACATCAGAAACTTGTGGGAGAAAACTTTCAAATATCTCAAAGCCCCTGGGTTCGAACTCACGACCTGCAACTCCTAAGTCGAGGCCGATAAGTCGAGGCCAGATATCACTGCGTCACGACTGCTCTCAGCAGGAGCAAAATCACGCCCACTATCCGGACCTGTACTACGCTGCAATAACTTACGCCAAACATCAGAAACTCGTGGGAGAAAACTTTCAAATATCTCAAAGCCCCTGGGTTCGAACTCACGACCTGCAACTCCTAAGTCGAGGCCGATATCACTGCGCCACGACTGCTCTCAGCAGAAACTACATCACTCCCACTATCCGGACCTGTATTACGCTGCAATAACATACGCCAAACATCAGGAACTCGTAGGAGAAAACTTTCAAATATCTTAAAGAACTTTCAAATATCTCAAAGCCCCTGAGTTCGAACTCACGACCTGCAACTCCTAAGTCGAGGCCGATAAGTCGAGGCCAGATATCACTGCGTCACGACTGCTCTCAGCAGCAGCTAAATCACTTCCACTATCCGGACCTGTACTACGCTGCAATAACTTACGCCAAACATCAGAAACTCGTGGGAGAAAACTTTCAAATATCTCAAAGCCCCTGGGTTCGAACTCACGACCTGCAACTCCTAAGTCGAGGCCAGATATCACTGCGTCACGACTGCTCTCAGCAGGAACTACATCACTCCCACTATCCGGACCTGGACTACGCTGCAATAACTTACGCCAAACCTCAAAAACTCGTGGAGAAAACTTTCAAATATCTCAAAGCCCCTGGGTTCGAACTCAAGACCTAAGTCGAGGCCGATATCACTGCGCCACGACTGCTCTCAGCTGGAGCTAAATCACTCCCACTTTCCAGACTTGTACTACGCTGCAATAACTTACGCCAAACATAAGAAACTCGTGGGAGACACCTTTCAAATATATCAAAGCCCCTGGGTTCGAACTCACGACCTAAGTCGAGGCCGATATCACTGCGCCACGACTGCTCTCAGCTGGAGCTAAATCACTCCCACTTTCCAGACTTGTACTACGCTGCAATAACTTACGCCAAACATAAGAAACTCGTGGGAGACACCTTTCAAATATATCAAAGCCCCTGGGTTCGAACTCACGACCTACAACTCAAGTCGAGGCCGATATCAATGCGCCACGACTGCTCTCAGCAGGAGTTAAATCACTTCCACTATCCGGATCTGTACTACGCTGCAATAACTTACGCCAAAAGCAGGAACTCGTGGAAGAAAACTTTCAAATATCTCAAAGCCCCTGGGTTCGAACTCACGACCTACAATTCCTAAGTCGAGGCCGATAAGTCGAGGCCAAAAAGTCGAGGCCGATAAGTCGAGGCCGATAAGTCGAGGCCGAAAAGTCGAGGCCGAAAAGTCGAGGCCGGAAAGTCGAGGCCGAAAAGTCGAGGCCGAAAAGTCGAGGCCGGAAAGTCGAGGCCGAAAAGTCGAGGCCGAAAAGTCGAGGCCGATAAGTCGATGCCGATATCACTGCGCCACGACTGCTCTCAGCAGGAGCTAAATCACTCCCACTATCCGGACCTGTACTACGCTGCAATAACTTACGTCAAACATCAGAAACTTGTGGGAGAAAACTTTCAAATATCTCAAAGTCCCTGGGTTCGAACTCACGACCTGCAACTCCTATGTTGAGGCCGATAAGTCGAGGCCAGATATCACTGCGTCACGACTGCTCTCAGCAGGAGCAAAATCACGCCCACTATCCGGACCTGTACTACGCTGCAATAACTTACGCCAAACATCAGAAACTCGTGGGAGAAAACTTTCAAATATCTCAAAGCCCCTGGGTTCGAACTCAGAGGCCGATATCACTGCGCCACGACTGCTCTCAGCAGAAACTACATCACTCCCACTATCCGGACCTGTACTACGCTGCAATAACTTACGCCAAACATCAGAAACTCGTGGGAGAAAACTTTCAAATATGTCAAAGCCCCTGGGTTCGAACTCACGACCTACAACTCAAGTCGAGGCCGATATCAATGCACCACGACTGCTCTCAGCAGCAGCTAAATCACTTCCACTATCCGGATCTGTACTACGCTGCAATAACTAACGCCAAACATCAGAAACTTATGGGAAAGAACTTCCAAATATGTATCACAAAGGCATATGTTAATAATCTGTTGTTATTAATTTGAAAAATTCAACACATTTTTCTTTCTGCTGTTGTTAAAATGACTTCCACTGATCTTACACGTAATCAACTAATTGTTATTGTCAAAATATTAAAGATGCCTCGCTTATCCAGCTAACTGTGTAATTTACTGATGAAACTGTGCCAGGCAAGCATTCATCTACTGTTTATCTTCCTAATTTAACATACTACTATTACCAGTTACAAGTCAATATACAATAAGCCAATTACTGTAACATGATAATAATTTTCCCAGAAAATTATGTAATCCTAGAAAATCTTAAATAGCACGTAAATATTAGCTTTCTTAGTTACTAAAAAGCGCTGAGCCATTGTAATGTGAAAAAAATTCTAATACATATTATTCCACTAACAAGCAAGCCTTTTAGGGGGTACATGCGTAGGTAATGAATATTAACTGGTTATAGGATATTTGGAAACTAAATTAGTCCAATAATTTAATTCACAACAACCAAATAAAAACGACTGTTAAAAAATAATAAGGCAAACAGAATAACCACGTTTAGGATGTTCATGATATAATGTGAACTTTTTAGGACTATTTATCTTTGGTTTTGTTTTGCTTTTTACTGTCTATTTTTTTTTACGTAGCTGTTTCTTTCACTTGCTGTCAATAT
This sequence comes from Amphipoea lucens, assembly GCA_947508005.1. Classification (NCBI taxonomy): domain Eukaryota; kingdom Metazoa; phylum Arthropoda; class Insecta; order Lepidoptera; family Noctuidae; genus Amphipoea; species Amphipoea lucens. The sequence goes on from OX382357.1 coordinate 22,772,979, forward strand.
AATATTTCTATACCGAATGGCTGTGTTTTTCTGGTCAAATATAAAGAAATCCAACCTGCAGCCTAAGCAGTCGGTAACAGAAGGTTATTTTTCAAACTCGAACAAGAAAGAGCCAAAGCACACACGCTACTTTTTGCATCGGCGATCGGCGATTCAGAATAGAATAGAATACTCTTTACTATGTACACCATATAAATTACAGACATAAATATAGAAAACTTTACAATGGGTGACACAATGGGCGGTCTTATCGCTAAGAGCGATCTTTTAAAGACGACCTTTGGATGGATTAAAAACGGGACGGACAGACAAATACCCTTTGTTCCCACTAGTACCACCGAACTGAACCACTAGTGGTACTAGCGAGAAATTTCGTTCTCTATAGTACCACCATTTACTTAGTGGTACTAGTGAGACTGTTTGTTCCCAATCTTTGTTCCCACTAGTACCACCGAACTGAACCACCGGTGGTATTAGCTGGAAATTTTGTTCTCTATAGTACCACCATTTACTTAGTGGTACCAGTGACACTGTTTGTTCCCAAATATGCAAATTGTGTAACATTATTTTTTACCGACTATAAACTTATGGGACGAAATACCTACCTTATTGATTAGACGTAGAGTAGTCTATTTTCCTCAAGTGCAGGAAGATAGTGACAATCTTGTCCACTTATAAACTCCGCATAAAACCTCAGACAAATCATTAATCAAAGTTGTCATTGTTGTTTTGTCAAAATTGATAATGTTTCAACTAGTACTTATATCGCCTATGTGTATGGTTTCAACATATATTGCAAATTTTAAAGAAATAAAATAACACAAACCGCCATTTCATTAAATTAAATAAAAAACAAAAATATTTCTTCATTTTATTTACGCAAACTATGAACGAAACCGAGCTAAAAATTTTAAAAAAAGGGCGTGGAAGAGTGCTGCTTGAAGGTGAGCATCAATATTACTTCCATAAAAAATATAAAAATGAAAGTGAAATGTGGAGATGTAAACAATACAAGTTGGAATTAAAATGTAAAGGGTCGGTAACTTTATCGAAGGTAACTATTTTCTTTAGACTCTTACATAACGTCACAGACCAGTGCACCTACTCTATACGAGTCCTCGGGATAGTTTTAAAAAGAGTGGCATTCGTGACATTCGTAAAGCGACCTCAAGGGCTCAAGTTTGACCATACTTCGACTTAATCTTGAGTAGCCGATTTTGACAGATCGTCTATAAATTTTTCTGTTAAAATCGGCTGCTCAACATTGAGTCGAACGTGAGTCCGTTTTATGAACGCCACTCTAAATTTCCTAATTCTGTCAAATCTGGATCCTTCTAATGCTGTTACTTGTTAGGCGTTTGGCGTTTTAACGTGAGGTTGGACCTACTTTTTTGTTTTAGAACCGAGATGGTGTTATAAATAGAAAGACACATAGTGAACAGTGCCAGCCTGACCTTGCCCAGAATTGTATTGATGCTACTATTAGCGAATGTTGTGATGAGGCAGTAAAGGGCGAGGAGCCAGCTCCTAAAGTTTTTAAACGGGCAATAGCTAAAATCACGACAAATCGTTGGGATTTACTCGCCGATAAGACAACACCAAGTTTCAATAAAAAAAAATCTTCAATTTACAGGCAACGAAATAAAGCTGCCTGTGTTGAAAAAACTCTTTCCAAAAATGGTGGAGAGGTAGAAGTACCTCAACAGTTCTTGAAATTTTTGCTCGCTGATTATTGTGAAGATTCCATGAGAATCATACTATTTTGCAATGAAACAGGCAAAGATTTGCTTAAAACTTCAACAATGTTTTTCATGGACGGTACTTATAAGTCATGCCCGGAACCATTTCGTCAAATTTACGTCATTCATGGAGACCTTGGTAGCAATTTGGAATACAAAAATATTGTCCCATTAGCCTTTGCATTTATGACTCATCAAAATGAAAAAGCGTACTCTACACTGTTCGAACTACTCAAAATAAGAATTCCGGTATGGCAGCCTGGTGTGGTCATGACTGATTTTGAACAGGCAGCCATAAGTGCATTAACTAAAATTGGTATAAAAGTTACAGGATGTCATTATCACTTTCTAAATGCTCTGCGACGTAAGGCAAAATCTTTGGGCATGAAGAAAACTAGGGATAATCAACGAATCATTCATTTGGCTAGTAACCTTGCTTTGCTCCCAACAGACAAAATTTCGGAAGGATGGGATTATGTTGTAAGAGAAATGAAACAAGACGTAGTACCTGCAATGAGAAATTTCCAAAAATACTACGAGACAGTTTGGATGAAAAGTCCTTTCAAAGATATACTAAGCGTTTTTGGCTGTCAACATCGAACAAATAATTCGGCAGAGGGTTGGCATCATAACTTAAATTCTTACATAAGCAGAAATAAACCGAATTTCTTGCAAATCTTGCATGTTTTGTTTCAAGAATCTCACATAACAACCTTCCGAAGCAACAAATTGAAGAAGTTCAATAAGAGCTCACAACCAAAGCGAGCAAAACAACACATTGATTCTGATGACCGGATAATTGAAGCACAAATGCAATTGACATCAGGAGAAATTTGTATTGGCCACTTTTTAGAGAAACTTCGCTAGTTCGCATATAAACGTTGTTGCGATATGTTTTATTTTTAATTTAGCCGAGAGATAAGTTTGATTTCTGTTTACTTTTGTTTTGCAATGAAAGTGATAATATGTATTAATTTCTTTATTAACCTTTTAACCGCCGGACTTTATATCAGTTGTCGTGCCCCCAGTGCAGCGCCCGAAAAAAAAAACGAAAAATAAATACCGATGAAACGAGCTGTGATGATGTAATAATAATACAGATTAAACGAGCTGTGTTATTTGGTCGTATACAACATTATTTTTAGTATTTGCGAAACCCGAAACACGTGTCTAGTATTTTTGTGTAAAGAATCTATGTACAAAATTTCAAAACTGTATCATGAATAATCACCAAGTTATAAGCTTGTTATGTTACCTGTTTGTCCGTCCAAAATCATGGTCACCGCGGCGATTGTATTGTAATTAACTGGTGATAACATTTTCCATCACACTTGCAGGCTTTGGACTGTCGTAATGGTCAAGTGTAGGTAATTATTATAATGTACTTTATTCGTAAATAAATGCAGCCGTAAGCTACGAATAAGTAATTACTTATTCGTAAGCCGTAAGTGATACAATGTAGTCAATGCGATTTGTTGCACCTTATGTCAACCACTTGGATGAAAAGTGTTAAACATCGCATTACTTAACCACAGCAGGCTGTAGGTACAAATAATAACTTTCTACAATTAACCATCTTGGCGTGTTTAAAAATGTTAATCATCACGGCAAAGCATTGTATTCCACGATACTCTGATGTACGTACCATTTCTGTGTACTGGACGTTGGTGTATGATAAAGTAATGGTTACACGACACTTTTTACATACTATAGGTACACGATCAACCGAAACCAAACTGCAAGGCCCGCGGCGCGGCGGCCGCGCGCTCGCGGTTATGCACTTGGACACGCGCGCGCCAGTCTGTAGCACCCGGGCGACTGAAGGGGTTGCTTCACCCCGGCCCCGCTCGCCCCGCTCGCTGTGCGCGGGCGCCGCGCCTATTGTGTATGGGTATGGTAGAAAACTACCTAGGTACTAATGTCGCTCGGTGGCCAAGATTTAACCTTTTTTAAATATTTTTGGGCCAAAATATAACATGGGGTAAAAATTATTGGAATCGATTCAGTTACTTATTCTGAACAAACTATATTCAGGTTTCGCATATACTAAAAATAATGTTGTATATACGACTCTGGCGGAATAGACACGAAAATATTTGTCGGATTTATCCGACGTAGGCGGTTAAAAGGTTAAAGTGTAGGTGCTATCTCTATAGGTAGGTAGTACTATTGGGAACAAACAGTGTCACTAGTACCATTAATATTAATTAATATAAGTGGTGGTAGGTACTATAGAGAAAGAGATTTCACGCTAGTATCACCGGTGGTTCAGTTCGGTAGTACTAGTGGGAACAAAGGTTGGGAACAAACAGTCTCACTAGTACCACTAATATTAATTAATATAAATGGTGGTACTATAGAGAACGAAATTTCCCGCTAGTACCACAGGTGGTACAGTTGGGTGGTACTAGTGGGAACAAAGGACAAATACTGTAGGTAGTCTGTGGTGTACCATTTACACAATACAATAAATACATACATAAAGTACTATTATTCAGCTGCTTTTTAGAAGCTGAATGCAGCGACTAAGCGTTCCACACCGCACACTTTAAAACGCCAAACGCGGCGAGTCAGTCGCTTTTCGGAAGCTCGATACAGCGGCTGAACGCTTCACTCCGCACACATTCGGATGCCGGTCGTAGCGATTTGGCATTTGCTGGCGCAAATGCGCGTTCGGAGCAGCCGCTAAAACGCGCGATTCCGATACCACCTCCGAACGCAGAGAGTCGCCAAAACGCGATGCAGCATCGATACAGCCGCAAAATCGCCGATCGCCGATGCAAAAAGTAGCGTGTGTGCTTTTGCCCTTAAGGTAATAAAACCAACAAAAATATTGTACCGAACCAAACTTACTGTTCAAACGGCGAAATGGTCATATTGATTAAATATAACTAGGTATTTCACTTTTAAATTAAAACTGTACGAAGCGTGCGCACTTTGGAAGGTGTAACCTCAACTGAGCTACGTACGATTTTATTGCACATTGTTTTGTTCGTAGGGAATCCCATACATTTGAGTGTTTATAAAATAAAGCCAGTACTTTACGTCACTTCGAAGGTATGAAAGCGAGATTCTTTCTTGTGGGTTCATAATCATAATAACGTTCCCACTACTGAGACACAGGCCTCCGTAATCCACCACTCTGGTCCATGCACGCACGCTGGCTTGTGGGTTATATAAGGTGCTATAAAAATATCTGCCACGGCTTCAATGGGAGACAGTATTTTGTATATACACACATCAACAGAATCTAGGGATATTTTATATTTCATCAAATATCCAAAAATCTATGAAGAATTTTCTGTTATAGTAAATGGAAGAATGATAGGTTATTTTAAGGTCTTTAATAAAAAATAAAAATCCTTCCGTGATTTTTTTGTTATAAATAAAAATGTTATTTTTTTTTAATCGCCGTAGAAAATTAGTATGATAAAAAACTTCATTTCTTCCTATAACACTATTAATTATAATTGGAAAAATCTTATAAAATCTAATTATTAATAATCAGTGTTGCCACCTCTTACATTAATTACACATCGACATCGATAGTTCATACTTAAAATTAAATTTTCAATGTCTTGCTGCGGTATGAGGTCCCATGTTCTTTGCAAGTGTTTGTAAAGTTGTTGTTCCGTCGTCAAATTTGGCGGGAAATCTCTCAAGGCTTTTCGTTGTAACATGTCCCAGGCATGCTCGATAGGATTTAAGTCGGGTAACTGTGCAGGCCAATCCAAAACTTGTATATCGTGGTCTCGGAGAGCGGCCGACACCAGCCGCGCCGTATGGGAAGGAGCATTATCGTGCATGAGTAGAAATTCCTGGCCAATTTGGATTCTGTGTGGGACAATAACATGCTCTACTAACTCCTCGTGGTATTTTTGTGCAGTCATGCTGCCTTGGATCCAAACGAGCTGGGTTCGTCCACCAAGACGAATTCCTGCCCACACCATGATTGTCCCGAATTGGTATGAGTGGACTTTCTGAGGGTGCCGTAGACGGCTAACTCTCCCTGGAGTTCTCCAAACGCGTGTTCTTCGCGAATCCGGATTAATGTCCACCAACACTGCTGGAGCATGCCCAGCATTCAACGTAAATATTAAGTACAACTTTTATTTATTATTTTAGTAAGTTTCATAATTGTAATCGATTACCAAGTCGTTTATTAAGGTGCAAGTATAACTTTTATTTGTCATTTTAGTAAGTTTCATAATTGTAATCGATTACCAAGTCGTTTATTAAGGTGCAACACTGTAATTAAGCTTGGCATTTTTTATGTCTGGCAATACTCGAGCTCTCTGCATTCATGCTTCCAACCGGCAAGTCCATTTTTTCTACTTTTGTAAATTCTAAGTAATAAATTCAAATCTTTCCACGCATGAGTTTTTATTAAACAAAATCCATTAAAAAAAAATCATTTGCAAACTGCGGAATGCCATGTTCCATTTCCATTATGTACTTGGAAACTTGTTCAACAAAGTAAACAGTTCAACATTAACCCTAAAAAACTGCTACAATAACTAACCCTTCGTATTTCACCTCAATAAAATACTTACAAGGATAAATTTAGCCTCACGAAAGCAGTTCAAAACGGTTCAGACTCGTTCAAACCGGTTTGAGGTGTTTTTTTTTTTAATATTTTATATTCCTAGTTCAAACAGCACAATTTATTTAACTGCAGAGTCAACAGGGCGAAACGGAACACTCGGTTACACATGAATCAGAACCCGGTATCTAGCGAATGACGACAAATGTTGGCTTTGCTACTTAAAATGTTACTTTTTTATTCTAGACGCTATGAGGGTATTTGAATTTGTAAAGATGTGTTTTGAAAGAGAAGATAGGAGATTCTTTTTCCGTATTTTATAAACGTGAAAAGGTTTGCTCTTTACATTTCTTGTATGGAATGAAAATTATTTCGAGTCGTGTACCACTAATACTTTTGAACGATACTCATAACAGAATCACGCCCGAGTAGGACAATGCTAATGCTAAAACAACCATCTCACATAACAAACTAGACAATTTGAAATTAGTGCTTCTTAAAAACCTTCTAGTTAACCATCATGATTATATAGACAATTTATTGTTATTAAAACAAAAATCAACAACAATACATTAGTTCAGAACCGGTTTTTTGCCGCACGAAAATATTACCAACCTTTAAGAAGACTAACCACTGTCTACCATCCCCGTTCAAATATAGCTGTACCAAATGGACAATCTTTCGCAGCCGCCACATACCGTGTTCTTGGCATATGAAATCGCGCGAGCCATCGGGCCGTGCTATAATGTTGCCATAGATCAGCGCTAAACGCTCCTCGCGGTGCCATTCATAAGTTGTATGATAAAACGCCACTTTGGCCGCCCCAGAAACTTTCCCCTCAAAGGAGGGATATTTTCGAGAAAATTTAAATCCAAACCCGATTGTATAAATTTTTGAACGCGTCTATTTTATAGTGGTCACCTTTGGGATTTTAATTTGGATATTTTATATATTAACGCGTGTTGCTAACCAGTTTGTTGTAAAGAACATTAAAATAATAGAGGCTGAAGAATAAGTTTTCAGTAAATTAGGTGTCAATTATCCTAAAGTTCGAGGTTAGACGACTGTTTGTGATGAGTTCGAACACCACCCGTTGTTTAAGGCTGGCTTCACAGCTATCCGGGAGACCCGTACGGGCTGTCAGTACGGGCGCCCGGAGTGGGAGCACATGTTAGGCGCTAGAACATCGTTCGTCGTCATTACGTCAGCGCCGGCTGTCGCTGAAAACCAGCGCTGGGGCTCTGTCTTGCATAGGGTCGCAGCATAATGCTGAGCGATAGCCGTTTTGCGTGGATGTGACGCATGTTTCCCTCTACCTTTTTATTTTATTTTTTGTGTTTATGTTCTTTTTGCGTCATTTTCACCGCAAATAAACGTATTTTCTTTCTTTCTTTCTTTCACAGCGACGCGGCTTGATCCGTACACGACCCGCTCCGGGTTGAGCCCGTACAGCGCATCTGTCTCCTGCTAGCAACCGTATCGTACTGAATCATCGTTTCAGAGCACTGCGGGTACTATCCGTACGGGTCTCCCGTGTACGGTCGGCCCATACGGGTCTTCTGGGACAGCTGTGAAACCAGCCTAACAGGCATGTTTACTAAAGCCGATATTGACGCTTCACTAATTGTTCATTTTTGCCTTTTATTCGGCATTTTTCACTCGGAGTAAAACATCTCGTATTTAAAAACGTTCAAAATCTAGCCACTCTCGGCGACTAACAAATGTCAAAAACTTGTCAAAAATGTAGTTTAATTTGAGACGTATTTTTGCCAGATGGAAACTGACATCAGACTGTGAACGTTCTTAAAATTACGAGAATAGGCTTTCCGAACCACAAAATGACCCAAAACTGAAAAATTACTAATTACCTAGTGAACCTATCCAAGTATGTTGCATTTCGGTATTCGAAATTTTTCGCTCACCTACCGAATAAGTGAAAGAAGCAGATGATGCTCACTGCGTGAACATGCGTGATCCATCGCCACCCGTTCGATGGCCACCCGTTCGATGGCCACCCGTTCGATGGCCACCCGTTCGATCGCCACGCGGTCGATCGCCACGCGGTCGATCGCCACCCGTTCGATGGCCACCCGTTCGATCGCCACGCGTTCGGTCGCCACGCGGTCGATCGCCACCCGTTCGATCGCCACCCGTTCGATCGCCACCCGTTCGATCGCCACCCGTTCGATCGCCACCCGTTCGATCGCCACCCGTTCGATCGCCACCCGTTCGATCGCCACCCGTTCGATCGCCACCCGTTCGATCGCCACCCATTCGATCGCCACCCGTTCGATCGCCACCCATTCGATCGCCACCCGTTCGATCGCCACACCCATTCGATCGCCACCCGTTCGATCGCCACCCGTTCGATCGCCACGCGGTCGATCGCCACCCGTTCGATCGCCACCCGTTCGATCGCCACCCGTTCGATCGCCACCCGTTCGATCGCCACGCGGTCGATCGCCACCCGTTCGATCGCCACCCGTTCGATCGCCACCCGTTCGATCGCTACGCGGTCGATCGCCACCCGTTCGATCGCCACCCGTTCGATCGCTACGCGGTCGATCGCCACCCGTTCGATCGCCACCCGTTCGATCGCCACCCGTTTTCCATCGTCATCCGTTCGATCATCATCCGTTCGATCGCCATCCGTTGATGTCCACCGCGCACAGGATGGATGGAACGCAGCATATGAAGTATTTTTTTGCTCAGTTGGTGGCTGTATGGCATTCCAGTGGGAGGATAAATAAATAAATGAACGTTAACTAATTCATTTTTTCAGTGTTGTGTGAACGTGGAATGAAACAAAAATGAACCTTCAATCGAGTAAAGCGTCTGATATCGGTCTTTAGTAGTATTTTTGTTATTTCATAAGCTTTATTGGGTGATCCAGTAAGCTATGGTATGTTTATTGTCTGCAATCTTCCTTTTTTATATACAGGATTATGTTTGTCACGCATATTTATATATCTTTGTATGTGGGGGTTCTTTAACCTTCGAAGCATCCTAACGAGTGGGTTGATTTTAATAAATGAGGTGTCCATCGACTTGTTTAAGTCGTGTTATGTAGGTTAGGTTTTGTTTTTATGAAATCAAAATGGCCTTTTGTATACGTCAATAAGTATGCTTGAATAAAAAAAAATGTGCTATGTGTATATCAAAACAAGGCTGAAGACGAATTAAAAACTATACCACACGAGAAATGAAAATATTCAAATTCGACTGGTAATCTTTGCTTTCCAGATAAGCATTTTTATAGTCATACCGTTAGTAGGTATAACCCTCTTCTCTCTTTACTGGTTAGCGATTGTTTTAACACAATTTATAGTAGTACCATTACTGCTTCTATCTATACCAACGAGAAGACACACGAAACTCTATTAATTGGCCGGAACACACACACAATCTCATCAGTATTCACCCGTAAAAACCGTAAACAATCTCCGTAAACATTAATAACCAATATTGTTTGCAAACACAAGTTATTTACGGTAATGTGCGATGACCATGTAATTAAAATATAGTGGTGTTGGTTGATCCTTAATCTGTTCGGCGGCTGATATAACGGATCAAGTTGTAAATTGAATTTTATACATTATATAATAAAGTTAAGGCTGAATTTGCTGCTTTATAAAACAACCCTTCAGGGTTTCATATTCAGATTGAATTTTCAGATTACAATTTGGAAATGTAATTTGATACACATCAGTTGGTTAACGTTACTGCTGAAAACGAGTAAGGATTACATAATAATTAACAATTATTTATTTATTTATGAAATAATTATTTTAAATTTTAAATAATTATTACTTTATAACCTCTCTTGGTTACTTATGGAGGAAACTGACACATAAAAGTAAAGAGTACATGCATATAAGTGCACGATTTTTTTGGACGATATGTTAGGAACGTATTACGAGAAATTTCAGTACATGTGACCAACCGCTCGCGCTTTCCGCATTGTTGGCTCGTTTGATTTCATGCATTAACTTAATATTATTAGCATGTGACGTGAGAAGATAATGAATGACACTCGTAATGCGGTGACACGTTTGGGTACCAATTTTTTGAGTAACTAATTTATTTCGTGCTGAAACTTGCCAATTCCCAGAATATCCAATTTGCAAAATGTCCAATTCGCAGAATGTCCAATTCGCAGGATGTCCAGTTCGCAGAATGTCCAGTTCGCAGAATGTCCAGTTCGCAGTGTCCGGTTCACAGAGTACCCAGTTCGCAAAATGTCCAGCGGTCGCCAGAATGTCCAATTCCCAAAATGTCCAGCGTTCGCAGAATGTCCAGCGTTCGCAGAATGTCCAGCGTTCGCAGAATGTCCAGCGTTCGCAGAATGTCCAGCGTTCGCAGAACGTCCAGCGTTCGCAGAATGTCCAGCGTTCGCAGAATGTCCAGCGCTCGCAGAATGTCCAATATTCATCATATCGTTGTCACTCCCCATCAATCACTAATTGAATCAAGTAATCAATTAACCAATGCTTTAATCAAAAACGTTAATTACTGAAAGTTATTGTTTATGTACAGCGAAATCTGTTTTTTATAGCAAGTACTAACAAGCCAACAAACCGCGAGCGCAGGTCCTCGATCAGCTGCTATTTATCAGCACATAATGACATTTCAAGTGTAACTATACAGACGCTATACCAAGTTTAATAGTAAGGGGGAATGTCTATATTGTGCCAAAAACATTTGGTGCTTTCTAATAGTAATACCAACATCAACATCTCTCGAGGCTCTCGTTAGGCGGTTGGATCAAGGGCCCGATTAAGAATGCAGTAATCTTCGATACGGCTCGTATCGTGAGGAGGTTCCTGCCTGGAGCCCTAAGAAAGCACTGCTCTTCGATAGCTCGCATTGAGGAAATTCCTGTTTCTGGCTATCGGTTGAAGAGAGGTGGTCAGGTCATATCTTATCTGCTCTGCATAGATGATTTGAAACTTTGTAAAGCGAGGGCAGATTCTAACTTTCATCTTTAGCTAAAATAACGCCCATAATAAATTTGGTCGCCCTGATTAACTCAAGACAATTCTTATGTTCTTTCTCCAGAATTAGCTTACTGACAGGTTATGTGAGTTCATATAATTGTTTTTTATTATTTTTTTTTTTTTTGGGAGTTTTATTTAGTCTACTTAGTATTGTATAAAATCAATTATTTTCTAACTGAACAGACAGCTGTGCTGCTGGGGAGTTTGTTCCGCCGCTTCTTCTCCCCAGCGAAAGCACTAGGAAGTGGGGAAGGGCGGGCGTTTTGGGGGACTGTCTTTTATAATTCTGACGTTTGAAAAGTGCTGAGTCTCAGCCTAGTTTGTATAAATGACTTTTGATTTTGAACGCTACATCAGCTCTACGAGACTATAATGAAATATTGATAAGAGTAGAGTAGATTTAAACAATGACATCTTTAGTAACAAAGTCTACCTACCTCGAAGAGGTAGTCAGAGATGTAACTCCGATGTAACTCAGTGAGTTCGTATCAGGGCGAGGCTCTTGCCATTAACCGTGCACAAAATAATCCAGACTAACTTGTTCGATCTATCTATATAAAACTAATAAAAATAAATCATTCCCACAGTCACACTTCTACAGTAAACTTTCTGCTAATAAAACTCTTTCAACAAAAAGTCACACACGGAATCGCGTTCCAAATTAAATAGCAATCCTAACTAACGAAACTGAGTTGAAAACTTCCCCTAAGCAAGAACGATTCAGTTGTCACTGCTGCAACTGAAGAGAATCCATTAATCCAATTTGTGGAGTCAGCCAATCGTAGGAACTCCTTTATTGGATTCCTCGGGACAGACCTCGTCAGCCACACTGTTTGTTGGCAAACATCTTTTGATCGCGGTATAAAAATCTTTGGAATTCTGTGGATTTCTGATGCATTGTTGCGAAGGGTGTTTAAACATTGTTTTTGTTTGTCTTTTATAATAATATGGTGTTTGTATCATATACTTTGATAGTATACTAATTGTTAAAATATGGTCACTGACTGGCCGAAAAAAGTATCAATCGATATTGCCACAAAAAATATGATAAACACAAATATTAAAAAAAATAACATACCGTGCTAAAATCACTGAAATAACTTTATTCAGAGCCCGTGACATTAAAGGTAAGGCCTGAAAGAGAATTATAATGAACCGAGCATGCCCCTTTTCACGTGTATGTACTTAACAACTGAAAAATAATGACTTTCATTGCTCTTGGGTTTACACACGTGAAAGTAATGGGTATACATAGAACCCTAAAACATTGGTGGCTGTACGGATCATTTGTTTAAAATATCTTTAGTTTTAAGAACTACTTTAGATAATGAATTGTTGAATAATTACGATCATTTGCTTAGAGATTTGTTTATTGAAATTTCCTTTATTTCATTATTTACATATAAATTATATTTTTAAATATTAGGATATAAAAAATATGAAAACATTTCAAAATATAAAAAATAGTAGTCCGCCGGTGTCGGGAGCAGGGTCCAAGCTACCGGTGATTAGGGCTCCAGAGACAGGAACCTCCCTCACAATGAAATTATTATTATTGAATTTGCATGCTAATTTATGGCCAAATGTGTCAATGCAGTTACAATTCATATGCCTATCATCTTTACCGCATTTACTGCAAATAAACGACTTTGACTTTGAAGAAGTCTCGGGACATTTGCAGCGTGTTAAACTTTTAGGTTGGCAAATGAGTAATTAATTATTTGCTGTCGCAGCCTTGGCATTTTATGGCCGATACTGTAATTATAGATCTGAATAAAATATTAGATCTGAGAATAATCTATGAGACTCATTTTCTGAGACCCAGAAACACCTTTTTTATGGATGGGAAATCATCAAATGACCCCTCCCACTCTGGGTGGAGCGGAAGGGAGTGCCAGACTCTTAGGGCATAAACTGCGTTAAGCGTGCCTCTCGCGTGTCCATACAAAAACGACCCGCGCGTGCCCATGCGCGTGCACACGCTCGTGAGCCCGTCGCGTGATACTTCCGTGCAATGGGGCACGCATGCACGCGACGTGATCACGCATCACGTTGGACGGGTTGACGGTTGGACGTCGCCGTCGTCTTGATAAATAATACAACATTAATTTATCCATTATTACTTATTCGACTGTACACCTCCAACGTCAAAATTGTACTGAGAAAACTGCGTACGCGGATGCACGCGCCGATGCCCGCGCATAAGCACGCGAACGTGCTCACGTGCGTGCACCAGAAGCGTGGCCCGCGACGTGCTCACGTGCGTGCACACGCTTAACGCAGTTTATGCCCTTACTGACTAAAACCCATCCGTGTTCCTTCCTTAGCCCTTTATGTTCCGGGGTAGCGGTAACCCTTTCGGACAATCCCGCACCACCCAGAAACACCTGAATAACTCAATATCCTGTATGGCTCAAACGTTTTAGGTTTTCAAAAACTAAATCCCTAAATCAGTTTCAACTTCAGCTAGAAATCGAATGTCTATATCTATTCCAATTTCATCGGAAATTCCGCCTTCGTGGGAAGGTAATCTGCTAACGAAGGGTCTATTGCAAGTGAATTGGTGGTATTCCCTTCAATTTTCGTCACGATGTATTTTGAACAAGAGCAAGGATTTTCCAGAATCGATGTAAACCATACTTAGACACAAATAAGAAAAGGTTAATTTTTACAACGGAATTTACCCAATAGCCTAAATTGAAAGTATTCAAAAATTATGCTTAGGTACCACTAATATTTTCCTGGCCAAAATATATTTAGGGCTAAATTCGTCTGTATTGTACATTAAGCCGTTATGGCCGACTAGGGACTAGCCTCGTTGGAAAACCAGAGGTCCGACCGTTGTGGGCTTGTAATAAACTAATGAGTTTTCATACCTTAAAACTGGCTATAAATTGTTTTGAAAATAAAATTACTTAGGCTATTTTAAATTAGATTTTTGTTCTTTTAATTTTTAATGGCAATTTTTGTATAATTTCTTTGAGGGTAGGTAACTGCGTACTTATAACAGAGGTATGCCGTTTAATGATTGTAAGTATACGAAATAGGTTGCAGAAGCATGCAGGACTGAATCTGTGCTGATCAGAGGGGCAGTTCTTGTAATATTAAAAACGTTGTTTAGTCTCAATCTATCAAAAATATAAGTTCCTTAAATTTTTTACAAGTTTTTGATATTGATTGTCGCTGAGATGAGATTGCGACTAGATTTTGAACGCTTTGTGTCGGAGTTCCATATTGTCGAAATAAAATCTTGTCGACACTATTATTATTATTTCGACACTATGGAACTCTGACACGTCTTTATTTCGACAATACTTTAGTTCGAAATACCTTAAGTCCGACACTACTGTATACCAACAAAGCGTTTCTTCGACATTACTTAACTAGGAAAAGATGCGACTTCGACGAAATGCTTCTTCGACAACAATGGTACTCAGACATGAGTCAGTTTCGACGTACTCTACTCCGTCTCTCTCAGTCTTTGTAAGAGCAAAATTTACAAAAATTATTCTTCGGATAAAGATAATAACATTCCCATAGTGCAATATTAACTATTTAATATCAATTACCTTTATTTCGTACACACAGCAAAGATAACAATACAATTTAACATTCTTTTTATATATATACCATCTCCCTTATCATTCTCATGCAAGCTTAGGTTCGAAAACCACCCCGTTTTCAAGCACGTTCTGTTATCACGATCCAAGTAACCCTCACACGACCTCCTTAAGAGGAAACTCAGTATATTTATGGTGACAATGGGTCGTAAACGAAAGCCGACTGCAACACAGGCCGCTAACGAAGCGAACTGTCCGGGGAAATCAGACCGTTTTTATTAGCTTACCGCATAAATCGTGGTCATTGGAACCTATTAAGCGTGTATCGTAGGGGAATTAAGTGGTAATCAGCTTCGTGGGAGTAGCTTCTTTTTCCTTGTGTTTCAGTTAAATATTTCAATTGCCTTTTGTTAGCCGGTAGTTATATACACTCGCTATAAGGAGCGCCACTTTAATTGTCAAGTAAACCCAGTGTACTACGAGCAACCTGTTATAACACCTGTTCGGTTTGCATACAATATGCAAGCAAAGGATGGTGATAATGAAGGGATGCGTGAAGAACCTCCTCGTGTAGCGCAGTTTGTTCCGCCAGTTACTCGACTGAACCGAGCGTTCGGCGCATCCTGGACAGTCACACCCGACACCTTATTTGACTGGCCAATTGTTCCCTTGCGGTGATAGGGCTAACGTCAACCTGGTTTGCGACCACCCCCTCCCACCGGAGTCCGGCGTCACGCAGCCTGCTGTGTTTCATCGATGCGTGGGAGTTCCAGTGCCTTAGGAATCTTCTGGGCACGCTCGTTTCATCATAGACCGCATCCATCGCTTTCCATCAGGCGTCACCGAGGTCAAGAGCGGGCCAATTCAGTAAAAAAAAAAATATCTCTATTCTACGAAGACAAAGCGTATTTTTTTTTCGTCCTTTATTTGACATGATGCCGTGTATTTGAATTAAGATTGTGGAAAAATCTCTTAATGCTTTCTACTGTGGTCATGCAACGCGAGCAGAAATAATTCCGGCGTGATGAACTATAGTAAATTGGATACTATTAATTACAATGTTCATCCATATTTTTGCTAACTAAAACGACTAACCAACAAACTAAGGCCTTCCTACAAATAGCAGTCCAGCCGTCAGTTGTGCTTAGTTAACTACTTAAACATACTTAGTTGGTGCTTAGCGTTACTTAACGACTACTGGACGGGAAAAAAGCGGACCTCTTGTGGTGAAACTAAGTCGAAACTACTTAACTATTTATTGTATATGCCTTTGAAGTCCGTATGGGTCGTCGTATCTTCATACTTGGATGGCGGAATGATTAAATTACTTATAAATGCTCAGTGCTGCGGAAAATATGTGACCGTTTATGCTCTAGCTAGGTCGCTAGAATGTAATATTATAACTTTGCTGCTGAACATCATGATATTCAAATAATTGAGTCTTTGGTCAACTGGACCCACTCGAACTGGACCCGCGGCTCCAGTCGACCAAATCAAATTTTGAATTGGTCGACTGGACCTACTATGACGCTTATTATGATTGACACATTTGTCGCCGCATACGCTTCAACAAACTGTCGTTGCTGAGCGAGCACAGCGGACTATCTCAGAGGCGGTCTCCAGACTGTTGCAGGCTGGCTTGAAGGAGATTCTGTGCATGATGCTTCTTATAGCACTCACAGGATGAGAATTATATAATTTTTGTCAAGATCACTAGACGGTATAACCTAGGCACGTCATGTTTGTATTTAGTCTTTGAAATTCCTTTATTCCGTTCGTATCCGAATTCAATACCAATTCAGTGATGTAGGTACAAAACAAAAAGGAAAAATTCAGTAAAAACAGTTTTCAGGAATCCTACGAAAGCAAATTTAAAATAGTCTTTACCTTAGCCTTAGCATTTCAGGGCATAAACGTTCCCAATCTTATAAAATTTCATCTTTCAGGTACCCGAGCGAACTTTAGGGTTTTAATAAATGATAATATAAACGCTGCCAGACCTTGGAAAGGCTCTGTGGACGCATATACATATTTTGAGGTCAGGTAATTCAGGGTGGGTGAAATTTAATTTGTTATTATAAAACTCCTCATTGGGCTAGCGTCAACATTTTTGGGTGTTATTAAGAAGTTTTTGCACTTCGGAGTAAAAATGCCAACGTACGGTAGGATTTATAAGTTCAATTTTATCGAAATCAGCGATGTTTAATTTAGACTGTAATAAAATCATATTGTGATACTATTTATAACGGGTGTAAAAAGACACTTAACGCTGCCGGGAGTCACTTGTAGTTTTCGTCATTGTAATCATTTTTTGTACTGGACCATACCAGGGAACCTTGTGGTTACGGAGACGTTTTTACTAAAACAAGTTTTTAATGTTATTATTGTTTTATTTTAATATTACACAACTTTAAATACCACGACCCCTGTACCGCCGTAAAAAAATGTTATCATTTGATTGCATGTCCTTGAAAAGATCAGTACAGCAAATAAGCCACCTATTTGGCAATGCAGATATATTGGCATTATAGGAAACGTGGCTGCGTCCTCACGACCTGAATTATATGCGGATAAAGGATGTTAGGCCACGCCCTTATAAAGTATGCGTATCCGACTCTAAAGTCGGATACGAATACTTTGCATGGGCGTGTGGTTGAGAATTGTGTAGGTGAGCAGTTGCAATTTTTACCGCAGGATATTTTTGGCGTAGTAAGACGTATGATGCGTGGTAAATCTGCGGGTCATGATGACCTGATCGACCATTGAGCACTTGTTTCATGCAGGAAAATTGATACACGTCAAAATATGTTTACTATTCAATTTAAATATGTTTTAAGTACTTCTTACCCGAAGCCCTTAAGAACAATGATGATAAAACAGGGGATCTCAATTCTGCTACCCACTCTAGGAACTGTCCTGGGTAAAGTGTTGGAACGTTTTGTCCAGCCCTTACTGTTGAAAAGTGCTAGAGTAGATGATGCTCAGTTTGGTTTCCATCCTGGTTTATAGGCACTTTGTGAACTGTTAAAAAAGTCGTAACACCTCGGTTTATGCATGTTTCTTGGACCTGAGTTGCGCATTTGATCTGGTGAATTATAATATCGGTAGATGGGGCGACGCGCAATCTAGCGATTATAGGTTAAAATGTGGCGTACGTCAGGGGGGACGGACTTCTCCGGACCTTTTCTATATCTACGTGAATGGTCTTATTGAGGAGCTGAGGAGGGCAGGTATCGGATGCTACATAGGCGGCGTGTGCTTTAATAATATAAGTTCTGCCGATGACATGATCCTCTTGAGCCCCTCAATAAGAGCTCTCACGCAACTAGTGGGTATTTGCGAGCGTTATGCCATAATATATATTGGTCATATTAACCCCCATGGCCCCATTCGGTCTTTCCAAGTGCCGGTCATTTTGACTATGGCAAGCAACGTGTTAAAAACAATAAAAATCGCCGTCAGCTGAATGTATAAAATGCCTTTATTTTGCAAAAAAAATACATGATCATTTACGACTGATATTCATTCCCCTTACTTCCATGCAGCTGACTTATTTTTACGTCGAAGATTCCAAAAATCATCCCAGAAGCTTTTGCGCGGTATGAAATCACTTTTAATATTTTACAACTTTGACATGTTGTAACTTTAGATTCCTCGTTTGGATGCGACGTTGAGTATTAAACAACGACTAGAAGTAAAATGTATTCGGTATAAAATCGGTCGCATAAATTTTAATAAACTTTGTTATTATAAACGATAGGCCTTAAATTCCACGAAAAGCCAGTATACCTACAGTTAACTCCGATAACAAGTTTAAGAAATACGACAACAGACAACAATAAAATTCAGCGTAATTATAAGGAATAGTTGCAAGTAAGCAGTAAATTCAAGGCATAAGCACCATTCATACAAGACACATTTTGACGCACTTTTAAGTTCCTAACATACCAAAAGGTTTAAAAAAAAATACCATTTTGACCTTTAAATACAATGTCCATTATTTTATGGCTCTGTAATAGCTTCTTAAGCTCATACATACGTACGCATATTTAGCAAGGAAATACAACCTCCATCTATCTGTAACAAATAATTATTTTCCTTTGCTTTCCAATGCCGCATGAGTATGTTGCGAACTACGCATCACACTGACGTCACGCATAATCCTGCATCGCGCATAGAGTTAAAACATCCCGAGTTCCCGGCATCAATCGTCGGGCAGTTGCCCACCAGACACGATACGCGTCTGGTCGGAGGATCGTCCCTTTTCTTTGGAGGTTGAGTTAAATATACACCGTTTTTCGCATGATATACATGTCGCATCCGTTCATTCGTTTGACTATTCGTAACGCCAACGCCATCTAGCGGCGTTTGACAGAGTCTAGCCTGAGTTCGTGGGGAGTACAAGAGAGCGTGCAGCGAGGTGTAGCGGCCCTCTTGGACATCGGACATCATACGAACAACATGTGCTCAGAAACTCCCGCGTTCCGTATCTGCTTGTATCGTATACCTATAGTGTGTGATTTGCTAGTGTGATTAATTTGTTCGTGAAATTATTATCTGATTTGAACTGCAAACCGTTTTTTTATTGCGCAATAACCAACACTATATCTACAGTAACGAGACAGACATGCCTTCTCCGTTATACATAAACTTCGACCAGATGTTCGTACCATGGAAATAAGCATTTTTCATTATGGACACATTAATGAATTCTTATTTTTCATTTTTTGTTAACTTTTATACAAACCAAATACCTTGACGTAAATCACCCAATATGCATGCCTCTTTATCCGAATTGGCAACGTCGTATTTTCATTCCTAAGATTTGGCGGGCTGAAACTTGTCAAAACTAAGTTAAGACCTTTTTTTACTGCATAGTTAAATTAAATTTCATTAAATGAAATTACAAATATCTTTGCAACGAAGCCTTTTCAAGTACTACTTCCTTTGTTAGATTTAATTTGTAAAAGCTATAGAAGCGTTTGACAAAGTTTATGGATAACGTGAAGAACACGGTGTATATGTTGTATTTATATATACATGTGTGACGGAGAAGGTACGCGTCTCTCGTTATTACCTATCAGCCATATTTTAACTACTGTGGGCCGTACTATGGGTCTAGTTGGTTTGCAGTTCAAATCAGATTGTAATTTACGAACAAGTTAATTACACTAGCGAATCAGACACTGTGGGTAAACGACACAACGATACGGAACGCGAGACAGTTTCTGAGCACATGTTGTCCGTACGATGTCCAATGGTTAAGAAGCTGCCACACCGTTGCTGTAGTTGCTCTCGTCGACTCCCATGATCTCAGGCTAGACTCTGTCAAGCGTCGCCTGGCGCTGGCGTCCCGAATAGTCAAACGAATGACTCCGACATATAAATAAATGAACTCATCTTGGCCAAAACGAACCTTTCACGTTCTCAAAAGTCACATCCAGTCGTCAAATCCCATGATTATCGGGAATATTCGGGAGTATTCGTTAGGTATGCACAGCGTCGGTTCTCGGACGCCCCGCGACTGACAACTTCGTATCCATTATTTTATACAAATTAAAATGTCAGCGGGCTGATTTGACTATCGTGTTTTCCAGATGGTAGGGCCAAGTTTTTCTTCTACCTTCTACCGGACTCTGTCGAAAATGACAATGAATGAAAATGATTTCGACACTGCGTGTGATTTAATGAGTGCCCGTCATGTTTGGAAAATGATATGTGTAATGTTTTGGTGGTTATATTTATTGATACACCGCCTATTATAAGATGAAGCCTATACGATCCAGGTTCTCGTATTGTTCTTGTAAAATACCGTGTTTTGTGTAGGCAGAGGTAAATATGACATGCAAGCTCGCTAAAACGTATTTTTTATGACATTGAAATAACAATTTTGTTCCACTGTAACGTTACGCTGCGTTTTACTTTATAATACCTAAAGTTCTGTCGTTTTTTTCAAGTTTCTCCATAAAAGCCTTTTAAAACCTAAATACTTAATGGTTTTGACAAAGTTTTTATTGAGTACCTAAGTATTTTTCTAAGATAAAGACACGTACATACAGAGTCGCTAAGAAACTCGTTTGATATTATTTCACATGAAACAACAAGGTATTTTACGAAAATAATCACGAGATTTCCTTCGTAAAAAATAATCTTCAAAGCCATTATCAATTCTCGAATAACAAAACATTTTATGTTTACTTACAAATACTAACTTCAAGTACCCATTTTTGCAACTTCAAATAAATATATATAATTATGTCCATAATCGAAAATCCATCGAATTGTTATTGAAACAGTTCCGCTTCTTCAAAATGAATTACCGTCGTCTTATTTCCCGTCTAGGTTTTCTCGTCCATTTTACAGATTGAAAGTCGTAGATAACAGTTTGATTTTATAGAGCCGAGTGGACGGTACCGATATGTCTTAAAATTTTAAGATTAGAAATTGTGGTGGAAAATATGATTGGCTTTAAAGTTAGCGGAGAGTTGGGTGTATGAAATGTTGGGCATTATTGTATAGTGCCTTGAGTAGAAAATCTATGTTGGTTCTGATTTTCCCATACTTCGTTTTGTTTACTTTCTAGAACTCTGGGCTCCATCATCTCGAGTCTTATCGTATACTCCTATTCACGTGTGCATTTTTAGCCGTCCATAAAAAATTGCACAGCCATCAATCAATCAAATTGTGTGGGCAGTTGAGTTATCGCCGACACAAAGATTGTATAATTATAGTGAGTGACAAAAATGTTGTCCGTGTAGCACTAGCAATTGAGATCTCTTATTTTGGAAGTTGAGTATGTACTTCCAAATTAAACGAGTAATTTCAATACCAGCTGGTAATAAAAAAACCCATTACTTAAAACAGCAGCGAATGATATCACTATATGAAACCTGTTAGAAAACACTGATATTGCGAGTATAATTGGTAAAAATATAAAAAAGAATGACAAGCAGCCATTTTTTACAAAGCAAGTCTCAAGAAAATTACATTGTAAATAAAACAGGAATACGAAGAATAACAGAAATAAAGAAAGACAATAATGTTTGCACTCCTTTTATTATCTCATCACTTGGATTTAAAGCAATGATCCACGATCAAATTCTTACAAATACAAACTATAGTTAGGTATATAAACTTAGAGGTAACTGTACAGTTTTGTAATGATCAGACTCTTATGCGTTGTCGTATAAACGGGTTTGAATCAAACCGATGTTTGTTTTTATTTTGCGAGAAAGTTTATCGCGAGGTTATTACAAAAAACAACAATTTGTGTGGTAAAGCAACCATCGTCTGCAGAAAACAAACAATAAAATTCACAAAAAAACAACTGAGTTTATCTTACCAATACCATTGGTAACTTTGTTGTAAAACCTTGCAACTAGATAGATGAAAATTGACAATACATAAAAGCTGTATTTTTTTGATAATTTTACTATTAGTATATGTCTTATTAGTTTCTAGAATCGAGTTTCAAGGAAGTCCCAACACTATGAAGGACCTAATTCACCATAGTACCACAATTACATCTCTAGTCCCACAACATATTCGCTTCGAAATATTGCGGGCATCCATAATGTTCGATATCGATGATTTTTAAAATTCAAACATGCATTGGTCAGAAAATGTAATCAGTACAAATTGTATCTTTGTAACACATCTTTCCTCGTATACTATATTATTACATAATTTAAATGCAAATATGGGGATAAAAATGTCAAACTTATTTTATTTACAGCTATAAAATTGATATGTTAGACATTATCTTCTTTGTAAATGCTAAAAATCGAGTCTAGGCCAAAACTTAGGCAAACTTTTCTTTCGCAGATATTTCTTTCTTTGCTAATAGAATATAAGCTAGAAATGCTTAGTTACAAAAAGTTACAAGAACAACAAAAACATTGAAGAAAACATGTACGTTACATGGTACGAAATCGGTAAAACATTGATGTGATTAAAAAGGAACTGAAATTGGTACGTACTAACAATATTACCTATGTATGAAACGTAATTAACAGCTGGTACACACATTATTAACTGAAAATTGGATACAGAGCTTTAATCTTAATATGATGTGTTAAATCAATCAAATCTATATATGTATTTATGGTATTTTGTAAAACCTGGTGTTTAATCTAGCCTCATGACTTTCACCCGTAAAAAAACCTCTACAAAGCGGTAAATTCAGTAGAAAAGGTTGATAAAGGAACAGTCAGTGGGTCTTTGTCTACATTTTTATCTGCATTAGCACCTGGAAGTGACCAGGTGGAACTACCAGCAGCTGTTATTCTGGGACCCATATTATCATAAGCAGATTTTAAGAAACACGTTCTACTTCTTCTTGGGAGTGTGGCACCACCTCCCAAGAGGTCCGGGTACTCATCACCATGTCCAGCCACTTGGACAGAAATAAATATGTTACCATATGGAGCTGGTAAAGCAAACTCTGCAGGAGGTGGAGGAAAAGAACCGGGTGGTCCTTCTATCGTGATTTGTACAGGTTCTAAGCATCTTGCATCATCAGATTCCATAGAAATGGACCTATCCAGCATTTCAAAGCCATAAGCAGACCCTAAGTCTCCACTTGTTCTGTCACAACTAACTGCTAAAGAAGTATCCAATAGTTTCTTTTCTTGATCAGTGAAACTTCTACTCGGCGGCACTCTTCGACGCTTGGTTTTCCAGCAAACACATGCTGATATAAACCCTGCGGTGGTCATGGTTAGCAGTGAACCACCTATTAAAAAAAACGTCGAGTAGTCGGGTGCAACTCGCGCCGTCGCTGTCCTAGCTTTAGGCAGAAACAGAGTGAGATAAGCATTGGCCTCTCCTACGGGACTTTTAGCACTACATTTCCACTCTCCCGATAAGTCACTAGTCACATTCGTAATAGTCAAATTGACCCACTGCGCACTTTTATTTAAGAAATCATCGTTATATTCGTCAAAATTTTCTAACTGGTACTTATTGATCATAATATCACTGTGTTTGTCCGTACTGTTGTTTATTTCTATGTGGTGAAACGACCACGACACTGTAGGCTTTGGGTCTCCTCTGGCAAAGCAGCCGAAAGATAATTCAGCTCCAGTCTCTGTTCTTATAACTGTTGGTGATGATGTTGCAGAAGGTGGGCAAACAAAATCATCCCTTTTTAAAACTCTCCACGACATTTCTGCTTTCTTTTCTGGTCCTCCGCAAAAGACCTCTTCATTCCCTAAATTACTATTTAAAAACCAGTCGTGGAACTCCCTTAATCGACAATCACAGTACCATGGATTGTCTGATAGTGTTAGAGTTTTTAGTACCGGGAGATTAAAAGTGTCTTGATGGAGATATGATAGTAAGTTTTGATGTATATTGACGGTTTCTAGCGCTTGAAGATTAACAAATGCAAATGGATGCACTGTTCGAAGTTTACACCGCGATATTTCCAGTTTCTTTAAATGTTTCAACAGAGGGAATTGCTCCGCGACTAAAACGCTCATAGGGTTATCGTTAAGGATCAACAACCTTAGGCGCTCGGCGCCTTTGAACGTGTCAGGTGATAGTAGGAGGAGTTGGTTTTGGGACAGATCCAGTTCTATCAATATTCGTAGATCTCGGAACGCATTTGCATGTAGTGATTGCAAACTTGTTAAACTGAGGTTCAAGCGTTGAAGATTTAACAGACCTATATTCACAAAAGCATCTTCTTCTAGCTTCTTTAAAGGATTTCCGTGTAGGTCTAAGACTTGAATGTCTGCAGCTAAGTTTGGAAGTTGTTTCAAGCCTGCTGAAACACACGAAGCAGTTTTCTTCCCTGAGGACCATTTGCAGTGGCATTCTGTTATATGAGCGCAGTTGAGCCAATCGCTTCCAGCCTGTGCGAGGACGAAAATGAATGTCAAGTATCCGCTCCATGCTCGAATCATATCAGTCCGGCTTCTGTTTACCTGAAACGAAGAGAATTTATATTAATTGATGGATCAAGCAAATGGAGAGCAGTGGTGGCCAAGTGGTAACGGCCGCGACTTACGAGGAGTAGGTCGTAGGTTCGAACCCAGACAGGCGCTTTACTTTGTGTAAATTATTTCATCACCACTGCTCTCAAAACGGTGAAGGAAAACATCGTGAGGAAACCGGCATGTCCTAGAACCAAAAATTCGAAGACATGTGACATCTGCCAACCCGCACTGGGCCCGCGTGGTGGATTACTGCCCATTCCCTCTCGCTGAGAGGAGGCCTGTGTCCCAGCAGTGGGAACATTATAGGCTGATTATGTTATGTTATGTTATGATGGATCAAATAATATGTAAAGGTGGGTCTCATAGAATGCTTTTCATGGTGCTAGCTATCCAGAAGAACCCGTATAACATTAATCATGACGTTAAAACATTCGGGTATCAGATGTGGGAATATCCTTTCCATTTTGACTTCAGATTGGAACTTCGGAAAGTTAGATTAGGAGAGTGGGCGGTTCAATGCGGGCCGCTTACAAAATAGTGAAGCCTCGGGATCAGATAATGTGGTAACTTGTACGCAAATTAGACATATTTTTTCTATAGATCGGTTTGATTTTACGCGTACTGAGAGCAAACAAGAGTTTCACTGTTTTTTCTGCAGTAATATTAAAAGATATCTTTTCAGGATACTCTGCATTACGTACCTACGTTAAATTACTAAATGATGATACTGGGATATAATAGTGCAGCCAGATTAAATCGATTGTTTGGCTACACTGAAATAAGATAACATAACGCGAGATAAAGTTGATCAGATTCATGCACGGTATTTAAAGCTTTGTAGGCGGGTGGAACGTTTTATAATAAAATATAGAAAGCTTAGATAATTGTGTAGTGTTTCACGTGACGAAAATTGAAAAAAAAAGTTCCAATACTGTGAGAAAAATATTTTTCGTTATCAGTAGAGTACTATACTATCTGAAATTGCAGCACTTCAGGCATCGTCAAATTGGCACAGTTCAAACTATATGGAAAAACCATAATACTGAGCATGTTGCCAAGTTAAAAAAACATAATACTTTTTAGATTTACTGCGTCATGAAAATACAACGTCCACAAAAATTTTACTCACTCATGAATATAAGTTAATAGTTAAACAGTCTAATTTATAATTGCGTACACTACATATTTACTACAAAAAAGGGACAGAAAGGACTGAACACCACTGTATTCAAACAGCAACCTCGACTGAACCCGATCGAATCATAAACTGTGACTGACCTACGTTAATTTAAATTCTATTCATTATTCCTTAACACTTAGTTATATACTAGAAGGTGGCATTCGAGGAACTAATTATTTGCAATACATATTTTAACCAGATTACGGTTCGCCCAAAAGGAGAGTAATGTTTTTGAATCGAGTGAAAAGGGAAAAGTATATTAATTAATTTGTATTAATTAGAGTATAAAATACAGATTAAATCATACACTTGGGAGATACCTATCAGTTATGTTACAATGTTTTTGTTAATTTTTCTGCATACCACTTGTGTCTTCGTCATTATCTGAAATTATATTAGGAATGGAAAACCCAGAGTAAAAAGATATGCCACAAAACATCAAGACAATGACATCGACTTAGATCCAAGGTTTCGTCAGATAGAAATAGTTCAACGGTGCGTCTAAAATAATACATTGGGGAGGGCATAATGAACATTATCTCATATACGCATACCGAAACATTCCGTCCAAATCCAAGCTTGAGTTAAACAATGTCGTAGTAATATTATACGTAGATGTATATATAGACGACGTGATGACAGGTGCCACTACTTCATCTAGTTAAACGTTGAGGCCTTCACCCTACTCCAATTATTCCGTCCCGAAACTCCTCCTAACATATCAACAAAGGGTAACAAACGGTTATACTAATTAATATTGGGCACTTAACCTCAGTATCGGCGCCTATCTGTTTTGTACGTGGCTAATGAAGAGTTTTGTTTATTAAACGGGGTCAAAGGAAATTCTAGGTCATATAGTACTTATACGCTATTATGTTTCCGCAACCAACCATGAAAGACAGGTAACACATATTTTTATTTATTATTTTATGAGCACTCTGGACGCCGTATTTTTGAGAGACTTCAAAAAGAATGAGGTTCTCAATTAATTTTTTTTTTTGCATGTGTTACGCGATATTTCCGACAATTGTGGATCAAATTCAAAACTTTTAATTTTAATGGATAGGGTGGGTATGCCTCAGGGGTAGTCCCATATAAATTTGTTTAACTTTGTTTGTGCAATTTTTGAGTTAGCTTCAATAATACGTATTTTTTCCACTGAAAAATAAAAATAATAATAGTAGTTATTTATTTTTAGTTAATATATGATATTGATGATGTTATAATAACTTCCTGTCACTGATATTTACGTAGCAAGTAGTGTTGTACGAATTAAAACTAGAAAAATAAAATCACACTAATATTATAAATGCGAAAGTTTGTGAGTGTGTGTGTGTGTGTGTGTTTATGTTTATATGTTTGCATCTTCACGCTCAAACGGCTGGACCAATTTTGATAAAATTTTGTATGTAGGTAGCTGACACCCTGGATTGACATATAGGCTACTTTTATCCCGATATTCCCACGGGATCGACATTTACGAGGGTGAAACCGCCGGGGCGCAGCTAGTAAAAATTACAAATAAAACAAATGATTTCCAAAAAAAAAACACGTACAAAGTGAAAAATAACTTTAATTTCTGAAGTTGGTGTCGGAAAACGAAAATGCGGAACCAAACCGACTTTCGAAATAAGCTTTTATTTTTCACTATGTAGTGTTTTTTTTTTGGATGTCGGTTGTGTTTTTTCTTTTCTTGTTAAAATGTTTTTCCGCTACGTTTTGAAAGCTTGGATGTTATTTTAATTTTATAAACTAATGTCAGTTATTTAAAAGATCAGATACAAAATCCACCATTTAATGCTAGTGGTCTATGTACGACTGTATTTATCAACTTTCCTTGTATCCTAGTCTTACTATTCAACAACAATGGATTCAAAATGTTCACAGGAAATTAATTTATTTGCACAACTTTATTAATGGCCTAATGATTTAATAAAAGCCCTGATAAATCAAGGAATTTGTGAAACATTAATGAATATTACGTGTAGTCGGCGACTAAAAGCTCAGTTTCACACTCTGTATGCATAAATCTATGAATTGTGGCTTTTCGGTGAAGGGTACAGGCATAACTAACCATTTGGGAAGATACAGACAAGCACATGAGTCATGAACGTAAAACACAAAAGAATTACAACCGTATTTGTTGAAACCGCAAAAGAATTACAACCGTATTTGTTGGAACACGAAAGAATTACAACCGTATTTGTTGGAACACAAAATAATTACAACCGTATTTGTTGTATTATAAGTCTGTTTAAAGACGTAGGTCTAGGTACTGAATTTAAGGTGTCCCATTGTAACGATTTTCTATAGTGCCTGAGGTTTATCCCTAAAGGTGCTCCCTCATCGGGAGCATTCATCTGTAATGTAACGTTACAGATTCAAGCATTACGAGTACATCAGTCAGGGAGGAAAATCGAGCATTACAACGCGCACCTTGTAATGATACAAAACGAGTATTACATCAGTGAAGGAGGAGAACCGAGCATTAAAATGCGCACCTTGTAATGATACAATGTGTAATACTTTGATCCAACTTGTAACATCAATGCGCTTCACGTGTAAAAAGGCAAATCTGTAATGGTACATTACACGCGAATGCTCGTCAGTCAGGGAGGTAGAAAAGTCGAATCTGTAATGTTACATTACACGCGAATTGCTCCTGGTGACGGAGCACCTTCACGTCAATCCATTACTGCCTATGTCCGTACGCAAAATAGCGCTTTGGCGTGGAGTTGCGGACACCAGCCCGAATACCTTTTACTACCTATGTAACTTTTTCCAAGTACGTTTAATGTTTTTGATATCACTGAATTCTTTTCTTCTTTCTTCATTGTAAATGAGAGTATAGGTCACTAAGGTAGGTACTGTAGAGACTTCTTTGAGGGTTACTGACCTCCTTGCGGGTCAGGCCGCTGCTTATATTTGTAACAAGTTCCTTTCGAACATTCAAACAGATGTCATATGAGAGTCATAGGTTTGACGTCTAGAAAATAAGTCGAGTATTATAATTATATGTAAATGGGATAAAAGTCTCTTAAAATATATCCTGATAAACAGTGGTTGGGATTTGATTCCATAGAATAGAGCCCTTATTCTACAGTACTATGAATTATGTAGGTGATCCTGCGCTGGAGCTCTGTCTCGTATAGGGTCTCAGCATTATGCTGAGCGATGGCCATTTTGCGTGGATGAGACGCATGTTTTCCTGTGTTCTTTTTATGCGTCGTGTTTACCGCTTTCTTTCTTATTTTCTTTCTTTTTGGCAATTTGATTGTGTAATATTGTAGTGCACATTCATTTGGATATTCAAATTCAACTGTTCAAATTTTTACCTGTCTGGAGCTAAAGTGCAAGTGAGCAACTCAAAAATAAAATCTAAAACCCTTCAAATTAAGTGATTCAATAAACTCTTCACAAGTAATCTTAAAAAATGTAAAAGTAGTTTAAATTCTCACATGACTAGTAAATACTTTTACTTGATTATTATGTCTACTTTAAAGAAACTAACCATTTAATTAAAAGTTTTAGTACAATTTTTATCTAGCAAATTTTTGCTAAGCCTTACCAACCACATTCACTAAGCTGAGTTTTCATTGTTATGTTCATATTATAAAAGCAACTTTTGACATCAAATTGGACGCTAGATGATTCAACTAAATTACAAATGTTTATAACTCCGCTTGTATCGCTGTTCGTCCTTCTTATATAAATCCCTAAGCGCTGCCTACAGTATCTCTGGAAAATGACGTTCTAGCTGAGGCAACACGGCTTAAATGTGGCGGCACCGTAACCGTAGTTCGGATAAGCCGAGTTTTGCGGTGGACCAGCGCCGACGTCGGGGATAGGCAGCTAATTGGGACTTTGAACCGGTACTCATAATGTATTCTGAGATATTAACTCGTGTCCAGCGACTTCGTTCGGTTTACCAATTCTGGGCAGAGTTAGTTACGCACTTGTTTATAACAAATTACCAACATGCGATAGGGTGTAGAATTTGCAGAGGAGGAGACTTTGAAAACTTGGCGGTTCCATTATTTGTATTCCGAATCTGAGAGATTTGCATTTGTAAGTCAAAAACCAACAATCCTACTAATTTCTAAGGTGTAGGTATGTGTATTCAAGAGTAATTTTCTACATTAATGTTTGCTTTCAAGTTGAAAGGAGCAACACATCAGATGGTTAATTCTCACTTGTCTCGTTGAGAAGTTATAATGACGGCACATTACACTTAATACATGTGTGTATCAAAACTGTTAAGGGCCATCATAAACAGTTTGTTTCTCTCAATCATGTAGGTGATATTATTTATTTGGGCTGCTAAAGCTAATTATTACGTGTCTACGAATTAGAGAGGTATTACTACAACCCTATTAAAATGTTCAATATTCAACATTTTATTGCCTTTTGCCACTTTACTGTATCGGCCTACTAAAAAGTAAAACTTCAGCAGTGACCGTTCCCATTGGAGTAGGTCTGAGCCAATAATTGAAAGCATAGATCATACCATCCCCTGACCTATTTTCAACCTCCAACTCGGCCATAATAGCGCATTGAATCTCAGACATCGAAGTTATATTCAATTTAATGGCCAGTACTTTAGTATTTCTGCAATGATCCGTTTTTATTAGCTGGTTCAAGATATTTGAGTGATAAAGCGCCGTATGCACGCTATTTGTGTTTTTTGATAGCCAGTTCTCCATGAAATCTACGTCAACTTCAGTCCACATGATTAGCATAAGAGTGCAGTTGCATGCTGAAACTACCTCAGGTTAAAACTTGTTGTAAACACTAACTATACTTAAATTATAGGGGCATGTTACATCCACTCCCTAAACAAATTTAGTTAGCGCTGGCGTTGAACTAGAAATTTACTAAAACTGAATTTAGCTTAATGATGAAGCGGCTAAAAACTAAAACTAGTTATTGTTCAGTCTAGACACACTATGAATATTTAATATTTACTGTATATTGGACATTATTAACTGAATATATTAAGCTCCTAAATTATACGAAACTCATAAATATTTAAGCTGTTATCAGATTTGTAGGTCGTTGTTACTTAGGGACCTAAAAATGTAAGAGGAAGGAAGATTTAAAAAAAATTACCTGTCTAAAAACTACCGATGACTCGAAAATAAGAAAATAAACACATAAGTAGACTGATACAGGCAGCATGTGTATAAA
Organism: Amphipoea lucens; assembly: GCA_947508005.1. Taxonomy (NCBI): domain Eukaryota; kingdom Metazoa; phylum Arthropoda; class Insecta; order Lepidoptera; family Noctuidae; genus Amphipoea; species Amphipoea lucens. The sequence continues at coordinate 22,804,126 of OX382357.1, forward strand.
ACCGTATTTTATGCAAATAAGAATTCCATACTCTAAGGTTTGAATGGCATGAAGCGATCTGAAAACTACAACCAATATTTTTCTTGAAACTACGGTCGACCGTCGTGGCAAAATCTATGTTACAACGGCTGAACCCAATTATCTATCTATTACCAGTTTTGGAATACTGGAGATAAATGATAACCAACAGTCTATGCAATGACTAAAAAACTTGCACAGAAAAACCTGCCATGTAGAAACAAGGGAAACCGATTCATTGTTTCAAAAGCCAAAGGTATCAAACTATCTATCTCTGGTTTTAACGTCCCAACAATCTATATCAGTACAGATCGCTGCATCCGGTTAGACTGGAAGCTGACCCCGACATATTTGGGAAAAGGCTAGGCACATATTGATATACCGATAACTTATACAAGCTTAAAACAAGCCAGCCCATTGTAAATTAATTAAAAGTTGGAAGTAGCCGGGACCCATTATATTATTATATTATACTTACTGACAGCTATAATTATACTGGTTACCATCAGTAGCTATCTATCAATAATAGCTATCTATAATATAATCGTCCAAAATATTTAATGACAACAATTCGAAACTAAAAACGGTTGCTAGTATTTTCAAATTACCCTCTAATTTTACTCCGGCACAACTCCAGTCTATACGCCAATAAAACGTAAGCAAACGTGTTGAAATCCACACGTTCACAATAAAGTCGGACGTGCGTAATGTCTTGAGAATATCGATAGATAGCGCAGCCATGCGATCGCAGTCACACACTGTCTGAAATGTGCCAGCGAGACGTGAACCACTGAGAGACTGACAGACGATTAAAATATTTATTCAAAGCGTTCAGTTTGTGGGAATGTAAGGTGAGTTATGTGGTAATAACATGGGAATGTCAGAAGAATATAAAGACAATACTGTAATTGCAAATCTTTCTTCTATATACATATAAAAGTTAAATTAAAAATTTAAAAAAACCCCGACTCAAACAAAAACCTCTAAAAACTAAAATAATAATACATATTGGCCCTTTAAGTTTACCTAATATAAGTTGCAGGAAATATTTTGATCCAAGCGTCCTCACGTCGGAGGACGGCTAATGAAAACTGGAAGTTAACAGCAGTTATGTTTTCTACAATGGCTACATTCATTATTGCTGGATTTAAGCCTCATCTGTTTGGCGTTTTGATGAGCTCCTCCCACATGTGTTCTCTAATTTGCTCATAATCTGCGTTTTTTCTATATACACTCCTTTGCAAAAAAAACGGGCACCTAAGGAAATTTACGTTCTCAGGTCGATTTGAGTTAATTAAATGAAATTTATTTTTTTGACGTAGTCTGTAATCTGTAGGTATACTAATAATCGTGTAAATTAATACACGTGAAGTGAATTCTGGCAATTTTTTTTTTTTAATTTTCGATGAATTCTTTAAAACCGATGTACACGGCCAAACAATAAGAAGTGGTCGGCAATAAAGACAAGAAGATTTTTTTACTTTTTTAAATTAAATAAAGTTACAAATGTAAAAATCTAATAGAGTGTGACCTCCTCTTGCCAAAATCACAGTTTGAATCCTTCTGGGCATGATTTCCACGATGTTTTTAATAACGTTTTGAGGAATACGTTCCCACTCTTCTGCAATGACTCTTTTTAGCTCCCTGATGTTTTGTGGAGCAGGTTGCACTGATCTAACCCGTCTTTTTAGAACATCCCAGACATGCTCAATTGGATTGAGGTCAGGAATTCGAGCTGGCCAATCTAAACGACGGATCCCAACTTCTTGCATGTATGCTTCCACGTCGCCAGAACGGTGCGGGCGAGCATTGTCGTCCATAAAAATGGAATCTTCCCCAAGTGCAGTCAATGCGGGTTGTGCATATGGAATTAGGACTTCCATTATGTACCGGTATGCATTTAATGTTCCATTTTTTCTGAAAATTGACTCCGTACGCTCCGTCAAATAAATTGCTGCCCAAAACATAACGGAGCCTCCGCCATAAGGAGTGATTTCTTCGAAACACACTTCCGCATAGCGTTCCCGTGGTCTTCGCAGCACTCGCCGGCGTCGGTTCTCTCCACACAAAGAGATTCTAGCTTCATCAGAAAACAATACTTTATTCCAGTCCTCCAGTTACCATAAAGCACAGTTTCGAGCAAACTGAAGTCGAGCAACACGGTGCTCACGGAGTAATTTAGGGACCCGAGCCGGGCGGTAACTCCTGATATTGGCAGCCAAAAGCCTCCTCTTGACCTTCCACAAGTTAACTTCTACTCCTCTTACTTCTTCAAGGCTCTTCTTCAGGTCCACACTTGACGCCTGACGATTCTGCAACGCCTGACTCACCAAAAGGCGGTCATCTCTTGGTTCTGTGCATCGTTTTCTTCCCGAACCGGGTCTTCTTTTGACCGAGCCGGTCTCTTGATACCGTTGCCAAGTCCTCTGGACAGTTGAACGACTCACATTTAGCCGCTGAGACACGTAAGTTTGCGAACAACCTTCTTCAAGTAGGGCTATAATTTTACCGGCCCTTATCGCTTTATCACTCATATCAAAAAGTGGTATTTAATGTAAAAAGAAATAAGTATTAAATTGTTTAATTTGCAGAAAATATACAAAAAGTTTTAAAATTTTAGTAATCAGTAAAAAAATCGTTTCAACAATTCGCGCCAGTAGTAAAGCAATTTTACAATAATCCACAATAATCATTATTTTTCTTTTGTTAATTTCAAAATTTAAATTTGGAACGTGAAGAATCATGCTAGGATGCTTCAAATAACATACCAATACATCGTCAAATTAATAAAACTTCTTTCTTATTCTTCTTCATTGAAGTAGAGAAAAAAATCCAAAGTGCCCGTTTTTTTTGCAAAGGAGTGTATCTCAGAATAGGTAGCAAAGCACATGGCTCTCTTACATAATAATAACGAAAGATATATACCTACCTAATTATAAAGGCGACGCGGCTAACAGGATTGGCGTCGTCGTTAATTTCACCCCTAATGATATTACCGTCGTTTCCTACGTATAGCGTTTATAAGGGTTTTATTATGACACCATGCGATGCGAACAACGATTTATGTTAGGTACCTCCGTGTTTTTACGATACATTGCGCGTAGGGCTGAATATAATTATGATTCTATGTACTTTTCGTATAATAATACTCTTTTGTAATTTTCATTTTTTATGTTCAATCGAATTATATTGTATAATATACATATAACTAAATACTTTTTGTTGATAAGAAAAAATACGTCCAAGTGGTAACTGTAGCAAGAAGGTCATTGATTGAAGAAAAGTCAAATAGAGAATAATAATTATTAACCCCCTTATTGATAATCCTATTTTATCTCTATTTTAGCTAAAATAGGTTTATAGAACGTTTGTCTTTATCTGTCATTTCTGTGTGTAAGAAAGAGACAAACCCCATTTTAACTAAAATAGGTTTGATAAGTTTCATGAATAAGGGGGTAAGTGTTTTATTAGAGATTTTGTTTATATTATTAACAGTGTCTGTCGCTTGTTGAAGAGAAACAGTTTGGGAATCATGAAATCTGTCATAGAATAGAAAATAAATGTTTAGCATGCATAACATAGCCTAATCATCCTATAATGTTCCCACTGCTGGGACACAGGCCTCTCTGCGAGAGGGTGTGGGCCCAGTGCGAAATGTTTATTTGCATATTATAATTTAGCCCACCACTGCAAACATTTTATCACTCGTACCTATATGGCTTTCTCCTTTTTCTCTGATCTTTACCGTAGCTTCTTACTTCAACTATATTTATTTGTTTCTTCTTTTATTTATAGGTACTCGGTCTCTCAGTGCCGAGGGATCGTGATTCATCTTGTTGATGTTAGTTTACCCCCAATAGAAATTACCCCTGATTTAAACTAACGTTCTTAGTTCTTAGGTAGCTATATCTTAAAAAGCAAACGAAACCATAAACAAAAAAAAATTGTCCTAAACACGAAAACGTTGTTTGCGTATTACCCATTATTTAAATTACTGACATCTGACATCAATCTGTAATAGTGTAAGCCCTAATTTTGACATTTATATTTTATTGTAATTTTGACATTAATTTGACTATGTTTTAATTATCAGATCGGGCATATTTTAAATTTGATTAATATTTTGACATTAATGTATTTTCACCTTTTTTTTTATTCCATATTTTGTAACTATCTACCTAAGTATCATGTTTTATGTTCATGTGTTATTAATTTGATTAACATACATAATAACATATTTGTTTAACATACATAATGTTTCCGAGCACCGGCGGCTTTTAAAATGGTTACCCATTCGCCAGCGCAGAGAGTTGAGGGCGCTGACTACGTTGTTCTCTATTCTTGACAATACCACTGCCCCTTCTTACATGACTTCTCAAATTCAATATTTATGCTCTGCCCATACTAAAAATCTTCGTTCAACCAACAATCGCCTTCTACGATGTCCTTCTCACCGTTCTGGTTTCATTCATTCTTCTTTCTTTGTCCAGGCGGTCTTTCTATGGAATGCGCTCCCTCTGAACATCAGGACGGCAACCAGTCAGTTATCTTTTAAAGTGAAGGCACGTGAACATATTCGGCAGAAGTTGGCCAGCGCTGATTTGCTGGATTCGTTTTCTCCTCTACCAATCATTTTTCCCCTAAGAGTTCATTTGGTTTATATGTATGTATTTATGTATCTGTGTATATATTGTATTTTATATTCATTTCCTAGCTAGTTCTCCTGTATGTTGCACCTGCCATGTTTTGTCTCTGCATCACCCTAAGGTTGACTGGTAGAAAATGCCTCAGGCATTAAGTCCGCCTTTGTACAGTATTATTTTTTTTTACTTGTGCATAAAGTTTTAATAAATAAATAATATTTGCACTCCATAGTATGTGGCAAACATGTCTCTAAACCGTTTCTTTGATTTTATGTTATCCTGCATGCAAGTTTTTATTTTTATTCTTGTACGAACAGCTTCAGAGAAAAGGAACCCCTCAACACTTTAAAGATTATCGCCCGAGCGCGCTCGAGCCCGCCGTCGCTCGTCGCTCGAGCGACGGCGGGCGCATCACGTGGCTCTGGCCTCGAGCAGCTCCCTCCCCCGCTGCCGCGCGCCGCATCCATCTCTGCCCGAGCATCCACCGATCCCACTTAAATATTATTTGCAAGTTTTTAAATAATTATAATATGGTATTTTTTCGGCTTTTTGCCCGAACCGTATCCCAAGAATAACTTAACTTACAAAAAGACACTTTACCTGCGATTGAGGATACGAACCCGCATCACCAGGCGCCAGCCGATCACGTAGACCGCGCCTAATACCACTAGACTATTGAATCAGTTAGCCAGCTTAACGAAAATTTGAATAGCTTTACTCCTTTTATCGAACAAGGTTGATAACGGTCTAATCTTCTAGATATTAAGGTTTAAATTTCAACTTCCACCACGTATTATAAATACTAACACCTTACCGTCTTGTTTTACAAAATGCAATTCGTAACTCCTCAATTAACTAAAAGATAAGGTTGAAATTTGCATAGATTTCTTGTTTGGTTGAATAGTATGTGCTTGATTCCGATTGTTGCACTACTTACCGTAATTTTACTTCAGAAACTTAACTAGCTGTATGAACTGCGAGTTAAGGTTGAATTTAGAATACTTCTTCGCCTTATTTACTAAACTGTGATTGAGGGTATAATTACTTTTCAAATCGTTTCGTTTTCGTGTCGATCCGCTTGTGCGTAATTATCTTCGTCGAAATATTATCCAATTTATTAAGTTTTTGAACAGTTGATTATATTAACCGATAGTATTGTTCGATTAATAACTTTTTGAAGGCTGGAATTAAATAAACTGACGACTGAGGGAAACTGACCAGTGATACGCGGACTCTAAAATTGTTGTTCTCTGGGAACAGGAACAAAGCATAAAGAACGAGATATGGGCATAACGGTAAGATTTACGTTATACACATATATGTATTTATTGTTGCAATCAAGTTGCATTATTACTGACAAGTTGGATTTTTTTATGTATTCCTAATATTATTATTTTCGTTCCAGAGAAAAACAGTTCGTAGATGGATACAAAGGTATCATGCGACTGGTGATGTGAAATGTGATCGCCAAGGCCCTCGCTCAATAATTGTTTACACTAATGAATCGGGGCGACACCGTAATATTGTGGAAATTCACTCAGTGACACCCTTCAAAAATACGCGTTCAAGTGTGACTTCAAGAAGTGATAGACAGTGACGGCCATCCTCTCCGTTATTAATAGGCAATTTACTCGGCAGATTTATTGTGTAACTGACCTGATAAAATTACATTGGAACGTATGAGCAAGTGTTAATAATTCCCAATATTTGTGGGATCATTAATTCGTAGTTAATCAAAAATAAACAACCTTTATTATTATCAATCCAGATACTTTTGTTTACAAGTAGTCTTGTAATGTGTGATGCACCATCTGACCTCACATATTTTTATAATTTCTAATGTTGTGTTAAATAAGGGTTATCAGAAAATGTGATAAAAGAGAAAGATGTATATTGCTATACTTTTATAGTTTAGCATGTTAGTTCTTCCTCTGTAATTCACAGGCACAAATGACAACATTTAATTTTTTAATCTTTTTTTCCGATAAGATCATACAAAGTATAAAAAAATAATGTTTTCACAACTTTAAACGAATAAATATTATTGTAGTTGTTTCTAGAAAAATCTATAAATGAACCGTTATCTAATTTTAAACGTTCTAAACCTCACCCAGGGTATCTATTTTGTGTTTAGTTAATATTCTAACCCCCTTATTCATAATCCTATTTTATCTCTATTTTAGCTAAAATAGGTTTATAGAACGTTTGTCTTTATCTGTCACGTTGTCATTTCTGTGTGTAAGAAAGAGACAAACCCCATTTTAACTAAAATAGGTTTGATAAGTTACCAATTTACCACACATAGAAAATTGTATATTCAAACATGAAATGGATTCCATGAAGTCCTAGAAATGTAATTAGAGAAATAAATGAATATTGTTTATGCAACATGCCTAGATTTTCTTACAAACCTCATACCTACTTCAACATTTGATTTCTTAAATAATAATTAACAAAAATCACCTAATATCCTATAAAAGAAACAAAAAAAAAAAAAGAAAAAAGAACTTCTCGTCCGAGGATTTGAACTCGAGACCATCGCATTGCTAAGCCGCAGTCTTAACCACTAGACAAGCACGCCATATACAACACATTACAAAAAACTTAAATGGGTTTAATGTCATTACCAAAAGGGGTTCCTTTTCTTTGAAGCCCACTGTACATGTACACATGTTTGGGCAAATAAATATATCTTATCTTATCTTGCCTTCTCACAAGTAACACAGGGGATACTTAAAACCTACCTCCCGAAACAACAGAAAAAGATTACGAACTAAAAATTAAGTAGAAATTCAGCAAAAAAAATCCGAAACAGCATTCTTATCACGCTCTTCTCGGTGCAGTGCAGTTGGTCGTTCTAACACAATATTAATGGGGGCGTCCCCTGGCCAGGTGCCAGAGGCGCATCGCCATGATTTAATTTCAAGCTACTGATGGAAGCAGACGGTAATATTGAATTAAACGCCTGCAGCTTCACTCGATGCTCAGCATTTTGTTGGTACAACGCTTCAGTGGTATAGATTGTTTCTTGTTTTGGGTTAGTGATTTCGTCATAAAGCTTGTTGTGCACTGTTTTAATGTGGTATTGTGAGTTTGGAACTGTCGTGCATTATATTATTATTTGGATGTTTAACGTCTTTATTTTTGTTGCTTATAAGTACTCGTACGTCATAATCACTTGCTTATCCTAACTTAAATATCTACATTCCTTCAAGGACGTGATGTGACCCATTTGAGTCAAATTAAGCACCCATAAAGCCTAAGCGAAAATTCATGCGATTCGAGAAAACGTAAATTTTCATGAGTTTTTGAAAATTTGTCAGAATTCATAATTAAATATCACTTTTCTGTAAACTCTCAAATTGAATCTCCATCATTGCTGTTCCATTATGCACCTTTAATGAACCTTTCAATCTATCCAATTTTCTAAAACATCAAACAAAGGAAGAAGTTTATTAAACATTTTCAAACAAAAATCATCTGCGTACAGAAACGACACCAGTTATCTCAAAGTTTTACACTATGGCAAATTACTGATAAAATATCTTCATTTAATTATCTATCTAACGAGTTAGAAAAGTAAAAAAAAATATTTATTTAGAGGTGTCGATAAAACAGTCGATAATGCTGGCAAAGGTCGAATTTGCAAAAGATAGAAAATATTTAAATTTTTTGGATATTTGAAGTTTGTACAGCTTATAATAAATCGTTTGAAGCAGAGTAATCATTTCCCTACTTACGATGTTTTTTTCACATAAATTATTTTTTAATTATTGACGTCATATTTTTCGTTTATGCTCACTAGTTCCTTCGCGTAGTTCCTTTGAAGGAACTACTGAGAATTTTTGTATCAGTAGTTCCTTTGAAAAAGTTGAAGGAACTACTGAGACTAAATATTTCCGTTAGCAGTTCCTTTGAAGGAACTACTGAGAACTTTTTGATCAGTAGTTCCTTTGCAAAAGCTGAAGGAACTACTGAGACTCCCTTCCTGAGATTTCCTTCAAAAGAACTGCTAACGGAAATATTTAGTCTCAGTAGTTCCTTCAACTTTTTCAAAGGAACTACTGATACAAAAATTCTCAGTAGTTCCCTCAAAGGAACTACGCGAAGGAACTAGTGAGCATAAAGTAACCTTGCTGTGTTTTTCGTATTAGGTATAAAAGTATCTTGTCCATACAGGTACCGAGTAAAATCTTGATGTTTTACCTTATGAAATGATAAGTTTTCTGCCCTTAGTAAGCCGCTACTACGCTTTAATGGCCCACGCATGAAAAGAACCCGGATATTATCTATCTAAAGACTTATAAAGCCTTTTCAACCAAAGAATATACACAACAATATTTAAAGTGCTTTGAATGAATTACGCAGTATGCAGAAAACTTATTGGATAGCACCCCCGTTAGAGAAAAATTCAGTAAGAGCATCATTTTAACGGACAACACAAGACTCATAGCTCGTAAAATAAAATTATAAACATGGATTTTCTCGGTCTGTATTCATAATGCTATAGAGTATCAAAAATTATTTAGGTCAACGGTGATACCAAACCTAATTTGTTATTCGTTTGGTACGAGCAAAATAATTCTTCCAGCCCTTTTATCTAAGCTACTAAGACCTTGTTCCAAGAATTGTAACACGAGAATACTGCACACGTACAGACTATCGGCTACTGGGTCCTCATTTTCCTTTTATTTTGAACTAAAGAACAGTAGATAAACTAGAGGTGAGTTGAACAACAAGCACAAGTATTACCGTCCATTATTTTTGCTGAAAAATCTCCTAGTTACTTGGTCATAAAACTGAGAAAATGTCCGGGTACTGCGTCCTGTCAGTGTTTTAAATTGAGGCTATAAATTCTATCTTACTTTTCTTTTAAGTATCAAAATCTAATTCAAACAAAATAATGGTTTTTCAGAGACAACAGGATTATACGAAAGAAAGCCCCCAGATGCTTAATACCAGCAAATCGTACTGGTACTTATATAAGTTGCTTGTTCAAGTGATCATTAGGAAGCCTTAATGACCACTTAAACGAACGGTCGTGAGGAAATATCATTTCCATACTGGCAATATTATCGTGATGAGCAAATAGCGGGGCGCGGGGGGGGCAAGTACATATTTACTTGTTATTAATAATATTGGAAACTGCCTACCTCAAGCCATCCTAATCCTCAAGCCCATCTTATACAAAATACAAAGAATGCGCAGACAGAATAGATTCTTCTTGGCAGATGCTCCAGCATAAAACCAGAAATAATAGCTTGCCATTTCAAAAATAAATAAACTTGCTCTAAAAATAAGTGTAACCATTTTCTCGAGCAGACCCCGCCAATAAAACTAGGATGAATACGAAAGCAACGACCAAAATATTAAACTCTATAAAATAACCGAATAGTTCTAACTTTCCACTTTTCACAAACATTTCATGGGTCAGTTGCCTCGCCGAGAGCATCAAGTCTCCCAACTTTAGTATATTTTACCATATTCCACGATAGTAAACAAAACTAATAACGTTGTCAAACGTTGAGAAGAGAATATTGTTTACATAATTTCTATGCAACGCAATTTCCTTGCAGATGTGAGAATAAAATGTAATGGGCATCCCAACAGGTGGATGCAGTAGCTGTCGGATTCTGAATAAAAGTCTCCCTTTCAATACTATCTTGTATAAACTGAAAAGCGAACTTTTGCTGATGATGTTTTACTTGCATTGTAACATCAACATTTTAAAGCCTTCAGAAACGAATAACCATTCCTTTTGGCTTCGTCGTCACGTCAGCAACAACAAAACTCGTCCGATAATATTTTCATTTTTGTTTTTTACTAGTCTAGCCATACACCAGCCGAAGGCCGAGTACATACACCTAATGCCCGAAGCCTGACCGGCGGACGCACAAGTCGGACACGGTGAGTTAGTGTCCGACACTGAGATAAATCGACTGCGGTCTTAGAAACGGAGTGCACGCTCTGAGGAATCTATTATTTATCTATTTGTTACGTGAAATGCACTGTCCGGATGTGGTCTCATTGAATAACGGCGTGTAATTGGGTTTATTCATTTGAGAGACGTTTTCTTTCTTTCAACCTTTTCATAAATCAAGCGAATGAATTATGTACAAGTTTAAATTATTGTCATGATTTATAGTGTTTACTATAGTCGGTTATACAGGCTGTGACAGTGGCCAAGGCAGTGTTTTGTAATTCAAAGTATCGTATGAACCTTTCTGAAGCTAAACCTGAGTTACGACTTACGACTTAGATACACGACGAAGTTCTGTTTTGAAATAAAAATACAGCCTTGAAAGGTTTTCGCCCTTAGAAGAGCTTCGAAAACAATACTCTCTGTATTTTGGGACAATAGCGTACCCACATAAAGTATATAAATAAAACCATTCGCCGGTCCACGTACAGTAAATGAGGTGCTCTTGCCGTATTTCAAGTACATTAAGAGGGTTCGTCTCAAGTGACACTAATTAAATATAGCGACAGAATTCTATTTCACCGAACAAAATATTTATGAAATCAGACCTTAAATTTAAGTGATTTCAAGCAATTGACTTGGATAGAATGTCATTTTTAAAGTGAAACGAAATGTATAAAGTAGATACTTAATATACTTACTTGTTATTCTGTGGGTACGGGCAGGTACGGAGAAAACATCAAACTCATATATCTTGTTAAATGCATTCCATAATATTGTAAAAAAGGTTACAGAGCGCTTAAAGCTAAAGCTAGGTACAAAAATATAGACTCTGTGAAATTCAGATTATGAAAAACAAAATTCCAACTACTAGTAATACTTATAAAAATCTCGGAATTCCTAGGTTGGTTGGTTAGGTATTCCTGGGTTTATTTTTATCTAGGCTGTGTTTTAGTGGCTGCTTACACTCCACAAGAACAACAAAAAACAACTTAAGGTGAAGCAATAGCCCGGTAATTTTATGATTTATTCTTCATAGATATTTTATAATTTACTCTGATTGGTGAACATCAGGAAGATTTTACTTAAGTGCTTCAACGTGCAAGAACTTCTGCTATCCACCTGACGTAATCCTATTACAGACTCCTACGTGATACGATGTTTTTAAGTCCCAGGATTCAGAATCCCTCAGATCTCTTAGCTAAATCTAATAACATAGTTCCCCTAAACAATCTGAACTAGCCTTCCCTCCCGGTGCCTCTTGTAACCCTCATAAAACACAGTACACTTGTCTAACTTTAACGTAATTTTGATAGCTCTAACTTACACTGAGGACAGTCCGATGATTTTAATTAAACAAAACTTTGCTCAATTAATGTTAAGCCCAAAGGGACAGATGTGGCCTCCAAACAAATTGATATTAACACATTCAAAACATAAGCCCTTGGGGTTTCTATTATTACGATTATTAGTCTTTTGCTGTTTATTGTACCTATGATTGTTTGAGTAAAATGAATTGGGCCTTAATAAACATTCAGTAGGTATATTGTTTGCTTTAGGAACAACACTGAGGATATTTTAATAATATGAAAATTCCTATGCTATTACATAAAACAATGAGATTTTACCAGTAGGTCGCAGCGATATCTTATAAAAATGCTTCATAATCACAACTATTGAGAAACCAAACCAAATTATTACTTCAAAAAACGTCAATAGACAGACTTGAACGAACAATAATCTAGGTACAACAAATACTATCCACGAATTTGCGGCTGCTGATAAAAATAAAACTGTTGACGATTATTATAAGGGAGAACTATGTTTAATGCCCGTATAATATCACCAAGCTTGACAGATACATCACAGTCTGGAGCTATCAGGGTAATAATGCCTCATCGTCACCGCTTCAGAGACACCTACAACTATAGATTAGTTAGCTGACCAAATCGCAGATCACATATTCTAACAAAGCATTTGAGTCCTGGAAGGCACTTGAAGTTCAGGTCTTTTAGTGGAATTCCTGAGGTTACACGAAAAAAAGTTTTACACGAATTCATTCAGTCATTTAATACCGTAGTTTGGGCCCCTGTAGGTTTTATTTTTTAAAGAGCAGTGGTAGCCCATTTGTATCGGCCGCGACTTACAAGTTAAGGTCGTAGGTTCGAACCCAGACAGGCGCTTTACTTTGTGTAAATTATTTCATCACCACTGCTCTAAAAACGGTGGAGGAAAACATCGTGAGGAAACCGGCATGTCCTAGAACCAAAAATTCGAAGTCATGTGACATCTACCAACCCGCTCTGGGCCTGCGTGGTGGATTACAGCCCACTCCTTCTCATAAAGAGGAGGCCTGTAGCCCAGCAGTGGGAACATTATAGACTGATTATGATGAGGTTTTATTTCAAAACTGCTTAACTGTTATAAGCAAGTATGTTATGTAGTGATACTCAGAATTTCCTTTCTTAACGAAATGTCAGTAGATAAAAATGTACCGAAGCAATAGACAAATAATCCTTTATCTGACCACTGCAGCGCGTGAAGACATGTGTAGGCACTGTAGGTACATGCAACGGAGGCATTGACCAAGCGACCGGGCTCTCTGCCAAGTCCCCCGAGACCACCTCGAACCGTTAAAATATTTGGCTCAGCTATAAAATTAAAAATTTAGACTATTTTGTAAAACCGATAAATATCAGTGTTCACTTAGGCAATTACTTGTTTATGCAAAATAATTACCTACATTCATGAAAAATATTGTGTGAAATTTTGTGTACTGAAAATCTGATAGGCTGTGTGTAAAGGATTGACTCTCCCTGAAACCGATCTCTTTTTTGATCTGAAAATGTATTGGATTATTTTGTTCTCTTCCTGAAAATCTTCGTGACACCGTGACTGATACGTACAATTCTTTTTTTCAGTTTTTTGTGGTCTATAATTTGACAGGCCTGATGGTCTAGTGGTTAATGACCCTGACTGCTATGCCGGAGGTCGTGGGTTCGATTCCCACCCAGGACAAATGTTTGTGTGATGAGCACGATCATTTGTTCTGTGTCTGGGTGTAATTTATCTATAATATGTATGTATTTAGAAATATATAAGTATGTTTATCAGTTGTCTAGTACCCATAACACAAGCTCTGCTTAGCTTGGGACTAGATGGCGTTGTGTGATAGTTGTGGAATATTATTATATATTATTATTATTATAATATTCAGTAGTCGAAACCTTCGAGAAGAAATATGAAATTAGGAACCATAACAATCCCAATAATATGTGCAAACATACATACACAAACTCGCGGGATTGTTCCCCATAACGGAAACTACAGAACGCCACACATGGCGGTAATACTCTACGAGAAACAAGATTCGGTTCCATAATAATACATAGTATGATCACGTTTAAGCATAATATCCGTTTCCCTATGCCATTAATAAAACTTACAACTATCCCAAACAGTACTACCTATCGGAGCAAATAAAGTTAGTAGAGGCGAAATTATCAAGAAGAGGATTTCTTAGAAAACTCTCTGTAATATATTGAATCTACATTTATAGAAGACGTGGCTGAAAATATAGGTACTTATCGGGTAGGTACCTAAAGTTTACCTGTGTATTGGTAGACTGGTAAGCGAAGGTAGGTATTGGTACAATCACGTAAGTAAAACGTTGATCGTTTTTTGTTATTTGTCATAATTATATTACCTGTGTAGATGTCTAACTTTTCGAATAACTTTTAAGAATAACAATCAAAATCAGCGCAAACTTAATTTTCTAACAGAAAAATAAAACTGAGTTACAACGTCTCATCCTATTTGAAACGAAATGGCACTAGACGATCGGCGAACGATGCTGACTAAAAGCAGGAAGTACGTAAAGTAGGTAAATGATGGACTATTTCAAGAGCGCTTCTTCTTCATAGCGTATCGACACGCTATAATAAATATACGCTATATACGGCAATTTGTAAACAGTCAGCCCAGAATCTGGCTAAGAGCTTGGCTCCTTTAGTAGCGTAAAGCGTGCACACAACAGGGCACGCTGGACACGATATTAAGTGCCCCATTGTTTGTGGGAGAAAGCGAGAGCGCTAAGCTTACATAAAACAACTCGACTAAGCTTACGCAAAATCATTAGCCTGTGAGCCATTTATACACAAATCACTAACACACCCAGACGCCCAGCAAACATCAGTACTGTAGAACATACAAATATTTGTTCAGATGCGGGAATTGTTCCCTTGACCTTGAGAACAGAAGCTGCGCCATTTACTTATATACGAAAGATAAATTTTATTCTGCCTCTTTAATGAATACCTACCCAAAAGTTATGGCCATAATAACCACTCTTGCCAAATGGAAAACTCAAACTCACAGCATTTATATTAATTAACCATTTATATGTATACAGAACCTACTTTTAATTTTTCATAAGAGTAGGTCAGCAATCAGAAAGTTGAAGGTAAGGGAAAGGTATGGTGGTTTTTGGTGGTAATAATATGGGAGTAGGTAGGTATAGCCATAGCTCAAATAATTATTATAAAAGGAAGCAAGCAATAACTAATATAAGCATCTAGTACTTCGTTATCTCTTTCTTTTTAACACCCACGCGCCACGGGAACATAACCTATTATTATTCCTCGTGGACATTAAAAGATAGGTATAAAGCATACCTAATACATTTCTAATACTTCCTTGAGCCCCTCAGGCTAGCCCAAAATGTGCTTTTGAGAGTGGATTTAGAATAGAATTCTGAATAATACTGTCATAATATTTCAATGGCAGCGGATTTGAACCCCAGCCTTCCGTTCCGAGGGCCGTGGTAATTTGGGTACCTATTGTGAATAGAAATGATACGTGACGTCTTTTCTTTGTAGGGAGACAAAATGGTTTTAAACCAGCGCTGAAATTGCATTTTGTCATTTAAGTTTTAAATTAAAAATATTAAATGTAGTATGAGATAATCCAAGCCAGTAGCGTTTTGTAGTTTCTGCCTAATCCTGTGGGAAAAAGGCGTGAGTACCTATGTGTGTATGAAAAACACATAATATTCACAACGAAACTTGAAGCGGATTTCGAGCTTGTGCTTGAAACCCACAATTTTCGTTGTGAATATTTTGTACTAGCTTCTGCCCGCGACTTCGTCCGCGTGAAATTTCACCCTCCCTCCATTCACCCTCTTAAGAGTTGGAATTTCGAAAAACACTTTCTTCGTGGATACCTACTCTTCACAAAGAACACACCCTCCACGTAACCTACGACAAACTTATTATTTGCGGTTGGTACAGTAATCGGGTCTAGGGATCGAACCGCAATGTTTTTTATTGTATATACTTTTCCGGGATAAAAAGTACCCAGTGTGGTGCCCAGGATATTAAAGAATAATTATACCAAGTTTCATTGTAATCGAACCGGTAGTTTTTGCGTGATGCCTGAACAAACAGACAGACAGACAGACCGACAGACAGACAACATTTTTTTAAATCACATTTTTGGGTTCGGTGTCGGTCTAGTAACACCCCCTTCCCTGCCATTTATTTTTTTGATATTTTCAATGTACAGAATTTTCACTTACAGATTTATTATAAATATAGATTTTGTATTTTGTAGTATTATTTATTTTGTTTAGTACAGGGTAACTCAAAGATCATAGAAGATTGAAAATAATGGGATTAAATATAATGATCACCAAAAAAAACATATTGAACACCAAAAAATGAAGTCTAAAATTACAATAGTTCTAGCTGGGTGTACCCCGAGGTTAGGTTTGGTTAGGTTACTTTTTATTAAACCCCTTATAGGATGCAAGAGCTAGCAAATGAGAATACAAATACCTTTACCTAGGTATTTTACAATAAAATGAAGTTTTAATTTTGGTGATCATTTACTATTTTTGGCAGTAAAGTGTTTTTTTGATGTTATATTTTTTATTTTATCTGGTGATAAGTTAAACATAAGCCGAAAATAATGTAGTCGTTATTTTCTATTTTCTGTAATCTTTGAAGTACCAAGTCCTTTAAAGTATCTGGTTCTCAAAAGTACCTACTAATAAATGAAAATGTGTATAACACGAACCCTGCGGATATTTGAATACACAGCCCGTAGCAAAGAGGGTTGCAAGGTCTCTTCTTCAGTTATGATGAAAGGGAATGATCAGGAGGCAGACTACCAACAAGACATCCGGAAAAAAACAACAGCCCCTTACGAATTGGAGGAATTTCTTATGTAGGTATACGTATAAACATATGTAAGATGTGATATATTACGAGTATTACGCATGGAATGGCGAGAATTCACAATACACAGACAACTCTTCATTGTAGCCACATTCAGATTTCAATTTGAGTAATTTTGTTTCACTTTATTTCATTTCATCTTTTAATTATGTGATTTAACCTAATTTTATGATTGTATGACATGTGTAATTACTAATACTGACCAATAACTTGTATGTGTGGTGCAAACTGTCAATATAAGTTGGTTATTAATAAATAAAATGTATTAATAAAATACAAAAAAACTGCTGAAATGAATTGCATAGGCGTCGCAGTACCTATTCATGGCTTAAATTATTTAAGACATACTTCCAAAATAATAGGTACCTATCTAGTTAAACGTGCTAATTCGTAAAAAAATAAATAAGGTTCATTTAAAATAATATTTTTTTTAGTAAAAAATAATATTTCACAAGGAGAAATGCTGTCAACATGAAATTATAAAGGTCCTGTTGTCCCGGTAAACTTTAAATCCTTTACAGACTAACCCCCTTATTCATAAAACTTATCAAACCTATTTTAGTTAAAATGGGGTTTGTCTCTTTCTTACACACAGAAATGACAACGTGACAGATAAAGACAAACGTTCTATAAACCTATTTTAGCTAAAATAGAGATAAAATAGGATTATGAATAAGGGGGATAATCTTTTGTTAAGGTCACCAGTTTGAAATTTTTATTTTATACTTATAATCCTACATTAATAAATATTGTATAAAATTATAATGTAACTGGTGAATTTAAAAATATTAACAATAAGAATGAACTACTTTCATTATGATCACGCGGTGTGCCCATAAATCTTGATGCGGCACTAGGCATATAATATAATTTTCTATGATTTCCAATTTATATAATATCATCAATGTAATATAAACAATAAAAATAATACTTTATCACAAAAACGTACAAAAGGAAATGATACTCACATTCACATACGCCTGCAATAATCACAATAGCATAACGCACATGACACTACACAGCGTAACCACTATGACAATATTCGCAGGCGTCAGCGTCGCCACGCGACTGCTCCGGTCGCGCGCCCGCGTCCATCTGCCGCCGCTGGGCGGACTAAGACAGTGTACCTATTATAGGTAAAGATGATTCTTAGGCCTAAGCTTTGAAAGCGTTTTCTAAAACTTGCATGAAGACGTGAGGAGCATTGCGTTTTGTAATCATTTCTACCTAGTTGAGTAGATTCGATAACTGCATCAGTCATACGCTCGCGAGTTCAGAATCGGTCTTATTTTCTGATCATGAGTAACTAAGTGGACAATAAACGTGTGTTTTGAAGATTAAATCTGTTCAACAAGTTTAGAAGGTGTACCTCACAGAAATATTTATTTAGATACTCCTCAAAACAATTTAAATAATAGGTGTCAAAACATTATTTGAAATACTCTGCAACATTACTTCATTTCACGTCAAGTTCGGATTACCGTCTGTCTGAACGAGATTTACCAAATTGAGCTTTGAAATTGTTCGTTGGTACTAAACTATGTGTACCTATCTACAGCTAAATTAGATTTTAGTGAGACCACGTCTGTCCTTGGTGCCTAAGATTAGAGGGATTAATTAGTCCTTTCTGAAGATTTATCTTTAGATTTCGTACGTAGGTATCAATATCAAAGTAAAGGTGTCTTTACACAAATTTGACCCTATTTTATCAATCTATAAAACATTAATTTCGCTGCATAATTATGTTTATGAATTAATATTTTATCATTATAACGCAAAGTATCTGTTTCTATTCTGCCTTGTAAGTTTGCTTATAACTTGAGAATTGCCCACTTGATAATTATTATAGTCTTTGACTAGGTTTTAGTATATCAGGCTTTCAGGCTGGTATTATATGGGTAGCTGTGGGTGACCTTACGACAAATTCTCAAGCCATCAAAATCTTTTATCAGTACACAGCAATTTTTTTGTCTAATCTCAATATAAATGGCAGAATTTTTTACGCAGCAGTCAAAAAGAAAGCCCACCTTTCTTCCCCTGGATTACCATGAAAGTACACAGCTTTCACGATGGAATATACCGGTGAGCTTCTAAAATTAAACGCTGCTTACAGCGTGCGTTGATGAGGGAGGCGAGATAAATTACGTTAGGGCCTGGTATACACTCGCTGAGTGCCAGCTATAAGTGTAGAAGGTCAACGTGTATTCAACTTTGTTACATGTTGACAATATATTGTAGCGCGCAACAATTAATGCCTACCACTAGCGCATCGAGTAGCAGAACTAGTAGAGTCAAGATGTTTCTAGAAATCTATCGGCATGCGGTAAGTCGGGGCCGGTATGTACTCGAACATTCTAGATGTTTGACTGCAACAGAAGGTTTGGGGTCATGGCTGCAACATCCAGAGTGGCCTCGGTCCTTAGAATCAAAGATGACGAGATCAGGGGCATGATGAAGGATTTTGGGATCGGAGATGAAAACTATGACACTATGTCGTTAAAGATGACTGATGCGGAATGGGAATTTTATGACAACGTGATGGCTGACGTGAAGAAAACAAAGGCATTAGCCAGACATGTAATTGGTATTGTTAATTAAAGCGTTTATTTTTTAGTTATTAATCTGTCAAGCTCCGCTAATGAGACACAATTGATTTTCTATTGTTTCGTCGCCGATCGGCGACGCGCGCCGCTTGACCGGTCAAATCGGCAGTTTTTACTGTCACGAACCCCAAGCTCGTAACAATATTGTATTGTACTGATACGCTTTTTGATATCGATAGTAAGTGGAACTAGTTCTCAAAATTTTGTTCTTGGCAGAATTTGCTCAGAAATAAAAAACGACGAAGATGCTGTGATTGTAGCTGTCAGGCAGCAGTGTCATTAAATGGTGGATAATAATAATTGCAACTTGATCAAATTCGTGACTTCCCGCTGTCAACAAAATACTGCCCAAAATCCCAAGCATCGAACGTATGTGTACTACCCTTAACTCAGCCAGGTGCGTTACTTTGAACCAGCCGTAAAGCGCATGCGTGTACCAGGTGTCGTCCAAACATTACGATACCCTTTCATGTAAACTAACGAAGCTCTTATTTGTAAACATTGTAAGTGAAAGTTATTTTGGGACTTTTATGGGGTTCCGAAAGTTTAAAGTTCTGTTTGAAGTTTAAGGAATGGGTTATGAATATTGTAGTGGAGACTTCGTGGTAACGACATATTCGGAGAACAGACTCATGTTAGAACAGTAGTTTAGATACGCTTGAAGCAATATATGAAACGAGTTCTAACAAAGTGGTTGTGCACAAACGTTGGGAAAGAAATTGACTCGTAGGCCTTGTAGAAAACGATCATTACAATAAAACGACCAAAAACAAAAAAAAAAACGTATGGGCTCGGAGGACCCCCCGGCAGGAACGAAGTTCACAATGAAAATCAAAGATGGCGGCTGCAAAAATTTCGAAATGACGAAAAACTTGAACATTTTCTCAACTACGATTTTCATATTGACCTCACGATCGGCTTCAGCACCGTCGAAAACCATAAAAACTATAAAAAATCAACAGTCATTTATTTAAACTAGGCTGATAATAAGCACTTTTCGAACGTCAAAATTACAAAAGACAGTCCCCCAAAACGCCCGCCCTTCACCACTTCCTAGTGCTTTCGCTGGGGAAAAGAAGTGGCGCAACAAACTCCTCAGCAGCACAGCTGTCTGTTCAGTTAGAAAATACTTGATTCTATACAATACTAGGTATGCAAAGTAATTAACATTACAGGACACAGAACATTAAATTAAATTATTTGCCACAATGTTAGCTAGCCACGCCAATATACCAACAAACAATAAAATCTATACGTACTCAAGCAAAAAAAAAAATCATGATTAAAAATGTAAACAAAAAACTACCTACCTAAATAAAAGCCTCCAGGTATAAACGGCGTGACAGCTTACATATTTATGCAATGCTGGATTCCGTTCACATAGCTGTCACTTGAAGTCACAAATAATCGAAGTAAATTAAACAACCTTATTACTAATAACAACAATAAAACCATGGTCAGCAAGACGACCAGTCACCACAAGCAGCACCCGTTCACGAGCATAACGCAAAGCTCAGCCATTCTCTGTCTCTTTCTATTATTATATGATAAAAAAGTTGTCTCTTTCTATTATTATATGACAAAAAAAGTCTCTTTCTATTATTATATGATAAAAAAATTGTCTCTTATTATTTTTATGTGATAAAAAGTCGCATGGAGAGGGCATAGCGCTTTTTCGTTAGGTGACGATTTCTTCCAGTTTATTCCTACCGCAAAAGCTCAGTTAAAGAACTTCGTTGCAATAACGTAATTACGGAAACACCTCCTTATTACCGTTTATTACCGTTGGATCCCGTTTTTTGATCCCGTTTTTTAGGTATTACCGATGGATCCCGTTTGCTATTTCCGTTGAATCCCATATTATAACAACATGTGTACATTTCAGAAGAAAAGTGATTTGCCTTTATCAAACACTAAAAAGAGATTATTTTTAGTGGGTTACCCGGAACCGAACTAGTTAGATTAGGTTAATTATTAAAAAAAAAAAACAATGCTAGGTTAGGTTAGGATAAAACTGTGACCCCTACGCACGAGCCGAGCGAGCGAAGCGAGCGGTGCCGCGGCAGCGGCCGGCGAGTGCCAGAAACGACTAGATTATATAGAAAATGAGTTGTTTGTGAAATAAATAGTATACGAAACGTTGGTTGTAAACTAAAAAGGACATGGCCAGTTTTTGTAAGGACGTCGGCATAGTTATCGAATTTATTGTACACCTATGATTTTTGGTGTTTTATATTCGTGAATATTTGCTCATTAAATTGCTACAAATAAAAAACTCAGAGAACTTGTCAGTACAACAAACTAGACAAAAAACAGTTTCATTAAACCTTTTAATCAGATCGCTAGCAATAAGGTGCATAGATTATAATTTTGCTATTAAAACACTTAAAGGCGCTTTAAAATAGCGAACAGTTGTGAATTATATTATTACGTATAACTGATATGGTTTTAATATTATTAAGCATTTAAACAAAGTGATGGCCACCTAAATGAAGGATTTTAAACTGCATATTGATTAACATTTTTATGAAACTGGGTGATAGTCTCAAAAAATGTGACAATAATAACAAACATAACATAACATCGCGCCTATATATTCCTCGAAGGGTTGGTCAGAGGTGTAGTACAACCACATTTCACCAGTTGTTTTGAGTCCCATGGGCGAGCTGATTGCCATTAAGCGCACAAGTCCAGACTCCGGACTGCTACTGAGAAATTCCTGATGACAAAATTAAGAGAGAGATATGGGGTTTACATCTCTTTGTTCGACCTGGGAATCGAACTCAGGACCTCATGCTCAGCAGTAGCGTTTGCGACCACTAGACCAACGAGGCAGTCATAACAACAATTAACAAAGTATATTCGAAATTAATGGTTTTCTTTAAAGTACATTTTTACAGATTACCCTTATATTTTTTTAAATAGGTAGTTCAATCTACACTAATATTATATACTATAAAAAAGAGAAGCACAAAATAAAGCAAAAGAGTAAAAATAATTATTTATTTATTAGAGAAAATAATAAAAATATTTTGCTACCTATATTATAATAATTATTATATCTTAAATGTCTACCTAAATAACATAAATTGCAGCGATAGTGTTAATGAAGATACCGAGTGAGGTCAATCAACCAGCTTGTATAAAATAGAGAATTTTTATTTCGCAAATACAGTAACCTGGATTAAGTGGAAGTATAGGGCTTTAGTAATTACATAAATAGCTGCTTTAAACATAACCAGACATGTTAAAAAATACAAGCATATTTATATATTATTGTTTTACAATTGTAATTATGGTTTTCAAGAAAGATTAGCCTTTTGTTAGATTGTTTTAATATTCTTGAATTGTTAATAATATGTTGTATAAAAATCCAGCTGGAACTTGGATATTGTTTTGGTGTCTTGCCCAACCAAGGTACCAGATAATTGTCAGAACGTGACAACAACAACTAACGGTCCCGTTTCCTACAAGGCAACTACAATAGTACCCTAAAATAGCTTCCAACAGACAGCTTCCTCGGTTTGAGCATTGGTTATCCAACGCGAAACTCTTGTTTGATGGTGTGCAGAAAGCGAGGATATGAGATGCCTCTGCAACCTTTGCATGACTATTCCGCAGTTGATGCACCTCATATTGATCCACAAAACAAATCCGAAACGCAATGCAAATCAGAGTCCAGTGTTAATAGCAAGGTAATTGAGTTGTAGAAGGTATCAGTCCGTAGGAATAAGCAGGGGACAAATAGGAATATTCGCAAAAACATAAACACAGTAGGTACGCAATGAAGAATATGCAATAACATTAATTCCAATAAAAAAGTACTTTGTGATTATTTCATTATTTTCATTACATTGACATTCGACATAGACAACGCACATTGTCATTGTCAAATAAGTAAACGCGTTCCGTTTTATGATTTTTTTTGTGTGTGAAATATAAAAAAACTATCTTACGCTTCAATATTATGAAAAGATAATTTTATTAAATGCAACAAATACCAATGAAGATAGTTTCGTAAGAATAAAATGTTCCATATGAGCATTTTGTCGTCCACGTCACATGTCTACAAGTAGTATACATGGTATGGAACGCCCATTAATATATTTATCTTTCTCTATGGTCCACTATGGCGGAAGTTGACAAACGGTACTTTGAATTCATCATGCATTACTAAATATTTTGAAATAAACACTGACGAGTTCAGAGAGGTTAAAAACAACGTATTAATTCATTTTTCTATTTTTAATATACAATATTATTTACTATGTATGTGTACTTGGAATGTACTTTTTTGTCCATGTCCTTTGTCAATGGAGTTTTGGTGAAACATTAGTGAACCCCTCATTTTATTATAAACAATTTTGTTGTTGAAAGTACCCGCATTCATATTTTTTTAAGCATTCGGGATCCAACGGAAATACTTTTCGGGATTCAACGACAATAAAACGTAATTATCTTGCATTTTTTAAATTCGGGATCCAACGGAAATACATAATAATGTTTTGCGGGATCCAACGCCAAAAATATTAAAATGGGATTCAAAAACGGGATCCAACGGTAATAAATCCTTATTCGTTTATTACCGTTGGATTCCGTTTTTTGATCCCGTTTTTTAGGTATTACCGATGGATCCCGTTTGCTATTTCCGTTGAATCCCATATTATAACAACATGTGTACATTTCAGAAGAAAAGTGATTTGCCTTTATCAAACACTAAAAAGAGATTATTTTTAGTGGGTTACCCGGAACCGAACTAGTTAGATTAGGTTAATTATTAAAAAAAAACAATGCTAGGTTAGGTTAGGTTAAAACTGTGACCCCTACGCACGAGCCGAGCGAGCGAAGCGAGCGGTGCCGCGGCAGCGGCCGGCGAGTGCCAGAAACGACTAGATTATATAGAAAATGAGTTGTTTGTGAAATAAATAGTATACGAAACGTTGGTTGTAAACTAAAAATTTGTCAATGGAGTTTTGGTGAAACATTAGTGAACCCCTCATTTTATTATAAACAATTTTGTTGTTGAAAGTACCCGCATTCATATTTTTTTAAGCATTCGGGATCCAACGGAAATACTTTTCGGGATTCAACGACAATAAAACGTAATTATCTTGCATTTTTTAAATTCGGGATCCAACGGAAATACATAATAATGTTTTGCGGGATCCAACGCCAAAAATATTAAAATGGGATTCAAAAACGGGATCCAACGGTAATAAATCGTTATTACCCATTTTAAAATATTGTTCTGTCAACTAATTTCTAAAATAAAATACAAACTTACACCGTGGCTCGTGCCTATACATGATTTGTACCTACAAGGCATGCAATTAACAACGTTTAGGCATGTTTAGGATAGATCTTAGGTTCAGATCATCATCAACTTCCTGCCCTTGTCCCTTACTCGGGGTCGGCGCAGCATGCTGAGCGATAGCCGTTTTGCGTGGATGTGACGCATGTTTCCCCGTACCTTTTTACTTTTTAACCGACTTTTTTTGCGTCATTTTCACCGCAAATAAACGTATTCTTTTTTTCTCTTCTTTCACGTTTTCTTCTTCCATTATCCCCTGTCAACCGTCACGACTCTCATAATTCCTATTTTACTCTCCTAAACATATCATAAAATGCGTCTCTTTGTGAATCTTAAATCATTCTTATTTTAAGTTCCTAAAAGTACTAAATAGCTATAACTGCGATCAACTTTGATGGCGGTTGGTCGCAGTCCCAACCTCGTCAAGTCGCCGTGTAGCTCAACCTTATTATTTTAGACAGCTCAACGACCCGTCACTTGAATTTGGACATGACTTAATTCATAATTATTCAATTCACATTTATGACATGTGCAAGCCGCAATCCATATCAAAGAGTCGGTACTCGTAGTTGTAAAGGAAACTGCAGCGATAGAAAGATGTAAAACAAGTTCTTGGTCGTACGTAGCGTTTTTGAAATGGCGTTTCCACCCTATTCGAGGTCCAAACTCATTCAAACGTCGGTCGAACAATAAGTTGTACTACTGTTCGAGAGTACCAAAACGCTTGCCAACCTATTTCCGTATTTTAGACCGAAAATTTGAAAACTTGTTACAGACGATAGAAACTTCGTTCGCAAACAATACACTGTTAAACTCAGTAAGGAAATTGTAGTTCCAATATTGATTGAGTCCTGCTTAGTTTTGGCCAAGTCAAAGCCTAGGTTTATTGAAATGTATATATTAGTTCCTTGTTCAATATTGTTAGAACTGATTCAGGAATTAGAGGTAAGATGCCTTTTGTGCTGGATTTGGAACTTTATTTCAACAAGCGCAATGATGACAGTTATCTAGCGGCGCTGCACTGCATTTTCGCCATTACTGTCAAATCATTCAATAACAAAAAATCTAGTATAGAAGTTTATTCTGTCCCGTATTTTTTTTTTTTTGACAATGAAAGTTGAAGAACCGCTGGTACTTCTAGCTAGAAGCAACAAAGAAATCACAAAAAAAACGGATCAACTTGGGAGATGACACCATATTATGGATGCTGACCAAGAAAGATGTGTACTGGGAGCATAACTAGATAAATAAGAACATCTCTTTCCGTACCCATATGGTATTTCTTTCGGTACCCATAAGGCTCGTAGGCCTACTCGCATTCGTCTTTGACTCGCACTTGCCTTTGTTTTCAAGTTTCTATCTTCTATGTCAATAGCATTTTTATTTATTGCGAACTAAACGGCCAGTCCTTTTCAAACCAACTATCAACATTTCCGCGCACAAATTCAAAGTGAATCGCGTGACGTATGAAGCCACATAGTTTACCGAGGCGAGACTAAATAGACTAAACAGGAAACAGGTCAGAAATCGGTCAGCGCCTGCGAATCGTGCTGCGTTTCACAATATCCAGTTAACTTCATACACGTACAGTTTACGATGTTTTTCCTTTCACATGAAAGAAATCCGGGTAAAAGGTTTCAGTAAAAGTACAAAGCGGTTACGATGGCTGACGGATAATAATGCAGATTTCAGCGGTGTTATTATGATCGGTACCTTGGCAATACATATTTACAAATTGAAATCTTTTGAGTAGCGAAATCCGAGAGCAACTGAGGGGATTATTTGAAAAGAATATTTATTGCATGTAGTTCCTATGTAGCTATCGCCATAGCACCTATCCATAAATTCATTAATTTCCTTTCATCACTGAATTTCATAAAGCCTGACGCCATTTAGTCTACAAAACAGTCAATAATACAAACGCTAAACAAAGGCAAGATTGTTTTCAATGAAAGAAAAGCACGAAAACACTTAATAGACCGTGACGAAGGGAAAAACGGAATCACTCCCGAAACTTACGTCATTAAGGAAGTTAATTAAGAAAAGGAGCTTAATCGAAAAGTTTAGGAACCCTGGATGTAACTGTGAAGTATATTTAAATAAATTATAACGGGATCATTTTAATAAGAATGAAAGAAATGCCATACCTATTCGTTTTGTAAGCTGATAATACTTTTCGTATTTTTTCGAAAGGAAAATCTTTAGGAATTAAAAGATCCCTTGTGTTTATTAAAAGAAAATGTTCCGAGTGTTATTATATTTGTTTATAAAGTAGGTATCTACTTCTTGAAATTAATATCACGTAGTTATTGACCAATAACTTGTACGTGTGGTGCAAACTGTCAATATTAGTTGGTTATTGATAAATAAATAAAGTAGTTTTTCACTATATATCAATAAATCATAACTATATATCAATATCAATAAATCTTGCATCAAAATAAAACAAAATGTGTCTGACGAAGATTTAGATGGATGCTTTTTATGTTTAGCTCAATAGCATAATATATCCGACTACTATCATAAATATTATCCCCGTTACCAATAAACGTTGTATAGCGTCTGTATAGTTACACAACGCTTTGTCTTCTACCTTCGAAAGTCAAATTACTGACGACTGAAAGAGAGAAATCGGTGTGTAACTATAGTAAGGGGTATTATATTTATTTTAAACATGTTACTAAAAAAGAAAATCTGTGGATTATTAATAAATAAAATCCGTGGAAAATTGAGAAGTAACATGTTTCAAGCTATTCTTCTATCTTTGTCAAGCCAAAAAGTACATAAAGGCCCGAAGTTACAACGGCGCTTGGTCTTTAGATAGTAGCCAGCGCTGTTGCTGTCTAGCATGTACTCCAAATCGCTATTTTTAATCGTTTTTATTATTGAAGCTTTCTTTTTTCTAGGTTTCAAGAAATCTAATGAAAAAAATCCAGCCAAATACCCTATTTTGATTTTAGGAACTAGTCACAACACAGTCATACTTGCACAATAAACTTCTACCGTTTATAGTTTGAAATGTGAGCCCTGATTTAGTTCAAAGGATTCCAGCCCCAGAGGCTCTGTCATAATCTCATTAGCAGGTCAAGTGATGTGCAGGACAGGTCAAGGCGTCCACGACGCGTAACGTGTTACAAACTCAAATGACCAATGAGTAACCCGGCCCGCATTGAAATACTAGTACTGTGATATCTGGTTACTCATGAGTGTGTGACTGGTCTGGATCTCTTAGCTGCCACGGAATGTTTTAATTTTTGAATTGTTTTTTTTTATGCTTTTATTGTTTTTATTGCAAACGCTTTTAACGTACACTTTTTTCCACATCGTTCTCACATGAATGATATAACCAATATATTGTAACAATATTTAAAAAAAAAACCGGCCAAGTGCGTGTCGGACTACGCACAGTGAAGGGCATCGTTCTCACATGAATGATATAACCAATATATTGTAACAATATTTAAAAAAAAACCGGCCAAGTGCGTGTCGGACTACGCACAGTGAAGGGTTCCGCAGTTGGAATGAATTTATCCCAAGAACAAAGATAACATTGTAGTTGAAAATCATGTTCTTCCATACATTGCAACTGCAAATTTAAGGTGGTCGACTATTACTCGTAAACTTGAAGTCTACTTAGCTGTGATAGCTTTCCTTACACACATATGCAAACGACGACGTATGAAAACGCGTGGCGTGAACGAGGCGCGCTCATGACATGCGCGCCCTGTTTAGTTTTTCACATTACCTTATTCTTGACAAGAAGAATGTCAGCTTTATTATTTTACTACAAATTTTAAAATATATTACAAACTTTATGTTTGAATTAATTCATTATACTCTTTTTATTGGGGAAACACCATTATTATTTTATTTCAATCCATTGCCCACAACGAACACCTTTGCCCTCACAAATCCAAAAGCAACCATTTAGCTGGCAGGGGGGGAACACTTTACTAACAAAAATTAGCACTTTAAAGCTTAGTATTTCACAAACGGATCCCTGAATCGAAAAATGGTTATCACAAACCCGCAATATTTTTGAAAGACCTATCCAACGATACCTCACACCAATGGGGTAGACGAGAGAAACAAAAAACATTCCTACTTTACATGTACAAGAGGATTTTTTTTTCAAGATTGTATTTTATCACTTTGTCAGCGGCTTTCTAGTACTAAGAGTCTTTACGAGACGAACGAGGGACGGACGGACGGACAGACAGACGGTCATGGCGAAACTATAAGGGTTCCTTGTTGACTGCGGAACCCTAAAAAGAGTGTCCGTGGAGTTTCTTGCCCGTTCTACTCCATAGGCCCCTACTACGCTTTGGAATGGGCTTCATCTTTCTGACTTACCCGATTCCTTGAATATTCAAAAGTGCCTGTAATTGGTTTATTTGAAGTAAATACTTTCGAGTTTATAAGTTTGAGTTAACAGGTTAATTTGAGTAGCGTCCTGGCCGATTGACCGAACAGTAACTGCTGGTGCAAACGTGGTATAAGCCTCATGACACTTGTTTTCGAATATTGACCTGCTATAAGAGTGTGTGGTAGCACCCCAGGCCTTGACTCATTGAAAACTGGCGCTGACAAACCAACAAGTCAGGCTGCTCCCACAATGGCGATGAAAACCCAAACAGGCGAGCAGCCACAACGACCCGGGCTAAGCTTAATTACAACCGGGGGATTAAGCCGGGACATATTTGCGTTGCCTGCTCAAAATTAGGGCACGCTAGGGATTTCTTATTTAATTTATTCGTGCCCGTGAAGAATGTCGGTTCGTGTCAGGAGGATGCTGTTTTATGTTGTCTCTTTTCCGTGTTTTTTTGTGCGATGGTGATTCTACCAGGTGAAATTATTTTTTTTCCAAAAGGTTCGCTAGTTTATAGAATCATATGATCGATTCACGAACATGCTGCCTAAGAAGGATATCACCATCAACTACTAAGACTGGGTTTAATACTATTGTAGCGGTATCTACAACGCCACATGCGAACAACGCGTCATACTGACGTCACTCAAATCCTGCATCTCGCAAGCAGAGTTTACCGCGCAACTAGCATAGATACAACAGCCCGACATTGTATCATCGACACAAAACCCGTCTGGTCGGAGGATCCTCCCTTTTCTATAGAGTATGAGTGAACTTTACACCCTGTTCATCATACTATTATTACCAGATGTGGAGGTCCAATTGCAATTTATATAAAACACGGCTTATTACAACCGCTACAAAACCATTTTTACAAAATATAAGGTGATGATCCTTGACCAATGGCATTATTTCATTCAAATTAATACGATCTCATTACAAAAGTTTTATTACAAAAAAGTTAAGGTTGTATATTTTTTTCGAGCATTTCTCGTCATTTTCGTCTAAAATTTCTTTTGTCTACTTTTGTTTCGAAATCTTATTTGGACGAGATTTGCCTCGTTGATTATTGTGAGGATGTTGACTATATAGAAGGTACATAATATCGTACGTGACTATGAAAATTATGCCTATATTTGGAGTATTATTTGTTTTGGAAAGATGTTTCTCGTTTTATAATAATAATATATGTAAGTAACC
Source organism: Amphipoea lucens (assembly GCA_947508005.1). Taxonomy (NCBI): domain Eukaryota; kingdom Metazoa; phylum Arthropoda; class Insecta; order Lepidoptera; family Noctuidae; genus Amphipoea; species Amphipoea lucens. Next base: position 22,834,426 of record OX382357.1, read on the forward strand.
ACACATTGGTTTAATAGGCAGCAACTATACAAGCGAAACAGTATAATTGATTCAAAACATCAGTCTGTGTCTATCAGCAATTTTGCAGGACTGGTTTGTTACTGAAGTTTATTTATTATTCATTTTCTGCAGAAGCTTTCAAACCGTTTTTAATAATTATCGTATAATACTATTTATAGGAAAAAGGTTAAAATTGTACAAAGTTTAATTAAAAGATAAAGAGGTTAATTTTGAACCAAAGCAGAGACAATGTGTTGAATTTCTCACTTCATTTAAAACCACAGGGGACGCATCCACTCAGTTAATTTCAACTCAACACTCAACTTTCAACCAATTCCTATGTTAATAAAGGAGTTAAGAAAATTATAGGGTGAAGACTGCCTTGTCGGTTCGTGCACAGTACAAGTTACCAAGTGGAAAGAAAAGAGGGTTTCTGTTGTATTCTAAAATATATCCTGAAACTTAATATGAAATTAAAAAACTAAAAAACCCGACTGCGGTAAAAAACTTAAGTAAAAAAGAAACTGAAAGCTAAAAACAAGCCCATTTTAAATTAAATAAAAGTTTGAAGCAGGCGGGACCCATTTGAGTTTGAAAATATAAAAATAGCCAGTGACACTTGCGCCACCAAGACAAATCTAAAGACGTATACGTATCCAAATCTGTTCATTCGTTTAGGAGTTACGAGGGAACAAAGAAACGGACATACATACATACAGGCAAACACATAACCGTCCTTTTGGGCTTCGCCGCAGTCGGGTAAAAATGCACTTGACATAGTTTGTTGACTTTCATTTTTTTCATTTTCACAATATGGCGTTCAGTAGTCGCCATATTAAATTTTCACTAACGTCATGTCTTTAGTGACACTCGCCGGGCTAAGAGGAATCGATGGACGTGTGAATCATAAAAATCATAAAAGTGTTTGTATAGTGTTTTCTGTATAGTGCTTCAAAGGAACATACAAACATACATAGGCTGATAAACACATTACCACTCCTTTGCGTCGCGCAGTCGGGTAATAATGATTTTAAAAGAAAAAAAAGAAACAGCATAACGATCTTACGAGATAATGAGACAAAATCATTTCTCCATCAATGTTACCATATTCAACAAATGATTAATAGAGATAGGTATTAATATCTAATACACAATATGATAGAGAAAGTAGAAGAAATAGAAAAACAGGGAGAATGATCTAATGATGATTGAACGTTTGAGGTACCCAACTCAAACTGCCATAAAATACCAGCTCCCATTATTAAATATTACTACGAAGAAATAAACACCTATTTTCAAAATAAATGCGACAAATCCGCTTCCAGTTATTCGATAATCGATTACATCCTGCAAATAAACCTTGACCTTCGAACTTGAACGCTGAGTAATATCTTTCTCATAATAAATTTCAATTGATACGAATAATCGAAACTTTGTTTTAGTCACGTCACTACGTTTTGTTAAGACTTGTAAACCCTTTCCTTTTAACGATACTTTTTGTGAACTATTTTTAGGGATAAAACCAGTTTTCTTGCTTTATATACTTGTGGAACGTAACGTAAGAGTAACTTTAGTTTGAATTTGACGGAAGAATTTTTAGCATTTGTCAGAAAGTAACCAAACATCGCATGATTCAGAGTGGGGAGCGCTTTATGAAAATGTTATTAGGATACTGTCAAAAGCTAAACCGAAATTATTTATATCTATTTTCAAATTCGTTACACTGTATTTGGGAAATGTCTCATCATTATAACTCATGAAAATGACGGGTACACTAAATGGAAATATCTATTCTAAGCCACAGACAACCAAAATGATATCTATTTTCAAATTCGCTACACTGTATTTGAGAAATGTCACATCATTATAACTCGTGAAATTGACAGGTACACTAAATGGAAATATCTATTTTAAACCACAGACAGTCGCATTGACCTTTGTCAGATAAAATAATGTTCTGATAGGACACGAAACGGAATAGCCAATACGAGTACTAGATTTTGTCCCAAGTGTTCTGTTTTGGCATGGGATTCTGGGTTCTATCCCCATTTTGGAAAGTACGTATAAACTACGAAGGTATTGTTTTTTTTTTTTATAATTTCTCAATAGCAGCCCGGTGAAGACTTAATTAATATTTCTGTCGAGATAGGTATACTAAATATAGGGTGTTTAGTACACGAATAGGTTTCCAGACATCTCTTTACTGAAACCATAATAATTCACAGCGAGGAACTAAGTGCTTTTATACCAGGGAAAATGGCACCCGAAGTAGTGTTGGAACTTGTTGGTTTTAAACTCGTGTAAGTAACATTATTATGACGTCTTGTATAACATTGTGTAATGAAGAAGTTTTACACATCTTGAGGTAGGTGAGTAGGTATTAAGTAGTAATAGTTTATATTGGATTGACACGTATTTTTGAAAGCCAATGCCGCGTCCATTTTGCCGCCGCCTTCACCAGATAATATTGGTGTTCCTTCGATGTCACATATTCGTGCTGCCACTTGTAGGTATATCCACAAATTATAACATACTAGCTGCGTCCCGCGGTTTCACCCGCGTAAATGTCGATCCCGTGGGAATATCGGAATAAAAAGTATCCTGTGTGTTAATCCAAGGTGTCAGCTACCTCCATACCAAATTTTATCAAAATTGGTCCAGTCGTTTGAGCGTGAAGAAGTAACAAACATATAAACACACACACTCACAAACTTTCGCCTTTATAATATTAGTGTGATGTGATATGATTAGTGTGATAGTGTGATATTAATGGATGAATCATATAATCAGATACTATTGCCAATCTGTTTATACTATATGTATGTTCGTGACTGTACCATAAAATAATAATTTGTATTTCAAAACACATCCTTATATCAAAACAAATTTCGCTCTTGTAGTCGAAGGATGAATTTAAAATGTTAATATCCGGCTCATCCCCGTTTCTCTCAAGGAGGTAATTAATGTTCAGATAATAAGTTAAGTACGAAAACATTAACGGAATTTATAAGACGAGATTCATAAGCCTTCAACAACAAGGCCCTCATAATTGGGCCATTTTTTACGAGAATTTGTTGAGGCGGTACGAATATTTTTGGTGAATTGCTTGAGAAACCCTACCTACTTGTATTTAAATTGCAATTTACTTAATATAACGGTTGCATTGAAATGCCATTTCTCAAATAGCAAGCTTTTGTACAATACATGCAACGTATTTTTTCACAGAGCTACTAAGTAAAATTGTCTATACTATAAGTCTCTACATCTAATACAACATAACATACATCGGTGACGTTTTTATACGTAGGTACATTTAGGATCACATTCCGAGATATTGCATGATGACAGTTACACTTTCTTTAGCTCTCGTCGCGCGTGTCTCCCAACTTACTTATCAGCAGCATGGGAGAAACCAATAAGAATTAGCATTTTGATATTTTTGAATTTACTTCTCAATACCACCTTGACATGAATAACTTGTACTCTTTATGATAAATAAATGATAAACGACTTATTTTCTGTAAGTAGGTTTGTACAAACACTTTTACACGTCTATAATTTTTTTTTGAAGCTAGATGAGGTCGGCGTTTCTTATCTGACTACTCTGAGAAGAAAGGCCGAAACAAACTCAGAGGTCACAGTTTCTTTTAAAGTCCAAACAAAATCTTGGTCAGATCATGTGAAGACCATGTAGATTGGTGTCTGAAATGGTCTTTTGAGGAAAGAACCACACAGATTGAGCGGACCTGTCCAGTCAGTGCACGCATTTGTCAATAATCGTGCAGCTCAACTCGACTCCGACTTTAATAATCAAACTTAAATACCTAACTACTTACTGCCTGTCCTAGTCATATTCACATATTATCTCATTAAAGTGATCATCATTCTCTTGCTCCTAAGAAAAAATGCGGTCAGAGAAACTTATGAAAAATCCCAAGTAAAGAGTCGTAATTCGAGGTTTGGCTCTCACCTATTTCCTCCTCCAATATTGGACCAATTTAAAAGATATTTCATAAACTGAATAAGAAGGATACCTACAATATACTAGTCAAATTTGTACACTAGGCCTCTGTTGACAGCGGTTTAAATCGGTATTTTTTGAGGTTTCTAGTGCTTATAAAAATAATGTATAATAATATCATTAAAAAGGAAAACATAGGGACATACAAGCAGTAAATATTTATTATTCTAGAAGAAAATCATTGCTTTATGGTCATTAACCAGAAAGAAAACAGGCGAGAGCGTTTCTACGGATAACGACCACCCGCATTTCCTCTTAACGCAATTTATTTAGGGTCAGCACAACATTTTTTTTCTTCCATACTTCTCTATGAGTCGACATTTCGATAGTGAAGTGAGAAGGCAAATCGGCTTAGATACCTATATTGTTACCAGCTTGAAGCCGTAGACCTAACATATTAAGCTTGAAGGTCGTAACAGTCAATCAGTGGCAAGCTGCTAGCCCCCGAACAGTCTAAAACCATTAATTGTCCCCACAAGCACCGTTTCTCTCCATTGATTCTTACGACTTGCACGCCTAGATTAGTTGAAACAACATACAGAGAGGAGAGAGGCTCTTGTAGATCTTCTAAGGTCAATCCCGTTAAACATTTACAAAATCTAGCAATCTCATCTCAGCGACAATCTGTTTCAAAAATCTCCTAAAATTTTTAACAGATTGAGACTGATATTGGAAAGCGATCGTTTTTAAAAATACGGGAACTGCCCCTTAATTTAGCACCAGATAAAAAAAAAAAACTGGGCTTTACCGTAATCATTTGTAGGCTACATGATGTGTGAGACAGGTGACACGCGGGCCAGGTTAAAGTGTCAATTAATATAAAGGTACAAAATCGCCTGACACATTAGGTATTATTAGATATTACACCTTAATTAAACTTAATTTTTCGTCGTGGTAGCCCAAATAAAAATAAAAGGTTGAGGCAAAAATAAACCAAGACATCTTTAAAATCTTATTCCATTTCGTTGTTACAACCAGTAAATTGCTCATACGGGTATTTGGTCAACTGGACCCACTCGAACTGGACCCGCTGTCAAATTTCATCATTAGTACAGTTAAGAAGTAAAGCCGAATCTTTTAGTTTTATTTCTATGACTTAAAATATACATAATATTATTCAATTAGGTACACTTAATTTTTATTTATTTATTTTTACTTACTTACTGTCTGCAATGAGCTAAAACAACGTTACTGGATTTTAAGATGCCGTAGTGAGGTCCGGAAGATATCAATTACTAATATAATATATAACAGAATTTTATTCCGCTTTATAATATTAGTGCAGAAAAAAATAAATTATAGCCTATGTTATTCTGTGATAATGTAGCTTTCTAATTTTTTCTTTCTTTTTTATTTTACTATTATCATTAAAATAAGTCCTCCTTAGTATTTGTTACAACGGAATGCATGGCCGTTGCTGATTTGTCAATGTCAATTATATTTGTCACATCAAATTAAAGTCAAAATTGTAGTTTGTTTACATTGGTTATCTACATAAATTAAGTAATAAAATAAAACAGAATTACTGGCAAATGTTATATATGTAAGCTGATGACTACCACAATAACATCAAGGTTTATCAAGACGGAAAAGAAGAAGAGGAATTGTGGTTGTCGTAAAGAGTGCGGTACTGAACCAACTGGACCGTCCTGCTGCATGTTGTTCCAATGACGTTGCTATACCTACGTGTCCCGGCTACATTTCTTTACAAAATCCTAAAATATTGTTGAGAAATCTTTGCGAAAACAATTTTTACCCTGACGACTGTGACGATACTCCTAATGCGACCCGCATTAGGAGTATCGTCACATCAATAATTCAAATTTATTTGTGTTCAAATTGCTGCATTCACATCTGTTGAAGTTCATGAAGATATTGGGCGAGAGGTGAAATGGTCCGCCGATACCTAAGCTCGCGGACAAATATCGTTTGAAATCTTTATTGTTTGAAATGCTTTAGAAAACCCCATCATGCTTGATGGCCCTGTTGTAATACAATAATAATAGGTAAGTATATCATAATATGATAATCAGGTGACAAAATACCTTTTACATAAATATGTCGCATGTAAACTAAGGCATGTCGCGTATCTTTCCTGCGAAAAATGCTCGAATCGACATGGCGAGAATAGCTCGGCTTGATTTTTTCCAGAGAAAAGTTCGAATGGAACGACAATAACGAATGCGAGATGCGTGAGAATTGGCCTCCAGTCCGCACCGACGCACCGTAGGAAAAATATCGTCCGTGGTAACGCAGACGTCCGATTCGAGGCCTTTGACATTATGTATGTTAATGACGTTGTCCTAGACGTGGATCTTGACCTCCCCCGAGGAGTGTGGCCTATGGGGCTCGTGACCAAAATGTATCCGGGAAAAGATGGGGTTGTGCACGTAGCTGACGTTGTCACTAAAGGCGGAACGCTGAAGAGGCCGAGCTCAGAACGGTATAGCGAATCACTCTTCGCCGATGGTACGGTTCGCCGAAATCACTCTTAGTTGACGGTTGGTTCCACGAACAAATCCATCGCCGATAGAACTATTCGTCGAAAACACCGTTCATCGATGGTCGCTTCAGCTACAACACCTTTTACCGATGGAACGGGTCGCCGAAATACTTCACACACAAATCTTTTCACATCAGCTTCCTGGTTTAGGTCTTTTCATAACATACAGTGATTTCCTCTTTAGGATATGCACATTATGCAAAACATTCTTAAATGGACTGGCCCAAATTTTGTACTTAAAAAATAAGAAATAATTATAAGATAAAAATTACCAGCTAAGAAATAGTTATATTCTAATTAAAGCTCTTCAGAGCAAAAGGGTTTGAGTAAAAGTGGCTTGATTTTTTTAAATACGCGGCCACTTGTGAAAAGTGTTTCGTTAAAGAGAACACATTTTTATTATTATAATTAAAAGTGAAATTGTTTTTTTTATTTGTACCGTTTCGATCTGACGGTCAATCTGAATAAATATTTGTAAAAACCATAGTGTTTAATTTATTAGAAATTTACATAAATATTTCGGCGACCCGTTCCATCGGTAAAAGGTGTTGTAGCTGAAGCGACCATCGATGAACGGTGTTTTCGGCGAATAGTTCTATCGGCGATGGATTTGTTCGTGGAACCAACCGTCGACTAAGAGTGATTTCGGCGAACCGTACCATCGGCGAAGAGTGATTCGCTATACCGTTCTGAGCTCGAAGAGGGAGCTCAGAACGGTATAGCGAATCACTCTTCGCCGATGGTACGGTTCGCCGAAATCACTCTTAGTTGACGGTTGGTTCCACGAACAAATCCATCGCCGATAGAACTATTCGTCGAAAACACCGTTCATCGATGGTCGCTTCAGCTACAACACCTTTTACCGATGGAACGGGTCGCCGAAATACTTCACACACAAATCTTTTCACATCAGCTTCCTGGTTTAGGTCTTTTCATAACATACAGTGATTTCCTCTTTAGGATATGCACATTATGCAAAACATTCTTAAATGGACTGGCCCAAATTTTGTACTTAAAAAATAAGAAATAATTATAAGATAAAAATTACCAGCTAAGAAATAGTTATATTCTAATTAAAGCTCTTCAGAGCAAAAGGGTTTGAGTAAAAGTGGCTTGATTTTTTTAAATACGCGGCCACTTGTGAAAAGTGTTTCGTTAAAGAGAACACATTTTTATTATTATAATTAAAAGTGAAATTGTTTTTTTTATTTGTACCGTTTCGATCTGACGGTCAATCTGAATAAATATTTGTAAAAACCATAGTGTTTAATTTATTAGAAATTTACATAAATATTTCGGCGACCCGTTCCATCGGTAAAAGGTGTTGTAGCTGAAGCGACCATCGATGAACGGTGTTTTCGGCGAATAGTTCTATCGGCGATGGATTTGTTCGTGGAACCAACCGTCGACTAAGAGTGATTTCGGCGAACCGTACCATCGGCGAAGAGTGATTCGCTATACCGTTCTGAGCTCGAAGAGGCCTGCTAGAAAGTTAGCCAAACTGGAAGGGCTCCAGTAGCTGTTGCGACATCACTGCACGGGGGGGATGGTGTTGCAACCTTTTTATATATATATTTATGGTTTTTTACTCTTTTTTTAGTTTTCAAAATAAAAGTCAGTTGTGTCAGCGATTCGAAATTTTATTCTTTGCTCGCTGTATAACGCAGTGTGCCTAAGTCGCGTTATGCCTAGACCAAACGTGATGTGGGCGTGTTGTGACTTAGGTCAATTCCGTTTTAGTTGAATAGCGAGATAGGCTTAGTGAGACTAAGGTTCATTGAGTTTTAGTTCAATAGCGAGATAGGCTTAGTGAAACTAAGGTTCATTGACTTTTAGTTCAATAGCGAGATAGGCTTAGTGAAACTAAGGTTCATTGAGTTTTAATTCATTAGCGAGATTGGCTTAGGTAGTGAGACTTATATGTTACAGCTAATAGCCGAAGTGCGGCTACATCTAGTTTTAGCAGGGCGCGTACAACTAGGTGCAGCATCCTACATAGACGGAGCCCCGCGATTTCTGTGTAAAGGGTTTAAATGGGCAATGTGAGATATAAACGAAACGCTTATTTGAAGTTAATAGCTGAGTAGGTGTGGCATGAGGAGAGAACATAGAAAATATATTTCAAATGTTTCTGATAGGAGCCCCGTGGTCAGGAGTCCACTTACAGATTTCAAAAAAAGTGTCAACAATAATGTGATATTCAGAGGCGTTGATTTTGGCATGATCGGGTGTATATAAAAAAATAAAAGGATATTCAGGCGCTGAGATTTACTTAGTGTCATAGTAAAATGTTGAAATAATCAACTTAATTGATTCAAACTTCTGAATATCGAGAAATCTTCACAAACGTGTCGTGGTCAGGAGTCCACTTACAGATTTCAAAAAAAGTGTCAACAATAATGTGATATTCAGAGGCGTTGATTTTGGCATGATCGGGTGTATATAAAAAAATAAAAGGATATTCAGGCGCAGAGATTTACTTAGTGTCATAGTAAAATGTTGAAATAATCAACTTAATTGATTCAAATTTCTGAATATCGAGAAATCTTCACAAACGTGTCACCTTCCAATTCAAACTGTAATAGAAGCTATTGGGTTCCTTGATTTAGGGATAAATGCAACATTATGGCCACGTTTGAGTAATTTTTTTAATTGATGAAACTACCTTTTCGCGGGTAGGTGTTAAAAAAGTATAGACGTGTCTTAAAATCGGAATTTTATTTAAAATATAATAAATTTGTAATACTGATTAAGTTTACTTCAGTACTTAGTCTTCCATAGTAAATAACAAGTACTCACGTTTGTGGCACATTTATGTGACATATACACAGTATAATTACCACCTGCCAGCTGATCATCTGCACTACTATTCAACTTTATTGTCTGCACTACACATCACAGAATGTCTCAATTCGCTGAAGTCCTTGCTGCCCAGAAAGCCCTTGAAGATAACTTTTTGAGAAAGATGAGCGAGCTTGAAGGGCAAATTCGGTGTGCCGGTCCTGCGAAGGATACAGTGGCAAAGATAGCCGAAGAGTTTCGCAGTTTCCGGGAGCTCATTTTCTCCATGCTTGGTCTGCTTCGAAGCCAAATTAGCGAGTGTGCCAAGCAAATAGATGGCTTAGAGACTAGGCACCGGCGGAAAGCCTTGGTTTTTCAGGGCCTTGCTGAAGTGGAGAATGAGGACTGCACGGCAGTAATTATGGAGGTGCTCAATGATAAGCTTGCCCTCAAAAATCTATCGCATTCCTCAATTAAAGTCTGTCACAGGCTTGGAGCTCAAGGCAAGGATAATCACAGGCCTATCCTCGTTAGGTTTGCCAGTGTGGACGTCAAGGCCTCAGTCTGGAAGGCAAAAACAGGCTTGAAAGGCTCCAAAATATCCATTAAGGAGTTCTTGACCAGGGCCAGGCAATCTGTCTTCGGAAGGGCGCGGGAGCACTTCAGCATGCGGTCGTGCTGGACTCAAGACGGCGTCATTTTCATAAAGGCCTCTGATGGAAGTCGGCATAAGGTTACTTCCATCGACGAGCTGAAGCCCTTGATGTCCAAGTATCCGAAGGCGCCAGGCGTGAGTCCATCAACGAAATAAACAAGTGTCCATGATGCCGGGAGCCTGAAACACACAATGTAATTATTATGGTTATGTTTACTTTGATGTTTGTTGTTGTTTCTAACTTGTTTCTTAATTCATAGTCTTTACTTACCGTTATGTAGTTGTCCCGTCTCGTAGTTATCTTTTTGTTTTGTGCCCCGACTGTTTACTTAATTTCTGTTTCTCTATATTGAGGTGTCTTTCAATACCCTCAACACTATCTATTTTTCAATGTTATTTTTATTTTGTTGTGATGTGTAAAACGTGTAAATGTCAATTTGTCAAATTGACTGAATTGACGTTAGTAATATTAAATTGACTTTGACATTTCATGGTAACGTTCGGAAATTACTCGCAGTTGGGTGTGCCGTTTAACTAATTATTATTTTTTTCTTTTTTTCATAACTCTTTTTTATATTCTTTTTTTTTTTTTGTTTTTGGGAACTACGCTTTTCACTTTGTGGAATAGCCATAAATCAGAACAATGGCTTTGTTATGTGTAATTTGTGCTGAATACTGTTTAATTGCTTTTAGTGTTGGTGTTAGCTGGCGGGTGGTGCGGTTGCACCTGTTAGTTGCTCTGATTTTAGCATTAGCATATTTTTATATTTATTTATTTTAGGAACCCACTTATATTTATGTCAGACAATGAGTCATATTTTTCTGCCAACCAATCAACTGCTTCTTCTTGTGATGATAGTTTTTGTTCATTCAGCTACACCCTTGGGGACTTTTTACAACAAAATTTCAATGATCAGTCCAATCGGCTGGTGAATGTGTGTCACATTAACGCCCAAAGTCTTCCAAGCCATTACAGCGAGCTTTACGACGCGTTTAATAACAGTAATGTTCACGCCATCCTGATCTCTGAAACTTGGCTCAAGCCACATCTCCTGTCTACCACTTACCCTCTTACTGACTTCGTTCTTATACGGAATGATCGGATTGATAAAGGAGGGGGTGGTGTGGCCATATACCTTCGCTCTGATTTTCCTTACAAAATACTTGCTACTTCCTCTTCAAATTATTCTGCTTCTGCGGAGTTTATTTTTCTTGAAGTCTGTATCAAAGGAGCCAAAACCATTATTGGTGTTGTCTACTGTCCCCCCACTGTTGATTACTTCACTGAATTCGAATCAGTACTTGAATCTTTGGGTTCGGAGTATGCACATCACATCATCATGGGTGATTTCAACACAAACCTCCTTGCCCTTAACTCCCCTCGGTCCCGTAAGCTCCTCCATCTTATCGAGTCAGCTAGTCTGCACGTATTGCCGCTCAAACCTACTCATCACAATAATGTTGGCGAAGACACCTGGCTCGACCTGATCCTCACCTCGAATCCTTCCCTCGTATCTTCCCACGGTCAACATGACGCTCCTGGCTTTTCTCATCACGACATGATTTTCCTTTCCTATATCCTGAAACCTCCCAAACCTAAGCCCAAGGTTCTGTACAGGCGTTGTTTTGCACGCATGAACGTCGAAAAACTCAAAGAAGATGCATCTGTGGTGGATTGGGAGCCTATGACGGAAGCTACCTCCGTTGACGACAAGGTTGCCATATTCAATGATGTTGTAGTCAACCTTTATAACATCCATGCCCCCGTCAAAAAGGTTAAATTAAAACGGCCACCTGCACCATGGATGACTAGAGGTATACAGATGGCAATGCGACGTAGGAACCGCGCGTTCCGTAAATTTAAAAGGGATCGTACTGATGAGAACTGGACATCATTTAAGGCTGCGAGAAATAGGTGTAATCAGATGATACGCAATGCTAAACGCCGCCATATTCTTGATACTATCAATTCTTCCTCTTCTGCCGATATTTGGAAATTTCTTGGAACTCTTGGTATCGGCAAATCGCGACATTTAGATCTTCCTAGTTCAATTGACTTAGACGTTCTCAACCGGCATTTCTCCACTGTTTCTACCATGGATCGTCTAACCAAGCAACAAACTCTGTCCCTAATTTGTGGTCTATCGCGTTCTCATACTAATTCTTTCAGTTTCATTCCAGTCGAACCGGGAGAGATCAGAAAAATCATTCTCTCCATCAAATCGAAAGCGGTGGGATGTGACAATATCACCCGTGGTATGATCGTTACTATTCTAGATCATCTCCTACCCGCGATTTCCCACATTATAAATTTTTCTTTGTTCTCCGGAGTATTCCCTTCCCTGTGGCGCAAAGCCTATGTTCGTCCACTACCTAAGGTTTCCAATCCCTCTCTTCCTACTGACTTCCGTCCAATTTCTATCCTTCCCTTCCTATCCAAAGTGCTAGAGGCCTGTGTCCACAAACAATTCTCCGACTTTGTTCATTGTAATTCTATTATTAGTCCTCTCCAATCTGGGTTTAGGCCTGGGCACAGCACTGTTTCCGCACTCCTTAAAGTGACTGGTGATATAAGGGCAGGACTGGAAGACACCAAAGTTACTGTTCTAGTGTTGGTTGATTTCTCGAATGCCTTCAATACCGTCAGTCACGACATCCTGTTAGCCATTCTGTCCTATATAATGGTCTCTCCTGAAGCACTGGAATGGTTCTCCTCTTACCTTCAGGAACGTCAGCAGTCTGTTCATGTTGGGGATTCTTCTTCTAGCTGGTGTGATTTGGAAACTGGCGTTCCTCAAGGCGGTATACTTTCTCCTCTTCTGTTTTCTATTTTTATTAATCTTATTACTTCCGAACTTCAGTGTGCGTATCATCTGTATGCAGATGACTTGCAGTTGTACTGTCAAGCGAAGGTAGATGATTTACCTGACGCTATCGATAAATTAAATAAAGACTTGATAGCCATAAAATCCTGGTCGGATAGATTTGGCTTAGCTGTAAACCCTACGAAGTGTCAAGCGATCATCATTGGTAGCTCTCGTAGTATTAGCAAAGTAGATGGTAGAACCTTGCCACCAGTTCTCTTCAATGGTACGATCGTTCCTTTTGGTACCGACGTGAAGGACCTAGGCTTGCACATTGATTGTACCCTGAACTGGCGGACTCAAGTCGCTAGGGTGAGCCAGAAGGTTACTGGAACGCTGCGGGCTCTGTACCGTTTGAAAAATTTATTACCATCAAGTACGAAGACAATGCTTGTGCAGTCCCTTATTTTCCCTATCATCGATTATGGTGATGTGTGCTACTATGACCTGAATGCAGATCTCCTCAACAAACTTGACCGTCTTCTCAATAACTGCATTCGATTCGTTTTCAATCTGCGTAAATATGATCATGTTTCTGCGCATCGGTCGCTTCTAAAGTGGTTGCCCATACGCCAACGTAGAGAACTAAGGGCGCTGACAACCTTGTTCTCATTTCTTGATTCTCCGTCTTCCCCTGGTTATCTAGCCCCCCATTTTCAGTACATTTGCGCCAACCACAATAGAAATCTACGCTCATCACACAATCGTCTTCTTCAATGTCCCACTCACCGCACAGACTTCATTCACTCTTCCTTCTTCGTTCAATCTATCTCTCTATGGAATGCGCTCCCTCAGGAGATCAGGATGGCAACCAACCGATTATCTTTTAAAGTTAAGGTTCGCGAGCACATTCTCAAGAAGCCGGCAGTATCATCACAACGGTAATATTTTCTCATTGTTTGTCTTACTTCTTTTTAGTTAGTTAGTAAGTATATTCATGTATTTATGTATATATATTTATGCTTATATTTATATATAATTAGTTATAGATTATATTCATAGTTCTTATAGGTTTATGAGTATCATTGTATTTAAAATATTTATTCCTTAATTTCATGATTGCACCTACCACTGTTTGTCTCTGCATCACCCAAAGGTTGACTGGTAGAAAATGCCTATGGCATTAAGTCCGCCTCTGTACATTTATGTGCTTGAAGTATTAAATAAATAAATAAATAAATAAATACCTCATATTTGCCAAAAGGCTCCATAAATCCGACAGATATTTATATATTCACTATCAGGACATGTAAAACTATTGCACAAAATAACTTTTATTTGCCCTGAATATCCTTTTAAAAAATTTTTTTTTACAAAAAAAACAACTGACTTCAAAAAAACAAAAACACAAAGTGATAAATTACTTTAATTTCAGAAGTCGATGTCGTTGGTTCCGCATTTTCGTTTTTTTGACACCGACTTCCGAAATTAAAGTTAAAAAGTTTTTATTTTTTACTTTTTAGTGTACCTACCCCATAAAAATTCATTGCATTGAGGAATTGAAGACACCGACTAGAAGAATCATCAAAATTCGCATTTATGCATATAACTTCGTACATAAGAATAATTACCTAATGTATTAAATACTAAAATGTAGATCACATTAGTGAATGAATTATCAAAACAAGTTTTCGCCCTGAATATGCTCGCACAAAAACCCTTTAGGCGGGCTACCATATTATTATAAGTACTCTGTGAATGATATTATCATCAGTCCAAGCCTTCGATTAATCTCTCTAATTAAATTTTGATTAATCTCTAATTAATTGTAAGTATTTGATTAGTAAGTGCCCTTTGTAATATAAATACGTACGTGTATATAACTTCATACTAATAATTTTTCTGCTTTCAGCCGAAATAATGAATGAAAATTTGCCATCCACCTCACAAGGATTCCCATCAACATCTATGTATATTGGTTCAACGCAGCGGGGTGGCAAAAAACTATTCAAAGCCGGACATGAGTATACCATAAAAAGGAAAAAGCAAAAAACTATTCAAAGCCGGACATGAGTATACCATAAAAAGGAAAAATAAAGATGGTACCGCCTTGTGGCGGTGCATACAAAAGAAGATATGCTCTGCAACTATAAAGACCGATCCTGAGATGCGAATGTTGCATGAAACCAAACGTTTCCATGAAAAAATGAGCGTCGAAGAATATGACATAAAAATACAAATGGACAAGTGCTCTTAAGACGTTCAAAAAGATATGTCTGTACCGATTTCCAAGATTTTTCTATTCAAAGCCGGACATGAGTATACCATAAAAAGGAAAAATAAAGATGGTACCGCCTTGTGGGGGAGCATACAAAAGAAGATATGCTCTGCAACTATAAAGACCGATCCTGAGATACGAATGTTGCATGAAACCAAACATTCCCATGAAAAAATGAGCGTCGAAGAATGTGACATAAAAATACAAATGGACAAGTGCTCTCAAGACGTTCAAAAAGATATGTCTGTACCGATTTCCAAGATTTTTCTATTCAAAGCCGGACATGAGTATACCATAAAAAGGAAAAATAAAGATGGTACCACCTTGTGGCGGTGCATACAAAAGAAGATATGCTCTGCAACTATAAAGACCGATCCTGAGATGCGAATGTTGCATGAAACCAAACATTCCCATGAAAAAATGAGCGTCGAAGAATGTGTCATAAAAATACGTGCTCTCAAGACGTTCAAAAAGATATGTCTGTACCGATTTCCAAGATTTTTGAAGATAGCATGGATTCTCTCAAGGATAAGGGCACAGATCTAGTAAAGGGTCTACCTGACCTTAGGAACGTACAAAAAGACTTTATAAAAATAGGAATCGATCTATTGGTGCTAAAAAAGTAAGATTTAGCAAGGCAACTTCTGTCGAAATACCAGAAAAATATAAGTTTTTGCTATTCGCCGACTTATAAGTTTTTGCTATTCGCCGACTACAACGATGGTAAAAATCGCATCCTAGTCTTTGGCGACAAGAAAATGCAAAATTACATAAGATTTGGTAAGCGATTCTTTATTGATGGCACATTCAAAATTTGTCCAACAATATTCTACCAGCTATTCACAGTCCATGCAGACCCTCCTGAGCAGTAAGTCTAATTAGAAAAATGTCCATGTAGCAAAACGTCCAACTATACAAATAGTCTGTATAGCAGAACGTCTATTTAGCAAAAAGTCAGATTCTCAAAATGTCTGGATACTCAGGCAGAAAATTTAACACACAAATTGCATCGGGAAGGAAACGGACACGGTATTATAATATGTACATACAGACTCTTTGGTCATGTACTCGTAGCGTATAACATATCTTTTTAATGGTGACTGACACTTATTGTCATGAATGCTGTTTGATTAGCATTACTCATTCGTTTTTTCTTCCTGTATTGATTGCTATTCATTACAAATACTATAGTTCTAGCTTCTAAATTATAAAAATGGATGAAGAACAAACATTGAAAGTCAAAAGAAGAAGCGTGTGCTGCTGCTGAATGGTCACAGGTACAATTTAAATATCACAAATAAGGGAGGGTCAACTCTATGGAGATGCTCCCGGCGCAATGAGTGTAGTGCATCTGTTACAATAAATAAACACGAAAATAAAATAATTCGTCAGTTAAATGAGCATACTTGCAAAGCTAATTTTGATAAAAACAAGACTGACATAGTGATGGACAAATGCAAGAAATTAGTTCGTCAAATAGCAAAACCTGTCCAGAACATTTTTGAAAAAGAATTCGCTAATATGGATGAGATTCAACAGGTACCAGATTTTAACTCAAAAAAAGACACTGTTCAGGGCTCGTCGCAAATATTTAAATGTTTGTTAAACTGAATTCAGAAACTTGAATGATGTTACAATTCCAGAAATAATGGCCGACAGTTTCCTTGTTTGTGAAGATGGATGTGAAAATAATAAAATCTTAATATTTTCAACACCTGTGAGTAGACAATGCAATAAGACATTGAAAAATAAGATGTATTTCATTGATGGAACATTCAAAGCTACACCCAAGCCATTCTACCAGCTGTTATCAGTTCATGTTGATTTGAATACCTGTGATGATTTAACTTGTGTTATGGGAGTTATATACACGTTACTACCTGACAAGACACAAGAAACCTACGGACGCTTATTTGGCCTCATCAAGCAAAATTTTGAAATAGACATGACGGCCATTAAATGCGATTATGAGATAGCGCTTATCAATGGAATTAAAGAAGCTTTTCCAAACGCTCAAATAACGGGCTGCTATTATAATCTTAATAAGGCCGCTTGGAAAAAAGCGTCAACATTGGGTCTTCCTGAAAACAGAGAGTGCAGAAACATTGTCAGAATATGTTCCAATTTACCTCTGCTACCTTCTCCATACATTACGGAATGTTGGACTAGCATTGTTGAAAACGCCACGAAAAGCGAAGAAATGGTGGCTTTTTTAAATTACTTGAAAAGACAATGGCTTCAGTCTCTGGCAGATATAATAAACTGTCCTAGTAATTATAATTTTCGCACAAACAATGCACTCGAAGGGTGGCACAGGCGTCTAAACACGAATATAAAATCAAAGCCAACCCTGCTACTATTCCTCAAAGCTCTTAGAAAAGAAGCGCTTTGGCAAGATCGCAAATACAAGAATATATTATTTGAAGGAAATAAGAGAAGAAAGATCGATATAATGTTTAATGCCAAATACAAAAGAGAGCTGCAAAAGCTTGAGGGCCAAAAAATTTGCCCCTTTGAATTTTTGATCAATCTTGGCCA
This sequence comes from Amphipoea lucens, assembly GCA_947508005.1. Taxonomy (NCBI): domain Eukaryota; kingdom Metazoa; phylum Arthropoda; class Insecta; order Lepidoptera; family Noctuidae; genus Amphipoea; species Amphipoea lucens. Next base: position 22,852,006 of record OX382357.1, read on the forward strand.
TATCAAAAGGATATTAGGTGAATAAATGCAGGGGAATTTGTGCGCCTAATATCCTAATAATATTTATGAGGCTATAAGGTTTTTAACCCTGATATTTGTTTAACAAATAAATTTACTGTAATTTACAAATGACTTTTACTTTCTATCATGAGTGTACACATTTTAAAAATGACTTTTTGCTAAATAGACGTTCTGCTATACGGACCATCAGAACGTCTTTGTAGCAAAAAGTCAGATTCTCAAAATGTCTGAATACTCAGGCAGAAAATTTAACACACAAATTGCATCGGGAAGGAAACGGACACGGTATTATAATATGTACATACAGACTCTTTGGTCATGTACTCGTAGCGTATATCATAATATCTCTTTAATGGTGACTGACACTTATTCATGCAGATAGGTATAGGTAGTAATGATGACTATGTGAATGTTGTGCCGGTCCTATATGCCTTGTTACCCGACAAGTAGATGTCCACTTACGAACTTTTATTTGATATTATAAGAAGTCAAATACCGGAATGGGAGCCAAGTAACGTGTCAATGGATTTTGAAGTTCCAGCTATTCAAGCGCTGAAAAATACTTTCCCAGATGTGAAAATAAGGTTTCTTTCACTTAGAAGTCTTTGGCGTAAAGCAAAAGAGCTGGGTGTGTCCAAAACACAAACGGGTAAGATGCATGTAAAACTTTGTGCTGCTTTGTCACATCTCCCACCAGAATCAATTGATGAAGGTTGGCTTTATATCATGGGAGAATGTTCTAATAGCGCTGACATCATAAAATTTAATGTTGATGGGAATCCTTGTGAGGCGGATGGCAAATTTTCAATCATTATTTCTGCTGAAAGCAGAAAAATTATTAGTATGAAGTTATATACTGCTTTGTGTTCGTAATTATAGATTTAAATTTTGTTTTTATTTTTCGTTATCATTAGAATTAAGTATGCACGTACGTACGTACGTGTATGTTTTGTATGCACGTGTTTCTGTAAACAAATAAACCTAATATTCTTTTTTTTTTTTTCTTTCCATGATGAAAAATTTGAACATTTTTCACATCCACCATTCTTGGATTTTCACTTTGACCTCACCATCGGTTTCAGTACCCTAGAAAACCAAGAAATCAACACTCATGATGAAAAATTTGAACAGTTTTCACATCCGCCATCTTGGATTTTCAGTTTGACCTCACCACCAATTTACATATCTGGCGAGCGAACGCCTATTTACGGTGTCCCAGAAGGGATCGTGCTTGGATCTCTATTATTTATCCTATATATCAATGACCTGCCTGATGCTATTGACTACCACATGACCCTAATCTTACTAATCTTACTTTAGTCAACGGGTACATGGTGATATTGACATTAAAGCCCTCTACAATGACACAGTATTAAATAAAGTCGACGACACAAAATTTCTTGGTGTAATGATAGACGCAAAACTGAACTGGAAAGCGCACATTGAATATATAAACAAAAAACTGAGCTCAGTCACGTATGTCTTGTACAAACTGTCCTCAGAAGTTAACCCAGATGCTTTAGTGATGGCCTTTCATGGATTGGTGGCATCACTTCTACGCTATACGGTATAATATTTTGGGTATATTACTTTGAATGGTGATAACTTGGATAGGGTGTCGCAGTTTAAGTACCTTGGACATTACCTTACCGACGGCCTTAAGGATGATGTTGACATAGAGAGGGAGCGCAGGGCTCTGTCAGTCCGTGCCAACATGCTGGCCCGTAGATTCGCCCGCTGTACGGACCAAGTCAAGATCACACTATTTAAAGCGTATTGTCAGGGTCTGTACACGGGTAGTCTATGGGTTAGTTATACCAAAAAATCCCTGGACACACTGCGCGTCCAATACAATAATATTTTCAGGATAATGTTGGGACTTCCTCGTTTCTGCAGTGCCTCCGAGATGTTCGCACAGGCTCACACTGACGGTTTTCATGCCGTCATTCGGAAAAAAGTCGTGTCTCTTATGAGGAGGGTGCGGGGGAGTCACAACAGCATCCTGAAAACTATAGCTGAAGATGTGCGTGCACCTGTGATGAGGCATTTCGTTCGTCTGATGATCTTGTAGGGAGTTATCTCCCTGTTGGTTATCTTGTCGGGGCGGGGTGTCTCAGCACAGGGGCTTTGTGTGTGTTTTTTTTTTGTGTGTGAATTGTGTTGTGATGTTTATTGATGGAAGTGTGTTGTTCTTTGTTATTGTATTTTAAGTACTAACAATAGTTTGTAAGTTATTGTATACTAACCGGTGGATCTAGTTGTCCCGAATAAATAATTTAGAATTTGAATTTGAAAAGCTTTTTTTGTATGGCCCCGAAAATATACAACAAAATACCACAGTCATATAAAGACAGTCATAGACATGACAACAAAACAAATTAAAAATAAGATTCGAAATCTACTAACAGAAAAATGTTATGTAAACGCATGTTTCACAAATAAATTATCTTTATCTTTTATCTTTAGATTTTGAGGTAGGTACTCGTAGATTCTGTACCAGATTCGTGCCATTGTCTTTTTGTTTCGACTGTATCCACGGGTAGCTTAAAACAAAAGATGTTTGTCTAATTTTGACAGTGGGTCCAGTTGACCAATAAAAATATAGAAAATTTTTCCTTTGGTCAACTGGACCCGCGGGTCCAGTTCGAGTGGGTCCAGTTGACCAAAGACTCACACAAGATCGGATTTTTTTTAACACTTTCAAAAATAGGCACCATTTCTGACCAACAGCGCTTGGCCAGTTGCCACACAGTTTTCCCGTCTCACTGGGCTGGGCCTCGGAAGATCAATCATTCACTTAATCTCAAATTCAAATTCAAATAATTTATTGTGGATCATAGGTTCATAAGATGGTGTGTTAGTTACAGGTAAGTCTGCTATGTCCCGCCATTGAGGCATACAAAATTCACATTACAAGTTTATTAAAATACAATACATCTGCTACATAGCTACATTTCCCTTGGGGAGATCCCATCATGCTGTGACTCCGAATTAACTTTTGTTAATTGGGCTGAATTTCGTTAAAGATGCAGCAGCTATAAATATTTATTTTGCTTTTATTTACTTGCGAGTTTTAGTTTAGAAGATATAGTAGAAATGCGACATCGAAATGACAAGATAACATTTGTCTGACCTTGGGGCCATATTCGACAAGGATTACTTACAACCGATTGAGTGTAATGAAGACAAGTTAAAAGAGGCGCTATATCAAAAGACACGCTATTTGAGGGATATTTTGTAAAAAATAAATAAAACTACGCATATGTAAAATGTTACCCAAAGTTAAAACTATAAACAGATTAAAGTATTGCTAGATCAATTGGACCTACTTATGCAAAACGGAATCAACCCACACAATGACAGTTTTGAAAAAAAAAAAAACGTTTTTGTCAAAAATTTGTGTACAATAAAATTGTTTGTTATTTTGAATAAAGTTTATTTACTATATTGTACTACATCATTTGTTATATGTAAACAAATACAATATTGATGTAAATCATTAACATTTTAATAGAAATAAAAAAGAAAACTCATTGGTTCTTTTTAACAAAACTACCTGTGTGTGGGTTGGTCCGTTGTCAATTATCATTTTTAATAGTAAAAATAAATCTCATATTTATTTTACACATTTTACTGAAAAATACGAATAAATCTTAAATGATAATATGAAAATGTTAAAAATTACATAAATGTAAACATTACTTAATCCAATTCTGCTTCAAAATCAGTTTGACCCGAAAAACCTTCAAGATCGTCTTCTATATTAGCATTTCCAACAAGCTTTGCATAAAAATCGTGCGAGTCTCTCCAAAATGTTGCTTATTTAAATTTTTCGTTCCTTCGTAATTTTGTTGACATTAATTATCAACTAATTTTTGTTGATAATTTTTTGTTTGATTTACATTTGAATTAATCATGTCGCGAGTTAAGCTCCCTTGAAGTGACACTTCACAATGAAAAACGTGTCGCTTTTGGGCTAACGATTGGAAACAACTATTGCTACTTGAACTAAACTCACAACTGATTGATGAACGCAACAAATGTTTTTTTTTTTAATTCCGTTATTCTTTTGTTGCTCACCGTGTTTCTTGAAAAACACGCGCGGTCGCATGTTATTGTAATAATAAAATATCCAAAAGCCCGTATTCTGCAGCATGCAAAATAGTAGCAGATAAAAAAGCGGGCCCGTAAAAAATCCTCATACTTGTAATAGGTACTTATTTTATTTACTTACGCCACAGACGAAAAGGGAATGACTTAAAAATATTCGTGGTTGCATCAAAAAGTCGTTATTCTGAAACTTTTTACTTTGGGTAAACAAACATAGCTTCGTTTATCTTTGGCCGTAGAACAACCGTTAAATATGTAAACCTCCCACTCCTGTGTGGTCAAAAAGGCCATGATAGTGTCTTGTTCTCGTGATCTTGAGAAATAGTCTTGAAAGACGGTTAGCTAGTCTTGGCTCCTTTTATCAAAGCAATCAAAATTAGCTTACCTGAAAGTTACTGAACGAGTCACCAAGAAGCATTTACTTATTTAGGGCTTTCGACAATCACCATTCATCATCCATCACTTTTAATTAAAATAGCCGATACTTCGTGTTTCAGTTATTAGTTCTGTTCTCTAAATAGTTTTTTATCATGATAAATACATAAACATGACAAACAAATCGTAAGAAAGATAGAGCACATTTTACTGTACGATGAACTAACGTTATTGTAACCACGCATTTATGTCATTTACTCGTAAGTTAGTTTTATCTTTATTTCAGCAACGTTTATAAGTAGGAAGGCTGATTATTTATTTTAATTATTTTCACCAAAAATATACTATTTTCTACACTTCTTAAAAGTCGTATAAAAAATGGGCCAATTCCAAAATTTCGTCGAGCACAGTTAGAGGCTAATGGGAGGCGGTAAAAGTGGAAGTTTATCATAATAAATGTTAAGAGAGAAGCACCTGAGCTCCCTTGGATATTTCGCAGCACACTAAGTTAATTTAGAGTTTGCTGTGAGAAGGCCGTGTGGCTTTCTATGATACAAAGTTTGCTAACTGCTCGTGGAACGTCGTGCGGTATGAAGGTGTAGGTAATACCTGCTTGTAATTTCGCTCGTAATTTTACGGGTAAGGTCTTGGGAGCCTGAGTTGCAAGTTGAAAAAAAAAACGAGTGTGCTTATGACCACACGACTGAAGTAAAACTTCAAACGAATTTGGCTATGAGAGGAAGAGAGAAAGAAAATGTGCGCGCGCACTGCTTTCTCTTGCTTATATCCCTCACTCAACTCCCGTTCGCCTCGCCCGATCACACTTTTTGTAACGCTTACGTCACGCGTTCGCCAGCTTACTCCCCAAGTCAAGCGTGCGTAAAGAAGTTTCACTACAAAAAACACCGTCTCTTAGGTATGCTGTTAAAAACCATGGTTTTATGGACCTAAGGGTGAGAATGACGAAAATATAATTGCTAAATAAAATAAAATTTTCTTAAATATTGTTGCTGTTCGTCTGTTATCTTGAATTATTGTTATACTTCCTGTTAACGCCACAGTTAGTTTATACATATTTTCATGCCTAATTACTGGCAACTCCAAATAATATTGGTATCTGTGCGACACAAATTTCCTTCCGCTTTCCCTTTCCCTTTCGCAACCCCTATAATGCCTGAGCGAGAGCGAGAAAGAAGATTTGAAATCGCGAACGTTCCCGTACTGTCATAAAGAAAAAACAGAATCAGTTTCTCCAATGCCTTCAAGACTAGCGGGTCAAAAATAAAACTCTAGGTAAAAGAGAACTCAAAACCTACCGCAAAGAACGAAGATTTATATTACTGTGCAAGTGCGTGTTTTAAGTTGTGTATGAAAGTGACATCGTGGACCTGCCGCCGCCACTTGGCTAAAGGAACTCTCATCAGCGTGTCTCCGCCATAGCTCGCCAGGCAGGTACAAATTATCATTTTCCCACACCACCAACACCTATTCGCATTTTCGAACCGCCCCTCATACAGTCCACTACAATAAAATTTCGATTTTCACCCCAGGCTTTAAGCCGACGCATCACTTCTTCTCTCCTACTTATAAAAAAATTTGCAGGTACGCGACAGGGCCCATAATTCTATTGTTTTATACTTACCACCCGTATGTGTACATTATGGATGCAATAAAGATTGAATTTTGGTAAAAGGGTGAAGCCACTCAAGATATTCCTGGCATGCAAGCGGTTAAAACTACGAACATTAATAAAGATTCTTTTTTGGAAGGGGTTGTCGCAGCATACAATCGGCTGCCATCACATATTTATAACTTAGAACTTAGGATAGATTTTCATTCATTCTACTACTACTGCCCTCACATGTCTTTTTATTTCAAACTTCTCTGTTAGTCGTCATTTCGGTAGTCACCACCAGCCATATCATCTATCACAGTCCGGCCATCTTTTCTTTGGTCTTTCCCTACTCTTATACCCATCCACATTCGTCAGATTCACAAAGATTAAACTGAAAGTTTTAATTCGAACCTACAACGCTACCGGCGGTAAAATGTGGCTCGCAAACTAACAAAAAAAAAAAAAACATGGAAAACGAACAAAAAGTGGAGATAATATTCGTTGATCGACAGTACAGCGCGTTCGTTGTTCCGCCGTCAGAAATCGACAGTTATGATTGAAAAAGTTTAATCAATCCGTCCGCCAATCGCGCGTGTTTTGATGGGAAAACGTACAAGTTTTACTATTGTGCAGTTTTGGGGTGTTGAAATGAGTGAAACCTAATAATCTAAATTTACATTTGAGGATAATTTTGACACGTAATATTTTGTTAAATGTCTCAATAAAGTTCTGTAGCTCTTGCTGATATTGTTCGATGTCTCTCATTAAAGTTTTGTGGCTCTTTCAGATCTAAGGAGCAGGATACAATAACGGTGCTGCCCGACTAGATACTTTCAGCCCCTTCACCTTGCCTCAAAGAGATGTCAGCAAAAAGGAAGGGGAAGGGGCCTGCCGGGGGTGCGGGATTGTCCGAAAGGGTTACCGCTACCCCGGAACATAAAGGGCTAAGGAAGGAACACGGATGGGTTTTAGTCAGCAAGAGTCTGACACTCCCTTCCGCTCCACCTAGAGCGGGAGCAGTCATTTGATGATTTCACAATCATAACAAAAAAAGCCCCTTCACCTTATCTCGGTCGGTCGCCCCTATAGCCTCATTTTCCTCCCATAAAACAAGCAAAAACTGTAGAATTTAAGATGTTAGCCCCAAAATCAGTCAGGTACTCACTGAAACTATTTGGATAAGCAAATCGTAGCGAGGTTCTTTTTACTTTAATGTATTGTCGGTCTGGTGGTCGCAAGCACACACTACTGCTGCGCGAAAGCTCCTGGGTTCGATTCCCAGGTCGAGCAAAGTGCTACTGGGTTTCCTATCTGGAATTTTTCTATAGCAGCCCGGAGTCAGGATTTGTGCCCAATTGACGGCAATTACATGGGACATTAACATAACAGGCGAAATGTGGGTGTACTATAGGTACATCACTGCCTAAAAATTCGGGGACAAGACGTGATGTTATGTTTTGTAGAAAGTTAAGTGTTAAGGTTCTTGGCAAAACAAGTAGCGACGTTATAAATCGCATGTTTATCAATTCTGGAACTCTATTCACGAGATAAACTCCCATAAACAAAGCTGAAGGGTCATACATTTTCATAATACAAAAATAAGCAACATAAATTCACACCCTCGCTCTCGAGACGATTAATAAATACATACGCACTGCAATACAAATACACTCAATAAATCTTCGAACTGTGTCGTCATCTTTACTGTTACCCATTTCATACATTTTCCTGTTAATGTTCTCACAAATAGGATTCTGCTCTCCACCATACAAGTCGTAGTCGTAATCTTCGCGGAGACAATACACAGACAATGCACTTAAACTTTGTTCTGTCGATAAGGCATTATCTTTGTCAACAAACCCACAGTCTAAGCCAATTTCATTTCTATTCCTGAACCCTTAGAAGCCAATTTACGTCGAACCTTATTTAGAAATAATTTTCTATCTTGACTCCTTTGTACGGCAACGTATTGTTATCAAAAGAATTTGATCGTCTGTCTCAGATGGCATTTGCTTTCTCCATTGAAATTCTCCATGACTTATTGTAAAGTTTTTGGATAGTTACCGCATTTCAGAATTTAGATGGCAGATTGAGTTAGAACAAATTATGATCTTCAAAATTGTGTCAGTATCGATTGTAAAAACATTGTTATAATGTAAATAAATGATGATACATTTCTACCAAACTTTCAAGATACAACCCAAGGCAGACCCAATCAAAAACCAAGATGAAAGTGAACCCAAAACTTGAAGATAAACGATACATTTATTCCGAACCTCAAGAAGTTCTATTCCAACTTTAGTTCTGGAAGTCGATAGCCAAATTAATATTAACGACATCAGATGATCCTATCAAATCCTTGATCCGCAGCCGACCCCTTTATTCGACTTAAAATAAAATTTAATTAAAACCTCAAATTTAATTCCGTTTTACTGACAGGATTCGACGGGATTCTCGTCATTCACAAATTGATCACTAGTATCTCTGTAGGTCGTTAAATTTTGATAGCCAGTTCATTTTTGCTGGTGCTTAATTTATTTCAGTTGTAGGTTTTAGTTTTTTTTTTTTTTGTAATTGATATTTTATGTTGGACGCTAAAATGTGCTATAAATAACAACAGGCGGCAGATGTTTTTGAATTAAAAAGGAATATCTGTCGGTATGAAATCGATTAAAACATTGCATACTTATAATTATGCACGTAACGCGACTCCGTCGTCCTGAGGGAGGGGTATGTAGTGATCACATGCACAAGGCTGAAAGAAAAATTCTGTTATCGTTCAAAAGATCAGAGGGGCAATTCTCGTAATTTTAAGAACGTTCACAGTCTGAAGGCCAGTTCTCGTAATTTAAAATGTTCAAAATCTAGTCGCAGTCTCATCTCGGCGATAGACAAATGTCAAAAACTTGGTCAAAATGTAGGAAAATTTGAGGTATTTTTTGACAGATTGAGACTGAGGTCAAACTGTGAACTTTCTTAAATATTACGAGAATTGCCCTCAGATCTCAGTCTCAATCTGTCAAAAAAAACTAATTTCCCTACATTTTGACAAGTTTTTGACACTTGTTCGTCGCCGACATGAGATTGCGATTAGATTTTGAACGTTATAAATTACGAGAATAGACCTTCAGAAAATAAAAAAATATCCCAAGCGAGGTAAATTTACACACCATCTCTTGATTAAACGCACCTTCGTAGTAAGAACCCAATTTGCACTGTCATTAGATACGCTACCCCCCGAGAGAATTGTCTTCATTTATATCTGTATTTTTTATTACAATTATAAAGAGTATTCAATCTATCTATAAATCTATAATTCTATGTAATTATATCTATATCTATCTGACCGATAATCTAACAATTTGTATTTGAATTAAGATACAAACAGGTTATTTATTAAAATAGGCGAATGTAAGGACAGCGTAGTTTGTGTCTAAGATTTATTTTATCAGACGATTTTTTTCCTGCACACCACAGTCTTGTAACTATTGCCATGAGCCTGGAGCCGGTTGCAGGATCGAGTAGAAAAGGGGGCCGTAACATTGAATCTTAACAAAAAACGATACAGGAAATTTTAAATCTCTTTGACAGCAATAAAAATACGATATTTTATCTTGATTATAGTCTCATTATACATATTTAATACTCCGTTACACAATCTCCCAAAACACGTGCATACCACAACATATAAAAGTGGAGCAAACCACTTTTTGTTAATTACATGCTATCATTTCAGACTTTATATGCAAAACAGCTGCTATAACGCAAGAGCCGAAACACTAATACGCAGATTGAGCCAAATTAATTCAACTTTCCTATTACTTGCTCAAGTAATTAAAATATTAATTAAATTTCTCCTTCAGCATAACAGAGTTTCAAGCGATTCTATTAAACATCCTACTACTTGGAAGAATTGTAGAAAATCTAGTTCTTTCCTTATCTAAAACATGTTGTTCGCTGCCTCGATATTAACAACGCGTCATGTGCAGTTTCGTACATAGCGCTGATTGATGTTTACCTACGTAAATAACTGCTGAAATCGGAAGTAAAAAAAAAATAAAATGCAGAATATCTTAAAATGTGCATGATTTTATAAAGCATTATTGAAAAATTGGGAAAGCTTTTTATTTACATTTCATAAAAAAGAGTCAAAAGACATGCTACAAAGTAGAATTCAAACCCGTCACCTTACAATTGAGACAATAATTGCCCAGATAGAATGTGCATGATTTCATAAAGCATTATTGAAAAATTGGGAAAGTTTTTTATTTACATTTTATAATAAAGAATCAAAAGACATGATACAAAGTAGAATTCAAACCCGTCACCTTACAAATTATTGAGACAATAATTGCCCAGATAGAATGTGCATGATTTCATAAAGCATTATTGAAAAATTGGGAAAGTTTTTTATTTACATTTCACAAAAAAGGGTCAAAAGACATGCTATAAAGTAGAATTCAAACCATTCACCTTACAATTGAAACAATAATTGCCTAGATAGAGGTAGACTGCATAATAAATTCATCAATAATGTTTACGAAAGATATTCAAATAGAAAATAATCATAAAATCTTGCACTATATTCTGAAAACCTCGTACCTACCATAATAAGATCAGCACCTTCCATTCATTGTACTAACGAGAATGAGGAAAACAAAGTGATTTGATCTCAAAAGGATCATCCATACTAATATTATAAATGTGAAAGTATGTGTGTGTCTGTTTGTTTGTCCGTCTTTCACGCCTAAACCGCTGAACCGATTTCGATGAAACTTGGTATAGAGATAGTTTGAGTCCCAGGAAAGGACATAGGATACTTTTCATCCCGATATACCCACGGGATCGAAACTTACGCGGGTGAAACCGCGGGGCGCAGCTAGTCTCTTATAGTATCTTTCTGAAAAAAACTAAAAAATATGCGAGGACAGTGTTATTCTTTCATTCCATTGAGGAAAACAAAGTGATTTGATCTCAAACGGATCATCTCTTATAGTGTGCATCTTTCTAACAAAACCTCTAAAAAATATGCGAGTACAGTCAGCATCAAAAGTCGATTAACACTATCATTTTTACATGTTATTAAATTGACAACAACTTTTTCAATAAACTAATTTTTAGCTTTTCACATAATAGACAAGAGTATATATTCTAAAAAAAAATCTTCTGCTGCAATTTTGAACAAATATTTTGCTCAATAACTAAGATTAAAAAAACTGAAGTGTTAATCAACTTTTGATGCTGACCGTACAATGTTATTTTTTCATTCCAGTTTGAATGGAAACGTATCTGAAAAATATAATATTTTATAACGAGTTCAGTGTACTGTGAAACTTCCAGGATTGATTGTTTCATTTTAATTGATGTTTCGTTATTTTTGCGTTTCGTACGTGAGGCCCGTCTGTTTTCCTTTTATTTTATTTTACAATTGTAAAATTCGAAATTTTATTTAGGCACCTATACATGTTGATTTTGATTTTAATCGGCGGAATTTATAGAACGTCTATTGTATACGCTTGATGGTTCTGTTTTAGAACAGAACAGCTCACTCTTATGTGGCGCAATTAAGCGAAGAAGATAATAATTATAAGCTGCTAGAACTTCAAGAAAAAGAATACGTAATTTGGCTCCAAAAGTGCCTGTCTTGTCTGGAGCATCTCCAGACATGGTAGCGAAAATCAGTGGTTGAACTTGCAAAGGGGTTAGAAGATTTTTGTATGGAGGGTGGCCCTAAGGTCGGTCGCCATTTTGATTTTTTTTCAGAATCGCGGTGCACAACAAAAGTTATATATTTAGATAGAGGACACTTACACAAACAAAAAATATAATATAACATAATATCCTAAAGCGTCAGGTTTCGGAGTTATTCACCGAAATATAATTCGAAAACAACAAGGATTTTTTTTGTTTTTTTTCCCTCCAGGTAAGCATATTGAACTATTGAGGTAATAGAAACGTTATGAAACCTTTATGGAAAAGAAACAAATGAAGAATAGACATTTTTAAAATAAATAATTATAAACTAACTAATAATTATAAAATAAAAAAAAAATCAAAATGGCAGCTGATTTTAGGGCCAAAACCTTCAAACCCCTTTTTGATAAAATGTAAATAGCGCTTAAATATAAATTGAGAAAAAACAATTGAAGAAGACAACAACCAAGATGTCTGCCATCTGCAACAAAGAAGACTCATTGAAAGCTATCACCAAGCCGGTGCATAAAGCAGGCGAGCAAGCATTCAACAGCTCAGCGACCGCAACAAAAGTTTTTACGTCAAATCAACAGTATAACCGATATCGATCGAGCGTAAAATAGCACGGAGTTAACAAAATCATATTACTAACCATATTGCAATATTTCTTTCAATGGAGAGGGATCCTACGAATGTGTGACCTTCTAGTGAATTTCGCTCTAATCGTTGGAGTATTGAGGCAGTCATTGCTATAAAAAGCCGAGTCCCTAATAATTCTCTCAACGATGGCCTTTATCTATACTAATATTATAAAGAGGTAAAATTTGTTTGTAAGTTTGTATGTAGGGGGTAATCTCTGGAATTACCAGTCGGATTTGAAAAATTCTTCTTGCATTTGATAGCCCAATTCTTGAGGAAGGCTATAGGCTATTTAACATCACGCTATGACCCTTAGTAGAAAAAAAGTGAAATAGCGCGGGCGGGTGATGCGATACGACGGGGTGGCTCGGGGGAAACAAGTTTCACGCGAACGAAGTCGCGGGCTGAAGCTAGTAAATAATAAAACACTCCAGCTGACTGGAAAAACTTGATTCCGGTGCTAGTTTTAGTATACTCGTTTAGCATTTATCCATTAAGAGACAGCAATCAAAATAACATGAATTGTTCCTGTGTGTAGTAATATAGTAACTTTACAAAAACTACAACTCACTATTAAATAGATTTTGCCGTGTCCTAGCAATCAAAAATAGAATAGCACCGAATTGAACGCTGACCCATTTCAAAATTACGTCAGTATTGAATCCAAATCGGCATTAACGTCGTATCGGCTTAGCATCGACAAATCAACATTTGGCACGACAAGTGTACAATTTATGCATCGCCAATCACGCCTGCACGCGGTTGGTATTACGATCTGAACGAGCCAAAACCATTTGAATTATTTTTGTGGACATCAAATGGTGTGAATTTAGGTCCATTTTGCGCCTCTAAACCAACATTTTGTGTAAGGAAAGGTAGACTGTTTATTAACTTTAGTCAAAGATTATGCTGTAGTGACATTACATTCTGTTAGAGTTTGTATAACAAAACTCTTTGAAAGCTGTGGAACCTCCATAGATAAATGGAATACTATTCAAAATAATCATAGTAGTGTCACTTCTCGTTATATATTTTATTTTACTCTTGTATAAAAATGTCTTAAATATAAGTAATTAAACTTATATTACTACATTTATGCCTCTTAAATCAATTTCTTTAATACATTCAAGATACTTACGTATTATTTTATGAATGTTTAAATGCTAAAAACTCTTTACTGGTAAAAACAATTTTTTTTATGGACCGACATATAACTCCACATTCTTCGAAAGTTTTGCTTTTCAGATAGAAACACAATCTAGCTGACACAACGTAGGTGTTCTCCAGCAAATCATAATTGACACCTATCCAAACTTGATAAGGATTCAATTTTTCAGTCTACAAAGCTGCATCGAAAGTGCATTGCCAACAAGTGCGCGATGTCCGGGCGGACGGCACGTTTCGCCCGAAGCTCACGTATCGCTGACGACGTGAAACTCTGCTTACCCACCTCTTGAGATGTTTATACGGTTCAAGTCGGGTTCGATGTAGGTCGGCGAAGTAGGTCTCGGGAGTGAAAATTGTATATTGATGTGGTGGGTAAATTACTCTTACTACAGCGTAATGTAGACATTTTAAGATTTGATATCACGTGGAGCTTGTGGATGAATAAAACTGAAAATACAATTTTGTAGCTGATGGGAATAGATAGCAAGAGATTTGCTAAGCGACACTTATAGCATTCAACCCTAAAAAACATTTAAATGATAATATTCTTAACAAATATGATAATAACCAACTAAGGAGGCTCTCGTTGGGCAGCTGGATGAAGGGCTTGATTCAGAAAACGTTTCAGAACTACGAGCCAACCGTCAACGCCATGGCTCAATGACTATCGGATCAGGTGCAGGTATTTTTTTTTAATTATCTGGGATAGACAGATCATTTTTACTCCTGTAATAAGAAATCAAAGAAAGTAAAGTCTAATAGAAACCTTTAAATAACTATTTGTAAAGAATCTACAAACCCAATAACTGCACAGCAAGCTGGTTTTATTGTTTCTGAAAAGTAAATTAAATAGAAATTATAAAATTACGACATTACTCAGACTTATCCCAACGGCATTGACTCATTTACAACAATAGCTAAACAGCCGGTACATATCCGAATTAGCTGGTTAACATCACAATGTTATGACGGATCCAGGTCAGATTGTTTCAAAATGTTTATATGCCGAAATTTTCCATTTTTATTAATCAGGTTAATAGGTTATTTTTTCAGGTTAATATACTCACTGTTAAGTTTTACCTGAATGTTATTATTAGTTTTGAAAGTCTGGTTTTAAGGTTAAAATAAATAATTATATTTACGGTGATGTTATCTTTACCCCTTTCTTAGGATTAAATCTTCATTGCCGATATGAAAGGAACAGCTTATGAACAACTAGCTTTTGCCTATCTAACCGCGTGGACATTTATATCCCTCGGAATTGATCTACCGGTTTGTATACTACCCGGTCTGTGTATGTGGGTTAAAAGCTATCTGTGTGCAAAATTCATCCAAATCTATTCAGCCGTTTATCGCCAATCCAGAACATATGTTACGGCCCCGCCACCGCCAGATGGCGCACGGCAGGACTTTCTGCGAATGGTCGCAGGCATGGGCCTGCGGAGCCATATTACGTCTCCACTTCGCGCCGTCAGGGGGCGAGTGTCGTCGTCGTTGTCTCGCCTTCGCATTACACACGTCACGTCATCATTAAATTAGCAGTCCATTATTATTTCGAAGCATACACAGCGGCAACAGCCGATACAACCATACATTCAGACAAACTAACCAAAATTCTTCGTTACTATTTTATTATATTACTAGCTTCTGCCCGCGACTTCGTCCGTGTGGAATGTTTGGTTCCCCCGACACATCGCATTGCATCACCTGCCCGCGCTATTACTTCGTTTTCGCTTGGCGTTCTTTCTGACTTTTTTTTTCTTTCTGCTCGGCTCGGCTCCGAAGAGTCGCAGCGTGATGTTAAATAGGCTATATATAATAATAACTCCACTGCGGGTGACGTAACCTACGACAAACTTATCATTTGCGGTTGGTACAGTAATCAGGTCTAGGGATCGAACCGCAAAATTAAATTTGTTTTTATTGTATATACTTTTCCGGGATAAAAAGTACCCAGTGTGGTGCCCAGGATATTAAAGAATAATTATACCAAGTTTCATCGTAATCGAACCGGTAGTTTTTGCGTGATGCCTGAACAAACAGACAGATAGACAGACAAAATTTTTTTTAATCACATTTTTGGGTTCGGTGTCGGTCTAGTAACACTCCCTGCCATTTATTTTTTTGATATTTTCAATGTACAGAATTTTCATTTCTACAGATTTATTATAAGTATAGGTAATAGATGTATAGATAAGATGGGATTTGTTGACGTGACCCAAGGCAATGCTATTTTAGCCACTGCTATCACCTTACTGTTATAATCCGCCGAGAGCTCTGTGTAACAATACAAGCTGGTTGCAACCTGCAACGTAGGTGCTCACCACGAAGGATTGGCTAATTTGAATGTAGCTTTCACCAAGCTGGCTGTATCTTGACCGTTAATCCACCTTTATGACACAGGCCTCGGTGCCTGGTAACAACATTTCAAGCATCATAGAATGTTATCAGAAATAATGACAATTTTTACAAAACAGTCAACCTTTTTCAACACTGCAATATTACTTGGGTACTGTAGAGGCCTATCTATGTGTGTGTATGAGCTCACCGTCCGATCAGGACCAGGCCAGTGCCGGACGGCGCGTACGTGTTTCGCGCGCGCGTCAAAGAGATGTCAGCAAAAAGGAAGGGGCCTGCCAGGGCCGAAGCCTGTCGGGGGTGCGGGATTGTCCGAAAGGGTTACCGCTACCCCGGAACATAAAGGGCTAAGGAAGGAACACAGATGGGTTTTAGTCAGTAAGAGTCTGACACTCCCTTCCGCTCCACCCAGAGTGAGGGGTCATTTGATGACTTCCCATCCATAAAAAAAGTCTATCTATGTGGCCTTACCTTTTATAATGTATCTGCTGTTCGATCGTTCAAGCGTGTTTCAAAGATTTAGATTAGGTTTGACTTGTCATATAGAAAGTGCTAGTTTTAAGATGATAATGTAAAGTCATCATAAAATATATGCTGTTTAAAGCTTAACGCTTTTTATTAATTAATTATATGTCCAAAGGACACATCTGAGTTACGCCCCAAAAAACGACGCCCATGAATACGAGACTGCAGTGTAGATTTAATGTCCACAGTACAAGCCTTACCAGAATCTCGGAATCGAACAGGGAATTCCACAAATTACACAAACCCCTGTTCCATTTTCACTTCCACTTGAAAAGATCCGGTTTCTAGTAAAACTTTAAACAATACAAAATATTACATTATGAGTTCGGCATACATTGCAGATTTTGTACATATGGATTCGAATCGCGTAGTGTACGGGGGGCGATCTAGTTAACATAACTTTATTAGCACGGCTCGGCTCGCTTGTTCGGTATTCTTCTTGTTAAGGTTCCAGTGTAAACTTTAAATTGGATTCGATAGTTGGGGTGAAAATGCGGAAAGCTAGTGATCAATAGCACTTGGATGTAGTGTGGACTTGTTCTAGAATTATTTGTGTGCATTTTGTGGATACGGGAAACTTCTTTGCCTAGTAGACTGAACAGACTGTCGATCTGACTGTTCAATGAATTTTTCTAACACTGTAGTATACCCCTACATCATCTTGAATGTAAAGCGACCTAAAAATAATATAGGTAATTCAATAATTTCTTGGCGACTGTAGAGCCAACATTGACGCATTGCTGTATCATTAAATGACAAATTAAGGTCACCCACGAAATGTTTACGTTGTTAAAGATACCAGAGTGTATTGTTCCATCGACAATAATAGGTAACCTGGAACCCCTTGAAGATTCAAGGTGGAAGGTTCAAGGTTTGTAGTAAGTACAAATCAATTACCATTTCCAAAAAATTATCATTCCAAGATCCAAAAATAAACCGGATATTGTCGTGTTTTACAAATACCAAAATTTAGTTATGAGTTATGAACACAATTATTTAGAAGAGAATCGCTTACAGTTAGGTTAAAATAAATTTAACGACTGACGTCAATTAGTTAAACAATCTATGGGCGTTCGAATGAATCATAATGAAAAATCTTTGTATTAATTTACTGGGCCATTGAGAAGCCATCTCAGGGTTGGTAAAGCAGACTATGGGTAATCCGTATAAAATGTGTTTGTTTTAGACTTGTACCCCTTTATTAATAAACGTTGTTTAGCGTCTGTGTAAGTTACACAACGCTTTGTCTTCTTCTTTCAAAAGTCAAATGACTGACGACTGAAAGAGAGAAATTGGTGTGTAACTATTCATCTATAATACGTTTATTATAGTCCGCGCGGAACTAGTTGGCCGCATCACTGGTATGTGAACGGTGGGACGGAGGGGCGGGGGCGCATTGCTTAGTACGTGTGTTGCGAACCGCCGCCTCACCCCTGTTCCCACCTCAGCGGCCAACTAGTTCCGCGCGGACTATAGTAAGGGGGGTAGTCTGTTATTGACGCGGATAACGCGGATAATTTGGAAGTGTCGAGTTTTATCCCTCCGTATCAAAAAGTCCATAAGCAAATGGTCCTCATAGCAAAACGACATTTTAGCAAAATGTCTATTAGGAAATCGCTTCGAATTAACATCCAATAATTTATTCTCTTCTTTATTTTTCTCCTCCGTCCCATATTTCGCAATTTGTTACAACAAACATCTCGTTGGACTAGTACTTAGTCGCAAGTGCAAGTTGGATTGCCGGGTTTGATCCCCAGGTCAGGTAGTGTTATTGGGGTTTTCGTAATAGGATTCCCAGTAGAACCCTGGAGTTTAGATTTGTGCGCTAGTGGCAACAGACTTGTCTCCTATTTCATCGAACGTATCTACGTAAATGTATTTTTTTATTGTAATTATTTTAAAGACTTTCATTACTCCAGTTTGTTTTTCTTCGTCTAACTTTATTTTATATTCCACAAATTGGGTGCTCGTCCAGGTAAGGAGCCTGTTCAAGACGCCTAAAAATATAGCGAGTGCGTCGACAATTTTTTTCCCATTAAATTGACCGGGAACGATAAAAAAAATACCTACAGTCCAAATCGAACGCAAGGAGCTGTCGCAAATTGACGCCCAATATGCAGGATGGATCTGGTCGGCCCTGCAAATTGGTTTTTCACTGTCGACTGAGTCGCACGATGAATGGCCTGCGTCACCGCTCCCGGATCCTACGACAAATTCGAGGCATCGAAGTTTCGTAAATCCAATTATGAGTTAGCGCCGCCCTTGTAATTATATTTGTGAAGGTCATGTTACAATTAAGAAAATAATCGCTACGTTAAATGGTAGTACAATTGCCTTGTTCCTGGAAAAGAATTAGCTGTAGATAATATTGAATAAAAATGTTGATTTTGAAAACTTGATACAAAGAAAAGAAAGAAAATATATTTATTTCGTGCGGTAAACATGACGCAGAAAAAGATAAGTTGGGGGAGAACATGCATCACATCCACGCAAAACAGCCATCGCTCAGCATAATGCTAAGACTCTATGCGAGACAGAGCCTCAGCGCTGAATCGTGCTTATAATCATACTTATTTAGGTGTGTTACAAAAAGTTATGGTTTGTACTCTTTTCTCTATTCTTGTCACTTCATTACTTCTTCTTTTATAAAAGCTTTGGTTCAAATAAAAATTCAATACTTTTCTTTTTATTAAGCTTATTCTTTCAACATTATAAGCTTATTATTTCAACAGGTATGTTTCCGTCATATCTGGAACTGTTACGGCCTCGCCACGGCCAGATGGCGCACGACAGGACTTTCTGCGACCATGCCTGCCGGACCAGGCCGGGGCCCTTGGGCACACAAGAATTTGGGTCCCCTTTGGGAAGTAAAAAAGACCCGTCAAGTGCGAGTCAGACTCGCGTACCGAGGGTTCCGTACAAATAATTTTTCCTTTACTTGTGCTACATGACATTACTTCTTGCCAAATTTCATGATCCTAGAATCATGAAATTGCGCTTTTGAATGTAGGTAAGCGTTGTAATATCTGCCTACCGGGGCCTCCGTGGGGTAGAGGGCCCTGGGCACGGGCCCCGTGTGCCCTTATGGTAAAGACGGTACTGCCTGCGGAGCCATACCGCGTCTCCACTTCGCGCCGCCAGGGGGCTATCAGTAGCTCATCTTAAAACTTAAGGAGCTCAACTATTCGACGAAAAATACCTAAGAAAGGACATTTGACACACCATGACAAAACCTAAAAGAGAAAAAAAAAACAAATATGATCCACATAGTCTTCACGTTCACAATATTTAAAATAATAGTATTATTATTATTTTAAATTTTACAAAGTAAGCAAGTGTCATTGTATATAAAATGTATTAATGTAATGTAAAATATAATAAATGACAATTGCCAGATCCTGCCACAGCCATTTACAGAAAATGTAAATTAATAAAAATAATTATAATGAATATAGGACGTTTTCACAATAATTTGTTTTTCTTTACGCCTTCGGATTACAAATTAATGTTAAAAGGAATTCAACCACTGAAATTAATTTTTACCATTTCCTGTTTTCAGGCGACCATAAAAAGTTTGAACAACCTGTCAAACAAAAACTCATATTACCCAAATGATTATTTAAGGATTATAATAATTATGATAAGGAGGTTCCTCTCTCTCTCTCTCTGGAGCCCTGACCCCGGTAGCTTGGACCCTGTTCACGATACCGGTGGGCTACTATTTTTTTATATTTTTAAATGTTTTTATATTTTTTTTTATATTCTAATATTTAAAAATAAAAGGGGTTTGAAGATTTTTGTATGGAGGGTGGCCCTAAGGTCGGTCGCCATTTTGATTTTTTTTTTCAGAATCGCGGTGCACAACAAAAGTTATATATTGAGATAGAGGACACTTATTCAAACAAAAAATGTAATATAACATTATTATGTTATATACCCGCACTGGGCCCGCGTGGTAGATTACGGCCCACTCCTTCTCACAGAGAGGAGGCCTGTGTCCCAGCAGTTAGAACATTATAGGCTGATGATGATGATGATGTTATATTACATTTTTTGTTTGTATTGACATTTAAGTCTTTTGTGTTTTCGTTTTTATTAGTATACAAGTTTGACATTACACTTGTCAGATTAGTCTCTGGGATTAAAAAACGAACTAAAAATTGCGTTGTTTAATTATTTATTTAAAAAATGTCTATTCTTCTTTTGTTTCTTCTCCATAAAGGTTTTATAACGTTTCTATTACCTCAATAGTTCAATATTGAACCTAGAGGGAAAAAAAACAAAAAAAATCCTTGTTGTTTTCGACTTATATTTTTATGAATAACTCCGAAACCTGACGCTTTAGGATATTATGTTATATTACATTTTGTGATTGTATAAGTGTCTTCTATCTTATTATCTTATCTTATTAATTTTGTATTTTGTGTTTCACGAACTGTGTCCAAATAAACATTTTTCTTTCTTTCTTTCTTTTCTTTAAGTACCTTTAAATAATCAAATAATATTTCTCTTTGCAGATTACATCAAGTGATGTATAATATTAGCCATTTATGTTGTATGCATGCTACTCGCCAGATAGCACAAAGTGTTATTAGAGGACAACCGGAGACAGATGAACATGCTGAAATAGAGCTTCAACCAGTTGGACCAGAACAATTGCTGGTACCTCAGCAACCAATACCAGTGCCCCCACCACCACCTCTAGACCAACAGGTTCCAACAGTATCAACTGGTGGAATAATTCAACAGTGCAAAAACAGTAGGCATCTCCATATCTCATACAAATAACAATGTTTCCAATAGTTCCATTAAAATATGAAATGTGCTATAAATTGCATCTATCTTACATCCGATGTTTCGATAGCTGAACGAATATAAAAATCGATTAACATTTTTCCCAATTCGATCATGTCACTATTCGAATCATGATATAATGTGAATTATTACTGCCGGAAACACTTCAAATGTTTAAAGCACCTTGCAAAACTCCGAGGTATATTTAAACAAAAACCGGCCAAGTGCGTGTCAGACCACTCACATTAAATTAAAGGGATTCGGATTTAGGATGAATTTATTCCAAGGACTAAGCATAACATTGTAGTTGAAAAACATGTTCGCCCATACATTCCAAAAACTCAAACTCGAAGCATTTAATTCAATTAAACCATTTACAGGCACTATTGAAGTGCCAAAATTAAATAGTCGGTCAGTTAGTCAGAAAGTTGAAGCTAGACGCAAACTTAGTCGAGTATTACTCGATACATTCCAACCGCAAATGTAGACGGTTGAGTATTACTCGTTAACTTGTAAAGCCTACGTCACTGTGATAGTTTTACTTTTAGCTTCGTTATCCATACTTATACTAATATTATAAATTCGAAAGTAACTCTGTCTGTCTGTCTGTATGTTACCTTTTCACGCCTAAACCACTGCACCGATTTAAATGAAAGGAGAATGACAACCAATGGGCCCCTAGTTTTGGTGCCGTGTCAAGACTATTTACTTCTCAAAAATTAAGTCGTATTTTTACATGTTTACGTTTATTTTATCGACATTTCTTTTACCCTAGCATTGGAAAACAAAATTAATATTTATTTTATTGAATTTATATCAGTTCCGCCAGCTCCGTCAACTTAACCGGAATGTTGCCAGACGACAGACTATACTATGTCAATTAAATAATTGTAATCGATTAAAAATATCGATATTTTACTAATCCTCCGACTAAAATGACCGGAGATAGGCTACAATAGCTTTTCTCCCGTCGTAATCTAGCTAACACTCTCATGTAACTGATTAGGCGAGAAGTAGACGACAACTTAAAAAAAAAAAATATCGTATGTTTCATAGTATTTCCTACTGTTAGAAACGTACCGCTACATTTATACCTGATTAGTTTCTGTAAAAAACAAAAGTTAGTACCACAGACATTACTGTGGTTAGTACCTCCCATACATACCTAAATAGAGTTTATAATTATCTTTTTAATTATGTAAATAATATTATTTATAACAAATCGATTGGGTAAATCGATTACCAAAATATTTAACATGGTCACACTTTTCTGTGGATCTAAATGTCAAATCAATGCATCAAATCAAATTGTTTCGTGCCGTTAGTTTTGCATCGAGTTGAATTTATTCCTCCGTATTTGCTTCTGTTCGTTACAATTTGAAGCTGTCGAGTTGAGCGTTTACGTTCCTCCAATGGATTTCTTTTGAGATATTGGACTCCTGTTTAGTGACAAGTGAGCACATTGACTCTAGTTTAAGTGAGCTTTGGACTCTTGTTTTAGTGATAAGTGAGCAAATTGACTCTATTTTAGTTTTTAAGTGAGCCTTGGGCTCTTGTTTTACTCCTGAAAAATGTCTACACCTGGTAGAGGTCGGGTAAACCGCCCTCTCTCTGGCCGATGTGTCAATTGCTCCCTACGTTTGGCGCCTAATCTTCGTAGACGTCAAATCGAAGAATTAGATGAACCAATGCTTATCCTTCTGAGATCCTGGGTAACACCTACACCGGTAAGTTTATAATGTGTCATTTACAAAACTTATAGGTCCGAACATTTAGGATGCCTGTGTTTGGTCAATCAAGGGGTCGTCAACTGTAAATCTCTAAGTATTTCCACTATAACAGAAATTAACGTTTTAGGCAGTGTTCTTTGTTGATACGGTTTAGTTTTGTTTGTAAGGACGTTGGATAAACTTAAAGAGGTGTTACTTCATATGGGTTTATTTCGATACTAAATAGCTACTCGTTAAAACATATTTAAATGGATCGTTGCTTACACACACACATAGATATAAGTACACATGCATGCAGTATGGTGGTAAGCGGTTCGAACATGCCGCCCACCAAAGGGCTTATAAAGACCTTTAAAAAATAATCATAAATACAACAAGTGTATGTAACTAATTAATTTAGATTTCATTATAAAGCATATATGCACAAGTCATAGACACTAATGGAAATACTCAAACATTTTGTATATAAAGCAATAATATAAATTGATTTGATTGTATTGAAACATTAAACATAATTGTAATATTAATCATCAATGTCTATAGGCAAAGGGCACAACTTATTAAAACTTCGCTTAACTACACTGTCACCTCCTTTGACACTGTACACTCTTGTGACACCATCGTCGCCTGGATGCTTAGCGACAATCCGACCTAACGCCCATTTGCCAGGAGGGAGTTGATCATTTTTGATGAGTACAATGTTGCCAATATCAAGCTCCTTGCATTGCTTGAGCCATTTTGGCCTCTGCTGTAAGCTGGTTAGGTACTCTGCTTGCCATTTATGCCAGAAATCTCCAATCAACTTTTGCATGTGCCTCCAGCGTGACAGGTGACTTATTGGAACGTCTTGAAGATTAGGTTGAGGGACACAAATCGGCGCTTCGCCAATCAAAAAATGGCCTGGTGTTAAGGGTGTTATGTCATCTGTGTCTTTATCATCTATTGGGCTTAGTGGCCTGGAGTTCAAGCACGCCTCGATTTGGCAAAGCAAGGTGCTCATTTCTTCGAATGTCAGGTGATTGGTCAGAATTCTTTTCATGTGGTGTTTCATCGATTTCACGCCCGCTTCCCACAAACCACCGACATGAGGGCTGTAGGCAGGTATGAAGTGCCACTGCGTACCATCCAGTGCAAGAGACGCTGCTACTGGACCTTCGAGTTCAAATTTTGCCTCTTTCCAAGCAGCTGCCAGTTCCTTATTGGCTCCTACAAAATTTCTGCCTTGGTCACTCCATATCTGTGAGCATCTTCCTCGTCTGGCAACGAATCTCTTGAAAGCACCAATGAATGATTCGGTTGTGAGATCGCCGACCATTTCGAGATGAATGGCTTTGGTGGACATGCAAACGAACACGGCAACATACGCTTTGTTCGTCCTGACTCCTCTGCCTTTGGACGCTAAGACTTGATATGGTCCCGCGAAGTCCACCCCACTGTGCAGAAATGGTTTGGCTGGAGTGACTCTTACTTTTGGTAAGTCACCCATAAGTTGATTTTTTGTTGCAGCACTGTGTTTGGAGCATATCAAACATTTGCGGATTCTGGCTTTGATTAAAGTCTTCCCCTTGATTAACCAGAATTTAGTTCTTATGTAGGCCATCATCATTTGAATTCCGCCATGTAACGACTTGAGATGAGCATCTTTCACGATGAGTATGGATAAATTGCTATGATTGTCTAATATTATTGGATTTTTGGAGTCTTCAGATATATCTGCATGTCGCAATCTACCTCCCACCCTTAGAATATTCTCTTTGTCCAGATAAGGCCTCAGGAATTTTAATTTGCTATCCTTTTTTACTTCCTTCCCTTTGCTTAAATTTATAATTTCATCATAGAATCTTTCCCTTTGTGTTATTCTAATGCAGGCTTTGAGTGCTTCATCTATTTCTTGAGTTGTTATGACTGCATCTTTGTTTATCATCTTTTTCCCCTTGAGAAATCTTTTGCAATAAGTTATTGATTTTAAAACTTCTTCTAAACTATCATATTGATGAAATTGTTTTTCTAGACTTTCTTCTTCTAATTTTAAATTTGTTTGTATTACTTCTCTTCTTTCTAAACTTGTGGTAAGGTTGTTAGGTTTATTGAATGTAATTGTTTTCTGTCTTAGCCATTTTGGGCCCTTCCACCATTGCTCATCTTCCTTTAACTCCAGAACATGTTCTCCCCGTGACGCAACATCTGCAGGATTATCGGTTGTTTGGACATGAAACCAATTGGATCCGGTGTTATCCAATATTTCTACTACCCGGTTTTTAACAAAAACTTGCCATCTTGTTGGGTCTCCAAGTAACCAAGAAAGCACTATTGTGGAGTCACTCCATGCGAATATTTTATCACTCGGTATTCTCATTGCTGTTCTAATTTGTTTGAGCAATCGAGATAAGAGAAGGGCACCGCACAACTCTAATCGCGGGAGAGAAACTGGTTTAACTGGCGCTACTCGAGTTTTTGCAGCTATTATCTGTGTTTGTATTTCTTCATTATCCTTTTCAACTCTGACATAAGCAACAGCTGCGTAGGCTTTGGTAGAGGCATCACAAAAACCGTGAACTTCTATGTTTGTTGTTTTATGATTTGTGGTTCCCAGCCATCTTTGTACTTCAATTTCATTAAAGTGTTGAAGATTATTTCTCAGCGCAGTCCAGTCTTGTCTGACATCTGTGTCAACTTCTTCATCCCAGCTGATTCCTTGCAACCACAGCCTTTGTATCAGTAGCTTTGTTGGTAGCATAGCTGGAGCTAACCAACCTAGCGGGTCAAATAGTCGTTGGACGTCGGCAAGAATCGTGCGTTTGGTTATCGTGTTGTTCATAGGAGGTAAGTTAAGACTGTACTGAAACACGTCTTTGCCCATGTTCCAGCGAAGGCCTAAAGCTGTAATGGTGCCATAGATGGTGATGTCTACATTGGCATGCGATGATCGTTTTGCAGGTTCAAATTGTCTCAAGAAGTTAGCGTCGTTTGAGCACCATTTTTGTAGTGTGAAGCCTCCCTTCTGTAGTATAGCTTCTACACTCTTCGCTATTTGTATTGCATCTTCTAGATTGTCATTCGAAGCCATAAGGTCATCAACATAGAAGTCTTCTTTAATCATTTTGGCAGCATCAGGGCATACGGTTCCTTCATCATCTGCGACTTGATGTAAAGTTCTAACAGCTAGGTATGGAGCAGATGCTGTACCGAAAGTGACGCGCGTGAGTCTGTAGTCTTTGACTGGTTGGCTAGGGTCACTCCTCCATACTATTCTTTGCAGGTCCCTGTCTTCTTTCGTCACTAAGACCATGCGATACATGCGTTGTATGTCAGCCACAAAACAAATCTTCTTCATACGCCATCTCATGATGAGGCTCCTCATATCTGTTTGTAGCTGGGGTCCAACTAGAAGCTCGTCATTTAACGAAACATTGTTGTTTCCCTTTTGCGATGCATTAAAAACTATTCTGACCTTCGTAGTTTCTTTGTCTTCTTTTACAACTGCATGATGTGGAAGGTAAACACTATCCTTATTTATTTCTTCTTGTGATATCTCTTCCATATGATTCATGTTTATGTATTCATCCATGACCTTTGTATATTCTGTTTTTAGTATAGGATTCTTCTCTAGTCTTTTTTCCAATTGGTAAAGTCTCTTTAGAGCTATTTCTCTTGTTCCTCCTTGTGTTGATAACAGCTTGTCGGTTTTCCTAGGTAGTTTGACAATATACCGTCCGTCTTTTGTTCTTGAGTGAGTGGCTTGGTATATTTCTTCACATTTTCTTTCTTCTTGTGTTAATGTAGTTTTATCTTCAATATCCAATTCCCACATCGCTTTTAACATCTTGTCTAAGTCAAGGCTGTGGTGCATCACAATAATATCATTGGTATTTCCTTTTTCATGTATGTTTCCAAACAGGATCCACCCTAGGCTGGTATTTTGAGCGCATGGAGAACCTGGGGGACCTTTGATGATATCGCTTCTTAATATTTGGGCACATACTTCGACACCTAGTAGCAGATCAACTTTTCCTCGTTCATTGAAGCCTGGGTCGGCTAATACGAGACCTTCTAAATGAGACCAGGTGTTGGTTGGAATGTTATGTGATGGTAATTGCGTTGTGATTCGTGTTGACATAATATAAGCCTTCACTTTTAACTTGAAACTGTCGTCGTGTCTTGATCGAAGCTCGATATACGCAGCATGTTTAACGGCAGTTCTGGTCGAGCCAACCCCATTGACTGTTGCGTGAGCAGGCATTCTCTTGAGTCGCAACAGCTGGGCAGCTCTCTCACTAATGAACGTGGCCTGAGAGCCCTGATCAACAAGCGCACGCAGTACTGTCACTCGTCCTGATTCGTTACAAACTGGCACAAGTGCTGTTGCCAATAATGCTGTGCTGGTGCTGGCGGTGAAATGCGATGCAAGCTCAACTGGTTCACTAGCTTCCTTTGGTTTGGTTTGTTCTTCACTTTGATGTTGCTTGTTATCCGATTGATTGGTTGTACTTGTGTTTGTATGTTGATGAACAAGAGAGTGGTGGCGCTTATGACAAATACGGCAGGACATGTTTAACCGACACTTCCTAGCTGAGTGTCCTGGTGCCAGACAATTGAAACATAGCTGGTACTTCTTCACATATTCACACCTCTCTGTCGGTTCCATTTTAGTAAAATCCTTGCAATGGCATAGCGTATGGTTATCCTTACAAAGCAAACAAGTTCTTGGTTTGGTCGCAGCAGGTGTTGTAGAAGCGTGGACTGTATATTCTTTACCTTTTGATGGCTTCTCTCTGGAAGGCGGAGCGATCAGTTCTAATGTGCGAAATTTAGTTTGTAAGAACCTCACAAGTTCTTCCCATTTAGGTAATTCTTCTAAATTATCTTTATACGCAAACTGTTCCCATTCCCGGTGTGAATCTGGATCTAGTTTCTGCACAGTCACAAATATGATGAATGGATCCCAAGACTCAGTCGACACTTGTAGATTTCTTAAACTATTGATGCATTCATTTGTTGTGTCTAACAATGTCTTTATATTAGAAGCAGTTTGAGAAGTAATCTTCTTCTGCATCATTAGTTTTCGAATAAGAGAATTCACTATGATCTGCCGGTTACCATACCTGTCTCGTAATAAATCCCAAGCTTGATCATAATTACTTTCTGTTATTTGTAGGTGCTTTAATAATGATTCTGCTTCCCCGGTAATGCTACTCTTCAAGTAGTGAAGCTTTTGAACCTTAGACAACGTGGAATTGTTGTGAACTAACGATGTGAAGAGATCTTTAAATGTAGTCCAATCTTCATAAATTCCCGAAAAGGCTGGTAACTGTATTTGAGGTAGCTTGAGATTTCCTTCATAAATTGTGCCGGTATTGGAAGCAATGTCACTTAATCTCGGGTTATTGTTAACCGATAAAAGATCCTTCAAATCACCTTGCAGACATAAGTATAAATCTTCAATAACAAAGTAGTCTTCATTTGCAAAATACGAAACCGTATTCTTCTTTTCTTTAGGTACGACTTTTAATAGGTTATGGTGCGCCGTAGTAAACTTCTTCCAATATTCTTCAATGGATTGCAATCGTGTTTCAATGTATCCTTTTGTAAGTCTTTGTTTTGGACATTTCTTTAGGTTAGTTTGCGCCTTTTGCAGTAATAACGCAACATCTTCTAGCTCCGTAAGCAATTGTTCCACTGTAGTAGTCATTATTCCAAAAGATGCAATGTAGGTCACTTATTTGAAGAGATAATCCAATCGTAATATGTCGTTAAAAACACGATAATTACTTTTTCTTATAATGTGCACAAATCACTCATAGCAAACGAGTTCCTTATCTAAGGAATGCGGCGCTTTGTATTCGCACTGATCACTAGACCACCCAGGTAGATTTATTTATCCGGTTCGAAATTCGACCATGTTCTTTGTTGATACGGTTTAGTTTTGTTTGTAAGGACGTTGGATAAACTTAAAGAGGTGTTACTTCATATGGGTTTATTTCGATACTAAATAGCTACTCGTTAAAACATATTTAAATGGATCGTTGCTTACACACACACATAGATATAAGTACACATGCATGCAGTATGGTGGTAAGCGGTTCGAACAGGCAGTGTATGGTAATCTGTGAGAAAACCTAGAGTCTAGACCATTGCAATGAGCACATGAATAAATGTACGTAATATCTATTTAGGAATTTGCTGATTTATTTTTGTTATTTTTCAGATATCCGATGATGACATCTTGTGTGTTGAATGTTTTGTATTATTACAAAACCGGACATCATCAACCACAACTCTATTCCTTATATTTCTGCTCTTGGACACCTCAACATATGTTTTGCGTGTGGCATGTCAATTGCAAGTCGCAGAACGCATAGGGTTAGTCAAGACTATCCTCAAAGGAATGTTATACTAAGATGGACACCAGCTCATCACGTAAGTGTTTTAATCGTGGCATTATAACTATGATTGAACAAAAATAAATAGTATAATATATAATATTTTATTCTTTTTAGGTCTTGAATTTGGAACGAGTTTGTCGTGCTTGTTGGGAGGCTGCATCGAGAGGAATACAAAGTCAGGCCGTTGGTGGCGTTAACAGGCCCACAGTGAAATCACAAGGTCTGCGATAACATCGCAGACCCTGTGATTCCTGTACCACCTCCACTACCACTGCCAGTTCCACCACCACATGAACAACAATTACCTTGAACATACTCAAAAATTAATTCACTAAAGTACAAACGGGTTTCGGCAAGTTCACAACATTGCCTGTTCCTTGGTTGTGCGAACACTGAACGTCTGTTAGTACCAGGCACTATAAAAAAACTTTTGTTGTTACATCATAAAAAAAAAAAAAAATAATAATAATAAATTGGTTTGTTTTTGTAGTGTTCTAGCAGTTCTACTAGACACACTATTTATTGTTCTCCTTTGTCTCTAATATTTTTTAGTTAGATGTCATGCATACCTGTTATTTGCATGGTTACTGAAATGCTAATTTTAGTTGATATTTCTCTTGAATAGTGAATAGGGTAGTTTCCTGGGTAAAAAATAATAATTCTAATTAGTTTGTCAGTTAGATTATCGAAAAAGAATGGACCCTTCTTTTTTCTTTTGTCAATCAAACAAAAAATGACAAAGATAAAGCGCGTCAAAATTTGGGAGTGGGGGGGTCGTGACGTCACGCCGTGCGACATTTTTTAGCACGGCGTGACGTCACGACCCCCCACTCCCAAACTTTTACTATGGGACCGAACCTGAAATCGCGGAAAAAAAATCAGCTGTTCCCTACATTTATGTTCGCATAACTCGACAAAATGTAGGGAGCAGCTGATTTTTTTTTTCGCGATTTCAGGTTTGGTTCCATAGTAAAAGTTGTTCATAATGATGAGTACAATCTCCCATTTCGATTTGTCGCATGTGTTCAATTTCATCCTGTATAAAAATGAAACCCGTTTTCCGTTGTCATGATATAACATGAAAACGGCTGGACCGATTTCGCTAATTCTTTTTTTGTTGTGATCAGTATTGCCGGGACAAGGTTTGTATGAAAGAAAATTTTGAAAATTCGAAAAAAAAAATTGCACCCGTGCGAAGCTGGGGCGGGCCGCTAGTTATAAATAAATAAGGTATATATTCCCTTCACTGAAAGAATCTTCAGATATCAATTTCTAGACTATATATTCGTTGAAGAATAAATGTTTTACCTACCTGTGGTATATTGTTTTTTTTATTTATTTTTTTTTAAGTAAGCAGCCTTAGAGCAGCTTAGCTTAACTTGAGATGGATCCGTGCGGTTGTTGTAACATAGTTTTAGCAAGCTCCTCTAACCTAAGGCTTTAGTCGTAAGTATTTATTTTTAAAAACAATACCCACTAGTGGTGAGGGCACAGCCTACTTAACGCTGACTGCCGGCACGGCAAGGGATATTTGTAAGCGCAAGTTCTTAACCTACATAATATCTAGCAAGAGAAGAAGTTGTGTAGTGTTTTCTAAATTCTGGAATCAATATTAATACATAAACATTATTATTATTATTTTAATTTCAAATACTTATGTTTAAAACAAAAAACAAACTTGTTTTATAACCTCAATTTCATCACCCGAAAAAATAAGATTTCTCTTAAACTAGGGTGAATAATTGAAAATCGATTTAAGGATATGAAAAGGTAATTCCAGGGCTACAAAACCAAGTTAAAACCACCGTGACATGCGAAGTTTTTTAGGGGCCCAAAACTCCTAACAAAATGGGCAATGTCCTTTGGTATAGAGATAGTTTGAGTCCCGGGGAAGGACATAAAATAGTTTTTATCCCGATATTCACACGGGATCGACACTTATGCGGGTGAAACCACGGGGCGCAGCTAGTAATAATATGACACTTACATAATCAGCCTATAACGTTCCCACTGCTGGGACACAGGCCTCCTCTCTGTGAGAGGGAGTGGACCGTAATCCACCATGCGGGCCCAGTGCGGGTTGGTGGATGTCACATGTCTTCGAATTTTTGGTTCTAGGACATGCCAGTTTCCTCACGATGTTTTCCTTCACCGTTTTGAGAGCAGTGGTGATGAAATAATTTACACAAAGTAAAGCGCCTGTCGGGGTTCGAACCTACGACCTACAACTTGTAAGTCGCAGCTGATACCACTGGGCCACCACTGCTCTTACACTTATATGACACTTATGCGGGTGAAACGACGGGGCGCAGCTAGTAATAATATATGTCGCAGATAGATTGTCGAATCCACTGTTTTACGTAGCCGCTAGCTGTTTTACAAAACAGCATCGTTATATAAAATATCTGAACGATGTTTAACGATTTTCCATAATTACTGAACTTTACGTAATTTAACTTTATGTAATTACCCGTATTAGCAATTAAATGATTTTGAAATAAATATATTAAAATCAATATATTTTTCTCTTGCTAACACCTAGATTCCACTGCAAAATTTTTGACATTCCATTTTGCCCCACCAGTGGGGCGGCCGGTGGGGCAAAGTGGAATAATCCAGTCAATCAACATATTTAGCTCAATGACAAAAAATCCAAACCCATGAAAATAAACCGTGTTCATATTTCGTTGGTATGAACCTGAAAGGTTGCGCGAAGTGCCAATCACTTAAACATAGGGCCCACTTAAGACCCGTCTAGACCCAAGTAGGAGTTTAATTTAATTATTATCAGCCATTTCTGTCCCACTGCAGGGCAAAGGCCTCCCTTCCCTTCTTCCACTTATCCCTATCCAGTGCTGTTTGACGCCAATCTTTGTCAAAAGAGTCGAGTTCGTCCCGCCATCTCATTCTGGGCCTGCCTACTTTAGCCCATAGCTCCTCCGGCATGCGACAGATGTGACCAGCCCAGTTCCATTTTAGCTTGGCAGCCGTGTGACCTACATCGGCAATTTGAGTTTTAGAACGCAGTATCGAGTTCCTTATACGATAAGTAAGTTTAACTCCAAGGATACTGCGCTCTATTGCTCGCTGACAGACCCCGAGTGGGGACTTTTGACGATTAGTAAGTGACCATGTCTGCGCTCCATAGGTGAGGGTAGGAAGGATGCACATGTCCGTGAGTTTTGCCTTTAGTGAGAGAGGGAGAGTTCCCTTCATTATTTTTTTCATCGACCAATAGCTCTTCCAGGCGTTCTCGGTGCGTCGAGCAACTTCTTTATCGTGTCTTGCCTGGAAGGAGACTATTTGGCCGAGGTATATGTACTCATGGACATATTCAATTCAATTAGGAATTGGATAACGAAATAACATGACAATTTACGGAGAATCACTGTTTTTTCCTCTTTGTATTATCAACAATTTATGAAACTGAATAGAAGTTTTCAATTTCAGAACGCTAGGTTTTGAAAGGAAGTAAAACTAAATTTACATTACGAAACAAGTTGCACAATATTAGTTTCATGACATTAGTTTCACTGATTCACGTGTAGAATATAGCTTGTAATGAGTAAACTAGCTTGAAACTAATGCATGCACGATGACATCTATTTACACGTGAAACAATCAGTGAAACTTTAAAAATAATATTGCGCAACTAGTTTCGTAATGTAAATTCGACTTAAGGTATGTAATAATGAATTTAGATTTTTTATATCAGAATACAGAACTTGCTTTGCTTGTGTAAAATATTAAGACGCTTGCTGTTGTCATGGTTTTTTTGTATGCAACCTCCTAATTAAATTGTGTATTCGTATTTTAATGTCCAAGTTCCTTTTTCCGTGATACGATATCCCTCCTACTCTCCGTGATAAAAGTGGCCTTCATGGGTCACATGCCACAGAGTACATTTGCAGTTTCCCAAATATATCGAAACATGAGCTCATTATTAAACATGTTCCCTAACAATTTGTTACCTCGTACTAAACAACACTCTACCGTCATTTCGTACGGAATGAAAGCTCATTTTGCAAATTAAATGTTTGGTTGCAAATAGAATGGGAGTCGTAACATGGAAATTGTCATCCCGCCGTGTTTACTAACGTGTATGGGTACCTACATGTACCACTAAATATGTTACCTAGTAATGTCTATATATTATTAGGTTTATGTAAACGATTGCAATGCTAGTCGAGCGTTTCAATAGAATGTTGGAACTTACGTTTTTAAGGCCTAATTTTTACCAGATCCTGAAATTAATAAAAACTCGTGTTCTGGTGTAATTTAAGAATGAAGATTCTTAAGTTCGCTGACAGACAACGCATAGCCACTACCATTGGGCCTAAAAGCATCAACAGTTTGCACAATAGTTCCTTAAATAACCCAGGTGAACAGTAAGAAAGGATTTTTGAAAATTCGTCCAAGAGTTAACATGTCGAACGTAGTCTTGTTAACATGTCGAACGTAGTCTTGTTTGCAGATGGAAAATCCCATCCGGCAAACGGCTTGTTACCTAATGAATATGGCTATAAATCTATAATAATAATTTATTTATGTACATTAAGGTATTTAGTAGTCCTCGATATGACTTTAAACTGTCGTGCATTATGTAGAACGCCACCTGTAGGCTATGGGATAAATACACCCAAATAGGCTCAGATGGAACAGTCGATATTAGTGCAGGATATCAACTCAGGGCGGCGGCTGATGAACATCTAGCACGTCAAAGGCGGCGCCCACGGACCCAGTCAGGCAGTCCACTGTACACCCACGAACTCGCACTAGACAAGCGCGGTGGGTTAATTTGTCTAAACCCCTACTCTCTCATGAGAGAGTAGGGAGGCCTTTGCCCTGCAGTGGGACGTCACAGGCTAATAAGAAGGTATTTGGTAGAGCATGACTTACAAGTATGAACTGTTAAAAGAACATGATATACGCCCCACGAATTATTGTGTGAAGCGCTCTTCTCCTAACTAGGTCACTGAGTAATAGTTAGGTATATCAAATAACACTATTTTTGGCGTTGCATGTTCTTAGAGGTTGCATGTTCTTAGAGGTTGCATGTTCTTAGAGGTTATAATATAAAAATAAACATTAAAAAAGTAAAAATATTGAAAAATTAAATAAAACTAGTACCTAAGAATTAAGGAATGCTGGTGTGGTTGTGTATGTGTATGAGGGTGTGTGTATCTGTGTATGTATGTAATATGTTTGTATGTCCGCAATTTTCTCAAAAACTAATGAAGCAATTTTGATAATTATTTCATTAATGTGATCTACAAACTTTCAGGAAGGTTTTAGTAGATAATACATTAGGTAATTATTTATCAATAGGTCGAATGTCTATGGCAGATATGTGTCCAAGGTTGTCGTAAGTTAAGTTAAGAGTTACGTTAATTAGGGATGTCTAAGGTACCTTTCAAGTCCGTAACAGTAACTTGTTAATAGAACGATAACTGCAAACATTTTATTTTATTTATTTTAAACATTACACCCACACATTAATTTTTATCAATATGACGTCAAGACAGCGACCCCTGTTTCCTAGACAAATAGAGCATATGGCTTATAGGCAAGCTATGCTGCGTTTACATCGAGTAAATATGTGCATAAGCACTACTATTTTAGAATTACTTATTGTCTTTACTCGTGTCGGCAGACTAGGAGAATAAACTTTGCAGCAAAGTAATAGAAAGTTTAGCCAAACCAACCAACTGGTTGGTCAAGATCTGAGTGGTCAGCTGCGTTACCAACCAGCTGTAATTTGACTGAAGCAAATTTTATATTTCGCAAATTCAGTAAATATTTCCATCAAAAATCCATACCACAAACATGTGACGGAATTCGTTTTTCAATAAAATGCTTAATAACAAAATAGGCACACATCATGCATGTTTCATGAAATTCCTGTCATCTATTAAATTTAAATGCCAAGCCGTGAAAGGTTAGCATCAACATATTAAATGAAATGCTATTGTTATTACTAAAGTTTCACTGTTTGCTTCGAGCTCGAAAGAAAAAATTTTCTAGACTGCTTTTCATAAAGAAGATGTCATCTAGTCGGTCATGAAAAAGATCAGTGTCAAGAAAGGCCGATTACCAGATAGCATCCTGATATCAGCAATCCGTTTGACAAGTGGGGTGATTTGGTAATGTCCTACAAATGTGACCACAGCGATACAAAAGAACGATTCACGCTGCAATTTAACTACTTTTAATTTCTTTGCCTATAATTAAAAATTGTGTAACTTTCTCGATGACACATGACCGCCATTTTGTCTCTCTGTAATGAATAGAGAAATAGTCTGGCTAGACCAAACATCTAAGTTTTAAGTACACTAAACCAGACAAACTAAATTGAAATGCAGCATCGCCATTCGTATAATTTTGCCGAATTAATAACTAAGACGCAGACTGTCTAGGGAATAGGGAATAAAATATGCATTTTCATATTTTAATTCAATTATACTTTTAAGTACTTGATGGTTCGTTCACATTTGCCGATGACACGTTCGATAAATGACGGGGTTGAACACGTTGGGTAGGGACTAATGAAATCGATTAGTCGTTTCGAAGCGATTTCCATAGTCCCCGTGTTACTCGTATGTAGGTAGGATATCTGAGGGGCAATTCTCGTAATTTTAAGAACGTTCACAGTCTGATCTCAGTCTCAATCTGTCAAAAATACCTCATATTTGCCTACATTTTGACAAGTTTTTGACATTTGTTTGTCGCCGAGATTACACTACGACTAGATTTTTAACGTTTTTAATTAAGAGAATTGAATTTACAAGTTTTAACTAAAAGGACATGGCCAATTTTTGTAAGGACGTCGGCATAGTTATTGGTGTTTTATATTCGTAAATATTTGCTCATTAAATTGCTATAAATAAAAAACTCAGAGAACTTGTCATTACAACAGACTAGACAAAAAACCGTTTCATTAAACTTTTTAATCAGATCGCTAGCAATAAGGTGTATAGATTAAAATTTCGCTATTAAAACACTTAAAGGCGCTTTAAAATAGCGAACAGTTGTGAATTATATTATTACGTATAACTGATATGGTTTTAATATTATTGAGCATTTAAACAAAGTGATGGCCACCTAAATGAAGGATTTTAAACTGCATATTGATTATCATTTTTATGAAACTGGGTGATAGTATCAAAAAATGTGACAATAATAACAAACATAACATAACATCGCGCCTATATATTCCCCGAAAGGTTGGTCAGAGGTGTAGTACAACCACATTTCACCAGTTATTTTGAGTCCCATGGGCGAGCTGATTGCTATCAAGCGCACAAGTCCAGACTCCGGGCTACTACTGAGAAATTCCTGATGAAAAAATGAAGAGAGAGAGATATGGGGTTTATATCTCTTTGCTCGACCTGGGAATCGAACTCAGGACCTCATGCTCAGCAGTAGCGCTTGCGACCACTAGACCAACAAGGCAGTCATAATAACAATTAACAAATTAACAAAGTATATTCGAAACTAATGGTTTTCTTTAAAGTACATTTTTACAGATTACCCTTATTTTTTTTTAAATAGTTCAATATACTACAAAAAAGAGAAGCACAAAATAAAGCAACAGAGTAAAAATAATTATTTATTTATTACAGAAAATAAATAAAAATATTTCGCTATATTATAATTATTAAGTGTATCTTAAATGTCTACCTAAATAACATAAATTGCAGCGATAGTGTTAATGAAGATACCGAGTGAGGTCAATCACCAGCTTGTATAAAACAGAGAATTTTTATTTCACAAATACGTAACCTGGATTAAGTGTAAGTATAGGGCTTTAGTAATTACATAAATAGCTGCTTTAAACATAACACGTTAAAAAAATACAAGCATGGTTTTCAAGAAAGATTAGCCTTTTGTTAGATTGTTTTAATATTCTTGAATTGTTAATAATATGTTGTCTAAAAATCCAGCTGCAGCTTGGATATTGTTTTGGTGTCTTGCCCAACCAAGGTACCAGATTATTGCCATAACGTGACAACAACAACCAACGGTCCTGTTTCCTACAAGGCAACTACAATAGTACCCTAAAATAGCTTCCAACAGACAGCTTCCTCGGTTTGAGCATTGGTTATCCAACGCGAAAGTCTTGTTTGATGGTGTGCAGAAAGCGAGGATATGAGATGCCTCTGCAACCTTTGCATGGCTATTCCGCAGTTGATGCACCTCATATTGATCCACAAAACAAATCCGAAACGCAATGCAAATCAGTCCAGTGTTAATAGCAAGGTAATTGAGTTGTAGAAGGTATCAGTCCGTAGGAATAAGCAGGGGTCAAAATAGGAATATTCGCAAAAACACAGTAGGTACGCAATGAAGAATATGCAATAACATTATTTCATTACATTGACATTCGACATAGACAACGCACATTGTCAAACAAGTAAACGCGTTCCGTTTTATGATTTTTTATGTGTGAAATATAAAAAAACTATCTTACACATCAATATTATGAAAATATAATTTTATTAAATGCAACAAATATCAAAGAAGATAGTTTCGTAAGAATAAAATGTTACTAATATGAGCATTTTGTCGTCCACATCACATGTCTACAAGTAGTATGCATGGTATGGAACTCCCATTAATATATTTATCTTTGTCTATGGTCCACTATGGCGGACGTTGACAAACGGTACTTTGAATTCATCTTGCACTACTAAATATTTTGAAATAAAAACTGACCAGTTCAGAGAGGTTAAAAACTACGTATTATTTATTTTTCTATTTTTAATATACATTATTATTTACTAAGTATGTGTATATGGAATGTACTTTTTTGTCCATGTCTTTTACTTTGTAAAACCTTTCTGTTTTACTGAGATCTCGCTTAAATTGCTATACCTTTTTAGGCTTCTGTAACTAGAGAGTGCCAACTCCCGTTGGCTCGCTTTGGGTTATTATTGCTAAGGCTCCGCCTGTCTGTCACTGGGCTGTACCTACCTTTTAAATCGTAATAGGTAGACACTTGAAAATTACACTGTGTACTAATATTATGGCCGCTATATGTCAGTATGTATCAATTTATATACCTGTCACGGCTAATAGCCGAAGTGCGGCTACATCTAGTTTTAGCTGGGTACAACTAGGTGCAGCCCGGCCACATGCGGTTTGTGTGTACTTCGGGTGACGTCGGTTGTTGCATGGTTGCGGTCGGTCGATAGGCGACGTAGGATGCAAGAGCGAGCGAAGGGCAACCCGAGGTTAGGTTTGGTTAGGATACTTTAAACCCTTTACACAGAAATAGGGGCTCCGTCGACGTAGGATGCTGCACCTAGTTGTACCCGGCTAAAACTAGGTGTAGCCGCACCTCGGCTATTAGCCATAACATATCGATAGGATTGCTGTGTTTCAATTTTCATTAGAACATGGGCATAGCACATATTTCAAAACACTCCCAAACGTTCTATTAGATAGGACGGGCGGGCGACTCGCCCAGTTCGAACGCTCCATGGCGCGATTCTTCGTGAAGCGTAAAAAAACCCATTCAGTCAGACCATAACATCATCCCTTATTTTAACGGTGGTATTAATTCTTTTAACACTGCTTTTTACGCATTTTATGTGGGACAACAATGGTTTTATGTTATTCTTGTGGGAAAGTTGTTTAAGATTGTGGGTGATTCAAATAATAGTAAGTATATTAAGATTCGTTGCGAAATGTAATTTGTCCACTTTAGCTATTGTGTTGTGATTGAGTACCGACAGTTTGTCGTTTGCTCTTTTCGTGGCCGATACTGGCCACGAAAAGAGTAAACGACAAATTGTAGTACACGTGTAGGTACTCCATATTATTCTGTATAGAACAGTTGCTACAAATGTTATGTATGGGTCAATATACAAAACGGCACACGCTCAACCTGTTACTACGGATTTAGAACATGATTCTGAACCCTTCATGGTTACAGTAAGCATGTCGATGTCATGCCAGCCTTTATTTGCTGTAGGTGTAGATAACTAGCCTTAGGTTTGTTTCTAAACTCTCTTTGAGCAGGAGTTCATGAGGTGTGTTTGAACTTAATAATGATTACTCTGTCCACTAGGTTATTAGTTTTTTGACAGATAGAACTAGTGATTGCAGCAACGCAACATTTCGATTGTTTAGACTTTAATTTGTATGTAGTATCGATTATCGATTTTTAACTGTCGAATAAAAAATGGTGCGGTTTCTATGCCTGTGTGTGCTTATATTAAATAGAATATTTATTTGGTTGTTTAATTTTCGATATACAAAACCCGTAATATAATCCCATTGGATTCTTTTCAAAATATATAGGTTTTAAGATTGTTTAAATGTTAAAAAAAACTTGTGCGTCGGTATTTTAATTTTTATACTTACCCCTCTCCCCTCCTCATCTTATAATAAACGTTCTGTATAGTTACATAACGCTTTGTCTGCTTCTTTCGAAAGTCAAATTACTTACGGCTGAAAGAGAGAAATCGGTGTGTAACTATTCATCTCATATAATACGTTTATTAGTTAGGGGGTAAATCTTTAAAATAAATAAACTAGAATATCAACATGAAATTAAACATACCTACTTAAAAAATTCAGAAATAAAAAAGAAGTTGGAAAAAATGAAGCAAATAATTATAGTAACCACAATAACACAAGTTTACTGAAAATTTTGGACGACAAATCTACATTCAAATTTAGTTTCGTCATATCCCAAGATATGACAAAACTAAATTCTAAATAATCCGACATTCATTATAAAGTTTGCCCTAGTTAATGTATTATCCTTTGTATAACAATTATTATAAATTCAAGGGGACTACTACTGAAATTCATTGTTTTATGTTAAAATTAAAAATTATTTTCAAGTAAAAAGGCAAGTTTAGAAACAGATCAATTTTATTTGACCAAACAAAAATATGGCCGGATGATACCATATTATATTTTTAAATTCTCGGCATAAGGTATACATGGTGGAATTTTTATTCAGATTTTCTCACACCAAGAAATATTTAGAAAAGGTAACTATGTTCCTCTGTCTACACTCAGATCCTCTATTGTTTTGTGTTAAAAAATTGCCAAGGAAGTAAAGCAGAGAATTTATATAAGTCCAAAGAAATGTATTAAGGGTATGAACAGCGGTAGTAGCTAAATGAAATGAAATGGAACCAATTTCCGACAGAGATTTTGTAATAAAACAAATTAACAGTGTGAGGACTTTTTACAGGCGATGCTTTTTACAGGCGTGAATGGGAGAAAATTAGGAATGATAATCCGGAGGCATGGGTGCCGATCGGACTACCGCACACCATAGATGTAGTATACCTACTACTAAGAGAGTAGAACAGAAACAGTGTGAGGACTTTTTGCAGGCGCGAAGTAGGGAACATTAGGAATGATAATTCCGGAGGCATGGGTGCCAATGGGACTACCGCACACCACAGATTTAGAGTACTAATAGAGTAGAGTACTAATAGAGTAAAGTACTAATAGAGTAAAGTACTAATAGAGTAAAGTACTAATAGAGTAAAGTACTAATAGAGTAAAGTACTAATAGAGTAGAGTACTAATAGAGTAGAGTACTAATAAAGTAGAGTACTAATAGAGTAGAGTACTAATAGAGTAGAGTACTAATAGAGTAGAGTAAGAGTAAAGTACCGTGCAGTAGCCGAAAGGAGTCACAAGAGGCTTAGGAATTGTTTTTTAGAACATTTTGATCTCCGTAATTTGAGTTTTAACCACATAAAGGAAGCCGACGGAGTAGGTAACTGTGTGCAACACAGTTATAGGCATTCAAATGACTATTCTGAGTCACCGAGAGTACAAAACTAGAACAATAAAGCAGCACGTTGCTTATCCAAGACGGTATGTGACTCGTCTTTTGACCTTACGAATATAAGTATGTACCTATAGGTGCTATTTGGATTCTAATGCCAACCAAGGTATTAATACGACGACGAAGTTGTTAATGATAGTGACGAGGTGGAAGATTTGAACCAGAAGCCATTGGAGTATTGCAGTCATTTAGTATGTTTTTATTTAAAAATATACGTACTTAAATAACAAGCTTTGAAAACGAATTATACTATCGAAATATGTATGAAAAAGTACAACCACTATAATAACCTACCTACATGAAAAAGCTAACATAATCCCGAAAAACGGGCAATTGAGACGAAAAATCCTAACCATTTTCGTGATCACATAGTAGAGGCGGCTGTAGGCTACCCGATCCCCGAATTTGTAATCTTTGCGTGTATACAAAAGGTAAATTGCTCGGTGGCATTTTCAACGGTAATGATGTCATCGCCGCATCCCGTAATCGAGGGCTGGATACTTTTATAGTAGATCCATTGGCCGCCTGTTACACCGGAGCGTTATACTTGGGCAAATAGATTGTTTTTACAAAAAAATCTAGCTGTCGTTGTTTATAAAGGCAGTCAATTCCCGCAAGAACATTTGCTACGAAAACAATACTATTGTTCTACCGAATTCAATATTTTTTGGTGATATGAGAAATAATATTTATGTAAGTAGGCCGTATTTACTTTACTATAAATACTATGTTGTCAATAAAAAAAAATAGTAAGCTTTTTGCTTAGAGAGCAAAATGGCAAATAGACAGGATCGACGATGCTGTCAAGAAACACAAACAAAACTGACAAACTGATCATAAAAAAAAGACCGAAACAAAGCATGTTTATTACCTAATTCTTTAAATCACAATCATCAAACGCTTTTTCCAAACTTATTTCAGAACCGAACTTTCTCAATAATACTTTAACATTGCTAAAATTGAAAGACGTTGCCAGTTGTAAAACTAAAGTATTCGGAGTAAGAAAACACGAAATAAACTTTACGATTCCGGAAGAAAATACGAGTATGACGTAATTTACGAACTTCTTCCAGAAACTTCAGTAGTTTTAAAGTAATACTTATATTTTATTTAAGTAATAGTTTTATATGAACGCTCTGTGAAACTTGCGAATAATATTCGGGCATTTTAGTTTGTTCCACATGTAAGAATGGAAAGTGATGAATTGCATGACTGGTGTGAAAGAGATCAATACTTGGGATGACTGTTTTATTACAAACTAGCTGCGCCCCGCGGTTTCACCTGCATAAGTGTCGATCCCGTTGGAATATCGGGATAAAAACTATCCTGTGTCCTTCCCCGGGACTCAAACTATCTCTATACCAAATTTCATCTAAATCGGTTCAGTGGTTTAGGCGTGAAAAGGTAACATACAGACAGACTTACTTTCGAATTTATAATATTAGTATGAATTTGAGTGAAAATATACAAGACTTAATTGTATTGTTCTCTCAAAACGGTGAAGGAAAACATCGTGAGGAAACCGGCATGTCCTAGAACCAAAAATTCAAAGACATGTGACATCCGCCAACCCACACCGGGCCCGCGTGGTGGATTACGGCCCGCGTGGTGGATTACGGCCCACTCCCTCTCACCGAGAGGAGGCCTGTGTCCCAGTAGTGGGAACATTATAGGCTGATTATGATTATTGATAAAAAGAGCATTTCTTTGCACACACTTCATTGTGGTCATACAGGGTGAATTTTTCAAGTGGGCGTGGATGGCCAAATCCGAAACTATAAGGAATAGCGAAAAGTACACAAAGGAGTCACGGGCTCGATTTTGATGAAAACTAAAACTGCATCATTGGATTTTTGAAAAATCAATATTTCTGGCCAGGAATCGAACCTGTTGATTTTGATTAAAAAAACACATACTGTATTATTACACCATTCGATAGAATTCTGGCAAGTAATGACATACGGAACACTTAGATTGTCCATGGTCATATTTCATTGAGTCATCGGCCACATGACTTCTTGTGAGAATCATAAAAAAAATGTTACGTGTCGGTGTAAATTACATCCTAACGTTATGTGGGGGTGTACCTAAATGACATCATGAGGCCGGTCCGAAGCTTTGTATGAATCTTATCTCTGTTTCGCGACCGCCACTAACACCGCACGTAATGGCTGCCCGCGCGTGATTTGTGACACAAATTCATCGTATATTGTGCCGCTACGATAAATTAATTACGGTGTGAATGCGTGCCGACTAATTAGTTTTTGCGTAGTTTAATAATCCGTTTTGTTCGTTTCAATTATGGATGAGGTGATATGTTTGAGGTTTAATTAATAGTGGTAAATGAAACTTTTGTACGCAGTTATTGTGCAGGAAATATATCATTTCGTTTTATATTTTACTGGGGTAGGTAGCGCTGGGTTGGGTTTTATTGACATAGTTGTTTGATTTCAACAAGAGACATAAAAGGTCACTCGAGAATTAGTATTTAAATCTTCTCATATTTTAA
The DNA here is from genome assembly GCA_947508005.1 of Amphipoea lucens. Lineage (NCBI taxonomy): Eukaryota > Metazoa > Arthropoda > Insecta > Lepidoptera > Noctuidae > Amphipoea > Amphipoea lucens. Next base: position 22,895,747 of record OX382357.1, read on the forward strand.
CTTGATAAGCCTTTAGTGCAGAGCAGTAGTGGCCAAGTGGTAACGGCAGTGGACTTACGAGTTGTAGGTCGTAGGTTCAAACCCAGACAGGCGCTTTACTTTGTGTAAATTATTTCATCACCTCTGCTCTCAAAACGGTGAAGGTAAACATCGTGAGGAAACTGGCATGACCTAGAACCAAAAATTCGAAGACATGTGACATCAGCCAACCCGCACTGGGCCCGCGTGGTGGATTACGGCCCACTCCCTCTCACCGAGAGGAGGCCTGTGTCCCAGCAGGGAACATTATAGGCTGATTATGTAAGCCTTTAGTGTTCACGGTATTGCAATTCTTTCTTCTATTATAAATATGTAGTCTTTAAGAGTTGAGTCAGTCAAGCAAGTAATTGATATTGAATTTCTACTGTTACTATGGCGCTCTCTAGTCGATCCACCTCTCAACTACCAGTCCATCCACCTCTCAACTACCTGTCAATCTTAGTATATCAAACCTTGAAATCATCTCTTCAGAAGAATTCCTTAGAAAGAAAGCTCCAAATACTAAGGAAGATTGGACGCAATACGAATATCAGCCTATTCGATTGTCAATCTTAATTTCACGACAGGAGGTCAAGACCCAGGTAAATGTCCCTAGCACCCTTAGTATGACCGTCGTAGAAACGGGTTTTATCGACGGAAGAATTGACAAAATGACAGATTTTAGAAATATTTGTACGCATCGAAGAAGAATCGACAAATGACACATTGCCATGCTTAGACGCTTAGTCTAAGCATGGCAATGTGTCATTTGTCGATTCTTCTTCCGCCGACAAAACGCATACAGGGTGGTAGGCAGACAGGGTGGTAGGGAGATCGACGCGAAACTTGTTACCATGGATTTTACTCTCAGACAGCATGGCTGTTCTGCGAGCGCTGAACAGGGTATACTCAATAAAATAACCATTCAATGGATCAAAAGACACAGCGGTTTGCGGGGCAACGATGCAGCCGACGAGCTTGCCAGAAGGGGGTCGAGCATGGCACCAGTGGGCCCTGAGCCCATAGTGCCACTCCCCTTCGAGTATATACGCACTCTGGTAAGGAAACGTACCAGAGACCAACATGACAAACTTTGGACGGATCAAGGAGATTGCAGGCAGGCCAGTGAAGCATTTCCCGCATTGGATGGCCGCCTCACGAAACAGGATGGCCGCCTCACGAAACAGGATGGCCGCCTCACGAAACAGGATGGCCGCCTCACGAAACAGGATGGCCGCCTCACGAAACAGGATGGCCGCCTCACGAAACAGGATGGCCGTCTCACGAAACAGGTTCTCCGTCTAACTAAACAAAAGCTGCGTATAGTTACTGCAGCTTTAACTGGCCACGGGTCATTTAATAGACACCTCTTTGTCATAGGAGTAACAGACAGTCCGCTGTGCAGGGCCTGCATGGAGGACGACGAGACAGCGGTACACGTGCTTCTAAACTGCCCAGTGGTCGCCACGTACAGGACAAAGTACTTCGGTAACCCAGGTACCCCCTACGTGAGACGGTCAGTAACATCAAGGCGTTGCTGGCCTTCCTCGAGGAGCTGGGGTGGATCGAATAATCGATTTTCCCACCCGTACGCAAAATACGCGCATTGACGTGGAGTTGCGGACGCCAGCCTATAACTATTACCTACCATGGATTAAGTAAGTCGCGTTTAAGTTTTTCGTCGGTTATTAAAAAAAAATGCTGTTCCGCTGTTCCATTCCAGCATGTCTAGAATGATGTGCTGAATTCATGAGTTTAGTTTGTACGTCGATGTCTCGTCACAGTGTATAGGTAATCCGTTCATAGAAAAAAAGAATGCCTATTCTAAACCCGTGCTCTACAATCTAGATTCATTCAAACATGAAAATCTTCTTCAAAACTAACTACCTACGTTTCTAGTTGATACATCTTCGATATTGTTTTAGCCTGACCTGTTTGCCTGTTCCATCTGCGTCTCGATCTCAAAAACAATGATCAGGACATAGGTCGACGGCGGTAAACATATTTCCCTACAATTCCCACTGGCACTTTGCCAGAACATATTGATTTTACTATGAGAGTCGACAAGTCCTCGGCATCTTAAGAGATGTGACGATTTCCGGAGTTCACTTTAGAACCATGTTATGAGTATATACAGCTGACCTAAGCATAGCAGTAGATGTTTCATAAAAAAATAAACAAGTTGAAGAAATTTCGGTGACAACAGCAAATTAGCTACACAAAAGTATGAATCGAGTTTGACTGAATTTATTTTTGTAATAATTATGTTTTAGGCACAAGTTATTAAACAAAAACAAAATATCCATAACGTTTTCGTAAACATAACATCGCCACTGAAATCCGAACGTTTAGTCGATTAGTCAATATCGGGTACAACACTATAGTATTAACAACGATAGCCACTCCAGTATATTAGTCATCGATACTTGACAGATATGTATAACAACAAACCTACCCCAATTTATGGTAAAATGTATGACAAAGATTGATTGGGCTTGGCAGAATATTATATATGGCTGATGCTTCATATAAATCGGCATTGTTTGTTTAGCTAATATTATGTTAGAATTCTAATGAAGACAGTTCAAAGCTTTCAGTTAAGGCTATGAAAGACACTACATAATTGTGGTAAGAAGACCAATCTTGGTTGTCTACTAAACAAACCTTCAGTGACCCATAAAAACCACCAAACGTAATACAAACATAAGAAATTTTAAAATGGTTACTGTCCCTTATTATCTCATAAAAACAGACGCTTAGTTTGTTGGATCAAAATGTCCAATCAAATTTTCCAGAATTCTATAGCAAGAACACTTAGAATTGATTTCTTCATCAGCATCATCAGCCTAGAGCTGAAAACCGCTAAACTGGCTTCTCCAGTTGCACACCATTCAAGTAGATCCTCTGCTACACTCATAGGGCTACCACCATCCACCCTAAAAATTGTTTTACATGGCTTTAAACTATGAAAACTTTAAAGTAACACTTGCTATTCGATCTGTTTTTATTATGAAACTGTAGTAATTAATATCTGACGGCGTCAGGTGGCGCTGTTACCTTTCCCGTGATTTTTTTAGACTGAGCTAGTGTTGCAATTTGCCAGCGGGATGAAAAAAAAAATAACATTTTCGCTAAGAGCTATATATCTTACCAGCAGCGGGACGAAAAAACAAAAAATTAAATTTTCAATAAGAGCTATCTCCAATGGAGATTTACCAACAGTTCCTGTGTTTTAAGTATACAATTCCATATTTTTAACAGTTAGGTACATGAAAAAGGTCGCTACGCTCAGTGAAAATAAAAATGACGTATATACCATACACGCGGCCTTCTAAGTCACCAGTAGTTGGATTTCATGAAGCAGATTTAAGAAAAAAAGAAAGAGAATTTGTTTATTTTGCACAAATATGACGCACATTACAATATATAAAATACACACATTAAAAGTAGCCAAAAGCCTCGTATTCGGCAAATAAAAATAAAAACAAGTTTCAAAGTTTTACAATATTGCCTATTGCTTGATGTTAGGTCAGTTCAATATAATGGTCACACTAGGACCATAGACAATAATACACACAATGCGACACTGAAATTGACAATTAACAAAACAAAACGTCGATTGCAGAGTGGAAATTATTAAAACTTAAAAAGTAACTACATTTGTAACAAACAAATAAAATGAAGCTTTGCGTCGCAACATCGGTAAGGAAGAGGAGGAGACGTATAGACTTATATCAAGACGTGTCTGAGCAGCAGGGTTAATGTGACATGCGCAAAAAACGCTTTTTGACTTTTTATCGTCCGATGCTAACATGACATAACAAACACCTCGTCTCCTTAGACAAAAGAGACTTCGTGGCAAATTAGTCTTAAATCCTTAAATGGCAGCACATAGCTTCATATTTTCAACGAATTTTGACACTTTTACATGCGTTATGTTATTTCGTCTTAAATTCAAAACGGCAAAGCTACAGTAAAGTTATAGATTAAACTTTGGAAAAAATGGTGATTTAAAATTCTCAGCTAAAAAGCTAAGAAAAGTAATAATAATAATTTTTTTTATATTTTTAAATGTTTTTTTATACTTATTTATTGTATTTTAAGAAATATTTAAAAATTTAATTAAATATGTAAATTGATAAATAAACAAAATAATAATAATAAGGAACTAACCTCACTGCGTACCGCGATAGGATGCTGTTTCTGTTCCAGGAACTGGAACCAACGGTCGACGTCTCGGCCCAACGACTGCCGGATCAGGTGCGGGTCATCCAACGCAATCACAGGTTGGACGATATCGCACTTGATAGGCTGCGCTCAGAGGTACTGAGCAACCATATCGTCTCGACTCCGGCACAAACCGCGGCACAAGCGTCACCTGTTGATGCCATCCCGCCGCGGTTCAATCATGTTGAAGAAGATGATAGGGTTGACACAGTAAGTAGCCAGTGCAACGACCGACTGAGGAGCGCACTGGAGGATGCGTTTCTCGAGTATAGATTCACTCCGACCGAGTTTAGACCCCGACTACCACGGTTACCCACCCATGCACAATAAAAATAGGGCGCTGGTGTGTGCCTTGGATTCGCAGCTCAAGAATTTCTTCGAGAGCAGCGAGGATCTCGTTGATACACACTCGATCCTGTATTGTGTGGCTGTGGCGGCATATCATTTAGCTAACGTCAAGTTTTTAAGTTGTGACGGAGCTACTCGACCAAAACCAGCCGTACCAGCCTGGCAGCACAGGATCGAGCGTCGTATCGATGGGGGATCAGGGCACTCATCGGCACTTCAGGGAGGGCAATACACGACCACGAGTGATGCGCTTTGTGAGACGGGCATTCTTGGAGACTGGAATCAGCCCTCGAGAATACATATCCTGTGTCACAGAGCGCATCGACTTTCTGGAGCAGAAAGTTTGTGCATGGGCGAGCCGAATTCGGCGGTATAAGCAGCGGATTGATCGATACACGCAAAATCGCATGTTCCAGAGCGATGAAAGGTGGGTGTATAGAGCTTAAAATGTGACATGTATGCCGCCCGGATGATGCCGCCACGAGTGCATTTTGGCGCAACATCTGGTCGGTGCCCGTCTGTCACACTGAGGCTGGCTGGATACGGGATGTCGAGCGGGTGTGTGAGACTGTACCAGAGATGGAAACAGTACTAATTACGCCATTAGACGTTGCCAGAGCGGTCCGTCCGTTACCGTATTGGAATCTCGTACTTGCACAGGCATAACCAAGTAGCCAGGATTATTCACCAGCAACTTGCTTTGAAATATAGACTTGTGGATTCTGAGGTACCGTATTACAAGTATTTGCCCGATCCAGTTCTTGAAAATGACCATGTCACGTTGTACTGGAATCGGTCTATCATTACTGACAGAACTATTGTCGCCATTAAGCCTGATATAGTGGTGATAGATCGATTAGCGCGCCGCACAATGATTGTCGATGTTACCATTCCACATGACGGGAACCTCGTGAAAGCTGAGAAAGAGAAACAAATTAAATATCTTGACTTAGCACACGATGTTGTTGACATGTGGAATGTGAGCTCGGCTATCGTTGTGCCGATTGTCGTATCGGCCAATGGCCTTATGGCCGAAAGCCTTGATCAACATCTATCGAGGCTCTCGTTAGGCGGTTGGATCAAGGGCCTGATTCAGAAGGCAGTACTCCTCGATACGGCTCGCATTGTGAGGAGGTTCCTGTCTCTGGAGCCCTAACCACTGGTAGCTTGGACCCTGCTCCCGACACCGGCGGACTACTATTTTTTTATATTTTTAAATGTGTTTTATATTTTTTATATTCTAATATTTAAAATATAATTTATATGGTATTTAATTGAATAAAGGAGATAATAATAATAAAATTTATTTAGACGCATTGACATGCTAAGCACAACAAACAAAAGATAGTAAAATAAAAAAATAAAGAAAAAATATTAAAGATATAGTGCAAAAAAGTAGCGTTAGACCCCACACTAGGATACCCTGTGTCGTGGGATCTAGTTAAGTAAATGTACTTAACTATTTAATACAAAAATAGAAGAAAGGCTGCACACACACCCTGTCCATTTGACGCAATCACGTGATCGTTGGCGTTTATTCCATGTTAACTTATTACTCTGTTTTCTCCCTAATTAAAATGATACTAGAGCTTGCAATTTTTTTTTTTATCTTGGGCTACTTCCATTTTGCATGTTTAATGACTTATGTGGAAGGTAGCTGGTATGCTGGCAGAGTTCACAATATGTTTATCTAGAATCACCGACATAAAAAAAGCGATGAACAGGTTGCCTAAGTCATTAAATAATACAATGGTAGTTTTTTTTATTAATTAAATAATTCAAAATAAACAAACTGTCGTCGCATGGGGTATACACCTCTCGCAAAAGAAAATTATTTTTATTTAAAATGCTCAAACTTCCTCTGCAGATGACTCAGCAGTAGCTAATAAAAGATCCCTTTCGCATTAAAATAAAGGTGTAATCATAAACATCACCACATGACCACGATATCCTAATGATATCTTAAAAAATAAACAATTAGGCAGCTCAATATTACGAACCCTTACTTTGCACGATATTAAAGCGAAGGTTCTGCTGCAATTTATCTTAATAAGGACTTGGTTGAAAATTTATCGGCCGTGATACATTTATCGTGTTTAATCTTACTTGCAAATTAAAAGTGCAAAGCTTGAAATTAAAAGGTGGGAGCTTTTTATTAGGAAAATCGAGTTATTGTTTAGCTTTTACACGTAAAATTCCAGAAGTTATTGTAGGGTACATCTAAATTCCATGTTTAATTAAATTGTTCACAAAAATGTAGTAGATACTTTGCATACGGGTTTGAAATATTGGCCGTGGTGAAACGCTGTCAAACATTTTCGCCGGTATCTTCAAGGTCCGCAAGCATTTAGTAGGAAGTGGCGACCATGATAGAATTTGTTCTATATTATATTAATATTGTCTTTTAGTAAAAGGCACGAACGTTACCGTAGCGTTTAATATAATACTCTTGGATCTAGTTACGGCATGTAATAAACATGATAACAAAGGACGTATTATTATTGAAGGTTGAAGTTATCAGAAGCAGCTCAAAGATAGACATGTGACGCCATCGATTATGAGGCCTATCAAGTTTCTCATTTTAGAACAAAATCTTTTAATTAATAATTATTATTACTGTAGATTATTACTGTACATCCCACCCAAACATGCTACAAGAAGAAGAGTCACGCTCTACTCAACAGTTGCTAACATTTTTAAGATGGTTAGCGATTCGGGTTCTCAGTATCAAGTAGAAGGTGAGTCACGCCCTGCGGCCCTGGTTACCGACGTTGCCTGTCACCTTCATAACCGTCTATCACGGCGAGGGTCAGATTCTTATCCTGAGGAAAGACAATTTACCACAACCTTCCTGTTAATCCATCCAATACCTACTGCCTGTATCTGTGTGGACTTTAAACTAACACATTTGTTGTAAAACTCCTTGGTCTTGTTGATTTTTATAGTTTTTATTTTAATGATTTTCTTTTTTTTGTTATCGCTTTTTTTCTTGTGTATGTCGAAGGTTTGTGTTTCCAATTTTATGTTTTAATATTCATTTTTATTAACTAAAATCCTTTTAACAAACAGCTTTAGTTTTATTCACTCCACCAGCCATCAATATGCAGTCCATTTACATCGCTTTCATTTTTGGTCCTTCGACGGTAAATTGCATCATTCATTTTCACGTATGTGTTTTTCATTTTTGTCTCTGATTTTTTTTTTCTTTATCACAATATGAACACACGTAGTAAAAAACTAAAGCTAACACCATGTCATCTCGTAGCGTCGCTGCTCATATTTTACTGCCTCATTCTTCTCAACCCTCGTCATCCTCATTAGTCGAAAAGGAGCCTGTAATTTCGTCAACCAAAATTCAAACTACAGACGATAATGGCGCGAGCAGTATACGCTCCGCGCAAACAAACTCGAGCGCGTCTTCGACCGTGAAAGTGCGCAGGGCCACTGCGGAAGCCGCCTACAACAAGCGCCGTCAATATGAAAAACATACATAAATAAATATATACATACACATATATATGCGCGTCACGTAACAAAAAAGCGTTATGCCTCCTCCATGCGACTTTTTATTTATGTAATAGAAAGAGACAGAGAGAGAAGAGAGAGAGAGAGCTAGTTTACATGGTTTTCGAATGTGCTGAAGCCAATAGTGAGATCAAAATGAAAATCCAAGATGGCGGCTGATATTGTCACAGCCGCCATATTGGATTTTCATTTTTAAGTTCGTTCCTGCCGGGGGTCACCCGGACACATTTTTTTTTTTAAAGAAGATGGAGAAAGAAGTGTATGTTCCATTCATATCCGCTGACATCAATCCACAAAAATCCACATCAATTGACAAAGTTTGGACAAATTTTTTGTCATATTTTCTTCTATGGCATAATTAGTTTTTCAGAAAAGCAGATCAGAAACGTATTTTTCGCAACATTTTATTTAAAAACAACAATGCGATGAGGGAAAATTCTATTGGAAATGTCATCACATGTAAAGCAAGCTAATAAAAAATGCGGTAAAGAATATGAAATACTCAAGGTTTTATTCATAGGAACACTGATCGCCCAGCCTCATACAATTTAACAACTGTAGGGAATTATTACCACAAAGCAAGTCAATAATAATCCCTTAAATATACCCAAAGTTCATATTTTACTACACAAACGCACATTTAGGTGTTGTTGGCATATAAAGGAGTCTTTAATACCGTGGCCAAAAAATTTTATGCCAGCATTAAGTGTACTTGTACACATTTTTTACACCCCAATGTGAGTATTAAACCGAACATCATGATAGGACAAGCGTACTGCGTATAATACGTGAATGGTTCTTGAATATTTCAATGGGACGTTAAAAATGTGGGTCAACATGAGCTGGTGTTTGTGGGGCATGTTTAATGCGTATCAAAAAGTTTGGGATATAACAGGGTCGTGAAAGCTCTAGCGTCCATAGCTGATCCAGCAAACTGCTATTGACGATGTTTCCATTCGATTCCTTGGTTTCTCGTGACAACAGAAGAATATCATATTATTTCCGCAGTATTAACGTGACCGTCACGTTTTGAAAAGGTAAACCACACAAAAAAGTCAAAAACCAGTCAAAAAAATCCAACAAAAAAAGGAAGACAATACCAATGAACTGTCATAGAATATTCAACAAAATATTCGTTCCGAAGTTGTCCTGTGACATTGCGACCGCTTGCTTCACCAACTTAGTTGCCAAGTAGATACTAGCCGGCTAAGTTACCCCGGCAAAGTAAATAGGACAATGAAATAAAGACAATCGAGTGCAGTCTACTGTGTGGGATGCAGCGTTACCTCTGCGGTTAAAACCTCACTCACCTCTTTAATGTTCTTTTCAAACAGAATTCTAAAACCAGATTGCGATCGAGTGGATATAGTTCGTAAAATACCGTTATACAATTTTATCCTAAAAAATATCTTGAATTTGATAAACTCCTAATTCCTCGTTTGTCATATAACTAATAACCGTGTTTTGTATTTAGATTTGTTTATACATTATGCTTCTTCGAAATCTTATAATTTTTTTGATAATTCAAATTTCAAATACTTTTATATTTTATGTATTTGGAAGCTTCTTCGAAATCTTATAATTTGATTTACTAACTTCATTTTGTTTGTTGTATTACAGCGACTGGACATGGCCAGTATGGCCACCAATTTAACGGTTTGATTGCCATGAGCTACAAGATTTCGAAGAAGCATTGCTGAGAGCACTAACTAAAATGAACATAACAGGTAAGGGATGTCAGTATCATTTTGCAAACAGTCTGTGGCGTAAGGCAGAACAATAAGGGATACACAAAAATAAATTAGATCGAAGATTTATATCCTTAAGTAGTAAGCTTGTTTTCTTACCAGTAGGTGAAATAATACTGGAATGGGAGTATATTTAGAAGTAAAGTAGCCAGGTATAATAAAAAGCGGCTAAAACAATTCATAAGCTTTGAAAATTACTGAATCAGAGTTATTAATATGTAGTGTATCTATGGAAAAAACGTCATCGCACAAAAATATTGTTGAAAACTGGCATCACAAAATTAATAACGTGATAAACAAAAATCGATAAATAAAAATCAATAAATATTTTGCAAATATTACACATTTTTTGTAACGATTCATTAATGTCTGTTATGCGAAACTATACAAATCAGAATTCTTCTTCACAACCAAAACTTAAGTGGCGCGCGGACAATCTGTGGTTTTCGTCGCCTCGTTGCCTCGTCGCCGCCACTCTCGTGCACCCCGTCCGTTGAGTGGTTAACAGTATTTTATTTAGGTGTCCAATAATAAATAAGTTTACTTTAAACCAGATGCGAGTCAAAACTAGTATATTTAGTAATACATTTCTTAGAGTAGAATTACTTGGAAGTAAAAGTTTCACTAGTTCTACTATTCGGGAATAAATCGAAACGTCGTAAGACAATTGAGAAAGAAAAACAAATCGAAACGTAGGACAATTGAGAAAAAAAAACCATTCGTTTCTTCCATAGAACTGTTTAGAAGAACAAGTAGGAACAAACGTACTTTAGAGCCTTCAGGTTTTGTCAGAACCATAACCACACAATTCAACCAGAACTCACGTACTGCAGCAGAAAATAATACAACAATATTTAAAGAAATCACTCCTGGAGCAGCTAGTAATTTTATAACGCAAACATTGGAATAGGGGCTTTTAAGAGAGCTCTGTTTGATGTAATTTGCGTCGGGGGCCCGTCTGCAGGATTGGAGTAGAAATTGCAGGAAAATTTGAGCTACCTACTGCATAAAAAGAAAGTACATCTAGGCAGGGAAGCTATACATAAAAATGCGAAGGGTCGTGGGGTCCGAGTGCTTACTCGTACAGTCTTTTTAATAAAATATTTTGCTTTGTGAAATTTTGTTTATTTTTCCTTTGCATTGTGTTGGAAATAGTCGTTTGATATGCGTGAGCATTTGTCACTGCAGTCCGTCGGGTCGTGGGGTCCGGTGCTGTCTTTATATGTTGCTTATTTTTTCTTTGCATTTTATTGAAAATCTTCGTTTGATAAGCGTCAGCATTTATGATTCAGTCTCGGCTTCATTTAGCCCTCGCCTTCGAACTAGGGCTGCAATCCCGGCCTGTAGAGAGATGATGGCAAAGTGACAACTTTGCATCAAAATGTAATACTTTCTAAACGGTTGGTTGGCACTTCCTGTGGCCAGCATTGCTATCCAATGTGGCAATTATTATTGACTGTGTTTTTACCAAAAAGTAAAGACATACTAACCTTAAAAGCCTAACTAACGCTCCACAATTATCTCTATTTGAACGGATTCGTCGCAAACATTGTTTCTATTTATTTGCCTTGCCAGCGATCGACCGCAAATGCGTCAGCAAACATTCACTTGTCACCGGGAAATGAGAAATAGCCACGTGTCGTACGATGATATTATGGATTTGATGTGTAGAATAGACATTTGTACTCGTAGAATAGACATTTGTACTCGTAGAATAGACATTTGTAGAATAGACGTGGCGATGTAAGTTAATGCATAGTGCAGCATTCGTAGCTACTGCATGTTAATTATTTTCGGCATTCGTCCTTCTTCACCATTATAATCAACCTCTTTTTGTACTGGGCCTATCAAAAACCTTTATGTTTTATAATAATTTTGTCAAGTCCTTTATATTGTTGGCTTAAAATATATGCAATTTTCCAAGACAAAACACGCGCCCTGGTTGATCAATTTAAATTACAGGCAGGGTCTATGAAAAAACAAATGGAAATGGACAGGACATTTCAGGAGGATCTGACCCGGCAGCTGAATAGCTTTACAAGGGGCGTTGCGGAGCTCTCTGAAAAGATAGAGTCAAAAACACTTGAGATGTCTCGCCCCTGCTCCAGAAAGTCATCGGCGTCTGTCACTCCTCCCACTGTCGACTCATCCAGCTCTCATCAGTCTCCTGTTCCCGGAAGAATCAACTTAACTCCGTACTCTACATATAAATCCGAGTTTATTCAGGTATCCATCGGGGCAAACGAGGATATAACCGTATTCCCAACCACCGCTCGTGCCAAACCCTTAACATCACTAATAAGCTTGAACATCTCCAAAAAGGGTCTAATTAACCTTCTTAACCAAGACTTGAACCTGATGCTATCCAAGATTTTAATCCACCCATCCTTCGTGACGGAGTTCAATTCCAAGACCGAGAGGACCGATAAGATATCCATGCTTACATAAATGTTTGGATCTATTCCTGACAGGCACGATCAATGGGTTCACACACCGGGGAAGATTTAACCAGGAGCCTCCGCTGCCCGACCCCACCCATCAGGAGGCATGCCACCCATCACCACCACATCTTTGAAAACATATTTTCAGCAAAATATAGTCACATAATAGGTAATATCGCATAGACTAATGGTCGGACGGAGCAGAGCTGCCGATAGTGTAGGTGAAGCTAAATTGATCTTCAACACCGACACTTGGAAATATGGTCGCATTTTATCATAAATAATAAAGGTCCAACCTTTCTCGGTAACACTATCGCGGTGTTAGAAGAGGATCCTTCAACAGCATGCATGGTTATCAGCAACCTTGGTATACAATGAAAAAGGGCTACATCATAATAAGTCCATTATGAAATCTATATAAATAAAAATGAAATGACGTTTGGTAGTCTCACTAAAACTCGAGAACGGCAGGACCGATTTGGCTAATTTTGGTTTTAAAATCGGCGCTTCTCCTCCACTTTTATTATGCGCACAGCCAAAGTGTGGAACTATCTGTGTTCCCACATTTAACCCGTCTGCCTTCAAATCAAGAGTGAACAGGCATCTTCTGGGCACGTTCGTTCCATCATAGACCTCATCTATCGCTTTCCATCAGGCGTGATCGAGGTCAAGAGTACGCCCATTTAGCAATAAAAAAAAATAATAAAAAAATAATTTTAGAAGTTTAAGGAAGGTTTAGAAGTTTAAAGAAGGTTTAGAAGTTTAAGGAAGGTTTAGAAGTTTAAGGAAGGTTTAGAAGTTTAAGGAAGGTTTAGAAGTTTAAGGAAGGTTTAGAAGTTTAAGGAAGGTTTAGAAGTTTAAGGAAGGTTTAGAAGTTTAAGGAAGGTTTAGAAGTTTAAGGAAGGTTTAGAAGTTTAAGGAAGGTTTGATTACCGCAATGGCATCCTCTCGTGTCTCCGTTAGGAGACTCCTTACTGACAATTTTGCATCTTCCGATCAGCAACCCCAACGACTTGGTATTTACAATCGTGTTGATTCATCAGATGATTTTCTCCCCTTGGTTACGTTCCTTACCCCGATTGACCGAAGGTTTGAACCTGTAGCTATTAATAGTGACGACGCTGAAATAACTGTCCACTTATATGATTATAATGATGTTCCCCCTCCGCCTGAAACGCTCTTCAGATTTAGAACCAGTCTTGGTCCCCTAGCCCATAGACGACAAAGCGTGATGTTCGGACGCAGCTTTAGATATGAGGCTTTGTTAGGCCGTGTCCCCGATGAAAATGACTTGTTACAGGCAGTTTATACCTTCCATCCTGGTCGCTCAACTGTTCGACGCGCGCTACGCTCTCGTACCGCTGGGGATCTTCGTATTCGCAGACAGTTGTTCTATTTTGATACTATGAGCGTCCAAGCTTTAGACGCTGCTATTAACGTGTACTATGATGTAGTTGATGGCTTAGTGACTGAGCGCTTATCTTTCGCGTACTGTTTAGTTTATCGAGCTGTTGTATATAAAAGATACACCATATCAGTAATTCTGTTGAAAAGTTTCTTATTATTGCCCGAATCAGGTAAGCGACAAATTTTATTTGCCATGAGACACTCTGAGTGTGTGTTTTGTGGATTGGTGGGGAAGGATTTGCTATTTCATGATGTCTCATTAGATCCAACTGATTCAGTCTTGTCAGCTTCCGCAGACAGTCGGTGTCGTACTTCCAGTGTAAATGATTACTTTGACTTCGATCTTTCCAGCCTCTCGAATCCGCACGCTGTCTGGATGTCTCTACATATCTTAGTCGTTTATAGCGCACCATGCGTTCCTGTCCTTTGGGCTTCTCAATTTGGTTTTATCTCCGTCGCGACTACTTTAATGAGAATTGTGAAGGCGAATTTAGGTAGACCCGTCACTTCCAATGCCTTAGCTCGGGCCTATATCGCAATGCTGAAAGGATATGTGAAGTCTACATATGGCATTATGGCTGCTGAAAACGCTTTTGTTCGCGGATTATACATACTTGAAGGTATCTATTTTGATTTTCCTGTAGATAATGGGCATATTCTACAAGATTATCGTGCATTTTCAGAATGGCTTATATCGCCAGTTCCTTCATCTCTCCATGTTAGAGTTCTGATAAATTATTTGTTCAGTGACGACGTCTATAGTGTAAATCGCGACATCGATGGAGTCACCTTATTCCTTCCTGTGTATCCTCTTTTCTAACATTACACTGTCTTCTACCTTTCTATACTATACTATACGATTAGAAGTTTAAGGAAGGTTTAGAAGTTTAAGGAAGGTTTAGAAGTTTAAGGAAGGTTTAAAAGTTGAGGAAGGTTTAAAAGTTGAGGAAGGTTTAAAAGTTGAGGAAGGTTTAAAAGTTGAGGAAGGTTTAAAAGTTGAGGAAGGTTTAAAAGTTGAGGAAGGTTTAAAAGTTGAGGAAGGTTTAAAAGTTGAGGAAATATCAAGAAGTTATTTTATTATCCCATACAAACCGTTCGTACCTGTCAAACAGGGTGCGTTCAGAAAGATTGTATAGTTTGTGTGCAAGTCTTTTCTCTTCTTTTTGATTTTACCTTTTTGTACCTTTTGTTTATGTTTTTCCTACCTTTTGGTTTTTACTTTTAATTGACATATTATATTACTTTGTTTTACTGCCAGAACCAGCTCCTATTAACTTGGTAGTTAACAGTTTGATTTATTCAAATGTTTGGTCTGTCCTTTACTCTTTTATTTTATTTCTATTTTAGTTTATTATCAAGACGTAATATTTATGTAGCTAAGTTTAGTCACAAAATAAATTAGACATAGATAATGATAATAGCCGTATTGGTTTGTCAGAATTGCGTTTTAGAGTGACTGAAAATTAAGTGTGTAGGCTTAGAATGAAACGAGTTTGTGCACATCGAACACAACAAGTGCACGACACAATGAACGATTCCGCAGATGCAGTGCTCCTGTGATCCTGGAAAGAGTTCCATTACGATCCGAAAGTCGAAATAGAAAAAGAAAGTCGAAATAGAAAAAGAAAGTCGATTGTGCCGAAAAATCTGTAACAATTGTTAATGATTATTTGTCAATATTGTAAGGCGTTAAAATACAACGGGTTATTGAACTTTGTCACATTATTCAATAAGTTTGTAACATGGAACGTATAAATAATAATTTTCTTAGCAATCATTTTACAATAGAGTTAACATTAATTAGTTGCACGGCTTTAGTTCACTTAGTCTTAAAAGTCGTTACCATTTCGGTTTTCATAGAATAGCCGTTTGTTTCGCTGTCATTTTCGGTCGCGCGGTTTTTTGTGGTTTTCGTTCGCTGTCACTTTCGGTCGCCGGTCATTTGAGTGGACTGCTCTAATATGAGAATAGGTTTTTGAAAATAGAACGGATTATTTCATAATTCCTACCAAATGACTGTCAATGAATTAGTATAGCCGGGACGCCCTGCTATAAATACAACTCTTGCAAGGGCTGTGCTCTGCATGCATGGCACCCCAGGCGTCCTGTGGGACTTTGCCACTGTTTTTCATCAGTCATCATCAGGTTTTTTAACTATTATAGTGCGTAAATTGACTAGAGAGAAGAAAAAATGAAGTCGTTAGCAATATTGTATTCTTTAATATTAGGTACCTACAGACAACTATTGTACAGTTTGAAATTGAGGATATTTTTACTTCTTTACAAGCTTATCTAAAATCCTGCAGGGCGAGTATGACCATCTATTTAAAAATAGTGTTAGCGACGCAAGTCACACAACTACTTTTTGATACAGACTTTTTTGTAAAAGGTCAAATAGTTTTGTTGATGGATTATTCGGTCTCTTCTTTTTATCCAATAACTAGCTAACTCGGCGAATAAGAACGAATGTAAGAGAAAAAGAAATTATCTTCTTTTTTTATGTATTATTCTCATATTTTTGTTGTTATTTTTAGTTATATTAAATATTCACATTCTATTTCTGTCCGTTCCAGAATGTCTGATCAACCGTCGATATTAGGCCATGAAATTTAAGCTTTATCTTTTATAATGTTTTAGGGTAACAACATTACTACTAACGAGAAGCATCATCAATGCGAGCTCAATGAAGTCGATAATATAATGGCACATCAGTTAAACGATTGCCGAGAAAAAGTATAATCATCCTCTTTTTCGCCAGTCCCGAATATTTACAACCACTTTAACGGAATTCCGCGACGCCAGTTAGGACCTAGTAAACGAGCTTCCGTCGTTTACAAACATAAAAACTGCGTTGTATGATGCTAGAAATAAAGAAGCTGGTACATCGAAAATACCGTAATAAATGTTCATGAAGTAGAAAAAGTCAATTGGAAGATTTTGTGTTGGTCAGTCATTATGACGAGTCTCGTATAATATTTATTGCAGACAAAAATGTTTTGAAATGTTTACCAACCATTCAATTATATTTGTGATGGAACGTTTGATTGTTGCCCAAAACCATTTGTTCAACTTTACACTATCCATGGGGACCTTGGGAGTGATGAAGAGCACACACAAATATAGTACCTTTATTATATGCATTACTGAATAGAAAAAAATGAAGAAACATACCTTGCACTATTCCAATCATTAAAGCAATTTGTCTACATAGTCTCTGATACGGCGTCCGGAATTTTTTATTGATTTGGAAAGAAACACCTAAATTTATTATGGAAATCAACAAATCTTAATTGGATCGTGCATGTCTATCTTGCTGTTAATTATTTGATTCGGGGTATGTATTTTTTATCTTTTTGGCCTTTCATAGCCTTTCGTCATGTTTCAATATATTAATCCCTTCCGTTCTGTGCTAAAGGTTTCCCCACACCTTGACGGAAGACTACCTATTATTCCTATTGACTGGATTGAATTCTTTTGACTGGTATGTATAATTGTACGTTTTTTTGGGGTTTTATGAGATCTGCTTGCAACTCGGGATTCTTATGGTGATAATTTTTGCCCCAGATAGAAGTCCGAATTTTCTGCGAGCCGATTTATTCGGCTCCATCCACCCACCTACATATTAACTTTTATCTGCGGCTCCGCGCTGCGCTGCGGACATCCTCTTCATATAATATCTCAGAAGTCAGCAAGTGAGGTATTGGAACAACTGGCAGAGCTTCTACGTCACCGCGAAGGTTTTGGACAAGATATGGGAAATTTTTAAGTTTTTTTTATTTAGCCTAGATTTAGCCTTTTTTTTATTTTAAAATCTGTTAATTTTAAATATTTAAATACCGCGTTATTTCAATCTTTGAATACACTTAGTCGTACCTATTCTCAACAAAAGTTACGTCTTCGTTTTACGGATCTGGTTGCAACCGATTCATAACTCGTTACGTAGCATTTAAAACCTAAATTTAAAATATTATGCAATAGTTTCCTATTATTTAAATGTGACAAGTTTTCATATTTAGTTTTTCCTTTTTTGTACTTTTATATTTTTTCATATTTGTTTTTTCGATTTTTTTACATACAAAAATTAAACGTGTTTGTCGGTGAAGTGTCCTTATGTTTCATTTCGCTACAATAGTTAAAGCTTCGCAGGAAAATAAGACCGCAGGTAACTACGGAGAATTATCTTAGTTTGTGATAAAATAATCACACAATAAGTTAGTGTAAAATCTGCGATGCAGGTTGATACAATTATATCCAGCCTTTTTGCTCTCAAACTCCTTGGAGACTTGTGAATTGAAAGGAGTGAATTCTAAAACCAGTCATCCCAGCAGTGGGACGAGTGATGTGGGAGTGGGCTGTAATCTACCACGCGGACCCAGAAGTGGATGTGAGATTCCACAGCTGTATCCTTTTGCAAGAGATGTGATGCAATTTGACGAATACTATCCTCCAGTCAGCTGCAGGAAGTTGACTGCCTATTAAGTTTTCTCCAACGCTCCAAGAGTATCGGATCAAAAAAATAAGATAAAAGAGAACTCAAATCGCAAGGAACGAAGATAAATAATCACTGTGCAAGTGCGAGCTTTGTGTTTGTGTATGTGTATGTGACATCTTGGACCCGCCGCCGCCACGTGGCTAAAGAAACTCCGCAGCGTGTCTCCATCAT
The DNA here is from genome assembly GCA_947508005.1 of Amphipoea lucens. NCBI lineage: Eukaryota > Metazoa > Arthropoda > Insecta > Lepidoptera > Noctuidae > Amphipoea > Amphipoea lucens. Next base: position 22,914,124 of record OX382357.1, read on the forward strand.
AGCTCGCTAGGCAGGTACAACATTTCCCATACCACCCAACACCTACTTCTCGAACCGCCCCTTTTACAGTCCTATAAGGATTTTTTTAATCCAGGCTTTTAAGCCGCCGCATCATTTTTTGGTTAAGCATTTCGTGAGATTTTAAATACGCATTCGTGATAGAAAATACACTCCTTTGCAAAAAAAACGGGCGGTTTTGATTTTTCCACATTATTTGTAATCATTTAGTTCTAAAGAGGTTTTAATAGCCAAACTATGTTGCTGGCACTTAATAAAGAGTCTGGGTATGAAAAAAAGCTAGTTCCAAATTCGAAACTTTTGTTTTTAAAAACAATAATCCCTTTTTCAGTTTGTAACTGTTTACTTACTTTTCGCGGGTTTGCGGTTAAAAGGTTATTAGTCAACTAAAACTAACTTTTCGTTGTTTCTAGTAGAATAATTTATGTTTGTCGCATAATCCTGCCTTATTGTGACTTAAAACAGATATCTTTGTGTCGATTATAATGGCAGAAAAAGCAATAAGAGCTAGTAAAATTATAGCGCTGCTGGAAGAGGGGTGTAGCCAATGTTACGTCTCACAGCGGTTAAATGTGAGTCGCTCAACCGTCCAAAGAACCTGGACTCGATACCAAGAGACAGGTTCCGTTCAGAGAAGGCAAGGTTCTGGGAGAAAACGTTGCACACAACCACGAGACGACCGCTTTTTAGTGACTCAGGCGCTGAGGAACCGCAAATGCAGTTACATAGACCTCAAAAGAAGCCTTGAAGAGGTACGAGGAGCACAAGTTAGCCTATGGACAGTGAGGAGGAGGCTTTTAGCGGCTGATATACGCAGTCGACGACCAGCGCGGGCCCCCAAGTTACTCCGTGAGCACCGGATTGCTCGATTGAGGTTCGCTAGAAATTGCCTATCGTGGACACTAGGTAACTGGAGTAGCGTACTCTTCTCCGATGAGGCTCGAATTTGTCTGAATGGTGAGGACCGACGTCGGCGAGTGTTGCGAAGACCAGGGGAACGCTATGCCGACGTGTGTTTTGAAGAGATCACCCCTTATGGTGGAGGGTCCGTTATGTTTTGGGCGGGCGTGACTTCCAGCTATCGTACCGAGATAGTATTCATTGAAAATGGCTCACTAAATGCGCAAAGGTACATAACAGAAATCCTTTGTCAACATGCACAACCCGCACTGACTGTAATTGGTGCAGATGCCATTTACATGGACGATAATGCTCGGGCCCACCGTTCTGGCGACGTAAATGCTTATATGCAAGAGGTCGGTATTCGTCGTTTGGATTGGCCAGCACGGAGCCCCGACCTTAACCCTATTGAGCACGTCTGGAACCTCCTAAAAAGGCGAGTACGATCTGTCCAACCACTTCCACAAAATATCAGGGAGCTTAAACGTGTCATCTCGGCTGAGTGGGAACACATTCCACAAGACACCATCAAAAGCCTGGTGGAAAGCATGCCAAGACGATTACATGCCGTAATCTCTGCAAGCGGAGGTCATACTCATTATTAATTTTCTTTTTTTAATGTCTTTTTTTATTAAAATACCATAAAAATACTCGTAGTCTTAATTTCACTATACCCATAAAAATGTCCATTTTAACACGACTCTCTGTTTACATTGACTAAAACACCGATTCCAGGATTTAAGTGTTAAAAACCATATTATTGTCACTGATAATAAGGAACTATTCATTTATGCTAATGACATACTAAAAATATTAAGATTATCCATAGAAAAGCCAAAGACTGTAAGGTGCCCGTTTTTTTTGCAAAGGAGTGTAGGTACATTTGGCCTATGGTGGTAATTTTTCTATCATGCACAACGTGCAGAAGACACAAAGACTTAGGTAAAGATCGATATCGTTCTCTACGTCACCGTTGTCTTATTACGGAATCATTATCAACAGACTTAATTATTGGATCGTGGAGGAAGGGAAGCCTAACCTACATCCCAGGAAACAGGAGAAATGTAAAAATTACAGAAAAGTAGTTTCGGCTTGCGGTAGGTATTTTATACTACGAGTATGCGCAACATGTACAAGTATTGCAGTGTTACCTCTGCGGTAGGTTTTTTTTTTAAAACGCAATTCGTATTTTTGGCATGACAAGCAAAGATATTTGATAGATGGAAATTTTTTATTTAGTTACTGAGCAATACAGCACCAAGCTTTACCTGAAATAATGTTAATATTGGTGGAATCCTAGTTCTAATTTTTATTTCCAAATTGCTGCAAATTGTACAAGCATGCACTGACCCCCCCAACGTGTGATGTCCTTTATGTTGAGCTTCACATTGCAGTATTGGCAAATCCTGCATGATATTTATTTGTCATCCATCCTTCTTTAAGAATATACGAGTATACAACCTTTTTTGGCTCACTTTGCCTGACCAAAAAAAAAAACTAACTTTTGAATAATGAACTGTTCTCTGACAAGTTATTTTTTCCTTTACAAGCTTGTGACTTGTTAAAAAGCTACCACTGCTGACGGGTTGGAAAATTTATTTCGGTTCTTTACAATATTTTGGTTATTTCGGTTCTTTTCTCCGGCAAAGGCATGTGGAGGATTTACAAGGAATGTTCGAAAGTATCATGGACTCTTGAGACTGTCATGGACGACATCTCTGCATCTCAAGTGGTATACCATGCGATTTTCGGAACCCAGAATGAGGACTTAGGTGTGTTACAGACTATCACTGACATGAAAAGCCCGTGGAAGCTCCGGTCCGAGATAGCTGATAAGTTTAGGAGTGCTGGAAAATCAGTTAAGCAGATTAAACTCCCTCAACAGAGGCTGTATGCAAAGATGGTTCAGGCGAACATGACAGGCCTCCTTACTGAATCGGCTTTTCAAATACAGTGCAAGCAAGTCTTCGCTGGAAAAAGGACAGTAAACTACATAGAAGCTTTTCATAAACACATAAACTCTGATGGACCTCAAGCGATACAGGGAGGCCTCACTCTCCATGCCTTAACTGCTTTTTATCGGAGTTTAAAGGTTGAGCTGATGACTAAGAAGGATGAGAATTCAACTCATGGCACTGTTGAGTGGAGGGAAATCTCTGGTTTGGGAGCTGAACATGGGAGCTGAACATGGGCCCTTGTCAGGTGAGGTCATAAGAGAGAAAGTGGGAGATATTTCTGTGGTAGAGTTTAAGGAGATATTTCTGTGGTAGAGTTTAAGTTTTAAGTTACATTTTCTTCATTTTAATAATAAGAATATTATTCATTTTTACCTCTTACTACACGATAAATGGTTCCTCTACAACATTATTTAGGGTTTAATTCTATGAAACTTTGGTTTCTAAGCATGGGTTTATTAAAAAAAATAAAATTACCGTTAATTTAACGTAATGTTGTACTGATCTCACCGTGTGAGTAATGTGTGTTTCTTTTGAACTGAGGTATGTTTTCGTCCTTATGATTATTCAAAGAATTTCGACTTTTTTTATCCGATTTCTTTTCTTTACCATCTAGGGCAGCGTACCACAAAACCGGTGAGTTGAAGAAGCCGTGATTTCCTTTCTTTTTGTTGCCAAGTATGTGTAATTCTACTCCTTTTTTGGTATAAGAGATTTCAGCGTTACTAGATTCTTATTGTATGTTATTTGTCTAGGATGCGCCTGAGGAATTTGCAAGCAGAGTTTTCGGCCTTACCCTACTACCATTCTGTTCCTGGCTGAATTGCAATAGAAAGCGGGTAGATTCGAGGGATCAGCTATCATCCTACCAAAGTTTTAATGAGTACTTCGACCATGATATCGGGACTACTGACAGTCTCGCCGAAACGACGGAAACGTCCAGGAGGGAATTTGACAAATAATAGTCTAGTTTATTCTGATCTAAACAACATTCTATCGGTTTGATACATTATTACTGGTCTATGTTATTTTTTTATGTGTTTACTAACTGTAACACATAGAATACTGCAAGTTTTATATTGTTCCGTTTTTTAATGTTACGTGATCACAGGGGAAATTCCCCTCAGTTGCAACTGCAGTTTAAACTCGACGCGTAATCCAACTCTAAAAATATAATTTTATACCTTTTCTTTGAATTCTTTATTAATCCTACTACCAACTAATTTTAAAAATATTATTTAAAGTACGAAAACCTTAAGTATGTATTCCTTCTTTGAATTCTTTATAAACCCGTCAGAAAAATGTAACAAGTTACCTTTAAGACAGATTTATATTTTTCTACATTTTGATATTATTTTTGTAATACCTTTTTTATATTCGGAATGTTTTTAATGAGATAAATTATACTTGATCTGTAGCGATGTTTTTTTCGTTTAATTTTGCTACAACATCAAAGTTGATCACTTCACCACACGGACTGGTGTATACGAATTTCTTCATATCTGGTACATACTTTTTAGTGAATCAAAATTCTTCTCCTGGATAATAATTGCATTAATAAGACCAAGAAAAATATTCACCGTATTTAAATTTTTAACAGACTTATTCAAAAAACCGGCCAAGTGCGTGTCGGACCACGCACAATGAAGGGTTCCGTAGTTCGAATGAATTTATCCCCAAGTTTTTATTGAAAAACATGCTCTCCCATACATTCCAACTGAAAATGTAAGTTTGTACGCACAATATTGAGAGATTTACCATTTACCATGTTGTTTTAACATCATAGACTTCTTATAGGAGGTTTTCCTGTAATCTATAGGTATAGAACTATTTTCTGATATTTTTTTCAAAATTTTAGGCTCAGTAGTTTCGGAGTTAACGGGGGGGAATGGTCGAATAACCTTAATAGTTTCGTAGTTAAGGGGGTGAATGGTCAAATAACCTTAATAGTTTCGTAGTTAAGGGGGTGAATGGTCAAATAACCTTAATAGTTTCGTAGTTAAGGGGGTGAATGGTTAAATAACCTTAATAGTTCGGAGATAAGGGGGGGGGGAATGGTCAAATAACCTTAATACAATTTACTTTATAATTATGAAAAAAAATATTTAAGATCCTCACAGTAAGAAGCCCTTTCATTTGATAAGTTACACGGTACAGATTGCGAAACATTTTTTTTAAATTTTCTATTTGCCCCCCAAAAATGACCGTTCAATCTCAGAAGATCCATTGGCCAGATCCATGATGGATCTAGTGACGATCGTTTTCTCATTGGATCCTGATTTCAAGATGTGGATCCTGATTTCAAGATGTGGATCCTGATTTCAAGATGTGGATCTACTGAGATTTCTTTTCTCAGAAGATCCATTGGCCAGATCCATGATGGATCTAGTGACGATTGTTTTCTCATTGGATCCTGATTTCAAGATGTGGATCTACTGAGATTTTTTTTCTCAGAAGACCCATGAGCCAGACTCATGGTTGATCTTATTCAACCTACATGATTAGTCTTTTTGATATGAGAAAATATTAGTAGTAAATTAATATACTAGCTTTTGCCCATGGCTTCGCCCGCGTGGAGGTCTGAAATTATCCCACGGGAACGTACTATCGGGATAAAAAGTATCCTACCTATGTCCAATAACAATATGCAAAGTAATTTTAATAAAACTGGAATATCTTATGTTAAAACATTTTTGTAAACACAATTTTTGTTTTGCCATCCTACTATAGGTTCTGGTGTGTGTATGGGCTGCGCCACCGCACTAACAATCACTAACAATAGTGTAGAAGGTTGGAATCACGGCATCAATACAAACATTAATAAAAATGAAGTGCATCTTTTACAGATATTGCACATTTTACATCAAGAGTCATCACTGACTTCACTCAATTGTGAGCTAGCTCGCTCCATAGCACGCTGAGCGACCTTGAATTTATGGACCAGCCCGACCGTCAGTGTCCACGTTTCAGCACCGTATGTCATGACGGGCAGGACGCACTGGTTGAAGACCTTAGTCTTCAAACACTGCGGGATAGACGACGAAAAGACCAGACGGAGTTTTCCAAATGCTGCCCCCAACCCAACTGGATCCTTCTGTCAGCTTCTCTCAAAGTTGTGTCTACCGAGCTGGATGACTTGCCCTATGTAGACATAATCCTTCACAACTTCGAGAAGCGACCCTTTGATGTGGATTGGACTCGGCAAGACGTGCGAATTGTACATGACTTTTGTTTTGTCCAAATCGGTGTCAGGATACTAATTTGTTAATATTAGTGATATTCACTTATTTTAGTGATATTTAATTGTTTTTGTAGTATTACTTTTTTTCACATCAAAAATTCTCATTAGATCCATTTTACTTATTTTTTTATATAAATAGATCTAATGAGAAAACAATCGTCACTAGATCCATCATGGATCTGGCCAATGGATCTTCTGAGATTGAACGAAAAATTCATTTATTTACGTTACACGATTTCCTTTTGAGGTACGGAAGCCTGAGGTTCTTTTGTCGGAATCTTCAGTTTTCCAAAACTAGTAAGTTTAAAATCATGCGAGAGAAAAGTAGAGCAAGTCATTATTACTGTCGTGATTTCTAAATATGAAATAACAAAAAGAAAAATAACCGAGTATTTTAGACTAAAAATCACTTCAGCATCGCATTGCATTGGAACAAAGACAAAGACTTTACTCCTACATTCTAGCTATCCTTTAAGTTATGGCTCCCAGGTTCCACGTTTGGACCCGAGCCATAGTATATTGATTACCACTTCGAAAATTTTGCAATTTGATATATGATCCGCGTATTTAACAAATAGGCGCGTAGAGGGTTCATCTTTCACACTTATTTACAGCTTGGTGTCAAATTTGACAGATTATTTTAGTTATTGCGATATAGCTAGGGTACTACTACGTTTCATTTTTATATACCTATACGTGCATACAAAAAAACAATTCAGCTTCATTGGTTTAGACCTCATTCTCTCGAAATGTGAAATATATTTGCATACTGACAGACAGCTGGTATTGAATGCAATAGATATCAAAAATAGTGAATTCCCTGGTGATACCCAATCCTTGAAGAATCTTTTTCATCTTTCATAGCACAACGTTTTTGACTAAAAGAAAATACACAGCTGTTGTGTAATTTATATAGAAAAGCTAATCAATTGCTACTTCTAAGTCTATCCTAATGACCAAACGAAGTAATTTAGATACATTAGGCTACCAATAAATGCCCCATTTTAATTAGTAGATGCCCTGAGAGATCTTTTTATTGGACTTTCTAAGAGTGATAGGATTTTTGGGTCTATTAATACGGATAATAGCCTCTTATAGGAATTGAGGTCGCCCTGTTGTTTCAGGTTTAATGACTTCTAGAATTTAATCTGCTGATACTGTCGTATGCTTTCCCCAATATATCCTTTACTTAGGAAATTTGCTTCAAACGTCATGAATAAATAAATATTGAATAAACTCAACTCAGTCAAAAGCCTAGTATTCGCAAAAAAGCCAGAAATTAAAAATATCTTTTACCCCTTTGTTCTTCAGTGTGGCCTATAGTTAAAAAGATTTGGTTACTGGCACACCAACCAACCACCCCCGTCAAAAAACCCCACTAGACAAACTCCACCTACAACAGCATAACAAGTGCATAGTTCATGAATTTTCTCCACTTGGCCTGTTTCATAGATACTAATATTAATTGAAAATCTAACATCAAAAAGATTAGATCAAAAAGATTAGATCAAAAAGATTAGATCAAAAAGATTAGATCAAAAAGATTAGATCAAAAAGATTAGATCAAAAAGATTAGATCAAACTATCAAAGTATTATAAGTATGGCAACTAATTAATATCAAGTATTAGCCCCTCTTCCTCTCTCCTACTTTGCTGTGCCCGACACAGTCCACAATCATGTCTTTGTAAAACCTACTAAGTTCACATTATGGAATGCAATAAATACTAAGCCCTCTACTAATAAACGTTGTATAGCGTCTGAAAAGTAACAGAACTCTTTGTCTTCTTCTTTCGAAATTCAAATTACTGACGACTGAAAGAGAGAAATGAAAGAGTAACTATTCATCTGATATAATACGTTTATCAGTAAGGGGGTTAGAGTTGTGCAGCATTAGTAAGTATTGCATTAATTTTTTTGACAGTCATCCTTGATATTTTATATTCAACCTCATTTTTGGTTGGTACTTTGCTTGACCGGAGATTATATCTTCGATTTTTTTTAAATATGAAATTTTCTTGGTAATGGAAGATTTTTCTAAGAAGTTTTGGGCAAGAAAAGTAAGTCATAACATGTCGGGTCTCGGAATTTTTTGGACCTATACAACTAAATTGAACAGTAACCCAAGCATAATTCATTATTAATTAATGGACGAAGTTATGATGACGAACAAATGCCACCGCGGCCGGGGGAATCAATCAGGCATATTATCTCCGGGTGTTCTCGTCTAGCTAACGGAGAATACTTGCATAGACACAACCTTGTAGCCAGGAAATACAGCCTTGCGGAGATACCGTACTACAGGTATGTGCCCGACCCTGTTCTCGAAAATGGAAATATCACATTGTACTGGGATCGATCGATCCATCATCACTGACAGGACTATTGTTATCAATAAGCCTGATGTAGTGGTGATAGATCGATTAGAGGGGCGCGCAATTATTGTTGACATAACCGTTCCGCATGATGAGAATCTCGTGAAAGCCGAGAAAGATAAACAAATCAGGTATTGGCTCGCGAGTTTCGACATGTGGGATGTTGACTCAGCAATCATAGTCGTGACAGCCAATGGGTTAATATTGGGTTAATAACCAAGAGCCTCGACCAACACCTGAAGCGGCTCTCGTTGGGCAGCTGAATCAAAGGGCTTGATTCAGAAAGCTGTACTTCTGGACACGGCTCGCATTGTCACGAGAGCTTCCTCTCTCTGAAGCCCTGACCGCAACGCCGGTAGCTTGAACCTGGGTTCCGATGTGGGCTACTATTTTTTATATGTTTTTGTTGTAATAAATATGCGCCTTCTATAATTTGTATTCGACCTTTTTAATATGATCTATGTTTTTATAAAAAAAAACTATACTCGGTTGTCATTACTATCAGAACATATTGTATTTCGTTTAAAATAAGATTTGCTTGTTAAATAATTTAAATATTTAAAAATATAATTGAAATAAAGGAGCTCTATAATTATATTGTAAAATGTCCATTGTGTATGTGAATACATACACAATCGGAATCACAATCACTTTTTCGCTACAGTAGGTAATGAAAGAACCTTACCTATATGGTGATCTGATATGAGATCTCATTCTCATTACCACTTGAATAAATTAGTGCTTCGCTGGCAAAATAACCGTTTGATTTTATTCACCCGAATTGAAGTCATATAATTATAGTCTATTAATAGCAAATTTTGATTGCCCTGGATCGAATAATAAGTGAAGTGAAGTGAAATGGTGTGGAAATAATTAAATTAAGTTCTTTGAATATACTAATAGGCTGCCGACATTTAATTTATTCACCGGTACGATGAACACTGGTTTTGTAATATCAGTTTATTCATTTAGATTAACAAAGACTGTTCTAAACAATTCTCATTTGTTTAACAAGTACAGAAAATATTAATAAAATTTTACAAATAATTTCAGAATCTGTATTATTTGACGTAGATTTTATTGCTAGGTAATTTATAAAACTAGGTAAAACTTCTGAGTCTTGTCAATAATATGTACCTATATATTTTTTATTTAATTTTAGAATTAGGATGCCAGAAGAATTAGGATGCCAGAAGAATTAGGATGCCAGAAGAATTAAGATGCCAGAAGAATTAAGATGCCAGAAGAATTAAGATGCCAGAAGAATTAGGATGCCAGAAGAATTAGGATGCCAGAAGAATTAGGATGCCAGAAGAATTAGGATGCCAGAAGAATTAGGATGCCAGAAGAATTAGGATGCCAGAAGAATTAGGATACTATGATAATTATGATGTCAGGATAATTAGGATGCCAGAATAGTTAAGATAACACATAATTGTAATAACATTACACAATGCAATGCAATGCTCTCAGTAACAGTAGTCCATTAATTTCAAACAAGATGTTGCAGTTTTTAAACTTAACGCCTAAGTCAGACAATAATTCCTCGTCACAACAAAGCCTGAAGGAACAAGGAAAGCTAAGCCCCTAGTCTTTTGGAATTGCTGTACAAAAACAAACAGATACTGCAGTTTCTTATAAGGGCGAAAACAAAAGTAGTCGCATTGTTTGTTAAGACAAAACGCAGAGGTCACGCCACAAGTAACAGACAAAAGCATTGTTCTAAATAAGAGACAGCTTATTTCACTCGCAAAATATATTTTTGAATCGAAATGTTTTTGAAATATGAATTATATTGACATTTGCGTTTTGACTGTTGGAGTAATTGGATTTATTTATAAAATGATAAGTGATTTTATTTCTGTAAGTACGTTTGTGCAAACACTTTTTTACACGACAATAATTTGGGTAGGTATTTATTTCGACAATAAATCCGTACCATACGAACTCCTTGGCCGTGACAGAACTCAAAGGCGGGCCTGTCACTAATGTCAGCCTGTCAAAGGGAGTCGGTGACATCTAACTTATAAAAGCGTGTATAAGCTGTATTGTGCATAGCAGAATCAGAGGAAGCTTTACCTTCACGAAAGCGTCTATAATTATATAACTTGACCCACCCCGATCACATTCTGTCGCTATACCTATTAATCTAGGAAAAGACAAGAAATTGTACAAGTAGGTACCCTTTTTGCATAAAACACCATGTTAGGGCCAATAGATTGTGGTCGATTTTTAGAGGGTCCGATCACACAAACAAAAAGTTGTAACCCACAAAGTTGAGACACACAAAGTTGAGACACACAAAGTTGAGACACACAAAGTTGTGACACACAAAGTTGTGACCCAGGACCATCAGGGTAGTTCTAACCCATCGCTCATTAACACACTGAAAGAAATAAGCAGTATATGAAAATGAAAAACATTGATCTGAAAAGTTCAATATGAGCCTATAACGTTCAAAGCAGTATTTTTTACTGATCCGAAAACAGAGCTTGAGGCAAAATGTTACCGCCACAGTAAAAGCTCAAAGGTCACAAAATTAACTGTTTTATTCATTTGGTGTTACCGTTCAAACCATTGAAAGGAGAATGGCAGAAGTTCATAGAACGCTGGCATTAAACTTTTTTAGTTTCCACAGAAATAAAAGTGGCATGGTTTGATAGGGAATATTATGAGCTTTTGTTAAAAAAATAAATAAAAAATAATTACAATGGGGTTAAAGAGAAATCTTAATTTTTGTAAAAGTGAGGTTAAGTGCATTAATGTTTGTACTTTAACAGGTTATTTTACCTCTATTACTATTTTAACGCATAAATGTTTATTGTATGCATAACATATTGCTAATTATGCTTTGTAATGACTTCAAAAATGATAAATAACTACTTGTTGAAGTTTGTTTAGTTCAATGATTTACCCACTGATCATAGACCTAATGACAGTTTCAAGTGTAGATACTCGGGCAGTTTTAATTAAACTCAGTAGTCACAGAAAACTCAGGAGACTCTAGAGACTCACTTATCGGAATCTAAGCATATAATAGGAATAATAATAAACAATAAGAATAATAATAAAATAATAATCTAAGCATATAGGAAACGTCGAGGTCCAAGTCTAGCAACAGTCATTCAGAAAGGTAGGAGTCTTCGAAATCCAAAAGCAAGCCAGGTCGTTGTAAAAATCCACGTAAAACTTTGGGCGCACAAAACATTCACACCAGCACAAAATAGTAGCGAGCGAGCGAATGTGACTTGTTGAAGTTTTGTGTGTCATCTTAGTCTATCAAAAAGTACTCTGTGGTCATCTTCTAAAGAGTCATGTTTGTTTGTTTGCCATGACAACACTGTCATAAGCCTTGTTTCCGGCTGCTCAACTTACTCATATTTAACGAGATTTAATCCCAATTCTCAAAGTTAATCTGGCTATCAATGCATAAAAATAAACGCTTTTTTTTAAATAGCTTTGAATTCTGTACCTTTCCAAAACTAGCAATGCCAAAAACTGCCAAAAACTGCCATCTCCTTTACTTACATTACAGTAATGGTGGTTTTTTCCTTTATTTTTTATAGTTTTTTTCAGTAAATAGTATGCTCAATCGATCATTAAAAGTTAGTTTTGTCTTTTATTGTTTTACAAACATTTCTTCTTTACTGTATAAAGACAGTAAGTCATTCTTCTTTACTGTATAAATACAGTAAGTCTTATTGAAATCGCTTTAATGTGGTGTAGTATAAGAAATTTTTTTTTTTCAGTGAGCGGCTTTGCGGGACAGTCAGTCTTACCCCGTAACTAATAAATAATTCACAAACATACACTAACCCCCTTACTAATAGACGTTGTATAGCATCTGTATAGTTACACAACGCTTTGTCTTCTTCTTTCGAAAGTCAAGTTACTGACGACTGAAAGAGAGAAATCGGTGTGTAACTATTCATCTGATATAATACGTCTAAAGGGGGTAAGATTATTTACAATACTTAAGATCTCAATACACTTCACCATAAAATTGAAACATCAGACATTACGGAAACCACAACTTCTGTTTCCCATTCGACATGTAGTGACGTCATTTGGCACATATTCCTACCTAATAATTAATTGAACGCAATAGTGGTGTAATCTTACAATATAAGCGGTAATGGCATCTTGTTTGTTGACATGTGTTTCAATTTGTGAATTGAGCTGTATTGTGGAAGGCTGTTTATACTCAGTTTATTGGAGAATCAATAGAATTAAAGGTGAAAAGTCGAACCAAGGTAAAGTGAAGTACTTATATAATATCATTTAAAGAAATAGACACACATTATGTAGGTACGAAGTTTCAGGTTCTAGTGATGTATTGATACAGATTCGTTGCAAATATTCACATTCATTTTAACTATTTTTTTGGAACGGTGTGAATTTTAGAAGTAGCCCAAGAAGCGTTTAACACAAAATCGAATACCTACAAAAATTGATTACACACGTCTCTCGTGTGTAATATTCTGTAACTTCTGAAAGTTGTACGAGTCGTCTGCAAGAGTAAAGAGCGAGCTTTCATAGTCGCGTTGTTGTTGCGACCCCTGTTTGTTTTAGAATTGCCTGACAAACCTATACTTGTACTGAACGACAGGCAACACATTGAATATTTTGAGCTTCGATAAAACGGACAAACTTTTTCTTTTGGCACTTTCACGGTTTTTCTTTACATAATTATGACGAAGAAACATTTTATTTGAAATAATTATTTATCTTTGGTTTTGTTTTGCTTTTTATTTATTGTCTATTTTTGATACGTAGCTGTTTTTTCACTTTTCTGTCAATATTATATTTCTATAAGTACCGAATGGCTGTGTTTTTCTTATTCTTATATAATATAAGAAATCCAACCTGCAGCCTAAGCAGTCGGTAATAAGGATATTGTGCATTGACTTTGAAGTTTACATTTTTAACTGACTGTTTTTGACAGTGTAAAAACATACACTTTTTTTAAAAGAATTAGTCCATTATTGTATAGGTACCTATAATTAATTTTCGAGAAAACCGAGAAGTGAATAATCTGTTATTGAAACTGTGTTGAAACAATGTGTTTGTGTAAATGGTGCTAAAATATCATGAAGGAATAAAACTGATGAGATGAAATTATGTAAACTAATCGTCACATATTCATGATGCTAACTATTCGCGTCCGCCATTGTATCAAATGCATGGCGACAGCCGACTCTGTATTATTAATTGTCTAATTTATTACTCGTAACCGGTTGCGGGGTAACGTATTGACATGTATAGACAACGGATGTGGCGTCCGATCTGTGATTTGATAAATAATAATTGTTACAGGAAATAGGTCATGGATATTATTACAACAAAAGGCTAGGCTAGCGAATTTAGGAGATAGTAATTACGAACAACCGGTCACATTTTTGTGCTACACAAGAAGGCTTAATTTTCGTACATAAAAACCTTTTTTGCAAAAAAAAAAAACCGACTACCAAAAAAAAAAACACTACAAAGTGAAAAAATCGGTGTCATTGTTGGCTCCGCATTTTTGTTTTTTGACTTTATCAGAATTTCATTAATAAGTACTAAAACGTACGTCCTTTATCATCATTTCATCATTGTTTTTTTTTTTTCTTTTTTTTTTAATAAGTACTTCGTTACAGCAAATACTAGCATCAATAGCTAATTAACATGATAACAATCTTTAAGTTCTACACATACTGAGAAAGTAACACAAAGTTAATTTACAACTGCTACCAAAAATTGTTTAATTTCATCAACCCTTTCATATTTATTTGCCAAGTCACCGGCTTGACAACAACACAACACAACACAACGAGGCACAACGAGGGTTACGCTTTCATGTATCGCTCTCACTTTTTTACTCCTTGGATTAAACATAACTTGAGATAATGTATGAGGGTAACGCTCGATTAACTTTGAAAATATATTGGGTGAAGGAAATAGTGCATGAAGAAAAGTATGAACTAGTAAAAAATGGGAAACCAAAATATTTAGGAAAATCGCTTAGAAATTTTACTTAATTATGTGGAAGTAGACCGGGAAAAGTGGAAAGATGGAAGGGAGGCCTTTGCCCTGCAGTGGGACAACCCAGCCACACAGGCTTATAATAATAGCCTTATGTCCGAAAGCCTCGATCAACATCTATCAAGGCTCTCGTTAGGCGGTTGAATCAAGGGCCTGATTCAGAAGGCAGTACTCCTCGATACGGCTCGCATTGTGAGGAAGTTCCTGTCTCTGGAGCCTTAACCACCGGTAGCTTTGACCCTGCTCCCGACGCCGGCGGACTACTATTATTTATATTTTTAAATGTTTTTATATCCTAATCTTTAAAAATATAATTTATATGTAAATAATTTATATGAAATAATAATAATAATAATAATAACCAACACCTGAGGAGGCTCACGTTGGGCAGCTGGATCAAGGGCTTGATTCAGAAAGCGGTACTTCTGGACACGGCTCGCATTGTCAGGAGGTTCCTCTCTCTGGAGCCTTGACCGCCGGTAGCTTGGACCCTGTTCCCGATACCGGTGGGCTACTATTTTTTATATTTTTAAATGTTTTTATATATTTTTTATACTAATATTTAAAAATATAATTTATATGTATATAGTTAAATAAAGGAAATAATAATAATGTGGAAGTTATAATAACCAAATAAATTAGGATAATAATAATGTGGAAGTTATAATAACCAAATAAATTAGGATAATAATAATGTGGAAGTTATAATAACCAAATAAATTAGGATAATAATAATGTGGAAGTTATAATAACCAAATAAATTAGGTACCTAGTCGAGATTTGACAAGACTTCACGTAGGTACTTACCTCCGCAGAGAAGAGGCCATTTGCCACAAAATTATAGGCCGATTATGCTGCTTTGATTATAATGCTACTTAAGCTTATGCCTATAGGCCTGGTGAAACTAAATCCAATGATCTCCCACCAAATCACTCAGACTGACACCTGAGAAGACATCCAATGTACGAAGCAAAAGATAAATCGAAGTCATTTACGAATATTAGGGTTTTTTTTTGTTTACATTGATCACAGCGGCGGCGGCTGTTATTTTTGGCTCTATCCAATAGTGTGCTTTACAGTAGCAACGCCTTATTTTTGACAAAAAAAAAAAACTTATTGTTCGGATTGTAGGCTCTATAAGCTAGCAATCTTTCCTATGTTAGGTTTCTTGTGCTAAAAATGAAATCAAATTCTTGGTAAAATGATATGCTACAAAACAGCTGTCGAAATAAGCTAGCTAGACAAGATAATAGTTTCCAATCAAATCTGCCGGTTAAATCCGGATAAACTACTACATCCGGCACTGATTAAGCTGCTGTTATTAATTTCCGATTTTTCTTTGTCGGGATATTTCCGATTTTTCTTTGTCGGGATATTTCCGAATGCAAAATTTCAGTGCCAAAGTTTCAAAATGGTTTTTAATATTTCATGAAAGGTGAACGATTTTTCAGTCGGACGTTAATTAAAATCTGGAATTCAATTGAACGTTGGATTTGTTTTTTCAAAATTATGATTTTGTGTCCTGACGTGCTATACAAGATGTGTATTTATAGTTATTTGATATCGTAATCATTTAGATTTTATCTTTTTCCTTCATTATTTTCATCACCATCAGATTTAAAGGCCTTATAGCAGTATGTGGGGCCTTAGCTTGGTCAAGTATATTTCTCCAACGTGACCAATTTCCAGCTTTTTCTCTCCAACAGTTCTACGCCATTCAACCATCTGAGTTTGGGCCCGCCTCGACTTCTCCGATCATCTGGTTTACTATCAGAAGTAAGCGTTTGGGTGCTCTGGTCTCGTTCCATCGAAGTCAACCTATTTTAATGGTTTTAATAATATCGTTCATTCGTTATTTTGGTTTATAATAAAGATAACATCTATCTATCTATTACCTTATAAAACATTGTTTAAAAAGGAATTTTCTCAACAATGAACTAATATTGAAATCCCAATTCTATTAGGAACCTATTTGAGATACAAAAACTTTTAATATTATAGCACAAACTTTCTAAGGGAAAACTTTAGTAGACGCTGTGAAAGGTAAAAAAATCATATTATTATAGTACCAAGTTCTGTGATAAAGGTTTTTTTACATGGACATTATATTTACTTTGGACCCTTTGAAATAAAAGTTCTACTTTTCATATTGAAGCGGGTCAGTGGATTGTATATTTACAAGTTTTTGTTCTTAGATACTTTTTTCGTTGTACAAAATATAATAACTTTTACGCTATATACCAAAATAAAGTGACTACATTAGGATACCTACGCTACATTCTTATTCACAATTCGTGCTTCCGGTTCTAACACGAATAATAAGGAATTAGGACTTATAAAGTGTCACAAAGCAGAAAAATAAGGCCTTAGTCTAATTTAAAGTCCTTTGTTATTTTACGAGTAGGCGGCGAGATTTTTTTTTTTTTTAATAATTTCAAACATGCCATTACCCAAAAGAATCATGCAGGCTAGCAGACAAATTATAATGATTGGTTTCGATCACTCAAGAATTAAGCACTATTTAATATTTTTAGAACGAGTCCATTGTTTGATGTGAGATTTGTTTTTAAGTTGCACGTTTTAGAAACCCAAATAAGCGCTTTAGCCTATTTTAGGTAGGTAGGTTGTAGATCTACCCCTACAGTGGTTAAAAACTTCTTATTATACAAATATTATGTAGGTACATGTTACTGTTGAAAATAAGAATCATATTTCTAACTAGCTGTGCCTCGCGGTTTCACCCGCGGTAAAAGTATTATACTTAGTCCTTTTTTATTAATTCCCTTTACATAAATTTCCACCCCCCTTTTTGCACCCTTAAGGGACCATAATGCCTTGGAAGTTGGGTAGGCCTTTGGTGTGGAATGCAACCTGTGTCGACACCCTCGCGCCATCCCATCTTCCTAGCACGGCGGGCTGTGCTGGGGCGGCTGTGCTGGGGCGGCTGTGCTGGGGCGGCTGTGCTGGGGCGGCTGTGCTGGGGCGGCTGTGCTGGGGCGGCTGCTGCAGGAGCAGAAAACCTCAAACGGCGCAAATAACAACCTTATTGGGAACTATATGTTTGAGCCGTTTGGAGTTGAAACTCTAGGGCCTTGGGTCCAAGCGCTCATCGAAATCGAATATTTCGAGACATCGGTGTTTGGTTGACTCTTCGCGCGACCAGAGACACCTGACCGATTGGCTGGTGAAAGCATCGTGTTCCGGTCACTCCGAGCTACCGGTCGCAGTCCGGGACGTTCCAGAAGCTTTTCTCCTTATCAAGAACAATCCCCTCCCTACCTTTTTTTTTTACCTCCTTCTTGTAGTCCCAATATCCCTTACTTTAACGTTATAGCAGGTATCTTTTTATGCGGCCTAATTTTTAACCACGTTGGCGTGGATTGGATATTTATTTATTTAATACTTCAAGCACATAAGTGTACAGAGGCGGACTTAATGCCATAGGCATTTTCTACCAGTCAACCTTTGGGTGATGCAGAGACAAACAGTGGTAGGTGCATCATGAAAAATTTTATTGAGGAATAAATATTGATTGCAAGACTCGTCGCGTTGCGTTAAAAATCTAAACGTATTTTTTAAATGCAACAACCTATAACTCATGTGACCAGTTTTTCTTATTTTTTTAACAAAATTATACGTGTTTGTCTGCGAAGTGTCTTTTCTTTATATTTCGCTACAAGGAGTACAGAATAAGACACTGAAGCGTATCCTGGATGAGTCGAGACTCCCCAACAGCTGAGACAAACGACATACCCCTATCGTCATGGGATGGTATGCACCTCTCAAAGAACTTCTCAATCGACACAGAGATCGACGAGAAAGATATAATTAAAGACATGGCATGTGCACCCCGCGAGGGAAGACTGGTTTGCACCCTATGACAGATGTGCTTTCAAGAATCTACATAATCAGAAGAAACCGAGATTGATTAATGAATACGAGCCCCGGGTGATCGCAAGATACCTCAAAAGGAAAGATAAACGGCCAAGAAAACTTCCATTATAATCATCTCCAGATTACTTCTAGTACAATTGTGCAGGAAAGAACAGGAGCTGAATGTTGAAGAAAGGCCATTTTGTAAGCAGACGTTTGAAATGAGACTCCTGCAGGTTACACTAGAGAAGTCTCTAAGCAATATTACCCTCTTCCTTTCATTCGAGCACAGACCATGACCAATATGTACTGAATAGGAAATTACAAAAACAAGTTTCATCAGGATTATTAGAACATAAATCTCGACCTATCAAAATGGAACCAACTTCAACGCCACGAGCTTAATAAACATATCTTCCGTGAATTTGACAATCTTCACGGAACAAAAAATCTTTATTTTGACTCCCATCTCTGGTTCAACCGATAACGTGGTATTATTAAGTCCTCAATTAACTCCACCAAGAATCTATGATGTCTATTTTGACTCCCATCTCTGGTTCAACCGATTCGTGGTATTATTAAGTTCTCGATTAAATCCACCAAGTATGATGATGGGATGCCAGAACCTGGAGGTTACAGGCACTATGATCAGTTGGGAGGATTTGAAGGAATGAGGCAAAAATGTTGGACAGTAACTACAATAATGATTAAATTAAATTGAACTAATGAGGTTGTGTTACGGCCTCGCCACCGCCAGATGGCGCACGGCAGGACTTTCCACGACCATGCCTGCGGAGCCATGCCTGCGGAGCCATGCCTGCGGAGCCATACTGTGTCTCCACTTCGCGCCACCAGGGGGCCAGTCATCGTCGTCGTCGTCTCGCCTTCACATTGCAGACGTCACGTCATCATTAAATTAAACTACAGATTTTTGAACCAACAGTCCATTATTATTTTGAAGCATATACACAGCGGCAACAGCCGATACAGGTTGACTTGCCGTTGATACTGGGAACGGACAAGTATTTAGTAAGGGGAAGAATTAAGTCACGACATGTCAGCAGTAAGGTGTACTACGCCAGGGCTACAAGTAACTCAGTAGCTGATATTACTAGCTCAAATCAATCAAAAATGTTTTATTTATTATTACACGTTTTACATCATACAGGTGGTGGCGTCCCCTTTTAAGCATATAAATGCCTGTGCCAGGAGGCGCCGCTCTTTTATTATGAATGACTAGCTATTATTGCAATTGTTTGGTAGGTAATCGGACAGTGGGATGCTGTGCTCACGTTATGACCATTTGGTGGTATCTTGGTTCGGCTCGATTTAGGTCTGTTGAGACGCCAGCTACCTTTGTAGAAGACATTTTATGAATATAATGATAATATAGTCCATAATAAAACTAATGCATTTCTATATTCAAGAATTTTTATTTTCTAGTTCCTATAAAAACCTACATTTAGCATGACCTTTTCTAGTTCCTATAAAAACCTACATTTAGCATGACCTGCCTATTGCAGCATTAGTAGTTACTGCATGTTAATTATTTTCGCCATTCGTCCTTCTTCAACATTATAATCAACCTCTTTTTGTACTGGGCCTATCAAAAACCTTTATTTTTTATGATAATTTTGAAATAATCTCTTTTACGTCAGATGAGATTTTTTCTTGGAAACATACTTCACTTGTCTGAATTTTGTCTCATACGACGGCCGAAATTATTGTTTATCGTGGAAGAAACACCAAAATTGTTTGATTATTACACCAATTTATAATTTATTGGATCGTGTTCATCACGTTATTTATTGTTTGACTCGGGGTTTCCCCACATGGTCGGCGGAAGACTACATTTCGCGTTTGATTGAATCCTGTTATCTGATAGAAGTCTTAATTATCTGCGAGCCGATTTATTCGGCTCCATCCACCCACCCAGGCATTTTGAATTTGGACACCTGACCTGTTGGCTTGTTTCCGACCACACCGTGCCACCGACCACACCGTGCCACCGACCACACCGTGCCACCGACCACACCGTGCCACCGGCCGCAGTCCGCAAGTGTTCCAGAAACCAAGATCGATTCCCCAACTACTTTTCTTTACCCTTTTGTTATAGACCCAATATCTTTTCCCTTAACGTTATAGCTAGCAGGTTTGTATCTTTTTGTGGACTTATTTTCAACCACGTTGGCGTGGATCGGTATTGATTGCAATCGATATTTAGACCTCGTCTCGCGTCGCGTTGAAAAACTCAAATTTATTTTTGATTCTAAAACCTAAACGTATGCAATAGTTTAACAAGTCTCTCAATATCTAAACCCATGTGACAAGTTTTCGTATTTAGTTTTCTTTTTACATTTTTCTATTTGTGTTTTTATTTTTTTTTTAAATACAAAATTATACGTGTTTGTCGGTGAAGTCTTTCCTTTACATTTCGCTACACTATGTAATATTATTTAATTGGGATCATCCATTGGTTTGTTGAAACTATTTTCTGTTGTTTTATGTGAATTCAAATGATATTGTTGTAACTTACTGTTCTTTTTTTGGTGGAAGATTTGTTACAAAAATAACCTCAAAACTGAACAGAAAATCAAATAACAAAAACCCCACAAAATGAATGGATAATTTTTATTTCCCATGAAAGTACGACAACACCCTTCTTGTATACCCAATTTATGGTATCATACAAAATTTTTTGATGTGCAACGGCGGTCAGTAGAGAAGTGGGCAATTTCCTTTTCTTTTGAAAATAATAATTTCTAACATACCATTTCCTTTACAACCCAATGGTTTGGCACGCGACGATGGTAAGAGACCAGACGGGATGACCATAATGCCTTGGAAGGTAGGTAGGCCTTTGGTGTGGGATGCAACGTGTGTCGACACCCTTGCGCCATCCCATCTTCCAAGCACGGTAAGCTGTGCTGGGGCGGCTGCTGCAGGTGCGGAAAACCTCAAACGGCGCAAATACTCCAATCTCTTTGGAACTTACATATTTGAGCCGTTTGGGGTTGAAACACTAGGGCCATGGGGCCCGAGTGCCCACTTAGTATTCCGAGACATCGCTAAGCGGTTGGTCGACTCATCACGTGACCAGAGGGCTGGCCTATTTTTTGGCCCAAAGAATCAGCATTGCCATACAACGTGGCAATGCTGCCAGCCTTTTGGACACGTTTCCCGTTGACGGTGATGCGGACGAATTTTTTGATGCCCTTTGATTATTTTCCCTCCCTTTTTATATACTTGTACATATTATTATTTTAAGATTGTTAGCTTTTTAAATTATGTAAATATACAAATAATAACTTCTAAGTAAAATACCATTACCAAAAGATATTGAGGTTTTATACCAAAGGAAACCTTGCATCACGCAGGCCAGCGGACAAATGATTCTGATTGGTTTCGATCACTCAAGAATTTAGCACTATTACCTGTTTTTATTTAAAACGAGTCCATTGGTTGATGTGAGACGTTTTAGTCAATTTGCACGTTGTAGATACCCAAAAGATATTGAGGTTTTATACCAAAGGAAACCTTGCATCACGCAGGCCAGCGGACAAATGATTCTGATTGGTTTCGATCACTCAAGAATTTAGCACTATTACCTGTTTTTATTTAAAACGAGTCCATTGGTTGATGTGAGACGTTTTAGTCAATTTGCACGTTGTAGATACCCTAATAGGCACAGTCCACTACATTTTCCGCTACACCGGCATTTTTTTTATCCCTTTGACATAAGATATTTTTTCCCCGTCCGATGCGAGAAATTTGGCACGCCCTTTTAAATTACGGAAACAGTTCCTCGGTCATGGCACGAAGCCAATACCCGTACTTTACAATAGCCCCTTCAGTCTTGGCGCATTTTCATAGTTCACTCTGAAGTAGTTCAGTACATTCATTCTGTTTAGTTCAATTCAGATCTTCCAACACATCATGTTCACGATATAATGTGAACTTTTTAGGACTATTTATCTTTAGTTTTGTTTTGCTTTTTACTGTCTATTTTTTGATACGTAGCTGTTTTTTTCACTTGCTGTCAATATAATATTTCTATACCGAATGGCTGTGTTTTTCTTATAAAATATAAGAAATCCAACCTGCAGCCTAAGCAGTCAGTAATACATCCCTTACTTAGGTTGAATAATGATCAGTTGCCTAACTTGCTTTAACTCAATCATCAATCAACGCCATCTTTCCCAGCTTAATACCATCCGATAATGAAGAAATTAGCGATGATCTCAGAACTCTGTCCTCAACATAGAGACCTCTATTTTACTGGCCTTACCTAAAGAGAAAAGGAAACTGGAATCGAAAGATGTCGATGATCTACGGACACAGGCCATGATTCTTTACAAGCCACATGTATTTTAAAATACCCATTACCCATTTTACACTGTATCCTACACTGTTTGTACTGGGTATGATGATGAGGTACAACGAACTCAAGAGTGCGCCGGGAATTTACACTTGCTGCGTATGCGCTAACCCGGGTGTGCTGCGTCACCTGAAGCTGTGCGTGCCAGACCGGTACGTGTGGAGGCGGCGGCGACCGCCGCTGCTGGCCGTGCCTGCTGCCCAAAACCAACCTGCTGTCAAAAACACATCTCACTCGCCAATATGTGTACTAAACGAAGTGCATGAGAGAACGCCAATATGTGTACTAAACGAAGTGCATGAGAGAATTGACATATTTTCGTGCAATCTGCTGAGTGAATTCGCAAGAGTTTAGTTGAATTTGTTAGTTATATTTAAATAATGTTCTGTGTTAAGTCTTATTTTCTATTTTAGGTTAAGATTTTATAGCAATAAAAAAAAAGTTTTTTTTGATAATTATTACTGCATAGTGCAGCATTAGTAGTTACTGCATGTTAATTATTTTCGCCATTCGTCCTTCTTCAACATTATAATCAACCTCTTTTTGTACTGGGCCTATCAAAAACCTTTATTTTTTATGATAATTTTGAAATAATTTCTTTTGCGTCAGATGAGACTTTTTCTTTGAAACATACTTCACCTGTCAGAATTTTGTCTCATACGACGGCCAAGATTATTGTTTATCGTGGAAGAAACACCAAAATTGATTGATTTTTGAACCAATTTATATAATATTTGATCGTGTTCATCACGTCATTTGTTGTTTAACTCGGGATATGTATTTTTTACCTTTTTTGGTCTTTCATAGCCTTTTCATCATGTTTCAATATTTTAATCCCATCCGATCTGTGCTAAAGGTTTCCCCACATGGTCAACGGGAGTCTACATATCGCGATTTATTGAATCTGTTATCTGATAGAAGTCCGAACTATCTGCGAGCCGATTTATTCGGCTCCATCCACCCACCCAGGCATCTTGAATTTGGACACCTGACCGGTTGGCTGGTTTAAGCAACGTGTTCCGGTCACTCGAACCGCCGGCCGCAGTCCGCGTGTTCCAGATCGACTCCCTAACCTACCTTTTTTACCTATTTGTTGTAGTCCCAATATCCTTTACCTTAACGTTATAGCAGGTTTGTATCTTTTTGTGGACTTATTTTTTTTAACCACGTTGGCGTGGATTGAGTATTGATTGCAATCGATATTTAGACTCGTCACGTCGCGTTGAAAAACTCAAATGACATGGCCGGATTCTGCCCTCAAATCAATTCAGAATACATAAATGTACAGTAATTATTAATATATGAAAATTACTTCTTAAATATACTAAAATTAATCGCAACAATTACATTTCTCTAGAGCAGGCGACAAAAAATGGCAAAGAAATATGTGTGTTAATTGATTTTTTTGGTTTTTAGCAATGCAATACAAATTGCATGTGCGTTTGGATACATGCATAAGACAAACACCGTATCTGTAGCACGCTTGAAGGTTACATTAAAATAAAAAAATACCCGCGACTGCCAGAATCGTATTGCTAAAGTAAATACCTGTAGAAGTCAACGTTTTCACGATTATTGCAGACATTATTTTTCGAGCTGCCGTGGCCCGTGCGTTATGATGTTAATCACGTTACGCATTATGCATCGACAATTATATTCAAGAGTGTGTATCCGAACGTCCTAGTTATTTTTTCACGTCTGTCACCTGTCACTCAGTGCTTTGTACCACGGTAATGACATTACTGTACAATACTGTTAGATAACATTGTTATCTAACAGTATTGTGACTAGGCCTTGTTCTTGAAATAATTACCTACACCCGCGCGGTACGTAAACACGCGATAGGGCTGCCCGCCTACAGTATTTTAATTTCATCAACTTACTTGAGTTTCTTTCTAGTTTTGTGATTGTAAATTCGAATCAAAACCTCTAACTACCTACTACACAATCTTACTTAAAAAGTAAATCAGAAGGTAGGTACCTACCATTTATTACTTTCATAATCATTTCATTATGATACTTCGTCTAATTCAATAATATGTAAGTAGCTAAGTACATAAATAAGTAGATAGCCTTACTGCTTACAAAATCATCACACCGTCCATTCGTCACTGTGGCGCATTCGCGTCTGTTTGTTTACCGATGGTATACCGAACTCGAGTTGCGTAGGCATGACTCGCGTTCCAACCGTTTGTATGAAGATAAAATACTGATATGATAACATTAACATGATAATAGATGACATTACCTACTGTGACATTACCGTGCCTGTGGTCTGTGTAGTTTTGCGTTGACCTTAGCACGTATTACTGTATTCTGTTTATGTTACCTTGTTGGATATTTCAACTTGAACCCACGCTATCGTTTATCGGACTTTCGTTTACGTTAATATTCTGCTGTGCTTACTGGACTTTTTTGTTTACGATTTAGATTATTTGGATTCTGACGCTCACGATTTCAAGGTGCCTGAATTGTAGTGTGGTCACTAATCGAATGCGAAGGCATGTTGTAACCACTCTAACACCGCAGTTACAAAATACATGACATTACAGGGAGCCATCTAGAAGCAGCCATGCTAGCGAAGGAGGTGGCGGGATGGCTGAGGGAGAGAGCCTCAAGTCCCAGCCGCCACGGGAGACACTCCTGGCGTCGGAAGCCGCGTGACAACTCCCGGCCACCGTAGGCGCGGGCCTGCGGACGGAGAGTAATGGGTAGCTCACCGTCCGATCAGGACCAGGCCCGTGCCGGACGGCGCGTACGTGTTCCACGCGCGCCTCAAAGAGATGTCAGCAAAAAGGAAGGGGCCTGCCAGGGCCGAAGCCTGCCGGGCGTGTGGAATTGTCCGAAAGGGTTACCGCTACCCCGGAACATAAAGGGCTAAGGAAGGAACACGGATGGGTTTTTAGTCAGTAAGAGTCTGATACTCTCTTCCGCTCCACCCAGAGCAGGAGGGGTCATTTGATGATTTCCCATACATAAAAAAAAATGTCATGACGTTGTTATGGTATTTGGGCTGGGCCAGGCATCAAGCAAATATAACGGCACCAGCCTCATTCCTTGATAACATTTTGTTGATCTTTGAAAATGAATAGGCTTCAAACGTAAGAGTAGATAAAAAGATTGAATGCCCATTCTTCTCCATACGAAAACTAGCTTATGGAAGGGGCGACTAGAATCAATTTCGTTTTATTGTATTTTTTTACTTTAATGTGCCTATTTGAAATAAATGATTTGACTTTGTATGTGTCTTGTCTGAGTAATTGGAATGATGTTTTTCTAAAATGTCTGTAAAACAAGTAGCTATACATTTTATAAGCAAGTGTCTATTCTAGCTACTTAATTAGATAGGTACTTAAATAAAAATTCAAGTGCTATTTTAGTGTTTTATTGCCAATCCAATTGTATATTTTTTGCCAAGTCACTATGAGGAAGTCATAATATCCAGAAACATCTGTAGACGACGAGCTCTTCGCTATCGCGGCCTGCCTACAACGATTGAATGGTCTAGCCAGAGACAATACCAATACATCAATAATATGATTTCTAATAAGTTTTACTTGGTATTTTGATTTTTGGCTCTTTCGTCACTAGCTGACACGACACGTTTAGTTTTTTCATACATTTTCATCGAATCAGATATTCACTGATATCGATGTGAATAAATGTCATGTCGGCTAGTGAAGAAACGGCATTTATATCCATTGATAATATTGTTTTTCTCGTATTGTTTTGTCTATAAAACTCGAAAAGATTGATCATTGCTATTCAAAATGTCTAGGCGCTTTTTTTGTACCCTATTTGTAGTATCCCTCGCTTCTTCTCTGATCATAAAACTTAAACTATTATAAAGACACACCTGTAGGCTTTAATATGATGTACTTTAAGTCAGTGTACATGAATATTTTTTGTTAGGGCGCAGCTCTCTAAAGATTCCGGCCATGTCCTTTAATTTTTTGATACAAAAACCTAAACGTATGCAATAGTTTAACAAGTCTCTCAATCTAAACTCACGTGACAAGTTTTCGTATTTAGTTTTCTTTTTTATATTTTTCTATTTGTGTTTGATTTTTTTTTTTAAATGCAGCATTAGTAGTTACTGCATGTTGATTATTTTCGCCATTCATCCTTCTTCAACATTATAATCAACCTTTTTTTGTACTGGCCCTATCAAAAACCTTTATTTTTATAATAATTTCTTTTACGTCAGATGAGATCTTTTCCTGAAGACATACTTCACTAGTCTCAATTTTCTCTCATACGACATCCGGAATTTTTATTTATTGTGAAAGAAACACCAAAATTTATTGAATAAAACAGCAAATTATAATTTATTGGATCGTGCATGTTCATCGTGTTATTAATTATTTGATTCGGGGTATTTATTTCGGGGTTTCTTTTTGGCCTTTCATAGCCTTTCGTCATGTTTCAATATATTAATCCCATCCGTTCTGTGCTAAAGGTTTCCCCACATCTTCGACGGAAGACTACCTACATTTCACGTTTTGATTGAATCCTATTGTCTGGTATGTATAATTGTACGTTTTTTTTGGGGTTTAATGAGATCTGCTTGCAACTCGGGATTCTTATGGTGATAATTTTTGCCCCAGATAGAAGTCCGAATTTTCTGCGAGCCGATTTATTCGGCTCCATCCACCCACCCAGACATCTTATATTTGGACTCCTGACCGGCTGGCTGCTTTTCGACCACCCGAGCCACAGGCCGCAGTCAGCAAGTATTCCAGGACCAAGATCGATTCCCCAATTACCTTTTTTTACCCTGTAGTTATAGACCTTATATTTTTTCCTTTAACGCTATAGCAGGTTGGTATCTTTTTGAGGACTTATTTTCAACCACGTTGGCGTGGATCAATATTGATTGCAATCGATATTAGACTCGTCGCGTCGTATTGAAAATCAAAATTTTATTTTTTTGATACTAAAACCTAAATGTAAAATGTAATGCAATAGTTTCTTATTATTTAATACCCATGTGACAAGTTTTCATATTTAGTTCTTCTTTTTTGTATTTTTATATTTTTTTCTATTTGTGTTTTCGATTTTTTATACAAAAATTAAACGTGTTTGTCGGTGAAGTGTCTTTCCATTTCATTTCGCTACAAAAATTATACGTGTTTGTCTGTGAAGTGTCTTCTTTTCTTTACATTTCGCTACAAAAGGTAGGTACAATAATTCTGTAGTCTGACTTCAGATTGTATTTTTAATAGAGTTTAGACTGTTGCTTTGTATTTTTAAAGAAGTATTAGAGGAAACGAATTTGAAATTGATTAATCTTTCTCTTGTTTTATAAGTTATTTATCTTGGACAACACTGAAATGCACTGAAATGGTGTAGGAAAACATCGGTCCGAAATCACAACCCATTGAAGCAAGTGTGGCAACTAGCTTAACTTTCTGATTAACTGACCGACTATTTGAGAATTCAAAAGTGCCTGTAAATGGTTTAATTGAAATAAATGCTTTGAGTTTGAGTTTGTGGTCAATGCTCAAGTCTTTTCTGTATGAGAAGAGACTGAAACCCTGCAGTGAAAATAATAGTCTTGGTGTTCTGACCGACTATTTGAGAATTCAAAAGTACCTGTAAATGGTTTAATTGAAATAAATGCTTTGAGTTTGAGTTTGTGGTCAATGCTCAAGTCTTTTCTGTATGAGAAGAGACTTTGAAACCCTGCAGTGAAAATAATAGTCTTGGTGTTATTGTAAACAATTTAATTTGCGGCCATACAGAGAGCGCAAAATACAGTAATGCCCCTACATCATCATTAAATATCACGCGATCAATCTGATCTCACGTTCCGCCATCGACCATCGCATTACCTCACTCATCATTCACTGCGACCATGCTTAGCCGTGGACTTTGATGAATATCGCTATTGGATAGACCAATTGTTGCCAATTTGTTAGTGGTCGGATCCATATTACATTGTTTACTGAATTAATGGCAGCAACAAAGCCTCCGTTAAACCTGTGCCTGACGGTGGAAATGATTTACTGATGGCGGCAAGCGGTGTTCGTGAGACGACAAATCATTTTAATAGTTTTGCGCGTTGATGAATTTTTGGATGCAGTATCGATTTTTGAACGCATGTGGCATATGGGTTGACAGGCATTTGGCTATGTATCAACAGATAAGTCGATATATGATTATACTAGTTGCACCCCGCGGTTTCACCCGCGTAAATGTCGATCCCGTGGGAATATCAGGATAAAAAGTAGCCTATATGTTAATCCAGGGTGTCAGCTACCTTCATACAAAAATTTATCAAAATTGGTCCAGACCTTTGAGCGTGAAGAAGAAACAAAACATATAAACACACACACTCACAAACTTTCGCCTTTATAATATGAGTGTGACTATAGGTAACATACAAATTCATCCAAATATAAATTAGATACCTATCTAAGTAAAGATGCAAGTTGACAAGAATTACAAATTGCAAAAGAAAGAAAAGCAGTATGAATTTTATTTTATGCCGTAGAGGACACCAAGAGGATCTTAACAGATTAGACATGACTACTATTGTAATAATAATATTTCAGTGGTGGGTTGACCGCTATAAGTGGTGCGATGGCCGGTATGCGTAGAATTGTTCCAGAGCAACGAGCGGTGGCATACATATAGAGCTGACACGAGTGATTTCTGGGGCAGCTTCTGGCTGATGCTTATCTGCCACAAAAAGGCTGTCTGGATGCATGATGCTGAGCGTGTATGTGAATCTATACCCGAATTGCAAGCAGTTCTTACTGCATTAGACGTGGCCAGAGCAGCACATTCATTACTGAATTAGAAATCACCACAGCACCTGGCGTCTCAATTCCAGTCATTCTTTTTACTCCATGAATGAGGCAGTACCGCGAAACCCAAGAGTCGCTGACGTGTTTGTCGTCAGAAACTTGTTACGTCCATTTTGAGAGCGAAAATTAATATGGGTCCCGCGGTACTAAAGGCGCCATCAAAAAAATAAAATCGCGGACAGCATGGCTGCGCAGCAGTCTCGCGATGGTGTGCCTTTAAAGTGCACCTTTAGATTCACTGCTTTAGAATTATTTTGGGATTAGCGAGGACCATGCCATACACATTCGATCCAATACAACGCGGCTGTAGCGCGGCATGACGTACTATTAATTCCATAGTTGCTTTAGAGCTAAATAACCTCCAAGCCTGGTTGTTTTTTTACTTTTATTTTATTTATTTATTTAAAATTTCGTAAATAACACCTTATCTTACAACCAAGGTACCTCTCTACAAGAAAGTCATCGTAAACTATCTTGCTTCAGGGAGGGCAATACTCGACCAAGCGTGATGCGATTAGTAAAGCGAGAAGTCTCAGAGTAAGCTTTCGAGAATATTTGTAACGTGTCGCAGAGTGCATCTACTTCCTGAAGCAGAAAGTTCTTGCATGGACGAACTTTACTAGGTGGTATGGATGTGTTGAGTGATAGGCATAGAGAACTTGGCTATCAGATCTTGGCTTGGCCTTTGAAAGCACAACTAGATTGCCGTGGCAATCCTTATTCGATAGTAACGACTGCTACAGAAAACTACCTCGTACTAAAAACCGAATGAAACAAATAGCGATACAAAATTTACCAATATCCGCAGTGACATGAATTCTCATAAAATAATTGCTGTCCACATAATGCAGCCCCTCATTATGTACAATTATGTACATATCATTATTGCGATTGTTGACAGCCAGCAGGGCACAATGCATGCCGAATATTAACCGTCGTAATTATATAAGATAGGGCTAATTTATAGTTAGGATGCTGCCCAAGTAATCAAAGATTCGCGGGAGAGACCCATGACATAGAATCGCACATCTATAAACGTCATCACAAAGTTCCTTAATTTTAAAGGATTTTTGCTTGACATAATTTATAGTAATATTATTTAGTAATTAGATTCATTTGGAGCTACTTTATAATTATGTTGATTTACTCTATAATTTTAATAACCGATTAATTATTAAGTATAACTTTTTAATATTTAGTCGTTTATTATTTAATTGTATAAATCTATTATTTTGCACGTCACGTAATGACAAACATGTTTGCACTTCTTGATTTATCATCTATAAACAAACAACGATTAACGTCATCACAACTATTTATAAACGTCATAGCTTACTATGACAATACACTTGGTTATATATATTATAACTAGTTGACCCGTCAGACGCGGTACATCCCACACTATCCCCATTGTTCATTCATGTTCATCCATGGTGATAGTGGGAATATTGTTTCTAGATTATGATCCCACTATCTCCATTATTCATTTTGCATAACGACGAACGCCAGTTATTTCTTATTATTGGAGATTCATAATGGGGATTAAATTTATAATCACGAGCACAAAG
The DNA here is from genome assembly GCA_947508005.1 of Amphipoea lucens. Lineage (NCBI taxonomy): Eukaryota > Metazoa > Arthropoda > Insecta > Lepidoptera > Noctuidae > Amphipoea > Amphipoea lucens. The sequence continues at coordinate 22,945,266 of OX382357.1, forward strand.
CAGAGATAGTCGACGGCTGCACGTCATGACTGTGACAAGAAGACTTCCACTCTGCATGATGCTGTGCTATAGGGGGACCCACAGCACAACAACAACAAACAATAAAGCAACTACATAAACACCTATTCGCCGACTACAACGACGGTTAAATCGCATCCTAGTCTTTGGCGACGAGAAAATCAAAAATTACCATCAATGTATATTGGTTCAACGCAACGGGGTGGCAAAAAGCATTTTAGAGCTAGTCATGAATATAATATAAAAAGAAAAAATAAAGATGGAACCTCCTTGTGGCGGTGTATAAAAAAGAAGATTTGCTCTGCAACTATAAAGACCGATCCTGAGATGCGAATATGAAACGAAATTGAACATTCCCATGAAAACACAGAAGATAGTGACATAAAAATCCAATGGATACTCTCTCAAAGACAAGGGCACAAATCTGGTAAAGAATCTTAGGAACGTACAGAAAAGGCTATATAAAAAAAGGAATCAATCGCAAAAAAAGCTAGATATCGCAAAAAAAGCTAGATTTAGCAAGGCAACTGTTGTTGAAATTCCTGAAAAGTATAAGTTTCTACTATTCGCCTACTACAACGATGGTAGAAATCGCATCGAGTCTTTGGCGACGAGAAAATGAAATCCAGTCTTTGGCGACGAGAAAATGAAATCCAGTCTTTGGCGACGAGAAAATGAAATCCAGTCTTTGGCGACGAGAAAATGAAATCCAGTCTTTGGCGACGAGAAAATGAAATCCAGTCTTTGGCGACGAGAAAATGAAATCCAGTCTTTTTGGCGACGAGAAAATGAAATCCAGTCTTTGGCGACGAGAAAATGAAATCCAGTCTTTGGCGACGAGAAAATGAAATCCAGTCTTTGGCGACGAGAAAATGAAATCCAGTCTTTGGCGACGAGAAAATGAAATCCAGTCTTTGGTGACGAGAAAATGAAATCCAGTCTTAGGTGACGAGAAAATGAACGAAAAAATGAAAAATTCGAGTCTTTGGCGACGAGAAAATGAAAAATTCGAGTCTTTGGCGATGAGAAAATGAAAAATTCGAGTCTTTGACGACGAGAAAATGAAAAATTACATAAAATTTGGTAAGCGATTCTTTATTGATGGCACATTCAAAATTTGTCGAACAATATTCTAATAGCTTTTCACATTGCATGCAGATATAGGTACCGTAGTAGTAATGACTATGTCAATGTTATTCCGGTCCTATATGCCTTGATACCCGACAAGAAGATGTCCACTTACGAACTTTTATTTGATATTATAAGAAGTCAAATACCGGAATGGGAGCCAAGTAACGTGTGAATGGATTTTGAAGTTCCAGCTATTCAAGCGCTGAAAAATACTTTCCTAGATGTGAAAATAACGGGCTGTTTCTTTCACTTTTGTAGAAGTCTTTGGCGTAAAGCAAAAGCTGGGTCTGAGCTGGGTTGGGCTTTATATCATGGGAGAATGTTCTAATAGCGCTAACATCATAAAATTGAACGACTACTCTTTCAAGACCTGGTTGGAAAACTCAACACTAGCAAATACTTGGAACACTTATCAAGAATTGCACAAAACCAATAACACCGTGGAAGTATGGAAAAATCACATTAAAAAATACGTCAAAATAAGCCAAAGATTGCTTAACAAGGATTGAGTAAGGATGCGGCTTATTACTAGACAGTGGTGAAATGTCCTTATGGTATCAAATTATCAAAGCGGGCTCCCTGAAAGCAAGGAAAGAAAGAAAATGAAAAATTACATAAGATAACTAATAATAATAGGGCCATGGGGTCCGAGTGCCCACTTGGTTTTTCGAGATATCGCCAAGTGGTTAGTCGACTTCACGTGACCAGAGGACTGGCCTATTTCTTGGCCAAGGAATTAGTATTGCCATACAACGTGGCAATGCTGCCAGCCTTTTGGGCACTGTTCCTGTTGACAGTGATGCGGACGAATTCTTTGATGCCCTATGACTATTTGTTTAGTTTTTCATATAATTGTACATATTATTATATTGTTTAGTTTTTCATATAATTGTACATATTATTATAGTTTGTATGTTAGCTTATATTATGTAAATAAATAAATAGTTTCACTCTGTAAATAATAATATAGTTTTGAAATTACTAAAAAGAGTAGTTCACCTACAGCGCAGTCATCTCGTTAAAAATTTAAATTTTTCTAAGCAATGGCCTACACTAATCTGGCCGCTGATGAACACATGTTCTGGCATCTCAAAATCCAGTTGCAGACAGTAAGTAAAAATAATTAAATAAAAAGTAAGTGTAGGTACCTAATTGAATATTATTAGTATATTTTAAGTCATAGAAATACGAATGCGTTTAGTACAGAAATAAAACGTAAAAGATTCGGCTTTACTCTGTCACTGAATGATGAAATTGGTCAGTGGGTCCAGTCGACCTATTCAAAATTTGATTGAGTCGAGTGATCCCGTGGGTCCAGTTCGAGTGGGTCCAGTTGACCAAAGACTCGCTCTTACCAACAAAAAGCATTGCATTTTTATTTATAAATACATAAGACTTCTTTTAGTATCTAACAGTTTTTAAAGACTCTGCAAAAGAAAATGCGCACCTATATCCAAAATGCCTTTTCGCTCTTACGCAGTTCGATCTAACCTGTTGACATTACCAATAAAATCGCAAAACAATACAACAGGAATGATTGAACGATAATAAAACCAGAAATAATCTATCAAAAAATATTGACAAATGTCTCCAGATACCAAACCGCTTACGGCTTAGCGGATAAAGGAAAAAAACAAAAAAGTGATATCCAGTACATAAAACCGTTCTATCCATTGATTCGTGAGCCGGAAAGATGTTATCTGTCGCTGGTGCGGTTAAACGTTGCTGAATTATTCCATCATTATTTCGATTGGTTTTATTTGGGAAGGCCGTCCAAAATGTTCGTCTATAGATACATGATCACATTCCATACCCTATGTGTAGTGTATTATGTGGTTGGGCAGCATGAAAAGGGTGAGTTTAACATATTTTTTTAGTTTACGAGTTTATCCAGTTTCGATGATCTATAAAATACTGTTTGACGGCTATTTTGACCATCAATATAACAAACTCACAAAGTAAATGAAAAAACCGAAAACCGTATTTGTAGCTTCATACCTAAAAATTTGTACGGAACCCTAGGTGCGCGAGTCCGACTCGCACTTGACCGGTTTTTTTGTAAATATCTCTAAATCTATTTCAGGAAACTCTAACCTAACCTCTAAACTCAGAAAAGAGTAAATACCTTTAGAAAATTTTCCGATTGGACCAATCTCATTATGTTTGCGTCTGTTTTTGTAGCAGCATAGGGCCCTGTGACGTCAATGATATAGCCATCCGTTGTGACTATAACAAACGGCTTTAAAAGATTTTGAAACTTGTGTAAGCTATAAGACTGTCGTTGAAACAGGAAGTTCGAACTTTTATTTATATTAGGTCCTTACATATGAAATTGGCGTTTTTCGTACTGGCCACTTTAATCACGAATTTCTCCTCTTTGGTAAGGAATTCCAAATTCAAATTTGTACAGCTATTTACTCATGTATTTGTGCTTCGATGACCGTCATTCATTTGTTTTTTTTCTTCTGTTTTTTCTGTTTGCGTCACTCATTTTACAAAATGGAAAATTTAAAATATCGCATTATTTACGAGTACGAGTTCCGCCGTGGCACTAGTGCTGCGGAAACGACTCGAAGGGTGAATGATGTGTATGGCGGTCATGTTGCAAAAGAAAACACAGTTCGTTTTTGGTTCCAACGTTTTCGTTCTGGAAATTTCGACCTGCAGAACAAGCCCCGTGGACGGCCTGAGACCCAAGTTGATAATGGAGAATTGAAGGCTATTGTGGAAGCGGACCCATCGCAAACCACGTCCGAGTTAGCTGCAGGCTTCGATGTTAGTGATAAAACTGTTTTAATTCACTTGAAGCAAATTGGGAAGATTAAAAAGCTTGAAAGGTGGGTACCTCACGAATTGACTGAAGCAAACCGGCAAACGCGCGTCGACTGCTGCGTTACATTACTGAACCGGCACAACAATGAAGGTATTTTAAACCGAATCATTACCTGTGATGAAAAATGGATTCTTTACGATAATCGGAAGCGCTCAGCGCAATGGTTGGATCCTGGCCAGCCAGCCAAATCCTGCCCCAAGCGAAAATTAACCCCAAAAAAGTTACTTGTAAGCGTTTGGTGGACTAGTGCCGGTATTGTTCATTACAGTTTTCTCAAATCTGGCCAGACTATTACAGCTGATGTCTATTGTCAGCAATCACAAACCATGATGGAAAAGCTAGCGGCTAAACAACCAAGGCTGGTCAATCGCTCCACGCCACTGCTGCTTCACGACAACGCCAGACCACACACTGCGCAACAGACGGCTACCAAATTAGAAGAGCTTGAATTGGAATGTCTTAGACATCCTCCGTACTCCCCGGACCTTGCTCCAACAGATTACCATTTTTTTCGCAATTTGGATAACTTTTTGCAAGGGAAAAAATTCAACTCCGATGGGGCAGTCCAAATCGCCTTCAAAGATTTTATTGATTCCCGTCCGACTGGTTTTTTTAGTAAAGGGATCAATGAACTACCTATAAGATGGCAAAAGTGCATTGAAAACAATGGTTCATACTTTGATTAATTAAATATATTATATTAAAAAATATTCGACTTTTTGTTCCTTCCATACAAAACGCCAATTTCATATGTAAGGACCTAATATTTCAGAAAACTAACCTTTATCAAAATAACCTCAGAAAAGAACGAATATTAATTAACTTTAAGAAATTCTCCAATTCGATAAATTCCAAAGAAAATCGATACTGCGATAAAATTGATACTATTGATCTCGTAAAGTCACAAAGTCTAAAATTAGACCCATTTAAACAGAAGCCAATTCAATAATTTTTGCTACAATACGTTTGATAGTGCAAAAAATAGCATGCTTCAAAAATTTGATCTTAGTTTTAGGAGAAACTTGGTTCCCTTCAGACTAGGCACACGGGCCAATTGCCCCTTTTCAAAATTGATAATATACTTATTACTTACATAGATGATGCCACATGTTCTTTTGGTTAACCTAAAATGATTAAAAAATGGTCGATTTAGCCTAATTAGCGATGTTTAACTTTAAATTTATCACCTCACCTGAAGTCACATGTCAAACGATGGTCCTGGCTCATCTACCTCAAGAATATGTGCATCATATTGCCTTAAGGGAGATAAGGACCCCAAAATCGACACCAAGGATTATATAGAGAACGTAGTTGCGAGAAAAGGCATATTTTGGAAAATAATGGTGAAACTACGAATTCTATTGAAGCCTGGAAAGCTCAGCTCAATTAGATGGTAAGGGCCAAACCGAACATAATTCTTGTCCTATAAGATCTACTGAAAAAAGATTCACACATTTGGGGACCATGGGTGTCTCGGAAGTATTAGATCCCAAAAAATAACGCGTTCTGCAAGAATTAGGAGATACATTGAACTAAGGCTGCTAATCGATGCATGCACAAAGCCCTGTGTCACCAATGAGGATACATTTATGGCCCTAATGTCTAATCCAAACGATAACAGCTTATTTATAAGCGTTGTTTAAAATTAAGGAATGTTTAAACGTCAAAAAATTGTATGGGCAGAAGTTAATCACTAAGGTTATAAATAAGGGGGGTAGCTATTTTTTCTTTCTTTCTCTATTTTAAATCGACAGAAAATTAAAATAATGTTAAAATTTAATTTAGAAAGCAAATTCGGCGAGATGGTGAAGAGGACAGTGATAGCCACAGCGCACACATGCATGGACCACGTTAACGCTACCATCAAAGACTTGGAGAACCTTCGTGAAGAGCCACCTTATCCGGAAAAGTCGGCTTGCATCATCAAGTGTTTGTTGGAAAAGGTCAGTTTTTAGGCCTGTTAATGTTTAAATGTTTGGTAATTATAATTTCGGACAGCATATTATGCAATATATTTTTTTTAAATACACATCTTTCTCTACGGAAGAACGAAAAAAAAAATCTACTTAATTTTAACTCATTAATTATTTTCTATAAAAGAAAGGAGGGTAATAGTAAAGAGAACATACTTATGCAAGCAATTGTACATTATAAGCAATTATTGTACCAAAGTGTTGTTTAGACTAAGAACTGTTTGCACGGTAACTAAGAATATTGAAAGTTGTATCGTGTAATGTATTTAAAATTAAAATGTAATTTGAACATTTTGTTAAAAAAAAATTGATACAACTAGAACTCCCTTTCATTCCTTTAGATCGGCGTAGTGAAGAGCAACAAATATTCCAAGTTTGGTTTCATGACCGCAGTGACGCCCCTTGTGTTCACAAACAGAAAGAAATTGGAACACATGAAAACAGTGTCGGAGAATTGCGACAGAGAGGTAAATATTTATGAAGCACATAATGTCCATACGTCTTGGTACACAGCCTTATGGGAAAAGGGGTTTGTGTTTTGATAACAATTCGTGTATGGCAGATAAGTAGTGAGAGGAGGAAAGGAGGAGGAGGAGGAGGGAAGTAGGTATGTAATCTATCTGTTAGGAAATATGACTTTGCAAGACGACAGACACTTCAAACCAAACCAGCACTTGGTCTAAAAAAGGCTGCCTCAAGTATGGTATCGTACACAATTAATTCTAAATATCAGATTATTAATAGCAAAGCTTTACAAAAAAAGCCACTTATAAAAAAGCAATCACAAATAAATTACAGGAAACGCAATTTTTCAGGGCTCAAAAATACATTAGAAAGAACTGGAATTGTGTTTCAAATCTACTGCTTAAGACCAACGATATTTTAATGTCATACTAGGTAGAGAGGTAGGCAACGATATTTTATGTGTTGCAATTTTGAGAGGAAAAATAAAATTGGCGATAAAAATTAAGAGAGTAAAATTTGGAACTTGCGTTTTTGCTTAGGAATTTATTGCTTAAAAAAATACTGACACATATCGAAAAATATAAGTGGTAGGTGTCCAGCAGTTTGTTTAAAAACTTGTGGGAGTTATGAAGTGAATGAAACGTATTTTCGAGGACATTATCTATCGCCATAGTAGAAGCTGCTGCTTATACAGTTGGTAGAAGCCGATTCCCAACTTACGAGCAGAATGATTTCGAACTATTTGCAAAAATAAAAAAACTATGTAAGCGTCAGGGAAAAATGAATACGCAACACAATGGTAACTAAGTTCGTCACACAATCTGAGTCCCGCAAGTTAGGAGTTAGCTATGAATGAGAACGGCGAACAAAGACGCCCTCTACTTTTGTCTAGAAAAAAGAAAACAGCCGTCACGCCTGTGATCATAGTCATCATCAACACAAAGACACGTTTTTGTATGCACAACTTTTACCTTCATTGCCATCGTTGGGAGCAACCATCGTTGGGAGCAACCATCTTTCGTCATTCATTAAACACACTATCGTCCAGATTGTTTGAACAAGAAATGTTTTCATTAACTCTATAGAGGTGGTCCTTGGGGTCGTAAAGACATTTCTTAAGTGTACTCACACTTAAGTTTACCTACTACTAACTCAGTTTATTGCAGTCCACTGCTGGACATAGGCCCCTCCCAGGCTGCGCCACAAACACCCTGTCCCAAACACCCACCCTGTCGTGCACCACAAACACCCTGTCGTGCGCCACAAACACCCTGTCCCAAACACCCTGTCGTGCGCCACAACACCCTGTCGTGCGCCACAAACACCCTGTCGTGCGCCACAAACACCCTGTCGTGCGCCACAAACACCCTGTCGTGCGCCACAAACACCGTGTCGTGCGCCACAAACACCCTGTCGTGCGCCACAACACCCTGTCGTGCGCCACAACACCCTGTCGTGCGCCACAACACCCTGTCGTGCGCCACAACACCCTGTCCCAAACACCCTGTCGTGCGCCACAACACCCTGTCGTGCGCCACAACACCCTGTCGTGCGCCACAACACCCTGTCGTGCGCCACAACACCCTGTCGTGCGCCACAACACCCTGTCCCAAACACCCTGTCGTGCGCCACAACACCCTGTCCCAAACACCCTGTCGTGCGCCACAACACCCTGTCCCAAACACCCTGTCCGCCTCCACATCCAGTCTGTCCCAGCCACCTCCCAAACTACTCTTGCCGATACGCGGTCTCTAGGGTGTCGTCTACTCCCAAGTGACACATTCGAATGATCGGAAATGATCCGTTATGTGGCCGAACCGAATATTGTTGTCCTATTACGAAAAAGGTTCGGATTGGCTCAGTTTGGTCGGGGACCATAGTCAATATTCGAAAGAGTGTCGGACCGAACAAAATGTAGTGCCAGAGGTGAACGTTTTATCGATATGTTTTTGTTAGTCATTAATATTCATTCCGATATAATTGTAATGTTGAATTACAGTGTAAAATTATTTTTTATAGTAAGAAAGTAGAACGTTGCTTTTAATTCAATATTTATACCTAAGAACATTGTAGTATTTCTCGAAAAAAACAATAATATTTGTAGCTGGCATACAGATTGCTTTGCCGATTGTCAAAATAAAAATCAAAGTATGACAAGTAAACAAAAAAGGGGAGAGATTGAGATTTTTATTATTGCAAAATTGAGAAAAAGTACTTTTAAACTCAAACCAAATATCTGTCACTAGCGCTATGGCGATAACCGTATTTCGGCCGTTTATCGTCAAGTGCTGACTGAAGTGTAAACTGAAGTCAAGTTTTGAGACGTATACAAAAAACAAGCTGAATATACTTTATTCTCTATACATAAGCGTGATAAAGTGCCCACCTTGCGTTTATCATTTTCTCATGTTCGTGTTAATGAAAGTTGTGAACAAACATTCTGCAAGAACAACGTCCAGACCGACAGCGACACAAATTGATGCTCCTGATTGATGTAACCTATATTATTTGCATGATATAAGCAAAACATGTATATGCTCAATAATGTATTTTAACAACCTTATATACCATGTTTTACGCAAATAAATATTATTCTTATTCTCCTCATCGAGATTTTGCCCAAGGCAACTTGAGGAGCATCGACGGTCGAACGCGCTGATCCATCGTCTGTGGGAAGAAATTTGCACCACGCTGAATGCTATATTATCATAATCACTTATTGCCAGCGATCTGATTAAAAGGTTTAATGAATCGTCTAGTCTGTTGTAATGACAAGTTCAAAAAAAAACATTGGTGCACAGTAAATCCTATAACTATGCCGCCGACGTCATACATAAACTGGCCATGTCCTTTGGATCACAGTCCCAAAAACAAAACTACTACTTTTATGCCCTTTTTTCCTCAAAATACCCTTGTAAAAAAGCCTTGTATAATTTTCAGGTAAATCACAAACAAGAGACGCCATGCCAACTCGGGAATGAGGTCACCACATGCATCTTTAAATACGCTCCCGAGCTGCATTTTAAGTCTTAAGAATGTTGAGAATCAACGGCGCACGACTTATTAAGATGGAATGTAGCAGAAAGTGGAATTAAACTTGATAAATCATCTGGTTCTTATTATTTTACTGTATTTTGACTACACAGAAGTACCAACCATGAAGTTTGACTAAATCAAAGCCACATCGAACCTACTTGCAGTCATCAGCGACAGCCGATAACACCATCAACCAGCCATGGTGAACATAACTCAGCTTACATAGTTCAACGCGCCGATGTTCGTAATGACAGTTCAGCTAAAACTTGCCTTAAAAACATGATGAAAGCCTCATCATTCCAGCTCGAAGTTTATGATAATTACTTTTTATTTTACCCACTTGCTATAAATAGAGTAGGGCCTGTATGTACCTACAGTTACCTACAAAAATGCAACGGCTTGTCCCAAAAGAATCTCACACTCCAATCACATTTGTGGGCTTAGTTGGCACTGTGGAAAACAGATAACATTTTGTTTTAAACGGTTATGCACACCGATCCCAGTATGCAATTCCTTAAAGATGTTCTGTAATTTTTAACGTGACGATATTATTATGGATACAGAGGGAAGTAAAAATGTATGGAAATATATAATGAAGACTCCATACATTTTGGGAGGCATGAAGAAGCCTCCTCGTGTAGCGCAGTTTGTTCCACCAGTTAAACTGAACCAAGCGTTTGGCGGAACCTGGACAGTCACACCCAACACCTTATTTGACTGGCCAATTCTTTCCTTGCGGTGGTTAGGCTAACGCCCGCCTGATTTGCGACCACCCACCCTCCCACCGGAGTCCGGCGTCAAGCAGCCTGCTGCGTTTCGTTGATACGTGGGAGTTCCAGTGCCTTAGGCATCTTCTGGGCACGCTCGTTCCATCATAGACCTCATCCATCGCTTTCCATTAGGCGTGATGAGGTCAAGAGCGGGCCCATTCAGCAATAAAAAATAAATAAAAAAGTATACATTTTCTTCCCTGCCGTGGACGTTCATGATAATATCGACATGTTAGAGAATAAAAACTCACAATACATGGAAATTAAAATAAGACGTTGAATTATCGCTGTGGCAGCACACACGACTTGCACGCGCGCCGCACGGCATCACACTGGCGCTCAGCTGTGCGCGACCCATTTTATTGTACGCCGAAAGCTAAAGACAATATTTGATATAAAACCAACCAAAACAAAATGAATACACAAGAAACAAACACCAGCACAGCACAACAACAACAGTGCCAAACATCAATGACTGAGGAGGAAAGGAACCTCTTTGCATTCGATGACATCATCGTGACAGCGACGGAAGACACAAGTACCGGAACCCATGATATAGAGCCAGCCCTGTACCTCGAAAGCTTAGAATCTCGCGTTACAAGAGATCTCAACGTATCAAAAGGATTCACGGATCTCGTGCAATGGCCGAAGCATACGACGATGACAAAAAGATCAACATCAGACTAAACAACACACCAGTGTCGTCTGATGAGTTCGAATCCCTGGTATCGGTAATGGAGAAGGACATCGCTACAATCAGGACTCCCATAGGAGAATTTGAAGTACCGATCCCAACCACTCAAGTTTTCCACTTTGGCGTTTAGTCAGTAGAGGAATAAAACAGATTTGAGATGTACTGATGATTGTTTATTAAAATAGTAAACCTAACTATGTACAAAATTAGATGGGTGGAAGTAGTGAAAGAGCAGTAAAGGTTTTCTTGAATAAAATACAGATTGCGAAGTAAAATTAAGATTTAATACAGTCAGTTTGATGGCTGAATATCAAGTGCCATAATCAAATAAATCAATATAGATAATTGTCAACTGTCACGACATGTCAGTTGACTACAGATAATGAAAATGCAAGTGACACCTACATGTTGAATACCTCAATTAAATATTATTAGGCTTACAACTCGGCCATCCTTATGAGAGTGAGTCCTCTCACTTGATAAGCAACAAATCAATAACATGAGAAAAAAAAAATTAACAAAGATAAAAAAAAAAAACTAACCACTCAAGTTAAATTATACAAATAACAAAATCTTAATTAATAACTAATACTTAAGGTATTTTGTACATAGCTTAGTTTTCTTTTCATTTCAGGTTATATTCATCATCAATTTGCACAATCGATTTCAGGTCATAATTTGCACAGTCTGTTGTGATCTACGGTCATCTGTGCGATGTCAATTGCTTGACATCATTCGCTATCTGCACTGACCGCTCATAACCCATGCTCTACATCATCTAATTGCATAGTCTGCTATGATCTACGGTCATCTGTGCGATGTCAATTGCTTGACATCATTCGCTATCTGCACTGACCGCTCACAACCCATGCTCTACATCATCTAATTGCATAGTCTGCTATGATCTACGGTCATCTGTGCGATGTCAATTGCTTGACATCATTCGCTATCTGCACTGACCGCTCATAACCCATGCTCTACATCATCTAATTGCATAGTCTGCTATGATCTGCGACCATCTGTGCGATGATTATCATCACCATTCTCATTCTGCACTGGACGCTCATAGCCTATGCCTAAATCTTACAAGATACTATGCATAGTCTGCTATAATCTACAATCATCTGTGCAATATCACCATTTCATTGATATCAATCATTGCTGCACTGATTGCTCATAGCCTAAGCATAGTATAGTCAAATCTCCTGTCAAGTCCATTTAAGTCTTCAACTTAGTAAATCAAATCGTCCTTTAGTAGCCGAAATGCTACTTTCATCCACAGTAAATCTAATTTAATTCTCTAAAACATGTAACTGTAACAGTCAGTCCATTTTTTTTATTATTTCAATTCCTTTTAAATATAATATTTCTTAAATCATAATAATTATCATACTAAACTTTGATCCAAGTCTGAACTAATTAATTTTATTCGTCCCCGCTAATTTCATTCTCGCTATCGTCACTAGAAATATTATTATAATTTAACCAGGGATGTATCTTATCTACCGCCACTACATTTTCATACTTTTTATTACCTCTTCTAGTTAAGGGAGCATCCTCAATCAAAAACGTATCATTTTCTGGAATGTTTGCTATCTATCCTGTATGGGCTTTTCAGTAAAATTATGTCCGACTAGCTGCGCCCCGGGATGTTACCCGCATAAGTGTCGATCCCGTGGGAATATTGGGATAAAAAGTATCCAATGTCTTATTCTGATGTTTAGCTATATTACTGTAAAGTTTCATAAAAATCCGTTCAATAATTTTTGCGTGAAAGAGTAACAAACATCCTCACAAACTTTCGCGTTTATAATATTAGTAAGATAGCAAGAAGTAAGATAAGTACAGGGTATTTAATGATTTTGTCCTCCACAATTAACACATCTACTTTTTTCTACGACATTTTGTATCTGTATAGTAACAGTAGTGATCCCAAGGGGCAACACAATGTTGCTACCAATGCCTCTCATCGTAAAAAGATCAGACTTATTTGTTCAAGTAATTCCTAGTTTTCTAGCATCGAACGAATCGTTTTGTGCAACGAATTAAAGTGTATTGACTGCTTAGATCTACGTAGCCTAGAACCGATTGTCCATTAATCATCAACCGCATAGTATATTTACTTTCGTTTCTAGCGGTATTCTCGGCGTCTATGCGTAAATAATGCGTAAAACATCCTTTTGACCTTGACCCACTTTATCAGTATTACTATTATTATTAGAGGGTAGTTTCGAACAACTTATTGCAGTATGTCCTAGTTTATTACAGATATTGCATTTGAGAATTTCTTTTGTACATTTAAAACTAAAATGTCCTGGTTCATTGCAGTTGTAACAAACGATAGAATTAATACCATTTTTAGCCTTTGCGTCATTGCTAGTAGGTTTGTTAGAAGAAATGTTGGATGGCTCATCTCCATATGGACGCAACCTATCTGTTTCACGTGGTTGTTGCTTAGTAGACTGAAAATATTCTAATATTTGTTCCGGTTCCCGACACTTCAATGCCTTCGCGCCTAATCTTAATGAACGGTCTTCGATTCCGTACAGTAAACAATCGACTGCCTGTTTACCCCTTATATCACACCGGTTCAACATATTAATTTTTTCGAAATAATATAATTCTAGTGATTCATTATATTTTACGCGTTTACTTAACATTTCTGTAAGTAGCTCGGCATAATCGTCACTACTAGGGAAGGATTCTAACAATTTATGTTTCCATTCAGGCCACGAAAATGACATAGTGGGTAACGTTTGATACCACGTTTTTGCAACACCACCCAATTTTGGTAAAGCATAATGTATTACTTGATCATCGCCCCATTTGTATAACTTCGCACATTCATCAACTTTACTGAGCCACATTTGTATAGTTTGCCCCTTTACCATCGGATCAAAATCAGGTATGACGTTTCCTAACATTGGAAATTTATTACCTTCAGGACGATTATTTACTAAGGTATTTACTAATTTAGTCAGTAATAAATGAGTCACATTGTCAGTACTATTATTGGTACGTTTTACCGGGGAACATGATCGCTTACGATGGCTCGACAACCTGGAGCCGCTGCCACTGCCATGTACACCTGCAGTCTTGCTGTCCTGCCGACGGTTGCAGCGACTGCCTCCACTCCTATGGCACCGCTCACGACGACCACGGTGATTGCTTCGGCTGCTACTGCTCCTCCGATGACGCCTACGAGTATCATGATCACTGCTTCGGATACTGCCATTGCGATATTGCTGACGACGATTCTCGCGACGTTCCCGAGTACGGCTCCTTCGTGCAAATGAAATACTCGTGCCTGTATCATCACTCGCTGATCTACGCTTGCGCCGTTTCCTTTTTTCTTTTCGATCGTATCGTTTTCTTTTATTAGACAACGAATTTTGACGGTTGGTCTCTTTAGGTGTCGCATTTCCATCTTCCATGTTGTTGCGTTAAAAACTTTACAATGTGAGCGTTTTTGCTAGCAATCTATAACTAGCATGTCCAATACCACTTCTGAGATGAAAGAGCAGTAAAGGTTTTCTTGAATAAAATACAGATTGCGAAGTAAAATTAAGATTTAATACAGTCAGTTTGATGGCTGAATATCAAGTGCCATAATCAAATAAATCAATATAGATAATTGTCAACTGTCACGACATGTCAGTTGACTACAGATAATGAAAATGCAAGTGACACCTACATGTTGAATACCTCAATTAAATATTATTAGGCTTACAGTAGTTACCCGATACAAACATAATTTAAATTAATATTGACCAATAGCGATCAAGTACAAAATATATCGGTTTAGTTCTTGCGCTAGTTAAACGGCTGAAGTTATAAATATGGGTCGCGCACAGCTTAACGCCAGTGTGATGCCGTGCGGCGCGCGCGCAAATCGTGTGTGCTGCCACATTGCATTCACACAAAAAAATATAACCCAATAAAATTACTATTTGGAACGCCTTAAAATCGGGTGCTTCTTGAAGTTGCGTTAAAGTTTGAAAAGGGCTGAAAGTTCTATAGACAGATATATCTACAGTAATTACCCAATTTATTATAATTCTCCTGCCTACACTACCAAAACATAATAACAAAATCTCCAAAAATAATAATATTAATAAATGTTTATTTCGCCAAGAAAGTAATGAAAATGTAAATTCGTCACGTGACATGTAAGCTGTGCGTGACAAGATTGGAGATTTTTAATACCCTGGCAATATTTGTGCCCTTGAAGAGGGAATACTGAACAAAGTTTACGCGCGAATTTAATATTATCGTGGGTCGTGTACAGTCAATATTGATGAATACTATAGACCCTATCCATCTAAATAAAATACCGAGTTTGAAATAAATAAAGTTGTCTGAGGGCTGATTTTTAGGGTTCCGTACCTCGAAAGGAAAAAACGGAACCCTTATAGGATCACTTTGTTGTCCGTCCGTCCGTCCGTCCGTCTGTCTGTCAAGACCCTTTTTCTCAGGAACGCGTGGAGATCTTATTATACCAAATAATCAGGTCTACTGTCCCTTGGAGCTGTGAAAAAATCAAACTTCTAAGCCAACGCAATCAAAAGATACAGCCGTTTATGCCGCAAATTTTCGACACTCGCAAGGGAATCAAAACCTACCACGTGAACTCAGAATCTTGAAATTTAGTACGAAGCAACTTCTTATAGTACAGATAAAGGAAAGATTGCGAAAACCGTTTTTCAGTTACATCATATAATAAAAATATTTTAAACAGGTTTGTACGGAACCCTCGGTGCGCGAGTCCAACACGCACTTGGCCGGTTTTTCAATAGGTAGTCAGGTAACTTTTATCTGAAGAATGAATATGACAGTTTGACATAATTTTTATACAAAAGCTGCCAAACGTCAGTCATTATTCCACGGATAAAAGTTATTTGACTATTGAAAAATCAGCCCTAAATGCAAAAGTCAAAATAATGTTTCACATTTTTTTTAGAAGTGTTATGATATAGGTACCTACGTACATTATAATCAAAATTAAAGCTCTGCAACAGTAGATACTCAAATAACATGAACTAATAATCTCCCGGGAGAAGTCTTGTTCCTCACCTCTGGCTTGCCTTTATTGGCCGGCTGGAGTGAACAATGACGAGGAACAGAGCTCCCACCTCATTCTTGCCTTTGTTGGCCGGCTTGAGTGGAGATTCGCAAGAGCAACCGTGCTCGGAGGAAGGAAGTATTTCAGTAAGATGCTGGTAGGGATCTTGACCGTACTTCCGGGATTGTCCTGATAGCCGTGGAATACCTCTCCACTCCTCATAAGCACTTCAGGACATGTTGCCCCCTTGTCGCTACGTCACTGTGTGCTAGCGACCGTTTCCGGGGGCCCATTATTGAGTGTGCAAGTCACCCCCTGCTATTTTATCCGTGTGTATATAAAACATTGATTAGGCAGGGGTCATAGTTCTTTCATAGTTATTGGTAACCAGTCCACTTGAGCCACCCAAACCTATAGTCCAACTTTTTATTTTTCCATATCCTGCAATAGTCCTACACCAACCGGGGGTTGTCCTTGGGTGCACTTGTATAGTGCATACAAGGATAATCGTCGGTTGGTGCCACCTTTCATTAGAATTTCCTAAGGGGCCTCTGCGGGTTGGCTTCGGCCCCTCGTACGCCTTCCAAAGGACCTACCCCATGGTCCCGAGATATGTAAAATCAAAAATAAAATCATACAAAAAATTACAACATAATATACCTAACTCACAGACCCATAGATATCCAATAAGCATCTGAAACCACAACATCGTTAATACATCGTAGCAAAACAATAACAAGGCGAAACAAATTCTTCGTAAAATATACATAACTTCTCCAAAATCTGAGGCGACATGACACGCGTGAAGCGTGACACAGCGTCTGGCGTGTAATATTTTACGTCTAACTAACTATTCTGACGACGACAGTAGAGACAAAGATTTTTTGGCATCGAAAGCCTTGTGAAACGACCTTCACAAAATCTAGATCCAAGATATTGTTGTAAACGTTTTTTTGTCAATCTATTCTTTGCTACTGCAGGCTAAGTTCACCCCAATAGTTTCCCCACATTTGTTTTAATATTGCCTTTTCCAAACAGTCATCACGCCAGTGTCTCCTTTGATTGCCTACAATAAGTACTTAAATAAAAAAACAACATCCGTCATAGCTTAGACAAAAAACAGGAAGCAGCCTCCAAGATACTTATGAAAAAGTAAGTTGTTTTGTAATCAGCATCAAGTTTATTTATTTTAGTGTTAGCTTGTATATTGTACTTAAGATTTCTCAAAAAAAAAAATATAAAAAAAATCTTAACTTTGACAATTAATAGGTACATACACAAGTCTGAAAACTATTAACGACCAAATTATTAATTACTAGCTTCAGCCCGCGACTTCGTTCGCGTGAAACTTCTTGTTTCCCCCGAGCCACCCCGTCGTATCGCATCACCCGCCCGCGCTATCACTTAACGTTCTTTTTGACTTTTTTTTCTTTTTGCTCGGCTCCTAAGGGTCATAGCGTGATGTTATAGCCTATAGCCTTCCTCAAGAATTGGTCTATCAAATGCAAGAAGAATTTTTCAAATCCGACTGGTAGTTCCAGAGATTACCCCCTACATACAAACTTACAAACAAACAAACTTACAAATTTTACCTCTTTATAATATTAGTATAGAAGTATAGATTAACTACTAGCTGCGACCCGCGGTTTCACCCGCATAAGTTTCGATCCCGTGGGAATATCGGGATAAAAACTATCCTATGTCCTTCCCCGGGATGCAATCTATCTCTGTTCCAAATTTTATCGACATCCGTTCAGTGCTTTAGGCGTGAAAAGGTAACATACAGACAGACAGACAGACAGACAGAGTTACTTTCTAGTTTATAATATTAGTATGGATTAACAAATAAACTGGGTGATATTGAAATCAAACCATTGAATTTCTCAAGTATTTCGTAACTTACTGCGGATCCCTATTATCCCCAATTGTATTTCTGAGGAATCCAATATTTTGAGAATTCAGCATTTAATAAAAGTCAAAATTTTGAACCTGCAACCCAAATCTTGAGAGAAAAAAAAACTACGATATTATTAAGCGACAAAGAAACCAACACAAAAAAATAGAGAGAACATCAAAAACATTCGTCTACAAACCACAAAAAAAGTATATAATATTTTGATAGCTATAAGAACAATGTCAAGAAATAGAGTTAAATAAACATTTACTCAGTGACCGAAACTGAAGCTATCCGTTATCTTCTAGTAGTTATGGTTACCAAGCAAAATTTGTCCCAGGAGGACAAAACCAGTAAAATTACTATATTCACCACCACACCAAACATTAAATCACCATACCAGGCTTTAGTACCTACCTTTAGCCAATTTTATCATAATACCAATAAAGTCAAGGCATACTAGATTTTGTAAAAGGATGGATGTCAAAGATTTGTTGTACGAAAACTCCTTTTTTACCAAATAATAACCAGCGACTGATTTAGACGACAACTATTAGCGACTCAAGAATTTGTGCTGAACCAAAAACCATTATCAAACCAACGACACTAAAATACAAAGTCTTATTAGTTTAGAACGTTAATTCAATGACAACCTTCTGAATTTTTCTTAAAATAGCAAACATACGTCGCAATTATTGTAATGGGAAACTTGTAATTTTATTGGCCGAATATCGAACCGACATTTTATTCAAACGTTCGAAAGAGGGAAGACACGAACTAAAAACTGACTTTCTAAGAAAAGCCATGAGATAGAAGAAAATCCAATTAAATAAGCGGCTTGTTATAGATTTCAATTCCTTTCTTGCCATTTTATTACGAATCAAACACATTTTTCCTACCTATATTTTCTTTCACGAAACACTAAAAACAACAAGGGAAACCTTACCGAACACTTTTACGATAAATATTTTCCACTAATTGTAATCTTTACGAAGTAAAAATTCATTTTTCTTCAATAAAATCACAAACGCCAGCAAATTGTCAATCAAGCGTTCACATTGAATGACAGTTTGAAATTCGAATGTCGTTTTGATGATCACGACGTTCGAAAAAAAAATCGCTCGAAAATTGTATTGTTGACGTAATAAATTTTCCTTGCTTGCTTTTTATTTGTGGCCAGTGACATTTTTTGGTGCAATAAAGAGGTTGCCATAATTCTTTTAAGTTTTTTATTACGAGCTTGTACCATTTAATCTCCATAGGTTACTGTAGGGCAATGTAACGGCTAGGGCTTTGCAGGTAGACTGTGCAGGTCAAGATTTTGACAAGTAACATACGTATGCCAAATTTTAGCTGTATTAGATGCTAGGAAGAGCATAAAAAATGGATTACTCCAAGCAAATACAAATGTATAATACTATAGTACTATTAAGTATGAAAAAAACCGGTCAAGTGCGAGTCGGAGTCGCGCACCGAGGGTTCCGTACAAATTTGTAGGTATGTAAGTAGTTTATCACGGGTTTTTCTTAACCGTATAGTTCGGTAGCGCCCCCTTTAGGACCCGAACACTCGAACCTCCGCCGGCTCGGTAATACCCCCTTTAGGACCCAAGAATTACGACATACGACACCCTACATTGATTATGTAAATATTTATTAAGCTACCCATCAAATCTTATGAATGTGCGTTAATTAAGAGAGTTGGATAAAAAACTCATATGTTAACGCCATTAGATATTTCATATTTAGCACGCAAGCTTATTACTTTACCTTTATAAAATTCAAGTCTGTAAATGCGATAATCGCCATTTTGTTGACAGTGGTGGTCGAGGCTAAAATACATAAAAATTGGGGATTTCGAACATCCAAACTCCACCACAGGGGCAATGAATAATATATAATTTAATTATTTGACGAATTCATCCATTGTTCAAGTTAAAATAAGTAGTGGTAATGAAGTTTTTTGATATCTAATGTCGAAGTTTCGCGCCAATCGTACCGTGTTTACATTTTTACTTTTCACAAATATTATTGTAAATGTTATTAACAACACGAAAATGCCCAAATCTTAACGTAATATTGAAACACAGGTCCAATAACACGTAGGTATTATTCATTACCACTACTCAATTTGTGTTCAAAATCGCCGTCCATGATTGTTTTTTTTTATCGTTATGATGTGCGAAAGCGATTATGCAAAACGATTTTTTTTTAATTTCGATTGGCTCGGGTAATATTAATATGTCGAATATTGGAAATCGATACTCAGAAATTGAAATAAGATTATTTTAAGCATTACAATAAGCATTGCTTTTAATTAACCGACGAAAAAAAACGGAGGAGGTTCTCAATTCGACGCGTATATATTTTTTTTTTTTTTTTTTTTTTTTTTTTATGTATGATCACGCATAACTTTTTACAGAGCAGTCCGATTTTGATAATTCTTTTTTTATTAGAAAGGGTATACCCTGAAGTTGGTCCCATATAAATTTGGAAAAAAAATTTCAACCCTAAGGGTTAGAAAACAGGGGATGATTGATTGTTCACTCACTGATTGTAATGTATGACCACGCTTAACTTTTTACAGAGTAGTCCGATTTTGATAGTTCTTCTTTTGTTGGATAGGAACTACTTCGAAGTTGGTCCCATGTAAATTTGGAAAAAAAAACCTACCCTAAGGGTGGGAAAATAGGGGTGACTTATTGTTCATTCACAGATTTTAATGCTGAGCTGTGTATTACAATTAAAATAAAAGGCCTATCTATGTTGGTATATAAAGCCTGTTTTTTTTAAGTATTACATTATATTATTTAGTATTATATTACACAAAAAATAATAGTTAAAGTAGGATTATATAACAGTTAATGTCTAAAGTAAGGTAGGTATTTTAAAAGTAATCAAACATTAAGCATGTAGTAATTAGTAAATTATAGCCTCAAAAAATTATAAAATAAAAACTTTTTAACAAAAAATTAAACCTCCGAAAAAACTGAAAAGCAAAAAATAATAAACTTTTTTTATTTAACCTTAATAAATAAGTTCTTAAACTAATGCAAGTATACCTAAGTAATTTTGAGTCGGCGCCAAACAATGAACAAAGATTACTAAATTACCTTAAATTTAAAGAAATAAGCAACGTGAAATCTATAGCGATAAACATTAACATTTCAAACAAAAAATGCGCTCTCCGCACGACCACTTGCAACGAATTAATTTGCTTGTTTGGCGCCGACTCTAAATTCCTTTGGTATACTTGCATTAGTTTAAGAACTTATTTATTAAGGTTAAATAAAAAAAGTTTATTATTTTTTGCTTTTCAGTTTTTTCGGAGGTTTAATTTTTTGTTAAAAAGTTTTTATTATGATTCATGCTTTTCTAATGTCATTTTAATAGTTTTTTGGACATTCAATTGAAACTGAGTCAATAACACTGAGGACATTAGACCATAGTTATTTTTTGAATTTCGCGCCAAATTGTTTCTATATTTGAATTTATCTTCGAATGCGCTCGCCGTATAAAATTATTTTTATTTATTTTACAATTAAGTATTTATTTTTGATACTTTTCTAATAGTTTGCTACAGAATGCCCAGTATACATTTTTTAGGTAGGCTGAGCAGAAGTTTGGGAATGATGATCAATGAAATGTATAAATTGCGTATTCCGCAATCACTTCACATTTCAATGTGTTGTTAGTTTTATGAGTTTTTGTTTCTATTAGTTTACTTGAGTAATAGTAATTGTTTGTTTATGTGGTAGTTTCCCAACGAAATTTAAAAAAAACTTTCCATGTTTATGTCGGACCACGCACAGTGAAAGGTTCCGTTAGGGTTGAATATTCACGCATGCACAATGTACATCATCATTAATTTGATCGACTGCAAAAATAAGTTTGTTTTTCATAAACTCATCATTCATAAGGTACCTACTCAAAAATTAAAGTGCCGGCCAGAAAAGAAAAGTCCTACTGTTTTCTTATGGGGAATAACATCTTGAGCATTTCTTACTATTACAGCGAAAGTCTACAATTGGCTTGCCCTTGGCTGCTATTTGGGATTGAAAATGCCAAAAATCTTATTTTTAACCGATTTCTTATAACAAGTGTTTTAAGCATAACATTTAAAAATACCAACTTCAAATTGAATATAACGTCCCGAACTCCCGAACATATTTTGACTGTGACCAAATGTAAGTATGTACGCAGTATAGAATGAGAGATTTGCTATATTATTTGAAGACTAGACGTCTGATAGGATCTCTTGGAACCTAGAATAATCACAGAACTATATTTTGTAGTTTTTTTTTTATTTTAGGCTGTGGTTACAGAGATTTTGTTTCTATTTTCTTAATAGAATAATAAATAACTTTTTTTTAGTTATTAAAAAATATGTTTGTGACCCTCACGACAAACCCTTTCATTTGATATATCACACGGTACTTACAGTAAGCAAAGCTTTTTCATTTCTCATACTCGGAAAGTAGTGTTTGTTTGATCCGAATAGCGGGTGGAAGACGTTGCTTCCCACCTTAAGGCGGGAAAGACTCATAGTAATTGCTTCCCTCTCTAGGTCGGGAATGAATTTAAAAAATAGAACTAAATTGGTTATGTAGTCTGCTACGAAATTTTTACATAATTAAGAAAAATGTTGCGGTCTTGTGAGTGTATAAACAGCCAGTGTGAAAAAAATACCTATCAAGCGGGACGGCCCGCGGCGGTGACGCGGTGTGTTCCATATTTAAAATAGCACACAAATTGTTCCAATATTTCAATTAATTTTAAATAGGTACCTATTATTCATGTTATTATTATCAATAAATATTTAAGAAAAACCACTATTTTTTACTTTCCTTATATTCGAAATGAAAAATAGAGTGTTTAACACGGGTGAAAGTCATCAATTCCTACTCGGACTATAGTCTAAATACCTCGTATGGGAATAGATTCCTTTCGACCCTTGTATAACAATCTACTATTTACCCGACTGCGCCAGAAGGAGGGTTATGTTTTTCGAGAGTATGTATGTATGTATAATTCTTTGGCACGCTCTGCGGCCTGAACGGCTCGATGGATTTTAGCTTGAGAGGTGTCGTTAGATTCGTATTTACTGTGAGAGTGACACTGGGCATATCAAAATAAAAAAAAAACAAAATGGCGGATTTTTGGCGCCATATTATGCCTTCAATATTTTTTTTTCTCAATACCTATCGAGTGGAGTATCAAAATAAAGGGTTTAAAAAGGTGATTACAAAAATATATACAACTTATATGGTTAAAAGTAATTCAAAGTGACAAATCGTAAAAAACACGTATCAAGAACTAAATCTTCTGCGAAATCTTTCTCATTTGTAAACTAAAAAGATGGAAATAAATAAAAGTTATTAGAAAAATTAAAAAACCCGACTGCATCCTTATACTAAACTAACTGAAAAGCTAAAAACAAGCCCATTTTAAATTAAATAAAAGTTGGAAGCAGGCGGGACCCATTTGAGTTTGAAACTATAATAATGGTATTTTTTTTATCTAATGTGACCCCAAAAAGTGACCCCATATTCAAAATTAATTTATTCATGTTACACGTCCGTATTTGAGTCACAGAAATTTATATGTGTACCAAATTTAAACTTAATCGGTCCAGTAGATTCGAAACAAATAGATTGTAACAGACCTACAGACAGACACACGAGTGATCCTATAAGGGTTCCGTTTTTTCATTCGGACGTAGGGAGCCATAAAAAGTTAGACCCTATCCACACTGTACGTGTTTGTACTTATTAAAATGATTATATTTCAAAAAACTATTAATTCATGATAAAATATACCAAAGAGTTTTTATTCAGTCTCTACAATTTTTTTATTTTTTTTTTAAATACCGATTATCGATTAGGCTTTATAACATTTTTGAATCGGAATAAGAAAATTGGGTGGATGGTCAGCACTAAGAGGTGTCACGTCGCAACACAATTTTTTGTAATTTTTATCTAGATTTGATCATGTTTTTTATGTAGTTTATGTATGAAAAATGGTAAAAGTAAGAATGCAGAGAGAATGACAATATCTTTATTTTTCCCTTTTGCATATTTTCATCAAGAGAAATCTGCCCCACTATTTCGATTTAGTGGGGCAGATTCCACTGCAAAATTTTTGACATTCCACTTTGCCCCACCAGTGGGGCGGCCGGTGGGGCAAAGTGGAATAATCCGGTTTATGTACATATTTTCTGCGATTTTAAGGTGTCTACCTTTTGGATATGTGTAGTAATATCTATTTTATACAACTTTCGCAGTAGAATGACGCGGTTTTACCGACCTCAGCATATAGTTAAAGATATTTGGCACAAACTTATTTTACAAAATAGGCGCGGTAACACATTTTTCTTAATAAATTCGAATGCTGAAAGTTAAACTTTTCTGATTATCATGACGTAATTCGCAACACCCCGTCGAGTCAGCTGGTGTGTCAAATGTCAAAATTTTGTCGAGCAGAGAGGTTAAACTAACTACAAATTAACGGTTTTCGGAATTTTTCCTTTACTTGTGCTGCATGACCTTGCTTCTTGCCACATTTCATGATTCTAGTTCAACGGGAAGTACCCTATAAATTTTGATTCCCTTGAGTGTCGAAATATACCTACGTTTTTTGCGGCATAGAGCAGCGGCAAGAGCCTCGACCAACACGTGGGGAGGCTCTCGTTGGGCAGCTGGATCAAGGGCTTGATTCAGAAAGCGGTACTTCTGGACACGGCGCGCACTGTTAGGAGGTTCCTCTCTCTGGAGCCCTGACCGCCGGTAGCTTGGACCCTGTTCCCGATACCGGTGGGCTACTATTTTTTATATTTATGTTTTTATATCCAAATATTTAAAAATATAAATTATATGTGTATAATAAAATAAAGGAATAATAATAAAGTACCTGCCTTAGTTCTACATATAGGTATGTATTAGAGATGTTTTCCTTCTCGGCTCTTTGATCCCTGAAGTGTAACCTCGACCTTCCTTCCACCTCGAGGTCTAACAAATTGAATTTTCTGGCCCATATATTTTAGTGCGTGGCGTGTAGCATTTATTTATCCCACGAAGTAAACAGATATATAAAAATAGAATAAACGAGACGGGCTTTTAGTGCTCAATATCGCAAAGTAAACTGATTAGGTTCTTCCTAATGATAGCTAGTTAGACGGCATGGCATGTAGTATTTATTACGACGTTGGTTTAATAAATATGGCTGCGTTGTCCGTTTATATCGAGGGGCTTGTGGCTAAGTAATAACAGCCACACGGGACGATCGATTAGGTTAAGCTACGCTTGCCGCTTTTACAAATGACTTTTAGGGTCTTCCCACATTTATCGACGCGGAATCGGCTAACGCCGGTCAAAAAAGCCTTTATGTCTACGTAATGAGAGTGTTACTAATACCATTCGCATCGGCTCGGCTCGGACGACGCGGCGCGACGCCGATCGAAGGCAAAACGAGCCGTTTGCCTATTAGCTCGGCGATAAGTCGAGTAGTTTGGTGATACGCACTCGGCTTAAGGCGATTCCGCGTCGATAAATGTGGGGACACCCTTACCTTCTATCATGAGTGTACACATTTTAACCGGTCAAGCCCCGCGCGTTACCGATCGATGACGAAGCAATAGAAAATCAATTGTGTCTCATTAGCGGAGCTTGACAGATTAATAATGACTTTTTGGTAAATAGATGTTCTGTTATACAGACCATCTGATAGTTAGACGTTTTGCTACATGGACATTTTGCTAATTAGACTTACTGCTCGTTAGACGTTTCGCGCTGTTGGATATTTAGCTACTTAGACCTTTTGATCAGGAGGGGATGGATGACCATCTTTACATACCAAGACCCCTCCGTGCCTCGGAAAGCACGTACAACCGTTGGTCCCGGCTGCCATTCATGAATCTTTGACAGTCGTTACGGGTCGTCAGAAGTCCGAAAGTCTGACAACCAGTCTTACCAAGTGGTGTCGTATTACCCAGTAACTGGGTTGTGGAGGTTAGATAGGCAGTCACTCTATGTAAAATACTGGTATTCCGCTGCATCCGGTTAGACTGGAAGCCGACCCCAACATGGTTGGGAAAAGGCTAGGCAAATAATGATGTTGTCCGTTTATATCAGGAAGATTGTCTGAGACATAGTCCGGCTAACGAGTGAGATGAAATGAAGGGGCTTTAAAATTTTTTTGTGCAACCGCAACTGTCGCGGACTTATTGTTGGGCAGATCGGCACACTGTTAATTTGCCGTGTTATTTCATACGCCGCCTGACCCAGAATGACAGTGACGATTTGAATTTACTGACTTTAAGTTCGTATGCCTCTTTCATAATATTCTTATTACTTACTCATTTAAAATATTTATAATTAACTAGCAGCGCCCCGCGGTTTCACCCGCATAACTGTTGATTCCGTGGGAATATCAGAATAAAACTATGCTATGTCCTTTCCCGGGACTCGAACTATCTCTATACCAAATTTCATATAAATCGGTTCAGCGGTTTAAGCGTGAAGAGGTAACAGACAGACACACTTTCGCATTTATAATATTAGTATGGATATGGATTACAACAAAATTTGCACAATTTTATAGAAGTTCTCATAAAATTATCACCCACGCACCATCTTGGATGTTCATTTTGACGTTACTGTTGGCTTCAGCACGCTCGAAAACTATCGCTAAGTCGCATGGAAGGGGCATAACGCGGCTTCCGGTACGAGTAAATTGGCAGAAATTTCTACCAATTAAATCCTACCGGAAGCCGCGTTCAAGAACTTCATTCCAATCAGCAAGTCACTATGCGCATGTGACTGTCTGTCACTTAGACCTATTTAATAATAAATTATTATATTTATTTTTAAACTGGCACATGATTCGGGCCACTTAGAAACGCATTTAGTCTCAATTTTATGGGATGACGGTTTGACACGTTACCCTAATAAATAACAAAATATCCTATTTCTTTAAAATTGTAAAACAATAGTGAACCTGTTGGAAACCCATTCCATTTACACTTTATGGGCAATTTACGTCACTTAAGATGCACTTGAGATGCAGTATTTTGTACGAATTCTAAGGACGACCCAAACCCATCACCAACATCTGGTTATCGTAAATATGGCCCCTAAACCGATGTTCCAAGAAACGAGGGAAAGGGGCTCTGAAGTGGTGATATGGGATGTGAGAAATTAGAACAAGGACGGAAGGGGAGTCGGGGTTGACCCGCTTTAGAGTACGGACTTGTGAGTCCAGGCTAGTGAAGTTAGGAGTTGGAGGAACACGAGGAGACCACGAGAGTGAGTCGTTGACGTACCTAGGCTAGACGAGCAGAGTCAGAACTTAGGCAATAGCAATAAAACTATGTGCCTGATTGAGAGCACGTGAGGACGAGAGTATTATTTAATACATAAAATAATATGTGTTGCTTTAGACTAGGTTATATTAGTCTACTATAATGTGAGTAGCGTGTAAGGCGCGTGAATCTCAGTGTGTGTGAGTGAACGACTGGATCGGGTGAGTGTTGAATATTTATCCCTCCTTGTTCCTAAATGACTAAATCGAGGTACCCTACACATGCGTTTGGTTCTAGGGACTCGGGGAAAGCCCTCTATAGGACATGACACCTGGGCGAGCACACCGCTTATGGAAGGCTGAACCGAACTCGCATCTCGTTAGGGCCAATTTGAATTATAGTGCTACCTTGTAGTCTGTTGTTCTTGTTTACGAACACAAACCAACCAAACGTTAGTGATGGCTACCTTTCCCTATGGACTGACTAACTGCAGGATACCTTACATTGTACTTGATCTGCGCACACTTCCCGGGAGCGGGGGTAGGCTTCACCAAGTACCCCTAACTGGATTGATAGTCGTTCTAAGGAACGTTAGAAATTGTGTCTCGTTAAATCACACCCGGCCCCCGTAGGCCTCTTACTGATACAAAAAAAATAATATTTAGCGAGACACATAATTTGGATGCCCAGATGGAAAGGCCCCAGTAGATAGATAGGCAAGAATGATTGCAAAACAGCCAATTACACTGCAAGCATCCTCGAACCTGGGTAGATTAAGGAAGTGTGAAGTGACGATTTAAAATAACCACTTCGGCGTATAGCAAGGCAATTCGTAAGGAATTCTACAACCGACTGACGATGCGGTACGCTTGCACTAGTTTTGTATTATCTCAGTAAAGGGTGAGTAGTCCGTTATAAGGGGATATTATTACAGTACGCGTCCAGCACTTCTGGAGACTTGTCTCGCTCAATGGTAGAGGCACTTCGCAGTCCTTTACCTTAGGATTGAGTAAGACATGCTTGAGTATAGGGAACGTGTCCTGCTGGAACCGCAGCAGGTCCTCTCTAGGCCTATGTACTTAATTGTAGGACTGGCGGTACACGTACGACGTATCAGCTGTTGTAAAGCAGCCCTACGTCTCTGGGGTGGGTCAGATTATTGTAAAAACATTCAGTAACGTAACTTAAAACAATGTAATCTCCAACGCAAGCGTTACGTGTCAGTTACCCTTTTGTTTTCCTCTCATGTCTTCTAACTTTCATAATCAAAAGAAAAGTAGATTTCCTTTCCTTAATCATCTTATCAATGAATTCCCAACCTTATTTTATACTGAAATTGTTACTTGTATCCCCTCCTTGTTCCCCAGCTTCCCAAGTCGGGACAAGGCAAAACACTTCTTGGGAATTCATTACAATCGGTGGGAGAGTGTCCAGTCTGGAGACGAGCTCTACAGAGTCGCACGGTGGCGGGGTGCGGCTCTTCCCCATTAGGGGGAACCGACCTAAACACTAATATTTAACATAATTAGGAAAAACGAAAATTTTATCAGCCTAGGGTCATTTAGGAACAGTCACACGCACTTTCCGAACAGTATGTTGTGGATGTGTGTACCTAATCCTGTGTTTCTGGATAAGTCAATATCTACCACATACTGCGCATTCACTAAAACTACGATATCTCAGAAATTACGCATCATAGCTTTAAAAACCCTATGTCATTGAAATTTTTATGAAATAAGCTGTCTGGTTATATAGGGTTTAGTCCAGTTTTACCGTTTTACCTTGTAATATGTTGCTAATTCGAAGTTAAAAGTAGGGTGAGCGACTTTTTCCCAGTTTTTTGTACAAAAGTCGTCATAACTATTCTTATAATAAATCTGTAGAAGTGAAAATTCTGTACATTGAAAATATCAAAAAAATAAATGTCAGGAAGTGTTACTAGACCGACACCGAACCCAAAAATGTGATTAAAAAATGTTTGTCTGTCTGTCGGTCTGTCTGTCTGTCTGTTTGTTCAGGCATCACGCAAAAACTGCCGGTTCGATTACGATGAAACTTGGTATAATTATTCTTTAATATCCTGGGCACCACATTGGGTACTTTTTATCCCGGAAAAGTATCTATCTATATAAATAAAAACAAAAGGCCTGACTGACTGACTCATCAACGCCCAGCCCAAACCCTTGGACCTAGACAGCTAAAATTAAACACAATGGTTTCCTTTATAATGTAGACAAGGAATAAGGAAGGATTTTTTTAAATTCAACCCCTAAGGGAGTTAAATAGGGGATGAAAGTTTGTATGAAAGTCCGTCAGTTTTAAAGTTAGGATCTTTAAATTTTGTGTTTAGGCTAACGACTAAAAATTAATTTATACGTGTCTCAGCGTTTTTGATAATTTCTCCCCCGAAGGGGGATGAACGACCTGACTGAAAGGAGGGTGTGTTCTTTGTGAAGAGTAGGTATTGAATAAGAAGGGTTTTTGGAAATTCAACCTTTAAGGGGGTGAAAAGAGGGGATTTTGTTTGTATGAAAAATCTTATTTCTCGAGTTAATAACCTTGAAACTTGGCACGAATACTTATCTAAGTAAATTATGACGTTTAGAATTTTTCGTTTTTCTAAAATACCCCCTAAATAGGTATTGGGGGGTGTCAAAATTTGTATGGAAGAATTTTAACGCCCTGTCCGATTAACTTGAAACTCAGTAGTTATACTAAGAACTAAAAATAATTAATAACGTGTATCAGGGTTTTTCGAAAATCTACCCCTGTGTGAAAAGAGGTAGTTAATTTTAAAGGGGAGGATTTTGCTGCATGGCTTGATTAACTCGAAAATTGGTATAAATAAACTTTGAGTCAAGTTATGAACACATATTAAACGATTTTTCAAAATTCCACCCCTGTGGGGGTGAAAAACGGGGATGCAGTTTATTTGAAAAATCTGATTCCTTGGTTCTATAAACTTAAACATTGGTCCGAATACTTATTTATCAAAATTAATTATAAAGATCATACCAATATACATTTTTGAAACTTTTAGAGGAAAGTACGAATTTCACGCGGACGAAGTCGCGGGCAGAAGCTAGTTTATAAAATAAAAGCATTATTTCCAAAAGTTATTATATTATTTACATATAAATTACATTATTTTATAGTACCTAATCAATTAAAAGAACAGACCTCTCTATATATTTTTTTCATACCACAAGTGTCGACCCGGATGCCGGACGCCATATATATTATAAAGAAACAAACATTCCGGCGCGAATTATTCTTAGATGTTTAACATGTGATGTTATATGTCTTTCCTGTTCTTTTCCTTACACTCTGTAAAAGTTAGAGCAGCAAAGGTATAGTTTAGACAGGCAATTTTTTGCATTAAGTTTGACCCTAAGCACGCCAGACTGAATCAGCTTGGTAACGGATACGCAGTTTTTGACAGCGAACTGAATCAGCTTGGGTAACGGACAAGTGGTTTAATTAAATATAATTTACTATACTCAAGACCTCAAGAGTTCCTTCCTATACACATTCATCTATCTTGTTCAAGTTGGATACTTACTAAAAGTTGATAGTCAATTTGCTGATCAATCAAGTTTGCTGGCTGTAGAAAGGTCTTACCTACCGCAAAACGGGGCTACTTTGACTTCCAGGGTTACTTTGACAGGCGATGGAACTACTTTAAAAGAGCGCCAAAATCGGTTTTCACGTGTGCTCAGCAAGTGTGCGTGACCTCTAGTAATATTGCGCGAGGCGCGGGGTGTAGGGAACGCGTCATAGCGTTGTGATCGGCCTTGTCAAAGTAACCCTGGAAGTCAAAGTAGCCCCGTTTTACTGTACCTTCCAGCAAAAAATACGCAGTTCTCTCCACACCAACTTGATATAAAGCACCTAGAAACGAGACTATTTTAAACTGTTTCCATAGCAGCAATGCAATGATAAAACGATAGATTTATTGTTTTTCCCGCCAGATACGGAACAAATGTGAGTAAATTCAATTTATACCGAGTGAAATGTACACCACGAACATAAAGCAGCAGTTGAAAGTAATAAAAACATATAACAGAACAATAAAAGATGTCGTTTATAATGGAATTTTTCGTTTATTATTACACATACACGCATTGCAGGAATCTGTAAGCGGGAGTTTCTATGGAGTTGATTTAACTACCTACTTATAAGCATGGAAGGCCATCGTGTTACTACTTATTTGCGTAATTAATAGGTACATGTCTAATACCCGTATTCACAAACAATACTTGTCAACGTAATGAATAGTGTAGCGGTATCTACAACGCGGCAACGCCACATGCGAACAACGCGTCATACTGACGTCACGCAAATCCTGCATCTCGCAAACAAAGTTTTCCGCGCAACTAGCATAGATACAACGGCCCGACATAACTCATTGGGCAGTTGCCCGCCAGACACAACACCCGTCTAGTCGGAGGATCCTCCTTTTTCTATGGAGGTTGAGTGAACTTTACACCCTGTTCCTCATACCTCTATAATAGAATAGAATACTCTTTATTATGTACACCATATAAATAGCAATACTATGCATTTTTCAATCCGTTCCATATGACAAGCCTTTCAATTCATAAACATTTTAAGGGACGCATAGTGTCGATCGCCACTCAAGTATTGTCTATGAATATTGAATATGTTTTTAGGACCCTGTGCCGTGTGCGTCCGCGCGCACTGTGAGACCTCGTAGTAATGTTTGTGAATACGGGTGTAACTCAATTTTGATTCTTTACTATTTTTATTAATAACCGACTTCATTAAACCGACTTCAAAATACAGAACCTCCTTTTTTGAAGTCGGTTAAGAAGGAGGTTCTGTATTCGACCCGTATGTATGTATGTTTGTATGTCCGCGATTTTCTCAAAAACTAATGAACCAATTTTGATAATTCTTTCACTAATGTGATTTACATACTTTCAGGAAGGTTTTAGTATATAATACATTAGGTAATTATTCTTATGTGCGAAGTTATATACATAAATGTACTACATGTCCGGCATTTCTATGAGAATTTTGATAATTCTTCTAGTCAGTGTCTTCAATTCTTCAATGCACTAGTGTTACTTAATTGAATTTGCGTGGATTAGGTACAACTAAAAAGTGATAAATAAAACCTTTTATACAAAAAAAAAAACAACCGACTTCAAAAAAAAACTACAAAGTGATAAATAACTTTAATTTTGGAAGTCGGTGTCAAAAAACGAAAATGCGGAACCAACGACACCGACTTCCGAAATTACCTATATTTCCTTCAAAGATTAACTGCTTTCCCATCGATCCCTTAGCGTTACCTTTTAAAAATCTCTGCACAAAAAGCCGCAATGAAGCGTGCCCGAAGTAGCCGCTGAATAAAGAACTGAAATACGCAAGGAGGAGTGAGGATTTAATATTTAAACCTCCTTTGTAGATTAACCTTGAGTTTGGAGATTAAGTTCGTGATGGTGTTTAGTGGCATGTACTGAAGCAGTTGGTAAGCTTAGTCTTATTAACTGTTTGATCTGCATTGAGATAAGTTACCCACCTCGTAAATCATAGACGACATTTAAATGAAAACACTCGTTTATTTATATTTATGTTCATTTGAGAAATCAACTAAAGTCGTATCTAATTGACAAAGCTTACTATAATATTTATGAATTTCTGACAGAAGAATTTATATTGACATAGATTTTGATGCATGATTATTTTTTATTTATTTTTCTAATATTGACATTTATTATTTATTTTTTGTTTACTAATTCACAAACTTAACATTAATATTTTTTGACTTGAAATTAATATTTCTTAATCATAATTATTCATAATATTTGCACACCATATGGCAAACATGTCTGATCCTTTCTTTTTTTATGTTATCCCGCATGCATATATTTTTGTATGTGTACACATGTTTTAGCCAATAAATATATGTTATCTTATCTTATCTTTATGAGTTCCAGTTAAATAGCGAGAATGTAAAAATATTGCAATCAATGATTTTGAAATATTTCTTCTAGCTTCTCTCTGAGTTTAGCTAACCTGCCATTTTCTTGTTGGCTCAATATTCTAGATTTATTCAACTGTGTAAATTCATACAAAAATGCCAGCTACAATAATAGCTGATAGGAAAACTTCCGGAGCGGATATTTGCCTGTCGGTTACATTAACTTTTGCCTGAAGTTGGTAAAGAAACACAATGAGTTTCGAATCGACCAAAAACTATACAATTGAAATTGAAAATATTTGTTTCAGACCATGCACACAGTAATTGATACAAGTCCATATTATTTTAAAAGGTAGATACTGTTAGTAAATTTTAAAATAATAATTATTTTGGACATGCATGAGCGACCAATGCCTCAGGATTGTCCGACACCACGCTCAGAAGCTTGTTGTCCCTTTACCCGAGACCACAAGGAGGCCGTTCTTTTGCGAAGCACCGCCTGGAAGCCGTCCTTGCTGTGGTCGGCGAACATGCCGGAGGCACTGCACTGTCATGGGAGTCCCAACAAACCCCTGAACGCGTTGTTATACTGGACGCGCAGAGCACTGCAGGCTTTTTAAGTGTGCCCTGCGCTACCTATCCGTGTCCATATCATCATTTAGTTTCTCATTGACATAGTGACCCAAGTACTTAAATTTGGACACTTGCTGTAGGACGGTTCCATTTAGCGTGATCGGAGGAACAGGGTAGGTTTTAGACTCAGACTTAAAATCTAGCAGCTCGCTCTTCTGAACATTGTACTTGAGGCCATGGGCGAATGCATACAATAGGTAAATGGAAGATACTGTCTGTACTGGGTGTGGTGCCTAGGGCTTTCAAAATACTAAAAGTTCGTATTCTAATTCCATCAATTAACTCAGTCAACTGTCGTTTCATGGCATGACATACGTCTATATTTAGTCTGTCTCAACCACCTTTTAAAGTTATCTGTTTATCTAGCTGCATGCCAATAATTTTGATTCCTATATGTAAACTACTTCACAATGGGATCGTTTATTCAGAATTAATATGAAGAACAACTTTTACCAAATTAATTCATACAAATATAATAAGTGTGCAGAAATAGAGCAAAAGAATGGAACTCTCTACCTGCGTCTGTTTTTCCGAGTGCATACAACCCTGATCTCTTCAAAGTGAGAGTGAACAGGCTTCTTCTGGGTAAGCTCGCTCCATCGTCGACTTTGTCTCTGTCACCTTTTAATCATAAAGAAACCCTTGAAAACTTTTTATCCCTACTGGTAGCGACAAACGGAAAAAAAAATCCAACTATCCCAACCAGTGCGGATAGTAGGGATATATGGAGCACAAGGTTAAATATATCCCTACCGGTAGCGATAACTTTTTATCCCTACTGGTAGCGATAAACGGAAAAAAAAATCCAACTATCCCAACCAGTGCGGATAGTAGGGATATATGGAGCACAAGGTTAAATATATCCCTACCGGTAGCGATAATTAGAAAAAATCTCCACGTATCCTTACCAGTGGAGGTACGTCAGTAGGGATATATGGAACAGGGGGGCTAGAGTCAAGAGAAAGCCCATTACAAATAAAAAAATAACAACATCTAATTAATTAATAAAAATAACTATGTAATACTTTGATCAGAGAGAAGTGAAAAGAGAGTAGGGCGGCCTTTGCCCTGCAGTGGGATATCACAGGCTAATAATAATAACTATACTTCTGGACACGGCTCGCATTGTCAGGAGGTTCCTCTCTCTGGAGCCCTGACCGCCGGTAGCTTGGACCCTGTTCCCGATACCGGTGGGCTACTATTTTTATATTTTTAAATGTTTTTATATATTTTTTATACTAATATTTAAAAATATAATTTATATGTATATAGTGAAATAAAGGAGATAACTATATAGTATACAAACTTAACAAAAAATATTAACAAACTAAAACATGGCGTCAAAAAACCTCCGCATCGCTGTGGCATGGTAATGTACCCAAGAGACTGGCAGCATTGCCGCGTTGATGGCAATGCTTAGCCTCAGACCAAGGTAAAAGCCAGCCCTTGGGTATTTGCAGTAAAAAAAACATACAACAAAGTCCAAGCTATCCAAGTCAAGATAAATAAATAAACATGATACACAACTGTGCCACAAACCCCATATATATTTCAGCAGCTGAGTGCAATTTCCCAAAAGGGGATAGACAGTACATCATCCGACTACGTGGATCCCCGACATATCGTCCGTGTCACTTTTCCACTTTAAGGTGTTTTGGGATCACTCTAGGGAAAAAGAAAAGATATAAGACAAAACTTTAGTACTGGCATTACATTTGCTATGCGAAATTGAACTTTAACTTCATTACAATATGGGTGAGGTTAATTATAAGTGGATGAAAGTGATATAAACATGTGCATTTGACTTCTAAGTTTTTTATACTCATTTATAAATTGCAATCATGGCATGAGCACGTGATTTATATTTATAAATTAATATTTGATGAAGTAAATTATAAGTACATACTCATAATAATATGAAAAAGTTTAGAATTACATACCATAAACACAAAAAGATGCAACAATAGCTACATTTTTGGTTTGTCTTACAAAGTACTTCCAAATCATTATAGTCTCAAATATATTGTCAATCTTACATCCGATGCGGTTATTTATAACAGCTTGATCTCTGGTACTAAATTAAAAAAAAATCATTGAATATTCAGACGGTTCGATAGTTCATTACCTACATAAAATTGTAAAAACTGTCATACCGACCGCTTCAACGAACGGATGTAACGTAAAAACTTCGATTTTAATATTTATTGCATTGCCTGTACCTACAGTGAATATTTTAAAATAAAAGGTAGATTATTTAAATAAATGCAACGATCTCGGTATTTCCATAAAAATGATCCCATAGGTAGTTTATTAGTGGTGTTTTTTAAATACTTATTCAAGCAGTAACCATAGTAACGCTACGAAGATAGCTTGAATCTAATGCCGTTTACTAATAATTAAATGATAATCATAAGGTGGCTAACTTGAAACTATAGAACTTTTTTGCCCACCATTTTCATTTAACGGTAATATTTTACAAATAAATTGTTAAAATGTTGCAAATTCATTATAGTATATGACAACTGCATTAAACTTCAGTAATTTTATCCCAAAGTTCATAAGCGGATTGAATAACGGACCAGTTTTTTTCAACAAGTCGGTACTAGTAACTAATGCTATTGTGACCACAGAGGATTTGTACACTATTGTGGAGAAGAGCAACATTTGTTGACCCACGCAGAACCCCTAAATTATTATTGTCTGTCAGTGCATCTTCTTTACCTAACCATGGTAAAGTAATTGCACTCATTTCTTCTTTCTGAATGGCAATCGCAATAGTTTTGTTTTTATTTATTTTGAATTTCATAAAATCGATTGATTTTATGAAATTCAAAATAAATAAAAGTAAGTAGTAATTAGTTAGACCTACAAAACACGTGGTTGCAGTAAAATTGCGCCAGAAACCATGCAGCACGAAATATAATCGAAACTTTGAAACAAATGTTTCCCAAACAATAAATTCCATGAAATGTTCACTTTAATTAATCCCCAAATTCACGACGATTCATTCGACGGGTCCTGATTTCTCTGTGTGGATCTTAAAGGATAATATAGAGATAATTAATATATTACTTGTGTAAACAAAACAAAGGGTTTTCGTTTTCGGAACAACTTAATAACTTCCTGTCTAAATTGAACCATACAGCTATGAATAAAACTTCAGATGTATTTTTAGTTTTGGGTGATTTTAATATGAGTGGAATCACGTGGGCTCCATCTAATAACCTTTCGTTTGTCCCAGTGAACCCTGCCACTAGTGACGAATGTTTGTTCGCGGACGAGTTATGTATGCTGGACTTTGGACAGTATAATGGGGTACCTAATAAGTACGGGAAACTGTTGGACTTAGTCCTCTCAAATAATTTAGCTTGTGTTAGTGAGTGTGTTGACCCTCTAGTGCCAATTGATCCTTATCATCCTGCGTTGTTAATCGATATTGACATCTTTGAAATACCTCCCCTTGACCATGCGCCGAGGTTGCGATACATCTACGGCAAAGGTGATTTTGATTCTATAAATAACGAGATTTCTGGCACTAATTGGGAACATGAGTTTTCAATCCGGTCACTTGATGAGTCGGTTGAGTACTTTATAGACACTATAAAACAGTTTCATAATAAGTATATACCACAAAAGTTAGTATGTAAGAATAAATACCCAGTCTGGTTTAGCTCATCACTCGTCAAAACAATTAAAGAAAAATATAAGTATCTAAAAAAATTCATGATTTATGGAAATAAATCTGACGAGTTAACTTTTAAATATTTGCGTGACAGAGTCAAGACTATGGAAGCTTCTTGTTATAAATGTTATCTTGATCAAACTGAAAAATCCATTAAAGCTAACCCTAAACACTTTTGGTCCTTTGTTAAAAATCGCTACAACGCTAATACTATACCTAATACATTAAATTATAATGGTGATCCATTACTCACTGGAGATTCTATTTGTGAGGCTTTTTCATCTTATTTCATGTCGACTTTCCTCAACCCTACTTCATCTAATACTCCCAGTCCACCTCCTGTTGTCCTTTCTGATACTAACAGAACTTCATCTGACATTTGTCACATAGAAGTGAATGTTGATGTTGTGACCGGTTTACTTCGTAACTTGGATCCTACTAAGGGTGCTGGCCCTGATAACATATCATCTAAATTTCTAATTAAATGCGCGCCTTCCATTGCCCTGCCTATCTCGATTTTGTTTTCCAAGTCTTTGACACAGGGTATCGTCCCCAAAGTATGGAAATCTGCTTTTATTACACCCATACATAAAAAAGGGTCTAAAACCGAGATTACTAATTATAGGCCTATTTCCAAGCTGTGCATTATAGCTAAAGTATTTGAGAAGATTGTCTATAATCAGTTATATTCCGCCCTGGCTAACTCGCTCAACTCCTTTCAGCACGGATTTTTGAAAGGACGGTCTACCACTTCTAATCTGATTTTATTTAATGATTTCATTACGGATTCTATAGATAATGGTAAACAGGTCGATGTGGTTTATACAGATTATAGCAAGGCATTTGATCGGATCGACCACGATACCCTGATAACGAAGCTCAACCACATGGGCATCCGTGGCGACCTCTTGAGGTGGTTTTCTTCTTACATTGATAACAGGTCACAAGCTGTAGTACTCAATAATTATATGTCTAGTTGGGTAAACGTGCCCAGCGGAGTGCCTCAGGGTTCATTGCTCGGTCCTTTTTTATTTGTAGTCTATGTGAACGACATCGATCAGTGCCTCCAGTCATCCAAACTATTATGCTTTGCCGATGACATGAAAATCTTTGCCACTATCTCAACGCTCGACGATAGAGAGGCACTACAGGCTGACCTGTATCGTCTTGAAGAGTATTGTCGGGCTAATAAACTCGATCTCAATCCATCCAAGTGTTCGGTGATCACTTACACTAGAAAACGTGCAGTCCTAGCCACTAATTATACTTTGGCGGGCCAGATCGTGCCAAGGTGCAATACTATCCGTGATTTGGGCGTCCATCAAGACAGTAAGTTACTTTTTGACACACATATTGATGCAATTGTTAAAAAAAGCTTCTAAACTGCTAGGGTTTATAATGCGTCTCTCTAAGTGTTTTACTGGTGCCAAAACACTAAAAATATTGTATTGCACTTTTGTAAGAAGTCAGTTAGAGTATGCGTCTCAGATATGGAATCCTCGTTATCATAAATACATTGACCGCATAGAAAACATCCAAAAACGGTTCATAAAATATCTTTGCTTTCATCAAAAGATTCCATATCGGTCAGCCGATTATCTTGCACTTTGTAAGAGGTATCATCTGCTGCCACTGGTAGATCGACGTAAAATTGCAGACTGTTTATTCTTGTTGAAAATCCTCAATAACAATATTGATAACCCTGAGTTATTGTCAAAATTTTATTTTAATGTGCCAAGTAAAGCACTTCGTTTTAATCCACCCATACGTGTGCCTCACACATCCTCGAATTATAGGCAGAACAGTTACATTGTGCGAGCAAGCAGAAATTTCAATGATATATGCAAGGAATATGATTTTGATCCATTCACAATAAGTGTGAATTCGGCCAGAAGGTGCTTAAGCCTCAAATTTTTCAAGTAGTGGTAGGTTATATTATATTATTTGTTTTTGTTATTGTATTATTTATATTACTTGTTACTTTAATTTAGGCGGTGTTTTTATTGTTTTTGTGCTCACACCATAACTATTATAAGTCTATACGTGAGGATTTGTAATTGGCTTTCTGGTGACCATGGTTTTCTTTTTTGTTTGTTTTTATTAGCTGTAAGTCCTCCATGTACTAAAATAAATAAATAAATAATAATCTTGCAGTTTATTTGTTAACTTGACTTTAGTTGTAACTTAGCTAAGTTTAACACTAGTTATTATAACAACACACAAGCCGATCGATTTGTTTACGATGTGTTATTTCCATTCTATTTTATACTTTATGTTATTTCTGTACCTAACACGGTCTCATTTGCCTTTAAATAAAAATTTCTACAACATGTACTCTTCCTTTTTTTAGATCATAATCTCGTTAATGGTTAATTTTAAATACGAAGAGAGAATATTTATGATTTTGACAGTGGAATACATAATAAAGTACCTATGCGAAAATTTAGTGGAAAAAAAGGAGAAAAGTGATGGCATTTTAAACCAGTAAAGAAAAGATTTGACGAATGCTATTTTTCATACGAAGTTGCCAAGGCTTATCCATACTATATACTTTTCAAATTATGATTATTTTTATTACATACGAAAGTTTGTAATTTTCTAGTCATTTTCGTTTGTAATCTTAATTTGAAGTTGTACCCTTGAATTGGCCACCCTGTAATGTTTAACCACTTGCCAAAATCAGTCAGAAACAACGTCAAACTGTATGCCTAATGTTTATTTGTATGAAGCAAGCTTAGCTTAAGTGTAAGCAAATGTTTGACTAATGTAATTCCATTAAGTCAATTTAGCGGTTTTACTAACTTTAGAACAGCTAGTTTCGTTTGTTTTAAGGCTAATTCTGTTATATCTAAGTAAATTCTTGAATGATTATGTAAGTTTATTCACGTAGAACTTTAGACTGGGACATTACAAGGTGGTAATTAGTAAAATTTATATCTTGTCTAAATATACTTAACACAATGAAAATGAACGATGTTTTCTTAGTCTTTATTGAAAAAACCAGCCAAG
Organism: Amphipoea lucens; assembly: GCA_947508005.1. Lineage (NCBI taxonomy): Eukaryota > Metazoa > Arthropoda > Insecta > Lepidoptera > Noctuidae > Amphipoea > Amphipoea lucens. The sequence continues at coordinate 22,985,713 of OX382357.1, forward strand.
TGGGAGTCGGACATGCACACTAAAGCTAACATTTTGTAAAGAAATAAATTCAAGTTCAACATATAGAAAATCAACTACATATTTACCTACCTCCTACGTCATATTAGTTACGTGTTTACATTCAAGACTACCAAGATAATAACGTCATATAATAGTTTCCTCTAGTATGTCTCCTCAAAGAGGTTTCCTTTATGATATAAACTCCTTAGTTTGCAATTTGCATAACATAAACTGCATACTGCACTGAGAATATCGTTAGCATCTATGTAAGTAAGCAACTCGAGATCAGAAGGCCAATTCTCATAATTAAACGTTCAAAATATAGTCGCAATCTCATCTCAGCGACAATCAATGTCAAAAACTTGTCAAAAATGTAAGGAAATTAGAGACATTTTTGACAGATTGACGCTGAGATCAGACTGTAAACGTTCTTAAAATTACGAGAATTGCCCCTCTGAAATACAATAAAGTTGACTTTGTATCTATCACCTTTGACCTAGGCTAGAGTCAAGAGCAAGCCCATTCCAAATTTAAAAAAAAAAAGTTGATTTATAAGCTTGAAAGCACAGAGTACTTTTTGATAGACTGCTTGAAAGAAAATACAACGGTGTTCTAGGAAGTCTTAACGTAATATTATTTACCCATTGAATATAATATCATACTCATGTAATAGGGGCCGAGCGTAGTGTTAGTTATCGGGTTTCTGAGAAAGTCCTATTGGAGAGGCCAATAACAGTTTGCCCAAGCTTTTTTTTTTATGCATGGGATATCATCAAATGACCCCTCCCGCTCTGGGTGGAGCGGAAGGGAGTGTCAGACTCTTACTGACTAAAACCCATCCGTGTTCCTTCCTTAACCCTTTATGTTCCGGGGTAGCGGTAACCCTTTCGGACAATCCCGCACAGTTTGCCCGACCTGAGATTCGAAACCAGAACGCCACGTACCTATAGGTAATAATACGCGCTACGAAAGATGAGACTTGGCGAGCTCAGTAGTGAGGAGCTTGCGTAGGTAAGTCGTGTACAAAATATCTACCCATAATGAGTATATCCGTGATCACTAATGTTTGGCCACATCATGAAGTAGTCGTGCGTTTAACTGTTTATATCGTCAAACGTTGAGTAATCATTGATCTGGCCAGACCACATCATGATGTGGCCAATATACAGTGAAATGCGACCATTTCATGAAATTCTCGAGCATTTCATGAAGTGAGCAAATCTACGATATGGCCACGACATATCTATTCAGGGATTTGTCGATGACATTTAGATTAAAATTCTTAACAATATTATAATATTTATTACGAAATAATAAAGTTTTAGATAAAAGTCAAGTCTCATCTTTCGTGGCGCGTATTGTACCAGTTAACCTTTTTCTTCTTATCGTAATTTGCAGAAACTGTAAACCTTTTTACCCGACTGCGCGACGCAAAGGAGTGGTAATGTGTTTATCAGCCTATGTATGTATGTATGTTTGTATGTTCCTTTGAAGCACTATACAGACCAAACGCGTGGGTCGATTTTTATGATTCACACGTAAATCGATTCCTCTTAGTCCGGCGAGTGTCACTAAAGACATGACGTTAATGAAAATTCAATATGGCGACTACTGGACGCCATATTGTGAAAATGAAAAAAATGAAAGTCAACAAACTATATCAAGTGGGATATCGTTGGATAGGTCTTTCAAAAATATTAGTGGTTTGGGAATACCGTTTTTTGATTAAGTGAACCGTTCGTGACTTATCAAGCTTTAAAGTACCAATTTTCGTTATGAATCAAGTTAGATCAGCGTCTCATATCGTATAGAGTTATTTGGTATATTTTCATTTCAATAACGTTCACAAGATATAATAAACGTGAGATATACCAACTGTTGATATAATTTCTTTACATATAAAATTTATATACTCCAAAACTTACTTCGTATAACGTTATTGGATATAACGTTTATTTAATCGAAAATCATTAGGTCTGTAGCGGTATCTACAACGCCACATGCGAACAACGCGTCATACTGACGTCACGCAAATCCTGCATCTCGCAAGCAAAGTTTACCGCGCAACTAGCATAGATACAAGAGCCCGACATGAATCATTGGGCAGTTGCCCGCCAGACACAACACCCGTCTGGTCGGAGGATCCTCCCTTTTCTAAAGAGTATGAGTGAACTTTACACCCTGTTCCTCATACCCCTATAGGTCTATCGTTTAAAATATATATTGATACCGTCATTATGGTTAACACCCCGATTCAGAGCAATCCGACTCGGACAGCTTAGGTTAGAAAGCCTTCGTGGCTTCCGAATTATTTCCGTTACCGTTACCGCACCCGAACTCAACGAACGCAATAGACGACGTAGACGACAAGAGCGAGCGAAGGGCACCCCGAGGTTCAGTTTGGTTAGGTTACTTTAAACCCTTTACACAGAAATAGGGGCCCCGCGAAGCGGGGCTCCGTCGACATAGGACACAAGAGCGAGCGAAGGGCACCCCGAGGTTCGGTTTGGTTAGGTTACTTTAAACCCTTTACACAGAAATAGTTAACCCCGCGAAGCGGGGCTCCGTCGACATAGGATGAAAAAAAAAAGTTTTTATCATATTAGACTAAATAGGTTTTATGTCTATTGAGTGGTATATCAAACGATTTTATATTAATTGTCTGTTATTCTTATAGAAATTAGTTACATTAAAATTATAGCAATCGTTTACTATATTAACTGATCATTATATCAAATAAAATTATAGGTCCAGTTGTTATATCTTGTAAATATTAGAGGTTTTGTAATTATATCATATATTACTTACCCCCCCCCCTCTCTACCAACTAAACGGTTGTAGTTAGAAATTTAAATGTTACGGCAGTAGTACCTATATATTACAAAGTTTAAAGGAAAACTATCACATTTAAGTGTGGTTTACAACTCATAACTAAAAAGAATAAAATAAAAAAATTAAATTAAAAAAATCAAAAAACCCGACTGCGGTAAAAAACATAAGTCAAAAAAAAAAACTGAAAAGCTAAAAACAAGCCCATTTTAAATTAAATAAAAGTTGGAAGCAGGCGGGACCCATACCATTTGTATAGTTTCAAACTAAAATGGGTCCCGCCTGCTTCCAACTTTTATTTAATTTATAATGGGCTTGTTTTTAGCTTTTCAGTTTTTTTTTTTGACTTATGTTTTTTACCGCAGTCAGGTTTTTTTAATCTTAATACCAATAACAACAAATCAAAGTGTTGTACCTAATTATGCCGGGAACAAATTGGTAATAAGAGATAGTTACATGTTGAAACAAATTCGCCTAGTTGCTGTATTGCATTTCATGTTTCACAAATTCACATAGGTACCCCGCATTACAATATTGTGACTAAAATTTATTAATAACAAGTGTAAGGTTACTATATATTTTGAAACAGTACGTTTTTCTCTTATACCAACTATAAAAGTAATCCAAAGTTATGACGGCAACATGGGAGCATATCCGTGGAATGCATTGCAAATATAAATGCTAAGAAAACAGCGTTGTCCCGCATCGGTTATGCCACAGAGCGTTTAAAAAATAGAAATGACTAACCTTTTTATTTTGTATCGTACTAGCTTCAGTTTTCTGACTAAATGAGTAATGATTCCTTGACAGTCCAAGAGACCTGTAAATGGTATAATTGAAATAAAATGGTGAAAACGGCGAAGGGAAATATCGTGAGAAAACCGACTTATCCTAAAACCAAAATTCTTTTGTTCGTACTGTCATTCATGAAGACACGTGACATCTACCAGCCCGCACTGGGCTAGCGTGGTGTATATCGCCCCCTATTACATGGGACTATGGGACTTAAACATAACTAGTGAGATGTCGGTGTATACTTCTGCCTAACTGAGGATTATAGGCGTGACGTTATGATTATTTTGTTAATAAATCCCCAAACTTAAAGACATTTCTATCGCTCCAAGCGTTCTGTGGTTTACGCAATGCAGACGGCATGTGGCAAGCGATTGTTTACTGTGCCATGTTTAACCTTTACGTGGCTTGGATTAATAGTATTTGAGAAATGTGGCCTCATCCAAATAGCCATTGAAAAAAAAATCGCAGCTGCAAACTATTTTCAAATCATTTTCCAAATCTTGAGACAAAAATCTAAAAGATCTTAGTCCAGCTGTTGATAAAATGTAAACAAAAATAATAATAGTATCTAATTTTACTTTAGATGCTCAATAAAAAATAACATAACTAAAATATATAATAAATACAGCATAATCGGCCTGTAATGGTTCCCACTGCTGGGACACAGGTCTCTCTGTGAGAGGGTGTGGGCCATAACTGAAGAAATATAAACAAGGGCAATTAAACTTTTATAACGAACAGCGCCCCGCGGTTTTACCCGCGTAAGTTTCGATCCCGTGGGAATATTGGGATAAAAACAGTAACTGTCCTATGTCCTTTCCCGGAACTCAAACTATCTCTATACCAAATTTCATCGAAATCGGTTCAGCGGTTTAGGAGTAAAAAAGTAGCATGCAGACAGACAGAGTTACTTTCGAATTTATAATATTATTAAGTATGTATTAGCACACGAGATAACAGAAGAACAAGGAGCCTTACATTATACTTTTGACACATAACACGCCTACGTGACAGGTTCCATCAATTATTAGTGCAGGCGTCCATACTTTCATCGATAATCCACAACGCGGGCCCAATGCGGGTTGGTAGATGTCACAAGTCTTCGAATTTTTTAGTTGTAGGACATGCCGGTTTCCTCCCGATGTTGTTGATGATGGTGATAATGTTTTCCTTCACCATTTTGAGAGCAGCACTGATGAAATTAAATACTTGCACAAAGTAAAGGGCCTGCCTGGGTTCGAACTCACAACTTACCAATCGTAAGTCGGGTCAATAATACTGGGCTACCACTGCTCTGCTTAAATACATTACAATTCTCCAATTATTCTTCTCATCCACATTAGCATCCAAAATTAATTTACTCGAACTACCTTAAAGGCTGAGTTAGATTACATCTAGATAAAATTATGGGTCTAGACCAAATATAATCCTAGAGCAAAATATAATACGACCCCAGGACATGGGTAGTGAGTACGGGTAGAATACTAATTTTGTTTAGGACGGCAAAAAAGATAAGAGGCGAAGTGCGAGAATGTTTTAAACGAACTATGCTGAACTGTTTTTTGTAGTTTTATTTCAGACTAGCTGCGCCCTGCGGTTTCACCCGCATAAGTTTCGATCCCGTGGGAATATCAGGATAAAAGGTATCCTATATGTTAATCCAGGGTTTCAGCTCCCTCCATACAAATTTTTTATCAAAATTGGTCCAGCCGTTTGAGCGTGAAGAAGTAACAAACATATAAACACACACACACACACTCACAAACTTTCGCCTTTATAATATTAGTGTGATATTTTTTTACGAATCTAACTTTATTTATAGAAAAAATTTTGTATTCTCATGTTGTAGGTAATATTTTTGTAAGCCGTTTACCGGTTAATGCCTACATACACGTAGTAAGCATTGTTATCAAACAATATTTTGCCTAAAACTCGTGAAACCATAAAAACTAGGACATCGGTTTTGTGGTAACATTTTCTTGCTTTATTTGAAGGCTGAGCCGGTTCTATCATATTATTCTTACGTAATTTAGTTTGTAGGTTGTTTTTTTTTTCAAATATACTTACATAACCACCTACAAATAATACGTTATGTTGGAAAATCGATAATACATTATGTAGGATCCAACAAAAATGATGTAAGAAAAGTACCCTAAGATATTGCAAAATATTTTTATAGGTACTAATAATAAATGTGAAGAGCTTGTTTTGTTTGTTTATTTGTTTGAACGCGCTAGTATCTGGAACTACCAGCCGGATTTTAAATATTCTTTTTGCAATTTTGATAGCTAGGGCTAGCCTTCCTGAAGAATAGGTTCTTCAGGAAGGCTATAGATAGGCTATTATTATGCTAAATAGAAATGCTTTTCGAAGCGTTTCTATTTCGCTTTTCGAAGCGAAGTTATCAAAGTACTGAACAACTTAGATATATCTAGTAGTTAATACTTGTTTATTAGTTAGTAAAGATTTTACATATTTCGTAGAATGTGAATAGTAACTAAGTAGCTTACCGATAGGTAAGTCCTCATCATAGTATACTTCTTTGTTAATATGTAGAAAATGTTGTGGTTATTACATTGATTTTGTTTTATATACATATGTACCTTACTGATAAGTGTTATATTTAATGTAATATCGTTTTTTTCCCAAATAAAAATAAAATAAAATTTATTATATTAATATTACGCTATGACCCTTAAAAGCCGAGCATAAAGAAAAAAGTCAGAAAGAACACTAAGCGCAAACGAAGTAATAGCGCGGACAGGTTGTGCGATGCGACGGGGTGGGTTGGATAAACAATAAATCTTACGCGGACGAAGTCGCGGGCAGAAGCTAGTAAATAATAAAAAATGTATAAAATTCAATCTGATACAAAAGTAGCAACAATATCTGCTTGCGGAAAGATGAGAGCATCCATCCATACTAATACTATAAATTCGATAGTAACTCTGTCTGTCTGCCTGTATGTTACCTTTTCACGCCTAAACCACTGAACCAATTTAGATGAAATTTGGTATAGAGATAGTTTGAGTCCCGGGGAAGGACATATGATAGTTTTTATTCAATTCAATTGTTTATTGCTCAACACAGTACATAATATACATTTCTAGATGTCATGTGAATGCGCAGTCCACTGTGTTACACCAATTCAGGCATGCAAAATTATCATTAAAATTATACTATGTCATAAATTCAAATTAATACCTTATACAATTTCATTAATTCAAAATGATACCATAAGCAATGTTTTAAATTCAAATCAATAAGTTAAGTACACAATGTCATAAATATCTAATTAAGTAATATCATAAATTCAAATTAATAAGTAAGTGATTTCAGAGTATATAATGTCATAATAATTAATTAATTTCTAATACAGTCAACACAACACAACAAAACAATATAAACAAAAAAAAAATCTTTTAATAAAATAAATCGGACCCAAGTATTCACCACAATTACGAGTACCTATAATATTATGTATTATTATTACACACACAAATTTCTATCTGACAGGTATTCATTAATTGTGTAGTATGTCTTGCTTATCAGTAGATTATTTCTTAAATACATTGATATCTGTAATACATAACAAAGCATTAGGTAATCTATCTATACTTATAATAAATCTGTAGAGAGGTCAATTCTGTACATGAAATATATTTTCAAAATAACTATCAGGGGGTGATTAGTGATCGATACTGATGCCAAAAATGCAATCAATAAAATTTTTGTCTGTCTGTCTGTCTGTCTGTCTGTCGGTCTGTCGGTCTGTCTGTCTGTCTGTATGTTCCTTATAGAAACAAAAACTACTGGACGGATTTTAACGAAACTTGGTACAATTATTCTTCATACTCCTGGGCAGGTTATAGTATACTTTTCATCACGCTACAATCAATAGGAGCAGAGTAGTGAAGGGAAATGTTGGGAAAACGGGAGAAGTTACTCCATTTTTTAAGCTTCCGTCGTGTGTGCAGCCTTAATGGTTAAAGTTACATAGAAATCATGTATGACGGAAATATTCTACATAAAATTGTCTAAAAAATATCCCGCAACAGCATATGTCTATCTTTTATGGTTGACTCACAATAACACGTGTAACTCCTGATAGCTTAGCAGTTCGGAGCATTCTGATTATATTTGTTTACTCTTACGTTTATAATACTCTCACTCATCCCTAATTTAAAAAAGTTAACATTATTACCTATTCAATAAAAAAAGAATCATAGAAATCGGTATAGAAACACCAAACTTATACATGAAATAAGCCATCGTGCATCGCCATCGTGAATACTGAATCATGCTTTAAGGATTATTTTTGTGTAACGGTTGCCGCGCTCGACACGGGTCGTGGCGGCGGTAGGGTATAAAAAGGCGGGAGGTCCGAGTCCGAGAGCGAGCTTCATTCAATATTTGGCTGTTGATGCGTTCAGAGCGTTCGACCTTATTGACAGACAATAATTGATATTGAGAAACCGTGCTTATCAGCGCGACTTTTAGTCTTTAAATAGTTTATTTGAATTTTTTTTGTTGTTATTTTGTAAAATAGGTATGAGTTGTTTTGGTAGTGTTTAAATATTCGTTCAAATTAAAAATTATTAAGCGTAGGTACTTTTATTAATTAAAGTAGTTATAAGTACTTATTTATTTTTAAGTGAAGTAGTTATAGGTAGATAGTATTGCACAGGCGTTTCAGCTTTATTTTCATTTCTTTTTTGTTGTGAGTTGTATATCTTTCTGGTTATAATTCTATAAGAATATTTTAGTTTAAATAGTCACTTAGATTTTAAGTGTAAGGTAGCTAAAGTTAGGACCACGTATTAGTTGTTTTGGTAGTGTTTAAATATTCGTTCAAATTACAAATTATTAAGCGTAGGTACTTTTATTAATTAAAGTAGTTATAGGTATTTATTTTGAAATTTTACACAATGGTTCCCTATATAGGAATGTAGACAAGGAATTAGGAAGGATTTTTTTAAATTCAACCCCTAAGGGAGTTAAATAGGGGATGAAAGTTTGTATGAAAGTCCGTCAGTTTTAAAGTTAGGATCTTCAAATTTTGTGTTTAGGCTGACGACTAAAAATTAATTTATATGTGTCTCAGCGTTTTTGATAATTCCAACCCCAAAGTGTTAAAAAGGGGGATGAAGTTGTGTATGAAAGTCCGTCAGTTTAAAAGTTAGGGTCTTCAAATTTTGTATTTAGGCTAACGATTGAAAATTAATTTATACGTGTCTCAGCGTTTTTGATAATTTCTCCCCCAAAGGGGGATGAACGAACTGACTGAAATATCAACGCACAGTCTAAACCGCTGGTCCTAGGGACATGAGTTTTGGAGGTTGTGTTCTTTGTGCAGAGTAGGTATCGAATAAGAAGGGGTTTTTGGAAATTCAACCTTTAAGGGGGTGAAAAGGGGGGATTTTGTTTGTATGAAAAATCTTATTTATTGAGTTAATAACCTTGAAACTTGGCACGAATACTTATCTAAGTAAATTATGAAGTTTGGAATTTTTCGTTTTTCTAAAATACCCCCTAAAGAGGTAATGGGGGGGTGTTAAAATTTGTATGGAAGAATTTTAACGTCCTGTCCGATTAACTTGAAACTCAGTATTTATACTAAGGACTAAAAATAATTAATAACGTGTATCAGGGTTTTTCGAAAATCTATCCCTAACTGTATGAAAAGAGGTAGTTAATTTTAAAGGGGAGGATTTTACTGCGTGGCTTGATTAGCTCGAAAATTGGTATAAATAAACTTTGAGTCAAGTTATGAACACATCTTAAACGATTTTTCAAAATTCTACCCCTGTGGGGGTGAAAAGTGGGGATAGTTTCTTTGAAAAATCTGATTCCTTTGTTCTATAAACTTAAAAATTGGCCCGAATACTTATTTATTTAAGTTAATTATAAAGATCATACCAACATACATTTTCGAAACTTTTAGAGGTAGAAAGTACGAATTTCACGCGGACGAAGTCGCGGGCAGAAGCTAGTTTATTATAAATATGTGGTGCCATTCCTAAGAGGTTTTTGTCGAATACTGCTTTTTTGTGTTGCCTGCTGCTTATTTTATTTCTGTGTCGCAAACTGTGCAGTTTTTCAAATAGGTGGAAGTTTGTTTTGACAAATACAGCCACCTCTGATACGTATAGGCATGGTACTGTTAAAATACGCAAATTCACAAAGAACGGTTTGCAGCTTTCCGTGCTTTGAATACCGCATATCGCCCTAACACACCTCTTTTGCGCTCTAAATACTGTCTCCATGTTGGTGGAGTTACCCCAATATATTATCCCGTATCGTAATGCAGACGTAACATATGCATCCCGATATTCCCACGGGATAGACACTTATGCGGATGAAACCGCGAGGCGCAGCTAGTAGACTGTAAAATATTAAAATTATGATACTTTTGGATAAAGGCAGACAGAAAAAGAAAATAATGCACCTTGTCACACAACACTAACAGTTGAGTTTTTCTGACTTTCACCAAAAAATATCTATTTAAGGACTGAAAGAAACGCTGAATGTCAGGAAATCAGTTTTAGGTAACAGTGTCCAGGATAAGCATTGTCACCAATGCAGGAAGAGACTTTGTCAAGTTGTCGAAGTCAAAAATTTCATAAATATCACTATAGGCCGACCGCTTAACTGAGACGTTGCCTGAGGTAGCAGCGGGGTGCGGGAGGGTGTGGCGACGTGATGCGAGAGCTCAGTGATTCGTCAACTTGTGACAACTATCACCCCTCCCGTACCTCGCAGCTACCTCAGGCAACGTCTCAATAGAACTAAAATTCGAAACCCACTGCTCGCAAGGCTTACTATTACATTAACTTCAAATAGCCTTATTAGCTGTCACTACAATTAGATGATTATTGTCGCCATCCTAGTAATAACAGCGGCAGGATAATTAATATTGTTGAAGGCTTAATAATTATCTTGTCAGATAAAGTGTCAGCGAGACATTTTCCAGATGAAGAACGGTCTATCCTAAAACCTTTGCTAAACATTGTCCAAGAAGTTACGACGTCGCTGTGACACTCTGCGACTTAGTTTAATTGTAAGTATCTGGCTGTTATTATAAAACACTGTTGCCCGCGACTCCGTCTGCGACGTAGGATGAAAAGTAGCTTATGTCCTTACCCAGGTCATGGCATATCTGTGTGCTAAATTTCATAGAAACCTGTTCACCCATTTTAACGTGAAAGCGTAACAAACAAACAATCTTTCTTTCGTATTTATAGTACTAGCAGCGCCCCGCGGTTTCACCTGCATACGTTCACCCGTGGGAATATCGGGCTAAAAACTATCCAATGTCCTTTTCCGGGACTCAAATCTCTATAACAAATTTCATCTAAATCGGTTCAAAGGTTTAAGCGTGAAGAGGTGACAAACAGACATGCGATACACTTTCGCATTTGTAATATTAGTAATATGGATTACATAGGTAATCAGCGAGTAATATTTACCATATTTATGACTTTTCCAGTTGTCACTATTTTGATAACTTATGTTGGAACCAATGTGGAATATGGGAAAAATCCATGTAATAAATTCGTAACACCAAGAATTCGCTGGAGTCATGGATAAAGGAAACCTTACTAAAAAGTAGGTAACAATTTAAAGTAATTTTATAAGTAGGCAGTAAGTCTATTAACGAAAAAGTTTAAATTCATTTCAGAGGTAAAGAACACTCGAAGCCTTAAAAATAAGTCATAAATAAAACACGCTGCCTTTACTAGAAACTTCTCTTTCACTGTACGCAAATGCAATTTGTTTTCCATCATTAAAGCTAGGCATTCAGTATGCCCTTTAAACTCAACATGAAAATCTTTCACTAAATTTTCATTAATTCGTTTTTAGCTTTCCACGAAAAAAAAGGTAACGTGATAATTTTGCCAAGGACGGTGATGTGTCTTTTTCAGCCGTATTTACTCAGAACCTTTTAAAAGGGCACAGTTTGATCATTTTGCTTAAAAAATGTCATCTTTCGCGTAGCCTTTCCCCAATTATGTTGGGGTCGGCTTCCAGTTTGACTGTGCAGCTGAATACCAGTATTTTACATGGAGCGACTGCCTATCTGACCTTGGGTAATACGATAACCCTTAGTAAGACTGGTTGTCAGACTTTCGGGCTTCTCACGACCCGTAACAACTGTCAAAGATCCACGAATCACGGACCACCGAATCACGGAGGGGTCTCGGTTCGGTATGTAAAGAAAAATGTTGCTGAAAAAATTTATTGTAACAAATTTATTTGATAATACTGAAGTATGAACTGCCTCATTGGTCTAGTGGTCTCAAGTGCTACTGAGGAGCTTGAAATCTTGGGTTGGATTCCCGGGTCGGGCAAAATGTTATGGGTTTTCCTATCTCGAATTTCTTAGTTGCAGCCCGGTGTATGCCAATAGGCTAGCCGCCCATTACATGCGATTTAAACAGAAATGTGGATGTACTATAGGTGCTCCTCTGCCTTACCCTTCGTGGAATACAGGCGTGATGCTATGTTATGTATTACTAGCTGCGCCCCGCGGTTTCACCCGCATAAGTTTCGATCCCGTGGGAATATCGGGATAAAAACTATTGTGTATGTCCTTTCTCAGGACTCAAACTATCTGTATACCAAATTTCATCTAAATCGGTTAAGTTGTTTGGGCGTGAAAAGGTAACATACAGACAGACAGAGTTACTTTCGAATTTATAATATTACTAGCTGCGCCCCGTGGTTTCACCTGCATTAGTTTCGATCCCGTAAGAATATCGGGATAAAAACTATCCTTTGTCCTTCCTCGGGATGCAATCAATCTCTCTGCCAAATTTTATCGTAATCCGTTCAGTGGTTTAGGCGTGAAAAGGTAACATACAGACAGAGTTACTTTCGAATTTATAATATTAGTATGGATATAATATTATATATTAATATGGATATTAGTATGGATAAGTTATTTAGAAGTATAAAGTTTATGGTTCCTGTAAAAAAAAACATTTGTGTCTACTCAAAAAAATAATTGAATGTACTACGGAACCCAACTTTTTGTGCGTGTCTTGACTCGTTTTTTTCTATTTGCTTAATGAATCGCAGGTAACTAAAAGTTTCAAATGAAATTCTTGAAACCTTAACAACTTAAAGTATTTATCTTTGTTTAGAAAGTATTCCTACGTAAAAGGAAATGGTTTATTTCAGACAACTTTTTGTACAAGTTGTATAAATGCCTTCTTTTAAAAATAATATCAGTCTGTTGTATTAAGAAAAGAGAAGATTTTAAATCGCGTACCACGTAATTCAAATAAGAAAAACAATTTAAAGGTTGGTTAAATATTGCTATTATAACACCATTTACCATTTTCTTTTTTTTACCATTTTTGACCTGGAAGTCTTTAAACAGACTCCGGACCCAGGTTGGCCTAAGCAAGGGAAACCTGTTCAGGTGGAGATTTATAGACGACTCCGCCTTGGAGTGTAAATGTGGTGCTGTTCCACAAACGATGGGACACTTAATATCGTGCCCTGCGTGTCCTGCCAGCTGCACGTTACAGGAACTGATGGACGCTAGTGATGGCACCAAACAAGTAGCCGAATTCTGGGCCGAGTACAGTCATTGACTGCAATTAGCTGACCCACCTTTGCATAAATGATTGAGATTTTTTAGAATACGAATCGATAGAATTTTATAATTCTTTTATATTTTATTTACTTTGCTCAAATAAATAAATTACAAAAGAATTATAAAATTCTATCGATTCCTATTCTAAAAAATCTCAATCATTTATGCAAAGGTGGGTCAGCTAATTGCAGTCACTGACTGTACATTTAGATTGCTATCGACACACTAAGAAGAAGAAGATACCATTTAAAATCTAGACGATCAAAGGCAGAATCAAGATCCATTCACTACACTAAGTATGTCATGTCCACTAGCAATTTTTGTATTTGATTCTGAAGTGGACAAAAGTTCATGGCCCATAGCATAGAGTAGCTCTCGACGACCGCAACATTAACGCTGGCTCCGCACTTTTATTGCCAACATAGATTTTTATTTTGTTTGCTTTTGTTATTGCATGCTATCCTATTGATGCTTTATTCCTAGCCGTTATTTTTGGTGCTAAAATGTTTTTAGCTATTATCGATGGTTACATGCTGATGGAAAAGTTATATCCGGTATAAGTATTATTATACCACGCTATAGGTACACTTACACAGTTCGAAAGTAATAATACTAAGTATTATTCAACAGCTACAAGTAGAACCGGTAAAGAATAAAAGCAAAGCTTTATGATGTGATCAGAAACTTAACATCAGGACTCTAATTGCGTAACACACTATCAATCGGAATCTGAATCATCATGAAAAAAATTTGCTAATTCATTGCTTCATAAGTTCGGAAAGTTTGTCTGTTCAACACGTAAATAACGCAATGAATGTTGTTGAACTGTCAAAATGAAACTGGTTCCGATTGATAATGTGTTACGCAATGCTGGTATACTTACTGTCTTTTTAACTGCTATCGTATCCTCTGAAATCGAAATCTTGCCGTGGAGTCACTAGCCCAAACCTTCTAATTCTTCAAACAAAGAGTTATGATTTCGACACCAAAATCAGAGTCAAAAGTTGTTCAAAGACACTTATGGCTTCAGTGTGGTTGTCATCTAGACTGCTCTTGACAAACCTAGTTCAACCGATCGTTCAATATGCATATTATTTAGCCACTAACTCCTATTAAATGCGTACAGTAACTTCTGTCCAACTCTTAGCCCCTGGGATTGCAGGTTTACGTTAATATAAACAGGGACCCTAATCCAGTTAAAAGTTCAAACCTAATAAACTCTAGCATACTTACTACAAAGTAGATCTAGACTCACATTACCATTCAGAACCAAGTTACAAACACAAACTTAGATCCTATCTTAAATCCAGATTTAGACCAAAAACAGTTTCAAAGTTAGATTCACCTTGCGATTTACATTCAGGCGAACGACGTATTGGCACAAATAACGTTATTCGTTCTTTCATGGTCGAGATGGTTCTGCTTTGATCTTATGTACATTTATATTCGTCCAGTTGCTTGAACTTTCAAGATATTAATTATTATATTTCTAAAACCGTTCAAGATTTATATGCGGAAGGTATTCATCATGAAGTGCAAAGGTTAGATAGTTTCAAAACAACTTTAAAAAAAATCAGGGCTGATTTCAGAATACGTTGAAATTCCAATGAATGCTAATTTGACTTCTGTTTACACGTGAATCTCAATTCGGAGAGTAACAAAGATCGTACGCATCCCGCAGCCGTATCGTACGTTATATAAACGAGCCGTTATACGCGTGCAGGAAAACGGACTGGGTTTCAACCATCATAAATCCGGCCATTTAGAGGAATCAACGGCCGCTTTCCGGTAATGATTTCAATTATATATAACTTTAGCTTACGATCTCATTTTGAAAGGGAATGAGATAATTTTTCTACAACCGGTAATGACGCTGAATGGCTCGGGTTTAAGACTTCGAATGTGACTTCGAAACGGTGGTGATTTCAGGAGCTTAAATGGCGATTTGAAGAATCAAACGCCCGTTTGGAGGAAGGGACAAAAACATAAACATGAACTGAGTACAATTTGAAATGGTGGCGTTTGACCTAAATATTAAAAGATATTTAGGAGTGTCATCACACTTAGATTCATGGAAGGATACTTGCTACTACTATTTGGTAAATTTAGATACTTTTTCATCATTGTTCTTATTCGAAGCTGCGCTAGTCAATTTCTACTGCCACTGAATACGAGTGAATTATGGGAATGTAGTTATGATATATCACAAAATGACAGGACGCAACTTTGCACCACGGGATAAAAACTTTTATGCATGCGCTTTTATCTAGATTTTACTGAATCCTGCATTGATATCCCATGATTGGAGAAACTAGGTGAAGCACGGGTCCGTCCCCTTTACAACACGCCTAATGGCCTGTTGAAAATCATAAGTATTTCCCGTAAATATTTGATGTAGAACATCACATCTACAGTGTGAGGGCGTGAGTGCATCAAATCAAATCAAATCAAATTATTTATTTGCTGGAATGCAGGTAAGGACAAATAAGGTCGTGAAGAATTAAAGATGAGCCATACATTCTGCCCAAGATTCGGCATGCAAAATTTAAATGAATGAATGAAAGATGCTTTAACTAATAATAAAAATAAAAACATCTTAAACAAACTTTTCAGAATACAAATAATAATAATAACAATCCAATACAATTAATAATACATAATACCTACTCAAAAAAAAAAAAAAATAATAATAATAAAATGTCAAAATTAACTTGGATGTCAAAATGCAATTAAAATGTCAAAGTACAATTCAAAATACAATTCACCGGATCTTAATAATATTAATTATATTTATTATACATATTGCTAATTAAAAAGTTTTGTCCATTAAAAAATCATTAATCGAATAATAACATTTTTCTATTAGGAGGGCCACTAATTTCTTTTTAAAGTTTTTAATTCTGTCATTCTTCATTACATCTGGCAATTTATTGTATATTGTAGGACCCATACAAATAACACTTTTTCTCAATAACGCTGTCTTACAGGACTCGATTTGTAATAAATTTTTGTATTGATTTCTGACAGGTCGTTTTCTAGTTTCTGACATCGTGGGAAAAAGGTTTTTATTGGTCTTTACAAATATGGCCATTTCCAGAATATACAAGCACGGAAATGTAAGCACTTTTAGGGACTTAAACTTTGGTTCGCAACTGTCTGTGGTCTTCAAACCACACATCGCTCTAATACATCGTTTTTGTGCCTTGAATATGTATTCTCTTGAGCTGCAATTGCCCCAGAAAATAATGCCAAATCTTAGAATTGATGCAACCAGACCATGGTAAGCTACTAATGTAGTTTGAATGTCAACTTTTTTAGACAACTTTGATAGGACGTATGCCGCTGTATTCATCCTTTTGCAAATTTCCTCTGCTTGTGGTTGCCAATTTAGTTGTCTGTCAATGTAAATCCCTAAAAATTTTGTCACTGTAACTTGGTTAATTTTTTGTTTATTGTACTCTACAGATATTTCTTTTAAAATTGTGCGTTGATGGAAGTGCATTATGTTAGTTTTGTTTAAGTTTATCACCAAGTTGTTTTTACCAAGCCAATGTACGATATCTTCCAGTGTCTTATTTATGTCCTGTTCATATCTATCCGGATGTTTACATTTTACTAGCGCGGTGCTGTCATCGGCAAATAATACCATTGGATTATCAACATGACGTGGCAAATCGTTGATATAAATTAAGAAAAGGGGTGGCCCAAGGACGCTGCCCTGTGGTACACCATATTTTATTGTTCGTCCTTCAGATCGGTATTTTCTTTCACTCTTCGTCTTAGGGCAAATTCTAGTTATTTCCGTGTACTGTTTACGATTGCTAAGGTATGATTTAATAAGTCTGAGTACATTTCCCCTTATGCCATAAACGCTTAACTTGTTTATTAGAATGTCGTGATCGACGCAGTCAAAAGCTTTTGACATATCTGTGAAGATTGCGCAAATAGGCACTTTACTATCTACGTTTTTTATGATAATATTGAATAAATCGAAAATAGCTGTATTAATGCTTTTGTTTTTCCTAAAACCTTTTTGTTCATTACACAAAATGTCGTACTTAGATAAGAAACTGTTAAGTAATTCGTAAATTAACTTCTCTACTACTTTGGAAAATACCGGAATTAAGGCTACTGGTCTGTAGTTAGCTATTTCTTCTTTTTTATTCTTCTTGTAAATTGGTTTAACTATAACAGTTTTTAAGCTATTAGGGAACACGCCAGAATTGATGCTGAGATTAATAATATGGCTAAGATGTACAGCTATATTGTTTGCCACAAATTTAACAACTTTCGTTGCTATGCCATCATACCCAACGCTGTTTTTGTTTTTTAAGGATTTTATTGCCCTAATTACATCTTGGGGTAAAACTGGTGCCATAAACATTGAGTTTAGGTTTTTCGGAATATTTCTAGCTTCAAATGACGCTTGAGGTGACTGTTGAACCTGATCAATAAAGTAGTTATTGAAGATATTAACAATTTTTTGAGGATCTGTAATTGTTGTATCGTGTAGTCTTATTTGGGAAATTGGGTCGTAAGTGTGTGTTTTGTTATTTATGACTTGCCAAGATGCTTTCGACTTATTAGCTGACGTTTTTATGAAGTAGTTATTCTGTGATTTTTGAGTTAATTTGATAATTTTTCGAAATTTTTTTGAGTAGTCTTTAAATTTATTTTTATTTTCCTTAGTTGACCTAAGTCTGTATCGCCATAAAAGGTGGCGTTGCTTTTTACTGCAAACACGTATTCCTCGTGAGACCCATTTAACTCTTTTATACGGTTGTACAGTAACAAATCTATCGGGAAAACAAAGGTCATACAATAAATGGAAATCTTCCATGAAGGTATCATATGCTACATTTACATTTTCTGTATTGTATATTTCGGAGAACGAAATGCAGCTAATGTGATTTTTAAATTTAACTAGATTTTCTAACGACAAATCTCGTTTCTTGATTCGCCAAGATTTTAATCTATATGTTTTATTTACTTTAATTTGCAGTATTTGTGCCGTGTGATCTGAAAGAGCCAATTCGATTACTTCACATTTACATTTTTGACGAGAATTGTGAGCAAAGTTATCAATGCAGCTATTACTGCACAATCTAGTTGGTTGCCTCAGTTCAAGCTTTAGATTGTAGCCCAAAAGAAAATATTCAAAGTCTAGGGACATCCTATTCCTTTTCAAGACATCAATGTTGAAGTCCCCGCATAGAACAACTGTTTTACTTGAGTTAATACAAGAAGTTTTCATAACAATTTCGAGTTTTTCATAGAACATATTTAGGTTGTTAATTTTCGGTGGCCTGTATATACAAATAACGATTAACTTTTGCTGAACTAGTTCGATTCCGCAGCATTCAAAAGTGTTTGTTATTGAATGGCGTGTGATCTCTGTTAGCTCTTTATACTCTAGGCCTATTTTAACTAGAACGCAAGATCCTCCGCGCTTCTTTGCTTGTCTTGCATAACACGCAGCTAGTTTATAATTTGGAATATTTAATACCTTTTCATAGCCCTGCATAATGAAGTGTTCCGTAATACAGACCACATCTATGTCTTTTTGTTTCTTAGATAGTTCCTGAATATGGACTGTGAGCAAGTCAACCTTATTTAAAAGACCAGCAATGTTTTGATGCAAGATATTTATGCTGTTATAGGCGAAAAAGACAATTTGAGTGGGATGACACATTTGTCTCATTAATGCTACTAGATGGGCTTTTTGATCGATTGACATTTGAATCAGTGTAGTCATCAGAAAGTTCATTTTTTAAAAGTCTTAAGTTAGAAGTATTTACCGCCTCTAGGTCCAGGATGAGGTCTTGCAAATCCGAAATAATCTGCATAAAGCCTTTGTTATTCAGGTGCCCATGTCGCTGGTTATATGTATCCCATGTGTATGGAAGATTTAAATTTGAGTCTAAGACAAACGCGTAATTACATGTCTCAACATCCATATAAATTAAATGATTAAAAGTATCTACTCGGCTGTTAAACATAATATTAGTCTTGTCCATATACTTAAACGTAGGCAGACATATTACAAAGTTAGTATGATTTAGTGTTATTAACATATCACGAATATAAGTTACAATTTCTATATAATTATTAGTTTTCCTGAAATCCTCTTCGCCAATAAAAATGATGCAATAATCTGCTAGAGTGAAGTTTTGAACTTTCTTATCGATATTATTTAACAAGTATTTTATTCCACATTTAGGAGTGCGGTAATGACACATATTATAGTTCTTTATTTGAGTTCTCTCACTCATTGTATAAATTCTGTTTGATGTTTCACTGCTCAGAACACATATGTTACGTTTTGCGAGTGGGGGCGAAGAATGTGGTGAATTTGCATTAGTATTATTGTGTGAGGCGACGACGTTCTGAGAACTTCCAGAATCAATATCTACTTGCTGTGCGCCGAGTGTAATTTTCATACTTTCTGATGTCTGTGTCTGTGTTGTTTTTGTACGAACAGGTGCTTTCCGCTTGGGTGTTTGGGCTTTGGTCTTAAGGGGACTACACGCTATAACTTTGTACGTTTTATTTTTTTCTATTAAATCAGCATTCGTTTTTTTCAGGTTACTATTTTCTAATGATAATAATTCTATTTCCTTGTGTGCGCTTTGTAGTTGAGTTTTAAGCTCTTCTAACTCCTTCTTATAGATGTTTATTAGGTTTTCATCTTCATCTTCAGACATACCTGGCAAGGAATTAGAGGTACAATCTAACGTCTGTGAAATTATATCATTGGCATCAGGTTCCGACCGTGTGCGTGTTCTTCGGAAAGTGATATTTTCTAAGAAATTCATTTTGTAGATTCAAATTAGATTTTCAAAACAATGCACAAGGAATATCACTTTCTGGGATCCGAATTCCTATGTTCGTTGGAAGTCCTCAAAAAGTAATAATTTTCTACCAAATACTAAAATTATTTTTGCACTGGTATCCCCAATCGTCAGTTTTGCGCCTCTGGTGGCAAGTAGCGGTACTATCTTGATTAGCCTATTTCCCGCTTGGTGACGAGTTGGCGCTAGTTGTCGAACATTGATTGCAGTCCAAAGGTCAATTTTTAAAAAGTTTTTCTTAACGGTGTTTATGTTATTGTATTTCGTAATTATTTCACTATTGTACGAGAAAAACTGCACTTATGATCACTATTTGATATTAATTAGAATAAGGTTGTGGTGAATTGTTATTATTATCACTGATTTACAGTTTGTGGAGCGTTTTGAACTGGTACATAATATGGACATAAGTTGGTCAATACACTTGTTGCTGATAGTCACAAATAATATCACTTATAGATTATAGTTATTGCACTAAGTTTCACTACTTTTTACTCAATTTAGATGGTTGTTTCTTATATTATTATTTTTAAATACGCAAAACATGTATGTGGGGTTGCCAATTTTTTTTTTTTTTTTTTTTTTTTTTTTCATCAAAAAAGTTATTTACTAAAAGATTATATTTAAAGATAAGCAATGCTCCAAATATAATTTATAACCCAAATTGATTGCTCTAAAATGGGTCAAACAGATAATACAGAAAACGAATTGTTTTGGCGTTTACACCAAGTAATGAATGTTTGTTTAGCAAACGAACGATTAAACAATTTACGAGTTGGCCAAAAGTGCTCCGTTGATATATTTGTATCGGATTGTTTATGTTTTGGGCGAACAAGTTTATTTTTTTGCTTGAAGTTAAATTAATTTTCTAGGTGATAACGCTTGGTAATGAATTTTATCATGACTTGTAAACAGGAATTTGGACTCGCCGAGGTCTCGCAGTAAATAAAGACAAAAATGTAGACTTATCTTGTCTCAGTTGAAGATAGGTGGACAGTAGTTCCTACACCAAGGTGGGCTGCAAATGTTCTGCTTACCTACAAGTAAGTTCTAAAAGCGTTTGTTGCAAGAGTCAAATTAAAAGTAGACTTTTACGAACTTATATGATAATGATGTGGTATAAGCGTAAAATTGTTTTTTTTTTTTTTACTACATCGCTTATTTCGTTGTTACTAGTTTAGACTCGTGTTTTGTCTGATGAACGCATTTTCAAACCAAACGGGCTAGAGATTTACTGGCTTCAAAACTATATATGGTCAAGAAAGTAGCTCATGTAGAGGCTATGTAGCCCTACCTTTATTATTAGTACTGCCCGGTCATAACTGAGGGCGTGTTCCATTCGAGCGTTCAAGCGTGTGTCAAATATTTTGTTGGTTTATTCTTGTCATATAGAGAGTGCTAGTTTTGTCATGGTAATGTAAAGTCTCCGAATATATCTGATGAAATCCTATAGGAGTTTGATTTAATAAAAGTGAGCCATCTGGTGCGCTATAGCACCACCTATATATAAGTCTAATGGTACACATGCTTTCTCATGCAACATCGTATACCCCGTTCCACCCTAACCATGAAAACAGAAACAAAATGCCATTTGCCATAATATTGTTTTTATAACATTGTTTGTTACGGCCTTAAGTCACGTGTCGCTAACATTTGGTCCCTAAGGGCATGTAGGGAGCATTCCTCCCCTTAATATCTCGCTCCGTGGATTTCTGTGGCCCTAGTACATGTGTGTTGGTATGTTGTTATATTCAAAGGTGATGGTGTTGGTATGTTGTTATATTCAAAGGTGGCGGTGGTGTGTCTTTCAAAGGATAACTGGGGTATGTTGGTCTTGCCTTGCATTGTAGGGACTTTAAGATTCCGGGAGATCCTAAAATTTGCAGTTATGTCTATAAATAGCAAAGACATTCAAATATACTTACGATAGACAGGTAAAAGCAGTGGTGGCCTAGTGGTAATGGCCCCGACTTACGAATTGTAGGTTGTGGGATCGAACCCATACAGGCGCTTTACTTTCTGGTAATAATTGCTCTCAAAACGCTGAAGGAAAACATCGAGAGGAAACCACCCACACTGAGTTTATAGATTTCTGAGATTATAATTTCGAAAAATTATTTACTTTGATATAATTATTATGTCAAACTATCTGACGGTTGGTAATTAATCAAAGTTTGGTGTCAGTAAAAGTGTATCGTGTCAAACTTGGCTACCTATTCTAAAATTTTGCTAAATTATGCTAGATGGCGTCACTGAGCGCAATTTTTCAATAACATTTCTTCTCTATGGTATTATCTTAAATCTCTTTGATCTATAGTTTCTCTACTGTGTTTCATTGAAACAAATTAGTATTATATATTTTATTATAAGTAAATAAATATTGTAATTGGATGCATAACTGCATTGCTGAACTGTTCTCAAGTCATGCAATGATGAATATTAATAAAATAAAACAATATAATTTTATATCATTAATATTAAGTTAATTAAGTACTACCTAGAACTTTAGGTTTACCTAAGTCCCATCAACTAACTTCGTGGAAACTACTGTGCCGGTGAGAGATCGGTGTGTAGCGGATGATTCATTTATTACAAGTTGGGATATCAAAATAAATATAATAAATCTAACTGGGCTTGGATTAATGTTCTAGAGAGTCGGACAAGTAATAGTCCAGATAAAATACTTTTATGTTGATTGAGGTTCATTTATATCAGATATCTATTACCTACCCAATTCTGTGAGCTCGTAAAAATGTAGTCACAAAAACGTCTCAAGATATTTTTTGTCGTCGCGTCGACGCTTTACGATCAGTAAGTAAAGGGATCCGCCAAGTACAAATTATTAGTGCTAAAACACTACTTGGAACATAAAAAAGCCTATCATAAACCGTATTTGGTACAAGTGACATTAATATTCTTTCCTGACTTTTGACATACATATTGAATAAGAATTTATTTATTTGTAAGAATGTAGGTATGTAGTTTTTCATCGTATGGTGTTACTAATTTTATAAGTTCTGTTCATTCTGCCACAACATAAAGTGGCCTCCAAAAGTTAGTTGGAATTTTCCACTTCAGCTTTGACACACCATTATGATTTAAAATTCTATTGATCCAAATGTTTGAACCCTCGGGCCGTGGGGTCCGAGTGCTCATGGTCTTTTTAAGGAAATTCCGAAACGGCTGGTTGACACTTCCCGTGACCCAAGGGCTGGCTTTTACCTTGGCCAAAGGCTGGCTTTTACCTTGGCCAAAGGCTAAGCATAGCCAAACAACGTGCTAATGATAATATCCGGATCCCCCAGATTAATTTCCTTGTGAGCGGGTTACAAAATAGGTACCAGCCTATTACCTTCCCACTACTGGGCAAAGGCCTCTTCACATTGGGAGACGGTATTAGCATTGATGACCACACTTGTTAAAGGTGGGTTTGCGTTTTCAGACTTATATTAACTATAAGTCGAAGTTTCCTTACGATGTCTTCCATCACCAATGTCAGCTAATGAAAAAAATAATTATATATTCAGGAAGTACATAACTATAAGAATTGAAAAAGTCACATTGGGGCTTGTCCAGTTCTGAACCTACAACCTTTTGCATGAGAGTACTGAGATATCGCGACATTTTAACAAAATAGGTAAGGTAGTAATAAGTTTGTTTGCACACAAGCATTCTGCTTTCTCTTTTTTGGGATGATACACCACAAGACTCTGTTACAGTAACAGTAACTAACATTTCTACTTACCACATAACTGCTGAGTGCCACTAACACAGTATACGGGTACCAGGGGAGCATGAATCATCTAGCGGTGTAATAGTGCGCTCGTGTTACACTAACGAGAATTAACCCACTCTTTATGTAGCCAAGTTTCATGGCTGAACTATGCACCCAACATTACAACTTGTTACGAGAACTCATTTATAGTGTGCGTAAACACATAACATGGTGTGGTCGAATTAAAAGCATATCTTTCAACATTAAAATAGAGTGCATATTTCAGTGTTTATTTATCAAAGTTTTGCACCGTGTGAGTTAAATATAGGCCAACTGGCCCCCACCTAAGGATGCCTTACTAATACGGAAATTATGTCTAGAGACAGACTATTATAGTTTTTTACCCTCTAATTAATTCTGGTCATTGGGAGAGTTATTGCGGATCAGCAAATATTAGAATTTCTACAGTGAAAAGCGACAGTTTTAACCAAGTGATAAGAATAATACGATTTTCTTAATTTATAACTTGTAAAACGTTATTATCATAGATAATAGGGTATTGGTTTTCCCGTTTACGAGTAGATAATCGCTTACGGCCATGTCCGCTGAAAAGCTCCCGGATCGACAGGAAAAACTGAACAAACCTTGAGGATCGTTACATTTGGCTGTTATACTATTATTGTTATACTATTAATTATCCGGAAAAGAACCGGAGTTACCGACATAGCTTGCTGAGTAAGCAAACTGAAGTGGCAGTGGGCTGGCCATGTCTGTCGAAGGACTGATGGCCGGTGGAGCAGGCGTGTCCTGGAGTGGAGACCGCGTACCGGCAAGCGTAGTGTGGGACGCCCCCCAGCTAGATGGACGGACGACCTAAAGAAGGTGGCTGGGGTAGACTGGATGCGGAAGGCGGAGGACAGGGTGCTGTGGCGCAGTCTGGGAGAGGCCTATGTCCAGCAGTGGACTGCGATAGGCTGAGTTGATTAATTGAATATTATTGAAGTAAAACTTTTTAGGCGGCGATTCGATAATTCGAGTTATTCCGGTCTGATCCCCTCCACCCCCCTCCTCGATCCCCTGCTAGTTCGTCTTCTGTTTTAAACTTTGTCTTATCCACTGTAAGCTTTCTCATTCCGGTTTGATCCAGTTTTTCATTGAGAGTAAAATTTCAAGGACGTGTTACGTTCAGGCACATTTCCGTTACATGAGAGAGAACAAAGATATAACTCTCTCTGTCACTCATACTAAATCTCTATTTTCTATTTTTTAAGAAGTTTCACTTCTATTTTTTATGACTCCTAAAGTTATCATCATCATTATTTCGGCCGAAAGACGTCCACTGCTGGACATAGGCCTCCCACAAGCACCTCCACTTCGACCGGTTTTGTGCTTCTCGCATCCAACGAGTTCCTGCGGCCTTCACAAGGTCGTCAGTCGCCTAAAGTTATAAAGAAACGAAAATGTGAAAATGAAAGTTATGAAAATGTCTGAGCCGATTAAGGAAATTGATGAACATAATTCTACGCATTTTATTCCTAAATCCCAAGTCTAATAAAATAGTCCCCAGTCGGCAGTCCACAGAACAATACAAAAAGCTGCTAATACATTTTCCTCATTCACAGATTATAACAGAAATCCGGAAGATAAAATCGCGTTGTTACAATCGCAAGAAGACGGGCTTTCAGAAAATAAGCACCAAATAATATCAGCCAACAAAGACATACCTACATGAACCCAAATAATGAATCATAAAAGAAACCGTTCCGATAAAGGCAACACTAATAAAACGACATCATTTCACTTGATCGGTTTATTTTCCTTTACATTAGATATTTTTGCTTTCAAAGAAAAAATATTTAGAAGCTATTCGGGCCGACTAGGTGTTACACAGCGTTAACGTTAAAGTTATAAAGAGGTGAAAAACAAGAGAAAAGGGTCAGTCTTATGTTTGGGAAGTTTGTATAATAAACAATACTTTATTTACAAAAGTTTAGCTGGAATATACGGACAGCAACACAAGTTCCAACTGAATGTCTTTTCTCGTTTATTTTCATGAATTTCGTTGGTGAATTATTTAAATACTACTGTTACTCTTGGATACAGCAATGCTGACATGGAACTTTTAATCTAATGAGACTGAAAATGTTGGAATTTATTTACCGTGTTAAACTTCATTACCTACTGAAACATGAAATAATATTTTAAAGAGCAAACTGTTTCACGTCAAAATATACTTCACTCTGAGTTTCTTAGTTTGTGATATTTTTGTAAGGGAGGGCGCCCACGAGCAACTTTTGTCTCTGCAACTAATTTGTCTCTCCCATAAAGTCTACGGTTTTGTATGAAAGTGCGCGCATGTAGGGACGCGACAGCTGGGAGACTTTTTTGCACGCAGGTTTCGGTTGTGTCTCTGGTTTCTTAGAACAAGGACGCAGACCACAACCGTCTCTCCGAAATCCATGTTGATTAATGCGGATTTTTATTCATAAAAAAGTATCGTTGCTGTCGTTCCTAAGTACGCATCGTCCAAATCTCGGCGAGGAGACAGCTACAAAGAAAAAAAAGGTGCTGGGCAACTGAGTTGCTCGTGGGCGCCCTCCCGAAGCGTGGCATTACTTTAATTACAAACTAATTATGACAAAACCAATAGTCATTTTCAGTCAAATATGGCTGAAAAAATCTGTCCATATATTCCAACGCATAGGAAGACGCTTACTCGAAATACATAAAAAGAATGTCTAGGGAACAAATCAGGTAGACTAATCGCTCTCATTTCATTACCCAACGTATCAACAAGTTCACTTTAAATGCAATATTACAATATTAATATTGATAACAATCTTACGTATTTACTTCACAGATGTCACACATCGTCCATGTCTTAGCGTAATAACTATTTACATTTAAATTAATAATCACTTCGAAATTATCATAAAGTACAATCAAATTGGGGAATAGTCTAATTGACTGCGGGTTTCTGGGTACCAGGTCACCTCAGCGCTGAGGCGTCTAGTACCAGAGGCCTGGGCTAAAGGGAGACAAACTCGGGTGGTGGCGGCGGTAAGGTCAGAACTGGTGTCTCTGACACTTCAACATTCTCTGTGCTAGCTCCTGGTAATGACCAAGTGGAACTGCCTGTGGCTGTTACTCTAGGCCCCATGTTATCGTACGCTGGAGCAGCAGCGCAACATGTCCTATTCCTTCGAGGTAGCGTTGCCCCACCACTCAATAGATCAGGATACTTTACAGGCTCTCCACGACCAGCTACTTGGACAGAGATGAAAATATTACCGTATGGAACTGGCACTGCAAATTCTGCAGGTGGTGGCGGAAACGCTCCTGGTGTACCTTCTATAGTTATATGAACAGGATCGAAGCCGCAACCTCTCGGAGGCTCGTCTGACATTCGTTCTGTCATTTCGAAATCACACGGTGAGGCCATATCACCGATGGATCGGTCACAACTTACGACGACAGATGCATCTATCAGTCGTTTTTCTTGGTCAGTGAAGCTTCTGCTCGGTGGAACTGTTCGTCTCCGTAGATGCCAGCAGGCGACTGCCCCGATAAAACCAAGAGTTGCTAGAATGCCTAGCGCTCCAAAAACAATTCCTAATAAATGTGGAATCCCGGGTGCGGTCCGAGCCGTCGCTGTCTGTGACCTTGGTAGAACAAGACTTATAATAGCCCTCGCCTCACCCGCCACACTTTTAGCTACGCACGTCCATTCCCCGGCCGCACTTGACGTTACATTTAAAAGAGTCACGTTGACCCATCTTACACTACCCGGCACTCTATCTTCCGAGTCGTCTTCGACACTCGTCTCTGTCTCTTCCATATCGCAATCCACTGAACTATTATGTACATCGACGCCATCAAAAAGCCATGTCACTTTAGGTTTCGGTACTCCATGCACCCAGCATCCGAACGAAGTAGGTAAGCCAATTTCAGCTCTGACGACTAAAGTGCTTGATTTTATTTCGGGCGGACACGACATGCTCTCACCCGAGATGTGTCGCCACTTGTTTCCAGCTTGCGTTGAAGGTTCCACGCAAAGCAAATCCTCTGTACCCAATTTGCTCTCCAGAAACCAATCCTTAAATTCTCTAAGCCTACAATCGCATCTCCATGGATTACCGGACAAAGAGACCGTCTTCAATGCAGGCAAAGAAAACGTGATCAAACGAAGGAATGTAAGCTGATTCCTACGCAAATCGATAGTCTCTAAAGATTTTAAATTCCTCAAAGCATTTGTGTGTATCGTCCGTAACCTGCATCCGTCTAACAAAAGCATTCGCAGATGCGGAAGAGGTGGGAATTGATCCGCTATCAATTTGGTCAAAGGATTGTTGCTAAGCACAACTAGTCGTAATCTTTCGTTGCCTCTGAATATGTCCCTTGGAATATGGGACAGATCGTTGTCTCCTAAATCAACTTCAATTAATATTCTTAATTCTAAGAACGCGTCAGGGTGTATCGACCTGAGGCTGGTCGCTCGGAGGTTTAGTCGTTGTAAGTTAAGGAGGCCAATGCTGGCAAAGACTTCCTGTGGTAGGTTTCTGAGTGGGTTGTCGTGTAGGTCGAGAACCTGTATGTCAGATGAGAGAGCTGGCGGGCGGCGCAGGTCTCCGGAGGCACACGTCGCGGTCTTCTTGCCGGAGGACCATTTGCACTTGCAGGTAGAGATGTGGGCGCAGTCGAGCCAGTCACTGGCGGTCCTCGCGGCGCAAGTCGTGAATATAACGATCCAGTACCACCTGGCCCACGCCACACGCATACTCATCTCATTTCGACTTTGTGTTTACATCGGCGGACAGCCTGAAACAACAAACAGCAGCGTTAATCAAACTAGATTAGTTAAACAATGCGGGACCTAAAATACAATGGTTGGCTATCGCGCCGTTACAAAATCATATTTGTGTTTCACAAACAGGTGGCTTGCGTCGAACTGGACATAAAGCTTTTTTGTATCGTGTAATTTCGGTCAAGGGTACGGTATCGTAAATTCCGAGAACTCTCGGATCCCGTAAAACAGTCTTACGCAATCCCCGTGAGTTTGGAACATCATAAAGGTGTTGTGGGCATTTTATTCAATTAACTACACCCATGCTATAAATCCTCTACAAAAGTTTCTGAAACAGTTAGCACTTAGCTTATTGCCAACATTAAAACAACCAGTGTCATAGTAACCATAATATCATCCAAACGAGTATAATAATGTTGTACTAAATTACATTATGCACTCGTTTTAAAAAAAAAGAACATTATCATGCACGCGCGGTGACGCGCGTTTCACTACCACAGCGCCGTAATTTAAGAAAAGAACTTATTAGGCATTCGAATTCACGTCGTATTCCGCCGGCCGCCATTTTTGTTCGATATTAGTATTGCAAAAAACTGTTTCAGAACCTTTTATAGAGGATATCATGGGTGTAGATAAAGTCTTGTATGCAACTGTACATAATTAGGTATTAAAACACTCATGTGATACCCACATTTGTGTGTTAATACCCCTTATTTACAACAGTTGCATAAATATTTATTATGTAACATGTTATACACGATAATTAATATGATTTACTTTTATACAAGTTAAGTCGGTTAACGTAAACCTTTCACAACACGTGCGTTAGGTTAAATATTTACGTTAGATATTGTGAGGTATGGACGGCAAACTAGTAAATTCTAAAATAGAATGCTGTTTTTTCAAGAAGTCAAAAATGATCATAAATCGCATATCTATGATCATTAGTCATACCTACTAGTAATTCAATTGATCTCTCTTGAATTTGGTTTATAACCTATGTATGTATTTGTGTACCTATTTTATTTATAATTCAATAGTTTTTTTTCTCATTGTTCCTCTCAACCAATGCTCCTGCCATCTAATCTCCTCACCACCCTTAGTTGACTGGTAGAGAATGCATAAGGCATTATGTCCGCCTTTGTACCTTTTTATTATTTAAATAAATAAATTGATAAATTTTGATAGGACAACGATTTGCAGTTGATAGAGAACTGTCTAAAATATATTAAAATAATAACACGAAGATTATGTGGTCATTGCAAACAACCAAAAATTAATAATAATTGGCAAAACTTTCATCCAAGTACCTACAAGTAAATGTGTCCACATATCCGAACAAATCCATACAATGATAAAGAAGGTTCCACAACATACAAACAAATCCCATTAGGGGTCTCTGTAGTCGATTAATCCTGCCTGTAATTAAATTAGTTCGGATACATTTCATGACGGAAATTATTGTATTACGGAATAATACGGAATACCACCCTACATAAGGTTTATGGGACAGTCGCTGTATAGTTGAATGAGATAATTATTATTATCTCAAGACTCTAGTAGATAATAATAATTATATTGTTCGTAGTAATTTGAACTTCTACTGGGAGTAGATTTGTTACTATTAATAGCCCAAAGATAAAATAGGTCAACAAAAAATATGAATTTGAATGAACATGAACTCTGAGCCTATTTTTTCTCTTGGCGAATTTCATCAATCATTTTACAATAGAAGAAGGTTTCTCTGAAGTAGTATTTTGATAGGTATTCTAGGTATTCGTACTATACAGGGTGAATTTTCCAAGTGGGCGTGGATGGCCAAATTCCAAACTATGAGGAATAGCGAAAAGTACTCAAAGGAGTCGCGGACTCGATTTTGATAAAAACTAAAATTGCGTCATTGCGTTTTTGAAAAATCAATATTTCTAGCCAGGAATCGAACCTGTTGATTTTGAAAAAAAAAACACACTGTATTATTACACCATTCGATAGTGTCCCTAATAAGGATCAAATTCTGGGAAGTAATGACATACGGCAAACTTAAGGAAAATGTTGAATTTTAATAAACTGCTTCTTATTTCATACCTTGTTCGAAATGATGCTCAATGTTTTTACTACCGTAACACTCGTAGCGCAGTCACCTTCACAAAAGTATGTTCTAAATTAAATTTTTTTATTGCAGTACAATCCTTGAGACGTCGAATCCAGCTATGTATTCAAAAACAATTGTCATAATTTTGGACAATTAATCAGTTAAGGTTTAATAGGTAGGTAGCATAAGAAAATAAAAAAGTATTTTGATAAAAATGAGCTTTTTCCTTTAGTTTTCCGAATGTCATTACTTCGCAGAATTTGATCCTTATTAGCGACACTATCGAATGGTGTAATAATACTGTGTGTTTTTTTTTTCAAAATCAACAGGTTCGATTCCTGGCCAGAAATATTGATTTTTCAAAAATCCAATGATGCAGTTTTAGTTTTCATCAAAATCGAGCCCGCGACTCCTTTGAGTACTTTTCGCTATTCCTCATAGTTTCGGATTTGGCCATCCACGCCCACTTGAAAAATTCACCCTGTATACTTAGGTATACTAGTATTATAAAGAGGTAAAATTTGTTTTTATGTAGGTATTTGTTTGGGAGTTTGTAGTAATCTTTGGAACTACGAGTCTTTGGTCAACTGGACCCACTCGAACTGGACCCGTGGGTCCAGTTGACCACATCATTGATTTTCTGTATTTTTGTTGGTTAACTGGACCCACATTAAAACTTAAAAAAAAATATCAGTTATTGTTTAAAGCTACCCGTATTTGAAAAAATCTCTTTGTATTTGATAACCCAATTCTTGAGGAAGGCTATAGGCTATAATATCACGCTATGACCCTTAGAAGTCGAGTATAAAGAAAAGTCTGATAGAACGAAGTGATAGCGCGGGCAGGTGATGCGATGCGACGGGGAACAAGAAATTTCACGTAGACAGAAGCTAGCATTATAAAAATTTTATACAACGTTAATAAACCATACACATCGTATATTTTATTAATAGAGGTAATTTTATTCTTAAATGTTTGACTGGTAAAATATTAAATCTATCTGAAATATAAACCGATTCCAGAAAAATATCAGAGCAATTTTAATTAAGTACCTGGAAGTAGCACCTTTCACTACCCTTCACTTCAAGATTTTTTTTAGATCAAGTAAAATACATAATAATCATCGTCACGTAATAATCCTGCAACACAAAATAACGTCTACCGAACGCACTCTATAGTTAACAAAATCCATTTTGGATTGACGGTGCCCGATTAATCGGCCGTCTAATTGAATTGCCTAGCCACTCCGCCGGCTGATGACGGGAAGTGTAAACATCATCACTGAACCACTCCTGATAGGCTCACGATCTACCTGAGTGTGCTGGAGGGTAAACAAAGTCAGCAGGGTTTTCGTTTGGAATGTATACTGTAGGATGTGGAACGGAAAATGATTGGTTTTTAAGAGGCTGGGGGGATGTGTTTACTGCTAGTTCTTGTCTATTTGATTTTAAGTTTTTCAACTGAATCAAACTCACTATTATCACCTACTTATCATTCTTAATTATTATTATTATTTCAGCGTGTTTTGATTTTTGATTTAATGTGTACAGTTTGTTCACTAAGGGCTGATTTTTCCAACGTCAGATAATTTTAAATTCCGCCGGTTTTGAATTTTTGACAGTGCTTCCATATAAAAACTGTCAGACGTCCATTTTATTCCACGAATAAAAAATATCTGTCGATTCAAAATCAGCCCTTATTCTAAATTATTATTTGGCTTATACAGTGTGGCCTCTAATGGAGACATTATGCGATTTCGCGTTTTGTTTGATGAACATAATATTTTAATTTCATTAAACGTTATTATTTATTATTAATTTACATATTAAATTTCTAAAATAGCATCTTGTAGCTCATCTGTATTTAAAAAAACTGTAGCGCAGAGGTCATTATACCGGGGTCACGGGTCCTAACATCGCACCAATGAAATTATAAAACGAATAACTTGCAAAGAGTAGGCGAATGAAAGGGATTGCCCTATGTCGGCGAGCGGCGCAGATGATATAATTATTTTACGTTTTTATAATTTTTATTAAACTGAACACAAGCACACCCGTTTGCTAATTTAATGTCGCCATTGTAGAGGCACGTTGTATATAAGCTGTTAAATTAATTTAAAACATGCATTTACATAATTGGGTTCCTTAAGCTCAAATAAAACGTAAAGATCACAAATAAAACAATACTTTCATCAGATAAACGTTTCCCCATACATTTTTTTTCTGTTTTGCAGGCAGACACAATTATAATCTTTAAGCACATAGTCGGCATGCTCAGTCAGCCATCCTTTTAAAGCGTTTATTACCGTTGGATCCCGTTTTTTGATCCCGTTTTTTAGGTATTACCGATGGATCCCGTTTGCTATTTCCGTTGAATCCCATATTATAACAACATGTGTACATTTCAGAAGAAAAGTGATTTACCTTTATCAAACACTAAAAAGAGATTATTTTTAGTAGGTTACCCGGAACCGAACTAGTTAGATTAGGTTAATTATTTAAAAAAAACAATGTTAGGTTAAAACTGTGACCCCTACGCACGAGCCGAGCGAGCGAAGCGAGCGGTGCCGCGGCAGCGGCCGGCGAGTGCCAGAAACGACTAGATTATATAGAAAATGAGTTGTTTGTGAAATAAATAGTATACGAAACGTTGGTTGTAAACTAAAAATTTGTCAATGGAGTTTTGGTGAAACATTAGTGAACCCCTCATTTTATTATAAACAATTTTGTTGTTGAAAGTACCCGCATTCATATTTTTTTAAGCATTCGGGATCCAACGGAAATACTTTTCGGGATTCAACGACAATAAAACGTAATTATCTTGCATTTTTTAAATTCGGGATCCAACGGAAATACATAATAATGTTTTGCGGGATCCAACGCCAAAAATATTAAAATGGGATTCAAAAACGGGATCCAACGGTAATAAATCTTTTAAAGTTGGGGTCTGACCGTTCACGATTACATAATTGATAAGCTATGAATATTCACTAAGATCGAAAATTACTGACCTAAGTTTGTATGTACCCAGAACCTCAGTAAAACAGAATCCATAATGAACTGGCAATCATACTAAAACCTCAAGTCTCATTAAAAGCGTAGCGATAGCTTTTGAGAGGCGAATATAATATCGACAGTAAGGCTGAGGCTACATTAGGCCGCGACGCGACCTGCGACACATGAGCGATTAAAACAAATAAATGAATGCTCACGCATATGGCTACACCGTACATCAAATATTACTAGCGATCTTTGATTTCATTATGCGATAGGAAAAACATTACTATAGTCACGCCATCGGTTACATCAACATATCAGCGAAATTGAAGCGAATTTATTAGAAAACTCCTCACTTGCACGACTAGTTCAATAGTGGTACTAAATATGCGTGTGGCTACATTATGCGTATAGTAAACCGCGATGGATGATTTGATAGCATGTGTAGTATAGCCACGTCATCGCCGAGAATACGCCGGATTTTCGCATATAATGTAGCCATACCATGTTTATCTCGTTTCGCTCTTCGAGTCACATCGCAAATCGCTGCCTACTGTAGCCTCAGCCTAAAGCAGCTATATGAAAGCGATGAACCGAGATATTCGCACAAAGACAAAACGATACCACCGTGAAACTCTTGTGTCATTAATAAAAAGGTGCCTCGATTACTCTATGTGCCACACACTGGATATTTGGGAGGCTTATACGGTACTACCGTACTAGTATGCCCTTTGCTTCTGTCAGGGCTTTTAGCGAAAGCTTATAAAACACTCGTTTGATTAAATAAAAACCTAGTTCTATGAAAAATCTTACTTACGTAAGGAGAGAAATCCTTTAAATGCTTGATGGAACGACCCCTTTCATTTTGACAATAATTTAAACATTTATTTCTGCTAGCGAGCAAACAAATTTTTCAATCAAGTTTTGTATAATAAGAAGCGATGGATTTTGTTATATTGAAAATCATAGGCATTATAGTCACTCCAGTCCTAGTTTTTAACGTTGGGGTGCGGATTCTGGTTATCAATAGAGTAACCAATGTCAAAACACGCTACTACCCAAATTCGCGAGCACATTCGCAAGAAGTGGGCAGTATCATCACAACGGTAATATTTTCTCATTGTCTGTCTTATTTCTTTTAAGTATATTCGTGTA
Organism: Amphipoea lucens; assembly: GCA_947508005.1. Classification (NCBI taxonomy): domain Eukaryota; kingdom Metazoa; phylum Arthropoda; class Insecta; order Lepidoptera; family Noctuidae; genus Amphipoea; species Amphipoea lucens. Next base: position 23,020,554 of record OX382357.1, read on the forward strand.
TTTATTTATGCTTTTATTTAGATGTAGAATAGAATATAATACTAATCTATGTAATTAGTTATATATTATATTTATAGTTTTAATAGGTCTATGATTGCACCTACTTCTGTTTGTCTCTGTATCACCCAAAGGTTGACTGGTAGAAAATTCCTAAGGCATTCAGCCCTTTCTGTTCATTTGTGTGCTTAAAGTATTAAATAAAGAAATCAAGGTTTTGGCGTTAAAATTAGATGTTAAACAAAAATGAGTTCAAAAACTTATTTTGTAATATCTATCAAGATACCGTATATATGTCGTGTGCCTTAATCCAGCGTCTAATGAAATTAGTAGCTACACTGGTCCGCTTGATGACAGGAAGTGTACACACTGCACTACACTTCCGAAGCTAGGCCTGTGCTGTGACGTGAATTAATTACTCGTATGTTAATGGAAGGTGCAGGTAAGGACAACTTTTGGGTCACATTGAGGTGAAAATTTTGAGTAGGTTTGGAGTGTAATGGAAAAGTTTAGGGCAAAAGTGAGTATATAGTTTATAATAATTTTACACAATAGTGTAAAACGAGACGAGTACTTCGACGCCTAAGTGTCCTTTGTATTTTTTATTTATTGGTATTGTAAGTTAGTTAGTCATTTATTTTAGTATCTAGTGTATATAGTTAGTTACTTATCGTGTAAAATGTATAGAATATAATGGTTATGCTTACGAGAGGACGTTTCCAAGCTGTCATTATTTGCTTTTTTTTTCTACATATGCCTACTCTAGTTAACCTTTCCACACCTCTCTTTATTTTAAAAGCCTCCCAATATACCTACCACCAGAATAAATGTTCCTATCTTGAAGTTAAGTTTTATTTTTAAAACTAGATGCGCCCCGCGGCTTCGCCCGCATAAGCCTCGATCCTGTCAGAATATCGGGATAAAAACTATTCTTTGTCCTAATCCAGTGCATAGTCTACCCATGTGCCAAAATTCATCCAAACCCGTTCAGCCATTATAGCGTGAAAGCGTAAGCAAACAAACATACAAAAAATCAAATATTGTCTTTTTATAATATTACTAGCAGCGCCCCGCGGTTTCCTCGCATAAGTTTCTCGTAGGAATATCGAGATAAAAATTATTCTATATCCTTTCCCGGGACTCAAACTATCTATATGCCAAATTTCATCTAAATTGGTTCAGCGGCTTAACCTTTCGTATGCTTAAACGTGGATCCACGCGAGACACAATGGCTCTTTAATTGTATCTGTAATTACGGCATTCAAATGGTTAAGCGTGAAGAGGTAACAGACAGACAGACATACACACTTTCGCATTTAAAATATTAGTATGGATTCGTAGTTTATTATAATTTATAATATTAGTTTAGACAATACCACATTAAAACCTCAGTCTTCGCCAGCAAATAAAAGGGCATTCCCGCCAGTAAAAGAATAGGAATTTTATTTGTCCATGTGGAAGTAACCCCATGCCTTCTATTTGCGATAGTGGGCTCTCATTACCGATGTGCATGCATAAAGAGCACATCTACATAATAAGGCACTCATAAATGTCTCTAATAACAAAATGAAGGTCTGTTTTTGTTTTGTTGGTACTTTTTTTCGTAATACATTGTATTTTTTTCGTCTGGTATGTTAATGGGTTGTTCGTTGTGTTCAATGCGTCTATGTAGTCACTATGACTTCGGCTATTTTTGTCCGCGTATTGTGTGGCAATATCCGTGGTTATCATCATCAAGTTACAGTAGTCCACTGCTGGACATAGGCCTCTCCTATTGTACGCCATTCAACTCGATTTTTGACAACTCTCATCCTGCTGTTACCAGCCATCCTGCGAAGATCGTCGCTCCACCTAACCTGAGGGCGTCCTACCTTACGTTACCTTAAATCTGTGGTAATCCATACTAATCCATACTCCATACTAGTAGTATTATAAATGCGAAAGTGTGCCTGTCTGTCTGTTACCTCTTCACGCTTAAACCGCTGAGCCGATTTAGATGAAATTTGGTATAGAGATAGTTTGAGTCCTGGAAAAGGACATAGGATAACTTTTATCCCGATATTCCCACGGGATCGAAACTTACGCGGGTGAAACGATATCTAAAGGCCAACTAATATCATAAAATAAGAATTTTTGTATGTTCACACTAAATCTAGATTTGAATTTAGTCAGGCACATAACTAAACTATGGCCTGAATTAACATAGGACACTCATTATCCGGGTACATGAAGTAATTTCCCTAGAATGCGAGTAAAACAGCGGGTTACAACAAGTTTCTAACAAAGCCTTCATATAAATTACAAAGTCTTATGTAATATTCTATTTAGACAGTTTACTACGAAGCAAAACAGTTCCGTTACAATATATTGAATACATAGGTACTCATTTGAGTATTCATGTACTCAAATGTTTATTTCCTGTAAAGAAGATTTATTGTACCCAACGGTAGTAAATGTCATCAGTTAATGGTACTCTGACGTTTATACGAAGGATGTGTATCTCAATCTGTGATTTAAATTAATTTTTTGTGTTTTTAATAAACTAATGCATTAACAAGTAGACTCCGTCCTAACCGACTGGACGGAGAAGGCACAGCACAAAGACATGTGGAAGAAAATGGGGGAGGCCTTTGCCCAGCATTGGGACAGTACAGGCTAACGGAAAAACGGAAAAATTAACAAGTAGTTGTAGGCGCGACTGCTTCGTTGGACTAGTAGTCGCAAGCGCTACTGCGAGCAACAGGCAGTGGCATGCATTGCATAGGTATAGGCATATAAGCAGTGCCTATCTCGATATATCAACATAAACCTGTCAATTACATTTTAGTGTGTGTGCCCCACAATTAAGAAACTCACTAAATTATCATACCTAACAAAAAACAAAATCTTCATACAAACACGTAGGCAGTCGCCGGACGGCCTACTCGGCTCCCGTACTATTGGCACATTATCATTCGTCTTTACTCGTTCAAGTTAATATGACAAAATTAAAAATACGTACGTCTCACGCGTAATACCATGACGTTCGACCTTCGCAATTTATCACCCTTAAGTAGGCATGCCTACTCAAATAACCACACTTTTGACCTCACTTTTTTTTCTGATTAGTGACCGCGTTTGCCTAAGCCTAGTGCCTATCTATTCTGAAAACCAATGCACGCCACTGGCAAGAGGTCCTGGATTCGATTCACAGGTCGGGCAAACTGTTATTGGATTTTGCCATCTGGAATTTCTCAGTAGCAGCCCGGAGCCTGGATTTGTGCCCGGATGATGGTAGGCTCAAAACGGCGGCTGCTCTTAAAACGGTGAAGGAAAACATCGTGAGGAAACTATATATAGATATCTACCAACCCGCACCGGTATTTTATTTCACATAAACCTGCATGGGCACTTATGAAACGTCAAAAGCTAGGTGCACGGTTCCAATTGGTCGTTTCCTATGGAGAAGAGCCGGCAAAAAACTTCACAAGTAACTCTTTAAAAAAAAACATTGGTTGTCTGTAAAGTCGGTTTACGGACGATAATATTACGTGATAACGTCATAAGAAAACATCCGATCGTGTCTCTCTATCGCTTGTTCCGCGCTCTCGCTTGCACACTCGGCTCAGGCGGAACGTGACAATAAGTCATGCTTTTTCGTGCGTGCAGCCGTTCATCGATTTATAAGACGTTATCACGTCGATAATTGAAAGAAAGAAAGTAAACATGACGCAGAGAAAAAACATAAATTGTCTTTTACAATGTTATCAAATTAGGTACAGTATTAATAGGTATGGGAGGACAGCTTCTAAAGCAAGGCCTCTTTATCATCTCCCTAGCCTTTTCCCAACTATGTTGGGGTCGGCTTCCAGTCTAACCGGATGCAACTGAAAACCAGTATTTCACATTGTAGCGACTGCCTATCTGACCTCCACAATCCAGTTAGTGGGTAATACGATACCCCTTGGTAAGACTGGTTGTCAGACTTCGGGCTTCTGACTACTCGTAACGACTGTCAAAGATCCACGAATGACAGCCGTGACCAACAGCTTAACGTGCTTTCCGAGGCACGGAGGGGTCTCGGTATGTAAAGATGGTCACCTATCCACAGACCAACCGCGGCAAGCGTAGCTTAACCTGATCGATCGACCTGTGCGGCTGTTAATATTTAGCCACGGCCCCCTCAAAGCAAGGCCTTATAATTAAAAAGAAGGAGGTAAAATATCATCATGATGTATTCATTAATAGAACAATTGAGCCGCATAAAATAAGACTTGCAAAACATTGTTTCTTTTGCTCAGTATATTTTATATCATGTATAGGACTTACTTAATTCCGAATCGATGAATAAACATGAACGGAGAGAATTCGATTTGCGAACAAAAGGGCGACGATGAAAAATATCAAAAAATATAGTAAGGCAGTTTGAAAAAACGCTGCGGATGGTTTTTTCACTTTGTTTTTCTTACTTTTCTATACGGACTAGAAATTTTTAGGCAACTGGTTATATTGAATGCAAATGAAAAAAATAAATTACTTTTTATTCATTAAGGCGAGGTTGCAGTATTTTTAAATTTTTTGAAGCTATTTTCTTTCAATTATTGTTAATATTGCGCAAAATAAAAATAATTTTAACAAAATTGAACATACGGTCAAGCGCTGACTAAAGACGGAAACGTAATTGCTAATAGTTAGCTCGATAAAAAAAAATCGCATAGATGACACTAAATCGATATTTCGAACGTATTTCATATTAAAAAAAAATATTACGAAACCATCTAAATAGTATATCAAAAGATAGGTTTTAATATTTTCTAGCGCTGGGTAAAGAAGATTTTTATATAAGTGGTTATTTATTTTTATAAGAACAAAAATTTGACGATATTGAGCAGTTCAAGCGCTCACGCCTGTGCCTGCGAGAGAGAGATGCCCTGATACGTATTATGCGGAGAGTGAGGAATACCTACCTACACACCGCACTACAAGAGGGCTTTAAGCAAACGTGGCTCATAATGAGAAGCCTTGACCATACTATGCAACAGAAACATCTTAAGGGGGATGCGATAGGTAGCGCGCAAAATTCAGATTTTCTTATTTTTTTTGCAATTTGCAGGTCAGTATCAAGTTAGTACGTTGAACAAAATATGATTCACGACCGTAATAAGTATGTATTTACAAAACTGAATTATGTAATATCTTATTTATTAATTTTGAAATTCCAATCGTTAGGAATTATATGAACTTAGAGGGTTGTCTTGATGATTTTAATGCTTCTAATTCTTTGACAGGCCTGATGGTCTAGTGGTTAGTGACCCTGACTGCTATGCCGGAGGTGGTGGGTTCGATTCCCACCCAGGACAAATGTTTGTGTGATGAGCACGATCATTTGTTCTGTGTCTGGGTGTAATTTATCTATAATATGTATGTATTTAGAAATATATAAGTATGTTTATCAGTTGTCTAGTACCCATAACACAAGCTCTGCTTAGCTTGGGACTAGATGGCGTTGTGTGATAGTTGTGGAATATTATTATTATTATTTAAAGACATATTTGTTACGGTCGTGGATCATATTTTGTTCAACAGACAACATGACACGGACCCGTAAATTGCAAAAAAACGTAAGATAGTTTTAGCGTCAGGGTAGCCCGCGAAAGGGCTACCCTGACGCTTCCTTCTTCATGTCTTCTTTTATACTTATTCAAAGAACACCTGTAGTTCTGTCGTTTAGTTACAGAAGCGTTCGTGAATGAAAGAATACAGGGCTTTACTGCATTTTAATGCATAAGCTTTTTTTTTTTTAATAATCGCTCCGTCTCTCCGCAGGCCTCTGGCGGTCCATTACAATAGAAAATCATTTGTGTCTCATTAGCGGGGATCAAGCGATTAAGCTACACATACAGCTGCAGAAAAAAAAAGAAGAAACATTTTATGAAATCTGAATATTATCTAAACTCAATTATTTCTTCTTTTACCCCAAATTCATAAAGAAATGTCAGTATAATCGTATCACGAAAAAACAATAACACCGTCGTCATATCATTGAGCAAACCACTTGAATCAGTGTAGCTGCCCAAGATTTGATAAATACCTTCACACCGCCGTCTATATAATTCTCCGGAGGTTTTCTGTCAAGATTAGAAGGATTAATGGTACGAGTAGGATATTTGTCTTGTCTCAAACGCACTACTCAATGGACTGGGCAGGGGCAGAATGATTCATGACCCGTGTCGGAGAAAAAGAACTAAGATGGATTTTTGTTAGCATTTCGTGAATGGAATTATCGAGACCTAGACCCATTTATGCTTTGAGAGACGTTGAAAAGCAGCGATAAAGTTTACAAGAATTTAAAAAGGGTTCGGCTTGGACCGATTTCTGTCGTTTATGTAAAAGTAATGGGTTTCTTTTTTTGTAGGCTTAAGTATTTTTCGAGTAGGTAGGGCAATGTTTAACCCTAATGCTTTATCTTATTTTATCGCCGCTAATTACCAATTGGGAGGCTATTAAATGAATAAATCTAAATTGTGTTATACAATTTTTACTGAAATTTAAGAATCTTTAATGAAATAGCAGGCCTTTCATAAATTAGAAACGTTTTTTTTTTTTTCGGGAAATTCTTAATAGTCCATAAATTAACCTTAAATATAGTATCCTTACGTTGGCTAAAATGCTTTTTGTAAAATGTAAGTTTTTTGATCCTGACTGCAGGTACTTATATTATTTTATAGTTTACTTAGCCTATTTGAGTTTTAGCACAATTTTTTTTGTTACAAAATTTGTAATCCATTGCTAGACGAGACAACTGTCATGCAGTTTGGCAGACTTTATATATATACAGATACAGATAATACAGATTTTTAATAAATAAATAATTAAAGCTGACCTTAGAGTTACATTCTTCAACTGACTTTTCATTATTTAAACAAATGATCTTCATAGTTCTTTTTTTCATAAGATACAAAATAAAAAAATACGAGCCCAATAAGCGTAAAATTATAACCCCAAGCGACACTGGCGACCTTCTTTTTTATACTTTCATTTAGGTGTCGTCTAGTGTTAATGAAAACGGACAGAAGAGTCTTATTTTGACAGCGGCTGCTCTGCCTAAAACCGTAAATCACTACTTAACACAATAAAAATATACAAAAATTTTACTGACAATAAATAAATAAACAGTTCTAAGAAATTCAATCCAAACATAAAATAGCATTCGAACCATAAAACAAGACCACTTTCTTTCTTTGCAAAGTCTTTCTTTTTCAAAAGTAACTCGAAAGGTGCTCGAAACTCGAGAACTTAGGTAAAGTCTCGAAGTCGAGAACGCTCGCATCATTTGTTCCGCAAGCTTTAGAGGCAAATGCAGCAGTGAGTTATTTTTCCTGAGATCGTTGGTGGAAACGTAGTGTATTGTCCAACGATTTAGTTGTGTTTGCACTTTTCACTTTTTTCTCTAACTAGTAAAACATCGGAGGTAGTTGAAAAAGCATAAGCTTAGGAGTGTCTGAACTTTAGTTAGAACGTTTTCTTATTGTTGTCATCGTAGTATGAGAAAAGCTTGAAGTTTGCCTTAACATTTTATACAACAACTTTATCGCCACTTATTTAAAACTAGCTGTTCCGGCGAACTTTGTGCCGCCTCAGAATTAATAAGAATGAATGTATGAGAAAACGAATATTAATTTCATTATTTTTTTTTTTCATGTTTAATAATTATTCTGCTATTCGGGGCGGAGACAAATCCAACAAATCAAATATCATAAAAATCGATCCAGCCGTTTTTGAGTTATAAGTGGTAACTAGCTGCGCCCCACGGTTTCACCCGCGTAAGTGTCGATCCCGTGGGAATATCGGGATAAAAAGTAGTCTACCTATGCCCTTTCCCGGGACTCAAACTATCTCTATACCAAATTTCATCTAAATCGGTTCAGCGGTGTGAGCGTGAAGAAGTAATAAACATATAAACACACACACACACCCCCACACTCACAAACTTTCACCTTTATAATATTAGTGTGATATAGATAGAAGAAGTTTTTTTCCGACATTTTCCATACCATTTTCATACCCATAAATCAAAACCCAATAACGTTGCGGGCACCATTATAAAATAAACATGTGTTCACATTTCATTCAGATTCGCTCAATTTCATGCATCCGCGCGTTGATGCTCATATCGTATTTAAACGGAGTCCGACCTCTCAGGAGGTTTGGAACCCCTGAATAAGTAAATTTGTTTTCGACTAAATCCCGCGACACGAAACTTTGATCAGAGTGAAAGGCTATGACAGATGATGAAGTTATTATTTTAATGCCTGACTTTAGATGTTGTTTAGCAGTTACATCTACGAGCCTTACCAACCCGCACCGGGCCCGCGTAGTAGATTATGGCCCACGTCCTTTCACAGAGAGGAGGCCTGTGTCCCAGCAGTGGGAACAGTATAGGCTTAATATGTGAAATGTGATATGTTTTGCCTCCAGTCCACTGCAAACGGTGGCCGTATGTTATACCAGAAGGCATTGCCCGTAGTTAAAAACGTTCAAAATGTAGTCGCAATCTCATGTCAGCGACAGTCAGTGTCAAAAATTTGACAAAAATGTAGGGAAATTAGAGGTATTTTTGAGAGATTGAGACTGAGATCAGACCGTGAACGTATTTAACATTTTGACCGCTTGTGTCGCATTTATGCGACGCATTCTGCGCATAAATTATACTTCCGTGCCCTTACCGCTCGTGTATTTCTGCGACAGAGATGCATGATTTTTTTTTTCGTTCTATTTAAATTAGATTAGGGTGGTTAATTAAAGGCTGATTAAAAAAAAAAACTTTTTGACTATTTTTTAATCGATACAATTATTGCTTCTTCTTATTTATTTTAGGTATCGATATGTAGCCGCGCTCTAGGGGCACGGCAATTGATATTTAGCCAAATTAGTAGAATTGAGCCTTTTCATTTAAGTAGAACTATGTTAGTTGGACTGTAGTCCGTCCAACTAAAATTTTAATATGATTCGAATAAAGCTTTTTAATCTACTCATGGAAAAATGATGATTTACCAACTTTATGGGGTGGATAGAAAATAATAGTAGTATTCGTGAGGAAGACATTTATTTATTTATTTATTTATTTATTTATTTATTCATGAAATGCTTTTTTTCAGCAGATTTAGATTCGTTCGATTCCGCAGCAAATGATGTTACAAAGATAACGGGCTGTTGGAACAGCTCCACAATATAAATAAAGAAACTCCGCGCAGTTTTCATACTAAACTTTCATAATCCGGGCTTGCACCAAATATTAAATAAACAGTGTTATTCGAAACATAGTATTTGCATACAATCACAACATTCAAGCGCTAATTGGTGCAAATTGGCATCGTCATGTTCCAACTAATAATGATTGTCAAACAAATATTATTATAATACCTAGTTTAAAATTTGAAACATCACGCTTCTCTGTGATTTTATTACGATTAAAATTTGGCGCTAATTATTAGCGACATTGTATAAAGCAATACAATTATTTGTAAACGTAATTATAGTTCATTATTTTAATGTCAGTCATTTGCACGGACACACTGGTTGTTGTTAGTTATGTCATTGTTATTTCAAATAGATATTGTATTGTCATCACTCCACAGTGGTGAAACCACTTTCATGATCCCCAGACTAGTGTGTCAGAAAATGTGCTAATTACTTTCATGTTTACTCTTATTATAATTATATTAAAATGTCCAAAATATGTATATTAAGGAATACGAGTCTCCAGACTTCAACAACAACTGTCAAAAACAATAAGAAAAACACAAATTCACATAAAAATAAGCTTTATTATTCCTCCTTAGAGATCATTGTACCACATTTAGTGAAAGAGAAGTTAACAAACGGACAAAACATTTAATAAACAACTATTAAAACTTTCCAAATGTACTGCGCAATACTCTTAACGTTCATTTTGTGTTAAGTCGCTTATTTTCAGGACAACGGGAGAGGACGTTTCGAATTTTAATATGGCAGAGCTGTTTCGCTAAAAAACAGATCATAAAAATACAAGTTTTGGTAAGCGTTTATTCATATAAATACGTATGTAATCCGCTACTCCGCAGGTACTAAAATTACCTACGACATAATTATGAGGATTTTCAGTTTATAAAATGGAGCTTAGAGGGAACTCTGAGCTCCCAAATACCAATACCATGACCAAGCTTCATTAACAAGGAATGAAGCACGTTTGGGGAATGGAGGAACATGGAAAGAACCTTTGATAAAATTCTATTATCTACGAGATGATAATTTTGACAAGATAGTACTGCTAGATACGTCAAGAAGGACGTCATTGCTTTCTAGATTACTATTTCCAAGAGCCGTATACTTCCCACGCTACATTCTACATAAGTCGCGAAGGATCGCCGAGTGTAGAAATTGGTTGCACGCAAGCATTCGAGATTCCTTCTCGCACCGTACAGAATGCAATAATGTCGGTTCGATGGGCTGCGCTGATTTCCTATAAAGTGAGTTATCTGAAGTTACTATGCCACTGTTCACGATAAGAATGTCTATTTTACATGTTTATGTGAAGGACATGAAAATGCTTCAAGGTTTACGAGTTCCAAGGAGCCAATTCAAGCGAGAAGATTTGATTCAATGGGGATGTAAAAAAATGCATTCACAAATGTGTATCAAGCGTCTTTTAGAGTCTATTAGAGGTATAGAGGTATGAGGAACAGGATGTAAAGTTCACTCATACTCTATAGAAAAGGGAGGATCCTCCGACCATACGGGTGTTGTGTCTGGCGGGCAACTGCCCAATGACTCATGTCGGGCCGTGGCGTCTATGCTAGTTGCGCGGTAAACTCTGCTTACGAGATGCAGGATTTGCGTGACGTCAGTATGACGCGTTGTTCGCATGTGGCGTTGTAGATACCGCTACAGAGGCATTCAGTTGAAGGCTGCTCAAGTCGTTTTGAGGGTTTAACTTTCGAAGTTTGTATGTAATTAAAAATCTTTATAGAGCACCTTACTACTACTCTAAGGTGTTCTATAAAGATTCATTCGATTTATCTGACTACGCAAGTAGTTACTCAAGGTAAAATGACAGAAGCAACTTTAAATGGAACAAAAAACCTACTAAGTATAAATTCAAATTCATTTATTTGTTAGTCACTGGTGGAAAAGCTGTTCTTATCATAATTATATAGAGATCGTTGTAACACTGGGTGTGTTAGGGCATACAATATTTAACATTAGCAATTCCTTTATTTCGTTAAATACATCATTATTATAAATTATATTTTTAAATATTTGAATATAAAAAGTATAAAAACATTGTAAAAAATAGTAGCCATTAACATTATTAATATGATTTTACATATCTCAGGATCATGGGGTCCCGGTCCTTTGGAAGGCGTACGAGGGGCCGAAGCCAACTCGCAGAGGCCCCTTATGAAATTTTAATGAAATGTGTATGCACTATGCAAGTGCACCCAAGGACAACCCCATTATTAATATTATTACTCATGTCAAAACACAGACAAATAATCAACAGACAGACAGACAGATAATTTCATCATATTCTACTACATGGGCGTCCAAATTTTAAATAGGTTGATAAGTTTTATTAATAATAATACATCAAATTAGGGATGTCAGTCAGAAACAAAATTATATAAATAATAATTGAAATTACGATATCAAAGTTTCGTTTAAGTAGTCATTTAAATTATAATGGCAATTATTATAGAAAAGTAAACCATTGAAAGGTTTTCCTAAATTCTTTTTTTAGAATTCGTTCCATACTATAAATAGAACTTTTCAAAAATGTTACCTCTGTTAAAGCGACAGTCTATCTGCACAAATTATTGCCATACACTGTCCAAGAACTGAGTAACTGCCATACATTAGTTGGTCCACACATCTGTAAGTTGAACTACATAATTCTGAGTGATAAGGTTCTGTCGGAGTTTCTAACTAGCCATGTAGTTATACATAGGTAGGTACTTGTGTAGACAGACGCTGGCGATACCCAATTTGAACGTTTTAGCAAAAAAAAATCTAAAAAAAAAGAGAAGATAAATAATTATCATTATTTACATCGTAATGTGTACGTTTGGGAATCTTTGTGCCATACAAACCAATATATGCTAAAGCAACACAGATTATAAAAACACTATTCACAATGTTTGCGAACTTCACCCAATCTTCACTGCTTGATTTGATATCGACTGTAACATCATCAAAATCCCACCGAGGAAACACTAAATACGTTCTATACTTATTTTCATATACAAAATCATTGATTAGTTTTACATAATTGTGTGGCGTTGATTTTAACTTACACATTGCAGCCAAAACGAATGTCGAGAGAATAATGAGAACAGACAAAACAATTGAACCACGATAATACAACAATAAGGTCGGTGGGAAGTGAGATTCCTTCGGTATATCGTAAGACAACTCCGTCAAGATATAATAGTGACCCAGTAAACTGAAGCAGATGATTGCTAGCCGAACTTTACGCCGCACATCCAAACACAACGATAAAATACTGAGAACAGTCAAAACGAAGGCAGGACAGATGACAATCGCAGACAAGCCCAATGCTTCCCGCATCATAAAAATGGTAAACTTCTTCTGCCTCTTGGTACTGTTGTCTTTCACTTGCTTGTAATCGTATACATACCATTCAGCGCTATTAGGTTCCATGACTATCAAATCGAAGTCAATTGTATAATTCCCTGTTTTCCCAGAATATTCCACTGTTAAACTGCATTCTTGCACGTCGTATGGCCAGTCTGTGAGTTTGGTGCTACACCAAGTCTCTTGTGATATCAAAAATTGGAAGTGAACATCTCCAGAACTCTTAAAGTCACGGTGATAGAGGGATATGAAAGCGCGAAGTTTCATTGGACTATCCTCGGAATTGGATAGTAATCCTCCAAACATTGGCTTCCAACAATTAAAGTATGTATCAGTCTCGTTGATGCCGTGATACTTTTCGGGGTCCCATTTCAGTCTTTCATCATTCCACTTGGCGTTTACCCACATTTGTAATGTCATCACTTGCTCTTTGCTGTCAAATTGAAAGGCTCTCAAGAAGTAAGAGACATTCACGATTGTGTTCTCACTTGGTGCATGGGTTGCGCTGTAGCCGCACTTTAAATCGTTCACGAGTTCTTTTTCCCAGGTATAATATTCTGGCGTATTGTTTATAACACAGTTTTTGGCCAGAGTGTAGTTCAAGAAGTGTAGAAGTAAAATATAAGTGAGCAGGGCCATGGTTCCCTCGATACTGCGAAATGTATCAGTCGTTAGATTGTTTTGAAATATTATACGAAAACGCCCACTGCGAATGTTTCGATAAAAAGTTAAAAGTTTGGAAATGACCTTGCCCACGCCTCTATTCGATTTGATCCATACTTCCAGGGACACCCTGTATAACTTTAAAGTGCTTCAAATTCTACTGAAGACAAGTCTGTTCATTTTTCCTTCAAACAAACTTTTTACGCAAACCGCATAGTCAAGGAATCTTTTCGAAAAGGAAAAAGATTAAAATATTCCTGTTTTAACCGACTTCAAAAAAGAAGGAGTTTATGCATTCCTCTATCTTGCAGTTGCTAAGGTACTTACGCCAACATAAACTAAAGACATTTCCTTCCGGAACTACACTAAAGTTGTATTTTTTTTTTTGTTGTAAAAATATTTTCTTTTTGCCGTAATGTGCCTTACGTACAGTAAGACGAACATTTTATTGAAAGCATTATACTCCGTTGGTTTAGTTAGTAAACTAAAGGTAAACAAAAAAAAACGTGATTCACGTGTGGTAAACCTTTTGTTACATTAAAAATAATTTTATATATTAAACACGGCCAACAGGGTTACAAGCTTAAATACAAAATTTCACCAAAGCCTATTCACACACATTTATATCGAAGTTATTTTATAATATAATTAGGCATTTTAAATGAAAACGTCAAAAATTTCACATGATAACCGGCTATGTTTTGAGTGAATTTATACTAAACAAAAGAAACAGGCTAAACGTAATACAGTTGTACTCTTCAATTTAGCAACGTTATCTAATTAGTTGCATTTTTTTAAAGGTTTAGAGAACCTGTATTTTAGAGTTCTTTACAATAGACAGATGACAAAATATTATATTATTATTATAAATCTAACTGAAAAATTGCATTTAATTGTACATTATATTTATTATTATTATTTTTTTGTCATTTTACATATCTCGGGACCATGGGGTCCCGGTCCTTTGGAAGGCGTACGAGGGGCCGAAGCCAACCCGCAGAGGCCCCTTAGGAAATTTTAATGAAATGTAGCACCAACCGATGATTATCCCTGTATGCACTATGCACTTGCACCCAAGGACAACCCCCGGTTGGTGTAGGACTATTGCAGGATATGGAAAAATAAAAAGTTGGGTTATGGGTTTGGGTGGCTAAAGTGGACTGGTTACCAAGAACTATGGAAGAACTATGACCCCTGTCTAATCAATGTTTTATATATACACGGATAAAATAGCAGGGGGTGACTTGCACACTCAATAATGGGCCCCCGGAAACGGTCGCTAGCACGTAGTGACGTAGCAACAAGGAGGCAACATGTCCTGAAGTGCTTATGAGGAGTGGAGAGGTATTCCACGGCTATCAGGACAATCCCGGAAGTACGGTCAAGATCCCTACCAGCATCTTACTGGAATACTTCCTTCCTCCGAGCACGTTTGCTCTTGCGAATCTCCACTCAAGCCGGCCAATAAAGGCAAGAATGAGGTGGGAGCTCTGTTCCTCGTCATTGTTCACTCCAGCCGGCCAATAAAGGCAAGCCAGAGGTGAGGAACAAGACTTCTCCCGGGAGATAGGGTCCGTGGGGTCGCTACTGCCCAACAGCTCGCCACATGCTGCCCTGCGGGTTTCTATATCTCTTTTGGTCTGGCTCCTCACCCTAGACCTGTCCCGGCAAAGTAAACTCTTCCCGCACAGGCCTAGAGTTTGGAGCGCGCAAGCCCCACCACGACGTCAACGTAGAGATACGACGATGGGGGGTTTATTATTGTACGTTATATTGTTACATCTACGAAAGATAGTTTAAGAATAAATGATAAATTTTAACACACTACTATAAGAGGAAACTATCGTAAACATCTAAAATAAATTTAATTTGTGGGAAACGTATTTTATTCAAATTCAAATTAATTAATAAAAAAAAAAAAACAAATTATTTTATTCATTTTGTTTACCTTTAGTTAATTACCCAAACCAATGGAATATAGTTTATGAAGGTAGAGGCGCCAGCTCATCAAGCTACTACAATCTGTCAAATTTCTTTAATAGATTTTCAACTTTATCGCTGAAGTACCTATAAGGTTCAAAGTTGATTGGGTAAAGGACATTGTCCACTTTGTTAGGAGTTTTGGGCCCCTAAAAAACTTCACATGTCACGGTGGTTTTAACTTGGTTTTGTAGACCTGGAATTACCTTTTCATATCCTGAAATCGATTTCCAATTATTCACCCTAGTTTAAGAGAAATCTTATTTTTTCGGGTGATGAAATTGAGGTTATAAACCAAGTTTGTTTTTGGTTTTAAACATAAGTATTTGAAATTAAAATAATAATAATGTTTATGTATTAATATTGATTCCAGAATTTAGAAAACACTACATAACTTCTCTTGCTAGATATTATGTAGGTTAAATCCAATTCGGTACGGGTTTGAGCACGCTAAAATCGATAATATTGATTACAGTCATAACTCGGAACGCACCCTATGTTAGATCTGTCTAAGTGTGACCATGTTAAATATTTTGGTAATCGATTTACCCAATCGATTTGTTATAAATAATATTATTAACATAATTAAAAAGATAATTATAAACTCTATTTAGGTATGTATGGGAGGTACTAACCTGAGTACTAACCACAATAATGTCTGTGGTACTAATTTTTGTTTTTTAAGAAACTAATCAGGTATGAATGTAGCGGAATATTTCTAACTAGGAAATACCATGAAACATACGATAATATTTTTTTTAAGTTTATTTACTACTTATATTTTCTTTATTTGAGCCCGCCTGTCGTCTACTTCGCGCCTATTCAGTTACATGAGAGTGTTAGCTAGATTACGACGGGAAAAAAGCTATTGTAGCCTATCTCCGGTCATTTTAGTCGGAGGATTAGTAAAATATTGATATTTTTAATCGATTACAATAATTTAATTGACATAGTATATATAGTCTGTCGTGTGGCAACATTCAGGTTAAGTTTTAATGGCGGAACTGATATAAATTCAATAAAATAAATATTAATTTTGTTTTCCAATGCTAGGGTAAAAGAAATGTCGATAAAATAAACATAAACATGTAAAAATACGACTTAATTTTTGAGAAGTAAATAGTCTTGACACGGCACCAAAACTAGGGGCCCATTGGTTGTCATTTTCCTTTGATAGTTTAGGGTAGCTTGTTGTGCTGGCGTCTGTTCCAGTTTACTTACTCGTACAGTCGTACAATACATACATACATATATAATCTAATGCCTTCTTTGCAGATAACTTACAAATTGTATGAAAAAATATGACCCATATCTGTAGACCTGATTTTTTTAAAGTAAGTCATATTATAATACAATATTTATATAAAAAGAACAGAATGAAAGAAATACCTACAGACTTTCGAACTATAAAAACTTGTTTTTCTCTTACTTATAATTTTTTGACATTTATTGTTTTTCCCATTTAATAGCTAAATAATAATAATATGTGCAAGGATATAAAAAGGGATGGAAAAGAATCATAGGGCAAAAAGAAGTGTTAAAAGGAACAACGCTATCAAAAGGAAAGTTGCCCAAAAGGCTGGCAGCATTGCCACGTTGTATGGAAATGCTGATTCTTTGACCAAAAAATAGGTCACATGAAAAGTTGACCAACCGCTTGGCGATGTCTCGAAAAACGAAGTGGGCACTCGGACCCCATGGCCGTAGTGTTTCAACCCCAAATCGCTCGAACATATAAGAACGTTAAAAGAATAAATATAATTTTGCCACAATTGATAACGTTCAGTCCTTTTATCGAAACATTCGCAGTGGGCGTTTTCGTATAACATTTCAAAACAATCTAACGACTGATACATTTCGCAGTATCGAGGGAACCATGGCCCTGCTCACTTATATTTTACTTCTACACTTCTTGAACTACACTCTGGCCAAAAACTGTGTTATAAACAATACGCCAGAATATGTTACCTGGGAAAAAGAACTCTTGAACGATTTAAAGTGCGGCTACAGCGCAACCCATGCACCAAGTGAGAGCACAATCGTGAATGTCTCTTACTACTTGAAAGCCTTTCAATTTGACAGCAAAGAGCAAGTGATGGCATTACAAACGTGGATAAACGCCAAGTGGAACGATGAAAGACTGAAATGGGACCCCGAAAAGCATCATGGCATCAACGAGACTGACGCATACTTTGATTTCTGGACTCCAAGGATTGGAGGATTACTATACAAATCCGAGGATAGTCCAATGAAACTTCGCGCTTCCGTATCCGCCTATCACCATGACTTAAAGAGCTCTGGAGATGTCCACTACCAATTTTTGATATCACAAGAGGCTTGGTGTAGCAACAAACTCACAGACTGGCCATACGACGTGCAAGAATGCAGTTTCGTAGGGGAATATTCTGGGCAAACAAGAAATTATACAATTGACTTTGATTTCATAGTCATGGAACCTAATAGCGCTGAATGGTATGTATACGATTACAAGCAAGTGGAAGACAACAGTACCAAGAGGCAGAAGAAGTTTACCATTTTTATGATGCGGGAAGCATTGGGCTTGTCTGCGATTGTCATCTGTCCTGCCTTCGTTTTAACTGTTCTCAGTATTTTATCGTTGTGTTTGGATGTGCGGCGTAAAGAACGGCTAGCAATCATCTGCTTCAGTTTACTGGGTCACTATTATTTCTTGACAGAGTTGTCTTACGATATACCGAAGGAATCTCACTTCCCACCGACCTTATTGTTGTATTATCGTGGTTCAATTGTTTTGTCTGTTATCATTATTTTCTCGACATTCGTTTTGGCTGCAATGTGTAAGTTAAAATCAACGCCACACAATTATGTAAAACTAATCAATGATTTTGTATATGAAAATAAGTATAGAACGTATTTAGTGTTTCCTCGGTGGGATTTTGATGATGTTACAGTCGATTTCAAATCAAGCAGTGAAGATTGGATGAAGTTCGCAAACATTGTTAATAGTGTTTTTATAATCTGTGTTGTTTTAGCATATATTGGTTTGTATGGCACAAATATTCCCAAACGTACACATTACGATGTAAATAATGATAATTATTTATCTTCTCTTTTTTAATAGTTTTTTTTTTTTGCTAAGACGTTTGGACCTTGCCCACGCTCTTATTCGATTTGATCCATAGTTCCAGGGACATCCTGTATAGTGGACACCTTACAAACTGGGTATCGCCAGCGTCCGTCTACACAAGTACCTACCTATGTATAACTACATTTTAGAGATTCTGTCTTAATTGTTACCATCTTCTTTAGCATAGTATAATTAACTATTAACACTCTTACTGCTGCAACACAGGCCTATTCTTTGAGAGAGAGATTCCACCACACGGGCCCAGTGCGGGTTGGTAGATGTGACGTCTTCAATTTTTTGTTTCTCGGGCATACCGGTTTCCTCATGATGTTTTCCAACGCCGTTTTGAGGGCAGTGGCGATTATATTAACCCTTAACTGTAGTGGTGAAAAATAGTACCACTTTTATAGTGGCGGGTCCATTGGACACTCACGTATGACGGTATCTACTGACCTTAGGAGGTGCGAGCGAATCATGTCCTTTCCACTGCGCCTGCTTCAGCTTACTGCAGAAAGGTACCTAGAAGCGATGGGTAACCGTGTCTGCAGATATTTTAAAACATGTTCAAAAATTGAACATGGGTCCAATGGACCCAGGACTACAGTTAAGGGTTAGTTACATAAAGATAAACCTACCTGGGTTCGAAGCCACGACCTACAACGCGTAAGTCGTGGCCGTTCCCACTGGGCCACTACTTCTCTTCATCAGCATCTTTTAACTTTTATTTTAAGGAAGCGATTGATATTGTACCGCATAACGTAAGTCAGGCTGTGGTAGTTTCATTCACTCACAAAAAAAAAACTCTTCTAAGCCACATCTGTCAATGAATATACGATCAAAATGGCAAACCCCCTTGAGAGATCATTCGATATTAAAATACATACGGAAACATTCACACTACTGGCAATATCGGCCACATCTATTACATAAATATATTATAGCACTCAGCTTCGCCTTGATCGGGTAAGAAGTAGGTTCACGACCCGACCTTCATCTCCGGAACTCGGTCGAATAAACAACTGTGGTGTATGTTTACCTTACCATCGCAAATGGGAGTGTTGAATGAAATAGTAAATGCTAAGAGTAAAAGAAACGAAGCAGTGATGGATTGGCCTTGAGGAAATTGAGTTATGTTTAGAACTAACCCTGACTGTTGTATGAATAATGATGTGTTAATCAAAAAATTACGCCGTATTTTTCGTGTTACACGAAAATACGACGTAATTTTTTGATTTATAAACCGGGCGTAGATCCTAGAACTCTTAAGTCACGGCCGTTACTACTAGGCCACCACTGCACTTGCTGAGTTGCAGGTCGTAGGTTCGAACCCCGACAGGCGTTTTACTTTGTGTAAATTATTTAATCATCATTACTCTCAAAATGGTGAAGAAAAACATCGTGAGGAAACGGGCATGTCCTAGAGCCAAAAATTCGAAGGCATGTGACATCTACCAACCCGTCCTGGCCCGCGTGGTGGATTACAGCCAGTGCCTCTCACAAAGAGGAGGCTTGTGTCCCAGTGGCGGGAACATTATATGCTGATTAAGTAGATAGATAGATTCCAAAATCAGAAGCACGTCAGAAGAGCGGCTCTTTTAGTGTAGTCTACCTTGTTAACAAATGTTACACCTAAAATCCGACTAGTTAAATTATGTACCTAATGATGGGGCTAGCTAACTACTAGACAATCAACCCTCCATTTATAACACGATTTAATTTGCTTCACTTCTAACAATGTAACAAAATCTGAGAAGTCAATTTGAAGCTACTTCTAATTGTCGTATTGAAATGAAACTTTGTATGTATATGTAGTTCGGAAGACAAAATTATGCTTTGGTATCTTGGAGCTGATCTGATGATGGAGCTAGGAGGTGGAACTCTTCATTGGCTAAGTGTAAACTCTTTGAGTTTAGGCTCATATGATTTGTTTTGACGAATTCATATAATTATTTTGTGCATAGTTGATGGCATTTTCCCGGACAAGCTCAAAAAAGTAATAATAAAACCCCTAAAAATAAAAAAGGTGATAAAACAGATTTTAAGAATTATAGACCTATTGCAAAAATTCCAATTATTTTCAAGATTTTCGAGAAAGTAATCTATGACTCGATATATGCCTATTTCGAAAAGTATAAATTATTTTACACAGAAAAAAAGGGTTTCCGTAAGAACACTACTATACATATGGCACTATTTGACTTGCTAGCTAACATCATGCCGTTTGTCGATAAAAGAAATCCAGTCTGTGCAATTTGCACTGACATGATCAAGGCTTTTGACTATGTGGACCATAAGATATTCTGCTGCACAAATTAAATAGTTACGGTATAAGAGGGAACATCTTAAAGTTAATAAAATCATACCTGAGTAATAGGTTTCAATGCACGGAAATTTCTAGGATATATCCTAAAACTAAATTAGAAACCATATATTTATCAAAACCATGACATGTAAAATATGGCGTCCCACAAGGTAGTGTATTGGGTCCGCCACTTTTTTTGATATATAAATGATCTCCCGAAAGCAACAACCAACAAAATGCTTCTTTTTGTAGATCACAGTAAAGCTATAATAATGTACACTAATTCAAATAATTATAATAATGACATTAATACTTGCATAAGTGACATTATACATTGGTTAAATAATAATAATTTGGTTATAAACCTGAGCATAACAAAAATCATGCATTTTTATTGTTAGCATTTCCTACAGGGGCTGTGATATTGAAGAAACTACTAAGGCTAAGAAACTACTAGTCATTATAATTGATAGCCAACTTACATGGAAACCTTATGTTAAAGAACTATGTAAGAAACTTAGTAAATCCGCATAATTACGCTCTTTTTCAACTCTCAAAGAAAGTTAACAGTCAGGCTCTCTTAACAGCGTACGATGGATTGGTTGCCTCTGTTTTGCGGTATGGCATTATTTTCTGGGGGCAGTCCACTGATAGGGGGCTGGTATTTAGACTGCAGAAGCGATGCATCAGGTGCGGTCTTAAGACAACTGTTACCTGTGTTCCCTATTTAAATCGTTAAAATTTTTAACTATGCCTTATTTATATATAATGGAAACGGCTTTGTTTGTGGAATGTAACCCACATCTGTTTAAAAAAGTATCAGAGGTCAATAAAAATCCAATACGGACACATCAATCAATTATGCCAAGTAAAATGTAAAACCGCACTAATGAAAAAAACTTTTTTGGTTTTGCCCACTCATATTGTATAATAGAGTACCTAATATTATAAAAAAATATGACTACATTAAAATTTAAAAGGGCGATACACGATTTACACATACACATTAACACACAATCAGTTGCCGATGCGTTTACCCCCGGGCCGCCTAATCATAATAATATTCTAGCTTATTTCGTTGCTTATAAGTATATTCAATTATTTTTGTGATTTCAAAAGTAACTAAATGGAATGTATTATGTAGGTAATAATAAGTTTGTGTAGGTCTTGATGGTACATTATTTATTTGATTGCTTTTGTGTGAAGTTATATTATGTAAGTATCCAGCTTAAAATTTCGAATAGATCCCTAAACATCCTAGGGTGGGCCTGAGACCATTCTAGGGTGGACAAGGCCAACTGATTGACATACTGTTACTCTGATTGACATAATTATTAGGTCCTTACATATGAAATTGGCGTTTTGTATGGAAGGAACAAAAAGTCGAATATTTTTTAATATAATATATTTAATTAATCAAAGTATGAACCATTGTTTTCAATGCACTTTTGCCATCTTATAGGTAGTTCATTGATCCCTTTACTAAAAAAACCAGTCGGACGGGAATCAATAAAATCTTTGAAGGCGATTTGGACTGCCCCATCGGAGTTGAATTTTTTCCCTTGCAAAAAGTTATCCAAATTGCGAAAAAAATGGTAATCTGTTGGAGCAAGGTCCGGGGAGTACGGAGGATGTCTAAGACATTCCAATTCAAGTAATGTAACGCAGCAGTCGACGCGCGTTTGCCGGTTTGCTTCAGTCAATTCGTGAGGTACCCACCTTTCAAGCTTTTTAATCTTCCCAATTTGCTTCAAGTGAATTAAAACAGTTTTATCACTAACATCGAAGCCTGCAGCTAACTTGGACGTGGTTTGCGATGGGTCCGCTTCCACAATAGCCTTCAATTCTCCATTATCAACTTGGGTCTCAGGCCGTCCACGGGGCTTGTTCTGCAGGTCGAAATTTCCAGAACGAAAACGTTGGAACCAAAAACGAACTGTGTTTTCTTTTGCAACATGACCGCCATACACATCATTCACCCTTCGAGTCGTTTCCGCAGCACTAGTGCCACGGCGGAACTCGTACTCGTAAATAATGCGATATTTTAAATTTTCCATTTTGTAAAATGAGTGACGCAAACAGAAAAAACAGAAGAAAAAAAACAAATGAATGACGGTCATCGAAGCACAAATACATGAGTAAATAGCTGTACAAATTTGAATTTGGAATTCCTTACCAAAGAGGAGAAATTCGTGATTAAAGTGGCCAGTACGAAAAACGCCAATTTCATATGTAAGGACCTAATATAATATTGTGATCCTCTCATTGTCTTATTTTTTATTTTATTATAATTTTTTAACCACGCTGACATTTATTTAATTTTTTTTTAAATACATAATCATATATGTATTTGTAATTCCAATGATCAGCTACTTATTTTTGATTTGGAATTGTAAACCTTTGCATGCCCATGTGACGGTATAATATGGAGAACTTTATTATAAAAAACACCAAATATGTACTATACCCATGTTTGCAAAGAAATACATGATTTGATTTGAGTCCAATAGATTTACTTGGTATCTAGGGTGTGATGATGGAGCAGGAGGTGGATATTGGAACTCTTTAGTGGCTACTAGTAAACCCCCGAGTTTGGGCTTATATGATTTGTGACAAGTCCAACAGATGGCTTTTGGTTTTTAGGGTCTGATGATGGAGCCAGGAGGTGGATAGTGGAACTCTTTAGGGGCTACTAGTAAACCCCTCGAGATTGGGGTCATATGATCCGTTTTGATGAGTCCAATATATTGTACTTGGTGTCGAGGTCTGATGGTGGAGCCAGGAGAGGGATAGTGGAACTCTTTAGGGGCTACTTGTAAACCCCTCGAGGTTGCTAGTAGCCCCTAATCGTCATAACTTAGTTAACTTTATACTTATTAACTTAATGAAGAATATAAATACCTACTAGACGCAAAAGATAAAAATGAAAACATGTAGTTTAAAAAAACGCTTTTATCACGCACTAAAAATGATAAAATAACTAAGTGAATTGACTTAAATTTAATTCTAAAAGCGTGAAACGCACAGATCATGGTCTATCCGTGAGCAACATTTTGTAGAAATCCGTTCAACTACTGAGGCGTGAAAGGCGACAGACAGAAAACTGTTTGCATATATAGGATCATTTTAAACTTAACGTCTGTAACTTGTACCTACTTTCTGTGCAAATAAAGAACTATTCTATTCTATTCTAGAGTTACCTACTTTTGCGTTAGTAGTTATGAAATCCATAACCATTTAGAATTCACTGCCTAAAAAACAATTCATAAAAGCAAAAAAATGGGTTACACAAATATCATTTAATAACTGAAATGCCATCAGCCTGTTGTCAACTGTAATGAAACTCCTAGATTGATGGCAATTAAATTTCTGTACGCTGTAGCAATACGTAAAACTGTTTTTCAGTTGAAAACTGAATATGTATTGGGCTTTTTATAAAGGCTTGTTGCCAATCAACGTTATGTTAAGGGCTTATTACTTTTATTATTAACGACCGAATCATTTGTTTGTGGAACGCGTTGAAAACGGAAGTTAAAATAATTTTGTTGTTAAATAAACGGTGCATTACTTACACTGAAATGGATGTAGTAAATGAGCAAATACTGAGAAAGAAAACGTTTCCACTATTTGCTCAAGTTACGTAAACGAGCTATGGAATTTTTCAGTTTAAAGAAAATCACTCGGCGCTCTCGAGTGATTTTTTTAAACTGAAAAATGTTTTTAATTTTTATAACAGACATTAATTGATTGCATTCTGTAGGTTCTGTAAGGTGGAAAATTTATGATTTGATTAGATAAAAATGAACACTTATACGTTTAGAAATAGAATAAGCATTGATTTTACTCTTCATGTGCTCGTGTTTCCAATGTACCTCATCAGATTTTTATCATTTCATGATAAAAATCCACCACGAAAACAAGTGACCCCAAAGTTCTCATCAAAAGTGACTTTTTAACAGGCCTTAGTCTCAAAATATCCTTCTTATGATAATACTTATTGTAAATGTAGGCACATTCACAACATCTACATTTTTTCCTTCCTCTTACCGGGTAAGCCGAGGCAATCAATTAAGTGCCAACATCGGCGGTGGCACTACATTTTGCCAGATTGTGCGATAACTCAAGAACTACGTGCTTGCCGGTGATATCTATCTACGTACTAGTTGGTTTTATTGACTAGGGCGTGTGTATCTTGGATTACTCACACAAAAAAGTCGTAGTTTTGAACTGGTCAGTTTCTAATGGCTGTCTTGATTGTGGTCCGGATCATCATCATTTTCTTGCCGTTATCCCATTTTACTTAGAGTCTGCACAACATGACTTTGTCTTCCATACTTCTCTATTAGTCTTTATCTCAGTAGTTACTCCCTTTTGTAACTATATCATCTTTCAAACACTCAATCCACCCTTTCTTTGGTCTTCCCCTACTGTTTCAAATTGATACTCAAAAATTTTTCTCACTCCTCCGCATTACATGGCCATACTATGACAGCGGATTTCTAGACAACTTTTCAGTCACCGGTGCCACTTTCACTTCCTCTTATATATATATATGTCGCATCCCGTCATTGCTTTGACTATTCGGAACGGCAGCGCTATCTGGCGGCACTCGACAGAATCTAGCCTGAGTTCGTGGGGAGTACAAGAGAGCGTGCAGCGAGGTGGAGCAGCCCTCTTGGACATCGGATATCATACGAACAACATGTGCTCAGAAACTGTCCCGCGTTCCGTATCTGGTTGTATCGTGTACCTATAGTGTGTGATTTGCTAGTGTGATTAAATTGTTGGTGAAATTATAATTTGATTTGAACTGCAAACCGTTTTTCTATTGCGCAATAACCAACACTATACCCATAGTTTGCCCACAGTAGTTCAATTATGGCTGATAATAACGATACACACATACCTTCTCCGTTATATTCTTCATTCTTCTTCTTGATTCTCATCTCAGCTGCATGCAATTGCTCTCCGAATCTGAGACGGATATTAACAAGGAAAAGCAAACGCCTGAAGGTATTACCACTGTCTAATCTAATGGCTATACCAGCACCCTAATTGCTTAAGACACTATCAATCATAATCTGATTCATTCTGAAGGATATTGCTAATCCATTGCTTTATATGTTAGAAAAGCTTATCTGCACAACAACGTATATAACGCAATGAATGTTGTTCAACTGTTAAAATTAAAGCCATTCCTACTCTTAGTGTGTTACGCAATTATCCCTCGGTGTTATAAGCGTACCCTGATAAATCAAAATCCTTTGTCACCATCTTGATTAAGTTAAGGAACTTTTTTGGAATTAAAATGATCTTAAATTTTCATAGTCGATATCGATTTTCAAATTAAGTTGAGTTTAAGCAGGGCTGCCATTTTAAGTAGTTGAAATAAAATAGTACTGCAAAGAGAAATTCACATAATATTGGGTCATTAATGACCCAATATTATAGTTGGGAAAGGGCTAGGCAGATGTTAACATCTACCTAGCCCTTTCCCAACTATGTTGGGGTCAGCTTCCAGTCTAACCGGATGCAGCTGAATACCAGTATTTTACATGGAGCGACTGCCTATCTGACCTCCACAACCCAGTTACTAGGTAATACGATACCGATTGGTAAGACTGGTTGTCAGACTTTCGGGCTTCTGACCATGTAACGACCGTCAAAAATCCACGAATGACAGTGGGACCAACGGCTTAACGTGCTTTCCGAGGCACGGAATGGTCTCGGTATGTAAAGATGGTCTCACCCATCCACAGACCAACCGCGGCAAGCGTAGCTTAAGCTGATCGATCGACCTGTGCGGCTGTTATTATTTTAGCCACGGGCCCCTCTTCACATCTCACATAATATTAGGTATATCTTCATTAATTGCTGTCAGTAATTGTTGTTTCCAGGTTTGCACAAACTGCTTTGTATTTTGCTTGTATCTAATAGTTAGCACCCAAGAATCTTGAGCACATTTCTGAAGCCCGTTAACAATGGAATATGTTCCGTAACAAGACTTAAATGTTGATTGAAGCATGTTCGTAATACAGAAACTGAATAGTTCTATAATTAACGATGATATTTCTCAGAACCTGCAAGTTATTTGTTTAATATTAGGTTTAATGATACTAATATGTACGTTCCATGAATCTCTTGAAAGGATTTTTTGGAAAATGTAGCTTCAATAGTTATAGGTAAAATCTGCATAGTAATATTTGCATTAAGTCCGCCTTTGTACAGTTTTTACTTTTGCATAAAGTTTTAATAAATAAATAAATAAATAAATAATATTTAAATAAGAATAATGATAAGGATGATGGCATTTCATAATAAAAAATTGGTTTTTATTCATTTCGTGGCTAAATAATAACAGCCGCACAGGTCGATCGATCAGGTTAAGCTACACTTGCCGCGGTTGGTCTGTGGATGGGTGACCATCATTACATACCGAGACCCCTCCGTGCCTCGGAAAGCACGTTAAGCCGTTGGTCCCGGTTGTCATTCGTGGATCTTTGACAGTCGTTACGGGTAGTCAGGAGCCCGAAATTGTGACAACCAGTCTTACCAAGGGGTATCGTATTACCTAGTAACTGGGTTGTGGAGGTCAGATAGGCAGTCGCTCCATGTAAACTACTGATATTAGAAACCGACCCCAACATAGTTGGGAAAATGCTAGGCATATGATGATGATTCATTGATTTTCTGCTTGTGTTTCATATTTTAAAAGATATTTCTTCAACACGTAAAAGCAATTGTCTTTACCAATCAAGACGCCGCCCATCTTATTCTTTCATCAATTAGCTGGTCATCTTAGTATGTCAATATGGGAGAAAAACACGAAAACAAAAAGCAAGACTGATACACACCTTTCATAGAAATATCTCGAAACCTCCCTAATAAAAGCATCGCGACATCAAAAGAATATCAGAAAATGAAATTAACTGGAAAGAAAAACTCACAACTCGATTTAAGCCTTTGTTAAATCAAAATAACGAATATAAAACGAATCAAATTTAATTGCGTTTTCTTAAAGAAATGCAATTGATCTGTTTTAATCAAAAACTGTGCTACCTACATACTGCGCGAAGAGTCGCTTTCGTGACAAGAATAAAAATGATAGGTTTTTCATCTGGACTATACGTACATACAAAGATTCATTTTGATACCACAATTAGAAGTAGGTTAATTGACTTTTAGATTGTATTACATTGTTTATTAGTTAGATAGTTACAAGCAAAGCTAATAAAAGCAAGTTAAAAAATATTTTGTTTTAGCATTTTCTCCAAACTATAATAAATAGGTACTTTTTAACAACACGCAATGATCCGAGCAGTCGTATGAAGGCCTGAGAAAAATAATAACACCTACTCATGTTAGTTGACTAACTATTACACTAGGGTCCTTTTTTCATATGAAATCCAAGTGTAGATACAAATAAACAATAACGCTAAAATGATAAATGTAAGTGCGCTTTTATAGTTTCCTGCATTATCTTGATGCCGTGGCATGAACGTGGAAGTCCACGTCCGTGTCACATAATATCGCAGCAGTAGAAACTAATATATACATATACATAGCAATAAGATGCAAATTCTACCACTATAAACTAAACTATGGCTTAAACCATGTTCTGATTGTGCGCAGAAGACATCAAATAGTAAACACCATGAAATTCTTTACAATAAAAGTATAGCTGATATAAATACATATTATTCAGCCTTTTTCAATCCCAAGCCCGCAATAATTCCCAGTCGCTATTCCGACGCAGGAATATAAGGCACACTTTAAACCAGATCAACATAGGAATGCGGTAACATTGTCATAAAATCACGAGGATTTTCTAAGAAATTTCCTCTTGCGTAGTCTCTAGCGAGTCTTCAAACGTGGTTCAGTGTTGCCCTCTATCAAAATACTGCGAAGCGTTGCTTAGGGGCGTCTGAATCATGTTTATTTAGGCGGTATACCGCAGAGCCCAAAATATCCTCTCCTCCTGACTTTTATATGACCCGCTTGTAAACTTAGAAAAGGCTAGAATTTAGGTTTTTTTCAGGTAATATTTTTTCTTCAGTGAGACTCAGGTGTGCCGTTTTTTGTGAGAAGAATTTTGTCCAATTTTCTTAGAGGATTAATGAAAATTGGATTAAGAAGAGGTATTGAAAACGTGATCTTTTCAGATGTGCGTCTTTGAGGGTTGTTTCTGAGGCGTTATCTTTTAACCTTATTTTAGGGTAGGTATTACGCAGTTTTGGAGCGTTTTATATCTATCACGGAGAAAATACTTTTCAGTTTCGGGAAGATATTAGGAGGGAAGTAATTTGTCACACTGTTGCTTCTTCTTCTTAAAGTATGTCGTCCCACTCACAGGCGAACCATCACAAGAAAGACTGAAACTGTGGCGAGACAGTGCTTCCTTATCCAAACCGTTCGTTCTACCCGCTGAAGACCTCCCACCTGGACATGAGTTACCTTGGGTAACCTGAAAGTCTTTAAACAGACTCCGGACCCAGGTTGACCGAAGCAAGGAAAACCTGTTCAGGTGGAGCTTTATAGACGACTCCGCCTTGGAGTGTAAATGTGGTGCTGTTCCACAAACGATGGGACACTTAATACCGTGCCCTGCGTGTCCTGCCAGCTGCACGTTACAGGAACTGATGGACGCTAGTGATGGCGCCAAACAAGTAGCCGATTTCTGGGTCGAGTACATTTAGATTGCTATCGACACGCTAAGAAGAAGAAGACACTGTTGCTAATTAACTAACACATGTTACGATTTTGAAAAACAGTTAACCAAATTCCGAATGCTACCTATTAAGTTAACCTGTGCCAATGATAGTCCAAGTCATAGCTAGGTCTCTAGTGTTATAGCACTAATGCCTTCGTATTGCTAAACCATCTTAACCAATACATAATACCAATCAATTAGATACTATCAAGTAGCTATGTTACTCCATTGACTGTCAATAATTGTATTATCGATTGAAGTAATAGCTATCAGGTCAATCATGAGTTAGATTATTATTGACGTCAGAAACTCAACCGTATATCTAACTAAACAGCTACTTTTGAGAGTTCAATTGATAGGAGACGTCATGAGACACCGATTTAAAAAAGAGACGTTCTGCTAGTTTGCGTGGAAGTCGTAAGGTACACAAATATTTATGCAACTGTTGTATAATACCTAATTATTACAGTTGCACACACGACTTTATATACACCCATGATATGAATTCTCTATAATGATTCTGAAACAGTTTTTTGCAATACTAATATCGAACAAAAATGGCGGCCGGCGGAATACGACGTGAATTCGAATAACCTATAAGTTCTTTTTTTAAATTACGGCGCTGTGGTAGTGAAACGAGCGTGCATGACAATGTTCATTTTTTTTTAAACGAGTTGCATAGTGAAATTTAGTACAACATTATAACACCCATTTGGATGATATTATGGTTACTATGACACTGGTTGTTTTAATGTTGGCAATAAGCTAACAGTATCAGAAACTTTTACAGAGGATTTATAGCATGGGATAAAGACTAAAATAACAGTCACATTTTTATAAAACTCCCTAGCCCCTCAAGCCACCGCGTCGCATCGCATCACCTGCCCGCGCTGTTACTTCGTGTTCTTTCTCATTTTTTTAATTTATGCTCGGCTCCTAAGGAAGATGTTAAATAGGCTATAACCTTCCTTAAGAGTTTTGGGCTATCAAATGCAAAAATCCGACGGTAGTTTCAGAGATTAGCGTGTACAAAGAAACAAATGCTTTAATAAATTAGTATTGATTTCGATTTCGTTCACATATTGACATATTTAGTTTAAATTTAAACTTCTGGGCTCAGACGCCATTTGTTCAACATTGAATATTATTATGTTGTTTGAATATCTAAATATTACATTAAATAAATTGCCAAACTTAAGTGGCAGTTTGCAGGGCACATTGCTTGCAGAACAGATGGCCGATGGGGCCGAAAGGTTCTGAAGTGGCGACCGCGTACCAGAAGACGTAGCGTTGGAAGGCCTCCCACAAGGTGGCCCGACGACCTTGTGAAGGCCGCAGGAACTCGTTGGATGCGAAAAGCACAAAACCGGTCGAAGTGGAGGTGCTTGGGGGAGGCTTATGTCCAGCAGTGGACGTCTTTCGGCTGAAATGATGATGATGATATTAAATAAAGTCCTCTAGACCATATTTCAGCCACGGCGACTAATCTCAATGGAGACTAGCCTTCGGCGCGGAAGATATTATAGTGCACAAGTGTGCGCGCAGAGACAGGTGACAACAGGTCTCAGGATACAGGTGATATTACATTACCGAATAATTATTAAGACATTGTAGTATATAACAAGATGAAATTAATCAATTGGCATGAATTGCGAATTTCATCATGTTCTGTTTCCGTTAATGATTTATTACAATTTCGCTGAGTCACCCTAATAGAAATTCCCCACAACTATATACATAGGTTGAAACTGTCAAAATAATTAGCGGGTAAGTACTTACACCGTGTTATGATTAATAACGCTAGAACAACTAAGATCTAAACTTAGGCTTTAGAATTCCAAACATAACACGAATTCTTAGTTTACTTAGTTATTAACAGTAGGTATGTACGGAAACTTAGAGAATTATATATTAGTTTCCATAATCTTAACCACAAAGTAATCAGCCTAAAATATCTCCACTGCTGGGACACAGGCCTACTCTCTGTGGGAGCAAGGGTGACATGATGCAACACACGGGTCCAATATGGTTTGGCAGATGTCACATGTTTTCGAATTTTGGTTCTAGGATATGTTTATATGCCAATATGTCGGTTTCCTGAAGATGTTTTCCTTCACCGTTTGTGAAGTGTTTGCTCGGGATTGAACTCACGACCTACAACTTGTAAGTCGCGGCCATTAACTTACTTAAGCAGTCGATAGTCTGACTTCAACGTGATCTTCCTTTCGACTTAGTTTTCCTTATCCCTTTCCTTAGGACCAGAAATTGGAAGCGGCCTAACTTTATCGCGTTTGACAGTGTAGCGTTAAGGAAGAGACTCACGTCGTCCTTCTTTCATGATTTTCCAAAGCTCATGTCACTCTTCTATATAAATAATAAAATAATAACGAAGTCAGAGCTGATCATTAAGTATTTTGAAAAAAAAAGTAATTGCTACGAGGTGTGAGAACGCGTCTGATGACGAAAATATTAAATATTTTAGAATTTTACTCCATTTGTGTGTTTGGATGTATGTTCCGGATTGACGCAAAAACGGCTAAACGGATTTGGATGTGGCCCACAAACAGTTTATAACCTGGATTAACACATATAGGGTACTTTTAATCTCGGTAGTACTTTCCCATGGTATACTTTTCGATATCCAAGCGGGCGATGCAGCGGGCAAAAGCTAGTTCTTTCATAATTATAAAACGCTCTCTCTGCTTGTGATTGTGCGCTTATAAAATTATTTGTATATCTAGTAAGTTTTAGTTTATAGTACCTAGATATAAAAGTCCAAACGAGCTGCGCACAGTTAGGTACTACAATACATATTTACTGATTATTATTTCTTCAATCCCATAATACGTTTAATTTCCCTTTAGGTACAGACGCCAGCACATCAAGCTACTACAATCTGTCAAATTTCTTTAATAGATTTTCAACATAAAGTAAGAAATGAGTATATAAGAGGAAGTTTGAAAGTGGCGCCAGTGACAGAAAAGTTGAAAGGAAATCGTTTGGCTTGGTATGGGCATGTGATGAGAAGGGACGAAACGCATGTGACTAAAAGAGTGATGAATATACATGTTGATGGATGGAGAGGGAGAGGAAGGCCGAAGAAAAGGTGGATGGATTGTGTGAGGAATGATATGAAAGAGAAGGGAGTGAATGATAGCGTGACGGTTGACAGGGGAGAATGGAAGAAGAAAACGTGTTGCGCCGACCCCAAGTAACATGGGATAAGGGCAGGAAGAAGAAGAAGAAGATTTTCAACTTTATCGTTAAACCATAAGGTTCAAAGTTGATTGAAAAAAATTGACAGTTTCATAAGTTAGTCAGTGCATAAGTCTATTTCACAATAGCTGTCAAACCGACACCACACACTCACTCACGAGTTATACATCTAAGCTATCCCCCTCTATCCCTACCCCTTAAGGGCAGACAAGCGTGATATTATGATATATGTTATTCAGTTAATAATCTGTCAAGCTCCGCTAATGAGACACAATTGATTTTCTATTGTTTCGTCGCCGACAGGCGACGCGCGGTGCTTGAATCCAACCTATCTTTCTCCGGAGCCTAAACAAAACTTAACTTCATCTAGAATCCCTCCGATGCAATTCAAATTTCTGTCACACTTCAGCCATCGGAGTCTTTTGCTGGACAAAGGCGTGTCCTTAAAGGGAGGAACGTTGAAAGCTCAAGTGAGTTAGCAACCGAAGAGCCACATCTAATCCAAAATGTGTCGAAGCGAGAACGCACTTAGGCACGGCCATGTATTGCATGGGAGAGACAGGCTTTAATATGATTTAGACGACCGTTTTAGACCTTGTATCAGCCATTTGGCTGTATGCTGATGTAGTTTTCGACAACTGTTAAGATTCTGCTTTGAAATAACGTTATGTTACATGCAGTTACATAGAAGTTAACATCATGAAGAAACAAAAGGTTTTATTTACTACTGGCTACTGCCCGCGATTTTGTCCGCGTCGTATTTCTTATTCCTCCGACCCACCGCGTCGCATCGCATCACTTTCCCACGCTATCACTTCGTTTTCGTTTAGCGTTCTTTCCGAATTTTTTTGGTTTGCTCGGCTCCTAAGAGTCATAGTGGATGTTAACCGGTTTCCGTAATTACAGACACAATTAAGAAGCCATTGTGTCTCGCGTGGAACCAGGTTTAAGCATACGAAGGGTTAAATAGCCTTCCGCAAGAATTGGGTTAAGAAATGTAAAATTATTTTTTCAAATTAGACCGGTAGTTAAAGAGATTAGTACGTGCGTAGTTATTTTGTTTGTTTCTTCAACAAACAAGCAAACTCTTCAGCGTTATTATTAACTAGCTGCGCCTCACGGTTTCACCCACATAAGTTTCAATCCCGTGGGAATATCGGAATAAAGACTATCCTATGTCCTTTCCCAGGACGCAAACTATCTCCATACCAAATTTCATCTAAATTGGTTCAGTGGTTTAGGCGTGAAAAGGTAACATACAGACAGACAGACAGAGTTACTTTCGAATTTGTAATACTAGCTGCGCCCCGCGGTTTCACCCGCGTAAATGTCGATCCCGTGCGAATATCGGGATAAAAACTATTCTATGTCCTTTCCGGGGACTCAAACTATATTTATACCAAATTTCATCGAAATCGGTTCAGCGGTTTAAGCGTGAAGAGGTAACAAACATATAAACGCACACACACACACACTCACAAACTTTCGCCTTTATAATATTAGTGTGATTAATATGGATATAGTATAGTATTCATATAGATAGATAGAATATATAGATTTTGATTTTTTTCTGAACTTCGCGGCAGTGAGTCTTCGTCTAGCCTTCGTTGCAGTGTGCTCGAGTTTTAAGAGAAGCAGTATGCAATAAATTGTTAAGACAAGAATTCAAATCCTTTTCAAAACACTTGCAATATTTGCGTATACCTTACTTGAACGTCTGCAGCTTATCAATTCCGCATACCACAATTGCGTATTGCGTAACATGTGAATAGTATAACGTCCATATTGGCACGCCGCCATGCTGTCGACTATTCCGGGCGTCGACCTCTTTACGTGCGTTCAAAACAATGGGGTTTTATAACAATTGTGACATAATATCTCTTCATACCGGTTAAAAATAGGCCAGCCTATTTTGAAGAAAGACTAAGTGTTTTATGGAGCTGACGAAGCAGCTTGCTAGAGAATTTTTTAACTTATGGGACTTATGCGAAACCCGCACCCCCGGCCATAGGTAGAGGTGGAACACCGCGGTGGTTTTAGCCGGTAAGAGTCTGGCATGCCCCTCTGTCACCCCCACGATAGAGGAAGTCCATGAAGATTTCCACCGCGAAAAAAAAAAAGTACAAAAGTCAATTGTTTCGGTTGGCGATTCTCTTGACCATACTGCAACCGGAAATAAATATGACCACTACCTTATGTCCACGGCTTCGCTCGCGTGGAGTTCGGAGATTATCCAACGCGAATTTACTATCGGAATATATTGTATCCTATGTCCTAACCCAAACCCAGGTCATGGTCTAGCTGCGTGCTGTTCATTCAATTTGGTTCAGCCCGTTAAGGCTTGAAAAGGACAAAGAGTTACTTTCGCATTTATAATATTAGAATGGGTTGAGCTTTGGAAAGAGAACGACGCTATACAAAACCAAACTTTGTTCAAAACTCGATTTGCAATCTTATTGTAAATGTTTTGCTATCGTTCTCTAATCAGTACAGCAAGAAAGAGACCAAAGATACAAAACAAACTGACAAACTGACACATTAATTTACATTTTATACTTCAGCTTGTTTACAGGCGGCTTATTTTGAGTGGCCGCCTAAACTTGTTGTGAAGTTTTAATTCAACCGATTTGATAGCTTTAATTTATAAAGGGTGGCTATATTTTTGGTTTGGTGGATGCCTTACAAAACAGGAACAATTTATCTCAATACTATTCATAATAGCGATTTTGAGTAGGCCTCTGTTCAGCAATTTGTCATTTTGTGGCATATAGGAACTGCAAGAGCAAAGTTTATTAGGTATTGCTTGTATATAAATCAATACAAGCATTAAGAAACTTCATGTATTATATTTTCTTACTAATCCAATAAATCAGACGAACACTCGTAAAACATTACTCTACGATTGAATGCTGGAGTTATATTCATTTGTGAGTAGAGTTTCAAGTAGTATTAATATTCATATTCTTAGAACCTACAACGATAAAATCACACTTCACACTAATATTATAAAGGCGAAAGTTTGTGAGTGTGTGTGTTTATATGTTTGTTACTTCTTCACGCTCAAACGGCTGGACCAATTTTGATAAAATTTTGTATGGAGGTAGCTGAAATCCTGGATTAACATACAGGCTACTTTTTATCCCGATATTCCCACGGAATCGACATTTAAGCGGATGAAACCGCGGGGCGCAGCTAGTAAAAATATAAAAATAACATAAAAATCGGGCACTCTGAAATTAGCATTTTCAGCCCAACATAATTATGCTAAAAAAGGACTTCCTTTTTTGAAGTCGGTTAATAAGACTTTTACAAGACTCCTATAGACCAACATTGCTGAACTTGAAACTCCTGCTAATCATTGATCAATCATCATCTGCCTAGCCTTTTCCTATGTTCATTGGGGTCAACTTCCAGTCTAACCGGATGCAGCTGAACACCAGTACCTATTATGATCAACAATATAATATCTAACTGAATATAATATCACATTTGACACAACAATATTGTATTATTCAACTTGAAATATAAGTTGACAAAGTCCATTATACTGTAGGTAAGTAAACCACTGGATTTTCTTCGCTATAAAAACAAAATAACTTCAAGAAATAACGATACCAAAACTTGTATCAACTTCTAGTCAAAACTAATAAAATTCGACAAAAAACATATGTGAAATCTAACTCAATCTTTCCCACACATATTTAATTCGAAGTCCGTTCGTCCGTTTGATCTCCTGCGTTACTAATAACGTTTCTTTTGATGTTCTATTCGGGATCGTGGCCGCCATTTTGGCATTAATACATCTGTTAAATAAAATGGTTAATCGTCTTGAAACGGTCCCGTAACATGAATTATGTATGTATGTTTGTCACGAATGGACTGTGAAAACGCTGGACTATTTAGAAATGGATATTTCTTTCGAGTACGCAATAAAAGTTTTAGTTGAAAGATTTATAGATAGAGTGTTGGTGTTTATGTTCTTGTTGAGTTCAAATTGTTTCCATGTGGTTTGGTGAGAGACGTAGCATTATGTTAGCTTGTGGAGAAAGTTGTAAGAGAGTTATATTCTCTAACTGTTAATTTCAGTGTAGCCTTAAGCGGTTAGCTTTTATTATTATGGGATTAGTATCTTTTGAGAAATATTTAACACTAGCAGCGCCCCGCGGTTTCACCCACGTAAGTTTCGATCCCGTGGGAATATCGGGATAAAAAGTATCCTATGTGCTTTCCCGGGACTCAAACTATCTCTATACTAAATTTCATCTAAATCAGTTCAGTGGTTTAGGCGTGAAAAGGTAACATACAGACAGACAGACAGACAGAGTTACTTTCGAATTTATAATATTAAGAGCCTATACTACCTCAAATGGCTTAGCGTGATCCTCCGTTATGTCGAAAATACTGCACCATTAATTTTGAAATAAATATATGGTAAAGTTGAGGATTAATGCTAAGTCTTATGTTAGACGAAAACACGATTCGATAAAATTTTCTCGATAGAAAATAAATCCAAAGTTACCTCTAACCCGAACAATAAACCGCTGGTATTCAAAAAATACTTCAAATTAGATCATGAAACTTTGCATACTAACTGAACTTACTTTAAAGCAGGTCTTATGTTATTAACTTTTTTATAATTACCATTATTTTCACTGTAAAAAGCAAATACCTAAACTATTGGCGCTGCCTGCCGCCCAGCACCGCACTCTGTCTCGCTCTCACTTATTCAGCGAGCAGTATCGTATGAGCGAGATAAAGAGTGAATTTTAGCTGAGGTAGTATAGGCTCTTAAGTATGGATTTTTGTCATTATTGTCGAAGAAATAAAGTAAACCTTACCCCTAAAAAAAAACACGACTTAAAAAATGTTTGATTACTGCTGAGCATGAGGTTCTGGAATCGATTCCCAAGTAGTGCTAAGTGTCATTAGGTTTTTCCATCAGGAATTTCTCAGTAGTAGCCCGGAGTCTGGATTTGTGCCCAGTTGATGGCAACAGGCTCGCCCCTATTACATGACTTAACACTAACTTAACTTAACTTAACTTGGGACTTAAACATAACTGGCGAAATGTGGGTGTACTGTAGGTACACATCTGCCTAACCCTTCAGGGAATATAGGCGTGATGTTATGTTATATTATACTTTTAGGGTTCCGTATCTCTTGGGAGCGGTGAATGCTTATGCGAATCCCGCACCCCCGGCCATAGGTAGAGGTGGAACACCGCAGTGGTTTTGGCCGGTAAGAGTCCGGCATGCCCCTCTGTCACCCTCACGATAGAGGAAGTCCATAAGGATTTCCACCACGAGAAAAAAAAAGGGTTCCGTACCTCAAAAGGAAAAACCGAACCCTTACTTATAAGATCAGTTCCTTGTCCGTCTGTCAAGACCCTTTTTCTCAGGAATGCGTGGAGTTATCAAGTTGAAATTAATATCAAATACTCAGGGCTGCAATCCCTTGAAGCAATGAAGAAGTCAAACTTCTAAGTCAACGCAATCAATAGATACGGTCGTTTTCCTTTTGAGCCGCATATTTTGACATTCGCAAGGGAATCAAAACCTATAGGGTACTTCCTGTTGACCTAGAATCGTGAAATTTGGCAAGAAGCAACGTCATGTAGCACAAGTCAAGGAAAAAAATCGAAAACCGTAAATTTGTAGTTACATACCTGCAAATTTGTACGGAACCCTCGGTGCGCGAGACCGACTTGCTATTAACCGGTTTTTTCACAATAACCCTACCTGCGGCATATTTTCCTTACAAGTTAATTATGGAAAAAGGAATTTGGTAAGAACCGCAGTCGATTTCATCGTTATTATTCATTCCTTTCATAAATTATTCTGTTTTATTTATCTTCCTTTTATCGCATATTCGAGCGTTTTCCTTTCCATTGAACTTAATTAACGTTTCAGATCATTTTGCGTTATCGTAAAAATATCATATTATTTATCTTCGTTTTGGAACGTTTTCATTGTTCGGGAATTTAGGGACTCGACGTCAAGGTACTAAATCATTTGAGTAATTCTTTTTATATTATGAAAAAATAATGTTCTATAATTATGTTTATTTGCGCGTTTTTTTAATTCGTTAGTGATAACTTCATAAATAAGTAATAAAATTACTAGTAGGCAGGCAATATGTCTAAAATAATGCATTATGCCCCTACAGTGCTATTTGTCAATTTTAATACCTGATACACATCGATGCATGCCGTGTTTAAATTATGGAAATCATAGTCATATTTAGGATTTAGCGTGTTTTAACCGCGGCCGCGACTTACGTAGGTTCGAATCCAGACAGGTGCTTTACTTTGTGTAAATTATTTCATCACCACTGCTCTCAATAAACGGTGAAGGAAAACATCCTGAGGAAACCGGCATATCCTAGAACCAAAAATTCGAAGACATGTGACATCTACCAACCCGCACTTGGCCCCGTGGTGGATTACGGCCCACTCCCTCTCACAGAGAGGAGGCCTGTGTCCCAGCAGTGGGAACATTATAGGCTGATGATGATGTGTTTTAACTGCTAAGTTCTATGGCTGAAAGAGGACACACTAGCGCAGTCAGAAACGATTGCAACAATCACCAAGCATGAAGTGATTGTGATCCAATAAACCGCAAGCTGGAATAATCCGTTTTTTGATGTTCATGGAAAGCCCAAATAAAAAGGGCTTACTTACTTTTCGTCTGGCTTCACTGAATGTAGGTAATTACGAATGTATGAAGGTATATTACCCTCTTTCCTTACGAAAACACAAAGTTACTAATTTTCTCATTCATCTCTCTTAGTCGAGTTTGCGAATAAACTCCGTTCCGGAGCTAAAAATAGTATGTTACAATATTACGTGCTACAGTTTAATATAGATGAGAGTCCGACACGACTGAGTTCCTCGATACAACGCTAAATGAAGTTCAATAGAGCTTCATATCTCTTTCGAAGTAACTATTTTCTGGGTCTACTAAAAGTATCTTC
The DNA here is from genome assembly GCA_947508005.1 of Amphipoea lucens. NCBI lineage: Eukaryota > Metazoa > Arthropoda > Insecta > Lepidoptera > Noctuidae > Amphipoea > Amphipoea lucens. The sequence goes on from OX382357.1 coordinate 23,060,112, forward strand.
CTAAATATTGGATGAATATGTAAGTAGGTAGATATAGCTGTTTAGGAGTAGTTCGTTTTCTGATTGAGTTACTAGTTCTCTGCAGTATTCCGAAGGAATATCGAAGGTACGGCTACCTTTTTAGATACCTAGATACATAATAAATATCGATTGGCGATTGAAAGGATGGGTTCGGTTCGCAAGTACGTGAAACAAGAAAGCTATTTGAACATGTGAAATTTGTGTCGGTAAAACGATGGATACAGAAGAATTTTTTAGTCCAAAACGATCAGTGGCGTGCATTGGTTTTCAGAATAGGTAGGCACTAGGCCGGGTCTAGTCTAGGCAAACGCGGTCACTAATCAGAAAAAAAAGTGATGTCAAAATGTGGTTATTTGAGTAGGCATGCCTTAAGGGTGATAAATTGCGATAGTCGAACATCATGGTATTACGCGTGAGACGTACGTATTTTTAATTTTGTCGTATTAACTTGAACGAGTAAAAACCAATGACAATGTGCGAATAGGGTAGGCCGTCCGGCGACTGCCTACTGCCGCGCGTGTTTGTATGAAGATTTTGTTTTTTGTTAGGTATGATAATTTAGTGAGTTTCTTAATTATGGGGCACACACACTTAAATGTAATTGACAGGCTTAATGTTGATCTATCGAGGTAGGCACTGCTTATATGCCTATATGCAATGCACGCCACTGAAAACGATGTTCTTAATACAACGTAGATGATGAAATGAGTTAAGGAATTTACATTCTCTTTCAAAGTACTTGTTTGTTTTGTGAAACACATAATTATCTTGGTACGAGAATATTATGTAAATAATATCCTACAGTACCAGAATATGGACTGATGCACGATATTGGCAGTAAAATAAAATGGAGTGTAACTTACTATCTCGGGTAAGGTGTAAAAGTTGTCCTGCTGGTAACGGTCAAAGCGGTTCTCCTGAAACAATTTCAGACTAGTTTTAGTATCATTCTGCATCAAGCTAATATGGTTTTATGTTAAGAGACGCTCATAATCAAAATTGCGGTATGTGGGTTTACATGAAATGAAATGTTACTACTAGTACCGGATTAAAGAGTAGCTTCCCCATATAAAAGAGTTTTATGCACGTTAACGAACATATAGATCGCGCTTTATATAAAAATCAGGTCTACGGACATTGCCTAGCATGTAACGTCACATTGAAACATAAATCACTGGTTTTCAATCCACAGACTTGAATCTCCAAAATTTTAGGCCTTTGTGACAGTATTACTGTAGGTATATGTATATTGCTCCCTAGCACTGTCTAGGTATCTACCTTAACCCAATATCTAGGTATCTACCTATGTGTAACTAGGTACGGATGGTGGTCAATGTCTGCGGCCGGTAATCCCTGTCTAATACCGTCGGAGCAATCCGGATGCACGATTACTAGATCATAATATTATGTGACAGGCTTATTAATTTATGATCCTGACCGCTAGGCAACGCATGTCGCCACAACACGGTACTACGGGATACATAACGCTTCCAATAGACAGGGTTAGGCAATACAATGTTCCGTGTTATTTGCTACAAAGAATAGTGGCCATCTTGGATTAGATAAATTTATTACATGAATTTAAAAAGTTGTCAAAAACTAGATCAAATACCTATAATATTATATTTAAACTAATATTATAAATGCGAAAGTTTGTGTGTGTGTTTATATGTTTGTTACTTCTTCACTCTCAAACGGCTGGACCAATTTTGATAAAATTTTGCATGGAAGTAGCTGACATCCTGGATTAACATATAGGCTACTTTTTATCCCGATATTAATACGGGATCGACACTTATACGGGTGAAACCGCGTGGCGCAGCTAGTATTAAAATAAATTGAAGAGAGCAAGCTAATACCAAAAAGTACAAATATTTTCGACAAAGAAAAAACGCTGGAAAATGTCTGGGTCAAGGTTTCTTTTAAAACTTTTTGATCTATTCCGTCAGGCACAGTAAAAGTTAGCATAGTGTTGAGAGGCAATCTAGCAAAAGCCGTAGGCTTCAGCTCCCGGCTTCGGTATCTAGACTTCATCAAACGACTTGAAACGCTGTTGATGTAACGGGCTTTGATATAGCTTGAAAAGCTTGATGAATAGAATGTTTGCTGTGTAATATGTTTTATGTGTGTAGTTGAAAATAGTGCGGATATTTTGGCAAAGCGTAGAAACCTACGCGTGGAAGTGTTTGCTTGGATGCACGGACCAAAGAGTTATGTAAGCGGGTAACTGAGAAAGATCTGTGTGAGATGTGGCTAACTGCATGCACTTTTGTGCTTTTGAATTTGGAACAAATTTCTTTAACGCGGCAGTGGTAGGAGTAAACGGGGAGAAATCTTCACGTAAGGAAAAATCGTTATGCCCCCTCTATGCAAATTTGTCTCTCTCAGACATAGAGAGAGATGGTTTTTGAGAGAACCAAAGCCGATAGTGAGGTCAAAATGAAAATCCAAGATAGGGACAACTTTATGAGAGGTTCTAAAAACTTATACTAGATGGCTCTGTATTAAATCGCGTATTAAAATCATTTCCTATCTCTCTCTGTCTTTTTCTATTGTTATACGAGGCTGTTTGCTTGCGAGTATCATGTAAGAGACTGCGTTCCTGACGGGGGTCCCTGACCGCACACGTTTTTTATTATTTATTTTTTTGTATATAAGGCTATAAAGTCCACATACAATAACGTTAACCTTTCATACATCAAAACTTCTTGCTAATGTTATAAAATGTAACTTCCACTATGTTAAAATATTATGAAGGTTAATATTCTGTCCACCCCATAATTCAAAACTAGCTTGAACATACCAACGTGTATACAGGCAGTTCTTTCTAAAATTCAGGGCAGAATACGCGAAGGCGTCTTAGTTATGGCTGCCCAGGGACTTTCCTGTGGGATTACTAGTTTACACGATTAGGTACCTACCTACAGCTGCGTACATCTAATATTTATAAAGTTCAAAATAGAGCAATTTTGAGAGGCTAATATTATTACAGTAATTGGGGTAAATTTGTAGGGTCTGAATGAATATTGGAGTCCAAGGTAGAACGCAGACTGTGTGTTAATTGCTGGGCGATTTTTGAGGGTGAATATCTGAAACTGTAAGCTACCCATATTAAAAAAAGTTGATACAGATCTAAGTCCTACCAAAATGTTGATGACATTGCAATTGGTCGACCATTGAGTCTTGAAAAGAAATAATCGAATTAAAATTAACGATCGATATCTTTTGTGACTATTATCAAAATCTGCTATCTGCAGTCATCATCAAATTGTTATTATGGAAATAAATTATTCATAGTAGGTATCGGGAAAATAATGCTCATGAAGGCCCAAATTGCTAGATTATTAAAAATTGCCCTGAATAAATACGTAATAACGAACACGCAAAAACATTTCGAGCAATATTTTTAACAAAAATATTCTATTTCACGCTTGGTTTTGCCTTGATTTTTTGTTTCCTTCCTTTGCCGACCCCTGACCTTATAATTTAGTTATCACGAACGCGGAAGTGAGGCAAAGGTCGCAGCATATTCAGCCTAGTCGAAGAGCTCGCCTGCCTACATAATGTATTGCTGACTCACGACATAGACGGGGGGGTTTGTGTTTGCAAATTTATGTTCTGGTTTTTCAACAACACGCTTCGCTTGCTTGGCTTGGTTTTGTTGACGCAAACCTACCTTGCCTCCTCCTTCAGAGGTGGCAGGGTGGCGTGGTCTTGAGGGAGAGCGCAACGGTCGTGTAGATCCTCAAGGCAAGTCTGGTGATGTTCCTTCTCGAGGTTGCTCCCCGTTATTGGTCTAATTCCATATGAATTAGACGTAACAGAAATCACCGGGCGATTATCTCAGGGGTGGCGAGGTCATGCCCTTGGGTGTCCACCATCAAACAAAACCAGATGATGGATTGCAATGATCTCCCGCGTGTTTGTGCCGTGCGCGGGGACCCGTACGGAGGGATGAAGGAATCCTGGTGGTTGAGTGGAGCAGGTTGCACACAACACACCACTTTGGCCTGGATTTCCTCTTACACGGGAGGTAGTGGGGTAGCTACCCACTATCAATCGGCTGAGTCATCCCATAAGCGGGATGTCAAGCGAGGATCGGCGTAGTGGGGGGGGGCAGCCGGCGTGGCGTGGGGTCTCGGAATGAGTTGCGGCATAGTCTCGTGTCGTTTACAGTTCCCTGATCTTCCGTCGCGTGCGGGCTCGTCAACTTCCTACTGGGCTGATCCTATACCGAAGGAGTAGCTCTGGCGATTGCTCGTTGAACGAGTGACGTCCCCGACTGAGGGCTCCGTGGCGGGTGGAGAGCTCCGACGGTGAATTAAAAAAATCCAACCTATGGATAAAGAGACTACAAACAAAATAAACCCGCAAGCTGCGTCCCGCTCGTCGGATGCGCTTACCAAAACCAATCAACCAAAGGCTGCGTCTTCAGATGCGCCATCCACATCCAACGTGAAGGCTGCGTCCCAAGATGCGCCTAAGAGGCAACTTTCTAAGATTGCATCAAACAAGCATAAACGCTCGGCTGCGTCCAAGGATGCGATGAGGAAGGCAACTGCAAAGGATGCGCCACAACAGGCTGCGTCCCCAGCGATCCCAACCTCATCTGCGTCCACGGATGCGCCTCCTAACATCATAACTCTGACCGAAGGGCCCAGGACAGTACTCGCTCACGGCGACTCGAGGAGTACTGCAAATGTAGATGCGCCCAAAACACGGGCTGCGTCAACGGCTGCGGTCTCTGAGAGGGACCTGACGAGTCTGGCTGAAGCCCCACTGGAAGGAGTACCAAACGCCAGTAAACGGCAAACAGCCACCATTAAAAAGACGTCTCTCAAGGCGGTGTCGGTTACGGCTGAGATGCCAAAAGGCGAGGCTGCCACCGGCATTAAGCGCAAGCGTAGCGAGAGACCAAGAGGTAAAAAGAACCCAAATAAGACCAACACCGAACAACCGGCAAGGGCACAGAAGCGTTCGCGCCCCGAAGATTCCGTCACACCAACCGGGATAAGCAAGAAGAGCAAGCCTGCTCGCTCCCGTATGGTGGACGGAACTTTGGTGAGCTACGCCGAAGCGGCTGCGTCCTTCAGAAGCAACGAGCTGTGTGTTGCCGTCATGACCGAGCCTTTCCTCGAGATGACGCAGGAGCAGGCGGAGGGGATCCGTCAGGTTATAGAAGACCAGCTCCGGGCTCTACTAAAGGCTCCTGAACCTGAAACAAATGAAAATAGCCAAAATACCGCGATCCATTTTAGAGGCCGGGCTCACTTTGCCGAAGGCGTCCTTAAGACTTGGTGTGAGGACGACTTCACAATGGCCTGGCTCAAAGGGGTCGTAAATAATGTATCATCTCCGATACCGGGGACCAAGCTCACCGTTCGGCCTCAAGCGGACATACCAAAGAAGGTGGTGTGCATGCTGTTTGTCCCCGAGAACAGCGAGGACACAGCACAACTGCTCAGGATGTTGGCGAGGCAGAACCCGAACCTCAAAATGAACACCTGGACTCTGACACACGAAAGGGCTAGGCAGGAGCCCCCGGGCACTTGTCTCTTCTTTCGTGTGCCGGAGTCCATGGTCAAAACCATAAAAGACCAGCAACGGCGGGTATACTACCTTATGGGCAGTATATACATTCGCTTCCTGGAGGAGGGTGGTACCAGGGAGGATACCGCCGTGCCAACAACAGAAACAGCCTCGAGTGCGCCTGAGAGGGAGCCTGGTCCGCCGCTTCCTGGGCGGTCTCCGTCGCCTCACGCGATGGAGACTGTTGGGGCAGCGGTGGAGTTGGCGACCTCCATGGCAGCGCTGGAGGTTTTATCAACAGCGGGTTCAACGAGGGATCCACCCTCGTCCGGTCTGATTTCGGACGAGGATTGCTTTCCGCCGGGGGAGAGTAGTGAGGGCGAGGACAGCAGCCTCTGCTCCTCTCCTTTGCGGGACTAGGATCCTACAGACCAACCTCCAGCACAGCCAATCTGCGTCGGCCACCTTGCGCAGAGTGCTGGAGAACCAACAAGGAAAGACCATCGCCCTTATCCAAGAGCCGTGGATTAGGGGCGGCAGAATATGCGGTCTTGGCAACATCGGGGGTAAGCTGCTGCTGGACACCTCCGTTACCAACCCACGTACCTGCATTTTTGTCCCGAAACATGTACCTAACCTTTTAATTAACGAATTCTGTTCAAGGGACCTGACAGCAGTCAGGCTTTTCAGAACCGAACAGGAACTCCCAGACATCGTACTAGCCTCGGCATACCTGCCAGGCGACGAGGACGTGCCTCTGCCAGAGCTCGCCTCATTGGTTGAGTACTGTGAAAAGGAGAAACTCGAACTAATCATCGCGACTGACTCCAACGCACATCACACGCTCTGGGGTAATGTCAAAACCAACAACCGAGGTGAGGAAATGCTTGATTTTATTCTTAGTAATAACCTTGTTTTACTTAACAAGGGCTCCGAACCTACCTTCATAAACGCGAGATCGCGAACAATAATAGACTTAACTTTAGCAACTATAGGTATATCCAACTCCATACAGGACTGGCATGTGTCCACCGAGATATCATGCTCAGACCACAGATGGATCCGCTATACCATTAACTTCAACTTAACCAAACCACAACCAAGGAGGATTCCTCGCAACACAGACCAAGTCAAGTTCACCAAACTTGTTGAGGCTGAACTAGGCAGACTACCCGCCCTTCCGGCAGAAATACCAGTAACCAATTTAGACGAACATGTTAATAACATCACATCTATCCTTTTATCTAGCTATGAACAGTCTTGTCCCCTCACGGTACCAAGGCAGGGGGCTCGCCGTTCCTGGTGGAGTCCTGAATTGGAAAGACACCGACGTAGGCTGAGGAGACTGTTCAACAGAGCTAGGAACACACGGTCGCCAGAAGATTGGGACCGCTATACATCAGCTCGTAAAACATACAAAAAACTGATACGCCTCAGAGGAAAAAACAGCTGGAGGCGTTTCTGTACTAACATGGAAAGTAACAATCAGGCAATGAGGGTCAAGACCTGTCTTGCTAAAGAGACAGACCACTTAATAGGTTGCCTGAAAAAACCAGATAACACCTACACAACAAACGACGCTGAGACAAGCGAACTACTCCTAACAACCCACTTCCCAGGATGCCAGATTGCCACCCAGCAGAGCTGGGAACCATATGGGGAAAGGGCCACGAGCAGCCTAGATTGGGAAGTGGCGTTAGAAGTAATTGACAAAGACAAAATAACGTGGGCAATCAACACCTTCCTACCTTTCAAGGCAGCAGGAATGGACGGTATTTTCCCGGCTCTGCTCAGGTGGAGCCGAGATTTACTGGCTGAATACCTCGTAGTGGTGTTTCGAGCCTGCCTGGCACACCGCTACATTCCCTTGAAATGGCGGGAAGTAAAAATAATCTTCATACCGAAACCTGGTAGGGGCGACTATACCCAGCCCAAATCTTTTAGACCTATAAGCCTTTCGTCGTTCTTCTTGAAAACACTGGAGAGGCTGGGGGATAGGAAGATTAGATCCCAAATCTCGGTACAAAGACCTTTACATCCCAATCAGCACGCCTACTGTGCAGGCAAATCAACTGAATCAGCACTCCATAGCGTAGTGTCACGCATAGGAAATGCTCTTAAAGCCAAAAACCCAACCTTAGGCGCTTTCATTGACATAGAAGGTGCCTTTGACAAAACCAACTTCGTCAGCATCGAACGGGCACTTGCCACGCACGGTGTTGCGCGAACACTTATAGAATGGATTAATAACATGCTAAAACACCGTGCTATTCAATTTACCGTAAATACCACCACACGAGGTATCGTGAGTAGAGGCTGCCCACAGGGTGGGGTGCTGTCACCACTGCTGTGGAATTTAGTCGTAAATGAGCTCATTGCAGAGCTCAACGCTAGCAGTCTGTACTCGGTGGGATATGCGGACGATATAGCAATTCTGATTTCGGGGAAATTTGAGGGCATCCTATGCGATCTCATGAGTAGGGCCTTCAAAATAATTGAGAGTTGGTGCACGAAGCACGAACTATCGGTTAACCCCTCGAAAACAGAACTAATAATGTTCACCAACAAAAGAACCATTGGAACCCATAGGCTTCCAAAACTTTTCAACACAGAACTAACACTCAAAGACGAAGTCAAGTACTTGGGGGTGATCCTTGATAGCAAACTGCTCTGGAACAAGCATCTTGACTACAAACTTAATAAAAGCACAATTGTATTCTACCAATGTAAAAGAATGCTAGGAAAAACATGGGGGCTCTCTCCGAAGATTACTCTGTGGTTATACAAAACACTGATCAGGCCAATGTTGGCTTATGGCGCTCTGGTCTGGTGGACGAGGACCGAACTCTCGACCACCATTACCAGACTACAGCGTTTCCAACGACTGGCCTGTTCAGCTACCACTGGCTGTATGAGAACCACCCCAACAGCAGCCATGGAGATAGCCCTTCAACTAACTCCCCTTGACCTGTACATACAGCAGGAGGCAGCGCTAGCTGCCATCAGGCTAATGCATCTGGGCATATGGGGCAAAAACCTTACCAGTCCACACGCCAAAATCCTGGACCGGGCGATAGAGTACCAGCCTCTCATCGCTGCCCCGTGTGATAGAACACCAAACCAACCGATGTTCAACAAAAACTACTTTATACAAACTGTTCAGGAAGATAGGGACCAGTCAGGAGCTAATGAAGTGCGCATCTACACTGACGGCTCAAAAACACAAAACGGTTCAGGTGCTGGCGTTCACTCCCTTGACCTTAATATCAACTTTCACATACCACTAGGCACACACAGTTCGATATTTCAATGTGAATGTGTTGCCTTAACACAAGCCGCAATAGCAGTAAAGCGCTTAGGCATCCGGAACTACGGCATTAAATTCGTATCCGACAGCCTATCTGTACTCAAGGCTTTAGAGAGCAAACAAACTAACAACAAGCTAATTTATGAGTGCCATTTAGCCCTGGAGAGTCTATCGACGTTCAATCGAATTACCCTCCAGTGGATCAAAGGGCATAGTGGATCCTTGGGCAATGATGCTGCAGATGAACTTGCGAAGAGAGGCTCTGACATGAGGGTGCTAGGCCCGTACCCACTTCTTCCTCTGCCTTTCTCACAATTTCGTGCATGGATTCGCCAAAGATCGACCGAACTCCATAACAACAGATGGTCACGGGTAACTGACTGTAGACAGTCAAAATTGGCTTTACCAATGATACACCCGCGATTAACCAAAAAACTTCTTAGCCTAAGCAGAAATAACCTCAGAATAATAATAGGTACAATTACGGGCCACAACCCTCTTAACAAACACCTTTTTAACATAGGCGCCACGGACAGCCCCCTTTGCAGGGGCTGCCTTGACGCCGAGGAATCAGCCGCCCACGTCATCCTGGAATGCGAGGCTGTGGCGTCTCAACGCGAAAAAATCCTCGGAACAGTGAGGTCGCTCCGTGAAGCCTGCGAAGCTCCCAGGAAGCTTCTGTGCTTCTGGACGGAGCTAGGCTGGCTCTGTTAGCCAGTATCCCTACGCACAACGGACCAAATGGGAGTCTAAGTGCGGAAAAGGGAGCCCCATCATCATCATCATCATCATCATCACGACATAGACTCTACGAAAAGTGAAATAAATATAAGCCCGGTTATAATATGTTACGTCTTTCAGCTTATCTTAAATCGTGCAAGAATGACAACTGCTGCACTTACTGTATTCTTGTAAGTCAGTCCTTGGTCTTGCAAGGGTGCGAGCAGAGTAACAGCCGCACGGGAGCTACGCTTTTCGCGGTTGGTCCGTGGATGGGTAACCATCTTTACACACCAAAACCTCTCCGTGCCTCGGAAGTCCCGGCTGTTATTCGTGGATTTTAACAGTCGTTACGGGTCGTCAGAAGACCGAAAGTCTGACAACCAGTCTGGAGGTCAGATAGGCAGTCGCTCCATGTAAAATACTGGCATTCAGCTGAATCCGGTTAGACTGTAACTCGACTTCAACATAGTTAGGAAAAGGCTAGGTAGATGATCTGACGAGAGTACGAGATGAATTTTAGAGTAGTGACAAAAACTATTAAAAGCAATCTTAAATATTCAATTGGCAATTTTTTAAAGTAAGTTTACGGATTTGTATCTACAATTTGATTACAATCAGCTTTTCCCCGACTTCAAAGAGAGTCATAAAAGTCGTAACGTGTGAACGGGCTTTAACCCAACGAAAAAAACATTTAAATGTCATGGGTACTGTGAGAGAAACGAATGGTGCTGCAGAGTGGGGAATAGAAAAGTCCCGTATTTTAGAGATAAAATCTCGAGTGAAATGTTTGCAGTGGAAACTGTGTGTTATGATTTTATTATGGGTTTACTCAGGAAGGCGAGAAACAATAAGGAAGTTACATGAATGGCAATATGGAGACATGTATATAAGCATTGTATTATGTAAGGCTTAGAACAAATAGGTAGTTATAATAAAGGAAAAGTTTTAGAAGTAAGAAGAGAGCAGGTAATAAATACCACTCCACTTAAGACTCACATTTTCCTTTTGTGAAAATATAGAACAGTACCTACAGTTAAAGATAGTTTCCTTATACGCTCAAGGATGTAATCTTCAATGGTAACGAGTTTCCCAACAAAACCGACGCAGTAAAACTAACAACCACTTGATCGCTACTTGACGATCAAGTTCTTCGGCTTTCCCAGTCAAAGTGAAAAGGGAAAACAAAACATTTTTCCATTACTTTTATAAGTAGCTAAATTCCCTCAAAGCTCCCTCATAGTAAATACCAACAGATTTTCATTTTTCGCCCCTATCATTGTAATCCTTGGAACATTGGCCTTTAGCTTTCTTTTATAAGGAAAATTGTTTACAGAATATAATGCTGTAAATAGAAACTGTGAATCTGTTTATGCAAATTTTATTTTGAGTTATTATTTGAAATAAAGACTCCTAAGAAGAAATAACGTTATATTATATTCACAAAGAATAATTATAATTATGAGAGTTAAATATTTACATAATAATATAAGCTAACATATAAACTATAATAATATGTACAATTATATGAAAAAATAAACAAAATAATCACAGGGCATCAAAGAATTCGTCCGCATCGCTGTCAACAGGAACAGTGCCCAAAAGGCTGGCAGCATTGCCACGTTGTATCGCAATGCTAATTCTTTGGCCAAGAAATAGGCCAGCGCTCTGGTCACGTGAAGAGTCGACTAACCGCTTGGCGATATCTTGAAAGACCTAGTGGGCACTCGGACCCCATGGCCCTAGTGTTTCAACCCCAAACGGGTCGAACATATAACTCCCAATCAGGTTGCAATATTTTCGCATTTATTTCAATATTGACTATGAGAATGTCATTCTTTTGAATTGAATACAAACGTTCCTTGTTATTATTTATTTAAATGGTGACCGACTAGCTAACCGATTTCCCCTGAATGTTGAAATAGATTTTTGAAGCGAAAACTTCTTTAGCCGCGTTGGGCATTTTTTGAGATGGGAAAAACCATTGAATTCGCGCCACCGTTACCGTAAGCGACACCGCTTCGGATGTATTCGGATATCGTCGGGATTTAGTCGGTTTTATTCTGTTTATGTTTTGTTTTCACTTCTGTCGGCACTCCCGGAGTGCCACTGTTTTTTATAATATCACATATCACACTAATATTATAAAGGCGAAAGTTTGTGAGTGTGTGTGTGTGTGTGTTTATATGTTTGTTACATCTTCACGCCTAAACCACTGAACAGATTTAGATGAAATTTGGTATAGATATAGTTTGAGTCCCGGAAAAGGACATAGGATAGTTTTTATCCCGATATTCCCACGGGATCGACATTTACGCGGGTGGAACCGCGGGGCGCAGCTAGTTCTGGATATAGTCAAGATCAAAATAAGACACTTTAGTTTAGCATTGGAATCACTGCAGCACTGTTTTTCTGATATTTTGCTACCAACAAAGGGCTTAGTGAAAATTAAATACAAAGTCACTAGACACCAAAAGTGGGCGGATATCTCTTTGACGGACTTATCCCGGATATGTTTTTTTCATACACCCGTCACTGTAACTCAAACTCAGCGTAAAATAAAAAAATACCGCGCGTATGTGGAATCATTTTAAATATTCTTTTACGGCTACACCTTTATTTTAATGCACGACACGAAAAATATTTTTTTAATGCTTGGCTGGTGTATGTGCGTTGTTATATTTTACCACTGGAATGTAGAATGGAACTGAGTGTGTTTTGTATGAAAGGCGTATTGTGATAGAAATGTTACAGAGCTTAGTTTAAAAGGCTTTCAAAGATTGCTTTTAACATAGAACACTGTTTTTGATCCGGATTTGCGTGCTACAGCCACAGGCCAGCGCATTTATAATACAACTAGCTGCTGCCCGCGACTTCGTCTGCGTAAAATCTTATTCTAACTAATATTATAAATGCGAAAATAAGTTTGTTTGTTAGTTTGTTACCTTTTCACGCCTAAACCACTGAATCGATCGTCCTGAAATTTTGGATACACGTTGTTAGGTGTACAGAAACGGGCATAGAGTGCCTTTCATCTCGAAAAATAGTACTGTTCCCGAGGAAAACAACAATACACGTGGCGCCATCTATTATCATAATAACGTTATTGTTGTTTTTCTCGGGAACAGCACTTTTTTTCGAGATGAAAGGTACCCTATGTCCGTTTCTGTACACCTGACAACGTATATGCAAAATTTCAGGATGATCGGTTCAGTGGTTAAGGCGTGAAAAGGTAATAAACAAACAAACATTCTTTCGCATTTATAATATTAGTTAAGATTTATTATACGCATAATAATAAATTGGTGAGGATCGACGAAGGGTGAATCTATCTATATGCTTACTAATAATAAAGCTGAAGAATTTGTTTGTTTGAACGCGCTAATCTCCGGAACAATCAGTTGGATTTGAAAAATTCTTTTTGATTTGATACCCCAATTCCCGGTCCGAGGAAGGCTATTAACATCACGTTGGGATCCTTAAGAGCTGAGCAAAACCAAAAAAAAAAAAAATTCAAAGACGACGAGCAAAAACGAAGCAACAGCGCGGGCAGGCGATGTGACGCGACGGGTTGGGTCGGGGGAACAAGAAATTTCACGCGGACGAAGTCACGGGCCGAAGCTAGTTTTAGGATAAAAGTTTGGAACGGACAGACCTATGATTTATACACAATCGGTATAGTTTCAGAAGACAAAGATAAGTTATATCAATCTTAAAAATACTGAGTCATGAGCTCTATTCCCCAGAAACAGTGACATATTGGCCAGGCCTTCTCGGACATCAAAGTTCCATCATGTGCTGCGATTTATTTGCTCGCTATGTACAGAATCGTATTCGCAGACCTTTTCGACTGTCCAAGTCATTGCTATGCCGACAGAATGGAAGATTATTTATCGTTATTGCGGCTATTTTCGTTCCTCCTTTTGCCTGTTTTTTATTCTTTCTATTCATCCATTGTTTGTCTCGGGATAATAAGTTTTCATCAGACCCACTAAAGCTAAGTGGTAAGTTGCGTTTTCGATATTATTTGTACGAGTATATTTACTTAGTTTGTTTAATAAATTATTTATTAAGATGATACATCGCTTTGTTTAGCGAAAACGAACCTTTACTTGGACAAGTAGTTTCAATTGGTACTTAGTTGCTACGATACCATTATTTAGGATCATACCCAAGCTTGGAGATCGAACCGATCCTGGTTTATTTACGAATTCTGGCTATTGCTCCCAATTACAAAGTCAGAAACAGTTTCCGAAGAGAGTACGTTTTTTCTAGAATATATAGATATGGTTGAAAGTTTCTTTCGATCTTCAAATACAAAAATTTACTGTTGCTAAGGATTCCCATATTTTCTTTTGTAGGATAAATCATTTAAATTCTAAGAAGCCGAAAATTTTACGGTCTTATTTCATGGATGGTAGAATTTTACGTTTATCACATACGCGAGCTCTATAGCTTAATAAACACCAGACTGCTACGTCATAAACGGGATTATCTACCACGAATTTTAATCACACGGTTATCCAAACACGACCATAATGATTACACTATAAAACAACCCCTGTTCACCCCCTGGGCATACTCCAGTAGGTAGGTATCGAGTAGCGATATCATTGCCCCAGGCCCAAGGGGGCTAGTACAGGATAGGTCGGGAGTTACAGCCCCCGCCAAATGGTATAGCAATCGGTTAGAATTAATCTATGTTTACCCTTGAGTATTTGGTAGCCTTGAATTATAGAGTTGTTTATCTCTACACAATTGGCGTGTAAATTGTATGAGATGAGCGGCTTTTTCTTGGACAAAAAAGCCAAAAATAGTTGTATTTGATTAAGTCAAGTTTAGTCAATTTTTCTAACGACTTAATAAATCAGTCAGGTCAGGAAACACTCAATCAGCTGGTTAACACACATATACAAGGTATACTTTTTTTCATAAATAACATCACATCACTGAAAGAAATAAACAGTAAATAAAAATGAAAGACATTGATCTGAATTGCTTTAAACAGTTCCATATGAGCCTAACGTTCAAAACAGTATTTTTTACTGATCTGAAAACAGTTAAAGCTTGAGGCAAAATGTTACCGTCATGACAGTAAACTTTAACGTTTTAAGTAGCTAAAACGTCACAAAATTAACTGTTTTATTCATATGGTAATTTTGTTCAAACCATTTAAATTTACTTACATTACAATAATGGTGGTTTTTCTTTTTTTTTTTTCAGAAATAAAAATTGTTTTTTTCAATCATTAAAAGTTAGGTACTGTGTCGTCTTTTACTGTTTTACAAACATTTCATATTACTGTATAAAGTCGGTAAGTCTTAATGAAATCGTTTTAATATTTTGTAGTAAGAATTTTTTTTTTTTCAGTGTATCATCACGTATGTATTCCCCAAAGAGCAAGGCAGAGGTGTAGCTATAGTAGACTCAACATAACTGGCGAAATAGGGATCAGTCAGTGTGTCCCAATCACTTGAACTTTCACGAACTTAATGTTTGGCTTCAAGCTGGTTTGTTTACAGTAAAAAAAAAGACGGGTTGCACTCCGGGAGTGCCGGCAGAAGTGAAAACTTGAATATTAACGTTGTGCATTTTTGATATTTTTCATTAATAGATGCACTTTGTTCAATTTCCATATTTTAAACACTTTATATACACGAATTTTACGAATACACAGCAGTGTGGCCACTACACAGACCGTCGAGCCATCAGCTGTCACCATCCATGGATGCGCGTGGCACGCTGTGACATAAACACACACGAACATTCGCGCAAGCGCCCTGCGCCGCCTAAACGAAACAGCAGGCATACATTTTCGCCGCGCCGTAAAAAGAGAGGGGGATACTTCCTCTCCTACGCCGCGCCGACTGTCTACTCTCCATCCGTCTTACGAATTTTCGATCAGGTCACGTGTCCTGACGCGAGTTTAACATTTTTTACCCATTACAAAAAAAGTGTACAACGCCGCTAAAGAAGTTTTCACTTCAAAAAAAAATAAAGAGAGAATACCTACTTGGGAACTTACCTACGGATGTATGATCGTAAATAAATCAAAAGGAGTATGTAAGGATCGTAGCAGGTAGCGTTCTGTAGTTTCTGCTTGCTCCCATGGGAAGAAATCGTGAGTTTATGTACAGACCCGAAACTGTCTAATTTTCCCAATCAACTTTGAACCTTATGCTTTAGCGATAAAGTTGAAAATCTATTAAAGAAATTTGACAGGTTGTAGTAGCTTGGTGTGCCCGGTCTGTACATTATTAATGTATGTAGCTACTAAAATTGAATAATTATTGATTTTAATTCCGTAAAACACAATTCCGACGTTCCATAATTTTTGGAATTCTGAGTAATATACCTACATATTTTTCGACTCATTCCTTGAGAATGCTCACTTCGGGAAACGACTAAAGTTATTAAAATTAAGGTACCATTTACATTGTATCGTAACGGTTTGTTGTTGTCATTTCTCGCTGCACGACTGACTTTTTAAAATAAATAATGACACAATAAAGTCATCGCGGACTATGTTTCACGTGGCATATGTAAACAGGTCATTATCATCTGCCTAGCCTTTCCCAATAATGTTGAGGTCGGTGCCTAGTCTTACCGCATATGTAAACAGCTCTCGATTTAAATATACAAGCGCAAAACTTTGAACTGGACTATCTATCGTCAACATTGTGGGAACCGTTCCTACGAACTGTTTTACGATGTAATTTTTGTTTAAGATAGAATCGAGTTGTACTTGTAGTGAATTACCTACTGTAATATACTCACGAGCTTTACGAAGTTATGTATAACAAGCAAATTGGTGACAACGTTAGCGTACGTAAATAGATAAGGAACGTTGTCAGACGAAGCGTTTTTATTGTTTGTTGAACGCGTCTTTTATTATTAACTTAACTAGGAATGTTTCATTTTCAATGCAATTACTAAGTTAATTTACTTAAAGAAGTAATATAATATTGCGTTGTCTCTTTGATAATTTCTCTTTTCAAGGTAATTTTCACATGTAGGTTATCTTCAATGTCAAAGGGACATTTACAGACAGATATACAATATTTGGATAGAATATTAGTTGGCTGCCGCTGCACATGATTCGGTTAGTAAGAGGACATAAACCATGTACTAAAGATAGTCACACTATAATGTTATAAAGGCGAAAGTTTGTGATTGTGTGTTTATATGTTTGTTACTTCTTCAAGCTCAAACGGCTGGTCCAATTCTGATAAAATTTTGTATCGAGGTAGCTGGCACCCTTAACATATAGGCTACTTTTTATCTCAATACTCCCACGGGATCGACATTTACCCGGGTGAAACTGCGGGGTACAGCTAGTCGTATATAAATGAAACAAATTTGGGTTATACCATTTATAACTCAAGAATGGCTGAACCGATTTGTATGGGCTTTGATTGGTTGGATT
Organism: Amphipoea lucens; assembly: GCA_947508005.1. Taxonomy (NCBI): domain Eukaryota; kingdom Metazoa; phylum Arthropoda; class Insecta; order Lepidoptera; family Noctuidae; genus Amphipoea; species Amphipoea lucens. Next base: position 23,077,115 of record OX382357.1, read on the forward strand.
TGTCTCCGTTCCGAATAACAGAATAACTATTAAAACATGGGCAAAATTCACAAAAAAACAAAATGAAGATAGTTAATTAATTTTCTCATATATTCGTTCTTATTGATTCTGAGGCGGTACGAAGTTCGCCGGAACAGCTAGTATGATAATACAGTACATTAGCACTTACAAGTAGCTGGCCCAGAAATTACAGCTTTGCAATGATCTAGCTAGATTATGACATAGATTTAGTAGCTAACCTTGTTATGGTAGTCTTTGAGCTATTACGTAATTTGTGGTCCTATATTTCCTGCAGAGTACATAAGCGACTCATGGTCAGCAGGTAGTCTAAGAAATTAAACGATGAACTACTTATTGTATTTGCCTGTAAGCGTTTCGAGTGTTTTCGGTATAAAAAACGTAAGTTTGATCACACTAGACAAATACGAGTTTCCAATCTCGTTCTCGTTCTTCCATATATCATTATACTAAACTAATTTATAAAAGAATTATGGTAACCCAGTGCTCCCTCCAGTTGACGAAATCAGAAAGTTAAGAAAATTCAAAAATGACGATTCAGTAGATGATCACCTGGCTAAGAGAGCAATGTGGAAAGTTAGAGAAACATTTTGTTTCAATTTTTACCGAAAGAGGAGCGTATATCCAAGAATGAACTATGCAGGAGTACAGAATAAGACACTGAAGCGTATCCTAGATGAGTCGAGACTCCCAACTATTGCTGAGACAAACGACATACCCCTATCGTAAGTTTGATCACACTAGACAAATACGAGAAATTTGACGAAAGCTATTAAGAGTTGTTCGCTGTATCCGCCACAAATTATATTTGAGCATCCTGGGTAAGCAACTCAAAGCCATAACTATTGAAAAACTACAGGTTTTGACTTTAAAATCACCGCCCCAGAATTAATTATTCCGATAACGGAAGCATGAAGTTTGAACGTTTAAAACGCGTGGCTGGAAATCGCCTTAGCTCTGAAATTCGGCATGTCACTCCACATTTACCTACGTGGGTCGTTCGCACGATACACAACGATCATCGCACTCTCTCGAATTTTCTGAGAACAAGATATTCTAGGAGCGAATGTGGAACAAAATATTTGTTACTCAGACTATCTAAGTGTTATCATATTTTGTCGTACGTCCGCTGATGTTGAGAGGAAAGTTTTGTTTGTGTCTACAATTGTTGGGAGTTTATGGGATTGTTATAGAATTTTTATTTTCTTTATCCACCTATAAACCTACCTATAGTTTTATTACTTACCAATATATATTTACTAATTTCAATCCAATTTACAGTCTGGATTCCAAATACACACTAGAGACCGACGTTGTTACGACTTTCAACGTTTAATTGAACACAATAGGGTAAAATAAAGCATTTAGGTAATGAGGCGTAATTTTACTAGGTAGGTACTTAAACTAGAACTAATAAGGTCAAAGTTCGTTTGTAAGCCTACTATAAAATGATCGATATCGATAAGGTTACAGATTAACTAAAAGGGTCATGCCCTCTACGTAAAGACTAATCTCTGAATTTATTGTTATCCATAATGCTGCTACATTAATCAAGCGAGTTACTATACTACTACTATTGTTTCTACCTGTATATAACGACATAATTATAAAGATTGATAGTTATGTATGAGCTCAAAAACGCAATGCTATAGATTAGATGATCGGCCTTCTCTGGGCTTCCAGATCTCCTTACCTCATACGAAGAAAAAACGTGAAGCTTCATAAAATATCCAAAAATTTCTGCTTCATACTTTTCTAACCTCGAAACGGTAGAATATGGAATATTTTTTTTCACTGTAAATGAAATTGGACACTTGCGGCGCCCGTAAAAAAACCAAATAAACAGTGGTACTGAGAATTTTTTCTTGAAGTTTTCTTTAGAGACTCGTTTATATTGTTAAATATGAGAATACCAAGAAGTGTGCGATAGGTTTTTATTATGCTGCCAATGTCAATGTCGACCGAAAATATTCAGGGTCAAAAAAAGAGATTAACTGACTAGACAGCTAAAATGAGGACCAAGAAACTTCCTCTTTCTTAAAATGCAAATGAAATGAAGCCAAAACATACTCCAGAAAACAAAACAAAACACGGTGGCAAGAGAAAGAAAAATATAGTGTATCAGATGGTTAACAGGCGCACAAATTGGGATCATTTCTCACTTCGCAAAGAAAAGACCGGTCACGTCGAAAGATAAGGAAACAAAATACACGCTACCTTTAGAACTTTTTGTTCAGTTGTTCGAAACTTATTGTTTATAGACATGGTCCTTCGCGGCGCGGTTCTTTTTTCTTACCTGTTTTCCCTTTGAAGCCTTCCTTTGCGAGCTTGGGTAGATTTATTTTCTCTTGAATATGTATTTAGAACTGAGTAGTTTTATGATAACATTGTGAAGGTTACAAAGTAAACACGATGACGTATTTCCGTACGCCATTGGACAGAGTTGTTGTGGGACGAGTGTGTGGTGGGGACAAACCCTTTATAACTGAGTGCACTCGTTTATGCTGGCAGAGAGTCAGTCGGTCTTTGGACTCGACTCCTGACAGAGCACTAGCTCCCGACAAACCTGTCGGTTTCATTTGGGTGGCTCTGTCACTATACGAATAGTAATCGATCCTACAATTTGTTCGCAATTACTTTTTTACTGTACATAATTATTTTACTGTGTATCTAGTTGTGTCGTGTACAGTCAGCATCAAAAGTCGATTAACACTATAATTTTTACATGTTATTAAATTGACAATAACTTTTTTTAATAAACTGATTTTTAGCTTTTCACATAATAGACAAGAGTATATATTCTAAAACAAATTCTGCTGCTGCAATTTTGAACAAATATTTTGCTTAATAACTAAGATTAAAAAAACTGAAGTGTTAATCAACTTTTGATGCTGACCGTACCTACAGTGTGTGATTTGCTAGTGTGATTAATTTGTTCGTGATATTATAATTTGATTAGAACTGCAAACGGCAGCCTAATTGCGGAACGCCAAATCGTCAAATGATTCTGATCAGTTGGCTTCATTTCTATCACAATTGGCTTCATTTTACGATTTTCGAATTGCGAAACTCTAGTTTATTATGAAACCAATTATGAACGTTAAGGCCCTGCCCTTTTTCTATTGCGCAATAACCAACACTACCCTCAGTACGCCCACAGTAGTTAATCAAATATAGCTGATGAACACGAGACACAAAAACCTACCTGATCCGACCCTCCCCCCTCCCTCCTTTCTGATCTTAGGTTGTTAGGGCCAAGGGTTAGATTACTAATTTTTAATGCAGCCGGGCTAAAAAGTTTTCTCTCCATTTTCTAAAAAACTTCATGTTATTATGTTCTCTATCCGTAAATAAGTGTGCAACGACAAAACTAAACCCAAGACCTCGCTAACATGTTCTCAATTCCTCCATACAATTCTTGTTACACGAGCTATTTTTTACTGGGTCACTTCAAAACCTCTCAAGCTTAGATCGTTTCATGTGACAAAGAAATAAGAACAAAGACTTATTTAATTTTGAAATCGTGCGCCGAGGTAAAGACGGTCTGTCCTCTTGCAAGGAAATCGTGCTCTCGAGTCCTAACCTTGACACAAATAAGCTTAAGTACATACAAAACTTTGTTTTGTTATTGTTCTTAGTAAGCTTTCTGGTTAAACATTTCTAAAATTGGCGGAAATTTAAGGAAATTTTGTCTGCTGTATTTGGTTAAGCTGTTTGGATTGTTAAATTGAGTCAATTTTGTGCTATAAAAGATTTGAATGTTGGATATTAACTTTAGCATGGCAGAAAGATCGTTTACGATCTTTTTCGGAAGGAAATTGCTCATCTTAGTTTAGAACAGTACTTGGTACTGGCTTCTACCTTACCGTATTTGATACAATAAGGAAATTAGCAGATTCCAAATTCTTGTTTTAGCCCTCATGCACTGAAAGAAATAAGCAGTAAATAAAAATGAAAAAACATTGATCTGAACCGTTTTAAATAGTTCCATATGAGCCTAACGTTCGAAACAGTATTTTTTACTGATCCGAAAACAGCTGTTAAAGCTTGCGGAAAAATGTTACCGTCATGACAGTAAACTTTAACGTTTTAATTAGCTAAAAGGTCACAAAATTAACTGTTTTATTCATTTGGTGGTCAAACCATTGAAATTTACTTACACTACAGTAATGGTGGTTATCCTTTTTTTTTTTGTTTAGTATAGTAAATAGTATGTTCAGTCATTAAAATTGCTGTTTCGTCTTTTAGTGTTTTACAAACACCTCTTCTTACTGTATAAAGTCAGTAAGTCTTAATAAAATCGCTTTAATGTGCTGTAGTAAGATTTTATATTTTCAGTTTGTTTATAAGTTATGTTGTTTTCGGAAAAATACTCAAAGAAAGAACTAATTATCATTCAAGACAATTACTAAACCAATCTAACTTAATCACGTATCTTTCATTGCTTAAAACCGCTTCGTCACCACATTCTCTTTTTCAAGTTCAAGTGGAACATCCTTATAGGGTTCTGCCAACATTCTTACGTTCGTACGTGTTCCAATTTACCAATTAACTTGGCCACCGCAGTTTGAGTGGATCACGAACATTTGTGAACGGGGAACCTTTTATTTGAAACGGTAAAAGTGACGATCTTCTGTCATAATAATTAGTAAGGTGGTTTTCATTAAGATGTTTTACCTCAATAATTACGTATTCTCTCTTTTTTATTCTCTCAGGTAGAACATTAACCAGAAATAAATTCATAGGTATTTTGTTCATTAGATATTTACAAAGTACCCATTATTTACAAAACACCCAGTAAGGGTTTTGGAGGTCAGATATGCAGTCGCTCCATGTAAAATACTGATATTTACTGATATTCAGCTGCATCCGGTTAGACTGGAAGCCGACCCCAATATAGTTGGGAAAAGGCTAGGCAGATGATGAGATATTTACTAGGTAAACATGGATTCGTATTTGCCGTTTCATATTATATTAATATTATGTCGACAACTGAAAATACTGTACATTCCAGTTTTTATATTGTAATGAAAAGAAAGAAAAATTGTTTATTTTGCACAAACAAAACGCACATTACAAAAAAAAATATTACATAAAACATACACATAAAAAGTAGCCAACGGCACTCCAGCAATAAAAGGTTGACAATTTTGTTCATTCCTTGATGTCAGGGACAGGCACCAAAGACAATACACATTAATCTGTGTTGTGACCTATATTATATTGTAGACTTTGGTTGCGACACTGGCAAATGACAAAAAAAAAAAAAAAACAACAATCGAAATCCCTTATAAAACCTTTAATCCTTAAAGATAAAAATTAACTCAAGAAATATTTCCTTAAATGAGACAACATTGATTCTTTTAAATTAATTCTCTACTAAAAATCGTTTTAAATATTATTTCGCCAAACTATAACTGTCTCTGTAAAAACTCTAGCAATTAGACCTAGACGTAAAAAAGACCAGTTTTTAATTAAAAAGCCCTTTAGGTACATTTTATGGATCTTAGGATTATACGAGCTGGGGATTTAAGATGAAAAGAGAAACGTAGTATTACTGTCTTGCAGGGTAAGCAATTAAATTTTAATGAAGTTTTTTTGTAATTTTTTTTAAGCTGGATTATTGCTCTGTTAGAAGTTTTAACAATATTCTAGTTAGTTTTATAACTGTGTGTTTTTAAACCGTTCATTCATTTTCAGAAAATTCTGATGTATCAGTCAAGGACAAACAAATATGGACTAATTATATTCAGCAAGAAATGATGTGTAAACTAGCAGCGCCCCGCGGTTTCACCCGCATAAGTGTCAATACCGTAGGAATACCGGGATAAAAACTATCCTATGTACTTTCCCGGGATTCAAGCTATCTCTATATCAAATTTCATCTGAATCGGTTCAGCAGTTTAAGCGTAAAGAGGTAACAGATAGACACACTCGCATTTATAATATTAAAGTATGGATTAAACGATTCATTATCCTGATTCTACACGGAAAACTAAAAACTAATACTTTATTAATACTCTATGAGTTTCATTCCAAAGAAGCGGAAGAAAATAGAATAATTTAGCAGCGGATAATTCCGAGAGTCAACCGAGGAAAATGGGTCACTTTAACGTTAATAACGGGATGCAGCCTTTAAATACATTATAACAGCGCGGCGCGACTTACCTCGGTAATATTAAACAAGATTTTCAGGAAAACATGAGTGAAATTCTTAAACTAACAAGGGTTAAGTTTAAGAATTTTGCAAAAAAATTATAAATTTAAGACATAGTAGGTAGGTATTTGTACGAAATATAGCCAGACCAATAACAATTATAGTTTTTTGGAGATAAATTGTTTTCAATTTCAGAAAATGAGTTAAAAGAAAACAGCTTGACAAGAAAACTAAGACAACAGTTTCATTTAAAGAAGATCATCAGATAAAATCAAATCAGATGCTGTAGATTGCACAAAACTATAGGTAAACCAACATGAAAGCATTCTAAAAACTCAATAGTCACTCCTTACTTTAGTTGACTAATCACAGACAGCCAAAATGGATCCTAATAATTCTTATTTCCACAATAAGCCCTTCTTTTGTTTTAAGCCTAAAACAAAAGAAGAGCCCTTTGTGCAGCCTAAATAAATTAATTATCGTTCGTTTAATAAAGAATATTGTTATGATAATGTAAACTCATGTTTTCTGTAATAAATTCATTAGTTAAAGGTAAATTAGTTCAAGTTTTAATGGTCTTTCGTTAATCCATCTTCAATATTTAAGAGATGGAGAAAAGTTGTTCAGAGGCTGCCAATATCTGGAGAAAGAATTCGTTCGAACACTAGATGGCGGAGTTCTTTGTAGCTATGATGTAAAGGAGTCTGGCGTAAGTGATGGGGCTGGTACAATCAAAGAGAAGGCTATGCAGCAGTGGTTGAAGTCAGGACAATGATGATGATGGTGATAATGACAAATATAGAAAGCTAATCAAAAAGACAATTGAAGAATTCAGTGAACAAGACGATGTCAAAAGTTTAACAAGCATTACAGTCTAACCATGTAAATTCAAAAGGAATTGTATAAACATTATCTGCCATTTGGCTTTCGCAAGAATCGAATAGTAATTTTATGTATGTGTGGCGCAAAAAAATGCTAATGGTCGTGTGGTACATTCAAAAGAGCAGGCTAATATATTCGCCCAATTTACGCCGCAGGCATCTGTATAAATTTGGTACAAGATACTAGTTTTTACAATAATAAATACAACTACAATAATTCAATTTGTAAGCTTCTCGTTATGGTCAGAATAATTTTCAGAGTAGTAATCAAAGACTGGTATTATGAGTCAAATTACAGTTAATGATAAATAATCACCCACTGGAGAGGGACTATGCTTGAAGTTTCCCTACATGATGGAATCAGAAATGAAGAGATCCACTAGAGAACCAAGGTAACTGATATAGCTTGAAGAATTGCCAAACTTAAGTGTCAGTGGGAAGGGCACATTGCTCGCAGAACAGATGGCCGTTGGGACCGAAAGGTTCTGGAGTGGCTCTCACACAAGGTGGACCGATGACCTTCTGAAGGCCGCAGGATTTCGCGGGATGCAGGAAGCACGGAACCGGTCGAAGTGGAGGTGCTTGGGGGAGGCCTATGTCCAGCAGTTGACGTCTTTCGGCTGAAATAATGATGATAAAAATCATTTGTTTGCGTTCCTAAGATTTAACTTGAACATGAACATCTTTTGTAATGTCATCTACTCGTACGTTGCATTAGGTTGCGCAATTAACGTTTATAAAAAGCCGGGACTTTAGCAGGTGGTTCCAAATGTTGTTTATTTCACTATGTCATAAATAGCTGTCAATACATTTATACGGCGCGAGCTAATATTATATTTCCGTCTCACAACAAATAAATATAATGCTTTTCCGTCCATTAATCTTCTTCTATCTATCTATATAAATAAAACAAAGTCGGGTTAGTTACAACTAACCCGACTTTGTTTTACCACCCATACACCAATTATAATTCAAGAACGGCTGTACCGATTTTTATGATCTTTGATTTGTTGGATTTATCTCTGCCACGAATAGCAGAATAACTACTAAAACATGGGAGAAGCTCACGAAAAAAAACGAAGGTATTTCATAATTATTCTGAGGCGGTACGAAGTTCGCCGGGTCAACTATTGAAATTATTCTTGCCTTTATATGTCAACCATTTTCAATAAATTATTTGCTGTGAAAAAAAAATATGTAAACAATCATAATTATAATAATTGTCTATCTAAATGATTGAGCCACACTTCATTTATTCTTTTATTTAACACTAGCTGCGCCCCGCAGTTTCACCCGCGTAAGTGTCGATCCCGTGGGAATATCGGGATAAAAACTATCCTATGTCCTTTCCCGGGACTCAAACTATCTTTATCCCAAATTTCATCTAAATCAGTTCACTGGTTTATACGTTAACAGGTAACATACAGACAGAGTTAATTTCAAATCAATAATATTAGTATGGATTGTACCGTATTGTTTATAGGGCTTGTGTCCGCAAGTCTACGTCCAAGCGCGTATTTTGCGTATATTTAACATACTTAGTTATTCCATATTTAATTGATCAATTCTCATGCCTCTCTTTCGCTTATAGCTTAATCCTCAACTACAGATCTAGCTCCGAACGAGTTTTACTCCACATTTCTCCCAATTAGATGCTAGCGGCCCCGATATCTAGCCAACGAGCAAGTTTCCTGCACTCTTCTGGTCTTTTTTCTAAAATCCTGCATCATAAGGATTTAATAGTGGGTAAGTAGTACTCGTAGAAGACGTCTATTATGTTCGGATTAACAATGACGATTCGGCAGAGTTTGTACATTTTGGAACTGTTTTTAGGGTTCCGTTCCTAAAAAGGAAAAACGGAGCCCTTATAAGATCACTTCGTTGTCCGTCTGTCAAGACTCTTTTTCACAAGAACCCGTGGAGTTATCAAAGTTGAAATTAATATCAAATACTCAGGGCTGCAATCCCTTGAAGCAGTGAAAAAATAAAACTTCTAAGTCAGCGAAATCAAAAGGCAAATATGTTCCGTTTATGCCGCATATTTTAACACTCGCAAGGGAATCAAAGCCTGTAAGGTACTTCCTAGAATCATGAAATTTGGCAAGAAGCAATGTCACGTAGCTCAAGTAAAGGAAAAACACCGAAAACCGTAAATTTGTACGGAACCGTCCGTGCGCGAGTCCGAGGCGGTTTTACTTATTATTGTGTAGAATAATTGTTAACAGAGGCACAAACGAGAGCTGCTGCTGTGTCACTATAAACATGTATAATGTCATAAAAAAAAAAAAAACAAAATAATGGCACTTATCTACATAGGTGCTTTATCATCATTAGTGACAACGGATTACATGTGTCCTATTCATTAAAGCGTAAAAAATAATACGTTAATTTGCGGTAAAACGAAGAGAAAGACCACAAACATAGAAAAGAACAAGTTTTCTTTGACAAGTGTACAGCAGTTTATTTACGTATAATGACCAGCCATCAAAAACAACTTCAGTTATTTAAGAAACCACCCTGAGTGGCAGCGGGGTTGCTAACACATTACTGCTGCGGTCTTTTTGCCACCCACGTGCGCCGCGTTTTACCCAATTTGGGCCCGCCAGCGAACGGGTTAATCTTTTATTGACTGTATAAATCTACAGCACTAATTGACTTTGGCTCAACCGCTTTGGGCTTTAACACGCCATTTTTGCAGGTCTTAATTTTGAGCTTTCGAAGTGTTGGGCTTTTATTTCTGGGCCTGGACTTTGACACAAGTTTATTTCAGGCTTCTGGCTTTTATTTTACCACAGAGGTTTGATTCTTTTGAATGAAGGAGATTAGTTATTATTTACTGTGTAGCAGTTGATGTTAATAGTACGTATTTTGCTTGGCTGTTGCACAATCGTTTGTATAGTATCGTTTAGTAAAACCCTGTCTCACAAAAGTATTTTGACCGGGAAATCTGTAATACGAGTATGTATTTAAAATGAAAGAATATTATTATTAGTTATAGATTTTCCGTGCGTTTTCTTACCAGAATACATACTATCCCCCTTACTAATAAACGTAACGTAACGTATTATATCAGATGAATGGTTACACACCGATTTCTCTCTTTCAGTCGTCAGTAATTTGACTTTCGAAAGAAGAAGACCAAGCGTTGTGTAACTATACAGACGCTATACAACGTTTATTAGTAAGGGGGTAATATTATCAAAGAAACTCTGTCTGTCTGTAATCTTTATACGCCTTCAAGGCTGAACGGATTTGGATGGGCGCACGAATAGACTATGACCTGGGTCAGGACATAGGATATCTTTTATCCCAGTAGGAGTCATCCCGTGGGATAATATCCGACCACCACGCGGGCGAAGCCGCGGCCAAAATCTAGTCTTCTGTAAAACAGAACTATTACAATAAAACTACACTGTTTCCCAATCCCTAATAATATACCTAGTTTGAAAGTTTCAAGCAAGTCCCGTTAATCTGTTGAATTGTGAAAGTTTTTCGAACAAACAGAAGCCGCTTTATTTTTATGCATTTAGTTGAGTTCGGATTATAATCTGTTATTAAAATGATTCAGTGTGGTTTTATATTGCTTGTTTGTGATATTTATTGGAAGGCGTAATTATTTAATTAATGGTGAGTTGAGCATTTGCTTTGGAGTATTTTTTTTCGTCACGTACTACCTAGGTTAGCCACAAACTAATAAAACACATCTTTGAAAGTGTAAAAATGATGTTCTTTGCCTATTTTTGTTTACCTATCCACCTATAATTTGATGGTTGTTTACTGTGTGAGATTATTTATAACTAACTATTTACACTAGATACCAAATTAAAAGACTAACTAACTTACTATACAAATAAATACAAAAACAAAGGACACTTAGGCGTCGAAGTACTCGTCCGCATCGCTGTCATCCGGAAACGTGCCCAGAAGACTGGCAGCATTTTCACCTTAAATGCTAATTCTTTGGCCAAAGAAAAATATAGAAAAGTAAACAAATAAAAATAGAAAAAAATAATAATAATTAAAAATATATTAGTGGGCAGATCGCAGAAATAACTCAAGTAACTGAGACTGCATTTGTTTTTCTTCAGTCAGAAAATTTAAACTGTTTCTCAAATATTTGCTTCAAGATGTTCTCTTGGTTTTTAATAATAACGTTCTTTGTATAATATAAAGTTACGCACTTAACCAGTCAAGATGTATGTGTCGGAAATGCGTCAGTTATTCGTTTGTATATTCAGGACGCCAGCGCCACCAGGCGGCCTTCGATAGTCTGGCCTGACGTTCGTGCGAGTCGATGAGAGTCCTGTAGCAGCGGTGTGGAGCGGCTCTCTTGACCATCGGACATCATACGGACAACATGTGCTCAGAAGCTGTCGCGCGTTTCGTATCGTTGTGTCGGGTACCTACACTCTGTGATTCGCTAGTATGATTAATCCAAACTATCCAAACTAATATTATAAATGCGAAAGTAACTCTGTCTGTCTGTCTGTCTTTTCTTCACGCCTAAACTACTGAACCGATTTTGATGAAATTTGGTATAGAGATAGTTTGAGTCCCGGGAAAGGACATAGGATAGTTTTTATCCCGATATTCCCACGGGATCGAAAGTTACGCGGGTGAAACCGCGGGGCGCAGCTAGTTTGTTCATAAAATTATAATTTAATTTGAACTGCAAACGGTTATTCTATTGCGCAATAACCGACACTACCCATAGTGTTAAAATATGCCTGATGATAACGAGGGAGACGTCCCTTCTCCGTCATATGTATAATTATTATTTTCACACTTCAAATGAGTAGGCAAACTGTAAATGAACAGTCGAACGAAGCTCTAACATATTATAATCTTGATGGTATCGGCTTCCTCCCGTAACGGTATAAATAGCGGGCAACTTCGAGTAACCGGATATTTGTTGGCTTGTTTGAAATATGTGTTTAATAAACCATTTTAATTAATATGGCAGGAGTGTATGTAAGTACAGGTAACTAAGATGAAATTGCTCTATGGTATAATAATGTTTAGACCGTCAGTTTATTCGTTAACCAGCTGCGCCCCGCTGTTTCACCTGCATAAGTCTCGATCCCGTGGGAATTTCAGGATAAAAAGTATTTTATGTCCTTTCCCGGGACTCAAACTATCTCTAAACCCAATTTCATCTAAATCGGTTCAGCGGTTAAGGCGTGAAGGTAACATACAGACAGACAGACAGACAGAGTTACTTTCGAATTTATAATATTAGTATGGATGGTGTTGTAGGCAGTATGCCTGTAGTTTTATTTGCTGGTATATTGGCGTGCGCTAGCTAGTATTTTAATTTAATGCTTTGTGTTTCTTTGTTTTGTAATATTAATTACTTTGCATACTGTTGTATAAAATTAAGTTCTTTTGACTAAACAGACAGTTGTGCTGCTGGGGGAGTTTGTTGCGCCACTTCTTCTTCCCAGTGGAAGCACTAGGAGGTGGTGATGGGCGGGCGTTTTGGGGGACTTTTTTATATAGTTTTGACGTTTAAAAAAATTAAAACACGACTACTGAGAGGATGAAACAAGAAAGTACCTTCCCGTGGTCGCATGCTACCATAGCTTATAATATGTCAGTACAGCGGCATGCGACCACGTGAAGGTACTTTCTTGTTTCATCCTTTTCAGTAGTCGGGTTTTAGTTTTTAAACTTATTTTTTATTTATATATTTTGGGGTTTATTTCAGTAATATTTATATTTTTGAAATGTGCTGATTAGGCCCTTTCATTAGATACCCAACGTAGCATGACAATTTTTTTTTATATCATGTCTTTGTGTCCGCTAAAGGGCCCCTTATTCAATTTATGGTGACTTCACATAACCTATAACCAGCGGACAATCAAGACGCTTCTAAAGATACCTCATTTGTCCAATTATGACAAACATTTTAGAAGTTATGAGGGAATAGATGAACATACATACGTACATACATACTTACATACATACATACATACTTGCATACATACATACATACTTGCATACATACATACATACATACCGGTCAAAATCATAACCCTCCTTTTTGCTTTGCCTTAGTCGGGTAAAAAGTGCTGATTGTCAGCATAATTTGAATTTGAATGAAAATTACTTTTTATTTTAAAATACTAATTCTATCATTACGCTCATTAACCCATAACGCTAGGTCATTAGAATATTATAATAAACATTACAGTACCTACACCAAAAAAGGGTTTTAAGTAACGAACAAAGTGATTATTTCAGTAAATAGAACCCCTTTCAGTAAGAAAGTTAAAGTACATAAGAATAAGACAGTAATTTCAACGTGAAAATAAGTTGGCATTTGAATAAAATATGCAGATTGTTTCACTGTTCAGGATTTAAATAATAAATAAATGAAAATATACGGTACGGTTTTGTAATTCGTAGAAACTAATTTTTCTATCCAAAAACGCAAAAGCGAAATGGAGATTAAAGTATGTTCAATTAATCATAAAACTTCTTTAGAACCAACTGATCACTCAATCTAGACGGACACTCCCGAAAATATCTAAACCACAGACAATTAATCATAGAGAAGAACCATGACCCATTGCTTTAAATATACCTTTGACAAATCCCTCTGTTTTTAACGTAGGACCGGATTGATTTAATAAAGATTTACTGCTAGTTTAACAGTACAATGGCCGATCCGCATACAGCGTTGGCAATGATCCAAGTTTGGTAGCCGTCAAAATAGTCGGTGTTGTCATTTTTTTGTTGTCAAGTTACGCTAGACGGAGCGAAACATTTGGACTGCTTTAAAAATCGGTCAACTGAAACAGATTCCGCTGATTCTGTCTGTGTTTCTACTTGTTTTATTTTAAGAAGAGTGTTATACAGGGTGTGTCGTAAATAGTGGTCCACAGTGAAGGATTCGATATACCAGATAATTAACTATAACATATTACAATTTTAACTATTTTACTAGTAAATTTTTTTTTACAAAAATCGTTCTTTAATTTGCACGATTATGTTAAAATTTTGGGTTAAAATAGACAAGAACTAACTTTTTCTTCAAAATCTCTAAATTTACATAAACAACCATAATTTTACACGTTAGCTCTAGTATTCAGCAGTAATTAACAGAAATCAAAATGAAAAAATAATGGTTTATGTTGAAACTACAACCAAATTTGTAACAAAAGGTAGAAATTTCGTAAATAAAAAACAAAAAAATATATATTTTCGGAACTCTTGGGTAAAAATGGTTAAAATTGTAATATGTTATAGTAAATTATCTGGTATATCGAATCCTTAACGGTGGACCACTATTTACGACACACCCTGTATAAAGAAAATAATATATTGGGCAGAATCAAAGAGGAATATGCACTAAGGGCTTCTTTGACGTAATAATCTAAGGTGAATATTGCTTAAAAAATGATCTAGCTAAAGTAAGAATTCGATTTTCGGCTGAATTTTCATATGTTGTATGCATTGATCCGTTAGTTATTTTATCAAGTTAATGTGAACGTAAATAAGTGTTTTGTGATATAAAAACCGGCCAAATGCGTGCCGCACCACGCACAATGAAGGGTTCTGTAATTGGAAGGAATTTATCCCAAGAACAAACTTAAATTTGTAGTTGAAAAAATACTGAGGGACCTTGCTTCTTGCCAATTTTTTCATGGAGGAAGTACTCTATAGGTTTTGATTTATTTGCGAGTATCAGAATATGTCGCATAAATGGCCCTATTGTTTTATAGCGTTGACTTAAAAGTTTTTTAGGAACCTACGTATTTGATATGAATTTCAACTTGTTACCTCCTCCACTGAATAAATGATTGCCTCCACGCGTTCCTGAGAAAACAGTCTTGGCAGACAAACAAATGGACAACGAAGTGATCCTATAAGGGTTTTCTTTTGAGGTACGGAACCCATATAAAATAAATAAAAGCTCTTCAGAATATCTAAAGCTGTTATTACAAAATAATTTGTAACATTCTCGTAAAAGAATTTTTCGAATACCTAGGTACAAAATATTTATTCGCTATGTAACTCAATCAAAATAATTCGGCAACTAAATTAAACGTTATGCCTAATTTAGAAATGCCTGTTCTAAAACACAAAGCGAGCAAAATGCCGCTGAAACAACTCTATGTCGTAATTAAATGCTTTCTCATCTCTAATTTTAACATATTTTTCACTAGAAGCCTTGTTCCCGAAATTCTACCTTTGTGTAAAAATTTAATTAACACAGCTTGTTTCAACTATCTAATTAAAAAGTACAATAATTAGTAGTTTTAAAGTAGATTTAATGTTGTAGGTAGGTAAACCTGTTTAGTTCAGAATTGTGATTTAGTTATTTTCTTTGTTGTTGTTCTCGTGGTTTTGTTTTAAACTCAAAACAGAAGCACTTATTTCAATTATTAAACCATGTACAGGCACTTTTGAATAATTAAATAGTCGGTCAGTCAGTCAGAAAGTTGAAACTAGCTGCCCATTCCAAAACGTAGATCTCTATGGAGAGGAACGAGCAAACTCCATGGACACTCTTTTAAATCAAGTTATTACAAAATCCTGCGTACATTATTCTTGTTGCTTCTATACGTGAGAACAATGTAAAATAAAAAACACAAATGAAGAAACAATTCAAAATGTAAGATTACAAATAAGCCTTGGCAGTTAAGAGGTAACCAGTCTCAACCGACGGCGCCCATTCACGAACATGGCTTATTATTATTTAAGGTACATCGTTCATAATGGGTACTAAGAGTGCACCTGTGTTTGCGCGCACACTTGTGCACTATAATATCTTCTGCGCCGATGGCTCGTCTCCGCTAAGATTGGTCGCTATGGACGAAATTCGGTCTGGAAGGCTTTAATAATGAGTCCTTCGTGCCCTAGTTCACATGTTCTATGATGACATGATTTTGTGATTATCTAAAAGTAAGTCATGTCCGTTTTCTTCATTTTAAAGGTATTTCTTAATACTAATCCATACTAATTCGAAAGTATCTCTGTCTATCTGTCTGTCTGTATGTTACCTTTTCACGGCTAAACCACTAAAGCGATTTAAATGAAATTTGGTATAGAGATAGTTTGAGTCCCGGGAAAGGACATAGGATAGTTTTTATCCCGATATTCCCACGGTATCGAAACTTATGCGGGTGAAACCGCGGGGCGCAGGTAGTAATATATAAAACAGCATACATTTGCGGTTAACGGTAACCTAAACCATAAGTTTTATCATTTTATTATTATGTTAATAAAAAAGTCTGCGCCATTATAATTTTCAAAATGATGCCATGATTAGGGATCATTATGTAGATTTAGGTAATAAAGAAGTTTCTGTACAAATGATATCCCAGTAATGACTCAATCGTGTTTCCTTAGTATAATAAATCTGTCAAAAACTTGCAATCCAGCCTAAATAAATTCTGAGTAATTAATTAATTGAATAAGATCCAAATTTTTAATCACTTTTCCGCAACTTACTTGGTAACAGTCACAGTTGTAATAATTTACATTTTGACAGTTCAATGATGTTTATTCCCTCAATTAGCTTCTGCACGCGGCTTCGCCCGCGTGGTTGTCGGAAATTATCCCACGGGAACGCGCTACCGAGACAAAAAGTAGCCTATGTCCATCCCCAAGATGCCATCTATCTCCTTGCCAAATTTTATCGAAATTCGTTCAGTGTAGTGTTAGTAGGTATCATGTGTTTATTTATGTGTATTATTGTTTTTTTTTTTTTAGTATAAATATTTATTTCTGTAAATTAAAATAATAAGTAAGCAAAAAACAAGTTATTTTTTTGTTAGTCTGTTTTGTGTCCCACTGCTGGGCAAAGGCCTCCGCTTTTTTCTTCCAAACATCCCTGTCTTCTGCGATCTCTGGCCATGTTGGCCCGGCGAATGATATTAGATCGTCACGCTACGTTCGACTTGATCTACCTCGACGGCGATGTCCTGCCTCAGGCGTCCAGCGAGTGACGATCTTTGCCCTAATACCTAATTAATTAATAAAAATAACAAAATGAAATCCTAACTTAACTAAAACTATATACAAACTAAAATATAGCATCGAAAAATTCATCCGCATCGCTGTCGACTGGTAATGTACCCAAGAGACTGGCGGCATTACCACGTTAAGCAATGCTTAGCCTCTGGCCAAAGTAAAAGCCAGCCCTTGGGCCACGGGAAGTGTCAACCAGCCGTTTCGAAATTTCCTTAAAAGACCATGAGCACTCCGACGGCCCGAGGGTTTCATTATATATATATTGGTTTGTTTATGTATATTTTATGTATTACATAGTCACGAGCGACCTAAGGGATGACGTAGACATAGAGAAGGAGCACAGGGCGTTGTCTGTGAGGAGCAATACCTATGCTTGCCCGCAGATTCGCTCGTTGTACTACGGACGTCAAAGTTACCCTTTTTAAGACTTTCTGTCAATAGTTTTACACGATTGGCCTGTGGGTGTCATACACGCGCCGAGCCTACAAAGTCTTGTATGTTCAATTTAATAATGCTTTTAGGATGCTGTTGGGACTATCATGGCGTTGTAGTGCTTCGGGAATGTCCGCAGAGGCTCGCACAGATGGTTTCCATGTCATTATGCGAAAGAAAGCGGCCTCCTTAGTACAGCGTCTGCATGGTAGTAACAACAGCATTCTAAAAATGATTGCTGCCAGAGCGGACTGTCCTTTTCAGGAATACTGGGTGGGGACAGTCCTAGGTCTGAATTAATAATTACTGTTTGAAAACTAACAATACTAACCTATTTACATAAGCATTATTGTTACTCACACCAAAATACTTACAAAATATGGAACTAGTCGGAAATAAAGTTTTATATAATTTAATACGAGAGAACTGAGCTAACCATAGATATAACAGAGAGGCAATTCCCGTAATTTTAAGAACGTTCAAGGTTTGTTTGTCGCAGAGATAACACTGCGACTAGATTTTGAACGTTTTAAATTACGCCAATTGACCTTCTGTTACAATGTTTGTGGAAGGTAAAAAGGATGTTATTACAACAAAAAACTTTCGAGGCCTCTACCAGTTTGTTCCTTAATGTGGGCAATGAAACTATGTCGAATGTATTCATTTGTTACATAAATTAATTAATTCCACAAGAATGTAAATCTATACTCTTATAAAGCTGAAGAGTTAATTTTTTGAACGCGTTAATCTCTGAAACTACCAGACGGATTAAAAAAAAAAACCGAGTGTGCTTATGTCCACACGACTGAAGTGAAACTTCAAACGTATTTGGCTATAAGAGGAAGAGAGAAAGAAGTACACTGCTTTCTCTTACTTATATCCCCCACTCAATTCCCGTTTGCCTTGCCCGATCACACTTTTCGTAACGCTCACGTCACGTGTTCGTCAGCTTACTCCCCAAGTAAAGCGTGCGTAAAGAAGTTTCACTTCAAAAATTGCATTTGATAGCCCATTTTTCAGGAAGGCTATAAGTTATTTAACATCACACTAGGGGCCGAGCAAAGAGAGAAAAGTTCAGAAGGAACGCTAAGCGAAAACGAAGTAACAGCGCGGACAGGCGATACGACACGACCCTTTAGGCGCGATTGGTCCAATTCGCAATTGGTCCAATGTTCAAAAAGATGTCCAATTCGCAGTTGGTCCAATTCGCGGTTGGTCCAATTCGCAGTTGGTCCAATTCGCGGTTGGTCCAATTCGCAGTTGGTCCAATTAGCGGTTGGTCCAATTCGCAGTTGGTCCAAAATGGACAATGTTTCCGACGGGATGGATCGGGGGAACATGAAATTTCACGCGGACGAAATCTCAGAAGCTCTTTGTAAAATAAATTAATATTGAATCGCAAAGGCGTAAAGATTAAATCAACGCTGATAATCTAATTAATATTTCCTTTAGGTAGGTACTTTACAAGACTAATTAAACAGACATCGGATTTCGTTTCTAATAAAGAAAGAACAAAATCTCAAGTTAGTAATCCAAAAATACTTATTAATTATTGGTTAATTAATGTATTAATTACTGTTAATGCCTTGCATTACTCGTTTTGATGATAAATTATGTTTTTTAACTCGATTCCTTTGATCTATGTAATAGGGTATCATTAATTGTAGCGTTCAACTCGATCCCACACAAGACAAATAACGCGTTGATTAAATGAATTAGCTGTAACTAGGAGAGTCGTAAACAGTGGGAGCAATATCGGATCAAAAGATTTAGCGGAGCATTTCATCCACAAATACTAGAATGACCCCATTTTGTTCGGCAAACTTTTGCGACTAAGTTTCGATTAAAAACTGATAGTATACCTTTTAACTTTATTGAATCCAAGTTGGTAACGATAAAGAATTGAACTTTAAGTTTATACGTTAATATTCTCAGTTGAAATAGATTTTTTAGTGAGTAGGTATATTACAAGTTGTAAGTACATTGGCAGAATCAATATAGTTAGAAATAAACAGCCGCAAATCAGTAGTAACAATTTGAATATGAGAGCGCATTTATGTCGTATAAGTAAGGACGATTTTCATAGTGCAAATGATATGACTGATGTGGATAACTGCACATGAATCCTCAGTGGTAGTAGGTATATTACCTCTTTATTTGTTTCAACTACAAAAAGCTGCCAGCCTTTTGGGCACTATTCTTGTTGACAGCGATGCGGACGAATTCTTTGATGCCCTACGATTATTTTGTTTATTTTTTCATATAATTGTACATATTATCATAGTTTATATGTTAACTTATATTATGTAAATATCTATACAAATAAATATGAAACAACTACAAAAAGTAGATAATGCTACTGATTCCCAAAATAAATTAGCTTAAAAAGTATTGCACCGCTTACGAAAATAGCTTGTTTTAAACAAAGGAATAGCACGCTTGGAACAAAAAGCATTCGTTTCTTATTTAGAGTTCTCACTGTAGTTGTTCCATCGTTTTTAGACTAAGGGCGGGTTGTTTCACGTTCACTTGACGCACACGTATACGTCAAAAATGGCGCTAACTATCGTCAAATCAAAAAAGCCTTGTTTCAAATTACAATTACAAAATTATGGCCATGCCGTACGTCAAATAATAACGACTACGTAATCGTAATTATTTGACGTATGTATGTTACGTTAACCAACCGTTTGAAACAACCGGCCCTAATGGTATGTTTTTTTTGTACATAATCGTGAAAAAATATGTTTCAAAAAGTTTACTGTAAGGTCTCGTATTCCCTAAAGAGATCGATTTTGTCTTGAAGCAATATATCTATCAAAACGCTCATTTACAACAACAGCACACTCTTCATATTTCCTCATATTTCATCCAACATCTAATATTTGACAAGGGGCTCCCAACAGTGTTTCGCGAGCATCTAAAATATTTACATAAAAAGGTTCATAAAAACTTCTTAACAAGGGTGGTTTCAAAACCAGTTTACAATCTCAAGGAAGTTACGAAAACCTCGAAAATAATTAGGCGGCAATGTCACAAGGTTGGCGGTGTCGACGCTCATAAAGTTCGGTAATTAATCATTGCGGAACCCCCTGTATGTGGGGTTTTATTTCACATCACTTTATTGGGGCGGAAAACTCTTTTTCAACACGTTGAAAGTATTTAATTTAACTAAAAGATTTTGGCCTTAATTTCGTTGCAAAGTGATACATAAACCATCTTGTAATGAGGTTAATTCAAGCGTTAGTTAATAGATTTTTATTTAAAACGGATGCGATGTTGTTCTTCGCTGATAAAAGATTGTGTAGGCACATGTTTGACAAATTTATCGTGGCGTTTTCGACACGCCCGGAGCTAAAATAGCGACATCACACATCATTAATAAATATTAAACGCGTCAGAAGCAGTGGTGGCATAATGGTATCGTCCCCCACTGACGAATTGTAGGTCGTGAGATCGGACTCAGTCAGGCACCTTACTTTGTGTATTTAATTTTATTACCGCTGCCCTTAAAACGGTGAAGGAAAACATCGTGAGGAAACCAGCATGTCCTAGACCCAAAAATTCGAAGACGTGTAATCTACCAACTCGCCCTGGGCCCGCGTGGTGGATTACAGCTTACTCCCTCTCACAGAGAGGAGGCCTGTGTCCCAGCAGTGGGAATATTATACGCTGATTATGCTGAACGCGTCTTACAAAAATAGGGTTGTCAAACATTTCTATACTTATTAAAAAATCGGCTGTCGACACCGACAGTGCGTTTCATCCCTACATAAACTTTTTTAATTATTGTTTTTCATTGGCTCTGGTTGACAATTATACTGGCCACGGAACTCTATAGCGTGGGGGACGTACTTGACCTATTTCTTTTATAGTCGTATCTCGGTTTTTATAACTCACCTCAATTAAAAAACCCATTCGGGTTTCTTACATTTGAAAACGATACGAAATGAATTTAGAGGTTTTCAATTTCTCGCTTGTAATTTAAATTGAACCAACAGATACGTAGACACTAAAATGGAAATCGCCTAGGTTTCCTGCTGTTCACGATTCTGTAATAATTTGGATATTATTGCTATGTAAATTCTGTAATATTCGATTCTAGTAAACTATTGTTCTTGGAAACATGGTTCTAGGTTTACTTTGACGTAACTTTGATGATTTTCGTGGAAAATGTGTGTCTAAGGGCGTCGAAATGCGGTTTCGAAATACCTAGTTCAGCGTTACCTCTTCGGGTAAAACCTCTTCCTAGGTTATAACTATTTTTTCAACACACTTGCTCGTAAAATGGCTCTTAATGCACAGCTTTTAGATCCATAATGCAGTGTATTACAAACGCGTGCTTTTTCTTTACGTTACGGTACTTGTGCTTTATTTCCACAGATAACTATTTAATTTACTAGTCGGAGGTCGGAGAAGTGCGTTTTTTTTTAATCTCTTCAAAGAGACTTCATGCCAAAAAGAATCTGCGAGCCATATTTTACTTTTTTTTTTAAATAGTCTGAATTGTCCTTGGTCCCAAGATGAACTAAAATTTATTTACCTTAAGATGAATGCGCAGTTGTAGCCCACGAAATTAAATTTTTCTAACGTTTTTTGCAATTTTCAGGTCAGTGTCAGGTTGTATCTTGATCAAAATATGATTCGCGACTATAACAGATACGTATTTACAGAATTATAATCATTAAATATATCTTTCTAAGTTAGATTTGTTTTGTT
The DNA here is from genome assembly GCA_947508005.1 of Amphipoea lucens. Classification (NCBI taxonomy): domain Eukaryota; kingdom Metazoa; phylum Arthropoda; class Insecta; order Lepidoptera; family Noctuidae; genus Amphipoea; species Amphipoea lucens. The sequence goes on from OX382357.1 coordinate 23,099,303, forward strand.
CTTATAAAAGTTCTTAGGGAACAAATCTAACTTAAATATACATATTCTAATGACTATAATTCTTTAAATACATATCTATTATATAAATATACATTTTGATCAAGATACAACCTGATACTGACCTGCGAATTGTAAAAAACTTAAAAAAAAAATTTCGCGGTCTACCACTGCGCATTCACCTAAGGGTGCATCCACACATAGCGAGGCATGTGCCGCAAATGATTTTTTTATATGTATGGTTGCCTCAGGCTGAGGCATCTAACATACAAAAAAAAAGCACTTGCGGCGCATGGCTCGCTCTGTCTGGATGCACCTTATAATTTTCCGTCGTCCCTCCTGTAACCAAACGGAAAAGACCACTGGCGTTCTATTATTGCGGATTCTCACTGAATTAATGTATATTTCTCTATGCAAATAGTACTTTCTAATTCCAAACTAACTAAACTACAATTTGACATACGACAACACTACGATCAGTCTTAACATTATTTTGTGTTTATTATATTTTTTCTATAGGCTGTATATCGGTTTTGTCTTTGCATTTAAGTAAATAAACGCGCGCCGCGCTAGCAATGCGCGCGCAGGTGTAGGAATGACCATTACTTACTCTATGGGTAAACCTGCGCGCGCACGTCAGCGCGGCGCGCGGAATGACAAACCAAGCCCGCCATTATCCATACAAGTTAATATTTAACAATACAAGTCTGATTTTTCCTCACAAGTGTGTTGAAAAACGTCGTATGATACGCGTGTGCATTGATAATTAAACTCTCGGCTACCTTATCGCGCTCGCCTGCGGCTCGCGCGAATAATACTGCCTCGAGTATAATGATCAACATAGCACACATGTATCATAATGTACTATTTTTTTTATTAAATATTTTATCGAACGGAATTTGTTTTTTTGGCTTAAGGGAAAGTCATATACGTTTGCCCACCTACCTGTCGAAACACCCCACGCGTCGGAGTAGTTGAATGGGCGCAGTAAAGTCATTGTTTTAACAATGACACTGTTGTGTACACTTGGTGTACCGTCGACGTTTCGAACACTTTATCTTATGTCCACTTGACGCTTCAGGGGTTAATCAAAATTTTTCTTGATTATTTTTTAGTTGCTTGATAATTGTTGGCCTGGTTTCACCTGATATACATTTTTTGAAGGTTCCTGATAATCTACTCCCGAATTGCTGTTATACACGCACTGATTCCGGCGTGCTATGTTTAAAGTCTTGATAAGCCGACCATAATATATGGTGTATCGATATTCTCCGAACCCGATTGGAATCAGGTAAAAGATTAGCGATATTCGTTTTTAAATTTGATTCTAAAAAACATCCTGAAATTGTTAAACTCTTCTAATTATTTTTTCTTTTCATAATATATTTTTAAAATAACCTATAGCTATTGTCAAGCAACGTACCACCATTTTTTTAATATAATATCAAGATTTTTTATTCATTTTATATTGAATTTTATATTGCCAAATTATACGTTTTATATTATTTAATGTGGTGATTCCTTTTATTTTCGCTACACTAGGTACAAAGAGAATGTATATAAGAAATTAAGTACGTATGTATCTAATAATACATAATGAAAGATTCGTTTCCTGTCTGAAACTTTGGTAATGATCTGTACTTTTTCAGGAACTGTTGACCTTATTTATTTTCTTTTAAGTCATGTTTTTCCTTGCAAAGCAAGATTACAGACAATATTTTTAAATAAAATAATTGCGTTACATCCATCTCCAAACATTTCCTTATATTTTCAGGCCTGCTTCAGCGCTTCAAGCGGCTTTGTCCCAGAGACTCAAGTTGTATTATGTAGCGCCTTTAGCTGCTGTTGCTTAGTTTATTTATAGCCCAGCTGAGTGCCATCTGCGCTCGCAGTTACCCGGGAACTGCAGGCCATCTGCGACTAACTAGATAATCTGTCAGTAAAAGAATCGGTCAAGTGAGAGATTGAGTTGGTTGGATAGGATTTTGTGCTTTATTGTGACTGATTTAGTGACAGTATCGCATCTCAAAGTAAGCACTATGATAATCATGATGCTAACTACAAAGTTTTATTGAAATGTAGGTAAGTTTCAGTAAGACATCATTTAAATGGCGAAGTTCTACAATACCTATGTTGGCTATTTTAAAGGCTAACTAACACTTTTGGGCATGTACTTTACAGAAAACAATACCTAACACACAAAATCGAATCATTATTTTCTGTAAATATCTTATAATTGTATTCACCAAGAAGAAACAGTAACTTCCCAATCTCCAAATGACTGCAACCAATTACAGGGTGTAATTAACAAAATAATAAAAACAATCTGTTATTGAAAGGCGGCTTCGCTTCGCGTTTTGAACAAAGTTCGTTTTGGCTTCACTCTGTTTTACTTGAAGCGTAACGCTGCCGGCGGTGCTTGCCAGTTTTCGTTAGCCATACTGCAGTGGCTTAGATATGTAACTAATATATACAAACAAAAGTGTCGGTACATAACAGTCGACCTGTGAAAATATCTTGACCACACTCTCATAGTATACGGTGAAAGTGACATCGTTTGCCCCGCAAGGCCCCCCAGAATTTGCGTTTTAGGTGTGCACCAATGCAATGTACTCGCCTCTAGGAGTATATGAGGTACATTGAAAAATAAACAGGTACATATACTCCTAGAAGCGAGTACATTGTATTGGTGCACGCCTAAAACGCAAATTCTAGGGGGCATTGAGGGGCAAACGTACATAAAGTGACGACGTAAAAATGACGCATAGAAGTTGTAAAGACAGCTACATCAATAAGGATTGTACGAGTGATGACAGCATAATAAAATCGACCTTGACATTTTGGACCTTAGAAGAAAAAACGAAGATTCTATTTTAGTCTGAAGAGTTCCGGGAGCTTGAATAGTAAAATATGCTAATATAATCAAAAGAAGAAGACGTTAAAAAAATAGCAGAACGTAGAACTTAGGAGATAAAATTACCTATTATGAAAATATGAACATCATTTTTTTTTATTTGGCGTTAATTGAATTGGAAACCAAATTGTAAAACAAAAGACAATCCCACAAAGAAGAAGACAGTGTTCAATAACGACGTCATTCGAATTCAAAAAGAAAATATCTCTTAAATTCTACAGACTATCCACAAGCATGAACCCACGTAATATAAAAAAACTAAACGAACAAAACGGTAACCTTATTAAATCTTAAACGATGAAAACCCACGTTTCTATGAAAGAAAAATTTTCAAAGTATTCGTAGGTGTATTTACTTTGCTTAATACATCTCACAATTACGATGTTTTACCCCATAATCAAGTTATTGTTCGGTGCGTAGTCATAAAATGAAAAATCTAAAAAAATGAACGTAGAAGAATGATCGACGTTATTTGGATGTTAACAACGTTTTTTGTGGTGATAGAACATTTTTAGATGGAGAGTTTATCGAGCCCTATGACGAGAGAAATGAATAGCACTTAACTTAAATAATAAAGTGCGAATTTATGTATTGTACCAAATGCTTTGTTTACATATTCAGTTTTTTGTAACGGATTTGAGTGATTGTTTCATTTGAAGGATTGCGCTACTCAATCATGAGGAAAGGCTTATTTATTTGGCTGTAAATAAAAAGTTTCAGTTATTTGAGGACTGTGCCTCGAATAATTTTATTTTATTTAACAATTTTTTATTTGTTTTTGTAATTAAATTATTTTAGACCACATGATCTCGTAATTGTAATTAATTTTAAGATTTTTTTAAACAAAATGATCATACTAGTATGTGATAAGTTTTTTATAGTTTCATTTTGAGTAAATTAGCATAATATGTGGAACTATTTATATTTAAGATCTTTTATGTACCATATTTAATGCAAAGGCCCGTGGCTAAATAATAACAGCCGCACGGGTCGATCGATCAGGTTAAGCTGTGCTTGCCGCGGTTGGTCTATGGATGGGTGACCATCTTTACATATCGAGACCCCTCCGTGCCTCGGAAAGCACGTTAAGCCGTTGGTCCCGGATGTCATTCGTGGATCTTTGACAGTCGTTACGGGTAGTCAGAAGCCCGAAAGTCTGACAATCAGTCTTACCAAGTGGTATCGTATTACCCAGTAACTGGGTTGTGGAGGTCAGATAGGCAGTCGCTCCATGTAAAATACTAGTATTCAGCTGCATCCGGTTAGACTGGAAGCCGACACCAACATAGTTGGGCAAAGGCTAGGCAGATGATGATTTAATGCAAAATAAAGATATTCTATTTTTTAATTAAACATAGTCGTAACTGTAGTCAAGAAATATGTTGATATTTCTTGACTACACTATGTTTACTACCTACCGCATACGCTTTTACAAAAAGGCACGAGTTACGACATGTGTTGACATATCGTAACTCGTACCTTTTCGTCAAAGCGTATGCAGTAGGTAAGCCTAAGGCTTCATATGCTCGTAGTTTAAACTACAAACATGGCGTCAGTCAATCCGCCACGCATGCTAGTTAACAAGTTTGTTGTCAGGCGTCTGTTGACAGTACAAGTAACCCAAACTACCTATCTACATGCTGAGTGTACAGGATTAAGAGGAAATGCGGGTGGTTGTTTCTCCATAGAAACGCCCTCGCCTGTTTTCTTTCTGGTTAATGACCGTAAAACAATGATTTTTTTACAGAATAATAAATATTAACTACTTCTATGTCTCTAGGTTCTCCTTTTTGATGATATATTATTTTTATAAGCAGTAGAACCCTAAAAAAATATGCCGATTTAAACCGCTCTCAGCAGAGGCCTAGTGTACAAATTTGACAACTATTAATGAAGAAAAAAACAAAGGAACACAGTATATAATTATCCTTCTTATTCAGTTTATGAAATATCTTTTAAAGTGGTCCAATATTGGAGAGGATAATAGGCGAGAGCCAAACCTCGAATTATGACTTTTTACTTAGGCTTTTAAAAACAAGATGAGCTTAATGGAAAAGTCAGACTATATCAGGCAGGTGAGATTAATCCTTTATTCTATTTTCAATTTGAAATGAAAAAGTCATGTCTGGCTCTATAAGTAACATTATTAATTATTAAGGAAAGTTTAATAATTGAAATCTGAAATCTTTTTTATTTAAAAAAAGTAGAGTATTACGACCTAGTGATATAAACATAGTTAACGTAGAAGGCGAAAAAACAATGAAAATACTAGACTGTAGAAAATAAATCCATTAAAAATCTTTTACCCAAAAAATATGAATAAAATACGAGTGCATTAATTGCCTGTCATTCTACCGCAAAATTTATACTGAAAAATATTTGCTCGCCAATTTACATACACGGACTGAAAGTGTGGCAATCGTAAAAATGGCGGAATCGCTTAATTTCGTTTAAAGAGAACACCTGCACGACGTATAAAATCGAAATTGGCAATTTGTGCCTGTACTACAGTAAGGGGAAAAAACGCTTATTGGGTGTACTGGGTTATGTAGATAATATAATAAAGACTTATTTTCTCAAGACAAGATACAGGTGATTTATATGCTCGCAGAATGATCAATTTTTACGTAAAGCGATATCAAGTCTTGCAGGATAAAACGATAAAATTTCGAATTTTGCTACAGAAAAATTACTACACCAAGTTTTGTTGGCATAGAATATTGCATGAGGTCATAATTTGGATTTTATTGGCTATAAATGTCCGCGGTTAAATAATATGCTAGTTTCCAAAAGTTATCATACTAATATTTTAGACCGTATTGCTGCATTTTTTCCATAAAATATACAAATATTTAAATAAAAATGATACCTTGCCATATTTATTATTCCCATCTTTAAACTCTTAAGAAACCAAAGGATTATTTCGTAACTCCTCATTAATAGGGGCATTCACAACGCGCTAGACCGAACCGCCGACCTTAACGAAGTAATCGGGGTTCAATCGAAACGCTGGTAATCTGATAGCTCGAAACTGAATTAATAAATGGTAAATTTTATTATGTATTAACGCGATGTCGGTTCGTTAGTGTTGCTGAAAAACATCGCACGTTCAGTAATAATGAAATAAAGTTGGGATTTTGTTTTAAACTCAAATATACGCTTTTTTGGAGGTACCTAGGTAATACTAATTGCGTTACTGGTTGTCTTTGTTGCCAAGTGTAGTTATCGTGTCTTCGTTAGCTTGGAACAATTCTAAGACAAATTTTGTTGCACACTTAAAAAAATGTATGAATGTTAAAGGTAGAGTATAATAAAACTATAAAACACTGACTATAGTTGTTTACCGAAATGGAGCACGATAATAAAACAATAAACGTGGCTCATCAACTTACTAAAATATGTATTTGTAGATCTCAACAATGGCTGGCTTTCCCACGATAATAATTTAGAACCTCTACCGCTTTATACCGAACAAACAGCCCCGATTTGTTGAAAACGTAATCCTGAAACGTGTCGTCAAATGTTTGAGCAAATACACCTTCCCATTATGTGGCCAAACCCTGACAGCGATCGCGAAAAACTCGCCACCAAATATTTGTGAGAGCGCGGCTAATAGGACCATTTGTGGAACGGTGAGCGGATAGCCCATAATGAATGGGTGCTTCGGCGTCCAAAGCTCGAGCTTCAGCTGAAGCACGATTGACCTGAAAGCTCTCCAAACTAAATTAAAGCGCGGCACGATTTTTATATCTAAACCGATTATCTAAATCGGTAAATCATTTCTCTTCGAATCGTTCTAAATTGATCCGATGTTTTTGGTCCTTTGGCTTTACGGATATTATTTTTGATAAGTAGATTTAAATTGCGTTGTAAGGAGGCTTTAAATATGTTAAAACGATATATTTTTATACTCTTGATAAATTGAATATTATCGAAACGTTGGTTTTGAGGTAGGCATTCCTTTAGATAAGAGAATGAGGGTAAAATGTTAAAAGTATTATTTTTAATCAGGTATGCTGATGTTTATAAATGTTTTTACGTTGAGAACAAGAATCCCACGCGACTAGCAGTATGCCTGGCCTTAGATCACTATTTATATTTGCTCTAATAAATAAAAGAATACTATTTAACTCAACCAGCTTCAAAAATATTGCCATAATCAATTCGTCTTAGCTAGATCCTTCAAAAATAAGCAGGGAAAATATTTAATTAAAAGCGTAAAGTAAATAATTATGCAAAATGTCTGCCAACAAATTTCACAAAGACCACTGTGCCTGCTTACCCTCTAAGGAAAAAGATAAGAAAATATGTAAATGAACCGCGGAATCAAGAAGAGAAATGAGGAAGACTCCTTGGTGTTAATATTTCGAAGACACGAGAAAAACGCACGATGACTAAAAATGGCGTATTTTTGTTGTTTATTGCATGATCGCGTTCTGTTATCAAAACGGCTACTTAATTTATGAATACTCCTTCTCTTCATATACTTATTAATATAATTTCTGGCTTTATATTCAATTATATAAATACCATAAGTGCTCACGAAGGTTTATGTGAAATCCTACTTTCTATCCTACTTTATAATATTATAAACGCGAAAGTTTGTGAGAATGGATGAATGGATGGATGGACGTATGTTTGTTACACTTTCATGTAAAAACTTCTGAACGGATTTGGATGAAATTTGGGACACAGATAGCTTATAACTAGGATTAACACATAGGATAATTTTTGTTCCGATATTTCCACGGGATCAAAGCTTATATGGATGAAACCGCGGGGCGCCGCTAGTAAAAAATTAACAAAAATATTTTGATTTTGAATATTTTTATTTTCAAGTATAAAACAAAGTTTTAGTAACTTTGGTCAGTATGTATCGTAGTTTATTTTGTACTAGCTGCGCCCCGCGGTTTCACCCGCGTAAGTTTCGATCCCGTGGGAATATCGGGATAAAAACTATCCTATGTCCTTTCCCGGGACTCAAACTATCTCTATACCAAATTTCATCGAAATCGGTTCAGTAGTTTAGGCGTGAAGAAAAGACAGACAGACAGACAGAGTTACTTTCGCATTTATAATATTAGTTTGGATGTAGCTTATTTGAAAACTAATGGGCTGACTGTAATACCTTCGAATAGACCTCTAAAGCCCTGTTAGAAAGTTTGAGCATCGGTATTTACAATTTCAATGTAGTTTAATACCTGCTGAATTTCTCATTGAATATCTTCACTAACCCTTCAAATAAAACCACACGATTAGCAGACTGACCAATCCTTTATAACTGAATGAATGGTTTATTCCTCCAATAAAAAGCCATTTACATCATAGAAGTTGCTTTCCAATGGTGATAATTATTATATTTAATTTTAATTTATGTACTTACTAGGTGCGCCCCACGGTTTCACCTGCGTAAGTGTCGATCCCGTAAAAATATCGTGATAAAAAGTAGCCTATATGTTAATCCAAGGTGTCCGCTATCTCCATACAAAATTTTATCAAAATTGGTCGAGCCGTTTGAGCGTGAAGAAGTAACAAACATATAAACACACACACTCACAAACTTTCGCCTGTATAATATTAGTGTGATTATGTATAACTAGCTGCCCTGCGGTTTCACCCGCGTATCCCGTGGGAATATCGGGATAAAAAGTAGCCTATATCTTAATCCAGGTTGTCCGCTACCTCCATACAAAATTTTATAAAAATTGGTCAAGCCGTTTGAGCGTGAAGAAGTAACAAACACATAAACACACCCCCACACACACACACACACTCACAAACTTTCGCCTTTATAATATTAGTGTCATTATAAGTGTGATTATGCATATTATTAATAAGATTCCGCGTGGTAGATTACATCCCAATCCCTCTCACAGAGAGGAGGCCTGTGTCCTTTGGACTTTACATAATAAACCTTTCGGAATAAATTCTCTAAACAATTGTGAAAAGTTTAGAAGAACAACGAGATTACACAGAAATACACGAAAAGCAACTAGGTATAGTTTATAACATATGTACATACATATTCAGTAGGTACATTATTAACCGTGGGTTTATCTATTTATAGCTGAGTTGTACACGTGTCGCGTCGTAAAACTCGTGAGTTACTGACGTGTGGCGAGTTTATAATAAATCGTGCCCAAATTAATTGGATTCGTTCACGTCATTAAAAAGAACAAGCCTGTGATCCTGCTCCGCTTGGATATTTTTGGAAAAATTTAGTTTATTTTAAACAGTCATCTGTCGACTCTTTTCCCAACTATGTTGGGGTCGGCTTCCAGTCTAACCGGATGCAGCTGAATACCAGTATTTTACATGGAGCAACTGCCTATCTGACCTCCACAACCCAGTTATTGGGTAATACGATACCCCTTAGTAAGACTGGTTGTCAGACTTTTCGGGCTCCTGGCTACCCGTAACGACTGTCAAAGATCCACGAATGACAGCCGGGACCAACGGCTTAAGGTGCTTTCCGAGGCACGGACGGATCTCGGTATGTAAAGGTGGTCACCCATCCACAGACCAACCGCGGCAAGCGTAGCTTAACCTGATCGATCGACCTGTGCTGTGTGTATTATTTAGCCACGGACCCTTTCTCCCTTTCGTTTGAAACAGTACAGTTTATTAATTGATTTGTTATTTTATACTTTTAAATAATTCGTTTCAATTTACACACCATACGTGTTAATTATTTTATAACCCTAGATTCAGAAGAACTTATCACATAGAGACAATATTAATGACTGCACCAAAACCTACGAATTGATTCACAATCATCATGAAAAATGAATTTTGCAATGATGAATAAGATGTACTAGTACCTAACTGTGGTAACCTGCAAAATTGTTTTCATTTTCAAGTAGTGTCTCTCTCCAGGTATCAAACTACCCCTTTCCCATCGAAATCGGATCAATAGTTAAGCCATGACGACGTGCCAAATAGACAAGCGGTAATACCAATCCTTATAACCTGAAAAAAACATCTACTTAATACCTAATACATCATCATAAAGTTAGTGTTTGATTCCGCATATATATTAACAATATTATATTGCAACCAGCAATCCTGAAACCGCTAATTACGACATTATTCTCCCAAGACCAATTTCCGTAACTGTGGTCGTAGCAATTCGTAGAGGTCATCTAAGCATTGTGGCTACGAATGTCGTAGGCTCGTAGCCGCTACGGCGTAGCAAGTATGTGTACCTTCGACTGATAGATTTTATGGTTACAAATGCAGTCATATTCTGTAGTCGTAACCACAAAAATACACAATGTTTTAGCAAAAATACTGACTCGCTTTTTCGGTAGTACAATAATTTAATTCAAAAATAATTTATCACCCGCAAAGTCGACGATTTCAGCAGCGGGAGAAAACGTAATTTGAATAAATATTCCTTCTAGATTTTGGTAGGAGACGAATATTTTCACAATGAAACGGAATAACGTATTCTTGTATAAATATTTTTCCGTAAATCTTATTTAGGATTACATCCACCTAAGTAAGTGTAGGTACCATGAATCGTAAGTAACGGTTGGTTCCCCTTTTTATATTATTTTGTCGGAAATAATTTACGGGTGAATATTTTTTAAAGAACAATTTTATACAGTTGAATTATTTCATTGACATTTTTATGTTATTACCCATAAATATATTTATGAGCTCAATATAGGTATGTCTGAGTCATCAAATACATACGAAATATTATTGTAAAAGCTCGTAAAAGATTTACTTAAAGAAATACCAATATTCTGAAATGTGAAAAAAATTTCACCATTCGTAATGGTTTCACACTTGATTACACATGTAAAGAAAATGTATTTTCCTGTTGAAAATAAATGATAATATTTACATACATTTATAAAACAAATATTTAAATTTTAACACAAACAAGTAAGGTTCGATATAAAAATAATGAATATGAAATGAAAATGTGGAAAATAAAACGGAATATAAAATACAACTCACCATGGAAGTTGAACCGGCGATTCCTTTAAAGTAACACAACACACAACGCCATTTTCAAAATCCACATACAAGTCACAAACACGCACACAACACCAACATAAAATTTTTAAACGATTTTTTTCGAATTTCGAATGCGGAGTTCTCGGCGATACGACGCGCGGTCGCCCGTCGCGGCATCCGAAGAGGTTATGGCAGCGAGTTTGCGTGGACCGACCCTCCCCCCACCCACATACCATAATTTTTAGCCGGTCCACCACCATAAAAATATTTCGCGACCGTATTGCGCAATGCATTAATCTCAACAACCGAAAAAAAAATAAACATGTATTTTTTTTTTGTTACGAATATGCTAAGGCAGCTTTCCCGGTCTAAAGTTACACAGTTGTAAATTATGGGGGAAATAGGCGTAATTAAGCCCGTTTTACGTTTGAAATCCGTTCGGAGTCAGGAATAGGCGACAAGGAATGTTTTAATGTTTAATTAAAAGGATTGTCGCGCGAGGGGATTTAGCGAAACGTGATAAAAATACTAATTAATTTGAATGTGTCGAGGTGGATTCTCGTGAAACATTTTCGGATTCTTTCGAGTTGTAAATTTCCTTTGAAGTTTAATTCCGATAGTTTGCTTTAACCTAATTTTTTGTGAGTCGTTAAGATATCTTTCAGATTTTCAATATGTATCTTTGTCTCAATTTCCATCTCGTAAGAAACAGTGGAATGACAGCTATTTGTGTCTTAAGGCACTACAAGTCTAGATACGCTCGCTTTCATTTAATCCAAAAATTCTACAATTTTTATACGAAAAAATCATAAATTGTAAAATATTTTCCGATTCACGAACCATCAGCGCATTGGACCTGCCCCAATTCCCTGATGCTTTACGATACAATTTTATTTATTTATTTAAACTTTTCGCACAAAAAGGTACAAAGGCGGACTATGCCTTAGGCATTTTCTACCAGTCAACCAAGGGTGGTGAAGAGATTACAGATTTTATTTTTCTTTTTCACTACGTATTTAATATTCGCACTTAGTACTCGCACTTACCGAATTTATTTATTCAACACTAAATTCAGTTTGAAAGCGAGGATTTAAATTTCCCGAAACTATAAACTACATAAGAGCAGGCGGGGCGGGGTATAATATGTATGTGGATGTGTTTATTATAATTTCGAGAAAATGACAAGAAAATCTGTGGCACGCTAATTTTATTATGATGTTACTCCGTCACATTGTAAAAATGGAACGTCAAAAACATTTTTAGTACTTCCCGCTAAAAATGGCAAAGCATAAGCTACGATTGAGTACTGTTTTTTTGAGAACTATGTTGCGCAAGTAATACTGAATTAATAAATCCATAGTAATTTAATCTTACTGTAAACCTTAAATCATGAACATTTGTCGATACCAGAATTACCAGAGGGCAGAAACTGGACATGTCCTTTTAATGACAACCTTATGAACAAAGGTTAATTTTCTGAAATTATCGACAGCATCGAATAATTAGGCTTTGGGTATGAAACTGTCTGTTTCTGGTGCGAATAAATTAAATTAAACGTTAACATTAATTACCAGCCAAATTAATTGCAAATGTTTAATCTTGTGCAGGTTATTACATGTCAATTGCACAGTTTTAGTTTATAACATAATATTAACGTAGGTATTATAGGTCAATGCGCGTATTTTGCGTACGTCTAAGACCATATAAAAAAATCAAGACAAAGGGCTGTCAACAGTAAAGTGAAGCCGGTTTCGTAAACATGTGTGCACTTAGTGAAGTATAGTTTGATTGTAAATGGCTGTAAATGTATGCGTGTGAGCGTGTATGCACAGAGCGGAGGTGTAGTTTTGTCATGCTTTACTTGTATTGTTCGCAGCGCTATGTCTTGACTTTTTTATTTGGTTTGAGGCGTATGGGTGGGAAAACCGATTATTCGATCCACCCCAGCTCCTTAAGGGAGGCCAGCAATGCCTTGGTGTTCCTGACCATCTCTCGGAGGGTGCCTAGGTTACCAACGTACTTTGCCCTGTACGTGGCGACCACCGGGCAGCTTAGCAGCACATGAGCTGCTTTCTTGTCGTCCTCAATGCAGGCCCTGCACAGCGGACTGTCTGTGAATCCTATCACAAAGAGGTGTTTCGTGCGTTGGTGGTGCGTTCCGAGTTAGGAATGTAATCGATTTGAGCGTGCTTAAACCCGTACCGAATTAGCGTGAGCGCGATAACGACGTCCCGTGAATCGTCATAGATGACGTCATGACATGCGCCATCTTGCGATAACCATAACCATGCCTTCTAATATATAATATCACCGTGAGCGCTGTCAAAAATGCGAGTGTGTGTGTGTGTTCAGGGCGTATTTTGTTTTGAGATGCATCATAATATCTTTAAACTAACTTGGCATTTTCAAAATTGAGCTTCTGGCTGACAGTCGCCACCTAAATAAAGAAAAAGAAGAAATGTGGTGTTTATACAAAGAAATACTGCTGTAATATCATTTTGACATTGAGTAAGCATTGTGATCGCGTTCACGAGCGTGTGATATCTAAATCGGAACGGAAATTATCGATATGAGCGCTGTGAGCGCTATTGTCTTAATTCGGAAAGCGGCATAAATGACCCGTGGCCAGTTGTAGCTGCTGTTACTATGTGGCTATGTGTATGTTGAAGTCCTTCGAGAAGATTCGAGCACCTCTGCCACTACCTGTTTTGGATCCATCCGTGAAGATGCGCAGCTGTGAAGGGCGCAACCCCACGCATCGGCAATCCTCGTAGGAATGATGCAATTCACTTACTTGTCTTACTTGACTTTAGATGTTGAATGGCAATTTATTTTAATGCCCTTTCTAATTGAATAAATTAATATCACTTTGTGTCGGAATTTTTGTGCTAATTAAATCAAGTAACTCAGCTAAATGCAAACTATTGCTTGCGATTGCAGCTTCTCTTTATTATTATTTTTAAACCATCGAACTAATTGATTGGTTACTGGGCTAACGGTTGCTAAATTCTCTAAAAGAAAATTGAATTTTCTTTCCCTTTACAGAACATTGAACCACGAAGATCACAGAACATAATTTACTTTAGTCCCTCTATAAAATACAGTACGCTTTTCTTTTCAGCAAAAATAAATCCGTTGCCAACATTGGCGGAACAGTGTATGCCAAACGTTGGCAAGCAACTGCAACTGCCTGAAACGCCAACGCTATTATCGAAACGTTCTTGCACTCATATTTTAAAATGTTCAATTTTCGAACGCATTCGGATTTCGGGCGTGTTCATTCAGCCGAACGAAGACATAAAGGATTCATTCACCATTTTGTTTCACTCATTCTTTTAAAGTTAAATAGTTCGCGGATAAAGTTGCTGTGAAAGCGAAATACTGGTTTGTATTGGTACACAGATTTTTTATTCTTCATATATCGCATATGAACGATTGATAACTAAGCTATTGATATTATTATTATTATTTATTATTAGCCTGTGACGTCCCACTGCAGGGCAAAGGCCTCCCTACTCTCTTTCCACCTCTCTCTGTTCAAAGATATTGATATTGCTTTGAAATAAAACTCGTTGATATATTGTAGTATAGGAAGTAGTTGATATATTGTGTATTGTACTATAGGAAGTTTTTTTGCTTCACATTCGTGGGTGCAAAACTCAAAATAGTTACCTTTCATATTCTACTTCTATTAAAACTGGGTTTTCAAATAATCCACTATGTAAAACTATCGAACCGAAACGCCCAAATGTGAAGCACCCAAATTCAATGCGAAAATCTGAAAAGCTAGGAAACGAATGACATCGTTATCTTTGTAAGTCGTTTTCATTTTCAAAATCGAGGTGTGATTTATAAATCAGTAGAACAACGGAGCGATTTACGCTTCGTTACCGATCTCTGAATTTATGGCAGTTTTTATGGTGTTCTTAGATTTAGGAGGCTGGTTTACATCGCACTAGCATGATTGTAGCAGAGCATGCATTTTATTAGCATGGTTATCTGTAAATTATGTTTTAGGAATCTTCGCAAACTATAAAAATCCATTGATCAGGACGTCAGCTATCATAGTATATATAGCTATATATTATCTCCTAAAAAGCAGCCAAAAAGATAAAAAATCAAAGTAAAAAGTAAGAAAAAAAAAACTGATTTTTATGATTTTTTTGTTTGTTATTTTTTTGTATGACTATCACTAATTTATAGATTCTCAATCATAAGTGCTTTAATTACTCCAACTTTTGTTCAAAAAATACCTTGACAAAACATTTACTTTTATCAAAACCAATGCAATAAAACTGAAACAAAACTATTTACAATGAAAGAAAATCCTTTTTTTCTTAAAACTATGGCAGTAAAGATACGACCGATCTCAGGGGTTCACTGCCAACTCCTAAGAAAGGTCGTCAACCTATCTATTAGACTTTTATAGATCTGCTTACGTCTATATCAGTTGAAAGAAGATACTGAATAAGTTGTAAAATGGAGAAAATTATGCAGTTTTTATGGGCAGATATAAACATGCTGATGTTTGGAAAAATATGTATATGCTTTTGTTGAAACGTTATTTTGTTTTTAGGAAAAAATACGAGAACATTCGCACTATTGAATTACCTATATCAGAAAATATGGTGAGGATAAATCCTTGCCACTTTTTGCGTTGAGAATGTTAGAACAACGATGTTAAAGTTAGATCAGTCCAAAAAAGAATGGTACCCTTTCTAAATACATTTTACATCTTGCAGCTTAAAGATTTTATTTTTCTTATTATTTTTATCCGAGAGCTGTGGTGGCTCACTGGTAACGGACCCGACTTGTAGGTCGTGGGTTCGAATCCAGACAGGCGCTTTACTTTGTGTAAATTATTCCATTACCATTGCTCTCAAAACGGTGAAGGAAAACATCGTGAGGAAACCGGCATGTCCTAGAACCAAAAATTCGAAGACATGTGACATCTACCAACCCGCACTGGGCCCGCGTGGTGGATTACGGCCCATTCCCTCTCACAGAGAGGAGGCCTGTGTCCCAGCAGTGGGAACTGTAGGTATAGGCTGATTATATGTTTTTATCCACAATATTAATAATTACTTTTTGAGATGGCATGTAAATAAACAAGCAAAAATTTAAAATTTTGCTTTTTACAACCAATCCTTAGCCCTTTCTTCTTTTCCTTCTTTATTCCTTATCTTAGTTCTAATAGTTCTTTTTATCATTGTTCTTCTCAACCAAAGCACCTGCCATCTAATCTCTTCACCACCCTTGGTTGCTTGGTAGAGATTGCCTTAGGCATTAAGTCCGCTTTTGTACCTTTTTGTACGAAAAGTTTAAATAAATAAATAAATCCTTTAAATAATTTCGTCAGAACACAAACAACAACAATTCTACTCAAAATCAATTATAATAAATTTATTCCATTAATAATTTTTTATTTTTGTGAGTTAAGTCATTGACTGCCACCGTGGCCACATCCGCCAACAATAGATTTTCTATTGAGTCTGTTGTCTGGCAGTCAACGTGTTAAGTCATTCAACCATGCTAACTATAAAGAACTTTGAGAATTTACTTCAAACAGTTTTACGGAGGTAGGTACTTCAGGATTCCAGCATCCGAGTGAGATGACAAGCGTCCGACAGGCTTTCACCCAGCTACCAGTTTGCAAACTTATAAAATATGAATTGTTCCGTCTCATTCGTCAGCAGGTACAACTAAATAGTAGTAAATTATACTCAACACTACCTCGTGGTTCTAGTAATAAGTGACGAATTTGGCTCTTGCTCAGGTAAAATGCCCACTTATGTAATTAATTTGCGTTTTGAATTGTGCGCATAATTGTCTTGAAACTGATTTCAAAAGAGTAAACTTGGAACCAGTGTTATTATCTGACATCAATTTTCAATTCACATTATATTGGTTGTTGGCATAAGATTTGACAGAAGTCCGAAGATAGCTTGCAAGGTAGCAACTTTCTTTGTCGCAAAGTTAGTTTTCATACACACATACAATCAAACCTTTTTCCCAAGTGTTACATTTCCAAATAATATTAATAAATAATTAAATTGTCTTAGTCGATTATTGGGAGATTGTATTTCGTATACTGGCAACACGAGTTTTGAAAGATGACGTTTTGACATGACGTTAGAGAAGGCGGGAGTGGAATCGGCCTATTTGCTCGGGGCCAGCATGGAATGCGGACGTATTTCAAATGGTCAATAATATAATTATTTCAATAATTCATGTGAGTATTATTTTATTACACAAGGTTGTAGGCAAAAACTACAGAACGCCACCTGCTACTTCGCTGCAGTCTTCGTTCATACATCTGAAGGCTAATTTCCGTAATTAAAAACGTTGAAAATCTAATCTCAATCGACAATTTATTAATGTCAAAAAAGGTAAATTAGAGGTATTTTTGACAGAATGAGACTGAGATCAGACTGTAATCGTTCTTAAAATAACGAAAATTGCCCCTCTGGTGAAACACGCACGCCGAGTACTACACGCATCTGACTTTTTTGAATAACATCACCAATAACACTTCACGTTCACTATATCTCCTTCTAGTCCGGAAACGCTGGGAGGGCCGAGCATTTTCGCTCACATCTGCCTTGTAAATACCCTTTGTTAGCCGTCTTTCATTCATCCTCTCAACGTGACCAAACCATCAAAGCATACTCTTTAAATTTTTTTTTGAAGAGATTTTTTTGAGATGGGAAAAAGCCATTGAATTCGCGCCACTGTTACCGTAACCGACACCGCTTCGGATGTGTTCGGCTGGCCTCGGGATGTACTCGGTTTTAATATATTTCCGATATGTCAGTGAGTGATGGCAAAGTATTCTGTTTTGTTTATATGACGATTCAAAAAATACACACGTAATTGTTCAAGTTTTTTTCATGACCTCTTTTTGGAACGCAGTGCTTTAACGTGGCTTGGGTTGAAGTAAACTAGTAGAAATCGTCACGGTATACCGTTATGCCCACTCCATGCGGCTTTCTCTCTTCCTCTGTCTCTTCCTAATTTAGATAACATATTATTTTAGATAATTTTTATGGCTTTCGAGGGTTCTGAAGCCAATAGTCAGGTCAAAGTGAAAATACAAGTTGGCGGCTGTGAAAATTTTCAAGTTTTTCATCATGAGTGTCGTTTTCATGGTTTTCGAGGGTGCTAAAGTTGATAGCGAGGTCAAAATAAAAATTTAAGATGGCGACCACTTTATGAGAGCTTCTAAAAAGTTATACAGATAAACGCGTATTAAATTCACACTGTCTCTTTCTATTATGCACGAGTGTGTGTGCGAGTATCATGAAAGGAACTTCGTGGCTGACGAGGGTCCACCGACCGCACACGTTTTTTTTTTAAACGCAATGTTGCCTTTTCACGTCATTCCTTATTCATGTAGAACTTACACGTACATATTATATCTGCTTATCCTTTTGGAGGATGAGCCTTACAGTTATACGTTCATAATATCAAAACAACGAAAAGTAAAGGCGAATAATAATGGTTTCAGGATGATATAGTCTTCCGACCCGTTTGGCTATTGCCAAGAAGCGGCCGATTTAATAAATTGCTTTTTCTATACATTTGCATACTAATAATGGCATTGGAGCTGAAATATCGGATGCCAGATACCAGCCTGGATAACATATGTTCTTGGTTATAAAAATTGTAATGCTACCAGACTTGTCCCATTGCAGAGAAAAAGCTTTTACTCGTACAAAAGGCACTGATCATTGATCACCCCGCTTGCTCAGGAAGGGTTTGCGATGTCAGACTTAAAAGCTACATTACAATTGGAGAAGCCTTCGAAGGCTGACTAGCAAGTGCACTCGTGAGTTTGGGTATTTGGGGGAGGACCATGTCCAGCAGTGCACGTCTTTCTGCTGAAATAATCTAATATAAAATTCAAAGTCCTGACTGACTGATATATCAACGCTGGTCTTAGGACCAGCGGTTTAAGCTGTGCGAAAGATATGAGTGACAGAATTTCATGTCTCTAGAGACATGAAATTCAGAGAGTGTGAGGGTGTCTTTGTGAAGAGTAGGTATCCACTATGAAAAGGGTTTTTCGAAATTCCACCCCTAAGAGGGTGAATGGGGAGACGAAGTCGCGAGCAGTAGCTAGATAATCAAGCAAGCATCGTTGGCGCAAATTGCAAATAAAACATTCAGCGTTATATGTCTTTGATTTTTTTTATTTTTTTTTTATTCTCATGCTCTCACATTTGTTAAATTATTAACAAAAAAAGTGTTATTTCATGATAAGTCCTTTTTCATTATTTTACCTTGCCATCGAAATATCACAACAGTTTTTTATTCGTAGCATTTGATAACTTAACCGTGTAGACATTAGGTTTTTATTCTTTTGCATGCAGAACTAACGTTAACTTCTCAGTTTCCCTTGAATTTAGCTATTTGCACGAGATAAGCTCTGAATACTTAGGTTTTTCTTTTATTTTCATACAAAATACAAACTGGTGTACAGCCAACAAAAAAGATAAGTATGCAGGATCGTTGGATGTAGTTGAAGTTTAGTAATAAACCGATGGACATTATCGAATAAAATTTAATTTTAATAATAGAAAACAAACAACTCATTTATCAGAGCTCATTTATCAAATTTCAGTCGATAATATCCATCGGTTTCTTACTAAACTTCAACTTTATCCGACCATCCTGTATACTTATCTCTTTTGTTGACTGTACATACAGTTCTGTTTTAAAGATCCGATTAAAAATAAAAATATGTACTTGTCAGGTGATATCCTGGCTTATTTTTTGCTGTTATTTTAATCTGTGTCGTTCCCAATAGTAGGTAACGTTTAGATAATGACTTGCTGGCATTTTTAAAGAGTGAATAGATACTTACTTACGTCTCGTAGTAGTAAGAAATGGAGTGAATATAGATCAGTGCAGTGCAGGTAGATAGATAGATAAAACGTTTATATAGAGCAACAAAAGACACAATACAGGCATTAAAAAAGCATCAAAAAAGGTGAGAAAAAAACAAAGATTTAAAAGATAAATTGACCCATAGACACCTCATATGACATTTATAACGGTTGATCACTATTGGGCGGTGATGATATTTTTTTTTATGGAAGTATATAAAACCCGCATTATGAACTATATAGTTCATTCCAGTATACAAATAGCGGACAGCATAGCTGCTGGAATAAAGTGGGACTTGACTCTGGCTGGCCACATCTGTCGCAAGTCGGAGGAGCATCCTAAATAGCAGGAAACGACTAAGCGGCAGGCCCAATAAGAGTTGGCGGGATGAGCAGGACTCCTTCTTGAAGGGTTGGCCCGCAATCGCAGTAGACCGGAAAAAATTAAATGAGGGAAGGGAAGCCTTTGCCCTACAGTGGGACAATACCTGCTTATAATGATTACAAATGACTAAAAAAGTAGTCTTTGTCCTTCCAAAGAGTTCATAGTATCCCAATACCAAATTTTCTTTCCCTTTTTGGCCTTTCTTCGACCTCATCTAGCTTAAAAAAAAATATGATTAACGTGTAAAAGTGTTTGAACAACCCTACTTACAAAAAATAAATCACTAATCATTAAAATCGGTCCAGCTGTTTCGGAGATTAGCTGGAACAAACAGACAGTTAAACAAAAAAATATTAAAATGGATTCTTCGTTATAATTACCGTATATACTTTGATATGTATTATAGTAAGAAGCTGTTATTTTGACATTACTAACAGACACTATTCAATTCTATTTATTCATATTTGTATAAATGTATAGAGAAATGTTATACGCTTTATCAACGCATATAAAGCACTCAACGTCTATGTTAGTCAGCCATTTATTGACGCTATTTCTATCCCGTTTCACGTGTATCATATCACCGACATAATAACTAGAGCGTCTCTACTTGAAATGTTTGATTTACCGTGACATCAGCAAATATTTGCTAAAGCTAAACAAATATTACTACTCCATATTCACTACTCTATCAAATAAATAAATGTAGTTTTACAACAATCACACAGAATTGGCAATTATCCAAGAGCTCTGAACCCTAGCTGGACCGAAGTGAAATATTTCCTTTAATAGCATACACTATAATTGTGCATTCCTTCCGTCTGCCGTAGATTAAGCTTAAGTAGAGGACAGAGTCATGATTTTGAAAGGAATAAAATTAGGAGTTGTTGGTTGCATTGTAAAAGATTATTGTAAGAGGAACAGGGATGAGCGGTGAATGCTGTTGCGAATCCCGCACCCCCGGCTATAGGTAGAGGTGGAACACCGCGGTGGTTTTAGCCGGTAAAAGTCCGGCATGCCCCTCTGTCACCCCCACGATAGAGGAAGTCCATGAGGATTTCCACAGAGAGAAAAAAAAAAAGAGGAACTGGGATCTATGTTAGTGTTTTACTCATGCAAAACCCGACGCTAAACTTTATTGTTTAGCGGTGCTGTTTGTCTTATTCGATTCGTGATAACTGTAATTAAAAAGATATAATAATTAATCAATCAATCTTTATTTGCGAACAAAGGTATAAAAGGTCTTAAATATACATATTATTGTAGTCGAGCTCTATGTTCTACCAATGAAATCGGTGTACAAATAGTAATTTTTGTATTATGTCACAAAAAAAAATCGAGATTAAACAGTTATTAAAAAGTAAAGGTAATAGTGTGTCTGTGAGTTATATAGACGATATACGATTGGAAAATCTTGCAGTAGCAGCGTAAGATTTTGGGTAAAGTCGCCCTTTTACCAACGGACAACCATACGTACTGCAGCGTACCATCCACACTTGCTTGATATCCCGACGAGTTGTACTTAGTGCTTTTAATCCACGTTTATTATGCGCACAGGCAAACTCTCTGCCCGGCCATCTTAAATGTATAAAATGTATGTGACACATTTAATCCGTCTGCCTTCAAAGCAAAAGTGAACAGGCATCTTCTGGGCACGCTCGTTCCATAATAGATGTCATCCATCGCTTTCCATCAGGCGTGATCGAAGTCAAGAGCAGGCCCATTTACCAATAAAAAAATATTGTTCTTATTTTTCTTGTGAAATTATGGCACGTACAAAAAGTTGAGTCGTTCCACTAAAATCCCCTAGACCAGTCCCCTAGGGGACTACACAGCACTCAACGTTCCACTACGATCCCCTATGCTGGGGATTCTCTAAGTACTAATAAATGCTATTCCTTTATAATCCCTTCTAAATAAAAAAGCCACTTACAACATAACAGTTCCTTCGATTTTAACTATCTATAACCAAATAACACGTCCCAAAAAGTAATATAACATAATAAGATATCACGCCTGTAATCCTGAAGGGTTCAGTAGGGTTTGTACCAATAGTGCGCCCGCATTTCGCCAGTTATGTTTAAGTCAATGTAAAAGGGGGGCAAGCCTCCGGGCTGCTACTGAGAAATTCCAGATTATCATCATCTGCCTAGCCTTTTCCCAACTATGTTGGGGTCGGCTTCCAGTCTAACCGGATGCAGCTGAATACCAGTATTTTACATGGAGCGACTGCCTATCTGACCTCCACAACCCAGTTATTGGGTAATACGATACCCCTTGGTAAGACTGGTTGTCAGACTTTCGGGCTTCTGACGACCCGTAACGACTGTCAAAGATCCACGAATGACAGCCGGGACCAACGGCTTAACGTGCTTTCCGAGGCATGGAGTGGTGTCGGCATATATATATGAAAGATTTCTATGGGTGTCGGTATGTAAAGATGGTCACCCATCAAAAGACCAACCGCGGCAAGCGTAGCTTAACCTGATCGATCGACCTGTGCGGCTGTTATTATTTAGCCACGGGCCCCTCCTACCGAGAAATTCCAGATAGACCCAAAAAATACACTTTGCTCGACCTGGGAATCGAATCCAGGACCTCATGTGTGGCAGTAGCACTTGTGACCACTAGACCAACGAGGCTGTCAAACGAAAAAAAACTAAAACCCGACTACTGAAAAGGATGAAACAAGAAAGTTCCTTCCCGTGGTCGCATGCCGCTGTACTAACATACTTATAAGCTATGGTAGCATGCGACCACGGGAAGGTACTTTCTTGTTTCATCCTTTTCAGTAGTCGGCTTTTAGTTTTTAAACTTATTTTTTATTTAATTATTTTGGAGCTTATTTAAGTTATTTATATTTTATTAATGTGCTAATTAAAACATTTCATTTGATACCCAACAAGGAACCATCTCAATACATTTATTTTTAAATTCTTTAATTTATGTTCTCTAGAGGGCGCCATATTGCATGTGTGACGTCACATAGCCTACAACCAGCGGACGGTCAAGACGCTTCTAACAATACCTCATTTGTCAAATTATCTTAAGTAATTTTGAAGTTATGGGGGAACAGATGAACATACATACATACCGGTCAAAATCATAACCCTCCTTTTTGCTTCGCCGTAGTCGAGTAAAAACTAAACAACACAAATAAGACAATGTCGCCTCTGTTCTTATTTCCCGTTCATCTACACTTTGACACAATTTAAAACTGTCTGTTGCTGTGCTCTGGTACTCCCGAGGACTTTTATTACGGGCAATGTTTATACGTCTGCTTCTTATTATTTTCAATGTACTACGTCGTTTTCGCTCTAAATTGTACACATTGTTTCGCTTTTATACTTGTTTTCGCTACTATCATGACTTTGTTGATGTTCGAGGAAGATGAGATAGTTTTCTTGCGGTTCCTGAGAAGATCGGAAAATGTTTCTGTTGTCTTGAGGAAATCCTTCTTATAAAATTGTGTTATAATAAATGAAGTTGAATAACAGGGGTACAAGTTGGCTTGTTAGAACGCTCTCCTTAGAAATACTCCGTTGTTTTTAATAAATGAATTCCACTCGGAAAACAAAAGGTTGATTGCAATTTGTTATTAATTACTCAGTATTGCTTGTCTCAATGTATCATTTTGTTTGTGTATGTATGTATGACTCAAGGATATGGTCAGTGTAAAGATCCTTGGAAAAGCACATTAATTGATAATTTGTTTGAACAGACAGATCTTCGATCACTAACAAAACCTTTAAAATATTATGGTCATTGTCGTTCAATATTAACTTAATCGTCTACTTATTATTATATAGCTAATAACCTAATATTTCTTCACAAAGCTTTTTACAAGGCATTCAAGGCATTTTGCATGGCACACAAGTTCTTCACAATCCTTTTCGTCTCTTTGAAAATAAATTTAACAAAAGATGTCGCTTAACTGTTGAAAAATCAATCTCAAACTCAAACTCAAACTCAAAGCATTTATTTCAATTAAACCATTACAGGCACTTTTGAATTGTCAAAATTAAGTAGTCGGTCAGTTGGTCAGAAAGTTGAAGCTAGGTGCCCATTCCAAAGCGTAGATCTCTATGGAGAAGAACGGGCAAGAAACTCCATGGACACTCTTTTTAAATCAAGATATTACAAAATCCTGGGTACATTATTCTTGTTGCTTCTATATGTGAGAACAATGTAAAAAAACACACAAATGAAGAAACAATACAAGAAATAAGATTAAAAATAAGCCTTGGCAGTTAAGAGATGACCAGTCTCAACCGACGGCGTCCGTTCACGAACATGACGCATGGATCAGCACCATCCAGCTCAACCATTTTGTAGGGAACCGAATGATCCAACACACGCGCCACCATCAGTGAGACTTTCAAGTGAGCATGACACATTCTCAACTGCCATGCTCTTTCAAGTCAACATCAAAAAATCATAATAAACGGATCCATGGTTCTTACATTTACAAAATTGAAAAAATGCTTCTAAATGATACAAAACTATAGATTGCAATTTATTTAAGAGATGAATAAAATTTTTAATACCAAACAGGAAAAGGTGTTTAGTATTGCAGCATTAACAATTAAAACATGATTGAATAAAATAAAAATAAATATTAAGATCGTAATGTCAGAAACACTAAAAAAGAAAAAGGGAAGCACCTCTTCCAAATATTGAAATTTTAACTAGTGAGCTCAAGTGCCTGTGGAGCAGGACCAGCATTTAGCCAAGCATTTTTATCTGCAATATAATCATCCAACTTATAATATGCTTGTCTACATAGTGTGCGTTTAATGCATGTTTTAAATTTCTTCTCATTTAGTTGAAGAATATCGAGTGGTATTTTATTATAACATTTTACACAGTAACCCATAAAAGAAGTTTTTACTTTAGACAATCTGAAACGCGGTTGATCTAATTTGTTCCTATTTCTTGTGTTAAAATTATGCCTGTCACTTATCTTACTAAAAAGATGTAGATTTTTTCGAACGTACATAATGTTTTCATATATATATTGACAAGGAACCGTCATGATGTTAATTTTTTTAAACAGTTCCCTTAGAGAATCACGCCTGCTGAGCTTGTATATGGCTCTGACAGCCCTCTTCTGCAGGATGAAGATAGAATCAATATCTGCAGCCCGTCCCCACAACAAAATACCGTAAGACATGATGCTATGAAAGTAACTAAAATAGACCAGTCTCGCGGTATCCACGTCTGTTAATTGGCGGATTTTCCAAACAGCGTAAGCGGCTGAACTTAGCCGCCCTGCAAGAGATGTTAAGTGCGGACCCCACTGCAGCTTTGAGTCAAGCGTAATCCCCAAGAAAACCGTTTTTTCGACGAATTCAAGTATTTCCTTATTCAATACAACGTGACATTTACTACTTCTAACATTTGGTAAAGCGAATCTAATGCATTTAGTTTTTTTTTCATTTAATACCAAATTATTTACAGTAAACCAATTATGGACCAAAAGCATAGCGTTATTTACGTCGTCAAGCTCCTGTGCACGTCTGCTTACTTTAAAAATCAGAGATGTGTCATCAGCAAATAACAACATTTGTGATCGGTTTATCAGTAAATGAGGTAAATCATTTATGTATACTAAAAATAGGAATGGCCCCAATATTGAGCCCTGCGGTACACCCATTTTGACTTTCAAACCCGATGAATTCACACCGTTAATTTGAACTTGCTGAAATCTGTCATTTAAATATGATTTCATTAAGCTAAGAGCAAGTTTACCGAGTCCGTAATGCTCAAGTTTCAAGAGCAGTGTATCGTAATTCACGCAATCAAATACTTTGGATAAGTCGCAAAAAATGCCTATTGCATCTTGTGCCTCTTCCCATGCGTTAAAGATATGTTTTAATAAGATGACACCGGCGTCGTTTGTACAACGTCCTTTGGTGAAACCATACTGTTGATCGTGTAGGATGTTATTACGATTAAAATGATTGAGCATTTGATTTAACATTACTTTTTCAAAAACTTTACTTAAAACCGGCAAAACCGATACGGGTCTATAATTATTAGTGTCTTTGCTGTCCCCAGATTTGAAATGTCCTGTCCCAATATTTGATTTATAACAATAGAAATTCAATTGTGTCTTATTAGCCATAGTTAAATTAAAAAAAAACCGAGTGTGCTCATGACCACACGACTGAAGTGAAACTTCAAACGTATTTGGCTATGAGAGGAAGAGAGAAAGAAAATATGCGCGCGCACTGCTTTCTCTTGCTTATATCCCCCACTCAACTCCCGTTCACCTCGCCCGATCACACTTATCGTAACGCTCACGTCACGCGTTCGCCAGCTTACTCCCCAAGTCAAGCGTGCGTAAAGAAGTTTCACTTCAAAAACCTTAAACAATTTACAAAGATCTGCTAAACGCCTTGGTTCGCCTAAGGCAAAATGATAGCTTATTAAAAATACTGTATTTTGTATACTTTAGTGTTAAAATTAACATCGCAATCCTTTTTATTTTCTTAAATGGAGTTATTGTGTAGATGTTATTTTTACGATATTATACACAGCATTTCGTTTATACTGTCATTAGCAAAATGGCAAAAGTAAAAATAGAAGTACTTAAATAAAGGGTAAGTTAAATATTTGCAAAGGTCGATGAATTAGCGGCAGATCTTTGATTGACCTGCAACAATATTTTTTGTAGGGCGAACTGACTGTCATAAACATTACAATAGTTTTGATTCTCAAACATTTAGTCAACTAATTTATCAAGTTATTTCCTTTCTTTACATAGCGATATTAAAGAAAGCAGTATTTTAATATTACAGAGCCTTTTGCCACATAAGGTCCGGCCGCGCTAAATTTGCCAAAGATGTAAACAACAATGGCCGCTCGAAATTGAATAAAATCGATATAAAAGAACATTTATTATAAGTAATGTTTGTTTTCGTCTAAATCTCCGAGCTAACTAGACAAAAACAAACATTACTTAGAGTAAATGTTCTTGTATATCGATTTTATTCAATTTCGAGCGGCCATTGTTGTTTCCATTTTGGGAAAATTTAGCGCGGACGGGCAGTAGTAGAGATATTTTAGCATTGAACCGCTATCCAGACTAATTCTTGAAAAATCTAGGTTTATTTTTCCATTTAAATTTGAACGAATGCCTTGCGGGTGAGGTCTATCCATTTATCACTTTTAAATGCAAAAACATTGTTGAACAACTTAACAGAAAAAGGCGTAACTTTCTACTCTTGGGACTTTTAATTTTGGAGAAATAAATAAAAGCTTTTG
This sequence comes from Amphipoea lucens, assembly GCA_947508005.1. NCBI lineage: Eukaryota > Metazoa > Arthropoda > Insecta > Lepidoptera > Noctuidae > Amphipoea > Amphipoea lucens. Next base: position 23,126,724 of record OX382357.1, read on the forward strand.
CCAGCCATTGTTATTTCAAAACAATTTAAACTAATTATTTTACCCCGCTGTTACGCACACAAAGTATTTATAAAGAAAATATCAATCGGTAGGTACCTAAAAATATTACCTTTTTTATAATTTCTGGTCCTCACTCCCAGGTATAAAGTTGGATTACCTAAACTCAGCCTATCGCAGCTCACTGTTGGACATATGCCTCCACCTTCACCCTGTCCTTCGCCTTCTAAATCCAGTCTGACTCAGCCAACTTTTTAAGGTTGTCGGTCCATTTAGTTGGGCGTCCCATACTACGCTTGCCGATACGCAGTACGCGGTTGGATTATATGATTTAGTATTTTTACTTTACACTAGTTGCGCCCCGCGGTTTCACCCGCGTAAATGTCGATCCCGTGGGTATATCGGGATAAAAAGCCTATATGTTAATCCAGGATGTCAGCTACCTCCATACATAATTTTATCAAAATTGGTCCAGCCGTTTAAGCGTGAAGAAGTAACAAACATACAAACACAAGACCACACACTCACAAACTTTCGCCTTTATAATATTAGTGTGATAGTGTGATAAAACATGTCAATTCTTACAACATATCCGCTAAAAGAAACTATTTGAAACGACAGGATATAAGGAACCAATAATATCAATTCTAAAACAAAGAAAGTAATTAATAACAAGTAATAGTCTTCTATTTGCTTAAAACAAAGGTGGATTAGTTACACTATCTATAACTCAAGAATGGCTGAACCGATTTTTATGATATTCGATTTGTTGGATTTGTCTTCCCCGAACAGTAGAATAACTATTAAAACATGGGAAAAATTCACGAAAAAAAAATGAAGATATTTCATTTTCTCATAAATGATTTGTTCTTATTAATTCTAAGGCGGTACGAAGATCGCCGGGGTCAGCTAGTTAGTAATACAATCAAGAGTTATAAAGAACAGTAGCTAAACCAATGAGCTTTAATTTAAAATAAACTGAAACGGGTTAAAAGGTAGCTACATCAATGAAAATGTACGAATGTGCAGTGGCTTTCAAATTTAGCACTGTAAACTTGACCGTCCCTGCAAATGTTAAGCAAAGCTAAATTCAGCTTAAATATTTAACATTTTCACTACAAACTCTGCGAGGTGTGGAATAATTTTTGGAGAAATGAAGTACTCAAATATAAAACAGTTGCTATGAAACTTTTTGTGTTGATCCTGAAACATAAATTACTTTTTCAAAGTATTTTACGTACGAACATGTTTAATTAGTGTGCTCTAATAAAATATTAATGAATGCTATATTAACTTTTAGGTAGGTACTAGGCGATTACAATATTGCCGTTTGATACAAATAAAATTATTTCGTTTTGCACAAATTGTCAAACTAGATTAATTGTTAACGGCGCGACTGCCATTTTTAAAATAGCGTTCGGTCCTTCGAGCCGGATCGAAAGAATATATAAAAAAAATCGGACTAGATGTTTAGCAGACATGAACTTTTTAAAAAGACTTGAGTACTTTAAAACGAGGTCTTTAATATTTAATTGAAAGACACTGCTAAGTAGCATCGTATATTGTCGGGAAACAGCGATCCCTTAGGTGTAATCCTTTAGTCTGTTACGACTCCCATGGGAGCTGATAACGCGGTTCTGTTCATAGCCCTGAACCAGTTAGAGATTGTAAGTCAGTATGGAGAGCAACCGCCAGTGTTTTGTTTTGTGTTCTTTTTGTTTTAAGTACTTAGTTAAGTGGTAGTTGTACACAAGAGAATTTTGTGTGGAACATTTTTTTGAAGGTTTTATATTGAGTTGAAGCAGCATACTGCGGCAAACTGCGATCACCAATTCTTTGATCAAGCATGGTTCTATAACTATGTATTTTCTTTAAATAACCCGTCCCTGCCCGACTTTAAGTGCCCCGTTTGTCTCGTAGCAAGCGCAGCTGCCGAGTGTGGGGTCTTGGGTTCGATTCCCAGGTTAGACAAAGTGTTATTGGGTTTTCCCATTAAGAATTTTTTAGTAACAGCTCGTAGCTTGGAAGTTGGCGTTGTGATACCCCCGTGCCTCGGGAAGCACGTTAAGCTGTTGGCCCTGCGCCTGATCTCTCTCCGGTCGTGATGGATTGCCATTCCATCGGACTATGAGAGTGAAGGACAATCAGTGAGTGCAACTGTGTTCTCACACATACACTTGTGCACTATAATGTCTCCCGCGTGATGGCCAGTGTCCTCTGAGATTGGCCTCCATTGCCGAAATTCTGTCTGGAGGACTATTATTATTAATCTTTAAATCATTAATTGAAACATTGATAGGCCCGTGATCGTCAGTAGCGACAAGTGAAATTACAATTATTTCATTCACTACTCACGTGTTATTTCTATGAATGGGAAAAAGAGAAAATGAACATAAGTAAATAGTAGATAAATTAAATATCACACTGTTTAGATACATGCCTACTCATAAGGGTCAGGACACATTGATCGACGGCGGCGGACTGACACAAAAACGCGACGAAAAGCGAAAGGCCGTCGATCAAAGTGTCCTGACCCTTAAACATAGACTTTTAAATCTGTTATAACCCCGATCACCCTGTAATTTTGAATCAAAGGCTTTCAAATCAATTCAATTAGATTACTTTTCGTTCTGTACAACAAAATACCTCCGGGTTTGACACGGTCCATATGTGTCCCGCATTCAATATGTTCTGCAAACTCAGTACTTTTAATGCTACGTCTGTATCGAACCTTTGTAGCTGGCATATATCTTTGGTTACCACTGATCTGATACATTTTTTGATTTATGTATTAATTTTGACTACCTTTTTATAAATTAATTTTGGCTTACTGCTGCAATTTAACTACCTTACATTTCTTTAATCGTGAATGCACATATTTTGAGACATATAATACATAAAAATTACGAATTTGCGGGATTGGTGAAATAAATTTAGTCTTAAAAAATACTGCGGTATTTTATTTCCAGGGCCAGACTGTAAGTGGGTCAAAACAAATCCTTACAAATACCCAGTCACAAATGTCAACATTTAAAACCTGTCAAGCTAGACAATAATTTTATAATTTTGAATATTAATGACCGGCCATACAGTAAAGCCAAAAAACAACATGAAAAAATGGCTAAAAAAACACGTCAGTACGGACCTTTACACTTACCAAGTAACATACATTTTAATATTTCACATCAGAAATACTGTGTACATATTATATGGACATTTTACTGGTCTATATTTTTGTTGATGTACTTAAAATAATCCACTTATCAAACATAATAGGTGGATATCTTTTGATACCTACTCAGATGCTGCAAGTGTTTATAAAGATCGTACATTTATTCCTTGTAAATTAGCGATCAAAGCGATCTCTCTTGGATTTTCAGGGTCATAATTAAATACAAAAATAGTACTTGTCAGTCTTTCATTTTATTTCGACGAGTAACTCAAAAGTAAATTCGTTTAAGTCCGTTTCTTTCTTACCCTTTATCAATATAACTTACTTATGAAATGTTTTCATTACTTTTACTGTCACTTACAGGCACTTCTGAATTGTCACGGAGCCAGTTAATCATAATTTATTAATTCACTAGATCCAGCCTTAAATATGTACAGACGCCAGCACATCAAGCTATCCGAAACTATCAAATTTTCCCAATAACTTTGAACCTTATGCTTTAGCGATAAGGTTGAAAATCTATTAAAGAAATTTGACGGATTGTAGTAACTTGATGTGCTGGCGTCTGTACCTGCAGGTTCTCTCAATCAACACGGTCTTGTCAAACTCAATCTCAAAACATTTATTTCAATTAAATCATCATCTATTGAATTGTCAAGAAGTCGGTCAGTCAGAAATTGTTGAGAAAATGTTGAGTCACTCGAATCACGATGCTAAAAGCTTAATGTCATCAATAAAGATCCCTTTTCTAACAATTGATTATAATCCATTAACTGCGAGGATGCAATATCGATTTAAGTCTATTTTGTTAACGACACGATTACTGCGACAGTTGGTCTAGGTGTGAATTCTTGGCAATGCATCGCGGATGCATCGCTGGTAGTTCCGACCTAATATCGTGACAAATGGAGTGCTTACTGCTGATTTACACGCGGCTCTAAAGTATTCGAAACGTTTAGGATTACGCAAAATATATCGGACACACATCGCGTTCTAAGAATTGGCTACTGCAACTTTTCACTGCGACATATCGCTATCTATTTACAAGATATACCTACTGCATACATAAAATGTTTCGATCATCTGTCTTTTTTAACCGACTTCAAAAAAGGAGGTTCTGTATTCGACCCGTATGTATGTATGTTTGTATGTCCGCGATTTTCTCAAAAACGAATGAACCAATTTTGATAATTCTTTCACTAATGTGATCTACATACTTTCAGGACGGTTTTAGTATATAATACATTAGGTAATTATTCTTATGTACGAATTTATATGCATTTATTACAAAAAAAAACAACCGACTTCAAGAAAAAAAACACTACAAAGCGATAAATAACTTTAATTTCGGAAGTCGGTGTCTAAAAACGAAAATGCGGAACTAACGCAACGACACCGACTTCCGAAATTAAAGTTAGTTATCACTTTGTAGTGTTTTTTTTTTAAGTCGGTTGATTTTTAAGGAAACTGTTGATCACTGCAGCACTGAAATCTTTAAGATAGATATTTAATTCAACACCGTTACTCAAAATAATTTATCCCTAGTTCTAAAAGCCGTCGTTTTTATTCCAGTAAAACAAACACAACTTACCGTAAAGTTGCGAGGGTCCCCCCGACCGCACACGTTTTTTACTTGTGTTGATCAACTTTTAGAAACCGGGTGATAGCCTCGCAATAATTTATAATGAATTATTATCAACTTCGCTGGTAATCTTATACTAATACTAGCTGCGCCCCGCGGTTTCACCCGCATAAGTCTCGATCCCGTGGGAATATCGGGATAAAAAGTATCCTATGTCCTTTTCCGGGACTCAAACTATCTCTATACCAAATTTCATCTAAATCGGTTCAGCGGATTGAGCGTAAAGAAGTAACAAACATATAAACACACACACACACACTCACAAACTTTCGCCTATATCTTAATCTTATACTAATAAGGGCTGATTTTTCCAACGCCAGATAACTTTATCGGAGGAATAATTTTGAATTTTTAACAGTTCTTCCATACAAAAACCGTCAGACGCCAATTTTATTCCAGGAATAAAAATTACCAGTCTATTGAAAAATCAGCCCTAAGACTAGTAATACAATTATGGACCCTGTCGGGACAGCCTAGGGACACTTGATTATAAACTAGAACACGTTGGTCCTTTTTGTAGATAATTTCATGTCAGATTCCAAGTCTAGTTTTTTTTTCTAATACTATTTTTATTTAGAGAAAATGTAACTAACTATTTACACTAGATACTAAATTAAATGACTAACTAACTTACTATATAAATAAACACAAAAACAAAGGATAATTAGGGGATCCCTTCTTTTCGCATAATGTTCTTTTTCCTAATATACTTTGGCATAACTATTTTGGCTTAATTTGTTTTGTCATAATAATACTTTGCCATTTTTTTTTGGCATACAGTTTATGTTGGCATAATTATCTTGAAGGCTAATGTGGTTTGGCATAAATTTAATTCGCATAATACTAAACGACTTCAGGGGCACCCCGAGGTTCGGTTTGGTTAGGTTCCTTTAAACCCCGCAGACAGAAATAGGGGCCCCGCGCAGCGGGGCTCCGTCGACCTGACGTCGTTAGAGATAAAACGAGCATGCTAAATGTATGCTTTAGAATGTTATGCTTAATCATTATTAAGATAAGAGAAATTATGCTTAAAAAATTATGCGTAAGCTGTTATGCGTTAATAATGTTATGAGAAAATATAATTAGGAGAAACAAAAGTATGCCAAGTTATATTAGATCTTAAAATTTTATGCAAATGGATAGGGAACCATACTTAGGCGTCAAAGTACTCGTCCGCATTGCTGTCGTCCGGAAATGTGCCCAGAAATGCACGTTGAATGGCAATGCTAATGCTTTGGTCAAAGAACGACCCAGCCCTCTGTTCACGTGAAGTATCGACCAGCCGGCGAGACATTTCCTAGAAGTCTAGTTAGATGCAGGCTGCATGTAAGTACTTAGCTTGACTTACTTGACCCCTGCAACTAGGCCGTCGGCTACTAATTGGTATTAGTAACTTTGCCGTAATTTACCTAATATCAGGCGACAGTTAATTAGCAGTAGTTTCGTCCTGCAACGAGCAACTTGCTAAGTGCGCTAACTAAGATTAAGCTGGCCAAGTTGTGTTAGAAAGGTGACGTTATAACTATACCTAGCTAAAATATATGAGTGTTAGTGATTTTCATGAATGGTTGATGTTTAAAGAAAGAAAAAAAGCGTTTAGTGGCAATTAAAACAAAACCACAACATTGATATAAAAAAGTGGCACTCCGGGAGTGCCGACAGAAGTGGAAACTTGAACAATTTTTTTTTTTTCCGTTAGCCTGTACTATCCCACTGCTGGGCAAAGGCCTCCCCCATCCCCCTGAACAATTACGTGTGTATTTTTTGAATCGTCATATAAACAAAACACAAACAGAATGCTTTGCCATCACTCACTGACATATCGGAAATACATTAAAACCGAGTACATTCCGAGACAGTCAAACACATCCAAAGCGGTGTCGGTTACGGTAACAGTGGCGCGAATTCAATGGTTTGTTCCCATTTCAAAAGATGCTCAACGTGCCTAAAGAAATTTTAACTACAAAAATGTCAAAGTTGGCAATGGTCGGCAATGCAACACATTTGCGCATTGTTTGTTAAAAATACATAGCTGATTAGATACTCGTATGGTAAACATTTTTCGGGTTTTTATGCGAGATTTTTTTGCCCATAGCATGTCTAAATCGTACGTCATGGAATGTAAAACCAGTGTGATGCTTCCTGGCCGCGCCACAGTGGAAAATTAAAGTAACACGTTTCTAGATAAATTGTACCCTTTATGTACTTTAGGGTACATGTGTAGTGAAAAAAAATGTACCTCAAAGAATAATGAAATTATAACCACGGTTTTTGTTAACTATAAGACCTACCCGGACATAGTGCACACTAAACTGTGTGACTTAGGCGTGCCTGATTGGTCTATTCCTAGGTCAGCCGAAGTATTTTTGAGTTTGTCTGTCAGGGATTTCTCAGTAATAGCCCGGATTCCGGATCCGTGCCCGCTAGATGGCAATAGGCTCGCCCGGTCGCCCCAAATAACAGCAAAATATTTGTGTACAAAGGTTACCTGTGAATAATGAGAAGTAAAAATGAATAATTGTATTTTATTTGCTAATATTTTACATAATATCTATTTTATTATTTATTAATTTCTGTAACTGCCCGTGACATCACAGCAGGCCCTATCAGAATACCAGCGCTGCGACATTTATTTTTTAAATGTCGCAGCATCATGTTGAGATAGGAGCCTTTTGGCCTCGTATAGGACTTTCTGTTACATTTTTCTTTTTGTCACTTTTTTAAATAAAAGTTTTTATTTTCGACTATTTTTAGTTTAGTTTGTAATATTCCTGTACGAGTCGCAATAAATACTTTTTCTTTCTTTCTTCCTTTCTGTGCCTAACCCTTCAGGGATTACAGGCATGACGTTGTTATGTTACCTATGTATAATAGGGTATTTTCCTGGGTAAAAAAATAATAATTAGATTTAGTCCGTCAGTTAGATTATCGAAAAATAATGGACCCTTATTTTTTCTTCTGTCAATCAAACAAAAAATGACAAAGATAAAGCGCGTCAAAATTTGGGAGTGGGGGTCGTGACGTCACGCCATGCTAAAAAGTGTCGCACGGCGTGACGTTACGCGGAACCTTAACGGGCGATATCTTCATCATTTTTTATATAATTGACAAAAGAAAAAATAAGGGTCCAATATTTTTTGATAATCTAACTGACGGACTAATTAGAATTTTTTAGGAAACTAGCCTATTAATTGTCTTCAAATGCATATTGATGAAACGAGATCCTACTCCTTTTTGAAGTCAGTTAAGGTACTTACAGGACCTAAACGCAAAAAAACGCCAGTTTTATAAACAGTAAAAGCATATGATCGACTACAGTAAACAAAATCATAAAAAAATATGATATTCTTCAGGATATGTGCTAGATAGATAGTGTATTAAAAACATAATACAACTAATTTGATACGATGGAAAAAAATCATGAAGATACCTCTATAAACTTTCTTTTTACCCGACTGCGGCGAAGCAAAAAAGAGGGTCATAACAATAAAAACCATATTAATATACATACAATCATTCTGATTTGTCAGATTATTCTACTAGCAACATACTAAAGCACTAGTGTTTTAATTTTTTAGTCCAAACAATAGATTTTTTTGTAAATAGCAGCTATTATCAGCATCATATTTTGCAATAAATTACCAGGGTTGAGTCATCGCGCTTCTCTTTCTTTTCTATGCAGTCCGACAGCGACCGCGCTTTAGGTCGTATAGTCGCCTTAAAACTGTCGCACAGTCACTTTCAAGCCATCAGACACAATAACATTAAATCACATTGTCTACACAATAGAATAACAGTCATTTTGTTATTTCATTTGACTGATAATTATATTCTCCGCTCTCTCATAGATAGAGTCAACTAATTAGTCGTCCAGTTGACGCTACACTGTTAGAGTCAAAGCCAGTAAGCGAGCGTCTCTACTTATGTGAATGCAAGCAAAATGTTGTTTACATTTTCACTGTCATTTTCTTTCTTTGTATTTTAAAATCAAATTGATGTTTTCATTTCTGTGTTCTCTTTTGGTTAATTCCAACTGTGTTTTGGTAAAAATGTGGATAAATGTATAATTTGTAGCTTTTGCTTGCTAAAGGATTTTAGTTCGCGAGATTCTGAGGTCAATTCCCGGGCACGGCCAAAGTGATTCTATTATTTTTAACAGCCCAGGAACAAGGCGGTATAGGTACATTTATCAGCATAGTATATGCTATGGACATTCTAAAAATAATTCTACATACCTACATCACACTATTACACTTATCACACTAATATTGTAAAGGCGAAAGTTTGTGAGTGTGTGTGTGTGTGTTTATATGTTTGTTACTTCTTCACGCTCAAACGGCTGGACCAATTTTGATGAATTTTTGTATGGAGGTAGCTGACACCCTGGATTAACATATAGGCTACTTTTTATTCTGATTCCCACGGGATCGACACTTATACGGGTGAAACCGCGGGGCGCAGCTAGTAAAACATAATTCTCAACGCTTTCGACAAAATGCGTCTAAATAGACGTGTCTAGTTATGTTATACACATCAAGTCTTTACTAATATTTATCATATTTCCAGATTCCACGTATTCGCTATTTTCGGGCCCTTACCTATAAATTACCTATTGTAGTTTGAAACATGATGTGAACGTTTTAAACAAACACGTGTAACGTTCATGTTTCCGTACTTCAACTTAGGTTTGACTTTATGTATCTTTTGAAACATTGTATGACCTATGTTTGTTCGATCGCAAAATTTAGGAAACAAACTTTGGCTATATGATTTTAAAACGATAGTGGTTTGTACACATTCACCAAATATCGGCGAGAGTCAATATCACGCGTTGATAGGTAAAAAATCTCTTAACATATAATCAGTCTATAAGGTTTCCACTGCTGGGACACAGGCATCCTCAGTGTGAGAGGGAGTAGGCCATAATCCACCACGCGGTGTTGGCGTATATCACATGTCTCCGAATTTTTGGTTCTAGGATATGCTGGTTTCGTTACTATGTTTTGTTTCACCGTTTGAGAACAGTGGTGATAAAATAATTTAGACAAAGTAACGCGGCTACCACTGCCCCACACGAAAATCTCTTGCTGGAGAAAAATCATCTGTTTAAATTTGGCTGATACATTTGTACGAATATTAACGTTGTTGAATCAAAATAAACGCAAAATAATAAAAAACTGAAACCTGACTAAGTACTGAAAAGGATGAACAAGAAAGTTCTTCCCGTGGTCGCATGCCGCTGTACTAACATATTATAAGCTATGGTAGCATGCGACCACGGAAGGTACTTTCTTGTTTCATCCTTTTCAGTACTTAATCCGGTTTTAGTTTTTAAACTTATATTTTATTTTATTATTTTGGGGCTTATTTCAGTAATATTTATATTTTTGAAATGTGCTAATTAAGCCCTTTCATTTGATACCCCACAAGGAATAATTAAACTTTTTTTTTAATATATCATGACTTTATGTCCGCTAGAGGGCGCCATGTTCAATGTAATGTGACGTCACATAGACTATAACTAGCGGACAATCAAGACGCTTCCAACGATACCACATTTGTCTAATTATGACAAGTAGTTCAGAAGTTATGAGGAAACAGATGAACATACATACATACTTACATACATACATACCGGCCAAAATCATAACCCTCCTTTTTGCTTCGCCGTAGTCGGGTAAAAACAGAAATTAAATTTATCATGCTCGATCAAAGTGCCAAAAGGTAAATTCATGAACCAGCCTAACTTTGGTAAACATGAGCCTCTTAGCTTTTCGAGTGCATACCGTATCAAGTTTATAAGTATTCACAGTCAGTTAATTGGAAACTGGGTACTAAGTAATACCGTACAACCAGACAATTGGAATTTCAACATTAAATCAACTGGAAAACTGCATCTCAAATACGTGCCGTATATCCAAACTCTGTAAACACACACTCAAGGATCACAAACGTTATCTCACACATACAAGTACTAACTGGATGTGTACGTACACATACAAAACGAAGGAACCTACTAAAAGAAGATTTTAACGTAGATTTTTCGCAACTAGCAAGCTCGCTGAAGCGAGGATAAGTATGTGCTGTGCATACAAACTGACTGAACTATCTGAGTCAGCTCTTTTTACTTGCAGTTTAACTTACATGCTACAGGAGTAGAATGTGACCGGGTCGGGAATTAAGTTGTGTCTCGAACGCATAATGTTTGTCTTGCTTGTTTTTTCTTCGGTACTTACTGCTACTAAGAAAAAAATCATAGAAGTGACTAGGAGAAAACCAGAGAAGCGATGGATGGATTGTGTGACAGATGAATTTCATTAAAAAGGGTTGAATGCTGAGATGACCAATAACAGTAATGTATGCAAGAAAAATGTTGCGCTGACCCCAAATAAATTGAGATAAGGACAGTATCAGATAAAAAAGATTAGGAAAATACTGTTAATAGCTACGCAATATCTTTTCATCTCACTTACCGCAGTGTCTCAACGTTTTGACCAGTGTGTGTTGCCAAGGATAATAACCTATGGCATTGAAACGTCGCTCACCACGGGTCTCATTAGAAGGCTGAAAGTCATCCAAAGGGCATTGGCTATGCTTATATGCGTCATGTTCGTGAACGGACGCCGCCGGTTGAGACTGGTCATCTCATAATATTGCCAAGGCTTATTTTTAATCTTATTTTTTAAATTGTTTCTTCATTTGTGTTTTTTCACATTGTTCTCACATATAGAAGCAACAAGTGTAATGTACCCAGGATTTTGTAATATTCTTGATTTAAAAGAGTGTCCATGGAGTTTCTTGCCCATTCTTCTCCATAGAGATCTACGCTTTGGAATGGGCAACTAGCTTCAACTTTCTGTCTAACTGACCGACTATTTAATTTTGACAATTCGAAAGTGCCTGTACATGGTTTAATTGAAATAAATGCTTTGAGTTTTGAGTTTGAGTTTATAGTTTCTCTACGCGATCGAATCAGAAATGAAGAGATCCGTAGGAGAAACAAGATAACCGAATAGCCCGAGAAATTGCCAGACTTAAGTGTCAGTGGGCCGGGCACATTGCTCGTAAAATAGATGGCCGATGGGGCCGAAAGGTTCTGGATTAGCGACCGCGTACTAGAAGACGTAGCGTTGGAAGGCCTCAAACAAGGTGGACCGACGACCTGGTGAAGGCCACAGGAATGCGAGAACCGGTCAAAGTGGAGGCCTATATCCAGCAGTGGACGGTTTGTCGGTTGAAAATCGTGTATTCCCGTTCGTCCCACCGAGTTGTGGCCCGCAGTCGTGGGCCGAACGGGAATTTACAAAAGTAATATTAAATTTGTTCCCGATCGTCCCATTCTGGATTTTAGAGGGACGAATGGGAATATGTACTTAGAATAGTGCCATTCGTCCCACTAAATAATTTTGTGAATAAATGTTTAATCGTTGTTTGGTAGTTTACTTGCCGTGATATTACATGGCTCTGGTGGGATGCTCCGGCGATGCCGCTAGTTAACAAAAGAGTGCCAATAACATTGTTGTTGCGAATCGAACTCATAAATTAATCTGAGGCATCTAATATATGTACATTACTTAATACAAATAGATAGGTCGAATCAATATTCAAAAGGCGGTCGACAAAAAAAAACCGAGTGTGCTTATGACCACACGACTGAAGTGTAACTTCAAACGTATTTGGCTATGAGAAGAAGAGAGAAAGAAAATGTGCGCGCGCACTGCTTTCTCTTGCTTATATCCCCCACTCAACTCCCGTTCGCCTCGCCCGATCACACTTTTCGTAACGCTTACGTCACGCGTTCGCCAGCTTACTCCCCAAGTCAAGCGTGCGTGAAGAAATTTCACTTTAAAAAGACGATTTGTGAATCCTACTTGTAAATACATGATCAATCACAATTTCCGTTTATATGTCTACGAGTCTTATGAGATTATTAAGAAAAACAAGAAAGTATCTAAAACTTACTTCCAATAAATTCATCCTCAAATTCTGCGTGGAAGTAAAATACGCAGGTAGAATCATAATTTTTAGATATATCATAGAACTTTCCCCGAATCGAATTTATCATAATCAATCTAGTTACAGATACAGTTTCATCTCTTGATACTGTAACGTAATTTATTATTATTGATGACCACTCTTAGAGAAAGTACTAATTATGTCTATGAAATAAGATAGCCCTTATTTTCGCGCAAAAGTTGGGAGTTACTAAAACCGCTAAATTGTAGAGGAAATTCTGAACAAGTATTAGCGAAAACTAGGGTCGTAACAATCATACCTAATTTCTGAATTTACCTTATGTGGTTTTATTACTGAACCGATTTTCAAAGTTTTCAATTTGTTGCTTTTTTGGATTTATTCCGGTCGGATTCCCTGAGCCCCCCTCCACCCCCCCCCCCCCCTCCTCCTCGATCCCCTGCTAGTTCTTCTTCTGTTTTAATTTCTGGCTTATCCACTCTATGCTAGGCTCTTTTTGACAGGTAAGTACCGTCAACAGAAAATAAACGTTTCATGTTTTACAAAGGGGTTAGAAGATTTTTGTATGTAGGGTGGCCCTAAGGTCGGTCGCCATTTTGATTTTTTTTCAGAATCGCGGTGCACAACAAAAGTTATATATTTAGATAGAGGACACTTATACGAACAAAAAATGTTATATAACATAATATCCTAAAGCGTCAGGATTCGGAGTTATTCACCGAAATATAAGTCGAAAACAACAAGGATTTTTTTGTTTTTTTTCCCTACAGGTAAGCATATTGAACTATTGAGGTAATAGAAATGTTATAAAACCTTTATGGAGAAGAAACAAATGAAGAATAGCAATTTTTTGAATAAATAATTAAGCACGGCAATTTATAGTTCGTTTTTTTAATCCCAGAGACTAATCTGACATTTAAGTCTTTTGTGTTTTCGTTTTTTTTAGTATAGAAGTTTGACATTACACTTGTCAGATTAGTCTCTGGGATTAAAAAAACGAACTATAAATTGCCGTGTTTAATTATTTATTTAAAAAATGTCTATTCTTCATTTGTTTCTTCTCCATAAAGGTTTCATAACGTTTCTATTACCTCAATAGTTCAATATGCTTACCTGGAGGAAAAAAAAAACAAAAAAATCCTTGTTGTTTTCGACTTATATTTCGGTGAATAACTCCGAAACCTGACGCTTTAGGATATTATGTTATATAACATTTTTTGTTTGTATAAGTGTCCTCTATCTAAATATATAACTTTTGTTGTGCACCGCGATTCTGAAAAAAAATCAAAATGGCGGCTGATTTTAGGGCCAAAACCTTCAAACCCCTTAAACAAGGATTTTTTTTTTTTTAATGTCTGGGTTAATATTTATTGTACAGAGAGATACTTGTTCTTTAAGTCCTTTGGCTCATTTTGCCTTGTCCTAAACAAACATTTCTAAAGACACGCTTTTCTTTGAGTATTAGACGTCGATTGATTAAAATTAAATAGAGCTAAGATTTGTGATAAGAACGGTCACCAAAGGAGATAGGGTCGTCGGTATAGTTGAAGTTTAGTAAGAAGCCGATAGAAAACAAACAGAGGGGCAATTCTCGTAATTTTAAGAACGTTCACAGTCTGATCTGTCTCAATCTGTCAAAAATACCTCTAATTTCCCTACATTTTGACAAGGTTTTGACATTTATTTGTCGCCGAGATGAGATTGCGACTAGATTTTGAACGTTTTAAATTACGAGAATTGGCCTTCAGTTCATTTATCAAATTCAATTTCATTCGAAATTATCCATCGGGGTCTTACTAAACTTTAACTATATTCGACGACCCTGGTTACTTATCTCTTTTGGTGACTATACATGATGTTTGATCACTTTAGAAAATAACATAACATCACGCCTGTATTCCCCTACGGGTTAGGCAGAGGTCTATCTACCTACAGTATACCCACACCAGTTATGTTTAAGTCATGTAACAGGGGGCAAGCCTGTTGCCATCAACCGGGCACAAAATCAAACGCCTGCTGCCACTAAGAAATGTCAAATTGAAAAACCCAATAACACTTTGCCCAACACTGGACTCGAACCCAGGACATCACGCTCAGCAGTAGCGCTTGCGACCACTAAACCAACCTACAGACGCCAGCACATCAAGCTACCCAAAACTGTCAAATTTCCCCAATCAACTTTGAACCTTACTCTTTAGAGATAAAGTTGAAAATCTATTAAAGAAATTTGACAGATTGTAGTAGCTTGATTTGCTGCCGTCTGTACCTACTATATTCAACAAAATACAGTTATTTTTTAAATCTCACCGTTCATGAAACACTTCACTCTCCTCCCTACAAAACATGAACCACGTTACGGCCAAGGAAAACAAAACAGGTCTGTTGAAAAATGCAGGCTTGTACGTAAACATACGTCGAGGCGGACGAGCTATTGACACACATCCACTGAGGCCGCCTGGACAAGAGCTGTCTTAACGTGCTCTTCAGCGTTCAAAACGACGGAATATTTCTTATTACTGTCACTATTTAAATGGCTACTGTAACGATTTAAGAAATATACAATGTTTTTGTAATATTTCTTTTGCGCTAACGAGATAATATTTGAGAATAGCACTTGTGTGTCGGGGAAACCTGAGAAACAATGGCTGAATTTGTGTGAAAGATGATAATATATGACAACGAAACAGGTGAATTACTAAGATGACGACTAATAGAAATGTTTTGAAATTGAACACGTGCTGTGCTGAGCTCAAATTTAATAATAAATAATAATAATATAAGAATCATATATATATATATAAGAATCAGAACTTTATTTGCTATGAATGTAGGTACAGGTATAAGATGTTGTACATAAATTAAAGAGATCGGCTACAGGCTACCTTACGGTGTGCAAATTATTACATAATTTAAAATATTAATACATATAAACAAAATAGAATAGAATAGAATGCTCTTTATTATGTACACCATATAAATTACAGACATAAATATAGAAACTTTACAAAAGGTGACACAATGGGCGGTCTTATCGCTAAAAGCGATCTTTTAAAACGTTTATTACCGTTGGATCCCGTTTTTTAGGTATTACCGATGGATCCCGTTTCCTATTTCCGTTGAATCCCATATTATAACAACATGTGTACATTTCAGAAGAAAAGTGATTTACCTTTATCAAACACTAAAAAGAGATTATTTTTAGTGGGTTACCCGGAACCGAACTAGTTAGATTAGGTTAATTATTAAAAAAAAACAATGTTAGGTTAGGTCAGGTTAAAACTGTGACCCCTACACACGAGCCAAGCGAGCGAAGCGAGCGGTGCCGCGGCAGCGGCCGGCGAGTGCCAGAAACGACTAGATTATATAGAAAATGAGTTGTTTGTGAAATAAATAGTATACGAAACGTTGGTTGTAAACTAAAAAATTGTCAATGGAGTTTTGGTGAAACATTAGTGAACCCCTCATTTTATTATAAACAATTTTGTTGTTGAAAGTACCCGCATTCATATTTTTTTAAGCATTCGGGATCCAACGGAAATAATTTTCGGGATTCAACGACAATAAAACGTAATTATCTTGCATTTTTTAAATTCGGGATCCAACGGAAATACATAATAATGTTTTGCGGGATCCAACGCCAAAAATATTAAAATGGGATTTAAAAACGGGATCCAACGGTAATAAATCTTTTAAAAACAACCTTTGGATGGATGGCAAAAGAGTGTCAACAAAACAAAACAGAAATTATAGTGAAGTCAATTAATAATATTATAGTCAGGTAGATAAGTCTTACAGCCAATCCGTAAAGTTGGTATGCAATTTGTTTCTATGTGAAATCCTCAAGAAAGAAAATACGTTTTCTGTTTTTTGAAGCAAAATTAGCACAGTTTATACGCTCAAATAATCTACAATTAAGTAGGAAAGACAGTTCCATAAATAAATACACCGGGAACTTGGGTCCAATCAATTACTGAATCAATCGCTCTGATTGAGCGTGAAATTGGGACATCTATAGTCACCTTAACCTCAAAGTACTGCTCCGGCGTTATGCTACGGGTCGTGAACTTTCCGAAAATAAGCTTTGGGTATCACGATGACTAACGGTTTTTTCCAACGGAGATTACAAAAGATAATAACTTACTATGAACAAAAAAACATCATGTCTTCCTAATCTTTGTTAGAAAATGAACGAACACAGCAAACAATGTGGAAGCTTCTATGTATACGCGTCAGCGAAGAAAACAACGCATTTGTATAATAAAGATAGGTACTGATTTACTGAAAGAAACCAGTTCCAACATCCGACATGCTTAATTTTGTTAGCGAACGCGAAGTTCCTCTGAGAAATCTACAGAACTTTCAACAAAAGCTGTTCCGGAACATCAAAGATCCGAACTATCTTCAACTATTCAGGACCAAACACACTTTGATTGTTCCAAGCTGACCTAGGACAATTCTCCCAAAAAACGGCTGCTAAAACTAGAGCAGGAAGGTCATTCACAATAATAATTTCCAAGAAACAATAGTAGTTAACTATCGAAGTTTAAATATTCATCAAATACCTTATATCTGTCGTGGGGACGTTGGAACGGGCAAAGTTTCCGTGGAATCCCGGCAAACGACATTAGGCGAGTGCCGGAGGATCCCTGATTTGTAACTTTGCCAAAGTAGGCCGGGATTGGGAATTAATTGTCTTTTAGGCCTGTTTGGAAGACTTTCTGTCGGTTTCTTGCCGATTGTGAGTGTCTGCAAAATTAATTCTTCTGTTTTCAAGTGCGATTCGACTTAGCATTTTAGTTTGTTCATTAAAAGAATGATTGTAAGTGCTTTTTGGTCATAATTTTTTTGTAACTTGCTTTGGAAAGGAGGAAAGTAATAAATTGAACGTTGAATGAGAACCTTAACAAAAACAAAATACATAAAAGGTGTTCTAAAACCGTTTGTTGAAATATTTGGATTCTAGTACACAAAGAATGACGTCAAGAGTAAGCAGGTACTTTCCATCGGAAGATTTTCTCATAAAATAAACTCAAATCAGTCTAATTGTCACCCATTAAGCGTTAAAATGTGTCCAGAAAATAAAAACTTGACTTGGCAAAAGACTTCAGTGACAATAAGTTTTCCAGAAAAGAAAACTAAAGTGACATCAACATAGTTGCTGCGATAAAACAAAAGAAAGATATTCGAGATGTCTTTGAAAGAGTAACTTGTATTGTGTTCTGCCATAAAACAGACTATAAAAGATGGACGATTGTTTTTAGTGCTGCTTTTATAGGACTTAAATCACGGCACTTTTAAATAAAAAATATGATTTCTGAGTAAGTAAGTACTTGCCTGGGTTAATTGTTCTTTGTTAACAATGTTGACAAACATTTTAGATCAAACTTTTTAAGCATGATTTTTAGTTCTAGCATTACCTACATTGTGGCTTTTGTTATAATATTATAACGATAACATTATAACACTGTTCCTTTTCAAGTCATATTTAATTTATTTGCCCGATATGTTAATTCTGAAACTATAATAGTCACGTATAGCAATTTTCAATAAATTCATACAGCTACAAGATATTTATGACATTAATAAAGTATTAAATCAAAACATTCTCCAGCCATTTACTTCTCACAATTAATGTAATAGGTATTACTGTTTCGAAATTGATCAGATTTTTTTAAGTAACATTTTCTCGCGTCTCTTTAAACAATACATATTTTAAACAAAAAGTATTGAGTTCTAATTATGATCCGAGCTTTTAAAACTTCATTTAAAGTGACAACTGAAAAGGGGTGTATAAAATGAATTTGAGAGCGAAAATATATACTGGTAAAATTTTGCACCTCTACTGAAAATTTGTATTAAATTTGTAAATACTAATATTGAAATGACCCTCATTTACATGGTCAGTGCATTGTTACTTCAACTTGCATTAATTTGCTTTCCAAATGCTGTCAACGTTTATTGATGAGGGTCTATTATAGAGGTAACTCCGAAATGACATGGTTTCAACAGCTAAAGTCAAAATTAAATTTATATGAAGCAACTAAAATTGAATCGTGTCAACCTAAACGTGAATCTTTCAAAATGAAACGAAATGAGATGATGTTTATTTCTGTAAGTAGATCTTTTAAGACACTTTTACAAAGGCAATTATTTGGTCAATATTTTAAAACTAGCTACCTAGCGCTAATTCTTTGGTCAATATTTTAAAACTTGCTAGCTAGCGCTGATTATTTGGTCAATATTTTAAAACTTGCTAGCTAGCGTTAATTCTTTGGTCAATATTTTAAAACTAGCTAGCTAGCGCTTATCTTTGGTCAATATTTTAAAACTAGAAGCCCTAGATAACTGATCCTTGAGAAGATATTTCACAACAAACCCAGAGTTCACGATGCTTTTAGACTCCAAACGTTATATTCTTATTAATTCTTCCTTGGTTCAGTCGACTTATATTGTCTTTCACAAACTCTATTGCTAATATTATGTTTCATACAAAACACGGCCGTTAGCTTTACCCTCAAACTATAATGCTAACACCACTTCAATTGATCAAATTGCAATTTACCGATTAATTAACACCATTGCATATCGGAAACGAATTAGCATCAAATTGAGCCGATATCTATTAAATGGTTATCAGCTGTGCCCTGCACTGTTTATTACAATGTGGGTTTATTGCTATGCCACATGCTGGCTGTGAGGCTCATCGCATTAAGTAATAAACCAACTCATTTAGTGGACTGTAGTATTTATGTAGTATTTTCGTCGCATTTATTAAAAGTTGAAAACACAGCTCGTAGCGCAGAGATACCTAATTTATTTCTTCGATTTATACAGGGTGAAATTAAATTCACGGGCATCCTTTTAAGGGGTCATTGTACTCAAGAGAAGTTGTGCATTGTTCGGAAGAGCAGTGGTGGCCCAGTGGTATCAGCCGCGACTTACAAGTTGTAGGTCGTAGGTTCGAACGCCGACAGGCGCTTTACTTTGTGTAAATTATTTCATCACCACTGCTCTCAAAACGGTGAAGGAAAACATCGTGAGGAAACTGGCATGTCCTAGAACCAAAAATTCGAAGACATGTGACATCCACCAACCCGCACTGGGCCCGCGTGGTGGATTACGGCCCACTCCCTCTCACAGAGAGGAGGCCTGTGTCCCAGCAGTGGGAACGTTATAGGCTGATTATGTTATGTATGTATGTAGGTATGTACTCATCATTATGAACAACTTTTACGATGGGACTAAACCTAAAATCGCGAAAAAAAAATCAGCTTTTCCCTACATTTTGTCGAGTTATGTGAACATAAATGCAAGGAACAGCTGATTTATTTTCGCGATTTTAGGTTTAGTCCGATCGTAAAAGTTGTTCATAATGATGAGTACAATTTCACCCTGTATAATTACTTCTATTGATATAAAGGTCATTCTTTACATATAAAGTATCATAAATAAAAGCCAGAGCTGGGTTTCCCAAAATACAAGCCAACTGTAACTTCTACCTTCAAAATCTGTTCTTGGGCGTAAACTGCTAACAATGCAACTCCTCTAATTGTGATTTTCTGCATCAACAACATTGTGCTATACATAACCATGTACAGACGCCAGCACATCAAGCTACTCCAATCTGTCAAATTTCTTTAATAGATTTTCAACTTTATCGCTAAAGCATAAGGTTCGAAGTTGATTGGGAAAATTTGATAGTTCCGGGTAGCTTGATGTGCTGGCACCTGTACAATGTTATGGTATACTCATATTATAATACCAGACTATTATTGTTCCACTTTCCGCTTCTCCTTAAAGGGGCAGAGAAGGCACAAGCATTGATCATCACGCTTGCTTAAGGCGGATTGGCGATTCCAGCCTTTATTAACAGTCCAGGTCACCTCACAATGTTTTCCTTCACCGATGTAAGTGATGTACAGTCAACTAAAGAGATAAGTATGCAGGATTTCATTTCATTTCTTTTATTCAATAACAATTTACACTGTGTCTGAATGTGTTACAAAAAAAAAATAGTCAAATATAAGTACGATGATGAGTAAGATGATGATGATGATAAGTACAAAAAAAAAAGAATACACTATCTCAAAAATTCAAATCCTAAACCTAAAACTCATTAAAATGTTAAAACATGCCAAAACTTCATCAAACGTCATAAATTAAAATTAATATCAAATTACATAAAATCCATTCAGAAGAACATGTCATATAAGCCAATAAATAATCAACAATGTTCAATAATAATTCATTAAAATTCATCATACAATTCAAATTCACTATCAAAAACAAAGGGGTTTGAAGATTTTTGTATGGAGGGTGGCCCTAAGGTCGGCCGCCATTTTGATTTTTTTTTCAGAATCGCGGTGCACAACAAAAGTTATATATTTAGATAGAGGACACTTATACGAACAAAAAATGTTATATAACATAATATCCTAAAGCGTCAGGATTCGGAGTTATTCACCGAAATATAAGTCGAAAACAACAAGGATTTTTTTGTTTTTTTTCCCTACAGGTAAGCACATTGAACTATTGAGGTAATAGAAATGTTATAAAACCTTTATGGAGAAGAAACAAATGAAGAATAGCAATTTTTTGAATAAATAATTAAGCACGGCAATTTATAGTTCGTTTTTTTAATCCCAGAGACTAATCTGACAT
The DNA here is from genome assembly GCA_947508005.1 of Amphipoea lucens. Classification (NCBI taxonomy): domain Eukaryota; kingdom Metazoa; phylum Arthropoda; class Insecta; order Lepidoptera; family Noctuidae; genus Amphipoea; species Amphipoea lucens. The sequence goes on from OX382357.1 coordinate 23,148,170, forward strand.
TTAAGTCTTTTGTGTTTTCGTTTTTTTTAGTATAGAAGTTTGACATTACACTTGTCAGATTAGTCTCTGGGATTAAAAAAACGAACTATAAATTGCCGTGTTTAATTATTTATTTAAAAAATGTATATTCTTCATTTGTTTCTTCTCCATAAAGGTTTTATAACATTTCTATTGCCTCAATAGTTCAATATGCTTACCTGGAGGGAAAAAAAACAAAAAAATCCTTGTTGTTTTCGACTTATATTTCGGTGAATAACTCCGAATCCTGACGCTTTAGGATATTATGTTATATAACATTTTTTGTTCGTATAAGTGTCCTCTATCTAAATATATAACTTTTGTTGTGCACCGCGATTCTGAAAAAAAAATCAAAATGGCGGCTGATTATAGGGCCAAAACCTTCAAACCCCTTTAAGTACATAAAATTCATTGAACTATTTATTTATGTCATACCAAAAATTCATCAAAACGTCAAAAAGTATGTCATTATTTTCAAAAAAAAAAAATATATAAGAAAAAGTTAAAACAATTACACAACAACAACAAACAATAAACAACACCAATTTAGGACAACAAATCACCATTACACTAATGTTCGTCGGATCGTCGGATATAGTTGAAGTTTAGTAAGAAACCGATGGAATGTTCTCGAATAAAATTTAATTAAATTAATAGAAAACAAACAGCTCATTTATCAAATTAAATTTCAGTCTGCAACATCCATCGGTTTCTTACTAAACTTCAACTATATCCGACGATCCTGCATACTTATCTCTTTTGTTGGCTGTAGGTACATACAAATATGTTGGTATATCGATTTTCTCATTTAAAATGTTGCCTGCAGGCAACGGTCTATCCCAAAAAGCCTCGTGCGAAGAATAGGGTATGCATAGAGTTGATAAATTGTGTTAACGTTGAAAAAATATTTGTACACCTGTTGCCTGATAGCCCCATTGTTCTACAACAGTAGTGGACAAAGCTATATGTGAATTGTTCGACTACGTAAATAGGGTAGTTGTGTGTTACGAGTAATTTGGGATTGTTTGTGTAGGTAACTAAATGATGATTCCTGCGTACGCGACAACTTGAGTGAAAATAATTGCATTCATCATCATCTGCCTAGCCTTTTCCCAACTATGTTGGGGTCGGCTTCCAGTCTAACCGGATGCAGCTGAATGCCAGTATTTTACATGGAACGACTGCCTACCTGACCTCCACAACCCTGTTACTGGGTAATACGATTAATTTTTGTTAGCTTGGGTCTTACCTGTAAAAAAAAATGTATGTGTGCTAATGAATATAATAAAAAAAAAGACGGGTTGCACTCCGGGAGTGCCGGCAGAAGTGAAAACTTGAATATTAACGTTGTGCATTTTTGATATTTTTCATTAATAGATGCACTTTGTTCAATTTCCATATTTAAACTCTTTATATACACGAATTTTACGAATACACAGCAGTGTGGCCACTACACAGACGGTCGAGCCATCAGCTGTCACCATCCATGGATGCGCGTGCCACGCTGTAACATAAACACACACGAACATTCGTGCAAGCGCCCTGCGCCGCCTAAACGAAACAGCAGGCATACATTTTCGCCGCGCCGTAGAAAGAGAGCGGGATACTTCCTCTCCTAAGCCGCGCCGGCTGTCTACTCTCCATCCGTCTTACGAATTTTCGATCAGTGTCACGTGTCCTGACGCGAGTTTAACATTTTTTACCCATTACAAAAAAAGTGTACAACGTCGCTAAAGAAGTTTTCACTTGTAAAATGTGTAAAGAATTGCATTTGAACACTGAAAATGCACAGGTGTCATACCAAGTGTGTGCGTGGCGGACGTTCGATGACAGTGATCATTCTGATCTATTCAGTGTATTGCATAGCATTCCATACCATACTCAGAATATAATTTTCCCACTGCTGGGACACAGGCCTCCTCTCTGTGAGAAAGGGTGGGCCGTAATCCACCACGCGGGCCCAGTGCGGATTGGTAGATGTCACATGTCTTCGAATTTTTGATTCTAGGACATGCCGGTTTCCTCACGATGTTTTCCTTCACCGTTTTGAGAGCAGTGGTGATGAAATAATTTACACAAAGTAAAGCCCCTGACTGGCTTCAAACCTACGATCTACAATTCGTAAGTCGTGGCCGTGACCACTGGGCCACCACTGCTCCTCATTACGCATAGCATCCGGACTACGTTTGTCGATTAATATAAAAAACTAAAAAATAAAAAAAAACTTGCTGTCTTGCTAGCTTGTAAATATCTTGTCGTCAATTACATCACTGCTACTTCTGTATTTCATAGCTGTTAGCTACCCAAAAACAATAAAATAAAATAAATAAATATTATAAAATAACATACGTATATTAGATATGTTTTGAGCCTATCAATAGAATGGTCGATGTCGACACCTTAATAGAGGAATATCGTTAGGCGATATAGTATGTTTGTTTGAAGTGACTGAGACCAGGGATAGGCGTTCTGAGAGTGTCAAGAGTAATCAAGATAGATGACGCTGCCCTGTTCCCGAATTTAGGTTCGGAAAGTACCGAAGATTTATTATTGTTTGGTTACCTGCTCATTATTATTTTGGGCAGCCGCGGTCGCCCGATGTGGCGTGATATTCTCGACATATATGATCATATGTTCATCGTGGCATAATCAGTTGAAATCAAATTAATTACAGGATAACAATTATTTAGACTTCCATTGTTCCTTTTTTACGGAGTTTACTGTCATATATCTTACCACCACCTCTGCTCACCCCATAAACACAAAAACCCGGTTATCATCACGTGCTATGTTCCTTCTCGTGTTTCGCGGAACTTCCCATTACGCCTCTCTATAACTTCACATGGCGACAATTCGGTAATACCAAGCGCCTGCCCCAAGATTATTGTGACAGACACGATGTTGCGTGTCAATGTTCTAAATAGACAAATTTCTAAATAGATTCAAAATAGTTAAATTCGAAAGTAACTCTGTCTGTATGTTACCTTTTCACACCTAAACCACTTAACCGATTTACATGAAATTTGGTGTAGAGATAGTTTGAGTCCCAGGAAACGACATAGGATAGTTTTTATCCCGATATTCCCACGGGATCGAAACTTATGCGGGTGAAACCGCTGGGCGCAGCTAGTATTATATATTTACACAAATAATACCTTTGAGAGCGGGATTGTATTTTCAATGTCTGAGTGCTCTAAAAAATCTTAAATTAAAAGCTCCAAAGTGGATAACCGTGAAAATCGAAAGGTTATCAAAATAAGACGCGTTCATCGAAAAGGAATCTTCTAACGAAAGTTTTTATTATTCTACATCATATTAAATTGAAAGGTTTTAAGCCTACTTACGGCGTTTAAAGAGTATGAAAAGTTCATATTGTTATTTAAAAATTTAATAAATAATTAAGCTATAAAATCTGAACCCGACTACGGAAAATTAAAAGTGATCTAAAAAGTACGAAACCGGAAAATATTTCGGACACAAATAAAAAAATAGATACAAACATGCTCTAGGTATAGCCGTGGTCGTCCTTCCTTTTCACTTTACCGTAGTTGGATAAAAATAAGTAAAAGTGACAATATATCGATATGAATACAACCTATTGAAGAATTGACAAGAAAAATGATATGGAAACTGATCTACCACACATTAGTCTATGACGTGCCGTATCGAACGAAAACCATTTCCCGTGACGGGAATGAAGTGAAGAAAATGTAGTCTCCTCTGTATCGACGATATCGGAAACAAATGAGTTTAGTTAGTACGCCGAGCCTGGCTCCCGGTTAGGGCTGTGCCGAAATTGAACGACGTAAAGGGATTTTAGGGCTGTGCTATCTGATTTTGGGCGTATTTGAATATGTTGATTTGTGATGGGAAGAGTTGGTCTGACGTTTTTTTTTTTTTGGATAAAAATTTATCAGGTTATACATATGTTTCGGCTGTTGCCGCTGTTTGTACTTAGAATAATGGACTGGTGTTGGTTCATGCATTTAATTTATTTTACTTTAATTATGACGAAATGAAATATGACGACGACCAAGACATGACAGGCCCCCCCCCCTGGCGGCGCGAAGTGGAGATAGGTATGGCTGCGCAGGCATGGACGCGGAAAGTCCTGCCGTGCGCCATCTGGCGGCGGCGGGGCCGTAACAGGCTCCCGGGCTTGAAGTTTGCTTCAAGATGATGCTGCGATGATAGGGAGAGGGCATATGTTATTGTATGCCCTCTGGATGACCCCCTTGGAAGTTCTAATGTCCGCCACTCTGATGATGCCGTCTGCTCCCGGATGTAGCTTAACTATTCTTCCCAGCAGCCACATCAGGGGAGGCTGGTGTCAGTCCCTGACAAGGACTAAGGATCCCAGCTTTAAGTCCTCACCAGTTGCTGTATGCCACCTGGTTTTGGCCTGTAGATAAGTAATATACTCGTGTGAGAACCTCTGCCAGAAGTGTTCCTTGAGTTTCTGAATCCTTTCATGGCGTTGCAGTCGGTTCATATCGGCTGCGACTGGAGGATGGGGTACTGATGTAAGGGTTCGTCCGATAAGGAAGTGGGATGGTGTAAGACAGGTAAAGTCTGAAGGGTCTGTAGATAAAGGAGTAAGGGGCCGGGAATTAAGGATAGCCTCTATCTGTGCCAGGCAAGTCGACATCTCCTCGTATGTGAGGTGTGTCAGCGAGAGTATTCTCCTGAGATGATGCTTGACTGACTTTACTGCTGATTCCCATAATCCACCAAAGTGTGGAGTATAGGGCGGAATGAATTTAAAATCTATACCCTGGCTGGCCATATCTGTTTGTATATCATCTGAATAGATCCTGAAAAATGACTAATTATCATTACTAGCACCGACAAAGGTTGTCGCATTATCTGATGAAATAGTCTGTGGCTTGCCACGGCGACTCATAAACCGATGAAGAGCAGCAATGAATGCCTCTTTGGTAAGGTCCGTGACGAGCTCGAGATGTAAGGCTTTAACTGCGAAACAGACAAAAACACAAATATAAGATTTCGTGAGTCTACTGCCTCTGCCTTTTCGATCTGATATCAACACTGGCCCAGCGTAATCAATACCAGTGTGTAGGAAAGGAAACTCTAAATGTGTCCTGTCATGCGGTAAGTTACTCATAATGGGCTGAACAGGCTTAGGTTTAAATCTAGAGCAACGTACACAGTTGTGCACGGTACGCCTCGCGAGGTTCCTCCCCCCCACTGGCCAGTAAGATTGTCTGATGTGTGACAGTAGCAATTGTGGGCCTGCGTGTAATAAGTCTATGTGCTGTTTGTGAAAGATGATCTGTGTAAGATGATGTTTGCTACTTAGTAAGATAGGATGTTTTACATTGTATTCATAATTTGAATTGCTTAGGCGTCCACCAACGCGCAATATGTTGTTGGAATCAACAAAAGGTGATAATGAATTTAATCTGTGTTTTTTATTTAACGATTGGCCTGATTTAATAATATGATATTCCTCAGGGAACATATCACATTGTGCAATATTTAGCACTATATTTTCTGCACATTGAAGTTCTGATAATGATATAATACCTAACCTTTTGTTGCCAGGATTTTTACAGTTTTGAATAAATCTTTTAATATAAGCTAATGTTCTGATTATTTTATTGTAAATACTTTTATTATTAATTAGTTTTAAGATACTGTTATCATTTAATTTGTCTGTTGCTACTGTGTGTAGTGATATTTCTGGAAGAGATGCCTGTGTATGTGTGACTGGTATTTTTGGAAAGTTAATGTATGTCTGATGAAGAAAGCTTGGACCATGCCACCACAGCGCTGACTTAGTGATGAGATCAGCCTTTACTCCGCGAGAAACTAGGTCTGCAGGGTTGTCTTTAGATGGCACGTAACTCCATTTGTAATCGGAAGTTAAATCTTGAATTTCACCTACTCTGTTACGTACAAAAGTCTTTAAGCGGCTTGGTGAAGTGTTAAGCCAACCGAGGACGATCATGGAATCAGTCCAGTAGTAAGAATGATTGAATTGAATTGTAAGTGATTTCAAAATTTTAATGCAGAGTCTTGTACCCAATAACGCTCCACACAACTCTAGCCTAGGAATAGTTACTGGTTTTAAAGGCGTTACCTTATTTTTAGAGGCTAGCAGTCTGACACAAGCTTTTCCTTGTGTGTCAATTGTTCTGACATACACACATGCACCATATGCACGTTCTGAGGCATCTGTGAATGTATGTAACTCAAATGTAACAGCTGTTTCACTACAAACCCAACGTGGTATGCGTAGTGAATTTAAATGTGATAGTGAATGAATAAAGTTCTGAAATCTAGTTTTGGTATCATGTGACACTTCTTCATCCCAGCTACATTTTTCAATCCATAATGTCTGCATGAGCATTTTTGCCTCAACTGTACAGGGCCCTAGCAGTCCTAAGGGATCAAAGACTTGACTGATTAATGATAATATTATCCGTTTAGTAACTTTCTTTTTGTTTGACTCAATGTTTATGCAAAACAATAAGTTATCTGCTGTGGAGTCCCAATGTAATCCTAATGTCTTATTAGGTAACGATTCATTTAAGTCTAATGTTTTCTGATTTTTTTCTGTTTCTTTATTAGGACTAATAACTTTTAAGATTTCTGAATTATTGGACTGCCATTTTCTTAAGTTAAAGTTGGCAGCTTTTAATGTTTTAATAACATTCTGACAAAGGTCTATTACTGCTGGAATTGTCTCCCCTCCACTAAGGAAATCGTCGACATAGAAATCCCTAGTAATAGCCTGTTTTGCATCTGGATCCAAGCATTGGTCTGCAAGGGAAACCTAAACACTTAATGGCTAAATATGGCGCTGATGCCGTGCCATACGTCACCGTATTAAGAGTATATGTCTTTAAAGGTTCTGAAGGACTAAATCTAAACAAAATTTGCTGTAGTGATCGTTGTGAAGGTGTAACTAATATAGCTCTGTACATTTTTTCGGGTTATTCCCGCTCGGTAACACCCTGTCGTCAACACTGTTGACGATCGGGAAAAAAAAGTTTCGTTCGTTCACAGTGTTGACGAACGCTACTTATTATTTCGGGTAATTCCCGTTCGGTAACACCTTTCGTTCCTGTCGTCAACACTGTTGACGATCGGGAAAAAAAAGTTTCGTTCGTTCGCAGTGTCCATGAATGCTGGTTTTTTTTTTTTATACCTGCCTGCTGCAAAGGGAAGTTTGCAATCTACTAACTTAAATTCTACAAATGGAACAACATCCAACATTTTTTATCAATTAAACTAGACTTTCGTCGTAATTAAACATTTGAAAATCCATGACATGTTTTATTTTTATTTCCATATTAAAAAAAAAAAAAAACCAGCATTCATGGACACTGCGAACGAACGAAACTTTTTTTTCCCGATCGTCAACAGTGTTGACGACAGGAACGAAAGGTGTTACCGAACGGGAATTACCCGAAATAATAAGTAGCGTTCGTCAACACTGTGAACGAACGAAACTTTTTTTTCCCGATCGTCAACAGTGTTGACGATCGGGTGTTACCGAGCGGGAATAACCCATTTTTTCTATATCGCCTGTGATTACGAATTTGTGTTGTCTGAATCTGAGTAATATGGACAGCAAGTCGTCCTGGACCACTGGTCCAACCATCTGAATATCATTTAATGATTTTCCTGATGTCGTCACGGCCGAAGCGTCAAATACGACTCGTAACTTAGTGGTTGTACTCGCCTCACGGATTACTCCATGATGAGGTAGGTAATAACTAACCTTTGGTTCTGTATTCTGTTTATTTTCCGTCATGTGTCCCAGGGCTTGATACTCTGACATAAAATGTAAGTATGCCTCTTTTAAATATGGGTCACGTAACAGTCTGCGTTCTAAGGAGAGAAAACGTTGCTTCGCCATCATGTAGGAGTCTCCAAGTACTTCAGGTGAGTCTTTTAATGGTAAAAATACTACAAACTTCCCTTCATCATCTCGTCGAGTGTTCTCTGCGAAGCTCTGCTCACAAGCTTGTTCTTCCTGAGATAAGTTGTGCTTTGAAGACACTGATTCCAACTCCCAAAACCGAGTAAGTTGAAAATCTTCATTTTGTGTATTATAACATTTATGTTGTTCTGTCTGTTTATTGTGTTTCTGTAAGTTCTGATTTTTCTGAATATCTGTATTTTTAAATGTCTGAATATGATAATTCTGTATTTCTGTATTTTTGTGTGTCTGTTTGGATAAATTAATTCTGCCTGAAACTAACCAACCTAATTTAGTTTGCTGCAACTTAGGACGTTGGCTACCTAAATCTATGAAGTTGGAAGTTAAGATATCCCAGAAAATTTCTGCTCCGACTAATATGTCTATAGTGGAGGGAACGTTAAAAGAGGGATCTGCTAAAACTATGCCCGGGGGAAGAGGCAAGTCTTTGATGTCTATGTATGACGAAGGCAAAGACTTTGTAATTTTAGGTAATACGTAACAACTAAGTTTTGCTACATAGTCGCCTGAGAATGATTGTATTGTTAGCTGCAACTTCAGACGGGAGGGAGTTACGAGTGACCAGCCCTATATAAGCCAACGGAAACCGGCGCGCGGCCTCTTTTTGCCAACAGGCGCGCGCTCGCTAACATCAACTTCGGATCATATCGTGTCTTAATTGTTAAAATTTATTTATTTGTAATTTAATTGTAAATTATTAAAAATATCGTTTGATTTTGTTATTTTTTTAAAATAAAATTGATCTAAATTCCTAAAATCAGAAGTGGGATTGAACGCTATTATAGCCGTTTAAAGTCATTTCTGGTTCCATCATAATGTCGAGTAGAAGACGAGCACCACCGCGAGAGCGCGCGTCTTCTCCTAATTTAGGTAACCTAGCATCGACGATGGAAGCAATCCTCAACCGCCTGACGACGCTGGAGCAGCGCGCCGAACCACGTGCAACCACGCCGCCGCCGCCGTTGCCTGCCCTCATCGAGCCAGCACCAGCCCTCGCAAGGAGCATGCCACGTGGCGAGAGCGTGGGCAGCACCCCGAGCGACGCCAGATGCTCAGCTACACCAACAACGGCTTCAACGGACATCACGGAGCGTCTCATCGACGCGCTAAAATCCATAAACCCGGTGAGATCCAACCACTATTATGTGTCGGATTTCGATCCTAGCATTCATGACGTCTATGCGTGGTGTGACGAGGTAGATCGTGCTCAATCGCAAAACCAGTGGGATGAAAAAGAGTGCCTAGCCCGTGTGGGACTATCTCTAAAGGGTGACGCACGTTCCTGGCTGCGCGAGTGGACTAGTAACAATCGTACTTGGTCAAACTTCAAATTAGAGCTCAAATCACTTTGTCCACGACGTATTGACATCGCGAATATTCTATTTGATGTGATGTGTAAAGAATCTGATAAGTACTCCACGTATGCAGACTACGCACGAAAATCATTATTACGACTACGTATAGTGAAAGGATTAAGCGATGAATTATTGTGCGCCATAATTGTACGCGGCATAAAAGATCCACAAATACGTGCAGCTGCCACAAACGCGAAATTAACACCAGAAACCATCGTAGAGTTCTTATCAATCTATGTGAAATCAGATCGTTCAAATTCAAGTGTACCTAATAATAATCAGACACGCAATAGCCGATCCACCACTGATTCCTCCACCGAACGATTTCGCAAGCGTCCTGCGACAAATACCGATCGTTTACGTTGCTATAATTGTAACCAAACTGGACACAAAAGTCAATATTGTACAAAACGAAATAAGACAGATGACGGTAGCATTAATAAAAATAAATCCGCAACTACCCCCGAACCTACTAACAAATCCGTTTCTAAAGTCGTGTGTACATTTTGTAAGAAAGTAGGTCACACCGAGGATATTTGCTTTACAAAACAACGTTCTGAAACGCGAAATAAATCTAATATCAACTTTTGTCGTGAAATAACGTGCGACCGTACTAAAAGGGATGTCATTACAGCTGTGATTAGTGGAGTACCCACCGATGTTTTAATTGATAGTGGTTCGAGTATTTCTTTAATATCAAATGATCTTGTCAAACATTTCTCATGTCGCACATACCCGAGTACACAGATACTGCGTGGTTTAGGTGGAATAGAAATGCGTTCCGATTGTTTTGTAACCTTGTCAATAGAATTTAGTGAGGTCTCCTTAGAGGTAGATTTTTATGTTGTGCCCCGTGATTACCTTAGTGCGCCTGTGCTTATCGGTACAGATGTACTAAATAGGAAAGGCATCGCATACATTCGAACTGGCGATTCGCAGCGAATAATTAGGAATAGTTCGCTTGTAAATAACTTGACACATAGTGAACCGACAGTGCAACTCGACTCGATCAACACACAATTGTGTTTAGATGAAAAAGCGCGCTTATTGTTTGTGTTAAATAAGTACTCAAAATATTTCCTCAGTGGTACGGCGACAACCACCGTTAATACCGGAGAGATGCACATTCGGCTCACTAGTGAAGAACCTGTTAACTATCGACCATACAAATTATCATACGACGAAAAACTGCGTGTTCGTGAAATCGTTAGTGACTTAAAGGAAAAGGGTATAATCCGTGAGTCAGAGTCTTCGTATGCGAGTCCGATTCTGTTGGTAAAAAAGAAAGACGGATCGGATAGAATGGTTGTTGATTACCGAGCTCTAAACAACATAACGATAAAAGACAGATACCCTCTTCCTTTGATCGATGATCATATAGATAGGCTTGGGAAATGTAACTATTTCACTGTGCTAGATATGGTGACAGGCTTCCATCAAATTAAAATCAACGAAGAGTCTGTACACCGAACTGCGTTTGTGACGCCCGAGGGGCATTTTGAATACCTCAAGATGCCTTACGGTCTCGCTAACGCTCCTGTGGTCTATCAGCGCATTATATCTGATACACTGAGATCTCTCATCGATGCAGGTCAGGTCCTGGTCTATATCGATGACGTCATGCTAATGAGCGACTCCGTAGGGGACGGCTTGTCTTTGCTCGATTCTGTGCTGGCAATTTTAACAAAGGCAGGTTTTTCTATTAACTTAAGAAAATGCACCTTCCTTACCACAGAAGTGGAGTATCTTGGGAGAACAATCAGTAAGGGTCAGGTCCGGCCGAGCGTACAAAAAATAGACGCATTAGCCAAATCTCCGATTCCTAAAACAGTTAAGCAAGTAAGGCAGTTTCTCGGTCTGGCCGGCTACTTCAGAAGATATATCCCAGGATACGCTACTACAGTGGCCCCCATCGCTTCTTTGACTCGCAAAGAGGTTAAGTTTCATTGGGGTGACGAGCAGGAGCGGGCGAGACAAGAAGTCCTCTCGATTTTGACTAGTGAACCTGCGTTGTTAATTTTTGACCCATCATTGCAAACTGAGGTCCACACTGACGCAAGTTCGCTAGGATACGGTGCTGTATTAATGCAAACGGCAAAAGACGGACGTAGACACGCAGTAGCGTACTATAGTAAGGTCACTGTAGGGGCGGAACCCAGGTACCACTCCTATGAGCTGGAGACTCTTGCTGTAGTTAAGGCCTTGCAACATTTCCGTCAATACCTTGTTGGTAAACATTTTAAAGTAGTTACCGATTGCAACGCCTTAAAGATGACTCAGCGTAAAAAGGATCTCCTACCTAGGGTGGCACGCTGGTGGATGTTCCTACAAGACTATGATTTTACCCTCGAGTATCGAAAAGGTCAGTTTATGTCACACGCTGACTATCTCAGTCGCAATCCGGTTAACCTTTGCGCCGTACAAAAACCAACTAACTGGGCTCAAGTTGCACAAGCCGCAGACGATGAGACAGTTACTTTACTCGAAAAACTTGATCAGGGTCAGTTAGATAGTTCACGGTATGTAAAGAAAAACAATTTACTTTACTATAAGTACAACCCGATAGGTGAGCAATCACGATTACTATGTTATGTTCCAAAGGGTTTTAGGCTTAGTATGTTACGTGTGTTTCATGACGAACACGGACATATTAATATTGAAAAAGTGCTTGATTTAATATTAAAACATTTTTGGTTTCCTAATATGCGCCAATTCGTTAAGAAATACATAGGTCATTGTATTGTTTGCCTAACACACAAAAAGGTGCCCCGTGCCCCTCTACAGCCAATCACTTCGTGGTCGAAACCCACAATACCTTTTGATACAGTGCACGCGGATGCACTGGGCCCTCTGCCCGAATCTAATGGCTACAAATACATTCTCATTATAATCGATGCTTTCACGAAATATTGTTTTCTGTATCCTATGTATAAACAAGAAAGCGCGGAACTAAAACGAGCATTTACTAACGCGGTGTCGATTTTTGGTACTCCGCGATTAATTGTATGTGATAGGGGCAGAATGTTCGACAGTGCCGATTTTGACGAATGGGCAACAAATTTTGGTATTCAGATACATTTCATAACGCCCGAAATGCACCAAGAGAATGGCCAAGTGGAACGGTATTGTCGAACAGTGCTGAACATGGTTAGGATAGATGTAAATTATAGACACGAATCCTGGTCCAATGTACTCTGGAGGCTACAGCTGGTACTGAATGTTAATAAGCAGAAAAGTACTCAATGCTCCGCATTAAATCTGCTTATCGGTTGTGACACGACTACTCCTGCTATAAATGCTCTCGTCCGAGATATAACCGTAGACGGTTCCACACCAAATCGCGAAGCTTGGCGTGAAATGAGACGCCAAAGGGCTGAGGATCTATTGGCTCAAAATCAGGCTAACCAAGATGCGCGTGTCAATAGAGGTAGAAAGGCACCTAGAGCCTTTGCAGTGGACGATCTGGTTTTTGTGATTAAATCATCTCAAACTGCTAATAAACTTGACAGTGGCATCCGGGGTCCATATCGCATTATTAATGCTCTGCCAAACAGTCGATATGAATTACGACTTCTGGCGGGCTCTTACGGAAAAACGACGCAGGCTGCCGCGGAATATATGATACCGTGGCGAGGCGAGTGGACCCCCGAGACCTGTGCAGCCTTTTTTGAATGTAAGATTACTCATTTTATTTTGATTATCATAAAGTTTCAGCTTTCTAATGTTTATGCTTACCTAGAAGATGTTTACTATGGCGCTGTAGGTACTTATTTCCTATCCTGCCTACTTATATACATTATGTGGATATCAAGGTGATCTGGATCGAACTCTTATAAGACCTTGTGTGGCGTTGAGTTGACTGGGAACAGACAAGTATGTTTGTGCTGTAATATACATGTAAGACCTGGATGGCTTCGGCATAAGGCATTGCATTGTGTTCGTGTAAGTCCTTGTGTGGCATCGAGACTATGTTGTTTTCGTGTAAGTCCTTGTGTGGCATCGAGACTGTGTTGTGTTCGTGTAAGTCCTTGTGTGGCATCGAGACTATGTTGTTTTCGTGTAAGTCCTTGTGTGGCATCGAGACTGTGTCGTATTCATCTTATATAAAATCCTTGTGTGAGATTGTAGTACCCTATGCGGCGTATAAGGCCTTGTGTGGCATCGCTCATTAATGTATTACATGAAACGTAACGTATTGAAACGTATAAAAGCGCATAGTAACATCTTACCCCATCTAAGCATACATTTCTGATAAATATGATGTGTGTTGTAGCTAACATGTATGTGTTTACCTTTCCAGGTTATGAAGACTCAGTTGAGACTGCTTCAGAACCTGATCAAGGACCATCTACGGAGAGCATCGGGGACGCTGCTCAGTCAGGAGAAGCCGTGTTAGCTGCAACTTCAGACGGGAGGGAGTTACGAGTGACCAGCCCTATATAAGCCAACGGAAACCGGCGCGCGGCCTCTTTTTGCCAACAGGCGCGCGCTCGCTAACATCAACTTCGGATCATATCGTGTCTTAATTGTTAAAATTTATTTATTTGTAATTTAATTGTAAATTATTAAAAATATCGTTTGATTTTGTTATTTTTTTTAAATAAAATTGATCTAAATTCCTAAAAGTATGGTTATGTCACAAGACTCTGCACTGTAGGAATATTGATTGTTGATACCTGATACAATGGAGCCTGCGTTATATGCAATAAGACCTAGTTTCTCACAGAAGTGCTGCGTGATGAAGTGAGAAGTGCTGCCGTTGTCAAGAAGGACTCGAGCTGTGCGAAGTCTTCCCGTGGATTCTACCACCTTCACGAGCGCTGTGGAAAGCAGGATGCAAGTTCTGTCAGTCTGAATCTCTGCTGACAAAGCGACAGGAACTGATGTTTCTGTCTCTTTGTCCATATGTAGAAGAGTGTTGTGTCTGTTTGTACAGTATTTGCAGTGTGTTAATTTGCAATACTTCTCTGAATGACCTGACCGCAAACAATTTTTGCAGACTTTAAAATTAGCCATTTTCTGATTACGGATGATAACATCTAGATCTCTGAAATCTTGGCAACTGAAAAGTTCATGATTCTTTTTACACATAGGCAGTGGCGTGCATTGCATATAGGCACATAAGCAGTGCCTACCTCGATATATGTATATACCAACATAAGCCTGTCAATTACATTTTAGTGTGTGTGCCCCACAATTAATAAACTCACTAAATTATCATACCTAACAAAAAACAAAATCTTCATACTAACACGCGCGGCAGTAGGCAGTCGCCGGACGGCCTACTCGGCTCCCGTACTATTCGCACATTGTCGTTGGTCTTTTACTCGTTCAAGTTAATACGACAAAATTAAAAATACGTATGTCTCACGCGTAATACCATGACGTTCGACCTTCGCAATTTATCACCCTTAAGTAGGCATGCTTACTCAAATAACCACACTTTTGACCTCACTTTTTTATCTGATTAGTGACCGCGTTGGTCTAGACTAGACCCGGCCTAGTGCCTACCTATTCTGAAAACCAATGCACGCCACTGCACATAGGACATGTTACTGAAGATGAATCATTAGAATTAGAGACCAATGAGGTTTTAGTTTTATTATTATCTGACTTTTGGAAGTTTTGTTTATTATTTTTGTGTAATGTTTCTTGTTGAATAGTATCCAACAAGTCTGCTCGATTTGTTAAAAAAGTAAGAAATTGTTCAAGTGTAGGACGACCTTTTATTGTACTGCGATGCTCTTCCCATTCCCGGAATGACTTATAATCTAACCTTTTGGTCATAAAATAAATAATGATGTCATCCCAGTTGTCTGTTGGTAAACCTAAAGTGGAAAGCGCGCATAAATTTTTCTTCGTTACGTCAACAACATTCCTTAAAAAGGCACTTGATTCTTTTTGAGCTTGTTCTAAACCAAAAAGAGCATTCATATGATTATTAATTAAAAGGCGTTCATTGTCAAACCTACTTGTTAACAAATCCCATGCTATATTATAGTTATCTGATCTGAATTCTACACTTTGAATAAGTAAAGCTGCATTGCCTTTGAGAGCAGCGCGAAGGTAGTGAAACTTGTTGATCTGATTTATGCTTTTGTTGTTGTGTATGAGTGAGATATAGGTATCTTTGAACTCGAGCCAGTGTTGAAAGTTGCCGTCAAAGTGAGGCAGGTTGATCTTAGGTAGCCTCACGAAACCCTGGTGAGCGTCACTGTCGGACCCGCTGGCGTCGTGCCAGCCTTCCTCCCGCTCGTCACGGGCCACCCGTTTCCGTGCTGAATTAACCAGCGCGGTGGCTTCTGCTAGCAGCGCATAGAACCGGTTGTCAAACTGCTCTCGCTGCTCGTACTCATCTTCATGATCGTTGGCGAGCGCCTCGATCTCTGTTTGTATGGTATCAAATTGAGTGTTGACTGAATCTAGTTTTGTTAACCGGCATTCTAGTTCGGTTCGCTGAATTTCTGTTATTGGAGTTTGAGATTTTGATTTTATTGAATTTAAATAGGTGGTGAAATGAGTCAGCTTAGCTTTCAAGCTGCCACGTGCTGCTATTAATTGCTTATAGCGATTTTCAGTCATTTTTATCACATGCTTTCTTTTAACATGCTGCGTGTAGATGTGAAATAATAATATGTGCAAAGAAATCTTATGTAAAATTAAATGTAAATGAAATCGGCCAAACACACCCACACACGAAAAAGGCCCCGACTTAACAAGCACAAATCGATGCAAGAGTATAGAAGGATTGGATAAGGGAGGAAATCGGAACGAACTCACTCAGTCACAGCCCCCAAGTCCTCTTTTCTTTCTGTTTGTTTCTGTTTTTTCTCTGTTTGTTTCTCTGCGCTGTCGTAGTACTCGTAAGTCGTAGTCGTGCGTGCAAAACAAGATGGCGATTTTTGATGATGATTTTTTTTCTGAGTCTGTGATGATGATTTTTTCTGAGTCTGACGGTAGAAGGACCACTGTTTCGGCTGTTGCCGCTGTTTGTACTTCGAATAATGGACTGGTGTTGGTTCATGCATTTAATTTATTTTACTTTAATTATGACGAAATGAAATATGACGACGACCAAGACATGACAGGCCCCCTGGCGGCGCGAAGTGGAGATAGGTATGGCTGCGCAGGCATGGACGCGGAAAGTCCTGCCGTGCGCCATCTGGCGGCGGCGGGGCCGTAACAACATATTAAGGTAAAGCAGTATAATGTCACCAATGGAATATTGCTGATATAAATACGTACCTGCATTTGTATCACACACACACTCCTACACACCCCACACTCACCCACACACACATACTTACATACACATGCATGTCTGCTGTTTTTCACACTTATTTTGTTACTTAGAGTTAGTTTTTGTTATTATTTTGTTTTACTTTGTTTTTTTTTTTCTTATTGCAAATCATTGACACTGTCTTTTCCTGTTTATGGTTGTGAATATTAACAGAATCCACTTGGCTGAACCCTATATTTTTATTATTATATTATTATTATCTAGAAAATCCGTGGCCGTGAATTTTTGTTCTTTTAACGCCTACTGCTTAACATACCTGTTATAATCTATATGCTTATCAGAAAAAAAGAAAAATGTTTATTTGGACACAGTTCGTGAAACACAAAATACAAAATTAATAAAAAAATGAAAAATAATGTTTCAGACAACAATAGTGTGTGCCTCACGGCTGCGCCAAAAAGGTTCATTTCAGCATTAATGCCAGACATATGCTGTCTGACGCTGGTTTTCTAATGAACCCTTAGGGAAAAGTGACGGGGAGTACACACAGTTTCAACATACCTAATACATACTTATAAATAAATAAATAAACTAGTAATCACGTACATATAATTACAAATACAAATAAGATCAGACTGATGAATTACTCTTCCTCCTGTTGGAATCCCCTAGACACTTTTCAAAACATCTATAGGTGGAAAGAAGCAGCTTATTTTTCGCCTGTAACGACAAAGAACTATGAAGATGTTCCCGATAAGAAATAACCAAATTCGGTAATCAAATTTGCAACCATATGCGACTGAAGGCCGAAATTCTACCTCCATTAATGTTTTATGCCACCGGGACACATATGAAAATGTAAATAAATGTTAATTTTCATTGCACTCGGAAGGAATTTGGAACGGGCTAATCAATTTTTACGACACCTTGAAAGGGTTGCAAACGACCGCAGCTGCTCAAATTGTTTATTGTCCTACAAAATGGCGACTGTCAGCATTTATTGTTTTGTATGTTCATGGCTAATTTCGGTTTTGGGAGTAAGCAGCGCAGAGTGCAACCCGACATTTATAATTGAATGTCGGGTTTCACATCTAGGTATCAGAAACAAAATATGTTGAGAAGGGTCTTAGCCTTTTTATACTGACACATAGGGACTGTACATCGTTTAGGCTTGTAGAAAAATTACTCTGGTTGAATTCGATCACTCAAGCGAATTTGGAATTAGTTTTCAAAATAGATTATTGAGTTTTTGTTTCGAAAAAAACTACAGTGATATTTATTAGGCGCGGAGAAGTGAACACGTTTTCTTGAAATAATCGGAGAAAATTTAATATTATTTCTTAAATAACGCCCTTACATAAGATTGTGGTATTGTTAACAATCTCCTCTAGTGCTAACAGTTCTTAGGTAGATACAGACACCAGCACATCAAGCTACTACAACCTGTCAAATTTCTTTAATAGATTTTGAACTTTATCGCTGAAGCATTAGGTTCAAAGTTGATTGGGAAAATTTGACAGTTTCGGGTAGCTTGATGTTCTGGCGTCTGTACATAATTACTACTAAAATCATACACATCACACACACGCACACTTATATCTGTAATTTATTTGGTGTACATAACAAAGATATTATTACCTATATCTATCGTTTTTTCTTGAAAAGACTTCATTGGCTACTTTATAACTTGTCATCATCATAATCAGCCTATAATGTTCCCACTGCTGGGACACGGGCCTCCTCTCGGTGAGAGGGAGTGGGCCATAATCCACCACGCGGTCCCAGTGCGGGTTGGCAGATGTCACATATCTTCGAATTTTTGGTTCTAGGACATGCCGGTTTCCTCACGATGTTTTCCTTCACCGTTTTGAGGGTAGTGGTGATGATATAATTTACACAAAGTAAAGCGCCTCTCTGTTATAACCGTTGATCGGAATAGGCTTAGTATATTTACCTAAACTTCGGAGAACAGAGACAGAAAGTGGAGACTTCCTTACGACGACATTTATTTTTCCCGGAATTCGGGAAATTTCTTAAATATGTTGAAAATAAGCTTTATTTAAGATCTTTCCCGAATTCCGGAAAAAAAAATGTCGTCGTAAGGAAGTCTCCACTTTCTGCCTCTGTTCTCCGAAGTTTAGGTGACTATACTCAGCCTATTCCGATCACTGGTTCTAACTTGTACTTACATTCAAATTACAAATCGATAAAGACATCCAATTGACCCTTTCAATTAATCTCTACTGCCATTATCAGAATCTGTTCGAAGGTAAATACCATTACCCTGAATTTGTAATGTTGAATTTAAATCAGTTCGTACCCATGTTTCATTTGAAACTGCTGGTTATAACATGCGATCTGCAAGTTCAACAATTAGGTAATGGATGAGAATATGGAGATTTTCTTGTCATTCCAACTTCTATTAGTTATTGACATTTGATACCTTTATCAGAGGTACTGTATGTGTGAGCACTACCTACTAAACTTCTGTACCTGTGTGATCTAATGTACAGTCAACAAAAGAGATAAATATGCAGGATCGTCAGAACCTTTATCAGAGGTACTGTATGTGTGAGCACTACCTACTAAACTTCTGTACCTGTGTGATCTAATGTACAGTCAACAAAAGAGATAAATATGCAGGATCGTCAGATATAGTTGAAGTTTAGTAAGAAACCGATGGATGTTCTCGAATAAAATATAATTTTATTAATAGACAACAAATAATAATAAAAAAGACGGGTTGCACTCCGGGAGTGCCGGCAGAAGTGAAAACTTGAATATTAACGTTGTGCATTTTTGATATTTTTCATTAATAGATGCACTTTGTTCAATTTACATATTTTAAATACACACACACACACCCCCACACACACTTTATATACACGAAAATTACGAATACACAGCAGTGTGGCCACTACACAGACGGTCGAGCCATCAGCTGTTACCATCCATAGATGCGCGTGCCACGCTGTAACGTAAACACACACGAACATTCGCGCAAGCGCCCTGCGCCGCCTAAACGAAACAGCAGGCATACATTTTCGCCGCGCCATAGAAAGAGAGGGGGATACTTCCTCTCCTACGCCGCGCCGGCTGTCTACTCTCCATCGGTCTTACGAATTTTCGATCAGGTCACGTGTCCTGACGCGATGTCCTGACGCGAGTTTAACATTACAAAAAAATGTACTACGCCACTAAAGAAGTTTTCACTTCAATAAGTATTTATTAGCACAATACAAGTTGAACACCTATTAATACACATAGTAGTCACTAGGGGACTGAGAAATTAACAAATAGTGTACAAGAGATGGGTAAAGTACAGTCAATATAGAAATTGGGCCCTGACTCTTAAACTAGGAAGATCCTGTATCTTAGGAGGCAGTGTCTTCGCATAAATAGTGGACAAGTAAATTGTGAGCGTACTAGCAGACTTGGATAATCACAAAGAAGATATAGACTATAAGGTAAGAAATAATAGATCATTTATCAAATTAACTTTCAGCCGACAACATCCATCCGTTTCTTACTAAACTTCAACTATATCCGACGATTCTGCATACTTATCTCTTTTGTTGACTATACATTAATTTATTAGTCCAGTCATCTTAGGGGTTTCACCTCGGAATTAGAGATAATAAGCTGGCCTTCATTTTGGCGTTCTAAACATTTTCTCATAAGTCACATAAAATCTCGTGTCTCCGTCGTAAGTTATTCAAGGTCAAAGGTCACACAAATCATACCATAACCATTGAATAACTTTATTGAAGATATTGTTCACCGAGATTCACGGTTGACCTTGCATTACAGTATGTATGACTGAACGCTGTGCGCTCTCCGCCCTGTCTCAAAAACGGTTGAACGCATGAAAAAATGCTTAGAGCAAAATGCTTAGTACAAAACCGATTTTTGTGACCTTTGACCTTGAATAAATTACGACGCAGACACGGGATTTTATGAGACTTTTGAGACCACTTTTAGAACGCCTACATGAAAGTGTATACGAGTTTCCAGCTTATTATCTCTCATTCCGAGGTTGACCACTATTTTGCTTAAATGAATGGACTATATTATACGCAACTACGAATCTTAGGGGCCGCCTCCACGAGCGAGAGAATCGCGGCGATATTATCGTCGTGCTACGTATTTCTATATACTCGCTTAGAACGTGTCTCCACTAGGGCATGCAAAACCGGAAAGTCATCAAAACCGGTTTTGAACATCGTTTTTTTGGGACCAAAACCGAAAACCGGAGCTAGGTCCGGTTTTAGCAAAAAAAATCGAATGTAGTATAATTTAAAAAGAAACACCATTTTTTTTAAATACCCACTAAGTCTACAAATAAAACAAATTGTGTGATACATTTCTTTTTACCCGACTACGGCAAAGCCAAAGGAGGGTTATGATTTTAACAGGCTATGTATGTATGTGAGTATGTTCATCTGTTCCCTCATAGCTCCTAATCTACTTATCGGAACTCGACATATGAGGTATCGTTAGAACCTTCTTAATTGTCCGCTGAACATAGGCTACGTGACGTTGCACATAACTCGATACGGCGCCCTCTAGTGGACAAAAAGTAATGTGTTAAAAATAAAAATTGAGATAAATACGCCATGTTTGGTATCATTTGAAAGGGCTTCACTTGTACATTTCCAAAACATTGCTCAAAGAAGAATGGGCGGTTTCGTCCCAAGTGTTGTAACATGTTTCTACCTATATCATATGGAAGATCTCAGTGAGTGTTATTTTTTTTGTATGGGCATAACTCTGTATCTCGTGCAGGGAAAGTGTTATAGTAGTTTCATTTATTTAATAAAATATTAAATACAACTTAATTAATTAGTCTTTTAATGACAAAAGGACTACAGCTATTTATAACTACCTACTCCTACCCTGACCCAACACCCCCCAGCACCCCCTCTACTACCCTGCGCCGCGCACTGCCGTTGTTTTTTTTTATTGTAAGCGCAGGAGCAGCGAAAAATATTTTAAGTGACAGGCTATATGTTGGAAAGAGATGGTTGTCGGTTGTTGCATGGTTGTTGCAACTTTTTGTAATAAGTATATATATTTATGAGTTTTATTAAGTTTTATTTTATTAGGGTTTTTACCTTTTTTATATTTATAGTTTTTTACTCGTTTTTTACATGTCAAAATAAAAGTCAGTTGTGTCAGCGATTCGTAATTTCATTGATCTATGGTGCTTCTAGATGCCATTATTTATCTAGTGGTATACGGGGTGTCCCTGGAAGTATGGATCAAATCGAATAGGGATGTGGGCAAGGTCATTTCCAAACGTTTTAGCAAAAAAAAAAAACTAGAAAAATAAGAGAAGAAAATACGAATTCGTGAAAACTATCAGGGCTATCAAATTATTTTTTTTAGATAGCCCTGATAGAATTTTTTTATGATTATTTTCTTTGAGCACTAAGCGAAGTGATTGAAAAAAAAAATCGGTCATAACTTTAACCGTAAAAAAAATCACTGACATTCTCAGGGTTAAAAAGTTTGGAAATGACCTTGCCCACGCCCCTATTCGATTTGATCCATACTTCCAGGGACACCCTGTATATGCACTTATGCTTTCAGTGTTTTATAGCTGTTCTGTACTACCGTATTTTAAATTGTTGCTCCTCTGTTTATACTGACTTACGCATTCCTAAAGGACCTCTGGTATTTCTACGTTTGCAACTATCGACTTCGGCTTACTTTGTGGACTTGATATTGTTTTTTGATTGGTTTGTTACGATTACGAACTATGGAACATTTGTGTGTCACCTGTGCTCGGTCTTTGACTCGACAGCGAGTGCGACATGTAGTTTCAAGAACTATATTAAAAGCAAGACCGTGTTTTGCTGAATATATTTTAATCACTGTCTAAAGTAACTGTTACTACCTGTGATTAATGTACAATTATTATAAATGTAATAATTATGTGGATATGTAACACAAAATGTAAAAAAGTATTGCTTGATATTATTATTAAAGCATTATTTAGTACGCAAAATACGCGCATTGACGTGGAGTTGCGGACACCAGCCTGTATTACCTATTACCTAAAGCATTAATTAATACAAAAACCTTTTTTTCACTTGAAGCCCAATTATTTTTGACCTGCACGCAATTCTAATAACAACTTGGATTATTATTCATAAAAAAGCCTAAATGAACATGTTTATACTAGTCGCAACTTGTTACAAGGGTTGGGACGCAACTCATATAATAACGCCCATTCTCCTTTAAAGCGACGCCCTCTAGCGGACAAAAGTCATGTGTTAAATTTAACACCAAAATTGTTTAAATAAAAAAAAGTAAAAAAACTAAAACCCGACTACGACAAAAAAAAAACGACGCTAAAAAAGTATGAAACAAGATTTTCATACTTTAAACAGAACAAAAAGAAAAACCGTAGTCACACGTTATAGGTACCAACCGAAACACTAATAACGTGTGACTACGGTTTTTCTTTATGTTCTGTTCGAAGTATGAAAATCTTGTTTCATACTTTTTCAGCGTCGTTTTTTTTTGTCGTAGTCGGGTTTTAGTTTTTTTACTTTTTTTTTAATCCAAACCATAATAATTGTACAGATAACAATGAACTTATAATAGTATAAAGATTAATTAACTGAGATCAAATCAACAACAAGTAAGTTTTTGGTATCTTTGGTACCTATTAAGTCTAAAACATAGAAAACACAATCAGCATCTTCAAATATTAAACACAGCCACCCACAATAACCAAAAAAATCAACATTTTTGTAACTTTGAAGACGAACTACAAAATAACATTACTTTGAAAAAAATGTTGACAAAACCGGAGCTGAGCTCCGGTTTTGGCTCTCAAAACCGGTTTTCAAAAATCGTTAAATTTTGGCCGATTTCCGGTTTTGCGCAAAACCGGAAAACCGGTTTTGCATGCCCTAGTCTCCACACGGCGATATCATCGCGGCGAAAATTTGATGGCACGGCGAGACTATCGCCGCGATTCTCTCGCTCTTGGAGACGGCCCCTAAGTCCACTATTCAACATACCTACGTAAACTAACAAACGATTATAATTAAAACATAATATCCTAACCTAACTAAAACTATTACGAAACTAAAATATGGCGTCGAAAAGTTCCACCGCATAGCTGTCGACGGCAAAAGTACCCAAGAGACTGGCAGCATTGCCACGTACTACTTAGTACACTTACTTACTTACGTACACGTAATACTTAGCCTCTAACCTAAGTAAAGCCAGCCCTTGGACCACGGAAAGTGTCAACCAGCCGTTTGGAAATTTTATTGAACAAGCGCACTCGGGCCCCAAGGCCCAAGGGTTTGAACCCCAAAAAACACCGCGAAAATATAATTACCAATAAGGTAATTATACCTACTTTCGCCGCTTGAGGTTTTCCGCTGCGCGAGCACAGCACGCCGAGCCAGGAAGATGGGATGGCGCAAGTGTATCGACACACGTTGCATCCCACACTGAAGGCCTTTTCACCTTCCATGGAAATAAAGACATGCTGTCTGGTTTTTGTGATTTGAACGATTGCAAAATTGAAATTGAAATCAAATTATTCATCTGAATTCAATCACTGACTTGTGAAAGTATCATACGAGGAAGTTTCTATGTGAACACGATTATAGCACGTTCAATATTTGACATTCATCGAAAGATCACGTTCTACAATAACTTTCCGAAACACATTGTACAGTCAGATAAATTAATTGTTTATCAAATTGACACACTGAGACAATTTTCCGTGTTGTAACCATTTCCTAGAACTGTCCAAAAATAAAAGTAGCGATTTGATTATACGGATGATATAATTCGGTACGTAATTTGCTTAACACATAATTTCTCTGACCTCACATGATACAATTCTACAAACTGATGATTACATCAAACAACAAGTGAACAATCTATCTTAATAGCTACAACACAAAGTGAAGTTGTTAACCACAAACCGCTGATACGGTGACTTTCACGAACACTCGCGGCCAGATTTGCCTACTATGTGTAGGTACGTAAACGTTAGATCAGAACACGAAACTTGGGGCGATTTATCATAAAACGCCGTACGCACGTGGAGCGCTTCGCTATGTATGAACTATGGGAGCAGGTCACACAGACAGCGAAACAATCGACTGGCAATTTACAAAAAAAAACCGAGTGCGCTTATGACCACACGACTGAAGTGAAACTTCAAACGTATTTGGCTATGAGAGGAACAGAGAAAGAAAATGTGCTCGCGCTCTGCTTTCCCTTGCTTATATCCCCCACTCAACTCCCGTTCGCCTCGCCCGATCACACTTTTCGTAACGCGTTCGCCAGCTTACTCCCCAAGTCAAGCGTGCGTAAAGAAGTCACCACTTTTCATAAAATCATCATCTGCCTAGCCTTTTCCCAACTATGTTAGGGTCGGCTTCCAGTCTAACCGGATGCAGCTGCCTATCTGACCTCCACAACCCAGTAACTGGGTAATACGATACCCCTTGTTAAGACTGGTTGTCAGACTTTCGGGCTTTTGACGACCCGTAACGACTGTCAAAGATCCACGAATGACAGCCGGGACCAACGGCTTAACGTGCTATCCGAGGCACGGAGGGGTCTTGATATGTGAAGATGGTCACCCATCCACGGACCAACCGCGGCAAGCGTAGCTTAACCTGATCAATCGACCCGTGCGGCTGTTATTACTTAGCCACAAGCCCCTCTTAATTATAGTCAACAAAAGTTTAAAATAAAGTAATACGAAAACCTAAAACATAATTATCATAAAGGAATCATTCGTCTAGAAGGTACATTTACATTCATACCCGTTAAACGCTTCCACACCGACAACCGCCCAACTAGGTCATCGATTTAGCGGTTAACGCCTTATAATAATTCACATATTCAAGCCCACTGATTGGTCGACCGCTACATGCATGGGATGAGATGGCTGAATATGGTATTCTTTGTAATAGCGTATAAGCTGCGGGGTGTTATGAAAATGTGGGGTAATTATTTCATTCATTATCGTTTTAAGGTTAAATGAGGATGTCGATTGTTTGTATGTATGTTTAGACTGATGACTAGAGGGGAGATTGTAATTGTTTAGCTTTTTCCGTTTTTGTTTAGTTTAATCATATTTAGGAATACGACCATCCGTTCCATCACAAAGATAACTGATGTCACTTGGAAAACTGTCACGCTAAAATGGAACTGGGCTGGACACATCTGCCGCATGTCAGACGAACAGTGGGCCAAACTTACGACCCAATGGGTCCCTCTTAATGGCAAACGACATCGTGGCAGGCCCAGACGGAGATGGCGGGATGAGCTGGACTCCTTCAACAAGAACTGGTCCTTAGCAGCTTTGAACAGAGAGAGGTGAAAAGAGAGTAGGGAGGCCTTTGCCCTGCAGTGGGACGTCACAGGCTAATAATGATATATAATTAATCATAGCCATCTGGGCCCCAATTCTAAGGTAATTATTATTCCCCGCGTAATCTTACCCCGTGCGAGAGCAGTGGTGGCCAAGTGGTAACGGCCGCGACTTACGAGTTGTAGGTCGTAGGTTCGAACCCAGACAGGCGCTTTACTTTGTGTAAATTATTTCATCAACACTGCTCTCAAAACGGTGAAGGAAAATATTGTGAGGAAACCGGCATGTCTTAGAACCAAAAATTCAAAGACATGTGACATCTGCCAACTCGCACTGGGCCCGCGTGGTGGATTACGGCCCGCTCCCTCTCGCAGAGAGGAGGCCTGTGTCCCAGCAGTGGGAACATTATAGGCTGATCCCCCCCCCCCTCCCGTCACCCCGTGCAAACCGCTTACGGTTGTCAATCGTGGCAATTTGACAGTTCAGACCACGCCAACTTCGCGGTTTTTCGCGCGATTTCGTTCACTGTGTTATAGAGAATACGTTATTAGAAGATGTCATGATTAGGTAAGAAATTGACGTGGTTGAGAAGTAAGGAATCATTGAGGTGGTCATAGTGAATAAGGACCCTGGTTGAATGGAATGCCAAAAATTTTGCAGTGGAATTTGCCCCATTAAATTGAAGTGAGTCCAGTTTAGGTCGAAAAGTCTAGACATGGTGGTAGGTATGTAATTATGAGCTTGTTTTAGAGGCAACGAGTGATTTAGATGTACAGAGCATTCAAGTTTGAATTCTTCGATCAAAGGTTTAATTGATTTACGTTATCATTGCTTTATGGATATCGATCTCAAAGACGGTATAACTTAATTTTCATAGTAGGTAATGATACTGAAATTCGTTTTATTTACGTTAAGATGTTGTTATTCGTTCTATAGCACCCCTTACACTCGATAAACGACTGAAAAACATAATCTATCACCATTGCAATGTTGCCACCCCAACCCTACCCGAACCGGGCTAATATTAAATGGTCCGAAAGTTGAATGGACTATTTTGACGTTTTGCGATCTCGTTGGGCCATTTCTTTGGCTTTGTACCGCTTTAAATGGACAAGTTTAGGCTTGTTTTTTGTCCATCGTTATGATCGTTGGGCTAATTCTTTGGGCTTATCTCGGGCCGACCGCTCGTTGGATATATTAGGGTTGGTTCAAACCCACTCGTTCATAAATAAGGGGTGTCGGTTAGCGCTTTCGTTTGTTTTTGTGATGAGATTACTGATTGCGTTATAAAGCAAGTCTGCTGTTGAAGTGCTTGGTTCGAAGTTCGAGCTACGTAAAAGTGATTATTAAAATAAATGCGTCGAAAAAAAATGATGCATTAATTTAACAAGGAGTTCATTTGGAAGCTCTTTGACCAGAAATAGACGTTGCTTCTAAAAGAAACCGCATTTTTTTTTTTCAATTGATGTTCCTTACGAAACTACCTTTTGGAAGGGGCGACTAGAATCAATTCTATCTTTTTTGTAAATATTAACGTCCAGTTGACCAAAGACTCCTACCTTTTACGTACCTACTAGACTTTCTTATACTTTGATTTACCATACAATCCGGGTATTATGTTGTTATCACTTTAAGGCACTAGTGCCTTTTTCCACAAAAGCCCTTATCAATACGACACATTTTACTCTACTAAGCCCTAAGTGAGCTTAAATCGTGAGAGTTACGCAAGCACTCAGTACACTTCGTCGGCAAGTCCACAGCATCTAAGTAGCCTATGAATACATCCCACGCTTCATTAAACGCCGAGTCGACTTCAGCAGAAAATATCTTGTTTTGTCACGAAATATTCACGGCTTTCATATTTGTATTAACTTTGAGATAAGCTGAGTACAGTATTTACTTGCCAAAAGTTTGGGAAAAATTAAATATACTAGACAATGCCGCCTATACTCTTGTTAAGAAATATTTATAAAGAGTTTGAAGATGTTAGTATATACAGGGTGTGGCGTAAATAGTGGTACACCGTTAAGGATTCGATATACCAGATAAATTACTATAACATATTACAGTTTTAACCATTTTTACTCAAGGGTTCCGAAAATATTTTTTTTTTTGTTTTTTATTTACGAAATTTCTACCTTTAACAAATTTGGTTGTAGTTTCAACAAAAAACATTATTTTTTCATTTTGATTTCTGTTAATTACTGCTAAATATTATTGCTATCGTGTTTATTATGATTGTTTATGTAAATTTAGAGCTTTTGAAGAAAAAATCAGTTCTTCTCTATTTTAACCCAAAATTTTAACATAATCGTGCCAATTTAAGAGCGATCTTTGTAAAAAAAATTACCTACTACTAAAATGGTTAAAACTGTAATATGTTAGAGTAAATTATCTGGTATTTCGAATCCTTCACGGTGGACCACTATTTACGCCACACCCTGTATTTTTCCCTCAAGCTTATTCATAGATTTAACTATAGGCTTTTAGGTAGTTCTCTACTAGTACTCTCTATATGAAAATACTAGCTTCTGTCAACGACTTCGTCCGCGTGAAATTTCTTGTTCCCCAGATCTATTCCGTCGCATCGCATCGCCTACCCACGCTGTTTCTTCGTTTTCGCTCAGCGTTCTTTCTGACTTTTTTGTTTTTGCTCGGCTCATAAAGGATTCCGAGCGTGCTGTTACGAGTATGTAAATGTTAAAGAAAGAATTTATCAAACACAACTGACGGTTCCGGAGATTACCTCCCTACATACAAACTTACAAAGACATTTTGTATGTTGGGATTTTATATAAAAAAAAGAAAAATTGCATGCCTGGTAGATTGATATCAGAATTTGCAAATGTACTTTGTATGTATACTTTTTATGACTCGTATCCTAGCAGGTACCTTAGTATGAAAGTAAGCCATGTTATCCATGGATTACAAAAATACAGGGTGTTCGATAGAACGTCGAACACACAAAAATGGCAGATACATGGGGAATTCTGCTACCTACCCAGCCCAAAAAAATTACCCAGGCTCCATAGTTTTTTTTTTATTACCGAAATTCATGAGTTTTAAAACTTTTAAGGGCTATAACTTTATGTAGGATAGACGAAACTGGCAACACTTTTTTTTGTTTTTGTCTCGACTATTGGTAGATTCATCTAAAATTATTTTTTGGTGCAAATAGTAAAATCGGCTATAAAAAATAAAAATAAAACTATGTGGCCTAGGCTTTTTTTTGGGTGGGTAGGTAGCAGTCGACCCCACCTATCTGCCATTTTCGTGTGTTCAACGTTCTGCCGAACACCCTGTATTAGCAAGTTAGTAAGTTATGCAAGTGCGAAGTATGGTCAAACTAATTTAAGAAGTACTATTTTGTGCTGTAATTTACAGTACAGGCCTTCTGTAACAAATTATATTTGCCTTCTTAAAAGTAACCTTAGAAAGTCTAGGAAAATAAACGGAATAGCTTATTTTCAGACAGGAAACAAGACGACTTTAAGACATCTTTATGCATAAAGTTATAAAAACTTCGCTTCTGTAATTTTGCAATGTGTGTAAATTCATATCTTTTACGACAGCACGTTCTAGGGTGCTTTGTGAAGTCACTTGAAATTGTGCTTATACGCTTACGTATAAAGAGAGACTATAAAACGAATGTACGGGAATTTCTTTTTCATTAATTTATAAGACGAACAGTAGGCCAAACTTACGACCCAATGGGTCGCTCTTAATGGCAAACGACATCGTGGCAGGCCCAGACGGAGATGACGGGATGAGCTTGGACTCCTTCAACAAGAACTGGTCCTTAGCAGCTTTGAACAGAGAGAGGTGGAAAGAGAGTAGGGAGGCCTTTGCCCTGCAGTGGGACGTCACAGGCTAATAAAAAAAGACGGGTTGCACTCCGGGAGTGCCGGCAGAAGTGAAAACTTGAATATTAACATTGTGCATTTTTGATATTTTGGAATGGTTAGAGAATAATTTTGCACGAATTGCTTTAATTATCAGTATAAAAGTACTATCATTTATGTGGTAGAATACAATATTTATTTATTGCGCTATCGTACACAAACATGACAATTGATATTACATTAAAAAGTTTATCTCTCAGAAAAATCAACTTTCATCCATAATTTCGACGACTTTTTCACAATCATTATTACCAGAACCATCATCGCCAATCTCTAAAACTGATACGATAGGAACAGTTTTAATTCGAACGTCTTTAAATGTCTAATAAAGACTGCATCAATAGTAGTTTTGTATTTCGTAAAGAAACCGGACCATCAGCTGTCACCATCCATGGATGCGCGTGACACGCTGTAACATAAATACACACGAACATTCGCGCAAGCGCCCTGCGCCGCCTAAACGAAACAGCAGGCATACATTTTCGCCGCGCCGTAGAAAGAGAGGGGGATACTTCCTCTCCTACGCAGCGCCGGCTGTCTACTCTCCATCCGTCTTACGAATTTTCGATCAGGTCACGTGTCCTGACGCGAGTTTAACATTTTTTACCCATTACAAAAAAATTGTACCACGCCGATAAAGAAGTTTTCACTTCAATAATAATAATTTATAAGTTAAAAATCATCTCAACTAGAAGTAAAACAAAAGTGAAAACCAGACTCATATGACATTAATTGACTCATGGACGCTTGTTATCTTACTTTGCATATTTACTAAGATAGTTGAATAGCGACTAAATAAGACAAAAAAAATATCTACGTGAATGCCATAAAATGGTAGGCAATTTATCAAAACGGCAGATTCGTTTCAGCCTTTATGGAAATGTTATACGGGTAATTTTACTCAGCAAAATGGCTGAATATTCGATCGTCTATTTGCCCTCATTTCCCTAAACGGCTAGACTTTTAGTTCAAAGTGAACTCGAAATATATTCCAAAGGACAGCCTAATAACAACAAATTGTAGAAATGAATCTACATACTACTGTATTATTATGTACTCGGTTTTACGTTTGTTCTCTAGGGAAATTAGAAATGTTTGCGGGATCTATGGCCACTGAAAACATAATTGAAAAGCCGGTTTTATTATTTTGAGCGAATATAAACCTAAATTATAGATAAATCAAACTCTTTTCTTTATTTTTATTTTTTTACGTGATGTTGTACTCTTTCATAACATTTTATTCAAAGTGAGGTCAAAATTGAAAGCCGATTTTTTTTGTGTTAACTTTTTTGTTGTTAAGCAGAGACAATTTTAAAAGACAATTAGGTTGGTTGGTAACTAGATTAGGAAGGAAAATAATAAATAAGGGGTATTCCTCGAAACGCACCAACTTTGAAACGCACCAAAAGTATTCCTTGAAAAAAAAATATAATTTTATTCCTCGAAATGCGTCGACAGTGACACACGCAGTCAAACGTTACAGTAATGTATACAAAGGGATACACACCAGACAAAATTTTTATTCACAATGTAAATTTTGAAGAGCGTACACATTGTTCTAAAGCTGCCCAACGATTTCGCTCGCATGTCACTATAGGTACCTACAGGTGAAAATGAAATTCCTATTATCAAAACAGATCCTACGGCAATATTTGTATTCATATGAAAACCTTACATATGTCTCATATTTATACGTTCACTTGACGAGGGTCCAGTGTAGCAACAGTTATAATAACAGAAATAAAATGAAATATGATAAGTTTAGACATTAATTGATGTGTTATTTTGATTGGTTTAAACGATTTTTTTTCTTAAAACATTGAGAATTTATTATTCCTTACTAAATAACTGTTTTCACAACGTCTGTTTACAGACTTATAATCAGTATTCTTTAATAATACTTAATTATGTATGTAACAAAATAAATCATATAATACTTTTACACACGCTTTGCTAAATTAACCCTAAGAGCACAATTTTATTAACCTTACCAATACGGGCAAAACTAACTGTAAGAACGTATTTATTTTATTATTAACTCTAAAACTTTTTCAATTGTATTTTCGAAATGTATCTATTTATATAAAATTCAAAGTCCTGACTCACAGCCTAAACCGCTGGTCCTAGAGACATGATATTTAGAGGGTGTGTTCTTTGTGAAGAGTAGGTATCCACTCAGAAAGGGTTTTTCGAAATTCCACTCTTAAGAGGGTGAATGGGGGGAGGGTGAAATTTCACGCGGACGAAGTTGCGGGCAGAAGCTAGTAATAATATAATTGAGTCTCAAACACTTTGCTACACATCACTATGTATACCGACTGAATTCATTCCTAGATCAACAAAACATACCTATTGGTTTTATGAATCAACTCGTTCGATAGAAAATTGGATTTCAAGGAATATTGGAGTCTGCATCCAAACGCTATGTAAATGTACCTATCTATAGAAAAAAATGGAAACTACAGTTTGATTGAAAGAATATGTACAAAGGGATAATAGGTTTTGTGTTTGTTTTGTCATTCCTGTTCGTATTGGACGTGGTTTTGTATAACCGACCAAGTGCGAATCGGACTCACACACGGAAGGTTCCGTACCACAAGTCATAAAACACCGAAAAAAATACGTTTCATGTATGGTCCACTTTAATTTTATTTTAGTTTTTGTTGTTATAGCGGCAAGAAATACACACTCTGTGAAAATTTCAACTGTCTTAGGTAGACAGCTGAAATTTTCAGTGTTTAGGGGTCGTGAAACACAGCCCGCTGACAGACGGACGGACGGACAGCGGAGGCTTAGTAACAGGGTTCCGTTGGCAACCTTCAAGTACGGAACCCTAAAAAATGGGCAGCAGAAAGGGTGATAGAAAAATAAATACCAGTGGAAAATCCTACAATGAAACACACATAATTTTATCACGCATGTAATTTTAAGTTATTTCTTTTTTCTATTTTATTGTTTTCGACCAGTACGGATAGACGAGGGGAAGGAGAGACACAAAAAAGACGATGAAAAAAGGTGACTGGTGTGCTCAAATAAAAAAGCTGAAAAAAAATATCTAAAGGTGTTTATTTCTGTTAATATATTCTAATTCTTCCATCCTACAAATTTTCCCCGAAGGGTTTAGCAAAAGTGTACCGATAGTACACCCACATTTCGCCCCATGTAATAGTAAGCGAGTCAGGTCTAGGTCATCATCTGCCTAGCCTTTTCCCAACTATGTAGGGGTCGGCTTCCAGTCGTTTGCAAATGTCGTTTATAATGCGCACAGCAAAAGAGTGGAACTCTCTACCTGCGTCTGTTTTTCCGAGCGCATACAACCCGAATCTCTTTAATGTGAGAGTGAACAGGCTTCTTCTGGGTAACCTCGCTCCATCGTCGACTTTGTCTCTGTCACCTTTGACCTAGGCTCTAGTCAAGAGCAAACCCATTTCAAATAAAAAAATAAAAAAAGTCGAACCGGATGCAGCTAAATACCAGTATTTTGCACGGAGTGACTGCTTATTTGACCTCCACAACCCGACTGGGTTACCGTATTAGCCAGTGACTACTGGCAATTCCAACCTTAACCAAAATCGCTCGTACAAAAACGACATTAACATTTTTATTAAATTAGAAGAGTGACAGTCCTTTTTCAATAGCACAATTCGAAGCATTATGAATTTGCTCAGTATTTTTTTCGAAGGCTGTCAGTATTTTAGGCGAGTTTATTTAACACGGCTCACAAAGCCTCACCCCGCGGGCGGCCGTAATAAAGGTCGTATTCAACTATGAGACGTGATCTTTTACTTTCGAAGGTCTTTGCACACTGCTCCGTTCTTTGGAAAACTGGGAGACGTTCAAAATGTTGAGATATCACAGTATCTATTTACTTTGTATTATGGAGCTACTACTACAGTAACTGTACTATTTTTGCTAACCCATTTTAAGTATTTTACTTGATAAGATAATGTTTTCATAACCTAAATTCAATTTTATTAAGTGGGTTCTGAATTACTTGAAGGAATACCTATAGATTTTTCTACAAAACCAAAACCAATTTATCCTAACTCCGTCGGTGCATGGATCAATTCACACAACTAATAATTACATAAAACTTAACATAATCAGCCTATAAAGTAAATAAAAATATTTTGAATTTGAAATTTGAACGTTCCCACTGCTGGGACACAGGCCTCCTCTCAGTAAGAAGGCGTGGGCTGTAATCCACCACGCGGGCCCTGTGCGGGTTGGTAGATGTCACTAATAATTAATTACAGCCAATAATAAAGTCAAAGATAACCTCCCAGCAAATTCTATTATCCCTTCATCCCCTAATCAACATGGCAACAAATCAAAATCATCTCACCCTAGTTCTGAACTTCGTAAGCTATTCGCATAATCTGTTACGCTACAATGGGCCGGCACCTTACTGGACCGATGGCGGTATTACTCCGTGTCATAACGGATTTGCGTTCTCTCGTGGCTCCGCCTGCATATATTCGTTATCAGGATCCAAAGTTCCATTGTATTCGAATAAAGACTTTCCTTCTTTATTCCTGTGACGAAATGAGTTCTGCTTATTGCAGGAGAAGCACGCTGTAAAATATTGTAAGGAGGTTTAAGTGACGAAGTTTTTGTCACGCCGGATCTGAGCGTGTTAGCAGTAAAGTTAGGGTTAATGTTATGGAAGGTTTAACGCGTGTTTTGGCTTTGTTTTTGTGTGTGCCGATGGCGGAAAAAATGTCGTGACAGCTGTTCGAAGTTTTGTGGAAGTTGTCAGTGATGATCTCGGTGTGTTTGGTAATAGTGCGGAAGTTTTTGAAAAGAAGGGTGGTTATGCGATTTGGTTCGCTTTCTATAGGAAATGGATTTTTTTATGTCTACTACTATGGACCGCCCCTCAGACAACCCACTGACCGAACAAGCAGCAAAATGAGCGCAATTTTTTTTTACAAAAACATCAGCCGGCTTCCAAAAAAATATTAGAGAGTGACAAAAAACGGAAATCGGCATCTCTGGCTGTTTTTTTTTTGTTTTATGTCATCGAATTCTAGTAATCAAAGTAGTATTTTTTGTAGTGTTTTTTTTTTAGAACTCGGTTGTTTCTTTTTAAATATTTTTTAAAGTTTATATGTTTCACTATTTAGTTCTGGTACTGACACATTCGTATAGGTACCACTACGGCTATGTAAATAACAGAGACAAGAAGTTTATATAAAATCATCAACTAGTAAGTGGAAAAAAACGTATTATTTACCTACCTCGAAAACTACCCAATTAAAGTTAATAAAATATAATATAATAGGATCAACGCACAAACTTCCTCTACTAAATGAAAAGAGAATTTTCGAAAACAGTTCAGGATTGACGAAAACATTGATGAAAATATATTTAAAAAAATATATACCTTCTCCTTTTTTAAGAAATCAGTTAAAAACAAACTGTGCTCGTGACAATGTGTTTTAAAGGGACACAAAAAGGATTTCTATAATATATACCTACAATCACAAAGGGTGACTTAAAAAGTTTTACTTATTCAATTATTGGAATCTTCTTCAATAGGTTTACCAAAAATATCTAAATATAACCTCAAAACAAATACCCATGCGATACTTTTAGATAAAAACAAAAGCCCGTTTTATATACAGACCCACATTCCAATATTACTTGAATTTCAATTTTCTATCGCCCTCAGCCCCAGTTACAAAGGGGATTGTATTTTTTCACGGAGCGGTATGGGGGTTATCTTTATTGGTTTTCCTTCTAATTTAACACGCCGAGTTCCACTTGGAACGATGTCGTGAAATACCCGTTAGATTTGTTTCGAGGGCTACATCACGGTTTAAGGGATCAGATTTGGAATACTTCGTTGTCTAGATAAATACAGGGTGAGATTGAATTCATAGGCATCCTTTTAAGGGGTCATTGTAATCGTCATTATGAACAACTTTTACTATGGGACCAAACCTGAAATCGCAAAAAAATATCAGCTCTTCCCTACATTTTGACGAGTTATGTGAACACAAATGCAAGGAACAGCTGATGTTTTTTTCGCGATTTTAGGGTTAGTCCCACAGTAAAAGTTGTTTATAATGATGAGTATAATGGCCCCTTAAAAGGATGCCCATGAATTTAATTTCACCCTGTATAAGTTTCAAGTTAGGAACTTTCAAACTTCTTCTTTATACTAACTGTCCCATGATTTAGAATCACTTGCTTACTAGTTTTAGTTCTAATCTATAGGTACAAACAAGGCTATAACAAAATATTAGATAAAATAAAAAAATGAAGTTATCATTTATAAAGTCTGTCAAAATTTACGAGTACGAGTATATGCTTAATTTGTTAAGTTTTATATAGTAATTATTCTTATGTACGAAGTTATATGCATAAATTTACTGCATGTCCGGCATTTCTATGCAAATTTTGATGATTCTTCTAGTCGGTGTCTTCAATTCTTTAATGCACAAGTGTTAAATGAATTTGTGTGGGGTAGATTACCTACAACTAAAAAGTGAAAAATAGAAACTTTTTAACAACAAAAAAACAACCGACTTCAAAAAAAGTCGGTGTCAAAAAACGAAAATCCAGAACTAACGAAACCGACATCACTTTGTAGTGTTTTTTTTTTAAGTCGGTTATTTTTTTATTTAAAAGTTTTTTTGATAACCGAGTTAAAATGTCTACGCTAGGGGCTTACAATAATTTACTAAATCCATAGTTCTGCGACAATGTCCCTGATACACTGTATACTCTTAAACTACTAATTGCTCAGTTCGCACTGCTATACTCATAAGTCATAACATAGTACTACTGCCCTAATTATCAGTTTGCGGTCATATAGGTACATCTAGATTGTAATGGATCAACCACGGATCAACCCATCGCTTGCGAGATATGCCGTAATGCGCATTAACACTAGGATTATTCCATTATCTGCAAACTGAGCGTAGTCGAAGCACTTAACTTCGAGATTATTGGAAACGAATCCTCGGTAGTGAATAGACTGAGTTAGTAGTAGCATTATACAGGGTGAAATTAAATTCATGGGCATCCTTTTAAGGGGTCATTGTACTGATCATTATGAACAACTTTTACTATGGGACTAAACCTAAAATCGCGAAAAAAAAAATCAGTTGTTCCTTGCATTTATGTTGACATAACTCGTCAAAATGTAGGGAAGAGCTGATTTTTTTTCGCGATTTCAGGTTTGGTCCCATAGTAAAAGTTGTTCATAATGATGAGTACAATGACCCTATAAAAGGATGCCCATGAATTCAATTTCACCTTGTAGATACAATGCATTGTACAGTACGTGGGATTTCTCGTTGAAATATGAAGCAATTTTGTCGCGATTGGAATTTATCTTCTTTTGTCCCTTGTCTCGTGTTACTTGGGGTCGACACATTTCATTTTCCTCTTTCATCCTCTCTGTAGCTTCTAACTTATAGTTCACATTCCTTTCTCATTCATAATAATATCATCTCTTACACAATCCATACATCAATAGAAAAAAAAGTGGCACTCCGGAGTGCCGACAGAAATGAAAACAAAACACGAACAGAATACTTTGCCATCACTCACTGATTTATCGGGTATATTAAAACCGAGTACATCTCGAGGAAAGCCGAACACATCCGAAGCGGTGTCGGTTACGGTATGAGTGGCGCGAATTCAATGGTATTTTCCCATGTCAAAAAATGCCCAACGCGCCTTAAGAAGTTTTCACTTCAATAATACATAATACCAGCCTATTATTGTTCCAAGTTAGGACAAAGGCCTGTTCACATACGGAGAAGACACGAGTATGCAAATAATCGAAAAGAAACATACGATGCGATTTTATTTTCGGTTAAATCCACAGCAGAAAGGACATTAACATACCTAAGTACACGCAGCATTAATTTTAAATCAAATATCTCTTTTACACAAAATTAAATCTTCAATCGAGACGAAATCCTTTTCCAATTATTTCGGTCCTGAAACTTTTAACCCGTTACCAAATAACTTGTCCTCAGATCAAGATCCTTAAACCGCTGGATTGCAGAAATGAAACATGACTATATTTTAATTACAAATATCATAGAAATCGTTCGACGCAACCTACAAAGGGAAAAGTAATTAGGTGCCCTGGTGCCCCATCCATAAATGACTTCCTACTTTCTACTATCCTACTATAATTAATATTTAATATATATTAATATTATATATCCTTCCTTATTCCTTATATCCATATCCTTATATCCATATATCCTTATAATAATATTATAAACGCAAAAGTTTGTGAGGATGGATGGATGAATGGATCTTGGATCTCCTCTTTCACGCAAAAACTACTGAACGGATTTGGCACACAGATAGTTTATAACACAAAGGATACTTTTTGTCCCGATATTCCCACGGAATCGAAACTTATGTGGGTGGAACCGCAGGGCGCTGCTAGTTCTCTATATGATTATATAGGTTGATGCCTATAATGTTCTCACTGCTGGGACACAGGCCTCCTCTCTATGAGAGGGAGCGGGCCGTAATTCACCACGCGGGCCCATTGCGGGTTGGTAGATGTCACATGTCTTCGAACTTTTAGTTGTGTGGTGGATTATGGCCCACTCCCTGTCATAGAGTCGAAGCCTGTGTCCCAGCAGTGGGAACAGTATAGGCTGATTATGCTTATGTTCAAGTTTTCACTTCTGTCGGCACTCCCGGAGTGCCACTGTTTTTTTTTTTTCTTTTTATTTATACGTTACGACCTTGAAATCAAACTTGAATGACACACTTAGCACTTTTCTCAACCGATCGCTGGTCTAATGACAAAGTTTGAACCAATTCTCGATTACAAATCTCAATTGAATGCTAAAATAAACACCGAATCTCTTCGATCTGAAATTCTAATGCAAAAACTTGGCATAAGAATTGAATATCTCTGGAAACTCAGAGCTAAGAAAGAAGTAATAATTCTGTTCTTAATTTTATTACTTACTTACTTAGTTTTTGACGCTAATATCCCACAGCTGGGCAAAGGCCTCCTTACTCTCTTTCCACCTCTCTCTGCCCAGAACTTAATTCTATTGGAATATAAAAATGTTTTAGTAATGAATTCTATAGTATATTCATTATGTTAAGCTACGCTTGCCGCGATTGGTCTATGGATGGGTGACCACTTTTACATATCAAGACGACTCCGTGTCTCGGAAAGTACGTTAAGCAGTTGGTCCCGGCTGTCATTCGTGGATCTTTGACAGTCGTTACGGGTAGTCAGGAGCCTGAAGTCTGTCAACCAGTCTTACCAAAGGGTAGGTATCGTATTACCCAGTAACTGGGTTGTGGAGGTCAGATAGGCAGTCGCTCCATGTAAAATACTGGTATTCAGCTGCATCCGGTTAGACTGGAAGCCGACCCCAACATAGTTAGGAAAAGTCTAGGAAGATGATGATAATGGATTCTATGTCCCTGGGTTACATGGACTTCAGCCAGTTTGCTGCTGCTCGAAGAAACCTACTTTCCTTTTGCGTCTCTATTAGTGCCATCTATCATACAATCTTGAAGAAAAAACAATTTTCCTAAATATTTTTTGTTATACTTACAAAATAAACGGCAGAATAAATAATTCACAAATCAGTTTGAATATAGTATAACGAATACGTTCGACATTTTTGAATGTAATCCACTCCGCCTTCATATACAAATTACTTATACAAAACCCTTAATTCTCAGTTACTTTCTATAAACGTAATTAGATGAAGGTATTTCAAAATGCCCACTCAATTGGAATAAAATATATTCACAGCTTCCCCTTGCCACTTGTCTAAGAAATGCAAAATTAAATCAATTGCAAGACTGAATTTGAAGCAACGTCTGAATTAAGATTTCAACTGTAAGGGATGTAACGATCCAAGTTAAGGACAAGAATTTTAGACGATTTTAGGATCCCTCGGACATTTGGGGAAAAGGAAACTTTGGCAGTTCTCCTTTCGTTTTGATGAAATCAAAATTTTGAATTCAGAAAAGTATAAATGTGGATAATTTCGGCGCTGTGCAGGGTAAAAACCAGGGGAATTTTTCACACTGATGAGAAGCGAGGAATGCTTACTACGCTTTGTCGATTTTCGATAAATAGCTTTAGGCATAGAGTAAGTAATGTTCAATGCACGTAAGAAGAGACGGGAGTTCCATAGAAAAAGAGAAATAAACGTCGCTTGTATGAAACTTGTCCTAAAACTGAATACCAACATAGCAAAAATGACACAGACTATGCACAGAGTGCATATGTTAAAGCGAGACAGCGATAGCCGCCATTATGTTTAGTACACGTTTCATAGTTTCTTTTTAGGGTTCCGTAGCCAAATGGCAAAAAACGGAACCCTTATGGATTCGTCATGTCTGTCTGTCTGTCTGTCTGTCCGTCCGTCCGTATGTCACAGCCACTTTTTTCCGAAACTATAAGAACTATACTGTTGAAACTTGGTAAGTAGATGTATTCTGTGAACCGCAGTAAGATTTTCACACAAAAATAGAAAAAAAACAATAAATTTTGGGGTTCCCCATACTTACAACTGAAACTCCAAAAATTTTTTCATCAAACCTGTACGTGTGGGGTATCTATGGATAGGTCTTCAAAAATGATATTGAGGTTTCTAATATCATTTTTTTCTGAACTGAATAGTTTGCGCGAGAGACACTTCCAAAGTGGTAAAATGTGTCCCCCCCCCCTCTAACTTCTAAAATAAGAGAATGATAAAATTAAAAAAATATATATAATGTACATTACCATATAAACTTCCACCGAAAATTGGTTTGAACGAG
The DNA here is from genome assembly GCA_947508005.1 of Amphipoea lucens. NCBI lineage: Eukaryota > Metazoa > Arthropoda > Insecta > Lepidoptera > Noctuidae > Amphipoea > Amphipoea lucens. Next base: position 23,188,800 of record OX382357.1, read on the forward strand.
ATCTAGTAAGTAGTTTTTTTTTTAATACGTCATAAATCGAAAACCGCAATTTACCTTTCACAAAGTTACAACGAACTACAAGAACTTTTATATTATGTTACTTGCTGCTACGGAACCCTTCATGGGCGAGTCCGACTCGCACTTGGCCGGTTTTTTATTAGATAGTTGCGTCAGACTGGCTTTAGGTTTATTCGCAATTTTTACCATCGCTGTGAAGCTTTCCAAGGTAAAATGAACATTGTACTTTAGAAAGGACATTGTACAGACGCCAGCACATCAAGCTACCCGAAACTGTCAAACTTTCCCAATCAACTTTGAACCTTATTCTCTAGAGATAAAGTTGAAAATCTATTTAAACATATTTGACAGATTGTAGTAGCTTGATGTGCTGGCGTCTTTACTACAAGATTCTTTGTTTAAATATGAGTATTCACACAAATCATGCAGGCTGGTCTTTATCAATAGATCAGTCATATTTGGCTTTCATTTCCATCTCCTGTTCTTATCCCATTTTTTTTTTTTATTGCTAAATGGGTGCACTCTTGACCCCGATCACGCCTGATGGAAAGCGATAGATGAGGTCTATGATGGAACGAGCGTGCCCAGAAGATGCCTGTTCACTCTTGATTTGAAGGCAGACGGGTTAAATGTGGGAGGGAACACAGATGCCGGCAGAGAGTTCCACACTTTGGCTGTGCGCATAATAAAAGTGGAGGAGAAGCGCCGAGTACGACTCATCGGGATATCAACCAAGTGCGGATGGTACGCTGCAGTACGTCTGGTTGTCCGGTGGTAAAAGGGCGATGGCGGGATCAGGTTGTGGAGCTCCTGCGCACACTCTCCGTAGTACAGTCTATAGAAAACCGCCAGGCAAGCGACATTACGCCGATGAGCCAGGCTGGGAAGCGTAGCTACCAACGTCTCGTCGCCTATAAGCTTTTTAGCTCTGCGTTCCACCGAGTCAAGTGCAGCAAGCTGGTATTTTGCTGAGCCATCCCACAAGTGGCTGCAATACTCCATACAGGAACGGACCTGAGCTTTGTACAAACTTAAAAGCTGTCCTTCAAAATTTACTTGAGATCGACACAACATGTCTATTTCTTCCATACTTCTCTGTCAGTCGTGATCTAGGTAGTCACTCCCTTTGTAGCCATATCATCTTCATACAGTCCATTCATCAAGAGTAAAAAAAGAAAAAAAAAAGAAATAAGAGAAAAATGAAAAAAAAAAGAGAGAAAAAAAAGAAAAAAAGAGAAAAAGAGTATTCTATTCATCATTACTTTGGTCTTTACTACTACCTAGCCTGTATTTTCCCACTGCAGGGCAAAGGCCTCCCTCTCCCTCCCTCCCCCGGAATTTAGTGGCATAAAAGTATTTAATTATCAGTAAAAGTGAGATTGAAATCTTCAATCTGTACGCAAGCTTTTATGACAAAATTCAACGACCAACTGGCCAAAGAATAAGCATTGCGATACAACGTGGCAATGCTGCCAGCCTTTTGGGCACTTTTCCTATTGACAGCGATGCGGACGAATTTTTTTATTGTTTTGCTCTCCTTTTTATATACGTGTACATAATTATTATTATTTTAGGACTATTAGCTTTTAAAATTATGTAAATATAATTATATAAACCACCAACTTACACAAAATTTACAACAAGTTCATGTATTAAAAAAAAAAAAAGAAAGGAAACAGAAAAAGTAAAGAGGATACAATCATTCGTATGTTTAACCAGACCTCATAACATTGGGTCCAACTCCCACTTGTCCAGTCCATTTTTTATAGAGAGACCCACTCTGACGTCAGAACATAAAGTCTGATTACGTAACTTGCGACCGCGGTTCATTGCACATTTTAATTTTTACGATCTCTGACGTCAGTTGCTTATTATACTAATTGAGTTTAGGTACAATTTTTTTTGGAGATATTTTTGTTCTGCAGTCGTAAACGATGAAATGTTATCAGTAAAAAGCTATGGGTGTTTGGTCTGATACTTTTATTTAAGAGCACAATGTAGTTTCAAGTAAATTCTTACACAGATAAGAAGAATAGAATAGAATAGAATAGAATATTATTTATTATGTACACCATATAAATAAAGAAGCGAAGGAAACGATGAAAGCGAAGAAGAGAAGAAGCGTGGAATTCTTTTTACTCTTTATCGATTTTCGATAATATATAAAAAAAAAGAAAAAGAAAAGAAAGAAAGAAAAATAAAGAAAGAAAAATAAAGAACGAAAAATAAAGAAAGAAAAATAAAGAAAGAAAATAAAAAAAGAAAGAAAGAAAAAAATGTTAAAAAAAAGAAAGACAAAAAAACAAAGTCATTAAATTTAGTACCTAGTGTAAATAGTTTAGCAATTATGTTTAAATAAAATTTATCAAATAAAGAAGTCTTACGAAAAGTCACAAGTTAAGTCTATCTATAATTCAGTTTAAGAAAACTAACTTCTCAGGAATTCACTGGATGCTAGAAGCACAGAAACGGTCATAGTGGCGGTGCTTGGGCGAAGCTTATGTCCAGCTGTGGAAGTTTTTCGGCTGAACAAAATGAGCAAGAAATAGAAAAACCAGCCAAGTGCGTGTCGGAGCACGCACAATTAAGGGTTCCGTTGTTGGAATGAATTTATCCCAAGAAAAAAATCACGTCTGTTGTATGGGAGCCTCCCTCAAATATTTATTTTATTTAAATTATTTATTTTTAAAGTGAATATACAACTAAATATTCTGTAAATATTTCAAGCGCCTACCTATTGCCGTTATTAATATCAAGCTAATAATGGCAAGAAAATCACGTTTCTTGTATGGGACATCCCCTTAAATATTTATTTTATTCTGTATTTAGTATTTGTTGTCTTAGCGGCAACAGACATACGTGATCTGTGTACATTTCAACTGTCTAGCTATCACGGTTCATGAGATACAGCCTGGTGACTGACAGACCGTCCCGTTTATATCCTTTGGGTATGGAACCCTAAAAACATAATTACTTCTATTTTCTGCGGCAACATTCCACCTTTTTCACAAATTAGACACCTAACATACATATACATAAGAAGCTCAAGCACACCTAAAACTCCACCTAAGCATCTCCCTTATTTATAAGCCGAGACGATTAAACGTCAAAAAATTTATGGTTGAACAGACGCTAATCAGCACTTAACTTTATAATAAATATGGGGGCCCATCTCCCACATAGCACGGCAAAAATCTTTAAAACAATTTTACTTTGACAACTCCACAATTACGAACACTTACCTAATATTTCGCATTTTGTCAAAGCTCTCATCGTGTAATCAAGACAATTAACTTAATTGCCTCCAGTCCTTAGCTTGAGCGACTTTTGGGTGCCATTTAGCAACAGGATGTATTACATTATATTAGTTACCGTTGAGGGTGTAGTACATAGAGAGTTTGGCGCGCACTTTGGTGCCAACTTAAGGGGCTGACAGGACCAAAACGCAACTTTTAGAAACAATAAAAGTATATGCTCGACTACAGTAAACAAAATCAGAAAAATATATGATATTCTTCAGGATATATGCTAGGCAGATAGTGTGTTGAAAACATAATACAATTAATTTGATACGATAGAAAAAAATCATGAAGATACCTCTAAAACCTTTCTTTTTACAATAAAAACCATACTAATATACATACAATCATTATGATTTTTTGTCAGATTATTCTACAAGCAACATACTTAAAGCACTAGTGTTTTAATTTTTTAGTCCAAACAATAGAATTTTTGGAAATAGATAATTGCTTCATATTTTGCAATAAATTACGAGCGTTGTGTCTTCGCGCTTCTCTTTCTTTTCTTTGCAGTCTGACAAAGACCGCGCTTTAGGTCATGTAGTCGCCTTAAGTAATTTAGATTGCCCATTGTGTATTCGAGTATTTCGAGTTGAAAGAGTTTTTAATTAACGCTTACTCAGGGATCGTGTTAATAATCTATATCTATAAGTATCACACTATCACACTAATATTATAAAGGCGAAAGTTTGTGTGTGTGTGTGTGTGTGTGTGTTTATATGTTTGTTACTTCTTCACGCTCAAACGGCTAGACCAATTTTGATAAAATTTTGTATGGAGGTAGCTGACACCCTGGATTAACATATAGGCTACTTTTAATCCCTATATTCCCACGGGATCGACATTAACGCGGGTGAAACCGCGGGGCGCAGCTAGTCTATACTTATAATAAATCTGTAGAGAGGTCAATTCTGTACATGAAATATATTTTCAAAATAACTATCAGGGGGTGATTAGTGATCGATACTGATGCCAAAAATGCAATCAGTAAAATTTTTGTCTGTCTGTCTGTCTGTCTGTCTGTCTGTCGGTCTGTATGTTCCTTATAGAAACAAAAACTACTGGACGGATTTTAACGAAACTTGGTACAATTATTCTTCATACTCCTGGGCAGGTTATAGTATACTTTTCATCACGCTACAATTAATAGGAGCAGAGTAGTGAAGGGAAATGTTGGTAAAACGGGAGAAGTTACTCCATTTTTTAAGCTTCCGTCGCGTGTGCAGCCTTAATGGTTAAAGTTACATAGAAATCATGTATGACGGAAATATTCTAGATAAAATTGTCTAAAAAATATCCCGCAACAGCATATGTCTATCTTTTATGGTTGACTCACAATAACACGTGTAACTCCTGATAGCTTAGCAGTTCGGAGCATTCTGATTATATTTGTTTACTCTTACGTTTATAATACTCTCACTCATCCCTAATTTAAAAAAGTTAACATTATTACCTATTCAATAAAAAAAGAATCATAGAAATCGGTATAGAAACACCAAACTTATACATGAAATAAGCCATCGCGCCGTCACACGTCTGAATCATGCTATAAGGATTATATTTGTGTAACGGTTGCCGCGCTCGACACTGGTCGCGGTAGTGTATAAAAAGGCGGGAGGTCCGAGAGCGTCAGAGCGAGCTTCATTCAATATTTGGCTGTTGATGCGTTCAGAGCGTTCGACCTTATTGACAGACAATAATTGATATTGAGAAACCGTGCTTATCAGCGCGACTTTTAGTCTTTAAATAGTTTATTTGAATTTCTTTTGTTGTTATTTTGTAAAATAGGTATGAGTTGTTTTGGTAGTGTTTAAATATTCGTTCAAATTAAAAATTATTAAGCGTAGGTACTTTTATTAATTAAAGTAGGTAGTTATAGGTATTTATTTTGAAATTTTACACAATGGTTCCCTTTATAATGTAGACAAGGAATTAGGAAGGATTTTTTTAAATTCAACCCCCAAGGGAGTTAAATAGGGGATGAAAGTTTGTATGAAAGTCCGTCAGTTTTAAAGTTAGGATCTTCAAATTTTGTGTTTAGGCTGACGACTAAAAATTAATTTATACGTGTCTCAGCGTTTTTGATAATTCCAACCCCAAAGGGTTAAAAAGGGGGATAAAGTTGTGTATGAAAGTCCGTCAGTTTAAAAGTTAGGGTCTTCAAATTTTGTATTTAGGCTAACGATTGAAAATTAATTTATACGTGTCTCAGCGTTTTTGATAATTTCTCCCCCAAAGGAGGATGAACGAACTGACTGAAATATCAACGCACAGTCTAAACTGCTGGTCCTAGGGACATGAGTTTTGGAGGTTGTGTTCTTCGTGCAGAGTAGGTATCGAATAAGAAGGGGTTTTTGGAAATTCAACCTTTAAGAGGGTGAAAAGGGGGGATTTTGTTTGTATGAAAAATCTTATTTATTGAGTTAATAACCTTGAAACTTGGCACGAATACTTATCTAAGTAAATTATGAAATTTGGAATTTTTCGTTTTTCTAAAATACCCCCTAAAGAGGTAATGGGGGGGTGTTAAAATAAGTATGGAAGAATTTTAACGCCCTGTCCGATTAACTTGGAACTCAGTATTTATACTAAGGACTAAAAATAATTAATAACGTGTATCAGGGTTTTTCGAAAATCTACCCCTAACTGTATGAAAAGAGGTAGTTAATTTTAAAGAGGAGGATTTTACTGCGTGGCTTGATTAGCTCGAAAATTGGTATAAATAAACTTTGAGTCAAGTTATGAACACATATTAAACGATTTTTCAAAATTCTACTCCTGTGGGGGTGAAAAGCGGGGATAGTTTCTTTGAAAAATCTGATTCCTTTGTTCTATAAACTTAAAAATTGGCCCGAATACTTATTTATTTAAGTTAATTATAAAGATCATAAGTACCAACATTCATTTTCGAAACTTTTAGAGGAAAGTACGAATTTCACGCGGACGAAGTCGCGGGCAGAAGCTAGTTAATAATAAAGCTGACGAGTTTGTTTGTTTGTTTGAACGCACTAATCTCTAGAAATACCAGTCGGATTAAAAAAAAAACTATTGGCATTTGATAGCCCAATTCTCGAGGAAGGCTATAGGCTATTTAACATCACGCTACGACTCTTAGGAGCCAAGCAAAGAGAAAAGAGTCAGAAAGAACGCTAAGTGAAAACAAAGATGGTATAGCACAGCGCGGGTAGGCGATGCGATGCGATCGGGTGGATCGAGGGTACAGTCAACAGCAAAAGTAGATGATGATTGAGTTTATAACTTTTGGAGTCAAAACTGATCACGAATATATGGCAGCTGTACTAGTAGTAAATGTTTGGTATAATTTACAATCACATACTTTTGAATCACTTCGATGCCACACAGTTTTGACACAAACTCCGTTCATTAGTATTTCTGATTTTCATCATCTTCTTTTGCTTTTGACTGTACAAGAAATTTCATGCGGACGAAGTCAGAGACAGAAGCTAGTGGTATTATGAAAGAAAACTGTATTCTTGCTTCCATTGTTTTCATATATTGCACTGCCAATAAAATTACAGTCATAACACTGGGTTAAGTATTTGGCAGTTAACCCTTCGTTTGCTTAAACGTGGATCCACGCGAGACACAATCGCTTTTTAATTGTATCTGTAATTACGGCATTCAACCGGCTAAGTTAAATGAAGATGCCAATGTACGTATCGATCACTATTAGGTATATTGGCCAGTCATATGGACTTCGGGGCGCATTAACTTTGATAGATGCCGATCTGTCTAAACGCAACTTTTTTACGAATGGCAACAATTTTAATAATTCTCTCTCTTTCTCGTGTAGGTATGAGTGCACGTAAGATAATGAGAAAGGTGTGCTCTTTCATTAGTATCTCCGTTAGCTTAAATTAGTCCACCGTCCTCACTAAGAGAGGGTATCATAAGGCACTACCAAAATAAATGGCACTCTCCAGTGAGTCCTCCCGTACTCTTAACGGCAGTAAAACGTCCTTTACATCAGTATTTCCATTAAGAGACTTGCGTGGGTGACGTCTTCCTAATATTAAGTATACATTCATATCTTGAAGACATTTTCAGCATGACGGTATCACTTTGTATTTTTAAGAAATTTCTGCCTCTGATTACATTTAAACGTAATATTTGACGAAAATTTTAGAAATTATTTAAGGGGAATTGTAAATAATCTCGTTTAGAAAATGAATTTCGGAAATGTAAAATGAAACCGGAAAGATACGGAGACATTCTGAATGCTTTTATGTATGACGAATCTGGTAATTTAATTACGAGGCGTATTTTAAAACAGAATTTCTGAAGGATATGCTTAATAAAAACTTGCGGTCCACCTTTCTAGTCGTTTTTCAAAAAGATCTAAATCTAATTAATAACTTCTACAGCGGTACTTATATTCCATGGGTCTACACAGGTAGGCAAGTACGTCGACGCACAAATTAAAACCAAGAATTCAGAACATGATTCTGAATCGCGTTGAAATTTTTCGCCGAAGAAAAACTTCTACGGCTTCTTAGTAATTAATTAGATATCAATCTTTTTGAAAACCGACTACAAAGGTGAACCGTTCGTCCCTGCCACCCATTACACAACAGTTCCATGCAATTTAATTAAAAGCGACAAAGAAATAATTTAAATTCCTGTTTTAAATGATATATTCACAAAACCACCACTTTGCAACGCTAACCGCAATAAAACTAGAATGCGGGCATGCACTAATAAACATACTTGTACATATTACATACAATTCCAAGTACTTTTGAAAGTACTGTTATACCCCTTCGGGATTCTCCCGGGGATCACAGATCCGGTATAGTAACCACTGCGATAATTGACTGGCGGGATTAGGTATTGGGATCATACGGACCCCGAATATCGGGATAGTAATACTCGTAATGCTTTGTTTAAACACAATCCAGGACAAAACTATTGGTTTGCGTATTGTTTTTATGGGTCTATTTGAACCGTAGATCCAATTGGTTTTATGGTGTGTTTGAGTATAGATTTTGAATTGACAAAACTTGTTCGAAACTGATCATTGCTCTGGTTTGAATGTTATTTGTTATTGAAATAAACGGGTGTCTTTTTCTGAATTTGACATTAAATTATTATGAACTAGCGACCTGCCCCTGTTTTGCGCGATTTTACGACTTGACTGAACATCGAGATTCCTTCCCGAAGGAATTCTCTAAATTATATTAAAAACCTTGGCGTGGGGCTTGTGGCTAAGTAATAACAGCAGCACGGGTCGATCAATCAGGTTAAGCTACGATTGCTACGGTTGGTCCGTGGATGGGTGACCATCTTTACATACCAAGACAACCCCGTGCCTCGAAAAGCACGTTAATCCGTTGGTCCCGGCTGTCATTCGTGGATCTTTGACAGTCGTTAAGGTCGTCATAAGCCCGAAAGTCTGACAATCAGTCTTACCAAGGGGTAGCGTATTACTCAGTAACTGGGTCATGGAGATCAGATAGGCAGTCGCTCTATGTAAAAAACTGGTATTCAGCTGCATCCGGTTAGACTGGAAGCCGACCCCAACATAGTTGGGAAAGGGCTAGGCAGATTAATGTTGAAAACCGCAAATCACACGAAAAGCGAAAATAATTCATACTTATGTAAACTCAAACTCAAACCCTTGAACCCTTCAAAGAATTCCACAAATGTATTTAAATGAATTTAGTTAAAATCCAATTCCCTTCGTGCCGTGGCGTCCAAATGCTTATGGCTTGTTCAATGTAATCTCCAAATGGCTGGTTGACACTTCCCGTGACCCAAGGCCTGGCTTTTACCTTGGCTAAAGGCTAAGTATTGCTATACAACGTGGCAATGCCACCAGTCTCTTGTGTACATTACCAGTCAACAGCGATTGCCATACAACGTAGTAATGCCGCCAGTCTCTTGTGTACATTACCAGCGATGGGGAGGAATATTTCGACACCATATTTTTGTATTAATATTTTTAATTAGGCTAGGATATTATATTTTAATTTACATAATTTGTTAGTTTATTTAGTATTAGAAGTTTATCCAGTCAGTTCATATATTTTTATTGAGGAATAAAAATATATCAAAGGCGTATAATGGGATAGATATAATATAAGCGTCTTCACATAAAGTAAAGGTGAGCAGTGATACTAAATCTTGAATTAATTCGATTCTTACGTAATATCTAGTCGGACTATATTTTAATTCTGATTACCCTCTTAAGACCACCTAAATCTGGAACATTCGACAGATATTATCAAAAGAATAATGTTAAAAGATAAATGATTAATTAAAAAAACACGGAAGATTGATGAGCTTAGTCGAAAAACGTTGCATTGCAGACTGTCTTTTTATTTAATTAAGGCCTAATTTTTCAATCGACAGGTAATTTTTAATCGTGCAATATAATTGACGTCTGGCAAATTTTGAATTTAAGAACTGTCAATAATTAGAAATTATTCCTCGGATAAAATTACCTGGGGTTGGAAAATCAGCCCTAAGCCTAAAAATTTGCGGGAAAAGTGTTTATTTTTCACGGAATAATTAAATTTTCTCATTTTCTTTGCGAAGGTGATGAATGAATATTTATTAAGTATAAGCCCATTTATTTTAATGAAGAGGTTGTTCCTGGTGATAAGGGTGTGACGCGGGGTGATGTTTCATCGTGTTTTACGACTTTAGTTGTCAAAACAAAACATCTCTATTTGTACGTAATTTTTCAATACGATTCGGCCTTTGCTTTGGAACCGACCTTTGAAATCTTAAGCAACGTTTTCTATGTTTTCTAGAGTTCTTAACCTAAGGGTGGCAACAGACATTCGGTCTGTCCGTAAATGTTAGGGCTGTATATTTACCGTAAAAGGTAGGATAATAGAAAAAAAAGAAGGTGAAATATAATCTTCCTCTCCTCCTCTGCTTAACCCCTTGAGAAATACATGTAGGCATGTTAGGTTTATGTGAATTATTAACAGTTTTCGAAAATCTGAAGAAGAACGAAACTTACTGACATACCTATCCGCGGTGATTGCGCGAAGAAAGTGGAAATGAACGGGCCACATAGGACGTAGAACAAATGGCAGATGGGGTAGAACAGTGCTGGACTGGAGACCTGGTAGTAGAAGTGTGTGCAGACAGCTGATGAGGTGGACTGACTACCTGGTCAAGATTTCTAGACGAATGTGGTCTAGGAAGGTTAGAGACAGAGAAGAGTGGCATGCATTGCAGGATGCCTACACTCAACAATGTGTGAAGAAAGGCTGAAGAAGAGAACAGCTATCGTGGCATACGGAATCATTACTGTGCGAGCCCGACTCACTCTTACTACAATATAATCCATACTAATCCATACTTTCCATACTATACAGGGTGAATTTTCCAAGTGGGCGTGAATGGCCAAATTCTAAACTATGAGGAATAGCGAAAAGTACTGAAAGGAGTCACGGGCTCGATTTTGATGAAAACTAAAACTGCATCATTGGATTTTTGAAAAATCAATATTTCTAGCCAGGAATCGAACCTGATGATTTTGAAAAAAAAAACACATACTGTATTATTACACCATTCGATAGTGTCCCTAATAAGGACCAAATTCTGGGAAGTAATGACATACGGCAAACTTCAGGAAAATGTTGAATTTTAATAAACTGCTTCTTATTTTAGAGTATTCATACATTTTTATTAACACACCCGCAGCGCAGTCACCTTCACAACATTAGGTTCTAAATTGAATTTCTATTACAATCTTTGGAAAATATTCTAATCGAATCAATAATATTGCCATGCTGAATGCAGTACAATCCTTGAGACGTCGAATCCAGCTACCTATGTATTGAAAACAATGGTCATCATTTTGAACAATTAATCAGTTAAGGTTTAGTAGGTAGGTAACATAACCCGGGCCCGGCTAAATAATAACAGCCACACAGGTCAATCCATCAGGTAAAGCTACGCTTGCCGCGGTTGGTCTGTGGATGGGTGACCATCTTTACATGCAGGTATTCAGCTGCATCCGGTTAGAATGGAAGCCGACCCCAACATAGTTGGGAAAAGGCTAGGCAGATGATGATGAGGTAGGTAACATAAGAAAAAAAAAAGTATTTTGTTAAAAATGAGCTCTTTCCTTTAGTTTGCCGTATGTCATTACTTCCCAGAATTCAATCCTTATTAGCGACACTATCGAATGGTGTAATAATATAAGGTGTGGTTTTTTTTTCAAAATCAACAGGTTCGATTCCTGGCTAGAAATATTGATTTTTCAAAAATCCAATGATGCAGTTTTAGTTTTCATCAAAATCGAGCCCGCGACTCCTTTGAGTACTTTTCGCTAGTCCTCATAGTTTCGGATTTGGCCATCCACGCCCACTTGAAAAATTCACCCTGTATATACAATATCACACTTATCACACTAATATTATAAAGGCGAAAGTTTGTGAGTGTGTGTATTTATATGTTTGTTACTTCTTCACGCTCAAACGGCTGGACCAATTTTGATAAAATTTTGTATGGAGGTAGCTGACACCCTGGATTAACGCACAGGATACTTTTTATCCCGATATTCCCACGGGATCGACACTTATGCGGGTGAAAGCGTGGGGCGCAGCTAGTAATATTATAAATTTGAAAGTAACTCTGTCTGTCTGTCTGTATGTATGTTACCTTTTCACGCCTAAACCACTGAACCGATTTAGATGAAATTTGGTATAGAGATAGTTTGAGTCCCGAGGAAGGACATAGGATAGTTTTTGTCCCGATATTCCCACGGGATCGACACTTATGCGGGTGAAACCGCGGGGCGCGGCTAGTATTGTATAAACGATGATAATCCTTTATACATCTGCCGAGTCAATTGGATGCCACAGTGGCTGGGCACACGATCGTGCATTAAGCGGCCTGCATCCGGCTACGGTGACACGACCGACTGCGGTCGAATACGCGGTTCATTACGAATTAATTATTAATTATTATTCACGTCTATCAACCATTTTACCAAGCTGTTACTAAGGCTCTATTTAATATAACATACAAAATACAATACAATACAAGGGCAAAATTACATAATTGTCACATCTTCACGAGAAAAATTTGAAAAAAAAAAACCGGCCAAGAGCGTGTCGGGCCACGCTCAGTGTAGGGTTCCGTAGTTTCCCGTCCGTCACAATAAGTGTTCCCACGTTCAATTCGATAATACCCGACCCAATGTAATAAGTACCTACAACGCCATCTCTCGGGGAATTGGGTTACTAATTAATACATAGACGTGCCAGAAGTTTTCGGTGGTAATTTTGGATTGCGAGAACCGATTTGAATAATTCTTCTTTTGTTTGAAAAAAGATACGTTTAGGATAATAAAATGTGTAAGCCAAATTAAAAAAAAAAATTTTTGCATATACGATTATACTACGAACTTAGTCCAGAAATGATTTTGTACAACTTTTTGTCTTTTTTGTACAAAGACTGTTGTTTCTATCAAGTTCAAAACAATTTTCCTAGAAAGTCCTTATAAAGTTCTACTTTCAGATTTTTTTTATATTTTCTAAACTTATGGTTCAAAAGTTAGAGGGGGGGGGACACATTGTTTTTTACTTTTGGAGCGATTATTTCCGAAATTATTGACATTATCAATAAATAATTTTAGTAAACCCCTATTCATTTTTAAATACCTTTCCAACAATATATCACACGTTAGGGTTGAAATTAAAAAAAAAATCACTTCCCAGTTTACATATAGGGGGGCTACCCTAATAAAACATTTTTTTCCAATTTTTATTTTACCACTTTGTCGGCGTGATTGATATACATATTGGTACCAAATTTCAGCTTTCTAGTGCTAACGGTCACAGAGATTAAGCGAGGACGGACAGACGGACGGACGGACAGACAGACATGGCGAAACTATAAGGGTTCCTAGTTGACTACGGAACCCTAAAAACTTACAAAATTTGTCGCTACCAGTACCTACCATTTGTTGTCGGTCAGTTTTATTAAATATGCCCTTAGAGAATTGATTCTTGTAATCGAACTAGCTGCGCCACGCGGTTTCACCCGCACAAATGTCGATCCCGTGGGAATATCGGGAAAAAAAAACTACCCTATGTCCTTCCCCGGGACTCAAACTATCTCTATACCAAATTTCATCTAAATCGGTTCTGTGGTTTAGGCGTGAAAAGATAACATACAGACAGGCAGGCAGACAAAATTACTTTCGAATTTATAATATTAGTATGGATTCCGATTCAGAATCTTCTATGCAGTCAGACAAGAGAATCGATAGTCTAGATCTGTTTCTGATGATGCGTTCAGGCGTGTTGTCTGTATAACGTCGTGTCCAATAACTGTACAATCATGAATTAGGGATTAATAAAAACAACAACAGGCAACAGATTTTCTCAGCTCATGCTTAAAGTAACAAAACTATCAGCGGTCGTTGACCCCAAACATACTTCAATATTTTATTCATTTTTATTTTATCGTGTTTAGTTATCAATACCCATCAGGTCTGGGAAGTTTTGCCAGCTAATTCAATTTCACCCTGTATAAAATCATGTATGACTTTCGTCTAAATTATTTATCGGAAAAAAGAAATAAAAGTTATATCTGTGTAAATGGATTTATATCTGATGTGTGGGGATCGAACCCCAATCCTCCTGATCGCCAGCCCCAGCACAGCTTTTATTTAACGCACAACCACTATAAGAGTCTATTCAGGTATAAAACTCTTCATTTGAAAAACCTTTTATTCGATAAATCGGACGCTAATTAACCATAATCCTTACTTGGATATAAAAAGCTGATATTCCCGATTTTATATTTATCCCGGATCATTTTGTGAAGCAGCGGTATTCAGTCAGCTCAGATATTCAATATAAGTAGGTACTCATGATCGTAGATGCAGCAAAGTTTATCACTTATAACGGCTATTACTATACCCCATCAATTTTATTGGAATTTCATTTTACCCGTAATTCATTCGGCCATAATTTAATGCGTTTTTTTCTTCATGAAATCACCGCCATTTGGTTTATAAAAATGGGTCTACGCTGAATGAAATTTTATCTTTGCATTCTTGAATTTCAAAGCATTTTGGGGTTCCGTAGGGAACAGAAAATATCCCTATTTTATCAACACGTTGACACGTACCTACGTCTGTCTGACAGTCATAGAATAGTTTCGCCTTCCCTTGTAACTTAATTTTTACCCTACCCTGCCTCTGGTCAGCTGAACGTACGTAAATGGAAATAGTGTAACCTCTTTTTATAAAAACAAAGCTTTTTATTTTTGCACATAGTTACGTTTTAGACTATAATATAAGGTGTAAAAAAATTAACCGTAAAAACTTTAAGAGGTGCTTTAGACCATCGAACTGAACAACTTTCACTATGGGACCAACTCCGAAATCACGAAAAAAAAATCAGCTGTTTCATACAAAAGTTCAATACCTACTCGGCCAAAATGTATGAAACAGCTCATTTTTTTTCGTGATTTCAAAGTTGGTCCCATAGTGAAAGTTGTTCAGTTCGATGGTCTTAAGCACCTCTTAAAGTTTTTACGGTTAATTATTTTAAAACCTTATATACAGGGTGGTCCAAAAGTCGTGGATCAAACGAAATAGGGAGATGAAGGACGTCATTTCCAACAAAAAATCTTTCTACATCATGGTCATAATTCAATTGCCCTAAAAGTTATGAATATTTGTGTATACCGAGTTCTTGTACAATTAGACGAATTTAAAAAAAATGTGATATAAAACCATAAAACAAACGGTGTTGTATTACTATTAGATAATGTATCAGCACTACAAAGTTCTATTAGGGCTCTGAGTATCAAATTTCAAGAGCAATTTATTTTTTTCCAAAAATTTTGTAACGTTACCAAAAATTTTTTCTCACTTTAAAAGTGTCTGAAATGATCTCCTTTATCCCCCTACTTCGTTTGATCCATGACTTTTGGACCACCCTGTATACGTACGAGTAAACAGGGTCGAATTAAATTAGCTATGACCCCACAAAAATGTCATCAAATTAAATTATTTTTTGTTTGATCATGTTTGGTCGATACCCATGTACCCACTAATTTAATTTCACCCTGTACAATCCAGTTACTTAATGAATTGTAAGAACCACAACCCACATCCGCAATTTTTTTTTATAACTTTTCAAACCAAAATCAATAACTATGGGCCACAGGGTGATAGTTTTATTTCGCCACAATCAAGAGGAAACCTAACTGGACCAGAAAGTGAATATGATGGTATTCTTATTTATTTGTATAGATATTTACATAATATAAGCTAACATATAAACTATAGTAATATGTCCAATCATATGAAAAAATAAACAAAATAATCATAGGGCATCAGAGAATTCGTCCGCATCGCTTTCAACAGGAACAGTGCCCAAAAGGCTGGCAGCATTGCCACGTTGTATGGCAATGCTAATTCTTTGGCCAAGAAATAGGCTAGCCCTCTGGTCACGTGAAGAGTCGACTAACCGCTTGGCGATATCTCGAAAAATGGTATTCTTAATGTTCAAGCGAGGAAATCAGTTGTTTAGCTAATTGACACCCTACGTCAATTTTCCGTATTACCCAATTCATACAACAGCTGGTCTATTTTGTAAAAAAAATCTATCCAACTCAGGTAAAGTGAGCTGTCTTTCCTCGTGACACTAGGGATTGTCACTATTGACAGTTCACTTCATCTAAGTTTTCACGGTGAGATTTAAAAAATATACCGACTGTTGTGATTTTAACACACGGACAATATGAGTTAGTAATCAGGTGGTCTACCGCTATGTCTCAAAAGGAGAATTATGGACATGTGTATTCTCCCCATTCTCACATATTGCGCTCAAACCTAGTCTTTGACACTTCAGCAGAGGTCCAAGCTCGAGGTTTGCCAGCGAGTCATGGAACGCAGTATCCTGGGGGTTCGAATTTCTGACCATATAAGGAACACAATACTGCGTACCAAAGTCAAAATAACAGACGTTACCCAGAACGCCGCTAAACTTAAGTGGGACTGGGCTGGACTTGTCTGCCGCATGTGCGATGACAATTGGGCTAAGAGAACCACCGATTGGGTCCCACTAAACGCACGACGCCATCGCGGCAGGCCAAGACGAAGATGGCGAGACGAACTTGACTCCTGCCGTAAGGACTGGCCGGCACTCGCAAAAGACAGAATTGTGTGGAAAAGGGAGAGGGAGGCTTTTGCCCGGCAGGGGGACAATACAGGCTAGTTAGAAAAAAAAAGACGGGTTGCACTCCGGGAGTGCCGGCAGAAGTGAAAATTTGAATTTTAACGTCGTGCATTTTTGATAATTTTCATTAATAGATGCACTTTGTTCAATTTCCATATTTTAAGCACTTCATATACACGAATTTTACGAATACACAGCAGTGTGGCCACTACACAGACGGTCGAGCCATCAGCTGTCACCATTCATGGATGCGCGTGACACGCTGTAACATAAACACACACGAACATTCGCGCAAGCGCCCTGCGCCGCCTAAGCGAAACAGCAGGCATAAATGTTCGCCGCGCCGTAGAAAGAGAGGGGGATACTTTCTCTCTTACGCCGCGCCGGCTGTCTACTCTCCATCCGTCTTACGAATTTTCGATCAGGTCACGTGTCCTGACGCGATGTCCTGACGCGAGTTTAACATTTTTTACCCATTAAAAAAAAAGTGTACAACGCCGCTAAAGAAGTTTTCACTTAAAAAAAAAATTCCCTGACTTTACGATAAATTAAACTTATTTTTGCCTCCAGAACCCAACTTTATGCGTCAGACACGGTTCTGACAGGTTTATTGAGAAAAGCCTACTATGCATAGTTAATAAGGCTCAGCCAATGAAATATGAATTCTGTTTATACACAAATTAATTTTCAGCATTTTCTCAATCTGAATGGATTTTTTATTGGATTAACATTTTATTAATAGGGTTTCAGCACTAATGGAAATTACAAAACACAATTATTGTAAATGAATTGCAGATGCTTTATACAACTTTAATCTGATTACTTATGCGAAATGAAACCCACGGGCGGTTTTGTATGCTTACATTGAAGATCTTTTGTGAGAAGTGTCTTTAAAATTATAAGTAAAGGTAAACAACGTTCATAAGGGACCTTAGCACAACATCGCCGCGAAAATAATGATAGGATACCTAATAACGAATTCTAAGAAACATTTCTACATTATGTCGCATTTCGAGTAGGGGAACATCATGAGAATCAGTTGAATTGTAGCAATCAGAACAAAATATCGTCGCTTTCGACTTAATAAATACAGTATAGGTCTACATGGGACCTCTTAGATGAGTTTTTCCGTAAAAATCAACAGACATTTTACAAAAAAAATGTAAATTTCGCTTTATAAACTTGTCGACTGCCACAGATAATTATGTGCGAAACAAATGCGGCACCGCAACAAAATAGCTGGCTGAGCGCGAAGGTGTAACTGACTTCCGAGTAGATCCGCGAAATCACGCGGAAAAGAGATAGAATCGTAATCAAATCTGTGCGTTAGAAGCGTAGCGTTTCGACAAGTCATTACGGATTTACTGCGGTTTCGCTGATGCTATGGTTTCCCGGTGGAGATGTGATACCCTCCTAATCAACTCAGCCTGTCGCAGTCCACTGCGCCCATATTGCGACACAACACCCTGTCTTCCGCCTTCAGCATCCAGTCTGTCCCAGCCACCTTCGTAAGGTCGTTGGTACATTTAACGGGGGGCGTCCCACACTATGATTGCCGATACGCGGTCTCCACTCTAGGACTCGTCTGCTTCACCGGCCATCGGTCCTTCGACAAACACGGCTAGCCCACTGCCACTTCAGCATGCTTACTCTGCAAGCTATGTCGGCTCGATAAGTCGCTCAACGCGCTATAGAGCGGGCTATGCTCGGAGTTTCTTTGATACACAAAATCAGAATTTAAGTTATCCGGAAAAGAACCAGAGTAAGCCGCGTAAAATAGTCGATAAATCGATACTTTAAATTCAATTCATCATCATCATCATTTCAGCCGAAAGACGTCCACTGCTGGACATAGGCCTCCCCCAAGCACCTCCACTTCGACCGGTTTTGTGCTTCTCGCATCCAACGAGTTCCTGCGGCCTTCACAAGGTCGTCGGTCCACCTTGTGGGAGGTAAATTCAATTATTCCGAGGAAATCAATAATTACAACAACCAAAATAACAGAAAAAATATGGGTTTTTATCGCATATAACATCAGATTGTTTGATTATTAATAAATACATATTATGTAATTGAGAAAGTATAAAGTTTCGTGTGCGGCTGCATTTCTTTTACTTTTACCAAAGAAAAACCTATCGACAAACAATTTTTTTTTTCTGTTTTCGAGCGAAAATGCAAATGAAGCCGGTTTGCATTTTCGTTTTTGGCCGAAAAAAGAACCCATTTTCGGTCGAACTCTACTGCTACGTGGAATATATTATAACTAATAGAAGATAAGCCTGATTTAAAGTCCTTTTTTTTTTTGCAATCTGGTAAAAAAACCTACAATTTACGACTGCTCTTCAAGAACAAATACATTACAGTCACATGCTGGACTTTGGATTGGTTTCCTGTTCATCCCTGCTGTTGAAGGGTGTGATATATATCAAGTTACCACGCAAGGCTATCCCCAATTTTCCTTGTTCAATTAGTGTCTCTACTCATTTACAAATTACGTATCGGCCTAATTACGGACCCGGCCTGGTTATACCAAGTTGCTATCTATACAATATACTTATATCTACATTGACAGATACTATTTGTATGTTTTCTATTTGTATAAAAGCTTACCAACTAAAAACATACACACTCATCAACTTTGAAAACATTGCAATAGGAAATGGCTACTGAAGACAACGGATTCTTAAAAAAATAGAAGCGGGCAGGAAAAAAATCTACTCGTCAAAATGTAGGGAACAGCTGATTTTTATTCGCGACCGATTTCGTTAATTTTTACCGACTTCAAAAAAAAGGAGGCTATCAACTCGACACGTATGTATGTAATATTATTGGAACTGCAATATATTCACATATGACAACCTATTAGGGCTTCCTATACAAAATTTTATAGACGTATGTATGTATGTTTGTCCACGCATTTCTCCGCTACTATTAATCGGATCGTCATCATTTTTTTATTGGCTTACATTTACTTCTCTAAGGAACTGCGTTCCAAAACTTAAATTGCCGATGTAGGTCACACGGCTGCCAAGCTAAAATGGAACTGGGCTGGTCACATCTGTCGCATGCCGGAGGAGCTGTGGGCTAAAGTAACCACACAATGGGTCCCAAACAGCAGCAAACGGCAACGCGGCAAGCCCAGAATGAGATGGCGGGACGAACTCGACTCTTTCCACAAGGATTGGCGTGTAACAGCACTGGATAGGGATAAGTGGAAGGAGGGAAGGGAGGCCTTTGCCCTGCAGTGGGACAGAAATGGCTGATAATAATAATACATTTACTTCAAATTAGCTCACAGTGCAAGATTCATCAAAGATTCAGTAATTTTCAAGATATGGACTAATACGTGTAAGTATGAAGGCCTGGTTTATTGATACGAGCTACGGGTGTAGTGTTAAAGGGAAAACATCTCAAAACCTTGGTCAAATTCTAGTGCAATACTTACAACAAAACTATTACCTACTTGTTACAAACAAATATTCCAGTTTTTACTTAAAACTAAAAATTACGAAATAAATTACTTAACTCATAATTATGAAATAACTTTAATTTCGGAAGTCGGTGGCAAACAACTAAAACTATAAAATACAGAGCCCAAGACACCGACTTCCGAAATTAAAGTTATTTCATAATTTTGAGTTAAGTAATTTCTTTTTGAAGTCGATTAATTTTTTTTTTATTACTTTTTTTTTGTATATCGTCAGAAAAGGCGATACCAAGTATGTGGCATAATTTATTGCATATATGCGGTTTCCATACAATATGAATGTTGGCAATAATAGTAAATAAATAAATAATAATGACCCCAAGGATTTCGATGACCATTGCCAATAGGTTTCCCATTAGTTTTTACTGCCTTTTGGACCCAGTTTACTTATTTACTGCAAATAACCTTACAATTGTGGTACACTTATGGTATGGTTATGGTTATTGTAGGAAACAATGGTGCAAACGCGAAAGCAGTGGTGGCCCAGAGGCCCCGACTTACGAGGTCGTGGGTTCGAACCCAGGCAGGCGATTTGCTTTGTGTAAATAATTTCATCACCGCTGCTCTCAAAACGGTGAAGGAAAACATCATGAAGAAACCGGCATGTCCTAGAACCAAACATTTGATGACATGCGGCATCTACTTACTCGCACTGGGCCCACGTGGTAGATTACAGCCTCCCTCTCGAAGAGAGGAGGCCTGTGTCCTTATAATTTTTGTCCGTTTGTGTAGATGTATGTTCCGGATTGGCGCAAAAATGGCTGAATGGATTTGGATGAATATTGGTACATACATAGTTTATAACCAGGATTAAGACATAAGGTACTAAAGTTTAATTCCGGTAATACGTTCCCGTGGGATATTTTCCGACATACACGCGGCCGAAGCCGCGGGCAAAAGCGAGTTAGTTGTACAGGGTGTCGGTGAATTAAAAAAAAAATTACCGATATTCTCAGGGGTAAAAAGTTTGGAAATGACCTTGCCCACGGCCCTATTCGATTTGATCCATACTTCCAGGGACACCCCGTATATTCAAAACTGAAGGAAATCCTGCAAATGAATCACATCACATCACACTAATATTATAAAAGCGAAAGTTTGTGAGTGTGTGTGTGTTTACATGTTTGTTATTTCTTCACGCTCAAACGGCTGGACCAATTTTGATAAAATTATGTATGGAAGTAGCTGACACCCTGGATTAACATATTTATAGGCTACTTTTTATCCTGATATTCCCACGGGATCGAAACTTATGCGGGTGAAACCGCAGGGTGCAGCTAGTGCAATTGTAAA